>JAQHRD010000001.1:5125498-7688247 GCA_029168975.1 Purpureocillium lavendulum
CTCGGAGCTCGTTCTTTACTCGCCCGAGCGTCCCACGAGCACAGAGCAAATGCCATGAAAGCGGGAAGGGGGTACTGACAGATGCTTGGTCAAGCAGCTGCTGTGCTTGTAGCCCTTGCCACACTTTTCGCAGCGGACCTCGACGCGGTTACTCTTCTTGGACTCCTTGGCAAGGGGCTGGCCGTCGCTAGCGCGCCTGATGCGAGCCTTCTGGAACTTGGTCGCCGCCTCGTCGGCGGAGCCGTCATGCGTCTCGTCGTCGACGATGGCGCTACTATCCTTGACGATCTCTGGGACGGTCTTGTGGAGCGGCAGACTCGCCGGTGGCGAGGGAAGACTGCCAACCCTCGCCTTGGACATGGTATTGCGTCGAGCGGCGTTGACGATGGGCACGGCAGCCGTCTGCTCCCCGCTGTTGACGGCGGCCGTGAGGGCAGCGAAATTCGGGCCGGTGTTGGTGGTGACGGACTTGCGGCGGGTGACTCGGTGGTTGGCATTGAGGGCGCCAGTGAGGAGCGAGTGCGAGTGCGAGTTGGTTCGGGCGTGGGACTGGCGGCCAGGGAGGCCGGAGGGGGACGAGCTCGAGAGCGGCGGACGCTGGTGCGTCAATGGCCTGGCGGAGGGCTGCATTTCCTGGACGAGGGCGGAAGAAGAGTGATCAGCAAGACTGTCTCTCGCAAGAGCGGGAACAAGCAGGTGGACGAGGCGGTTCCCCACGACGACTGGTCATCATACTTTGGAGGAGGCCATGGCCAAGCGGCTTGGATTGCTCGAGGAAGCGAGACGACAGAACGCCGAACCGTCGCGGGGGTGGAGAATATGGCAACGAAGCCGCTCCTGGGTGGTGACGGCGGTGCTCGAGATCGTTGTCAGACTCGGGGGACACGAATTGCACTGCACGGTGGTTGTTGGGGTCGGGAGAGTTGGAGAGGAGAGGCAGGACTACGGCGCGACTGCAGCGAGGGACGAGAAATAATATTTTGGGACAGGCACAGGCGGCCTACGGGCCACGGGGAACCGGGGGGAGTGCGTGAGTGTGTGTGTGTCGGGTGTGTGTGCGTGTGCGTGCGATTGCGCTGAGGCACGGCAGGAGCGAGAGGGGAGGGGGGGTGCGCGCGTAGCAGGCGAGCGAAGGCGAGAGCAGTATGTTGGGCGCTCTGGCGGCCGCTATGCGGGCTAAGTGCATTCGACGGCGCCCCCGGGGTTGCGATTACCGAAGGGAGCGGCCACAGACGGTTCGGCCGTTGGGGCTGGTGACGGTCCAGGCGCAGGCGCGGGGCGTCAAGCTGGCTGGGGGTGGAGTGTCACCAAGGTCACGTCAGCTCAGGTTTCCAGCGGCTTCCAGGACCAGAGCGTCCAGCGAGCCACTTTGGGCCGCCGGCGCTCGCACTGTCGCGACGGGCTAGCGGTGGGGGGAGGACAGGCACGCCATTGGCCAGCAGGGGCCTCTGGTTGATCATCAGGTCGAGTCTTGGGGGGGAGGGGGGTGTGGGCTGCGCTGGGATGGGATCCATGGGGCCGTGGCCGTGGCCGTGGCCGTGGCCGTGGCCGTGGCCCTTTGTGAGCGTGCCATGCGCTGCGCTTCGCTGTGGTGCGGTGCGAGGCGGTGCGGTGCGGCGCGGTGCGGCCGGGTGCGGTGACTCTGGTGAGGTGAGCAAGTGAGGTGAGTTGGGCAAGTGGGCTGCCCTGAGGTGGGCTTGCTTGCTGGGAGCGAGCGTGTCGTGTCCACCTCATCAGTCACCCGGCCGGCCGGCGGCGGGCGTGGTGAGGCGAGGAATGGGGCCCACGGCCACCGAGACGAGACGGATTGGGGCTGAGCGAGCCGGTCTGGCAATCGGGCACGAAGCGGCGCCGGCAGCAGCGGGCAAGCCGGTGAGAGCGTTGCTGGCCCTACCCAGCAGGCAGCTCGTCGGCCATGCGCGACCGCTCGAGTGCTCATGATGATGAGGCGGGCCACCCGGCCGAGGCATGCACACGTTGACTGATGATCGACCCAGGCGACAGGTGTACGAGTACACTCGAGGACTGGACGAGCACCTTGCTACCTTGCATCGGCGTCTCGGCAGCTGTTGATGCACTGTGGCCGCGACACGTGCGCCCCTGCACCTGGGGCCACAATGGCAGGTCTCCGGTTAGGCGACGCCGTCTCGTCCAGGTCGATGCTGGGATCCCAGGCTCCCAGGCAGGGCTGTGAAACGCTTCGCGGGCAATCACGTCGCCCACTTGCGCAACGGGGTTCAACTGCCGGCCGCGCGAGGCGAACGCAGCGAACGATGCTGGGCTGGCCGCCGGCAGCGGCAGGTCCCAACATCTCCGCTATCTCGGCGGCCCGAACGGAATCCCGAGCCGGACTGCTGGGGAGTCGTCGTCACTGTAATCCAAGGAAACGCAAGATACCGTACCTGCGAGACGTTTGGGTTCCTCAGGCAGGTGGAGGTTCCGTATCCGGTAGCAAAACCCCGGGGCAGTCGCTGCAGTGGGTTCCCTGGCCTCTCTGTCTTCCTTACTCATCCGTCCGTGGTTACGTGGACCGTGGCCTCACATGACGGGCGCCAGGAAGGCGCGGGCGTTGCGTTGGGGAACCAGGAAACTTGTTCGCACGGAGGGGACGCCCGTGGGCGAGCGTGACCGCGAAGGGGAGGGAGGGGAGGGGAGGGGTGTCGGCGCATCAGAGACAAGGCCACACGACATGGAGCCCGTGCCGGCACGCCTGGAACCAGTGCTGCCAGAACCCCGGCGACGGGCATGTGGTGCCAGGCGCCCTCGAAGTCGGTACAGAAATAGAAATTCGTCCTCGCGCAGCAATTGCAAGAATGCGGAACGCAATCATTTCGCTTGCGTCGCCGCTGCCCACGTCGCCTCGTCAATGGCTTCCATCGTCCCTGCAGAAAGTGTCAGCGGCCCGTTCAGTCGCACGCCCGCTCAGCGTCGCGTTCCTGGCCCTGGTGCTCGTCTCGCGCAGGTTCCTGGGACCGGGAGGGGTGGCACCCATTGGTGCAGGGAGCCAAGGGGGGCCAGTCAACCTTTGTGTGCCCCTGTGCTGCGCCAATGGATGTGTCCAGCGAGGAGCCAGTGTGAGTGCATGGCAGCGAGCGCCCGCGTCACGGGTTATGCACGACACAAACCACACTCGCCTTGAGAGCATGCCTATGTGCTTTCCTCCTACCTTGCCTCGCTGCCGGCGCTCCTCGCGGCGAGGACATTGCCAACATCCCTGGAGCTGTGGTGCGTCTGGACGGGGCGAGCACGCCACCAACCCCAATTCCAGGAGAAATGTGAGCGACCTGCTGGTGCCGAGGAAATCATCGCCAAGTTCAGCTCAGATTTGTACGTGGCGACAAGCATGTCCCCGAGTTCGAGCAGCGAATCCTGGCCATGAACGTTGTTCGAGCACACGAGCGGACCGATTCATCACACCACGCACCACCGACGTATGCCGGCTGGCTTCGCGTCCGCAAGGGAGCTCGTTGAATAACGTGAGCTTGGCGAGTCTGGTCGGTGTCCGACGTCTGCATCGCGTTATGCACTCGCACTTGCACGAACATCACGTTGTCGTTGGCATATTCCCGCCGACCATGCAGGCGCTTGGTGAGGGGCTCGAGGCGGGGTATCTCGGTGCTCGTATCTCGGCAGCGGGGATCAGCTAAGGTAATCTGTCAATAGACCAGCAGGGCTTCGCGCAGACTGCTGGATGGACCGGGGCTTCAACTTCGACGGCGATCATCACAAATTTGTTTGTCCATTCGCTAGTACACATGGGCTGAAGGGAGACGACGAGGTTGGCGATTGATGCTCTGGTCGCTGGACGGTTCGGATTTGATGAGACATTGAGTGTGTGAACTGGTGCCAAAGGCCAGAGTGACTTGTAGGAACGACAGGTGACGAGGGAGAGGCAGCAGAGTGGAGATTCCCGTCCTGCCTTGTCCATGCCCGCAGCACCACCTCAGCCACCCGGCCTTTCTGAAGCAGTGGGGGAAGCCGCCGGGGGGGACCTGTACAACAGTGGATATGGAGGTACCTGGAGGCCAGCCAGGCAGCACGGCTCCCGGGCTAGGTAGGTAAGGTATCCTTCAGTGGGCGCTTCTGTACACGTTCCTGGTCAGCGGCCCTTCCGCGCCACCTCAGTTGCGAGGACAGTCATCGGTCGCTGCGACATCGGATCCCGAGGTCGCGTCGCTGCTTCCACTTACAGCGTGCGCGCACTCTCTCGGCTCCAGGCAGCAGCCGCATTGGATCGATGCCCGATCAGCATTCATCGCGAGACAGATCCGTTCTCCCTTCATCAACAGTCAACAACAGAGAAACTTTTTTATTTTGCTCTGGCTGTGTTGCACATTGACCAGCTGTGCCCGTCCGGGGGCGAAATGCAACGCAAGCCGCTCCTACCTCTGGCCGGTCCGTCAGCCCTTGGGCCAGGCGCGCAGCTAGTGGTTGGCTGGGCTGGGGCTGGTCTGCTGGTCTGCTGGCCTCAACTCGTTGCGGACACGCCAGGCCGTGGGCGCTCGGCCGGCCACTCTCCATCTACTTTGCTGCATCTCCTCGACAAGATGCAATTCGACGGTGCCTGGAACGGGTGGTGGCACCAGCGCAGAACGGCCGAGTCGACCAACATGCGCCCCTGCCGGCTTCCCAAAGCGTCGGGCGGCGTTCTTCAAGCCCTCGCTCGACTGAGGCGAGGGCACCCAAGGCACCACCAAAGGCACCGGCGCGGCTGCCATCGATAGGATTCCTGGCCAGCTTTGACAGATAATATGCAGGCAGCCTTGCGCGGCGATGTGCTTCCCCCGGCGCCGTGCAGAGCACCATCGGGAGCAGGAGCAAGCATCAGCAATCGACCAGCAAGCACCTGGCCAGTCCAGTCCAGCCCAGGCCAGCCCGCTCCCGTCGGTACCCCGCAAATGCCAAACGGCCCGCGGCAGCATGAGAGATGCCGTGGAGCGCCCAGCAGCACATCAGAACGCCAGGAAATCAAGCCATCGTCGTTCCTGGCTCCTCGGCCCTCGCCATCGCGAGGGCTGCGTCCGGCCCAAAAAAATAATAATTGTACATTGCGGACCAGATGCCTCAGAAACGTGGGCATTGCGGGCCTCTCGTTTGTTTGTGCGGGCAGCCGTCCCTGACGAGAGGGACCCAAGACCATGCCATGTCGGGCCCGGCAAGGGGCTGTCCAATAATGCCAGCGCGTGCTCGCAGCTCGTGGCCGGTTCCCCTCGTTTGAATGCACCACCACCACCGAAGCTACAGGTCCTGGCCGCCTTTAGCCTCGTCGGCGATGAGACTCGGGCGAGTCCACCTGATGGACGCTGCAGCGCGCTTGTTCGACGCCACCTCCTCTCTTCTCCCTCGAGTTCCACCGCGCTAGAGCCTCCGGTCAGGCGCTCTCTCTCCAGGCACTGCGAACGACCCTTCTTGTCGTAGCCGCAACCTGCGTCGGCCGCGGGAGAGGCCCTCACAAGCTTCTTACCCAATTTCCCCAGATGTGGGTTGACTGGGGCCGGCGTGGGGATGGCCTCGGATCAGCACGTCTTGTCGGCAGCAGCTGCGCATCGCCGACCAGGGTTCGAGTACTCCGTACAGGACGGAGACGACCAGCATCCCGTCCGGGTTCGGACGTGTCAATCATGGGAACGATGGCTCCTTGCCTGAAGGGGTCGCCCGAACGCCTGGTTCCTGACAATCAGCGATTATCACAAGATCATTCGCGTCTTGTCGGTAGGCTAATGCGTACTCGTAGTGTCGCGACGATCTGGTCTGGCAGCGGTCGCGAAGCTTTGCCTTTGTCTGTCGCGATCCACGGCTCGGGCAATATCTCCGTCGACAGCTACCCTGGTCGGTGCCGACAATCACAACTCGTTTGGGCGGACTGCAGATGCCCAAACCTGCATGGTTGTCGGCAGAGGGCCTGGTCATTCCTGTTCCCAGATTATCCGCCAGATGACCCGCATCAGCCGCCCATCAAGTCAAGCCGGACGGTGAGTATGAGAGCCAACTGCGCTTCTGGGAACGTCACTCCTTCATCAGGTATCCTATCCGTTGGAGTCTGTGGGCCGCCCTCGCGGGCAGAAAACACGCACGCCAAACCCCCACGGCCCATGCCTGGAAATGTCATCGTACTCGCAGGCGGAATTTGTGGCCTCAATGGCCCGCGACAGACATGAACTTGGGGCTTGCGTGCCCCCATCTTTCTGACTGCGAACCCACCCGCGGCGGAGACGCGGCTGGGGGCGTGAGCGGGCCAATTGGACAGATTTAGTGAATCGCGTTCCTCCTCGTCAGCGATGAAGAGCTACGATCGCGATCCCCAGAAACGAGTCGAAGATTGGCTTGTCAGCCCAAGTGGGCACGCCAGGGGTGGCCGGCGCACCTGTTCAGACTTCGTCTGCCCTTCAGTGAGGGCTGAGCCGCGTCTTACCCTAGGGCTTTGACCTCTACCTCCAACAACCCTCGGCACGGAACGAAGAGGTCCGTGTGTGCCAGTAGGCTCATTATTTGCGAGCTTTTGATGCCAGGAAACTTTGAACACAGTGCATCACCAGATGGTCATATCTGTCGCCTTATAATCCGCAGTGGATACGCACCCTGGCACTGCCTGGCGGGACCGTGGGGAACACAACCAGCTATATGGGAGCGGAAACCACTTTGCAGATGATCCGCGGCAGCACCCCCCCTTTGTACTCGCAACGACAATGGTCGCAAACGTCGAACAGCCCCGCCTGGAGAGATGAATCTCGCCATCCGGACCAGCTGGCTCTCCGATGTGCAGCCGCGGGATCGCTGGCTGACAGAAATGCAGCTTGGGGTCACCAACGGAGTGGCATAAACGTCCATGGCAACGAAGCAAGTGGCAGAATCATGTGCAACACTGTCACGGGGTAAAACGAGACTCCACTATGGATCCTCACTCGTTAGAGGCTGGTCGGTCGGTAGCAGCACAGAAGCTCACAAGCTTGACCTGAGAACAAGTTGCTGGCGTGCTGCTGCACGGGGCCCAAGGACTTTCCAGTCCAGCAGAGTATCGTTCTCGTCGGTGAAGTGGTCATTGTTAAAGACATGAATCCCCTGGAGTTGGTGTGCCGTCTTGGGTTCTGACATGAAACCTCTGCCACCAAATCGATGGCCCAACGCTCACGATGTCGGGTTGCAACAGCCTACCCATTCAGAGCAAGCACTTATAGGTCCCACGACTTGGGCACCCGCTGTTATGAAGAAGTCATACACCGCAAACTCGGCGCCCCGTCTCCCAGCGTCACATCAGTGCGCGGGTGCACTTCGTAGTCCAGTCCAGGGATACTCGTGCGGCTAGGTGAGACCCTCACGCGACAAGTTTCTCGATGACATCCGGCGGGAGACTCCCGCTCCTTGTAACAGCCACCAATTACCTCAGTGCGCACTGGCGAGGTAACATACATGCCGCGGACAGGGAAGTGAGCTTTGTGGAAGCCATTTAAGCAATCTTATGAACCGGCAACGGCGTGGGCAGGGCCGCGTCGAGCAAAGAACTTGGATCACGCCCCGTCTGAGTTTCTGAATTCGCGCAACACACTGCTCGCGGGAGGCAGAGAATGGCACTTGCCAGAGGACGTCAATAGATAGCGTAGGTGTTGCGATGCGCTCCAGTTGGTACTCCACATGGCCATGGGCGGGCCGTTTGCAAACGTCATCAGGGTCAGGTAACTCAGGTTGATGCGGGCCATTGGATATTTGAAGTCCCACGTAGAAAAGAACCACTGGTCGTGAAATCGCCGAATATAGTAGTAGTAGAAGGCATGGGCAGTCTAAAAGAGGGCTCCATCGTGAAATCAAATGTCGACGAAGTAACTATATCTGATCCAATTTCATGCGCCCACCGACGTGCTATTCTTATCGCCCAATGACGTCAGCAAGATACGGGGAGGCCACGCTTCGCCCACGAGCAAGCAACCTTTCGCTACCAGGCACGGAAACGACGGGCGGCGCCAATGACGCCCGAGACACGAGTCTACAACCTCGGATCAGAACCTTAACCTTACCGCAGACCTCCGAGGCGGAACAATGGCCCCGGACCAGGACGTCTTCCGCAGAGTCGGCCGCGGCGGGGCCGGCAACTTTGTACACGCCGCTGCGGCCCAGACGGCAGCAAAGGTGAGGAGGGCAGTCATGACTGTCTCTTGGTCGTCGCCTCACGGGCTCTTTACCCCGTAAGAGAGACAAGAGACAAGGGCCGGAGAGAAGGAAAGACGCCGTGCCGTCGCCTGGACAGCTCAGTGTGCTAACCGTGCCGCCTTTCCCTAGGACGACCTCGAGGCCCAGAAGCAGGACGCGGATCCCGTCGGCGCTGCCCCGCCCGGAATCGGCACCGGCACCGGCACCGGCACCAGCACCGGCACCGCGGGCGCCGCCCGGCGTGCGGGCCGCGGCGGGGCGGGCAACTACGTCGAGGCGGAGCGGCTGCCCTCGGCGCGCGAGACGGAGGAGCACCTGGCCGGCGAGGTGACGGCCGCGGTGGCGTCGAGCCGCAAGCAAAAGGGGAGCGGCGCGCGGGTCGCCATGGGCGGGCGCGGCGGCGCGGGCAACTGGACGGTCGAGGACGGCGCGGCGGCAGAGGACGAGAAGGAGGAGGACGCGGCCGCCGCGGAGAGCAAGGTGCAGGAGCTCGAGCGCAAGGTCAAGGAGGCCGTGGACAAGGGGCTGCGCATGCCGGACAAGGTGCATCACCACGCGCGGGACAAGGGCAGCACGGGGTCGGCGTCTCGTTGATGGGAGTGCGGCCACGTAGAGTAGCTAGTTGTTGGCGTCACAGAGATACAAACTGATAGACTTCCAAAGTACACTAGTAATACGCCCCTGAGTCGACTCACAGGCGATACGGCCCGCGGTGCATCTGCACCACCTCGTGTGCCTCGCGCGACAGCTCATACGCCGCTCTCGCCAGCTCGTCCACTTCCCCGCCGAGCGCGGCAAACTTGTCCTGGGTCGGCGTGTCGAACATGCCAAAGTCCTGCTCGCACTCGGTCCCGTCCGCCGGCAGGGTGCCGTTCTGAAAGTACGCGCGGATGTGCCTGACGGTGCACGTCGACGGCGCGGCGGGGGAGCAGTGCTGCATCCGCGGGAGCGTGTTCCTCTCGTCAGCAAGTTCACGTCGTCATGATGATATAGCGCGCGCCCCCGCGCGCGCAGAGGGAGGTCAAGGGAAGTAGGACAAGAGGGAGGAGGGAGGGGGGAGGAGGGGAGAGAGAGGCAAGTGACTCACGCCATACGACTTTTGTACGAGGACCACGGAGCTCGGGAACAGCGCAGAGTTGTTGCGCGCGCTCCCCAGGGGCGTCACGTTGTCCGCGATGTTGCCAATGTACAAGATCGGGAAGCTCGTGTCGGCCTTGATGTCGTCTACCCGAAACTGTCAGCGCCCAAGGACGGGGATGCCGTTGTTTCATGTTCACTACTGTACGAGAAGGGACTCACCGATCTTGAATTGCCAGCTGGAGTTTATGCTTCTGCCGACGCACGCCGCGCCAAAGTCGGCATGCGTCGCGCCCATCCAGCGGCTGCTCTTGCGCAGGTCCTCCATGTAGTCCTGGAACTCGCCGAGCGTCTCGGCCGACCGCGCGTCGGCGCACATGATGGCCGCAAAGGCGTCGGGCTCCATGGTCGTCTCGAGCGGCATCGTCGCGGGCGTGTCCGTCAGCGAGCACAGCAGCCTCGACCCGTCGGCGCCGCGGCGCTGCTGCTTCTTCTCGATGTCCGTCGCGGCCTCGTAAAAGGCCAGGCCGTCGCCCCGCTCGAGCGCCGCGTAGACCTGCGCCATGACGGGCGCCGTGTACGCGGGGCTGTAGACGAGGGCGCGCGTGAGTCGCTGCAGCCGGCTGTAGGTGACCAGCTCGGGCAGCTCTGGGCCCGAGCCGGCGGCGTTGGCCGGGATGAGCACGGGGCGGACCTTGAGGGCGTCGAGGAGCGACGACCGGCGACGCTGCACGGCCTCGGCCGACGGGGCCCAGAGAGCGCACTTGTCTTTGCCGGCGGCGTGGCATGCCGCGTCGAAGGCGTCAAAGACCTTGTCGGCGTCAGAGAGGTACTTGCCGAGACCGCCTCCGTACCACTCCGCGTAGTCGACATTCCCTACGGCCATCCATCAGCACTGCTCATGCATGGCCACGAGCCGTTGTCGTCCCGGGGCGGAGATGACGACGAGCACCTACATACCGTCGCTGACCAGCCTCTCCACGCGGTCGGGGAACAGGCCGGCAAAGGCGCCGCCCAGGGCCGTTCCGTAGCTGAACCCCCAGTACCGCAGCTTCGGCCATCCCATCTGATCCAAGATCTCGAGCATGTCACGCGCGTGATAGGCCGTGCTGACGTGCGCGAGCAGGTTCGTGCCGTTGAGTGCCCCCTCGCACAGGCCCGAGAAGGCGGCCGCCCGCGAGTACGCGTCGTATACGAGCCCGTCGCGCTCGTCGACGACGCCCGTCTCCTGAAGGTCCCAGAGCTGCCGCTTCTCGGGGGTGCCCCAGCACTCTATTCTTGGCGTTGAGACGCCCACTGTGCTTGTCAGTCCATGTCGCCGTCTGGTCTGGTCGGCAGCAGATCGTGTGAGTGAGTATTACGCACCTCCTCGGGGATCCCACGAGATGACGTCCTTTTTCGTCAGTCGCAAAAGGTACATATGGGAAGATACTGCGCAACCCACCTGGTTGTCTCCGACAATGGCCTGCAGCCGTTCGGCTGACCTCTGTATCGAATACACACCCGAACCGCCAGGGCCCTATCCACTGTCAACGCACGCCACTTCAGACTTTGCTCGTGGGACTGACTCCTGGGTTGACAAAAACAGGCGCAAGGAGATTTTCTTTCGACTTTGCTGGCAGTCTCGCGATGCCAAGGATTACTCTTTCATCCTCTGACGGGTTCTGCCAATCCATCGGCACCTGTGCCTGCTGTCAGCTCCTAACCTTGCCGGCCCTTGAGGGAGGGCATCATACGTCGAGCCTCGCGCACTTCAGGGTGCCATTGTAGCAATCAGTCCACTTCAGCGACCGACTTGGCTTGACCTAGAAAAGCCTTCTGTCAGGGAATTGCGGTTCGCGATACGTAGGCAGCGATAGGGGCCGCGCACATCGTTCCAGCTCCAAGATGGAGGCTCTCCAGAGTGAGCCTGCCCGGGTACAGCTTCCCGTTGCCCTGGATGAAAGCGAGCCAACACCGACAACGTCGCCAACAGTCCGAGCGCCGCAATGAGCGGCGTCTTGATGCTGCGTCGATGACTTTGTTGTTTCCGCGGCAGCAAGGGCTGAGTCGCCTCTTGAGGCGTCTTCTCTAACATGGCGAAATTCCCCTCGGACACTCGGCGTATATTATTCGAAAGCAACCGAATGAGGCGAGAACCGAGTGAGAGGCGACGCGTCCCTTAAATGAGAAAGGATGAAGACCCTGGCTGCATCGTTGATGCCCCGCACGGCTGATGTGTGTTCCCAACTTCCCAACTCGTCTCACCTGCATCCGAAATCAAACCATGCCGATTGGAGCCGTAGTCGCACCACGTCTGCCCGCCTCAGTCACATTGGCTTCATGGCGAGTCAAGTTCGGAAGCAAGCCGAACCTTGTCTGTGTGAACTTGTGCAATGAAATGGGTATAACATGTTTTTCGCCATTGCTGGCTGGACATGCCCATGGCTTGGAACTTCGGAGCCTTTGTAAATTACACACCTAGTAGGCCGATACATCGCCGTCATGCCGTCCGTCTTTATGGGGTATATACAAAATTATCGTCATGTCATGTCCTATGCTCGGCTTCCAGTAGCCGACCGCCTGTCGGCCTCGTTGCAGTTTATCTGTCCGCGGCTGCGAGAGCCCGTCTAAGTGCGCCGCCGCAGCCGCACGTCCGGTGCATTTTCGCTGCGATTGGCGTCTGACCAGCCCCATTCGTTCCGCAATAGGTCAATTGTCCACTCGGTCGAGTAGCCCGTGTCTCTCTCAATGCCCGTGAGCAGATCCACGAGCAAATGACGATGCTCCTTGGTCTGGAGGCACAGACCGGCCAGGTGCAGGGGGCGTGACATGTGCATCCTCACGGCCAGCGTCGACTGTCCAAGGGCAAGGGCGCAAATCTCGCGCGCGTGCTCCTCGATTCTAGCCGAAGTCTGCCGTTGAGCATGTAGGAGCCTTGTGGTGGACTGCCCTCGATCCGCAGGCTTATGTAGCATCAGGATTATTTGAGTAACATGGTACAGAAGTGCGGCAGTTGCGCACATGGCGTTACTGTAGAACAACTCTGGTATGTCGGATGGCAGTGGCGTTGCTTTGGGGTCTGTCGACCCTGATCGGCGCGACCCGTGTGATGGAATGCGAACACACGGCTCAAAGGTGACGGGGAGCGCCACTTTCCAACTCTCGAGATGTTGGCGGATACGATGCCAACGCTGGGGCCTCAAGTAGGACGGGTGCCGTTGATGCTGGCGCGTACGGCCAGGCCAGGGGTTTTCCTCCTGTGCCGCGATGGCCTTATCCTCCATCTCGGTCCAAGCGACAAACTTCAGAGTCTCCAGCACAATCCACAGCAGAGTCCTGCATGCCGTTGTTTCTGTCATCAGACGGGGGGGGGACAGATTTGCGTCTCTCAACGTCTCGGGCACACAGAGTCCACCAAAGTCGCAGAGTGGCAAACCTGCCGCCTTCCACATGGCCATGTTCTCTGTGTCGATGTGTGGCGTAGTATGCCTCGTATACGAGACTACATAGTCGACCCAGGCGAAATTCCAGAAACTGGCCACCCACGCCTTGGTCGGGGTAAGGCTGGATGCGATTCTCGGACAAGACTTGTCGTTTGCGTTGCACAGTCGCTGACTCTGGTCGACATCCAAGGTCAGGAGGTATTGGGCTCCTTTCATATGCCTATTCGCGAAGCATTGTCAGCAATTATCCGCCAGGTTTAGACAAGGAAAATGAAGACTCACTGCATCATTTCAGCCTGACGATTATCCAACGCCTCGTAAAGCAAAAACACTGAAATAGCCGCCAATAGATCATCGGCAACATCCTCACAGCTCGTCGGCCGTTGTGGACTCTCCAGTGGGGAAGTTCCCGAATTCTCCGATCTCGCCCTCAGGAGATTCTGCGCGTCGGCTGCGTAGTTGGGAAAAGGCTGGCCAGGTGAGCAGCACACACGCAGTGTCTGCAATGACGCCATCATCTGGCCTATAGCCTTGTCATAGAAGCTTGCAGCCTTGTAGAACCATTCCGGTCCAGACTTGTCAAAATGAATGTCGAGTGTAGACCTCCAATGGTTCTGGTCATGAGGAGGATAGCTAGATGGCTGAGTAGGTGAATGTGCTCCAGACGCCTTTCGCAGGCTCCCAAACTGTTTTGCTGCAACCGCTGCAAGAGAATTCTTCAACAGTGCACTGTGGACCGCTCTAACGGGTACGACGTTGCCGAAGAACTTTTCAATGTCAAAGATATCCAGCCATTGACTGGTGAAATCGGCGAAATATCGGATTAGATGGGACGCCTCGTGCTCCTCGTCCTCTTCGTCCTGGTCGTCGGGCGCGGACAGGCTGCTGCCCCCAGAATGCACCGATGGGTCGAACGATGTAATTGGGCTGAGCATGGCGGATGATGCCTGTGTGACGTCCATAAACTCATCATCATCGGCCTGAGACGCATCTGGAATGAGGAGGCAGCAGTTGATTGGGTCGGCATAGTATACCTGGGGGTCGATGTCGAAGTAAGCGGCGTCAAAGTCGAGATCAGAGAAACTCCGGGGGGTGATCATGGCTAATGATGCGGCTGGTTGGAAGGCGAGGGAGGAAATGTCTTCGGGTTTTGGTTGCCCGCCTGCCAGGGGACTGTGCCCATGGATGATTGCGGGGTCGATGCCGGCGCCATTGGTGTCGTCGGTGCGTGGGCGGTGAGAAGCAGTGATGGACGCCTTGGGCGAGTCCTGCTTCACCGACACGGGCGTCTCCTCGGGCGGTACGTCCCGGGGCACGGAGGAGCTGCTGGCATCGCTTCGCCGAGAGGTGGTGGCCTTGGCGATCTTGTGGCGCAAGTTTTCGCCTTCATCAAGGAATTTGCGGACGCGGTTGTAGCCAGGACACGGTTGTGCCGACTTTTCGCAACGGGCACATCCCGGCTGCCGTTTGTCGCACTGAATAGGTGATTAGCCGACGCGGGATAATCGGCAGTTAGGTGGAATCATACCTTGACTCGACGCGCCTTACAACGAATGCAGGGAACAGGCGCAATACCAAGCCCAGCCATGATTCGTGAAGCCGTGGCCTGGAAGCTGAGATCCTGGCGACGGGGCTCAAGCAGCAGGCATCTAGAAGTGAGATGACTCAGGAGCGGTATCTATGGACCCTTTTATATGAGAGTCACGTAGATCTGATAGCGGCGACTCTGGTTTTAAGCGCCGTGATAGACGGGGGCGCGGTCGCGGGCCGGAGCGACGACGATGTCGCTACCGCCAACGCAGGTCCGGCGTCGGTGTTGAAGCTGCCTGGGGTTGACAAGTCATCACCCATGCATTTGCCTGTCGCCACTCTTTGAGAGAGAGCTCATTCGACGTCCTCAGGGGCCTGACAAACGCCCTCCAAGGCTGACAAACGGGCGGCAAGAAGGGGAGAGGTTCATTCGTAACGGTTTGCAACCGAAGGGTGAGCGAATGTTACGGGTGACGGGCCTACGAACGCGGAGCGGGGCGGATGGGACGGAAGCGTTCTCGCTGCCAACTTCCTAATACGGAAGGCATTGGCGAGAGGCAACCTCCAGCTGGGAACCTTGGAACTTTGGCAGGCACGACCAGGCGCCGCCGCCCCAGCCCTGCGATGCCCTGCAGTACCCTGCAGTACCTTACCCTGCAGTGCCCCGGACCGCTCTCTACAGCGCTCCACTGCCAGCGCTCCCGGAGCACCTGGGCGGCGCTGGGCCGGCGCTACGGGGAAGCCGCCTTTCGACGCGAACAGCTGCGCCGTCCATTTTGGCGTGACTGTGCTCCCATGGGCACACATTGGATCTTGCAGGACTGCCATGCCACCAGTGTGGTGGACCCAATCGGTCCAGCGTCGGCGAGCCGCCACTGACAGGCAGGCAACCTCACCTGCCCTCTCCAACCAAAAGACCTGACCAAGCAACCCTGCCTTACCCGCGATGACATGCGCAAACCACCACATTTCATAGCCAACGCCTGCAGGCACAGAATCTCACCGGCATCGTCAGGGGCGATGCCCTGCCGTGTCCAAATCTTCACCTCCCCACGGCATTCGCGTGAGGCACTCGTCCTGCATGAGCGGGGACTCGGATCCGACGGGATCCGACCGACCCCCGTCGGCCTCGACTACAGGTGCTGTCGAGAGCGGCATCTCGGCGAACTCTGATGCCTCCCCAAATACACCGCGGGAGGCGGATGGCACAGTCAAGATGAAGATACAGAGGGTAAGCTTATTTACTTCTCCCGCATCGGAAGCCTCTCCGCTGACGCTGGTCCTTGGCCGTAGCTCTTCATCTACCCCGTCAAGTCGATGCTGCCGGTCGAGGTGACCATGGCTGAAATCACCAGCGAGGGCCTACGCTTCGATCGCCAGTATGTCCTCATCAAGGCACCCCCGGAACTGGAGGAGGACGCGGTTGCGGAGCACCTCACCATCAAGACGACCTTTCGCATGTGCCTCTTCCAGCCGTCCATCAGTGACGACTGGTCCCGGCTCACCATCACACACACGCTAGCCCAGCCACAGACATCCATCACGATACCCCTTACTCCCTCGCCACTCTCCTGTGTCCAGTCTAGGACCTATCAAGTCAGCATCTTTGGTACCAGAGCCACTGGCGTAGACATGGGCGACGGCCCCGCTGCCTTTTTCAGCAAGCACCTGGACATGCCTGTCAAGCTTCTCTACATCGCCGGCGACGGCAGCCGCGACATCCCGGGCGCCTCGGGCCTGAAACAGCCTCATATATCGTTCAAGACGAAGCAGGCCGGCGAGAACGGCAAGTCTACCATCCAGCGGATCCGTTTTGCAGATGCATCGCCACTCTTGGTGACGTCGACCGCGTCCGCCGCCGACGCGCTGTCCCGGCTGCCCACCGATGTGCGCAACCAGGACGTAATTATCCGGCTCCGCCCAAACATTCACATCGACGTCGGCCCAGGCGTCCGTGCCTGGGACGAGGATGATTGGGGGAAATTGTTCGTTTCTTCGCCAGGGTGTGATCTTCACAAGGCCACCATCCGTTGCATTTTCCGCACGCCGCGCTGCCTGAGCTTGAATGTGGATCTCAAGACTGGCAAGGCGGCACCCCGAGATCAGCAGCTGTACGGCCTCTTGGCCAAGGACAGGCGGGTAAATACTGCCATCCCTCGTACGTCTCACCCCGTGTGCTCAACGGGGTGCATCGAGCTGACTGCATCCGACAGACAAGCCGGTGTTTGGCCAATACGCCACCGCTGGCCCGATTGGCGCGATACTACGTGTCGGGGATGATGTTCGAGTTGTCCAGAGAATACCCCCACAAGAGTCTGACATAGGATGAGGGCCTAGACAACAGTCCGGCCTCTAGGAACCCATTGGCTCGCAGAGCTATCTACAAACGAAGCACGGCCGTCTGGCGCTTATGCCAGCGTTACGACGGAGGTTGTGCCGAGTGAGCGTTCGGCACGACGCGGGGCGGTGTATGAGTGCGAGCGCGGAACGGCCTCCAAGGCTCCAACCCTGGGCGGGGGAGCATCCACGCCCCGCGAAGCCTGCACATGCCTGAGAGAGGGGAGTAGTGACGAGATCCGCAGTCTCGCCCGCCAGGTTCATGGGGAGGCCCTGAATTTTTGGAATCATGTTGCACAGCGCCGAACTACGGAATTTCTGTGCTGTGGATACTGTACTTTTGTATCTCTGAGAAATGGATAGAGACTCGATCCAGGTCGATTTGGTTTGTTCGTGACGCTCCAGCCCAAGACGGGACTCGCAGCCTACAGGAGACGTTGGGTGGGAGAAACGGAGTGGGTCCACGGGGCTTGCTCCCGCTGCCGCATCCCCCACTGGGCACGGCGCTCCGTCCGGGCGTCGGCGCCGGAAGAATTATCACCCGTCCGATCCTATCCGACCGGCGGCGCAAAACTTCAAAGTCGCATCGCAACTCCGAGGCGCTTCGCAGAGTCAGGGTCCAGCCTCATCGTCGGTACATACGACCACCGCCCACCACGAACCAAGACAACAACAAACCCCACGATGGCTTCAGTCTTTGCATGGGGCGCCGGCGCCGCGGCCGCAGCCTTTCTCGTACGCTCTATCTAGCCCAACACAAACCTCTCCCGCACCGCCGCTCGTGTTCCCCTCTACGCCCCCCGACGAGACACAGCGGACGGGAGCGCTGTCGACCCGAACCCGAGTTGTTCATGTGTGCTGACGTTGGAATTTCCCATCACAGGGCCGAGCCGGACTCGTCGCGTGGCGTCGCTCCCGCGGGGGCGTCGGTGCCATGGGCAAGGCCTTTTACAAGGGCGGCTTCGAGCCCAAGATGAACAAGAAGGAGGCCTCTCTTATCCTCTCGCTCAAGTACGACACCCACCCACCCCGCCTCCCCACTCGACATCCGTTCCCATTGCCGGAGTCGTAGCTGCGAGGCGCCGTCACGTTTGGTGGCGGCTTGTGCGCACCTCTCCGCCGGCGTGGCGGGCGATGAAGGATCATCCCCTCGAAGATTGGAGATTCCGTGCTGACTCTTCGGCCGATAGTGAGCGCTCGCTCAACAAGGAAAAGGTCCGCAAGGCGCACCGGACGCTCATGCTGCTCAACCACCCCGACCGTGGCGGCAGCCCGTACCTGGCGACAAAGGTCAACGAGGCCAAGGAGTTTCTAGACAAGCAGGTGCCTTGAAGCGGAACGAGACACACACCTTCTCATGCCCCAAGCAGCTCGAGCACATGCGCTGCCCCCCCGGCCGACCGACAGACGAGTGCGGTTCGCCAAGCCGCGTGCCCGTAGGCAGCCGCGGGATGGGCTGCGCGAGGCACATGTACAGTATGTGGCTACATAGCGATGGCGTTTTGACGGATTGTTTTGAAAGCTAGCTAGCTAGAGTAGCGAGGCCGTTGGGCGACTTGTCCACACCGGTATGATGTTCCATAATTCAGGGGTCGCTCGCGAGCGGCCAACCTCCCCTCACACATCTCATTCCAGCTTGCTCCCCAATTTTCCTGGCAAGTATTGCGACTTCTTGCGCCTGCCGTCCGTATGTGGCCCGTACCCCTTTATGCACGATCCTCCCAGCGAGCTCCAGATTCCCAGCGAGGAGATTCCAGCCACAGGGCAGGCACATACTTCTCTCCTCGTTCAGTGGTTGTGACCTTGCGCAGCTGCTCCGCAGCGATACCAATCATGGCGCGCAACGTGTACATGGCATCGTTGCCGGCGTTGTGTAGGTTTCGGTTTTCGATGCAGAGATCCGAAAGCAGTGCGCGCAGGCTACGCTTCGTGTCTCCATCACGCCATTTCTGATGCAGCACGGCAGTATCAATCTCTCCAACGACGCGGGGCCACGCCATGATGTCGACGCCGATCTGCAGGAGGAATTTAATGTCCTGCTTTGTGTCATGAGCCACGAACATCATGTCCCGACCACGATCCGTGTACGGTGAGAGTATCGAAGCGACCGTACTGGCCAATTCCTGCATTTTTGGAAACGAGCTCGTGCTGAAGCTCTGTTAGCGCAGACCAGTATAATCAACTCTTACGACGTGTCTTACCCAAAATCAAAGGCGTCAGGGCAACCCTGTACATATTGATGGTTCCTCATATCTGAGTACTCTTCGGTTCGGAGGTGGTGGCAGCTGATAAAAGGCCACCATTTCGAGCCGCTCGGGCCTGGATCAGTTGTCCGAATGTCATTCGTGTCCAGGATGGCAATGCCAACCTCTGAAACGATGTGAGCCTGTCCTTCGAGTGCCTCGAGATCGATGCAGACAAAAACAACCTGGAGAGTTGGAGCTTCTTCAAGGAGCCCAAGCTGCATCTGGGCATGGTGCATCATCGCCTGCTGTATACGCGCCCGATCCTGTGCCCGCTCCTGGGCCTTTTCTGACTTGCTGGTGGAAGGGGGCGCGAAGAGGCGCTTGAACACCTGAAGAAATGCATCCTGCTTCTCTCTGGGGGCGTTGTTGAAACCCTGAACATCGCTTTGGGCAACCGCAGGCCACAACACTTGGTCCATGCTGCGTTTGTTCTCCGAGCGCGCCAGATACCGGGGCTGGGGTGTACCGCCCGAATCGAAGTTGAAGCAGAACTTCTGCTGGTTTACTCCAGGAGGTATGGTCAATTCGGTCCCGAGCCGCTCATTGATCTCCCCAAGGAAGGCCACAAACTGAGCCGTCGGCACAAACAGAAACGGTTTCTGATCTGGCCATCGAGGGTCATGGAGGTAGAAGCTTCACGAGTTAGTCTCTGATTGGAAGTGACTTATTGCGCATGTCGAGGTACTCACAAGTTCCAGACTCTGCCGCTCAGGATGTCGCTGAAGAATGGACGGGCCTATGCTTGTCAGTGCTATCGTGCAAAGCGGGGTTCTGGACACTTACTCGGGGACGATTGGTCTTTCCAATGTATCGATCCGGGTACGACAAGACAGCCTTCCACGGGCAGAGGACTGTTCCCTCGCGAGTCGGTTCGCCCACGCGAAGACCGGACTCGTCGAAGTGGATCGGATGCGAATGTTCCACGTGTGGGAGGGGAGGATTGCGCTCAATCTCGCGTTTCGGGCAGTCGTCTTTGCCCCAAGTGATGTTTGCCTCGGCGCTCTTCTCGTGCCACTTTTCCCAGTCGTCCTGTTCCGCTTTGACGTTTCCGGCGGTGGGAAGAGCCGCGTTGGTAGTGATTTCCTCTTGAGAACGAAGAGCAACGTCACGCCCCAAGAATGCCCGGAGGCGATCCAAGTTCTTCTCGAGGTCGTCGTCGGCCATACTTGAGTGTCCGTTGGGTTAAACAGTTGGATGGGGCGTAAGTGGATAATCGATGAACGCCTTCGCTGTTGGGAAGATTTGGGAGGATGAAAACACTGCCGGCATCGAGTTGCGGAGGTGAAAAACTCTGCAGGTGTTGAGGGAGGAAACGTCATGTGAGTTGGGAGTTGCTGCAGCAGTGATTCACACCCAAGGCTGCCTACGTTCAGGGAAGGAGCATCGGCCCGCGGTTACCGCAGTTGCAAACGGCTACACGCAAACCACTGGCTGAATTTTGTCACAACGCCCACATGATGCCTAACACATTTCGTTCGGCTAATCGGCGGCCTTTTGTTCCCAAGGTTTGCTCAAATCGTGACTCTGCCATCTGATGAACCTGTAGCAGCCTCTTCCTGCAACCTCCACTGCTACCTGGACTTGTAAAACTGTCGTCTTATGTTAGAACTTCCACTGACGCGTCTCCGTAGGGTTACGGGCACATACCTCTTCAGCTTCTTCGTGTGTGACCTTGGACACCTCTGACTGATCCTGGTCGACAAGCCCTTGACGTGACCACCGGACCTTGAACCAGAAATCCCTCCTATCGCCGCCCAGTGCGCCAGATAGCAACCCCTTCTTCAGGTCGCGGACAAAGGTATTGTACACGTCTGGCTCCTCGAGGTTGATCAACTCGTCGCGCATGGTGCCGATGCACTCCATGGCCTGGGCGTACTTGCTGTCGCCGAAGCTGTCCGTAACCAGCGATCGCACGATAGTTGCCATTTGCTTCGCTGCGTTTTCGATGTCCCCGACTTCCTCCGCCACGGCGAGCGCTCGCTTGAAATCAGGGACCGGGTTCTCTTGGGATATGCTACCCTTCCTTTCCTCGCCGAGCAAAGCATCCACGTCCAGGCCGGAGATGGGCTTGACGGCTTCCCGGTTTCGCCTGCCCTTTGCCTTTGGTGGTACTGGAAATGTGTTAGTTACGACGCCGCAACGGATGAGCGGGCTAATCTTACCCCTTTTCACTTCGGCAGCATCTATCAGTGTGTCTATCTGTCCCCGAATCTTCTCTACCAGGTATTCGGGTGGCGCGGAGAATTTCAGCAGCTCAGCGGGGGTTGCCGCCACTGGACTTTCGGGGTGTACGGCGCGCTGCTTGATCGCGTGGTTGATTCTGTGGATGGATGGGTTGTACGCTTCATCCATGGGGGCATACTCTTCTCCAGTCCTGTCGTATGTGAGCCTAGAACTTGTCAATAAGCACCCGTGAGGACGTACTGATTTTCTTCAGAACCGACGCCTGAGAGGTCCATGGCATCAACATAGTCGTCCATGGCCTTGGACAGCTCGTCCGACGGCAGCAGCCGGTGCTTGGTTAACGTCTGCCCGCTGACAGTGAGGACCTTGTCGAGAGGAGGGAACTGATAACCGCGAACGTCTTCCGCAAATGGGAGGGGAATGTCGTAAAGACAGTCGTATGTTGGCTCAACGCCCGGTGCCAGGAGCACCAGCAAGGGCTCCTTGCCGTCTTTGGTGACAATGCGGGCCACTGCATATGAGTCGAGCTCATGTAATGCCCAAATCAGGGATGACAAGGCAATCTCGGACTTGGTGTCGTTCTTACGCGCATGCGTAATACATGTCTCGCCCATGTTGAGAAACGGTTCGTACTGGCGTTAAGTCTTAGCGAGGCGATTCTTAGCGCATGTTGGCTCGTAAGACGTACCTTGTCACAAGGGATGAACCCAACAATGGAGAAGCTTTTCAGCGTCTCGATCTTGGTGATGTTGTGTTCTGACTCGCTGATGTGGACCGCGGTCCTTCCATACTCATAGCCCTTGGCGAGCGACTCAAACTCAACGTCGCGTTTGCCTCCCGGGGCATCTGGATCGTTGACCTTGTATGTCCTTGCCTGTTTCACTGCGGAGAAGTCGACTCCGTCCATAGGGTCGTCATCCAGCGTGTGGGTCGACTGAGTCTCCGCCTTGACGACGACAGTACTCGCCCCTTGCGGTCGAGCAAGATGCGTCTTGAAATACCTCTCAACAGCAATGCTCATAGCAGTCGAGCTGTCTGGGTCGCCGAGTGTGAGAAAGCCGTCATAGCTCTTATAGGGTTTGACTGCCTTGGCCCTCGGGGTGTCGAGGTCATCGATGGCCTCTGCCATGGTTGCAAACACACCGTCGTTGCACTGCTTGGCAAGCTCCCTTAAGGTAGCCTCGTTGGCAGCCTACAGGTAATACGAAAATTAGAATCGTTCGAGTTTTCCGAGTGAGGAGTCATACCTTGGTGGGCGACTTTTCCTCTTGCTTGAAGCCGTATTCGGCGTCGTCAAAGTCCACTCCTCTACATTATTAGCGAGGTCTCCCAGGAAAAATCATCGCGGCTTACAAGATGGTCAACTGGATATTGGAGTCGTTCATCTTCTGGGCAATGTCGCCGACATCGTCCGCGTCCATGTCCGCTTCGCCATCCGTGATGAGGAAGATCCGTCGGATGAACTTGAGCTTCTTGGTGAAGGTGTCAATCATGTCGACGGCGACGACAATGGCGGATATCGCATCGCCGGACCAGGTCTTGCTGGGCTTGATGGAAGTCTGCAGGGAGCGCAAGGCAGGCATGGTCATCTGGCCCAGCCCTTGCAAGACCGCGATGTTCTCGTAGCCGTCGTCGTCCTGGAGGGTGTTTTCCGTCTCATCAGTGCGTAGACCGAGCACACCGACGCACAGCGTCTTGCGGTTGGCAGAGACAATGTCCGTGATCTTGTCCCACACATAGCGCATGCTCCAGTCCAGGTCCGACTCGTTGCGTCCGCTGTTGGCCTTGGCCATGGACGCGCCGAGGTCGAGGATGAAGACGGTTGCCTCCTTGTCCGCCATGGTGGACGCTTCGTGTCGATGAGATTGGCGGTCTGCAATTGAACAAGAGTGAATGAAGGGCCAGCCATCAAGGTATCATCAGGCCCAGGCAGACATGGCCTTTTCAAGGAGCAGCGTGTGAGTGACGAAGTGGGCCAGCCGGGCAGTGAAGCGGCAGCGTGTTCTAGGCAGACGGCCGCTGGAGCTGGAGCTGAGACCCCCTGGCCGGCTGGGTTGAGCTACCGTTACGGTGGGCCCTGAGCTCTGGGCCCTGAGCTAGGGGAGCGCGCGGCACAACGCGGGTCAGTCGCGACGGCACGTGATTCAAATATGACCTCATTGTCCTGCTCCGGTCGGGCGACCAGGCCGGACCTCCGCTCCCTCTTCTTCGTTGCCAACTGGACATTATCCATCGCACAGTCTTGAACTGCCATTGCGCATCTCAGCACCATGGCGAGCTCAATCCTCGTTTCCGTGGCGCCGTACCACATCATCTCGTAAGCACTCATCCAGCTGACGCTCGCCTGTGAGATGAGCCGCTAGGGGGCGTTGAAGCTTACAAGGCGATACCATAGCTACGGCACGCTTCTGGGGACATCCTTCTTCCATGCAAGTTCACCTCCATCATGGCGCTGACACTATCAATGGCCTCACCGTCGCTAACGGCGCCGTTCAGTCCTTCATCAATGGCCCGGTCATGTACAAGTCGATCGACCGTCCGGCGTTCTCGGCTGCTCAGACCAACCTCTTCCCCATCTACTTTGGCATCCAAACCGCCATCCCCGTTATCCTCGCCTTGACGTTCCCCGGAAACACACTCACGGGCGTGCCGTCGGGCGTCTCTGGTCTCTTGCACGAGTCGAGCAAATGGGACTCGCTGCTGCCCATTGCGACCATGTTCCTGACGGGCCTCGCGAATCTTGCTGTCATCGGCCCAGCCACCACCAAGACAATGAAGGAGCGCCGCGGTCAAGGTTCGACCGTTCCATCTCCGGCGATATGATTTGAAGCTGACAGGCTGCAGTTAAGCGAGATGGCAAGGAATGGTACGCGGAGGGGCCGCACTCGGATGAAATGCAGGCCCTCAACAAGACGTTCGGCATGTTACACGGCATTTCATCACTCATCAACCTGGCCACCTTCGTGTCTGCCGTCACATACGGATTTACACTGGGTGCTCGCATTCAGTCCATTGCTGACAGGGTAGCCTGAGCTCGATCAAGTTTTGAATAAAGACCCTCTCTTTTTACACAGAGCCTTGTGTCGGTCCCATGCCACGTTTGAACATCCTCTGTCTTGCTTATTGAGACTTCGCTTCCGCCTGTCGATTTGATTGCCTCGGCTCCCGCTTTTCCTGCGTCGGCCGCTCCTCGTCCTCGTCGTCCTCGTCGTCCTCGTCTTCGGACCTCCCAAAGTTCTCGTTGTAGTCTGGCATCGGTGGGCGGATATACGCGGGCAGGCTCATCCGCAAGACCTCAGCCGTGTTCAGGCCCGATCTACGTATCAGCTCCATTGACTCTGCCAACTCCTCATCTGTCCTATGGGGGTCTTTCCAGTACTTTGGCCGGCCCTTTTTCTTGATTCTGTTGAGGTAGTACTGCTTTTTGCTCTTGATCTTGCCCATGCCCAACCCCTGAGCGATGCTGTCAATGGCTTCGATTTGCGACTCGTAGGACTCTTTGTATTCGGATGCCATGAAGGGAAACTTTGGTTCCAGTTCGGGGTGGGTCTTTGTTTCTATAACTGGTGGGTGGTGTTGTGTCCAGCCAGGCAAAGACGTAGGCTGTTTTGGAGTACCCCTCTCAGGCTTCCCGCCCATTCGGCCCTCCTTCACATGAGGAGGCGCCATGGCGATGTTTCGGTGACCGCGGCTAACGTCTCGGTGTAAAGACGGACTTGGTCGACGCTGCAGCAGGCCTCGACAATGACAGGTGAGTTTCGGGAGCTAGGTTCTTCGCAGCACGATCAATACGCAGGACGGCCGATATATACCGCCGCAGCTTGCCTTTTAGGCTCTCCTCGATGGTTCGGCACGTTTCGAGCTTGTTTCTGGGGGGTCGCCTCGTCAAGAGCCGTACGTGTACGCACCGTCCCGACACGTCGGGTTCACACGTGTCCGTCGCTGGGTCGTGTCACCACTTGAGACGGCACTTTGGTCACATCGCGCCACGGAAGAAGTATGGAAGAGGCAAATCGACGACGGCACAAGGCTGGGCAGCCAGCAAAATAGTAGGTCCCGGGGACCGGGACTTCGGCAAGTCCCTGACCCCAGGCGACGAACCTCCGCGATCCCACGCAGCTAGCATCCAGCGCAGCGGGCGATCGGTGACCAGCAAGGCCCCGGTGCTCCACTCTCTCAAGAAGAAAGTGGCCGTGTACTTCGTACGAAGGACGTCTATGGCCTTGGGGCGACCGCTCTGCGCAGTCGATCCTCGGGTTCCACGAATGCACGGGGGACCTCTGCAGAGGGTAGGGTTGGTGGCGCGCGGTGGCAGGGTGGATGCTCCCGTTGTGGCGCCGTACCTCGCATTCGCATATCGGGACCTGAAATAGCAGCACACCTTGTCCTCCGCCTCTGTTGGCTGAGGGGTCCCGAGGCGCGCGGGCTTTCCGGTCGGGCTATGGACACAGCTTGGCGGCCTGATGGCCCTCGGCTTCTCCTCTTCTCCCTTTCAGTCTCACCGATGCCGGCCGTCTGCGCATTCGGTTTGCACGCGTCGCGTGACAGTCGTGGCATTCAGTCATGCGAGCCTGTCGCTTCGGATGTGAATGCGAGCGCCCGCGTCACCGCCGCTGCTGCTGGATGTGGGGGGCCTGCGACGTTGGCGGGCGGAGGGGGCCCCGTCCCGGCGCGGCCGTCAGTGTCGCCATGGACATTTGTTTTCGAGTGGCGGTACATGCCCGGCGCAGGCCCGCGCTGATACGGCTCTCTCGTGACGGCGTAGATTCGAGACTCGTCGCATTCGCATCGTCTGGCCGGGCTGGTGAGTGAGAGAAGCCGAGAGTTTGCCTGCCAATGCGAGTCCCGAAAGTTGGAACTGCTTCGCACAGCCTACCCTACATCGCGCCTGCATCACCGCAATGTCCGTTGGCAAACACCGGCTCGACAGCTTGATGCGGGCCATGGCGCGCGCGCCGTCCGAGAACGCCGGGTTCAATGCGCGGACAGATGTCCGCCGGCGAACCCACACGTTGCGCTCTCACCGTCTCACCTCACTTCATGCTGTGGGATGAACCGACACCGGGCCACGAGTCATGTCTTAGTCATCCGCCTCTGACCGCGAACCTTGGTGAGAGGTCAACTTCGACTTGAGATTGCCGCGCATCGGAGTTTCCATATCGACCTCTGGCAGACTGCGCCGGTAAAGATGGCCTCGCCAAAGTATCTGACGGGCGACAAGGCCGCCATCGAGGCCTTTATCGACCAGTTCGACGTGAGCAATCTCCCGCCCCTCTGACGCATTTCCGTCTCGGCTGCTCACACATCCCCATCCAGACATTCCTCTTTGACTGCGATGGTGAGCCGTCTGCCTAGAGGTGGCTAGTGAGACATGCGAGAGCCGGGATGCTGACAGCCGCAGGCGTCCTCTGGTCTGGCGACCACGTCTTCGAGGGCGTCCCCGAGACGATAGGCCTCCTGCGCGCGCGGGGCAAGCGCACCGTCTTCGTCACCAACAACTCGACCAAGTCGCGCGACGAGTACGTCAAGAAGCTCACCGCCCTCGGCATCCCCAGCGACGTCGACGACGTCTTCGGCTCCGCCTACTCCTCCGCCGTCTACATCTCCCGCATCCTGCAGCTGCCCGCCGACAAGCGCAAGGTCTTTGTCATCGGCGAGGCCGGCGTCGAGAAGGAGCTCGCCTCCGAGGGCGTCGCCGTGGTCGGCGGCACCGACGAGCGCTTCCGCAGGGACATCACGCCCGCCGACTTCGCCGGCATCGCCGACGGGTCCCTGCTCGACCCGGAGGTGGGCGTCGTGCTGTGCGGGCTCGACTTCCACATCAACTACCTCAAGCTGGCCTACGGGCTGCACTACCTGAAGCGCGGGGCCGTGTTCCTCGCGACGAATACTGACTCGACGCTGCCGCTGCACCACGACCTGTTCCTCGGCGCCGGCTCTGTCATGGTGCCCCTGGCCAACGCCTCGGGCCAGAAGCCGCTCGAGCTCGGCAAGCCGAGCCAGGCCATGATGGACGCCATCGAGGGCAAGTTCCACATGGATCGGTCGCGGACGTGCATGATCGGCGATCGCCTCAACACCGACATCAAGTTCGGTGTCGACGGCAAGCTGGGCGGCACGCTCCACGTCGAGACGGGCGTGGACAAGAAGGACGCGTGGCAGAAGCCAGATGCCATCGCCGTACCCTCATTCTACGTCGACAAGCTGAGCGATCTGAGACACGAGGCATGAAATCTGATAGAGCGTAAATAGAGTATAGACCTGGCGCTGCGCAGATGCTTCGCCGCCCTTGGCCGATCTATCGCGAGCCGGCGTTTCCACATAACTAGATCCGCATTCTTTCGAGATATCGCAACTACCCCAGTCTACATCTGCTTCTTCGTTTCCTTCTTCTGCTGGCGCTTGGCCAAGTCGCTGGTCCTGATTATCTTTGGAGTGTTCGGGGGCGGCGCCTTGTATCCCCACAGCGAAGTCGGGATGAACATGCCGACCTGCCTCTGGTACTCTGGATACTCTGCGTACTTCCCAGCCGTGATGAGTTCGGTGAGCCAGGTGGAGCCCTGGAAGAGAAGGATCAACGCCGCAGAGCCAGCAAATGCGTAGCTGTATAGAGAGTTTGTCGCAAAGCAGCTCCACTGATAAAGGACAAACCAGATGCTCTGCTCTGCGAAGAAGTTGGGGTGTCTGCTGTAGGCCCAAAGCCCAGACGTCACGAAGCCGCGATCGAGTTCGGCCTGATTCCAGCCTCGTGGGACCTTGGCATCCTTCTGGTACTGATGCTTGGCTGTCTGGTATGCTGCGAAGACGTCAGTCGCGCAGCCAAGCAGGGATCTTGCCAGTAGTCACATACCCCACTGCTGGCCGTCGCTGAACCACTCGCTGATGACCAAGGCGACCTCGATAGAAAAGTACGCCATGTCGGCGGCCGTGATGTTGGGCTCAATGCGCGTCGAGAGCAGGATGGCGTATGCCGGCACGCAAGAAAAAGCGAACAGGAGCACGCTCTGGTAGAAAGAGATGAAGGTAACGTTGAAGAGAAAGAACGCAAAGGAAGGAACCTTGCTCTTGACGATTTCCCTATGGATGAGTGTGAGCGTCGACTACTCTGAGTCAACGGGGTGAACCTCACCATCTGTAATCCTCGGAGCCGACATTGTAGCCGCCTCTCCGCCAGTAGTTGTATGTCAAGCGGATCTAGCGTCCACGAATTAGCAATCTATGAGCCTGACACCATTATGGAAACACTTTCTTACACTCCACAGGGTCGAGAAGGCGGCAACGAGGTCGATGCGGCTATGAGGCAGCCCAGCCAGCCGTGCCCAGGTTGCGAGGTGGATGATGTACAGGTTTGGCAGGATGCTCCACATGCGATCGACCTGCGAGTAGTTCCTGTTCACTTCGGAGACGATGAGAAACACGAGGCCGAGGGCCAGGGAAGCCGCGAAGCCAGTGATGAGAGGGTTCGTCTCGACGTAAAGCTCCTGGAGGCCCTGGACGCTCCCAACCTGGAGGAGACGCGACGGGAGCGCGTATAGCTGAGGAATGAACGGCTCGACCGTGAGGGCATATTCGCCGCAGTCGCGTAGCGACTTGATGACGGGAAGAAGCATCGTACAAGGGAATTAGACCGTCGTGATGTCGAACTTGCGGTGCCTCGAGGGAAAGGGGAGATGTTTTGGGACGGGAAGGGGCATCGTCATCGATGGCATGGTACGAGCACCGGGAGCCAAGCATGTACCCCCGCTCAGCGGACCAGTGTAATGGTACACGGATGTCACCTTGTCGTGTGCCCCACACGATGTCTTGCGGCACGCACCGCTCAGGCGACCTTTCAAGGTTGAGTTGGCGGGGGTGCTCAGCGTGTGTGGCGGCTGGGCTGGGCCCCTGAGCCCGCTGTCCCCCCTGTTCGTCGCCTGGAGCCTGTTGGTGGGGCAGCGGTGCAGCGTGGGCGGTCGCGACTTGGGAAAGCGCGATCACAGATATTTCCTCAGGACTGCATGTAGTTTACGACGTATACACGACAAGCGTGAAGCGTCTCTGGTCTGAATTCGGGACGCATATTAGGACCCTTGACTGCCACGTCCGGTACCTCTAGAGCGGCGGGTTTCTTGAGTGCCTCAACTGCCAAGCAGCTCCCCCGCCCGCTGTCCAAGGGAGCCATGGCGCGCTCATTCACGTTCAGATGACACGCGACGCGTTGATGCTCTCACGGTTTTCGTCTCACGTCGACGTCCCCCCAGGGACCCCGCTTGAACGCATCGAACCGCAATACAGTGGACATGAAGGGCTTTCCAGTTCTCAGGCG
Organism: Purpureocillium lavendulum; assembly: GCA_029168975.1. Taxonomy (NCBI): domain Eukaryota; kingdom Fungi; phylum Ascomycota; class Sordariomycetes; order Hypocreales; family Ophiocordycipitaceae; genus Purpureocillium; species Purpureocillium lavendulum. The sequence continues at coordinate 5,154,745 of JAQHRD010000001.1, forward strand.
AGATGAAGGTCCTGTGCGTGGCGGAAAAGCCGTCCATCTCCAAAGCTGTTGCCGATCACCTCTCTGGGGGCAGCTTTCGAACCGTGAGTCTGCGCCCGCGCAACATGCCACGCCTGGAAACGCTGACTTTGTCGATCAAGAGCGGAACTCGCGTTCAGTACATAAAGAACTACTCTTTTCAATTCAACTTCGGGCAGGCATGGGGCGACTGCGAGGTTACCATGACCTCCGTGACGGGCCATCTCACAGGCGTCGAGTTCCCCATGGATTACAAGAACTGGGACTCTCCCCCGCCCGAGTCACTGTTTGGCGCACCGATTATTACCACAGTGCCGCCGGTGAGTTGTCCAAAATTTCAGAAACGAGGCCGACGCCGAGTCTTACGCAAACACGCACAGGACAAACGATCAATCGCTCAAAACATCCAAGACCAGGCCAAGTGTTGCCGCCTGCTCGTCATCTGGACCGATTGCGACCGGGAAGGTGAGCACATCGGTCAGGAGATTGTCGACGCCGCCAAGAAGGGCAACCGACAGCTGCAAGTGAAGCGTGCCAAGTTCAGCAACATCGAGCGAGCGTAGGAGCAGCCCCCCATGTCCCCCGCTCATCGTCCCTCTGGCTGACTCCATCAAGGCACGTCCTCGCTGCGGCTCGAAGGCTGATTGACCTGGACGAGCGGCAAGTCAACGCTGTGAGTGCCAGGATAGAATTGGATCTGCGTATCGGCTATGCCTTTACACGATTCTTGACCACCAAACTAAGAAATCTGGGCGGACCACTTGCTGAACGCATGTTGAGTTACGGTAATCAGAATCACCCCTTGCACACTACGTGGTCGCTGACAGTATAGGTTCATGTCAATTTCCAACGTTGGGGTTCGTGGTCGACCGTTACTTTCGCGTCCGGAACTTTGTGCCCGAGGCTTTCTGGAGCATCAAGTTGATGCACAGAAGAGACGGCAAAACGGTCAACTTTTCATGGGCCAGAAACCGGCTATTTGATCGGATGACGACCATTATACTATATGAGAGATGTCTTGACGCCAAGAAAGCCAAGGTCACCAAGGTTCAGGAGAAGCCGACACGAAAGTTCAAACCGCTCCCGCTCACGACTGTCGAGCTTCAGAAGGCCGCAACTCGCATGCTCCGCATGAGTGGTCAGCAGGCCATGACCATCGCGGAGGGCCTGTACAACAGGGGCTTCATCAGCTACCCGAGAACGGAGACTGATCGTTTCGACAAGGGCATGAACCTCAGAGCCTTGGTCCAGAAGCAAGCACCGGATCAGAGATGGGGTCCATTCGCCCAGGGCCTCGTGGACGGCGCGTTCCAGCAGCCTCGGGAGGGCAGGCACGACGATAAGGCCCATCCTCCCATCCACCCAATTACCTATGCTGCGCCAACGGCGCTGAGCGCCGAGGAGGGCCGTTTATATGAGTACGTCGTACGTCGGTTTCTGGCGTGTTGTTCAGACGATGCCAAAGGTATGGCGACAGACGTCGACCTGCAATTCGGAGACGAAAGATTCAGCACCCGTGGAGTCATCGTCCTCGAAAGAAACTATCTGGACGTGTACGTTTACGAAAAGTGGGATAACACAACGGAGCTCCCCAAGTTCACGCGTGGAGAGGAATTTGCACCGACCGAGGCAATGATGTCGGAGGGGAAGACGTCGCCGCCAAGCTACCTCACCGAAGCGGACCTGATTGCCCTTATGGACGCCAACGGCATCGGCACGGACGCCACCATGGCTGAACACATCCAGAAAATCCAGGACCGGGAGTATGTTGCGACTATTGACCGTGCCGGAGGGGCAATAGGAGGAGACGATGGAGAGGACGCGGCCCCATCCAGAGCCGGTCGTGGGCGTGGCGGTGCCAGGGCTAGAGGAGGTCGTGGCCGCGGAGGCGCAACCGCCGGCGGGCGACGAGGCGGCGGCCAGAAGGTGTTCATACCAACTCAGCTGGGGGTGGCACTGATCTTGGGGTTCGACCGCATGAACTTCGAGACCAGTCTCGGCAAGCCATTCCTGCGAAAACAGATGGAACTCAAGATGAAGGCCATATGCGAGGGCACTACAACGAAGCGTGTCGTTCTCGAGGAGAGCCTTGCACAGTACAAACAGGTGTTTTTCCAATCGCAGGAACGGCTGGACGTTCTGATCCAGGTGAGTCCACGACAACCGTCGTTGTCTTTGCGAAAGATGGCCAGACTGACAGAGTCACAGGCCTGCCAAGAGTTTGTCTTTGGACGACCTCCCCGGTGACTGTCACGAGAGAGTGGTTAGGTTCCGCGTCAGCCATTGTACAGTACCCATGTGCGCACAACTCAAGCACAGAGACAAACTCGTCGAACTGTCGGCGTTACGAAATGACAAATGACGGGCGTCATAATTCTACAAAAGAAGTTGAAATATGACAGGGTGAGGAGGGTCCTTGCCAGACCCTGCCGACGCGCCCAACACGCGGCCTTTCGGTCAGCCGCCACGCAGAGGAGCAAAGGCGGTTGACACTTCCCAACGTAGGGGTCCTTTGCAGCGATCCTCTGGGCGAGGATGCATGCATACTGGCCCCGCGCGGTCCCAACGCCCTCGACGCAGCATTGGACAACGTGGGGTGATAAGGGTCAGAGGGGCATTGCCCGGTCACGCCGGTGTCGGGCACACGGAGCGTCGCCCCGCACATTGGGTCGGAAGTCGCACAAGGAGGGGCAGTTTTGTCATGGCAATGCAGGCTGCTGGGCATGGCGCATTCGACAGCCGGAAGAGTGTCCGGCGTGGAAGGTGCTTCCCGAGGCCAATCGTCTGATGGTCTTGGCGACGAAAGTCAGCCGCTCGCGCTCCTGGATCTTTTGGGGGGCGGACGAGGGTGAATACGATGGCATCTTTGTCAACCCGCCCGGCCGCAGACTTACACCATCCCCAGCTCCTGGGCCTGGTGACAGCAGCGCCTTGGGCGTCTGATCATGTAACTTGAGCATGGAACCCCGATGAACTGCGCTTAGGGTACTCAGACGTGGCGCTTGGAGTTTTAGAATTACAGTACAAATCACATACTTCGTACATGCCGTGGCCTTTCGTCGAACTGACCCGCGTGTGGCCCGCAAGCGGAATCCAGAGAGACTTCCCGTTCGGGCAGCACCGGGAGGCTGAGATCCAATCAGCGCCGCGCAGCGGACAAACGTGTTCCTGCGCGACGGCCGTTTGGGCGACGAGGCCGGGCCAAGACACGCGCACACCTTGACACACCAGAAGTATTAAAAAAAAATTCTGTCTAAATTTTCTCTTGATGGCAACGGCGGGTTTTGGTGCGTGGCTGGCACAAAACGTCAGAGTCGGTGTCGGCGTCGACGGGCGTGCTGATGCCCTGCGCCCGCAGCCCGCATCCTGCGCTTACACACACCCTGCTCGCCCTCCACCTCCACCACGCTCCGCCACTGGGCATGGAGCTCCGGCTCCCACCGTAAGCAGAGCTGAAAGACGGACAAGAACAAAGAGGCAAGAGACGACAAGCGAATGGAGAGGCGAATTCATGTGTAACACGGGCGCGGGCGAGAATGTGGGTTCTTTCAACAAGGGGAAACCCCAATTGTTGTGTGCGTGGGCTGCGGAAGAACACTCCGGGTCTGCCGCCGCTCCCATCGGGCACCCGTCTCTCTTCCTCTCTCTCTCTCTCTCTCTGTGTGTGTGTGTGTCTGTGTCTGTGTCTCTCGCACGTCATCAAGCCGGGCTGTCCTGCTAGGCAGCGCGCGCTGCATAGCCGGTGGAGCGGACGTCGGGCCGCTGGACGACAAACCGAGCCACGGAAGTGGAGTGAGTGCCTTATTACGTATGAGAGCAGTGGAAGGCGGACGCCCTAGGTATGCGCGACATCTAGCGAGCGGCTACGACGGGACAGGAAGCAGAACCTAACGGACCGGGGCAAACAATACCTGATGAAGTCCTGCAATACGTGGGCTGTCAGGGTGCCTGTCAGGGTACTTAGCAGGTGATGCTTGTGGTTTCACCTCGTGGAACAAGCAGCTGAGGTACTACTCTGATAGCGAACTGGCAGGTCCCACTTCCCGGGGGAGCTGACGGCCGTCGACGACGCCTGCGTGTCTCGGAGCCGGCGCATGGAATTATTACTGCAGTCAAAGGACAGTAAGTCAGTCAATTGGGCGTGTGTGCATGCCATGGGTCCGGGGCTATGCAGCTGTGCATCAGCACCCGAGGCACAGCTCACGGCTTTCCGTTTCGTTCCTCCTTTGAACCAAGGTACTTCTTAGGGTTGGACCAGCTCGACGAGGATCCACTTGCGCACACTTACACACCACTTCTCCGGCCCGACAATGACGTCTGTCGTCTTTCGCAAACGCTCGCGCTGAGGGTGTGGTGTCCGTCGTCAATCGGCTCCCGGGCTTGCCTCCTTCCTGTTTGCTGCTCCGGCCCGCGATCTGACGGCAGAGAAAACCTGGCGGCGGCGTGCCCGTTGCCTGATTTGCGAGCAGGCGCGGGTGAAACAGGCGCATGTTGTAAGTTATGTATGTACCTGCGCAACCGCGCTTATTACACAACCATGGATGAGCAAAATCCCGGTCGATCGACGGTCGCTTCCGCATTTTGGGGGGTTTGATAGTAGTCTATATACATAGGTAGTCTCTGGTTTTCCACAGTCCAGTCACTTCTGGAGGGCCTCCACATCATCGAAGTCGGGATCCATCAAGCTCGTTTGGCTGCCATCGCAGCCCGCGTCCTGGAGCAGAGAGCACTCTGCCTGCGTCATGGCACGATTGGATCTGCACCTGTCGTAATTATTGTGACACTGTAGTAGATGGGGCGGCCAATTACCTCGCCTTAGCGTCCTGAACTAGGTACTTGATGAATTTTCAACGGGAACTACTTACGGGCTCGCCTCTGGTGCACTGTACATGTACCGTCCGACTTGTGACGGGATCGCGCACAGCACAGCTGTCGCGGCGTTCAGCGCATGTCTGGGTGTCATGCATTCATTAGCGACTTGGCAGGCTGGACAGGAGATGGCCAGCTTGACGTACGCCCGCAACCCACATCGACCTAATGGCAGGGGCATTCCCAGCTTGACGTAGTCCCATAAACCACATCGACCCAATGGCAAGGGTAACCGCGTTGAACAGCGCGAACACGGGGATGGAATGTGCTGGCTTCATGATTGTTGTCCTTGGAACCTGAATGCAGTCGTACGGCGACATGATTCTGGTGGCATACTTTATAATATATTCGCGGCGTCTAAATATATTTCACGACATTATATCGGCACTCGCCTGCTGGGCTATGCCTTAGAAACTGGGCAGAGCGAGCAACTCGCCAACCTGTTTCACACAGAGAAACGGTTCAGAAGAGGGACATGGCAACTCACGACGCGCGGTTCCGTGGTTGACACTGCGAGCAGGCAAATTGCCATGGGGCTGGCACGGCCCACCTTGAACAGAGGCTCACAGTCGACTTGAGAGCCGTGCGAACCGTGTCTGCGTCCTGAAACCATGATCGAAGAAGGGGGTTAGGCCCGCCCACGGCGTTGTGGATTCAGCACGCGCGTATTGCCACGAGCAGAGAAGCGAGAAGCAAAACCCCTCGTCCGCGTTCGTGTCGAATAATACCGGCCATGCCGGGCGTGTGGACGCTAGAGAGGGCATTACGCGCACCTCTCTCTCTCGCGCGCCCGGCGCGACAGCGGAGCACTCGCGGGCGCCAGAGACGCGGTTCCACCCCCAGACTCGGGAAGACTTGCAAGCTTGCTAGCACACGGCTCCGCAGAGCTGCGGGTAAGCGTGGGCAACTGGACCGGGGCACGTTGTCGAGGCCGTGGCCGATATGCTCCGATAGGCGACCCCGCCACAGGGCGCCATCGCGATCGCGTCGGGAACGGGCTCTCTGTCTAAATTGTCGGTGCGGCGCGCGAGAGGGTCGCATAAGGGCTTCTGGCGACGCGCACAAGAAAGTTTGAGGAACCATCTTCTCTGCAAAATCCAGAGGCGCACGGGCGCGCTTTGCTGGAAAGGAAGGTGAACCACGACAACAACACGGACACTCCGGGCTGGACGGACGCACGGATTGCTGATGGGAAGGAGGGATGGAGGGCCAGCTGGCGGGCTGGCTGGCTGGCTGGACGCATGGATGGACACATGGATGGACACATGGGTGGATGGATGGATGGATGGATGGAAGGGTGGATGAAGAGGACGCGAGGCACAAGACGGGAACGATACGCCCGCTGGCAGGATGGCTGGATGGCTTGGGTCACGGATGTGGATGATGCGAATGGCAATGAGCCGTGGCTGCGTGCGAGGAAAGCGCGATGCCTGTCCGGACCGCCGCTGCACCTGCTTTGGGCTTATCGGCGCGAGTCACAAGATGCCGAGCTGGTCCAATGAGGTGCGTCACTCCTCCCTCCCGGCGCCGTGCGGGGCGTGTGCGCAGTGACGTTGCCAGGCGCACAAGCCGCCGTCCGCCGCCGAGTCGAGGGGGAAGGCGGTGCGGATGGCGCTCGCGTCTTGGAACCGGAAGGGGAGTGCAGGGGTGGGCGCATCATGGCACGGAGCCCGGGAATGAAATGGGCGAGGAAGGAGCGGGCAGGCTGCGCTCGCGCGCGCGCGCGCCTGTGTGCGTGTGTGCGTGTTGCTGCTGCTGCGCTGGCTGGGCTTGCCCCTGTTGCCGGGCGAGGACGCTTCCATGTGAGGGTGAGGTGGTCCGGCCCAGCAGTGGATTGATACCTGGGGAACTTGGAGTGAAGCACACGAGCAGACATGGGCAGTGCGTCCGCTGCCCTGTCAGGCTGCCCAGACTGCGGCGGCCGAGGTGAGGCACGGTGAGATGAGACGCCGTGGACAGACCTGAAGCGAACCAGACAAAGAGCAGGCAACGGGCCGGGGGGGCTTGTGACAATGCGAGGCAAGAAGATCAGACAACATGAGTCGGCCGCGTTCGGGTTCGGCAGGCCTGCCAGCGCGATCAGGGCCCGCCACAACTGCCACGGCCAGCGAACGTGGGCGCCTGGGGAAGGGAGAATGGAGGACTTGTGCCCACCACCCCGTCCTCACCATGGAACCTTGGGGCCTCCCCCAGCCCAGGCGCACGCTCAGGTACCTCAAAGCCGGCGGCCGAGCGGATAGATACCTGCAGCGCCGTCATTACGAGCCTGAGCGGGAGGTACCTGCGCTCCTCCGTCCCGTACACTGGCAGTACCGCACCTCCCGTGCGCGCGGGCGCCCGCCCCCCATGGCCAAGGTAATAGCGGCTAGCGGCCATGGAGGCGACCCGGCCAGTCAGTGACACACCCTCTCGCACACGCATGCACACACGCACCCGACACGCGCAGGGCAAGAGGGCATGGAGGGCAGGCAGGGCAGGCAGGGCATCCATGGCATGGCGCAGCCCAGTACGAGTACCTGCACCTGGGCAGTCCAGTGCAGTGTGCACTTCTGCGCACCGCAATCAGTCACTGTCGCGCAAAGTACCTTCCGGCCGTCGTCCCAGCGCCATCCATCCCGCCATCCATCCATCCATCCATCCCATCAGGCGCGCCGTCGCTCCCTCCCCTTCCTTTCCTTTCTTCTCCTTTCAAACCAAAATCAACAACGCAAACAAATCTGCACGATTCCCATCGAGAATCACCCGTCACAGTCCCAGAGGATCACGTCGCCAGCACTGCCAGCCTTGCTATCTCTTGCTTCTGCTCAAGTAGCCGTCCGTCTGCAAACGTCGCATCGCTACGGCTCCAGCATTGCGTCAGGTACGTACCTCGGAGTCGCATCCCTCCTCCGTCGTGTGAGTCAACCACCACCGTTCGGACGACGACGACGACGACGACAAGGACGACTGCTTTACCTTTTCCTCCAACGACAAACCGACACCAGACGAAAGCTGCGACTCGCACGCGCTCCCCAGCACCTTCGTCTTCCGCTCATCGCTGCTCGTCGCTTCGCTCCATCCCGGCGCGCTCCCCCCGGCGCGCGCACTCTCGCGAAACCAACAACTGCCCACGTTCGACGAGGACGCCTCCCGCTGACACGAGCCTGCCCACAGACCACTCTCTGAAGCGCATCGCAACGAAACACCGCAAACATGGCTTCTCTGGCATCGGCTGCTCGTGACATCCCCAAGGCCGCCTCCTCGAACCGAGACAACTTAGCTGTTGTAGCGGATCGGAGCGGCCCGGTGACTGTGGCGCGTTCTCATACCCTCCCGACTCCCCCCAACTCCATCTCTCCGGCCCTGCCTGCTCATGGCCTCAAGGCCCAGCTGCAAAAGGCCAAGCTCGAGCCCATCGACTCCGACTTGGACCTGCACGACCACCCCGAAGGCCACGAGCGGTCACCGTCTCCCGTCACCACCCACGAGGCCTCGGGCGCCATCACGAGCGCCCTACTGGCCAAGTACCACCTCCCAGAGATCCTGCTCAACCACGGCCCTCTGGCGATACGGCACATCATGGGTTATCTGACGACGTCGGTCCCGGGCTTTTCGGGTATCCCGCCCACCAAGGCCCGTCGCTTGGTTGTGGGCGCCCTGGAGGGACGAGGGGGAGAGGGAGGAGGCTTGGAAGGAGACGTCGAGTTCGACAAGGTAGGATGGGGCCGGTGGGATGCCCGTCGTCGCGGCTTCGCTGCCCGCGACCGCCAAGGCACCCCGCCGCCCTCGGCCGGCGCGGCCATTCCCATCTCCAAGACTGGCGGAAGGGGACAGGACAGGAGCCGCCTCAATGTGTCCGGATCCGTGGGCGAGGAGTCGGTCCACTTCTCCCACGACGACCACGACGATGATGTACACATGATGGAGACGGAGGCGGACAAGATGTCCCTGGACGGTTCGGCGTCGGCGTCGTGCTCCGAGGCACCAGACGACGACGTGGCCATGAACGACGACCCCGAGGATGTGACCGACGACGAGGACTGGGCGGCCATGGGCGCTGCGGCTCTCCGAGCCGAGTCGTATCCGAACATGGCCGCCGCCCAGTCGAACGGCGCACTTCGATCTCCCAACTTTGCTCTTCCCGGTGGACTGCGAACCTTTTCGGTGAGCTCGGGCATGGCACGCCCACCACCACAACCGGCAAACCTCGACCTCGCCGCTTTGACTGGCACGCCCGACGCCCAGGAGCGCGAGGCCGTCGAGGCTCTTCTACGACTCGGTTCTGTATAATACCAATTTGCATGCAAGGCGTTCTGGAGGCATGGGGTATATTTTACCCCTTTTTGGCAGGAATACCTGGTTTGTCAAGGGATAGGCCCTCCGGCGGCTGGGCCACGGAACGCGTGTCTCGCGCGATGGAGGCGGCGCCCTCACACACCATACCAACTATGTTCACGATGACACGGTTCTATTTTTTTTTCTCATTAATCTCCGCCAGGCTCACAGCATTTGAGTCCGTTTGGCTTTTGTGGCAGTACGGCACGCGGCTGCATGCATATCTTTTCAACATGGCACTCTCAGCGTGCATTCAGCTGGCATGCCACGAGTTCGGGACGCTGCTCCCCCCTCAACGATGAAAACGCCCGGGACAAGCGGTTGCAAACCTAGACAGGTACATAAGATAAGGCAATCAACAACTCTTCTCCTGGTCCCCGGTGACACGCTCCCATCTCACTTCCCAGTCCGTCGGGTGACGAGCGATACCGGCATTGGCCTCGTTTTGTTTTTCGCTAGGACCGCATTTGGCATATATTGCCTTCAGCCCATCGGCAACGGAAGACCAGCCGAGAAGAGTTTTGTCTTGTTTTGACTACGACATAAGAAGGTCAGCACATGACACACTCCGCTTTGGCATGAGGCACTCGCATTGTTGCAGATGAAAACAGCCCATTTCCTATCGCAGCTGACGCGGGAGCACGTGTTGGGCCCCGGGAACATGCTCGGCTGGTCCGCGAGCTTGGAGATGTGCGCGAGCTGGCTCTTGTAAAGGTCAAGAGGGGCAGGATAGTAGCCCTCCTTATTGTCGCAGGTGATTTTGGCACGGCTGAAATCGGTGCGCTTATCGATGGTGGATGACGCGGGCTCGGCGCGAGCCTCGTGCACATGGGCAAAGTCGATGTTGTTGTCCGCGTCGATGGCTAGATGTCGGGCCTGAACCCGCTGGACGGTCTCTTCGAGTGTGACGGTCTCGCCGCCGTCGGGGAGCGCCCGGACATGCCGTTGGACGACAGCGCGGAACTTCTCGGATGAAAGGGAAGGGGCAGCGGCGGCGAGGGCAAGGAGCCCGGACAGTATGAAGGCGCGCATGGGGGCGGGTGGTACGCGTCACTGTCTCAAGATCGGCGAGGACGGGCAACGACGCAGGGATGAGGGATCGAGCTGGACGGGTCGAGCGGTTGGAACGGCGCGAGTGTATACAGAGTGTATATACGGAGGCAAGGGCGATGGAACATTGGGGATATCATGGGCACACGCAATCTGGCGACGGAGTGGCGCACGACTGCGACTCCGGGACTGTGGCCGGCCAGGAGATCAAAAGATCAGATAGCAGAGGTACTTGCGCCATGCCGTCTGCCTCAAACATGCGGTACTATCTTGCCCAGAAGTTCAACGCGAAACTCTCCCCACGAGACGTGCCGCTCCGTGGCTCCGTCGCCATCGTGAAACCCGTGCAGGAGGCGACGACGTGGATGAAGCGCCTCGGCTCGAGCTTCGTCGCGGCCCGCGCTGCGGCGCGGTGCGCAGTGGCCACGCGAGGCGGGCGTTTTCCATCGATCACGACTCGTTGGTCACTGGTAATGGACAGGTGCAAGCTCGGGCGCGTCGTCATCCGAGAGATCGTCGACGCTTGCTTCTTTACATGTCATCCCATCTCAGATCGTACAGTGTCTTTCACATCGTGGGCTTGCTGGGTTGTTGCTAGGAGCGGATTTCGGTTTTTGTACTGATGGCTCGAGGTCGATCAAGTACATGAGATATCGAGCGCGGGAACAGTGTATAGGGCGACGTGTATGTAACGATGCAATGCACGCACGGGACGGCGAGCCGAGCCACGCAGGACGTCCACGTTTCATCTCTGCCAATACTCTTTGTTTTTTATTTTTTGTTTTAACATATCTCTGAATCGCTGCCTATCTGCACGCAAAGTGTCCTTTATACAGCCAGCCGTGCTTGAAACCGTCCGTGTGAAGTGCCACTCGCAAGTTCCCGCCGCGGGAGGTGGGTTGGGTCCGGCGTCTGGACCGTGATGCGCACACGCACGCTCCATGTGCGTACGCGCGCGCGCATGTGTGTCCGTCTGCCTGCCTACCTGTATGTCTGCCTGCCCTCAGGCTCTGGGGGTGCCGGTCGGAAAGGGGGCAGGCAGGAGGGAGAGACACTCGGGCCCGACGCCCTGGATCGCAGGAGGCCGTATGGAGCATGACGCTTTAGAGGCCTCGTACGGACAGGCATCATGCCCGAGGGGAACCGTTACGACACGTATTCAACCTTGGGAGACTCTTCACGGTACGTCCCTGTGAGCCTGCAGCCGCACGCAAAAGTGCACATAGGAGAGGATGACTACTCGCCAGTGAAGACAGGCGACAGCATCTGTCCCTCCTTGTTAGTCGCGCGCATGGTCGTGGGTTGGTGCCCGGATAGCAAGCGCGTCAAGTGATTCCCAACGCATCCGTCCACAGTCGCACACATCGTCCGGCGCAGAACAACCCCCCGAGAGAAGCAAGACGACGTGAGTTGCGCGGCACCGCCGCCGAGCAGGTTCCCACCCGGCGCTGCAACCCCCCCGACGCAGGGTAAGGGCAGGACGAGCCGTCGCCATCGCCACTTGCGTGCCGCGAGACGTGCATGAGAGCCAGGCCGACCCCCCCGAACCCCCCCTCCTCCTCCTCCAGATCCGTCCTCTGTGACCTTGTTCCGTGAACACATCCCGTGGACAGAAAGGTCATGTCAAATCAGCCCATCGTCGGTCCCATGGCTTCATTGAAATCATGCAGATGGAGACGGGCAGAAAAGGCAATCCGCATGCCCTGTTCCGTACCCTCATGCGTCGATGGAAGGGGGAGGTCTAGACTCTGCGGCGACTCTCCATGTTGCCTGCTCGTCTTCCAGACGGCACGTCGCCTTGCGGCAGCTTAACCGCCAGGATATACAGTATTGCCTACCGTACTACCTGACTTCCGATCGTAATGGAATACAGCGCTGCGTCGGGCCCATTATCTTTAAGCAGACTTCCGGAGAGTATGATCCGGGCTCGAGCCGACTTCTGGCTGTGGTCGCCACACGCTCACCGTTGAGAAATTGGAAAATAACCTTGTTCGGTGCATGCAACGCAACATCCCCTGCCACTTCTAAGCTCGCCAACTCAAACATGAGCTGTGCCGATATGGATGTTTGCGCATGGGGATCGCAACTCTGTGCTTCGTAGCCTGTGTCACGTTTAGGCACCGTTGAGATCCTCCAGGTCGAGCAGCCCAAGCGGGTCGTCGAGAGACGAGTACACCGTGCGGGCGTTGAACTGAACTGGCCTTGGGAGGGATGCCGATGCTGACGCACGACGTTGCGGGTGTGAGATGGCTCATCGGTGATGCCGTCGCGCGGCCATCGAGCCCACGAGGCTACTGCCATGTCCCGAGCGACGCGGCTGAAGCACGTCAGTGAGACGGGCGCCTCACCATAGTCTTGTCTATGACTTGCCCAGAAGCAGGCCGCGCCGCCTTGCAGCTGTCGGGCATTGGCGTCCAGCTCGGACGCGTTCCTGGGCATGCTGCCTTCTCGTGGCAATCTGCTGCCGCTGCCGCTGCCAAGTAACTTAAAAGCACGCACCCGGCGGGACGAGTCCCGCTGAAATCGGCGCCTGGGCAACTATAGCATGACCATGGATACCCCCTCAAGGCCCCCTTGGGCTCGAGTTTGGGGCCCGCCTGCAGCAGGAAGGATTAATGCCTCGTTGTCCTGCCGCTCAGGGCACTCCCGCGTTGTCGTCCTCGTCGTCGCCGGTCAAGCCATGACGAGGGCGTTGATGGATGTCCCAGTCCGCCCCGGGCTGTCGAGTCAAATCAGAGTTTGAGTTTCGGCAGATGCAAGGTCGTTGCCGTGAGTGACACCGTGTCTCGCCATCGTCGGCCTCATTGGCCTGTCAAGGTCTCCCCGTTGCCGACCATGTCGTCGCGAGTTCGTGTACAGCACAGTACTCGTCGTGCCCATACACCCTCTTTGAAGCCCGGCAGCTCGACAAAGGGGGAGTCGGCAGCGAACCGCATCCGACATGGGCTCTGGGGCGCGTGGCTTCTTGGCCAAAAACAAGCTTACTTCTCCGCACCAGAAGTGGCAATAGCCCAAAAGCTGCACTGCCCTGTGGCTTTCGTCACCCGCCAATGGGTGGCGTCTTGGCGGGAATGGAGCGGCAGTAGTCCATTCTCGCAGAAGTCTTGGCGAGCAAGCCTTGGTCTCGGCGTGCTTGGCCGTCGAGCTTGGCTCTCTTGGTCCCGTCGATGCGCGCAGGCGGCCGCCAGATGTCACGCTCGACCTGCGCCTGCGTGTGTTGTCCTGTCCTGTCCGGTCCTGTCCTGCTGGACGTGCCTGGGCCGAGCATGAACATGGTCCCTGACGGGCAGACAGATCCATCCGTTGCATAACTCACCGCGGCCCCATCTTCTGGCTGGGAACCTCCGTGGCTGCGGAACGCCGTGAGTGAGCGGAGGCACAGTACACTACAAACAGTGCCGACGACGTTGGAGTCGGGGACATTTCAGGGACCCGGCAGAGGCCTCGACCTGCGCCAGGCTGTCTCTTATCAGCTGACCTGCCACATCGAGATCAACCCCGGCTTGCTTGGCGTTGTTTCCATCCACTTCAGAGAGCACGGTTATGGAGCGCAACGTGCATATCGCGGAAACATGCTCTACGCCACCAAGGTTTGGGCGTTGCCGTTGTCGTCCCCCCGCCGAGAGACTCGTGCTGAGTCGAGCCGTTACCCAAGGCGGCCTCGGACACGGTAGGTAAGGTAGCTGTTGCAAGACAAGTCGTCGAAATCACGCGTTTTGTTACTTTGACCCAGCCGGACAGGGTACCACAACGAGGACCCGGCGCCAGCACCGTGCCATCGTAGTTCGCTGGGGAACGCCATTTAGACGCTTGGGAGAATCAGATAATCGGGCTACTATCAGGTATGTGACGAACCGCGATACGCGTGGCCGAGGCGCAAGCCACCGCCACCAGGCCAGCCTTGTGTTTCCCCAAGGGCCAAGTGCGACTCCTGTGGTCAAGACGTGCGCGGCAGACGATGACTACCTGGCCTGGGCACGAGTGGGAGCAACGTGCTGCCAAGGGTGGCGGCCGTCTCAGCGCCTTGCCCGTCGTCTTGGTCTGTTCTGTTGCAACGGGTGACTTCTCGGCGCTTCGGCGGCCCTGGGCGGAACATGCAGCCCACGGCGGGCGGAAAGCTTGTTGATTCATCGAGCCTGGGCAAAACGTTACCCTCTTACCGGGGGGTACCCGTCAAGCGATAAACTGGGGCTGGGCGTTGAGTTGGCGGCCGGAGCTCGATGCCCTGGCTTTGGAACTTCGCACTGGGGCGGCGGCCAGGAGGGCCAGCAGGGCCATCCAGAAGCAGAAGAATGTGCGCAAGTGGTGCTTCCGTAGCGCGATGATGCAAGGCAAGGATGCACCGCTTGCCGCCTCCGTGGCCGGTACGACGCGTGTAGCGCAGGTGGGAGCGGTGGTTGGTGGTTCGCATCCGATTGTCGCGGGTCGAGCACTCCCACTTGTAGTCGGTACGTACGAGCAGGTACGGTGTCCAGTCCAACGCGCGCCGGACTCCGAGAGCGCGAGCGGACGGGGCGCTGTCGTTAGCGTTTGGCGCATATGAGCCCTCCTCGTACATACCAGCGGCGGCGCCTGTCAGGCGGGCAGGCCAGGGCAACACAGGTGCGACGCTGCGACCCGCGTGAACGTGCAGCCACGCCAGCCAGCAGCTCACACGCAACGCTGGCACGTCGGTTCGGTAGGCCGCCCGAGCGTCGACTGACAGTGCTGCGACCATGACGCAGCGGCGACTGACTCGCCTCGTCTCGCGCCGTCTCGTCGAAGCCGGCGTTTGGGCGTCTGTCCGTCAGGCGACGCTGGAGCGCCCGCGGCGCCCGAGGTCTTGGGCCGCCCGTCTGGTGCTTCCATGCTCGTACGGAGTGCGGATACCGCGTCTCCAGCAATCCAGCCAGCATCGCAATGACAACGCCGTCCGCGCTGGACGGAGCAGTGCTGGTCGCGCGCGCACAGTGCATCCCTCCAGCCATCGACGCTCGGCTCCAGAGGGCGCCGCAGAGGGGCACCAAGGGGCACCATGGGCGGTACCAAGGGGCGCGAGAGGCACCTCATCAGTGGGTGGAAGGGTCGGGCGGGTTTGCGGGTGTCCTTGAAGACGCTTGATGCAGGCGAGGACGTGGTCAAGGTGGTCCATGGAGCCTGTGTGACGCCCGCCGCGGGGACATGGACTGTCCCGAGGGCTGCGCCTGCCAATCGAAAAGTGGTGATGGCTGCGGATGGCGAGAGATGGGCCAAGCGCCCAGACTTTGCCAAGACTTGGCGGTCTTGGCGTGGCCAGCTCCGCCGCAAGGCTTGGCGTACATGCGTTAGTGGGTACCTGCACATCCTCTCTCGCGCGCCCGCTCCACCGTCGTCTCCGCGTCGCACCGGGTCACGCAAGTCACACTGGCCTAGCGCCATCTCGGATACCCCGGTGCGAATGCCAAGACCGCCAAGAAATTCCGCTCGCCCTTTCTCGTCTGCCCAGACTTCTGGGTGTGAGTGCGCGCGTTCAGGGAGCAGGAGGCCCCGGGAACCTTCTTCAAGGACGCTGCTTCCTCCTCGATCCTCGTTCTTCAACTTCCCAACTCCTTCAGCGACGCCCGGATCGTACAGACAGAGCTTCCAGTCCAGACGCCCTTCGCCGCCGCTGCGCTACTTACCGCCTCTTCCTGCGTACCATCGGCAGCCCTTGTGCTCACCATCAGATAACACGCCACCGCCCGCCTGTTTCAGATACCACCGCCAGCCGCCATGGCCGCCCAGGTCTCCGATGCCGCCCAGGCATCGTCGGCATCCAGCAACAACAGCGGCGACTCCAAGTCCAACACGCCGGCGCCCTCCAGTGCCACCTCTAGCACTTCGCACGCCGCAGGTTCCCCCGACGACAACCTGACCTGCCGCTGGAACCAATGCAACCAAAAGTTCTCTAGCCCAGAGACGCTCTATGTAAGTCTGCGCGATCCCACAGGGGTCCCGTCCCGAGTCCCGACGCCCGCGAAGCTGACATGCGCCCTCTTCTCAGGAGCACATCTGTGAGCGCCATGTTGGTCGCAAGAGCACCAACAACTTGAACCTCACCTGCCAGTGGAATTCGTGCCGGACCACCACGGTCAAGAGGGACCACATCACGTCGCACATCCGCGTCCATGTCCCTCTCAAGCCACACAAGTGCGAATTCTGCGGCAAGTCTTTCAAGCGACCGCAGGACTTGAAGAAGCACGTCAAGGTTAGTTCTCCGAACGCCGCAGTGCTGTCCTCGACATCCTGGCTTACATGGCGCAGACACACGCAGACGACTCGGTCCTCTCCCGCCCAGGACAAGACTTGAACTACAGAACACAGGCCACCAAGGGTAAGTCGACGATCCAAATTCTTTTCGCTCGCAGCATAGGTTCTGACTAGCGGCACAGCTCCCAGCTACTATGACCACAATGGCCAAATCAGAGGTGGCGTCGGCGCCTTTTCCCACCAGCCCGCCCATGGCAGCTACTACGCGCCGCAGCCATCCACCAACTATGCCCTGTACTTCAATCAGCCGCCGCTGAACACGCCGCGAAGCGAGCATGTCGGCTACGGCACCGCCGCTGCAGGCGGTTACGACCGCAAGCGCGCTTATGATCGCACGTACGACGCCATGGACGACTTCTTCGGCCACGTCAAGCGCCGCCAGGTTGACCCGACGTCTTACGCGCAAATCGGTCGCTCACTGCTGCCGCTGCACAACTCGCTCTCTATTCCCAATGGACCTCTGGGCGCTGCTCCGGAGCAGTACATGCCTCAGCACGCACCCGCCCCTTCGATGGTCCACTCCGGTCACGGTGGGCCCACGACGAACCCGTTGACGCAGCAGTACTATCTCCCCAGCGCCCGGACGCAGAAGGATCTGATGCAGCTCGACGGCCTTCTCGGTCAGATGCAAGACACCATCTACGAGAACGCCAACCATGCCACTGCCGGCGTGCACATCCACAATCATAACGATGGCCACCTCGGTGGTTTCCGGCACAGCCCGTCACCCACGGTCCTTCAGCGCTCTCCGGGTGGCCTCCCGATGACGGCAGACACGTATCAGCCCGTGAGCGCCCCCAGCATGGCGTCTCCACTGACCACCATCTCGTCGACGGGGACGCCTGCCGTGACGCCGCCATCCAGCTCCATGTCTTACACGTCAGGGCACTCGCCTAGCCCTTCGGCTTCGTCCGGCCTCTCTCCGCAGTCGCGCCACAGCTCCACGGCCTCGTCAGTCATGTATCCGACGCTCCCCACGACGTTGCCGACCGTGACGCAAGGCTTTGGGCAATCGACCACGGCGACTCTGGGCCCGAGTTTCGACAGCAACGAGCGCCGCCGCTACTCTGGAGGCATGCTGCAAAGAGCCCGAGGCATGCCCCCGCCACCTCCCAGGACTGTCGAGGAGAGCGGGCGAACCACGCCAAAGGCGGGAGACTCAGCTCTTTCAGTCGGGTCTCCGTCGTCTGAATCTGACAGCGACTCTACCAAGGAGCGCGAGGAGCAGTATGACCGCTGGCTCGAGAACATGCGCGTGATTGAGTCGCTGCGCGAGTACGTGCGACGTCGCCTTGAGCGCAAGGAGTATGTCGGTGAAGGTGAGGAGGCGCACGAGGACCGACGGAGTAGCGACGCCATGGATGTGGACGCCAAGAGCCCGAGGCCCATGCACCAGCAGCCGATTGCACCGCGCGAAGGTGGCTCGTCGCTCTACCCAAGGCTGCCGGTGCCTGGATCGTGAGCGTCCCCTGCGTCGATGGCCACGTGTTGAGACGATCACTTCATGTTGGTTCATGTTGCGGTTTGGAGTGTGTTGCCATGTATGTTCTGATTAGTCAATTTGGGTGAGGTGGTGGGCGTCCAAGGCGCCGCAGGCAAAATGGCTTTTGACGCGTGGCATGACCCGCGTTGCGCATGTATCTATCTAGCTGCAAATCCTGTTGCAAAGCGAATGACAATGTCTTTGTTCAAGACGCCCTCTTTTTCCCCTGCTCGTCATTTGGACGACCTGAGCAGCTGTGCAGGGTGGGCCAAGTCTGTCGATGTGTGCACACAGCTGGCGGTTCGCGTCGGAGACAGAGACGTCCGTGCAATGTTGGCATTATTATTATTGTTGTTACTACGGAGTAGGTCAAGGGTGGTTTTCAGCAATTCCTGTCTCCCAGGCCGATGTAACACCGCGAGCGCTGCATCTGCCGCTGGCTTCTAAGAATATCGCCGCAGTGATCCCACTCTGGCTCCTGTAGCGATGGGTTGTCTCGGCCAAGACAACGGCAGGGACGGTGTCTCGAACAGCACAAGCTGGCAATTTTGGCCGCCGGCAATTGACGGCTGAACTCGAGCATCCTTTCTGCGGTCCCGGTAAGGGTTCCGGAACCTCGGGGACGGCAAGGTGCACCACGAGGGTAAGCTTACATCAATGGCACGCGGCAGAAGCCAGCGCCGCGAGTCGTCAACTCCCTCGCCGTGTCTGCATCTGCATGCATGCACGCACTTTTTGCCAGTGGCGGTGCTACGCTGCCGTGCCTGCAGGCGGGCAGGCAGGATGCTGCCGCAGGGTCGCTTCGCACGGGCGTGTCGTGCATACGAGTATACTCGGCCCATGGTATAGGGTGACTTGACCGAACGACAGACCGGGCTGCCGCGGCCGCGCGACGCCAAGAATTTCCACCTTGCAGTCTCATGACTGAATTTTTACGTGATAGTACGGCTCGTCGGAGCGGCCGTGACGTGTTGCTCGAGACTCTCGAAACTCCACGGGCTGCTTGCTGCGACCGGCACCTCTTGTCGAACTCGTCACGCGTTTTACACTTGCGGGAGGCACAGCGCCGGTCGCCCAGCGCGAGCTGTGCGGGCGGCATGTGAGACACATCTTGCTGCCTTATTGTTGGAGTCGCATGGCGTGGGCGACGCCCCATGCACATTCATGTGCGGGTGAGACATTGCTGGAAAAGAAAGCCGAAGCGCAAAGGAATGAGGTCGTAAAAATACGAAGTTTGTCTCTGATTCCGCGAGACCAGCCTCGCTCTTGCCCGGAGCCTGCACTCGTACTTTGTAATCTACCATACGCGCGTTCCTGCCCCTTCCAAGTTCTTTACTCCTGCCTCGCGACACTGTTTCTGTTTCTCGTCAGCGCGGCTCCCAGAGACGTAGGACGCGTGAATCACTGGCAGGAACAACCGCCTCGATCAGCCCACTTCAAGAATCGAAAAGACGGAAGGCACGTTCAGAGTCCAGACCCTAGAGTTACATAGAGGTTCGGCCAGCCCTCGCCCTCGCCCCATCATAAGATTCTTCCTCCTGCATCGCGCAGCCCTGCTCCCTGTTCCGCCGTTGCATGCATCGTGCAACCCGATCGCTCACGACCCGTTGGTGGCGCGCAACAGCATCAGAAAAAGTTCCTGCCGGTCCCTTTGTGCCGCACCGCAACGGCTCACGGACGCCAAGAGTCAGTCAGAAGAACACGATCCCGTCTTAGTCCTCGTCGAGGCCCCGGCCTGTCATCAGCGCAGCACGACCCGACGTTCAGGTATAAAAGGCCCCGAGACAGCCTCCAAGACCACTCTGTCTCACACTCTCTAGGCATCAGATCAGATCTCTTCAACGGCAAACGCCACAAGACAAAACACCCTAGCTGTCTTTCTCTCTTTATATCCAACACTATGCGCTTCGGAACCACCCTCGGCGGCCTCTGTGCCGTTCTCTTCAGCCTCGGAGCCGTCGCCCTCCCAGCCGATCCATCCATCGATGCCTGCTGCTGCTGCGACATTGGTCGCAACGTTATTTCATGCGACTCGTCCATCAAGAAGGCCGAGTGCATGTGCGCCCAGGTCGTCTGCCCTGCCAACGCCCCGACTGTCTTTGACGGCCCTCCGGCACCGACTCATCATGCCAGAGCACCACTCGGTCCCTTCATTCCTCCTGTTCCCACCCCTGGCCCCGTCTCGGTTGTTCATCATGCCCGAGAGCCGCTTGGCCCCTACACCCCTCCTATCCCTACTCCCGGCTCCGTCTCGATCGAAACGCCGCCTCCGCCTGCCGGGACGGCTGCCCCTGGCGAGAGTGGCCGGAAGCCGACGCCACTGCCGCTTTCTGAACAGGAACATACCATGCCGCCCAAGTCGGGGGTGCCAGACTCCTGCCCCTCAAGAAGCGAACTGAGCCGATGCTGTTGCTGCAACATCGCCAAACTGGAGGTCGTCTGCCAGATGAAGCCCAAGGGAGACTGCTTCTGCGCCGCCGTCGCCTGCCCTGCTACTGCCAAAACGGTCGATCTCCCCTTGCCAACTTGCACCGGTCACTAAATTGGCCTTTTGTTGCGAAAGTTTTGACTTGTCGTGTTATCAAGCTGGACATAATTTAATTTGCGTTGAAGGGATAGAGTGCGCAACATGAGCCTGGCGAGGAATAAACAAAAGTTCTTAGTCTAGTCTAAACAGTCATTAACACATGGTAGGGCTTGCCCTCGTCAAAACCGTATCGCACGAGGCTGTCTGCCGCGTGACGTGTACTCGCGATATTGTACCTCCCTGAACCGATCCCTCACCACGCCATATCCGGCGTAGTTGACCCTACTAAGCCCAGGGATGACATCGCCTGTCATGAGCCTCCACTTCGCATCACTGGGCGACCGACAGCGTCCAAAGAGCTGATACGTCCTAAGAGCAACAATCAAAACGGCCGGAGATTCAGCACGGAAAAAACTAACTGAGTAGTCTGTCAAGCATCTACCACAGAACCCCAAGAGATTCTCGCCATCTTGGAAGGGCTTGTTGCCGCTGGCTGGCCGCTCCAACCACGGAATTCGTTGACCCAGCTTCGATGTAGCTGTGCATTCGGCATCGTTGTAGGCGTCGGTGCGCAGGGAACAGCAGACAAACAAGGGTGTCTCGTCGAGGAACGAGCGCAGGTCCTCGGGATCTGAGTCACGCTTGCAGTACCAGACGTATAAGAGGCCCATGTAGAGCTCACCGTCGATAATTCTGGCGCCTCCCGTGATGTTGATGACGTGACCACGTCTCCTTCTTCGCCTGATTGCCTTATCCGACAGACCGCCGGCGAATCCGAGATGATGGATGGGTATACCCCGTTCGGGGCCGATCCGGTGGGCGTTGACGGCGAGCCGGGCGTAATAAAAGGGCAGGTAGTAGACGGAGTTGTAGCGTGGGGAGTAGTGCATCTTGACAGCACATCCAAGGCTGCCCTCATAAGGCGACTGTGGCCCCGCGTGGTGATATGTGAACGAGAAGTTCAACGGAGCGGAGACGAGGTCGTCTGGCCGGACGCGGGTGACATCCGTGGGCTCGTGACGCTGCCAGGGATGTAGACGGTCGCAGGAGCGACAGAAGAAGACGTGCGGGAGATCGCGCTCGAGGAGGGCGAGGAGGGCGGCGTTGGTGGCGGCCTTGCTTGCTATGGAGCTGTCGAAGAAGCGATAGAGGGACTGGCAGGTGAGGGCGAGGCTTAGACGGTCCGTGGGCGAGCAGAAGTCGAGCACACAGAGGATAATGTCGTTGGGGACAAGTTGAATAGGAGGAACGTAGCCTGAATCCTCGCGATGTTCTGGCCACGGCAACAGCGAGGACGGCGGTGTTTCTTTGGGCTCCTGAACCCCCGATGATGGGCGCAGGATCCCTCGCAAGGGAGCAATCGGACCTTGCCGTGCCAGCAGCGAGTACAGAGGCGGTTCATGGAGCCCCTCATCCCCCCTCAAGGAAACAGACAGATCTTGCTGCGGCGGCAGCGGGGACGGCGTTGTTTCCTTGGGCTCTTGAACGGCCGATGATGGGCGCAGGATCCCTTTCAGGGGCACAAGCTGGCCTTGCGGTGACGACAGCGACTGCGGCGGTGGTTCATGGAGCTCCTTATTCCCTCTCAAGGGAACCGTAGGACCTTCCTTGACATCGCGCTTGTCGCTCACTTGCAGTTCACTGATTCCGCCTCGCAACTTGTCAACGAGGTCTGGGGCGATAGTGTCTGGAGCCATGGTCGCAACTTCGTGGAGATATCCGAAATAGAGGGAGGCGCGGTTGTCTACTGCAATAAAAACATGTAGAGAGAAGAATCGACAAGGAACCTGCTGGCTGGTTAACGAGGGTCAAAAAACAACAATCTTTTGAGAGGCAATGCGGTTTTCACGATTTGAACCTGCGCGCGTCGGGTCGGGTCAGGGAGTTAGCTCAAAGGCTGTTTTGGTGCCAGCACGAAGCCATCGCACAGCGCGGTCATCACGAGCGCCCTAGAACTCTAGGCGGCGAAGGGCGTTCTGCCCCGGAGCCTTTAGACGGGCTTCTTGGAGCTTGCAGCGGGCTCTTCAGGAGAGCGTTCGGTCCACGTCCCAGGACTGATCCATCTGACGCGTAGATGTTGTGGACGGCTTCTCGATGATGGCGAGATAGGAGCCAGACATGTAACTTGGCAATACTTTGAAGCAGGCAATCGTCGGCGTCATGCCCTCGGGCTAGCCCTATGACGCTGGCAGTCGTGGTGAAGGCTGCTGGTTTCCCGGGCGGGTCGTCGTAGCGAATCCGAGGATAGGTAGGCGTTGAGGTTTCAGCGCAGCCATTAAACAAGGCAAGCTACACCGGGGGGTTTTGCTTGGGCCAGAATGAGCCATCGCCTTTGCGTTGTATGCAAGTGTTGGCTGTTGAGGTCCCGCTGTGCGCAGGCGCAAGTTGATCGCTGCAGGGACGCTTTGCCGACGCAGCCTGTCGATGACGACCCTGTAGGGCGGCACCACGCACGATGCCGTCTACGATTACATGACACGATAAATACCAAGAAAAACAATTGAAAAAAAAAAAAAAAAAAAAAAAAAAAAGAGAATCACGAGGGAGTGCCAAGGCTTGCTCGCCAGACTGAGTCACACCAAACCGCCAGGAAAGCTTTGGAAAGCTTGGCGACGCGTGGGCATGGCGGAAGGCGTGACGTGGGCAATACATGTCCTGCCCTCAGCCACAGTCCGGGCTCTGAACCAAACGCCTGCTGTTCAGCATCAAGAAGGAAGGTGGCTTGCACCTGCACAAGGAACGAGCGTCATTGGAGACGAGTCGTTTTCGCTGTCATTTCACAGATCAGATGCCGCACTCTTTGCCAATGTTGGGCCACTTCTTCCCCCAGCACCCTCACCTTGGATGGCGCGGCGCGCCTCGACAACAACGAACCCCGCGATGACCAAGGGTGACGGGACGACGAGAGCAGATCAGCAAACGAGCAGAGACACAAATGCGACCTGTCAGAAACGGCGACTCGAATCGATCTGCCTCGTGCTTGCCGGAGACGTCGAGTCACACGACGCGCGGGCGGTCAAGATTTGAACGAACGAGTAACTACGGACTCTACCGAGGCGTTCCAGGAGGCACTTGGTACGAAGTACGAGCAGTCCGTATGCATGCACAAGTCGGCCCCTCTCGCTTCCATTCCGTGAAACGGCGCTTGCATCGATATACATGCGACAGGGTGCGATGGGCCGGCGACTGCTGGGTTCGGCTGTAGCGCGACACGTGCAGTTCCTGGCGATGGTGCCACAGTGCCACTGCCATCCATGCCCTGGGCTCATTGATTGACGTGCCTAGCAAGCCCAGGTGCGGGCTTGTGGCGGTCCCCGGCGGCGGCCAAAGGTTCCATCGGGGCCCAACCAGACGCCAGCTTCCCCGGTCACTCCGGCTCTCGGGGCTGCTTGCACCAAAGAGGCAATTCGTAGCCTTTTTCCGACAGGCCATCCACGGCCTGTGCCGTCCAGGCGAGGGGCAGCGAGTCGCAGGCGAGGCCCAGGACCAGGAGCGATACCCGTGATGCAAGGCCACCCAGGACACGAAACAGCGGAAGGCTTGCACTCCATGGGCACCCAATGCCTGCCGCGGCGGCGGCCTGTCTAGGGCTGAAGGGCTTGACATCCATCAGGTGTTTGACGGGGCCCGGGGGTCACCCACACAACCTCGCCATCGACGAACGGTATGGTATGGGTATTATTCGTCGCAGCGTAGTCGAGGATCCTCAGCACCGTTCCGACGTCGAGTCCTCCGGTCGTACGAAGTACAGCTTGTTTGGGGACATAGCTATTACCCCATTGCTGGCTGCAGATTTGGAATCGACGCCGCGTCAGGCCCGACCAACATCATCATCAGCGCACAGCACAACTGACTGCCGGAGCTGCAACGGCAATACGGGGTACGGGCGCTGCACTGGCCAGGATGCATCCATCCATGGATATCTTTCCCAGCCCTCCACGCCAGCTTGACGCCCAATGTCAGCCCGTCCAACCAACAATGGGCCCAGGTCGAGCTGGTCAATCTGCCGTTAGTGGGAATGTCTGCATAATAAGCACTGGCCGGTGTTGGCCCGAAAGCCGCGGAACCCTCCGCCATGCTTCCGTCCAAGCTCCGTGGACGTAGACCGGAGCTCAGAGCGCAAGGGCCCATAAAGACCCAGCGGAGCGGCTACGGCGACAGACTAGATGTCTGCGGTGGGAAGCGAGCGTCCACTGGCGCCCCGCCGCATCCGGCAGCTCGACCTCGGGCAGTGTCCATGGACGACGGCAGACGAGACCGCCGCTCCTCGAGGGCTGTCGTGGGGAGCATGACTGGCGCGTCGCATGTACGAAATATACATCACGAGTCACGACGGGCGAGCGCTGGGCTGAGACACAACTCAGAAGGCGACAGGGAGGGCAAGAGGGCTGGGCGAGCGCACTGGAGGCTCAGATGGCTCAGATTGCTCTCGGGCTTTGTCCACTGTGGCGTCGCCGAAGCCTGCAGGGAACGTGCGGAAGGGGCATTAGTGGTCGGGCTCTTCGCGTGGCCCGACGGGCACGATGGAGATAGGGTGCAAGGGTGCTTGGCTTGCTTGTGTGCTTGGGGTGCCACTACAGGTCAATTGGTGCGTTGAGGCGCTTGGGGCGGCCCCGGCTCGGCCACCGGGTCGCCTCTCGTCGGCCGGCATTTGCTGCCCGCCGCCCACCTCACGCGGCCGTGATACAGTACGTACGCGTACGATGCGGTGCGGTGCGTGCGGTCGGTGGCTCCCAATCTCCCCTCGGCAGGGACACACATGACATCGAGGCGTGCTGGGCTCGACTCGACCAACAAGGCCGGCGTTGGGTGACCGGCTCGGCCGAAGACGTGGAGGCATAGTCCGTGGGAAGTAGTCCGGACGAAGTACTGTACTTGCGGAGCAAAGACTCGTGCAGTACTTGGTAAACACACACACACACACAGATGCATGGACGTACTGTATTCCGAGCATCAGGTATGCAACAGCGAAAGGGGCCTGCGGCAGCCGACACGACAGCCGACGCGACGGCGGGCAAAGGTCCGCCGAGTCGCTGCCGGACAGACGGCGATCGATGGGCGGACGGAGACTGCGCTTGCTTGTTGGGCGATAACGAAGTCCGGGCGAAGGCGAATCGAACCAGGCTAGAATCTGAGGCGAGATCCACCACGGTCGGCCGTCGCGGACATACGGACTTTGGGGTAGCATCAACCGCCGCGGATGCCGTCTCACCCACGCATCCAACTTGCTTGCCAGTCCCAGTCACCCCAACCCAGCCCATCCCACATCCACATCCACATCCACATCCACATGCACATCCCAGTCGACGCCAGCCAAGCCAAGCCCACCTGCGTGCGCACTTACTTGCTGCCCGGGTTTTGCACGGCGACCTGCTGGCGGCGGCGGCGATGGTGGTACGAGTACGGAGTACCCCATCTTGTCCATCCCTCGGCCGCCCCCCCACGGTTCTTGACCCGTTTGGAGTCGTTGTCAGCGGCGGCGGTGCTCGTGCTGGTGTCCGGGCGAGCGAGGAACTGCTGTCACTCCGTCAGTCAGTCAGTCGCCACGCCGCTCGCCCGCACCACCCGCACCCACACCCTTCCTTCCAACACCGTCGAGTCGAGTCGGCCGGCACTCGTACCTACACCCACACCCACGCCCGCGCCCGCGCCCGCGCTTCTTCCTCGCCTCGCCCACGCTTTCCGACAAGCCTCAGCCACACATCCAGCCCATCTCCCCCGTCGTCGCGCAACTTTGTACCGTACCTTCCCAAGCTGCTCCCCTGCCACACGAGTACGTGTACGCAGCCAAGGTACTACGTACTGTACTTCTTGGTGCCGCCTCCTCGCTCGCCGTCTCCCAGACAGCTTCGGCACCGTCGGGCGAGAGCCGGCCTTGGACCCATCCGCAGGCCGCCCATAGGCTGAGTCTCCTTCACTGGCTTGATTCCATCCGTCCATCCCTCAGGTTCCTTTCCTCACCGCGGGCGTCTCCTTGTCATCCCTCCTCCTCCGCCGACGCCTCCAGCTCACTCATCGTGTCATCACCGTTGCCGTGGCTGTCCGTCACATCGCGACCCGGCCGCCGGTACCGTCGCTGTCGCCGTCGCCGTCGCAGCCCGTCCGATAAACTCAACGCACCCTCCTTCACCGGCCGCCGGCGCCTGTCTTCTCGGCCGCCGCCTCTTGACCCTTCCTCATGCCTCTCTTCCGCTTCGCCTCTGGTCGCTCTCTCGCATTCGCCTTCTCCGTACATGGATCCGCAGGCCGCCCGCGACGCTGATGGGCTGCCGGTTCTCGCGCCGGCCAACGCGACCTCCAATGCGTCGGCATCGCCCTCTGCCTCGCCGCCCCCAAAGCGTCGCCGCCCGGCTCCCGTCTTAGCCGATTGCTGTCGCACATGCAGGCTGCGAAAGGTGAGGACTCGCTGCCAACCCGAACCCCGACCCGTTTATTGTGTAACGTCCCTCGCTACGCCTGCTGAATCAACGTTTGCTGCGCCCGGCCGTTGCCTGTGATTCCGGCATGCCTGCTGCCACGCGTTTGCCCAGCGATCTCGTTACCGTCGACGCCATCTGCCTGCCGAACTCTTACTCTCTAGGCAGCACATATGCTGATGCTTGATTATTTTTTTTTTTACCAGGTCAAATGCTCCGGTAACCCAGGCAGCGGGCCATGCACGAATTGCGCCAGACTTGAATTGGCCTGCAGCTTCACCATTGAGGAGGATGAAGATGGCGCAGGTGAGAAGACCGCGAAACTACTACCCCCGTCCCGGTGTGTCTGACCCCCCAGGAAGTCTCCAGGACCACGCCATCACATAGCCACACAGAGGCCGGCACGCTGAGGAAGAGAGCTCAGCGAGCGTGTAGCCAGTGCCACTCGCACAAGACCAAATGCTCGGGCGACCTGCCTCGGTGCAAGAGATGTGTGGCCAGTAACCTCAGTTGCGAGTACACTCCCGCCAAGAGACGCTTCACCAACGTTCGTTTCCAAAATGCACCAAAGTCGGTAGAAATCAATTCCTCCGCGTCCATCTCCACCGGCAAATCGCCAGATGACACGGCCAGTCCTCTGCCCAGTGCGGGCAGTGCGGCAGTCTCGTACAACCTTCTCGTGGACCAGTCTCCCTTGGGCGCAGAGTATGTCTCTCCCACCTACATAGCTGACTTCATTGACATAACCCTCTTGCTGACTCAACACCACGTGTAGGGACCTGCTCGCCCGCAAGAATCTCATCTTGCTGCATGTCGATGCCTTCATGCACAACCTGTACTGGCTTCCCTGCCAGGGCTTTTTCCACCCCAAAACACTGTTTAGGGAAATCGAGGTCAGTCACCCCGGCATCCTGCGGCATGCCTGAGGCTCACCTGTCATAGGAAGGGACGCTTGACCCAGCCCAAGCGGCGTCGATATGTGCTCTGGCAAGCTTCTTCGTTAACCCAACGGAAAGCGGCCGCGAATTCGGACTCAAGTGCAGCAACTACGTCGAGCTCTACCTTTTCCAAAACGTCCACAAATTTTCCGACGAATCTCTAATCATATTTGCCCTAAACATCACGTTCAACTGTGTTCAGGGCTCATTCGCCAAGGTCTGGCAATGCTTCGGCATAGCGACCCGACTCATGCTGGGCTTGCGTATCAACTGGGATGTCGTGCCCCGAGGCCGGTCATTCATTCAGCAGGAATGTCTTCGTCGCATCGGCTGGCACTTCTTCCACGTGGATCGCCTGCTCGCTGGTGGATACGAGGAATACATCTCTTGTCGGGCGGACATCATGAAGATACCTTTGCCGTGCGACGAGACCGCCTTCCGGGAAAACCGACCAGTAGTAGCCGACAAGCTCTACGACAAACCGAGTCAGTCGCCGAGAACCGTCAATATGCATGCTTTCGAGATTCGTCTCATCGACCTGCGTCATCGCATCCAGGTGTAAGTGTGCACCCATACGGTTCGCTCTCGCAGATGTGACTAACCGCGAGCCAGTACCACCAAGCGGCTCTGCTCGGCAGCTGGCGCAAGCCTCTCCCATATCGATGCATCCAAGATCATGGCCGACATCAACGGACTGCAAAACGAGCTCACGCGTTTCCATGCATCCCTACCCACGGACATCCTGCTCAGCGACCAGAGCATCTCTCGCTACATGGCGATGGAGGAACGCCCCGGCTATGTGTTCCTCCACTGCCACCTTGCTGGGAGCCACATCGACCTCTACCGGTACTTCCTGCCGGGGCAGAAAGAAAAGATCCCAGTTGAGATTCTCCGGAAGCTCCCGCCGGAATTCATCGCCAGGTCGCAGAAGCAGGCTGTGGCACACTCCATGTCCTTTGGCCGGTTCTGCGACGCTATCCAGAACGAGGTGGACCAGATGAGAGGCACCGGGAGAGTCGAGCTGGCCGGTGATTGTTCTTCAATCCAAATAGGGTCGAGTTGTGTGCGCGTGCTCCTCATAGCCTTGCAGCATCAGCTCTATCGCGACATTACCCAAGAAACAACTGCCCCGCTTTGGAGGATGGGCGACGTTGACGAGGCACACATTCGTTTCCTCATCAAGGCGGTCCAGCGAATGACAGAGCCTTGGCGAGAGATCTTGACGATAGCTAAGCAGGCAGTAGGTCTCTCCTGTTCCTCCCAAGCTCCTTCAGTTCCCAACGCGATGCGATGCTGACTCCTATCCCAGTACGAACACAACCAGGCCCTCGTCGAGGACTATGACAGGACCAAGAAAGTAAGCGACGGACGGTCACCCGATAGGTTTCAGCTCCGATCAGACATGGACGGACGCCTCCCTGGTCCAGACTTCCTGCTTGAACGAGTCGCGGCCGGCAGCATGGACGATCTCCAGACAGTTCTGGCAGTGGACTCGCAAGGCTCCGATAGGTGGCTTAGGTCGTCACAGCTACAAACTGGCGGGTCGTCACATAGTTCAGGCTCGCCGTCGGGCGGGTTCGCTATCGAGCCCGGGACCCCTGGCATTCCTATCCTCCTAGCCCAAGCCCGGAGCGCATCGATTGACCCGTCTGAGATGGGCGGCGTGGACGCCGATACCCCCATGATTGGGATGAGCACGATAACCGACGCCCTCCCGGACGGCCACCCGATGGCGCCGCCCAACGGCATGTCCGTCCTTCCTATGAACGGCGCCGGCCTCGATCCGGGCATGTACCAACAGGCGCCGCCGGGCCCCACGCCGGGCTTCATGATGACGCCGCAGGGCGTGTTCATGGATGGCTATGCGGGCCAGTACATGAACGGCGGCGGCCAGCAGGGCCCGTCGGGCTACGGGCATCAGGGCTACGGGTAGTGCTTCCGCAGGCCCCGTCGCGATTGAGACTCGCGGGCGGTTTTGTACGACGGAACGATGAACCATGTATATCATGTACTACGAGGCGGGCGGGCTGTACCGTGCACGGGGAAGATGATTTACATGACTTCAAGGACGAAGCTTAAAAAGCAGTGCGTGGCGCAAATGGATTAGAGCTGATTTGCTTTTCTGGTACTCGATTGGGCGGCAAGGGAGCGAAATACACGTTGTCAGTTCTGCATTCGAGCCGTGACCGTGATGACGTTGAAACGCGACGCGGGTGAGGGGTCAAGGTGATGAGCCAAGTAAAGCCTAGGCCCGTCCATCGGTTCTGAGCACGATCTCGGTGGAGTGCCATGCTACGTGTATGCAGGGCATTGACCGCCGTCATCATCATCGTCCATGGGCAAGAGTTCTCTCGTATAATTATACACTATCGAATATACAACTGTGCCACAGGAAGCTGTCCGCGGCATGACCCCTCCGTCTTGGCCGCACCCCGGAGGAGGGGGTGAAGCTGCGTATGTACTTGTCCGGCATCCAGTGCCTTGATCTGGCCGGCCCGCCTGCTGCGGCCGCTGTGAAGAGACACGGCACCAGACTCGCACTCAGTCGTATCAGTGCGGAGCGGTTGGACGGTAACATGCCAGGTACACAATGATGTGTGGTTGCGCCTATTCCGTTGTTTGTTGTTGTTGATTGTCGTTCATCCAAATCTGCGAGAATGCGAGAGCAAAGAAAAAAAAAGAACAGCGAGAGAGAGCGAAAGTTCCAAACCGCACGCTAGGGCAGGCTAGAACCAGGACCGAAAGATGTGGACATTAAGGCGGCCGTCGGTCGGCTACTCTTTTGCCCTTGGCGGCGGTTATTTATCCCAGGGAGACTGCGCCGTCGAATGACTCGTCTGTCCATCGGCATGCGAGCCTGGACATTCGAGTGTCGAGAAATGCAAAAGGCTTGAGTATGCGAAAAGGATCCCTCTTATTGGAACAGATTGCGGTCCTTTTCCTTCAGGCCCCCAATCTGGTCCATATCGATGGACTGGAACTGGCCCTTGGCTTCCTTCTCGTACGCGGGCAGCTGCTCCTCGTGCATGGGCTCGAGGCCGACGGTAGCATTGTCGCCCACGCGGACAACGAGGACGCGGCCGGTCCTGGAGCGGCCCTGGTCATCCTGCTCGTCGGGGAAGGTGATGTGGATCTCTGGCACGTTGTCGGGCGAGTGCGGCGGGGAGTTGGGGTTCTGCAGCATGGGCTGGCCGTCGCGGCCGATGTAGAGGATGCTCGAGCGGCCGTTGTGGGACGTTTCGATGGTCAACCCTCGGTGGTTGGACGTCTGCTTGGTCTCGTTGTGCGTGGGCAGAGTCTGCATGCGCTGGCGCATGAGGCGGCGGCGGCGCTGGAAGATGAAGAGAAGGGAGGCGAGGATCAAGGCCAAAAAGACGAGGCCGAGAATAATAAGCAGGAGGTTAATCATGTTGTCGGATCCATCATCGCCGTCCGAGCGGCGAGTGATTTCACGAAACGAAGGAACGAAGAGGCGGTCGGACCCGGGAAGGACGACGGGCTTCCAGGGCTTGGCGACCGTCTCGGTGCGGCGGGAGAGAATGGAGTCACCCTTGATGAAGGGGCTCAGTAAGGGTTGACGCAGAAAGTCGGTGGGAGCCATGTCTGGTCACGGCGTAAGTGCGAAGGGAGCGGCGGCGTCGCAGTCGATAATAAATGAAGGTATCGGGTCGGTATCTAATTGACAGCGGTCGCATTAGCAGCTTGTCACGCATTGTCGAACATCCCATTCACAGGCAGGTTGACTATTGTCGAACGCATGCCCCCATCGTCCGGCTCGTCTCGTTTTCGCGAGGCGGGGTGGCTGCTCGGGGGCGCCGAGCGTGTCTCCCCCAGCCTTCGGAAGGCTCTTGGTGCGAATGCAATACGCAGCGTATTGCATGCCAACCACGACGGACGGCACAGGGCGCAGCGCGGGCGGATGGATCATGAACAGCAGAGGCGGAAGAGGAGCAGAGCAGGAGACTGACGCGACGCGCAATGTTGCAAAAAGGTTGGCTCGAGTTCGTCACGTCCGCATAACAACGGCGGCGAGCAGTGATCGTCCTTTGACAATAAGTCTTCGGACAATGGATTGTGTGGGCGACCTAGGCGGTGCGAAGGGGGGGAAGGACTGGACGGATGCCGGCTGAAGGAATGAAGCCGGACGATCCTAGGGAGAGGGAGCGAGTTGGACGGGGCGGGGTCCCGAGTACAGGCGTTTGAGGGCGAAGAATGAACGACGAGAGGATGGAGGACGACGACCTCGAGATTGGCGAACCCGAGTCACGGCAAAACGGACTGGCGATGGTGTTGAAGGAAAAGAACAGAGCAAGAAAAGCAAGTCAGGGACGGCAGGAGAGCGAGAGAGGAGGTGAGCGGGTGAGCGGGCGAGCGAACGAGAGAGAGAACCGGGGCCAACACGCGAGTGAGAGAGAGTGAGCGAGCCAGACGATCGTGCCTGGTGGAGCAGGGAAATGAGCACCGAAGGCACCGCCTGGGCCCCCCCCGGCTGCGGACGGAGGCGGTGCAGGGGCCTCTGCCACGCGCCCATTGGCCGCCGCGCCGGCGTTTCGACGGCAGGGGGCCAATGAGGCCCCGCCGGGCGCGGGCGCTAGCAGCACTCGAGCACCCCCAGCGGCCCACGGCCCTATCACTGTCGCCGTGCCCCTGGCTAGAGGGCACTTGGGCCTCGTGATGGGCCACTAGAAGCGCATCGTCCCATGCAGCCACGCTTGGCGGGGCCCGCCCCGTTTGTGATTGACAGACTGACAACCAGCCGTTTGGCGACTGCCAGGCTGTTTTTCGACATGGCAGAACAGATGGTTCAGTGAGATAATAAATGGACATCGTCTCCCGAGCACAACAGTCCCAGGCTTGATGCCATGGCCTTCCAAGCGCCCTTGATCCATCGTCCGGCGCCTCGAACCGGTGTCGAGTCGAAACGCCTTCTCCGCATCGATCAACCCCAGGGTCCGAGTGCTTGACGCGTACCCCCCGCCGTCCATCATGTACCAGGGAAAGGTCTGCTGTTTACTTTCCGCGATCTTTCAAAGCTGCATCTCGTGTAAGTGTCAGTCGCGCGGACCTTGACACTATTGTAGGAGATTCGGCCCCTCGAAGCAATCCTTTTCCGTCAAATGACAAACTTCATATTGTCCATGCTCGGTACTCACACATCCTTCTTGTTTGTTGTCGTCACATGTTCCCGTGGGGCCCCGGTCCTCTGACGACGCTGCGCAGGCGTGCTGGGGAAAAGCTGCTCGAATATCCAACGGCAGCGAGAGGCTCTTTCCACCATGAGAGCTTTGTCCAGTCCCGGAAAGTCGGCTCGAGCTTTGGATGCATTAAGATTCGACATCACGGGACAGATCGTAGCCACTCCGACTCCAGTAACTTGGTAGCCTCGGGACGTTCATCTGGATCTAGCGTGACCATGGAGCCGATGAAGCTCAAGAATGCCTTCTTCTCGGATTCTGTGCTGTGAGGATTCCTGCTGAATTGTTCCAGAGAGCAGGGTGGGAAAATGGAAGGCTCGAGGAGTTTTCCTGTTGAGGTTAGCTGAACGCTCATGCCCAAGCAGACAATGTCATGCGCGCGCATACCGTCGGCATCAAAATATCGATCTCTGTTCTTGGATCGAGCCGACAATGTTTCTGGGAAGTTTCCGAAGACGGTGGTCATTTGTGCCAAGTGTGCTTCGGGACTGTATGGAGCATTCATCGTCCATGTGCCGTCAAAGAGAAGACTGCCTTCGGCAAGCTCCCAGATCTGGAAAAGAAGGATGTTAATATTACACGCTGAGGGCCAAGCTCGAGCCAGAATTGTCGCCGACTCACTACTAGTCCCAAGTTCCAGATGTCAACTTTGCTGTCCCAGTCTGCCCCGAGGATCACCTCAGGCGCACGGAGCATCTGGGGCTGGATCCATTCTGTGAGATGGTTGTTGAACCAGCTGGCTAGTAAAAGTTAGCCACATCTGCCGCATTGAATGTCAATTGACGGGCTCACAGGTTCCGAAGTCGGCCATCCGAATGGATAGTTCATTTGTTTTGGCGATATCTTCTTTGATTGAAGAGAACTGTGTCGATGCCATGTAAAAGTCGTCGGGCGGTTTCAGCGGTGAGCCACGCGGTCGAGAAGCTTCAGAGGGAGTTTGCTCGAACATTTTGTCAATTGCGGGGGTTTCAATGAGAATGTTCTGCGGCTTCATGTCTATATCTTCGATCAGCACAAGGGCCAACGAGCTGGCCCTATAGGGTTTGGGCTCTTCCTCCCTCCAGATGGAGGATACGGTGCTGACCTGTGTGGATGACTTGGCATGAATCGTGTAGGTAGGATAGAGCCAGCAAGAGCTGTCTCGAGATGTCCTTGATCAGAGGCAGTGGAATTCTCAGGTTTGAGAAAAGCCTCCTGTACTTCGACATGTCTGGTCCCATGGTTTTGAAGACGAGACAGACATGCTTTCCGTTTGGACCACGATGCTCAACCTCGTCCAGGAGCCCAAGAATATAGCTCTTCCCAGGATGTTGGATCTGCTGATCATTGATGTGTCTCAAGATATCCAGCTCAAAGGTGTCTTTTTGGTGCTCGAAGGAATTGGCAGTGAGAACCTTGAGGGCAAGATGTCGCTTGGTTCTTGATGTTCCGTTAGCTCAAACCCCCTTCACCGAGTTCCGCAGGAACTTACTCAAGATTACATGCAAGCCAGACGGTGGAGTACACACCATATCCAAGCTTGCTGACAACTTTGTACTTGCCATTGTTGAAGACATCACCAATTCGGACAGGATGATACCCGCCCAGGCAGTAGCGTGCAATGCCCTCCTCAGAAATGGCGCGTGGTGCGTGGAGTTTCCTAGAGGAGAGGCTGAGCATCGACTTCAGACGATTCGCTCCGGATTTCAGTGCATCCGTGAACGCCATCGGCGTTGTGAGGGATGCTGTAGACGCTTGCTGTCCATTGAATCAAGTTCTGTCGGCAGCACTGCAGCACCGCGTCGCGAATGTGTGATGTGTTGGGGCGACTCAAAGTCACGTGGAAGGAGTCTGGCCAATTTGCTACGAGCAGGCTGATGGTAACTATACCGCGAGAAGCCATCTCGCACTATTCTATTGCTCTAGGGTGGTTGTTACACATCTACTCGCATGTTTTCGAATCAAGTATCCTAGCCTCCTAACCTAAGTTAGTACCTCGTATATTCCCCGTGTAAAAGAAGTCAGCCCGACTACGTAGTATCAACGATGCAAAGGATATGGTTAGTATTCCCACGCACTGCCCATCTCCATGGTGGAGCTTGCACGTTGCGCAACCCTCATCGACATACATGGACGGAGTGGGAGCACATGTTCCCCCCAGCGCGCGACGGTGCCGCATCTCATCACCAGTCGTCGGTCAACGGCGGGCCGGCGGAACTGGTCACTGTCCGCCGTCTCAATTGAGGTAGGGCGGGCGTGTTGTAAAGTGGCTTCGTAAGTTGCAACGATCCCACACCCAAACCGATCACACCACCATCACAACGTCTCATCCGCCCACCATCGAACCTTTGAGCCAAAACTCGGCCGCAGCCGAATCTGCAGTCACATGCGCTGCGACACGAACACCCTGCGCGAGAGTCACAACCGCCGACAGCGTCTCTGCCCAACGGTCCCTCGCCCCATGCGAGAACACATCGGTCAAGCGGCCCTGTCTCGGTCCACCCGGCGGCTACGGGCATCTCGCAGCAGTTCCACGTCACGAGTCCATTGGAGAGACGCGAAAAACAGCTGTCGCGCTCGATGCCGTGGCAAGCGACGTGACAGGCGTCCTACCACAGGCCACCCTGCGGCCGACCCTGGCACCGGCGGCCAAGGTTGCCCCAAGCCAACGTCCATGACCTCACCTTGAGGGTAGGGTTTACTGTATAGGGACAGGCCTGCAATACCCCGACTCGGCCAGATCAAGACGCAGGATCAGGTGGTCGTATCGACGAAGCAAGTTGGCTGCCTGCGGTGATTTCTCACCACGTCGAGCACGGCCTCCGCCCGAGGATGTCAGGAACTCGCAGTTTGCGGCGCCATCACTGACCAAACGTGGTACTAATTCATCACCAACACTCATATGTCACCCCAGATCCTACCCACGGGCGGCTCTGTGCGCTGTGCTCAAGAGGCGACATGCACGGGATGCCTTCTCGGTATACCATCATCAGCCTGTCACCACATTGACGCCTGTGTCGAGGCGAAAATGGACGTCTGATGAGCTGGGTTAGCCCAATACACAGCTCGGCCTGCGAACGGGAGCACAGGTTGCCGGTTCAGTGTCGAGCGCGCAACAAACCTGTCCATTGCCGTCTTTAAGCGTCAAGTGCCGCCACGGCCACCACAGATAGGCGTGACATGAGGTGTGTCTCGTCAACAAACTGTCTCTGAGGCAGACGACAGCCCACCCTCGCTCGCCCTCTTCTTGCGGCGGGAGCGGGAGGCGCTAGGAAACGGTGCAGCAGCATTCCAAGCAAGCGCTCGCCTCTTGGAACACGGCACAGGCTCATTTGTCAGGGATGCTTCCACCTGCGTTCCCCGGAATGAATTCTCCAGAGGAGACATGTTCGGCCACTCGAACCTGGCTAGACATGCGGGATCCCCCAGGCGCGGGAGGTCGCGGTGAGGGACCGTCCCGTCGGGTGGCTGTGGGTTCAGCGTGGACATGGAGACCGACTCGCTTCGAGAGAGGAAGCATTGGGCTCAAGCGCACCAGAGAGGCCTGGACCGCCATTAGTTTGAATAAGGGGCGCATGGTGCCACAGGGTCGACCCAAGAACGACAGCAAGCTGCTGTCGAGTCACTTGCTCTGGCAGCCGACTCACCGGGCAGGTTCGTGACAGGCCGTGATACACAACACATAAGGGACACGGAAAGGGAAGGACGGCACAAGGAGGCGCATCGTCAACTATTGAGGGACGGAGTGGACCTGGTCATGCGACGACAGTTCGCCAGGGCGAGGGGACGGCGACAGATAAATGCACCGAGAGACGCGGCAGGGCGCAATATGCGATGTGGGCGCCCTTTGCGTGTGTCTCTTGCAGCATAACGTGGGCAAGGAGGCAGAAGGTGAGACATGCGCAGAAAGGAGACGATGGGTGGATGCGGAGGAGGTTGCACGCGTGCCATCTGCTCACTGCTCTACGGACGTACCCATGCACCCTCGGCAGGAGGCATCGCATCGCTCATGAAAGAAGTCGGCACGTACGGTCAGGTGTGTCGTTACCGTGGGGGATCTTTGTAACTACTTCGTACCCGTTTGCCAACGGCATGCCGGAGTACAAGACACTGGACTGACAGCGGGCGCGAACGAGCCACCTGCTGGGGGCCGGGGTCAGAATGGGGGCGGCCCCGGCCCCAGCTCGACAGATGCACCAATCTGTGCGTGACGGCTCGTTGGCTCGACGATACTTGGTACGTAAATGTCGTGATGGTCGGCGGACAGGCAGCAGGGCTCGCGTCCCAAGGCCGGCGGCTCGCGCGCGCCTGCAGGGTCGGTGCGCGGTTCACGGTTGACGACCATGTCAGCAGTCCACGGCGTCTGCCGTCAAGGGCGGGCGACGGGCGGACGAGCGGGTAGAGAGGGGAGTTGGGGAGATTGGGCAATGGCACTGGAATTCTGCCCCCTTGGGAGCCTTTGGGGTCCACGATACACGACCCCTGCTGGTGCTTTTGTCTCGACGGCGACGCGACCCGGCGACGAAGCGACGAGGCAGCGGGTGAGCGCTCGCGGGGAAGCGGCGTGTGGCGTTGCGTTCCGCGATGCTGCCATTCGGTCCGTCGCCATCGTTGACGACGGGCTGTGGAGCTGCCCATGGTGACGTGCAGACGGGGTAACCGCCTACTTCGTACGTACGTACAAGTATAATACTCGCACGAGGCACCCGTGTTTTACTTGGATTTTGGGCGGCGATGCGCACCGGGCGCGGCCAGTCACTCATCGCACGCGTGCCTGCCGAGACGATCTTGGCGTTCCGCGCCTCTGGGCCTGGAGCCGCGTTGGGTCTGGGGGCGTGGTCGTGCGTGTGCGATGTGTCTTGATGCCCTGCCTCGATGCGATGCGATGCGATGCGGTGCGATGTGCTGCGATGTGCCGCGATGT
The DNA here is from genome assembly GCA_029168975.1 of Purpureocillium lavendulum. Taxonomy (NCBI): domain Eukaryota; kingdom Fungi; phylum Ascomycota; class Sordariomycetes; order Hypocreales; family Ophiocordycipitaceae; genus Purpureocillium; species Purpureocillium lavendulum. The sequence goes on from JAQHRD010000001.1 coordinate 5,192,725, forward strand.
GCTGCGCTGGGATGTGAGGCGAGGCCATGCGGGAGGAGTGCTCGTGAGCACTTGGGAGGAGGCGATGCGTGGCGAGGCGCCCGCCGCCCTCGAAGGGGTCGGTTGAGTCGAGCGTGTCTCTGGGGGCCGTGCCGTGCAGGACGGGTGGACGGGACGCAGACAGGCGCCTCCTCGCGCGATCCATCGTCGCCTCTTCTTCAGCGGCGGCCGTTGCCCCCATCGCGCCCCCTCGCCGCAGGCAAGGTACTTCGTACTCGTAGTCGATGAATGGCGCTCGCTCCCTTGCCTGGCCCTCGTCGTCCAACTGCCCCCCTCGTGGCACCCTTGCGCTGTTCTGTGCTACGGCGGACGGGCGAGTGAGCAAGCAAGCAAGCAAGCAAGCAAGAAAGAAGAAGAGCAGTCGGCAGTTAGATAGGCTAGCAGACTGGCCGACAGGCAGGCAAGCAAGCAAGCAAGCGCGCAGGCCTGCCAGGCGATGCAATGCGGTGCCGTGCGGTGCCGTGCGGTGGTGCGCTGTCGTGCGATGTCGTGGCGCCAAATTGTGGGAGAAAAGTCACGGATGGGCGAGGGCAACCTCATATCACACGAGCCATCGCACCTGCCCCGGATTCTTTTTAATGCACGGCGCGGCCACCGAGCGCCGTCCACCTGCCCGGTTTTCCTTGTCGTGCCTCTCTCCCGTCTTTGCTGCCGCAACAAATCTCCCCCGTCCGCTGCCGGGGTCTTGTTCCATTTCTCTGCATCTCAAGCTACCTACCTACCCATCATCTAATCTACCTCGTCACCTAGTCTTCGCTCGACGTCCGTGGTGGCATCGACGACCACCGCTAGCGTCGTCCTCCCTTGGCCTCCCTTGTGGGCTTTATTTGATATCCACAGCCAGCGGCGCGGCGCGGCGGCGACGGCGACGGCGACAGCGACAGGGACAGTGAGAGGGCAGCCGGGCGGCCCTTTTCTGCTTGTCTCGGGCGTCATTCCTCACGCGCATTACCGCATTACCCCTGGTTCGCTGGGCCTGTCCGTTCGACAGAGGCTCCTCCAGGCACATTCCCGAGGGGAGAGAGGACTGCCACAGACGGGACGAGGGCAAGCAAAGGGAACGACGGGAGGAAAGCAAAATACGTACGAGCGGGTGGCCTGTTGGGCCCCGGACGCTGCACCCCCTCGTGCCTCTCCGTTTACTACTTCTACCGCAGACCGACGCCTCGCCTTCTCTTCTCCTGCCTCTCCGGACCCCCTCCTCACACATACTCGTGGACATAGATGTGTCGTTTGTAGCTGCTGTCACTTGTTTCTTTTTCTGCCTCTCGGTTTAACCCTGCGCCGAACTCGACGACAACCGCCACCACCACCATCGCCGCCACCCACGCGCCTCTGTCACATACAAACACAGTACGGTACAATTTCGGTGTCGTCGCCGTGACGCCAAGACCAGAACAAAAGGACGAAAGCAAAAAGATTGTACATGTCGTCCGATACCTCGCGTACCTAGTCGCATCGGCTCGAGGTCAATTCGCCCACACGCGTCCACACAAACTGCCCCAACCCGCAGCCCGCGCCCCGTCCAAAGTTAAAACCACCAACTGCCTCTCGCGTTTGCGAGGAGACTTTCGACAGCTCTCTTCACCCTTTCACTCTCGCATACGCTGCTTCTGCTGCCGAGGCGTCGATCAACGCGCAAGCACGCCATAGCCTCCGCGGTGTGCATCCGGAGTCTGTACTTCAGCAAGCCTCGGTGAGTAATCTTATGTGGACGCCAGAGGGCCACCCTTTTTTCTTCTTGTCGTTCGCGATTTTGCCCGCGCCCTCTGCCGTGTCGTGTCTGCCCCGGCGCCCATTCACCAGTCAACTTTCAAACCAACCCTCCCGGACCCCCTCGGTGGTTGCGCGCCGTGCCTTTGGCTGTTAGGCCATCAGCCTTACCAGCGTGAGGCGGCGTGGCTGTGGAACCCCGTCCAGGGCCGCCTTTGGGCCGCTCCGCAACCCTGACCTCTGGGCTCTCTGCCGTGGCGGCAACGGCGACGGCCTTCCCTGCGACCCCTGCTTGGTGGCTGGCCGGCGACGAGGTGTTGGTCGTGTCGTGTCGTGTCCTTTATGCTTATGACTGACTCTTGTGTGTGTCCAGAGCTCCTCATCACTCGCCTGCGGACTCAGGCCAGTCAGTCAGTTCCTTGGGTGTGCGTGCGTGTCAGCCCAGGCTGCTCCACAGAGCAGACGCACAACGCATCAACGACTCTTGCTGCACCCCGTCGACGGCATCCACCCCGAACGAGACGCGGCGGAAAGACAAACCTGAGCGGACAGACAGACAGTCGGACGGACGGACGGATTGGCGCGTGTGCTACTCGGTACAGCACAGCGCAGCACAGCACAGTGCAATACGTTCGCTCGCGACCCAGACAGAACAAAGCGATCCCCCCACAAGGCCACGACCGCCGCTGTCGGCAGACACGTTTAAGCTCGACATCAAGTGGCGCGTGCCGTGCCATTTTGGTTTCACAGGGAGTCTGAAGTTTATGGGCTCCATCTGCCTGCTGAGCAGCATAAACCTTGCAGCCCGAAGCGCGCGCGCAACTGCTCCGACAGAAATCACACCTCGCAGGAAGCTGAACTCTGTGCCCGCCGGGACCCTTATTTATTGCCATGGCTGTTCAAGTAGGTCCTCGTTCTCCTTGCTGTTTCGCCCGTCGCAACGCATCCCTCTCTCCTTGCCGCATCTTTTCATCCTCGACCCTTCACGGCCCGATTCGCATCGACATCGCCGCCGCCGTCATTGTCAGGCCAGCCCTCTGCTCGCGCGCACCTTTCGACTGCGACCCGCGCCGCATCACCACCAGCGACTCTGCCATCTGTCAATCGTGGTCACGACGTCAGAGGGGCTCGTGTCTCAAAGTCGCACGAGACTAGCGCCCACCGAGGCAGGCTTGGCCCACCGCGGTGCATCCACTGCATCGCCGCGGCGCCCACCCACCAGCCCAGGCCCTCCGTCTGCCTGGCCCCCATGCACCTGCCGACGGCGATTGAGCGCCCGCAGCAGGGTCCTCAGCAGGGCCCCCAGCGACACACAGCGCCTGTCCACCAGGTACCTCACCTACCAACCTCAGGCGGACCCTGCCCTCCACCCACCGCAGTTTTCCTTTCCCAGTGCCCGGTACCCACCACTACTGCTGCTGGTGCTGCTGCCGACCGTACCCTGCCCTCTGCCCTCTGCCCTCTGCCCCCTCTTGCGCGCTCTGGCAGTGCCTCTGCCGCTGCCACTCCCTCGCTCCCTTCCTCCCGTCCCGCCCAGCCCAGCCCAGCCCAGCCCAGCCCAGCAAGCCCCAGCCCACCCGGCCAGCGCCCGGCGGGTGCCACGGCGGCCACTACCTCAAGGCAGCTGGAGGCCCAGACCACCACCACCACCACAACTCACCTCCACACGCAACCGCATCGTCCGACCTTGGTTTTCTTACCACCCCTTCGGGACGCCGCAGTTTCGTCCTTCACCACCTCGCATTTTTTTCCATTTTCACCTGCGCTCCCTCGTTCATCGCTAACCGTTCGTCTTCTGCCTCACCAGACGCGATCGAGGGGCTTTCCAAACCTCAACATGCCCCCCGGATCCAGCGACAAGCGTGATCAGCCAATGGGCTCTGGCTTCTCTGGCTCCAACCTGTACGCCAACAGCAACATCTGGAACACTTCCTTTTCCAACGCCCGAGAGCGCTCCATCGCCACCAAAGGTTCGTCGCCATCGTCGCCTGCCCACTGTGCCATCTCCCATCTTGGCACACCCGTGGCCCTGCTGACACTCTGTCCAGATTCCGACGAGAATCATGCGGCAGGCTCCAGCGCCCTCAATGCAAACTCCGAGGCCGACGTCTGGCCTGGCGCCGCGCCGAATCCATGGGGCACCACGTCGAACAACGACCGGCCCGGCCGCTCCGTGAGCACCTCGCCCAACCGAACCCGAGATGGAACCCTCCCCAATGGTTCCAGCTATTTCGACACCCAGAATTCCATGCTGAGTCGCGGCGGTTTCGGTGGCAAGACCTTCAATGACGACTCTTCCAACGCCTATGCCGCCGCGTTTGCCTCGCAGAAGCGCAACACTCAGGACTCGGCGTCGGCATATATGGAATCTGTCTCGACCTTGTCCGGCCACCGCGAGCCTAGCCTCCCCCCGTCGCGGCAATCCCAAGGCTCTCCGGCCTTTCAGGACCTCTACCGCGCCGGACACACCCCGAGCAACTCCATCCACTCCCAGCGACAGATGTCGAACCACACGACATCGTACTCAACCCAGAATGCAAACCAGCGGGCCTTCAATCTCAACAAGCAGATCGAGGAGGAAGTCTCGGCGCAGTTCAACCGGAGGCTCGCGCTGGAGAATGCCAATGGGGCCTCGTCATATGGCCAGGGCCAGCCGCAGGCCTTCCAACTCAACCCTGGCTCTCAGCCCTGGACTGGCGACCTCTCCGCCGCTAGGTTCGGCGGCCTAGACACCACCGCGTCAGACGCCCTCGCTGCTCACTACGCCGCCGCCGCCGCCATGAAGCGACCCTCCGTCGACAGGATCTCCCCCGCTCCGAGCTATCGCTTGGAGTCCAACAACAGCCCGCGGTCGTACCAACCCAGCCCCGACGCTGCCTGGTCCAACCGATCTTCTCGCGACCCTAGAAGCGCAGAATTCGATCGCCGCACCCCCGCACAGCAGTTTCCCGCCAACTTCCATGCCTCCTTCTACGCGAACCAGTACAACCCCTACGTTCCTGTGCCGCCTCAGTATGCGCAAGGCTATCTCGACCCCTTTGCTCAGAACTTCCGACACCATGCGTTGCTTTCGGGGTATGCCCTTCCTGCGATGCCCGCCCCATATCCTCTCACCTCCGGCCTCCCCCCGTGAGGCCCTCTCGAGAGCAGGACCCGGGCAAGGGTATGAGGAGCCCACTGCTTGATGACTTCCGCCTCAGCAACAAGTCGAGCAAGAGGTATGAGCTCAAAGACATCTATAACCATGTCGTCGAGTTCAGCGGCGACCAGCATGGATCGCGCTTCATTCAGCAGAAGCTCGAGTCGGCCAACAGCGATGAGAAGGAGCAAGTGTTCCGCGAGATTGAGCCGAACGCCATCCAGCTCATGAAAGATGTGTTCGGCAACTATGTCGTTCAAAAGTTCTTTGAGCATGGCAACCAGGTCCAGAAGAAGGTTCTGGCGGAGAAGATGAAGGGCAAGGTCGTCGACCTGTCGGTTCAGGTATACGCCTGCCGCGTCGTGCAAAAGGCACTGGAGCATGTGCTTGTCGAGCAGCAAGCGGAGCTGACTCGAGAGTTGGAGCCCGACATCTTGAAGGTCATCCGCGACCAGAATGGCAACCACGTCGTTCAGAAGATCATCGAGCTCGTACCGCGCCAGTACATCGACTTCATCATGAACGCGCTCCGTGGTCAGGTGCCAAATCTTGCTTCTCACACCTACGGTTGCCGGGTCATTCAGCGCATGCTGGAGCACGGCACGGAGGCGGACAAGGCGGAGATCATGGCGGAGCTGCACGCGTCCGCGCACATCCTGATTACGGATCAGTTCGGCAACTACGTGGCGCAGCACGTCATCCAGAACGGCAAGCCTGAGGACCGGCAGAAGATGATTGAGCTGGTCATGTCGCAGCTCGTCACGCTCTCCAAGCACAAGTTCGCGTCCAACGTTGTGGAGAAGTGCATCGAGTACGGATCGGCGGAGCAGCGCACGCGCATCCGGGAGCAGCTCATGACAGTCGGCAGCGACGGGACCAACCCATTGGGACAGATGATGCGAGACCAATACGGAAACTACGTGATCCGTAAGTACTCAAAACTCGGACGTGTTCAGAAGAGAAGGTGTAGGCTGACCTGGCGCAGAAAAACTCTTGGGTCAACTCGAAGGCGCCGAGCGCGAGGCTCTTGTCGAGGACATCAAGCCGCAATTCTTCACCATAAAGAAGTCAAACCCCTCACGCCAGATCCAAGCACTGGAGAAGATGCTGGGGCTCGGAGCGGGCGGCGAGAGCGCCAAGGGCGAAGCCAGATCGCCCCAACCCGAGGCGTCTGGCGTGGACTCGGCTGCGGCCACCCCGGCCCTGACGAACGAGGGTAACAGCCCGCAGAGCAGCAGCCCTCCCAGCACGCACGTGAGCGCCGACGGCATCTCCACGGACGACGTGTCCAGGAAGCCGTCAGAACAAGCCACCCAGGGACTGAAGCCGAGGGTCCGAGAGACGGAGGCTTGAGTGCCGGGGTTCGACGCCAGCCGCCTCGGATCCGATGGTGCCCTCTTGAAAAGTGTATTATGACGACTACCATGGACGCGTCGAGCGACCTAGATTTGCACAGTGTTGGGCATGAGAAGGTCTGGCAGAACGCACTTATAGATAATGTCCTACCAGGGAGACGGTACAATTTCGCAGCAGACATTTACGGCATCCTCCTACAACTTTCTAATATCCGCCTTGGCTGGAGGGAGGGCGCGGGCCGATGCGGCTAGGCCCCTCCCCCAAACTGGACGACGCTGCACGACATATCTCATGGCGAATCGAAGGGAGGGGCCTCAACGCGGGCGTGTCGAGGTCCCAGGACAGCACTTGGCGTGTATTGCCGCTCTTTCTTTCTCGTCACCTTATTTTATTGGGAACGAAGCACAAAACTGGGACCCCGGGAAACGAGTCTCCTACTCACGTCGCTCTGTTGATTTGGTGTTTATTCGGTGTGTTTTCTCGCGGCTGCTAGGGACTTTTTTGGGGGCTTTCCGGTGCTCACTCGGGCTGGTTCGCGGATTGCAGGGCGGATCGGAGTGAGGCAACACAGGTGGTGCACACAGGACGGTCATGGTTATTTTTGGGATTTACTCAGGATTCACGGTCATGGTTTCGGTGTACTCTATTAGCTGGGTCAGATCATGCTCGCCACGGGACGCCCTGCAGGCAGCGTAGAATGATATTGAGCGGACATGTCTTGGAAACCGGGTGTCACCGTCGCCGTGCGTGAGGCGACTTGTCCTTGGCAGGAGGAGGGACAAGGGTGCGTGTTAAACGCTGCACGTACCTGGGCACCTTGGGTCTTTGCATATGCATAAACCCCCTTTGGTCCTAGGAGCATTTTCGTACGCATGGATGGGAGAGCCCGGCGCGGGCGTGGTGGTGCAGCGACGTCGTGTGCCCGGCCGGCATGGGCGTGGGCATGCTGTCAGGCAACGGGCGTCGATCTGGGACCAACTGCCGAGCGGCAGATCAGCCATGGGCAGGCGGCGGGATGGCGGATGGCGGGATGGCGGGCTCTGGGCTGGGCTGGGCTGGGCCTGTGAGGCGCCAGGCCAGCAGTTCCCACTGTTTTCAATCTACATGATACAGGACATGACACGCCCAATAATCCGTAACTGCGACCTGCTGGCGCAGGGGCGGCAAAAAGTCGGATCTCGGGCGCCGGCGCGCCGCGGGACAGCGAGCGAGCTGTGGCGGGTCCCATCCTCCCAGGCCTCTTCCAAGTTCCAGCAGGTATGTCGGCTCCTCCAGGTGCTTTCGCAGCGGCGCGACCCCACCCCACCTGGGCTGGGCTCTGCGGAAATTTAGAGGCGGCCAGCTGGTCGGGAGCTGCGACATCGCACCTCGTCCATTGGACGCGCCACCGTACCTTCCCAGTGCCCTGATTGCACCCGACCCGACGCTACCCTTGGGAGGCGGGCGCTCATCGTCGCGAGATCCAAGTACGTAACGAATTAGCTCGACCCGTGCGCCGCGCGATGTCTCCGCCTCGCTTTCGTCTTCCGCATCTTTCCTTCCTCCGCTCCTTGATTGAAGGCTGCACCTTGTTGTTCTTCCGGTGCCCTTTTTTGTTTCTTCTTTGTCCCGCGCATGACCTGCTGCCGTCCCACTCTCTCTCACCCTGTTCCTTGCTCTGGAACTTCGAAACGACTCTTGCGACAAGCGGACATTGCCACGGCAGGGCAATACGCGCCCACGACGACGACGACGGCAGGGACTGAAGCTCGTCATCCCTCGCCCAGCGGACCTTGACGGCGGCAAAGACGACATACAAGTGCCATGCCGGTCACGATGGCGGGCGCGAGGCCGCTCCTATTTCTGTACCCGCAGGTGCTGAGGGCCGCTGCGAGGTCCTCGTCCTCGTCGGCGGCCGCCGGATCGTCGAGGAGGGCCTGGGAGGCGTCGACGCGCGCGAGCAGGGCCAAGAGCTCGTTCGCGCCGCGGCATGGCAAGGGCGTCGAGCCGGGGGCGTGGGAGCAGAAGCAGAAGGAGGCGCAGGACATTGAGCAGGAGCCCATCATGATGCCGCCGCCACCACCACCGCAACCCGCGGCGGCGACGGCCGAAACTGCGACCAAAGACGGCGAAACGACCAAGGTAGCGGAGCAACAGGCACTCGCGCCGGAGATGGAGATCAAGGACAGGACTGCAGAGGGCGGCGGCAAGCCGAGCGCGACGGCGACGAAGACGGCGACCGAGGACGCGGCCGAGATCGAGAAGCCGGGCAAGGCGGAGGGCCAGGAGCAGCCGCGGGCGCAGCAGAAAGAACAGCAACAGCAGGACAAGGGCAAGGACGGCGTCGAGAAGAGCCAGAAGGCCTCCGGGCCGCTCGACGCCGTGCTGCTGATGCAGGCGCCAGAGCACACGCCGCCGCAGCACCCGCATATGTCGCCCCCACCGTACGTGCACCACTTCGACAGCTACTCGCTGGTCAAGCAGTTGCAGGACGGCGGCTACTCCCAGGAGCAGGCGACGACGGCGATGAAGGGGATCCGGACGCTTCTTGCGCAGAACCTCGACGTGGCGCAGAAGAGCCTCGTGAGCAAGAGCGACGTTGAGAATGTGAGTTTTTACCCCGGCAGTGAACGTGTGTCGCAGAGGGAAAGTGAAGACTCTCTCGGCTGACGGAACGGACGCGCAGGAGACGTATCTCTTCACGGCGGCGTGCTCGGAGCTGGGCACGGAAATTAGGAACAACAGGAGGCTGCAGGACGAGCAGATGCGGCAGCAGAGGACGCACCTGCAGCACGAAGTGGACATCTTGACGCAGTCGCTCAACCAGGAGCTGCTGACGCTGACGGACAATGTGCGCGGCATGTTCAACGACCGCAAGATGGCGGTGCGCGAAGAGCAAAAGGCCGTCGACAGCGCGGTGAGTGACGCCCCCAGAGTGGCCCCTCTTCCTTTGTTGTCCTATGAGGGGCGCACATGCGCCTGCGCGCGAGAGGCAGAGAAAATCGTGAAAGAGCGAGTCAGTGCTGACGGCCGACGCAGATCCAAAAGATCACGTACAAGATGAGCATCCTGCTCAGCAGCGACTCCAAATCGGAGATTGAGGGCGTGCGGTGGATCCTGATCCGGCGGTCGGTGCTGGGCATCATCTTCATGGCGATCCTGACACTCGGAGTGCTGCGGTACGCGACGTATACGCGGCAGCAGCGCAAGAAGGAGGCGGACCGACGACGCAAGGAGAAGGAGAAGCTGCGCAAGGATGGCGGCAAGACGGACCACAGCTCGGCGGCGGACGCGGCGGCCATCTTGGCGGCCAACTGAGGGGCGGCTCCGGGACATGGTAGGGGAGGGGATGGGATGGGATGGGATGGAATGGGATATCGGTCGGCTTGATACCCTGGTTGCAGACGTGCAAAAGGCACTACTGCTTGTGTCGCGAGACAGAGAGAGTGTGTGCCTGGTCAAGGCCACACTTGGTTGGATTCAGCTGCGCTGCACGCGGCGCGATAGACAGACATGGATAGATTTACGGGGAGACGCCGCAACTCCTTCAAACAATGGCACCCTTTTGTCGACATGCCCGTCAAGCTCGCCATGCCGCCCGCTTCGGTTCTCGCGTTGAACAAGCCACCACCCACCACCACGGCACATCACACCGGCCGGGAAAGGGGCGTGCGCGCCCCGACCGACAGGAGTGACTAGAGGAGCGGGCGGGAATCGCTGGCTGCCACCTGCAAGCCACGTTTCTTGGCCGCCTCACGCCACGCACTGTCGTCCGGTTCCTTGTATGATTGTCTTTCTTGGCAGCAGGGTCTTTCCGCAACGAATCTGGCAACGGTGACCGTTTTCTTCGTACCGCGACCGTTTCTTGCTTGCCCTGGCCTGGCCTGGCCGCGGCCGCCCGTCAGCGCTCCCGCCGCCCGCCCGCGCCACGGAGGGCCGGAGCGCGCGCGCACACACACACACACACCGTCACCGCCGCCGCCGACGACGAAGGAGGCGACTCCTCCCGAAACGGGGGGCCCGCTCCCGCATTGCCGCGCCCCGAGAAAACGAAGCGTGCAGAGGGCCGGGCCGGGGTCACGTGCGCACGCTTCGACGACCCCGCGCGGCCCCCCCTTCTGTCGCGAACCTCCAAGGAAACTAATAAACGCGGCGCGCGTCTCGCTCGCTCGCTCGCCCGCCCGCTCACATCACAGCAGCGCGCGCGCAAAGGGTGCGGCACGACGTTACGCGGGCGACACACACACACGCGCATCTACGCATCTACACACATCTACGCACGACCGACGCGCGGGCGCATTGAAACGTGTGTTTCGCATTTTGTCCTTGGCTCGCCGCCGCACGAGAGCTTCTGTCTGCGTCGCTTCTCCCCATCCTGGTTGGGCGCCAGCGCTTGCGCCTGCACTTGCACTGGTGGTGCTGTTCCGGCGCGCGTGCGTGCATGCTCGCGACGTGCCCGCCGGCTCAAGCAAAGTCGGCTGGTGAAGGTCGCATTCCCGAGGAGGACTGCGTGCGAGGGCGACGACGGCAGACGAGGAGACCATGCCTGATACCGAATCGAGCGGACCGCCGCCGGCCATGAGTAGTAGGACCAGCAACATCGGTGGTGACGGTCAACCCCCGCGGCCGCAACAGCAGCAACGACAACAACAAGGCGCAGACTCCGAGGCACAACAGGCGACGTCAGGGCCACGAGAAGCAGCCGTCCAAGCCGGCGCAGACGAGGCCGCCGCCGCGGACGACACCCAAGACGCGCAAGCCGACCGACGGCAGCAGCAGCAGCAAGACTCGCCGCCGGCGCCGGCACGGCACACGCCCGTGTCGCCGGGCCCGCGCGCCGCGCGCCTGCACGACATTTACGCGCAGGCCCTCGGCCACACGCTGCGCCGCCTCGCCGCCTGGGACAGCTTCGCCGGCTGCTACCCGACGGTGGCGGCGCGCGCCGAGCCCGTGCTGCGCCAGGTGCAGGGCCAGATGGTGGACAAGATGCGCGAGAAGTGCGAGGTACGTACGAACCCAACCCTTACTCTCCCTCCCCCGTGCTCTTTATGTCTCCTTTTCTTCGCCCATCTTCACGCTGCTGCTGCTGCTGTTGCTACCTGCGCGCCTGCATGCATGTGATGCGGCGACTAGGCCTCGTCGTCGTGCGCTGAGACTCGCCTTCTCTTCTCCCATGGTCTGCGCCACGATGCAACGGACGAAGCAGTGATCTGAGCAGCCCGGGGAGAGAAAGTCAACGGCCAATGGTTCAAATAAACCAGTGCTGACCCCCGTCGCAGAAGGAATTCGACAACATCCTCGCCGCGCGGCAAGTCGTCCCCCGCCTCAACGAGCTCGAGGACCTCATCGCCGACGCCTCCTCCCGGCGCGCCTCCTCATCCGCCGAGGACCCCCAGCCCACACCGTAAGCCCTTTCCTCTCCTCTCCATTCATCTCGCTCCCTCCCACCGAGGGATCTTCATATCGCTGACCGCGCGGCTACCCTGACCCGGACAGACCCCATCTCCTCCCGCCCGACGCCATCCTCTCGGCGCACCTCGCTCCGGCCCTCGCCCCGCACCAGTCTCTGCTCAACGCCAAGCTGCAGACCACGCAGGCCCAAAACGCCCTCCTCGCCGACGAGGTCCGCCGCCAGCGTGCAGAGGTAGAGGGCCTTCTCGCCCGCCTCGAGGCCGCCGTCGATGACGTCCGCGGCGCCAACGCTGCACTCGGCGCCGTCGCCGACGACCTCGCCGACGAGTCTAGGTCCGCCAACGTCGAGTGAGTGCCGCTCTCGCCCCGGCCGCTCGCTGCCGTTGGTGAAGCTTCCGTACTGTGAATACATGTGAGACCTCACGTGCTCGCGCGCGTGACGGGCTTGATGTCGGCGGACTGCCGTCAGCGGCCAATTGTGAATGTCTATTATGGAGTTCTTGGGTACGGAGGAGGGAAGCTTTGGGAGTCGAGCCGGTTAGCTCAGGCGCAAATTGATACCCAAAACACATCACGCACAAGTTACGGCTTTATCGCTTGAGCGATTCTGGTGCCCGACTCGTCATGACGAGTGTCTGATATGTCCCCTGTGTAGGCGCTCTCCTTGATAAAGTACAGACGCGTATCGCCTCACTACCGATGCGCTGATGATGAACCCCCCGGTATCCAGTGGTGATTCCACTGCATCTCCCCCAGTGTACAAGTGTACACACCCAAAAACTCCGTCCATGAAGCGACATCCTGCCGCCGAGTATAATCACAATGCTGTATCCCATCGCGCCGCATCCTATGCACCCAAAATGAGCCCAAACATGTTCCGCCCGAATATTTCGGCGGCTATGCGCAGCGTTGACGAGCACTGACAATCCGGCTACAATGCTCGCACCACTCCTAGTAAATTTCCGTGATGGGGTACGCCACGGGAAGCGCACCAAACTTGGTGCGTGTTGGTCCCGCGCGTGAGCGAACGGTCCTGTGGTCCGGATATCGCTGCCATCCATCTTCGACTTTTGTCTTCCTCCGCCCTGGGTATATCCATTCGTAATTTGACGTCGCTTTCCGGCCCGTTGTTGGAGAGAATGTTCCCTCGGAAGTCTCTTAGTCCATGAGCGATATGACAGTTCCACGGGGGCCAGTTTGAGTTTAAAGGATCCCGCCCGCCATCGATACAAGAACTTCTAGATCCTCGCATTCTCGGTGTGAATAACCTGCCAGGGCCCGAAGTAGTCGACCTCCCCGTAATTTGGTGGCAGGACGCGGACCATTCTCCCCGTTCCCCAGTCAACAAACCACTGCTTGCCTTTACTGATGATGTAATTCGACTTGCGGGGGCTGCGGAAGAGGAGGTTGCTGTAACACAACTTGGCGTACAGCAAGTCGTGGGCACTCGACCACTTGTGCTCGGGGAACCATTTCCCTGTATGCGGGTCGATAGAAGGGTTCGGGTACGTGGTCGTGCTCATCCGTCGAGGTGGCTCGATCCTCGCAGGTCCGCCTGACGTATCGTTTGGCTGCGGGACCGATGCCGACGGTGTAGAGGACTCTTCATCTGACACGCCTTCGGCGGGGGCTGAAAGTTCCGACGGACGTGACGGGGCCCGCACCAGAGTGCCGGCGGAAGCCGAATCCTCCGCAGGGGACTGGCTATCGTTCGCTTGGGTCGAAGTGGTCGCAAAACCGGGAATGGCCGGGGACTGGCCTTGGTACCAGCGGATACGCTGCACACGGGGTATTGACATGTCGCGAGGAAAGTCTCTGTCGTCGATAGGGGCGGCCACGTCTATTGCAGCAAAGAGACACTCGAGCCACTTGACAAACGTGCTGAGCTCAATGCATGACAGGAGAAACTGATCTGTCTCGGCTCGTATTCGGATCACGTACCGACGCCTGATTGATGTCAGCGGATCGTAGTCTGGAGCATGGCTGGCAACGGTGAGGTCACAATGCCGGGGTTGCTTCCATCATGCCCAACACATGTCGAGTCCTGCGACTGGTAGTCAACTACTTACTTGGTGTAATCTGCGGCGATGCCAGCATCGGCGTGTAACAGGCTGTAGCTTTTCTCCAGCTTTGCCTTCCTCACCCATGGCGGGTTATCTGGGCAAATCGTGGGCCCGTCTCGTGTCTTACCCCATCCCCAGTCCTTCTTGACGTGGTACACGTTGAGCGCGGTTCCGTTCAGAGTCACGAAGACAGTGTGCCAGTGTCGGTCCTCGGCTCTCTTGGTCGTGTTTTCGATCTCGTGCTTCTTTGCAAAGACTCCCTCGATGCTCACGGTGCTTTGATAGTTGGGCAGCGGCTCGGCGCCTTCCCCGTCGTCATAATCCACCACTTCTCGTTCCGGCACCTCAGTCGCCTTGCCTTTCGACTTGCTCTTTTTATCGCGCTTCCTGCTTTGGCTGTGACGAACGCGACTGGGCTCGGGGGAGCCTGGCCGGTAAGGCGGCGGTTGTGATGGTCGTCGTTGAGGGGCACTCATGATCTGGTTGTAGTATATGTCCTCCTCCATAGAGTAACGCCGCCGGAGAGGCGGCGTAGATCTGGGTGACGATTGTCCATCTTCTCCAGCCCGGGCGTCGCGGGGGTCCATGGCGACACGGCCGGCTTATATGTGCCGACTGCTCGCCCGGTGGAACCGGCGGAGCAGCGGCAGCAGGAGCGTCCGGAACAAGAGGGCTGACGGGAGCGGCAGACGGACGAAACGTCAGTCTGCTACCCTTGGCGTCGGGGGGGTACAACTCAAAGACTTCCCAAGCGGAGTCTCTCTAGCTAAAGCCAAGGTGAACGTCAACTCATAACGACCCGCTCGACAGCATAATGGGTCACTGCGTAACGAGTTTGTAGAGGGAAGAAGGTGAGCCGTGCCCAAAGAAACGTGAGAAGCGGGCGAAAGTGAGGCCCGTACCAAAGATGGCTTCGCCGAAGGGGGGTGTCTGAGAGGCCAGGGGGGAGGTGGTTGCAGTGCGGCGGCTCTTTTGCTAGTGTCGATGGAACCCACAGAAGAGCTGGATGCTCGGGTGGGAACCGTGATGGCGAGTAGGCCAACTCAACGATGAGCAAGGCAGAGTCTCACTGGATGGGATGGTGAAGCTGGACAGTCGCAGCTCGCTGGGTCGGGGTGGGGAGCGCGGCGGGTATGTAAGGTAAGCCTGAGAGGCCGGAGGATGATGAATGGCTGATGAGGACGAGGACGCGGGAGGAACGGCGCCGCAGCGGCAGATGGGCAGCAGGATGGCCCTAATGTGAGATGCCAGGGGAGGGGGTGTGTGCTGCGGTGCGTTGTCCGCAGAGGTATGAATGCGACAGAAGCGTTGTAAGGAGAAGAGGAGCCAAGTGGGCTCTCTGCCAGGCGTGCGGTGAGAGGGGAGATGGGGTTGAGACGAGAGACGACTGCGGATGTAGCGCAATGAGGTGGTGCAGGACGATCCAAGGTGATGCCGGATGTGGAGCTCGTGCATCTAGGGCGGCTCCGGGAACCCTTTCTCCGTAACGGGCAGAAAGTTCAAAAGGGCGTGCGTCAGACAGATGACGGAGTCGAATCGGGGAACTTTGCGCCCAGGCAGGCAATACGGGCGAATGTGACTCGAGAGGGCGCGGGATCGAGTGCCGCGATCGACGGGTACAGTATCCCTGTGTTTCGCGCAGTCGAACTGGGACGCGCAGGCAATTCCGCTATATCCGGGCGACGGATGACGAGACGGTCGTTTTGATGTTTGTTGCTCGAACAATGAACGAGACGGGCAACGCCATGCAGGCAGGCAAGCAGTCAGTCAGTCAAGGTCAGTCACGCCGGTGGTGGTGGCGGCGGCGGCAATAATTCGTCAGCAGAGACGCAGCGAAACGGTTCGCCTTGGCAGGTCTCTTTGCGAATGGAAACGGTTCTGGAACCCAGCTGGGCGGCCCTTTTGAGCGAGACCAAGGGCGTCGCCCACCACCAAAAGGCCCGTGGGCCGCCGAATGTGAGCCTGCGCTGGCGATCAGCGCTCGACAGGAAGACGCGCCATGCCCCCAAAGCCCCCCAGGCGCGGAAAGGGGGGGTGTGCGTGGGTCGGTCTGCGGGCGGACGGACGGACGGGCAGCCGGACTCTGTCTTGGGTGCGCTTGCTGGCTGATGTGCCTGGGCCTCCTTGCCTCCCTGGATGGATGCCATGGCTGGCGGTGCTGGTGCCTTGAACGCTCTGGCCGAGTCTTCCAGGTTGCTTGCTGGCGGCCTTGGGTACGTTGTGCTGGCTGGGGTGGTGCCCACCCCCAAAGGTTCCCCCAAGTGGAGGGCGCCCCGGGGCGGTTGGCACCGCGGCCATCGCCATTCGCACCGCGCCGGCCAAAGTTCCCACTGATGGGCGCCGAAACGGCGAGTGAAGGGCTGGCCGACTCACGCTGACGCTGCGCTATTCCATGGCTAGTAGGTGCCACGCGGGGGGGGGAGGGGCGTGTGGCAGGGAGGGAGGCGCTGCGGATGCAACGGGGCTGCTTTTCTTGTCGCCAGTGCCGGGGGCTCGCACGAGGGACGGTGCTTAACGGACGAGGTCCGGCCGGCATGCGGGAATATAACAGGCAATGCCCGGCGTGATCGTGTCGCGAGGGAAGTTGGGCGCTGATGGCATGAGCATCATCATTTGTGTGTCGGCGAGATCACGAGTGGGAGGCGAGGACAAACAAAGTACAACTGGCGACGAGATGGCAAGCAGGCAGGCAGGCAAACTCGACACTTTTGTCAGGAACGTTCCACTTCACTCTTTCCGCTACGATGGCGGATCACAAGGACCCTCCAGGTAAAAGGACTGTCCGTCAGCAGGTACAGACCAAAACGGCAGGGACCTTTTTCTGTGCTGCGAAGGCGCGCGCGTCGCTCGATGCGCTCCTTCCTCGGCGGCTCCTCTCGGTCGCGTTGCTCGTACTTGCGCGAATGGCACGGTACCTTGCTGCGCACAAGTGCAGGCGAATACTGGAGGTACTCGTACGAGTGCCTGCCCAAAACTTTGGAGGCCAGGCAAGAACAAGGGACGGTGTCGGAAGCAGCCAAACGAGGCGACCTGGCAGCTCCTCCGATAACAACTTCACATCTTCATCTCTTTTGCCAGACGGGAGCTTCGTCGCTTTGTCGCGTTTGCGCCGACCACTGCTTTCGTCACTGGGCAAGACGAAACACCAACGGGCGGCCAATGCCAAATGTCAGGCCCCCGTCGCCCCCCGCCGACGTCCAAAACGTGCCCGACCGTCGACTGTGGCCCGTTGGCCAGTGGGAATCATGCCCTGTTCCTCGTCTAAGTTCGCACCTCATGCAGCCACACCCCCGCACCTCAGGTTCCCTCGGAACTTTTGACGGCCGGCCTGGGATGGCATGGCACCTGGCACCTGGTACTGGTACCTTTGAAGCGTGCCAGTGTTTCCAGAGCACACTCGCGTGCCGGGGACCGGGACCGACTTGTGCGACAGACTGCCTCTCCGCTGGTGTCTTGCAGAGGCTTGTTGCACTTCCTGCGCCCCCAGGGAGAGGGTCCTGCAGAGTCACAAAGGTCCTCGAACCGAGACTCGTACGAAAGACAGCACGGAATAGTGCCCAGTTAGTCCGAGTAAGACGGGGTCACGTCTTGGTAAGCTTGCCCCGTATATCCCGTTTCGTCCCCGCAGTCTGGTCACACTCACTCATCGACGACTCCGCATGACTTTCCTTTGCGCTGGCCCTGATTTGGCTCTCGCTGCGCGGTCTCCGCGGTCGCAGTTCACGAGCGGACACATCTGTCTCCGTCTCGCATTGGTCAAGATGCCCGACGTCTGCTGCCGACCGAAGTTGCGAAAAGGCAGGTGAGGTTGCTTCGTGGCAGCATCGCTGTAACCCTGCCCTGCTCGCACGGAGGTCGCAGCTTCAACAGGCATAGGACCACGAGCCTCGAATCTCCGTCTCCCGATCTCTTGGCCTTTTCGATTCACCCGCCGAGAGGCGCACCCGCCGCTCCCAGTTTTTAAGCCATCGCGTCGTCGGTGACCCACAATGCGGCCATGGCCCATGTGTGCTTGTGTCGGCCGACACACCCTTTAGCGCACGCCTCCTCGACCCTGGCATCCTAGCTTGGCCTGGCCACCTCCCCCTCTCGCTTTTGGTGACCTGTGCTTTCGAGGGCCGCCCCTTTTGTGCTGCCTGAGTCGAATCCAACAGTGTCCCCTCGCCGTCTTCACCCCCGACCGGCCGATACGTTAGCACAAGCTCCGCATCGTCGGGTCCGCCTGACCCTGCTTGGGCAGAGGGCCAGCACGAGTCAGAACCCAAACATCGTCTGTGCCTCTGACCCGCCGCGCAGCGACAATCATTTTGCCCAACATGAGAAGCCGCCGGAGAAGAAGAGCACTGCGGAAGCAAGCCCCGGCGGCTCAGTTGGCTTTGCCGAGACGAGACGACAGTGTTCGCAGTAGACATCGGAGCTGCCTGTTCGGTAACGATTCGACTCCAAAACAAGCGTGTGTAACTCAGACATCTGGCCACGCCGATGACCTGCCCCAATGGTGCGCGTCTCCTGCGCAATATGTCGTGCTCCGACGAGGGCCATGAACCGCTTGCCAGATCGCACCAAGCCGCATTGAATCGGGTCAAAGACACCGCTGTGACGCCTCACGCTGGCCTTCCGTTTGGCTCTGGCCCATGCTGCACCGACGGATGCATCACGCGAACGCTGTGGAACGGTGCTGCTCGTACCGAAGACACACTACGCACACCACAGTGCCTCTTTTGACCCAACTCGCAGATGTCCAGACTCACGTCCGTTCTTCGCCAGGCTCATGCGCCCTGATGTCAGGAGTTGCACAGCTGGCGATCTGATAAACAGGTCCGGCCGCCCCGTTTCCTTGGCTCCCGGATGTGAGCCGGAGAGGCTCACGCCATCCAGCTTGGCAACATGGCCATGCACGAAGCCGTCTGGGCAACTTGATCGGCACGTCCCGTAATCCCAGACACGATTCCAGGACACCCAAAGTTGCCGATAGAAGGCCCGCGCGCCAGCCTCCAGAGATTACGTACATGTGGCCGCCTCGGGTCAAGATTTGCGCCCTTTGGCGTCAGCCCGCTGAGACGCAGGTCGTGGGTCATCCGGCGCCCATCAACGACGAGTGCAGCCCACACACGCCCCTGCCGTCGAGGTCGACCCCCTCCTTTCTATCTTTAACAACCCTCGCAGCTCCAGGCTGCAGTAGCCCCCCAGTTCCCTCTCAGCGCCATCAATCGCTGTCGGGGGGTCAATGTTCGTCTTGGCGAGTGTCTGCTTCTTGCCTATATTCAGTCGAAGCTGGTGGCATCGGGATGTCCCGAGGGCTGAGGCTCAGACGGGATACATGTCAAGCACACCAACAAAACGGCCTGTTTTTGATGTGTTGCTTGACAACTACTCCCGGTGGGCACCACTGTCGACGTCGCGCTCGGGCGCCGCGTCTGCTCGTGTCTGGGGACGTCCCATAATACCAAGGTACCAATTGCAAGTCCACTGGCGAAGGAGAGGATCCATCATCCCGCTTCTTTGTTCTCCTCTGACAACGCTGCTTAGCCGGTCACATCGGGTGCTGTACCCTTCACCGCCGACCAGCTTGTCGAGCTGCGGCGACGTTGGAGACATCTGCTGGTCATGCTGTTTTCGTTCGATTTCCGCAGCGAGAATGTGACAAGCCGAGGCTTCTTGGTCAAGCGAATCCTGCCACATCCTCGACCGTTCCTGATGCACGTATTGCCACGGACAAGACACCTTCGACAAAATTGGAAGAATAGCCGATGCCGAGTAGAACGCAATCTCTCGCAGGACCGCATACTCCCGTTTCTGTTTTACAACAAGTCTCTGCACTTCCTCAAACTGGCAAAAACGTTCTGGTCGGCGAAGCCAGCTGGTCAGCCAGCGGGGTCAGGCCGGAGCTGAACCTAACAGAAAACAGCTCCACTGCTTCCAGAACAGTCGCCGTCTTGCACAACCTTGACTCTTATGTCCTTTGCGACGGTAGCGAGCCATGCGGCGCCACCGCCACCTGTTCAGGTAGCCCTCGATCAACGTTGAGGTGTCCTGCCGTTGGCTGCGAAATGGCCGGCCAAGCGAACCCACTCCTGCGCGGCGAGATGATAGGTTCCGTGAGCTGCTTCACCCACTTGCTTCGTAACTAACCACTCAGCTGCTGCTACGTCAGTACAGACAGGGAAAGCGCAACTTGCAGTCGTGCTGTTGGTTCTTGGAGCTTCCAGTCACAGCAGATATCGTTGCCTCGGCGCTGAGTCC
Source organism: Purpureocillium lavendulum (assembly GCA_029168975.1). NCBI lineage: Eukaryota > Fungi > Ascomycota > Sordariomycetes > Hypocreales > Ophiocordycipitaceae > Purpureocillium > Purpureocillium lavendulum. The sequence goes on from JAQHRD010000001.1 coordinate 5,212,669, forward strand.
GTGTCGGTTTGGGCGGCGCTCGACAGTACGACAGCCAACAAGGCACGCCAAGACACACATTCCCTTCGGGTCTTGAGGGACACGGGCCCCGCCGCAGAACAAAAGGTCCTCATCTTCCCTCCTCCTGCTGCCCTGAAGACACTCCGGAATAGGTACTGTACTGTAGACATCGCACAGAACAGTACGGCACAGCACAGCGGTCGTCCCACGTGCATGCGAGATCCGCTTTGGCCGGGCAGGAACTCGGGCCTCCACGATGCATGTGGTAAGGTACACAAACACGCACACGCGCGCACACACACGCGGCAAGCCCCCGTCGAGCTCAGCTCGGCCGTGCAAGGCTGCTCCTCCTCGTAGGCGAGGCCCGGGCCATGTGATGACGATCAAGATGCGAGGCAAGAAAAGAGTCACGCCCAACCACGTCGACCGTACTCCGTAGCATGTACTGTACATCAATTACAGTCCCCCCGCGCGTGACGAGGGTCGGCCAATCTGATATACATACTTCCGTACTTTTCCCCGTTGCCCAGCCGCCTTCGACTTCCTCCTCGCCCATAAGCGTACAGGCGAACAAGGCCGTGACCGGCATCACAACTCTGCCCGCCGTGCCAATGCTCTTGTCGCTTCTCTTCGTCATCGTCCCTCATACCCGGTAAGGAAATGTACATGTCCACCGCCTCTCAGACTTTCCTCCTTCCCGCCTTTTGCTCTCTATCGCATGCTTGAATTCTGCCCCCGGTATCATTAAGGAGCTCCTCCGCCATCGCGGCCCGTCGACCTGGCCTGCGCCTCCAGACGACCCTCCAAGGGCCCGACGGGCCCAAGTAACAAATGCACATCAAGCAGCGCAATGCAGTGAGAAAACAAGAGCGAGAATCAAAACCCGATGCAATCCCGACCTTGGCGCCGGTGTCGGTTCCAAACATGGCTCCGGCCCCAACTCAAAATAACTCCGAATACCCGACGTCCTCCCTCCTTTGCCTCGATCTGCCCGTTCGCAATGTCTGGAGGGGTCGTCGCCGTCCCGTCGTGTCCAGACCCCTCATCTCGACATCGAGAAACGCGTGGCCCACTGTCCTCTCCCGTTTTTCAGCTGATGCCCGCCTAGTTCACGAGCGCTGCAGGCCTTGTATGCTTCATCTAGGCATTGTTCGCCTGCGAGCCGCCACGAGTGCGGGGCATGCCGCCACGGCCGCGGTTCTGGCCAGAGTAGTTACCACGCGAGCCCTGTCCACCGCCGCGGGTGCCGTCGAAGCCACCACGGCCGCGGCCCGACGCATTACCCCGGCCGGATCCGTAGTTGCTGCCGCCGTAGGCAGTCGACTTGGGGCGGCGCGGCTCAACGACGATGTTCTCGCCGTTGACAACGTGAGGGTTGGAGTCGACAGCGGCCTGGTAGCCCTGGGTGGTCTTATACTCGACGAAGGCACAGTTCTGGTAAAGCTGTCAGTAAGCGTACAAGTCTGAAACATGGTAGGATCTTTCGTACCTTCTGGCGGTTGATATCGAAGTAGGTGAGCTCGCCATGAGCTTCCAGAGCCTTGCGGAGGTCAGCGTCCTGAACCTTCTCCGTCACATACTTGACGTAGCCCATAGTGCCCTCCTTCTCAACGATGTTACCGGAGATGGACTGAGGTCGGTTCTGGCGCTTCGAGTCAGCGCCCGCAGTCTGCCATCCAGAGGCCTCCTTAGCAGGAGCGGCCTCGGCAGCAGGCGCCGAGGCGGCGGGTTGCTGGGGAGCAGCGGCGGCGGCGGCGGCAGCCGGAGCAGCGGCCGGAGCAGCTGCCGGAGCAGGGACTCGGCTTTGGGTCTGAGCCGGGGGAGTGGCCGTCTTGGGGAGAGGAACAACAGGGCGAGGACCGGCGGCGGCAGCGGCACGGCTGGCCCAGGTCAGGGGCTTAGGGGGGGCCGCAGGCTCCGCAGGAGGGGCAGGCTCGGCAGGAGCAGCCACGGGCTTGGAGACGGGGGTCGGGCTCGGCTCGTGAGGGGTCTCGACCACCTTCGCATCCTCTTCAGCAAGCTCGCGTGCGGTAGTATCAGCATCAGCGGCCGGGGCAGGGGCCTCGACCTTGGGCTCAGCAGCCTCTTCGGCCACATCGCCACCGTTCACAGTAGCATCCGTCTTGCTCGCCTCCTCGAGCTTGATATCGACGACGGCGGCATCGAGATCGGCGACTTCTTCCTTGACAGCCTCCTTCTCGGGCTCGGGCTCGGCCGCGGCAGCGGCGGCGGGCTCAGGGGCCGTCTCGGCAGCAGGGACCTCGGCTGACGCAGGCTCGGTAGCCTCATCCTCGGTCTCCTCGTCAATGTACCTCAGAATGTCGTTGAGAACGAAGTAACCAGAGGGCTGCTGCGCCAGGACAAACGTCTGAACAAACTTCTTGGGCTCGGCAGCCTTGTTGGAGGTCTCTCCAATCACCTGGATGACAATGTTCTCGAACGACGCCTGGGAGTCGACGTTGGAGACACGGACCTTGCAGTCGTGGAAGTCGAGCTGCTTGATGCGCTCCTGGATAGCCTGCGGTGCAAATCAATAGCTGGTCAGAGCAGCCGAGAGTAAGCGGAACGTACCTGACGGCCAACGGAGACGGGTGCGACCTCGGCCTCGCGGCCGTAAACGAACTGGGAGCGTTTGCCGTAGAAGAGCTAGGAAGAAACGCGTTAGCTATGCGCTCGGACGAGGGTAACGCAAAATATGCAGGAGGAACATCGTACATGAAGCTTCTCAGGCGACTTGCTCAGAGTGGTGTAATACTGCTCGACAAAGTACCAGCCAACCTCATCCTTGGACAGGTTGCTGTTTCCCGCGGCATTGGCGCCGGCGTCGACCGGGGCAGCGGTCACGGGGTACTGCTCGGTCGAGGCCTTGTACTGCTCCTGCTGGATGAAGCTGCCGTTGGTGGCCATCTTGTCGTTTCTGCAGTAGCCGAACTAGGTCGAAGGAGCGTGTGGATGCGCAACAAGAAGTAGATGCTCGCGTGGAGGGCGCTAGAAACGCGTCGACAAGGGGGGTATCGATGGGAGGGTAGGACGGTATGCGAACGTCTAACCCAAGGGCCCGTGGTCGTCAAGGAAAGGGTCGCGGAGAACCTGAGAGAGGAGAGGTGAGGTGAGGAAGAGGGAGGAGGGAGGATTGGGTGGTGGCGGTTATGCGTGGTCGTGGCGTGGAGGTTATTGGCACCCGATGACAGCGGTGCAGACGGGGCGGGCAGGCTGGCCGGGAGGAGCTGGCGGGAGCGGCTCGTGAGGATCGGATGTCGCGGATGGAGAGGCGACGGGAGAAGCACGGGGATTGATGGCGGGGAGAGGAGGGCCTCTTCGTGTGATGCTCGGGAGGATGGAGAGAGGGAGGAGGGTTGCTGGGGTGCAATGATGCCGCAATGGTGGTTGTGCCTTGTGTTGGGAGGAGGTGGAAGGGAATCAGGAAAAAATAACACAAAATGCCCTGGCCCGGGCGGTGGTGGTCATGGTACCGGGGAACCTTGGCTTGAACTCTGGGGCAGCGTCCGACAGTGGGCGCGGCGGTGGTCGCCAGCGGTGCGGCGGGTGGTCATCGCGGCTAGGAGCAGGGCACGCACTAACGAGCAGGTATTTCCAGGGTTCCTTACTTCCGTCGTCGTGCCAGTCGCGCGGCTTTGGACGGAGCGAACGCTAAAACTAAGGTACCTAGCGACGACAACGGGAGCCGCCTGGCCGTTGGTCCGTGCGCTCATTTTTTTCTCGCCAGCACTGGGCTGGGCTGGGCTGGGCCGGGCCTGGGGGGTTCCCGCTTGCGCGACCAGCCGGCCGGCCGGCGTGTGTGCGTGCGAAGTTCGGAGCGGGAAAAATGTGCCACGGCTTTTCCAATTCGTTCCCTTGCCTCGCATGCCATGCACGGCTCGCCATTGGACTTGATCTGCGGAGAAGGACAGACGGGTGGTCCCCTGCCTGTTGGTACGCCGGCAACGAGCCCAAGGGCGCATTGGCTCGGAGGTACCGGACGAGCTGCAGGCTGCGTGAAACGAAACGGGGCACTCAAACCCGCGCGACACCTGTGATGTGACCTGGCCACAGACTGAAGAGCAGCGCTCTGTGCAAGGTCTGTAGTTGCGGAGCAAGTTCCTTCGTACGAAGTGCGGACTATGCATACTCGCAGATGGCAGAACGGGAGGAGCGGGCAGGGTGCGACCCGGTTCAGACGGCCGGCCACCTTTCATCAAGGCAGCAGATCAAACTGGTGAGGGTCTTGGCAGCCGAGCTTTGACAAGTGTTTACCCTGGAAGTGTCTGCCAGCCTGGGGGTCTGACACTTGATGGCGCACATCATGTTTGTTCCCTTACATGGCCGGCCGCACTGACAGTGTTTCTGACGGTACTGGTGCCGGTGACGCGCATCGGATGGATGACCCTCCGCTATTCGCGCGTCCATCCGGGCAGGCTGGCAGGCCGCCTCACCTGAGGTGTCCGGGAGCGTGCAGCGGGTCGCAGTGGCAGCCCGCCCCGGGCAGTTGAGGTCTCATGGATTGACGGGACTGTCGGCTGGGGACCCTCCCGCGTGCGCGACCTCTGCCATTGAGCCCTGTAGTGTCCCAGGCTACTGGAGGCAACCGCGCCCAGTACATGTACTCGTACCTAGGCATGATTCGTACTGCGCTGGAATGACCCCTGGACCCCTGCACCACCAGCTAGGTAGCCGGCCACAGCACCACACCACCGCACCACGGCCCAACTGGCCGCCAATTGACGAGGCTGCGGGGTCTCCCGTTACGCTCCAAAAAAAAAAGTTGTGTCCGCGCCTCCAAAATTTTCCACAATCTTATCAGCGCCCAGCATATCCTGCTGCGCCAGAACACACGAACCAGCGGCGACGACCACGACCACGACTTCCCATCCTCATTAACGCTTCTGTGTGTGCGATCCGGGCCCGAGATCGATTGCGACAAACAGACGAGCCGCTACCTCGTTGCCCGCCGGGCCACCTACACAATACCACGATAATCGAATATAGAGAGAGGCACAGCCGCCCGTCACCGCCGCCATCATGCCCAAGTCCAAGCGCGCCAAGGTCTACCACCTCACGCAGGTGACCAAGAAGACGCGCGAGCAAAAGGACAAGCTCTTCCAGAACATACGCGATGCTGTCCCCGAGTACCAGCAGTGCTTCGTCTTCAGCGTTGACAACATGCGCAACAACTACCTCAAGGACGTCCGCCGCGACCTCGCCGACAGCCGCCTCTTCTTCGGCAAGACCAAGCTCATGGCCAAGGCCCTCGGCCAGTCGCCCGCCGAGGCCGTCGCCCCGGGCATCGAGGACCTGACGCAGTACCTCACCGGCACCGTCGGCCTGCTGCTCACCAACCGCCCCGCCGATGCCGTCCTCGCCTACTTTGAGGGCCTCACAAAGGTCGACTTTGCCCGCGCCGGCGTCGTTGCCAACCGCACCTTCTCCATCCCCCCCGGCGTCGTCTACGCCACCGCCGGCGAGGTCCCCGCCGAGCACGATGTGCCCCTCGAGCACTCCATCGAGCCCGAGCTGCGCCGGTTAGGTGTCCCCACCCGCATGGTCAAGGGCAAGGTCGTCCTCGGCGACGAGAGCGGCGCCGGCGAGGGCTACGTCGTCTGCAAGGAGGGTGACGTGCTGGACTCGCGCCAGACGAGGCTTCTCAAGCTCTTCAGCGTCTGCCTGAGCGAGTTCCGTGTCAAGATTGTTGCGTAAGTGTCCCTCGTGTCCTTTTTCATGTCGTCGTGGACCGCTCTGGGAAAACGGCTAACCCTCTCCGGCAGATACTGGAGTTCGGCGAGCGGTGAGGTGACCGAGGTAGATCCGGCCGCTATGGACGGCGTAGAGGAAGAGTGAACAATCGCAAGCGGGTGCATGGAATGAAAACAGACAAAAGATAAAAAGGGATTTCGACTTTGGCTAGGGCAGGAATGGCCTTTCTGCGGCTGACAGGGTCTCAGGCATGAGTTTCAAGACGAGGGTCTCGGCGTTCAAGGTCGTGGGATATTCACACTGGGGGGTACAGTCATGTTCTCTCGAGTACCGCCTCAGATGACGATAATACCAAGCATCATACACAGACATATACTGGCCAGGCACTGAAGTTCGACTCGCTTGTATTGTACAGCCGCCGCATGATGGAGACAGCCCATAGCAGCGGTAGGCTCACACTCACCGTATTCCTTACATGTGCATCGTCCGAAACGCGTTCTTTACTTTGGTCAGTGAGACAAGGGCGCCTTACCTCTGACCTTACCTGAGATACGCATTCGTTTCGTGGTCCCTATGCGACCTACACGCCATGATCTCCTCTACCTACCCTTCAAAGTACACGCGGGCAAAACAACAGGACGCAGAAAAATACCGCCTTTATACTCCCTTTCGTGACTCCAATGAAAATTGTCGGGAGTCTAGCAATCGTCTCTAGTGGACGGACTTGGCTTCGCCGTCGCCCGTTGCTGTGAGACTACACCGGAATCCCAAAATCGCGACAGCCGTCGCAAGCGCTTGTGTGATCTGAATGGGTGAAGCGTTGCCGTCGGCTGTGACCGAACGATCTTACCCAAGTAGAGGGAGGGAATGAAGGTACACCACCGAGAGGCAGTATCGAGCACAGGTCGACACCTATATATACTGCTCTGCGCCTTCTTAGTAGCGGGGCATTTTTCGGGAGTCGTCGTGGCCGCCGCCCTCGTACGCTCGCTTGCGGCTGTCGTCGTCCCGCGGTGGACGGTCGTAGTCGCGACGGTCACGGCCACGGTCCCTGTCGCGGTCGCGGTCCCTGTCTCTACCGTAGTCGCGATCCCGATCGCGGTCACGATCGCGGTCCCTCTCTCGGTCTCTATCACGATACCCACCATCTCGGCGGCCGCCAATCGGCTCCATGTTGCTGCCAGTCCTGCGCCCAGGGTCACGGTCCCCGAATCGCCCGCCAAAGCCTCCCGGCCGATCAGGTCGGTCGTCATAGCGCGGTCCACGATCGAAGCCAGGTCCAGAGAAGCCGCGGTCGCCATTGCGTCTGTCGAAACCAGGGCCAGCGGGTGCACCCGAGGGCGGGCCAAAACCATTTCGGTCGCCTCCTCGAGGGCCGTCGAAGCCGCCACGGAAACCACCACGTCCGCCGCGTCCACCGCGCCCGCGCCCACCATCGAAGCCGCCACGGAACCCTCCCCGGAAGCCGTCCCTGAAACCGCCACGGGGGCCCATGGGTTGGAAAGGCACGGCTTTTGTGTAATTTCGACCACCGAGACCGCCGCCCAGTCTTCGTGGGGTCCATCCGACAACGGTGCGGCCACGCTCAACGTCCAGCTTAACTGGTCTGCCTTTGATTCGATCACCATCGCAAGCTCTCACAGCAGCTACTCACCGTCGCATCCAGCGACGTTCTGTTAGCCATGCTTACCATCGTTTATGGCGCAGTGTCGGTGATCAACAGAGGTTCGAGACGGGCAAGCTTGAGGGCCCTTTGTGTCTCGCGACGCAATTCGACGATGGGCGAGCCTGAGGGCCACATCGAACAAATTCGCAACGTTTTTGGAGCTCATGTCTCTCGGTTTCCAAATACAAGGGAGGGGAGGGAAATAGTTACCTTGCATATCCTTTTCGCGTTCAAAAACCACAAAGGCGTAGCCCCTGTGAGGCTTCTTCTTCTTTCCGGGTTTCTCGTGCGCATGGGTGTCGGAGATGATGCGAATCTACTCATGTTGTCAGATTTTGTAGCCTTTCAAAGGGTTTAGGTCGTGCGCACGCGCTCAATAGGCCCGAAGCGTCCAAAGTGCCGCTCGAGGTCGCGCTCATCAGCTTCGTAGCTCAGGCGGGCGACTACCATCGTGGACAGCGCGTTGCCACGGATGTTGGGGTCGTCCTCTGGTTTGACTAGATGAAGACAGTGAGCTTATGATTCACGTTGTTTCGATGATGATTGCGCACATTTCTTAGGACCCTCGGTGAGCAACTCCTTAAGCGCTTCCTTCTTGTCCTGCTTCTTGCGATCGCGGCGTTCGATCCAGCTCTCGGTCGGGGCGGATTTCTCGTCGGCATTGTATTCCTTGAGGTCCGAGAGGAAGGCTCCAACTCCATCGATGTGGCGAGTCCGGCGCTGCTCGGGCCGCTTGTCGACGGCCTCGACCCATCGCAGGGGCGGGCGCGGCGCGAAGAGAGCGCGCAGCTCGTGCGGGAGCTTCTCCGACATTATTCCCGCCATGGTGCCGACGCCAAAGCCCTTTGCTTCAGAATGCGAAATGGGCTGGCGATCAGAGGCAAGGCCGGCGGATGAGCGCAGGCGCCGAGCTGGAGGGTGCTTGGTGATGGAACGTGACAACAGCTGCGCGTTCCAAGGAAATTGTCGCGAGCTTCCAGTTGCTGCCTCGAGGGTCGAGTTTTGCCGGAGCTGAGCCGCAGGTGCGCTAGTCCGATTTTGGTCATCCCCCAAGTGAGCTCGATTTTTTGAGGCACCGGCTGGCGCGCCCGACATCACGACACCTGCTGCTGCGTCGCAGTCGGATCATGAGGGAATTGATTCACGCGACCAAGACAAGATGACAGTAAAAGCGCTGCGGGCTGTTTCCTCCGGCCAGGTGAGTCGAGACGAACGCGATCTCACAACTCCGTGCCTAACGAATGTAGAATGGCGTCGGCGCCTTCATCCTCCAGTGCAAGAAGATGGACCTGCACTACTGCGACTGGGCAGGCAGCTCCCGGGGAATGAAGTAAGTCGAAGCCTCTTCTTTCCATACTGATGTGTCTGAGTGCTGACGGATACGCTGCAGCGGCTTCATCAAGTCTCTCCTCCCCAAGTTCGCCGCCGCCAACCCCCAAGTCGAGTTCGCCGTCTCCCCCCGACCGGGCAAACACCCTGTTCTTATCGGGCACTACATCAACGGCCGGACGAAACCCATCTGTGTACGAAATCTGTCGCCTTACGAGATTCTGCAGAAAGTCGAGCTGCTGCGCGACGCGAGTGGAGAGAAGTTGAAGCGGACGAACAAGGCCGTGACGAGTACGAAGCCCAGTGTAAGAGGAATCTGGTCTCCTTACCATGGCAAGGGCATGGTCGTCTAAAGCAGAGTCGATCTCTATGGGAGACGGGGGTCCTGGCAGGATATCACACTGCCGTGTATGTATACATGTATCAAGACGGGATTGTTTGCACAGCATAGAGCAGCAGGGCCCTGCACACCTTGGTTTAGGTCCGGGTGCCGACGCATATCGTTTACAGATATCAAAACCACTTTTTTTGTCACAGCAAATCTTCAAACAGGGCCATCATTTCAAGATCGTGTCCAAAATTTATAGCTTTCGGACTCTATCCTTGCTTGATCGTCTAGACAGGAACATTTACTTTTGGAGGCAGTTGACGATGTCGATGACTAAAACAGGGGGTCAGCAATGATCAGTGTACGGAATGGGAACATGGAGCTCACAGGCAGGCTTGAGAGAGGCACCGCCGACGAGGAAACCGTCAATGTCGGGCTGCTTGCTGAGCTCGGCGCAGTTCTTCTCATTGACGCTGCCGCCGTAGAGGATGCGGGTCTCGTCGGCGACCTTGTCGCTGACGCCCTTGAGCCACTCGCGGATGGCCTTGTGGACCTCCTGAGCCTGCTCGGTAGTGGCAACCTTGCCGGTGCCGATGGCCCAGATGGGCTCGTAGGCAATGACGATGCGGGACCAGTCCGAGATCTTGGCCTTGAGGGCGTCAAGCTGCTTGGTGACGACCTCGACAGTGCGGCCGGACTCGCGCTCCTCGAGGCTCTCGCCGCAGCACCAGATGACGCTGACGCCGTTCTCGGTGGCGTACTTGGTCTTGGAGGCGACGGTCTCGTCCGACTCGCGGAGGATGGTGCGGCGCTCCGAGTGGCCGAGGATGGCCCAGGTGATTTTGCTGTCCTTGAGCTGCTCGACCGAGATCTCGCCCGTGTAGGCGCCGTTGGGCTTATCGAAGACGTTCTGGGCGGCGACCTCGATGCCGGAGCGGAGAGCCTCACGCACCTGGAGGAGGTAGATGGCGGGAGGGGAGACGACGACCTCTGCGTGTCACGGTTAGCGTTCAGTCAGATTGTCTCCGTTGGCCGATATTGCTCGGGGCGACTCACCGACCGTGGCGTCGAGGGTGGCGTTGTTCAGGTTGTTGACAATCTCCTTGATGGACGACAAGGAGCCGTTCCTGAGCTCTAGGTCAGCACATGGAGGCCTCGGGGGGGTGTCGCAGGACGGCATCGTGCCACGATGCGGCGATTTGCCGCGTCATGGACGGCCGCGGGACAGCGCATGGCGGGGCATGAATTGGAACGCGGAGGGGCGGGCGGGCGTGCGCACATCTTGAAGTTGCCGCCGACGAAGAACTTGCGAGCCATTGTGACGGATTGCGGAGCGGACGCGGGTACTGTAGGAGTTTGTTGGACGAGTCGGTCGCGGAAGCGGTATCGGGGAGCTCGACTTGGAGGTGGTGATTGTGAATGTTGAGTGGGCTGCGAAAGTAGCTCACGGAATTGGATTTGGAGTGGAGGGGTAAAAAAGCACGCTGGGTCCGCCGTCGTCCACTGCACGTCACCTGTGACCTGGCGGTCCAGGACAGACCACTGGGCCCCTCCCGAGTCCCGAGTCCCGCCTCACTTCATGGGCACACTGACCATTTTCTGTGCCGCCTGGGACCACCACCACCACCACCACCAACACCACCTTATCTTGTTAGCTCCCGTCTGTTACCGAGCCGACCTCCGCAGAGGCTGTCGCCGGCTCGACCCGGCGCGACGTCCTCGGCAGTCAGTTGACGGGAACCACAGATTCGCGGCGCTCGTTGTGCAAACCAAGCTCAGTTTGCATGACACCTGTACTTTAACACGTGCCAACATGGTCCTTGCCTGCCGGTCTACCTTGCGCACTTTGCGAAACGGCATCCGCCAGGTGCGATAACTTGACTTTCTGGGTCAGCTCAGGACTCGGGCGGCGGGACGCAGGATGAGGCTGGGCACGGCGCACGAAGTGCGACGGCCAGCGAACGGAACTTCCACTCAGCATGGGGCACTGGAAAGTTTTCATTATCACCGCACACAGCCTCATGTCTACAAAGTCTACAATATGTCCTTCCTGCGTTGGCCTGACCAGCTACGCTCGTTCTGTCAACCAGCTCCCCGCGCTGGCTCAGGCCGACTCTCACCATCCTGCTGTCTCCAATTCTGTCCTCATCGACTCCAGGCTCCTTGGCGGGAAAGCTGCCGCAAGCCACCTTTGTGTGCGCGCCGAGCTGGCGCGTCCCATGGTCTTTTGTCGCAGATCATTGATGCATAAGCTACCGGGCCGAATATGTCAGTGTACTATTTCCTCCAAAACAGTGTAGAAATGTACACGTTGATCTCTCGGCGTGTAAGTGCCAGTGTTTCCGTTGCTAACCTTAACCGTTGATGCGTTTCGAGTACGACCTGTCGGATTTCAGCGCCAGCTCAGTTCGCTGGATTCTTGCCGCGCGCGGCATCCCGTACTGAAGAGCGACAGCAAATCGACACGACTCGCAGTACCTCATCACGGCTCGTGGACTTACTGCACCAAGTCGTTGCTAGGTTTCAGGGACAACCCGCATATTCCATTGAGTTGATTGGCAATAAGGCGCCGTAAATCTTGCCTCACGGACCAACGTTTCATGAGGCATGAAGGCGGATCGAGTCGGTGACGTGGATTGTTAAGATCACAGTAAAGCCGCAGCCGTGCGGTCTCACACTTCTCTGTCTGCCATCACACGGCAGACAGACGTTCGAGGTTCCGCAATTATCCTGGATGCTACTTCACGCCGTTGTCCCTCAACCGCGTGGTGTCGTAGACAGTGGCAGTGGCCACACAAGCGGTCTCTCCCCAGCGCCAACCTAATGTCGACTCCAAATAAAGAGCCACCGCATGGAAGGCTGCCACCTAACCATTCTGTGTACTTAACCAAACGATTGGTATCACGTCAACGGCACTTCCGCACTCACGCCCCTGGCGTTCGCGCACTCTACCTGGTGACATTTGTTGCCCAATGGTCCCGTCCACTGTAAATGACCAGTGCGCTTGGCCACAGCGGTTGGACGCCCCGCTATGGAAAGTCGTCCTGCGTCGTGACAACCGCACAGTCCACTACCACCCACGCGAGACGAGCCCTCCGTGCTCCTCTACCAGCTCAGAAACGCCGAGCGCTCGGTGCTGGACATTACTGCTGCTTACAAGTCGCGATGCTACAGTACCTGAAACACGCTGCTCACCAACGGGAAATCTCGCCGCCGCCAACGGTCAAAAACATTCGTATCGTCAATGATTGAGCAGTCTTCTATATGCACACCCGATTGTCTTGTAAAACCCCTTGCGTTATCCATCCTCCAATCTCGTCCGTACTCACTGCCTCTCCTTCCGCCAGGTCGCTGTACTCCGGCGTAGCGAGGCGTGGCGGAGACTCCGAATAGAGCGGGCCTGAAAGTGATCTCAAGGGCTTCTATCATGCAGCTGTCTCTGGTAAAAAGGCAGCGGCGCTCGGCCGCGGTGCCACCTGTCCTGCTCGAAGTCCTCGTTGCCACGAGAATGCTTCGTTCCATGGTCTCCGGCCCCGGAATTGCCTTTTGCCACGGGCAACGGTTCCTTGGGAATCCGCGGTCCTTCCTGTCGGCAAGAGTGGGTGCATCTCAGCGCACTGGCGCTGGAACCCATGCTGGGTAAGATGCAGCGAGAAAAATGCTGCTTGTCCCTGTTAATGTCAGTATCAAGCCTTGGGCGGCAGCGATGGCACAGCCACTCACCAGTTTGGCTCTTCAGCCCGATGTGTAGCTCCTGCGGCTTGGAGCCGGCATGATGTCCGCCTTGGGCATGCCGCTGAGGTCCGTTGTCATCTTGGCCATGGCAGACAGGTGTTTCTGGACCTCGGTGATCTGCTGAAGGTTCCGCGAATCCTCCGGCTTATGGAGTCCACGGATCATGGCTTCGACGGCTCTGCGGTGATCAAGCCACTGGTCAAGGAGGGGCTTGGAAGAAGACTGCGACTGCTCAGCCGCAGCCATCGACTTCACGGATGCCTTGCGTGTGCTTGTGGTTTGTTGCTCTGGAATATCTGTCTTCCTCTTGCGACCCTTCGTCGAGGACTGCACAGTAGGGGCCGATGGCGGTGACCCACCGGCACTGCCGTGGTCATTGTGCACCCGCTTCATATGGTCCCTAAGATTCCACTGACGTGGAAAGCCATTTCCTGGGACGGCACGCTCACAACCCTCGTACGAGCAGAGGAACGGCTTGTCACCGTGCCCGTGGAGGCCATGGGCCTCACGCTCATGGCGAAGTAGGCAGGCAGTGGAAGAGAATCGAGCTCCCTCGCAAGTGTCCGCCTTGCAGCGGTAAGGCTTGAGATGGGAGTCGACAAACTTGCTATAGAGGAGTCAGTGATCGGTGCCAATGGCAGCTGCAGGGTAAGCATTCTTACTCATAGTTGCACTTGAGCTTCTCGGGTTTGTGGCTGCAGTTGGGTTGGCCCTCCCAGGGGCAATGGAAAAGGTTATCAGCTCCGGGTGACGCGTTCTTGTAGAGCGCATGATCCCTGGCAGACTCGCCGTCGCTACCCTGGCGGCGGGGCATGAAAGTCTGCGCGACTCCAATGGAGTCGTCGAGCTGAGCAACTCCGTTGCTGTTGCGATGGTCAGCAATCAAGGCCAAATTCGCGCCGGGGTTCACGCCAGGCGACAAACGCCGGAAACTACGCCTCCGTTACCACCATGCCCTACGTACCTGGGAGATTGGCATTTGATGTCGGGAGATGAATGCGGACTCATGGGGCCCGAGATCCAGGTCTCATCAACTGTGGCAGGAGAGGACGTCCGGGAAATAGAGCTAGAAAAGCAGTCCCATGAGCTAGGTGACGAGTTGTCGGGCACGCCAGACTCGGCGCCGATATGCATATGGGCGGGCACCACGTGAAGCGGGCCAGCATCAGTGAGAGGATATACACCCTGATTTTCAGCATGCAGGCTCATGTCGAGATTGTAGTCGGCCCAGTACATTTGGGGCGGCACAGAGCCGGAGTCTGCGTCCAGCAACAAGCACGAGTCCATTCCTGCCATGGGGGTGGCGGCATGGGTTCCCGTCCGGAATGCAGCCACGCTGCCCGTGCTGTCCATCGTAGACAGACGCGAGGACTGTGACATGGCTGAGGCGATGGATCTGCTCGAGTCTGCGCGCGCCATGGCCTGAGCCATCATTGGCGCCGACGGACCAGTCCTGGTGGCATTCCACATGGCTTCCGTGGTCTGAGGTTGGTCCGTCCTTGATCCTCGCGGAGTGGTCTGTCCTGAAGTAAAGAGATATTCCTCGGCCTCTCCAGAGTGGGATGATCCATTGTCCGGGTAGTCTTGATAGTTCTGTGGCCCTTCACCATGAGATCCCCACGACGACCCATTCAAAAGGTCTGTCGAGGGTTCTGTCTGAGAGAAAGAAAACATGCTGGAAGCATTCGAAGCCATGGACGACTGAGGGTAACTGTAGTCGCTGCATTTTGGTCAGTGTGCTGTTCACCACCACTCTTACTTTCCAAAACAAAGACAACATTAATGAGCTCAAGCAACGAAATAGAAGCATGAGTCAACTTTGATCCTACACCTAGTTAGTTTGTGCTGCTCTTTGATTTTGTTCGGATAGTCTACAAACCCAGCTTGGTGCACTGCACGCGGCATCGAAAAGGCTCCAGGCAAGTCACGAGTTGGCGCACCCACGGGTCGCGGGACTGGGCTTCAGAAGAACCGGAGAAGACGTTGCGAGGCAGAGGCCATATCCGGCAGCGAACCCACGGTTCGAACGTAATTTGGTCGATTATCCAGAATCATTCCGGCAGCACACGAGCAAGCAGGGTTGTTGATCATCTGAGTCCACATGTTTCCGGGCAAGGAGGTGTAGCAGTTGAGTTGCAGGTACGGACAAGAAAGCAGGCATCGCGCAAACAGAGTCCGGGGTTCCATTGTAGTTGAACATCCTTGTGGCATATTTGTGAAGCAAAATGAGCTGTTATCCATGTTTTCGCGGCTGCGAATGCAATCAAAATAGGATTGCAGTGAACTGAGATAGTTCAAGCTACTCGGATCATGTACCACCCAAAGGTAGGTACAGGGCGAGAGCAAAGGTTCCTGGTACGTGACGGCGGCCTAGCCTTGGCAAAAAGGTCCATTTCCTGGTTTGGTCCATGGGTCTTCTCCAGGGCAAGTAACATCATTGTCTAGGGCAAATATATCCCAGGTTGGGCCTGTTTTCGGTCGTTGCAGTGGGCTATACTCACCAGCGGCTTGTTGCCGTGCATACGCGTTCAGTTACGCCTCGTCCTTTTGGGACAAGTCCTGTGTTTGCAGAACACCTTGGCGGCAGTGTAGGTCCTGGTTCGAGAAGTGGTCCGGACACTCTTGGCAGCATGTCCGTGGGGAACGTTCCATATGGGTCGAATCGTTGGTCCCGTATGAAAGAACGCAAAGTAAAAAGAAAATGGCAGTACAAGAATGTTCGCTCAACATGATAAAACAGAACAACGCGCAGTCCCGGTGAGGTGAAAAAGAAACAGTACCTGGAGAGAGACTGGACCTCATCAAGGTCAACGGTGTTGCTGTAACCCGGCATACTGCCTGGGTGCGAGACAAGCAGAGCAACTGTCATTGTATCCCGGACCAGAGCACGAGGCAGGACCACAGGATAGGAGTAGATCAAACTTGGGCAAGCTTGTCTGGCAAACGTCTTGTGCAGCTATGGGCAAGAGTGCCTGAGCTGGTGTTGCGAGAGCAGTCCTGTGTGGATTGAGTCTTGGAAATCCCTTGGGCTGTTGGAAGAGCAGGAGAAGAAGAGGGGCTTTGTCGCAAGAACCCGAGTCTGAAAAGCAAAGTGCGGGCAGGAGTCGATTGGGAATTGGGCAGAAATGTTGGGCAGAAAGACAAGAACGCAAGAGCATGAGGTTGGGCAACGAGGGGGCCTGCGGGTTTTATCGTTACAGTCGACGAGCGACAGCTCATGCTCGGACACCAAAGCCCCCACAGCCAGCGTGTCGAATGACGCCAATGGACGGGCCCCTTGGCCGGCCGCATGGATGCGCTGGCGCCGTCATTGCAACTGATTCGTTGCTGCACAGGGATTCATCACCGACCTGGATCCCTGGAGGAGGGTCGCGGTGGGGACGAGAGCGCGGCAGAGGCGCTGTCAATGGCCAGCAGGGCGCCAAACGTGACGAGTCGGGGGGCCATGGCTGCAGGACAACACAGCACTGCATGTCCGTCGACTGGCGAGGAGACATTTGTTGTCAGCTTGGCGCTCCATTGTCAGCTCCTTGGGGGAGCACGAGGGCGGTCGTCTCCTCGCGCTCGTTTCACCGGGGAAATGAGGTTGCCAGCCGTGCAATTGACGCCGTCCAACCACCACGGTGCGACACCTCTCCAGAGCCCAGAGGACGGCCCGCGGCTTTGCCAAGGCGACCTGTTTTCTCCCTCCGGCTCTGGGGCCGTCGCGCAGCAGACGAGGCAACGGAACCGCGCCGGGGGCGAGATGCCTGCCGACGATGGTGGTCGCCAGCCGCGCCTCCCGCAGACTGGCCAGAGCTGCAACCAAGGTGGACCGCGAGCGAGGACCAGACGCCCGACGGGCGAGTCATCGTGAGGCTGGCTGGCTCTTGCTCGGAGCGGGGTAATACATACGGAGCACGCTGATGCACAGGTGCGTGCCCTCGCACCCCGACATGGTCAGCCAGGTGCTGAATCCGAGACAGCAAAATTTTCGAGCTGCGAATGAAGCCCTGCCATCCGCGGTCACGTAATGGCGGTCAATGCAAGCCAAGCCAATTACCACCGTTCGGTGTGATGAGGCTTGCATGAACGCTGGCGATGGACGGGCGGACAACAGAAGGGGACCAGGCGGCAGCTCTGCACTCTGGAGGTCCAAGCTGGCGCGGTTGGTTGCCTTGTCGGATGGATTGCGCTGTGGACAAGGAAGATGGGAAAGCTGCTGCACCGCTGCATCGCTGCGTCGAGACGTCCCAGGTGCCTTATCTAATCTGACCTCGGACTGGCCAGCGGGTGGTGCATTCAACGGCGGCCCGCAAAACGGCAGGCACGGCCCGTCACATCGTGGGCACGTGGGTCTTGACGGGTGTGGCTTGCCTTGTGTGTCGGTGACTCGGTGGCTTGTGGTCGCACGGAAGGAGCAACCGAGCAGACGGAGAAAGAAGCCGTTGAAGGCAAGAGCGGCCACGTGATTGTGCCGATGATTGCGCTCGAGGCACGACGATGAAGCTGCCGGTCCATACAATGCCTCGCCTCGCCTCGTCACGAGTCGCCGAATCGTGAAGATACGATGCCGTCGTCAGCGCCTGCCTAGCTGTCGATCGCGACACGCAGGCCCTGTCTCCCTTTGCCTCTGCGGCGTCCCAAGGCGAGGACATGCAATGTTGAATCCTACGCACGTCAAGTACGCGAGCTGTCACATTCGACCTTGCTGCGAGGACAACACATCACGGTCAGTCGCCTCGCAGGGCTCGGGCGCGGACTGGATGTCCATGCCGTCTGCACAATCACCGAAATAGAACTGTCGAGACCGACCACTCGGCAGGGCTCAGCAAGGCCGCCGTTGATCGGGCTAGCAACCTGCGTGATGAGCCTCACACCAAGCACAGCCGACACGCCTTGCCATATGCCGTGTCCGACTCGATATGGCGTCACTGGCCTTCGAGGCGTCAACAACGGCGCCACGGCAGACGCGCGGGCGAAGCAGAACCGCTGTCGCTGAAATCGCAGGCAGAGAGACCCGCCCGGCTCCGCCCTCAAGTCAGCGCCGGCGCCGGCGCCCTGAGCCGGGGCCGGGGCCTGCGAGACTCCGATCCACTGCAATTTCGGCGCCGCCGCGACTGTATGCGGGTCACTGTTGTTGCTGCAACGGCAGGTGTGTTCCGCATGTCTTTCCGCATCCTTGTGGGATGCCTGCGGTGACATGAACGAGTTGTAGGTGTTATCCAGAGGCACCAGACCGGCGACATTCACCAACCACGACGAAGGCAGAAAGGTCGCCGACGTGTCGCCAGTCGGCGTGCCTGGCAATGCCCCAGCGTCAGTGTACCAGTTGGCAGGACCTGCCCCCATGGCCCCCCGGGACAGAGATTCGTTGAGGGAGAACGCCGAAAGCCTGGTTCACAAGCATCGCTTACGCGGGCGACAGGGCGGCAACGAGGCGGCGACCCCACGATGTCAGCCGCAACGTCGCTTTGACCGAGTTCTGCTGCTCGATGAGACCCAGGAGACATGTGAGTAAGAAGTGCTTCTGAAGACATGCAACCGTCTCTGCCTCTCAGACAAAGGTACAGTAACATCGCCCGCCTCGCTCTGGCTGCAAACCGGTCTAGGGGCGCATCTCAACTTAAGTTTGATGCGGCCAGCCACCAACGCCAGACACTGTCTTTGGCGGCAAGCAGCAGCGAGATAATGCAGCTGGATCGACAGGCATCAAGCGCATTGGGCAGTGTGGGGTTGGGCGCCGTTGATGGCAAACTGGCAGGAGGCTTGAGAATGACGACCTGGGCCAAGGCGCCCAAGCCAACACGTTTTGGTGCCCAAGACACCACCAAGCCAGGGTTGCCCGCCTCCAGGATCCAGGGCATTCCCTGTCACTCCTCGCCGTCGGATGACCTGATCAGGCTGTCCCCAGCCAGCACCGCGAGTCCGTGACCATCCATTACGACGTCATCCTCTAGCTTTGGGCAACAATATGGGCTAGCTGCCCAATCGCCTCGGCCTGCTCTGCCATTGTCGCATGAAAGCAATTCCCCCGTTGTTTGTGCCTCTTCTCCCTGGTCGCCGCCGGGAGTCCGCGCGGAGAGTTTTTACCCATCTTTCGGAGTGCATTTCGCCACCGCCGAGATGCCCCAGTTCGTGGCCGTGCCTGTCCAAGCCGTCCTCCAGGATACCCTTTGACGGCACCCACTTCAGGTTGCGTTTGCGCAAGATCTGGTGGTGCTTGATTGCTTGACCAACAAGAATCGCGCCAACCCCAGCATCCCAGCATCCCAGCCCTCGGCACCGCCAGACCGTACGGCATCTGGTTCGACCCACTGGCGCTTGCGCCAGCGCCCGACCAGACAAGAGGCTCGCGTTGCGCCGGCCCACGGCCTGAAGTGCGCTCCCTCGTCCCCGTGTTGGACCCCGCCGCTTCACATTGCCGTCCCACAGGCGTGCTGGAGAGCGTCGCCTTTGTTCTCCAAGTGCCGCTCCCCCAGCCCAGGCGCACAAGTTGCCACTCAGGCAGGCGCATTTCCGCGCCAAAGAGGCTCCTAGGCTGGTCCATGCAACCGATCCCACCTCTCACGACCGGGATCTGACACTCCCGTCGTTGTGCCAGCAAGCAGGTGCCTCGCGTGTGAGCGCGCCGGTCGCGATCCAACATAAAGTGCGCCCAGTCCGAGGCTGACAGGCCCTCTTCCTCCTTCAGCTTTCCCGCCCTCAAACAGCCCTTCTCAGAAGGCACTTCTTTCTTCTCGGAAGCTGGCTCATCGTCGGTTGTGCATGGCCAAGCAGTTGCTACGCGCTAGCAAGCTTTAGTGCCTCGCCGTCTTGCCAGCTCGGACCGTGTTTGCTATACGGACTACCACGTCCGCAGTGGGCGTTGGCTGCTGCGGGACTCTTGGTCACCTGGTCCCCAGCCCAGTTCACACACCGCTTCGTCGTCGACACCACCTTGCCCGCCTCGGAGGATCTCAGGACCGCCTGGGGCAATCAAGTCACCGGAAGCGGGGGACTCATCTTCCAAGGGCTCTTGAGAAGAGATCCCGCCTGCTGCACTGTCGCAGGAGAGTACTTGCTTGGTGCCCTGTACAGTACTGCAAGGAGTGGCAGACATACCTGGATTCCATCTGCCGTGATTCCACGGACTTGTGCTGCTCTTCAACTTCCTTTCTGGCCCGTTTGTCATTCTCCTTGCGCTGTCGGAGAGCCATCACCATTGGAGTTGCCAAATCCGCCCCCGTTGCAGCATGATCCCCGAGGACATGGCCCAGTCGGCTCTCGCTTACAAGAGTTCTGCGATGGCCCGCGACCCATGGAATCCGGCGCGCAGGTTTGACACCCCCACCCGCCAAGAATGATATCCTCGTCCTGCTAACATGCGAAGCGCCGGCTTCGTTGAGCCTTACGGCAACGGGGCGTTCGGGAACAGCCTTTACCTCCCGTCGAGGTAAGATGCGAATCGAACCGCTAAAGGACCTTGACATTAATACCCTATGAAGTGCAAACTATGCGGGCGGTCACTACCAGAGTGCCGGCGCCCCGCGAACCGCGGCCAGTAACCATATGTCCCGTCCCGATGTATCCATTCCCACATCTGCTGCCTATATCAGTCGCGCTCCGCCTGCTGTGAGCGGAACTACAGGACCGGCGTACACATCGTATCAGAGGCCCAAATCGTCGTCGTGGGAGGCGCAGGGCCGTTACTCACCAACCGGTTCTTTGGAGGACTTCATCACATCCCCGAGCCTATCAGATTATTCCCTCGAGAACGGAATGAACATGACCAGCCCTGGAGGCAAATCCAAAGGAAACGGCAAGCGTAACTCGCAGCGAAGGCCATCCAACCGCGACGAGTTTGACGGGCCCCATCAATTTCTACAGCGTCCGTCACAGGAGGTCATAGCCATGCAGGAGAGGGAGCTCCCACATCTCCCGACCAACCTTCACGTCCAGGAACAGGACAGTGTCCTAAACCAGGTCAACGATCGTCTGTCGCAGTGCGCCTTCGATTTTGTGGCCAAATATCAGTTTCCGATCCCCTTGACCCAGGACATGCGACCCGTGGAGCGGCCGCAGGATCGTGAATGGACGGAATGGGTCTATCTCCTAAAGCGTCTTGCTACCAAGAGGCGTATTCCTGCCCGTGTTCTCTATAACGGGCAGATTAAGCAGTTTGTCACGATTCTCGAAAACTCGCTCGAAATGCGACACGCCGCTAAGCATCAGAGTCGTCCACTGAAGGATGACCGCAACATCCTGCAACTCATCTCGGCAGGCATTCAAGTCGCCAAGATTTTGAAGGATGCGTCGGCCATGGATTACCTTGACCGGCTATACGTTGATACCGAGAAGCGGATCCAGGAGCGCGCAAGCTCGCGTTTCCGGTCCTAAAAATGCTTCCTCACCCCGCCACCTAGTCGCGATACTAGGTTGACCACGTTTATTAAGAAAGCCTCGTGCTACCGCACACGGTACGATACGAAGGCTCAAGCCGGCGCGTACAATGGGCACACCCTGGCTCTTTGCGCCGCACCACTTTATGCCGCGAGAACGACTAACGATTATGTGTTTATGTTTTTGCCGCCATACTGTTTGAATCCTACCCTTCAGCTGCTGGCACGCTACTCGGGTCGAACGCTGGCCAAGGGGAATTAAAGTCCACGATCTTTCTGCTGCTGAAATAAGCAGGTCACAAATTGAACAGGCTGCCGACGCACACGATTCGCAGCGACCGAGGGATGTTGGTGTTCTGATAGCTACGACCGAAGACTAAGCAATCCTGCGAGCAAGGCACCCTAAAAAATTGCCCGGGATACTGGAGAGATTGGACAATCTGATGGGACTCTGCTGTTGTTTGTGGTTTACAGTGACTGTCTTCTCAACATTGAGATTAGGACCCACAGGTGGCTACCAATACGTTTGTGCCTATGGCTATATAAGTAGTCGGTCCAAGAAGAAATCTTGGGGAATGAATAAACGGTCAGAACTACCTCACCAGTCCTCCACTACGGTCATTGCAGTAGTTTGCAGGTTTCCCAATGCTGAGAACGCTGAAGCTCGAGCAGGTGGCGCAAGAGCTTGGCCAAACACACACGTCGGTTCTTTAACATCGCGACCAGAAATGACTGGCTGCACTTGCCCTTGGGGTCACAATATGGATCAAGACAGGAGCATACCGGCCAATCGTCTTTTCTTTTTTGTAGCTAGCTTGCTAAACCACCCATTTTACCGGCTCGCGGATTCTAGCATAACTAAGGTTGCAGAAACTAGGAACCCCAATTAACGCCATTAGTTGCCAGTGTAAGAGCAAGTGAGGTCGCTGCCGCTTGTGCCGCAGTTGGTGAGGACTTGTCCACTCTGGTCCTTGATATCAAAGATGGTCGCGCCTGAGGGCGTGACGGTGCCGGAGGAGCCCGACGCCGAGGCATCGGTGAAGGTGACGCTGCCAAAGTTGGCAAAGGGAACGAGAGAGCCGCCCGACTCGAAGTCCTCGACGATCCACTCGGCGTTGGTCTCGCAGAGGGTCGAGGGCGTGCTGGTGAAGGTGTGCGAGACCTTCTTGCCCGTGCTGAGGTTCTCCAGTGTGGCGACGCCGGTCGTCTTGGACGAGGCGTCGACCGTCATGCGGATCTGGTCGCCCGCGCTGATGGGGAAGTTGGCGAAGCTGTGCGAGTAGTCGGGGATCCACTCGTACCAGGCGTCGAAGGTGCCGTCGCCGTAGAAGCTCACGCCCGTCTGGAGGATGGCCGTCTGGCAGGTGTCTCCATCGATGCCGACCCAGGCGGAGGCGGCGGCGTCGGACTCGCCCGAGACCTCGGGGACCGTAATGGTGCCGACGACCTTGTTGAAGCCCTTGCCAATCTGGACGGCGCCGGCCCAGTTGCTCGAGTAGGTGGGGTACTCGGTGAGCTTGCGGTTGAAGCCAGAGTTCCTGGTGCGGCCGGCGCGGCGCGAGATGGACTTGGGCTGCTGGACCGTGGCGGGACTGGGAAGAGCGGCGGCGAGACCGCCGAGGGTAGCAAGAATGGCAGCGTACTTCATGATGGGCTAAGGATTGCGAGTCGTTACTCTGAAAAGCTGGCGATAGGAGACTCTTTAGAAAGAGTGGTAATAGGTGTGATTGTCAGGATGACTCTGGAAGCTTGGCTCGCTTGGTACAGAGTTGCTACGGACGAGTGCTTCTTATAAGTTGGTTTCCACATGTAGCTCTCGCCATGCCTTTATCACGACTTTATATCAACATGTAACCAGTACCAGCCAGAATCGCGCAGGTCATGGACATGGCGTCTGAAGCTATACTCTCTTTCGCAGGTGGCATGATCTACAATGCGCAAGGCCAAATGACCAAGCTCACGAACGGGCTTCATAATTTCGCGTGTGGCCGGACTTTGATGCTGCGATACTTCCCGGGTGAGGTCGTTCTGCCCATATGAGCGGAGAGCAACTCGGGACAATTTCGAAGCGAGTGCAACCTTGCTGCTCGCCGTGTTCGAAGCACCTTCCTCTTTTCACTATGTCACTGGATGTTATAGGAGCTGAGGGCGGCCAACGTATACGCAGTTGAAAGCCCCTTTGCTTGGTAGAAGCACGTGGGATGGTAGTGTCCGAGCCCCCACGCCAGGATAACAGAAGGCTAAGGCACCCCCAACGCCGGATAATTCGGAACCCCGGTGCGGCCCCGGAGTGGCACCTCTATGCGGCGACCGGGAGATGGCGACTGAGTCTCAAAGAGGCAAGTCGGCGGCTCTGCACTGCCGTGTGCCACGACGCCAGGGGTAAGAGTGCCGCATATCCGATATCTGGCCTGGGTGGCCGGAGCGCGGTTGTTGAAGACATTGAGGCGCCCGGCGGGGTCTCCTAGCAGATGGAATAGATTCGAGGGGAAGAGAGGCGACTTTATATGTCGTCTTGTAAGTCGTCGTGACGATCCGGTGCGTGGCCCGAGATGCGAATCCCCGTATGCTGATCTCCCGGTCATCATCGCCCCCATCGAGAAGTAATGATACTCAGCACGTTGCGATCGTCCAGAGCTACGTCGCGATTTTGCGGGGAATTGAAACGGCAAATTCTATTGGCACGCTTTCGGATTGAAACGCAATCACGAGCTGGCCTCGCGGCATGGGCCGGTGCATCTGTGATCGACACGGCCGAGCTGTAGGGTACCCCGCTAAGTTGGCGCGACTTGCCTCTTGTGGCAGGTGTGCTGGCCGGCGAGATGGTGTCGCGATATGGCCGTCGACGAATGGCGGTATTGAGGGCCATGAGCACGCGGCGTCGGAGAGATGCGAAATCGGGTATCACGGCAATTTTCCACCCGTTGGCGCGTATCCGTGCTCTAACCTTGTGCCTGAAGCTTAGACATCGCCGACGCGGCTCCGCATACCCCAGATGTGGCAACCGTTCCGAGCCAAAGGCCATGCAGAGTTTACAACGCTTCAGAAACGGCAAAATGGAGTAGTCGATTCGTGTGTATGATGGTCGATGCGCGTGGATTTACGCTTCGCGAGGTCGCGAGCTGCAAAGGGGCGATTCCGCTGATCAGTTACCCCAAGATCCCGTGTTGGCTTGTGGCACCCGTGGCGGTCTTCCCTAACAGCCTCGGTAATTACCAAGATTCCACGAACGGCTTGAGGAACGAAACGCTGAAGATCGAACTTTCAAAAACAACGCCATGCCATGGATGATGCCACAAACGCTGATCTGGGCAGACGCTGAATCAAAGCAACTGCCGCTGCTTGCCCAATAGCCGCATCAAGGTGACTGAATGAGGGGCAGCTGTTTCCGAGTCGGCCACCGTCCTTCTCAGTGTCACATAGAGATACATAGGGCCGGCCATCGAAAGTGGTGGGATGCGCCGGCCGTTTCAGGATTCGCGACTCGAAGTTGTAAGCCGGAGGCAGCAGTATGGGCGTTGGACGACCGCAACAAGACAGAGTGTGAACATTGTCGTAGCCCTCGTTGCTCCTCTGGTCCAAGGCACACGATGCATGCAGAGCTCTTCTGAGTGGCGGGGAGTGGGCGAGCAAGACGTTGGTTGACGCATGGTAGAACAGAATGAACCAAGGCCGAAATACTCACCGAAGGATGACGAGACCAGGTACTAAGTCAAGTACTGGGTGCCAAGGGCACTGTAACGTCTTGCAGAATTGGCAGACAGCACGTGACCGCTGATACTGATGCTGCATGGCCATTGCCATTTGCTCGGTGCGCAATGCAGGAAAGAGCCATCAAGCGTGAGGCGCTGCCGGTGCCTGCCTGCCAGTGCCGGTCAGCAGTGGCGGTGCGCGGCTTCGCATGTGGCCCAACCAAGCTTCGTGGATGGCTGAGCGGCTGCTGAGTGCTGGACCCTCGGTGTTCCCTTACGGTTAGCGCCACCCAGCTCGACCTGCCGCCTCTCTCATAAACTCGACAACGCCCATGGCCGCTCGATCATGGCTTCTGTCGCGTGCATTGATGCTGCTTCGGTTTGCGACGATTTCAAGCTCGGCTTCGGGTCATCCTCTGCGTGGAAAGTGACCCATGGCGTGACGCGGCAAGTCGGCGATTGACGACGCCCAAGCGCCCTCCCCGTGCCGGAGACTCGGGTCTCACAAGCAGCGACGCAACACCAGGATATCACAAACGGCGGGCCGTCATCGTATTGCAACAACCAGACGAGGTGCACACTTCTGACGGGCTTAACGGACATCCAAACTCGTCAAGATACCCCCAGGATCCGATTCAGTCATGGCATCCGTCACCTCGCAAAACACCTCCCCGCACCCGTCGCCATTCGAAATCGACTCTGCCGGCGACACGGACGAATCATGGCAGTACATCGATTACTCGAGCGGCGCATCCGCTACAGGCTCCGTGGGCTTCCTGCCGAGCCCTGCGAGTGGTAGTCTGAGCGGCTTCGCCATCGTTGGACACCCCCACATGTCTACATCGCCCCCCCAGGTGTCAGTGTCGCCGCTGTCCATGGTCGACCTAGACCAGACCGTATTTCTCCCCGCCGCTTCATCATCTATGCCCCGGCAAAGCGAACAGTTGGACTCGAGCACGTTCGTGGCCACCTCGGGGGTGGCCTTTACCCAAAATGATGCGTTCATGACCCCGCAGCAGTACCTGTTTGCGGAGGCAGACACTGCCGAGTTCACACAGCAAGAACTGAACGGTAGGCATATTGTCGCAGATCGGCTGGGATTATACTTACAAGATATGTAGACATGGCACCCTACATGGCAAACTTTGCGGCCGACTTCTTTCCTGGGCTTGACCAGGCCAATGTTGGACCCAGCACCGGGCTGGACCCGGCGCAGACCTTCCGCCAGGATACCATTCAGGAGTGGGAACCTTCCGCACAACAGCCAGGACGATCTACTTCGTTCGAAGAGTTTATACCCTCTCCACAAGATTTCAGCGTAGACTCCTCAAGCCCGGGCTCGTCAAGCTCCAAGTCCCCTGCCATCAAGGCCGAGTCCCCTTCCGGCAAGTCACCAATTAGCATCCGAAAGGTCAAAGTCGGCAAGGTCGAGAAGAATAAGAAAGCGGAACAGTCGGGCAAGTTTGTCATCATGACGCCGACGTCCATCAACGCTCACGCTGGCAAACCCAACCCCTTCGAGTGCTTCGAGGCCATGCGCGCAACGCAGCGAGGCCGCAAGGGCCCACTGGCCAACGAGACGAAGGAAAACGCACTGCAAGTGCGTCGCCGCGGTGCATGCTTCTGCTGCCATAGCCGCAAGGTCAAGTGCGACAAGGAGCGGCCGTGTAAGCACTGCAAGAGGCTCATGCTGCAAGTGCCTCAGCTGGTATGCTGGCAATTCCAGGACTTTCTGACGACGCTCTTCCCGGACTTCATCCGCGGCCACTTCAAGAAAGATGAGATGAGCAAGTTTCTCAGGGACAACGTTGACGGGTTCCATATTGGCGGCGTTGAACAGCTGTGCGATGTTGAGCTCTTTTCAGGGCCGCGGTTTTCGACGACACTGCCTATTCGTGCCAAATTCTTTACTGCCAAGACCTGCGATGTCCTGCAACACTGGCATCTCAATCTCGACAGGGCGAGGGTCGATGTACAAGCGAATGGCTCCGCCCCGATAGGCGTCGAATTCACCACCGGCTCGCAACGCGAAGAACTTAGACGGCGCGCGAAGTCCTACATCCAGGACATCACCAATGAGCCACTCTACGCAGAGCAGGTCACGGATTCGTTTCGATCCACCAGATTGCCGACCAAGATCCTTGGGATTGTGCAGCGGTTTGCGCAGCAGACAGATGTGAGTGACTTGCTCCAGGCTACAGTGTCTTGCTTCTGACATCTATTACAGTCAGCCATGGTCAAACGTGCCCTGTCCATATACACCATGCAGTATGTAATGATGCGGCATCTCTGTATCACGCGCCAGTCTATTGTGGCGCTACAATCCTCTGGTCTCGTTCCCCAGAACACACCTTGGGTGACGCCCCGAGTCCTCGCCCGGCAAGTCAAGTCTCTCATCGATGAGCTCATCATGCGCGAAATGCAGGTGCTCTTCGAGCTATTTTCCAAGTCCCTCAAGCCAAAGCACCGGCGAGAGTGGGCGCCCTGCATGGCTTCGTTCCTCGTCCTGTGCCTTTTCATGGAGGCCGTGGAGACGACATCTGAGAATTTTGCCATGTCGCAGAACGAGGTCAACCTGCGCAACAACGCTCCGCCCGAGTATACGCCGAACTTTGCGCGCAGCATGTGCAGGGAACTGGAGAATATGCCGTTTAAACAGTTTGCGTACCAATTCCACAACATCTACCAGACGCACACGAAGGACGCGAACACGAGGAGTTTCAATCCGCTCTATGACGATGAGTGCATAGAGCAGGAAGAGCTAGATGGACCGGCCGTGGAGATGCTGAGGAGCTTGAGAGATCTCCTTGCTGGGGAAGACTGTAAGTGACGTCTTCGTTTCGATCCCGACGCAACGCTGACACCTGTGGCAGGGCAAGAAATTCAGTTTCTATCCGACGACAATATTCTCTTAAATCGAGACGCGAACCCAGCACCCATTGATGCGTCATTCCTGTACACCGGCCGTCTCGTGGCCAAGTTCCTGCTATCGTTCACAGATGAGCAGGTCATCTTCGGAAGCAGCATTTAGTTCAAGAGCATGTTTATGTTTTGGGGTAGACCGGGTATGGCGTTACGACGGAACGACACGGAGCAGTTTTCATCGACTGTGATCACGAAGCATGGCGTGTATATAGCACTGAAGATTTGGAACGAAATACGGCATGTTCGTCCGATTTTAGTCCTGAGGCCACACTGGAATCAATGGCAGCAGGGTGGAGCGGACCGGTTGTCTAGACCTAGGGTTGAATCTCCCACATACGAACGAAGATATAAAGTTGACACGCTTGCGCATTGAAAGCGGCGAGGTGTAGGCAATCTGTGGGTTTGAGCAGCGGCTGTCGCGGCTGCGGCGTGTGTGGCAACACCGAAATCTCTGCGTGGACGATCGCAAAAGAGATTACACTTGATTATCTCTGTCGACGCGGTCGGAATGAAACGGCGTCGGCGAGTCCGCGCGAGATGCAGGAGGCCAAGTTTGTCCTGCACACGCAGCAACGAGTTGCTTGCGAGGTGGAAAAGCTGGCGGAAGCTTGGGAGCGGAGCGCAGAAATAAAAGCTGGTAAAATGGCACCATTGTCTCACGTGACGGTCTAGTCGCAGCAATCCACTCAGTGAAAAGAGCATCCTGGCGCGCCCCCCATTTTCCACTTCTTCTTCTTTCCTCAACACACATACATTCAAGCACGATTAATCAACCGGTAATGAATCGCCAACTTGCTACCGGTCATATTTGCGTGCTAGAGTAACGGATTCGGTTTCTGCCGTTTTTGGCTCGCCCTTTAACCCGACCCCGCTGCGCGGACGAGGGGAGGGCTTTCCAACGGCGAGATGGGCTTGATTGTCTCGTCGGGCTGGTGGTGCTTCCGACATGCCTTTGCGTATAGTTTACCGGAGGATGCTGCTTCTTCCGCGAGTACTTGGTATGGTTGTTGGCACGGTGTCCCTGGCGATGGTCGGCTGCTGTGGAGGCAGTCTGGCCTACCAATTGAGACCTGCCGCGGCCCGGAGGCACCTGCTGCCGTGTAATCTTCGTCGCTCCTGCCCCAGGGTGCGACTGCGGCTGATCGTGATGAAAATCCGTGGATGTAGGCTGGTGTCCTCCGATCCCGCAAATTGCCTCCATCAACCTACGACCTGACTCTCTGAATATCGATATTCGGCATCGTGCAGTGAGCCCCCCAGCAAGCTCGTCCATCACCTGTTTTGCGACTCCTTGGACCCAAAGTCGGCCTACAAGCGTACCGACCGGAACGAAATCATGCATGAAGAGGGCTACCTGGCGCAAGAAATCATAGTCATCGCAATATCGGTCCTCATACTTGTCTCGCTGCTCGTTTTCCTCATCACGTTCAATGTAAAGGCTGCCTACATTGGACCCAACCATTCCCGGGACACGGGGCGGTGGGAGAGCTCTCGAAAGGAGGCAGCCAGGGTCATTGCTAGTCTGGAAGAAGAGTCGTTTGTCGAGAGCGTGCGGCGACGCAGCGTCACACTGGCAGAGGATCTCAAGAGAGAACTACTAAGCCTCAAGCGCAAGATATCAATGTCGACACCCCTTATCGAACTTGAGCCACGACCCGACGACGTACGCGTCACAAACGCACTGCAAAGTTTCAGCATGGTACCGGGACTGCAGATGACGAGTGCGGCAGCCGGCGACGCCGAAGACGTGGTCCAGGACGCTGGGAGGGACTCGTTTGCGTTGGCTACTGGAAGGGATTCGCTGGTCGTGTCGGACAGGAGGAGGTCGGGCCGCGTGATGTCCGAGGGCGAAGGTTGCGACCTGGAGGCGCAGCACCGCGCCGGCTCGTCATCGTCTTCGTAAATCGGGACCGCCTCCCCGAAGATCGTTTTCACGTGTCGAGAAACCTGAAGGTGTTGACCGTGGTGGAACTCCCAAGATATGCAGATCACCTCAATTGACGCAAGATTGTTTCCTACAAGCTCGCGACGCAGTCTATGCCGTCCTACTAGTCATCCCTTTCCCAATTGACATGTTGTAATTTGTACATCGTGGAACGCTCGTCCGCGGCCGGATCCATCGACCCAATCAGCCCACTCGCCCTATGCCTTCTGCTTCTTGAGGTCCCGTGCGGCCTGCTTGAGGCTGTAGTTGCACTCCTCGTACGCCCGGCCGGCGCCGAAGCCGACGCCGACAAACGCAGGCCACGCTCTCCGCTTGAACAGGAGGACGGAGAAGACGACGCCGAAGCCGAGGCCGAGGGTGGACTTGACGAGGAGGTTGGAGAGGCATCGGTCCCACTAAACGATTGACGCGGTAACTAGTCAGCACACTGGAAGTTCGGGGAGGCGAGACGTTGCGGCATGATGCCGCCGCTGTTATGTACCTTCTCGTTGAGCAGTGCCTCGCTCACAGGCCGGGAAATGGCGCTCGGGGGAGGACGCGTGACAGCCGTGTCGGACATTGTGATGGCGTTCGGTGCTGTTGTCGCGACTCGAATTAGCCTGGGAGGGTGAGTCGGGGACGGCCACAGCAGCGAACCATACCTGCGTGAGAAAATTGGTGAGAGCGAGAGCTTGCAACAGCTGCGACTCGGATGCAGCCGGTGATGTCAAGCTTCACGAAAAGCAGTCGGCCATGCGCTGGGGGACAGCCGAAGGCGGTGAGGGCGCTAGTGCCGTTTTGGGACGGTCGCGGCAGAATTTTGGAAATTTTGGCGGCAGCGCCAACACCCGGCGTCGCGGGGCCTGAGCTTCTTGCCCAGCAGCCATCTCACAGATCTCTTTCGTTCTTCATTCCTTTCGTTGCGCATTCGTTGGGAGTTGGCGAATAAACAAAGGGGATGCCTCCAAAGTAGCTGACGAAATGGTATGAACCTCGAAAGCGGCAGCCATCTTCAATACTGACTCTGTCATCTAGACCGATCTCATCAAGACCGCTAGAGGTCTTGACCAGACTGGCCCCGGTGATGACGGCCAGAATCTGCAGCTGTTATGGAATAGTTTGGTGGCAGCTTCGGAAAGTCAGTTCCATGCGGCCGAGGAGAGCAGCCTACGATGGCTGCTCAAGTCCATGAACGGCACTTCCCCGAGCGCGGAAACCTTGCGCCGTTACCCCTTGACTTGGACGATCCTCGACTGTGTCTTTCAGCGCATCCCTCTTTACTCTCTTGCCAAGTCGCTGGCCGATAGAAAGTTCATCGCCGTTCTGCAGCAGACGCTGAAGGACGTGTCAAAACCCGTCGCCGTAGCGGCCTCCGCAACGCCGCCGAAGAGGAAACGAAGTCCCAGTGTCCGCTTTGACTTGGGTGACTTGCGGTCTCATCATGGCTGCCTAGGTACCTCTCAAGAGTTATTCAAGACGCTCAAAGCCCTTCTGAAACGGCTTGAGATTTCCGGCGAAGGCTTCTCTCGAGACAGGATCGGGGCTGAACATATCAAGTCCCTGTTCGGCACATCCGCGACCGAGGCTACCGCAATAGCGGCCCCGGCGCTGGCGATATGCGGCAACCTCTTGGGTGGCGAGGCAACCCGCGACATCGAGGGCGCCGAGGATTGGATACAGACAATTGCCCGGCTGTGGGATCTTCATTTGCAAGCGCATGACGATGTGCTCGAAGTTGCGAACCGTCTGTTCAGACCGGCCGCGACAATACTCGCCAAAGTTGGGGCATTCTCCTCCGCCGAGGTTGCCGACGTCCCTGAATCCCTGAAGAACCGATGGACAAACGACCTCCTGGCACTAATGCACCGCAATTTCATCCTACCAGGCAGAGCCGCATTCATCAACCAAAAGTCATTCGAGCCGTTCGCGAATGCTCTGGAAGTATCCAAAGACATCATCAACGTGTCAGGACCTGCGCTGTATTTCCTGTCATCGACCATCTCAGGCCATGCCTCCGAGGGCGAGCATCGCAAGGGCAATGTCGAGTGGATTCAGCACGTTTTCCAAGCTATCGAGATCAAAGTCAGAAGCCGGCCTGATCGCAGCACTCTGATACAAGCGGTCCTCAGTCAAGCTATCCAGAGGTCTACCTCTGTCAACGTCCATGACCTCCGCCGCGTGTGCCGGGAGTACGCCCTGCAGGAGACCAACACCGACTGGTCGTTGGTGTCCAAGGTGGCAACGTGTGATCCCGACATCTTTCAACTGTCCGATGAGGGCATCGGATTGCGAATAGAAATATGCAGACGGACACTGATTGCGATTGACGACGAAACGGAGCGGGGTGCCGTTCTGAATGTGGTCAAGGCCATGCGAGATGGGTTTCAGACACGGCGCGACTTTTCCAGTTTCTTGAAGCTTTGGTTTGAGCAGCTCTGCGAAGCCGAGCGACAGGACCTCGATTCCGGATCACCGTGGTTTAAACTTGCTCAGCAGACGATGCTAATCGATTGGTCCACTTCGTGGTTGGAAAAGGAAATGTCACCCTCGCAACTGGTCGGGCTGCTTTCCTGGGTTGAAAAGCAAAGCTCCAAGGCAAAGTCAAGATCTGCTTGTGTTTTCACGGGAATGATTGCACCGGCCATCAAGGGCGAGGCTTTCGTCGATGCCGTTGGGCGAAGACTGTTCGACATCGTCTCGCCGTTCAAGAGCTCACCTGCCACAGCGCTCAAATGGAGAGTAACAGCTGCCACGATTTCGTGGGCGACACCTGAGGAGAGGGCTACCCTTTGGGACTCTGTCAAAGACCGGCTTTCAAAGATCCTGAAGTCTTCGGCCATTGATAGCCTTGAGACATATGAGGCGTTCAAGTGTTGCTGCCAGGCCTGGGACTCCATGAGCCCTGATGGTGAGCACGCCGGAGAAGCTTTCTCGGCAGTGGAAGAGTTCACAAAACGACTGGCAGACGAGGCGCCATCCGACAAAGGGAGTGCGAAAGGAAGGCCATTCGATGTGGCAGATGCCACAGTCGAGAAGTTGCAGTTGAAGACGGGGCATCAGCCATACCTAGCGTGGTATTTGTACGGCTCAAGCAGGTACAGTAGGCTGCACTCGGAGAAGAAGGGCGAACTTCCTCCGCCCTTGCTCAATGCGCTCGCAACGCGAAAAGCTGGCGTTGACGAACTGCGATCGCTCTGGAACGCCCTGGTTCGCAACGAGGTCAACTTGAACGACGCCAAACTCTCGAAAGACCTTGCTGATCGACTTATCACATTGCTAGACGGCTCTGAAAAGGAAAAGAACTGGCCAGGGGAAGAGACGCAGTTGTGGATCAAGACTCTCACAGCGCTGCCACTCGATGTCTACAGTCGTGCGCAACGTGAGAGCCTCATGGTTGTCCTTAGCAAACGGCGAGCAAGGATGGTCAAGTCGCCGAAGAAGGTATCCCTGGACGGTTGGAGACTTTTCCTTGGCCTGGCAACGAAGATGGCCGGGCGTCCCACGTTCTACGAGGGGATGCACTTCAATGACCTGGTACAGCTAGCAGACGCCATGTCTCAAGTCTCTGTTGAGGATTCCGGTGACAGCGCAGCGGCTCTCGAGCTTGTTGAGCGATTTGCTGTCATGGCTTCGGCAACGTTACGACAGATGGCAGAGAACATCGACGCTCGAAGCCTGGCCTATTTCCAGAACGCCAACGACTTCCTTGCAGACTGCGAGAAACGAATACATGTGCAAAAAGAGGCTGGCAAGATCCTGGAGCCATTGTTCACAACCTTGCTCAAGGCCCTGGTCACAGAACTCACGCGGTCGCCAAACTGTCATAATCACGAGAAGCTCGGCCCTCTAGCATACCGCTCGAATAATATCCTGGAAAGCTACGTCATGGCTGTCGTCAACTGTATTGCCTTCGATAAGACACCTCTGGCGTCTCACGATACGGCCAGTGATCTGAGCCTCTACGCTGCAGTCGATGGCGCCAGCGCTGTGAGAGAATTCAAGGGCTGGAAGGATAGCGACGCCCCGAAGTACCGAAAGCTTGAGAAACGGTGCAAGGAGGCCATGAAACAGGGGGACTTGAGAGGGTGGAAAATGCAAGCTTTCCTTCGGATGTACCTGTCGGCCCAGGTGGAGGAAGCACCTCCAACGAC
Source organism: Purpureocillium lavendulum (assembly GCA_029168975.1). Taxonomy (NCBI): domain Eukaryota; kingdom Fungi; phylum Ascomycota; class Sordariomycetes; order Hypocreales; family Ophiocordycipitaceae; genus Purpureocillium; species Purpureocillium lavendulum. The sequence goes on from JAQHRD010000001.1 coordinate 5,246,470, forward strand.
GTACGATAGCTTGGACAAGTTGCCGTCCCAGCTACGGGTGTCACTATTGAGGGAGCTTGTCACCGGTGTTACAAACCAAATGAGCCACTCAGCTCGTCTCGGCTACCTCAAGGTGTTGCTCGACGAGTTTGGGCGGGGCTGCGATACCGACGGCCAAATCCTGGCGATCGAGGCCGTCGTTGAGCAGCTCATTGGTATGTTGAAACACTTGACTCTGAAGATCGCAAGCTTACCATTTGCAGCCTTTACTGATTTCCAAGCACCTGCCGGAGAATTTAGCCTGGCGGCGGCTCATAGCCAGCTGACTGGGTGTCTTGCGCGGACATCTGCCAACGCCTCTCACGTCTGCCGGTTACTGCGCACATTGCTTGAGAAGCGGCCGCAGGCCATGACACAGTGGAATATTGAGCTCACTCTGAACACCGTGTGCGATCTGACATCACCGATGTCCCATCAGACGCACGTCACATTCTCATGGCTATGCAAGCTGGTCGAAGTGGTCATCAAGAAGCACCGACTTCGCCTCGAAGGGCACTATCATATCCTGCTCAGCACCCTACAGGCACTCATGCAAGCGCTTATTGCCGAGGCGCAGCACGATTCTGCCCTTACCGAAGCGTCACAAGAGACAAATGCCCACCTCTACGCCCGACTCATCACCCTAATCTGCGAACCGACCGCCGGCGCCGTTTCTCGGTCTCAGCTACACAGCGCTCTCGATTCCGCGACGGATGCGGCAAAACGATCCGCTGGCCGGCACATGTACCTGGTGCTGATGCAGTATGCCAAGCTGCAACTCGAGGAGAACGTGCCCCGGGCCATAAGAGAAGCACTTGAGCCCGCGATGAATTCCATCTTCGACATTACTACCCCGGAAGGAAGGAAGATCCTCAACGACGCCATGGATGCCAGCGGAAGAGCCATATTGCGGGAAATGTTCAAGCGATATGTCAAGTTTGGCAAGTGGAGCGGTGTATAGACAGAGAGCTGTATTACATAGTCATTAGGGTATCTCGATACGGCCAGCGTCCGCTCTGGCGTGCAGGTCTAGACATCACGACCCCTTTACGCCTGATGCTTCTTATATGTACTCGGGTGTCCATGTTTCTTGCCGTAGCCCCTGATTTTGCCGTGCAGGTCCATCTGGACGAATATCCAGACAATGGACACCAGCCAGGCTCCGAGCGTGTCAACGATCCAGTTGTTCCGGAATGACCCCCCCAGCATGCCCCATTTCATCAGACTGCCGAGGAAATTGACCGTGATGAAGTAGTCTCCCCGCTCAAGCCCGCGGATTGCGGCCTCGGCGACCTCGTCTGGGGTCTGTTTCGGGTCCGACTCTTCCAGGATCTTGGTGATGTCGGGTTTGCTAACGTTCTCGCGCTCGAAGCCTGGCGACAGGATGCTGCCGGGGTATACGACGTGCACCTTGACGTTCTGCGGATACATCATGGCCTCCTGGGAGATTGTGTCTGCGAGCCCGCGGATCGCCCACTTGGAGGGGGCGTACGGCGCGTATCCGGGAATAGTGTACAGGGCGACGACGCTCGTCGTCATGACGAGGTGGCGGGGCTCCTTCTCGACGGGCGCGTCGGCGGCGAGCCACTCGCGCAGTATAGCGTGGGACATCTCCGCCGTCCCGAAGAAGTTGACGTCCATCTGCTTGCGCAGCGAGGCCATGTCCATGTCGACAAAGAGCTCAGGGACGGACACGCCGGCGACGCACCAGACGACGTCGGGAGAGCGTCCGTTGTTCCATTCTCTAGCCTGCGCGAGGACCGGGGCGGCGTAGGAAGGGGAGGAGACGTCGGCGGGGATGCAGTGGAAGCGCTGCGTGCTGGGATTCTTGGCCGCGGCCTGGGAGCGAGCTCGTCAGCACGGGCGTCATGGACAGGAGGCGGGGAGAAGGGAGCTGTGGACGGCTGCACGTACCTTGACACTCTGCAGAGCGGCCTCGAGCTTGCTCGCGCTACGGGAGACGAGAATCACGTTGGCGCCCCGGGCGGCGAGCTTCTGCGCGGCAGAGAGGCCCATGCCCTCGGATGCGCCCGTAATGAGGACGGTCTAGAAGGATCCTGTCAGCCTCGGACGCCGAGACACGACAACGAGGTGGCTGCACAAACCTTGCCGTCGACGGGCATCTTGTTGCCTCCAAAGAGCCCCATTGTTGATGCTACAGCGATCGAGAGCACGGCAGGTATCAGGATCCAGAGCGCGGTGCTTGTGGTCAGCTCCATAAGGAGACGAGCGAGGGGAGCAGCGTCGCGATCGAAGGCGATGGGGAAGACTCGGCTGGACCCAGGATGCCGGCGTTGCAGGCTCTTGCGGTGAAGGTGCTGAGGGTAGGTAGGTCCAATTCCAACGGCGAATCGCCCTGATTGATCGCTGCGAGAATTTCAGGGCGGGAACTCGAGGTCAAAAGGGATGAGGCTATTCCTAAATTCCTGGCTGACGTTGGCGGCATCCATGGATGGATGGAGCTGGGTTCCTGTGCCTGAACCTGGTGGGGTCCACTGGAGTCCTGGACCCTGCTTGTCAGAGCTCCAGCGCGAGTGTTTTAGCGCCACCGACTGCTGTAGCGTCACACCTTCGCTCACGTGAACCTCCCAACGACACATCTTGAACACAACAGCGCGCCTTCGAAAGGTCGCGAAAGCGCGTCCCTACTGTACTGCGAACTGCTACTAAGCATCTCGCCGGCCAATCAAGGACTCTGGTATTATCGCGCCGACAAGACAGACCGTTCTGAGGACAGAACATGCGCAACAGGAACCGACAGGCGCGATGGCTGCAGGCGACGGCTCTGACGGCAAGAAGCTGAGCGCGCCCAAGTTCTCTTCTTTCAAGCCAAAACTTCCGTCAAGAGAACAGAGTGAGAAGCCGTCTTCGAGGGAGAGTGCGCGGGAAGGCGACGATTCACGGCCGGCAAGGCGCCATCGCCACCATCGCTCCAGTCATGACCGCGACAACACACCTCGTCGCCATGAGGGCCGCACTGCCACAAGCAGAAGTGATTATCAAAGAGACGAGAAATCTCTGGAAAGCCTCCAGAAGCCGGGAAAGGCTCCTCAGGAACGCCCCGGCACTGGCGTTTCCGGTGTCTTTATCATCGACACCAAGGGGGACCCTCTAATCCGAAAGTATGGCCTTGATCGTTCAAAGATCCCAGCATTCCGTCGGTACGGAAGAGGGCGTGTCTTGGGAACAGATGGCCGCCTGGTGGTGCACTATGATGGACCGAGAGAGACAGTCAGCCTGGTCTTTCCCGGTGAAGGTGGACCGTCACGCACCAAAGACGGACTTCGATCAACGGGGTGGCAGAAACGCCAACCTGTCAGACTGCGGGCAGCCAAGGGTGGCCCAGAGGCAAACGACCCCGGTGACTACATCTCCCTGGAAAGCTCGCGAAAGCGAAAACGCCACGATGATGAAGACTCTTCCGACGACGATCAACCGGTCTGGCGATCGATCGAGGGTAAAGCCAAGGCGGGACAGACCAGTACAACTGAGCCAGATGGTGATGAAAGCGAAAGCTCCACCGAGGAGATCGATGAGCCGGACCGTGATGACGCTCTGAAATGGAAGTCGATTCAACTCAACAGACGGGTCAAAGAGCATCCTTCGGACATTGATTCCTGGATGGAGCTGGTATACCACCAAGACGACTTGTTGAATGTGGGTGGAACAACCGACGGGAGGGCAGCCGACAATGCAGCACGAAGCTTCTCCGAGATCAAGCTCAGCATGCTCGAATCGGCGCTTCCACACGCGGCAGGCCGAGAGGACAGGGAGCGAGTCCTTGCCGCGCTCATGTTCGAGGGTTGCAAAGTCTGGAACAGCAAGACCGCAGCCAAGAAGTGGGCCGATATTACGGAAGATGACATGGACAGCTTCATCTTGTGGAAGACACACCTCGATTTTGCCATGTCTGACATTGCCACTGTTCAGTATGACGGCATGAAAATGATGCTCCTGGACCGGATACAGAGAGTGATAGCCAAGTGTGGGCTCAATGCCAAGGAAGACATCCTTGAGGCAATCTATGTCTTTCTCAGAGCCACACGATTCATCCATGATTCTGGATACCGAGAGCTAGCTGTTGCAGCGTGGCAAGCCCTCATTGAGCTGAACCTCTTCCGACCACACCAAACTCAGGACCAGACGGAGGCTCTGGCTATGTTGGAAGAGTTTTGGGAAAGCGAAGTGGCTCGAATAGGTGACCCCGAGGCGCAAGGATGGAAGCATTTCGTGAACTCTGGTGGAAACGAAGATCCACCAGAGGCAGTCACACCCGATGAGGCCGGCGACAAGACGTCCTCCAAGGATGCATACAAAGCGTGGGGTATCCTCGAACATTCACAGGAGCGCAAGGCCAAGATGCCAGCCAGAACACTGGACGATGGGACAGATGACGACCCGTTTCGCGTTGTCATGTTCTCAGATATCGAGCCGCTCTTGTTTCAGATTCCCGATAGCTTCCTGTACCAAGTCTACGAGGAGCTCATCGACGCTTTATTGCTGTTTTGCGGGCTGCCGCCCGCGTTTGACATGACCTCATGGACGGATCTGGCCCAGGACGACCAGTTTCTCGCCGCTGCTGGAACTGACCTCGACCTTCAACCAGCCTGGGAAACCGGGGAGGAAGGGGAAGAGCTGCAACGGAAACCTCCACGCTTCGCCAGTGGCTTGTGCCGAGCCAGAAGCTCCGCAGACTTGTTGTTTGGCGGCAGTTCGTGGTTCCAACTAGTTGATCGGGCAGGGACCGACAGCAGCATCGACATGGCTTGGGTCCAGACGTTGCTGAAGCAGCTCATACACTCCCAGAGTATGCCGCAACTGGCCGCGTACTACCTCGGGGTATGCTTCGCTAGAGAGCCAGCAGCCATCCGGAAGACTGCCAAGGCCGTGTTGAAGAAGTATCCCAACGAAGCAGAGCTCTACAACGCATATGCTCTGGCTGAGTATGCCAATGGCAATGTCGATGTCGCGATCAAGGTGCTCTCTTCAGCAACCAGCCTGACAACCGTACGACAATACCCCGACTGTTTGCAAAGAGTCCGTACTAACACCGTTAACTTAGTTTGAACCGGCTTCGACGGCATCCTCACTCTACAAGACTTGGAGCTGGATCGAGCTTGAGCGTGCACACAAGGTGGCAGCCGCGAAGCGCCTGTGTGCGTGCGTCGACGAGTCGCTTCGGCAGCCGCAGCTCGACGACGAGCCAATTTCGCGGACGACCATTCTCAAGGCTAGACAGGTGCTGACAGGCTATGCCGAGACGTGCCTGTATCAGGGCAATGTTAGGCAAGCCAGCGTTCATTTTGAATGTTTAATCATGTTGTCGTACTTGACTGGCGCCGAAGGAAGCGAGCCAGCGTCGGCATCTCAGGGAAACATCTCGAGCGCGATGGACACGTCCGAGGGCCTGTCAAAGGAGCTCATCTCTTCGAGGCGCAGCCCAAAAATGCATGAGCTGATGCTCCAGTTCGCATCGAGACTACTGTACTGGCATGCCAGCAAGGGGTACCACGCCAATCTTCCTTAACGATCTATCCTGTCACTAACAAAGGCAACAGGCCATTTCGGCGAGTGTTCATGCGCGAGAAGCTGTCGCGTTTCATCGACTTGTTCCCTCGAAACACCATATTCTTGACCTTGCTTGAGTGGGCTGATGCAAGCATACAGGTCATCGATGAGACGCGGCAGGTTCTCGACGACAGGGTGCTTGTGAAGAAACAGGACTGTGTGAGCAGCCGCGTGTTCGCGATCCAGCACGAGCTGGCGCGTGGCAACGCGCACAGCACGAGGGCGGCATTCGAGCGAGCGTTTAGGAGCGATGTTTGCAAGTCCAGCGTGGTGATCTGGAAGGCGTACTTGCGCTTCACTCACTCGCAGAGAAAGCGGCTACGGCAAGCCGCCAAGGAAGGGTTCTACCGGGCGCTGAAGCACTGCCCATGGGACAAGAGCTTGATGATGGAGGCGTTTGGGACGCTGATACGAGACATGAAGTCGGAGGAGCTGCGGTCGGTGTACAGCACCATGACGTCCAAGGGCATGCGCGTGCATGTGGACATGGAGGAGTACATGGACCGGAGACGTGAGGGGCGGGATGCCCGTGACTCGGGTCGATGAGTTCAGCGTCAGCCGGTGAGGCCAACATGCGACGGCTCGTGCTGGATGCTCGATGACGGGAAAGTCATGATAGGATGAATGCCACCGTGATTGGAGGTCCTCATGGCCTGGCTTTCCAGTACTACCAGTGAAACGCATCTTAGCATTGAGCAACGAGGGACAACGCGGGGCCACGTTGTGCTGGCTTAACCTTGGCGGCGGGGACGCCGACGGTGACGAGACGGTGGGTTGCGTCCAGAAGTTGGCACCGCCCCTCTCTCGTCAGTGGAGTCAGTGAGTGGGCTTCCTGGCTCAGCTGGACAGGCTGTTTTAGCTGTAGATCAAGGCGAGTGGGTTATTACTAGGTTGATGCCGTGTGGCGCCAAAGCAGTCGGGATAGCAATGGAAGTGACTGACTTATGGGCGGGAGGCCACCCGTCGGTGGCTTGCGGTTTTCAGGGCAGCCAGCCCCTGGGGCGCCCCGCGGCGAGTGAGATTGCTGGAGTCTGGACTCTGGTCCCTGGAATCTGGTGACGGTGAGGTGGGTTGTTTCAGGATCCCGTCACTGCGGCAGGCGTTGTGGATCGCGATTGCCTCTGTGGCTTGGGAAGGCCACCAGCCAGCGCCAGCACCAGGGACAGGGACAGGACGGCAGCCGCAACGTCAGCGCCTTCTCAGTTCAGCAATTCACTCACTCACAGAGTGACAGGCCACGAAGCAGCACGACTTCTTCACTCAAGGTTCACGACGGATACATTGCCGCAGCAGCAGCGCCTTGATTTCTTTCTCACGACCCGTGGCCACCAGCAAGCGCCCGTTGTCAGTCTATTGCGAGTTCAAGACTCAACACCAAACCCCACCCAACTCGGTGACGCCCGTCTCAGACCTGCCTCTCCGCACCGTCAGGCAGTTGAGGTGGCTACGCCGTCCTCCCCCAACGGGCGTCCACGACATGGCGCACGTCGACCAGCCGCTCGAGTCCCTCCGCCAGGCCGGCGGCGGCGCCAGCGAGACGCAGCGCGGCGTCAAGACGCTCGGCGAGCACACCATCCCCTACCTGCGGCGCATCTTCGAGTCGCACGCCGGCCCCGACAAGACGTGGACGGCGGCCCAGGTCAAGACGTTCATGCAGCGCGTGCAGGACAACGACGATGCCACCCCCGCCGCCGCCCACCTGCTGGGCCAGCCCGACATCGACTTCAACGGCTTTCTGGCGTACATGACGTCCACGGACAGCGCCATCACCATCCCCTGGCAGAGATGCGACCTCTCGTGGCCCCTCGCGAGCTACTACATCAGCTCTAGCCACAACACCTACCTCTCGGGCAACCAGCTGTCCAGCGACAGCACGACGGCCGCCTACACCAATGTCCTGCTGAGAGGCTGTCGCTGCGTCGAGATTGATGTCTGGGATGGCGACGAGTCCGACGCCGAGAGCTCTGCCAGCAGTAACTCCGAAGCGGAGCACAATGACGCCATCAAAGCCAAGAAGCCAAAGACGAAGAGCAAGAAGAGCAAGTTTAGCATGTTCAAGGACAAGCTGCCGGACTCCCTTTCCGCCAAGCTGGAGAAGACCAGCCTCGGAAAGAAGCTTGAGGACAAGGACGCTGCAAAACATGGCGCCGCAGCCGCCAAGGGCCACAAAGCTGCCGGCGAAGTCGGGCCCGTGGAGCAGCCCGAGGTTGCCATGATCGAGCCGAGGGTGCTGCACGGATACACCTTGACCAAGGAGGTGTCGTTCAGAGACGTGTGCATTGCTATTCGGGAGAGCGCCTTTGCAGTCACCGACTTGCCGCTCATCATTAGCCTCGAGGTCCACTGCAACGCCGAGCAGCAGACAGCAATGGTCAAGATCATGAAGGAGGTGTGGCAAGGCTTGCTCGTCGCCGAGCCAGAGACGCCCGCCCAGTTGCTGCCCACCCCCGACCAGCTCAGGGGCAAGATTCTCATCAAGGTCAAGCACGTCCCTGCTGACGCCGCCGCCGTGCCAGAGACGTCGGACAGCGGCGAGGACGACCGAGCCCCGAACAACAAGGCCGTGCAGCCGAAGAAGGTGCCCAAGATTATCCAGGAGCTCAGCCGGCTCGGTGTATACACCCAGGCCGTGTCCTTTAAGGACTGGACCCAGCCCGAGGCTGCGAACCCCATGCACATCTTTTCGCTCTCGGAGAACAAGTTCCTCGATCACCATGAAAAGTTTGGGAAGGATCTCTTCGATCACAACAAGCAGTACTTGATGCGTGCCTACCCTTCCGGCCTTCGCATCTCGTCTTCGAACCTGAACCCTCCCGTGTTCTGGGGTTCCGGCGCGCAGATTGTGGCTCTCAACTGGCAACAAGCTGACGAGGGCATGATGCTCAACGAGGGCATGTTTGCCGGCACAGGCGGCTATGTACTCAAGCCAGAAGGTATGGCTCTTGTCACGAGGACACGTGAACGATCCGCTAATAATCCAAGGTTTCCGCCCCAACATCGAGTCTAAGCCGCCTCACAGTACTACCAGTCCGCGCAAAGCCTTGTCTCTCCATATCACGTTTCTCGCTGCCCAGTCAATCCCTCTTCCAAACGACAACACTACGGCCAAGGGGTTCAAGCCTTACATCAAGACTGAGATCCACGTGGACGCATCGCATCTGTCCCCGCTGAACGATGGTCATGGCCATGAGAGCGAGTTCAAGGAGCGCACGCGGACACACCGCGGCTGCGACGTCGACTTTGCCGGCGAGAAGGTTTCCTTCAGCGGCATCGGGGGACTGATTGAGGAGCTAACGTTTGTGCGCTTCACGGTCCGCGACGACGAGATTGGCAGAGACGACCTCGCCGCCTGGGCGTGCGTTCGCCTCGACCGCCTCGGCCAGGGCTACCGGTTCATACACCTCATGGACGACAAGGGCAAATTGACCGACGGAGTAGTGCTCGTGAAGGTCGAAAAGACCCTGACGTAGGACGAGAGGGACCCATCGAAGCGGCACGGCAGCAGTCGGCCTCGGTACCACTTCATACGGACCAGCCACTGGAACAGGCATTAAGCGATAGGACGACGTTCGCTCGCCAGCTTACGGCGCACGATGACGTGATATGAATATCCTGAGAAATATTTTACCCACAATAGTAGCGCAGCATCATAGTGCATCAATTCATTCATGGCCTTGAAAGGCTTGGGCTATTCATAGCGGATTGAGAGATCGTTCGCGTACTGGCGCACTCATATCAGACATGAGAGATCCTCGCCCAAAAAAAGTCGTCCTCCCGCAACGCAAGGCATAATTCGCCGCCGGGCGTGTGCTTCATGTTCCTCCCAAGTGCAGCTGCCTCTAGTAGTCGTTGCCGCCCCTCTCCTCGCGCTTCTGGTGGCCGCGCTCCTCAAGCTTGCTGCTGCCGAGGATGCCGCCGGCCTTTTCCATGAGCTTGCCCATGGTGCTGTCTCCGCCGCGGTTGTTGTTGTTGTCGTCGTCGTCGCGACGGCGGTTGCTCGACGAGCCGTACGAGTCGCCACCGCCCGAACCGTACGAGTCGCCGCCCCCGGTGCGGCCCGACGAGCCGTAGCTGTCGTCGTCGCGGGACGAGCCGTAGGTGCCGCCCGAGCCGCCGGTGCGGCCAGTCGAGCCGTAGCTATCGTCGGTGGACGAGCCAAACGTGTTGCCGCCGCCGGTGCGTCCGGACGAGCCGTACGAGTCGCTGCCTCCGGTGCGGCCAGAGGAGCCGTAGCTGTCGTCGTCCTTGCGAGACGAGCCATACGAGTCGCTGCCGCCGGTACGGCCAGATGAGCCGTACGAGTCGTCGTCGCGGCGGGAGGAGCCGTAGCCGCCGCCGGAGCCGCCTAGGGTGTCACTGCCACCAGTTCGCCCGGAGGAGGCATACGTGTCATTGCCGCCGCCAGAGCCGCCGTAGGTGTCGCGGCCCGAGGATCCGTAGCTGTCGCCGCCGCCGGTGCGCCCGCTGGAGCCAAAGCTGGTGTCGTTGTCGTCGCGGCCGTATGAGCCGCCCGAACCGCCCAGGGTGTCAGAACCGCCGGTGCGGCCGCCGGAGGAGCCATAGCTATCGCCGCCGCCAATGCCGCCGGTGCGCCCGCTGGAGCCGTAGCTGTCATTGTCGCGGCCAGACGAGCCGAAGCCGCTGTCGTCGTTGCGGCGGCCGGAGCTCTGGTGGAGGGGGGAACCGTGTTAGTGAGTGCGCTCACTTGGCTGATGGAGGGGCGGCGGGGGTCGGCTGGCGTCACTGCGTCAGGAGTGGACTCACGTAGCTCTCGGTGTTGCCGTAGCCGGAGCTGGTCTGTAGGGCCGACGACGTTAGACAAAGAGATCCTTTCACAGGAGATCTAATTGATGTGTATTTGCGAGAGAACTCACGTTGTCGTTGTCGTTGTCGCGGTAAGACATTGTGAAGGGTGTTGGTGAGAGAGTTGGTCTCAGTGAGCTGTTGTGGGGTATGAGATTCAGATGGGCCTGGAAGAGGAGAAAGGGAGCTGGACCGGGCACAACAGAGGGAGCTCTGCAGCAGGCGGGAAAGCACGTCTACTTAATACACGAGCTGCTCGAGCCAATTCGCGAGCACAGAGAATCTGGGATGGAGCATGTCACGGTGGTGGGAAGCACGCCACCGAGGCCTCTTCGGGCATGACGTCCATCGTGAACTCCGAAGCGCAGCAGCCCGGTCGAGCTGAAAGCTACTCCAGCTTGGGCCAGCTTCCCCACGAGCCCACGACAGCAGCTGTGGTCCGTTCGCGAGCAGGGGTGCGGCGGGCGGGACCCTCATCGGCACCGCCATCCGCGCGAGAGTTTCCAGTCCTCGCGGGAGAGCCGGTTTTTGTCGTGCAACCGCGCGGCGCGGAAACAAAGTAACAGGGCCGGAGGCTGCAAGCTCTCACTCATGCCGCCACTTAGCCGCATCGCCTTCCACTCCAAACCTGCGGCGGCGACGATGGAGCCACGAGCAGGCGATATGATGTCAATTGAGCCGATCGGCACAAGCGCGAAGAGGGCTTCGTCATCTCTGGCGCTGGGCGCGGGGTGGAGGGAGGGAGGGCTTTGGAGGGCCAGAGCTTCGCTGGAATGATGCGATGGTTCCCTAGCGGCGGGGTCACTCAATGGTCCATGGACCCCTCTCCTGCCATTCCGGGCCATCTACTGGTTGCTCGACAGCGACGGGTGGCTGCGACGGGGACGACGACGACGAAGAGACGGGCCGGCTGGCTGTGTTGGGCCCGGTTTTGCGCGGGCTCGATGCAGGGAGCGCCGAGATCGTGGCTGTGGGACACTGCACTGTATGCTGCGAAGTATCGTATGTATCTTGTCTCGAAATAGGACGGCCCAACAGTGCTCGGATGAGGTCGGCAGCCTGACGAGCTAGCCGCTGTGGCTAACCGCGACGAGATGGGACGGGGGGGGATCCAATGGCGAGGAGCGCTACTGCGGCCGCAGATCCCGTGGCGCATCTCGTCTCGTTAATGTGCCGCCGATGCGGTGATTGGGGCGCGGGCGACGAGATGCCAGCTTGGCAGGCATGCAGACAATGGCGAGCGCGCAGTGTGCAGCGACGTAGGTGTAGGCGCGCACAGTACTTGGTAGGCGCAGCGGAACGTAAGGTACTTGCAGGTACTGTACTTGGTAGCGGCATCGAAACGTCAGCTCAGCCCACGGGCCTGGTTGGCCTGTCGTGCGTCCGTGGTTGGTTGCGACTCGCCGGTGCGTCGCCATGTCCGATGGACGTGTCGGGCAGCTCGGGAGGAGGATGAGGAGCAGGAGGTACGTTGGAGGGGGAGGTACTGTACAGTACTGCCCTGGAGAGTGGGAGGGAGCCTGACGCGAGGTACAGAGGACAGCTTGGACAGATGTGGGTGGACGGAGCGGCCTGGAACGAAAGGTGGAGGCCGAGACTCCGAGAGATGAGGGACTCGGCGAGCAGGAGCACCACCGGGGAAGATTGATTCCTGGCCTCCCGTTTGGGAATGACCTACGGACTAGGTACTTCGTGGTCACCTGGAGCTGGAGTGGGAGGGGCATTCACGCTGGGGAATGAGGCTCTCGTCGGCGCCTGCCTTGCAGGGACCGACGGACGACACGGATGACATGGATGGCAGACGGTCCCGAAAACCGGCAACAGCGAAGCAGGACACAAGGCACTTACAAGTACTTGCCTCACTACCTTTGGTAAGGTACCTTACCTTACCTACCAGGTACCTTAGGTACCTGAGGTACATGTACGAGTAATGCATCTGGCAGTGCGATCAAGTACGATCGGCTCACGGTGCATGACTGCCCTGTCTTCATACCTTAAGGTACTGTACAGTACCTACTGAGCGATTGTGGTCATATCAAGTGCGCTGGGAACGTTGCACGAGTACAGAAGTACGTTACGTCGAGGTGCGAGCAAAAGGGCGACGGCTGGCAGCACCAGGAATGGCACTTTTCCCATTTTCATGCGCAAATAACCCAAGGAAGAGACCGTATCGTACGTAAACAGCTCCCCAACGTGCCCAAGGTACAGTACCTTACCTGCGTGGAATTGTCCCGGGCTCCCCAGTTCCGACCTCCACGTTTCCAACCTCGTCCCGCTCCACGGCCAGCCGTCGGCGGTCTGAGATGGATGGATGTGCGCCCGAAAAGATCGTGGCCGCCCGGGCCATCGCGAGAACCAAGGTAGATCCGTCTCCATGCTTGTCCCTGTTGCCTTTCATTCTTGCCTTTGCCCTTTGCTTTCGCAGAACCCTCGTCGTCGCTCTTGTGTTTCTCGTAGTACCCCGGTCCGCACACATTCTGGTGGACCTGGTCCGTCATGCGCCGGCCGTCGTCCGACTCCCGGTTCCTAGTAGCGGCAACGACCGGAGATTGAGGCACAAGAGACCGCACTTTTACCCAGGCCGCTACGCGTGCTCCGTTCTTCCTGCCATCGTCAGTCCTTGCAGAGACCGTCGCAGTGGTGGTTCTTAAAGACAATGTCAACTTTGAGATATCCCGAGTCGTCCGAGTCGCCACCCTTCAACTTCACGCGCGAGCAAAGGGTACAATTTGTTTGGGACTCAATCGCCCCCCAGAGGTCCTTGACCTCGTGAGCGCTGGCTGTGGGCTTCTTCATCCCCTCGAGGAAGACGCAGACGCCGCCAAGCCCAAGTTTAGGGTGCTTTGTGTCGCAAGCTATATGATGCCCTGATTTAAAGGTTGCCGTTTCGGGGATGTCATCGACGAGTTTACCCAAGTATGCTCGTGTCTTCTTGTCCATGATCTGTTTGGTGGTGGAGCAGTCGGCCTTTTCTCCGCAAAGCCACTCCCCTGGTTTCACGGGGTTTCCACTCACCCGCTCCGACTTCGCGACAGACACGGAAAGGGGCAAGAGGAGGGCAATGACTCTCCCTTGAAAACGCATCTAGAGCCGATAATTCAGCGCGAGTCTGACGGGGAGGGCACTCGGCGGGAAATCTCGTACCTTTGCCAGTCCGCGAGGCCACAGGCCCTATAGGGTATTTGCGTCTTCTCGACCGGGCGGTATCTTAGGTGAGTAGGTAGTTATAGGTAGGTTCCAAGTTGTTCGGTGATTAACGTCTTCATACGGGGCCGTCAGACAGCGCCTTTGACATGGGCTTCGTCCCCTCTTAATATACCTGTGATATTCGGATAATCGCGGCCAGCAAAGCAATGACATTTACGCGCCCAGCTATTATGCATTTACTATAGTTACATAATACATATGATACAGAGTCCGGTCGCCCGGTTTATACGCGGGAGGTCGTCCTGGACACCTGACTGACTCCTGAGTTCTGGCCACACGTTGCGTAATGGTTGTCAAGCCCATGTGAACGGCCTCCCGAATCCGAATATCGCACGAACGCGCACATCGTTCGAGGCCCAAACGCTGTCGCCTGAATCGACCTGTCAACCCGTGAGCGGCCCGAGGCGCCGCACCGTTCGGGCTGCCGCTGGCTTACGTGTAAACTGATCCGGGATCTAGTCGGCAGTTCGGAACAACAACTGGGCGCTGAAGCACTCGGTCATAGGCTGGCATCACCGGCGGAGGCCAAGCTTTGTCTCGGACGTCGGAAGGCTCAGGCTCGGGCCCGGGCCGAACCGCCCACGGCAGTGCACCGACGTCGGCATCTCAAGTAAAGGCCCGCCACCCCAGCATCGCCAGACTCGTCACCGTAGTTTCACGCACGCGCAATACCCCCCGGTGGCGGGATCGTGATGCATCGGCGAAGGAACCCTCGGCTTCTCCACGCACACGGGCGTCGGCGCGTCGGCGTCCACACACACGATGAGCTTCTCGCACGACGCGCGGTTCGCGGGCTCGCTCTCGTTCGCCGCGGGCCGCACCCAGGGGCAGTCGACGCTCTTGCACTTGCACCGCCCGAGCCAATACCGCCCGACCTCGTCCTGGCCGACGCACTGCGCGTGCGCGGCAAACGACCCGTTGACGCTGGGGTCGCTGCATGGGACGCGCTCGGCGCAGAAGCGTGTCGGGTCCTGCTGGACGAAGCAGCCCTCCCCCAGAGGTCGGCACTGGCAAACGCCGCGAGGACGCGAGGACGTTACGAACTGATTGATGCTGTTCCCGGAACTGGTGCTGCTGCTGCTGCGTGTCGTCGTAGTCATGGTCGTGGTGTTGGTCGCCCTGGTACCTTTGTCGAACTGGCACGACGCCGCCTCGTCCGCGAAACACTGGTGGAAACTACGGCACTCGTCATCGTCGGTGCACTCCGCCGACTGGCACGCGCACTGCCCGTTGATACACGTCGGGTACTCATTCAACGCCCGGTTGCATACGGATGCCAGCTCGAGGCGGCACGCCTGGAGTCCGGCGACGGTGTTGTTCTGCATGCAAGGCGTGACAATGGACCAAGGCGTAGCTGAAGGCTGACCACTCTGTGTCGATGATGCGCGTGTATCTGTGGCGGATTTGATACTCGTACTCGTCGATGCTGATGTCTTCGCGGTAGGCATGACTGATGTACTCATTCCTAGAGGGTCGTGCGCAGTGATGGAGGACGCCGTGTTCTCAGGGGCGCTTTGCGATGTGCCGAACTCACAAGGACCGCAATCGTCGGTCGCAGACGAGCTACTGGCATGGGCACTGACAGATGTGCTCAAAGCCAAAGGGTCCTGCGAAGTACTTGCTGATGAAGTGCCCACAGGTACTGTGGCTGCTGAGCTCAATCCCAGAGGGTCGTGCGAAGTAGTTGGCGATGGACCGCTCCCAAGTACCGTGGTTGACGTGCTCAAAGCCAGAGGGTCCTGTGTAGTAGGTGCCGATGAAGCGCTCACAGGTGCCGTAACTGACGTGCTCAGAGCGAGAGGGTCCTGCGCCGTTGAGATGGCAAATCCAGACGAGTCCGTCACGGGGATATCTAGGGAGAGGCTCGCGAAGCCCAAAGACGACGACATATCCAACCCCGGGCTGCCATCTGTGCTAGCTTGAGCCGCGGTAGACGAGCCGCTGCTTGCAAGGGCCAGAGGATCGCTGCTGGAAGAGCCGACCGGCCGTCCGGTCTGCGCATCGCGAAACAGCGTCGTCGCGGTGGGCATGCCCGACGTCCACGTCTCAAACTCGAAGCCGTGGGTGCTCTCGCCCGAGCCGCGCTGCGCGTCGTTCTGTCCCGGGACACCTATGGTGGTGCTGAGGCAGGGCATGACTGTGACGACGGAGGTGACCATGACTGTGCCGTCCACGATGGTCGTAATGTCTGTCGTCGTTGTGGTTAGGGACGCTTGCGGGGCTGCCGCAGCGACAGATGGAGAGCCATCGCCGACGGGATGAGGAACTGCTAGAGTGGCAGGAAGTAGGAAAAGTAGCTGTAAGAAACTCATTTCGAGTGTAGTCAGCATAGATATAGCGTCAAGAGTAATATTGCTCGCTGGAGAAATGGTGCCGAGATATACGCAGAGGTCAACAATGGCATTTGGGCAGACTGATATTTATACACACTCCGAGTGTCGTGATTAGGCATCCCCGGTCTCGTGAATCATTCTTGTCATTAAAGTAACTCTCTATCAGTGCTCTGCTGCAACTGGGCAAACACATTATAGTACAACATGTGGTATCATCGGCAGAACGCAACCAAGTCTCACCTCACAGGCGGCTCGCCTTGTCACCGTCGCTCAACAGCGCACCGCTCATCATGGGCACCTCCCCGCGACCACCAAACAGTACCAGCTCCCGTCCCCCCTTACTTCCCCACCACGCCACGCCAATCGTGGAGCGCTCGACGTCCATCTCGCCGTTGACGAGCACGTCCCAGAAGCGGTCCTTGACTGGAGCCCGAAGGCGGGGGTCCGCAATGTCGTTCATGGCCTGCGCCGTGATGGCGAGCCATTCCTCCACCAGTGGCAGGGGCAAGAACGGAAGCGAGTCGATGAGAGTCATGACCAAGGCACTCTGCGCTGACAGCGGCACCTCGTCCTCCGTCGCCTCACCATTGCGCGACAACGTGTCTGGTGTCGGCGGGAGGGGGGCAGTGGACGCTGTCGGAAGACTGGACCGGAGCATCTCAAGCAGCGTCTCGGACAGCTGTGGCTCCATGGCCGCGATGGGGAACGGCGGCGAGACGATCTCCATGACCGTCTTGAAGGCGACCCGGAACTGGCGTGGGGAGATTTGGTGGGGAAAGGACTCGAAGAGCTTGACGATGTAGAATGGCGTGAGCTTGATGGTGAGAGGGCTGTGTTGGGGACACGAGAGGACGGAGAGGATGGCGCTGTGTGCTGACTCGAACAGTTCGACCATCGAAGGCGACATTGGACCTTCGTGTGACAGGTACGTCATTGCTGGCTTGACGATGAGGTTCTCGCATGAGTCGACGGACAGCGTAAGCGGGAGGTGCTCCGCAACATTCAGGTAGAACAAGTCCAACGTCCTTTGGAGATGCGTCATGGGTATCGGGGCTACATCTGCGGGACGAAGCTCCCGGAGGAAGCCGTCACAAACGACGGGATCTCTGGTGAGAACGTCGATGGATGTGAGGTACGAGAATGTGTACACCTGGAACGAGCTGTTGCCATGCCTGGATGATATGAAGCACAAGTTGCGCAGGATGTGCAATGACTTCGCGGCTATGCTTGGCCCCATGCCGTGAGCAAGCATGTTGGGATCCAGCAAACTCCGGGACACAATGGCCTGAAGGACCGCCACGGTACCAAAGAGGAGTTTTCGGAACGTTTGCCACAGCACCGGCCATGAGGCTTGTCGCGTTTCCGGCGTCAGGTATGCATCCTCAAACGAGGGATCAATGCCGCTCAGGGCAGTCTTTGTCCAGTTGTCCAATACCCTTCCGGTAAACACCACGAGGGCATCTTGTGCGTGCACAACCGCCGCCGTATCGTTTGCGTGCTGCACCGCAAAGCCGGCCAGCTTGGACAGCGGTCCCATGCTGGCCATGAGCGGCTGCTTGTCCATGTGCTGCAGGAGCTGACACGATGGAGAGTTGGCTGGCCAGTGGAGGGCGTGGGCCGCGTCCTCGGTGGTGTCTCTGGCGACAGCCCTGAGGAATTCGCCGTCGCTGAAGCCTTCCTCGCCCGTGATGGCCCATGTTGTCATCGGCAGCAAGGCGCTGCAGTTGATTTGTGACTTGTAGTGGTCGGAGAGGAGAGGGAACGCAAAGTTGAGGGCCGTGACGATAGAGGCGGCGGCGAGGAGCCCGTCCTCGACGTTGTGCTCGAGAGCAAGGTTGGCCGCTGTCACGACGGCCTGCTCGAGCGTGTTGCGCAGGCCCCTCGACAAGGCCCGCCGGTCGTTGCCCTCCATGCCCATGAGCACGCCGGTCAGGACGAGCAAGTGCTGCCACCTCCTGGAGCGGTCGTCGGCGCCCTTGACGACAGCGCGCGTCCACTCGTCGCACCGCAGGCCGCCGCCTTCTCGCAGCGGCGGAGCAATCGCGAGCGTCCGCCTGTCCTTGTCCTGCTCGATCTCGTTGTCGTGAACACGGACGGCCGCGGTATGGTAGATGCCGATGATACGCATCGCCGTGCGGGGGCCATCCTGACGCTGCCAGATGGCGGGCGCAGTCAGCAGCTGAGAGGTGAGGACGCCGAGGTTGAGCGGGTTGGACAGCTGCGTCAACAGGTGCGTCGTGGTGCCGATGATTTGGTCCGTCTTGGGGCCATCGTGGACGTCTTGGTAGTACTGTAGTACCGTGTTGAGGAGCCTGTCCGCAGGCATCTTGCGCGATGGGGGGATTGTCGGACGGGGTTCTGGCGCATCGAATGTGGTGATGTAGTGACGGGATGGGGAAACGGCGGATGTTCAGGTGGAAGGTGGTTGAGGTTCGGGGGCCGCGGCCGGAGCCGGAGCGCATGCACTAGCCGCCCGCTGGCCCCGGACGCTGGAGCTTAGGTCCTTGCCGAGGCTCGACGCTCGGTGCTGACGGGACGTTCCAGGTTCTGGGGGATCCGTCCTCAGCGCACCCACCCCCTGCAGTCGTGCCCCACCAATGACCCGCACCACCTGGGCACCCTTCACCGAGCTGTTGGTGGACCTCAGAAATCCACCACAGCTTGTTCGCCTCGATCTTTCAACATCCGTGCCGACGACAAGTCTGCCCATCGCCAGGCGACGCCCGCCCCCAACGTGGGCCACCTCGCGTCCCATGCCGCCCTCTTCGAATCGCATCCGGTAGCGTAGCGGCGCCGAGACAATGCCGTACCCAAACAATCCGCCGGACGGCTACCGCTCGCCGCGGTTCCCGTCGCTCAACGTCCGCGCCCTCACCGACCCGACAAAGGACCACGAGTTCACGCTCTACTACATCAAGGACGTCTGGAAGTTTACCGTCACGTGGACGCTCATCACCTATGCGCTCTTCCACCTCGGGGCCGTGGTCGTGGCCATGCTCACGCACCGCTGGAAGAAGTCGTCCTGGACCTACATCTGGGCCGTGCCTCTCGTCTACCTTATCACGGCGGGGCTCGAAGCCCTCCTGGCAGGGAGTGTCGTGGGTCTCATGTCCGTCGAACCCCTCGCGGCGGCTGGCTGTGCGCTGGAGTTGGACATTTGCTAACAGGCTGGCAGGCTCGGCGCCGTGTACCACGCAGGCTACTACGAGATGAATACGTGGATACCGTGCACGTGGGGCTTCATCAACGCGTTGATCCTGATTATCTCGTCATTTTCCATCCAGGGCGGACTGTGATGCGGCCATGGCCAGATGAGCTGCGCTAGACAGTCGCTCAACGCGTCTTGGCGGGCCCGTCAGGTGGACAGGGGGTAGCAAAGACTTCCACACGCTTCAAATGTCCATGCTGGAACGTCGGCAGTATCAAAAATCATGCTGCTGGCCGATATGACGGCTCAAGCTTGCATACAACCCACGATTGTATCTCCTAGGGCCGGCCGTCCCTATTGGAGAAGGCCCGGTTGAAGCCAACAATGGGAACGAGCAGGGGAGCAAACACGGCCCGCCCCGGACCAGGTTCCATTGAAGGAATTACAATGGACGAGACCTGCATGGCATCTAAGGGGATTCCTTACTTGGACAGCCGAGGGCCCGGACTGTGACGGCGACCTCCTTGTCTGCAAGTGTACGCGTGTCTTTGTTCCAGTAGTCGTGGGCCGTAGATGCCTCGGAATGTTGATACCCAAGAAGACGAATACCAAGTACGTTTATTGTGCTTCGCCAAAGCACGCATACCGTAACACTATTTTGTCGCCGCGAATGTCGTCTCTGTATTATTGCAGGCTGCCAGGGAGCCTTCACTTGACACGGCGCCTGAGTGCTGCTGTGGCGCTGAGAGCTCCAGCCCCACATCCGCAGCAAACACATCACCCGTGGACACCCAAACAGGCCCAAGCCACTCGACAACAGCCAACATTGAACGTCGCCCCATAATCCGAGCAACCAAGCCTTTGATATTGTTCACCCAGGAACAATTGCGCATCAAGCTTTCGCCTCCGCATCGTTGCGTTCCCAAAATCTTCGTACATTTTTCTCAATTCTTGGACATACAGAGCTTCGGCCGTCATCTCGAGAGTCATTCTTCAAGACACCGTCGTCGGCGATGCTTTCTCGAGCCTGTTCGCGCGAGTGAGAGTCTCCTTGTGCACAGCATCAAGTCGTCTACCGAGCCTCGAGGACTATCCGCCGCCAACGATTAGCGGCCGCAGTAGTCCTCCCCCAGCTCACAGAGCGCATCTCTCACCGAGCTATCTTCCGAAGAACGGCAGACCTGGGAAAGTGGTTTTCTCTCAGCCGCGACCTCGACGTCGGTGCCGATGGAGCGCGACTTTGAGCCTCGCGATGATGCGGGCGCATCCGACGCATCGCGCGAATCATCGCCGTCTTCCCCCAATCTGGCCTGGCAGGATGCCCTCGTGCCGCTCAAGCCCTTCCTCGCGGGCCAGCCCAAGTCGCTCTCGGGATAGCCTTGCGAGCGTTCTGCCTCGGCCTCACCGCCGCGGCGAGCGCCCTCGCCATGGGCTACATCCTGCTCACCAGCGACCTCGAGACCTGGCGTCTTCCCTTCTTCACCCTCGCGCTGGCCGTGTTCCACTTCCTCGAGTTCTGGACCACGGCCGAGACCAACACCCCCGTCGCCTGCATCGACAGCTTCCTCCTCACGGCCAACTGGCCGGCCTACGCCGTCGCCCACTCGGCCGCCTTCCTCGAGTGCCTGCTCGTCTCCGTCTTCGCCCCCGGCCGCGCCTGGGCGCCCTTTGGCCTGGGCCCCGTCCTGCTCGCCGTGGGGCTCGGCATGGTGCTCGTCGGCCAGGTGGTGCGCTCCTTCGCCATGCTCGAGGCGGGCGTGAGCTTCAACCATCACGTGCAGACGGACAAGGCTGCGTCGCACACGCTCGTCACGACGGGCATATACAGCGTGCTGCGACACCCGAGCTACTTTGGCTTCTTTTACTGGGGTTTGGGGACGCAGCTGGTCCTCGGCAACGTCGTCTGTTTCTTCGTCTACGCAGCCGTTCTATGGAAGTTCTTCAGTGGCAGGATCCGCTTCGAGGAGAAGAAGCTGGTCCAGTTCTTCCAGGACGAGTACGTCGCGTATCGCCAGACCGTGGGGACAAAGATTCCGTTTATACCATAAACACCAGTGGCAATCTAAGCATCGGTGTGGGCTTGCAACGAGCAGGACGTAGCAAATCATGTGCGATGGCACATCACCAAGGAGTTAAAGACCGTTGAATAAAAAACCTTCATTCGTTGTCCAAGAAAGGGGAGGTCATTATAATCATCCAATCCCACTTCAGTCGATCTTGCACTATTTGCCTACCATCTGGGGCATCTGTCGGCTAACACTGCCGTACTTGGCCTGCCAGGCATAAAAATACATGAGTGCAGCAAACGGTTGTCCAAATATGGTGAAGGACACCCAAAAAATGACGTTGCCAATGAGCTTGCCGCCATTGCCGAGTTTCATCTTCTCCAGAGGCGCAGTAAGGGCGATGAGAGGGAGCTGCAGGAACATGCCAAGGAACGCAACACCTAGCTAGAGTTAGCATCGCGGAATTTTAGCAGGCTGTAAGTGTCACTTACCGATGATGTTGTGCGTGGGAACTCCGACGAGAATCTCGTGGAGGACGGCGGAAACGAAAAACACCACAAAGCTGGCCGTCCCAGCGCTCCAGCCTCGCCCAATCATGGGCATGTAGACGTGGCGCTTAAAGTACGTATACACCGGCTTGTTCCAGGTCCGCCAGTACGCGCCAAGGCTTTCGCTGTTCCACCAGTCGTCGTAGAAGGCGCGGTCGCCAAAGCGCAATACCTCGGCCAGGGCGTTGAGGAATGACTGAAACAAGGCAAAGAAGCCAGCGAGCCAGATGACAAGCGAGATGGTCGAAAGCTTCAGCAGCCGCTCGAGGATGGAAGGGAAGTCAAGCGACGCAATCTTGTCGAGCGAGTTTCGCAGCACTGGCGCCGCGTACTGGAAGCTCGCGAACCAGATGAAGGCGCTCAGGCAAAATACCTCGCCCAGGCGCTTGGCGACAAACACCCACCTGATCTTGTCGGTTCGCGGATACACGGGCTGATAGACGAGCGTCGGGGCCCACCAAAAGTAAATCAGGTTGCTGAAGGTGATGTTTTGCGGATACGGGCACTTGGCATACAGCTCGGGGACGAGCTCGCCCTTGACGGGATGAAGGTATGCGTGGCGCAGGTCGCGGTTGGTGAAGGCGTACGAAGCGGTCTTGAGCCAAACAATTATGGCATGCATCTCGGTGAGCGTGCCTATCAAGGGGTGGTGGATGTAGTAGTAGACGACAAAGGTAGTGGCCACCAGGGCGAGGCTGATATTGAGGGCATGCACCCAGGCGATGAGGACCCATGTAGAGTGGAACTTCTTGCGGTCCTCCTCGGATGGGCCCGTGGCGCCGTCCTTAATGCGCTTCCGCGATCCGAGGGCCTGCCGAGCGGCGGCGAGCTCAATCAGATAGGCAGCGAGAAGATGACAAGGAATCAGGAAATAGAGGAGTCCACCGAGGAGGACATCTTGCCTGCTGTATGCATGGCATCGTATACATATCAAGACGCCATACTGCGAGTCGTGAGCGGCCTGGGCAGGTTACGTCGATGCGGCGGGCGGCAGTCTCACCTTTTGCATGTTCTCAATCATAAGTCTCAGATTACCCACCACTGTTGGGATGTCAGCGCTGTGCGCAGATTTGGCGATGAGACGCGCTCACCCAAGACAATGACCATGAGATTCCTGAAGCCGATAAAGCTTGGCGCGGCATCCGAGTCGTGGCTGAGGCATGAGGGCCGTGTCTGCGAGTGGACGGCGGCGACATGGCGATACTTTTGCTGCGGGGAAGCCTTGACCCTGTCGACGGTCGTGCCGTTTGGCGGTTCCACCTCGGTGAGGTTCTTGCTGGTGGAGGATCTCGAGGTCTGGCGTCGAGACGTGGCCGAGCCAGCCGATGCCTCGACACTCGTCGCCGTGGCGGCGTTCATGGTTTCGCTGCGCTCCAGCGGCGATTGGCAGCCCAGAATGCAGTGGCACGTCAATGAATCCGTCTGGCGATAGAAGGAGGGTAGTAGCGAACGTCGCTGGGCCGGCTTGGTGAGGTGAGGAGAAGGGTGGTGGTGGTGGCGGCGGCGGTGTTGATAAAGGATGGAGGGGTTGACGGCTTGACGCTGGAGCTTGTACCTTGCGGCTCCCTTGTTAGTGGCGCGCCGCCCCTCGAGCCAGCAACGGTTCGGCAGTCTCCTCACGGGCTGGACAGGCCGTCAGCCGTTATGAGCCAATTCCTTGGCGGGTGTACTCGTAATAGCTCGTCCTCCCTGCCGCGGGCGAGGCATGCATTGGAAGCGTGGTTTTCGTCACGAGATCGGGCCGCGGAAGAGGAGTCGGTCGGAGGGAAAATCGCATCTGCAGCGCGTCTGTCGAGCAATAGCACCATGCCCGGGCCCGTCTTTCGTACGCACGCACGGCTCGGCGGCTGTCAAGACGAGCTCTCTGCCTGTGACTTGTCGCGAATTTGCGGCCGGGGTGGCGATTGCGCGCGGAAAACAGCGGGGCCGAACGGGCCTGACGGGGGGGCCGTCGAGGCCCCTCAGTCCCTCTACAGAATGGCTCGAACGCAGCGGCAGGGGTCCAGGTTTTTCTCCGTACCAAAAGCATGTGAAAGTCGATGCCCGCGAGTCGTTGGCAGTGTCGAATTCGTGATGGAGAGCAAGTGGCTCACGTTGTTTTCCCACTTGGCCCCGTGAGT
This sequence comes from Purpureocillium lavendulum, assembly GCA_029168975.1. NCBI lineage: Eukaryota > Fungi > Ascomycota > Sordariomycetes > Hypocreales > Ophiocordycipitaceae > Purpureocillium > Purpureocillium lavendulum. The sequence goes on from JAQHRD010000001.1 coordinate 5,270,221, forward strand.
TGCCTCTCGCAGTGGATGAGGCAAGCCCGTGGAAGGCTGCCCCTTCCTCGAGTGAAGAAGGTTGTTCTCCGCAGTGAGACAGCCAGCCACCTTGACGAGAGCTGCGGCGCACCTCTGGCTGCACATCATGGCGACCCTAATGCACCTCTGCACCAATAGACCCCAGGCCACGCTGCCGCTGCGAACATGGAAATCCTGTCCAGCCTCTCCCCCGGTGGCCTCTGATTTGTTGCGTCGAGGTGCATCTCGATTTGGGGTTTCGACGCCTGACAGGGATTAGGATGACTAAGGACTCGTGCCTGAGTCACGTGATGCGCTCCATGCTCGCGTCCGAAGCTCAGGATACAGCTTTGACGGGAGCCACGCGACGGCCGGGGCCACCTGGATATCTCCCTCGACGAATGCCGCAGCCGACTCAAAGCGCAACTGACGCAGCGCGAAAATAGTACTCTCCAACATCGAAAACTCATGTTCATCCGCTTGATAATTGAGGCAAAACGTATTCGGATGCACTATTCCAGCTGATTGAGGCTTCAATTGCGAACCGAATCCTGGCGTCGAGGCCGAGGACGCCAGCCTCGACATCGCGACCATGGCTTACGAGCCACGCGGGGATCATGGCGACCGAGGTGACCGAGGTGACCGAGGTGACCGGGGCGACCGGGGCGACCGGGGAGGCCCAGACGGAGGCCACATCAAGGTCCGCGGCAGAAGTAAGTCATGACGAGCGACTCACCCAGGCCGGTTGTTCTCATTTGGTATCGTGGCCGGTCATTCTTTTCCAGGCGGCACTGAGCCAAGACGTGTGTGTTGAAGTAGCGAAGGGCACGTGCTGGCATGGATGAGCTCTAGTTTGCTTCGGTTCGCATTGATGTAAGGTCCTCAGATGCTAGGCGTGGTTGTGAGAAAGCTGCTCGCGGCCGCTGTCCGTACGCTGACAGTCGGCGGGAGCTTCACGGTGACATTCACCGGACACACCTCCATCGCAGTTTTTACCCGTCATCACAGCCTCAAGCACTTGACCTTGAATCCTTTCTGTCTACACTACCCATATCATCCTTGGTCTATCTCGAGCGAGACCCGCCTGCCACGATGGACACGAGGCCCCGGGAGAACACTCCTCTGCTTGCAGCTCTAACGTTCGATCCAACAGGACCGGTCACCGACTATAGCGCCACCGTGACACATTGGCTGCGCAATCGCACAGCCAACTACAAGGGCGGCTATACGGGAGAAGCAGAGCGGCCAAGTGCCAGCTACATCGTTGATGTATGCCTGCCGTCGAAACTGCCCTGGTACGCTTCGGCTAACACACGTCCAGATGGTCCCGCCGGCCGGACGCCCAACCTCTGCCGCGGACACTATTCCCTCAAAACACCTTCACTCGTCTTTGAACAAGATCAAGCACCCGATCAATGTCGTACGATGGACGCCGGAAGGCCGACGCCTCCTGACAGCGTCCACAAGCGGCGAGTTCACTCTATGGAACGGCACAGGGTTCAACTTTGAGACTATCATGCAGGCCCATGACTCGGCAATTCGAGCTCTCGAGTACTCGCACAGTGACGACTGGCTCATATCGGGCGACCACGATGGCTTGATCAAGTACTGGCAGCCCAATTTCAACAACGTGCAAAGTATAAGCGCACATTCGGATCCCATCAGAGACCTCGCATTCAGCCCCAACGACTCGAAATTCGTCAGCGCCTCCGACGATTCGACCCTGAAGGTCTTTGACTTTGCCATGGGCCAGATGGAGTCGAAGCTCGAAGGACACGGATGGGACGCCAAGACTGTCGACTGGCATCCCACCAAAGGCCTGCTCGTTTCCGGTTCCAAGGACCATCTCGTGAAGCTCTGGGACCCGCGAACTAGCCGCTGCCTGACCACACTCCACGGGCACAAGAGCACCATCACAAAGGTCATGTTCGAAAAGGTGCGGGGCATGTGCCTTGCCACGTCGGCCAGAGACCAGACTGCCCGTGTATTTGATCTCCGGATGATGCGCGACATCTGCCTACTCAAAGGCCACGAGAAGGATATTTCAACGCTCACCTTCCACCCAATCCACCCCAATCTTCTCACAACCGGTGGTTTGGACGGGTCACTGTTTCACTACCTTCTCGACACACCAAACCCGCCCCCAGGCCAAGCCTTGACCGTGGCGCCCTACGACAGTATGGACCCGACGACGACTCCAGCCCAATCTGTCTGGCCTACACACAAAATCCCGTATGCTCATGACTATGCTATCTGGTCACTCGATTGGCACCCTCTCGGCCATATCCTAGCAACCGGTTCCAACGATAGGATTACTCGATTTTGGACACGTGCTCGCCCTGGCGACACTGACGTATACCAAGACCGCTATCATATTGGTGAAGCTGCAGCGGAGGCACAGGGAACATGGGACCGCCGCGGCAATCGCCGACAGCGACAAGAAGAAGAGCAACAGGAAATGGAAGACGAAATGGACGCCTTGGTCGACCAGGATGCGCACAGACAGGCCAACGCGGGTCTGCCTGGCATCCCTGGCCTGCCCTTGGGAGGCGGTGTGCCCGGACTCGGGGCAGGCGGTCCGATCCCGCCTCCCGTTATCCCAGGTGTCGGTGCCGGCTCTGGTGCTCCTCCGCCGCCTCTTCCGTTCCCGTTGCCCGGTCTCAACGGTGCGCCTCCGCCGCCGTTCCCAGGGCTGGACCCGAACAACCCTCCCGACCCTGCACAGCTTTTGGAGCTTATGAAGAAGGCTGGCGTGCCACTCCCGCCGCCTGGTGCGCTGCCTCCCGGGCTTCTCCCTCCGCCAGGAGGCATGCCGCCGCCACCGCCTGGGGGCTTCGGCCTGCCTGTTCCCCCACCGCCGATACCCCAGCTCGACTCAGACAAGCCGGATGGGGCGCGTCGGCGGGCCCCTTTACCCAGCCAGGCAGAGAGTCTGCGGCAGGAACAGCGGCAAGGGAAGTACACCAGAGCGAGGTAGTGACTGCATGGCGTTTCCCGGATAGCCTGCCAACTAGCGTGTATGACGGGGTGCGATACCCGAGGAACTGGCGTTACGGGAAAGATGGTGACAGTGCAACTTGGCTGTGCTGCGTGGCAGCAGTTGCGGCAATACCTGCGGTGACTTCGATATGAAGGGCGTGTAGTATAGGATGCCAAACAGCAGCGTCGAAATGGTATTGCAAGATCCGATTCTATCGTGCTATCTAATGTACATGGGAGTTCCCTCCAGGCTTGCGCCCATCTCTAGGTGTAGTGAAGATGGCAGAAAACACGGCTATCCTGCCAATCTGTCGAGGCACCAATGCAATAGGCCGTTAATGGGGGTATATGCAGCGCAGAACGTAGCCGGCATCCTTGTTGCTCCCTCTAGCCACGGATTATACAACCGAATAACAAGACAAGTTCTATGACTTTGCTGCGGGCGGGGAGATGGCACGCTGGGTACCCTTCCCAAAGGCCCTTTGCCGGTCGGCGTAGTCGCGGATGACGAGCGCGCAGGTGGTGTCAGCGCACAGCCTCTTGCGGCGCTGGAGCGGCAGCTTGGTGGCAAACTCGAGGCCGCTGGCGCGCTCTACGGCCTCGACGGGGACCTCGAAGTCGGTGATGGGCTTCTCGTTGGGGATGGGGGCGTTGGGCAGGACGAAGGCGCCGATGGAGACGTTGCCGCCGGCCTTGCCGTCCTCGGCGAAGATGACCTTGTAGAAGTGCGTCGGGACGGCGACCGAGGGCGGGCTGCCGATCATCTCGTACTTGACGTACCACTTGTTGTCGACGGGGTCCTTGCGGGGCAGGTAGAGCGGCCCCGTGACGATGCGGACCGAGGGGTACTGGACCGTCAGGCGGCGGCAAAAGTCCTCAAAGTGCGCCCAGTAGTCGCGGTTGAAGCCCTCGCCGACCTGGGGGCACATGTTGGAGAGGTAAAAGGTCTCGTCCATGGCGCGCTGCGACCACTTGGCGTCGGCGGCGGGGACCTGGTGGCCGCGGTCGTAGCCGCTGCGGTAGTAGTCCTTGAGCAGGGCGCGGAACTTTGTGGGGACGGCGTCGTCCTCGAGGAAGGCACTGTTCTTGCGGTCGCCGTCGCGGATGGCGAGGGACGCAGGCGTGATGTGCTCGACGACCCAGTGCGGGTTGCGCGTGCGGCGGTCGTAGCTCGAGATGAGGGCGGAGCGGCTGGCCACGTCGGCGACGGGGCCCGGGAAGCCGTACTCGAAGAGGCCGGCCGGGTTGACGGGGCCGACGAGGCCGCCCGCCGCGGGCGCGAAGACCTGCGTGGGCGGGACGGCGAGGGCGGCGGGCAGCGGCGCGGGCGCCGTGGCAGCGGTGCTGGCGACGGTGGTCGTCGTGGGGGTGGTTGCGATGGTGGGCTCGGGCTTCTTGGTGCTCGACGAGGAGCGTAGCGAGTAGACGGCGGCGGTAAGGGCGGCACCGCCTCCGGCGCCTAGAGCAGCGAACATGGCGAGCGTTGACTTTGACATGTTGTTGGCGGCAGCGGCGGCGCGCGGGCTGCGCGGCGGCATTTATTTATATATAGGTACACACGCAGACGCGCGATCGCGATCCGGGCAACTTGCGCTGCCTGGCAGGCGGGCAGGCGGGCAGGCGGACGAGTCGGTCTCGCACGGGGGCAGTGAACGCGTCGTCGGGGAGGCAGTCAGGCGAGGAGGGCGACGGGCGCGGTGACAGGGACAAGGAGGAAGCGACGCGGGCGCAGCGGCGGGCGTCAGAGGCCTGGAGGTGCTCACGAGGGGTGGGAGTGTGCGGGCGGCGGCAGGCCCATGTGCGTGGTGCCGGTGTGCTGGTCGCGGCACATGGGATGGTGGTCGAGCAGGTCCCGTGTGCAAAAAGTCGGGATGATACTGGACAAGCAGGACTAAAAGCGAACCCGGGTGGGCTAGGGGTCCAGGTCGGGTCCTGTGGCTAGAGTGGTGGGCCGAGCCGGGGCTTTGCCGCCGACGGCGCCGGTCAGGGGACCAAGAGCCGCGAGGACGGGACCTGGATCCACCAGCCTCGGGCACCTCACTGGCCTGCTGGGGTGGTGGTGCCTTGGGTGCCTGCCAGCCCTGGACGTGCGTGCGCTGGGCCTCCCGTCAACTCGCAAGCTCCCGCCCACCTCATCCAGACGGCTTCGATCTTCCATGTGCATCAGTGCCTTGCGCTCCCACCTACCTTCGCACCCATGCCCCCACCAGTCATTCATCCGGGTCCCCCAACCGTCTGATGTCCTGACAGCTGCCCCTGGGCGTCGATGCCATGTGTTGCCCTCGCCGGGCTGACCTCTTCATTGGCTATCACGCAGCCTACTCCGACACCTCAGTTGTGTCTCGGTGTGGCTGCCAACGTGCCACGGCAACATTACCATCAACGCCTTGTCATCTTGAACCAAGCTTGCCCGGTGTGATGGGTACATCATATTACTCAGTCTAGCCACAGTTCTAATAAGCTTCCGCAAACTCATACCAAATTTCTCTAGCCAGTCTATCGAGCGAGTTACTCGGTATGGCGGACGTTGCCAGGCAACTCACCAGGGCACACGTCGAACTCGTCTATTGTTTCTTTACAGAATATGGAGTGCAATAGGCTGGCTCTCGAGCTCAACGTCTTTTAATTGAATACGTACAGGGGTAGTATCTCAAGGTTTGGCCCGAGGGCATCCCGTCCAGCCCAACGCTTTCCCGCATCAGCTTGAATAGAAGTATACACGGACAGCACCAACGACACTCCTTTACAGGACGAGCGTGCCGACGAAAATGGCGCCAAAGAGCGACGCAAGGGCGGTTGCGGCGCCAAAGGGGGCAGCAGAGCGGCCAGCACCGGCCGTGACGGTGGCAGAGGGCGAGGCGGAGCCGGTGGCAGAGGGCGAGGCGGAGCCGGTGACGCCGCCCGTTGTGCCCGTCGAGCCGCCACCCGTCGTGCTCTGCGCCGGAGGCGTGGTCGGCTTGGGGACGCCGGACGGGCAGTGCCAGTGGTCACCCTGGGGCTCGCAGCTGCCCGTGGCCTCGGTGTGGTGGTCGTCGTCATGAGCAGACGTCGAGGTAGGATGGCAGTGCCCTATTCGTCGACTTAGCTTGCGAAAGGCGATGCGAGAGAGGAGTTGGATATCTTACAGTGGTCGCCGTGTGGCTCGCATACACCGGAGCCGGTCGGCGAAGGGGGCAACGACTGGGAAGCCGCCTGGGGAGATGCGACGGCCAGAGCGGCCTGGCCGAGGACAACGAGCGAAACCCAAGACTTGAACTGCATTGTGACTGGACTTGCTCAACGACGGACAAAGGGTCTGATCAGGTGCTGACAGGCGTAGCCCGAAAGGGAGGGCATGCTACCCAAGGTGAGCCTTTATATGTTATCACTCTCGACGGCCACATGGGCGACCGAGCTCTATTCCGTCGGAACCTCGTGGCGAGATCCACTCGCTAGACCTCTCGTTGCTCCGCCGTGGACGGGGAGTCATTGGGTAGTTGTCAGGCAACCCTGGTGTGGTGCAGCCCGTGCCAAGGAACGGCTGGCTGGCGAGAACCTCTTTGAGCCGCCTCATCGAGATATCTTGGCAGTTGGCCTCGCTTACTTTGCTCTGATCTTAGCTACGTAGTTGGTGCCTGGCGTCAATGAGACTAGGAACCAGGAGCGTCCTTGGACCGTAAGCATGTTCGCTCTCGCTACTCCCTTTTGAACTGGGAGATTCCCTCAACAACCGTCAAGTATGAAGAGGGAGCTGTTCAGAGCGCTACTTGGTCCGACCAGACGGCAAGACTTGCTCTACATGTGGCCGTCACGCACTGACGAGAACGAAAGTCCCTCGCAGACCCGTAAAGGGCAGTGTCAAGCGTTGTTGTGCATCGGATGTGGCTGTAGCCCGCCCTGATGCAACCAACCCAACGGTCAGCAGGTAAGCTTAAAAGCAGACCCGCAAGGCAAACTGCAGAAGCACTGGACATGTTCCGACTGGTGGCGTAGGGCATTGAAGTAACAAAGCAGGAAATGAACGCGATGCGTACTGCGCTGTAACTACTGTTCTTCCCGCGCTGTGCTGTAACATTAAGCATATTAAGCATAAAAAGGCGCAACTGGCACCTTGATGGGGAGGCGGCACGCCTTGGTTCCGCCGCCACCGCTTTGTCGGGGAACATGTCGAGAACCTTGATGGACATGAGGTCCTGTAAGGGACTGGCGTAGGATTGTCGATTCATCCGGGCGTGAGGGGTCGGCGATGAGCAGCCGCGCAAAATGAACTTGTCGCGGCGAGTGGCGACTGTCTTAAATAAATAACTTCCCTGTTCACATTCAAGCGCGAAGAGGATGGTTACCCGACACCGAAGCACGGAGTGGAAAGTGTGTATCCATGGAGATCTAACAACACCAGGCCTAAGAACTCCTTGCTGTACTGTACAAACCAAACGAACTACTGCGGTGCGACGCAACGACTTGCGTCCTAGGTTGCAATTATGCGGCCGATCGGGCGACTTCCGCGGGGGAGGCTTCGGAGAAGAACCCAGCGTCAGGACGCCGCAGGAGGATCTCATCACACGGACAGAGGCAAGCCTGATTTCATTTCGTCTGGCGAGGGCAACATACAATCTACCTAGGTACTTTCAAAACACGGTTCGCTTGTAGAGCATTTTTCTTTTTGTTTCTTCTCACGGGAGGATCCGCCGCTTCTTCGCGGTGTGACAGCGCTGATACGACAAACCAACTGGTGGATTCCGGCCCAGGGCTTACGAGTGTTTTACAACGATTGGGGGCCGTGACCGGTGACGAATGATGACTTGCACGATATAAGCATACCGAATCGCGGGGCCGTTGATTCGGGGGTGTGACCAAGGAAGCATTCTCGGGTGGCTCGCCCTGGGCCCGGGCCCGCCGTGCCTCTCGGCGTCCCGGGGATTCGGACCTGGTCGGCCACAGGGTCCGGATCGCGGAGGGGACGGCTCGGCCTCCGAAGTGCGCTTCTACTGGCCGTTGGACGGATCATGGCGAGCTGCACGAGTGGCTACGTCGTAACCGGTTCGCCTCCCGCAGATCAAGAGGACGCGGGCGGGTTTCGACCTAAGCTAGGGATGCCAGCAGCGAGGAGGACCTGGACGCCGACGCGCTGGTCGGCCAAACTCTGTGAGAGTCGGAGGCGCGGCCGTGCTCGTGCCGCAAATGCACGTCGTGCCTCTGGTGTTTCGGAAGGAGGCAAAGGTGCGACCCCAGACGACGCCCGGGTGACAGCGTGCTAGTGAGTCGCAGGCCGACCGGTGGGCGATGGAGGTGGTGGACCGTCCGTGGTGGCTCGTGTGGGAGAACAAGAACCACGTACCTCCGGACGTACGGCGTACCTTACTTCAGTCGTGACTCGTGAGAACCTTGATGGCCAGGCCCCGGCTCACGCGCGGGCGCGCACAACCACGCGCATGCACAGGTACACCGACACAGGAAGGCGCTGCACTCGCCAGTGAGGCTGTGAGTCTGTGACCGCCACATCCTTTTCTTTCCCTCGGGCGGTTCGGTCAACGAAGCACCTCATTGTTCGCATTCCCCCGTAGAAGAAACAAACACCAGGCGGTGCATCCACTGCTCGCCATCGTCTCTCCCACCTACGTTAGGCATCCTACGTACATTGGTACCTGCCTTGAGGCACGTCTCCTCTGGATCATCTTCTCTCGTCTCGTCCCTCCGCTGCGGTTCTCCTTCTTTCTGCCTTACCCAACTACCCACCTACTCCATACTCCATTCCGCCGGCGCAGATTACACCGTATCATCCAGCGCGGCGACGGGCACTTATTAAAAATCAACAGCCGGCCACAGTGACGCCTCGCTCCAGTGGCCTCCTGCCTGGCTGTTCGTCCTGCCAAACTCGGCCACTAGCGCCCGCAGACCAGACCGGGCTTCTCCAGCCCGCCCCAGTCCCTCCCGATCCATCCATCCGTCGCCGCCATCCATCATCCCACCAAACCCGAAAAACTAAGTTTGGCGTCGGTACCCCCCCCCCCCCCCCCCCCTGTAGCCATACATCTGGTACTGGTACGTCAGCGACCGCCACCAACCGCCCGCCATCGTCGGCTTGCCTTCGTCAACAACACACGAGCCCGAAGCCCAAGCCCTCGTCCTGCGGGCTCTCCTAACAGCGCCTGGCATTCCTCTGCTCCGCCGGACTCGACGCGGATCGCTCCGCTGCTCCCTGCGCGACGAAGCCCAGCTACCACGAACCCTCATGACAGGGCCTCCGACGTTGAACCTCGAACGACTGGGTCCTCGCCGCCGCCTCGCCAGCCATGGAGCTGGACGCGAGGGCACTCGACAATGACACCCGCGGGTGGATCATGACCTTCGTCAGTGGCATCGGTGCGTCCCTTTTCACTCTTGCGCTTGCGCACGGCTTGCCTGCGCAGCAGCCACTGCTCCTCGTGCTAATCCTCGCCAGCCTGCGTCTTTGGTGCCAGCATTATCTGCGTCGACGTCTTCGTCCGCCTCCTGCCCGGCAAGCGGAATTTCCGCATACAAGACAGCAGCGCCTTTCTTGCCTGCTCGCTGAGCCTCAGCTTTGGCGTCATGGTATGTCGCCTGCCCCTGCCCCCATCCTCTCACCGACCGGTCAAAAAGCCTGGGCACCCGGCTGACCGTCGCAGCTTTTCTCGTCCCTCTTCAGCATGCTCCCCGAGTCCAAAGGCTACCTCAAAGATGCCGGCTGGGACGACCAAAGCGCCGGCCTCGTCATGATGAGCGGCTTCGTGGGGGGTTTTCTCGGCATTCAGGCCGTCTCGCGTGTCCTCCACCAGTACATGCCCTCGCATGTCGTCGACTGCGACCACTCCCACGAAGACGCCGCCACTGTCGATAGCCACTCGTGTAACCACGGAAGTCGCAGGCACTCTCGTGTCAGCCGCGCCAGGAGACGCACGTCGCGACCCCGGTCCTCGCATGGACCCACAAAGAAGGACTCGGCCGTGTCTGAGAATGGCTCTACACACGCCGCCGAGTCGACGCCGTTACTTGCGTCGGACCGAACTGCCGTCGACTCCGAGCTTCAGCGAAGGCACACCTCCGATAGGCCAGAGGAGATGTCTCAACGACCCGTGAGCCCGCTGCTGGCCGCTCGTGGCCGAGCGACGACGGCGGTCATCGACACAAGCGCAGCGCGCCGACCGTCGGTGTTTGACGTCCCGAAGCGTGTCATGTCCTTTGTCAAGGACACCAAGTGCAACTGTGATGAGCAAGGCTCGTGCTACGGATATACTGACCCGTGCGGTCAAGAGTGCTTCAAGCACCTGTCGACGCGCTCCGCAAATGGAGTCCGGCACCCACTGAGACTACGGACCACCACTGGATCGCTATACCATCCAGGCTCCGTCTTTCACGGCGGCCACGACCATGACCATGACCACGACCATGACCATGGCCGTCATCATCACGATGTTTCGGAGCCTATCAGCCCTAGGTATCGCGCCAGCATGGCGACATCTTACGATCCGTTGGACGCCACGGATGACATACCGGAAGAGGATGACGATCGCTCGTGCTCCTCCATGGAAGAGGGCGACCCGGAGTCGCAGCATCATCATCACGTTCCTGCCAACGCATTTCTGTCCATCGGCCTTCAGACTTCCATCGCCATTGCGCTGCACAAATTCCCCGAGGGCTTCATCACGTACGCCACCAATCACGCGAATCCTGCTCTCGGCTTCAACGTCTTTATGGCTCTGTTCGTTCACAACATAACCGAGGGCTTCGCTATGGCCCTCCCACTGTTCATGGCCCTCGGCTCTCGTTGGCGCGCCATGGTCTGGAGTGCCCTCCTTGGCGGCTTGTCGCAGCCGTTTGGCGCTGGCGTTGCCGCGCTGTGGTTCAAGCTCGCCAAGCGGAACCACATGTCCCCCAACTCCGTGGCCTATGCGTGCCTATTCGCAGTCACATCGGGCATCATGGTCAGCGTCGCCCTACAGTTGTTTGTGGAGAGCCTGAGCCTCAACCACAACCGGAACTTGTGCATTTTCTTTGGATTTCTGGGCATGGCGCTTCTGGGGCTAAGCAACGCGCTCTTCGCGTCTCACTGAGATACTCGAGCGATGGCGGGTCGCTATACACCGACAAGGAGTTTGCTGTTTGCCGCGGAGTTTTGCAGAGTAGAATAGGAGTTTTGTTTCCATGCAAGGACACGGCGGAATTGGCAGGGCCTAATGCCTCTTGCTTGGTTTGGACACGTTCTGTTGGCGACGATACAAAAAGGATACAGCGCAGCATCAACGGCTTGGGCATTAACATTGGGATGGGCGAACCTTGACGATAGTAGCAGTGTTGTTGCATTAATCATGCCATGAATTTGATAAATGTCTAGAACAACTGTCTAGCATTAAGTGTCCTCGTCTAATGTGACCGTAGTCTGTCATGAATTTCCATTTCCGACCCGTCCCGCCCATATAGATTGAACCCGCTGAAACGCCCAAAAATCATGAAGTAAAAGGACAGGGCATCGCGTCAGGGGGTATTTGTAGCAGAAAAGCACAAAGCACAAGCAGCACCATCTAGTCGGATCTACCTCTAGACCCCGCCCAGGGCAGGATCAATGTTGGGATCCAGCGCGTCCGGCGGGTCACGCGCGAGGAGCAGAATGTTGGCCTCGTCCTCGATCCAGTCGTCGCGGGGCGGGCCGTAGTCCATCTGCGCGGCGAAAATCTCCTCGTGCGGCATGTCCGGCGGCCAAGCCGACTGCACGTAGTCCTGCTCGAAAGAGGGCAGCAGCTCGGACGCCAGGGCTTGAGAGTGGTTGAGGAAGGACGCCGGGTCCGGGGTCCTGTCGCCCCGCAAGGAGTCTTGACAAGTGCTTAGGTGGACGTCCAGGTCGTGGTAGCGGATGAACGTCTCGGTGCAGTGGGGACAGTGGATCGTCTGCTTCGCCTTTGTCGCGGCGCCGGAGATGTCGTCGATGAAATCTGTATTTAGCGTGTCCGGTTTGGAGAGCTTGGGCCGCTGGTGGCCGAGGTGGATGAAGCGGACGTGGTCTTCCAGCCTGCTCTTCGTGCTGAACTTGTCGGAGCAGCCCTGGTCCTTGGTCCAGCCCCCAAAGTCCGGGCCGGACAGGTCGACCTCTCCGCAGACAAAGCGGAAGCCCTCGTGGGCGGTGCGGACATGCGCCGTGAGATTAGACTTTTTGGTGAATTTCTTGTCGCAGCCCTCGTGCGTGCATGCGTGCGTCTTGCGGTCCGCGACGGTTTTGCCGGAGTGGCGCATCTCGATGTGCTGCTCCAGCTCCCACCGCGAGCTCGACTTGAACTCGCAGAAGATGCAGTTCTGGTGTTCCTGCTTCACGTGCTGCTGCAGGAGCAGCTCCGTCGTGAATCCCATCCGTTCGTGTGACCCATCTCCTGCTGTCTTGACGCCGCACTCGTTACACCAAAACCTGATCTCGCCGTGCACCTTGTCGCGGTGTCGTTTGAGCGACGGCTTCGAGGGGAAGGCCTCGTGGCAACCTGATTCGGGACACTCGAAAGCCGGCTGGTTCAGGTGGTCTTTACGGACGTGCTTGTGCAGCGTCTCTTTCTTGCGGAAGCTCTGGCCGCATTCGGAGCAGCGGAAGCGGTCAGCGCCCTCATGGACGGCCTGATGACGACGCAGCCGCGTGCCGGTGACGAAGCTCTTGCCGCAGCCCTCACGCTGGCAGACGTACTTGCGCTCCTGCGTGTGCCAGGCCTTGATGTGCTGCTTCAGATGCTTGTCCTCGATGTAGTCCTTGTCGCAGCCGTCGTACGTGCACTTGAAGGGCCGCGAGTTGGTGTGCGAGTTGAGGTGGTCCCGCAGGCGGGCGGGCCTGTTGAATGTCTTGGGGCAGCCGGGCCAGGTGCACGGCAGTGTCTTGAGGTCGGACGGGAACTTGGCTCGCGGCGTGGTGGCGGTGGTGGTAGCGGGGGAGGACGCATCGGCTACGGAGCTGGCCGGGGTGTGAGGGGAGACGAAGTCGTCGTCGCCGTCATCGAGGTCTGCGGGCTGTGAGCACTCGGAAACTTTGGGGGTCGGTGATGGAGGCGGAGGCGCCGCATACCTTCCATGTGCTGCCGCTTTGACGGCGAAGCGCCCAGTGCCTCATCTGAGGCGCCGCGTTTGGCCATTGTGTCCCGGTGGTCGCAGCGCCTCAACCGGGTGGTGCATGTCGAACTGCGAGAGTCGAGTGGCAGAATTGGGCAACTTTTAAAGGCGGTGACGAGAAAATTTCCGGGGTTGGTGACGAGCCGCAGCCACGCTTGCCAGGTGAGCCAGGTGAGCTCGGTGAGGTCTCCTCCGCTGCTCCACTCCACTTGCCTGTCTTGCTCGCCAACCTGTCTTGCCTGCCTGCAAGAGGTGCCGCGTGTGGGTCTCGGCGATTGCCCGGCAAAACCTGCAACGCCCTCGACTTCCTTTTTTCGAGCGCGGCGCCAACCACAACACATTGCTCGGCGACGACTTGCTCTCTTGTCCAGCGCGGCTCTTTACGTTCCTTTGAGGCTTTTCAACATGTCTGACTTTGGCGACGACGATGTCGGTGTCGGCGGGTATGTTTTCCATATCCCTCGCTCAGCAGAGCATGGCGGTGGAGCAGACAAACTGACGGAACTGGCAGCGACGAGCCCATGCTCGAGGAGGAGGAGGTAACCGAGTACTACGACCCTGAGGTCGTCGACGAAGAGGACCCCGAGCGCGCGGCCGAGGGTGACGACCAGGACAACGTCATCATCTCGGGCGACCCGTCGGCGGCGGCCAACGCGCTTAAGGGCGGCGAAAAGAGCACCAAGGACAAGAAGATCCCGGAGGGCGACCGCACAACCACCCCGTACATGACCAAGTACGAGAGGGCGCGCATCCTCGGCACGCGCGCGCTGCAAATTAGGTACGATGGCCCACCCCTGAGGAAGCATCGACTTGATGAGCCTCGACTGACACGTTGCGCGACAGCATGAATGCGCCGGTGCTCGTGGACCTCGAGGGCGAGACGGACCCGCTACAGATTGCCATCAAGGAGCTCCGAGAAAAGAAGATTCCCCTGATCGTGCGAAGATACATGCCCGATGGCTAGTGAGTCACGCCCGACATCCTGCTAGCATGGCGCAGCCCGCTGACCTGGTTCGCAGCTACGAGGACTGGACGTGTGAGGAGCTACTTCAGTGAGTTGGACAAAGAAACGAACCGATACCCGTCGACTACGAAAAGCACTCGTGGCGGCGCCCGCGGGTGAGATACGGAGTTACCGTATCGGGGGCACTATGGCCTTCGGCCCGGGGTCGGACAGCTCTGGACGTGCAGGTACCTCGGAGTGTCATGTTTGTGTGCATGAGCGCGGCGTTTACGAGTAGTCAAATTATTTAGGACCTAGACAAAAACAACAGCCGGGACACACGGGTTGGATCTTCGACGACGAGCGACGATCCTCCGCCGCGTGCCGCTGAACTGGTGGTGGAAACCCTGGGGGTGCGGGAGACGACAACAGTCGTCTAGCGGGGATTTTGGCATATTGTACAAGGAATGCAAATGTCTTCCTGATTTTACTCTACATGCTGCATGGAGTGTTGTTGACTGTCCACACAGCGTCCCTGTGATCGCACCTCGACGGCTTACCTTCACAGTGGCATCCGGGCATGGAAGCAAGACCATCATCGCTCCAGGCTTGGACACGTCGTCACGTTTGGAATTCTTCGGCCCACGCAATCAGACTCGCACAGGATACATCTGGCTGTGTCATGATCGGCCGCACGAGTGATCTCGTCACCCATGGCGGCACTCTGAGGGGGGCCGGGTTAGTTTGTCGCCTGCAAAGTATGCTCGGTGCGCGGCGGTGTAAGTCGATTTTGCGTTAGCAGACGCTTGATCACCCGCACTGATTTCTCTGTCGTTGCTCTTGCCATACGCGTCGGTATTGAATTGTCGGACCGTTCATAGCGCATCACATATGTCGCGAAGGTTTGCCTGCTCCCGACCTCAGCAGCGGCCATACAGGGAGGGAGTGATATAATGCGCCGGCGTATTCTAACAGCCAATGGAAACATTCGGACACGCAGAGTGGGTGCGTATAAGTCTATTACTTTGCGCCTGTCGTCATGAGTAAACTATACTCTCTTGCCTTTTGGTGTTGTCGAACGCTATCCGTCGTTGAACTGACGGAGCCTGGTGACGGCATCCTCACGGGGCAAGTATAAAAGCAAGGCATCCCCCCGGTACTGCCACCCTTGCTCCATTCTCAGTAACAAGTCTTCTCCTTGAACACTCGCTGCAAGACACTTTCGAGGACAAACACATCCTCAGACAGACAAGTCTCCCGACAGACACGTCTACAGGCAACCACGCACAAGGGCAGACGCTTCCTTTCACAAGAAACCCGCCTCCACTCGTCTACAGGGCATTACCAAACACTGTCACCCTCACTCTACCTGCCGTCGACAAAGAAAAACAAGCGCAAAGAAATCTGTCGCGATGCCTTTTATCGAAGATTACGACCACACCTCTGGCACCGAGCGTGGGGTTGAGCCGGTTCCCCGACGCCGACGGACCAGGATTGTGCTGTAAGTCGCACGCGTCATGCGCCATGTTCACGCCCTGATTTCCGTTACTGGTACTAACACAGCCATTCCAGCTCTGCGCGTTCTCGCCTTACCTATATAGGGCCTTCGGTGCAAGTCGTGCCTTGCCCGCGTCCTCTCCTGGCAGCAGAATATGAGACGCAGACGGCGTATTGGCATGGCTTGGACGACACCACGAGCGCCCTTGTTCTGCTGGGTCTG
The DNA here is from genome assembly GCA_029168975.1 of Purpureocillium lavendulum. Lineage (NCBI taxonomy): Eukaryota > Fungi > Ascomycota > Sordariomycetes > Hypocreales > Ophiocordycipitaceae > Purpureocillium > Purpureocillium lavendulum. Next base: position 5,285,940 of record JAQHRD010000001.1, read on the forward strand.
CCGCGCCGCACGGCAGACCGTATTCTCGACGTGGCCGCGGGGACCCTGCGCAGCATCTACGATGTGTGCGGTCCCTACATCGAGGCCAATGTCTTCTTGGCGGGCATGAATGGCTGCACGTACAAGACCGTCGGGGACCAACTTTCCGCCACTTTTGCACCACTGGTGCACTGGCAGGTCGGTGGCGACATTCCCTTCTTCCCCAAGACAATCTTGGAGCTCCTTGGCATGAGCGGTAAGTCCAAAGTAGGATCGCTGTACGAGTGGTTACGAAGCCATGCTAACGCACTGTCGTAGAGAAGAAGCTCGACTACGTGCTCGTGTGCCTGGGAGACAGGCCGCTACCGGAGGGATGGTGCCTCTTGGAGAAGCGTCGCCGCCTTGGTCGGCGGTGGATCGATGGTTTTGATACCATCTAAAACTGGCTGGAGGCGTTTCGGCTGGAGGCGTGTCGGCTGGAGGCGTGTCTGGCATGTGGGAGGGGTTACGGAACGGGTCTATCATGGCGATGTCTACTATTTACTGTTTATCGCGATTTTTGGGCTCTGGTCTGGACGCCACAAGTTGTTGACATAGAAGCGGGCCTCGTGGCTAAATTCAGGCGCACACGTATTCTCGCCTACATTATGTACTTGGCGTGAAGTTATCGCGGCGCGGATCTTGCCAATGCTCACGGCCCGTGCGGATGCCCATGCCGACTTGTAGCCATGGCCACGATTCAACATTTCTGCACGTCCATGGGATCCCTCGAGATTGCATCGACACCACTAAACAGACCGACTTGTAGCCTTGGTACGATTCAACGTCAACGCACGTCCGTCGACTCTATCGAGATTACATCAATATCACGAAAAAGACCGACTTGGACAGTTTGTGCTGTTGTGCCTGCCCTGGGGCTGGTTCCGGACCCCTGCCCGGGCGCCACTCGGTCGGAAACAGAGTCAAACGCACTGCGGCCGCAGTAGCTGGTGCACTGGTGACGGCGACCGCCCGGTGCTCCGGGTCCGAACACGGCTCGGACGTTACTCGTCAGCAGCGTACGGCATCGGCAACGTTGCCAGCAGTACGTGACGCGCTGTACTTGTATTCGCGGGCGAAGATACACGTCTCAAGTAAAAATTGCCTAGCACAAGCATAATATGACTGGAACTGCGAGCCACGCTTTGACTCGGTGCACCCGGTCGGTGGCAGTCAAGGTGTGTTTATTGATCCGTCCGGTGAGCTGCTGTTGCCCCTACGCACGGCGTTCCAGGTGACGTGATCTCGATCCCTGAGACAGACTTTTCTTACCAAAATGAGAGTATCGAAAGCCGCCGAAAGTCCTTATAACATGACCCCAGTCCCCGCGCTGGGTGGTGTTGGATAGTCCACAACGCAACAGTCAACAACACTCTGCACCAACAACATGAAGGGCCAATTCCTTTCGCTTCTTCCCCTCTGGGCCATCGGCGTGGTCGGCCTGATCCCGTACCAGAGCGATGGCTTCTCTGGCCACTACCATGGGGTACGCCATCGATCCGCCGATCCACGTTTCGGGCGTTTTGCCAACAAAGGCTGACTGGCACGCGGACAATAGACATGCAGGACTGGTAGCAACAAATGCCACTACATCACACCTTTCACTGTCGGGGCCGATAATCGTGGGATCGATATCGAAACAGAGCAGGACTGTGCGGACAACACACCCGTACGTGCCCCTTGAGAAAGCAGCCTCCCTCCCCGGCTGCGTGTCAGCGTCGACGCCAACACACTGAAACAGTGCACGGGCGAAGGCAACGCCTGTTACCACGATCCGAGGTATTGCACTACCGAGTGTTCCTAAAAGGAAATACTAGCTTGATCACGGCTCGTCTCGATTGTCTGTTTGGCGACGTCAAATCCTTAGTCGGAGCACAGACGAAGTGGCATCGCCGTCGTTGCATGTGGGTGGTGGCGGCACCAGGAGAGCCTCGTCGTGAAGCAATTCCCAATCGGGCACGCGAGCTCGATCGGTACGGCATCACTTCATTGGGAACCAGACGTCTCTAAGCTCCAGATGATTGATTCGGCGAGGTAGACAAAGGCGGGGGTGCCCCTTTACGAGGCGGCAGTTACGTTGTCCAACGGGTGCCGTCGAGAGGGAGGAGTCGTGGTTGGAAGCTGGTGCCTGGCGACGTGCAGCGCAAGTGCCGGGTCGACGGGATATGTTGAGTGATGCGGTGACACACAAACGGGCCGTTTGGTTGGTGTGCGGTCAAGCGCATGGCAGTTGATTTGTAGTACAACCGGTAATGATACTTGTACACTCTTAATCGGTCGAACACTACGGACTACCCCGTCAAGGTGATGCGATGCGGGTAGATTGGTATAGAGTATAGACTGAGGACTCCTCTACGTCGCGGCTCGTCGTCAACGGCCAGAGTCCAGGCCCCCCCTACGTGCTCAATTCCCGGTGCCTTGCCTCCGTCGGGCCTCCCTCTCCATCGGGCTCGACGTGATGCCGTGGCCAAAGTCTATAGTCTCCAGGGTCCTGAACCCAAACCGCTTATACAACGCCTCTCCTTCAGGCAGCGCGTTCAAAAACGCCATCCACCCGTCCTCATCGGCCTTGTCCAGCCCGAACCGCATCAGCGACGCGCCGATGCCCTTGCGCTGATGGCCCTTTCGCACCACAATGGTGTTGAGACCCCAAAAGGGCCGGCCCGCGGTGTGTCGGTTGGTCGCGTCGGCGGTCGTGGTGATGAAGCGCACGGCGAGCTCCGGGTCGCCCGTCTGGGGAAACATGTCTTCCTTCAAGACGGGCACGGGTGTGGGCTGCGCCTGCGGTCGTCGTATCCAGCGCGCCCATCCAACGAGCACGGGGGCTCCGGACGACGTGTCCTCGGCGAGAACCACCTGGGACTCTGGATCTGTGAGGCCGCTCCCTATGTACATGGCGTTTCCGGGCGCGGTTGCCGGGTCGGACGCTGGAAAGCAGCGATTGTGCCATTTGCCATCAGAGTACGCATCGTTGAAGACGTCTATCATGGCCTCCAAATCCCCCGACTCGGCGGGTCGCATGCGGATCGTCAACGCCATGATAAAACTATGGGGTACCGTGTCGCACTTGTGATGAGGTCTCGAAGAATAGGCTGGTTGTTTAGTTTGCCAAGGCGGCTAACAGCCGCCAGTCAGTTTGGAACTTGGAGGGGAATCACTCGGAGATTGAGAAAGCGTCAAGGCGGGGTATTTCGAAAGTCTGACGGACAACAGCGGCTCATGGAGCTTACCCCCCGGCGTAATATTCGCCGGTCCTGTCCAGCGATCTTGTCCCGTTTTGCCCGATTCGGTTCGATTCTTGCCGCGTTACTTCCTCACTTGTCGAGTCCCTTTACTTTACGTCTTGGAGCGCTCCTGGCTCGAAGTATAGTAGGGGCCAGTCCATGCGTCTGTACACGTCAAAGCGACGTTGCTGAGTTCCCTCACTTGTGAACCCCCAACGAGTTCAGGCCAATTCGTTGAAGCCTCGTTGATGAGGAACGGGTGGAACGAAATGCAGCGACGTATTGATGAGGCTCGCACCTACGATGGAGAGAAGGTGGCGTGGACACCTTGCGGAGAGTTGGATGGCGAACGGCTCGAGTCCAGCACCATTCACGTCCCCATGGACCAAATTAACAAAACAACAGATGACGCCAATCAGACGTTCAGCATCCCGCTGCTTCGCCTGCGCGGGGCCAATGCGACCAAGAATCTCCTCGTCAACCCAGGAGGACCAGGAACTAGCGGCACGTCCCTGATACTCAGACGAGGCAAACGGCTGCGAGCCATCGTCGGCGACGGCTATCACATTCTCGGCTTCGACCCCCGTGGAGTCAACAAGTCACATCCCGCGGCCGTCTTCTATTCCGACCAAGGCACGCGAGATAGGTTAGCTCCCTCAGCGCCGTCACAATGGGCGATACCCATATCCGATGCTGGACGGCTGAAGCCTCGAATCTCAGCATGGGCGGACAACATCTCCCGGGCGAGCGCGGAGACGAATGGCGAGCACGGCAAATACCTCAACACGCCGCAGACAGCCGCCGACATGAGCAGCATCCTCGACGCCGTGGGACAGCAGGACATGCACTACTGGGGCTTCAGCTACGGCTCGCTCCTCGGCCAGACGTACGCCATGATGTTCCCGGAGCGGTCGGCGCGCATCATCATCGACGGCGTCGTCGACGTGTTTGAATGGTATGGCGAGCTGCTGCGGAGGTCAGAGTTTGAAAGCAGGCCCGACACTTTCAGAGGCTTCTTTGACGAATGCATCAAGGCCAAGGACGATTGCGCCTTGTCGTCATTTGCATCAAATGCGGAGGAGCTGCAGTGCGAGGTCATGGGGTTTCTCGACAAGCTTGACCAGGATCCAGTGAGCGTCTACGTCGACAACACGACGCACGGCGTTCTTGACAAACATACTCTGTATCAGGCGATGCTGCGCGAATTGTTCTTTCACGAAAACTGGCAACCTCTCGCTGATAGACTTGCTAAGCTCATGCAAGGCGACGGCAAGCCGGCGTTTCTTGCATACGGGCAGCAAGGCCGATCGGCCCCGCTGTCCTCTGAACATAACTCGATAATACGTTTCAACGATATGATCTCCGGCAAAGACAATTGGCCTCAGGGACAGGATCTGTTCAATTACATTCTCCCCTTGCTGGAGATGTCTCCCAACGACGCCGTCGAAATCCTGCAGGAATACTACACCAAAGCGCAGTGGGCGATCCCCAAGACACACGAGTTTACGCCCCCGCGCCACGTAGAGACGAAACATCCGCTCCTGATCCTGTCCATGACGTGTGATCCCTTTACGCCGCTATCCTCGGCGCACAAGGCTAGTCAGGCATTTCGGGGATCGCGCGTGGTAGAGGTGGAGGGATACGGGCATAGTTCGCTGTCTGTGCGATCGGACGGCGCTGTTGAGCACGTGAGGAGGTTCTTGCACGACGGCGTGTTGCCAGAGCAAGATGTGAAATGTGCGGTCGATTCATTGTACTTTCCGAAACGGGCCGTCTAGTGTAGAGACTGCCTGCATAGGTAGTTGGCACACGATGAGACATGGCGTCGGGCCGCCGGCAACCTCCAAAGGCGCCATGTCGAAGAGGCCGTCGCAGGGCAAACTTGGGGATATCAATGGGCAAACGTCAAACGTGGATGCCACTCTCGCACCGCCCGATGCAGAGCCGCAGCCATCGGGGGCAAGCCGCCCCTCTGTCGCGGATCGATGGGCCAGTCCGCGGTCGAAACGGACGGGTGAAGCCCCAAACGGCGCACAGCGCAGCGGTTGCGCTGGTCCACCGGATTGGCAGGCACGGAGTATGGAATATTCTGCCGACGTTCCGTGTCTCTGCATCCACCACAGAGAAGGCATAGTCTTACCTTGGGAGTGTGCTCTAACACAATGGGTACTGTCGCAGGGCGAGATAAAAATACAACGGGACGCCAGGTTATTCTGGCCGTTTACCAGCACTGTCCTTCTCTTGATTCTATTAAAGACCTTGGTCGGCTGCTTGGGGCATCACCTCTGCTCCGTGGACAGACTCGATCGATTACACACACCTCTTAATACATAGCTTAATCGCACACGAAAGAACACTCGCCCACACGCACAACAACGAGAGAGAAAACAAAAAAAAAGAATTTAAAATAATAGACAAGATGAAGTTCTCTACGATTATCGCCGCGGTGGCCTCTGGCGCTGTTGTCGCTGCCTCGCCCGTTGACAGGCGGCAGGTCGGTGGTGTAAGTCGCACCCTCACCAAGCACATAAACTGCGCCGTGCGGCTGTGACCTCGGGGGGGCTCAGCCAGATACCCATGCATAATAACCACCACTGGCGCCAACGTCAACGAGCCCCGAGTCACTGACCTCTTTCGCTGACCCTTTCTCCTTGTCATTCCCTTAGGTCCTCCTCTGCACAGGCCCAGAAGCCACGGGCACCTGCCAGCACATGGTGGCGCCCATGGGCCAGTGCCAGCAGCTCTCGGCGCCCTTCTACCAGAACACGACGACGTTTGCGCCCGACGGCGAGTACTTCTCGTGCTTCCCGAGCGCCGTCGACTGCGGCGGCAAGTGCACGAGCCCGACGGGCTGCACGGCGGGCGGCATCGACTACGACTACGAGAACAAGTACGACCTCTCCGAGATTGGCTGGCACAAGATCATGGCGAGCTTTGTGTGCCGCATGGACCCGGACCGCAACTGAGGAGCTGTCGCGGGCGCGGGCGCGGGCGCGGGCCAGGGCCAGGGCAGGGTAGGGTAGGGCGGGCCCCCCTGCGTTGTTGCTTCCCCGGATGTTTGTGACTCTTTGCCTGCATCTAGACTCCAGAGTTGGTTCATGCTCGGTACCTTGTGGTTTCGCGCCGGGAGGGTTGGTGAAACTGGGGTGGTGGTGGTGGTGGTGGTGGTGGTGGTGGCGGCGGCGGCGTAACGATACACTGGCTGGCAACAGCTAGTTGGTACATCGCAATGATAGCATTAATTGAAATGGAAAATATAATGGTGTGTTGATATCTGCTATTGAGTTCTTCATGTTGATCATGTCGCCGCGAATCCTTGATACCTAGCCTGCGCAGCCTCCAGAGAGGGCCCCTGTAAGGCTGTAATTAGTTACGTATTGCCCGTCATGGAGGTCAACACTTACACGCCGCCAATCGCTGTCGACATGGCGCAGTCTGCCTAGCGCGGCCGAGAACGCCCTGTGCTGGCTGCCCGCGCTGCGCCGAGGAATAGGCTGCCATCTGGTGACTTCCACCCGTTAATCCCACCAGCGCACCTTCCATCGTCCCGCAATCGCCGCCTGCCTCACTCTGGAGTGTGAGGCTCCCTCACTCTTCCCTCTTTACCTGGCTCACTCCCGCGATTGCCACCCAGCATGGCATGACACCTTCACAGTCGTCCACCCGCGGCGAGACACCCAACCGGCGGGCGTCGTGACAGTGACCCCGACCCTGACACTTACAACATGCAAGAGCCCAGCATCGCCATCGCCCTGGACCGCCCAGGCGACAAGGTCTACCGGCCCGGCGACGCGCTCATGGGCCGGGTCGAGCTGCGCGGCATCGACCGCCCTCGGGTCCGCGACCTGCGCGTCTCGTTTCGAGGCATTTCTCGCGTCACGGTCCCCTCGGCCCTCCCGTGGTCGGTGCCCAGCGATGCGACTGTGCGCTCCGACACCTCCATCGACCTTTTCCGCCACCAGCTCGTTTTGGGTGAGGGCGACCGGGCCGCCCTGCGCGACCATGGCGATGGGACGATCTCCTGGCCGATCCTCTTTACCTTTCCCTCGGGCACGGGATCCGCTGTGCCCTCGGAGAGCCCGCCCTCAAGGAGCCGCCTCGGTGGTGGTGGCTCGCTCCCTCCGTCGCTGCGGTGTTTCAGCCAACCGTTCGACTGCGCCGTCGAATACGCCCTCGAGGCGGACCTCGAGGCGGACCTCACCCCGGCGAAGCCCACGTCGCGGGCCAAGCCGTTCACCGCGAGGCGCGTACTCCAGTTCGAGCCCGCCACGGCCACTCTGGATCCGCAGATGATGTCCGTTGCGCGCAGCTTCACCCTTGCCCCGCTGCCGCACACGCTCGATGTGAGGGCCGACGCGCCGCCGTCCTTTCGAGCCAAGTTTAACTCCTTTATTTACCGAAACCGCCAGCTGCCGACGCCGTTTTGCATAGTCGCCCGGGTCCCGTCACAGCTGTTAAGAAAGGAGCAGCTTCCCCTGCTTGTCACGTTGCAGTTGGGCGGCGACACGGCTGCGGCGCGGCGCAGGTTCGAGGTCCGACGCCTGACTGTCGTGATAGAAAGAAAGACGTCTGTTCAGGGGCCGGGCAACAAGACCCTGCAGCACACCGACAAGACCGTCGTTATCGGCAGTCGGGATCTGGAAATCGCGCTGCCGCTCAACACGGAAGTGGACTTGGGACCACGGGTATCAGGCATCCAGACGCTGGACGAGCTCCCACCGAATTTTGCCGGCAACGGCATCACGAGAGACTACGATCTTGACTTTCTGCTCTGCGTCGCGTGCGGCGACGATGAATTCGAGGTCAAGGGACGAGTCCCTTCGCTGGTGATCCTACCGTCTGCTGCGCCAGGCCTGCCGAGCTTGCCCGCAGAAGCTGCTGATGATGAGCCCCCGAGCTACGAGGCTGCCGTCGGGTCCGGCTCCGTGGTCGGTGCCGCTCCGCCATACAGCGCTGTGGAGTCACAGGCAGGCCATCAGTCCGCTGCCATCTCTATCCACACGAAGCCTGAGTTCGAGACGAGAGGCCGCATCTTTGAGTTTGTCAGCGACAAGAGGATGTGGAACGAACGCGGCATGGCCGAGATTGCCTTGCAGAGAGACAGTGGCGGCAAGGCAAAGCTCTTAGCCAGGCATGTCAAGACGGGGAAAGTCTGTGCCGACCACTACAGTGAGTTATCTGGTGCTTTCCGCCTCGCCTGCGAAGCCATGTCCACTGACTGATCTGCGCTGGCCAGTCGCATCCGATGCGAAGCTCAAGCCCATCATCCAGTCGGACCGCAGCTGGACGTGGGTGGCGGGCTTCAACTCGAGCAGTGACAGCTCGCAGCCGCTATGCCTGGCTGCAAGATTCAAAGATTCTGCAAGTCCGTCAGCACCATGTGCCGCCTTGGGGCCATCGTCACGATTGTGTTAACGTTTCCTAGGCGCAAACGAGTTCAGGGAGGCGTTTGCCGGGATCCAGAAGCTCGCGACGTAGAGGCGTGGCGCATCCAACCCGGGGCGCTCGCGTTAGGCCATTTGATGTTACCACCTTTGATACCATTTTCTCGGGACCTGTAACGTCCCAACTGCAGACTCCCAATCTACAAGCGAGGCGTTGATGAGCATGCTAGAGCGATAGAGTATAAACGCACGAATTGCAATGCAGACTAGTAGTCCCAGGGATTCCTCCAAAGTGTCTTAGCTTGTTGCTCGCTTAGCAGAATGGCTGCGCACGCTGCCGAGGACCGAGATCGACCGGCTACCCTGCAGATGCTGTGTGTAAGCTCCGCATCCTAGGGATGTAACCTTTGGTGAGGAGAGGAGCCGACGGGACAATTGGCGATCCGCTCTCGACGATAGACGCGATGGATGGGCACACGACCCGGGGAGTGGTGAATGTGATGGTTCAAGCCAAGCCTTTGCCTACCTACGTCCGGAGCGGTCTTTGCCACTGGGTGACAACGCTTGCGATCTGAGCTTTAGAATTGCATAGAGCTCAATTACCCCAGTTGACAACGGTTTCTATCCAACTTGAGAGCCGCAAGAGGACCATGACAAGCGTTGCATACGCAATGGCGGCAACGCCCCGCCTCGGAGCGCGCTGTTAGCCGACGGCCGCGCACGTCCAAGCCGCGGTGATCTGCGCTCCTTGCTACCTTGAGATGTAACAATCGGCTCAGCGGGAAGCGGACGTTGAATCGACTCGCCACCGCGCGGTGTCAAAAGTCGAGGGGGCTGGGCCGAACTTGCCCCTCTCAAGGCAGCCGTTGACCAGCTTCGTGCACCGGAGCTGGGCGATGATAGTCATATGACAGCGATGCAAGCCCGTCGGCTCACATAAATATAAAGAACACCTGGGGCGGCGCGTCGCCGCGAGACAATGTATAGAGGCTCCACGTCGTAAACGTTGAGCTAGACTTCGCAATGAGGTCCTCACTCATACCCGCTCTCACAGCGGCCCTGTCGCTCTTCTCCGGTGCGTGTAGCTACCCAGAGCAGCGTTGAAGCCTAGACTTACACGCGCGCCCAGGCCTGGTGCAGAGCCAGCTCGTCGGGATACCGACCGTCCCCTTCAACCACTCGGGGACGGGGCGTTCCCGCTCCGGCACGTCAAGCGCATCGTCGTCGACAGCCGGTTCGCCCACGCGCGCGACACGTCGGGCCTGACGCTCATCCCGCCCACGCTGCGCGAGTTCGCCGACACCTTTGCGCAGGACCTGCGCGACACGCTGGGGGTGCGCGCCCGCGTTGTCGTCGTCGTCGAGGACTCGACTCTCTCGAAGCAGCACGGCCACGACGGCGATGCTATCGTCCTGACCCTCGACGACAACCGCGACGCGTACCGCGACGCGGCCGGCCGCCCGACGTCCGAGGGCTACACGCTCGAGGCGACCCAGGCCGGCATCGTCATCGCCGGGGCCAGCCCGCTCGGCGCGTGGTGGGGCACCCGGACGGTCCTCCAGCAGGCGGCGGCGCTCCGGGCCGACGGGGCGGTGCCGTTCGGGTCCGGCGTCGACGCCCCCGGCTGGGGCGAGCGCGGCATGATGCTCGACTGCGCGCGGCACTTCTACCCGAAAGAGTTCCTCGCCGACATGTGCGCGTACATGTCCTTTTTCAAGCAAAACACGTTCCAGGTCCACCTCAGCGACAACATCATCACGTCGCGCTACGACCGCGACAACTTCCGCGACCTGTACGCGCGCTTCCGGCTGTGGTCGCCCGCCGACGCCCTGCGCGGGCTCAACCCCCACCGCAACGAGTCGTACACGCGCCAAGACTTCGACTGGCTCCAGCGCCGCTGCGCCGCCCGCGGCGTCACCGTCCTGCCCGAGATCGAGGCCCCCGGCCACGCGCTCCCCATCGTCCAGTGGCGCCCGCAGGTCGGCTACGCCGGCGACCTGAGCCTGCTCAACATCTCGCACCCGGACACGATGCCCACGCTCAAGGCCATCTGGAACGAGTTCCTGCCGTGGTTCCACTCCAAGGTCGTCTCCGTCGGCGCCGACGAGTACAAGGGCCCGGAGAAGGAGTACAAGGCGCTCGTCAACGCCCTCGACGCCTTCATCCGGAGCGAGTCCGGCAAGACCGTCCGCATCTGGGGCACGTTTCCGCCCAAGAAGGGCCAGCCCTCAGACATGGAGATTTCGACCAACGTCTCGATACAGCACTGGGCGTATGCCTTCGACAACCCCCTCGACGACTACCTCAAGAACAACTACTCCGTCATCAACTCGGACGAGATGTACTACGTCGTGCTCAAGTGCTGCGCCTACGCCCGCCGGGTCGACGTCTCCAAGACGTTTACGGGCGACCCGTTGGGCAAGGGCGGCGGCCCTTGGCACCCCAACATCTTCAGCCTGACCAAGGCCTCCGACAACGCGCCGCGCGACGAGCCCCTGATCCAGGGCGCCATCACGCCCCTGTGGAACGACCGCGGGTCCAACACGAGCGTCTACTCGGAGGCGTACTACGCCTGGCAGGACGGCCTGCCCGCCCTCGCGGACAAGCAGTGGGGCGGCAACCTGACGCGGGAGCAGTTCGCGCAGGTCTTCCCCAAGCTGCACGGCCCCGTCGTCCCGGCGCAGAACCTGGAGCGCACGATCCCGTCGAGGGGCAGCACCATCCTCAAGTACGACTTGAGTCGGCAGCGGTCGCGTTCCGTCAAGGACCTGTCGCCCAACCGCTACGACGGCAAGACGTCGTGCCGGACGACGGGGTCATCCGTCCGCATCACGCCGGACTGCGCCGTCACGACGCCCCTGGAGTCCAAGGGGAGGAACTACACGCTCTCCCTGACCGTCAAACTCGACGCGCTCGACGACCCGACAAACACGACGCTGATAGCGGGCGGCGACTCGACGCTCATGCTGACGCCCAACCTGACGCTCTTCGCGGCCGGCACATACTTCCGGCTCAACAGCACGGGCATCCCCCTGAAGGAGTGGACCACGGTCAAGATCGTCGGGCGCGGGGAGCAGACGTTTGCGTCGGTAGAGTCCCCGTCGTCGTCATCGGGAGGCGGCGGCGGCGGCGGCGAGGTCGAGTTCAAGGCGGGCATCACGCAGGGCGACGCGGCGGGGACGGTCAAGTGGTTCCCGATGGCGATTGAGGCGCCGATACGGGAGGTGACGGGGTGGACGGGGGAGCTGCGGGCGCTGAGCCTGACGAGCGAGGCGTGAGCGTTGTTGTTGTTGTTTGATGCGATTGGCGATGTGATTTAATGAATTGAAGTCGGCCCCCGTTGGGAGATGCCGTATCACTTCATGAACCTTCCATTCCATCCATGGAGGGGTCAAGTGCCGCTGTGGCGTTCGGGGTTCAGCAGGCTGTGGTGTAAGTCGAGCGCTGCAGCAGCTCCCGGTGCGTAGGCCCCACTGTGTGATTGTGCGGCACTGCGGGCGTGCCAGACAGTGCCAGCCAACAGCTTCCAACGTTTCGGGGACTTGCACTAATAACCTAGCACCTGGTGGAGGCTAAGGGCCGGGTGTCTCAGTCTGCCGTGGCTCAGTTGGCGAAGCTCCCCACATCCCCCGCCATCGGCGATGTCATGGCTTCCATTGCCTCCATCCATTGACCACCCCTCACAGCTGTCCAGCTCCCCCGCCACGATGCCGACTTTCCTCCACCTCAGACGCCGAACCTCCATCACCGTCGTTGGGTCTTGTCGTCGTCGTCGTCGTCGTCTCGCCTGACTTTCTCCATCTCTTCATCCAGCACCAAGATACCTGGAACCTCTATATCCCGTCGTCCAACAAACTCTCTCTCCACTCAGCAGCACTCTCTCATCGTTGCTGTTCCTGCTACTGTACTGTAACCACTGCCGTTGCCCCCTCATCGACAAGACGGAAACAAACAACCGCCAGCAACCATGGCCTTCACCACAAACGCCACCATCACCACCTTTGGCGGGCGCCTGCTCAAGCTCACCCACGCGTCCGCCAGCACCTCGACGCCCATGAACCTCAACGTTTTCCTCCCGCCCTCGGCGTCGTCCGCGTCCCCCGCGCCCGTGCTCGTCTACCTCTCGGGCCTCACCTGCACGCCCGACAACGTCACCGAGAAGGGCTTCCTGCACGCCCACGCCGCGCGCCTCGGCCTCGCCCTCGTCTTCCCCGACACGTCCCCGCGCGGCACCGACCTCCCCGGCGAGCACGACGCCTGGGACTTTGGCAGCGCCGCCAGCTTCTACATCGACGCCGCCCGCGACCCCTGGGCCGCCAACTACCGCATGGAGTCGTACCTCACCAAGGAGCTCCCCGGCCTGCTCTTCGCCGAGTTCAAGGAGCTTGACCCCGCCCGCGTCTCCATCGCCGGCCACTCCATGGGCGGCCACGGCGCCCTCACTCTCTTCCTCAAGAATCCCGGCATGTACCGCAGCGTCAGCGCCTGGGCCCCCATCTCCAATCCCTCCAAGTGCCCCTGGGGTGAGAAGGCCTTCTCGGGCTACCTCGGCGACGACAGGGAGCAGTGGAAGAAGCACGACGCCACCGAGCTGGTCAAGGCGTGGAAGGGCCCGCTCAACTGCCTCATCGACGTGGTATGTCTCTCTCTCTCTCTCTCTCTCTCTCCCGCCGTGGCCTTCCAGCTGCTTGCGCGCCACTCTGCCGTGCGAAATGGCTAATCAAAACTTCTTCAGGGCACGGGCGACAACTTCTACAAGCAGGGCCAGCTGCTCCCGGAAAACTTCGAAAAGGCCATCAAGGACGCCGGCATCGAGGGCGTCAAGGTCCGCTATCAGGAGGTGCGTGCACTGATTACCATATTCCGCGTGAGGGTGTCGGCTGACAGCCCCAGGGTTACGACCACTCCTACTTCTTCATCTCTACATTCGGCGAGGACCATGTCAAGCATGCCGCCAAGGCCCTCGGCCTTTTGTGAGAAGCTGAACGACAAAAGTGGTGAAAAGCTTGTACAGGCCTGCGGGGGGCTCTTTTTGGCTGAGTTGCATATATCTACCGAACTGGGCCAAGTATGGAAACTCCTCTTTGGAGTCGAGAGCTCCTCGGGCATCTATCCTCTTCAAATAATATCACCGATCCTGCAAGCTCTCACTCACTACTCGCCCTCTGATGATCCAAAAATGCACAGCACCGTACCCGCCCAAGCCTATAGATGCCGCCGCACCACCACGCTCCTAAACAAATAACGTCTCGTTCAAGTCGTAAGCCGTGAAATACGCCCGCATCCGCATCGTTAGCCGTGGGAACATAACGCCGCCCAATGGTAGTAATGACTGAAACACCAGTGCCTGGTCCACTAGCTTATTCTCCTCTCCATCCCGGGGCCCAAGCCGTCCTTCTCCAGCTTGGCCCGCAGCTCGGCTTCGGACTCGCGGCGGAGGCGCTCGTACGCGAGCCTCTCGAACCGGCTCAGGCTCCTCCACCAGTGCTGCCCGGCCTCGTGCTGCGAGATACGCTCCAGCAGCTCCGCCGTCTTGAGCCTCACGTCGCGCTCCTTGTGGAAGAGGCCGAGCGCGAGGTAGAACAGCCCGGCGTGAGACTCGGGCGCCACGTTCAGCAGGAGGCAGATTTCGTCGTACGAGTGAATGTACTTAGACAGCGTCAGATAAATATCGCGACTCTGCGTCGGCGTCAAGCGCTGCATCCGAAGGCGGTCATGCATGTGCGCCAGGTCGAGGCCCTTCAAGGGGCGCACGGTGTAGAGCTGGGCAAGATCCTGCAGAGGTCAGCGAATGTCACGGAGAATCAAACTCTTGGCAGGCCTCGCATACCTGAATGTAGCTATAATAGCTGCGGGTGTTGCGCCAGCCCTCGATCCTGGTGACGTTGCCGGCGAGTTCCTTGTTCTTGGCTGCGTCGTCCGCCCAGACGTACCCGTGGCCGCTGGCCCCCGGGAGCGTCATCTCCTGGTCCTCGCTTCCGATGTAGAGCGCGCTTGCACCGTATACGCTCTCCTCAAATTGCGCGGCAATGCGCGCAAACTTGAGCACCCAGCCGCGCCACTTGGCCCGAATCACTCGCTCTCCGTGCCTCACGGCGATGCTCTTAAGGATGTCCGTCATGAAAGCCCCGTCGCCCGTCAGGTCTTGATTGTTATTGGAGTTGCCAGCGGCGATATTCGCAAGCGAGGGATTCTGTTGCTGAAAGTAGACCAAGCCTTCGGTGACCGCGGCAGGCTCAATCTTGCTGCTGATCTTGATGCGCCCGCTCGGCAGGTCGCAAAGGATGTCCCACCACTCTGGGTGGTTCTCGAACGTGGGATTCGTAACACCAGCGATGAAACCGGGGACATTGAGCAAATCTTCGATCTTGGTCAAGTCTGTGTAAGGGAAGGCATGTCGCGTGAAGCCGCGCAAGGTACCTCCGGAGGCCAGCGCGCAGGCAGCCAGCACGGCCTCGGCGACCTCCCCAGACGGCATGTTGTGTCCCAAGAACACAATGCGCTTCTGCGTCAGCAACGCGTTGACCAGTACAATGATGGGATGCGTATGCGTGCCGTTTGTTGTGAGGTGAGGGTGCAGCGTGAACGGCTGGGGCGACTTCGAGTGCGAGTCGGAAAAGTTCTGGATGAGCTTGATGAGGGAGAAGTCCCCTACAGTCTCCGGCATGACGGCTGTCGGCACCTTGATCGGGATGGGGATGCCCTTGTACATGACTTTGCTCTCAAACTCATGCGTGTCTCTCGGCACTGAATACACCGACTGGCTCCCACCTTCGACATGGGCCTTGGTACCGGCCCTCGAGATGCTCGTCACCTTGGTCAAGCTCCTGCTCTCATCGCTGCTTCCACTGTCCAGGACCTCGCCCCTGTCCTCGGCCATTCGCATCTGAATCATTTGTTCAAACTTCTCCACGAAGAGGTCCTTGTTTTCGCTCGCGAGCAGCAAGTGTCTCTCCAGGATGCTGAGCTTCGGCATGAGGGACAGGTCCATGGCATTGACGGCGTCATAGAGCAGGGCGAGAGTCTCCGGTACCGGGGACTTGAAATACTCCTCCAGGGCGAGCAGCAACAAGGGCTATGACTGTCAGTGACTAGGCTGAGCAGCGCGGAAATGTACGCGTCACACTCACCTTGTATATGTGCAGGAAAGGGTGTCGCGTGCAGATGGCCATGGCCTTTACAATGGCTCCTCGCTTCACCGTCTTGTCGTGCTTGGTGTTGACGAGGTTCAACACATGGATCAGCGGCGGGCCCTCTCCTCCCTCGGGCTCGCTGTCTGTGGAGTCGTCATCCAGATCGTCATATTGCTCGTCCTCGTCAGCCTCCTCCTCACCATCCTCCTCGGTGATGATGCCGGCGGCGCGGTCCCGCTGTCGCCTGCGCCGCCGCCGTCTGCGCTCCTTCATCTGACGCTCCTCATCCTCTTCTTCTTGGCTCGTGTCCTTGTGGAGAAAGAATATTGTCCAATCTTGGTTGCGGGCATGCGCCTGATCGGGCAACATGAGCTCGGCCAGCATGTTCTCGTCGCCGGTGATGGCAACCGGGTACTGGTGTTCCATGACGGGGCCGCGGTCAATGTCAAAGGACGCGACCAAGATGTACTCGACATGGTTGTCCGGGGACCCACGAGGGTACTGCGACCGCAGTCTCCGCGAGGAATGGGCATCTGCGTTTACACGACGCGGCGCAGACAACGACGAGTGCTGAGACGAGGGCCCGAGCGATGGGGTCTTGGACTTGGCGCTCGGGTCCGAAGTGCGGTCCGTCTCGGCGACGGGCGGCTGCGGCGACCTCGCCTGGCGCGAGTTGAGAGACATATCGGAGGCTGAGCGGGAGGAGGGAAAGGACAGAAGCGAGGCTCGCTTCGTCAGCGAAGCATCCGAGCGGTTGTTGGCGCTGTTATAACGGGATACGTAGGGCAATGTGGTTGTCGTCGCCATCGTCGGCACGCCAGAGAACCCGCCCTACCGTGGCAGGATACCCAGGTGAAGGGCGAAGACGAGGACGGGCGTCGACGCAGAGGGGGCGTGGGCGGCCAGCCGCAAGCCCCGCGGCTTGCTTTGTTCGCTGTCGTGGGCGGCCACGGACGGCGGCGGGATCGTGGGCGAGTCGCTGTGGTCACGGGCCTCGTTTCGGTTCGGTCAGTTCCGTCGACGGGCGGCAGGCGTTCGTCGGAGGAGCAGTTATCCGGTCAGTCGGCTCGCCATGCGCACCTCTGGCGGGGGATCCGCCGCAGACGCGGAAGCGGTCAGGAGCTGCTCAGGGGGAGGAGGGGCGGGGGTCGTCGTCGGTCGGTCGAGCTGGCGGGCGCTGTTTCCGAGGCCTCGGGCTGGCGGGCGACGACGGCTTGGGAGGTGCGACGATGGAAGGCAACGTGTCGCAGATGTGCTTGTGCCTGGTGGTTATGCGAGGCGATCAATCAATGGGTGCTTGGCAGGGCGAGGAGCAGCATTGAGACATGACATGGTGCAGCATCCATCTCTCCTTAAACTCGAGACCAGGGGCTCAAAGGCTCGTCGACCGGGCTGGCGCTTTGGTGGGTGCGGGTGTGGGTGCTGGTGGGGATCTAGGATCCATGGGATGGTGAGATGTGCCTGTGTGGGTGGGTGGGTGCGTTGGATGGACCTCATACTGCTGGCGGTTCCTCGAGGGCGCCAGCTTGCCCTGGAGGTACTACGTACTCGTAGTGGCTGCCATGGGCCTGACTGGATGGCGCGCTGTGATGCCCACCTCCGTAGGTTGGTGGGTGCCGCTGCTGCTGTCCACTGTGGTGGGAGGGCTGGCAGCTGGAGGCACGACTCGTCTGATGTCCATGGCCGACATTGGCCAATTCCTCGAGTTGAGTGGCCAGCGAGCACGGGGTCTCAGGGGTCGCCAGGCGCCGCAACGGCCCATCACTCGCCAATTGGCGCCGTGAGGACCCTTGGGGCCGCTAAGAGGGTCGCTAAGGGCTGCTCCCCAGCCCTGAGCTGCACTGGGCCCGACTCGTGCTGGCCTGGCATCGCCGACGGGACGCTGGACCTGACCCCTTTTTCTCATTCTTTGTTTGCTGTGGTCTGCCCGCCACCGCATCGGAGCCCTGCAAGGAGACGCCACACTTGTGCGAGCCACCAGCCACGCCTGCACCCCACCTTCTGCCACTAGGCCAGCCCCCCCCGCCCCAAGCAAGGCTGCCGTTGTCATGGCTGTTACTGTGTTGGCTTGTTTACTTTGGCGAGACACGGTCGCGGGCGCACACGGCAAGCCAACAACTCCTGCTTCGCTTGCAGCAGCACCACGACTCCACGGGCACCACACGCGATCTACTAAAGCACGTATTCTCGACTGCGACTGCAACAACTCGAGCACTCATCTCTGCCATCGCCCGGAAGCTTCCCTGCCATCGACCCCTCGTTCTCCACAGCTGGTGCCCGCCGTGGACTCGTAGATCCAACGTTCCTTGGCCAACCTGGCGCGCCCCTCGTCAGACGGCTCCGCAGCAGTCATGGTAGCAACCCCAAGCGCCCGGCGCCTTGATGACAGCGCGGAGCGAGCAGCTGACAGCCCCATCTACATCGTGACACAGTCTGTATCAACAGCATACAAGCCGTCTCCCCTCGGCTACGGCTCGCCTCCCTCGCGCAGCTCGCCCTTCCGAAGACCAGAATCGCCCGCGTCACCCTCGCCGCTACGACACACGACACCTTCCGCGTCGCCGACCAAAGCCGCGCCGTCGACCGGGGCAAGTCGTTTCGCGAGGTCGACCACGCCAACCAGCACGCAAGATAGCTGGACTCCGAGGGCGCAAACGCCAACTGAGACGATGGCGTCACCGCAACGGCCTGCGTCCTTATCCAGGCCCCCGCCGTCGAAGGCGCTGAGCAGCGGCAACGCCCTCTCCCAGCTACAGCCCGCGCAAGTCAGGACTCTGCGGGACGGCTTCCAGATCCTGGATAGGGACTGCGATGGCGTCGTCAACCGCGAAGATGTCGCCGACATGCTGAGCCAGCTGGGTGAGTCGTTTGATCGGTTGAAAGCGTCGCTATTATTTTGCTGACCAATCCTCCTAGGACTGCCAAATGGCCATACTGACGTAGCTAAATTCTTCCCACCTTCCCGACCGCAAACCATCGCCCTCGCCGCGTTCCTCAATTCACTAGCCGAGGCGCTCGCGGCGCTGTCTCCCAGCGCGGAGCTCCTTTCCGCATTTTCGGCCTTCGACGATGATGACAGTGGCCAGGTAGACTGGTCCGAGCTGCGCGACGCGCTGCTCAACACAGCGCCCGAGCCCGGCGAGCGTGCGCTGACAGCGGCTGAGGTCGACAAGGTCGTGGACGGCTTCACGGGGCGGCGGGCATTCAACCGCAACATGAATGCCCAACTCGGGGCCAAGAAGGGCGAGGTGTTCAAGTACCAGGAGTTTGTAAACTCCGTCATGGGGGCAAACGGCGGTGCCGACAATGGCTCCAATGACACCTCAGAGGATTGAGGGTAAGGCGAAGCGTAGGGGCGCGTTCTTTATGCACGGTATGCTGGCTGAGTTATGACGGACATGTACATTAATTGCCGCCGAGACGGCGTCAGTTTGGGATTGCAGCGTGTTTACCATGGTTTATTGGCTCCCCGGGTAGGCTGCGTTTGATGAAGGAGACGCTGACGAGATTGGCTTTCGGGACGGGGGCCCCGGGCGGAACGGTGCAGCATCAGGGATGTAGACTCGATCGGGTGTCTCGGACAGTTGCACAGCATTCGTGCAACGTGAAATATCATTTGACGACATGGCATGCGACTTTGAATCAGACGTAAAATCCGTATTAATGCGATAACGACGACTCAGGGTGCTATCGCAGCACAATCGGGCACGCAGAGGTGACGGAGTGGTGACCGTTCGGCTCTCCAAGCATCGGGTGTCTCTTCAGCGCATGGAGCCAAGTCAGGGCTAACGCACTCGACCCGACAGCGGGAGGAAAGCAGCTAGCCGGTGCAGCGGCGGGCCACGGCGGCGCGGTCGGGTGTCAGCTGGAGCCGCCGCCGCAGCAGTGGCCGCAGGGTGTGCCGCAGCCCACAGGAGCCGGCAGCGGCTCCAGCGCGCATCGGCAGCCGGGCCGGCCCCACTGAACCTTCTAGAACCGTGTCCGCGTAGATGCAAGACCCCGTTTGAGCGATGGCGGGAATGCACGAGGAAACATCATGGCGTCGTTTGGGGCTGCCGTGGCCCATTATTACCTACGAGCGTTTTGGCGCCTGCATGCAAGCGACGTCGTTGCCTGGCACAACAAGCACAACAGCAGCACATCCATGAAAGCCTAAGACGCCTGTCGCGCTGCTGCTCATTGGGGCGAAGAGCAGCAGCAACGAGGGGCAGTCGGCATGGCCGCCTGATAGGAGGAATAGGAGGAGGAGGTTGGGGGGCGACGACACGGACACGTCAGGTACCCACGGGGGTGGTGGCCGTCCGGACATCCATCTGTCCTGCCCGTCCATCCATCATCCACAGAGGCGTGAATCTGCAGGCCGCGAGCCGTTGAGAGGTCACGGGGCACCCATGGCGGGCGCGGCCACCGGTCGCACCGGGCCGCCTGACTGGTCGTGGGCTCGAGCCGCCCGCCGTCAACAACACACACCCGGTGTCGGTGGACGAGTAGAGCAGTCAGTCGTCGCTGTCGTGAGAGTGATAGGGCGTCGACTGGCAAGACGGTGGCTGGCCTCATCATGGGATCAGCGCGAGGCAGGACGCGCCGTGACGCGCAGGCTGGTCCTCTCTGGCAAGGCAATTATCGGATATCCCCATGTCGACGCCGCCGGGGATGACATCGTCATGCCCCGGACACCAACCTCGTCGTCGGTGCTTTTTCCTGCCCGCCTGGGAGGAAAAAAATATGTACTTCTGGATACCTCCTGCGACGTTACCCTGGCCCTGTTTTATTTTCCTGGGTATCGTGCTCTGCCCCGGCCAGCGACCCGGCCAGCCAGCCAGCCAGCCAGCCAGCGGCCAAGTCACAATTTCGCACCCACGCCCGGGGCCGCTGTCTGTCAATCATCTGTCGTTGCCGCTGATAAATCGTGGGCTGGGGCCAGGCTGCCCTGGTGGCCCTGGCTGCCTCTGGTGCAGGACCGGTGGAGGAGGATCGCTGAGCTGTGTATCCGTGACAAGGCGCGTACCTTACTCGTGGGTAGGCATTCTGTGTCGTGCAGTACTCCGTACTTTCTACAGGGCCCAGCTGTCGTCTGGTCTCGTCTCTTTCTTTGCACGTCGCTGTCCCGCTCGCCTCGCACTCACGCTCTGTCCTCCTCCTCTTCCTTTCCCCCATCAACTCGCCCCGTCGTTCCGCTGCGTTGCTTTGCTTTGCTTTGCTGCGCTCTGCCCGGCCCTGCTCTCTGCTCCGGCCTCGCTTGTCGCTTGTCGCCTATCGCGTTGCTCGTCTGCATCTGCATCTGCGTCCGCCAGAGGCACCCCCGGCTCGACCTTATTTTCGCTCGTCTTCTCCCATCTTCTGCGACTGCCATCGAGGCCTGTCGTCGTGGCCGCCGCCCGGGTCCCTCCCCCCCTCCCACCCTCCCTCGCGTCCTCCCGCTCCCGCTCGCCCGCCGCACGTTTTTTTGACCCAGCGCCGCCGCCGCCGCCGCCGCCGTCGTTTCCCATTCCCGTTCCCGCCGGTGGCCCCAGACTTTTCCCCCTTTGGGACCTCGACGCCCGTTTAGTAGCTTCGACCCCCCATCCCTTCGCAAGTTCACCTATCCGGCATACCGTTGTTTCGGGGACAGCCCTACCGCTGAGTCGAGTCGAGCCGCTTCGACGCTGCTGCCAGTCCCGCAGTCCGGCCGCCCCAAATGAAGTTCTTCGGCGGCAGCAAGAAACCTTCGTCCTCCGCGTCCAAGAAGCACGCCTCCAGCCCCAGCGTCGACGACCGCCACGAGTCGCGGCAACACGCTCATTCGGAACCCCCCTCGCCCACCAAGCCGTCGACCTCGTCGTCCGCGTCGGCCACCCCGCGGTCCTCGCCAAAAAAATCTTCGAGGCCCGCATCGTACCGGGACTCGACCCGAGACCGGGACGCCGCCTCGCCAACGAAGTCGTCATCGTCGCCGCGCACCTCGAGGCTATCCCGCCACGCCACGGAGCCGACTTCTTCCTCGCGCCGAGGCAGCAAGTTCGACTCAGACATCCATCCTCTGAACCTGCCCCCTGAGGAGCGCAAGCGCTTTTCCGCCCTCGCCAACTCCGCCATGAGTGGCAGCAACGCCATGGACATCGACCGGGAGCCCCCCGTCAACGGCGCCGCGCCCTCCTCGTCGCCGCCGCCTGCCACCCCGAACCCCTCGGCCCAGGCAAACTTCTCTGTGCCCATCCCCAACGGCACCGCCCACGACGAGGCACCGGCTCCCCCGCCGCACAAGTCCAACCCTTCCAGTCCCGTGCCCACCCCGCAGGACGACGCCGAGGCTTACAAGGCTGCTGGCAACCGCTTCTTCAAGGAGAGGAACTACAGCAAGGCAATTGAGCAATATTCCAAAGGTGCGTGGTTTCTCTCGCTTCATTCTCACGCGCCGTTGCGGTTTGGCTGACAACCTCTCAACGCAAACAGCTGTTGACCTTTTCCCCGACTCACCAACCTTCCTGAGCAACCGCGCCGCCGCGTACATGTCCAACGGCCAATACGAGGCTGCTCTCGAAGACTGCTCCCATGCCGCCGACGTCGATCCGCAAAACCCAAAAATCCTCTTGCGCCTGGCTCGCATCTACACTGGTCTCGGCCGGCCAGAGGAGGCCATGACCACTTTTGGACGCATCGACCCGGCTCCGTCCGCCAAGGACATGGCGCCCACTCGGGAGATGCTTCACCACATCAACGCCGCCAGAGATAGCCTGCGCGAGGGCTCGGCCGGGTCCATGGTCCTGCATGCTTTGGACCAGGCTGAGCGCGGCCTCGGCCCTAGCGTGAGCAAGCCACGCAAGTGGCAGCTCATGCGTGGGGAGGCCTATATCGCCATGGGACGCGAGAACTCGCTGGGTGAGGCGCAAAACATTGCCATGTCGCTGCTGCGACAGAACAGCCAGGACCCGGAAGCCCTCGTCCTTCGTGGCCGAGTCATGTACGGTCAGGGCGAAAACGAAAAGGCCATCCAGGCATTCCGGATGGCCCTGAGCTGCGACCCGGACTTCCGCGACGCGGTCAAGTGGCTGAGAATTGTCCAGAAGCTTGATCGCATGAAGGAAGAAGGCAACACCGAGTTCAAGGCTGGTCGCCTGCAGCCTGCTATTGAGAAATACACGGCAGCACTTGAAATCGACCCCTCCAACCGGAGCATGAACGCAAAGCTCCTACAGAACAGGGCGCAGTGCAAGATCAAACTCAAGCAGTACGACGACGCCATTGCCGATGCCGACCGCGCCGTGAGCCTGGACCCCAGCTACACAAAGGCTCGAAAGACCAAGGCCAATGCTCTGGGCCAGGCCGGGAAATGGGATGATGCTGTCAAGGAATGGAAGTCGATCCAGGAGCTCGACCCAGAGGACCGAACCATCCCTAAGGAGGTCCGCAAGGCTGAGCTGGAACTCAAGAAGAGCCTAAGGAAGGACTACTACAAGATCATGGGCCTGGAAAAGGACTGTGAACCGGATCAGATCAAGAGGGCTTACCGCAAGATGGCTGTGAAGCTTCACCCGGACAAGAATCCGAATGACCCGGAGGCTGAGGCTAAGTTCAAGGATATGCAGGAAGCCTACGAGTGTCTGAGCGATCCTCAGTAAGTGTCAACGCCATGCACATCATTGCGCGCAGCTGTGCTAACCCCCCTCATAGAAAGAAGGCCGCGTATGACAATGGCGACGATCTCATGGACCCTGCCGACATGTTTGGCGGCGGTGGCATGGGCGGCGGCATGGGCGGCATCGACCCCGAGATCCTCTTCAGCATGATGGGCAACCAGGGCGGCTTCGGCGGTGGTGGTTTCCGAAGCGCCGGTGGTTTCCCCGGAGGTGCTGGAGGCTTCCCCGGCGGTGCTGGCGGCTTCCCTGGTGGCGCCAGCTTCAACTTCAACGCAGGTGGCCCCGGCCGCGCGCGCGGTGGCGGGTATCCTTTCCAGTGACCAGCCGACACCGATCAGGACACGGCCGATGAGGGTGAGGACGCCGACGAGCGGACGTGGGATGAGGCCAACGGCTCTGCCTGGCATGGCATGGACGGCGAAGCCCGTGCAGCAAAAGACAAGCTGCGAAACGACTTCCAGCGGCGGCGGGAGGCCCGGGACGAGCTGGTCGAGACGTTGCGGCGCTACGGCATGGCGCTACTCGTCGCGGCAGTCCTGCTCCCGCCGCAGCTGGTCGCACTGGGCGTCGTCGCCGTCGGGCTCCTGTACTTGTGCAACAGGTACGTTTGGCCCCGAGGCGGCAAGGCGGCCATGGCCACGGCCTCGGCTGCGGCTGCGGCTTCGAGTGAATAGAAGACGCTTGGAGACACGGCGCACGACAGACAAGACACGCTTTGCATACACAACAATCTCATTTTCACGGCGTTTATTTTGTGTTTCTGGGGGGCCTAGACGTGCGGGATGGTCAGATGCCCCGCCTCTCTAGCGGACTCCCGAGGACGCGACGCTCGCACAAGAACGGCAGGGTCCCGGTGGGCGCCTGTCGTGGTTCTCTGCCTCCCCCCGACGGCTCCTCGCATGCATGGACACGGCACTAGATGGGGCGGAGACTCGTCGGGTTGACGCACTGGATACTGTAGCATGACTGTATGTAGACATTTTACTTTATCGGCCCCGCGAGGGCTGTCGAAGCAAGGAATTGTGCCTGCTCCTGCCTCTTGTTTGCTAAAGTTTTGTGACGATGTCTCCCGGATAGAGGGAGCAGTATATCGGCGTGATGTGGGTCCTCGAGGGAGCGATAGTGTGAGATTTGCATTCGCAGCTGGGTATCTAGATGTATGCCTTAACGCCGTCCCATGGATGAGGCCCAGTGCCTTCTACCGTTTGAGGCCACCGTCCGCTCGTTCTGAGCCGAGTCCAAAGTGTGACAAATGGCGCGCCCTTCCTCCTGAGCAACTGTCGTTTCCTCATCCACGCGCCGCCGAAGGCCCTTGCGCGGGATCCTGCCCCGATCCCGCGGTCGCAGTACTCGTCGCCGTTATCGTCGTCGTCGTCGTCGTCGCCGCAGCAGTCGCAGCA
Organism: Purpureocillium lavendulum; assembly: GCA_029168975.1. Classification (NCBI taxonomy): domain Eukaryota; kingdom Fungi; phylum Ascomycota; class Sordariomycetes; order Hypocreales; family Ophiocordycipitaceae; genus Purpureocillium; species Purpureocillium lavendulum. The sequence continues at coordinate 5,310,715 of JAQHRD010000001.1, forward strand.
CCAGGGGCAGCAGCAGTAGCGCCACCACCACCACTCGCCGCCGGCTCGACCGCGCGCGCACTGCCGCCGCCGCCGCCGCCGCCGCCGAGGGGTTTCCCGCCCGTGGCGTCGAGGACGCGGGCGACGTCGTCGCGCAGCTCGGGCATGGCGCCGGCCATGTCGGCGGCGAGGACGTCGCGGAGGGAGGCGAAGGCGGCGGCCTTGCCGCGCATGAGCTGGTTGCCGCGGCGGACGAGCTCGACGAACTCGCGCGTGTAAATGTCGGGGTTGCGGCCGTTCTCCACGTACTCGAGCAGCTCGGGCGGCACCGAAGGCAGCGCCGCGAGAGGGTGCGCGGCCGACGCGTGCAGCGCCTGCAGCGACGTCGAGAGCGTTTTCCTACACACACAGGTACACGCGCGGTCAGCCCTTCGGTTTCGTCTTCCTTCCTCCACTTTGCGCTTGGCAGAAGAGAGTCAAGCGGGAGGTGGAGGGGGGAGGGGGCAGGGGATGAAAGCATACACTTGGTTGGAGAGGACGTCACGGCTCGGTCGGCCGGTCGTGTCGTACGTCGTGACCTGGACCATGATGTTGTACAGGTCCTGGATGATGTCCTTGAGCTGCTCTGCAGGGCACGTTGTCAGTCTCGCGGGTTGCGGGTTACGGAACTTTTCGTTGGCGTGGGCAGGTCGGAGGGCTGCAGAGGAGACGTACGCTCGAGCTCATCGTGGCTCAGTCGCTCGACAGGCGCCATGGCTGCGGTGTTGTTGTTGCTGCTGCTGGCGCTGCCCGGGAGACGGTGATGATGGTGATGGAGGAGGGAGGGCGGGTGATGGCGCTGGACCCAGCTCAGTCGAGTGGACGGGACGCGCGACGGCAGACTGGGGACGGCGCATGGTAGTGGATTTTGCAGGGGCCACAGCCACCCCGCCCCCACTAGCAGCCAGAACACACGCAGACCACGACGAAGTACATGACGCAGAACTTAAAAGTTTCACAGGTTCACTCATTTGCACTTGCGGCATCGTTGTTCAGATTTGGATTGATCCGTATCTAGATGCAGAATCATACTCCCTTTCAAGGACGTACATTGACCTGACGTCTCGAGATACCTCCATCGGATCATCACGATACACGGGCAACGCACCAACAAGTCGCTTGCGGCATCATGTGCTTCAATTTTGCGACATCTGCATCATCTACCTGGTCGTATAACCGCCGTTGGCAAACAGCGTCTGGCCCGTAATCCACTGTCCCTCGGTGACGAGGAAACGGATAATGGGCGCAATGTCCTGCACGTCGGTGAGGCGGCCGTCGAGCGCCTGGCTCTTGTGGAAGGCGACAGCCTCGGGAGACTCCTGCGGGTAGAAGAAGGCTGCGACGCGGTCAGCACTCGTCACTTGCTTTCAATTGTTGAAGCAACACTCACGGGTGTCCATGGGTCCCGGGGCCACGGCGTTGACGCTCACGCGACGTGCCTGCAGCTCCTTGGCGACGCCGCGCGTGAAGTGCTCGACGGGCGACTTGGAGCCGGCGTACGAGGTGTAGAAGCCGGTGAAGGCGGCCAGCAGAGCCGTCACGATTGTGATGAGCTTTCCGCCGTCGGTGACGTGCTTGGCGCCGGCCTTGAGGATGAAGAAGGCGGCCTTGGAGTTGATGCTGCAAGAGGTCAGCGCGCGACGCACTCCCAACAGGTCGAGGCAGAACGGAAGGACCTACGCAAACATCTCATCGTACTCAGCCTCGGTGATCTCCGTGATGGGCTTCTTGAGCACCTTGCCGACGGTGTTGATGACAATGTCAATCTTGCCAAAGTCCTTCTTGACCGACTCGAAGAGCTTGTTGACAGCGGCCTCGGTGGTCAGGTCGCCCTGGTAGAAGCGCACCTGGACCTTGGGGTACTTGCTCTTGAGCTCCTGCTCCAGCTTGGTGGCATCTTGCTGAGTCTTGGCCGAATTGTAGTGCAGCGCAAGACCAGCACCGAGGGGCGCCAGCTGCTTGGCGATCTCGGCGCCGAGGTTCTTTGCGCCGCCGGTGATGAGGGCGACCTTGCCTTCGAGAGACATTTTTAGTAGTATTTTTCAAGGAGACTTTAAGAAGAGTATGGCAGTTGTGGGAATTGCAATGGAGCTGTCCGGCCGCCTAAGACGAGACTCAAACAGGATCTTATATAGCAGACGAAGACGGGTGGCGGTTGTCGAAGCTGCTGCCCCACCAAGATGGCGAGCTCTGAGGCCAAGCCATGGCGTCGACCTCATCGCTGCAACGTCTTGGGGCCGTCATCCCCCGTGAGGGGCTTGAAGAGGTCAAAGCTTGGAGTTGTCCGGAAGCAGCTGTGCAGGGCCGGGATGGTGCCTCGACGTTAGAGTTCTGCTAGAGGTCCAAATGCATTTCCCCGATTAGGAAATGTTCGACGTGGGCGACCCGCCCCAAGCCGCCCCTAGATGCGCCTTAGCGCCATCGCCGCCCTAGGACGTCTTGGACGTGTCGCATGGCATGCTGTTAGAACTTATTAGTGTTCAATGACACGCGGGCTGGCCTCCGGAGCCGATGCAGCGGACCCGCCGTGCTGCCGGATTTATGAGAGGCCGGCGTTTGGGAACTCCGAGTCCGGGACCTTCGACGCCGCGGTGGCGCCTTGGATCATGATCCCGCAAAGTGAATGTCTACTTGAACAAAGGAAAAGCGGCTCCCGGTTGTTGGCGAGGGGAGGGCGATCTGCACATCATGTACCTGTGTGCTCTCGAGTTGGGCTCTTGCTCGAGTCATGGTGCATTTACGGCGTCTCTTACACGTACACGGTCGTGTGTCACTCATGGTCCTGGTCCAGAACCTGCAAAATGTCGAGCTGGCTGCACTAGGCCGTTAGTAACAGTCGAATCCGTGTGATATTAGTGCAACATGCCTCAGGTCTGAGTGGAAGCCTCCTAGCAGCTCGTGCACAAGCGACGGGATAGAAAACACTTGCAAGTGGAGGGCCGAGTATGGGTGTAGCTTCGTGGGCACATTGGCGGCCCAGTACCTGATGCAGTCTTGGCTGTCGGCCACGAATGATTGGAAGACGGTTTGGCAATTATCGACTGCTCGGCGGCGCGTTAGCGGGCGGCGTCACGGCTTGCGTCGAGTCCTTGCGACTCACTCAGAAGAGGTATCACAAAGGCTCGGTTGCCGAGGCAGAGCCTAGCCAGCATGGAGAGAACCGTGGTGCCCATGACGCAGCCGGAGCGGAACTTTTTCAGCGTCTCGTCGCCGAGCTCCGCCTCCTCTGAGACAAAGGGTCGGCTACGGAGGAAGAGACGCAGGGCGTTGTTCAAACGACTCTTGCTCGCCCTGATCTTTTCGCTCACGAGGAACACCTCGGAGGCGGCCAAGACGACGAGGACGAAGAAGCCCGAAAGGGCCTTGTCGGTCTGGAAGACATCGGACCGCAGGTGTTCCGTGCACTCAAGTAGAAGTACCTCCCAGCTCATGGCCGCACGGTGCTCGGGGTCAAGGTGAGCAAGGGTGAGCAGGTTCCGGAGCGTCCACAGTTCCTCGTCGGGTGGCGTCTTGTCGTCCCAGTCATCGACGTCTTTGGGTATCTTCTCGAGGAAGCCCAGCACTCGTTTGCGGCGGTCGCCCGGTCTGTGTCTGGCGCGGCGGGGTGGCAACGAGGACTCGGCGGGCGGCACTGCTGTCAGAAACGTATCCGGGGTGACGACGTTGAAGCTTGCGTTAGGGGCCACGCTCGTGATGGCCCTTTGGCTGCACGTCGTCAGCGGCGGGTATTGCCTGGCCGGGCCACTCATGGATGACGAGGGGAGTTGTAGAGCAAGGCAAGCAATCAATAAAGTATTTGGCAATTGAGCTTGTGCGAGGAAGTTTAAGGAAGTTCAATCAGAGGTGGTTCGTGGTCCAACCTTTTTGTCCGGGCTGTGGGATCGCGACTGTAATCGTGAAAGGGGATGTGGTGGAGATTCGAGAATGGACGGGACGGGAGGGACTGGAGTCAGGGACTCAGGGTCGTCGATGGTGGCGGGAAATGGGGCAATAGGGTTGCCGCTGCCAGGCCCGTTAGGCGATCGCGGAGCGGGCCCGTGCGCCTCGCCGCGGGCACTTTACCATTCTAGTCGGAAACAGTCAGCGGTTTTCGGCAGTGGAGTGCTGTAACCTGTTAATAATGTTTACTGCATCAGCGAATCGTCGACCTTGTTGTCACCGAACGTCAAACCTTGGTGTAAGACGACGAGGAGGGACCACCGGAACCGCAGGAGGGTCCTTGCACCATCACCCAATTTTTTGAAAAGTGCAGATGGCCATTTGGGCTCTCAATGATACTATTCGGTCACCCCTCTTTCTCACTCTGCGGCGATTTTTGACATGCATGAATGCCACACTCTTCCCAGTCAATCCCCCAAACAGCCAAGTTGGTAGTTATATCTATCAAGACAATCAAGCCCAGAAACCTTGGACCCAAGTAGTCCTGGTTGCCACTGGTTTTCTCATGCGTTCATAATTCATCAGCGCAATATTCGCTCCCTAGTGTACTTCCTAAGCATACCAGAAGTCTTGTTTAAATTCATACGCATCATCAATTCCAATCCACCACTGGCCAGTGACTGACTTCAGTCCTGGCCGCTCCATTGCTCCTACAGCTACGTCGACATCTGCGAAACAGTAACAAAGGACAGCGGTCTCTCCTTCTCGTATATCGGCGCCGTGCCCTCCAGCCCGGCCGCCGTCCTCGCCCCCAGAGCCGCCCCAACCTGCACCATGCGCATCGTCCTCTCCGCCGCCCGCGTGAGCAGATCCGCCGTTCGGGCCATGGCGTCCTCGAGCGTCAGGGGTCCGTCCAGAATGCTCGCGTATGCCGCCACGCCCGTCCCGTATACGTCCTCGGCGCCGTCTCCGATGCTCCCGGCCAAGGCGACCACCTGGGTCTGCGCCGCCATCCCGCCGCGCTGCGTCGCCCGCCGTGCCACCTCGCTCGTCATCTTGCCTGCTGCTGACTGCGCGTCCAGCGCTCCCTCGGCCGTGAAGACGAGGTCCCATGGCTGCGCGAGTATCCGACCAAGGCCAAAGTACTCGTCGATGGCCTCCGTCCGTGGCCGCAGCGAGGAACCCAGCACCAGCAACCCGGCGCCTAAGCCGCCCGAGGCACCGGATCCGGGAGCGTGTGATATGTCGTGACCGAGAGAGAGTTGCGCGGCGCGACAGAACGAGTCCATTGACCGGCTTAATAAATCAACCTGTGCTGGCGTTGCCCCTTTCTGCGGTCCATAGACGCGCGCAACGCCGCGCTCGCCGCAGAGCAGGTTGTTGATATTGCAGACGGCTTCGATTTTAACTCGGCCTGTTCGAGGTGTGTTAGTGACTCGAGGCACATCTCATATGGTGGAGGGGTCTCGCACTCGCCTCGGCGTATGCTGGGGTGAACGTCTCTCAAGCAGATTCTGTCGATGGCAGAGAGAGAACCACCCCCTGCCGCCACCGGCAGCTCAACCCCTTTATCGTTCAGCAGGCGAGCGCCGAGTGCCTGCAGCATACCTGCGCCCGCGTCCGTGGTCCCGGAGTCGCCACAGCCGACAATGATCTTGGTGCATCCCCGGTCCAGTGCCGCGGCCATGAGCTGGCCGACGCCGTATGATGTCGTGCGTGTAGGATCTCGGGCGTCTCGAGGGACGAGCCGCAGCCCCGCGGCAGCAGCCATGTCCAGTACAGCAGTACTTCCGATGATGCCGTAGTGAGACTTGATAGACTGGCCGACTGGTCCGGTGACGTGCAGGTGGACGAGGCGGCCGCCATGGGCTGAGACTACGGCGCGGCAGAAGCCCTCTCCGCCGTCGTGGACGGGCATCTTCTGTATCATGGCTTCGGAGGGGCCTGACACGCGCCGGATGCCCTGCTCGATGCAGGCAGCAGCCTCTTCGGGGCCGAGGCTCTCTTTGAATCCCGACGGGGCAACAAGAATGCGTAGAGGCGTCATATTGAGTCATGAGATATTCGCTCCAGGGCCGGGAATGATACAGCGATATCCGAATCGAACCTTGCGCGGGGATTTATACTACACTTCGCCTCACAGCGTGGCCCTTGACGACCGCAGTGCCTTTGCACTTGGCCGAAGTTTGAATTACCGCATTGCCCTCTTGATGGTGTCGCAGCAGGGGGGGGGGGGGGGCCATAACCACGGTTTCGTACGACAACCGCTTGAACGTTGTCGCACCGATGACGACCCTGGCGAGAGTCGCGTGCAGCCCTGGACAGCGACGGCTACCGGCAATAGCGTCGAAGAGACACATTCGTCATCACCCGTGCCTGTGCCTGACGTCGCCAGCGTGGCTGGTTCCCACGGCGTCCCTATCGCGCGAGAGGCTGCGAGGTTTTCCTCCTGGTTGGCCAAGACTGTCATCTCGTGTCGACGGGGGCAGCCAAGGACCGTCAGGCTGTCTCTCGCTTGGCCAGAAAGCTTGGTACAAAGCTTGGCCGCCCTTCTCCACCCCGTCGCTATCTTCGTTCGTCGTCGTCGTCGACTCGTCGCCCCCGGCCAGAGGGCGCGGCCGGGTGTGTCATTCTCGAAGACGCCAGAAATAGAAACCCCCCCGGCACTGACTGAGATGGGCTTTGATCTGCGCCATCCCGTCGGCAGCTCTGGAGATTGGCGGCGGCAGCACACTCAAACACTCTCCCACCTAACTACTACTCCACCACATCGGTGCTGCACTGCCCCTCCTTTCGCGCGGCTCCCCTCCACAACGCTGCGAGGCAGGGCCCCAGGGAGGTTGGAGGGACCGCGCGTCTGGCGCATCGGAGTTGCGGTCACGCAGCCGCCGCCGCTGGTCAGACCCCCACTCGTCATTCGTGAGAATGAATCGGATCGGGAAGCTCCTCACGCGACCGACCGGCCGAAGGCGGACCCTCCGTTCATCGGATCCCTCCGGTGTCTGAGATCCTCACAATGCTGGAACAGTTCCATCTCCACTCACTGGCCTCGCGCATCGTGGCGCAATGGGTCGTTGACACGTAATCGCAAGCCTGGTCCCGGTATCTTGGCCCTTGGGCGTGGCTTTGGTTGCATGTCAACGTGCAAACAACTCGCCAAGCATGCAACCTACGGGATTGTGCTCACCATTCCAGGGGAACGCTACAGTACAAGCCAGCGCAAAGAAGAGTTCTGGACATTGGTCAGCCAACCTCCACTCCCGTTGTTACGTGGTTTGCAAACTTGAGTTCAGGGCCGGCCGCCAAGGTGCAACCCTGTTGGGCTGAAAAGTTTTGGGACGAAACGGCCTCGTCAGCGCGTGCGTGTAACAGGCGACTTCGCCGTGATACTGCCCCAGACGTCATTGTGCAAGGCTGATCCCGTCCCTGACGTGGTTGGGAATTGTGTCTCGTGCCAAGTTCGACACGGTATTCCGCTGCTCGCATTCCATGTTGCTGTTGTCGACTCGGGCACTGTAGTATAAGCTGGATGGCGTTCTCTAGCATCCGGCTCCTACATCCTTGTTATGAACCCTTCAGCCTGTCTCAATGCGTCTCAGATCATTACCTGTCTGACTGAGCAAAGCTTCCCTTCCCGCGCATCCATGCCCCAGAGCCATGGCGTGGTATCCTTCCCGCCGTACGACATTCATTGAGCTCGCGACACACGACGACATGAGCGACGACGCCGAAAAGGCAGATCCATCGGCGGAAGATGCCAGTGACACCCCGTCGCCACTCGTGGTATCATGGGATGGCCCTTCGGACCCCGCCAACCCAATGAACTGGACTTGGCAGAAGAAGTGGACCACGACGATACTGGTGTCCTGCTTCACATTCATCTCTCCATTTTCGTCGACAATGGTCGCGCCGGCGCTGGATGACATCGGCCGAGACTTGAACATCACTCCGGGTTTCAGCCAGGCTCTCGTCATGTCCATATTTCTCCTCGGGTACGCCCAAGGCCCGTTCGTGCTGGCGCCGCTCTCCGAGGTTTTCGGCCGCGTCGTGGTTCTTCAGTACGCGAACTTGGTGTATCTCGCTTTCAACACGGCGTGCGGCTTTGCGCAGACGCGTCAGCAGATGCTGGCGTTTCGGTTCCTCAGCGGGATCGGCGGCAGCGCCCCCCAGGCGGTTTGTCTTTCACTACTATTCCGCCGTGGCGATGGAGGGGCTCACAGCTGACCATGACTCTTGTCCAGCTTTGCAACGGCGTCCTCGCAGACTGCTGGTCCAAAGAGGAGCGTGGCAAGGGCCAGACAATCTACGGCATGCTCACGTTTCTCGGCCCCGTCGTCGCCCCAATTGCCGGGGCGTACACTTCCTTGAATGCGAGCTGGCGCTGGATCTTCTGGGCCACGTCGGTGTTCGACGTCTTGGTCCAGGTTGCGGCTTTCTTCTTCCTCAGCGAGACGTATGCGCCGCGCATACTGTCACGGAAGGCAAAGCACGCCCGCAAGCAGACGGGGCTCATGTACAAGACGCAGTATGACGACGACCGCGGGATGGCTAGAATACTCCGAAGAAGGCTTGTCTTGCCTTTGATTATGCTCATCTCCCATCCGGCAGTTTTGGCGCCGTCTATCTACAGGGCCTACCTATACGGCGTCATGTACCTGGTGTAAGTGCCCCCCTGAGGGAGCACGCTGTCCCGCACTCAACTCACCGCACGCACGCCAGGCTTTCGACGTTCCCGCAGGTTTGGAGCGGCACTTACGGCATGGACAAAGGCACAGCGAGTCTGAACTACCTCTCGCTCGGCGTCGGATTCATGATAGGGCTGCAGATATCACACCCCCTGATCGACAAGGTGAGTGAGTGTGCTGCCCCCATGCAGAACAGAATCGCCTCGCAAATTCGCAACTGACACTTGATCCTTAGTTGTACGCCCGATACAAGGTAGTATACAACAAAGAGGAAGGGTGCCCGGAATGGCGAGTGCCGCCCATGGCCATCGGCAGCATCCTCGCGCCAGCGGGCCTGTTCATCTACGGGTGGACGGCGCAGGCGCGCATCCACTGGGCGGTGCCCAACGTGGGCTGCGCACTCCTGGCCGTCGGGCTCATCGTGGCGTTCCAGAGCGCGCAGGCGTACGTCGTCGACGCGTACAGCGCGCGGCACGCGGCCAGCGCGGCGGCCGTGGGCGCGTTCCTGCGGACCATGTGCGGCTTCGGCTTCCCGCTGTTCGCGCCGGCCATGTACGACGCGCTCGGGCTCGGCTGGGGCAACAGCCTGCTGGCGTTTGCGACGCTCGGCCTGGCCGTCGCGAGTCCGCTGCTGCTGTGGTGCTATGGCGAGAGGCTGCGGCGGTGGAGCAGGCTGGGGCTGGACGACGACGGCGACGTGGTGGAGGAGCAAACTCGGGAGAGGCATCAGATGATTGCTCGGTAGTAGTAATGAGTGAAGGAAGAGTCTGGTCGCCCCTGTCTTTCGACGTGGACGGAACGACAAGTACGGCAATTAAAGCGGCACTGGCGATGGATCGCCGCCTAGGCTGCCGCTGGAAGTCTGCTGCCACCGAGCTGTCGGCGTCGCCTAGAGTTGTGGAGCCACGAGCTGAGCCATCAAACTACTCGTAAGTTAATAACTCGGGGTGGTAGAGCTACTACCACCTTAGGAGGGAGCGTTTTATGTCAAGCTTTCGAGACCCTTTGCATTGACCCGATCTGGCGTAGTGCCTTGGCTGTCGGCACAGGGCAGGCTCAACCGCCCGTCGATGCCGTTTGGCTCGCTCGCTGCCGATAATTGCTTCTTCCTCACCTCCTCGTCGCCATTCACAGCCCGCCCGCCCGCGTCTCCCAGCCGCTCAACCATACCCGATGCTGTCCCACCATGCGTTGAACGCAGCGCCTCGTGTCACGCGAGAGAGGGGGCGCTCGTCTCGTCGTCGTTGATCCGCCCTTCCGAGTCCCGTCCCTCGAAGCGACGCGCCGAAACGACGTCGCTCCGTCCGCCCACCCGCCATTCGACGCACCCCGCGAGCTAGAGGCCATCCGGATCCCGCATCGACTCGCCGCTCGCTCGCAGATACGCCAAGACGTGCCGGCAGCTACGTGGATTGCCCGTTGGCCCCCATCCCCGGACCTTGCATTGAGCCGTGAGACACCGTCTCCGCTGCTGCCATGACGCCGTCCGCCGGTGCAGCAGCCGCCGTCGCCACCTCGGGACCCTCGCCAACCACCTTCGAGTTCGTCGTCGGCAACCGTCCCGACCAGCTCAAGGGCCTGTCGACATCCCGGCTGCGTTCGCACGTCTCCAAGAGAGGCTGGCAGGCCCACTTGGCAGCCCGCAGGCCCTCGCCGCCCTCATCGTCTAGCTCCCTATCGCCTGCAGCCGTGCCGCGCATCTCCAGCGACGACCGCAAGGCTGATGCCAGTGCCGCTGCCCGGGAGCGCCGGCGGAAACGCCGCCGTGGTAGGCCCGTCTTCGTCACGTACGAGCTCGTGGCCGGACCGGATGTCGACCCTGATGACGAGGTCCACGACGTGGTGCCCAGGAACCAACATTCCCCCCTGACGACGCCATCCGCACTATTTGATCCCTTGCTGGGAGGCACTAGGGTTGACCCGTTCAGGGCCTATCCCGGCCCCTGGCACCCAAGCATTCCGGCCTGGACTGACAATTGTAAGTGTACCAAGTACCGATCGTTAATGAGCAGCGGGGCTAACTGATATACCTCCAGATGTCATTCATATGGCGGTCGACATCTCGGAGCTGGACGGCCCGGGGCACAAGGGCCTACTTCGGAGCCGGTGGTTCCCTCTTGTCTTGTCTGATCCATCCGTCTTCGCCGTCATCTTGCTCCTCTCGGCGGCGAACTACGTCTCCAATGCCTATCCTGCGAGCTATCCGTTTCCCTCGGCCGGCTCCCCTGTGAGCAGCGGCAGCAATAGCGCCGGCAACAGCAGCGATGAAGACAGCGACGGCGCCATTACCATTTACCATGCCACCTTCTCATCCCGTGGCGCCATCAGGCATCACCTTCTCCACATGAAGCAAGTCGCCATCTCATCCGTCAACGAAGCCATGCGCGATCCGCGTCGCTGCCTCTCCGACGAGGTCATTGGCGCCGTCGCCAAGCTGGCGTCCTTCGAAGCCATGCACGGCGACGAGGCGACGTATCACGCTCACATGGTCGGCCTGCGGAGGATGGTAGAACTGCGCGGAGGTATGGACTCTCTCGGACTGGGCGGGCTACTGCGCCGAATCATTGTCTGGATCGACCTGAACTCGGCCTTCTTGCTCCAGTGCGACAGGTACTTCCCTGGCTACACCTTTACGGGTCGTACGGACGAGGCGACGGAGCCGAACCCGGCCAGGTTTGTGGCTGATAGGTGATGGTCAACTCCAGGGGCTGCAACTTGGCACATGAGCGCTGGAGGTCAGGGAAGGGGCAAACCAGGCTTTGTTTTAGTCCGTTGTTTGCTGCGTAGGGCCATCTTCTTGGAAACTTAGGCGCGCGGTGATACATGTCCTGGAATGTCGGAGACCGGCGGGGTTCTGCTTCGCACCCCGATCTATTCGTACTTGGTTGCCCCGGGTCATTTAGCATGAAATGTTACGACGTGTAAATACGTTGAAGGATCTTGATCTATGAGCGCGACCCGTAGTCTGGCACGCCGCATAGCGCCCGACAAAACATCGCTGCCAACCATGCCCAGTTGATCTTTCAGTCCGGGTAAGTAACACCCAGGCGCCTACAGCAGCTCTTTGACTCGCACAAACAGCCCCTCCCCCATGGCCAGGACATTGTCGTGCTGGTCGCATACCTGCAAGCTGACCGTCTTCTTCCTCCCCTGCGTGACGGCGGCCCTCGCCCTGACCTGCACGACCTGCGGCGTGCGCAGCGGGCGCACGTAGTCGACGTGCAGGGACGCGGTGACAAAGGGGAGCAGGCGTCCGCCCTCGGGGCGGCGTCGTCCACCAAGCGCACCATCAGCCCGGCCGCCTCGTCCAGTATCGTGGCGACGGTGCCGCCGTGCGCCGTGTTGTCGTGCCCGTTGACGCCGGAGCCGAGGGCGAAGAGCGTGACGGTCTCCCGCACCGCGACCGGCGTGCCCTTGCCATCCTCCCGCTGTTGCTGCTGCTTCTGATGCTTCTGCTGTTGCGACGGCGGCGGCTGCAATCTCTCAAACGACATGACCGCCGGGATGGTGTCGGGAGTCTTGAGCGTCTTGGCGATGAGCGTGTCGTACGTGTCGCTCGCCGACCGGCGCGTCAAGCCGCCGACGCGGACGTAGCGAGGGTCGTCGAGGTACTTGCGGCACCAGGGTATGGCTCTGAAGTAGGACTCATCTTCAAGGGGCATGGTGCGCGAACGACGGGTCGGGCTGGTCCAACCCGTGGCAAGTCCGTTCCGTCGGGCGGTTACGTCGAGGCGCGGTGATGAATGGATCGCTGTGAGTCCGGTGACGGCACACACGGGGAGGTGGGCAATTGGGCACACAAGTCGAATGAAGCGGGACAGAGAGAGAGAGGGAGAGAAAGAAAGAAAGAAAGAAAGAAAGGGAGAGGGCTGTACACTTGCATTCTTTCTTTCTCCGGACCTCGGATGTCCCAGTTAACTAATAAACTAACCAGGTACCTTGCATGTCCATTGATGCTGTACGGACAAACCAGCCGCCACGTTTAACCGCGGGGGATGCGTGCCGAGGCCGACCCTCCGACCCCGACCTGGGGTAACAGGCGGGGTTTGGGTTGGCGGTTATTATGCGCTATCGAGCAACCCGAACAAGCGAAGTCGATCCCAAAAAGTGCCCAATTAGGACGCCTCTAATTACTAACTTATGCTCCAGAATACCCCCTCGAGTTCGAACTCGTGTGTTCGGGCATCAAGGCTATGAGTTCCCCATTGTATGTGGACAGCGGCTTGACCTCTCCGATCAAGAGCTTGTTTGTTGCATATCCCCCAAGACATCTTGCTTCTTCTTCAGGAGACGATGACCTCTAGGACAAAAGTTTGTAGAAAGGCGATATCTCATTATTTCCCGGCTGCCCAGATCTAACTACGCCTCCTCCTTGGGAGGTCCACTGCCCACTCTATGTACAAGAAAGTTGTTTAATAAGAAGAAGAAAAAAAGACGCCGTCGACAATCGCTCGCGCCAAATGTGTCTGCCCAGTGCGGTTCTCCAAGAGTCAAAGACGACATTGCGCCCCCGACATCTTCCCCCTGTTCAATCTCTGTCCATCCTACTTGGGTGACCTCGGGTCTGGCAACAGATGAATCCAACACAAACTGATTACTCGCGCCCCTCGCGCCAAGAAGAGAGCAAAACGATAAAACGAAGATGGGAGATACGGCCAAACGACAGCCGTATCCAGGTTTCCCCGGGAGGGTCGCGGCTGTTCTAGAGGAGGGCCATGAAACCCGCCACGCCGGCGAAGACAGCCGCGGCAGGGATATTGTTGGTCTGCGCGCCGGCCGTGGGAACCTGCGTCACGGAAGTAGTAGGGGTGGTGGGCGGAGGCGGAGGCGGCGGCGTGTGTATCTTGGTCGTGGCGGGCGCCGACTTGGTGATGGTGACGGTGGCCGGGGTGCTGTAGACCTCGGTGCTGGTCGACTCGATCGTCTTGGTGACGTTGCCGCCGGGCACGACGACCGTCTTGGTGACGGGCCACTCCCGCGTCTCGGTGACGTAAATGACAGCGAGGGACGTCTCGGTGGCGCCGGGCGCCGTCACCGTCTTGTACACGGTGTTGGGCTGGTGCACCTCGATGACCTTGGTCGTGGTGTAGGTGATGGTGTGCTTGTGGCCGCCGACGGTGATGACCTCGGTGACGGGCTGCAGGTTCGTCACCGTCTGGTAGTGCACGTCCGTGGCCGTGGCGGTCACGTCCGGGCGCTCGACCGTCTCGTGGATCGTGGTGGGCACGACCGTCTCGATGAGCTTGGTGGTGGTGTAGGTGATGGTGCGCTCCTTGCCGCCGATGGTGGTGACGAGCGTGACAGGGCATAGGCTCGTGATGGTCGAGTAGGAGACATCGGTGGCCGTGGCCGTGACGTCGGGCTGCCGCACCGTCTCATAGATGGTCGTGTGGACCGCCGTCTCAATCGTCTTGGTCGTGCTGTACGTCTTGGTCACCTTGTGGCCCGAGATTGTGGTGACTTCGGTGACCGGGCAGACGGTTGTGATGGTCGAGTACTGAACGTCTGTGGCCATGATTGTATGATCAGGCTGCTTGACCGTCTCATGGATAGTCTTTGGAACTGCCGTCTCAATGAGCTTCGTGGTCGTATACGTGACTGTATACTCTGTCCCTGAGATGGTCGTCGTGTGCGTGACCGGGCAGAGGCTCGTGATGGTGGAATAGTGTATGTCCGTGGCCGTGGCCGTCCGGTTGGGCTGCTTGACCGTCTCCTCAATTGTTGTCGGGACGATGGTCTCAATAACACTCGTCTTGGTGTACGTGACCGTCTGTTCCTTCCCAGAAATCGTGGTCACCTGGGTCACCGGGCAGAGACTGGTAAAGGTCGTGTACTTGACGTCCGTGGCCGTGCGGGTCTTTGTCGGCCCTGGCACGCTCTCATAGATGGTCGTCGGCACGTGCGTCACGATGGTGCTGGTGCCGGTCCGCGTCGTCACATACGTGTGCCTTGGACCAGTGATGGTCTCAGTGATGGGGCAGACTGTCGTGTAAGTGACCTCAACCAGCGTAGTGGTGCCTTTGGTGACAGTCGGCCCAGGGACCGTGGTAACGCCACCGGAGCATCCATGGCATTCCGTAACGGTGATAGTCGAGGTAGTGAGCGACGTGACGCAATAGGTTCTGGCATACGGTTAGCACCATGGAACCTATCCCATGCCGGGACTACCGCGACTTACGTTCCACTCGTCGTAACGGTTGACGTGACGGGGCAGACTGTCGTGGTCGTATACGTCGTCTTGGTCGAAACGGGTTTCGAGTGGTGCTCTTCCCAACGAGGGTCGACCTGGTGCCCAACGACTGTCGCCACCAAGGCCAGCAGCAGGAGGCTGAACATCATTGCGAGGGCTAGAGGTAAAGCCTATGCTTGGGGAAAGCTTCGAAAGAGGGAATATGCAGAAGCAGAGGGGTCATGCAGTCCCCAACGACGGTTACGGGTGCACTGGCCGGGTGGCAAAACGAATGCAATAAGTAGTGGTTGCAAACGACTGCAGCAACGGAGTGTCCGACTCTATTCACGAGGCTGGTGAGCAGCAGGCGAGAGCGAAAGACGAGGTTGGACCTTGTGGCGGAGAGGGCACGAGGGAACAGACTTCAGGATTCGGGAGGTTGGAGGGACTTATACCATCGCGTGTAGAGAACGGCATGCCTTCATGCGGGAACCTCGTAGGGCGTCACATCCCAGCCGTCTGACATTCTCCCTCGGCACTCTTTGCATGTGCAAAAAGGTCTGCTGTTTGTGATATATCGCACTGACGTAACGACGGGTCGTGGAACATATCCTAACCCTGACTGCCTCCACCTCCAGCCGCCCAATGCGCTTCCTACTCCAAGAATAGGACGAGCATCGCTGCTCGCCATGTCAAGACTTCACTGGGCATTCACTGTGTCCCATGGTCGAACAGCATCTTCGAGGCTCGCCTTCCTCTCCCTCTCAGAGGGAGAGGAAGCGACTCCCAACGTCCGCAATGGCGGCCGTCCAGACGCGGGGTTGGGAAGGAAGCTGGCTGCTGCAGGCGTGAAAGTTTGTCCCCCAACCGCCCTGGCTAATACCGCGTTTGGTTTAATGGTCCGGTCGAGGGTGGCGCAATATGGCAAACCTGCCACTCGTCAACTGCCCAACCTGTCGAGAGGCTTGTTGGCCGACGGAAGGAACAGGGGCCACGTGTTCCAGGGCATGCTTGATCCCGCTTCTGGGAGACGACCGACTGACTTTGCAACGGTATCACGGCAGGGGGGATACCGATGTCCAGCTACTGCAGCACTCGATCAAAGTTTGTGATCCCGCGAGTGGCGGCCTTTCCAACAGCGGGCTGGCGCCGAGCCGTGGCTGGGGAGTGGCCGCCGGGGCCGTCGGGGTCAGATCTAGACCGATCACTTGCGTCTCCCGTTCTCGCTCTGCGTCTCAGGTCGTGTGTTTGGTAGAGGTGCGGTACCGTCGCCTTGGTGTTGACGAGGGCAAGGCGACCAGCCGGCAGCGGGCACGACACACCCGCCGGGCAGCCACGGTGCTGGCGCACAAAACATGGCCAACCGCAAAGAAGCGGTATTCCATGTTCCCATCCCAGTGCTCCGCAAAGCGCCGGCTTAAAGGGAGGAGCCTGCGTGCGTCGCGCCGTGGTTGAGAGGGTGATGCCAGGGCGCGCCGTCGCACAAGCCCCGCTGGTCATCCATCCCAAGTCGTCCGCATGCGACAGAGCGGTCGCCGCGGCTGACTGTCTCTCTGCACATCGACCTCATCACCCGGTTTATTGTTCAATGCATGCTGCGTCTGAGCCGTGTTGCTGATTGTCCCATCCGGCGGCTGTGGAGTCCGCGGGCGTGGCTGGGGCAACCAGACGCCGTCGGCCACAACGGAACTCTATCCGTCGGCACCGCCAGCCGCGCAGGATAAACGGCCTACGTTGCAGGCAGACTGCAATGCAAGGGTCTATGACGTCTAAGTGGTCGAAACATCAGAGCGGCTTGCTTCTGCCGGCAGGACCTGCGGCGGCGGCTGGCACCTCGAGCCCAAGTGTCAGCGACAATCACGTCGACAGCGCAGCTCATGCAGCCAGACACATACCGTGGGAGAGCCCGGCTGCGCAAGCGCATGCATCCAGGCAACGTACATGTTCGCATGCGTCGGTGGCCGTCTCACGACGTTTTTCTGACGTCGACCGACCTCGTATTTGGCCAGCCGTCCAGTCGTGCCATTCTTGCTCGCCCACCCTCCATGTAACACGGGGATGCACCGCAGCGCACCGCTGCCGCTTTGCATCGATAAACGCCTGCCATCGGCAGATGCTGTCAGCGGCACGTCTGTTGACCGGACCCCCGCCGAGGCCCCTCGAGTCTTCGGCCATGAGCCCATGGCTGATTTTGTGCAGGATGCCACTGCATCTGGGCCCCCTCACGCGGGGCACGCCATTTCAGTGGTATCAAGACCATCATGGCGGGGTTCCCCAACCTCGCGGGCGTTTCGTGGCGGTGGCGAATATTGAACGGCATCGGCTTCAACGAAAGCATGCTGCGCATCTCAGGGTCGGCAACATCGCCCGCAACCCGTATGCTGAGCCACGGGAGCGTTCCGTTGTTCACACCGACCTCGCCGAGACGTTGCACCGAGGCACGCTGGCGACGGGCGAGAGGACAGCTCCCAGCAGTCCCGGCTGCGTGACAGGTCCGAGACGAGCTCGTTTGAGACATTCGGTGAGGTCTCGGGACCGTGGATTCCAGACTGCCCGTCGTCTTGCCCGCCATCTTGCCCGTCGCCCTGGCAGTAGCAAGCCCTCCGGGTCGGGTGTCGGGCAGGTGGTGAGGTCAGGCTCGATGGCCCTGCCGCCGAGAGTCGTACATGCCGGGCGTCACTCCATAGCTTTGCGGCGTAAACAGAACGAAGAGCGTCGAATTCGTGGACCGACTGGAGGGGCAGACCGGGGTGATAGGACTTTGCATGGGCAGCTGCAAGTATCTTGGCGGTCGCCAGCTCACCTGAAGTCCTCCACTTGCTGCTCTGGCTCGACCATCTGCGTGCCTTGGCCAATGGAGTCCATCAAGCGTCCGGAGTAGGTACTCCGTACCGACGGTCCTGTGGCAGCGAGGCAGGCGCGACTGCGTACCTACTTCGTACCTCCGCCCAGCAACCCGCTCAACCCTGTGCCCGGATGCCCTGCCATGGCACCTCGTCAGTCTCCCCGGTATTGTTGCTCTGGCTACAAACCCTACCATGGAAGATAGGGAGGCCCTGCCAGCATGGTGGACATGGACGCGATGGCTGGGCTGTGGCGGCATTGGCCCGGCTCCACTACTCGGCGGAATTCCCGATTGGTAGCCGGCGTCAACAATTGCCAGATACGGCACGGAGGCTGGCCATGGCTCTTCGCCACACCGCGGCGAGCCCAGTCATGATGATTGCTGTAGAAAGACTGGAGGCTGTATTCATGACATCGTAAGCTATCGCAATCTCTCGCTCGCGTCTCGTCTTATGCCCTCGCAAACGTCTGCGCCGCGTCCATAAACAGGCTCGCCACGAGCAAGACGCCGTTGAAACCCGCCATCATGTAGAAGGGCGCGCCCGTCGACACCTTGTCGAACAAGAAGCCCCCCAGCTTCGTGAGTATCAGAATCGCTGCCCCGCCGCACAGCGAGTACACGCCCGCGATGGACCCTTTGAGGCGGACTCTCGATGCCGAGTCTCCCGCCGTGGACAACCGGATCAGCGGCTCCGACTCGGTCGACTCGTCCTCCTCCGGCGCCAGCGACGGCTCCCGCCGCATTGGCTTGGGCAGCTCCGCGGCCAGCACGCCCTGTCCGAGTGAGCCCAGGCTGCATACGATAGCCCCGATCTGGCTAATGCCAATCAGCGCCACCACCACGAAGATGGCCGGTGTTCCTCCTCTTCCCTCCGTGTTCTTAAACTCGGGACTCGAGAGATGTGGCAGGATCAGATAACCAGTCATGCCGAACACCGTCGCCACGACTACAGGGTAGTTCACCCGGCCCGTGCGACCAGAGAGGTACCCGAAAAGGGGCGCGCAAATCAAGCCCATGAGCTGTGCGACGCCCGTAAGAATGGACGAAAGGACGTATGCCGCCCGGCACTCCTTCTTGAGTTCCGGAGACGGATCGTTCGGAGACCCCTGGCAATAGCCGTTGCTGATGAAATATGTGTTGACGAAGAGCGGGATGAAGAGTGAGATAGCCACAGTGGACGCTCGTGCAACGAACCCCCCAATGTAGCCCAGACCGATGCGGGAATCCGTGAAGCCGAGCAACACAGAGTCCTTCATGAGGTGAAGATACGGGATTACTTTCTGTGCCAATGTCAGGATCGGTCACGCGCATTGTCCTGGCTAAACGCACCTGTCTGCGAAACTCCGGATGACGGTCCATCTCGAGCCTCTCCAATGCATCACGCCGGTCCTGAATGCCAAGCAGCACCTTCCAACCCTTGCCTTCCTCGCCTTGCAAATTGCGCAGGCCAAAGAAGACGAATACTGCGACAATAATAGAGACACCACCAACCACGTAGAAGCTGTACGAGACGGCCTCCCCAGGCGTCACGCCATCAATCTCGCCGAAGCGGGCGGGCAACGGTAGAAACAGAGACAAGGCTACCAGGGCGCCGCATCCGGTAAACAAGCCGACGAAGCCGGCCAGCGCCGAGGGCTTGCCTGTCTTGGAAGAGGCATCTTTCCCGTTGGCGCCGTGCAGTCGTTCGCTGGACAGGGTCCTCGTGTATCTCTCAGGAGTGATAGTCACCTCCGATTCGACCGAGAAGGCAGCGCTGAGTCGTGGATTCAGCTTCGCCCGGGCCAGCGCCGCCGTGCTCGACATGTCGTCCGTCTCGTCGGTCAGCGAGGGCAGAATCGCCGTCACCATGGTGGCTCTGTGCGTCAGGGTCCGTCAGCAACCTCGGCTCCGCGCACTAACTCCGAGACTCGTCTCAACTTACGCCGCCGACGCTCCCAGGGCGAAGAAGACGCGCGCCAGGAGCAATTGGGGATACACATTCTTGGCCTGGACGAAAATGGCGAGCGCAAGGCCGATGATGGTATAACCGATGACGGCGACCCATCGCACGCCTAGGCGGTCTGACACGAGCCCCCAGGCGGGGCAGGCTACCAGGGCGACGAGCTCGTCGGCGAAGCCCAGGGTGCCCACGACATCGCCGACGCCCTTCTTCTGGCCGATGAGGTCGGTGATGACGAAGGAGACGGAGCTGTTGAGGAAGACGAGGAAGGAGATGGAGAAGAGCGAGATGCCGAGCAGGTACGTCACCGCCTGGGTGGTCGTCGTCGAGGGCGCAAAGGGCAGAAACTTGGATATCGATGGCATTGTGTCGACCGTGAATACCTCTCCTGGCGAGGCATCAACCGAATCACATGGCGAGGGAGAGCCGTCAACAAGTCTGCCTCTGATTGATATGGAAGGGACTCGGGAAGGGAGGACGACGCGGCGCGAATGTTGTTTGGGTGGGCGGGTTTATTAGTGACATTAGGTAATCCTGGCAGTCACCGGATCGTCACGTCACGTCATGACCCAAACACTCCAGCTAATTGCCATCATGCCTGAAGTGCCAAGAGCATTGTTGACCATGTTTGCATTGCTTCCATTCTTGGGATCTCGTCTATCCTGTCAATGGCCCGGCTGCGCAACGCAGGCCCTAATTACCCCGCGACCCCATTGCTGTCAACAACACACATGACAGCCAACGCAGCGCCCCGCGCATCTCTCCGGGTTATCGTCGTGTTGTGCATCTTTGGCCCCTTGCGAGTCACGTCTCAAAGAACCATTAGTAGAACTGCGTCTTTGTTCTGAATCGTAATCTATACAACTCTCGTCATCGATTCTATCGAGTCCATGAGGAGTCACTCGTGTCCATGTGTCTGCGCTGGTCCTTGGCCCCCTTTGATCCGCGAATGCCTCTATTGAGAAGCGTTTTCCATTGCGCCTGTAACCAGCCGTAAACTCCCATAATCGCAAATTGATTTCTCCTCATCATCGCGCCGCTACCATGCCCATAGCACCTTGTGATGCAAGGTCCTTGCGCCTAGCCGTTCGTACTCAAACGGCGAGATCCACGAATCGTTTGTGGACAGCTTGGCAAAAACGCTCGCCCCCTTCCACGACACCACCTGCTCGTCCATATCCCGAGCACTTCGGCTGACCAGGATCCTATCAATCAAGTCGGGCCGTCGGGCCTTGAGCTTCTCCTCCAGTACCACGGTGAACTGGGGAATCTTGGATCCTCCGCCAATCACCATGATGCTGCCAAGCAGGTCCCGCAGCTTCTTATCGTCGCCCTTAGCGGCGTTTTGGATGCTGGTCAGGATCGCTATATCTAGCGGTGCCACGGGGAGAACAGACTCCCGCTCCGCAGCTATAGAGGTGGGGCTGCGCTCTTGCGAATCGACAAACATGCCGGTCGGAGCTTGCGACTGCGAGGGGACGGGTGTCCCCGCAGCTCTCGTTCCGCCGGGTGCTGGACTCTCGCCATTGACCCCCTCTCTACCAGCACCAAAGACAAACGGCGGAGGAACAGGCGTGCTACTGCCCTCGGGTGCGGGCGAGCCAGCGTGCGATTCCGCAGGTGTCGCGGTAGCGCCGTCGCCTTTGCCGAGGAAGTTGAACTGAGGTTTCTCCCTGCTCGGCGTCGACACGTCCTGCTGCGACTGTGAAGGACCATTGACGGCAGTCGACGTGAGCGACGGCTTCACAAGTGCCAAGATCGCCAGTTGAGCCGCGGGTGTCGGATCGTCTGGGATTTCCACGTCATAGGCATTGTACGAACGCTCGACCAACTTCCGCCGGCCCCTCAGCTTCGTGCTGTTGTCAAATATGGACGGGTCGAAGACACCCATCGGCGCGAGAATGACTTCGTCGTAGGTCTTGAAGGCGAATTTGCGGGTAGGCTGGTTCGGGGCTCGCACATGGAACTGGTATAGCTGAACCGAAATGTCTGCCTGTGACATGGTACAGTGCTTGATCTTGAGCTCCTCGGCGAGAAGAAAATCGTAGCGCCGCTGCAGATTGATCTCCTGGTACGGGAAGTTGTCGAATAGCATCATCTTCATGAACGTTTCCGTCATGTCGTAGCCTCCGTACTTGAGGTTGATGCGCGAGTCCTCCATGATGAGGCCGTCTTCCACGCACGTCACCGACGTCTTTTGTGCGCCGACATCGACAACGCAGGCCTGTGTATAGCCAGCGCCGAAAGTGGCGGCAAGGCTCTCCTGGACAAAGCAAACACGGTTGAACTCGAACCAGGTCATGCAGGACCGCAATATCTGCTCAACGTAGCGCTTGTCGTAAAGATCCGGAATAACGAAGACGCAGCTATACTGTTGCCACTCGCTGTTCGTTTTCAGGCCAAGGTCCTGGCGAAGGGCCTTGTCCAGCAGGGTCTCGAAATCGTCGTACAGGTGCTCTTGGCTCGTGTAGTCGTCCTCGTTCCACCACCCGTGACGTATCGGCCACCACAGCTTGAACTTGGGATCGGAGTCGTCAGGAACCCGAAGCGCCTCGCTGCCGATGAAGCAGGAGGCGAGGGAGTCGGGGTCTTCGAGCGTCTTGACGTCTGTCCATTCAATCTCGAGCGGGTCGTTATGCTTCTCGATGACTTCGGCTTCAGTGCGGCGGTTGAAGGTCTGTACCAATTCCTTGGAGTTTGGGAGAACTTTGCGCTTGTTGGCCCGCATCTCGACCTTGAGCTCGCCGGACATCTTCTGGTATTTTTTTGTCCACTCCTCGCCATACTGCTGGTCGGCCGTCTTGGCCTCAAATTGTCGCCGCGGCAGCGCTTCGTACATTTCGGACTCGGTCTGAGGGAACTTTGTCGCGAGGGTTGTCGGGATTGTCTTGGGGAGGGCATCGCTGGCGAAGCCGATGCGGAGATTCTGGCTGCCCGGGTGGATGACGATGATGCGGGATGGATCGACGCCGCCGGACGGCGTCGCGGCGCCGTCCTCCTCGGCGAGGTCGGGGACCGGCAGGGGCAGCTCGCCATTAGCGGGCTTTGACAGGATCCGGTCACGGTCCCTCGCGTTCTGGACGAGGCGGTCGCGCGTGGCATCGTTTTGGAGGCGGAGGGCAAGGATCTGGTCGTCGCGCTTCATATAGTCTCTGCCGGACGGGTTAGCAGTCGCAATCCCCGTCTCGTCGGCGCTCCAACTCACGTGTAGTAGTTCTTCTGGTTAATCGGCGTGACGTCGGGCCACGTCGTCAGCTTCATGCCATTGTCGGTCCTCTCCAACCCTGGAAGCAAGGGTCAGCGCGACGGGCGTGGGTAGTCGGCCAGGGGCATGGCTGGATTACCTTCACGGAGGAGGACCCTCTCTGAGACCTTGCCGACCATTTTGAGATATTTGGCGCTGTGATTCGGCACGGCTGGCCGGTAATTGATGCCCGCGCAATGTGGTGAGATGCACAGGTTGGCGACGAGAGCTGCCGGTCATGGCATGGCTTCCCTTGGTTGCCTTTGAGACAATTGTCCGGTGATTTGCCGGTCGCGCCAGTTGGTGGCAGCTGGAGAAGCAGCTCCGGTGGCGGATGGAGGCCCCGATAGGCGGCCAGGCCAGGCACCGGCGCTGGACCCTCAGCATAGGGCATCAGCCACGGTGGCAGTGCGTGAGGCGCGCGACACGGGGACACGTCCAGGGCACCCGGGCAGCCAAGGCAGCTCCGACAGTGATTTAACCACGCCAGGCCAGCGGAAACAGCCCTGGAGCCCGCCCCACGCCTTGGGCCGCATATCGCATTCAACCGGTACTTCGTGGGCAGGTATGACCCGGATCCCATTTAAGGTGCTGACGCCGCAAGTGGTATGCATGACATTTCACCACAACGTGTTGGCGGTGCCTTTCCATACGAGATTTGACATGCCTTGTACTGCGCACATGAAGTGCCGGATGATAACCGGCAGCTTTACAGCAGCCACCCAAACGGAAAGGCTCAAGGGTCTGAGTGAGACTGGACGAGCTGAGTGAGACAGTTTGAGCCGGTGGCCAACCAGCAAGCACAGAATGCCTTGCTCAACAGAGCGGGCAAGCAGGCTCTTGCGCATGTCCAGCCACGGGCGCACAGTCGTCCACCTAGTACATGGAATGGCTTTTCCCCCTCGAATCCCACCACCGGGAGACTCGCACCGTATCTCGTCTTCATCCCCGCCTGCGAGGTCTTGGAGGTCAAGCTCAGTACAACAACGTCACGACCAGTGCCTGGTCGGAACGACTGCATCAAGTCACGGACATTGCTGCGCTACGGGTTGACAAGATTCGCTCGAACTGAACCAAATCCAACGGCCGTCGAAAGGCGCTGCTGGGCCGACGATCCATCACCAGGCAAACGTGGGAAGCTCTATGCAAGCCCCTCCACGCCATCGACCGATCGGGGCAAAGCTCGTGGGTGATCGTTGGTCCCTGACTCCTTGCGAAGGCATCAGCCTCGGCCGTGAGGGGAACACCAGTCAAGCGTCGTGCCGTCCGCCATTGCGTTGACATCGCAGCATCAAGAGCTGCGTCACCTGCCGCCTCTGTGCAATACGTGGCATCGAAACGGTGCCGCCTCTGTAGCACAACGTCGCTGCGCCGACTCGCCAACGCCATGTCCAACGCTACACTAACCGGCTTCTCAGCCGCGGGCCTCGACGGCCACAACGGCGCTGCGCAGCAGCAGGTCTCGTGGTCGGCGGCATTTGCCTTGGCCTTGGTGGCCTATGCAAGCGCCTGTTCCTTCCTGCGCTTCCGCCGGTTCAAGGACATACACGGGCGCTTCCCGTATCCGGACCGAGCCTCGCTGTCGCGCATGACCAACGAAGACGCGCAAGCCATAGTCCACTCCATGAGCTCGTGGGAGTGTCCGCTCTTCTTCGACTTGGGCCTGAGATACGCCCTCTTCAAGGTGTCTTGGCCCTCACGCCCCTGGTTCCACCCGTGTCTAACAGTGTCAAGACATATGCCGTGGACAGCATCGCGAGTCTGCTGGTGGCTGTGAGCGATCTGGCGCAGCCAGACCAGGCCCCAAAGAGGTAAGCCTCGCGACGGATGTGCGGCATCGCATCGCAGGAAAGGCAAGAGAAGGCTAATGGGTCCTTCAGATACGAGGACACCGAAATCATATTCGTCGCGTGAGTGGCACCCTAACTGGTGGAAATCATGGCGCAAGATGCTGATTGTGCCCAGCTTCGCCCAGTTCCATCCCAACTCTCCGCTGCTGCACCAAGCGGTAGGGCGGATGAATTACCTCCACGCGCCCTACATCAAATCCGGCAAGATTACCAACGAGGACCTCGTCTACGTGCTCTACACCGCCATGGTCGAGCCCATCAGGTTCTTCCGTCTCTATGAGTGGCGGGCCATGTCTGAAATGGAGGAGGCGGCGCAGTGCACCCTGTGGAAGTACGTCGGCGACATGATGGAAATCAACTATGCTGCCGTGCTGGGCAAGAACCAGTGGCGGGACGCCCTCGAGTTCAGGGACGATGTCACACGATGGGCGTGCAAGTACGAAGAAGATCATGTCCGGCCCAGTGCCGAGGTAGAGCGGCTGGGCGAGGTCCTCATCGACCTCCTGCTATCCGCATATCCCAAAGCGGCAAGGCCGCTAGGATATCAGCTGGTCCTGGTCCTGTTAGGAGAGAAGCTGCGGTATGCGTTTAGGTGCGTTTCACCTTTCAAACTACGAAACGACCGTCCAAACTGACGCCAAGCCAGGCTCCCCGAACCGGGCGTCGCCGTCACAGCGTTCGCCTACTCTCTCCTGCTCCTGCGCAAGCTCTTCTTGAGGTTCCTGGCCCTACCGCGGCGCAACCCGCTCAAGTACTTGTCCGACGCGCCAGACCCCAAGACCGGCCGCATGTCGCACAACCGCTACCTCAAGGAGCCCTGGTACACCCCCGCCACATGGTCGTCTCGCTGGGGCCCGGTGGCCCTGGCTACGAGGGCGTACGGCGGCATCGTTCCCGGTGATAAGCCCGAGTTGAAGCCCGAGGGCTTCCTGTGGGAGGACGTGGGCCCGCGGGGCAAGATGGGAAAGGGCGCCGAGGAGTCGGCCAACCTGGGGCAGCGGGCCGGCAGAGTCGCAGAGCGCAAATGCCCCTTTTCCGTGGCTGGCAAAGCTTGAGCCTGCATATATACGGCTTGCGTGCCGACTATCCGTGAGCGACGGGTCTCGAATTGCAGTTCGACTCGGCCGCGTATTGATCGCGGGCTGCGTGGACTTGGCCATGCATGCACGTTAAGGTTCTTGTATTTTCCGCGAGTAGCACCAAGAACTTATTCCACCTTCAAAGTGGACAGGCTTCCCGTAAATCTCGGTGAGGGCAGAGCCGGAGGACATAGTCCAGATCGTACTGCACATTGAAGGACATTAGTGGCAGGCAACTGGTCGACGTGTCAAGTTTTACTTCGCCCGCAGTACTTCGTAGGCGGTGCCAGATCCAGGGTAGGCTGCCTCGGTCAGGTGACGTAGCCAGGCCAATGACGTTGCGACAGCCACCTGTAATGCCAACCTCCTCCCTTGGCTTCAGCTATGTCGACCGCTTGTCACATCGTATCCTCACCTCGTTAGAAGGCCCAAAAGCAGACCGGTCATCATCTCCAACGCCAACAAGTCCGCTATCGGGACCGCCCCGCCGTTGTATCCCATACGTGGAGTATCTGTACAGGCTCGCTCCGCGATCCTTCATCACAAAGAGACAGTGCTCTCTCTCTCTCTCTATCGTGGAAGGAAGAGGCCGCAACGTCACACCACCGATACTCGCACAACATGCCTCCCATCCCAGTTTATAGCTCCAGTCCTATCAATGCCTCCAAGGCATCAGGTGTCACACCCCACACCACCAGCCCGCCGGCAAACACCGGCCCAGATCAGCAGAAGGCGGAACTGCAGACGCGCCAGGCGCCAGGGCGACAGCAGTCGTATCCCTCAGCCCAGCCGGGGGCGGTGCCGTCGTTGCCAGTCCAGACGGGGCTGCCGCAACCATCGTCCAAGACTCAACCCACGCCCACATCGACGACGGGTCAACCGTCCAGCCCGCCCTTGCCACAGCCAGGCGCCGTTCCTCTGCCGCCTGGCGGGCCGAAGCACGTTCCCCCACCACCGAGAGCAGGAGAGTCGCTGCAGCACCCCACGCCACGGTGCCCGCACATTTGCCACCGCAAATTTCCTATCAGCCGCCTGTAGCCTCACAGCCGATACAGGGCCGCACGTCGACGACCACAGCCGCGCCGGGCGCCCAGATGGGGGGCCCGTACCCGACCTCGTTGCGCGAGGGCGATGCGTCAGCGAGCTACGAGCATCCACCCGGGTATCAGCAGGACGTCCACGCATCTGAATTCAGCAGCAGCCAGAGAGCAGCTCATGCCGCGGCCGCCGGCCACGACTCAGGGCTGATGTCTTCGTTTGGTCAGGACGACCAGGCGGGCGTGTGGGACGCGGCCAAGAAATGGGCAGCGGCAGCCGGAGAGAGCCTGGCAGCCGCGGAGAACGAGGTATGGAAGCGGATCAACAAGGACTAGGAGGCCCTCTTGTGCCGAGCCAAAGCGCAAGGGGAAGGGTTCCGAGAGCGCGAGGCCGTCCCCGTCTAGTCCAAAAGTTAAGGTTAAATCGGCGCCAAGACCTGACT
Source organism: Purpureocillium lavendulum (assembly GCA_029168975.1). NCBI lineage: Eukaryota > Fungi > Ascomycota > Sordariomycetes > Hypocreales > Ophiocordycipitaceae > Purpureocillium > Purpureocillium lavendulum. The sequence goes on from JAQHRD010000001.1 coordinate 5,337,903, forward strand.
GCCGAGATGCACACTGCCGGGCGGACGCCCAGAATGGGGCCATTTCTTGTTCTAGCTCGTTCGATCAGCGTTCCCCGGCAAGGGATTGCCTTGCTCCAGTGGTCGACGGTACCGGAGTCGGCGCCACCACGGTACTCGTAGTCCGTACAGCAGTCCGAGTACTCGTACGTGCGTGTACCTACCTTGCCGGCCTAAGTACCTACCTAGACAGCGAGCGGAGCTCGTCGTTTGATGAACAGATGACGTCCCGGAGCGGCATGTCCGAGAATCAAACCAGCTTTTGTTCGTCGCTGAGAGTTTTGCCCAGGTTGATTATCCTCGAGCGCCCAAAAACGGGCCGAGAAAATGTGCTCATCACTTTTGTTGATTGGCCGTGACCGGGTGTGTGCCCCTGTGGAGCGTTCGAAACACCGGTGGTCGCGAGGCCAAGCGCCCATGGTGTCACGCATATCACCCCGGCACAGACAGGCGCGCGCGCATCCGCGCGGACCAGGCAAGGCTCGGGAGCCGGGCCACGGGAGCATCGCATCGCATCGCATAGCGCATCGCATCGCATGCGCAAACGCCTAATCGAGGCATGAACTGCGCGGGACTGGGAAATCGGATCTCCCCGAGGTTCGCGGCCATCGTACCGCATGAATTCGTCCGTTCAATGCAAGGACGAACAGCTACGTTAGCTGCCGTTCCCGCCGTCGCGGAGCACAAAACATTGATATTGATATTCCGGTGAGGGGCGCGCGAAGAGAAACCTGCCGCCTGCCCAGTTCCTGGAGCGAGATTGGCTCCATGACGTGCCAGCCGCGCGCATTCGGAGGGGCCGTCACAACGGCGCGGACACAACGTGGGATGCCCGGCGACCCTCCTTGACTCCATGAGTCCCCTGGGGGCCATCCGTCTCTGCGGCGACGGCGGCGGCGGTTCGCCAGGAGCGCGCAGCGTAGACTCAGCCAAGAGTCGGATGCTGTGCTCAGGCGCGTCCGTGAGCTCATGATTGATTGCCCCTGCAACTCCTCAACTCAATAGAGGCTGCGGGAATCCACCAGTGGAGAAGAGCGCGCGGACAGGCGATTCCCCATGGCGCCATTCCACGCCGGCGACTGGCCGCCCTGCATGGGACAATCGCATCGCCGCCCATGGCCGCCGCCGTCATGGGCCGCCTGGTTGCACGGATAGTACAGTACAGTAGTTAGCTACTGTACGAAGTAGGCCCTGGCACCCATTCCTCGAGTCGTCCGCTGGCGCTACGGGAGTCGAGACGATGGATGCAAAACACCAGAAGACGCTGTCGTCCCGTCGGTTCCTCTATACCCGTGCTGCGACGCAGGCAGCCTTGGCACCGCCGGAGCCGGAGCCGGTGCCCCTGCGCCGTGCCGTGCTCTGCCATCGCGGACCTAGGAACTCGTTTTGTTCGTGCCATGTCGATTAAGCCATGGGGTCACACGACGCACGCTGTGTGTGACAGATCTGAGACGCGCAGGCTCCGACCAGACTCACCGGAGGCTGCCGTAGACCCTGGCTGGGGGGGACGCACACCCCCCACCTGTGCAGCTTTCGAAACCACGGCGAGGAACTAGATTGCTCGACACAGGTCGAGCGCTGGCTCCCTACCCTTATGGCCTACATCAGCGGGTATGGAGTTTTATACGGAGTATGTACACGCCACATAGAGCTGGAGTGGCATTCGCCCTTGGCAGCAGTTGGCGCGCTGCCTACCTTAGTCTCTAGTATCTCTAAAAGTTACCAGCCCGCCGCGGGCGGGTTTGGGAAACGAGGGTGCAGCTGTGTTGTAGACTGCGAACCAGGGGAACAGCGATATCCGGGTATTCGAAGGATCGCAGAGCGAACGGGCCGAATTCTACGTTGCCTTGGCTTCCAGAACCTACATACGAGTACTCGCATGCAGGTGAACCAACCGTGTTGCAAGGTGGTGTTGCTGCCCCTTGGCTCTGGGCGTGGGAGCCGCCCACGTCGTGCTCCCATCTCCGTGACCGGCATCCGCCCTCCCTCGGGGACGTTGCCAGACCCCGCAAAGAGAGGCCTAGGAGCTCGCCAGTCGAAGCTGCGTCTATCCCTTCGTGCTTCGTACCGTATCAGGAGACCGAGAGAAACAGGGTAAAGAATCTGCCGCGGCTCCATGCCTCAGGTGTGGATTTTACCTTTCGCGACCTAGACGACGGAGCCCTCTGGCACTCACCCAGTCGCAAGACTCGCAACCCTCTCACCCCAGCCACAGGCAAAGTCACAGCCCCTATGGCGCGCGGCGCCTAACGTGGGCCCCATTCTGAGTACTCAGTCTCGAAGCGCCGCGTCTTTCAGACAGGAGGATGTCTGACTTCGTCCCATCAACACCATGTCATGGACCGCCGCTGCCGCGCGCGCAACCGTGGTGGGTCTGTCGACGAGCAGCCTTTCTCGGCCATCAGAGAAGCTTTCTTGGCGTCGCCTTGTATGAAATCAGTTCAGCTTCACCTTGAGTTCGCGAGCGACCGGCCTATGACTGGCGCAATCGACAGTGAACAGGCTTCTAGCGCAGGCGATCGTGCGTGTAGTGACGTCTTGTCGGCTACCCCGTGTGTACGAGTACAGCTGAGACTCCAAGACAGGCCTCCGGCTGGATATTTCCGCCGTCGGATCGTCGCTACATCTTTCTTGTGCAAGACGACTAGTCTTTCCGAGTTTCTCGGCCTCAGGCAGACCATAGTTCAAGCCATCCCTTGACATCCGCCGTCCTTTTCCCGGGGCATGGGAGCCGTGACTCTGCGACGGGTCTCTCGGGGCGGGTGGTACAAGTGGTAGTAGGTGATGGCCAAGGCACGGTTAGTGAGTAGAAAGGAGAGAGGCCAGGACGCGCCGTGCCCTCCCCTCGCAAGGGGCAAGTGATCGTGAAAGTGACGACAGAATTTGCGCGGATAAAACCAGTCGCGTGTCTGGGAGCCGCATCGATATGTCGACGACCGACAAAATCGTTCTCACATGTTGATGAGGGTCGTGTACAGTACAGGTACGGGTACACGGTTGCAAGCTGATGTTGACCCTCTATGTTGAACCAGCGGTTGCGTGGGCCGCAGATTTCGGCATCGGTGCTTCCCGGTCCTTTACATCCCTGACCCTGGCATCGGCTTTGGCTGACTCGTCGTATTCTCACTCGGACGCATCGTTCCGATCACATATGGCGTCGACGATCATAGTTTGGAATGTATCGTGGGTGCACAAGTTAGGCACTCGACGCTCAATCGACGATAGCCGCGTGTCCGACATGCCCCGCGCCTCAGTACTAGACTGGGACCTTTTTCGACGGGTACGGAGTGTAGTGTTGCCGATTGTGCACGTCCCAGACTTTGCCCCTTCTATGGCTGTCACGGACAAAGAAGGGGGCACCAATTGTTTCCGACAAGAATGGAACCGCCGCCAGCGGCCGTATTCGTCCGAGCCCCATGATCGTAAAATGCTGCCCCAGCTCATCACAGGACCGCGGTTCCGCTGCTCGCCGAGGGATGGGTCACGGCATGGTTGACCACGATGGGAAGATCGTTGCAGCCACGGGCCCACCTCGAAAGTAGCGTTACAGTGAGGACACTCAGTTGCAGGCGGCAGCCCTGGACGCTTGTTTGTGGGGGAGGCGCAGCGGCCGGCACAACGTTGGCGGTCCGTTAGTGCATATCCGGGAGCTCTGCACGCCACAGACCATCGTCAGGGTCGCTCGAATTCTCGACTCGGCCATTCCCTTCCTCAGCAAGGGCATCGCGTTCGTGAAATAGTACCGACGGATCCAATCATGAAAGTGATCTGAGGCACGAGACGTAGTGAGAAGCCGATTCTGTTGTGAGACCTGGTCGTTCGCTGACACATCAACGGGCGCATCATATCGTCATTACACTTCATTCATGCAGCTCCAAGCGTCGTGTTGTTAATTAGGCGTCGATTGATGGCTCATCCATGTTGGCTCATCGGGGTCTCAGCATTGACGGTCGGACCAACACGGATGTCGCCGCTGGCGAGGGCCTTGACGGCCAGTTATGCCGAGTGAGTGGCAGTCCCGACGTACGATGTGTCCAGGAGGCTCGTGTATCAGACTGCGAGCGCTTGTGTAGACGCCTGGATGAAGTCGGAATGAGGACATCCTGAGCACCGCTGCGACAAGACCCCACCCTTGGACGCCCAGGAAGTCTTCATTGGAGTGAAATTCCACATCAGAACTTTAAATGAGCATGCACTGCGAAGCAAGTCGTTCGCCAGAATTGTGCACCTCGATAGGAAGGACTTCCCGAGTCGACTTCTGAGCTGGAATTCCTCGTAAACAGATCCAGAGCAGACGCAGCTGGGTGCCAATATGGGGGCCCTGTTGTTGAGCAAGATACCAAGTGAGTCAGGCATTGATAACGTCACTGTACGATGTTGCTCATGAGTCCCGTGTGCCAATTAATTTGTTTCCATGAGATCCAAATCGCGGTTTGGCAAGGTGGGCGGGGCGAGACCCTGAAAGCCTGCGACTGAATCGAGCCGAGAACATCGAGCTCCATAGCACCGAGGTGATGCCGGGCCTCTCCCTTCTAGAAACCTCAATCGATCAGACGAGTAGCTGCTCTGCTCCCCTGTATGACCGTGTTTCGAGTGCGTTTGGTCACAGCTTCTTCTCCATGGTGTTGCTCTTGGACAAGGACTGTGGATTGCAACAAGGATGTGGACTGTGTTTGACGAAACAAAGAGGCCATCTCGGGCACCGGAATCACCGAATGCAGTACGGGGTACTTCGTGCATGTTCGAGTCGTTGCTGAGGCGGAGGAGGGCAACTCGACGGGTGCAGGGGCGGAGTGGCGCCGATTCCGCGCTCGGCAGTTCGCCCTGTGCCGGCACTCGCCTTATCTTGGCTGGCAAACGGGACCACGGTGAAAGACTTGGGTAGCATGAGACAACCATGGGAGGCGGGGATGCTCCATATCGCCCCAGCAGCCAGTACGAACAAGGAGAGAGCGACGAGAGGGATGACTCCTTGTGTACGTCAGCATCTTGACGAACGTACGTCTACCAGAGGTGAAGCTCCGGGGTAGAGACGTACTTCATCAGCAGGAGGATCGTGGAGAGGATCGTGGACCAGTCGAGGCTCGTGGCAGGCATAGCCGTTGAGCGACGGCCGCGCGTATCTTGTCATTCACCCGGGGTCGAGGAACGTTGCGGCCCCGGGGGCACATGAGCTTGTCGAAAGAAGGTTCTATGCCCCATGCTGGCAAGCCACAGGGGGGCTGAATCGGGAAATCGCCCTCTGCCCGTTTCGACGATGGGCGGCGACTGTTTCGAATTTCGAACGTATTCTGGAGCCGGTGGATATTAGACAAGTGAACTGGTCTGGCAGGGGCGTCGACATGTCGAGCACCGCAGCTGTGAAGCGGCCGAGCACAGGGAAGCGCCGCGCTGCGCACAGGCGACTCGGCCATCGTGGCGCAGAGGCTGCTCGACAGACGACCACCTCACCCCATTACAGTGGATGCCGACGCGAAAGGTGCCTGCGGCGCGGCGAGGTGAGGGTGGATGTGGATGATAAGGTTAGACGGCGGTGCAGCGATCCACCGCGTGGTGGGACCCTCCGCCGCAGGTGATGCGGGCAAGGGAAGGCGAGAGACAGCAATCCAGGGTGCCATGTTTCCAGGGTCCTGTGCCAGATTGACGCAGCGTGGCCGGGACGGGCGGTCTGCCCAGGTAGCTTCCGCTGCGGCCAGGCTCCGTGTTGGTGACCTCAGTGCATGTCGGGTGGGCTAGTGGGCGGCCAGCGGGCCTGGCTGGATGCCCCAAAGAACCTTGGAAGGGGGTGAGGGCTGGTGGGCGCACCGGCGCGGGCGGGCGCAGGGCAGGGCAGCGCGGCTGCCCCGTCGAGACTCAAGATCCACCGAGATGCCCCGAGGGTTTGACGGTCAGGTGGGGGCAGCTGACGGGACTGGCTTCCACTTGCTGGACCTGGACTGCCCTGCCCCTCCACGCACGCCTCGCCCGGGCAGACCACGGCGCCTCACCCAGTGCAACGCGCGGGCTGCCCGCGCCATGCCAGTCCACCGCCACACTGCAGGCGCGGCAATGGCGCTGAGGCTGAGTGGGGGGTTCCTGACCTGGCGTGAGTCCGGCTCTCGGGACTCGGGCGAGTTGACGACGCCAGGCAGGACCCAAACCGTACCTTCCTGAGGTAGGGCTAACCAAAGGCCGCGATTTCCCAGTCCGTCGCTGCGGGCCTTGGACGCAAGAGTACTCGTACGCGTACTTGCTTATTCGTGAGTACGGGTGGCACAGTATGTGGGAGCCGATGCCAGAGGCACCTTTGATACTCGTATCATGTACGGCGGGCACCGGGCTCCCGCTGCAAAACAGAGTTATGGTTCCGTCCCGTCACCGAGCAAGGCGAGGGCGGCGGCAAGCACGCGCGAGCACCCGCCTTCAAAAATGTGCCCGCTCCAGCGCCTGCGAATTGACCCCGCCATTCCTGTGGGACGTGCCGTGAGTATCTTCTCGTACGAAGTTGGAAGGACAGTGCGATGGCGGTCTTCCATAACGCTCGTGTAAGGTGGCAACCCTCTTGGGATGCCTCTGCCCAGGGCCCGCTCTGTACTATTGGAAGGTGGCATGCATCCGCCTTGCCAGGTAAGGACTACCTTACAAAGGGATGCCGCGTGTTAGGCAACTGGCCCCAACCTGGAAGGCAGGAGCTGGAGGCTTCCATCAGGCTCGCAGCTGCCCACCGTCTGCTGCAGTGCTGGCTCATCCTCACTGGCGGCGCGGCGTCTTCGGGACTGAGGAAGGCGCCACATAGGCCGAAACACGGGGACTCGACTCGGCCGGCAGGTTCACGCACGCACACACGCACGCAGATGGAATGGTAGGCGCTACGCCCCGCCCCCGCCGCCGTCACCGCAATGACGTGAATGGAACCCAACGAATCTATCGCCCTTGTTCGGCTCCAAACGACGCGAGCAACCTCGTACAGTAATGGCTGTCCGTATCTTCGCACACTCCGTACAGAAGTCTGTACCCATCTCGGCTCGCCCTCTGCACCCGCCGGCTCCAACGCCGCGCCACCACCTGCTGGGGCCAGGCGCCCTACCCGTACGTCGCCCTGGAAGTTGAGACGCCACTAACTATCCGCTGGCGGCGAATGGCCTTGCCTAGGTGGTGCTCCATCCAACATCCATCCACCCACCCGCCTCACTTGTCTCCGAGAAAATACCTGAAACCCGGAACCATGTCGACGCCCCATCCCACCTCTTCTCCTTGCGACTCCGGGGTCCTGGCATCAGCAGACACTTCCAGGACAGCCAGCCACGGCCTCGTACTTACCCTCGCTAGCCGTAGTCGGGCTTTCCGTGTCTGTGTCTCTGTGCGAGTACACAAACGGGCCCATGACCGCTACGTCGATCCGGCCTCCTCAGAGCGCTGGGCTTCGTCTAGAACCGCCTGTCCACAGCTGTCAAAGGTCGCTTCTTGCGCCGAGCGCTTCTTCGAGACGCTCTCGTGAGTCTGTCTTCATCGGACGAGGTCTGGACACGCGCTGAGCCTTGACGCCACAGCGCATTGTACGAGTACAATCCTGGAAGCGGACGAGGCAGGCATCCTGCAAGTACAGGCACATGCGTGTAGGCCAGGATGGCTGAAGAAGTCGCGGCAGCCCCAGGGGACGATGTATCCGCATCAAGATACCCACAGGCACGCGCAACCTTGAGCCTGGCGACTTTGGTCTGGCACTCGGCCAAACACACGCCCCCTTCCACGCCCCTCCCCCCATCCGGCCCCGGACCCTTGTCTCCTTGGACGTCCCCCCGAGTTTGACGGGCTTCAGTCAGAGGACTGGTGAATCCGGGTCAGTTTGTACCGGTGTTCCGAGCCTGACCCTGCCTGCCTGACGTCGCGACGGGCGTGGGATTCTGGACGGCCACGCCAAGATACACGATTTGATGCCCGCCTGGCGTTCCTTGCGGATGGCCCGCCCCGGTACCTTTGCCACTGCTCGTGGCATGGGCAGGTACCAGGCGGCCAGCCCGCGAGAGGCCCCCTCCACATACTCGTCCTCGTCCTCGTCCGCACCCGCGCCCGCTTCGTCACGCCTCGTCCGGACCGTCCTCTGTTTTGTCTTGGCTGGCGCCCTGACTCTGCGGGCCCATGTATCTGACGGGCTGGTTCCGTACACCTCCACTTGCTCGCAACAAGCCGTCGTAGGCGCCCCCGTCGTCATCCTTCATGAAGTCAGCCTGCCCGTGGACCTCTTCGCCTTGGTGAACTCACTCGTCCTCACTCGCGTGCCTTCCTTCACCCCAGTCGACGTCCTCGCCGAGCCCTGTTGGCGGCCTAACATTCCTTGACCTCTGTCCACTCTCTTGACCCATCGTCTCCATCGGAACAAACATCTCATATCAACCCATATTAGAGCCGTGCTCCTTCCTCCTTTCTTCCGAGCCGGCCGTTCGATCATTATCTTGTCCCCAGACTGCTCTTTGAGGACATCACCAACGTCGCCATCTCGTTCTTTCCAAGGCTAAACGCTCACTCGAACCACACGATCTCTTCACGCGTACACACAGCTATCCAATATCATCTTGCAAGATCGTTTGCCGGAACGTATTACGTTCTGTGTGCCGCCTCCGAGGTATCCCGCGGTCTCTCTGTCTCTCTCGCCCGAGTGCTCTCGCTTTCGCACCCCTCGCACCCCCGCAGCCAACTGTGGCGAGATTGTTCGTCCACGGTCTGTCATCTGTAGGTTTGTCAACTCTGCTGGCACTCTCTGATTTGATCTGTGCCACAAAGACAAAAGGATGCTGCAACACCCACATCTGCAGGCTGCACGGAAACGCTCGGTGCCTACTGGATGCCAGGCTGCTAACGAACCACTCAGACGCACAGAATCCCTGGCCGACGACCGTCCCGTTACCTGAACTTAAAAGAACCAGCCCGATCGCCTCCTTTGGTCATATAGCTTGAATACCGTCTGCTTCATGGATAGCGATCAGGTAGAAGCGTGCGTCTCGAGTCCTTCCCGATTTGCCTCTGAAGCGACGCGGCTCACACGTCATACTTTAGGCGGCAGCAGATGCGGCCGCGTTCTGTTTACTATACCACCACCGAGGCTAGATTGTACTCCCCCGAACCCGATCAGTCCACGCCTATGATGATGGTGGACGAAGGCGCCATGCCGCCGAGTGAAGCGAACATGTCTGTCAGCCCCGCTTGGCTCACCCCGCCAACGTCCCAACCGCGCCGGCGACCAGACTCCATGTATCAGGACGGCATTTCTTGTTGTTCAGGCGATGAGTGTACTGCGGTGCAGCACTGGAACTCATTATCTCCCCATATGGAGCCTAACGACCTGAGTTCGCGGCCTGTCTCTGTAGGCCAAGAAGTGCTTCCTCTGGGTATCACCAGCAACGGTAAGTAGCTCCCGGCGCCTTGGTCGATCTTTTATTGACGATTAATATTCAGACCACTGGGCACAGAAGTCGTGTGACTCTGGTCTCGACTTCCAGGGCCTGGAAGTCGACGGGCCCATTGGTCAGGCTTACACAACGGACGAGGCCATGCCTATAATTGACCTCAGATACCCCAATGTAGCGCCAGATGGACAGCATATGAGCATCGAAGATGTTAATCATACGGAGATGCCGGCGTCGTCTCCTCCACCTTCCGGAGCTGTTTCTGACATACAGTCATACGACGACTTCTCAACGGCTCTCTCAGAGGCCACTTCGTACGGCTCTGATTACCTTTCGACTTCGAATCGCAACTCACTCATGTCTTCCATGCAAGTGTCACCTGCACCGTCGCCGCACATGACTCCGGGGAGGCCTGAACAGGTCCGAGCGCAGAGTCGCGGCAGGGCATCCCCGTCCCCCGACCGAGCGTTCGATCTGTTCCATACAGTCTTGAAGGGACCAAGGGACAGAGATGGTCGACAGGCTCCTACGCTCCGGGTCAGAATCGTCGACACTCTCCTCTCGTTGCGAACAGTCCAGCGGAAACGTACGGTGTACCTCAACGCATGTCATACACGGAGCCTGCACCTGGTCCCTACCCTCCTCATCAGCAACCTCTGGGCCATGGCGGCTATCCGCTCGCTTCCAGAGCACCCCCATTCGCAATGGGAGGCCAGTCTCTGTACCAAACGAATAACATGCTGTTGCTCTCCCAACTGCCGCCTCAGCCTTTCCACCCGGATCTGCGAAACTTGGAGCAGCCACCGCCGTTGCCGTCTCAAGGGCTCTTCAAAATGCTGCAGAGCAACGGCGACCCGCATACGCTTCATGGACACTACACGGACCTCTCAGATCCCCCTGATCTGTTCGCGTCGCTACGGGAAGAGCAGGTGCCCCCGCCGGAGGAGGACATGCACCCTGCCGACCCAGACATGATCCCGTACGAGCAGGACCTTCGGTTCGAAGGCGATCTTTACACGCCCAGATGGGTGCGGGGCCATGGCAACAAACGTGAAGGTTGGTGTGGAATCTGCAAGCCGGGGAGATGGCTTGTGCTCAAGAACTCGGCCTTTTGGTACGACAAATCTTTCACACACGGAATCAGTGCCGCCACGGGCAGTCCATTCCAAGAGCCGCTTGAGACGAGGCGAATGGATGGCAATCCAGACGTTTGGGAAGGCATCTGTGGCAGCTGCAACGGATGGATCGCCCTTGTTAGCAGCAAGAAGAAAGGCACAACGTGGTTTAGACATGCCTACAAAGTTAGTACACCCACATCGTACACATGTGAACACACTATACTGACTCCAACTAGTGCCATGCCCATCCTAAAGTCAAAGACGCCCCCAAGCGCCGACGCGAGACGAGCCATGGCCGAGGTATGATGGCTCAGCAGGCAGGGAGGTTCAAGCCAGACGCGCAGCGTCCGGAAACGCCCCAGGCCGGAAGCACACCCGTATCAGGGTTCAACACACCCACGTCGGCGCCGATGCCTCTACCTTACGGGCATTTTCGAGGTCAAGGACAGCTGACACCTGTTTCTACCCCTGAACCCATGAGAGGGTTAAGCTCGAGGTTGCCAGTGACATTGTCAACGACTTCTGCGGGAATGACGAACATGATATAGATCTTGAACCTGTTTCTCTTTCTCGTTGCTTCGACCCTTTTTTTCCTTTTTCCTTTCTTTTTATTTGAAGCTATTTGGGTCTTTTATGGGGGTAAAGTTCAGATTGAACGCGCGCAAGGGAGTTATCCGGCGCGGGGCGGAGATACGCATACCTGCCGAGAAGGTGTCTTGCGTGGATGGCATGGCAAACATGATCTGTATCGGCTTTGATCTGACACGGGGAAGCTACAAGTTTGACCGTCTCTTGGAACCCTCCGCTCTGCTTCTTGTAGAATCCTTGTCGATATATGGGCGATCTGGGAGGGGGATGTTGCCACAGGTGAAGCTGGAACAGCGACGAGCAAGGCTGGTGCTTGCAGAACGCTACCGCTGGGTTCGGAGAGCCCGGCGATGACAATCTGGAGGGAAGAAGGGGGGCGCAATGTTGGGTAGGCAGCATATCTGCGCGGGTAGGGCGTTGGGGGCGACGTTTTCGAACGATCTTCACGGGTGACGAGTCAGGAAAGGTAGCGCCACGGCGACGAGCACGCGGGAAAGCATGTTTCTCGGCTTAGATCTTTTCGTTTTATCAAACACATGATCCTAGCAACATGAGACGAGGCTATGGGTCGTGGCGTGCGGCTTGTTTCGTTGGTGCCGTGAGTTGCCGTGACTTGTCAGGAGAAAAGGCTTCGTCTGAAGTCTCGGGGCAAAAGTTCGTGTCCCCATTCCACCGCAAAAAGACTCTTGGAACAATCACCTGGGCCGCGAAATGACCGGGAGCATTGGATGGCCATGCCTACGCACTCTCACGTACCACTTTCACGTACAGGGCAACGTACGGCCAACAGTTTCCGCATCAACGTGATAATGTCGGGCCAGGGCAAATAGCCCCTCGACCACCATATTGCCCGCGGCCGCACAAGCAGTCTTCCTTGCAACAACGCCGCGGCAGTCACCAGAAGGGAGGGCCAAGCCAGGACGGCCTGCCTCACGGGAGGTGTGGCGATTGCGCGGACCAAGTGAAGAGAGAGGGGTGAGGAGGGGCCTCGTGGATCCTGCCCCGCGAGTAACTGACAGACGGACAGACAGACTGGCTGAATGGATGGATGGGCAGTGACGCCTGACGCGACTCAACCTTGAGCCTTGGGAACGGGGTCCATCCCGGACTGCGGTGCGCGGCCACGGTCTCTCCAGTACGTCCCGGGGGGTTCTGTTGCTGCTCTTATTTGCGCAATCGCGTGAGCCACAATTCATGCGCGCGGCGGCGGTGTTTCCGTGGACAAAGGGCCCTCTGTTGGGTGGTGGTGCGCTTGCGAGCGAAGTAACCCACGGGGGGTGGGAGGCCGCTTGTCCGAACCGAGGACGACGGTGGAGTGTGTATGAGGGTGTTTTCTCACGCGGCGACGAGAGTGAGTGAGTGAGAAAATAAAATAAAAAAATGCTTCGGCCGAGGCTCGAGGCACCAGACAAAGGGCACGTCCTTTTTTTTTTTTTTTTGGACGCGCAAATCCGGCTGCGCAAGTTGGATGCCGGTTGCCAGTCGTCGAGGTGCGACTGCTGGAGAGGGTCGCACGAGCGGAGCGGCGGAGGAAGAAGGGATGAACCCGGGAGCAGAGGCTTGTCGTGCTCCAGAAGAACAAGAGCAAAAGACGAATGGAAAGTCATCCAGCCAGAATGGCTAAACAAAGAACCGGCCGCCGCCGGTCGTCTTGGGTCGGCTGGCTGCTAGCCACTCACTCGTCGCTACTCGCTCGTATTGGCTCATGGCCGCGAATCGCAGAGCGTCGACGGCGGGGAGGTCCAAGAGTCTCAAACGTCGCGTCATGCAGGCACTTAAAGGCGTACCCCGGTTCGCTTCCTTGTTTGCCGGGCACCAATCAGCTGCCCCGGGGTCCCCCCTGGCCACCGATTGTGTGTGTGTGAGTGTGTGTGTGTGAGTGTGTGTGTGTGAGTGTGTGTGCGTGCGTGCTGCGTGCAAAGTGCAGACAGGCACAGGGCTGCCATCATGGATTGTGGGTGGGTGGTGAGGGCTGGAGCTGGAGCTAGAGCTGGGGCTGGATCCTGCAGCTACCCGTCGTCGCCCATCGTCGCCGTGGCTTGTCCGCCAGTCAATGGTTTCGCGCGCCATCCTTGTGAGACGTCGCCGCACGGGGGGGTTCAGTGAGTGAGTGAGTGCGTGAAGAGAGAGGGGGGGGGGGGGGGGGGGGGGGGGGCTGGGCCATGCCCTGGACCTCGACGCCGCAGATGCAAAGAGCTGCGACGCTGTCGTTGGTTGGGACCTTCTTCCAGAAAGCCAGTTCTGGTTGTCCGTCCACACCAATCCCATCCATACATCCATGCATCCATCGTCACGATTGCCGAGGACTCTCTGTTCCGCGCAAGAACACCCGGCACGCCGCACAGCGTCAGCGGGGTTATCAGCGGAACGCCGGGGTGGCCCTGCTGGCCTGTTAATTCGATGGGTAATATGTTGATAGTTAAAGACGTAGGCGGCGGCACACGCGGATCAGAACGTTCAAGATGCAGCAACTGCAAGAGAGGGAAAAAATCGGGCCAAACGACCCCCCTCCCTTCAGCTCGCTCCAACCTGCCGGGCTATGCTAATTCTGGGAGTTGCAGAGGGTGAGTGACCTCACCAAAGAACCGGCAATATCGTCACAGGCGCACTTCGGCCTCGCCGCTCCCCGTTTCCGAGATATTGTGGAACCAATTTCCGCTCCTCGTCATGGGCGATTTCGGGAAACACATGCCACGAGCGGATTGCGGCGCCGGACGCATCTTCAGTGTGTAATCCGGCACAGGTGCTCCGCCAGTTCCTGGCGGGATGGAAGCGGGCTGTTAGTGCTGATGCAGGTACGAAGTGCACCGCGGCTGCTTGGCTGGCGTGCTGCGCGCGCCGGCCTTCATGAACAAGGCAGAGTAACCGACTGCAGCAAGACACATGGATGGCTGATGGCGAACTGTTGTGCCGGTCGTTGCCGTGCGGCGCAGGCACCAGGAACAGGAACGGTCATGACATGCGAAATCAAGTCGACCTGCATGCCGTGGTGCGGAAACAGGAGGAACCCCCCCGGCTGGGCGAACCCCTCCGAGCCCGAGCTTACGTCCCTGAGGACGCCCTCCAGTACGAGCATGTCCTCGCTGCCGCCTCATGGCCGTCTGGCTTGTGTGATGCTGTCCTCTTCCGACACTGGCCTCATGGCCAGAAGCACACGAAACATTGAAGAGCGACAGACGGCACAGAACTGAGATCTCTCTCTCTCCAGATCCTGCCTTGCCTGCCCCCAGAGTCCTCTGTCTGAGTTGAGCGGCTGAGACACCGGCTCGGATCCGCATTGCTCGCCCAAACCGCCGAGAGAGATTGATTGGCATGCCTTGTGTCGGCATGGTAAGTGTGGGCACAGGATGGGGAACTTCGTGCATGGCATCACCAACGGGATGCTGAAATTGGATTTGTGGCCGTCGCAGCACGTCCAGGCCGGCATGGGAATTATTGGAGCACAATCCCAGTTTCTCGACGGCCGGCTTGCGACTCTTCGCAGTAGTGCGCCGCTTGAGCGCCCAGGGTGCTTGCCTCATCGAGATCTGCAACGGTCCGTCGACGTTTGGCGTGCAGTCAATTCAGTCAGTCATTGAGTCCAGACTCATTGCCAGTTGAATTCGAGATTGGTCTCGTTGGCTTGGGTGCTTCGTCAACTGGTTGCTGGGCCAAAGAGTCCGCTTGTTTGCATCCACGGCCAATGGCCCCCTTGGCCCGATCACCATTATGCGAAAGCACCGGCGCCGTGGGGATCCAGAACCACAGAGAAAGTACGGAAGGGAGCAGGAGATGACTAGCTGTATCGGCCAAGCGGTACTGCAGCACAGTATGGACTATGTCAAGGAGCGGTATTATGCTCGGATAAGGTCGCTGCTCAGTAATCGTTGCGCCGACAAGGGCACACTTGGGGAAGGTCCTGGCAACCTGGGTATCACGGCCCGCAGTCGAGCTTCAGCGCAGCAGCGTCAGGAATCGGACCCTTCTGCGACGCAGTGTACGACTAGCGTGCAGTGTTTTCATTTCCGTTGTCTCTGGGGCGCGGGACGGGGAGGCGGCGGCGGCCATCGAGACAAGTCGGCAGGACTGTCTCGAACAACGCGGGTGGCTCTCCCAAGCTCTCCCTTTGCGCACTCGTTGGCACCAAACAAAGGGAGAGCCCAGGTTTCGATGACTGGAACGTCAAAGTCAATCTCTGCTTGTCCTGCTCGAAGTAACACGACACATTTTGCCGGAGCGGCTGCCGGGCCCTTGGCACTTCGGACCGTGGCCGGGGGAAGGAGGAGGACCGGCCTGACATGTTTCGTGCCTGTGGCTGGAGAGGTAACCTTGTTTCCTACCGCGGTGGTTGGGCGGCGGTTCTCATCCTGGTGGTGCAGATGTGGTGGTGGACGCCATCGCCTCTGAGCCGTTTCCTGAACTTACTGCCCGCCAGCCCAGATCCAAGCGGCTTGGGCAAGCGCCGGGCGGTCGACAAGCACTCCGCGGCAGCCACATTGCCATCTTGCGGACTGTCAAATCGAAAGGTGGCCGGATGGTGGTGGCTCAAGCACAATGGGACGAGACTGGACGAGACTAGACGAAATGGGATGTACAGCGTTGGCGACTTGGGACGGCATTGAATGGCGCCCGCGGGGTCGAGATGGGCCGCCTGCAAGTTAACCTCGTTGCTTTGTGCTTCGTAGTCCGTACGTCCGCAGGAGATAAGGCAGCTTCCACTCGCCTATCAAGCTGCTGGAGAGGTGGTACTGTACAGCGAACTGCGCACGACACGAGTACGAAGTGAAGCACCGCATCTTCGCTTCTCGGCGTGAAGCCCGGAACCTTAGCCGTATCCCGGTTTGGAGCGACTTGGTCGTTCCTGCCAAGGCGCATCTTGCCCCTCGCCCCATCCTGCGATTGCGCCTGGGCTGCCCAGATGGTTGGTGGGCGACCAATGGCACCGCCAGATGGCACTTAAGCTCTCGGCGCCGGACGCGGCCCCTCTTTCTCTCGCCCTCTCTGCCACGGGACAGATCGAATCTTACGCACGAGTACTGTACCTTAGGTTTCTGTCTTGCAGCCTTTCGACGAGAAAGCTTGCATGCATGGCCCGGGGCGCCGAAAAGACACCGGGTCGAGGCGCCACAACCGGGAAAAAGCCGTCGATGATTCCCTCGTCGCCGTCCGGTGGCCATTGCCGGGGCTGCAACGCCAGGTGGGCCGTTCTCGACCGACTCTGCCGCGCGTTGCAAGTTGGTGGCTCGGGCACGCATGGAGTCGTGGCGGTCATAGATGGCCCCTTCGCCCTCGCGATCGTTGGACTCGGTTCACGCCGCGCGCTGGAGCTGCGCATCGATGCGGCGGGATATTTCAGCCTTTCGTATCCGGGAACGCCACCATGGTCAATGGCTGATGAACGGACGACAGGTCGACGACGGCGGCGGGCACAACAGCGCAGAGCCGCATGACGGCCTGGCTGGGCTGTCAAGGGCCGGCAACCCCACTCCGGAGTTCTGAGTGAGGGATTGACTGCCTGCCTGCGTCGGCGTCGGCGTCTGACCCGCCGCCCCCGGTCCCCGAGCAACAGCGGGCACCAGCATGTCGACCCGGCGGCCATGTCTGTCTCTCCCTCGGAATTTCTCACCCGCCCGAGGCAGGGCCTGACAGGAGCAACTGCCAGAGACGGGGCGGGAGAGCAAGCAAGCAAGCATGCAAGGCAGAGGAGCCGTCCCCAGGCCGCCGAGTCGAGGGAGCGAGCGACGCCAGCGCCGCCAGGAACGAGAGAAAATGGGGCGTCGCGGGGTGAACAGATGGAGACGCCGACGGGCCAGGAACAGAGATCTCTTTGGGTGAGAGGGCGAAAAGGCAACGGCCACAGCCGAAACCTTCTCCATCCGTTCCTCGCCTTGGGACACGGGCCAGTCATCGGTTCCCGCTCCCCGGCAGGTGCGTTTCTTGCAGAGAGAGATGCTGCAGCCCATGCGCTCGCGTGAGTGCGTGCAGCTCCGAGATGGTGCGCGGCACGGACTCAGGCACGGGTCGCTCGGCCGCGTGGGATGTCCATGTCATAGGTTTTGCCCATGTCAAATTGGTGTTCGTGCCTGTATGCGTGTTGCGTTTTTGAACACTATTGCTTCATCTGGAGGGCCATGCATCGACGATACCCTTTTTGCTCCGAACTCTGTTCCTCGGGTTCCTGCAAGCTCACAGCACAGCTTGCCCAGGTAATTGCCCGAGCTCAGCTCGCCCGCCAGCACCGCCCGAGCTTCCACCGTCCGCCCCCAATGGGAACCTCCAGCCGCAACCCCTGGCCCGTCCCAGTGGAGGCAGTCCAACCGCCCTGGTGCATCGAGTGGCTCCCAAGCCGCCATTGAGGGTTTCCAGGTTACCTAGGTACCGACCTCGCGCTGGCTGAGCTGCCTGGAACGACCCGCTGGGCATCTCACCTCACACCAGACCCGACCCGACCTCCACAGGGCTCCCCTCGTGCCGCCGGAGCGCCGATGCTAGCGCCTGCGCCTGCGTCTGCCTCAGCGCCTGCCTGCAGCCCCCTCGACGACTGGAGCTTCCAGTGGAGGTTGCTTGTCCTCTCCTGGTGCAGCTCCCGTCCCGTCGTCACCCGTTCGTCGCCGCCGTACTTCGTACTACTTGTACCGTTGGTGGTTCCCCTCTTGAGGTCGGGTGTCCTCGTCGTCCTCGCGCCAATCCCGCCAGTGCCTGCCCGTGCGTCGACTCCCTCGAGCTGCGGTGTGGAGGTAGTCCGTCCTTCGTCCCTCTGGTCGATATTGGCTGGCCTTCCATTGCTTGCTGCTTGCTGCTTGCTTGCTTGCTTGGCTGGTTGTCTGCGTCCTCCTCCGCTTCTTCCTCTTCTGCCGCCGCCGCCGCCCGCCCGCCCGCCCGCCCTCGTCCCTCGCCCTCCTCCCTCAACTGGTGGCCAGTCATTCGCATTCCCTCGCCGTCTGATCTGTTCCAGATATCCCGTGGCCGCCTGCTGGCAAAGGAACATCGTGTGCGAGCTCGCCTCCCTTCCGCAGGCACATACTCGAACTAGGTACGCTCGTGCCCCCCTGGTCTGCCAGGGCTTGTCAGTGGTCGCCCCGGTGAGTGCGTCTCCGTCTCTCTCCCTTGCCTGCCCGCTCTGCCCACTTCGTCTGCCCGCCTCTGCGCCGCCGCCGCCGCCGCCGCCGCCGTCGCCGCCTGCCCCCGCCCGCCTGTCCCTGCCTGCACCTCCAACGAGAGAGCACGGAAGCTGACCGCACCTCGTCCCCCTTCACGCAGTTTTCTTCATCAGTCTTAATGCCCTCGTCCGTCTTGTGCCTGGTTATGATTGTCGACAAACCCCGGCTGTCGTGCTATCGTCCTTCGTCTCGTCTTCGTCGAGCCAACCACTCTCGCCCATAACTATTCTCTCGCCGTCGCCGTGCCTATTCGCCGCCGCCGCGTTCCGCCCTCCCTCCGTCGGTTGCCCTCGAACTCGACTCCCACGTGTCGCTCCTCCTCCTTGCACCCTGCCACCGTGACCTGGTTTGATTGGATATACGTATGCGTACGGAAAACGAAGTACTTTGCTTCGCCTTTGCGGTTGCGCCCGCTCAATACTTTGGAGCTGCCTTGCCTTCTGGGGATGACCGTGCTCTTGCCGTTTTACATTGACGTGCAGTTCACGGCGCTGCTATGAACGAGCACCAGCCGTCTGCAAGGCACGCTCGCCCCCTCCTCCCGTCCCCCTCTTGTTCTGCCCGTCGCACGAAACCCGGCTGACCTTGGCTCCCGTCTACCACAGCTTTGGAGATCCAAAAGCACAGCCGCCGACCCCCAACCAGACGCCGACCTCCGCTGCCTTTCCGAGCCCCGTCTTCGAGACACCCCAGGCCTGTCAGGGCTCCTTCCACGAACCTGGCGGCCTGACTCCAAGGTTTGCCGAGGAGTACTCCGTCTTCAACGCAACCCCCGGAAACCTGAGAGGTACCCAGGGCCCCTTCGCCGACTTTCTCCCCGCGACCCCGTCGAGTGCGTCGGGAGGGCACAAGCGGCTGCTGTCTGCCGAGGGGTTCGCCATTCAGATTGCCGCGCACACAAATCACTTTTCGCCTAATCCCAACGCTCCGTTGCCTCCTGTCGACCCTTCTCGCCGGCTGCCTTCCTCTCCCGACCCGGGTGTAGCTGGCGAGTCCTCCGCAGACGCCGCACAGGTTCAGCTGAGCCCCACCATATCGAAGAGCCGGTCATCCAAGAAGGTTCGGAGGGGCACAGTCACTGAGCCTCCAGAGACAACCCAGATCATATCCCCGCCGCCAACAGCTCGCAAGGGAGAGCGCAAGCTTGCTCCCAAGCCCAATATGCAGAACGATGAGCCCTTCGGCCAGCTCGACTTTGTTGATCCCTCGCACCAGGACATGACAGCTCTCATGACCAACCCCAATGACCTGTTCAGCTATCCTCTGTCGGCCCCTGCCACGGCGCCAGTTAATTTCTGGGATTCATCCATGTCGATGGGCATGGACTTGGACTTTGGCGCGAGCGGAGCAAACGTTTTCCAGTCCCCAAACCCGTCCTTGCACCGCCACACGGGATCGTTCGACTGGAACGCGGACATGCCGCTGTTCCAGGACGCCACCGTGCCACCGCCATCTTCGAATCAAGAAAACGTCCAACCGATCCGGCGAGAACGAGCCTTGGCTCCGAAGCCCCCCGCTTCCGAGGCATTACCAGTAAACACGACCTTGTCTGGGGCGTCGGCTACGCTGCTTCCAGCTCTCGATGACCCCTTTGCCATGATGCAAAATGGGGAGGGTGTCAACCCTGGACTGCTCCTCAGTCGGCCACAGACATCGGCACTGGACGCCGACTTCAATGCCCTGGCCGAATCCGAATCAGGGTCCGCAGAGGAAGCCATCGCCGCGTCCAACAAGCCACATTCCGTTAGCGGTCTGCGAAGGGCGAATACCGCCAAGGCGGCAAGGGCTGGCAAGCTCCCTAATCGTGCTGTAGCCAGCTCTCCCATCAAGTCTTCCGCACGGCCAGGACTAGGACGCAGCTACAGCGAAAATCGTGGCAAAAAAGCACTGGCTCGAGCGCCGTTGCCGCCATTGGCGCCAGCATCTCGCCCTGTACTGCACGCAGGCGGCAGTTCCCACATGCCGGGCCCTAGGTCCCGCGGCCGCGGCTCGGGCAGAATCTCCCCGTCCAAAGCAATGCCGCGGGTTTCTAGCTTGGCAGCTATTCCCGAAGCATCGCCTCAGCACCATCCCCGTACGTCTGTTCGATTCATCATTGACGCCCTAGGACGGGCGAGCGCCGAGACGACGGTGGTTGGCGCGGGTACAGCTCCGGATAGACGACTCCCGCGAAGCAAGACGTCGCGAGACGTGTCGACGAGCCGAAGCTGGAACTCGTCGGAGGACGACGATTCGACAGATGACGAGCCAATCATTATTCCGAGTCGAAACAACTCGTTCAATGCCTCATTTGCGTTGCCGGATCCGCGGAAACCCGTGGGCTCCATCTTTCATTCGTCGAGAAGGAGCATCAGCGAAAGGAGCGCGAGCAATTCGGCCAATGATGCCGAAAGCGAGGCAGAGACGGTCGTCCACGAGCGCCAGAGTAAAGGTGGCGACGCAACGAGCGAACTCCGCAAAGTGAGAGAGGACCGTCAAAAGCGATCCAGTCGGATGGGGAGTGGCCAGGCGCAGGGATTCGTTTCAACGAATCTTGGCTCCTTTACCGGTGGCATCATTTCGCCGACAAGCCTCACGGAGTCGAGCTACGGTCCCGAGAGCCAAGGAGTCCGTTGCGTTTGCGATTCGACGTCGCCAGATGAAGGGGGCGACTTGATGGTTCACTGGTATGTCCATCGATCTCAGTCTTGACCGGCTGTCGGGCCCTGACGGTGCCGGAGGAGCGCCCACAATGCTAACTTGTGTCCAGCGGGTCGTGTGAGATGTGGCTGCACGGCAGGTGCCTAAACATGACCAGACAATCCATGCCCAAGGTCTACATCTGTGGGTTTTGCGCGAACACTGCCAACACGGCAGGGAGACGGGCTCGGGACAACGCGCTCGGCATTGGAGGAATGGTATCCCCTCTAGCGAATAAGTCATTTAAGTCCTTTCGGTGAGAGCATAGCGACGGGGCTGGTCTTGAGCGGCGCAGGTTGTCGGGTACTTAGTTGACTTGCGTGCGAGCGCGCGCGCGCGGGTCTGTGTATGATCGATGTTGCATGAGGTACTCGGGACGGGCAAAAAAGAAAGACGAGTCGGCTCTCTGCCACGATGGTTACGAGAAACCTTGCCCGGCGGGGCGGGCAGCGCTTGAGGATAACGGGCGCCTGATTGGTATCTCGTACGAAGTATTGGAGTTAGGCGATGGGAATATACGAATGGCGTTGTAACTAATATGCATCCACGCAGACAATCAGAAGTTGGAGTTGATGACGGTCGTTTTGACACGTCTTGCGCATTTGGCGACAGACTTGTGCATGGCGTTCGATACGTGATGCAACGACTGAGTTCTCACGCGCATATCGCGGGAACACCCAGGCCTAGAGACGTAACTCACTGCCCCGGTCCTCCTCCTCGTCCGTCCCTTGTCCGTCGTAGACACCGACGGCCATACATCACTCGTGGGTCTCTAAAGCCAGTGGCGGCGACATCGCGTAACTAGCAAAAGGGGGGGTTGAGCAGGAGAAGCGGCAAGAGGGAAAGCAACAGCAGCAACAAACAGCACAAGGGGACGGACGGATGGGGAAGCAAGAGGAACAGCAGTAAGTAACTTGGAATTGGACCCTTTGGTGGCAAAATAAAATCGAGTTCCCATAAGTCCCGTCCCGTCCCATCCCTTCCCGTTCGAATCTCCCCGTTCACGATAAACGTCGAGTACGCGCGCGCGCGAGCGAGCTCATCCATCCATCCAGTCCACGCGTCCAGTCCAGCTGGCATCCATCCAGCCAGACACACTGCACGCACGCAGAGCTCTCTCTCCTCCCTCTCCTCTAATCCGACCGATCCCGTCCGCCACCGCGGAGACAATACCAAATTTCGTTCAAACTTTTTCTTTTTCGTCTTCTTATCAAACACAAATGTGAGAGAGAGGGTGATATTTTCCATCTTGAATTCTCGTTTTCTGACAGGAGGGAAACGGGATGGGCAGCGCTGCCTGCCTCCAGCCGTTTCCGTTTGCGACATCCGCCTCGTTCGGGTCTCATTCCCTGAGTCCCAGAAGTCGTAGGATGGCAAACGAAAGGGGGGCACGGAAGCAGGCTCCCTCTCTGTCTGCATGACCCCGTTCTCTCTGAGGTAAAAACATCCACCGCCAAACTCCCTTTCTTCTAACATCACGCAGCATCCGGTCGTACGTCTCGGGGGCGAAGGAACGCGTCGCAATTACTCGTGGGTGAACAAGGGGAGGGGCGATGGCCACCCCCCGGGGCCATGTCGTCGCCACGTCGGCGCGCTTATTTGCCGCCGAGGCTGGGGAAGGCGGACTCATCCTTAGTGTTGATGGGAGCAGCGCCGTCGCGGGCACCGCGGCCGCCGCGGAAGTTACCACCACGGCCACGGTCACCGCCGCGCTCACCACCGCGTCCACCGCGTCCGCCACGGCCGCCACGGGCACCGCCACGGCCACGGTCGGCCTCGACGAAGCGAGGGTCGAAGTCGATGGTCTGCTTGACCTTGCGCTCGCGCTCGCGCTGCTTCTTGCCGCCGCTGGCGGTGATGAAGTCTTCCTCCTCGTTCTCGAGGGTCTTGGCGCCGGCCCACTTCTTGTCGAGCTTGCTACCCTCGTTGGCCTGGCGGACCTTGAGGTCGGTGCCAAGAGCGGCGCGCTTCTCCTTCTGCTGGGCAAGGTACGCCTCGTACGAGAGACTCTTATCCTCGGGCTCAGCGGCCTCCTCGCCAGCAGCGTCCTCAGCGAGGGCGTTAGCCTGCTCGGACTTGGCAATGGCCTCGCCAGCCTGCTCGTCCTTCAGCTCGGCATCGCCCTCGGTGGCGCCCCAAGACTGGGCAGCCTGCTTGTCAGAGCCGCTAAAGAAGAAGTGTCAGAGAACGGGGCACGATAGGACGAAAGGCAGGTCAAGAGAGCATACCCATGAGCGCCAGCCCGGTTGGGGTGTCGGTCATCGAACTCGCGGGGACGGCGGGAGCCACGGCCTGTCAACGGATTAGCGACGAAGAGCAACATATGACGCCATGGTCGGGATATCTGCGCCCGGCGGATGCGCAGGGCATGAACGTACCGCCACGGACGCGCGCACCGTAGCCGCCACGGGGACCGTCACGGCCAGCCTCCTCGGTGGAGCGGCCCTGGTTGCGCTCGCTGCCGGCGGCGCGGTCGCGGAAGGCTGCAGGGGAGCTTGCGTCAGCACCATCGTCTTCCACCTGGGGTTTTCAGGACGCCGTCACTAACCACCCTCGTTTCCACGGGGGCCGCCGCGGCGGTTGCCGGTGCCGCGGGCGGGAGCGGCGGGGGCCTGGGGCTCGACGTTGCGCTTGGTCGTGCGCGCGGTGGCCTTGTCGACGGTCTTGACAGGGACGACGGGCTTCTCCTCACCGTCGCTGTCGTTGCCTGAATGGAGATGACGGGTCAGCTGGCCTGCTCTGTCTGTCTTTTTCTCCCTCACCCTGTCCGTCCTCAATTGGGAGTTCGACTCAACGAGATCGGTTTTGATCGGGATCGAGCTTTCGAGGAACTCCGCGTCGCGGCGGTGAAAGGTAAAGGGAGGGGGCAAGAGACGGTACCGAGGTAGGCAAAACGGTTCTGCGAGCGAGGGCAGTCAGCATCTGTTGGGTCCTAGCGGAGGGCGACGACGACGTGGCAATATCGCAACATAAGCTTCGCGGGAGCTCGCGGACGGCGGCGACAGAGCGTCGCGGGACCGACGGGGCCCGCGGAGGAAAATTGCGAGCACCAAGCAAGCAGCGGCAAGGACGAGAGCGAACATACCTGGGACGCGACGTTGGACATGATGACGCCTGGCTTGTCGCCTACCGTTTCAGGGCGTGCGTTCAATGGCGGCGTTTGCTACTGTTGGTGGCAAGGGAGAGGTTGCTAAGATCGCATGACCTCTGGGGGGGGAGGGTTGAAAAGCGCGGAAGAGTCTTTGGGGACGGGGTGGGTGTGGGTGGACACCAGGCTGGCCGGCGACGGGGCGGAGTGTGCAGTGGCAGCAGGAGCTGAAGGGCGACTGACGGACCGACGACGATGTGGGATGGTGAGGATGGGGGAGAGCGGTGCGGTGCGAAGAAAAACCTATGCAGTTATTAGAGGATCCGCCCTGCCTGGGCCGGGCTGGGCTTTGGCTGGGCTGGGGTTGGCGGCGCTGCCACTGCGCGTTCACTGCGCTGCTCTCTGCTGTGCTGGTGGGTGGGCATGCTCCAGGCTCTGGGCCCGCTGGCTGGATCCTCAGGCCGGTGCTTGCTTCCATTGCTTGCGGTGCTTTGCACGCACGCGGCCTAGCGTCTCACACAGGCCCGCCCTCGCTTAATTCCGTCAATTTTTGTGGTCAAATTGTTAGGGCTGTGAGGTAGCTGTGATGTAGTCGGTACCTCCACCCGTTAGGGCGTCCGCCGGTACTTCAAGCGAAAACGCTAACAGCGGGGCAGCCCAACCGCGGACGCCAAGGCCCCAGCCTTGCCAGTGTAGGTACCTGGTGGTTCCCGCAGCTCGCGAGAGACACGGCCAAGCAAGGTACGGGCAGGTATCCAGACGGGACATCTCGACGGGGGGTGCTCGAGCCGGTGCGAAATGCATTCGTGTAGCTGCCGCCTCATCCATCCGACTCAATTGGCACCCTCGCGTGCCTCGACAGCGATACTGCCGCCGTGTCGAGGCTGCCCGACTGCGCCTGCCCGCGATACCGATGGGACAGACGCCTGGTACGTTACGAGTGCTGGGACACGGCGGCCGTTAGTGGCTCGGGGGCCTTAGGGCTTGAGCCGCAGCTCAAACACCCCCCGCCCCCCAGTCTCGGCTCCCGCGTCATCTTGCAGCTCAAGCTCAGCAACTACCGTGCGGCGCCTGGCCTGGCACCACAACACCAATGCAAACACAAACACACAAACACGGCACTTGGGGGCTCGCGCGTGAGACCACTTTGCTTTTGCTGCAAATTGCGGACTCAAGGGGCAGATCTCTCACGCCGTCAACAATGCACCATGCACCAAACGGGCGCCTTTCCGCAGCTCGTGGTAGTGTCGCGCCAGCTTTCTGCCCTCTTGCCCATCGTTTATCTGGCTGAGGCTGTGTCGAGGTACTTTGGCTGGCCTCCCAGATGTGGCGTCCGTCGTGTAAGCCGCAGTCCCCGGCGACCGCCCAGCCGCAACGCCCGTGATTGGGGCCCAGATTGGAGCCCAAGAATGCTTATAGGAAGCCGTCACTCAGCGTGAATCCGTGTCGAACTGCACAATCTGTGCGTAGAGAGCCACCTTGTGATGTCGCCGCCTTGTCAGAGATGAACGTCCGAGCAACCTGCGATGTCCGCTCGTGCCGTGGCTGGACATTCTGTCTCTTCGAACGCGTGGTATGTCTCCAGAAACTCGCGAGACCATCGCGGATCTGGTTCGGTGGCTGCTGCCGAGCTGGACAAGGGGCTTGGCTCCGAATGTCGTGGCAGCTCTGCCCTTCTTGACGGTCGTAAGAGAGATTCTTCTTTGACGATAGACGAGCGGTTTCTTCGTTTCAACGCATTTGCATGTACCACTTCCCCGGCATCCACGACTCGCAACTGGTAAGACCTACCGCTGGCGCTTGTGGAAGCCTTGGAACCCTCGAGGTCGCCGCCCGCAGCTTCGGCGCCGAGGGTACCGCCCCAATGCAACCAAGGTATCGGTTTAAGAGGACGGGGTCGGAATGAGACGCCATCGACTGGGTTGTGAAGGTCAACCCAGATGGTCGTCATGCTTGGCAGCTCGTCTGTTGTGCCGTCGCGTCCGAGGCGTGGCTTGTTATTCCGTCGACGGCTTCTCGTCTTCGATTGTTAGCCAACGCCATCAAATCCATCGTGATAGACGTACCTGCTTGAGATCTTCCTCCTGCCACAATCTCTCATTTCCTTCCTTCAATGCCTTCCGTGCTCTGGTAACTCCTCCATCGACAGCGTCAATTCTTCGCATCCCTTTCCGAGTCACCTCCGCTCTACCCAACCCATCAACTTCCACCTCCACGACGCACATCGCGCAAAGCGGTGCCTCATCAACCTCCACTCCTGGCTGCCGCCCTGCCCTCCGTTTCCTCTCCTCGCCGTCTCCGTCGTCGATGAAAAGCGCCCGAAGTGGCACCCCGGCGCAGACAGCCCTGCTCCCGCACAGCAAGCAGCCGTAGCATGCCCTGTGCCAGAAGCACCATCCGAAGCTCACGCACTCGTCGCCTCGGAGAACCATCTCTCCGCAGACCCAACATATAGACAGGTCGAGCACTGTGGCGTAGCAGGCCGTGCAGACGAGCCGCGCCGAGCTCCCCAGGACACGCGGTGAGCCCGTGCACAGCGCAAAACAGAAGGTGCAGGTGAAGACATTGCCAAGCTCGGGCTCTCGCATGGCGCCCTGTCGCAGGTTTCTAAAAGGCGTGATCGCCGAAGACGTTTGTTTCTGGGGACGCTTGCTCGTGCAGTTTCAAGAACGGGCCTGACGTTGAATCGGGCCGGCTCGACGAAGAAGACGGCGGCAAAGCCGACCCGGAATACCGATAATGGAATATGGATATTAAAAGATGAGGCGTTTCGACTCTGGACCTTGGATGTTGTATGAGACTGGCTCAAGGGCCAGTCCGGGGGACCGACGAGAAGCTACGTCTTGTTCCCGATGCAAGGCCCGAGTCGGGGAAGGAGCCGGCCACCGGCTTGTTCACTCGAGAGCATATGAAAAGGGACCAATCGCATGCCGTACCAGGCTTATCGAATACAGATCTAATACACAGTCGAAATGACGAATATCCCTATCAAGTCGGTGCCTGTCAGGCCCGTTCAACGCCATTTTCCAGATCCTTCCGAAACACCGAGTTGGCGCCAGGCAAAGCCCGATGTCCCAACATCGTCAAAACCAGACTAAATAACGACGACGAAACGTCTGTGCTGGTGAAATTCACGCCAAACGCCAGCCGTCCGACCGGAAATGAGCGGCTGTCAACTGAAACGAGTCGACAGCCGCAAAGACCAGCTGTAGCCATGTGCGATGGGACCGCCCATGTTCATCATGTACACTTGCCGATGCGCAGCAGCGCACGTCAGCTTGCCTCCCCCTACCGACATCCACTGCACTTCCTCTAGCCGCGGTTTTTAGGGCGGGCGAGCATATTGAGTCGGCTCAGGCTCAGGACGGCGCCTCTCTTGCTGGGAGTGCCCGAGGCAGGAGTTCGGCTAGGCGTTTGGCCAAGAGCCCGGCTGGGGGTCTTGATCGGCGTACGTCCGAGGAGTCGCTTCTTGGCGCTGCTAGGAGCCGTCGCGCCGGACAGGCGGGGGGCAAGAAGTGCCTGACCCTCTGGCACACTCTCGTTCTTGCGCTTCTTCGCCGCCCGCTCGGCAGCCTCGTTCTCCGCGTCTTCCTCATCCGAGCTGGCACGGTGTCGCTTCTTGTTTGCGATTCCATGGGCCGTCCCAGACAGCATCTTCGGCGTCGGCGGAGCTGTATTCTCCTTGTTAGGATGGGAACTGGGGGAAGGCGGAGCAGGAAAGCTACCCGGCATATTCGTGGCCGGCAGAACTGAGTGGCGCACGTGACGAATGCTCGCCTGGCCAGGCGACGCGCCGAATCCAGTGGCGGATGAATTTCCAAACTTGATGGTATGGTCACTGCGGAAGGTGAACTTTCCTGGGACAGATGCGGTTCTGGTCTTGCTGTTGGGAGAAGGGGACGGAATGAGGCGCTTGAGTGGCGACAGATCTGGATAGAGACTGTTGCTCGACTTTGATAGTGCCGTTTCCTCGTCAAGTTCCGGATACTGAGCATCCAAGGCACGCAGAGGCGCCCTTCCCGCTGAGAAGGTTACCTTCTTAGGCGAAGGTGAGTCTTCAGACACGGCAGCTTTGGCCGTGTCTGGGGTGAATGCCACACGCTTCGTCAACTTGCGGCGAGGGGTCGTGAGAGGAATCGGCGGCAGTTCCTTGTCGACACGGGGCGGGGCCGGAGTCTGCGAACCGTGGGCAGCCGGCTGGGGAATGGCGCTTTTGCCATCCTCTGTATCGTGCTTCTGACCGCGAAGGATCGACTTCACCTTCTGGAAGCGATTGGGACTAATAATGCGGCGCTTGATATCCGCCGCTCTCGAAGCGGAACCAAGGCTCGTCGTTGACACGGACTTTGTCAGACGAGGATTATCTGTCTTTGCTGCCGATGGCACCAGAGTAATGGTGGGCTTCAAAGGGGTAGAGGACTGGGCCAGCGTGGCCTTGGTAGGGTTCATTAGACGTGCCAAGCCGGAGTAGGACTTTGTCAAGCCCATTGTATTGTTGCCTCGGGACACGGGCCGAACCGTGGATGCGTCGTCCTCTGCTCGCTTCTTAAGCCTCTTAGCCGAGGACACGTATCCCTCTCGAACGACCGAGGCAGGCTTTTCCGGCACCGCTGGTTTGTCTGCATCCTTGCGCATCACGCGTCTTGGGGTGTCGTTGTCCAGGTTTGCGGCAGTAGATGTGCGCTTCAGGCTATGCTTGGGGCGTTGCGGCGTTGCATCGAGACGCGTCTTGGATGCAGACGCCTTCAGGCCCGACGTTTGAGCTACAGGCGTACCGTCGAGCTCAGCCTTGGATGGCGAGCGTTTCAAGCTCGACTTGATCGGAGTGAACCGCCCAGGCTGGGCCCGCCAGGCTGAAGCATGCCCCTCGATGGAGTCCATCTTTTTGAACTCGGCCATGTGCGCGGCACTGAAGCGCCCGGACTTGCCCTTGGGCTGAGCAATGACCCGGTTCTGCACGTTGCTCGAATCGGCTTCGGCTTCCCTCTTGGCCACTAGGCCCTCCTTGATCTTGGCAGCCTTATTTCGAATTTCTTCCATCATACGCTGAGCCTCGCCGCTCAGACCCGTATCGGCACCGATCTGGAAAGTGAATGAAGAGGACGGCACCCTGCTGATCTTGGATGGCGTGGCGGTCAGACCGCGCTCCCTGCTGGAAGCAATGTCGGAAAAGCCCAGATGCAGAGCAATATCAGGCTTTCCGGTCGTTGGATGGGCCTTGCTCGGGTGCATCTCGTCGTACGGAGGTTTCAACGCCGAGGACACGGGCGTCGCGGGTGTCCGCCGGGCGGCCGGAGTAGGCGACAGGCCATGGTCGAAGGCGTTGGACGCGTCGCGGACCGGCGTTTCCTCTCGCTCCGCGACGGAGGATAGCTCGGGCGTGGCCTTGGTCTGAACGCAAAGAGTTAATACGGCGCCATCCGCTATGCGGGTTGCCGCAGGTGGAGAGCACGGTACCTTGGCCACGCTGCTGGCCAAGCGGGCAGATCGACGGCGAGTCACTGGGGACATGGCTCGTGAAGCGCTCAACGCTTGGTGATTGTGGAGGATGTGATGCTATTCAGAGAGCAGAGCGAAGCGGAGCCAGCGGGGGAAAGGAATGCAACAAGAACTGGGGGCGCTGGCAAGGATTGGTACGGATGATGTCAAGTTCGATTTGTGGTTTGTTGACACCGTGGGGGGGTTTGTTTACTTTGGCTTGGTCCAAGCTCCCAAGCTGCGCACGGAGCGCCTTGTACAGTACGATCATACAGTGCGTAAGGGTAATCGACACGCACGCACTGTACGGGAAACCGGACCGGATCTCGGCGCCAACATCGGGCCCTTGTTTTGCGCAGGGGAGGGCCCGATCAACGAACCCAGCAACGGCACACTTGATGTGAAACCGTGTATCCCAAGATATTCTTGGCGCTTCGGGCTGGCTGGACGGGACCGGTATTGCATATTCCGAGCATCCTTGGCCGAGAGCGCGCGGGGGTCTCTTGCTAAGAATGGCAGCCCCAACTCGTCGTCGGCCGACGCCATCGAAGGGCTATGTTCGGGCCTTTCGCGTTTAGAAGGTGCAAGATACAATTTGCTCACGCCCGTGGGCTGCCGGTGCATGCACCATGCTCGGGCTTTGCCCGCTGTTGGCTCGCTGCGCGTCCGTGTCGCGAACCCTCGTTGAATATGAGGCAGCCATGCACGGCGGGCGGACGTGCACTTCGAGCCAGCATCCGCGGCCACTTCAGACAATCCCGATACAGCCGCAGGGCGATTTCGGATGCGCGTCTCACCGCCTGCCGAGATCAAACCCATTCGTGGATGTCGCGGCGAGGGTGTGACGCTTGCGACGCTCGCCGCCGCCGAACGAGGTCATGTGAACCGTGTCTGGGATGGGTGCCGCGAGAACCCACTGCCATAGGCTCACACGTCTGGGTGACACGCAGGATGCAACGGCTGGCCCGATCGAGGGAAAGGACAATAAGACATGCAATAACTTGGCAGAAAGGCCCGTCGACGGCAACGAGGTCCACGAGGGGGAAAAGCTCCCGCGTAGGATGTGTATGTGTACTGCGTGCGGCATGCAGGGTAGGCACACGTACGAAGTACGAATGCAGGCGATGTGGCACAGACGGAGCGTCACCATCACCATCTGTAGCCCGTGCCTAGCTTCCAATGCTTGCGAAGGGTTCTGCTGGAGCTGTTTCGCTGCTTGTGTTTCGCAAGCCGCGGTCATTCTATTCCAATCTCTTGAACTCGGACCAGGGGTTGCGCGGCATCGATGGCCCATTTAAGCTTGTCTCTGCGCCCGAGCGCTGTCTCTCAGTCAAGCAGCAGCTCACTTCGGCCGAACAGCTCTCAGGCCGGGGGGCTATGCCCCGCGACCATCGGTTCGGGTGCCGTTTCAGACGCCAGAAGACTTCTAGAACCCGCGCGGCCACCCTCCCAAACGACGCTCCGGCCAGGCCGTGCGCTGTTCTGTAATGGGCCGCGTACTCGGCGCCCTTCGGCAAAGATCAGCCACGACTTCGACAGCGAAGCAGCACCGCAAAGGCCGCACGCTGCACAGTGAAGTCCCCCCCTGGGACACGGCCTCGCGCGGCGGAAACAAGCTTGCGACGGGCACCGCCACCGAAGCGCCCGCGACGAACGGCGGCGGCAGCACGGACAGGTATCACGCCAAAGCCGCGCGTTTGCAGCGCCTTTGGCCGGCGATGAACGACTCGAAGGCGCAACCAGCTCATGCTCGCGGGCGGCGCAATTCAACGGCAAAGCACACACGCAACGGACGGCTCCCAGTCCATGCCTCTCGTAGGCCAGGCAAAGCATGGGGCCAGCGCATGCGTGTGCGACTGCGCAGGCGTGTGTGTGTGTGTGTGTGTGTGTGTGTGTGTGCCGTTGACGGAAGACACGGATCGGCTTTCATCATCGTCATGCGCGGTGGTGGCGGACCTGCAGTATTCGACTCCTCCGGGCGGAGCGACCAGTTCCACCCCCATGGCGCACGACGCGGGTGCTTCGCCAGGCCTGATCGCCCATGCAAGCGGCTGATGAGGTGACGAAACAAAAGGGTGGCCGTCACGGGTGGAAGGAGGGGTTTGCAGGCACCCGGCCGCACAACGAACATGAAGCAGTGGTGGCCGATAGCGGGCGACTCAACACGCCGCGACGGCGCATCCCGTCAATCCATTGTCTGTCGGAGGCCGGCATTGAGGCTGCGACCCCGCGGCCGGCACCAGCGAGCGGTAAGGTACCTTGCCCACCAAACCGGCCAGACGGGTGCTCGCCAAACGCCGTGTTGGGAGACCCCGAGATCTGAGAAAAAGGGTGACGCCAGCGTCAGTGCCTCCCCCCCACAGCAGCCGGCCAGATCTTGTGTGAAACGACAGGTTTGACGGGCCGGGTGTTCGCACGGCCGCCAAACCCACTAATACAAGGCACAAGCACCGTGCCAGTGGAAACCTTGGAACCTTCGGCGGGCGGCTGACGATGCGCCAGGCCTGGCCCTTGCCGCCGCCTCATGGAGGCCGGGCAGTGGTGGTCCCGTCGGGCTGTGTGTCCACTGTGTGTCCGCTGTCCGCCAGGCGAACGGACGGGGAACCAACCAGGGCAGCAGGAAGCCAGCGAGAGCGAGCGGGCGGGCGGGCGGGCAGCCTCAAGGTGACGGGAAGAATTTTCGCGACATCGGCCGCGGAGTTCGACGAACCGCTCCCTCCTGCACCGGCGGGGTGCCTTGGGTGCCACTGGCAAGGCCGGCCGCCATGGAAGGCTCGATCCAGCAAGAAACCTGCCGCCACGGCCGCCCCACCCGCACCCACCACTATTGTCCTTGGTCCAACGGCGATGCCTTGGAGGATGGAAGGAGAATCTGGCCATGGAACGCACGCCGCGCTTCGACTTGAGGGCGACCTTTCCCGGTAGGTTGTTTTGGGTGGGCGAACAAACGGTTGGGTGGAAGACGCTCGTCGTCGCCGCCGCCGCCGCCGCCCTCATATTGTTGGTACGTAGTGTACGTTACTCGGACGAGTGCGGCAGGGCGGCAGGCTTTGGAAACAGGCACGACGTGTCCGCCTCGTCACGCGGCCATGCCCACCGACCTCCTTCCTCGCCCGCTTCCCGAGACAGGCAGCACGATGTCAAGGTGAGCCGCCGGTCTGGCTCCAAAGGCAACCCGGAAGGTATTTATTATTAGACCGTCCCTCCCCTGCTCGTCACGGAGAGCCTCCTGCCCAGAGCGGATGGTATTTGCAGGTCCCAGGCGCCCGGCCGATGCAGACGCGGGACAGGGCAAGGAGCTAAATGGCAGACAGACGACGATTCTGCAGCAGAGTCCTGAAAATCGTCGCGCCGGCAACAAGTCCCCTGACCCAGCGGCTAGCCACCAGACAATCGAATCCATTGGGTTGGGGGCGTTCGTCGAGAGAGACTTCTCTCTTCCGGGTTGCGAGCCATCCAGCCAACCAGCCAGCCAGGTACACCCTGGCCTGAGCTGGCCGCACTGTCCTCGTCTTCTGCCCCCGTCAGGCTGTTCCGTTCCGGTACCTGTCGGCGCGCGGTCACTGACGATCGCCCAGTATCAGCAGGGCCGCAATGGAGTCCGTGGCGCATCCGTATGGAGCATGTAGATGCGCATCAGCGCACGGCGCCCTCTGACGAAGTTGACTTCCTGCACGCCATTGTGCGACCCGGCACTGTTGAACGGCGCCCGCCCCCGTGGCGCATCGCAATCATACTCGTCTCGGCAGACGGATCGTAGGGCTTTTGCGGTTCCCTCGAACCTCTTGGCCACCTCGCGGCCGCCTTGGTATGACCGCGCTTCGTGGAAGGGCGGGCTGCTGTCTTCTGTGATGTGAATGCAATCTGCGTATTGCAGTTGACGGGACACCGAGGGCGCTTCACCCTCACGCCGCGCTCCTCGCGACCGTTTCCCGCCCAGACTGGTGTTGCGCGGCCCAGCGACAGTTCCTTGCCTCTGCATTGACACGACGCAGTCTGCGCCATCAACATTCGCCCGACAGCGCGAGCTCAGAAACGCACTCGCGGACGAGGTGGGCACAGGCGTCAATTCGAGAAACCAGGACCTGCGTCAGACGGGCCTTCCATCCCAGGACCCCGTACGATCAATGCGGTGCCAGGCAGGGCGCCTCACCACACACACCATGGCCCAAAACAAAGCGTCAAGGTGACGGACGACGATGTGCCCACCACCAGGGCGGCTCGTCGGACTTGTCAGTTGCAGGCATGGTCTGGTCTCGAAGATGGGTACCGTTCGGGTACTTCGAGGAGCCCACCCACATGTGCTAGACGGGCCGTTTTGGTTGGATCACTGCAGGTCGCCCGCAGGTCACTCAGTTCCCCATGTTGGCCTTACTCGTACTTCGACTCGTATTAGTACCTCGACTAGCGGGTGCTCGCCAGACGGCATGGTCTTGCGCCATCCAGACTCGTCGCCGGTTCTCGGCGGCTGCCCCCAGGCGAGCGAGGAGCAGAAAAACTCATCACGAGATCGGGGTGCTCACCGCTCACCGGAACCAACGGACCACGGCCGGGCAACGCCCCGCGGTCCTGTCAACCAGATGAGAAGCTGCAACGCAACGGCAGCTGGGCTAGGGCCACGGGGGATGGGGACTCGAGCCAGGCGAGGAGCGTGGGAAGCATGACGTTTTTTATAGACCGAGCGAGACTCGGACAGACGCCCTCTGCATGAAATCGAGAACCGCACCGGCCGCCCCTGTGGTGTGATGCAAGTGCTTCAAGGATCTAAGACGCGGCGGGGAGACACCTGCAGGGAACGAATCGGCGGACACGACGGGCTCGCACACAGAGGGAGAAGCCTCGCTTGTGGATGGCTCCAGCATGCAAGGTTCGTCTGGGCGTTTGCGCCAAGTCCGCGAACGAGGTCTCCATGTACAAGGTCCAGAGACCAGTGGTGGTGGCATGGAGAGAGACCGACGGACGAGCAAGGTGATGATGGCCAGGTGAGAAGAGCGCCAGCCAGGCGGTGGTGCCAGGACTGCCTGCGGTTGCGCCGGCGTCTGCGTCGGTGTCGCATTCTCTCTCTGAATGATGGGCGCATCTAGTGTTCCGTCGTCTAACGTGCAGCAACGGCGGGCGCCTCGCGAGTCGCAGCAGTGGGGACGGGGCTTGGGCGTGCTATACTGAATACTTCAACCATTGCGTCGCTCGCTGGGCGTCGTACCTGGGCCGACGCGGAACAGCAGGCTCCCTGGTGCGGTCTGTGGGCAGCGAAGATGAGGGGTGGTGGAGGCGGAGGCTTGGAGACGAGCTTGAAGGGCCAGGTGATGATGGATGGGGCGCCGCTAGCGGGAGCGCAGGTGGGTTCGGCGCGGCGGCGCACAGGAACCCCCCAGGCCAGCCCAGGCTGCCCATCCACCTGCCTACAGTCCGTTCCCCCAGCCCGCATCCACCCATCCACCCACGTCCGCGTCCAAGTCGTCGTCCACGTCCGCGTACGTACGTCTGCGTCGGCATGGGCACCCACGTCCCCTCCGGCCTGGAAGAAGCCACGGCCTGGCCAGCAGTGAAGCCGCGCCGGCACACGGCCGTCCGCGACGCAAACGCACCCCGAAACCGACGCCCAAGCCAACGCCCAAGCCAGGCGCCAGGCAGGCTGGAGTCGACCGGGCCCTCGTCCGGTCAGGTCAGATCTGTTCGGGTCGGCCATTCTCAGGTCCCAAGCCAGTGCGGGCGGGCATCCATTGCAATGGAAACGGCTCCACGCCGCCCAATCCAGCGTCGCCGGGCTCGCTCCACCGGCCGGGCCCTGGCGCTGTGACTGGCTGGGGGTGGGCTCACGGAGGAGGAGCCAGCATGGATTCACGGCCGGCCAGCCCACGATGCTCGATGAGGGGAGACCAGCGCAGCCGGTGCAGCCAGCCAGCCCGCCAGCCCGCCAGCCAGCCCGCAGGGCCCGGCAGGGCAACCTGGAACCTGGGAGGGACGCGACCCCAGGCCGGCCAGGCCAGGCCATGCCAGCAGAGGACGGGATGGATCCCAGTGCCAGCCCACCACCCAGCTAGCCAGCCCAGCCAAGGCCCCCTCCTCCTCCTCCCCATGCCCTCCCTCCCACAGCGCCCGCCGCACGCTCAGCCAGACGGGGACCCCTCTTTGCTCGCTCTGGTTGTCATTACATAAAAGACCCGGGGACGCTGCCCTCCCGTCCCTGAACCTGTTAACCGTCCCGTCCCCAGAAAGGCTTGTCGACATCGACTCCAGCAGGGCCGTTGTCACCATCTTGGGAACCTGTCTATTTGGTCCTGCGCTTCCCTTCCCTGCTCAGCTCTCGCCCTTGTCCTTCCCCAAGTCTGAGGTGCTTGCCCGCCTGATAGATCTGCACCAAGAAAGCCTTGCTTGCGAAGAGCACGCCGCGCCGTCCGAGGGCCGTCTCCCGCCTTGCTCCCGCCGAACGCTGTCGCCCCCCCGCTGCTGCAACCGCCTGCCCTCAGCCGCCGCAGACGCCCTGCCGACTGCCATTTCTGGGGAGCAACAGCAGCCAGTTTTTTCCCCCCTGCACCGTCTACACCACCACCAACAGGCCCAGCGGCACCACCACCACAAGGGAAAACCTTGTCTCTACCGACAACGGCGCAACTCGACTCTCACGCTGCGCATCGCCGTCCCGCGACTGCGAGCGTCCTCCCTCGCAACCGCTTCCGCTTCCCGCCCGCGATAGGATAGCACCGCCAGACGTGCCGCCCTCCGCCGGTAACGTCGCCCCGCCGTTTTGTTTCCCGAGACCCTGGGGCGTTCTGCCGCGCTGCGGCTGTCCGTCTTGCCGAGAGGCCCCCGCGCCGCCGCCGTCGCCTGCAAGAGGGATGGCAGACAAGATGTCCATCGATAACAAGCCCAACCCTGCCCGCCGGGACGAGTCTGACGACTCGGTCGATTCTACTCCCGAGAGGGACCAGAACCCTCCTGCTGCCGCCAATGCCAATGCCTCCCAGGATACCCAGCAGCCCAAGCGAAAGGGCGGCCGCAAGCCCGTGAGTCTCCTCTCCCCCCTGCCTGCTGCTCGCTGCCCGCTGCCCCTCACTCGTCTGAACGCGGGCCCCGTTGTCCTCGTCACGTCGTCCTGCGTCATCCCACAGCGTGGAGCGATGTTCCGCTTCGTCACACGAATCCGCCGCTGTCGCCCCAATCGGTCCAATTGGCCCGCTGCCCGCCACTCAATTTCGTTGTGCGACTGTCGCACGCAGAGGCGAGACATGCGCTGACATGCCAACCTTAATTCCCCAGATTTATGCCACCTCCGAGGAACGCAAGCAGAGGAACCGACAGGCTCAGGCCGCCTTCCGCGAGCGCCGCACCGAGTACATCAAGCAGCTCGAGGAGACGATCCGTGTCCACGAGTCCAACCTACACAACCTCCAGACGGCCCATCGCACTGCCGCCGAAGAGTGTCTGATGCTCCGATACAAGAACTCGCTCCTTGAGCGCATTCTGCTCGAGAAGGGTACGTCGCTGCCGCGCCCATCGCACCCTTCGTTGTCTCTGCTGGTAATCCGCTAACGTCTTGGCTCGAATCCAGGAATCGATGTCCAGGCTGAGCTTCATGCCAAGACTGGCAGCCCCGACCTGGGGCCTACCCACATGCCTCAGAACCTGGTGCAGCCGCCCACGATCCAGCGCGCCATTCTGAACCGTCACCATCAGTCTCGCAAGTCCAACTCGAGCATTGCTCCCAAGGCCGAGCCCGTGACGACGCCGCTCAACACGGCACTCCCTCCCCACAAGTCAGCCACGTCGCCTAAGAGTCGTCCGACGCCCTCGTCGCACACCAACTCGCCGACGACCAACGTCGGGGGTGCCTTCTCTCCTGCTCCTTCGGACAGCATCTCGCTGCGGGGCTCTGTGTCTGGCCTACCGCGGCAGGGGATGCCCACGTCCAACACGAACACGGCCGCCAGGTCCATGATGCAATCGGGACCAGGTGGTCGCAGCCAATCTCTTGGACAAGGAGCATCCTTCTACCCTACCCCAGCCTTCCAGAGTCACATTGAGCAGCTTGGTATGCCACACTCGCGGTCCTTCTAGTCACCCATGACACCCAAAACTAATGCAGCCCAGAACACGAATATGATGGGCAGAACGACATGGTCGATGACTCGGAGCTTGACACGCCCAATGGAGGCGGGCACTATACGGGCGCTTTCAGCAGCGACAACCAGCAGACGATGCTTTTGTCGCCTACCTCGACCGCGCCTGGACACCACGTCTCTCAGCCTCATGATGCTGTCTCTGCCGCCCACCAGCCGTTCCCATCGATGACGCAGCTGTTGGGCCAGAACCTGGACTGGGACCCCTTTGGCCTGAGCGCCAGCATGGCCTTCCCGAATCACCAGCAGTTTCAGTTTGACCAACCGAATCTGCGGTGACTATCACGAGCTGCGGCTGGATGATTGGCCCCAGCATTGACGGAACACGCTGCTACTCACAACCTATGTCGATGGCACGCCGTGTCTCTCGCTTAAACGATCTGGACCTAGGCATGACACCGTGGCCATTCACGATCATCCAGCAACTACCCGGGAAGCCATTGACAGCGGCATTGCGGTGAGATCAGCCCCAGACAACCGCACGTGGCTGGGATGGGCATCACAAGCAAGCCGAAGCGAAGTGATCCACGTCGCAAGCCTGTCGACCAGACCGGAAAGGCACATGGATCAAGCTCGAATGTTGTGCTTGGCCCTACACCTCTCAACCCCATGCCCACTTGTTCGACTTGGGAAGGCCGCCCCGCCAACCCGTCGCATCTACGGCTTGAGAGAGCTTGACCTCGGTTTGGGCGACCAGGTTGTATGGTATGAACATAATGGAATGGGGAGCGGCAACATCATGAACATAAGCGCTCAGCCTCGGCGCATCTTGAAACAGGTGCACAACGATGCTGCCGGACAGCCCGTCTTCTTGACCATGTCTTTTTTTTTTTTTCCAAACCACGAATCGATCTTTTTCACACAGCTACGGTTTTTGCAACACTCGAATTTTCCAACGCCAGCGCCTTCGTGGTGCCGCACCTCTCGGGAAGAAGGTGCGAATATACCCATGGCTATATGCTCTGCGAAGGCGGGCACCAAAAAGACGAAAAAGAACCTGGAAGGTTTAATCAAAAGTGATTTCTTCAGCACTTGACTTTTGCTTTTGGCTGGCGTTTGTGGGCTGGACGGATAGCCGATGTCACGGACGGAACAAAAACGAAGAACAAACAACCAGGAGGGAGCCACACCGGTGGCTTCAGCTGGCTGGCAGAGTAGCCCTGTAGCGTGTCTTGTTGTCAATGAGTATTGCTGTCATTCGGAGCACACGTGGGTTGGAATGTGTGTCGAATCCCTGGCGGAAGAAGGGCATTTTCTGGCTTCACTTCATGTATATGACTGTATTTGTCTTTTTTTGTACCGGAGGGCTGTCGAATTTTCTTGGCATACGACTCACGAAACGAGACGAAGACAGAGCAATGGGACATGGATTGATGACCACATGGCTTGAGCTACGAGTACTCGTACTGTGCGAGCACCGCCCCTCTCCGCCTGCCGTGCCTGGATGAGCGAACCCACGAGGTGGAGATGAAGGCCAAGTTGAGTTGGTGGTGTCTCGGGGGCGGGCTAGGGGAAAACTCTTTGAGATCACGAGGGGGCGGAGGCGGATGGAACGAGACGTCGGGACGGGGCAACCTTGAGGGGCACAGACGCGAAACGAACGACGACGAGAAGGAGGAGGATGAGGAGGAGCCGGGGAGCCGAACCGGGTGCGCCCCATGTTTGTTGGTTGGTTGGGTTTGGGGGGAAGACCATGGCATGGGCATGGGCATGGGGGGCAGCGAGCAGCAGAATACTCGGGCAGCCAGCCGGCCAGCCCTGGCGAGGGAACGCTGGCAGGGCGGATGGATGGATGGTGTGAGGAGGGCAACGACGAGTCTATACTAGACAGCCTGGGGTAATAAGCGGGGCAGCGCTGATGCATCGTGAGTGTCCTCGTAGCTAGCCCGCGGGAGATGATGTGGGGCACGGGCTGGGCTGGGCTGGGCTGGCGCTGGCGCCAGTGTCTGGGTCGTGGCTTGGGGGGGAATTTGCATGGACGAGGAGAAAGAGCGCGCGGGTCCAAGGAGGGGGATTCCCCAGGGACGACGGGGGAGGTTTGAGGAATTTGAGCAAGCACTCGTTCTCGTAGCGAGTGGGATCGTGAGCGGGTTTCCTGGCGGTGGGAGTGGGACGTCGTCGCCGCAGCGCCCAAGGTACAGCGTGGATAGCGGGGAGGGACGGAGGTAGGGCGTGGTGTAACCGAACGGCGGATGGACTCTTGTGGCGTGGCTCTTGCTCGTGTCTCGTTCTTTTTAGTTTCTACCGAACACTATGTTGGAAAGTCCTTTCGTATTCTCGTTTCTCTGGGAGGGCAAGCTTGCTGAGCTTGCTCAATCTACTCGTACCGTGGTGAAGTTCAAGTGCAAAGAACCATGTATCCGTGCGCCGCAAATGTCTGCAAGTGCTAACCGAGTAATCCCAATGCAACGCTGGCGAGGAACACCTGAGATGGATCCCGCCAAGGGCGGACGGGGGGCGGCGGCGGCGGGATGTTGGCCGCGTCCACGCACAAAGGCCTTGACCGCTCCGGTCGGTTCGACTCGTCAAACTGCCGACAGCCACATCGTCGAGGCGGCAGCGCAGGCGCAGAGCCAGAACAGCGTGGACCCGGCAGACGACGAAGGCTTCGCGCCGGAGGTGCTGCCGTCCCAGAGCTTGGCCGCCGTGCCCGTGCGGCTGGTCTCGTCGATGCTGCACACGATCTTGCACCCACCGCCGCCGCCGCCGTTGTCCTCGGGGGCGGCGGCGGCGGCGGCGGCGTCGCGCCTCTGTTGCGAATACGAATGCGGATAATGATGATGATGGTGATGCTGTTCGTGCTCGCCCTGGCGCTTGCTCGCGGACCGGCGGCGGCGGGCGCCGTCCCCGTCCCCGTCCTCGGTGGTGTTAAAGACCATCTCGAGCCACTGAATCTGCAGCTTCGACTCGCCGCCGACGCTCATGTTGCCGCTCCACTGGCCGCCGTCGCTCCACGAGTTGACGTTGAGGCCCGACGCGTCGCGCGGCACCTGGAAGTCGATGCTCGCGACCTCGACGCCGTCGACGAACCACACGCTCCGCCGCGGCGTCCAGTCGAGCCGGTGCACCGCCCAGTCGCTCCAGCGCAGGCCGTGCGGCATCGTCGCGTTGCGCGTCGCCTTGGGATCGTCGCCGTTGCCGTCGTCGCCGTGGTGGTCGCCACCGCCCGTCTGGTCGTCCTGGTACGACGGCTGGTTCGTGTACTGGACCTTGTTGCGCGGGCCGCGCGTGAGGATCTCGATGTCGGCCTCCTGCACGTCGCTGAGCGACTGCGCCGCGCGGTAGGTGAAGACGGCGGAGACGGCGCCGGGGTCCCCGACGGTGCGGGCCAGCATCCGCAGCGAGAGGAACCGATAGTGCGTGTCCTGCGCCTGGAACTCGGCCGCCGTCTGGAAGCCCGGGAGCCGCTTCGTGCGCAGCGTCATGAACGTCGCGGCGGAGCGGCCGGCGCCGTCGTCTCCGTTCTTCTCGATGTAGACGTTGCTGGGCGAGTTGACCATGAGCACCGTCGCGTCGCCGGTGAGGCCGCCTTTGCCCTCGCCGTGGCTGCCGTTCCTGTTGCTCCAACCCTGGATCTGCCAGGTGTCGTTCCAGCGGTCGCCAGCGAAGAAGTCGCTGGTGGGAGGCGAGTACGACGCGAGCGTGTCGTTGCCGATGACGTCCGGCACGCCCGCGTACCGGCCCAAGCTGCGAAAGTCAAAGAACATGTGCCGGGCGTAGTACGTCGGCTCGCTGCCGTTGGTGAGGAAGCAATCGCAGCCCGTGTCGTTGACGAGCTGGACGGTGCTGCCGGCGGCCCGGACGACGCTCGTCATGCCGACGACGGCGACGATCAGGACCGACGACGCTTCGTGTAACATGGTTGCGGCGCTGAGGCGAGGCCCAAGTGCGACGGCAGCCGGCACGAAGATGAGGTGAGGTCAGGCATGAAGGGACGACGCGAAGCCCCGGCCCCGTCAGTCGCACCATGGCGATGGCGGCAGGTTGTGGTTTATGAGCGTCTCATGGCCCCCCCCTCGCACCCATGCTGTGCTGTCACTGCGGTGTGATTTTTTTTTTCCCGCCGTGGGCTGAGGAGTGATCGACGCGGTGGCAGCGGCAGAAGCAACAAACGAATCGAGCGAACCCGGACGGGTGGGTCTCACTGGCAGATACGGGCCGCGTGTGAATGGAGCATTGGAGTCTATTAGACACAGCCTTTGACCTTCCACACGAAGTGACCGAACTGATCTTCAGCACCGCAGACGAGGCAGACGAGTATATCCACTCGTGGAAGGGGCTCATTGTCTGGGGTGTAAGTAGCTAAACCGAGAAATAGTCGCTATTGTCAGAGAGGAGTTCTAACATACATGGTCTGATACATAGACCTGCGTGGCCGGCGGGAAGGGATGCGACTATGTCGGACTCAAGCGACAGATGGTATATATCGGCGGTCGTTTCGTTGGTCACTCCATCGTTGGCGAACCCATGTGTCGACGGTGCTTGAAGGCATCGCCGGTACGTGACCCATGTTTTGAGCAAGCTAATAGATGCTGCTAGTGTCCGAAGACCGATAAGGATCGTGCGCCTTGCGTGTTGAAGTACGGGGCACCCGATAGCGCAAGTTGTAATGTCCCCGAGGACGATACACCTCCCGTCCCGGCGTGCTGAGACAACATGAAGGACTCTCCCCTAAGACGCCGCACCAGGCGGACACGTGCTTTGTACAGGCACCGGAGCGGTGTACTCGTATTCAAACCACGGTGTTTCGTCAAGCTTCTTGGAATGTGGCGGAGGGGGTTAGGTCCTGCCGCGTGCCCGAGCTCCCCAGATGAACTTTGTTCATTCTCAACGGGGCCTGGCCGAGCGTCCGGAAGACAGCAACTGCGGAGGTAGTTGGGCACAGGGCGAAGGCTACTTTCCGTATTATCATGGCATACATTCTTTTGTTTGTAGAGTATCGACTTATTGTTTTTTGATGGATAGCGCGCAATGCGTCAGTTGTAGTCATCAGGAGTCAGGACAAGCACAGTTGGTGTTAGAGAGTTCAAGTCCAGCGTAGTAGGCTCGCAGGCTGTAGCCATGACCTTCAGTTTCTGTCGGTTATTCACTTTGCCGGACTTCATCTTACCAACAATACCCTGTCTTTTGAAAATTACACGGACCGGCTCGCCAGGAGTCACGGCTTGAGCAGCACTTTTGACTTTGCAGTCGACAGCATTGACACTGGTTGCGACTTGGAGCAAGTCCGACTCCGACACTGGCTTTCCGGCGTGCAGCAGGTCCCGGCTTGTGGTGCTTGAGCGGGTACAGCGGCTACACCCGCATCTGACATGTCGCCACGAAGTACATGTACCCGGTACGTCCGTACCTTCAGGTAGGTAGTTATAGTGGCATCGGTGGGCCATGGGCCGTGGCAGCGCTGAAATGATGCCATCACGTGATGCCGCCCAGTCGCAGCGTGGCGCGGTGCCTGCTTCCATTGCTTGTTGCTTCCTTTGCCTGCAGCGGATCCACCACCCTGCTTCTCTTCAACCTTCCCGCTGGAGCCACGTCCAACAAGGGCCGCTTCCGCGACGCAACCCACGCTCGACCCATCAAGTCCAGGTGCCTACATTAAGTATTGTATGCGACGATGTGACTTCGGGACGCTCACAGTTGTCGCTTGACAGGATCCTTTGTCGGCACAGCGCCCGCCCCACGCCGCCCTGGTTGTGTCCTGGCCAGCCCTGCCGACCGCCGCCATGTCTGCAGCCGCCTCGCCCGCCGCGGCCGCTGCCAGTGCCGCGACCCCGGAGGCGCCGCCAAAGTCGCCGGCGCATGCTGAGGCCGACGACGCTGCAGGCGCGGCGTCATCATCACCATCGTCATCACCATCCTCGTCATCAGTGGCGGCCGCCGCGCCAGAGGGAGCGCCCCGCGACGAAAAGAGGGCCCCGTCAGACGACGCACCGGACGCAGAGGACTCATCCGACTCGCGCTCGCTGGAAGAGGGCGAGACGGAAGATGATCCTCCGCTGCCGCGAGAGCCCGTTCCTGAGGGCCCTCCGCTACCGAACGAACCCGTCCCGGAGCCTCAAGACGACGGCTGGGAGTGCCGCTGGGAAGAGACGTATCAGGCGTGGTACTTTGTGAACCGCTTCACCGGCGCCACGCAGTGGGAGAACCC
This sequence comes from Purpureocillium lavendulum, assembly GCA_029168975.1. NCBI lineage: Eukaryota > Fungi > Ascomycota > Sordariomycetes > Hypocreales > Ophiocordycipitaceae > Purpureocillium > Purpureocillium lavendulum. Next base: position 5,381,662 of record JAQHRD010000001.1, read on the forward strand.
GCGCGTGTCTGTCGCCGGAGTCGCCAGTACCAGCGCCGCCGCCGCCGCCGCCGCTGCGGCTACCCCGAGCGCGCCCCAGCCGCCGGCCAACGAGAGCCTCCCCGCGGGCGGCTACAACCCGGCCATCCACGGCGACTACGACCCCAACGCCTGGTACGCGCAGGCCTATAAGCAGGAGGAGGATGCCCGCGACGCCGCAATTGTCGCGGCTGCGCTGCCGCCGGAAGCGGTGGCTGACCCGTACGCCGCGTCTATGGGCTTCAACCGCTGGAACGGCCAGGCGCAGGCCGCCGACATGGGGCCCGGCCGGCACAGCGACGAGGCCAAGTCGCGGCGTCAAATGAACGCCTTCTTCGACGTCGACGCCGCCGCCAACCAGCACGACGGCCGCAGCCTCAAGGCCGAGCGCCAGAACCAGCGCCTGAGCAAGACGGAGCTCAAGGCTTTCAAGGAGAAGCGCCGCGCCAGGAAGGAGGAGAAGCGCAGGGCCTGGCTTCTCGACTAGACGCCACGTCCTTTTCACATTCGCTCATTTCAGTTGAGTCTTACTTGCATAAGTCTGCTGCGGGCAGTTTCTTCGCGACATATCTGCGGTGGGTTTCTACTCGGGTTTTCATTCCAGGGGCTCCGTGAGGAGCCCGCGGCGTTTACATGGGTTTTGGGACAGGAAACAATGCGAGCCGGGATTAGAAAGGCTTCCCGGCTGGTTCTAGACGATCTGGGGACTGCAAAACATTTGGACAGTCGCCTTGGTGGGCAAGCAATCACGCGCGCCGCAGTGGCGCGTTCGAGCAAGGTGAATACCCAAGATAGGGGACCATAGAGGCCCGTCCGTATACCTAGTTGTATATTACATACGCAGCGCGTGACGCGCACACTGGGCTTCCTACTCTGCAGCCTCATCTTCATCGTCTTCGTCGTCTTCCAGTTCCATGTTTAAGTGGACGCTGACGTCGCTGTCGTCGTCGTCCCTATCGGCCTCGTCTGCCGGTTGCGCCTGTGGTGAAGGCGCGGCCCTAGCCGGCTCGGCTGCCGGCGTGGCTTTCTCGACCTCCTGTCGCTTAGGCGGATTCGAGTCGGCGCCCTCGTGCTTGCGCTTGGGCGGTGACTCGGCGCGTGATGGCCCCTCCACACCCGGCGCGAAGGGGTTGCTCTGCACCGGCAAGTCGATTTCGACCTGAGGAGCGGACGGCAGAAGACTAGACTTATGAAGGCCATTTTCTGAACTCTGCTCAGGCTCCTTCGCCTCTCCCACCTCGGCGTCGGCCATGTCCTCGTCGGCGTCGGCGTCGTCTTCATCCTCATACTCCTCCACCTCGTTGACCGACGCCAGCATGTCGCTGCCTCCCGCGGCGGCGCCCATGCGGAGATTGCTGCGCAGCACCTCCAGGCCCTGGTCGTGCGGGTACGCGCGCGCCAGGTGCGGCAAGATGCTGGGGTACATGCGGCCGCGCTGGTCCTTGAAGGGGTTCAGCACGCTCGCGAGCATGGCGTCGCGGCTCTGCGTCAGGATGGCCGTCTTGTCCAGCAGCCCGCGCAGCGTCGGCTTGAGGTGCTGCTGCGGGAGGGCGGAGAGCAGCGTCGGGAGCAGGGAGTCGGCGGCCGCCTTGTGGTCCGGGTCCAGGACGGACACGTCCTCCGCCGCTGCGGACGCCTGCGGCTGCAAGAGGAAGAGGTCCACGTTGGCGACGCCGGCCTTTTTCGAGTCCTTGCTCTGCGGGACCGGCTTGCTGGCGGGCTTGAGGAAACCGGCGTCTTGCTGGAGGTCGCGGCAGCAAGCGGCGATGAGCGGCTCGAGCATCGCGACGGTAGGTTTCGACAGAGTCTGCCCTGACAGGGTCAAAAGGCCGTCAAGGACGACATACCCGTTTCTGCGCACATCCGGGACGTCCATCCCTGACTTGAAGACGCGGACGAGGTGGTCCATGGCCTCCGAGACCAAGGGGAGCATGCCCCGCCCGAGTCTTCGGAGCATCGTCTGGATGAGTCCCAAGGCTGCAACGTGGATTTCGGGCATCAAGCTCCACAGCTCCTCCTTCTCTTCCCTCCCGACGGCGGCATTTGTCTCGAGAGCCTGGTCCCATGTCTGGGATCTGGGCGACTGCCTGGTGATCAGGCAAACTCGGGATATGGCGTCTAGCAATGCGCTCAGTGGGATGGTCACGGCTCCCTTGGTCGCGCACAGGAGGCAATCGGATAGGTGGCGGAACAGGCCGACGAGTCGCTCGACCCCGGCGTCCAAGCCCGTCCACGGCGGCAGTTGATCCGTGGAGGTGCTACCTCCCTTCGGCTCGTCGGCGAAATCAACTGTCGTCTTGCCATAGCCGCCAGTGGCCTCCCACGATTCGTCTACCGCGCGCAGGACTTGGTCGGCCGTCGCGTGCAGCTGCCTCAGGACCGCATCGACGGTTTTGGACCACTCCTCGCTGCCACCGGATTTGGCGGCAACATGATGCAGCGATATGGCCAGTCGCCCTGCTGACCGCTGCAACGAATGAGGAACCAAGACCTCGTCAGAGCTCGTCGGCGCCAGAGACGGCCTCACGGCGGACCTGATTTGCGAGCCGAAGGGGCGGAAGGTGGTTGCGTAGAGCGGGATGAGGGTAGAAAAAGCATCGTAAACGGTCTCGACAAAGGCCAGGGGCGCCGTGGAAGCCGAGCCCGCGGCGGGAGGCTTGACGAGCTGCAGACAGGCGGTTACAAAGGCCGGGATGTTGGGCGTCGCAATCTCCCGGACGAGGGTTTGATAAGGATGGACGAGGGCGAAGATGCGCGTGAGAACAACGACGGCGAGCTCCTTGGCGGCGAAAGAATCACCCTTCTGATGACGGGAGTCAGGGTCAGCATGCGGCGGGACAGACGGCGGCTCCGACGTGGTGTCGCGACGCACCTGTATGATGGAGAGCAGGCCGCGGGCCCAGGGCTCGGAGGCTCGGAGCATCTCCCAGCCGCCGACATCGACGACGGCCTTGACGAGGCCGACGGCGGCGAACCTTGCCTCGCGGGAGCGGCCATTCAGTAGCGTGGTAATGCTGGCCTTGAGCTTGTGCACGAGCGCGGCGGCGCTCTGGGCGGACGCCGCGTCGTCCTTGGACTTTTGCTGCTGCTGCTGCTGCTCGTGCGGCGCCGCCGCCAGCGCATCCTTGCAGCGCACGACGTGCCTGGTGAGCGCGGGCAGCGCGTGCGGGAGCTGCGCCGGCGGGATGGACGTGAGCTTCCGGCAGAGCACCCGCAGGTCGGGAGGCGGGGCCGAGGGAGGCATGATATGTGTGTCGGAGGCGGCTGGCCTTGGGGATGCGGGCGAGCCGCGAGGCTGGTTGAGGTTGAACGTGTAGCTCTTCCCTCCCAGTGATGAAAATGCGAGGCCGCGGCCCCCAGTGCTTGTGAGCGCGTTGCTGCTGCTTGGGCGCACGGAACTCAGGATGTGATGGAAGATGCTCGAGTCGGCACCGGGAGAAAGCTGCGGCGAGCCTAGGATGATGCGCACGCCCTCAATGGCCCGTTAAATGTGTCGCGATGAAGCCTCCAGAACCGAAGCCATCACCGTCACGCCCAGGACTTTTTTTTTTCTGCAGGTACTGACTGTACCGCACCGCGCAGGCCGTCCAGGCGTGGAGCCCCTCTGGCAGCACGTTCAGAGGGACCCAGGCAGCTTGATCCCCCCACCAGTCGCAACCTGAGCCTGCTCCCGCCTGTGCCCCTGTCGTGGGGTTCCACATGGCCCGTTGATTGGCCGCCCGGGGTGGTCCTCGACCGGCAGCCCGTGCCAGTGGAGCCTCCCGTCCATTGGATTTGGCCAGCAGAGCGGCCTTGAGTGGGCAAATGTCGCCAATTATCGCACCCGACCCTCCCAACCCACCGCTTGCTCAGTGCTGCACACCCGACTGCTGCTGGTCCAGCGCTGCTGCTCCACCATCCCGTCCGGCCGGTGGCACAGGCACAGGCAGCTTCACCCAACACCCGCCGAGGCAGGAGCAGGGAGTCGGCTCGATCCTGGCCTTTGCATCCCCTCTGCACGCCGCTTGACGCGACCGACCTCGTCCTCTTCCCGTCCTCGCCTCATCCTCGCCTCCGCCCGCCCCCTCTCCTTTCCCCCCTCTGCACGGCCTCGCCCCTGCTGTGTCCAGTGCTGCGCACCCAGCCTTGGCCGTCTGGTGTCCTCCGCGCCACGCCTCGTCTGCGAACCCCCCGATCGTCGTTCCCCTCGCCATGCCTCTGGCCCCTCGCCGACAAGTCGCCCTCGAATGACCTTGGCCCAATATGACGGTGCGACCGCCGTGCAATTCCCTGCTGCAGCTTTTCGCGGCCCTGAATACGGCTAACGGAGCTGCTCTAGACCAAAGCCCATCACTACATCGACCAGCTCGAGGCCGCTCGCTGCGACGGCAACTGGGATGCTGTCCCCGAGCTCGTTCGCAAGGTCCGAAAGCACGCGCCAGAGAGGAAATGTACGCCGCCGCCCATTGTGTCCTCCTCGTCCCTCGTCGGCCTTGCCGTGTGCTGACAACCGCAGGTCTTACTCTGGCCGCCGAGACCGAGTGTGCCATCTCCTTTGCCACGACAGCCGGATCGAGAACCTCCGCCTCGGCCACCGCCCGCGACCTCGATGTTTCCACCAAGGTGCCGACGCTCCAGGGCGCCATTGACGAGGAGCGCGTGAATGCCGAGGACCGATTCCAGGCGCAGGTATGCGTTGGCTGGCTACACTGGGTCGTGGGCGAATATAGCCTGGCCGTCGAGCGCCTGCCCACGCGGCTGCAAGACGATGGCACCAGCCTCGATCCTGCCGCGCTGTCCCACGAGTGGACTCATGTCTGTGCGCTCAAGTCGGCATACCTTCGCGCAAACTGCTTGATGCGCGAGGGCCAGCGGGCGGAAGCTCTGGAAGCGCTCAGAGTCGTTGCGCCCGCGCTGAACCGCGCATTAACGGGACAAGTCAGGAAACAGCTGCGCTACTGGTCCGAGCTGTTCTTGACAGAGTACTGCATGCTCTCAAGTGGCGCGGTCGACCGCGACGAGGCATCCCTAGAGGACCCAGCCACCCTCGTCCCGTTTCGTTCGTGGGCCAGATACTGGCATTCCATGCAGGCACCCGGCACCGGTGGCTATGGGTTCAAAGGTTCAGTTCCGCGGCGGCAGATTTGGAGCGAATACTACACGGCCCTCTCTCGCATATTGGAGAACGACCTACCATATCAACCAGGTCACCTCGAGGGCCTACCCGTCTCGGCCGACTCCTCACCGCGGAGCCAACTGCGCAGCGAGCTCAAGTACGTGGAGACCACCTTCCGCTCCCTGCTCCTTTCGGAGACGTCGTTTCCACGAGCAGACGAGGAGAGGAGCGAAGTGGAAGCTTTTGTTCGGCGCGCGGTCCAGAATTGGACCATTCTTTGCGGACGAGGCTGGCGCGACGAAGATCTCGGCCAAGGTGGTCGATCTGGCATAAGCAGAGGGTTGCTCGAAACTCTTTATAGTGCGGCTACCAGGACCTACCACTCGACTGCGATCCTACGCTCCTTGTTCCTCGTTCACACCTCGCTCGCGGAGTTCGACCTCGCTCTAAAGGCCTTCGACTCGTACCTAGAGATTGTGAAGAAGGGGAAAGCCCGCGTGGAAAAGACGGGCGAGGCTGAGCCTAGTCTCGATGATGACGGCACTGTGTTGGAAACAATGGCTCTGGCCGTCATGGCCCTGTGCCGGTACGGACATTACAAGGCCGGCGAGAAGGCGCGTCAGCTGGGTGCAGAGCTCGAGGACTGGCTGTCCAAACTGCCGCAAAGCAAACTCCCCGCAAACGAGAACGGCACTCCGTCCATAGCCGAGGAGGCAACGAATGGAGACGTGCAACCATGGGTCGCGCCGCACATAGTGGCGCTGGCCTGGCAGGCCATTGGTCTGTCGCACGCGCATTGGTCCAGGCTCACGCATGAGGCAGGCTCGAGAACGGAGATACAGTCGAAGGCGATTCGGTGTCTGCGGAAATCGTTAGGCGCCGAATATGGCCGATCCAAAGACATCAGAAGCTTCTTCAGCCTGGCCGTTTTGCTGGCCGAGCGCAGAGAGCTTACGGCGGCGATTGAGCTGACGAAAACTGCCTTGATGACCAACAAAGGCAGGGAAGAAGGCTATGACTTATTGTGCGGAGCCTACTGGCAGGAGAGGACACTTGTCCCGCTATGGCATCTTCTTGCGCTACTGTTGAGTGCGAGGCAAGACTACACGTCGGCTCTTCGGGCGTGCGAAGGCGCCCTGGAGCAGTTCAAGGACTCGTCAGTGCTCTTTGGGAAAACCAGTGCAGGCTTCCGCAGCGAGCATCTCAACGACGCGGGAGGGGACAGCATTGCGTCGGAGAACCCACATGGCCTGGTCGATGAGATGGATGATTCTGAGAAGCTGAGTATCTTGGAGATCAAGATGACGGAGCTCGCACTCACGGAGCTAACAGACGGCCCTGACGCTGCCGTCAATGCGAGTTACGAGCTATTGACCCTCTTCTCGCGACTGTATGGGAGCATCACAGTCTCAAGCACCACTTTGGCGGCACCCGCACACCCGCCGAAGACGTCTGGGACGTTCAGGAGTATCCGAGGCAGCATTTTCGGATCGAAAACGGATAGATCACGGCCACCCACAAGGCAACCCAGCGCATCCACCCTTAGCGAAAAGTCCAATGGCGCCATCCCAAGACCAATGACGACGCAGACGCAGTCTACGGTGAGGCCGATGGTCCATGTAACCGAGGAGAACGGCGTCCATGTGGCTGCACCTAGATCACGACGGGCCACCTCGAGCCACAGGCAGAGGAGTGAATCTGGGCGACGAAATAGTCTGAAGAAGAGGGAGAGAGGCGACAGCCGCCCACGAACAGACACAACGGGAAGCTTTTCACCCCAAGCAACCATTGTCGATGGAGATGCTTTCTTCACGCCTGGGGTGGAGCCAGAGCAAGGGGACCTTTCCTTTTCCACCAAGTCCTCTCAGACGCGCATGTCATCGTTCGCCAAGGCGAAGACCACGTCGCCATTGAATTCCTACCTCTCGAGCACCTCGAAGTCGACAGATTTCACCGAGATTTCAGTCGACGTTACCCACTCAACGCCGCACCTGCTCCCCTTGGTCCAGTTTCCCAAGGACAAGGAGAGGAGCCAGCGCATCGCGATACTCGTGGGCATCTGGTTGACCATAGCTGGATTCTACCGCCGTGCCGACTTATTGGAAGACTGCAAGGGAGCAATTTCCGAAGCGCAGAAACTCGTCCACGCGCTCGAGACGGAGAGCTCCAAAGACCAATCCCTAGCCAACCGGTCCAAGACTGCGTCATGGGGCGAGAGGAAGAGTGTCGACGACCTATGGGGCGATGTGTGGTCCGAGGTGAGTTTGGCATACTCAGCGAGCAACTGCGGCGGCTAACATGATGCAGCTCGGGCTCTTGTCCCTGGCCCAGAACGAACCATATACGGCGAGATCGGACTTTGAATACGCACTGACGCATTGTCCGGACCACTCCGCGGCAACTGTGGGATTGTCAAATATCCTGCTGGACACTTACAGCGAGAAGCTCCTACCTACGCCGGCCGTGCCACCCCTGGAGAATACCGAGCCGTCGCTCGACTCTCTCGCACATGCGCTGCCCGACATAGCAGGCAACGGGGCCGTGGCGTCTCTTCCTTCGGTTCCCCTTGGGCTCGGCTCGACAGCCACGCAGCCCCAGGTCAAATTTGCCAACGGCAACGCCACGCCCTCGCCAGACCGTGACGACCAGCTGCCAGCTCCTTACAAGGCCACGCGGCTTCCACTCATAGACCGTCTGGCCGCGCGGGATCGAGCGTTCGCGCTCTTGTCCGGCCTAACACGTCTTGGCACGGGATGGGACTGCTCCGAGGCTTGGTTCGCACTGGCGCGTGCCCACGAGGAGAGCGGCCAGCCCGACAAGGCCAAGGAAGTGCTGTGGTGGTGCGTCGAGCTGGAGGAGGCAATGGGCGTTCGCGAATGGCGGTGCCTTGGGAGCGGGAGCTACATTGTTTGAGCACGTGGACATAGGCCGTCACGCTGTACAAAGGGGGGCAGATATCGCAACATATAATATGTGGTAGCCAGGGCTTGCACTGTTTCATAGGCTGCACGCAAGTGGCAGAGAGTGGGTGAAGAGAATTCAATTTCAACCCTGATCCCAAAACGCCATGACCATGAGGTCTCTGTATCTTTCGTTGTATGCCCAAACTCCGTGACGTTAAAAATCCATGCCACTGATGCCCATGCCATTGATACCCATGCCATTGATGTCCATACCGTTGATGCCCATGCCGTTGATACCCATGCCGTCGAAACATATACCGCTGAAAGCTATGCCGCTGAAAGCTATGCCGTTAATACCCATTCCGTTAATACTCATGCCGTCGAAACATATGCCGCTGAAAGCTATGCCGCTGAAAGCTTTGCCGCTGAAAGCTATGCCGCTGAAAGATATGCCGTTGAAACCCATCCGTTATGCATCCGTTATGCTCCCGATACCCGGTCCACGCAAACCATGCTTTACCATCCCATGCTCTCCCAAACAATGCAGCCCTCCTTGACCATCGCAAATGAATCCCCCAAGAACCTCGCCAGAGAGATGCCCTCCCACGAACCGCGCCCCCTGCCCCTCCCGACGCAACCAGTGCCGTGCCCCGAGCAAGCAAGAAGGGGCGCGCTATATGTCCCCGAACGAAAAGTCCGGGCTGCCCAAGAGGTCCTCGTCGGGCGCGTACAGCACGGCCGACCTGTTGCCGAGCTGGCTGAAGCCCTCGGGCAGGGACTCGTTGATTTCGGGTTCGGAGTCGGGTGAGACGTGGGGTTCGTCCTGGGGCTGGGGCTCGGGTTCGGGCTCAGGGTCGGGCATGGCCTCGGACGGCTGCCACTCCATGAGCTCGCCCATGGTGACGAAACGGTCGACGAAGCCCTCCTCGACAATGGGGGGCCCGCCGCCGGGGCTGCTGTCCGCGGAAGCGTCCTCGCCGAAGAGGGGTCCGCCCAGGCCGAGGGGCGCGTCCCTGAAGGCGCCCTCGCCGAAGAAGGGCCTGACTTCTCCGAAGAGGGGCCGGTCTTCGGGGCTGCTGTCCCCAGGACTGCCGTCCTCGCCGAACAGGTCGTCCTCCGCGCCCATGCCGGTGTCGGCCATGTGAGCGTCCGCCGCTGCCGCGGCACAAGGCGCCCGGGCAGGACTCGTGGCCGGAGCTGCGAGAGGGTCGAAATATGGCGGCGGCGTCACGGCACGGCTTGGTTCCGGAGCCGGGTGGGGAACCAGGGCGGCAGAAGGCGCCGGGACGGGGCCCGTGGCTGGAGCCGCGAGGGGTTCGACAAATAGAGCCGGCGTCACGGCACGGCAAGGTTCTGGAGCCGGGTGGGGAACCGGGACGGTCGAAGGCGCCGGGGCGGACCGCGTAACCGGAGCCGCGAGGGGGTTGAAAAATGCCGCCGGCGTCATGGCACGGCTCAGCTCCGGAGCTGGGGCGGGAACCGGGGCGGCGGCACATGAAGCCGGGGCAGGGAACCGGGTGGGGACCGGAGCGGCAAAGAGCTCCGGATCCCACGGAGTGACGGGTCCGAAAACCCACGGAGTGACAGGCTTCGGAGCCCAGGGTGTAACAGGGTTCGGAGCCCAGGTAGTGACAGGGTTCGGAGCCCAGGTAGTGACGGGCTCCGGATCATCGATGGGGATGGGGTTCATCGCCGAGCCCAGGGCCGGGCCCGCGTGGAATGCTGCAGCCGGGGTGGGGACCGGGGCCAGGGCCGGGGCCGGGGCCGGGGCGGGTGCGAGCGCCGGCGCGCGGGGCAGACCGAGGTAGGCCAGCACGTAGTTGAGCACCCCATTCACAGGGGTGGGCGTCAACTGGGCCACGTGTTGCACCTGTGTCTGTAGGTGCTGTAGCGCACCCTCGTAACGGGCCTGGGCTTGCTGGAGCTCGGCCTGTTGCTGCGGCGTGTCCACGGAGTGCGAGACCTGGGCGACGTAAACGGTGTCCCAGACGTCGCGGCCCGTGCAGCTGGCCCAAAGCCACACGACCGAGACCGGCGCCAGGCGCCACCGGAGCGTCGGGTCCTTCCTGACGGCGTCGTTGACGGCCCGCTGCAGCTTGTGGATGTTGCCCTGGGACTTGTTCCGCTTGGGCTGCATCTCCCCGCCCAGGTTGCCGCTGTTGGTGCAGGCCGTCAGCAGCATCATATCCTGGACGGCCTGCCTGTCGAAGCGGCCGTCATTGAGCGCCGCGATGACGCGGGTGCAGAGGGAGCCCTCGAAGGGCCAGCCGCAGTCCCCATCCGTGGCATCGTCGACCCGGAACCCGGCATTCCGGGCAGTCTTCAAGCTGTAGTACCCTATACGGGACATCCACAGCTTCATGTTGGCCTCCGCCAACTTCCTCCCTTGGCTGCCGCGTGGGCCGAGGGGGATTGCGAACTGGCTCGCGGAGGCGGCGGCGAAGAAAGCGGCCATTGAATTGATGGTCTGATGCAAGTCTTAGTTGTAATGACGACGCGACGACGACTCTTCTCCCGGTAAGACTTACACTCAAGGAATACCGCAAATGGAGAAATGCAATATGGGGTGATTACACCCGATACGAGTACTCTGTGTCTAGAAGGACACGTTAGTTGCTGCAGGAAGCAAAGAAGATTGTGAAGAATGTATTGCCGCGCACGCGCAAAACCATGGAAGTGTTGAGGGTGTAAGTGACAGGAGCAAACAGCAAATAGGCTGCGGGTATGCCGCATGATACAAGGGCATGCAGTAATAAGACGCAAACGTGATACAGAAAATGGGTGATGATGGGATGATAACAGGGAAAGGGGTAGAAGAGGAAGAAACGAGCATAATGGAAGGGGAAGAGCGAGTAGTGTAGTAAGTGCAGGGTAAGGAGTCATGCGGGCGAGTGGTGAATGTAAACAAACCCACTTACACGCCAAACGTGATAGAATGTCAACAAAAAGGGAAGAAGCGCGCTTGAGCAGTGTGCAATAGGGAATGCGTCAAAGGAGAATAAAAAGGGAATGTGCATGGCAGATAGGGAAAAGAGAACGCAGAACGACAGGAAAGAAAGGAAAACATGGAAAAGGGGAACGCGAGCAGCAGGAGGGAAAAGATGAAAGGAGAGGTAGCTTACAAGAAGACAGAGACTCAGGATTTGTTTGTGTGTGCGTGCGCGTGCGCGTGTGTGTTTGTATGTGTCTGTCTGCGTGTCTGTCTGGAGGAATTTGAGATGCCAGACGACTTTGAGGCAGAGATTCGGTCTCGTTATATGATCCCAAGGAGGATGTAAGGATGAGGAGAAAGGCCGAAAATTTGGGAGGGCCCGGGGGATGGAGGGTACGGTTATAGAGGTCGGCCCGGCGCCTCCATCACTGCTCTGTCCAGAGAAACAATTGTGAGTTTGCCCGTGGAGTCGCTTAATTTAGACACGGCGTGGATCAACCTGGCCGTCGACATTAAAATCCGAAGCCGTAGACTAAGGAGTGTGGACATGTACCCCCTTGGCTGGGGAAGGACCGCTCCGGCCGTGTCGAACAGGTTCCCTCGCCATATAAAATGGCGTGGGATGGTACTTACGAGGCAGTACCGAGTAGCGGAAAATCAAAGGGCAGGAGTACATGGCGAGAGCGCATTGTTTACATGCAACGGGGGCAGAAATGACGAGTGGGCGTGCAGACAGACGCTGGCTGGCCTCGAAACAGCAGGCCCGGCAGAGGGACTACGCTGCAAGTTGCTAGCTGCTGGGCTCTAAATGTGTCCCGGACTTTTTGATTGGGTGCTTGGACGACCCCAGTATTCTGGCGAGGGACCGGTTGCATGCACGACTTGCCGCACCTGCCGCATGCTACTTTGAAATTCATCATATAATGGCGGTGCCGCGAGCAGATCAGGCAGGTTTAGCTTAGAGATAGCTACCTCAGTCAATCATCCATATTCGAACAGGAGACGAAGCTCCCGCGAGTGCAAGAGGGTCCCCTCTGCGGTCCCGGACGAGGAGGCCACGTCGTTGGCGAGGGACGCCATCCGGCCCCACCTGCACGGCACCTGCACGCAGTCCGCCACGCCCAGCTGTCAACACGGCGGGACAGCCCGCGTCGGACCGCGTCGGACCGCGCCGGCCCGCTCGTCCGACCTCCCCTCACGGGATGTGCCTGCCCTGCAGCTACGAGTGGCGATGCCCTCTCGCCGTGTCGAGTACTGGAAGCACGTGGGACCTGTAAGCTAGCTTGTCTCGTTGCCCGCGGCCCCGCGGACCACACTGATCCATTCACACTGCGTTACGCGCGCGGCGCGAGTTACCAGAGCCGTGCTCGGAAGCTTAAATACCGACGTCGTCAAAGACGGACTCGCACGCCGTCGCGAATATACTTCACCCGAAGCGTTGGTTGCTAAGTTATGTCGCTTGCACTGACGCACCCCCCCCCCCCCCCCCCCCCCCCCCCCAGCGCGCCAACCACGCCCCGGTCTCGGATGCACACTAACGATCACTCGATACGTGGCACAATTCAGGCTAGAATCTGTCGAAGCCCTTCGTTGCACTCTCTCGGGGTATGCTAGCACGTCGAGATGGACATCAGTGGCGAAGCCAGGCAGAGCGTGTGCCACGGACGCGGGGGGTCCTTGTCAGCTTGGTCGGCGCAACTTCACGAACCTTTCTCCCTCGGCTGACTTGAGATGACACCTGATGCATGGGTTTCTGAGGCATCTCTTTTGCAATGCGCCCCATCTGATATCCCAGCGCCTGCTGACGTGTCAAATGTCTCCGAGTCGAGTAAGGGTGGGACGGATGGCCGATTGCCTTTTTTGGAATAACGACGGGCAAGCACAAACGCTGGTTGGTTGTCTGCCGCCAGCGCGAGGCGCCGCGACAGTCTCCACTCTCGACCACAGGTCGGCTGCGTCACCAAAACAATCGTCGCGTCTGCTCGCCCGTGCAATACAGAGCACGCAAGCGCACCCTACACGGTCCATACGGAAATGGTATATTGCTCAGTGCTCTTCTTTTCATGTCTATGAACTGGCCGCGGACGGCCGTGGTATGAATTGCGCGCAATGCTTCCCGCCGCGCTCGCTCGTCATCGTCCCTTCGTCACTTCTCCAATGCCAGTGTCGGCGTCTAAAGCCTCTTCTACATCCACCGCTAGCTACTGCCTGTTCTTCAACAACCCTTGCAGGTACGACGCAAAGCCCTTCTTGTCCGTCGACGTCGTCAGCGATCTGAGGAACTCTCCACCATCAATCCCCAGACTGGGGAACAGCCCGTTCTGCAGCTCCTGGATGAACATGTCGCCCGTCTTGGAGTAGATGGTCTGCTCCAGGCTGGCAATCTCCGTCAACACCTGCTTTGTCTGCGCGTCCTGCGACGGCCTGAAGCTGGGGTTGCGCATCACCTCCCAGCACACCGTGTGGAACCGCTCAATCATGAAGCGATCGAAGCCCGGAATTGCCGGCGTCGGGGTTCCGCTAGGCGCCGCAGGGTTCTGTGCGATTGTGGCTACATCGGGTCCACCCCAGATGGCCGAGATGCGCGCCATAAGCGTGAATGCGAGTCTGCTCGGCCCGATGTTGCCCTCTATCGACTTGGCCAGCTCCGTGATGGAGGCGATCATTGGCTCGAAGAAACCCTGATTGGCCTCGCTGATGAGCACGCCATCCAACCCATTGTTGAGGATAATTTGCAGGAACGACAAGTACTCCCGCCGCAGCTCCGCCAGCTGTATCTCGTCATCCGTGCCCGCGATAGGCTCGCTGAGTCCGCCAAAAATCCGCTGCAGCAGGGGTGTGAGCAGCATGTTGAGCACCTCGTATATCTCCGACTTGAATCCAAACACCACTTGGTCTAGGAGGCGCAAGAACATGGCCATTTCGTCTTTTGACGAACTCTGCGACAGCAGACCCTCGATCCACTGAGGTAGCTGCGGCAAAACAGCGGACCCGAGAACGCCTAGAAGTTTGGAAAAGGACGACCGGCAGGCCGTGCGGATCTCCGCCGACGAGTTAAGCTGGTTCAAGGCAATGAGTATGGCCTCGGCCGCCCGCGAAAACTCGTCCGACACGGCCTTCTCGGGCGGGGGATGGTGGCTCGACGCGGACCCGGGAGTCCAGTCGGAGAATCCATGGGCAAGAGTACCCAGCGCCATGACAATATGGTGGATCTGCAAAACGGCTTGCGCATCACCCGACTTAGCTCGCGGCAGATGCACCTCCATGTCCTGGAAGAGGGGGTCCATGACGGACCGAGCATAGAGGGCCTGCTTATCCGCTGGGGTGCTCTGCGTAGAGGAAATGCATCCAATGGCCTCGAACAGGTACAACTGGCTGGTGAACAACGCGTCGGCCGAGTGGTCCGACTCGTCGGAGGACATGTCATCATCGGCGTCGTCGCCCGGCACCTCGGCTTTGATTGGAAGCAGGTCCCCGATGGACTGAATCACCGTTTCGGCTACGTTGCCAACGCGCGATCGCAGTTGCTTGATAAACCGATGGAAGAGGTACCACGAACGCGTCTTGATACGAACGTGATCATGATGCACCAATCGCACGAAATTCTCCAACACCTGCGGGATGTATTCGGGATGAGTCTCGAAGATGGCGCAGTATCTCACGCAGATTTCCATGTACTGGAGCACGATCGCGGGGTGTGAGAAGCTGGCAATGCCTAGCCGAGCTTGTCAGTGCATTGTTCTGCCAAAGTTTAACGCCAGCCAACTTACCCGACCCAACCATTTTCTGCATCATGACGACCAGCCGCTCGGAAGCCTCGCTGGATGGCTGGTTCTTCGTCCCAAGACCTTGATTTGGAAGCGCGAGCTCGCCGAACAGGTACATCTCATAGAGCGCCAAGTCGAGATCTCGCCAATCCATATCTGATCCCCGCTGGTCTAGCGTCTGAAAGGTCGTCGCCACCAGATTGCTCAGCATGTCCATGTACAGCGGCTGGTCGATGGCGGCAATGGTCTTTTGCAGGTTTTGCAGCTTTCTCCGTAGCTCCTGGAATTCTGCCTCGTCGGTTTGTTCGTCCTCGTTGCCCCACGAAGAGGTTTCGTCATAGCGCATTTTTCGGATGATGGCGTCCAGGATGGGGGCCAGCATACGCGAGTACTCGGGCGGAAGCTGACCCAACTTCCGGAGGAAAGTCAGGAGGTCGGTGAGGGCGGGAATCACTGTCGAGCAGACCTCGTCATATTCGTCGGAGAAGAGTCGCAAGAGAAATGGCAGGAATCCATTCAGGTGCAGTTTGGCCCTCTCTTTGGTCTCTTCGGTGCTCTGAGAATCGTCGAGAGCCTTGACGATGTCGGACAGGACGGTATTGACGAGCTTGGCCACCGCTTCGGCCAGATCAGTGTCGTACTTCGGCGTTCCCTTGAGCTCTGTCAGAGACGGGCTGGCAATAAGCTGACCCACAATCTGCTCCAAGCTGAGGAAAGAGATCATCTCCATCTTGTCGGCGGATCTCATCTTCTTGCCGCAGATTTCCGTAAGGGTATCGATGGCAGTGTCGCGGACCTTGTCCTCACGGCCGTGGTTGGTGCGGCCGACGACGGGGAGTAGCAGGTTCAGCATATCCTGGCTGACGACGAGCGAGATGTCCATCCAACTGACCCATTTGCCGACAACCTTCAGGACAAGCTCGACGACAGTGTCGTTATCGGCGTAATTGACAAGCAGCTGCCTCCACGAGTCTGCCACCTTGTGCATGTCTTGGGCGCGGAGCTGATCCTTCAGCTCCGTGTTCCGCTTAGCGTCGTTGCTCTCCCGTGCCAGGAGCATATCGGCAATCTCATCGTGGATAGACGACAGAATACGCAGGTACAGAAGAACGCCTGGCGAGTTGCTAGCGTTCCTTGGGACACCGGTGAGCTCCCAAAAGTCGTCCAGGAAGCTCTGCCACCCATCTTGGTAGAGGAAAACAAAGAGGTATGTCAGCGTTTGGGTGAGCTTGTTCTGGAGCGACACTGGGTCGGGCTCTTGTTGGGCTTCGGGGCCGTATCCTTGCCGGACATATTGCAGCAAGGTGTACTTCAGATAGGCGAGGCTTTCCCCATCGAGGCCTTGCGTGTGAACAGCGTAGTTGACAACTTCAAGACACACCATGCGAACGACCTCGGACGTCCGGGGGGTTCGGGCGAAGAGGTTGATGCATGCCTGCCAGCCTTGGGGGTTGGATCGGAGCTGGTTGAGGAACTCGAAGGCCTGCTCCTTGAGCGACTGGTTGGAGGTGGGACTCGACAGAATCTCGACGGCGTTTTCGACCTGACGGGCGAGGAGGATCATGTTAGCATCAGAGGCTGGCGGGACATGGAAGGATCCCGAACAAAGGACAGTGGATGACGTGGGAGACGGTGGACATGGACTACTCGAGCGTGACAAACGCATCGATGGATCCGAGGCTCGACTGGAGCATGACGTGGGCATCCTTGCCCAACATGGGCGGAGAGGAAATGGCGGGGTAGGGGGACGACGGGTGGGCAGTCGCGGGGATGCAAACAGACACGGGGCATGCAGCTGAATACGGAGAGAAGCAGTGCGACAGGGCAACAGGGCGGCCGGGCGGCCGGGCGGCGGGATGGCAGACTGGAACAGCAACGTACCTGAGCTTCCATACTCGATGGAGAGGCACGGCACGCAGGCCGCGAGCAGCGAGGTGGGCAAATGAGGGTTGTACGTCAGCGGGAGCGCGAGCTGCTATAATTCCGGCAGCCTTGTGGACGCAGCATCCAGCATAGTTGTTGGGTTGGGCAACGACGAGGCTACCGTGGAGTCATGCCTGGGCCGAGGGGCAGGACGTCGGGTGTTGGGAGGGGCTGGGGGGCCGGGCTGGGCTGGCAGCAGGGCAGGGCAGGGCAGCTCGTCGAGGCGAGGTGAGGCGGGGCGAGAGGGCGGCGCCGCGAGGGCTCTCGGTCGGAGGCAGGGCAAGCTGGGGACGGAGCGGCGGCGACGGGCGGGGGTTCGCGTACGGGAGGGTCGGTCGCGGCGGTGCAGCTCGACGATGCGTCGCCTCGCGGTGGTAGTGGTCTTGGTGGTGGTGGTGTCGTTGCGTGTTGCGTCTTTATCGGAGGCCTGGCAGGTCCCAAAATGTCGGTGCAGGTTCTCGCGTGCCACCAATGTGGGGTACGCCAGGCACTTTTTTTTGACGTGGTGGTTTGTGTGTGCAGCGGGCGGGAGATGTTCGGGCAAATCGTGGCTGTAGGGTCTACTGTGTGGCTCTGCCTAGCCACGCGGGGCGCCGACAGTGCGAATTGGTGGCCGTGCCAGCCCCCTCCACTTCCGTCCAGTTCGAGATGTTGCCTCGGGCATCACAACACTACGTGCTCGACTTGGCATCGAGCCTTTCCCTCTCTCCAGCCGACGAAGTGGTTCCTTGCTACCTATCTGCTACTAAGCCACCACAAGTCAGACGGCAACAGCGCGTGAACCTGCTCTTTGCTGCCATCTAAGAAATGGTACCGCCGGCCCACCGTCGACTGTGGCGTCAGATTAACCTACCGCAACCGCAACGCGGTGAAACATTCAGCCAAGACGTTGTAGAGCGGCATTGCCCCGACCCGACCCCACGTGCTAATGACCCCATGCCTCCGGTCGATGAGGCACGATCGTACCGTCTTGGCAATGTCGGCCCTGCCGTTCAAGCGCGCTGTCGCGGTCACCGACGGAAGAGCCAACTGCCAAGCGACCACCGGAGCGCCGGTGTCGAATCAGGTCAGTCGCGCGCTGACATGGACGGCGATATCATGGCCTTGTTGACCCTCAGCGAGGAGCGTCTCAAGTTCGGCGTTACGCACTTCCAGAGGCTACTTTCAGAGGCTCGCACTGAGCGTTCGTCCCAGGTGCATGTGTGTACTTCGTATGTGCTTCGCAAAGCCTTTGTCCTCCGAAGCTTGTCGTCAGCGATGCTTGCGTAGGCCGATCGATTGTTAGCATTCAGCATTCCAATTGCCTATTGTCAGTATCCGCTGTGCACGCCTCGAGACTCCAACGCCAGAATTGCCGTCCGCAACGGCTGTTGGCTCGAATCAGTTCCCGTGAGCTCGGATCGTCGTACGGAATAGATACTACGGCGCCCCATCCCATGGAGACGCTGATCGGGCCCTGCCGAAGCCACGCAAGAGCAACCCGTGCTCCAGCGTTCCGTATTGCTTTGGTGGGATGGATCGTCCCGTCGAGCTGTGACCTGGCGGTTCACGTTCCGGAGGGTCGGGGCGGACCACACGTGATAGCCATCGGCGTTCATATTTCACTCTCGATGGGGAGCGACAGAACCCAGCGCAACCCTGTCTTACCGTGGTCAGTGTCTTCTATTAAAGGATTCCACAGAATTTCCCCATCGGAAAGCGATCTGGGAAGATTGAGACTCATTTCTCCTTTTGCGGGGTCCTCAGATACGCCTTCGGCCCCCTGCCATGCGACGGGCGGCTTGTGGATGTCGTGGAGACTTGCTCCGGGTCGCCCGCCCGACCAGGCCCTGTCCGCAGGATGCGGCTATTAAACTAGCCTAGAGGATGAATTTTACAACACGAGATTTCGAAGCGCCAAAGGCCCGATGCATGGGCACCGTCGGGGCCGTTGTTGGTCTCGGTGGGCACATCGAGCCCGGGCTTGCTTGTCGGCGGTTCTTTGTATCAGACACGACCGGTATGGAGAGAAACCCTGTTGTCAACGGTCCATCAATACAGTACAGTACTTATCAGCATCTGTCGCGGGCGGCATCTCATTTTTGACTTCCAATGCGCGACCCGCACGGGCATGCCACCCTTGCCCGGGCCCAGTCACTTCACCGGATTGCCATTGCTCGTTCTTGCGCGGTTGGATCGCGACACAGTGCGGGCCTGGACTTCACCACCACTTCACCAACGGCGGTCCCTTACTTCTTCGCACAGGCTCGTCGAGCTGTCTCTGCAGGTTTCAATACTTGGTGTTGGACAATCATCGCACCACGGACCCCCACGGCTCGCCGCGCGGAGCAGCACAGCACGGCTGTCTCGCGCTGGCCCGCCGGCCCGTTTCATGTTTCACAAACACAGGCTTGCCATTGGCGGGACAAACGTCATATGGGCGAGCGCGTGGGCGCGTGAGCGGGCTACCTCCATGGTGCGACGAGGCAAGGCACAGCACTGCGACAGCTCGGGCTGAGGGCCGTTCATCGTCAGTGACGACAGGCGGTCTGCATCGCGCTTCTGCGGAGGGCGGTTGGGCGACCACACACCTCAGCCGACTGGGCCAGCGCCTGTGGGCAGATGGCGGATGCGCCCGGCTGTTCGCGCCGGCCGTTCATCTTGGATCCGGCCACGATCTATCCGCAGAGAGAGCGAGCGTCCCCGACCCGATGATGCCAATCTCCCAAGGCGGCAAATGCTGGCTGAGAGGGAGGTGGGCGGCGGGATGACTCGAGCTCGCAGCCGCCCCTGTCGCGTCATGCGCCACTCATGCTGGAGCGGTTCTTCCAGCAACCTCGACGTGCTTGGGAGGCGTTGTGCGCCCTGGCCCGATCGAGCAGCTGGCAAGCCCTGTCCGCGTCTCGACCGTGGCAGCCCGGGGCGGTGTTGGATTCGGCTTCGGCGGGCGCCCTGCTTTCCATTGGGCAGATGGCTTTGATTGAAGTCGACGCCTCTCGCGGCACTCCGACGCGCCTCCGCTGCTGGTGCTGCTCGAGGCGCTATTACTGCTAAGCATTTTTCGCCACCTGCGAGTGACAGGGTCAAGGAAGGGCCTGGCCCAACTCGATCGCGTGGTCATTTCCGTTGGTGCCACGAAGGGCCACCACGTACTCGTAGCGGCGGCATTAAGAGAACGAAAGTCGGTCGGTTAAAGGAGGTGGCCAGGTCCCGTTCCCCGGCTAGACTGACCGACAGGACAGGACAGGACAGACGGGCCGGACCTCCTTTGAGCGTGTCTGCGAGCACCGCCTCGTTCGCGGGCGCCAACCGTGGAGGCACCACCAGAACAGGCAAATGGGAGCCGGCCAGAACGGAGGGAGAAATGGTGCTCTGCAGTGGTGGTGAGATTGGTTGGCTGGCAAGCTCGGACGAGCTGGGAGGACGACTGCTGGATGCAGTGGTGGGGATGGCGATCTGTTCCTGCATTAGCCCAAGGTGGGAGGGAAACCTGCGGTCCAGGTACCATGGCTGTGCGCCATACCGTATGGGTTCCCTTCCCCTTCGCGCCTAATGGCAGGCAATAGGTGATTGAAGGCGCCTAGGCACCTTAACGTAGCCGTTATGCTATGCGGGAGCTAAGATACCTGGTCAAGTAGCAGCCAGTTGTGCAACGGGGTGGTTGCAGTGCACACAGCCTGCCATTGCCACTGCCTGGAGCGTTGTTTGTTGTAGCATCGCGGCGCTGCCGCCTGTACAATGAGGCACCGTACGGACGACACCCAGACTGCGTCGCGTGTCCCACTGGAGTGATGGCCGAGGGACTGGCTTGTTCGTTCCCATGCTGGAGTGACTAGAAACGCAACGGCAGAACGCAGTAAGATTTCAAGGCTCAAGTCGCTCTGAGGGTTGGTCAGAAGAACGCTGACTGATCCATGGATGCCTCAGAGAGATAAGTCAGGTACCTGCTCGTATACAATGGCTGCTCCTGATGGCCGAGTCAACCAGTCGACCAGGCAGGAACCAACGTCCGGGGAAGGTGCCAGCCCGAGTCAAGTGACAATGCCACCACAAACACGCGACAGCCATTCCCCCGCCTCTCTCAGCACGCACACGCACCCATGCCCCTTCGCAAGACAGCTGCCTGCTAGAAGATGTGTGAGACGCCCCGCAGCATCTCTGCCAGGTGGGAAAAGCTAACGACGGGGCACAGCAGAGCGCAGGGAGCGTCTCAAGCTGATTCGGATCATATGCTCGTCCGCTGGCCATCGCCGTCCACTTTTGCCTGAGTCTCCAGTGCGACTGAGAAGCAACCCGCCGCACGCCCGAGCCGACACCTTCTGGAGCACGGAGTATTCATTCGGGCAGATCTGACGGAGATTGGGCCAGGCCCGTGGCATGGCCCAGCCAACCACTGTTGACGATGCTACGGCACGGCGCCCTGTCTCGGGGGGCCTTTTTTGGTGCAGGTGGAATCAAGCGCGCCGCCGCTCCAGCATGGTTCCATCGACGGCCCACGGCGGGCACGCCACTGGCGGCGGCTGGAAGGACAAATTTGGCCCCGAGATGAAGGCGTCCGTCCAGCCAATGCTGTTTGTCAGTCGGAACCAGCGACGGGCCAGCGAGCAAACCCAGCCGGCCCAGCATCACAGGTGGGCGCTCTGCCACTCGTCACAGCCCACGGGCCTTGAGTGAATAACCCGCCGGGGATCCTGCAGAGCGGACAGCGCCGCCACGGAACCTTGCTGTTAGGCGCTGATGGACATGGGTGGGAACGCTCCTGCGCAATGCAGACAGGCCAGGGCCCGACGCGGCAAGGGACGAGGACAGACCACTGGTCGACCTGTGCCCTGATCCAGCCCCCAGCCACAGCCCCCATGGCGGCGTACAGTGGCGCCAGTGTCCAGTCGTACGGAGTACTCGTGGTGGTCGTACAACGGGCGGCGCCAATGGAGAGGGTGGGCGCGAGACCCATCGAAACCTCCACCGACATGCCCCTGGACTAGCGTCAATGGAGGAGTCGGCGGCCATGCAATTTCCCGGGGCAAGCGACTTGACAGTGACCCCGGCGCTGGATGGATGGATGGATCCAGGAAGCGGAGGAAGGGATCGAACGCGGTCGAGATAGAGCGAGCGAGAGAGAGAGAGAGAGCGCCCGCGGCGAACAAGGGGTGCGTGCCTGGGTGAGAGAAGGCCCACGAACCGGTGCATGTATTAATATCCTCTCGTCCTCCGTGTCCGCTCCCCCTCTTCTCTTTCCTTTCTCTCTTCAGCCAAACAAGCCAACTCACAAAGCAACGCCAGCTTTTGACTCGTCTTGACTTCGGTCGTCCATTCTTTCAAACCAACGCTCCAAGCTTCCAGCTTTCGTCTCTCTTTCCAAACTTAATCTTCACACGTTCTTCACGAACACAACCACCAAACGACAAGATGCGTTTCTCTACCGTTGCTCTGATGGCCGGCTCGGCCCTGGCCCACGGCCACGATGCCGCTCCCACGTCCACCGACTACACCACCACCCTGGTCACCGTCACTGCCTGCCCCGAGACCGTCACCAACTGCCCGGTCCGCAGCCAGACCAGCAGCGTCGTGACCAGCGTGGTTCCCGTCACCACCTCGACCGTCTACACCACCAAGGTCCACACCATCACCTCGTGCGGCCCCACGGTCACCAACTGCCCGGCTCACAGCACCATCATCACCACCGAGACCATCCCCATCTCGACCACTGTCTGCCCGGTCGTCCCCACGAGCTCTGCTGGCCCCTACCCCAACAGCACCATCGCTGTTCCCACTGGCCCTGCCTCGTCGGCCCTGCCCACCGGCCCGGCCACCACTGCTCTCCCTCCCCCCGGCACCACCGCCGCTCCCGTCTGCCCCAGCCACTCGGTCACTGCCATCACCAAGAGCTACACCACCGTCCTCACCTCGGTTGAGTACTCCACCATTGAGGTTCCCTGCCCGACCGAGACCCAGGGCCCCAGCGGCACCGTCACTCCCCCTGTTGTCACTCCTCCCCCTGCTGGCAACACCTCGGTCCCCACTGGTGTCCCTCCCCCGGTCACTGCTGGCGCTGCTTCCTTCGCCGGCTCGGCCCTCTTCGCCGCTGCCGCCGGTGTCGCCGCCTACGTCTTCGCTTAAATCTTTTCTTTCGACCATATGAGTTGAAGCCAGAAGGCTACGGCAATATTTCTTACGACAAGGCATTATATCTCGGGATCTTTGTTGGACATGTACAGAGTTTAACCTAGACCTGAAATATTACTAGCATTATTTTTTGACGGCAAACGGCAAGAGCAAAAGGGTCACTTCAATGTATTTAATCTTCTAATTGCAACGGGCAGGCGTTCGGGAGGTCCCTCCTTTGGATAAGGGGTGCTGACCTGGATGTCCGGCTTCTTGAAACATAACCCTTTTTTGACCCATGATGACGATGATGTCGATGACGAGCGTTGACGACAAAGGACTTGGCAACGAGAACATCTGTGCGGGACCTAAGACACGGCAAGGC
Organism: Purpureocillium lavendulum; assembly: GCA_029168975.1. Taxonomy (NCBI): domain Eukaryota; kingdom Fungi; phylum Ascomycota; class Sordariomycetes; order Hypocreales; family Ophiocordycipitaceae; genus Purpureocillium; species Purpureocillium lavendulum. The sequence goes on from JAQHRD010000001.1 coordinate 5,404,769, forward strand.
GCTCTCGGCGATGATCTGACACAGGCGCTTGGCACCGCTCGTCGGTGAAGAAGCAGTAGCCTCGCAGGGCCAACGAGCAGAAACAAGGTGGGCGCTGACGAGAACCCCGTGACGAGGCGGCCTGGCCGTGCCCGGGCCAGAGAGCTCATTTCACAACATGAGAGCATTAACCCTCGTGAGGTATAGCCCGCAGCCTTGCCAGGGGTGCGGATGACGAGAGTGGACATCAACGTGAGCAAGTGAGCATGGATGCATTGGGGTGGGTAGTGCGGGAGCCTCGCCCCCCCGGCCGTCGCGGAAATTACACCGGGCGCGGGCGTCGAATCAGGCACCGACGGGCGCCGATATTTGTCTGGGGCGCGACGAGAAGGCAAGGTCCCCTTTCCCCCTCCCCGCCATCCTCCCGACTAGGGGTGGGGGGTTTACCTGTGGGCTGTGTGTCTTCTCCCCCTGGTCCTGTCAGCCAATTTTGTGCAAATGAAGACGCGAACAAATCCACGCCGCACAGACCGTGTCGATGTGCGCGGCGAAGGCACAAAAGTGGGATTATTCGGGCAAGTTTTGGCGATGAAGATCTGCAGAGCGCGCAGGGTGGTTCCTGCGTCCGGGTCGGCTCCCCTGCCATGCTCCGTGCTGAACGCGGAATGTCGTGTTGAACGTAGCTCGTGTGCGAATGAGGCCGTGTGCACTGTTCACATTTGCGTGGTGCTGGCCCCATTGTTGTTGGTTGGCGACCCGAACGACTCCAACAACCCGACGAGTCTTGCTTGCCTTTGCCGCCGTCCCGGTCGCGCTCGTCGGATGGACTGAGGGCTGGATCCGTGCGCCCGCAACCGGCGCCACGAGGGTGACGGGGGCTGAGGCATCGTAGAGCAGCGGGACCCGCGCGTCGGGTGGCGAGGTGAGTGTCGCAGCGCGCGACAGACCTGGCGGGGGTGCCGCCCATTGTTTCGTTTCGTCTGAAGGTTTTCCTTCTCTCTTGCACGGGAGGGGCGGGCGTGAACCAAGGTCAGTCGCGTTTCGTCGTGCGGGCCCGCTTCTGGTTTGCCCTTGCAGTGCAGTGGGCTTCGCCCCTTGCCGATCTGCTTCTCGTCGCCCCATCGCGTCGCTGCTGTCTGGCTGTGTTGGACGGGGCCTTGGGGGCCTGGTGGGCGACACTGAACTCGGGACAGCAGTAGCAGCAACAGCAGCCCGCTCGTCGCGCAAAGTCTCACTCCAGCCCCTTCGGCTCGGATGCCCGGCTGGCGGTGCCATGTCTTGCCCTGTGACACAGGGTCGGAAACGAAAGGTGGCTCCCAATGAGGTCATGGGCGGAGACGCGATCGCCTCTGTTTCACTTTTTTTTTCTTGCTCACCGAGGACCCGGCCATTGTCGCTTTGTTCTCGTATGAGTACGTGTGAGAACTCGGAGCTCGCGATGCGTGTCTTGTCCCAGGTCGTGCGTGACGTCGTGGCCCGCACGGTGGACATTGTTCTCGGTGGTTTGCCGGTCTGTGGCTGAGTGATGATGGCTCAGGGGATTGTTCGTACCTTCCTCGACAAAGACCACTGCCTGCCGACACTGGTCAGGTGACTGGCAAAACATCGTTTGGTGAGCCGAGCACAACTTCACGGAGTCGGGCTTCCTCGAGCCATCATTCCCTCTTACCACCTCGTCCATGTCACCAGTGTTGTTGTTCTCGTCCCCTGCAAGGGCGCCAAACGCGTGCCGGCTGACGCCATGTCCAGCGATGTGTTGCGAACTCAAAGCTTGAGCGATCGAACCTTGTTGGCAAAGGAGCAGGCACTTGGACCGGTGTCTCCAGGATGCGGTCATTCTTTCATTCCGTGCGACGCGTTAGCCGCCAGGTTGTCAGCGCTGCGAGCGTAGCCGGCTGACGCTGAGAGGAAGTGCTCGCTGGACATGTCCACCAGCACCCGCGGGTCGTGATATCTTGGAGCATCCCTCTACTCTTGGTTCGCCACTAAGAAGGCACTGAACACTTGCTTGCCGGGTTGCGTTGTCACTGACATCTCGTAGGGACCTCGTTGCTGGCTCGAGATGACTATGGCATCGGCATCAGGCGCAGTTTCACGGCAGCCTGTTCGATGCGAGGTTCGATCTGTGCTTCACTCCGGTGGAATCATGCTGGACGTCCTGAGCGGAGACACTTCAACGCCCAGCCTTCGTCCGTCAACAAGTGGACGGTGCTTGGCGGCTGCAACCTTGAGCGGAAGCTAGAGAGCCTGAGGATCTCACCGCTGCGGCCGGCGCCAGTGCCGACGGGGACGGAGGTGAAACGGCAGTTGCAAAGAAGCTTAAACAACTAGCCTCTGTCGTGAGAACCGGGGAGTGGATGGCCATGTACTTCAGTGGACTGCGCTTTCCGGAGGGAGGCATTGTCGCTCTTTGAATTCGTTGTCGGAGAGTGCGCAAACGGAAGGATTCCCCTGCATCATCCGGGTTTGGTCGACGGGGGATGATCATCTGCCCAGCGGACTGGTGTGTCTTGGCCTTCCGCGGTGAGCTGGAGATGCTCCAGAATCAGGAGCAGAACGCGGAGGCGAAGAATGAACGGAGAAGTTTGCACGAGAGAGATGCACAGGTAGGGGACTGGTGCCATTTTGTTGAGGCGGCCCAACTGACATGTGCCTAGCACGAGGCATTCTCGTCGTGTTTCGTGTTCGGATGAGCCACCACGAAGGCGCATTTTTAACCAATACCCAATCGCCCTGTACGAAGTACGAAGTACGATGATCAACGATTCAACTGACTCCTTGGAAGCAGCAAAACAGCAGAGTGCCTTGGGCACCGAGCCTTTGTCCACTATTCACGCCGATGGAAAACCCAGTCGAAAAAAAAAAGAGAAGGCATCCCTGCCGGGATCTGACGGTCCGCACGGCGGCCCTCACTTGGTTCGTGTAACGCTGGGTGGTAGGGCGAGCGAGACCGCAATGATACTGTGACACATGGCATCACACATGGTGTCACCTTAATGGCTTTAGGCTCACCGGTTCCGAAGCCATGATGCTGGCTGGGTGTCAACAAGGCCCTAATAATGGAGTCGCCGCCGGAGAGACGTGTCCCTGCATCCACAGCCTCAAGGGCACAGCATGGCAACTCGTGGCTTTCAAGCATCACGACCAGCCGCATGGCGGCATCGGGGGCTGCCATTCGTCTCCTCGGACTCGGGTGTGGGGCCGCTTCCACGGCTCGCCCGCTCGCCCTTCGCGCTTTCGCACTCGCTCTGACGCTGTCGCATCCTTCGAGCCGTTCTGGGCGAGGCCACACAAGCTCCAGCGGCGCTCATTGGCCTCGACGTCAGATCAGATAGGGCTGCGCCGCCACAATCTCACCTGCAGTCCGCGCGGCCGCCCCCCTCAGCTCCGCGACTAGGCGGCAGGATTCGCGAGTGCGAGCCATGCGAGCCATTGTCAATGCGAATGCGAAACATCGATGACGAGGGAGCTTACTCCTCCCGCGCTCAAGTGGGCAGAGCCCGAGGGAGCTGGAGGCGTCTGAGGCGTAGGATTTGCTGTGCCTGCGGTCTGCCTGCCGACGTGAACAATGTGCTCTTGGTGTCTGTATTTGAAGACGACGTGATCCGCCCTTGACGCTCGCCGTTCTCTTGCCATCATCGTGACAACAGCTGAAGCCTGAAGCGCACACAACCAAGCTCCTTTGTTGAAGCAGAAACCGAGCAATCGGCAGTCTCTCCCGACGCCACCCCTGCCGCCCATCCTCCGGCACTCGCTTCTCGGGGCCACCCCAAGAGACATTCAGCCCTACAAGTCGGGTCATTATTTTGCAGCGGCCGAATCCGAGTGCATCAATCGAGACACGCTCAGACCAACAATCCAGCCATGTCCCGGCAACTTCCTCCCGGTGTCAAGACCTTTGGTCCCGACGCCACCTGCAACCTCGACAACTGCCCGATAGAATGGAGCATCTACGGCTTCCGGCCCTCGCTGGCCGCCAACACGACGTTCCTGGTGCTCTTTGCCGCGGTGGGCATACTTCACACGTACCTCGGTATCCGATGGAAAAGCTGGGGTTTCATGACCGGCATGATCCTCGGGTGCCTGAGTGAGGTGATCGGGTACATTGGCCGCATCATACTCTGGAACAACCCCTTTTCGTTTGTCGGGTTCATGATTCAAATCGGTAAGTGACTCTGGGCGGTCCGCGGGTCCGCGAGGGCGAATCGCAAGCTGACATACCCCCAGTGTGCCTGACCATCGCGCCCGTCTTCTACACGGCGTCTATCTACGTGACGCTGTCCAAGGCCATCATGTTCTTCGCGCCGGACCTGTCGCGCTTCAAGCCGCAGCTGTTCTACTGGATCTTCATCCCCTTCGACGTCGTCTGTCTAGTGCTGCAGGCAGCGGGCGGTGCCATGTCGACCAACTCGGACGGCGACAACAAGACGGGCGTCGACGTCTCCATGGCGGGTCTGGCACTGCAGGTCATCGTCCTGACCGCGTTCGTGGCATGCTTCGCCGACTACATGTTCCGCTACTGGCGCTCGGGGCGGTCGTCGGGCTTCGGGTGGCGCATCACGGCCTTCTTCCTCGGGCTGACGACGTCCATCATGCTCATCCTGGCTCGATGCGCCTACCGTGTGGCTGAGCTTCGCGACGGCTACGACGGCGAGCTCATCAAGGAGGAGGTGCCCTTCATCGTCCTCGAGGGCGTGCTGATTGTCGTGGCGGCGCTGGCCCTTTGCTTCGGCCACCCAGGCCTCGTCTTCGACAGGGAGGCGCCGCGCAAGTCATCGCGCGACAGCGAAGAGAGCGGCACGGACACGCCAAGGCAAAAGTAGACGGCCTGGCAGCATCAATGGGCGCTGCGGCGGAGCAATTTCCTGTGTACGATGATGGATCGAATGCGCGAACGGTGTCTCCAGCTCATGTGTGGAGGCGACACGATAGACTCGACGGGGACACAATACCCTTGAATAGATACTTTGTGGCGGGTTACATTTGGTGGGCATAGAGCAAAGCGGCAGAGATAGAATTACAAACAGAATGCCAGTCGCGACATAAAAAAGTACATCCTTGCAGGGAAGGTGATGGTGGATGCTTCAATGCGAGACCGGTTGTTGGAGGCGTGAATGTGGATAGACTCGATACGGCGGCCAGGCCGCCCCGCCGCCTCATCGATGCGGGGAACCGGCCTAGCTGGCAGGAGGTGGTGGGCTGTGGGTGTCATGGGCGCACCTGCCGCTCTGGTCAGGCGGGGCCCACCGCTGCCGGTGAACTTTTGGTCATGGACGAGCCCAGGGAGCTTCGAGGCCAATCCCGGTCCGTGGAGTGGTTGAAGCCTCCCCACCCGCCGGCAACGACATCCGCATCTTCAACCTCTTTTCTTCGTCCCGCGCATCGACTAGTCTGTCTTCTCTCCCGCCCAATTGCGTCTTCATTCATGCTCTCGCGAGCTTCACCTTCGGCCTCGCATCTGCTCCGCCTGTCACCGAGAAGCTTCAGTCCCCGCACGGCGACCCCCGCACAGCTGTCCGCGCCCTTCAGCACGACGAACTCGCCCATCATGGCTCCTCCCAAGGCTGCCCTCGACTTTGTCGACTTTGTCAACGCCTCTCCTACCCGTACGCTCCCCCGCTGAACTCGGGCTGCTCCGTCCCGAGACCACCCTTCCCCGCTCCTGTGTGAAGAAAGCAGGGAACCTGTTTCGTGCAATGGCTGACGTGCCTGTGTGTCTTCGTAGCCTACCACGCCACCAGGTCCGCCGCGGAGCGCTTCGAAAAGGCCGGCTTCACCCTCATCAAGGAACGCGACTCGTGGGCCTCGAAGCTCCAGCCCGGTGGCAAGTACTACCTCACCCGCAACGGCTCCTCTATCGTCGCCTTCGCCATCGGCCGCAAGTGGCGCCCCGGCAATCCCGTCGCCATCGTCGGCGCCCACACCGACTCGCCCTGCCTCCGCGTCAAGCCCGTCTCCAAAAAGTCCAACGTCGGCTACCTCCAGGTCGGCGTCGAGACGTATGGCGGCGGCATCTGGCACTCGTGGTTCGACCGCGACCTGAGCATCGCCGGCCGCGTCCTTGTCCGCGAGGGTGACAACTTCGTCCAGAAGCTGGTCAAGGTCGACCGGCCCTTGCTGCGCATCCCCACCCTGGCCATCCACCTCCACCGCCAGTCCAATTTCGACCCCAACAAGGAGTCGGAGCTGTTCCCCATTGCCGGCCTCGCCGCTGCCGAGCTCAACAAGAGCGGTGCCAAGCCCGACGAGGCCAAGGAGGAGACCAAGAACGAGGAGGACCAAGATGAGGACTTCCGCCCGCTGGATCAAATGTCCGAGCGCCACCACCCGGGCGTGCTCGACGTCCTCGCCAGCGAACTAGAGGTGGACGTGTCCGCCATTGTCGACTTTGAGCTCGTCCTCTACGACACCCAAAAGTCGTGCATCGGCGGCATCAGCGACGAGCTCATCTTCTCGCCGCGCCTCGACAACCTCGGCATGACGTACTGCTCTGTCATGGGTCTCATCTCTTCGGTCCGCGACGGCGCCTCTCTCGATAACGACTCCACCATCCGCATGACGGTGTGCTTCGACCACGAGGAGATTGGCTCGCAGTCGGCGCAGGGCGCGCACTCCAACCTGCTGCCCTCTGTACTCCGCCGCCTGTCCGTCCTGCCCGGCAACCGCGACGCCTCGAGCGAGGGGAGCTACGAGGCTGTGCACCACGAGGGCGAGGAGTCGACGGCGTACGAGCAGACGCTGTCGCGCTCGTTCCTCGTCTCGGCCGACATGGCCCACGCCGTGCACCCCAACTACGCGGGCAAGTACGAGCCGTCGCACCAGCCGGCGATGAACAAGGGCACCGTCATTAAGATCAACGCCAACCAGCGCTACGCCACCAACTCGCCCGGCATCGTCCTCGTCCAGGAGTGCGCCCGCCTCGCTGGCGTGCCCCTGCAGCTCTTCGTCGTCCGCAACGACTCGCCCTGCGGCAGCACAATCGGCCCCGGCCTCGCCGCCAAGCTCGGCATGCGCACGCTCGACCTGGGCAACCCCCAGCTCAGCATGCACAGCATCCGCGAGACGGGTGGCACCGCCGACGTCGAGCACGCCGTCAAGCTGTTTGACCAGTTCTTCGAGAGCTACGGCCGCCTCGAGCCCAAGATCCTGGTGGACTAGAGAGGGTGCGTGCGTAGGTCGGGTGACTGGTTTTGATGTAGGCATGGCGTGGCGAGGGCGGTGTTTTGGTGCCATGGATGTGACGATGACTGCCATGAGACGACTCCGGCCGGCTGCGCTTGAAGTGTGTATCAAGCGTACCAACATCTTTGGTTGGTTATGAGACGCGAGGAAGATACAGACAGATACACACGCACACAGAGAAAGAGAGAGAGCGAGCAAGGTGTGTCTGCCATGCGCAGAAAATGCTTCATTATAAATCAGATCAAGCGAACATCTGTCCAACAACGCCATTGTATCCCATCACTCGTCAGATCCCAACCCGTGAAACCATGGCCCTGACCCGCGTGCCTCCCGCCCGGTCCAGTGTCTCCCTCTAGGCCCGTCCAGCATCGACTCCGCGGAAAGCCCCGTAAGTAGCAACAACAATCAAACAGGAACCGCGCCCACCCGAGGAAGGGTCGCGGGTTATGAAACGCGTCTCTTTTTCCCGGCGCTCAAACACCTGAAAATGGTTGACAGTGACAACCTCCCTTCCCCGCCTGTCCCATCCTCTAATCCCATAGAAACAACACAGTCGCGGCGGGATTGGGCTAGCTCATGCTCGCCCGCGCCAGGCTGAGCAGGCCCTTTGCCGCACCCCCTCTCAGCGCGCTCCTCGGGCCCTCCTCCTGCTTGTCGTCTCCTTCATATAGCCCGTCGCCTCGTTCGGGGTCGTGACCCCGCGGCGCGGCGCGTTTCCTCTCTGGCGTGGCGGCGATGGTCACTGACGTCTCGAATTCGGCGGTCGAGGCGGACACGAACGTGGATGCAGACTGTTGTGACTGCGGTAGCGAGTCGCCAGCATTATTCTCATCGGCATCGTCGTCGTTGGTGTTGTTGGTCTCGTCCTCGTCGTTGTCGTCGTCGTCATCGGGCCGGCTCGTAGACGGGGCGGGACTCTGGACGCGGACGGTGCGGCGGTGGGCGGCGACAGCGGCGGACGGCAGGGGCAGGTGCCGCAGGTCGGCCAGCGGGACGGCGACCTGCCCGGTGCGGACCTTGTAAGACGCAAGGCCGAGGCGCAGGCGGAGGATCTCTGCCTTCTGCAGCCGGTGGCCAAATCCTTGTCAGCGCCTGATCCAGTATACGACGCAAGCCGTGCACGCGCATCACGAAGGGAAATATGCATATATATAAATATACATAAATTCATGTCGCGTGTGCCTTGCGTGACTTTCTTGGTGTGCGGTGATATGCGGTACCGTACCTCTCGTGCTTGCTCCCGCGTGAGGCTTGACCGCGGCCGCGGCCTGGCGAGCATGGCAGCGGCGACGTGGTCCGGCTCCGTGGCGGCCGTTGCCCACGACGAGTCGCCCTCGCCGGCCGAGGTGTCGAAGACGGAGACGGAGTCGGGGCTGTGCGAGCGTGACACTCTCTGCTGGTGATGTTGCAGCGCGTCCTGTCGAGGGGAGGGCACGTTCCCGCGGTCAGCCAAGCTCTCATGCCACTGTTCGTCTCTAGGGCCCAATGGTTTCCCATCTGCGGGAGTCGTCGAGTCCAATTCAACGGGGGTAATAAGGGGGGAGACTAAACACACCTCATCCAGGCGCGGCTTCTTGGCCGACAAAGTCGACAGACCGAGAGAGGTCGCGTCGTCGTCCCTGTCGGCGGCCGCGGCCCTCTTGGCGCCGACGGCCAGCGCCGCCGACGCGGACCACAACGCGGCAGGAGAAGAGACCGCCTTGACGACGGCGGCGGTGTCCTTGCCGCCGCCGATGAGCCGGGGAGATGCAGCGGACATCGCGTTCGCGTCAAGCGCGGCCAGAGCGGCGCGTCTCTTGGTGGGCGACGCGGCGGGTTGCGATGCCATTGCTGCTGCTGCGCGAGCACACGCGAGGGTGACAACGAAGAGGGAGAGAGGGGAGATGGGAGGGGGACGACTGAAGAGTCGTGAGAGGATTCAGACGCGAGTAGCTGTTGTTGTTGCTACTGCTGCTGTATGTGTAGGTCCCCGAGGCGGAACGGTTTTGGGGGCGGAGTGGAGGAAGCGTCGCGGTGGCGGCGGGTGGGCTAGGTGATGCACGCCGTCGCGCCTCGAAGACAACAAGAATGCCACAATAGGTTCCGTACGTCGATGGCGGAGAAAAGAATAAGAACACGACGACGTGAGAAAAAGGATGAAGGGAGGAGGATTGGAGAGAGGGAAAGAGAGAGAGAGAGGGGGGGGGGGGGGGGGGGGGACAAGAAGCCGGACAATTTGGAGCGAGGCGTGTGTCGTGACGTGACGCGAGGTGTGTGAGGTCTAAATGGGTATGGGTGTGCTATAACAAAAAGTTGAGGCAGGCAGGCAGGCAGGCTAACTCGACTCAGTCGGCGGCGGGTGGTGGTGGAAGTGGTGGTGGTGGAATCCCCACATGCGCAGACCTGCAGACGGAGACTCACACGCGCGCGACTGGCGGAGCGTTCATCAGTGGGATTGATGATGGATCCCGTCCTGTCTCTTCAGCGGGCGGGCAGCCCCTTGTTGAGGTACCTAAGGCACCTCAGGCTTCAATCTCTGGACGACACGACGGGACGAGAGGCCTAGGCTAGGTGGTCGCGCTCATGCTTCACGTCCCCCTAAATTACAGCCCATACAGGCGCGCTTGTAACACCTACAGTGCGTCCGTAGCTCTCCAGGGCTGCCCTGGACCGACCGCGCTGCAGGCACCCCCACGACGACATGGAAGCCCCAGCCCCAGCCCCAGCCCCAGCTCGCGCCCAGCCCCGGCGCTGCTGTTCCAGCAGTATTGACAAATTGCCTGTTCGGGCATGGCCCAGAGCGCGGCGCGCGTCTCCGCTTCGTCCCATCCCATCCCATCCCGCCCGCAATGGAAGGACCCAGACTCGCTGCTAAGCGGACTGGCTTGGACGGACCGCTTGGCCATCCAGCCATCCAGCCAGCCAGCGCCCACCACCCACCACCCACCGCCCACCGCCCACCGCCCGCCGCCCGCCGCCGCCCAACGCGCGTTGGCGCCATTACTACCCGACCTTACGTAGGTACCTTATTAGCCATCATGATGCAGGAACGCGCTCCCGATCACCACCCGCACACACCTCACCAGCAGCAACGTCGCTCGCTCATGTGCGTGCTGGAGTCGACCCCGAATGCCCGACAAACTCGCGTGGCCGCCCACCCACACCACACACCGAGACACATTGCCACCGCCATCGTCGTCATCACAACAGACCTCACACGCCTTGGAGAAGATCTGGCCCGTTGTAGACGTAAGGGCACACACGCGCGCCCAAGTAAATGACACTCTCAAAAATATCGACGCTGAGATATCGCGCTATGACTAGTGTGATCCACTGCCGCATCTGCGTCTTCTAAAACACATCAAAGTCAAAACGCAAACACAAGACTGTCATCAGGACCCTTAAACCCAGGGTCGTTCATCTCCCTAATGGGTACATTATTCCCCATGTCGCCCGCCAGGTGCCGTCTCCCCGCCCCCAGTTCCCACAACTGTCATGGTACAAAGCATGCCTCGCTTGCCTGCCTGCCCGCCTGTTGCTTTTCCCCCGGGCTTGGCCCGCCCGGCCGCATTACCAACGCCTGAACCCGCTCCTTATATCCCCTTTCCGAGATCCGTCCGTCCTGGTTCCTGGTCTCATGAGTTTTGATACGCCTCCGCGTCCTCCGTCGTCTCTCTGCCCTGCCCTGCCCTGCGCCTGTTCCGTCTGCGCCTGCGTGCGTCGTAGCGTGAAACTTGGGGTATATATCCTGGAGGCCCCTCGAGGCAAACAAAGAAATAGAGATACCGCCACCAAAGGCGGTCGCACGTGTCGAAAGACAACAACGCTTTCATGCAACAATTAGACTCTCATCCCGCGCTTCTCTGCTCGCAAAAGAAAGAAAGAGAAAACAAAATCAACGAGGCAAACGAAGGGGCGTCCCGTATGACAGCCGAAACGTCAGGCAAAATAACAAGACGAAACCCCTGGTGGGCGTCCAACGCGGCAACTAGTATGTGCCCATGCTGTAAAACCGCGGATCCAGATCGAGCTCGAAAGGTTCTGAGAAGTCAATCTTCATCGAGTCCCAGTCTGGCGCCGGACCCCTCGGCGGGTGCAGAAGCATCATCGGGTCGAGCGTCTCGCCGTTGGGCCCTTTGAGTGGCGTCTCCCCGTTTAGCGTCGCGCTGTCGAGGTTCAGCAGCAAGTCCGAGTCCACGTGCTCGTACGTGTGCCAGTAGACGTCAATGTCCAGCGCCGCGTTCTCCGAGATGTCGCTGTTGGGCTCGCTGGCGCCACTGTCCTTGCTCGATTCGGGCGTGTCCTTGGGCGTCAGAGACCGGTACATGTTCGCCTCGCTGACGAGGTTCGGCAGCCCAATGCCCTTTTCCCAACCCAAATTGTTGAAGAAGGCCTGTGGGTCGATGGTGCAGTTTGCCCACGGGTCCGCGCGAGCGGCCGCCTGCGCCGCATCTGGCTTCCCATCGCCCTGCTTCTGCGATGAGGCGTCGGCTTTTCCTGCCTTCTTGCTCTCCTGAGCCTTGCCTGCTGCACTCGTCGTCCTCTTCATGCCACCGTCTTGAGACACTGGCGTTCCGGCAAGGTTGGATGGCGTCTGGCCCTGCTTCGAAGTCGACGCGCTCATGGCGGCCGAAGCCTCCGCCGGTTTCTTCGGCGAGCCGTCGGGTTCCAGACCAAGGGCCAGTGCCAGGTGCTCCGTGCAGAACTTGAGAGGGTCCTCGCGGGGCTTCACGTGTTCTTCCTGAACGTGCCGCTGAAGGGCCTGCTCGCTCGCAAACGTGAGGGTCGAATTGGCGCACTCGGGATCCTTGCAAGGGAACACAGGTTTCGGTGGCTCAACTCGGCGCATCTCTGGCGAGGCATTCTTGTTCATCTTGGGTGAAGGCGTGGCACCCTGCGGCGTCTGACCAGGCTGTTGTCCAGCCAACTTGGCCTTCTTCCGTGCAGGTGGCAGCTGCAGGTTCATGTCCTTTGGCTTCCCGATATAGCTCGGGTTTCCGTGCGGCGAAGCAGCTCCAAACGGGAACGGTGGTTGCGTCGCCGTCGGAGCCGGTGGCACCTGGTTTGCCTTGGCTGATCCCTTTTGTTGGTTCATCTTGCTGATCGCTTGCGAGTTCTTCTCCAGGTTGGCAGCGCTCAGCGGGGCGGGCTGGTTCTGAGGAGTCCCTTGCTGCGGCTGTTGTGCCGTCGCCGTCGACTGCTGCGGCTGCGGCTGTTGCTGCTGCTGCTGCTGGGCGTTCTGCGCGCCAGTGGCCGCTGCACCTTGGCCGGGAGGCTTCATCATGCCGCTCTTAATCATGCTCGCCGCAAGGTCCTTGGCCATGCTTTCGAGCATGGCGCGAGCCTGGTCAACTTCAGACGAACGAATGCTGAACTTGTCCTTGAGCACTTGCAGTTGCTCGCCGTCGGCAAACTGATTAACGATGCGCAGTCGCTGACAGGGCGTTAGCAAAGCGGTCACGCATGATGGGGGTTGAGGGAGGCTCACAGTTCTGAAGAACATCTTGGCGCGCGCATCGTCTCGGGTGATGGAATACCACTTGGTAAGACCGCGGCTGACCTTGGTCATGTCGCCCGCAATCCGCTGAAGCTTGGCGGCCGTGTCGCTGCGCTCTTGCGGACTCATGGCAATCTCGGGCGCCGACTGTTCCTTGAAAGCACGTAGCTCCTCCGAGCTAAACTGCCGTAGACGATTGACAGCCTCATTCCCGGCTTGCTGCTGCTGCATCATGGCCGTGGCCTGCTGGCCTTGGCCGGCCATCTGCATCTTCAGGAATTGCTCGTACTTGGCTCGCTGCGCCGGTGGCATCGAGGCTAGCTGCTGCGCCGAGAACTGAGGAGCCTTGAGGCCCTGCTGCTGGTTAGGCTGAGACGCCGGCCGCGAAGGTCCAGAGTTTGCCACATTGGAAGGCTCAGTGGTGTCGGCGGCGTCATCGGTGCTCGGTCGCTTCAGGTTGTTCTTGGCGGCTGCGGGGCGATTGTTGCGCGCCTGCTCAGATGCCTGGTTTGGCTGTTGTCTCTGGTTTCCGGCTTGGGTCATCGCCGCTGTCTGCCTCATCGCGGCATTCGGTCCGGCCTGGTTTTGCGGTTGCGGTGTACGGTTCTGCTGCTGTCCGGGCTGCGCCTGGGGCGCAGATTGCATCGGAGCCGGCGCCTGGGGCGCACTAGGCATCTGAGCCTGAGTGCTCTGCTGACCTTGGGCCAGGGCTTGGGCCTGGGCCTGGGCCTGTGCTTGCTGAGCTCTCAACTGCTGCTGCTGCTGCTGTTGTTGCTGTTGTTGCAACCATGCCTGTCTCTTCATATGCATCACCATAGTTCGCAACTGCTCATCAGGCATGTTGGCCAGAGTTGGTCTCTGAGTGCGGACTTGCAACAACTCTTGGGGTGATACTTGCAGGACCTGTTGAGGGATGTTGCCCATCGGTCGCTGGATGCCCATCTGCTGCTGCTGCTGCTGTTGCTGCTGCTGCGGCGGCTGCGGCTGCTGCTGCGGCTGTGTTTGCGGCTGTTGTTGCTGCTGTTGCTGATTCGGCATCTGACCGGGCATCGAACCTGCCATCTGGTTCATGCCTGGCGCTTGCCCCGCTTGCTGCATCGAGGCCCGTCTCTGCATCAACACTTGGAACTGTCTCTGCTGCAGATTACTCAGTTGGCTCTTGACGTTTTGCGGCAGGGTGTTGTTCTGGCTGAGCCATATCTTCAGGTCCCTCCACTTCTTGATCTCCAGGGGCAACTGGGCAATCTGGGCATGGACTTGAGGCGGGAGATCCATCTGGTCCATCATCATCTGAGCCTGCGCATTCTGAATCGGCATCCGGGGCATCTGCATCTGCTGTTGCTGAAGGTTGCCATTGCCTTGTCCGTTGGGAAGCTGCTGCTGCATGACCTGCGGGCCTTGACCAGCGACCATGCCCATGTTCATGTTCATTTGACCGCCAAACTGGTTCGGCGGTCGGTTCTGCGGGTTCATTTGACCGGCGTTCATGGCCATTTGCTCCTGTCGCGTGCTCTGCCAGCGCCGCATAACCTCGCCAAGCTTCTCGGGCGGGAGTCCATGTAAGGCCTGTCGCTGGTCCGGAGTCATGCTGCTAAGCATGGTCTGGAAAGCCTGGTTGTTGGGCCGTTGTATTCCTTGGTTGAAGCGCTGGTCACCAAACTGCATACCGCCCTGGCCCATACCCTGGCCCATGCCGCCGCCAGGCGGACGGGTCACGGGCGTGTTGAGAGTATTCATTGCTGGGCTCTGCGATGGGCCAACACCGCCCATCATGCCGTTCTGGCCCTGCATCTGTTGTTTCATCTGAAGCTGGGCCTGAGACTGCTGTGCTTGGTTCATCTTCATTTGTTGAAGGCTGGCACCCTGCTGCTGCTGCTGCTGCTGCTGCTGCTGCTGCATGTGCTGCTGGGGTTGCTGTGGAGCCTGTCGCGGAGTTTGGTTCTGGCCGGGCTGGCCGGCCATGGCCTGGTTCCCCGGCTGCGGTGTCGGGTTTCGAGCTCCTGCTCCGCTAGCAGGTACAACCATTTGCCCGGCTTGTTGCGCCATGAGGCCCGTCATCTGCTGATCCTTGATGCTCTCCATGCTTGGGTTGAACTGGGCGAAGTCGGTAGACTGTGCAACGCCTGCGTTCATCATGCCCGGGCGCTGCTGCTGCAGGGACTGCTGACTGCGCTGCTGCTGCATCATAGCTGCCTGGTTGGCATTCTGGCCTTGCTGGGGTCCGCCCTGTTGCTGGAGGCGGCTCATGTTGTTTTTGAGCATGTGGAACGCCTGCGTCTGAAAGAACCACAGGAGAGGGTCCTTGCCTTGGGCCTGGAGCTCCGCGAGCTGTTGCGGTGCCATCCTCTGCTGTAATTGCACCCGCGTGTTTGCCTTTTGCTGCTCGGGGGTTTGGGACATCAACTTCGCTGCCAGGTCCATCACCTTAGCCTTGTCAGCTTGGGCGAGTCTGGCCATCTCCGCCGCAACTGCTTGAGGGGGCTGTCGGTTTGGCGGCATTCCCATGGCCTGCTGGTTCGGCATGGCGCCGCGGCCGCCCTGCATCCCCATGGCCATTCCCATCTGTTGTTGCTGGGCCTGTTGTTGCTGAAGCTGTTGCGGTATCTGTGACGCTTGCATCTGATGCTGGAGATGTTGGAAACCTTGCTGCGGTGTCTGCCCCATACCTCGACCCATCTGTGCCTGCATGTTCATCATGGCCTGCGCCTGGGCGGCTTGGGCGGCCTGAGCCTGGGCGTTTAGGGAGTTCTGAATATTTGGCTCGTTTTCCTGGCGTTTCTTGAAGAACTCCATGATCTTGCCATTCATGACCTGGTCGTACGCTTCCTGTGAAAGCGGGGTTAGATGAGCCCGTCACACAGTTTAACAGAGATAGGGAGGGCAGCAGCGGGGGAAGGAGTGGCAACCGTCGTACCTTGCTAGGCGCCGCCTTGAACGTTTCTTCCTCAAACTTGCAGGCATTATTGGCAGCCTGTTGGGGGTCGCCGTTGACGGCCAAAGTTATGTTGGAAATGCTACAGGATTCAGCGTTAGCGAGACCGGGACAGGAAATGCATTGCAGGCTTGGCGGCCTCCGCAGGGGCAGACGTACAGCTCCATGGCTTTCCCCATGCGGTCATTGAGGCTGACATTGGCGTGCCACGTGAGGCCATTCTGTGGTTGTGAGCGGGCGAGGATCTGCTGGTAGACGTATTGTTGGAGTTGATGCGAATTTGTGGGCTTTCGCATCTGTTGTGGTATGCCCATCTGGCCAACGCCAGCCATGTGCTGCATGTTGGCGGCCATGGCCGCGCTGGTCCCGAGCGGACTTTATCCCTGACGAGTGGCTTCGTGCAGCAGCCTATGCGTCAAAGATCCTGTCGTGGTCCAAAGGAGACGTGGTGTATCGTGCACACAGATGGTGCAGCAATGCCGGTCAGGTCAGACGAATAAAAGACTCAAAGGTTGGAACGTCGGCAATGTAGATAGCAGCGCGAACTGGAAGGTGTTGTTGAGGCACAAAGTCAGCGCGTCTGACGAACGTGCCAAACTTCGGTCTACAAGCCTAGAAGCGAGGCGTGCCGGCCATGAAAGTCACTAGGTCGTGCGGTCCGTTTGCCCGTGGTCAAAGTCAAAATCTGGGCGAGAAGGCGGTCGTCGGTCGTGTGCGGCGAGCAGCTTAGGAGACGTGGCGCTGCCAGACACTGGCGTGAAGTTCGGCAGCGCGCGAGTGGTCACGCAGACGCAAAGTCAGAGCCAGCGAGCGTGACGGGCGATGAGCGACGACGTGTGGACGGATCGAGACCGTCGCAAATGGAATCGTTGCGGATGCGGCACAGAGGTTGCAGTGCCCGATGAGGCACTGTGAAACGATCTATTGTGCGAGGGTATTCAGTCGCTCAGCGTCCGATGGTCGAGTGTCGTGACGAGGATTGATTGACATGCATACCTGAAAATCGGCAGCATCCGGCACGCAGCAGGCCGTGACGTTCAGAAGAGCGCGGCAGGCGTGCGCACAAGCTGGCGACAGGCGGCGTCGGCAACGATTGTTATGGTGATGCTGGGCCGTGGTCGTGTCCCGTTGGGTTCCGGAATGGCTCGAGCCGGGGGAACGCCTGGGCGGGCGGTGGTGGTTGGCGACGAGAGAAGGCGGCGGGGAGGACGTAGCGAGGACGCGAAGGCTGGGCCGGTATTTACGAAAGCGTCGTCGAGTGCGTGAGGGTCGCGCCGGGGGGGAGAGGCGAGGCCGGCGGTCGAGTCGGGGAGGAGGCGAGGCGAGGTGAGGTGAGGTGGTGGAAGCTGGCTTGGCTGGCGGAAGTGGTGGTTGAGAGGGAAGATGATGGCAGCAGAGAGGTGCGGGCGCGCCTAAGACAAGGCGAGGAAGAGAGTGGAGTGGGCGGGCGAGTTGGCGGGAGCAAGAATGGGTGGGAGAGGGAGCGAGCGAGCGAAAGAGAGAGAGAGAGGTGAGGGACCCGGGCGGTGGAGCGGGACGTGACCGGGGGGTGGGCGGTCCAGGCAGGCCAGGCGGGCCAGTGGAGGCCAGGTCAGGTCCCGTCCCAGGCGGGGACCAGCCCAGGTGCGTCCCGTCCAGTCGCTCCAGCTGCCAGCAGGTGAGGTGCCCTGGTGGTCTTGGTGGTGTCCGGGTCACTCAAGTGGTGGTGGTGGTGCCGCTGGTGGTGTCGCCGGTAGGTCCACTGCCCTGGGCTTGAGCTGGGTCTGGCGCGGCCGGGGCAGCCAACCTCACTGGAAGTGGTGACGGGAGCCGTTGCCGCTGGACTGGGCTGGGCTGGGCTGGGCCAGCAACACCACCACCACCACCACCATCGCTAGGTAGGTACCGGGCACCCGTGGACCTCCAGGTCCTCCACCACCTCCTGCTCCTCCTCGAGTCCTCTCCTCGTCTACCACCACTACGAGTACATCAAATCGGCCAGCGAGTGCCAAGCTACTGTGAAGGAGTATCCACCTCGCCCGGCCTCGTGGGCTGGGCTGGCATGGGCTTGGCTGGGCTGGGTTGGCATGCCCACCAGCCCACTCGCTCGCTCGCCCACGGGCTGGGAGCTCGCTGGCACCCTGCGACGAGGGTTCGGGACTGTTGCTGTCGGCGCGGGAGAGAACCTATGGAACGAGAGAAACCATCTCGGTTCAAATCCGTCCCTGCACAATCCAGGCCGCTCCTCTCAAAGACGCAAAGTATGGTGATTCAGCCTGATCAAGGGAGTGTGTTCGGACAATCTCTCAACGTGTGTGAGGGGCACGCAGAACCTTGCCTTGCCTTGCCCGCCTTACCTGGCCTTGCCTTGCTTCGTACCTCGATCCGCTGCGGCAACAATGTGAGATCCAGAATGGCCATGTACTTGCACAGAAGCTCAGCACCTGCGCTTGGGGTGGCGCGCAACGCATTGCACTGTACGAGTGCTCGTACCTCCCGTCCCGCCGCCCGCTCGATGCGCTCGCTTGCCTTGTCTCCTTGCCAGATCCTGCCTGCGTCTTCGTGACCGAATCTACCTTTGTACGATGTACAGAGTGCCGTACTTCACACATCCCTACGTACATCTGTACGAGTACATGCCTCGCTCCCTACCCAGCTAAGGTAATAATACACTGATTGAGCGGCGGTGGTCCAGTTAGGTGCTGTGGTTGGGCAGAGTATAAGGTTCTGTCGCTACGGTGCGAGGGCAGCCCGCCCCGTGATTGGGGTGTGGGTGGATGGGGTGGAGGGATGGGTGGATGGAGGGAAACGTGAGGTGAGGGGAGGGGAGGGGGACCAGGAGGACCAGGAGGAGCCGAAGGGGGGGGGGCGTGCGCCCGGCGTCGCGCCCAGAGCCTGATCGCGTCCAGCTCCCGGTCCGTCTGGCGGTTCAAGGTTAGGCTGGCTGAAACGCAAACTGCCTGCGCATGGCAGCATATCGCTGCTGGGCAGTCGCTCTTCACGACGACGAGAAAAGGGGGACCGAGCCAAACGAAATGCCTCGACTGGAAAGGCCTTGTTGTTGTTGTTGTCGTCGTCGGCGTCGTCGTCGTTGACGCCGCCGCCCATGACCCAATGTGCCCGCCAGTCCATGAATGTCCACAAGTGTTGGTGGTTGGCGCTTGTTGTGGCGGGCTCGCCGTGGTGATACGGGCAGCCATGCCTGATGAGCGCCGACACGGGCACCGCACGCCGCCGGGGGCCTCGACGGACGGGGTGGGCTCCGCCTTGGCCGCTCCAGTAGAATCTGAACGAGCCTTTTCTTCCTGCCTCACCTGGGCTGGGTACTTGATCGGGTAGGGACTTGGACGCACCGAGAAGAGGTCCAGTCGAATGCGAGGATAGGTTGCTCGCGCGCTGCACACTGCACACTTGACTCTTCCAGGCCCCATTGTGAAGTCGCGAGAGCCCAAACGGGGGGGTGTGAGCCTAGCCAGAGTAGAGAAGGATGGCGAGTGTCGCGCTCGAAACATCTCATTGACGATTACCCACGGCCTTCTTCGCAGCCAGGCGTATGCAGGGCACGAGGCTGCTCGGCGGGCGGGATGCATTTTTACCACGGGGTCTTATGCAGTAACTTCTCATCCTTTGTCGTCACGGGCTGCGGCCTCGGTGAGGCTGGGCGTCGACATGAACGACGGGTCGGCGGTCAACGTGCCTGCCTTCGTAGGTGAAGCAAGTCGGCGAGCGCTAGGAAGTACCTGAGGCAGGTCCATGAGTTGCCCCAGTAGGTTCGTGGACTCTACTTCGTAACATGCGGCTTCAGGCACTCGTGCCGGCAGGCGCCTCACCTTTTGGCTGCCTCGGGGCGGCTGCTTGTACTTCGTACAGCACACCGATACGGGGTGAACGTCCGTCCAGCTGCACCGGTCCCAGGCATTGTCCGTCCCTGCCCTGTATGCTCCCTCAATGCGGCCCTCGCTGCTCGCCGGCCTCCTCCCGTGCAACCAAGGAGCAGCTCATCTGCTCCCCCCCCCCCCCCCCTTTCAGGTGCCGCCGCGGCAGACGCTCCCGTCTGGCGTCCCATGCCACGCCCGAGCCCATGGTCGTTGCCTCGCACCTCAGTTGGTAAGGGCACAAAACGCACCTGGTGGTGTGGATGGATGCCGTGGGCTCGTGGGCGGACGCCTCGTCGTGGATCCGGTTTGCGTTTTGGGAGCTCCCGCACCGCCTCGTCCCTGGGCCGTAGTCAACTAACAGCTGAGGCCTTGTCGTCACACGTTGCCTGATAGCGGCGGACCCCTGCGGTACAACGGCAGTCGAGCGAATCTGTGACAGGGGTTCGGCGTCCACTTCAGCCTGCCACCCCCAGTGCATCGCCCCCGTGATGCAGCTGGACCGGGAGGGACCACCCATGCCATCCCACGCCGCCTCCCATCTTGCCATCCTCCCCCTCGCTGGCACTCGGCAGAGGCTGCTTCGAAGGTGGCTCGCTTGCTGTGTCCAGTGCGAGGCCGCCTCGTCAAAGCTGCCAGGTACTCGCAGCCGTCTCGGGCAATCAAGGTGCCTCATTCCATTATGTTGCCGCAGGGAGCGCGGTCGTGGTGGCCCTCGTCAGCAATTTGCTCTGCCCGCTCTCTCAAAAGCCTCAATCCGGGCTGGCTGGGTCGTGAGGAGCGGTGGGGGGTGCCTTGACTAGGTTGTTCACAACATCAGCAGTCCTCGCCGGGTCGCCCAAGGGATAATAAAGGGAGCTTGAGCCGGGTCCGTGAGAGTGGATCGTGCGTTTCTGTTTCTGTCCGCGCTGGCACCGCGCCGGTGGCTCCATCATGGTTCGCTCATCTCCTGGCCGAGGGCGCACGCAACTGCTTCGAACGTCCTCCATACGAACTACTTCGTAGCATCCCATCACATCCCGTCTCATCTCGTCGCATGGCATGGCATGACATCGCATCGCATCGCATCGCATCGCCGGGTCTGCGACCGTACCAGACAGTCAGACAGCTGTCGTGCGATGTGTGCGCCGGTCGCCGGCCTCCTCGGTGCTTGGCCCCAGCCATCGTCTTCCCCGAGCCGCGGGTAGTCCGTACAATGATTCCTTTTGCGACTCGGCAATGGGCCGTCGCTTGGTTCAATCTTATTGTCCATATTCTCGCCGTCGGCGCGGTCGAGGTCGTCGGGCCGGTGAGCGGCAACAGGCGGCCATTGTCGACAGGACGCCTGGCGCCCACCTCACATGCCTACCCACGGGGTACCATCCCTTCTCCCCGTCTGCAGCCACCAGTGAATGTCTCTTCCAGCAGCATTGTGTCGCCGCCGCCACCGCCGCCGTCGTCGTCGGCCCAAGCAGGAGAGGTCGAACGTGGCAAGCAGGAACAGTCGCAGCGAGAGTCGGGACGCACACAGACAAGCAATTGGATGGTCCCCTGTCCTTGGCCTTGCCTCCCTTGCCGTGCCCCGATCTGGGATCCCCATGTCTAGCGCAACAGACTCGCATGGGTACCAGTGCCCCGCCGTGCCCCCCTTGACCAGTGAAGTGGATGGCAAATGGGCTCGCCCTCATGTCGTGCAAGTGCACGCGTGCGTCGAGCGTCGTTTCGTGCGTGACTGTTGGCAGCGAGGAGCCCCAAGGCAAAAGAAACAGCAGGTCGGTCACTTTATCGTGGCCACCAAGCCTGACTGCGGGGGGTATTCCCCCAAGGATGGGCTTCTAGGCATCAGGGGAGGGTGGCTGGGTTCGTTGATTTTTCTTGACGATGCGCACGAGGCAGGTCGCGGCGTGCCGTCATGCTCGGCAGGCCACTGCTTTTCGAGGAGAGCACAGGCCGAAGTCAGATTGGGCGGCGACCCCCCCAAGTGTCAGGTAGTGGCGTTTGTAACACGGCGGGCTCGAGTCTCCGGCCAGCACTGCAGTAATTACCTTATGGACTAGTTAACGCCAGTCGTGTGCGAAAGCGACTGACTACTTGTCCCTTGACTACTTGTCCCTGGTGAGCAGGCCATCCCGATCTGCGTTTGTTCCATGGCAGCTGGAGGCATCCATCCAGCTGGAGGGGAAAAGACACTTACTTCTCGGCAGCAACTGTAACAAGGCGGCGGGACAGCTGATCCCAGTCACTGGCCTTCTCGTGGTGGCCGGCCCGCAGTCCCAAGGGACCCGGGCAACATTCGGAGGAATCCACCACGTGCTTGGCGGCGTGTTCGTGGCAGAGGCCTGCCACGCTGTGCGAGTACAGTACACGGAGGAGGTTGGCAGGTAGACACCTAGGTACGGACTAGTCCGTAATCAACGTTCAGTTGCCACAGAGGGGGGGCAACGCGCCACGAAAGACGCGAGCGTGCTCCTCCAAGATTGTCAAACGCCTACGATGCGTGGACAGACCAACGGAGGGTTCACGAGTGCCAGGTTGAGACCCCCTCAAAACGCTTGACACCTCCGCTTCCCGGGCAAGCAGAACCTTAAGGCAGGTAGGTACGGTCGGTACCTTGCCTCGGAGGTACCTGCCAGGAGCTAGATAAGTAAGGTTGATACCCCCATTGCTACTCGTGAGTCTTGCCTGGCAGGTCGGCTGTAGGCCTACTCGTACCTGTGCTGCGATTTCGCGGGCGTGAGAGTAGTACCTAAGGAAGCAGGATCGACCCGACCCTGGTTGGGAGACTGGGAGTGCGAGGGAAGGTCCAAAGAAGGCGTACCTCTCGTGAGAACACGTTCTCGTACACGTACCTTACCTTCCCCAAGGTTACCTGAGGTACGTCCGCACATTTAGGTAGGCATGTTATGTGAGGTGAGATTGCGACGGCACTCATCAAGGGGAGGCCGTGAAGCAATTGGAAGGTACCTGAGGTACCTTACGAAGTACTCCGTACCTTTGGTACCACAGCTAACGGAGCTACACCGTCACAGAATGATTCTTCCTTCCCGCTCTTCGCCTTCGTCCAGGTTGCCGAGCCAGGTCCAACGCATACCGCAAAACGGAGGCGTCCACACGAGAGCCAGCCAGACTGTGCATCGCGCCTACCTTGGCTGCGCTGCGAGAGATGATTGCACCAAGTACCTCGTACGGACTACTCGCAAGGTCTAAGTTGCATCTCGTTCCTCGCCCTCAAGGCCGTGCCGCATCATCTCCCCCACATGCTGGTTTTATGACAGGTCCCTGGTGTCGCAGGTATGTGGCCCGTCCATCCGTCGCGAGAAGCACGAGCCCTTGGGTGCATGCACCGCCCTTTCCCTGCACCCAGGTAAGGTACGGACCACGGCCTGCGGAAACAGTGGCTAAGATAGCGGTACCTGGGAGGCTGGCAGGTAGGGACGGAATACAGAGTAGAAGCTGTCGCCCACCGCCTCCTGCGCCTCTGTGCTTTTGCGCCTTTGCGCCGCCGCTGGTCGAGCGAGAGACGTCATAAACGTGCCTCTCGTCCGCACCGGCCGCCCTGGACACAACGAACCATCGTCAATCGCCCTGGGGGACTCCAGGGGACCGACCATGCGCGCGCGCCCTTTCAACACGCACACGGTACGCACACGTACCGAAGATGGACGCAGCCCGCAAAGTCGACCCATACCTACGAATACCAAGGAAAGGGCACGGCGCTGCCAAACCCACGACGTACAAACGGATGGACCTACGGACATACATGCATCCTCGTTCCCGGACGCAGATGCGCATCGTGGCGTTGTTCGGGCTTCCATTCTCGTCCAAAGACAGCGCCCACCCTGCGCGTCTGGTTGGTCTCCGCCATTCGCTGGCCTGTCCCGCCGTGTTGGGTGGCCGGTCGGTCGCTCGTCCGTAGCAGCGGCCCCCAATGTTTGGCCGTGCCCTCCCAATCTGCCCATCCCACGGCGTCGCTCAAGCCAGCCGATACGGCCATGCACAGGGCGTCGCGCCTCGCTGCGAACTGCAGTTGCAGTCTTTGATGACGTCCCAACGGACAGCGTCATGCGGCGGCGACTACGAGTGAGGACTGCTCGCCTGGTTCAATTCGATCACTACCAGCGCGGACGAAACGCCGCAGACAGCTCGCCCGTTGGCGCTCGTCTGGCTCCGTGCCAGACACAGCATCCATGACAACGACCGGGGGTCAGCCGCAGCATGTGCTAAAACGGATGAGGCGATGCCTTCTCCGCGCTTAGCCTGGCACACCTGGCCCCTGCCTTCTTCGAGTGTGCCCAATTCCTGTCTCACTTTGTGCGTCTGGAGGGTGAGCACAAAGTACTTCGTACCTGACTTGCCTCCCCTTCCGGTGAGTGGCGATAACGTACCGAGCACTCGCGCAGCACGACCTACGATACCTACCGAAGATACGTTATGAAGAGAGATGTCTGGTACTGTAACGAGAAACGCACGAGTCCTTTCATATTACACTGCATCGGACCGCTTGACTCGCTCGTTCCCGGTCCGCGACGAACAGTTCGACTCGACGCGGCAGGAAAAAATTCCAGAACTGCGCAGGGCAGCTGGCGACCTCGTCGCCAAGCTAGACCGGGGGGCCCTTGTCAAGGCGGGCAACGACACGGCCACTGGCGCATACCACAGCGCAACGATGATCAGCCTGGGGAGTGAAAAAAAGGAAATTCGGGCATGCCAAAACCTGCTGTCTTCGTCAACGTTTCCCGAATACTTGGGATGGTGGCGGCGCCCTCGAGTGATCGTACGAGTGCTGTACGGTCCCGTTGCCAGAGCGGTCGCATGTTTTCCTTCGTCGCGGTATGTTTGCAAGAACAGATCCACGGGGTAGCTACCTAGGTAATGACCTGGCGTCTCGTAAAGCGATCCTGGCGCAAAGGCGTGGCGCGAGTCACCGCCGCCACATCAAGAACAAAGCACTCCCCAGCAGACCTGGAGAAGCTGGTCAACGATCTAGGGACGACCGCCCACCGAATTTGATAGTCATGGTGTCGGTTGAGCACCAGGCGGCCGCTTCACCGAGGTGACATATAGCGGCGCGTGGCTGTAAAAGTCGCATAGCGCAATGGGATGCCTTGGCAGGAAACCATCGCGGCGCAACCCTGCCTTCACATGAACACGGTAAATTAATAACTAGCACCTTGCCTACCCCATCTTTCGAGCCGCCGCTGCCTGTGCAGACATCTGACTCGGCTCCACCAGCCCGGCTGGTTCGCAACCTCAGTCCCGTCCCTTGTGTTCGTTTTAATACCTCGCCGTACCAAGGTACTGCATAGTGCCACATCGTGTCATTGGATCGCGCCGGGCCTGGCGCGCCGCTGCTGTCTCCCCCAAGTGCCGCTGCCGGCTCGCATGGCGCCATCTAACCACTGCCGTCCCCAGCGGTTTCTCTCGCGGACAAAGATGCATGGAGTGATACACGGGTAGCATCTCAGCCCATGGGCGCGACCGGCTGATTATGACCAAACAGCACGTACGACTTGCATGCACGTTCGCGGCTGTGGAACTGTCGTCATCGTGCTTGGGCGTGGTTTGAGGAGGTTGCATGGCATGCCTGCCCGTCCGGCTTGGAGCCGAAGAGCCGTGCCCGTCGCGGGCTGGCAACGCAGATGAGGCGTCTGCTCCTCCACCAGCGTGGCCAAAGTCCGCGGAGCCCCGGGCATGATGACAATGTATCGACTCGCTGGAGCGCTCTGTTGCCGTGATCCACAGCGGCCGCGTTGGCCACAAAGGAGTCGTCCATGCCGCAAAGCAACCGCAGATTTCTTGTCTCAAACAGGACGAGTCACCGCGGCCGGTCCTGTCCCCTCCCGTTCGTCGAAGTTTTCTCTTCTTTGCTGCCAGAACAAAAGGAGACAAAGGGGCATACGAAATAGATGCAGCAAAACTTTAAAGGCCGTCTTTGGTGTTATTACACGACGGGACATACCCTACACGCGGTGGAGCTTCGGCTTTGGCAAACACGCGCCGCATCGCTCCCGTCCAGAGACTCCAGATCAGCTAGACTAGAGTTCATATCGAAGATGTAATGGACGGCAGAAAAGGGTCGGCAACCTGCTAACAATACTTGGTGTCTGCTGGGCAGGTCTTGTTTCAATGCACTGCCCGTTTACAGTTGTTTTGACTTGATGGGCCACCTCTTGCATGACTGCTCTGCCTCATCATGTCCGACATTCAACAACAGTGGGGAGCACAGTATTTGATGATGGGTATTAACGCCGAGGTGAAGTCGAAATACCGCAGGGTACGTCACGTCTTCTTACGTCCGGAACTCAAACCTACTTGGACGGGGCCAAGCTTCTGTCTAATCGCCTACAGAGAGCCGTGCGGCCCGCACACGCAAATCACATCACATCACGTAGCGACTGACCTGTCCGTCCGATCCGTGCCACGGGCGCGGGCGCCGTTCTGCGTCTCGCAGGGCCCCAGCCGCTCCGTGATACACGGAGGAGAGCCTCGCTCAGGGGAGGGGAAACAGCAGAGCTGACTCGCCGCCAGGCGACCAATAGAGCGGGGGGGTGTCTCGCGAGCGGCGGCGAGACAACACTGCCTTCGTCGTCGGCAGTCTGTGAGGGCCGCCACGGGTGCTCGGCAGCGTGTTGCAATGGGCGCCAGGGGTGGACGGTCGATCATGGCAAACGAGTTTAGCGGTTGAAAATGGTAACATAAACAGCAAGGGCGCAGGCCAGAGCGGGAGGCAAGCGCAGACACGTCGGTACTTTCGAGCACACACTGGCGAAGCGGGTGCCTGCCAAGGAGGGGGGCGTGTGTCTTTCGAAGCAAGCCGTTGCGCCGCGAGGCTCTCCGGTTGCACATTGTGGTTGCGCGTATGTGTGCCTGTGTGTGTTCGGGTGTTTGTGTGTGTGTGCATGTCCAGGCGCCAGTTGCCTTGCGACCTTGGGGGCGGGAAGGCGAAGCAGGGCGAGTCAGCAGCATCGCCAACAGCATCGCCAGCAGCATCATCAGCATCAGCTCCGAGACCAACGCCCAACAACGCTCATCATCACGACCCTTTTGCTGAAGAGGGCGGCGGCCTGAGTTCAAGAGGGGGAGGGGGCGGCTGGCCGCTGTGGGAGACACACACAGAGAGAGATGGAGGTACAGGGGAAAGGGGGCCCAAGGTTGAGCTGCGCCGGCAGATCGAGAGGCGCGCGCAACCCTTCGCCAGCGTGCCGCGGCTGCGACGATGCCTTCAAGGTTGGGGGGGGGAAGGGAGATTTAGCCGCGGCTAAAACCGGCGGGTAGGCAACAAAAAAGTAGGTGTGGCGAGCCGGGCGACGAGTTGGCAAAAAAGGGAGCGGTTTTGCGTTTATCGACGGGTGAGATCGCACCCGTTGCGTGAGAAAAAGGGCGTCGTGCCGGCAAGACGACGGCGCCGACGACAACAATAAGAGTTTGTGCGCCACGCTGTGGACGAGGCTGCTGGGAAAAGGGCACAACCACCCGCCAGCCCCGGTGCCAGGCTCCCGCACGGTAGCGGGCGCGAAAACTCGCGATGCTGACTCTCGGTCTTGTGCCGTTTTGGGATGCGTTCCCAAGGGCGACGATAACGACGACGACGGCGAGCGCGGTGTGCGCCTTGCTGGTGGTTGCCGTGTAAGTCGACGAGCAAAGCAGCCCGCGCGTAAAAGGCTGACGGACCCCCGTCCGACGTTGGAGCAGACGCACCACAGGATGGAGCCAATGGCCGCAGACGGTGTCTCCGCCAAGGGGGGCGCCGATGGAGCAACCTACGAAGTAGGCAGAGCGACCAAACCCGACGGCCCGGTTGGCGGCCAGCAACAAGGCTGAGCGACCGGACATTTTACTGCACAAACGACTGATGGTCGGATGCAGCCCTGAGGCGGGACGGGGGACCTGGCATGTGCCGCGTGGCTGGGGTATAAGGTCGGCCTAGGTCTGACGGAGGCAAACAATGGAGGGGGGCGTGGGTGAAGCCAACACGTCTGACACAAGGAAACTCTACTTGGGCATCGCCGTTTGGACACGGATGACGTGAACGCTAGATGCGATGCTTGGGGCCAGCAACCACCGTAACGGGCCGAGGGGCCATGGGGGCACGCTGGCATCGACCTATAGTGTTTGCGCATCGGCAAGCATGCGAACTTCATGGTGAAGGGGTGGTGAGCAAGTTTTCTCGAACTGAAGAACAACATTTGAGCCTTTGACCCCTCGGGTCTCCCCGGCCGCGGAAAGCCCGTCCTCAAGCGCCCAGAACTTGCGGCATGGGAGGCGGTTGAGGCGGCAACAACGCGGCTTCTCCTACACCTTGCGCACCGTAATGGTCCGAATTGACTTCAACCGCGAGCTTTGCCAAGTCAAAGGCCTCGCCACCCGCGTCTGTGCCTCTGCCGCCTCGTCCGTTATCGTCCGGGCATCGTTCCCTCTCGAGCTTCATGTCCATGATGATGGACAGCTCCGGGCAATATCCGAAGATCCGATTTCGCAAGTCGGCATCCTTCCACACGTCGTGATCTAGATAGCTGCCGCCGCCGCCGCCGCCGCCGCCGTGGCCCCCGCGGACCGTGTAGCCCATTGGCTTCTCCAGCAAAACGTTCTCGACAGCAATGGCGCCCTGAAACTGGTGTGCCACCTTCTCGCCCGGCATCAGGGCGAGGCGTTTCCCGAACCACTCGGCCTCCGGCTCAGAGTTGTTGTGGCGCTCCCGGAAGGCGAGTACGCGCCGG
The DNA here is from genome assembly GCA_029168975.1 of Purpureocillium lavendulum. Classification (NCBI taxonomy): domain Eukaryota; kingdom Fungi; phylum Ascomycota; class Sordariomycetes; order Hypocreales; family Ophiocordycipitaceae; genus Purpureocillium; species Purpureocillium lavendulum. The sequence goes on from JAQHRD010000001.1 coordinate 5,432,888, forward strand.
ATGGAGGAAACGCGGCGGAGAGACAGGCCGCCGGTGCCAGAGAAGTAGTCATCCACGGCCCTGTTGCAACGTTAACATGACTTGAACGGCCCCGGGTTTAGGACGGACGAGATCTCTTGCCTTGGAGCGCCAGCCCAGCTCCAGTCGAGCCAGTCATCAAGATCTCTGGGCGAATTGGCACATAGGACGCTGTCCTGTTCAAACTTGAAGACCCACTCCACGCCGGGGAGGAACGTGTCGTAGAAGTGCTCGTCGGTCAGGAGCCGGGAGACATCTTCCCCGATGTCGGCACTCCAGGGCCTCGGAAGAGACACGATGTCGATCTTGCCGGCCTCGCGGCGGTGGCGGATGCTAGGCACCCGGCCGACGGAGTAAGTGCTCCAGGGCGAACCGATGAAGAGGAAGCGCCACTCAGGGGGGACGACAGCCATCATGTGCACGATGAGGGCGGCCAGGTGTGGCAAAGGCCGGGGCTCGATTATCAGGGCGATCTTGGAGGCGTTGTAGTAATAAGGGGTCGCGGGAGGCGTAGAACGGTCGACGAGAGGCCACGCAGGCCAGAGATCGGGGAGTTTCTGACGGGCCTCATGGATGCGAGAGGAGACACTGGCCTGGACAAGTGGGCGGTAGTGTGGCATATAATATGCAACGGTCCAGCTACGTATACCAAGATTAGTTTCATCTCCTGGAAGGAGTTGTATGGAGAGATGGCCGTTTACGTACGTGAGGCCGAGTGAGAGCAGAATCAGGAGGCGCCTCCTGGTGATGGCGACGACACTCGTCGAGTTGAGGATGGCCATGGCGCGAATAGCTCCGAGGTTCTCATCAATTCAAATTGTTTGCTGGTTAGAACAAGAGGATTGATGGGTTGAGATGCGAGGGCCGCCTGTTGAGTGGTCATGAGATCGCAGACTATCGTGATGCCTACAAGGAAGGCGCGATCCCGGGGTAACAGCCTCCTACGGTCAGGCCTCGATACCACGTGCCACGTCAAATTCACAGCAAGCGCGGTATTGCAAACTCCCTCAATGCTTCCTGTTCATCAGTTTGGGTCTGGCACTTTGTTGCCAATTCTTGATGCGGCGGGCTCGTCACCAGCGCACGATGCCTCTCATCTCTCCTCCGCGGCGTCTCAGCGTCTCTCGATGTCTGCGCGTCCTCTTGGTACTCTCTCTCGTGTTGTATATGTCCAGAAGCCTCCGATTTAGAAAGAGATTTCGGTTGTCGCTAACAAAGTCAAAGCTTCGTCCTCATCGTCGCCTTTTCCGTGCCAAGCAGTCCACCCACTACAACGCCCCGATACGGCGCCCCTGAGCTAAACACATCCAAGCTCGCCCTGCTCGTGGAAGACCGCCCGCAGAAAATCCTCGCGCCCGTGCTGCTACACTTCATCGGCGTCCTACCGCCGTCGTGGCCGCTGCTGTTCCTCGGCTCGCCCGCCTCGCTCGCCGCGCTCAACGCCTCCGCCGCGGCGCGCGCCCACGTCCGCACCGGCAAGCTCTCGCTGGCGCCCATCCCCGCCAACATGAGCACGGCCGGGCAGGAGATGGTGAGCCGCTTCCTTACCTCGCGCTGGCTGTACGAGACGGCCGTTGCCGCCGAGTGGCTCCTCGTCTTCCAAACAGACGCGACGCTCTGCGCCAACAGCCGGCTCGACATGGACCGCTTCGTCGGGCTCGACTGGGTCGGTGCGCCCTGGACCCCCGACGCGCGCTGGGGGGGCAACGGCGGCCTCTCGCTCCGCCGCGTGAGCCGCATCGTTGAGGTACTGCGCAACCAGCAGCGCCGCGAGGACAGCGAGCCCGAGGATGTGTGGCTGTCGGAGCGGCTGGCGCACTTCCCCGGCGCCAACGTCGCCAACGGCTCCGTCTCACTCACCTTTTCGGGGGAGATGCACAGCGGTGCGCCGGAGGGCGTCCCTGTCGAGCCGAGGTTCTGCAACGGCACGCTGCTCTGCAACGAGGGCCACGAGCACGTTGCGGGCATCGACGACTGGAGGACGGGGTTCTACGAACCGATGGGCTACCACACGGGGGGGAGCGGCCAGTATCTCCACCCGCAGATATGGGGCACGCCCGAGATTCGGAGGCACATATACGACTACTGTCCTGAAGTCAAGATGACACTGGCCATGGATATGACGAAATATGTCCCCGGGAGCTGTGCAGGCCATTGGTGACGACGACCTGGGAGACGGTGTGTATTCTGCCGAACGAGGGTGGCCGGGACAATAGAACTTGTAACGAGGTGGTCAATGATGAACATGCAGGCATAATATGTGCTGTCCAAGGATACTGCTATACATGTCTCGTTCGTTCAGAGCCTCTTACACCATCGCCAGCCGGCCCCGAGCCAAGCACAACTCCTTTCCCACCCAGGTCATGTGTCCAAGTCCCACGAAACAGCGTCCCATATCTCATGCCAAAGCAAATTAGAAAATGTACAATCCACCAAAGTCCGCCGGTCATACCACCCAAGCCGGTCGAGAATGAACCACCTCTGCCCTTTGCTCTGTCATCGTCATCGGCGATCATGAGCGCCACTAGTTGCCCACGGCGTCGCCGATGGCGCCGGCAATCTGCCCAAACAGGATGCCCTTGAAGACGCTCTCACCCATACCCTGCGTCCAGGCGCCGGCCTCACGCAGGCGGTCGCGCCAGGCGCGCTTCTGGTCCGCAGAGAGGTCCTCCCAAGACTTTGCTGGGCCGTGAGCCTCATGGTCGTGGACGTCGGCGGTGAGCGTGGGATCGGCGCCGCCGTTGCTGGCCTGCGTCTCATAGAGGACCATGGTCTCGCCCTCGAGCACGGTCTTGCCGGCGGCGAGTTTCGAGATGATGTGGTTCTCGAAGAAGACGGGCGGCTGGTGGTCGGGCGAGCGCAGGGTGCCGTGCCACGAGGGGAGCCAGTTCTGCGCCCAGAGGATGGGCACGGACCTCCCGTACATTTCCATGACGCCCTGCCAGACAATGGCCATGAAAAGTACGATGCACGTGAGGATGATGATCAAAGGGCGGTTTGAAGGGCGGCGCGCCTTCATCGCGGTGACGTATCTCACTGGCCGGGGAGGTCCCTTGGCGCTGCGGGGCTTGCTGTCGACGTACTTCTTGAGTGGGATGCTATGCACGGCGACAGACTTTTGGAGCGAGATGCTGGCGAGCTTGATGAACTGCTGGCGGATGTGGGCTTTGGGTGTGACGAAGCGGGAGAAGGCAAGGCCGGTGATGTTGTCGGCGCCGTGGACATCCTTGAGCGTACACAAGGGATTCAAATCGTGGAGCAGATTCAGCGCCGTTGAGAGCTGGTGCTCCAGCGTGTAGATGGAAATGGACGAGTCGTGGCCTGCGACGGCGATGATGAACTGCGTGTCGCGCACAGGACCCCACGGCGATTCGGGAGGGGCGAGGTTGGCGACGGCCAAAGCAGTAGCCGAGATCTGGCGCGGTATCCGCGTTGTGACGGCGATGCGGGCATTTTCGTGGCCACGGGAGGGCAGACGGAAGCCCTGGATGAGGGCGCCACTCCTCTTGGGCAAGTTGGACACGGCGACGATGAATTCGGGGGACACGTAGCGGATAGAGCGGAACACGGGTCGCTCGCCGTGGTCGTCAGGCATGGTGAAGATGAGTCTGGGCTCCGTCTCCTCCTTGCCGATGTCGAGGACTCGCAGCTCAGACTTGTTGCAGAAGGCCAGCTGGTACTGACCCTCAGCGACCTGCACAACGTCCAAGTCCTCGGCGTCGCGGGGCAGCTCAACGAGGCCCCTGGGTTTCGGCTGTCCGCTCGGCGTGACAACGGCGTCGAAGACGGCGATCTGGGGGTCCTTGCCCATCGCCGTGGCTGCAGCAGCGATGGAGCCCGACACGCGCAGCAAGCGCTGGTAGGTATCAGGGTGCGGGTTGGCAAAGGCGGCGACGCGCGACAGCTCCTGGACCTTGGACTCGGGAGTCTTGGCGCTGGCGGAGGAGCGCGCCTTGGACTGCTCGATGGAGAGGGTGCGGAGGGGCTCGTTTGTGCCCTTGGCGATGGCATCGGGGCTCGAGTTGACGCCGGCGTAAAGGTACGTCGTCTTGCCCTTGCGAGGGCCGAAGGCGAGGGACATGACGCTGTCCTCGTCGCGCGAGAGGTCGACATCGGCAGCTATGCGCAGGTCGGTCTGCGACGACGCTTCGAGGATGGTCTGTTATTGCGGCGGGGAGCGTGGTCAGCGCCCGGCTCACGGGCGTGGGAGAAAAGGACAATACGCACGATCTTGTTGCCCACTCCGGAGCGGCCAGCGCCGCCTCCTCCACCGACGACGAGGCGCTGGGCATCCTCGGGGTCAAAGTCGAGGGCGTAGAGTGGATAGTCGAGCTCGATGCTCGCGCGGGGAAAGGGGACAGGCATTGCGCCGGGATGGACGGCGACCACGGCGTCCCGGCTCGATGCGATGCGATGCGATGCGATGCGGCGCGGTGCTTTGTTCGATTCCGACAATTCGATGTGCGGTTCGGACGCGCGGACGGCGCAGTTGCAATTGGACGGCACGATTTGTCGTTGCGAGAGCCGGCGGATTGAGCAGGACTCGGGGGTGAGGTTCAAGGTTCAAGGAATGGAATGGAAGCTGAGGTGAGGGTGAGGGTGAGGCCAGGTGGTGCTCCGCCGGACTTTGGGGGTGTGTCGCGAATGGAAGTAGCCACCGTGGAGCTCAAGCTGTCGAGTCCACCTCCGTCTAGCCAGTGGGTGCTACTGTAGTGAGGACTTGGGAGTCCCCTCAGCCACCCCCAGCTCGCGCCCTGCCCAGCGGCAGCTGAGCTATGGCCCGCTGCAGAATGCGGGCAGAACAGACGGCGAGAGGGGCGTGTCAGTAGCATCCTCCAACCCACCGGATGTGGCTCCACACGCTCCATGTCCGCAGTCCACATCCGGACACCACCTCACGACACCTGCGTCGCTGCCCTCTGCTTTGGTTGACTTCCTGTCTGTCCGTCTGTTCGTCTTCGCAATGTATCCATCCTCCAACGCCCGACACTCTCACCTTGGCCTCCCCAGCTCTCGCCCAACAACGTGCCTCCTCGTAGCTGCCTTGTCCTAGATGGGCTCCCTCCCACGACACGACACGTCGCAACACCGCACGCACGGCATAGCGCGACTCGCTCTGGCACGGCACGACGGAAGCAAGCACGGCATCATCGGTGGTACAAGGGCAGGCAGGGCTCGCTGACGTCTTGCAAACACGGCTCACTCCAATCAAGATGCCTGCCTACCTTACCCTGGAAACCTGGTGTGCAATCTAGACTGTCGACTGCAGACCCTTTCTTTCTTCCCGCACCCAACCGTCCAAGGACATGCTTCGTGCATGCATATAGTCGAGTGACGCCATCGCACTCAATGTCATCTAGCACGCCTTGCCTCCTTTACCTCACCTGTATCTAATACTGCATGCGCCTGCTCAGCCAGCACATCACCTTGGGCTGCTGGCCGTTGCCGCCGACCACCCGTGCTATACGGTTTGTCGACAGTCCACCTCACCACGCTTGCCTCCCGTCCGCGCGAACCGACCGACATACAGCAGACAATTATTATTAAACATGAGCGTCGGGAGCCTGGCTGCTGACGTATGTACGAATATCTTCCGCCGTCGGTACACCAACACACCAACACACCAACACCGCCCAACAAACGCCACCAAACACCTCTGCTGTGTTGCCCTGCAAGACCACCTACCAGTCCTTGATCCGCCAAACTGCCCTGGGTATCTCTTTCCATGCGCGCGATCCATTCTTGCTGTGTCTTTGACTGGGTATCCTGTGCTGCAGGCGTGAAAAAAAAATACAAAGGGAACGTAGAGAAACATAAAGCCGACCGAAAACGCATCGTTGCGACACACGATTGTCCCCCATCAGGCGCCCTCTGCCGACGCTAACTGCACGCGTGCCCACCGTCTCGCTGGGCTTCTTCTGTTGGGTATAACAAACAACTCTCAAACGCAATGGCGCATCCCACGCTGTCGTAGCCTGCCCGTGGGGTTCAGGTAAATCAGAGCAAATCAACCCATTCCAAAGCAAATCCTTGTCCCGTCCCAAACATACCTACAGCATAGAAAGTAGGCCAGAGTTAAACATGCCGGTCGCCCGACTGGATGGTATATCTTGCGAGTCCCGAGCCTCAACTTCATCGAAACAATATATGATGCGCTGGCCGTGGTGCGTCGGCCCACGACAATCCGCGGCAGCACCCTTCGTGAGGCTTGGCCGGTCAGGTCCGGCCTTTTCGACGTGGCGCACCTCCTCCGCCGATTCTGTCACGTATGCATCCGTGATCACTGCCAGTGAGACGGGTGAGAAGGCTGTCCCTCGTGTGACTTTCTCGCCGTCGGCGTCGTCGCCCACCCAGTCTCGTACTGTCGTGGTTGCACTGGTCGCCACTGTCCCGTCCTTGGGTCTTGCTCCTGCGGCTGCCTCCCGCCCACGCCTTGCACCGGGGCAGGGCCGTCCATGGCTCGCAAAGGGGGCAGTCTTTCTCCGCTGGCTGACGACGCTGCCGACAGCGGTCGTGGGGGCGCCCCGTAGCCTTGACCGGCCCCCGCGGCGGAGCTTGCGGTCTGATGGGGCCCGCCCACCGGAGCGCCGTATACGGACGTTGCATATTCATGGCGGTCCTCCGTTCGCCTTCGTTGCGTTGGTCGCTCCGCCGACGACGGGTCGCTTGTGTATCCCGGCGTCGGGGTCGGCATGTGTGACTGCGACCCAGGGCTCCTGTCTGCAAGGCTCTCGATGCTGCGCATTGGGGGAGTTGGCGGGCCTGCTGCATGTTGATGGATACCTGCAGTACGGGCCACGATGTCCCGAAGCCTGTTGCGCTCGTCTCGGTAAAAGTCCCGCTGGCGCTTGAGATCGTCCACCTCTACTGCCATCGAGTGTCGCTCGTCCTTGAGATCCTGTAAGAGTCGCATATTTTCCTCCTGCATGGTTTTTTTCTTTCTGCGATGCCGCGTTGAAGCTTTTGCGTTGCGCTGCCGCTTTTCATCCGCCTTCTTCGAGGCTTGCGAGTAGTCGACCTGCACCGGAATCGGCATGTCGCTGCCTGGTAATGTCATGAATGCTTGTTGTCCCTCCGCTGGACCCATTCCGGACCCCATTCCGGACCGCCGCATCGCCTCGGACCAGGATGACCCTTGCTCAGGTCCGGCCAACGCCGACATTGGCCGACTTAGCACGCCACTTTGTTGAAATTGAGGATGCGCTGGGAGGGACTGTGGCCGTCCTTGCATATCCCTCGAAAGCAATGACGGCTGTGACACATACATCGGATCAGGGGGACGAGAGACCGGTGGCCCGGAGGCTGCGGACGATGTGGCCAAGGGGTGATTTGCGGGGAGAGCTGGCCCGAGGCTGTGATGCAACGCCGGAAGCTGCCGCTGCTCCTCTGGTACTTCGGCTTCGTATGGCCGTTTAGCTGGAGAGGAACTTGCTAGGAGGGATTGGCGTCGGGATTCCGTCTCCCTCTGCGGCGCAGCTTGGCTGAAGCTCGTGGCTCTGGGCGGTCTTGGGCTTGTGGCCGTCCTGGGATCATTCAGAGTATACGGATACCCCGCCACCGGCGAGTTCCGCTCGGACGATGATGGCCTCCCTCGGGGTGCCGTGCTTCCACCAGGAGTTCCTGGATGAGAAGTAGCGGCCGTAGGAGCTTGATAATATGGCCGAGATGTTGGGAAAGCTCGCCCGCCCGGCAGCGTAGACGCTCCAGAGATATCTGTAACGGCACGACCAGCATCCTCGGATGCCATCTGTCGAGAGTCAAAAGGGTTCAAGATGTTATGAACGCCCAATGACTTCGAAGACTGCTGTTGGGCCCGTGCAAAGCTCTCCGGAGCGCCCACACTGTTCTCCGGTCGTCTATCATTGTTGCCAGTCAGCGGCACGTGTTGGCGAGGCGACCCTTCGTCACGTCCTGGAGGGGACCTCGAAGACCGGAGAGAAGCAGGGTGCGGCACCGAGCCTCTCTGCGACATCGAGATGTGGTCCCCTGCGTTTTCTTGGTCCCGAGGACCGGGGCATTGAGCTGTACCACCACCGACAAACGATGGTTCTCCGATAAGATGCTTGAGCGAAGAGTTGAACGCGAGGCTTGAGGATTGCCTCGGAGGTGTTGCCGGAGTTCGAGGCGAGTTGGGGGTTGTTGCAGTCGTGTAATCTGTCACGGCAGAGCCAGGGCTGTCTTGAGCAGGCGTTGCCTGCGACCACTGACTTGTCGACTGAGTCGCCAGATTGGATCGGTTGGGCTCGGGACCGGCTGGGATTCAACACCCAAACAGTCCCAGCGGCTTTGGTTCGGGGGGCAAGGCTGTAGCTAAGACAGGAGCCGTTACGTGCGGCCACCTCTATTCGAATCGACGATGCCAGCTGTGTCTGCTTGATAATTGATGAACAATATTACACGCCTGAAGGCAAGTCGGCCTAAAACCAGAGACTCGTACAAAAATCTGTGCTGTGTTATTAGACCATCATCCGTAACATGGATTCGAAACGACCTCAAGGCAAGGTGTCGTATTAGGTGGCGACAAACCAGCAAATTCTCTGTTGCGACAACTGGTGGCTTGAACTGCCGTTCGTGTCGTCCACTTCCTCGCCGTGCAGCTAAATGACGAAATGCCGTCGAAAGGCGACTCCTAGGCTCCCGAAATCCGCAGCCAGCAGGGGTTGACGTCTTTGTAGTCCTTAGGGTTAACGCTGAGCCGCTTTCAATTCGACCTGGAGACCTTGCTTATTGCAAAGTCTTGTCAGAAGCCGTACATCATTGAAGTTGGAACGAGGGAATGGACGAGTGAATTGCAGCACTGGTTTTTCGCGTCGAATCGTGTATGTGGACTTGAAGCAGAACGCAGAACAGAGGAGAGGCAAGATGGCCTTACCTTGGCGGCGAAGACGAGGTGTGGACGGAGGGCAAGCAGAGGCCCTGCAACGGCCGTGAGTATTGTCCTGAGGATAGAGCTGGACAGCCGTGTCAAGTGGACGGAACAGCGTGTGGTTGATCAGGCAGGCTTGCATCAGAATGTCTCGACGAGTTCGGCCGGCTGCTCTTGTCGATATCACGCCGGGGCTCATGCAAACTGTCTCAAGGCAGGGCAAACTGGATGCCGCTGCAAGGTGGCGAGGCAACGCGATGCAAGTTCGAATGGAAAGAAGGAAAAGAGGCAGAGAGAGGTCGAGCAGTTGGGCTCTCCAGACCAGGGTGGTTGACGGGCTTATGGCAAGGCGGCCAACTCCCTACCCAGCGCCAGTACATCGCACGGAAAGGTACCTGCTTCACCACGGCAGCAGGAAGAGCAGGGGTGCATCATTGCCAGACCGTCCCCCGGTCCTCAGGGCCCCGGCAAGCTCAGCAGGGCTCCAGACGGTTGGGTGGCCACCGGCCAGGTTGGTGGTCCAGTCCAAGCTAGGTGGCGGCACCAATTTTCTTCTGTCCCTTGTCCCTGGGCCACGCTGGGGGAGACGGAGGTGATGGAGCGGGCGGCTCTCAGCCACCACCCCGGCGTCGGCGGAACGTTCCTGGGGCTCTCGATGGGCGAAAGAGGAAAGTCTCGATTTGCCTGGTTCGGCCCATCCGAGCAAGGTGCCAGAAGTGTTCATGCATGTACGAAGCACACCGTACGGCCGGGAGAAGGCCAGCCCAGCGTCTCAGACAGGAGCTGACACAGCCGACCGGGTTGACCGGGCTCTTGTGAAGTACGTACTAGAACGAGGGCTCCCCGTCTTGGGACGAACGTCCTGGAACGGCACGGCGACGGGAGGCTGCGAACCCTGTCTGCCAGGACGGATATCAAGACAGGGCTGGTCGAGGTCCTCGGCCGGCGCAAGGACGCGAATGCGCCCTGGCCTGCCCGACATCTATCCGAGACTCCTCCAGAGGACCTCCCCACCCCTATGCCTGCATTAACAACGTGGACTGTCGTGATGGAGACGCAGGGTCATGGCGGTCAGCAGAGCTGTGCGTCGAGCTCATCGAGGCCCCATCAGAAGCCGGCCCATGGCGTCTCCTCATCCGTCCCAACTTGGGAGCGCACGAGGCGCCGTTGGCCATAACAAGTTAGCGGCAGCTCTCGTGGGATCCAGCGCAGCACGTCGGAACTGCAGAAGCGGGAACGGGATTTCCAGGCGAGCGGTTGTGCTGGGTGCCCGAGTGGGTCGAAGCTCCTGGGACGCTGGCATGCTGGTGCTCGAAGAGCTCGGATGGAGGACTCGCACGTCTCCGCCAGGCTCTTTGCAGGCTAGCATGGGCACCCAAGGCCAGCCCACAGGGTCGGGAGCCCAGGGTAGGAGACAAAAAAAGCAATGGCCGCCATGCAACCCTGTTCAGAGTTCAGAACGCTCGTGGGCCTACAGAGACAATGAAGGGGTGGCAAGTTCTGCAGCTCTGCAAGGAGCAAACGCCAGGTTAGTCTCGGGCGGCCGCTGAAGGTGACGGGAGCCGTGATCGACGCCGGAGCAATTGCGTGCCGCGGAGGGGCGTGACCTGAACGTGTCGCGGCCAGGAGTCGCCTGACGGGCTGCTCGTACAGAGATTGAGCGAGGGGGCGATGGCGCGTTGTTGTATGACAGCGGAGATGAACATAATGACGAGCAGCCTCAAGCTAGGAGGCATGGCGTCGCCGTACGCACCAAGCGACCCTGGATGCCTGGGCATTTCCCCTCCCAACCACACAGCCTCGTCACAAGGCCCTGGCGAGTGGAAGCCAATTTTCCGAGCTGTTGCGCGCGCGGCCTATCCGCTTACCCATGCCAATGGCGCCGCGTCGAATCTGTAAAATGAGGCAATGGACCAGGAAAGGGGGTGTGTGGCCGTCGAGAAGAAGCCGTGGCGTGGCATGACACCTTCAATGCTCACTGACGGGCACAACCACCACCACCACCACACCCACAAGGGACGGGCCACGGCTTGCACCGTGTGCTCGCGGTGGAACCGGGCCTTGTTGGTCTTGATCGTGGAGACTGGGTGGGCGGACGGGCGGGCGGGCGGGCGGGCGGACGCGGCGCTGTGGCGGCGTAGGATGTCTTTCTGTCTGGGTACGAGTCTCGTAGCGCGGTGGTCACTCGGCCTCTGCGACGGCGACGGTGGTGATGGCGTCGCTGGTGCCGGTGCTGGTTCTGGTAGGTCGTGCTGAGGTGGGCGCTGGTGCTGGTGCTGGTGCTGGTGGTGCTCGTGGCGCTGGCGGTGCGGAGGGTGAGAAGGCACGGCAACCGGGCACCGACTTGGGGCCCTCGTGGGCGAATGTCGAGATGCAGCAAGATGCGTCACTTGTCCCATCCCGTCCCACGCCTCTGCTATCGCATCCATTCATGGATCCTGGGAGATGTCTTGCTTCTCGAGCTTGACGTACTTGTCGGTACATGTGTGCAGTACTCGTATGGCCGTGGCAAGCGTGGGTAGGGTGGCATGGTGGCTCCTCCCCACCCATTGGCACCTGCACGCACGGCTGTGCTCGTGCGCGTGCTCCTTCCTCTCTGCCGGCCTGGCCCTTGGACAACGAGTACTCCGTATCTGGGCGATGCGTAACCTGCCGCGATGGCTTCCACTCCTCGTGTACCCTGTACCTCTAGTAGTCCGCACTCGCGGGCGAGGTATGAGCAAGGTACTTCGTAGGTCCCTCTCAGCGCGCCCATCTCAGCCGTATCAACCCATCTCCCGGCAGGGGAGGTAGGAAGCAAGGTACTTCGTACTTCGTAGCTCTTTCTTTCCTAGCTTTGCAAAATTTCCCACCCAAGGCTGGCGCCGCCGCACGGCAGACAGCCAGGCAAAAGGCAGGAGCTGGCGGACGTGCTTCCTTCGTTCGACGGAGGGGTCTTTTGGAAACGCACTCGCACCTCCTGGCAGGTGCGCCAGGCGTGATACTCAGGGTACCCACGGACTACTCGTGGGCAGGGATTTCCTTCTGCGAGTGTTCCCGTATCACACACAAACCCCATCGCCGTTGCTGAGGTCCGAAAGCTCCTTGAGCCCAGAGTCTGGAGACATGTCTCTGTCGCCGCAAACACATGGCCTCGCCGCCTCACCTCTCTCCTCTGCCTTGCCATGCCATGCCTGGCCTCGTCTCGCCGGACCGACAAAGTGCAACCTTGCCTGCCGTTGTTCCAGCGATCCTCCACCATACTACCCTTCGGATGTACGTAAGGCCTCACCGGGAGCGGACAAGGGCACGGGCATGAGCACAGGGACAGGCACGGGCCAGTAACTGGGGAGCGCCCTCCAAACCTTGCGCAATGTCGTGTGGCCATTCGACCAACAGCCGCCAGGGCCATTCAACAGCAACCCGGTTGAAGACGGCGCCATCGCTGAAAGCGCCGATGCTGCGGTTGTCGGGCACGACCCAACAGCCTACGCGGCGCGCGTGGTCACCTCCGCCCTCGCGTGGGCGGCTGTCTGTCAGTTCTCACCGCGGTGCCCGGTGCGCAAGTCAGCACGACGGCTCGACCGCGCCAGTCTTCTGTGTTGGGCCTCACGCTCATACACTCACTCACTCGCCCCGCCGCGCTGGCGAGCACCTCCTGCTACGTGTCTCGCATTGGGAGGCATGCAAGCTGTCACCGAGCCGATCGTCCGCGATATCACGCACATGCAACACTCACCACAGCCTCGTGTTGGCTGCGACAGACAGCCCTGCCTCGCATGGTCTACATGGACGCGGCGCACAACAAAGTGCCTTTCCAGTCCATGGCGCCGCCACAGGCGCCGCTACTGGGAGCTGGACTACACCACGTATCACACAACATCCGTCGCACAAACGCCCCGTGCTCACCTTGGGGCCCTTCGCCGTGGCTGTCGCTCCCATCAGAAAGCTCAATGCCACTGTTTACCTGTATTCGCAAACGGTGTCCGACAGTGGAATTCACACAGTGTCACATCACCGGCCAGTTTGATGGCCTGTTCCTGGCAGTCGGTGGCGGCAAGGATCCTTCCCGGCCTGGACTCTATCAAGATCTTAGGGTCAGCTCATCGAGGCAGCCGCTGGAGTCGGCAGGTCTTTCGTAGGCCTCAATCTTGCCGCACTTATTAGCACTCGTGGTCGTGCTGAACGTGGAGCGCTTTCTCTCAGCGGCGACGAAACTACGGCCAACCCGATGTGAGACGACACCAGAGTTCCCGGCCAGTGGGCTGGAAAGATCGGCGCTCCACTGCGAACTACCGATTACAACCGGTAGTGGCGCTTGCATCCAGCCGGCTCGAGCTGTGAGGGTCCGGCCTAATCCCGTACCCAGAAATCAGGGCGCGAGGCGTGACGTGCACTTGGCCGGGCTCTTGAGTCTTGATGAGCTCTCCAAGCCAAGCGCGCCAATGCCTCCTTCACCCTGTTATTCTGCTGAACAACGGGTGGGCTCCTCAGTAACAGCTAAATCGCCATCCCTTGGCACTCATCCAGGACGCGGGTGGCGTCAGTAGTTACTAACACTCCCTGGTGCTGATTGGGACGGGCCCCCATCAGGGACATTTTGCCCTCGATGGAGCCAGGAAATGAGTTGCGAAATGAAATCGACAATCAAGCAGGGGCTGTCCCACAAGGGGTCGTACTGCCTTCTTCAGGACTCCCACAATCTCCTGCAGACGTCACATGGCCAAGACCGATGGTCTAGAATCGACATCGATGAGGTCAATCGCACGCGGTGCCGTGATCAGAACACGACCGTTCGCATGTCATCGACGCGGGCAAGGAATATCAAAAGGCTGATACTACACCAAGAGTGATCGGCCCGATTTTACTACCGCGCGCTTTCACGAGGTGGATATGTCAAAGCTCTGTCCTCGGGAAGTGTACCGCTTGGTAATTGTGCCGTATGTGCTGTCAGCATGCGAGAGTCGCGAGCTGGCACGGTTGCCAACTTGCAAGGCGCGTGGCGTACAAAGACGGCATCTGTCGTCCTCGATGAGTGAGGACATGGCTGGTCCGCTTGTCAGTCTCTCTCTGTCCTGATTGCCCCACGTCCCAACCGTCACTGTAACAGTACACGGGGCAGCCTCGAAATCCGACGGCGCAAGTGCTACTCCGTATGGACTACGGACTACAACCGGAGGAATCCTTAGACCAACGGCGAGGCATCCGTTCTTGGCGGGCTGGGTTTTGCGCCCAACATGCCGCCTGGCGAATTGCCGCGAAGAAAGAGGCCCATCAAGATGACGGTGATGGCGACAATGTTACCGCGGGTATATTCCGCGACGCGAGGGGTGTGGCGGGGGGGAAGATTTCTCTGGTGGGCAGAAACGCAGCGAGGTGGTGCGCCGTAGTGTTGACGACTGTCGAGCCGCCGCGTGCAACCTGTCAGCGGCATGGCGTGCATCGCATGGATGATGCCCGCTACAGCCGGGCTCATGCCTACCCCGCCAACCGACCCTAACACGGCCTGGAAGTCCAAAGACTAGATAAGCACGCTCTGAACCACAATTGAGTCGACAGACTACCAAGTTGGGAGGATGGCGGCGTGACAGAGCCCAAACTTGAAAAAGCACCGGACGGTTGCGATCTCCGGCCGTGTCCACGACAAGCTACCCCAGATGCTGGCCCGCGGCATCAACGTGGTCGCCGTGCACGGCCAATGGCACATCTCGCTTCGACTGGTCTTGCTGCCCGACAGCAGCCCGATACGTGGGTCATATCCGTCCACATCTCATCACTTCAGCCCTATCTGTTGCTCGCGAACCATGGGGACGGTGGCTCTCGGACGTGATAGCTGTGGACAGGTAGCCACGACGGTCAACTGGCTTGATCTTGTTCCCTGTAAGCCGCCTTGCCACCACAGCGAGCACCTCGCTTGCTTTGCTAAGGTTGGCCTATCACAGGTGCTGCGGACCGATCAAATAACGGCAGCTTGGACGGACAAGCTATCACCGCGCTGTGGCAACTCAGGCTGAAAGCACGGGTCAGTGTTGGTCCGCATGCTTGAAGGGCCACGTGGAGGGGTGACAGTTGCTGCGCGAGACCTGCAAGCACCTCATTTCTGCCGATGATCGGTCCCAGCAAGTCCAGCTCTCATATCGCTCCCAACAGCCACTCTGAACGGTGTGGTGAATCTACGAGCATGCTTTGGTTGTCAAATGCCGGCATGGGAATGAAACGGAACATTGCAGCGGACGCGGGTCCGTATGTATAAGGCTGAGGACACTTTTCTGTTTATCCGGCGATTCATATCGCCGAAGTCGCTGCGCTCCTTGCTCGAGCCTGGGCACTGGTGTGGTCACCACATCACCTCATCATGTCTTGTTCCTGGAGCCCCCCACGCGCCACCCACCAGGCCAGGCGCGGATTCCGGAGCGGTTCGTCATCCCTCCCCACTACCACCACCATCACCACCTCCCCATCCGCCCCTCCTGAGTGCTTCCATCTGAACAATTGTCTGTCATTGACATCCGGAACGCGGCGACCAGTACTGCGTGGCACCAGGAACGAGACCATAGTTGGCGCCAGAGCGAACAACACTACCCGGCAAGATGAGTGTGTCCGACCAATGGACCGTCAATGAGCCCTGGCTCGACCTGCACTGCGCCTTGGCCGAAGGACCCTTTTTCGAGGCCGAGTCGAAAACAGTTCGGTTCGTCGACATCAAGAAGAAGCAGATCCATACTGTGTCGCTGTCCCAAGGCATGCCATCGCTGAAAACGATTCAGTTGGACATCTGCCCAACCGTCACAGCGGACATTGCGGGCGTGGACCCGCACGACAAGATCCTGCTGGGCGTCAAGTATGGTGTAGCAGTGCTCGACCGCAGCACGGGCCACTACGAACTGATCGCGCGGTTCTCCGAACCACACAATGAGCGCCTCAGGAGCAATGATGGTGCGGCTGATCCGCAAGGAAGGTTCTGGCTCGGCAGCATGACCGATTTTGGCCTGGGAGAGTTTCAGCCTGAAGGTGAGCAGCTGTCTCATTGAAATTGCCGCTCTAGGGACCTCCAGAGCGTGTGATATGGCAGCACAGGCAGACTTACAAGACGACGCAGGCGCCCTCAGTTGCTTCACCGGCTCCGGCGGCCAAGAGCAGTTGGTTGCCGGCCTCACTATTCCCAACTCTGTCGGCTGGGCGCCGGACAACCGCACCATGTACTTTACGCACTCAAAGACCCGCGAGATCTTCGCCTGGGACTACGATGTATCCGCTGGCGGCACATTGTCTGGCAAGCGCCTCTTCTACCAGCACCCCACATCGGGTGAGCCCGATGGCTTCCGGATAGACCGGGATGGCAATCTCTGCAGTGCCGTCTACGGGGAAGGACGCGTCCTCAAGATTAACCCCAAGGGCGAGCTGGTCGGTGAAGTGAGGCTGCCTACAAGGAACATCACATGCGTTCAATTCGCTGGCACCGAGCTGATCATCACGTCGGCGGCGGATGATGCGGCAGACGCAGAACCCCGGAGCAGGGCACTTGGAGGAGCGGTGTTCCGGGTTGATGTCGGGACAACGGGACTGGACCTGTTCAAGTTCTCCATGCAAGGGTGACGAGAGGCAGTGTGGCGGCGACGCCGTTATGGCGGCGGTCTGGGGAGCGGGCACGCCGCCACGATGGCTGCTGCACGGGGGGAGCGGCTGCGGGCAGTCACCTCGACATCCGAAGTCGGCGGCTCCGTTGGTGCAATCCGCAATTGGTTCGGTATCAACCTCGTCGCCATACTACGAGTACATTGGCGGTTGAGCCTTGGAAGATCCGTCGACTTTCGAGTGGTGGTGACGAGTGGTGCAAGGGTCAACCAACGACTGTGGAAGCGAAGGGACATGGGTCGCCCGCACAGACGACGTGGTCTACGAAGTAAAGGATCTCGAGATTTTCCCGGCTCAAGGAGGGCCCCTGATGGCCTGTCTCACGCTGTTGGGGACAAGCAGCGCGGGGCCGGGGTATGAACAAGCGATACGGGTGATGTTTGGATGATGCCATACGAAGTATTACGTGTAGGCCGAGGCGATGCGCCCAGCCTCGTGGATCAAGTTAAGACATGGCCACCGACTTCTCACCGTCGGTGACGCTGCGGCGAGCAAAGATACATACGAGGACCCCTGTCCCTACCTCCCTCGCCGTGCACGGCCCATGACTGCAGCCTTCGCCATGCAGTGCACGTCCATCCGCAACAGAGGGAACAGCCTGCCTGGTCTCCGCCCCGGCCTGGTCTCCGCCCCGGGGAAACGCGACGCACGCGCCGCAGGGATCCAGTGAGATGCACAAGGCCAAGGACGACGAACGCAACAAGGCGCCGCCCCGTCCAGATGTCCGCACCAGCCACCCCGGCTCGGCTTGACCCATCCTGTGGGGGGAACCTACTAACTACGGCCACGGTTCATGCGGCGACAGAACCTTTCACCGCCGCCTCACCGCCTCGACCAGACAAGAGCAGGCAAAGGCCGCGTCTGTTGCGTTCCTTTTTGTTCCCCTCGAATTGCCGTTCAGGGGCTGGGAGCTGAGTAGATGCAAAAGGGTTCGCGGTCACTGGGGGCGGGCATCGCAGCGGCGGCGGCGGAGGACATGGTGAGCAAAGAAAGTGCGGAAATCGCGATCCCTTCCCCGGAGCAACGGCAGACATGGCAGGGCCCCCCGTGGCGCATGTCTCCATGCGAGGCACTAGGAACGCACGGAACGTGCATCCGCGGGGCGGCTCGAGACCGCTTATGTGAGAGTAGAGCAGTCCGTGCAGTACTGTTCCTGCCAGCCCCCTTTGCGCAAAGATCGGGACGTGGGCTGGCGAGGTTACTGTACCAACGAGGCATGCGGTGCAAGCGACGCCCAGGCGAGCGACGTGTCGTTCAGTTGACTGGCATCGTCGTGGAGCAGGCTCAAGCTTCCGGTAGATCGCGGCCGGGGTCAGGCTTCACCGCTCCGCCACCGCCGTCACCTCCTACTTCGTGCTTCGAACGTACCGCCCCATACTTTGTACATACGCCCGAACCTGACCTGCAGCGGGTGTCGACATCGGCGCCGTGGGCATCGCTCCACTCGCAGGGAGGCTCGGGACTTGCCAGAGCATGGAGAACTCCGTCCACCACCCCAGGAGTCCAGGACGCAAGGCATCCTGTACCTCGCTCGCCGTTTACTTACATGTGAGCAAGCAACCAGGGAGTGGCTCTTCTTCAGCTCGATCCAATAGTGTATCCCAAGGCCGCGGGCGAACACCTTGGGTTCCTTACCACGTGGTGGTCTTTGGCCACGGTGAGGCTATCAGCACACGAACCACGAGTACATACGTGCACACGGCCTGAACGTTTGGTTCAAGACGCCTCCAACATGAGTCCAAGCACACGCGATCGACTCACTGCGGCAGCCCTGTCTGGCCTGGTCCTTCTAGCCACGCAGTTATACTCTCTCCCTCGCGACGCCAGAAGCCAGTGTTTGTCGATCCCGTCGCGGCGCGCCATGGCCGCATGACCGCAGCCATGTTGGTCCGTTGGTACGGGCAGCGCTGCGGCCCGGTCCTCGAAGGGGGGGGGGGCATGACGGACGTCTGTCCGCGTTACTTCGCTGGCCTGGCTCCTCTCGCAGCCGCAAACGTCGCATGTGCAATACAGTACTTGTCCTGGCCCCGCCGCGCGCAGGAGCATTCTCCCAAAAGTTGACAGACCACGCCCAGCTCTCGGTTACGCCTGCCCGCTTGCCACCGGCGGTCAGTAACTGTCAGGTCGTCTGCACGCAAGGGGCGGGTGGCAAAGCGGTCCGCGAGTCTTGGCGGTGAGTAACGCCGAGGGGCGCATCGCGAAGCAAAAGGACTCGACGTGTAGTCCAGTACGGCGTATGAAGCACGGATAGAACGGGGCGTCGTTCATGGAAGGACTCTCAACTCCGCTCCGCAGGGCCAGGGCGGACTCGCAAAGGGCACCACGGCACCGCATCCACGTAACTCGGGCGACGGGGCGCGGACGCTCTCCCAGGCTTGGCGAGAAAGGCAAGCCGAGATAACGGGCAACAGCTCTCGAGATTCCTGCGGGTCAGTATTGGGGCCGGAAGCCATCGCCGTCGACGCCATTCTCTCTATGAGTACGGAGTACGTACGGACGTATCTTGCCGTGCCAAGTCGCGACCCGGCACGCTGATACGCGAGGCCAGCGCGCGCCGGTCCCGAGGCTCTCTGGCCCTGTGCTCTACTCGGGCCCGAGTGAGCGCGTCGTGATGTTCGGGTCGCCTGCCGCCCGGGGGCGTCGTCGACGCGTTGGTAGCGAGCGCGTACTCGCATTGGGCGGCTTTGTACGGACGTAGTTGGGCCGCCGTCGTCGTTCGTCGTCGATCCAACCGTCCAGTCCAGTCCAGCGGAATTTCTGCGAGCGAGCTCTGCGGTTCCGCCTTCAAGGGTTCAGGTCCAATCTCGCCCATCTCCACAGCGGCATTGCCTGTCTTCCTGGCATATCACAATGATCCCTTGCCGGGCTCGCCAATTGGCTACACAAGCGCTTGTGGCGTCATGTAGAAAACAATCCAGGGCTGGATAATTCGCGGACGCCTGTTTTTTATTACCTCCGTGCTGAGTACGGAGTACCTTGTAAGCTGATGCGAGGCACTGTACCGATTCTCAACTCCAACGTGTCTCCATGAACCAGAACATGCTCGCCCCAGGCGTGATGGCCACTACGAGTCCGCACGCCGACTCGCATGTCCCAGATCATAGCTCGTGTCAATTCCTTACCTGTCGAGCTGACAGACCCTCACATCTTGCGCCTTGAGTGGACGCTTCCCGTCCCTCGGTCCTTGAGGTCCGTGTTGATCACCACATCGTCCTTGTAGCGCATGTGAACCACAATCGTAAGGCCCTCGATGCCCACCTCGTCGGCCGACCTCCTCCGTGTAACCTGTGCGGCAGCGTCCTTTGCCACCTTCGTCGATTCTTCTTCACCAGCCTGATCCCGCTCGAGGTCGTGAAAAGTTGCCTCATTCTTCCACTTCTCCAACTCCGTGTTGAGATCCATATATCTGTCTCTCCAAGCGCAGTTGTGACCATCGGGGGCTACCCACTTCTCGTCCTTGTCCGCACGCAGCGTTGCCAGGTCACAAACAGCTCTCTCTCCTTCCTTTGCCTCAGCCTCTAGCTCCTCGGCTCGTTTCATGGCCAAATCTTGTTCCACCTGACGGACGCGCACCCGCGTTGGCGTGACCGACTCGTCCAGCCAGGGAAGATTTGCTGGCTGTTTAGTCTGGGGAATCGTTGCATGGTTGCAAATCCCCGTCAGCCAGCGGACTCCCGGGGGGGACGGCATCGATTTGGGGTCGCAGAACGAGCAAATATTTGTATTGCCGATAGCGCGCGATGGCGTCTCTCGAGCCTGGACTAAGCTCTGCCGCCACTGGGACGCAGGAGTTGCGGGCACCGCGCCGACAGGCGGGGTCGGCTCGTTTCGCGACTCTATTCTTCTAAGACCCCGTCTCCAAGATTGTGGCGAAGCGGCAAAACCTGGCTGTCGTGGAGCTTCGGCGCAGCTGGCCACTTTTCGCAGCATGTCGCGACTCCAGGGAATTGGATCTGGAGTACGTGGCGCCGAGTCTGCTCCGGACCGGTCGACTCTTCTCAGGACTGGCCATGGCTCTGGCTCCGGGTCGTTGTCTTGTGGGGGTTGACACAGTGTAGTTCCACGGCGATGTCCGAGGCCACCCGTCATGCTTGGGATATCTTGGCCGGCGGCACTACTGAGAGGCGAAACGATCTTGTCGGAGCGTGCCGTTTGAGGAGTTTCAGGGGCCACAGAACTCGACAGGTCTAAGTTGAAAGTCGCGTCGCAGCGTCTGCTACCGCCCGTCCCCGGTTGTCCTGCAGGCCCTTCTTTGAACTCCAGTCCGATTAAAGGCGCCGTGGGATGCGTAGCTTCCGTATCTCCGTAAGCAATTTCTGTATGGCGCGCTGTGTCCTGCCACTGATTTGGTTCAGAATCAGGACAATCAGGCGGGGTGTCGTCATCCACATCAGTGTTCTCTCCCTCTTGGCCGTTAATGACTCCACGAATACCGTGCCTGTGCATTGCATTCTCGGATTGGTCGGAGCTGTGAGACCCGAATACGTCGTCCATCTCGAGACGATGCAGTCGCAATGGCGAAACCCTAGCAGCCTTCACGTCTGTCTCCAAGTCATGACAACTCACAGAGCTCGCAACGGGCGTCTTGGGATCCTCATCAAGAAGATGACCTTGGAGTTGGTCCGTGGCTCTTGCGTCTCTTGACGGCGACGTTAAAGTTGAAATGCCCGAGTATCCCCGGGAGGCTTCTGCGTCTCTATCTAGGCTCTCTAGCGCACTGGCGAGATTTTTCATTGCGTTTCGGGATGAGTGCAGCTGTTCGGCATGCTGATACAGCTGGTCGATCTTGCGGTGCAAAACATCATGAAGAGATCCATCTGTCTCCGAGCTGCAGCGATCTTCGGACGGCTTATTGGCGACGCCACGATGAGCAGTGCAGCATATCGGATGGCGTTTCTCGTACGTGGCAGGGTCATTAGGACGACTTTCCAATGTCAACCACCGACAGTCCTCAGAGTCTGTAGATGACGATCTGTCCATGAGCCGTCGGGGAACACAGTCCGACAGGCGACGTGGTTTTCTGGCTCGTGCATTTGTGGACGTTGCTTGAGGTGATGTCGCTTTCCCCTTGCCGGTTGTATTTGTTTTCATGAAAGGATTATTTCTGATCGACCTCTTGGACTCGGAATCACGACTCTGCCCCGCGAGGTCGGCGTTATCTGTACTTGCCGCCAGGAGTGGTCCGTTTGAGGACCCGAGAATACTGAACCCTGTGTCAGGGGCTGGCGCAAGCATCCTATGCTGCGACAATGCGTCTGACTCGGTAGGGTGGTTCGAGACACGAGTGTCAAAGTCTTCACTCTTGTCAGAAGTATCGTATACTGCTCGCTCCGAGCCATGGAACGAATGACGGCTGGGAGAGTGGGTGTCTTGTGCTTGGTCTCCGCGTTCCGAGCCTAGTTGAAGGGATGGCGTTTCGCTTCTTGGTACCTCGGCAGCACACTTGGAGCAAAAGCCGTGCCCGCACTTTGAGCATTGGGCCCCGGAGTGCAAGTTCTCGCCGCAAGAGTGGCATATTTGCAGTTGCTTCGTACGGGAACCGGGTCGAATCCTGTCCTTGGATCGCCAGCCCACTGGTCGCGAAACTCCGTAGAGGTCAAACATTGCCATGGCATCGTGTGGTCGGCTAGTCGAGCTCAGAGGTTCCATGTTGTTGCTCGGCTTCGTGGTAGGATTGCTCGGCCTGTGCATGTCACTCAAGACCGATGACCCCCAATTGGGTGAAGTATCAATCAGCGGCTGATCCCGAGCGGCACCTTGGCGTCCGTTCGCCATATCAAGAGGTTGGGTCGAGCTTGAAGGTCCGACGGTACCAAGCATGTTCTCAGGAGACGCGACGTTCCGCGACGGAGGACTCCCCAACCGCCTGTCAGCTCGACGTCTCAACCCGAGCTGTTCGTCCTCGAGGTCCTGTTCCACGGTAAAGGGCGCCGGTCTGATCCCAGCCGAGTGTCGATTTGCAATGGATGTGAGCTGGCGGATCCGCGCCCCGACAAGCCCAGATGGCGCCGACTTGGGTGTGCGAAGGCCCTGGCCACGTAGCAACGTTGTACCTCTATCGGCAGGTTTGGGGCTAGTCGGGAAACAATGTGCCATTGCCGGTATTGGTGTGAAGGATGCTCTGAGATACTGATGTGCTGAAACGACGACCGCCCACGAAAAAAAACTGCTGGGGGGGAGACGGGCTTTGATGCTGGACACGTAACCTGCCATGGCTAAGACTATTAATGGGAGAGGGGAAGATCAGCAGTCTGCCTGGGCAGTCCGCATCCAAACATATGCGCGAAGGAAGGTGCGTCCTGGGGCATCGGTCAGTGAGAGCAAGGGCGTCTGACACATCCATCGAATGTCAACGGCAAAAGAGGAACAATCGCGGCCTTTAGGAGCCTATACACGTAGAAGCACCAACAAGTGGTATCAATTGACTCGATGGGTGCTAAGATGCGGTAGAATATTGTGATGTACAAAGGGGCTCCGACAGTCTAGCAAACACAGTCTATTTCACATGAGCAGCCAGGGTCTCGAGAACCTGCGAACAGTTAGTGACGTCGTTCGCGTGGTCTTTGGGGGGGTTCCCAGGCTCACCTCCAGCTCAATCTTTGCCTCAGCAATGTCCTGCTCGCTTCCGCTGCCGTTGGCGACCTTCTGGGCCTCGGCGATCTGGGATCGGATGGCATCGGCGCTGAAGTCCTCAAGGGGGTAGCCCTCGACGGCGTTGATGCTCATGGCAGAGCCGGGCTGAACCGTCGCGAATCCGCCAGACACTACATTCCAACTTTGTCAGCCGCGATGCTCCGGGGGTACGACGACAATATTTTCGGCCGCGCGTGGGGTCGATGGCGGGAAACGTACGGAAGAACTGCTTGGAGCCGCCGCTCTCCTCGACGACCTCGACGACGCCGGGCTTGAGCTGCTCGATCGCGGGGACGTGGTTGGCGAGGACACCCATCTCACCGGTCTCGGCGGGGATGTTGACCTGGACGACGTCCTGGGACTTGTAGATGGACTATTTCGGCGTTGCGGCAATTAGCTCGGCTCGGTCTTGCATCGGGCGACGGGCGTCGATGGCCCAATTGCATCTCGGGTCGTGATCAATCGTTCCTCGCGAGGGTGCTTCCATACCTGATGGGGCAGAGACATGCTCAGCTTGATCT
The DNA here is from genome assembly GCA_029168975.1 of Purpureocillium lavendulum. Lineage (NCBI taxonomy): Eukaryota > Fungi > Ascomycota > Sordariomycetes > Hypocreales > Ophiocordycipitaceae > Purpureocillium > Purpureocillium lavendulum. Next base: position 5,456,540 of record JAQHRD010000001.1, read on the forward strand.
GGGGAGAAGTCAGTCATATCGTCACGACAGTCCGCATAGCCGGACGGAGGGGGGAGCCGGAGCGCAAGAGCTCGCGTACCTTGTCGGGGACGGCCTCGGCGTACGTCCTCCGCTGGGCAACAGCCCGCATGGCAGCAGGGCGAGCGCGAATGGCCGCGCGGGCGATGCGGAGGGAGTTCATGGCGAATTGAGGGGGGGCGATTGAGTCGGATGCTTGACGTGAAGCTCAAACGAGGGCGTTGGCACGAATCTTCTCCAGACACCAAGCGTCGCTTCGGCTAGCGGGAAAATCCGGCCGAGCGGTCACCTGCTTAGTCAAGTGATGTTGCTTGACCAGATGGCTGCCTTTGACTACCCTATACCAAAGGTCGTGGTCTCAATAATCGCACCTCGAAGTTCCTGGCAACAATGGCATTGAACGAAGAGTGCGTCAATCAACACCGGCATTCCAACCCATTGCAACGGTCAAGGTCACCAGCGCAGCCCTAGTTGGGTTGTTGTTCAGTCACTTCTCGTGCGCGCGGAAACAGACGTCATGGCTGGCGAGCAGCCGGTTATCCGGCACCGACGCAGGTGGACCTCTCACCGCAAGAAACGCCTCCCAGGCAAACTTTGGCGACAGGAACCTGCAATGCAAAGCAAGCGATGGAGGTGACCATGGCAATCGCCGTCCATTGGTTTCCCATGTCAATTCGCCATCTGTGAACCGACAATGCTCAATGGCAATGCCGCACGTGTTCTCGCCACCGAGGCGCTGGTCGATGCTGGGAGGCTCCGCGGCGTCGAGAGGGGCCTTCTACAAGAGGTATCGCCGCCGTCCATCGCAGACCTCTACTAACGTAATGCGAGACGTCGAAGGGGCCGCGGCGCCTCGGGGAATCAACATGGCCTTGGCGTGACTTGCGCCTCTTGGCCTGGCCTCTGTGCCCATGGGCTCCGCTGCCTGTCCGCTGGCTGGCTGGCGGGTTATCCCCTTCGAGGCGTCTTGATGATCTGCCGAGCACGACTCCATGGCGGGCTCCGTGTACGAGTATACGGGACGGCCCTTTTTGCTGACGAAACGACCGAAGTGGCGGCGATGCGACGCTAGGAAGTGGTCGCGTGGAGGAGCAACTCTACCCGGAGTCTGCTCCGACGAAGCCACGCAAGACGATGCGAGCGCTCACGGTTAGTTACTTGGCTGGAGCGGAACTCGTCGTGGCCAGACGGCAGCAGCGTCGCAACGCTGGACGGCGGTGACGGAGAAGTACAGTAGCATTACCCAGGAGGAGCAGGAGCACCAGCAGCAGCAACCTGAGTCGACGTCCGAGTCGGCGTGTCACGGCATGAGCCTAGATCCTCGTCTGTGCCCTGCCCGCATGCCCGCCCGGCCACGACGCGCGCACGCACGCACGTACTTGTATGTACTACGCACGCACGCATGGCACCCCATCCCATCCCATCCCGCCTCGTCCTGCAGATGCAGATGGAGCATGACGAGTCCTCCTGCTGCTCAGCACTTGGGCGGGCGCGTCAATTTGCCACTGCCGTGCGACGTGTTGTAAGATTACCTCCCGTCATGCTTGTGCGAGCTACAGTAGTCCGTACAGGGCGGTACCACGTCGAACCGCGGACCCGGTTCGCTCTCGGCGCCCTGTCCTGTTGGTCGTTGCCAAATGGGCATGCCATGCCTCAAACCACAGGTTCGAAGCAACACAGCACGTCCTCGCGCTCGGTGGCTCGCACTGTAATTGGAATTGAAATTGTTCGGGCGTCGCTTGTTCCACGTTGGTGGCGGGTCAGCGGGCGGCGGGCCAGGGGCGGCCAAGGCCAGGCGACGTGAGCGGGCCGCCGCCCCTCCACCAAAAATAATTGTGGATATGTTCTGTGACTTCCAAGGTTAGCGCTCACGAGAGAGCCGCGGGCCTGCGAGAGGCGTCCCTCTGATTTCCAAGCCAATTTTTTTTTCTCGAAAATTTCCCGCCCCAAGACCCGCGCGCGCGCGCGCTGTCTCACTGAAAGATTTTTGCCCCGTCCGGAGCGGCTCTCGTCGGGAGTATGAGTACGAGTACTCGTACATCGGTCGCCTGGCTTGCACAGCGCCTCACGGAGCACGGCTGGCCCATGCCACGTTTGCGCTCGTCGCCTGCATGCGCACAGCACGCTATCAGGAACGGAGAGGGAGGGACATGACGAGTCCAGGACCCTGCTGATCGGACGGTGCCGCGGCTTTGCAGAGAGACCCTTAGTCCGTGCCCAACAGGTCACTGGACGACCCGAGCTCGATCCTTCCGTCATGCCCCCTTGGCATGTTTCATCGCACAGCATCTGTGTTCCGTCTCGTGCCCGACGGCGTCGAAACGAAAGAGCTGGCTGGTTGTGTTGTTGTACAGTAACTGTATCGAGACGGGCACAATGTCAACGACATGCCTCGTTATAGAAGCATACACGCGGCCGCTGCCTCACTCGTAGGTGGCGTCGACGCGTCAACCCGCACTGTCTGCAGTGGCCGCCATCCGCCCCAGCGCTGGCACCGTACGAGTGCCCATTTGAGCATCACCAGCCTGCCGATGCGTTGCCGAGTTGCCAGCGGCGGCCATGTCGCTGCACTTGGCTCCCTTCGTGGTATCGCGTGCGCGGACCCGCCCTCTCGAGCCTGCAGAGATGGCATGTTCAATGTGTCCTGCACTGCCCGTACGTCTGTACGAGTACTGTACTCGTACGTGCTGCAACGTCTGCCTCGAGGAGGCAGCACAGCGAGGCTCCACAATCTGCGAAGGCCTCCAGTTCTCACCGCCCATGTTGCTGGCTGGCTGGCTGGCTGGCTGGTCCATCTGTTGTTGCGTCTCTTTGCGAGCTCATAAGCAAGCAGGCATCTGCGGTTCCTCCTTCGTGCGGGGTCCAAGTGAGTTCACAGAACCCATCATGAGACGAAGGAGGAGGTGCCGCTTGGACGCGTTCGGCATGCCGTTTGTGGCAAGCCAACCAAGCGCAGCGTTTGTTCATCAGGACCAGCAGCCCGCATGCCTGTCCCTCTGTGGTGCCTCGTCGGCCCAGCACGCTGCTCCGGAGCGAGGTCCTTAATGCTGCTTAACTAGTTACTGTACAGTACCCTCCGAGGACGCTTGCAACGAATCCCCGCTCTTGGTGCCCAGCGTCATCACGGGTCCAAGCTGGATGAGGTAGATGGCGCCGCACGGGAGCACGCCGGCATGCACATTTCCTTTACGCGCTCAAGCCGCGACGCAGTCGTGCAGCGTCCGTCGGTCGATGCGGGGTCGCGTCCGCCAGGGGTCTATTAGCGGCATGCCGAGACGAGACGATCAGACTTCCACAACACCACCAGCGCCGACCGCCTTTCTCATGCCTCGGCCGCCAGCCGTCTCAACTGGCATATGCCGGATCCCTTGGACCGCATTGTCGCGATCGGCCACGGAGCTTTTGAGGATCGCTGAGCAGATCCCCAGGATCTCCTTCACCAGGCAAGCCACAAGCTGGAGAGGGAGGCGCATCTCACTCTGCTGGCATGCGACCATTTGTCGCCCGCTCGGGCGAGGGTGGGCGGACAAGCAGAGCAGCATCATCCTCGACCCAGAAGCGCAGGGCCCACGACCCATGCTGCAAGATGGCTTCCAGACTGTGCTCGCGCGGCTGATTTGGGGGCCGGTCCATGCTCCAAGACCCCCGTCGTTGGACGCAGCGAAGGGGCCCATGCATGCTGCATCACGCGGATTGGGCCGTGTCGATGCTGCTCAGCAGCAGCTCTTCGGGGGGGCATGTTCACGAGCAGCACGTCGTCATCCTGCATGTGTTGGATCCGCGACGGCGGCCCGTCAGCGAGTGACCTCGTGCACTTGCCATCCTACGAAGCCAGATGTTGAAGGCCTGACTAGCGGCTGTCTCAATTGTGAATACAACATCGTCACGGCTCTCGACTGGAATGATGGACGGACGCATGGATGGATTGACGTCTGGCTGGCTGGTGGATGAGAGCCATGCCGGAGCTGGGATGTCGTCATATTGCACCTCGACATGGCTGGCCGAGATGCCTGGAGCTCGTGATTCGCACGCACGGCAGCCAGAGCTTGTTCGCCAAGGCATCGTATTGTTGCAATCCAATGGCCGTATCGATGGTGGCTCACCAGTCGCGGCGTTCCCTGCGGCATGCTGCACGAATGGCGTTCTGCTCGTGCAGACCAGCCCGCAGCTTTCCCCGAGCTGGTCGAACGCATGGACCTGCCTGCCTGATGCTGTGTTCGAAGCCCAGTGCGGGTCAAAGGAGACCGGCCGATTCTGTCGGGAAGCTGGTCTTGGGCAAGACGCCCAGCAAGCCCAGGTCGTCGTCGGCTCAAGTCTGCCGCGAGCCTAGGGTTAGACCGCCGCCAGTGGACCAAACTCTGGACCGGCGCAGCATCCTCGTGTGGAGAAGCACAGGATTGACGGCCATGACGCCTTGGCTTGCTACAGGATTCAATATGCCTCATACTGTGCTGGCAATCCCACGCAAGTGAGCGTGAGAGCAGAGCACGCGCACACGAGGTGCACGACTCGAGGGGCGACCAGGGGCGGCACGCACCTCGCAGCAGGTTGGTGGCGCCCAGTCTGTAACAGCTATTCTGGTCCGCCTCCGAGTTTGGGAACAACAGACGGCTAATTGAGTTAAATGAGAGGCGAGCAGCCGTGCGACTGTCGCCAACAGTGGGCACCTACCGAGTGCTCGTACGAGTCGCCCATAGTGTACTGTACTTCGAACTCGCAGAGAGAGAGAGACATTGGAATCGGCAAGTGGGCACTGGGAGCTGCCGATGCCCCGACATCTCAGAACCGGAACACATGGCTGTCGCACAATGCGCCAACGGCGTTGCGCTCACTGGCCGCCAGCAATAAGCTAGTCTCGGAAACAGTCTGGTTGCCACTGCTGCTGATCAGTCAGATGCATGCCAGCGCCAACGACAAAGGACGGCAGGACAGCATCGCTTGGCATGCACGTCCCTGCTCCTCGCAGATATCATGGACTGACGGGACGAGATGCTGACGCCTGGCTGATTACCTGGCTGACGGCCGAGTTGGCTGGCTGGCTGACTGGCGGCGGCGGCGGCGGCGGCGGTCACAAGTACAGCGCGGCGATCGACTTTGATGGCTCCTGCAATGTCTCGCGCGCACGACCGACGCCGGCTGGTGTGGGCGTCGCTCGCAAAAGGCCCGTGTCGCGACCGACGGAGCCGGGGGCTGGATGGACGGATGGATGGATGGATGGGCGGCGCGACGACTGGGACGCCCGTCTCTCTGGCGTCGACCGGGACTGTGAGCGAGCTGGACGAGCTGGGCCGGCTGGGGAGGGCGAGGGGGCAGCTTCGGCCACGCTCTGCGCGGGTGCCGGCAAACCTTGGAAGGCGAGTCGTGTCCGCAGGTAGGGGGACAGTGCGCCGGCACAGTGTCTCGCCGCCTCGGCCGCATTCGGCGCCCACACGTGGCCGGCAACGCTGTTCCATGCGCAGCCGGTGCATCCCGACAGTGCTGGCGTCGCACTATGCGCCTCGTCCAGCGGCCGCTGCTCGGCCGCGGTCGCGCGCAGAGAAGCCGCAAAGGTACCGCGCCCACAGTGTGCATGCAGCGCCATGCCTGAGGCAGGTGCACTGTGCAGCCTGGACAACCTCCGTCCTGGTGGCTCCGAATGTCCTCCTGACGGCGCGGACGCTCCACCACAACCGCAGCAAAATTTGACCGTCGGAGAGCCCGCGCTAGCACTTCAGCCAGCGCCTCCAGACACTCGTATCCTGTACAGCGCTGTACCGCCGGCCCTGGCCGCGCCGTCACCGCCTGCAGTGGTACTGTCACCGTACCAGCGGTACCCGAGCCGAGCCTGCCCTGCCCTGCCCTCCCAGCCCGCCCACCAGTGCTGGGCCGTCCGGTGCCCCTCCGGCCAGTGGCCTCCACCATCCATTCGCCGTCCAGTGTTGCTGGATTTTGCGCGTCTACTGCCATTCTCAGCCAAAAGCCAGCAGGCGCAGGCGCAGCGCAGCGCAGCGCAGCCCATCCCATCCCATCCCATCCCATCGGTGGCTCCTTTCAACGGCTCCTCTCAGTGGCCCCTCTCAGTGGCTCCCACCGTCCGCTCTCTGCACCCCCACTGTGCCAGTACCATTTCGTCTTGGCCCTCTGCGCGCGCGCTGCAAGGCAAGAGGTGACTGACATGACCGCCTCCGCTCCTGGGCTGCTCCTGCGAGCGAAACAAACAGAGGGTGCGCTCTTTTGCCATTTTCCATTTTCGGCCCACCAGCAATATATTCCTCGTCAGGCCAGCCCCGACACCCTCTTTCCCTCCTCCTCACCTCTTTCACCCAGCTCTCTCTCTCGCCCGTCCCGACGCGCTCGTCGCTTCGATCGTCTGCGCTCTCGACAGTGCTGAGGTCTGCCCGCCGGGCCGTCCTGTATCAGCTCTCGTCTTTGCGAGGAGTACGAGCAGCAGCACTACCACGCTACCTACCTGCGCCCTGGACAGTCCAGCCGCAAGCGCTCCGCCGCCGCTCCGCTTACACCCGCCCACGCAGACTCCCCTGGTCGCAGACGCACGCCGTTGGAGCGGATTACACATCACCCGAAGCCAAAAGGCCGCCAACCACAACCGCCCACCCCCCGACAGCCAATTTGAACACGGCCTTCCGTCGTCGTCGCCGCGCCACCGCAGCACAAACGTCATCCGGAATTCGCCAAGCCTCGCTGCCACCACCTCGCTTTGCAGAGTCATCTCGGCGCGCTGCACTGGACCCTTCCACGCCCAAGTGGCCAACCCGAAGCCCGGCTTTCTCCTTGGAGCCACTACACTGGTCCTTTGTGTCCTGCCTCAGGGTCCCACGTCGACGACAACTGCCCGCGACTTACATCAGACGTCGCCCCCGGGCCAAAACAAACCCAAACATCGACAAACAACCACTGCTTTCCATTCCTTCCCCGTCCAGTCGATCATGACGGCCTCGCGATTATAGCACATCGGTCCTCAGGGACACACGGTACACACCAACAAATCTCACTCTTGAAGAGTAGAGGTCTGCACTGGTCTGTAGGCTTCGTCAGCTCGACGCAACCAAACAACAACTCCATACCACATAGCAACTCATCAGCAAGGACCACCGTCCTTCGCCTAAGACCACATCGTACGGCTCAAACACCGACTCCTGGCGTGTCGTTTCCCATCACAGACTCGTGCGCACACAATCGAAACCGAACGCCCTCAATTCGCCGCCATGAGCCCCATGCCATCAACGGGGCAGCAGTACCCCGCCTGGGTGCCTCTCGCCACAGAAGAGGCTGAGGACGGGGACGAGCCGCCAGAACTGAGGTTCCAGCAACCCACTTCTCAACCCTTTAAGAGGACCGCTATCCGATCCACTTGTGGTCAGTCGTCGCTGCTCACCAAGGCAATCATGGGCCAGTCCGATGACGACCACCACCATGAGTACCACCCGTCGATACTAGTCGACACCCAGCGACGACGCTCCATGGCCAGCAACATCAGCATAGCTTCGACGGCTGACCTCACAAGCGACACTGGCCTCACCAGCCCGAGTCGCACCAACACGCCTAGCCCGCCCATTCCGGAGATGGCCGCTCTGCGACTTCATGGCCCCCAGCTTTTGGACAACAAGAACGGCGCAACGGCAGGCGTTAACGGCCAGGAGGCACCGAGAGAACAACCTCGCAGGCGGTGCATTCAGTTCGCCTGCGCAGCCAAGCCCATGCCCCAGGAGCAGAATGGGCATCGCCCGACGCCCATGGTCAAGACGCCGTCGGCACAAGAGGCTCCACGACGACCCTGCATCAAGTTTGCGGCCCCTGTTCGCCCTGCATCGACGCAGAACACACCGCCTGCGCGCCTGGGTCAATCTCCGGCCAAGCTTGCACCTGTCAGCAACCCCGAGTCGCCGTCGACGCCTAAGAAGTCGTCTGTCTTGTCGTCCGCCGCCAACACGTCGCCACGATCTGCCTCTCTTGGCAAAACCCCGAACAAGGCGCTCCTCGGACGCCCCAAGTACCTGCGGGCTAACTCCAAAGATCTGGCCCAGGACGGTTCGCAGTTCCACGAATTCGCCCGCGGCGGTTCCCGCGAGGAAGACTGGATCAGACAAGCGAATCCCGTCCTGCTCACTAAGCTCACCATCAATGACACTTTGGTCAAGGAAAACAACATTCGACGTCTTGGCGCTGAAGCGGAAGAAGAGGCTGAACTCGAGGAAGAGGAAGCCGAGGCGGTCATGGACGAGGACGACGATGATCTTGATGGCGATGACGACAACGACGACAATGACGACGATGATCTGGATGAAGAGGATGATGAGGATGAAGAGGACGAGGAAGATTCTGATGGCTACCACACCGACGAGGAGACGGGATTCGCCGACTCCGACGACGACGAGGCGGACGACGACGAGAACATGATTCTCTGGACGCCAAGCCACACATCCACTGCCCGTCAGCCTGGAAGCATGGCACCCGTGCGTCGGAACTCTCTCAACGAGCCCCAGTCAGATTCCTCCATTGCCACCAACGGCAGCATTCGTCGCGTCAAGCCCAGACGCGTGAAGCCTCAGTCAGATGCTCCGGACCTTCCCGACAGCACTGATTTCGTTTGCGGGACCCTGGACGAGGACAGGCCCCTGGAGGAGGCGTATCTCTTGAGTCTCGCCGCTCGCAGAAACGAGAAATTGCGCGTCATTCCCCAGGACATTGACCCGAGCTTCCCCGCCTCTGACCCGGATAACGACGAGGAGGAGGAAATTTACAACCCCGTGGGTCACGAGAGTGATGAAGACGCGTGGGTGCAAGGGGAGATGGAGGACCTCCATCACGGCCAAGAACGGTCTCGACGAAGGAGAAAGAGCGAGCACGCATCTCCCCGTAAATACCGATCTCCGGCGCCGAAACGCCGTCCTTCACCAGCGCCACGGAAGCGAAACCACTCCCCTCCAGCGCCGAAGACGCGCGCTCGATCGCCGAAACCGCTATTCGGGCGCCAGTCGCCTCGAAGAGCGAAGTCGCCTGCCCCTCCGGCCCTCACGACTCCCACTGGATCGCCGCGACACGGCGCGCACGTCCAATTCCATTTGGCCAGCCGACCCATCACGACTCATACCAAGTCGTTGCCACGTCCGGCTGGTCTGTTTCCGCAAATGAGAAAGGAGCGGACCGTCAAGTACTGTCACGACGATGACGTGCACATTCGCGGCGCCATCGACATTGTCAAGGGCCTCGAAAGGAAGCGGCAACGACGCAAGGAGAAGTTCTATCAGAAGTACTGCAACCGAGCACGTCGCGGACAGATCCCAGAGCGCAAGCCCCAGCCTGGACGAGGCGCTGAGCGCATGAAGGAGCTCGGTCTGCTCATGGCGGGCAAGAAGGACCAAGGCAACTACGTGATGTCCATCTAGGCCATCTCGCCAACCTTTGGCATGGGAGCCCTAGGGCGCACCCCGGTCCATCTTGCCGTTCAAGACCGAGGTGCGAAGCACGCGCCTCGGTCAACACTTTTCTGCTGTACATTTGCTTTTTGGCGTTGACACATATCACGACCTCATGACTCACTTCCGGATACATATTCACGCCGAGGGGTTAGGTCATATCCGGCTTGAAATTCTTCTACATATTCTTTCTGTTCATAAGCATCGTTGGCATCGCGCATTCACTGCGGCTAGGGAGGCATCATCAATCGCTTGGATACCCTGCATGCGGCATTTGGGTTTTACAGGCCGGGTTTGGCGTTTTGGGAGGCATGGCAGATGGAGCGGGCGCTATCAAAGCAGCCGACTGTTAGGCATTGAGAATTGACCACTGTCACAACCACTGTCGCGATGATATGGTTCGTGCTGCGCTTTGGCAACTGCTCGTGACGCCCGTATCGTTCGTACGAACCGTGGTAAGAGGATCCGTGGCTCGCACACGGATCGCGCGTACGAAGTACACGTATGCTGGCAAGGTGAAGCGGTCGAAATCGAGACGGATGGCGGGCGAGGCATACAAAATTAGATCAAGGGGCTCGATGGAATTGTTTACGGTAGGTTGCGAGACACGGGTCGTGGTGCAGGATGGCAGGTCAGGCCACGCCACCAGCCGGCCGTGGCGTGGTTCAGTCCACGCCGCAGCGCAGTGGAGGCCCTGGAGGGCAGCCTGACTTGCCTGCTTGGTTGCTTGCTCGGGCGGTGCCTCGGCGGGAGTCGCTCGCCGGGAGGGAGTGGATGCCTGATGCACAAGGCACCAAGCGCCAGCCCTGCTGAGCGCCCTTTCTGCCAGGCTGGACAAATTCGGTGCTGGGAGTCCATTGCGACACTCCTGCAGCCTGCCTTCCCACGCCGTGCGATAGACGACTGAACCGCAACCGGGCCCGCGACATTCAAATTTGCTCGATTCGACGCCCCCGACACGCACCCAAGAAGCCAAGATGTGGATCGTCAACTGGTGTACGTTTTTAGCCTCGTCCATGAAGCCATGCCGTCGTCGTTGAGGGTGGCCAAAGACGCAACTGACACGTGCTGCCGACAGTCTACGATGTCCTCTCCTCCCTGGGGCTGTTGAACAAGCACGCCAAGCTCCTGTTCCTCGGACTCGACAATGCCGGAAAGACGACGTTGCTGCACATGCTCAAGGTACGACACCGATGCATCGACGACTCCGCCCCCCGGGTGTTGGACCCAGGCGCGCGCGAATAGACGGCGATGCCGAACGGACGATACGTTGGTGATATGGAGCACCCTGCTGACGCGAGCCATCGATAGAACGACCGTGTTGCCATCCTGCAACCCACGCTTCACCCCAGTAAGTTGCACTAGGTAATGAGAGACTGGCACGATTCTAACCATGTCCCAGCATCCGAGGAGCTCGCCATCGGCAACGTCCGCTTCACCACCTTTGATCTCGGTGGCCATCAGCAAGGTACGCGCCGCACACTTCAACATACCCAACCCTGCATTCCACGACTAATAAATGTGATTTGTTGCGCAGCCCGCCGCATCTGGAGAGACTACTTTCCCGAGGTCAACGGCGTCGTCTTCCTCGTCGATGCCAAGGACCACGAGCGGTTCCCCGAGGCCAAGGCCGAGCTCGACGCGCTCCTGTCGATGGAGGAACTGTCCAAGGTGCCGTTTGTGATCCTGGGCAACAAGATCGACCACCCCGATGCCGTCTCCGAGGACGAGCTGCGACACCAGCTGGGCATGTACCAGACGACAGGCAAGGGCAAGGTGCAGCTGGAGGGCATCCGGCCGATCGAGCTGTTCATGTGCTCCGTCGTCATGAGGCAAGGGTACGGCGAGGGCATCCGGTGGCTGTCGCAGTACGTCTGAGCGTCCGATCACGACGTGGCGATGAAAGTGCGGCGGCCTGCCCATACGCGTAGACAAGGCTCGACTGCTTCTCTGGCGTGGCGACATAGCGCGGGTAGACGGGTGGGAAGGCAAGAACATGTGTCAAGGTCACGAGCTGTTTATGAGATTCAGCATTCTCTTTTGGCGAACCTAGGTCGTGTAATTCCATGATATTTGAGACAAGGCCCTTCCAAAGCCACTGCGTACAATTATTCGCCTTTGGCCACGAGCTCGTGCGGTTTCATTGACGCATGTCCCATATCGGGTCAATAACCGCGGCAGGACATGGCTCATCACCTTTGGGATCGTACATGGCATGTCGAGCGAAGCCCACGAAGTTGTCTGGGTTGAGTAACCTCTTCTCTGCTGGCACCAGAAGAGCCTCCCACCCATATGCGTAATCTCTGGGCAACCCGACCAGATGCAGCGCTTCATGGAGCATGATGCTCGCTTGGTCATTGTGGTAGATTCCCCCTGAGCGGCCTTCCTTGGCGAAAAAAAGGCTGCAGAGCCAGATGAAACGGCGAAACGTGACCGCGAGCGTCTCGTCATCACACATGGCGTCTGCCCCATCGTTGTCGCAGAATGTTCGCGAGTGCTTACCGCACGCATCGTTGCAGGCATGTTCGGTCTGGCTGAACGTGTCGGCGACGACGTCCCTCGCTTTCTCGTGGGCCGCGCTGAAGAAGGCCTGCATTCTCTGGTGCCTTCCACACAGCGCGGCGGTCCTGGCTCTCCGGGAGGTGCTGATGCAGTTATAGAGTGCGGCTGTTATGGCGTTGATCTGCGAGGGGAGACAGTCTGTCGGATGGTCAGCTCCCATGAGCCGACGTTTAGACAGCAACGTGGCGGCGTCCATTCTTGTAACTAGAGCCGATGGTAGGACGGGAACGGCTGTATCGACTTCGAGTGCGTCGGACTCAAACACGATGGGCCGCAATGGAGTGTTTGCTCCCATCACATAAAGGCGCCCGCTGGCTTTGATGACATGCGTTCCGTTGCGAGTGACGTTGTACATTTCAGTGATGTCGAAAGTGGCCTCCAGGCTGCCACCGGCGGGTAAATTCTCCCATGACCCATCATTGAGGTCTGTCATGGAAGTGTATACGGACATGCCAATGAAAGGGAGCCCCTGTCCTGCGAAACTGTTAGCGGGATGCGTCAGCCGTGGGAGACGTTTGTTTGTTTGTTGAACCGCACCGTCATAAGACATGTCCACCTTTCTGATGGGGCGTCTGTCGAGCAGTGACCCCTGACGTAGGACTCGGACATCTGGCGTTCCTTTGTTCTTTATTGTGGCGGTGACGACGGTGCCGCTGCTCACACGAAGGGTTACGTCCACAAGCGGTTCGGCGTGGTTTGGTAGCAGGGCTGCAGCCAGATGAGCCAGAGTCAATATCACCGACGACCACATTCTCACGAGGTGGAGGCTCTGGCGTAGATCTCTGCACCATGGCTTAGAATCTGCTGTTATCTGACGACGCCGGGTATATAAGCGCACGTTTGGTTACGGAGCGGTCCGCAACTGACGCGGGCTGTCGCGTGGAGCGGGCATGCCGAGGTGAAGATAAGGGAGAGACTAAATCAGCCCATTCGCGGACATTATGCTTCGTGACAGCCGAGCAAGGGGGCGTGTATCCGGATGGAAGCTTCCCGGTTGCGCTTTATGCAACATGATGGGATCATATAAAGAGCTGTTATAAACACTCTGGCCTCGGGATCGTTGTCTTGTAGAGTCTAGTCAACGTGGCGTCGAGAGCATATCGTACCAGATATAGCCTTGGCAAACCATACTCAGCATGGACCACCGAGTTGCCTCGCTATGCCAGCTCGTGTTACTTCGTACAAACGAGAAGCGTTGTCGACCAAAAGCTTCGATGCGTTTGGACCCGGTCAGTCACCGGTGGGTGGGCGGAGTGCCCCCAAGGCAAGGGCGACATTGTCTGGCCACCGCCTTCGTTTAGAAGCCGAACCTCTATATAAACGGAGCCGGGTCCAGAGGCGACAGTGAGATCTGGTGCCCTGTCACCACGAACCTGTCTCCACGAACCCGTCACCATGAGGGCTGACCACTCGTCTCCCCGCTGCGCCGTCATCCCGATGTTATCCATTATCCTTGCCGCGTCGGGTGCGGAGGTCATGGCAGCCACGGAGTGCATTCGTAACGGCATGAAGTGCTACTGGTGGGGAGGCGCGCCGTACTGCGGCAACACGGCCTTCTTCGTCGGCGACCTCGACAAGGAGCTCATGCAGCTCATCATGTGGACCAAGGTTCAGGACATCACGACGCTGTGCGAGAACACGGGCGTGGCGTTGAACCCAGGGTCCGACTGCTGCGAGCGCTACGGCAGCGGCTGCTGGAACGGCTACAAGCGCCTCTGGTGCGAGGCTCCCGGAGTAAGAGCGCGAACACTCCCCCCTTTTCTTTTTTCCCCTCTCACGAACGCCTTGCGGTGCGGCGAGCGAGCCGCCAGTTGGGCTGGGCTGGGCTGGGCTGGGCTGAGCTGACCACGTACGTGTGTGCTTTGTAGGCAAGCAAGTGTATGAAGAAGGGATGAGGGTCTCGGGCAGGTGCCGTGCCGCGGGTGATGCTGAAGGGCGGATGATCACCGGGCAGAGCATGGACAGTCGGCGACGGAGACTAAGAGGGAGACGGGGACGGCTGAAGCGACGACGTATCAAAGAATGAGAATGGGGTGACTCCACGAGTCGGATTTGTACGCCCATGTACGAAGTAGGTGGTATTTGGAGCCGTTGACGACGCCGAAGAGGGCCGAGATATCATGGTGGGCGGCGTCTGGTGTTGTTGCCCAGGAGCTAAGGTAGTTGGGTAAGGTAGCTGGTACCTGTAGTTACGCGTAGTTGGCTGGTACCCACCGCTGGTGGAACCTGGAACCCCAGCCGCCATCGGCCCAACACAGGTGATCAGGTCCGCTCCCGTCCACCCCGCCGCCGCCGCCGCCGCCCCGGTCCGCACTGCAGGTTCCAAGGTTCGCTGCGCAGCCTGAGGTGGCCCGAGGTGCGGGCGGTCTCGCCGCAAGCGGTCCACTCATGCCACTGTAGGCCGGGCGCCTCCCCCAACAAACACGACGCCGACGTCATGGCACCCGTGGGGCCCTCCAGCGCACCTCCGGCGTCCCCAAAGCTCCAGTCCAGCAGGCGTGGGCAGCTCTGGGCAGCTCTCGCATCGTCACCAGACCTCACGTCACGTCACCTCCACGCGCAGCTCCGTCGTTGCGCAACAACCGGTAACCAGTGCCATCTCTCACCGGCGTCGACCTTTACTTCGGCCCACGGCCTACTCTGCGCGCAGGCTCCCCGCCGAACCCACGCCGCTAGACATGTCTTGCGCGGGTGAGGCTGCCCGACGACGACGCCGACCGAGAAGCAGCCTACCCACCGACACCGACGCTCACCATGTCGCCCGATACGGTGTATGGCTTTCCGCCAGAGGCCTTTGAGGAGTCGCATCTGCCCGACGTCCACCGCCAATTCATCGACCCCGAGGACTTGCGCGTCTTCGAGAGAGCCCTGCAGGCTCCTGATCCGCTGCAAGGCGGCCCGGCCGACGATGCGGGCCTCCGATCGCCCAAAAGCCCGACTGGCTCCATAAACATTACCAAGAGGGACTCACAGACGCAAATAGCTATGGAAGACGACGTCGCGGCCGTAGCAGCCGGCGCCGCCGCCGCCGGAGGAGACCTGGTGCCCCCCGACACCCCGGCCCAGGGCCACGGCACCTTCATCACGGCGCAGAACGACTGGGCCCCCGTCAACTCGAGGATATATCGCAGCCGGAGGAACGGGCCCAAGAAGGGCCGCGGGAAGAAGGCCGCGAGCGCCGTCGAGGGCCTTTTGGGGACGCGCACCAAGGACGAGACGAGGGAGGGCTACCTGTACCAGCTCGCCAAGTGGCCGCTGCTCTTCTTCGTCCTGGCGTGGCTGCTGTGGCTCTGCATCGCCTACCTGTCGACGAGATGGTACATTTGGGTCTACGAGCACTTCTTCACCTGGCGCGGCCGACGCGAGATGCTGCGCAGGAACCTGCGGCGGACCACCAACTACAAGGACTGGGTCGCCGAGGCCAGGCAGCTCGACTCGTACCTGGGGCGGCAGGCCTGGAAGGAGGAGAATGACTTTGCCTACTACGACTCCAAGACGGTCAAGCGCGTGTGGGAGCAGTTGCGCAAGCTGAGGATGCGGGCCGAGGCGCAGGAAGGCTCCGCCCGGACCAACGGCGACCGGGCCAAGGCCATCGAGGATCTCAAGGCGCTCGTCGAGGCTTGCGTCAAGAATAACTTTGTTGGCGTGGAGAACTCGAGGCTGTACAGCCAGACCTACTACGGCACCAAGAATCTGGTCCAGAACTTTGTCGATGAAGGTAAGTCGCGCGGTGCGGCAACAGTTGCGATCCCATCCCGTCAGCGGGCTGACCAAGACGGTATATAGTGGAGAGAAGCATCAAGTTTCTGCTCAAGACGAAGCAGCTCGAGACGGAGTCGAAGCGCCTCCTATTCAAGCACGTCTACGCCAACTACGGGCGAACAGCGCTGTGCTTGTCCGGCGGGGCGGCGTTCGCTTACTACCACATCGGCGTCGTGCGGGCGCTCGTTGACGCCGACTTGTTGCCCGACGTCATCACGGGGACGAGCGGCGGCGCGCTCATCGCCGCCCTGGTGGCCACGCGAACCAACGACGAGCTGCGGCAGCTGCTCATCCCGGCGCTGGCTCATCGCATCGACGCCTGCAGCGAGCCCATTTCCGTCTGGTTCCCGCGCTGGTGGCGGTCCGGGGCGCGGTTCGACTCGGTGGACTGGGCCAGGCGCGGCGGATGGTGGACCAGGGGCTCCATGACGTTCCGCGAGGCCTACGAGAGGACGGGCCGCATCCTCAACGTCACATGCGTGCCGGCCGACCCGCACTCGCCGACCATCCTGTGTAACTACCTCACGAGCCCCGACTGCGTCATCTGGTCGGCCGTGCTGGCATCGGCCGCGGTGCCGGGCATCCTCAACCCCGTGGTGCTCATGATGAAGCAGCGGGACGGGACGCTGGCGCCGTACTCGTTTGGGCACAAGTGGAAGGACGGCAGCCTGCGGACAGACATACCGATCAAGGCGCTCAACACACACTTCAACGTCAACTTCACAATCGTCAGCCAGGTGAACCCGCACATCAACCTGTTCTTCTTCTCGTCGCGGGGCTCGGTCGGGCACCCGGTGACGCACCGCAAGGGCCGAGGGTGGCGCGGCGGGTACCTCATGTCGGCGACGGAGCACTACCTCAAGCTCGACATGAACAAGTGGCTCAAGTTCGTGCGGCACGCGGAGCTGCTGCCGCGGCCGCTGGGGCAGGACTGGAGCCAACTGTGGCTGCAGGAGTTCAGCGGGACCATCACCATCTGGCCCAAGTCGATCCCGTCCGACTTTTGGCACATCCTGTCGGACCCGGACCCGGCGCGTCTGGCGCGCATGATCCACGAGGGGCAGCAGAGCGCGTTCCCGAAGCTCAAGTTCATCGCCAACCGGCTCAAGGTGGAGCGGCTGGTGGAGCAGGGGCGCCGCGAGACGAGGCCGTGGGTGCGGCGCGGCAGCATCCAGTCCATCATGAGCGAGGAGGACCTGCAGAGCCTGCTGGGGAGGGCCGCGGTAGGGAATTTCACGACGGAGGAGGAGGACAACACCGAGGGCGACGAGGATGCGCTGACGGGGACGCCGCTGGACGAGATGGCGGAGCCCGCGTATGGCGGGCACGAGAAGAGCGACTGACGACGCGGGTGGCTGCGCGAGGCATTGTATAGGCGGTGTATAAAGCGTGCGTACAAGGTATATACTATGTATGAAACCAGTGAGATGAAGCTGATTAAACGTGTGGGCTGGAGTGTCCCGGACTCGGCATGTAACTGATCAGCCCGCCCAGGGTGCGAGCGGCACCTCGCATCAGGCACGGCACAGCTGGTGCTGTAAATAGCACCAACAGGGCGCAGGGCTGGGGACGGGCCAAAGGTAAAGTGGTGTTAGTGCCGGCGGCGGCTGTTCACTAGCAGGTGCCCTGTGAGTGTGAAGTAAGATCACTGGCAGCCTGGCAGGTGGGCATGTGAACACGGTGGCGGCATTGGGATTTTGTGTGGGGGACCCGCGGATAATCCGATCTCCGACGCCAAGTGGCCTGGCCGTGCCTGCGCTACGGCCAGAGAGGCCAACCAGAGAGGCCACGCAGAGAGGCCACTTACTCGCTTCCGCCGACTATGCTTGTGGACAGGTCAACGACAAACCACCGACACTCATTCACCACCACCGCCCCCCCCGACACCAGCGCGGCCCTGCTCGATCCGATTCAGGACGGTCGGCAACTTCCTGCGACGCATTACGGGACCGGCCACGCGGACACGTACCGACGCAGAACCCGCCTGCCCACGCGACTCCCTTCTCAGCTGGCTGAGCCTCGCCGGCCGCCGCCGTCGCCACCATCATGAGTTCCGATTACTCGTACGATGACCAGGTGAGAGCTGGCCCTCCCCCCTCTGTCCTGAGGACCTCGCGCGCTTCTGCGCCCTTGCCTGCGCCCGTTGCTGTCGCCGTTGCTCTTGCTGGAAACTGACCGCGCTCGCCGCACCGTGTAGGCCCAGTTCTTCCCCTTCTTCATCCTGACGCTCACGGGCCTCGTCACGATACCCCTGACCTACAGCGTCCTCCAGCCCAGCAAGAGCGACGAGACGCTTGCGCCGCGCATCCGCACCGACTACAAGATCAAGCATGGCGACGTCGTCGACGGCCTGCGCGCCGCGCAGAAGCGGAAGCAGCGCAAGATCAAGCGTACCGTTGTCGCCCTCGCCGGCTGGGGCCTCATGGGCTTCATGGCGTACCTGATCATGACGACGCAGCCCACCGTCGCCAAGATCTGGAACCCCTATGACATTCTGGGAATCTCAGACGTAAGAAGCCACCACTCACTCCTTGTTTTGAACATGCGGCAGGGCGCTGACGGGCGACGCAGTCTGCCACCGAGAAGCAAATCAAGTCCCACTACAAGCGGCTCTCCGTCAAGTTTCACCCCGACAAGGTCCGCCCAGACGCCTCCAAGAACGAGACGGTCGAGTCCCTCAACGACCACTACGTCGAGCTCACAAAGGCCTACCAAGCCCTGACCGACGAGGAAGTTCGCAACAACTACATTCAGTACGGCCACCCCGACGGCAAGCAGAGCTTCAGCATCGGCATTGCCCTGCCCAAGTTCATCGTCTCCGACGGCAACGGAAAGTACCTGGTACTGCTCTACACGGGCCTCCTCGGAGTCCTGCTGCCGTACCTGGTCGGCTCCTGGTGGTACGGCACCAAGAAGAGGTCCAAGGAGGGCGTCTTGATGGAGAGCGCGAACAACCTGTTCCGACAGTACGACGAGACTATGGACGAGGCTGGCATCATCACCGCCCTCAGCGCTGGCAAGGAGTTTGAGGCCGTGCTCAAGGGTGATCAGGCGGAGTCGGGCCTCTCAAAGATCGAGTCGCGCATCACGGCCGAGGGCGACGCCTCGCAGTTTGCCGCTGGCCTGTCGGTCAAGGACAAGGAGAAGCTTCAGGACCTCGATAACGGCGTGCGTCGCAAGGCTCTCGCCCTGCTCTGGGCCTACCTGGGTCGCGTCGAGCTCGATGACGCTGCCCTGACCAAGGCCAAGT
The DNA here is from genome assembly GCA_029168975.1 of Purpureocillium lavendulum. Classification (NCBI taxonomy): domain Eukaryota; kingdom Fungi; phylum Ascomycota; class Sordariomycetes; order Hypocreales; family Ophiocordycipitaceae; genus Purpureocillium; species Purpureocillium lavendulum. Next base: position 5,475,548 of record JAQHRD010000001.1, read on the forward strand.
ACGATATCGCCCCCATTGCTCGTATGCTCAACCAGTCATTCGCCGCCATCGCCCTCGCCTACGGCAACATTGGCCCCGTCGCCGGATCCTTCTACGCCAACCAGCACATCATCCAGGCCATTTCCCCCAAATCCTCGCCTCTTCTCCAGCTCCCGCACTTTACGCCCAAGATCGCCATGGCCGTCGAGGGCGACTCCAAGACCCACATGACCGTTCAGCAGTTCATGGACCTGCCCGACGCCCAGCGGAGAAAGCTGGCTGTCGGCAAGGGTCTGTTGAGTGACAGCGAGTACAAGAGGTCGGTCAGCGTCGGCAAGCAGCTCCCGTACCTGCGCGTCGCCAAGGCCTTCTTCAAGGTCACTGGTGAGCGCGTCATCATCCCCTCTGCCTTGGTCACCCTGGTCATCAAGGGCCGCTTCATCCCCCCCGGCACCGAGAAGGTTCCTGCCGTCGACGAGCTGGACCTGGAGGACGTCGACCCCGCCGAGGATGACCTGGATGCCCTCATGGGCCGCAAGAGCAAGACCATCAAGGGCCCCGACGGCAAGCCCGTGTCCGTCGAGGAGCAGTCCATCCTGCCGCCGCTGACGTTTGCGCCGCACTACGCCCGCGAGCAGACGCCCAAGTGGTATGCTTTCCTGAGCGACTCCAAGCAGGGCAAGATGGCCGTGCCGCCCTTCACCTTTGACCGCTTCGACCAGCCCATCTTTGACGAGCAGGGCAAGCCCACCTTCAACATGCAGACGCTCAAGGCACAATTCGCCGCGCCACCGCAACCGGGCCACTACACCTTTGTCATGCACGTTGTCTGCGACTCGTACGTCGGATTCGACACCAAGATGGAGGTGACGCTGGTCGTCGAGGACGCGGCCAAGGCGGCGGAGATGGAAATGGAGGACGAAATTAGCGAACCGGAAGAGGGTAAGGCCCCCTTCATGCTCTTGCACCGTTCTCGTTCCAGTACTGACTTTATGCAGACTCAATCGCCGGCCAGATGCACGCCCTTAAGACGGGTGAGCTGCCTCAGCCTAGGCGGCGGAAGGTCCAGGACGAGGAGTCGGAGGAGGACGAGAGCGGCACGGAGGAGGAGGACGACGACACGAGCGACACAAACACGGACACGGAGGACGAATCATAGATGTCGAGGGATGACGCTAGTGTTGTTTGGGAGTTAGGGGACGAAAGGCGACGATGACAAGGCGGACCTCGTGTATGAGAGGCGTGTGAGATAGTCTAGAGGCTGTTGTGTATGTGCATGCGACGAAAAGGTCAAGGGACTGCAAAGACGCGGCGCACACGTGGGCGATGCTCTCGGCCTGTCGCACATCTGAGCGAGGCCCCTGCCCGGAGAGGAGTTACGAGGCATTACACATGGGTACCTTTTTTAAACGCTGCGCCGGACTTGATACATGAGACAACACGCCATTTCATTTGAATGTTTGCGCTATCCCACTGGACGTATGCATGTACGCACGCTGCGCATCGCTCTCGTTGTTGCGTTGGCCCAGCTTGGACATTAGACGGCCCCCGAAGCAGACATCGATTGCCCCGACTGCGATCAAGGCGAAGCCCTAGATCCATCGCTCAGCCGTGTTTGCGATGAGCGTCCCCCCAGACCAGAAAATATACACGACGATGCCGCCTAGGCCATGTCCCCAATGTAAGCTCGCCACTTGTATGACGGCACGGCATGATTTTTTGACTCGCCAACACACACAGCTCTTGTCCGACCAACTCGGTCACCTCGCACCAAGTCTAGCACTACCTAGTAACGTTGTCGCCCCCTCATCTCAGCACACGCGCACGCCGCACACCTCGACGCCCTTGCCCTCTATGCGCGCGGGGCGGTCAAAGTACGCGGCCATCAGGTCCCGCACGTACTGGGCGTCGCTGGCGCTCCAGACGTCGAGCCCCATGCCCTCGAGGCACTGGCTGTCGACGGTGATAGCGTCGTCGGCGTCGTCGTCGCCGAGGCCGTTGTTGAGCAGCACCTCGGCCTCGTCTTCGCCCGAGGCGTTGTTCCCGTCGTCATGATCGCGGTAGCGCGCCGGGTACGCCTCCTCGGCGCTGTCGACGATGTCAACGAGCACGGAGAGCATCTGGGTGGTGAGGCGGTGGAAGTAGGCGATGATGGCGAGCTCGATGCGCGCCTCGTCGGCGTCGGGGCCGGCGCGGCGGCCGGCAAAGGAGGCGACCGAGTCAGTGAGGGGGTCGGAGCGCGACGAGGGCCGCCGCTGCATGGGCGACAGGGGCGCGGGGGCGAGGTCGGCGAGGAGGGCGGCGTCGTGGCTCATCTCCTCCTGCTCCTCGGCGCGCAGCTGCTCGCCCGCGCTGGCCCACCACATGTAGCCGTTGTAGGCGAGGGCTGCCCAGCTCGGGGGCTCGGCTAACTTGTCGACGGCCTCGTCAGGCTCGCCGCTAAGCATGCGGTGCGAGTGGCTCGTGGAGAGGCGCACCGCCGAGGTTTCGGATTCGGGCGTGTCCGGGACCGGGACCCCGGCGGAGGACGAGCCGGCGACGCGGGCCAGGCCGGCGCGGAGAGAGTGGTAGCGGCGCAGGTCGCGCTGCGTTGCCTTGATGGGGATGCCGCGGGGGCACTCGACCGTCGGCCAGGACTTGTCCTTCGCGCCGGCCGAGTACTCGGGTGGCATGGTGACAAGCATGTCCCAGAGGGTGTCCTTCATGGCGAGGATGCTGTCGGTTGTGCAGGCAATCCAGCCGGATCCGGCCTCGCTGTCGTCGTCGTCGATTTCGCCATCGGCCCGGCGCTTCGAGGCCTCGAAGTCCTCCATGAGGAAGGGAATGTCATGAACGCCAATGGCGAAGAGCGGCCGCAGCCGGGGGCTGGGTGCTGAGGCTGGGAGGGAGTCGGAAATGGAGAGGGGGATGTTGGACAGTATAGAGATGTCGTACACTTTGAAAGTCAGCAGAGAGTATGCCACCGTGGGCGGACGCGTCGCCGCTTACCAAAGTCGCATATCTGATGAACTGGAGCATGACATGATATTAAGATGCGTCTCCTCAGGAGGGCGGCGCGATGGATCGGGAAGATGAGGGGTCCGAAGCGGTCGAGGAGCTGGACCAGGCTCCAGGCGGGATGAAAGGGCGAGAGCTTGTGCTCGGGAGGGTGCAACGCGGCGCCGTCGGACGAGGACCGATTCCTAGAGTGCGTCTTGCGGTCTTGTGTGGGTGACGGCGGGAGATTTGCGCTCGACTCGTCGACGCCCTCCTTGGCCTTGTTGGCGTCCCAGTACTTTTCGAGGACCTCTGTCATGTTGCGATCCTTGGCGAGTTTCCTGCGGGCGGCCTGTCAGCTAACTGTCGGTCTTCACGGCTCGAGTGCCGAGGGGCGGGCCAGGGCCAGGGGCATCATCATACGCGGCCATGTCCTTGAGGTTCTCGGCATGGCGCCAGGCGCGGCCCAGGCGTCCATAACTCAAGGGCACGAGGATGCCGACGGCGATCATGCGGGCATTGCGGGCGTCCTCCTCGTCGCAGGGCTCGTTGACAAAGGCGCTGAGCCCGGCGTGGGCGCCGTCGACAAAGTAGATGAGGTCGTCGCGGACGGTGTGCAGGCCCGAGGGCAGCGACTTGTACTCGACGCGGCCATCGAGCTCAACGGCCTCGCTGGCGGTGCGCTTCCAGACGATGGTGTAGCCGGCCTTAACGTCGAAGTCGATGAGGAAGAGGGCGGCCAGCGGGGGACGGTCGTTGGCTGCGGCGGAAGACGAGGAGGCGGAGGCGGAGGCGCCGGCGCCGGGGGGCACGGCGAGGGACACGGACGAGTGGCGCTGTCGCCGTCGCTGGGGAGCCATGATGAGGCCGGACGGAGGGGCGGCAGTCTTAGTCGGAGCCGCCGCGCGGGGGCATGATATGACGGACGGGATACGGCCCGGGGGGCGGGCGTATGTATGCGAGGCCGGCGCGCGTGCGATTGCCGAGCTCCGGGAGCTTGGGGCGGGACGGCCCTTGTCGACGGGCGGCGGCACGAACGAGCCGTCGCGCTGGGGCAAGGAGGGGAGGGGCGGTCGTGTCGAGGAGGCCGACGACGTAGCTCGGGACTAGACGATGATGCGGGACAGGTTGGCGTCGGGCAGTGGGCGAGACGTGACGCAGCAATGAATGCGTCGTCGTCGGCGGCTACGGCTAGACAGGGAGCAGCAGCAGGTGTAGTTGGAGGCGTGGGGCTGTTGCGGCAGCTGCTGTCCAGGCACCCAGGTTACCGGGGAGGGGGTCGGTTGTTGGCAATGGAGCGGAGTGAGTGGTGGTGGTGGTGGTGGTGGAGTGGTGGTGCGGTGTGGTCTGCCTACAGGCGGCGGATCAGGCCGTGGCGCATGGCGCATGGCCGTCGGTTTTGGCCGTCTTACCCTGGAGGGGCGCGGCTCAGCAGCCAATTCGACGGTGCTCCAGGTACACGTGATGGGGGGAGTAGGGTGGCAGCGGCGGTAGCTGGTGGTGGTGGGTGGTACTTTGTACGTGCAGTTTCACATGGCAGGCCGTCCGCACGCCTCTTTATCTGCCTGTCTATAACTACCGAGTAATTTCTCTCTGGGATCCATTCAACAAAAACGTCGACATGTCCCAACCCGGACACGAGCCGGCAGTATCCTGAATAGTCCCGTCGCTGTTAGCACGGTGCCGACGTCGTCCACAGGAGCGGCTGCGAATGCCCTCGCCTTGTTGCAATAGTACTGTACTCGTAGCCTTGCAAGAAAGATCCATGGACGGACGATGGATGGACGAACTCGTAGTGGGGCGCTCCCAGCACATGCCCATGTCGACGCCCACGCCCGCCAGGCACGACCGGCGCTAACAACGTCAAGCCCAGAAAAAACGAGGTCATACCCAAGCCAACCGCCCAAACGGGATTGGCCAGCGGGCGGGACCCCCGAAATTCCTCCCCCACCACTACGCAACACACGCACAAGGCACTGACTGCACTTTGGCGGTCTCTCACTCACTTGACTCGGCGTCCCGAGGCCGTCCTCAAGCCGTCCATCCTCTTCCTCAACAACCCGCAGCGCCAATCCGCCGACCCTCGACCTCGACACCTCTCTTTCGCACCCTTCCTCCTCCACTTGCTCCTCCTCCTCCTCCTCCTCCTCTTCTCCTCCTCGCCGGCTGCTACTGTCTCTATCAAAGCATGGATTCGCAGTAAACGACCGAGCCGACCCCGATCCGATCCCCGCAGGCCCTTCCCCCTCCTACCGCCTGTCCCCAACGCAGACATCCATCCGCCGACGTCCCGACAGACAGACGACTCGCAGCACCGCCGTAACCGCCGCCATGTCCTCCCTACTCTCCTACCTGGCCAAGTTCCTCGTCGGCTACTTGGCCCTCACCGTCTTCCTCTACGCGCTGGCCGCCGTCGCCGCCGTCCCGCGCGCCGGCTTCGTCGCCCGCGTCCTCGCCGCCTACTTGAGCCTCGTCGCCTGCGCCCTCTTCGGCGCCGTCGCCTCGGCCCTCCTCACCCTGCTCGGCCACCAGCAGATCTCGCAATGGGTGACGGCCCGCTCCTTCCACTACCTCATGCGCCTCACCACGGGCGTCGCCTTCGAGGTCGACGACCCCCGCGACGTCCTCGGCTCCACGCGCCCCGCCGTCTTCATCGGCAACCACCAGACGGAGCTCGACGTGCTCATGCTCGGCGCCATGTTCCCCAAGTACTGCAGCGTCACCGCCAAGTCGGACCTCAAGCACGTCCCCTTCCTCGGCTGGTTCATGCGCCTCTCGGGTAGCATCTTCATCGACCGCAAGAACTCAAAGGACGCCCGCGACGCCATGGCCGGCGCCGCCCAGGAGATCCGCGCCAAGCGCCAGAGCGTCTACATGTTCCCCGAGGGCACCCGCAGCTACACCAAGGAGCCCGCCCTCCTGCCCTTCAAGAAGGGCGCCTTCCACCTCGCCGTTCAGGCCGGCGTCCCCGTCGTCCCCGTCGTCGTCGCCAACTACAGCCACGTCCTCTACCTCAAGAAGCTCGTCTTCAACGCCGGCACCATCCCCATCAAAGGTACGGTCCCCGTCCGCCGTCATGCCCTCGTCCGTGCCCTTGGGTCAAGCCTCTAACACTTTCCTGCAGTCCTCGACCCCATCCCCACCAAGAACCTCACCTCAGCCGACGTCGACGAGCTCGCCCGCTCCACCCGCGAGCTGATGCTCAAGGAGCTCGTCACCCTCTCCGCCAAGGCCAAGGGCCAGCCCATCCCCGTTCCCGCCGCCAACGACTCGGTCCCCAAGGCCGTCAGCTCCGGCGCCGACATCAAGCCGTAGGCTGCCCGTCGTGCGCGAGAATCAACATGTCCGCGGGGCACAGAGTCATGATGAGGAAACGCGTGAACGCGACACGACCTGGCCACGAGCCATTCTCTCGTAGAGTACAACGTATAGAACGCCGTCGCACGGAGTCGGGCCTGGAGGAGTCGATAGAGGGCGCGGTGCACGTCACAAAGGACAGGAGACGCGACGTGATCAACGCGATTGATACCCCCATAGATGGACGGGGCGCTGGTTAGAGGCGCAGTGTCCTCGTTTACGCTTTGTGCTGCCTGCCTATACACTGCGTTGCATTGCGTGCTTGCTTGGCTGTTTGCTTGCGAATTTACTCTTTTGCTCTTCAGGATAGCGAAAAATGAACATTGTTATTGCATCTCACGTGGGTGTGACGCTCCATGTACAGTAAGTAGATCGGCGCTCTGATGCATCGCCAACCCCTTATATGCGTTGATCTCTATCACGACGCCATGCGCCTCGCCTATGCCTTTTCGACCCACGTACACGTAAAGTACACCGCATGTCCACACACGGAGCAGCAGCGGATATCTATCTGCAGCCACCTCACTCGCTCAGCGCCTGGAGCGCCTGGTTCAGCGTTACCACCCTGAGGCTGCGCCCGCGCTTGAGCCCCTGCCCTGCCGCAGGCTGGACCGTGACCGTCGGGCTGTGCGTGTCGTCCCACTTGCGGAACACGCGCTTGAGGTCCCTCGGGATGCCCTCGAGCACGACCGTCGACACGGGTACAAATGGCCGGTCCTCCATGCCGGCGGCGAGGATGGCGTATTCCTGCGCGAATTCGAGCGCATTTCGGAACGATGTGTACTGCGAGTTGGCGCGGGCGCCGACCACAATGTACATTTCGAAGAAGGCGTCAAGGACGTAGATGCTAAACGGCGAGAGGTCCGCCTGTCCGAACGGACTAATCTCAAACACCTGCGTTCCTGTCAGCGAGATCTCACTCAGAGCGGGCGCTCCATCTTACCTGCTGCCGCGAGTCTGCGTCCGAGCAGAAGAGTCTGCTGCAGTACTTATCGTAGCTCGGCTTTAGCCTCCAGTGATCGGCCGAGTGCGGCTTCGAGCCTTCTCCGTCGAAGATGGACCAGAACGCCGCCGGTTCGCCGCCGTCTTCGTATTCAACGATCTCGCCGGTGAGGGTAAGGTCCATGCCAACGAGGCGAGCGCAGCTCACCTCGGCCACGTCGCTGCCCTTGCCCTTCCACACATAACACTTGCCGGCCTGCGTGATGAGGTACACGAACCCAGCGCACAGGCTCGCCGGTGTGAAGTCGACCTCGTCAAAGGTCACCTCTCCGAGATAGCGCCGACCGCACAGCATGCTCGGTGCCAGCGAGTCGTACTTGTTGCTGGAGCCTCTCCGTACGATGATGACTCCTCCGAGGGCCTGGATGAACTCTGACGTCTCCTTGCCCTGGCGGAGCTTGACGACCTTGCCGCCCAGCGATCTGGCCTCACGCTGCACAAAGAGCAGGGCGTCCTCGGCGGTCGCCTCTGGCACCTCGTCGCCGACCCAAAAGTACACTTCAAATACTTTCCTGCCGGCGGCATCGGTGAAGTTGTGGGCGCAGACGTACATCTCACGCTCGAACAAGACACGCTCGTTCTGCGCCGACACGGGCAGCTTCTTGCCGTCGCCGAAGATCTGGAACATCTGAAAGCCATGGCTGGTGATCTTAGCACCAACGAAAGGTCGGTTCATGAGCACTTCCGCGGTGTCAACCTTGACGTTGGCCTTTGGCCGACCAGGACCAAAGAACTCTGTGAGCAAGTTGGACACATCGCTAGCTTGCTTAGTAGGAGATCGAACGGGCGATGCAACCGAATTTGGGGACCTGAGGCCATCGCCGAGGCCTGACAGCGGCCGCACCATGCCCCTGGATTTGGGTCGTGGTGATGCGGGGTCTGCCCGTGATCCGTCGAAGGATGACTTTGAGACAGGAGGCGGAGAGGTCATAGAGGCACCGAATCGTGGCGATCTAGGCGCCTCCCTCATTGAGGGCGACGAGTCGCGGTCACTCCTGGTGGGTGAAGGCGAAGGTTCCGGCAGGGGTCGCTCGGAAAACTTGATGGGTGATCTAGACCCAGTCCGCTGATGAGTGAGTTTCGTGGGCTCCTTCGACTCTGGCTTGGTGTCGTTTGATGTCGCGCTGCCCATGAATACGGACATGCGATTCATGTTCAACTTCCGTGGGGACGATGGCTGAGCTACCTCTTCGGATGCCGAGTCTGGCGCAGCGGGAGCGGTTGCCTTCTCCACAGGCTTCGGTGCCGTCTTCAGCGGGGCCGGCTTGGCTCGTACTGCTGCTTTGGCGGCAACTTGCTGCTGAATAGACAGGGGAGCGGGCTTTTCAGAGAGAGACTGCGCCTCTGGTTTGGAATGGCTGTGCTTGTCGAATGGAGGATGCTCAGGCTCCTTGGGCTTGGTCGATTCCAATCTCGTCGGTGGAGCGGACTCCGTTGGCTTAGGTGCAGTTGAGCCCGATGCAGTAGACGATCCGGTCGGGGCCTTCCTCCTAGGACCCCGTGCCCGGTTCTTCGTCATATGCGTCAACTGAGGTCCCGGTGCACTGGGCTCCGCGCTGTTTGCGGCAGTGGCGCTCTGAGACTCAGATTCGCTGGACCCCTGGCCTTTATTTCCTCCTGTGGGCGGAGGCCCTCTGGCTAACATGCCTGCGAGGGCGGGGTTGAAGCGATCCGCGAGCTTTCCTCCGCCGCCGATTCGGCCCTGCTGTAGTCTTGATGGCGCGCTCGTTTCCTTCTGCAGCGCGGGAAGAGCTCGTGCCTCTGCGGGCGGCGGCTTGGAAACCTCGGTGGACACACGACGAGGCTTATCGAGGCCTGGGCTCTTGGCCGGGGCTGCCACCGTGTTTGGCGACCTCGGAGAGAATGCAGACTGACTCGGTATTCGCTTAGGACCGGGGGTTGGCTTCGGGCTATCAGGCTTCTTTGGCACCTGAGCAGGCGCAGTGTCTGTTGCGCTCTGTTTCGTCACGGTCATAGAGCGGCCGAGCTCCGCTCGCCTGGCCAAACCCTCGGGCAGAGGCTTCTCTGCTGTGGTAGGCGCGTTTCTAGTGACACCCTTGCCCTCGGCCTGTGCCTTCTTGAACCCTTCTCGCTTCTGTAAGATGGCCTCCTTAAACTCGTCTTTCCGATCGCTCTTCTTGGGTCCGTCGGTCTGGTTGAGTCCCGCCTTGCCTCGCATAATGTTGTCCTTGAGCACATCAGGAGCAACGTAGTTTTGCGTCTTGGTTCGACGAAGATTGCCAAACACGTTTTTGAACTCTGCCTCCTCTGCCTTTGGAGCCTCTTGAGGTAGCGTCCGGGACTTCAAGGTCGCCCGGAAGTCTTTCTTTGGCGGCGTTTCGGGCTTGGGCTTCGTTTGAGGTGGACTGGCAATGGAAGGACGTTTCTCAGAAGCCGGTGTCGGGGGTTGCTGGTCGTTGGACGCCTTGGCCGCCGACTTGATCTCTTCCCTGGGGGGCTCCTCTTTAGGCTCTGCCGGTTCCAGCCTTGGGATATTCTCAGTGACGCTGGGTTTCGACAGATGGCCGAACGCTGGCCGATTGGCATGCGGAGGCGGAGAGTAGATGCCACCGAGGCCAGTCGTGTTTGGCTTTGCGACCTCGCCCACTGGCGACTGTCGCATCAGGCCGCCGATGCTAACCTGATGCTTGTGCGAGGGTGAAGCGGGCCGACCCGTCTCTGCCGTGGGAGTGGACCGTCCAGTCTTGGACTTGTTAAGATCGGCCATCCAGGACGGCTGTGTCTGATTCGGCTTCGGCGGCAGTTTGGGGGTCTCTGGTCGGTTGAGGGCACTCTCCAACCAACTGGACTTGGTTGGGCTCCAGCGTCGGGGGTCCATGGTCTTGGAGGGGCTGGCGGGGATATCGTTGTCCTCGTCGCGCTTCGTGGATCGGGCGGTGTCGATGGACAATTCGTTGACAGGCTTGGACGCGATCTCCGTTGCGGGCTCCTTCTCGCCGTGTTGAGAAGTCGGACGACTCGATCCGGGGGTAGTTGAGCTGCCGCGGACAGTGCTCTGCGGGCGGGAACCTGCCTGAGCAGCGCTCCTGTCAAACGCACTTCGGTTGGCGACAGAGTCGGCGCGCTTCAGGCCAGGAGGGCTGGTGACGCTCCACCTCTTGACGCTGTCGCTGCGCTTCATCATGGCACTCTGGACAAATCCACCCATGCCCTTTGTTGGCGAGGCAGACCGCAACGGTGATGTCCGCCCGGAGGGGGATAGGACTGTCTGTTCCGCGACAGCATCATCTTCGCTAGGTTCATCCTGGCGCGGAGGGTTCAAAGCGACGGGAGAGCCGAGACGTGTGCCGAGGTCGGAACGAGACGGAGGACGATCCTTGGGCGTTTCTGTCGACATGCCCGGCAGCTGAGCCTTGACAGAGGCCATATCCAGGCGGTCCTCGTCCTCCACCTGGTTGCGTCTGTAGGCGGCCGAGTTGAGGCCCCTGTCGGCCGTCTGGCGGAACCATGCAGGGTCCTTGGAACCAAGGGCCTGCGCTATCTGCTCCTTGGAAAGGGTCTGCTCGGTGGCCGAGGCGGGTTCCTGCGCCGGCTCGGCGGCAAGCGACCTTTGGGTCGCATTCTGGGCCGCGACCATGCTCAGCGGCCTGCTGCCAGGGCCCCCGCGGGACGCGGGCCGTCTCTGCCAAGAAAGCGTGCCTGACCTAGCCGGAGGTGTCGTCGAAGGAGAGGCACGGATGGCTTTGGCATCTGACGCGGCGTCGACGGGCGCCTCGTTTTCTTTGGTGGGCGAGCTTGACTTCATGGAGCCCGGCCCGTTGCTGACGTCGGGCTCGGCCGACCTCTCACGCGAGGGCTCGTCTCGCACGTAGGAGGAGGATTCGAGCCGCAGCGATTCCGAGGGGTGGATGCTCCGACGGTTGGGTCGCGGGGACGGGGTGTTGATGGGGGATGATTTTTGCGGCGAGATGGATCTTGCGCGTTCTATGCTCGACCTGTCAGCGACTCGTGGTCGGGAACCCGTCTCTCAGCCGTGTGTGGCTCGCTGCGATTTCAAGGTCCAGCACAGGCTGGCATTGGCGGCTGGCGGGTGGACGCAACGCGATCTTGTCGGGCAGCAAAGACAAGGAGATGATCAAGGCTCGCTGCCGAACGCACAGGCTCAGGCACGGGCAGGCCCTGCCCGGCATACGGACGAAACAAGGCCGGGGGGAGGCAAGTGAAGCAGGTAATGACGAAACTGACCTTCTCGTCTGGCCTGACGCTCCCGCTTGGCGGCCATGAACTCTTCCAGCTCGCGAGCGCGCACCTCGTCGTCTTCAATCTGCTGGCCGCGCAGGCGCTCGACCTGCTCGAGGAACTGCGAGACCTCGTCCGACATTGTGCGTCTCCGTGGGGTGCACCGCCGTCCTTTGTGCCTTTTGTCGGAGCGTTCCTGAGGGGATGGGGCGGGTGTTTCCCTTTGCGATTAGAGGGACATGACAGGTCGACGCGGCAACGCGTGCAGATGGCGTTCTGGGGTCAAGGCGGCGTCTCGCGGTGGGACGTGCGCCAAACCTTCTTTTTTTTGTGGTGGCCTGCGATCAACGCACTGGAGGGGGACGGAGGAGGTGGTGGTGCAGTATCGATCGCGTGTGTTGACTTGCAGCAGGTTTGGTTTTTGGAGTCGCTGGCCGGGGGAGGAGGAGTGAGGGAGGGAGGGGTGACGCACCGCCCGTACCCGAGCACCTCAGCCAACGGTCACCTGTGAGGTACCTGGGGTGCCTGGCGTGCCCACCCACGCCAGTCGGCTCAGCCCTCCAGCTCCCATCAGCAGTACGGGTGGGGAGCCCAGCTCAGCACCTGGGCAGCTCAGCCAGCGCAGCACCTCAGTGGAGGTGCGGGACTGGCCCCAGTGGATGCCCGGGGCTGCTCTCCATTGATGGAAGTGAGGTGCCCATTGAAACGGCCCAGCGGGGCGTGTGGTCGAGTGGCCGAAACCCCATGTTAGCGCGTGTCGAGCCTGATCGAACAGGGGGGTCCGTCTGTCTCGACTCTCGACCTTCGTCTTCAACTTATCCCGGAGCCGGAATGCGCTTGGCCCCAACAAAGGAGACCCTGTCCATGGCGTTTCATTCGCACGCGTCGGCGGCCGTGAGCGTGCGTGGTGCATTTAATTTGAAGCTGGCCGGCCTACGACTATCTCACGTCGCGGCGACGACTCTCCAACGAGACGTGCCGATGCCATGGCAGCTGACGGCCGGCCGAGGAGGGGCACCGGCATCGCTTTCCATTGTTTACTTTTCGCTTCCCCATCGCGTCTCTGGGGCGATCGAAGCTCACGCATCCACCACCACCACCTGCTAGTCCGCCACGGGCCATCTGAACTCGCGCGACGACGATGCCGCCGTGTCGCCCCATTGGCCTGTTGGCAGAGGCGATAGAGTTTGTGGCTGTCAATCAAACGGACATGTCGTTGCCTTGGCCAGCCGTGCCTTGTTGTTTTTGTTGTCGGACAATGAAAGCCGTTGACTCGACTTTCCTCACGGCTTCTTACATGACATGGAATCAGGAATCAGTAGAGAAACAACCGCTTCTTCGCATCCGCCACGACCCACGCCAGCCCTTCCTGCAGGTTCGTCCCCGTCATGGCGCTGCACCGCAGGATGTGCCACTGGTGTGATCGGATCTCGTCCAGCCGAAGTGCCTAGTGCCGCTCCGTCAGCGTCACCCTCTCGGGATTTGTCGTCGTCTAATGCCTCACCGTGCGTATCTCTTGCTCGTCCATGCATCCGTCGACGTCTGTCTTGTTCGCAAAGATGAGCAGGCTTGCCCCGGCGAGGCGCTGCCCACTCTCGTCAGCAACCGGCAGCATCTTCAGAGACATCGTGCCAAGGCAGGGCACGGCAGGGCACGGCAGGGCACGCACCTCTTCCAGCAAGAGGCCATGCAGCTCGTCTCGGCAGTCGCCAATCCGCAGCCGGTCCGTCGCATCGACAACCCAGATCAGGGCGTCCGTCTTCTCAAAGTAGTTGCGCCAGTATGACCGCAGCGTCTTTTGGCCGCCGACGTCCCCTGCTCAACGTCAATATCGGCGCCACCGTCGAGCCGAGGATGGTGACCGCGTACATATGTTCAGCTTATACCTGTCTCCACATTAGCAAAGTTCCTCGCGCCTGGACAAGAGCTCGCCGGCCGGCTCACCCATCGTAGTCGATCGTCTTGATGATGAAGCCCAGCGTTGGGCTTACCGTGTTGACGTCCTCTCCCATGATCTTCTTCACAATCGTCGTCTTTCCCGCATTGTCCAAGCCCCTGTCACACGGTCAGCTCCTCGCATCCTCGCCTCCTCGCCCGCGGGGTCAGGCACAGACAGCATCAGGATCCGCATCTCCTTGTCCTTGAGCCGGGCTTTTCGCAGGATGGACAACATCTCGCCTGATCGCACCAGCACCGCTTACCACGATACGTGCGGCGTGCAGTCGCCGCTGTGTTCTGCTCCAGGGCGGCGACCGGCGCTGCCAACGAAGGGGCTTGGATGCGCGTTTGACGAGTGGAGGCTCCCATGTCCAACGGGCGGTGCCTGCGAGGCTGCGATATGGCGCAAACGCCACGCTAGCTCCACATGCCACTCACACATGCGGAATCAACCTCACATCATAGTCTCGGGCCACTCGGCTTTGTGAAATCGACGAGAGCCTGGCCATTGTGCACAAAAAAGCCGTGTGATCCGTTCATTTGATTGAATTCGACCGATCTACGCTGTAGATAGAGCTCCATGTTGCCACTCCAAGCCCCGCCTGTACAGACAATCTCCCAGACAAAACCCCCGTTCTGAAACCGACGTACATCAGGAACAGACACCAGCACAGACGCCGCTTTAAACCGTGCCCGTTGACCTAGGCATTGGAGAGTGGTTGTAAGTACTGTGCCGGGGGACGGTCGACGATCTCGTCCTTCGACCGAGCCTCGAATGCGTACAACACGTTGTCAAGCCACTTGCTCTCCGCGCCCTGGTCCGTCACATCAGACTGGCGGCGATGAGCCACCTCGCTGAAGCCAAACTTGTTCAGCATGGCGGCCCGCCACGTCAGGCCCGCGTCCTCTTTCCCCTCGCAAAAGACATCGATGTAAAGTTGGGTATACTGGCGAGTGTTGGAAGTGTGCGAGTCGTACACATGTGCCTTCTCAGCGTCGGAACATTTCCATTCGTAGTCAAGGAAGTTGCGACGGAAACAAACACAGCTGAGGATCCGATCCAGGAGCGCTGATCCGTACAGCTTCCGTCGATGCTCAGGGTGTACGGCTATCCGAACTTGGCCTGAAAAGCGCGCTCCGGGGCACGGCGAGTTCAAGAATCCGAGGCGGCTTTCAGTGATGAAGGCGAAGCCAACCACGACTGGTGATTCCTTGGGCTGAGAGCGTTTCCACTTGGCGTAGCCTTCGTACACGTTCTTCAACTCTTTGGGCCACCTGGCCGGGTCCAGCCCGTCGTCTTCGGCTGGTACCGCGACGATGAATGGCCGCTTGTGATTCTGACAGTATTGAAACAATTTTTTGATCTCTGCGGCCAAAACCGGACTGGAGTAGAGGATCTGGGGAGAGGGTGTTTGAATCTCGACGTTTATAATGTCGGCGATTTGCTGGAAGTCCTCAGGGCGCGCTGGTCGCAAGACACAGTGGGCATTGGGCCACTCAGGCTCTTCGGAAGCCTCTTTGGGGGCAGATGGCGCGGCGGCGACTCGAGACGCCCGGATTTGCTCCCCGAGCGTCTGGCGGCTCGAAAGTTCCCGAGCAATGTGAAGATCGGATGTCATGGTGCGTTTTCGCCAGGTAAGGCCCTGATAATTCCGAGATGGGCCGTCTTCAACTTCATCTTCATCAGGGTACGGCAAAGTTTCAGGGTACTGGATTGAACAGGCCATGCGGTCGCTCTCTTCGACGGCACCGTCTGGCAGACATTCAAGCCACGAGCGAGAAATGCAACCAACTGCCGGTGTCTGGTTGCTGTTACCGCCCCAGTCGCTGACACTCCAAGAATCGACGCTTCTCTTCCGAATCCGCTGAGGTGCACCCGGAGTCGCTTGCTGTACCAAGTCGCATGTCAGAGGAAGCGGTGAGTCTGCCGAGTGTTCTTCCAGCGCTTCAGCCTTTTGCTCATCGTTTGTTTCCCTGGTCTTGCTAGAGGGGCCGTTATTCAACCAGTCTTTCATTGCAACAAATGCCTTGGAAAGGCCATCCTCGTTGCGGAGGGCGTGCGACATTTTGGGTGGTGGTGGTGGTGGTGGTGGTGGTGGTGGTGGTGAGGTGAGGAGGAGAAGAAACTAGGCAGGGGAAGGAAGGAGAGAGGTGGAGGAGAAGGAGTGAAAGAGGAAGGGAGGAGGAAGGAGAGAGGTGGAGGGGAAGGAGTGAAAGAGGAAGGGAGGAGTAAGGAGCGAGAGAAAGAGTGAAGGAAGGAGGGATAGAGGTGGGGGAGAACGGGTGGCCGCCAGCTGCGCCCGGCTGGCGGCTGCCGGGCAACCACCTCACCCCGTCTCTCCGCTACCTAGCAGCCAAGTGCCGTCATAGCCGTCGTAAGTATCATGACCGCCGTGACCGTCGTGACCGTTATAACCGGCGGAACCGTGACGGCCGCGACGCACCGCTCCTCGTAGGCTCGTAGACGTGAAATTTGAGAAGTACGTGACTATACCTAGAAGCACCCCTAAACACAGAGACATTGTCATGAGCTGGAGGAAGGAGGCACAACCCCCATGCACACAAGGGAACAATATGACGAAGAATTCTGAAATGAGGTGCAAAGAATTCGATAGCTCGAAAACTCTACGAGAGAAAACAAGTTCAACAACACCCGCGACTTTTGATCAGCTTGCTGATCAGAGCGGCTTCTGTATACCTCAAGACAACCGCTCAACAGGGCGGTACCACGGCGTCTGCTGAAGAAAACGTTTATGGGCGAAGGTAACTCGATACATGACTTGCTTGACTACAAGCAATGCGGGCAGCAGACGGATCAGCGCCTGGCACGTTCATGGCCAGTATTACCTGACAATTGACTTCTCGGTGCGTACTATGATCAACCGATGCTGCTGTGCATGGAGTTTCCCCATGAAGGCTGTTGTGTCTGAGTCTCGAGGGCTGCTATGCTGGAACCCTGAACCGCTGTGTCCGGGTTCCCCCGTAGAGCCGCTACGGCTGATCGTCGTAGATTTTCGTACCCTCGCCGGCCGCGATAGTGTCTTGCAGGCCGCGGCGCTGTAGCGGTGGTCCGGGGGCCCATCAGCGCGACGAGCTAGCGACAGTGGAAACTGAAGGTCTCGCGGCCTGATAGCTGCATCAGCAATGAGATGTGTCGCATCCAGCGGGGCCAAAAAGCAGCTATTGAAGGCATCGCGGCCCATCGGCTGTAGCAGCAGTTGAAAGCATCACGGCCGACCAGCGATAGCATGAGTAGGCATCGCGGCATGTCGACTGCAACTGCGGCCTCATCTACGCATTTGCGTCGACGAGCCGGCAGCTGAGAATGCATTGCTCCGGTTCAATATACGCCCTGGCCAGCGGGCTACCTGATGACACCAGCAGAGAGGAGCAATCGGGGATCATTCTCCCAAGCTCCCAACTCCCAGCTCTGTACGTATCTGGGCGGGCAACCGGTACGTGGCAGGCTGACAACTAAGGTAAGGTACCTCGATCTGCCATTTCCAATGATCCCTCTCCCTCAGCAATTGGTAGTGAGGTGGAAATTGTAAAGATGACAGCCTTGCAACGTGCTACTCAGGGACGAAGGCAAGGGGCTTGTGCATGACGGGGCTGCTGTCTGCCGCATCGCCAAGAGATGAAAGCCTGGGGAGCTCAAAAACTGGCGACATTGCTGGCGAGCTGCTCGGGAGATGGTCACCCGCCAACCTCGTGTCGCGGGAAGCGCTCCGATTGCACCGGGCTTGCTCCGTCTCACCTCGGAGAGCCTGCCATCCCTCGTCTACGCCCCGTCTACGCCCCCCGTCCACTGGCAGACGATCCGGGGTAGTAGCGACACACGGCTCGGCTCGCGACAGACGCCACGCGAGGGCGAGCGGCCGTGGTTGCGGTATAAGAAGCACAGGCATCACCGCCATCTTGAAGCGTCGCGTCAGAGAGAGGCTCGACACCGCACGAATGAGCATTTCAGTCAACACCATGCAGAGAAGCCCGTCCATGTTCCTCCTCCTCGGCGGCGTCGCGTCCCTTCCCGGAGCGACACTCGTGCGCTACCTGGCCAAGAAGCCATCTAGTCTGTCACGCCGCGTCGAGTTCGAGGCCGACTGGGAATGGGTCAGGTTGTTTGGCTCTGCGTCACCCGCCGTCCAGGCTCGAAAGCCAGTGCGCGCCGCCAGGCCAGGTCGACGTATCAGCATGTGATGTGTCCCAAAGACCGCGATGTGACACATGCGGGAAGATATGCACGTGCCAGAGAAAGGAGGAGGAGTCATCGATGCTTGAACCGGAAGCATGTTGAATGGTGTTGTTGTAGGAAATTCCTTATGTAATCGCTTTTCAACCAGCGTCAGTCAGTCACCGGCGAGCACTGAGCACTGAGCACCCACCAGGAAAAAAAGATCGCGGGGCAGCTTCACGTCAACCTCGAGCTACCATGCCAATCGCGTTCAGCGCACCTCGCTCCGATTTATAGCCCCGTCCGTCAAGTTCCTCGCTAGCTGATGGAACAATGGGGCACGCGAACCCTCAGACTCTCTTCTCTCTTCCCTAACTTCCGTCGTTATCCTTGCCGTTGCACTACGCTCGCTTCGCGCCGGCCGCAGCAGACCACAGCCCGCCGCTCGTCTTCTCAACGCTACGCCTCGGCACGACCAACTTGCCAAATCCTTCCAGCCCTCGATAACAAGAGATTGACACATACGCACGCCACCCGGTCCTTTCGCGGCCACGAAGCGTCCACAATGGCCACCACGGTTGAGCTCGCCACCGTCCCCTCGGCCGACACCCCGGGATCCTGCATCTATATGCACCATGACAAACGCTCCTACATCTTCGGCCGCGTCGCCGAGGGCACGCAGCGCGCATTTGGCAGCCGCAAGATCCACATGGGCGGCACTGAGCATGTCTTCCTCAGCGGACCCGTCTGCTGGGACCAGATGGGCGGTCTGATCGGCTACCTCCTCAGCGTCGGCGGTGCCATCGACTCGGCGCGAGACTACACCGCGCAGGAGAACATCAAGCGCAAGCAAAAGGGCCAGAAACTGCTCAAGCAGACAGAGCATTCCGGCATCGGTGTCCACGGGGGCGACAACCTCTGCCACATCCTCGCTGCCTGCCGCCCCGTCATCTTTCGGCAACCCATCAGCGTCCGTCCGCACGAACACAGAGCAGACCCGAGAGCGTCGAACGCGGCCAACACAGAACCAGACTGGAGCGACGATGCGATAAGAGTGTGGAAGCTTCCAGTTCGAAGAGCGCGGTCGAGCAGCCCCCCAAAGCGACGCCACAGCAGCCTCGAGGGCACCGACGGTGTCGCCTCCGAGAACGCCAGTACGGATGGGGCATACAAGCCGCGGGCGACAATCGCCGACCCCGAAGTGGCCGGCATGATTGTCGAGAGAATAATGTTCAGCGGAAGCCTCAACAACCGATCTGTTCTCGTGCGACGCAAGATCCGCGACCTTAAGCCCGACGATCTCGCCGTCGTGGTAGAGCAAGGCACGCTGAAACCATTCAAGCCCTCGGCTACGACAGATGGAGCCGGCGCGGAGAACCAAGACGATACCGTCTGGGTGTTCCCGGACCCCAATGACAAGTCAGGCGACCGTGACGCCGGTGATGATGTACTAGCCATCAATCACTTTCCCCTCCCCCGCACCACATACGGCGAGACGTCCATGTCCTACATAGTCAAATGCCACGATCGGCGAGGGAAATTCAACGCCCCTGCCGCCAAGGAACTCGGCGTCAAACCGCAAGACTTCAAACTCCTGACAGCTGGACAGAGCGTCCAGGGCAAGGACGGCATGGTGGTCACGCCGGACATGGTCCTCGGAGAGCCGCAACCAGGCAAGGGCATCATAGTCGCCGACATCCCCTCGCCCGACTTTATGGATGCCTTCATGGAGCGTCCTGAGTGGAACAACCAGGAGATCATGGAACATGTTGCCATCGTCTATTGGCTCTTAGGCCCTGGCATGGCTGACGATCCGGCCGTCCAGTCTTTCGTCAAGCGACACTCCCAGATCAAGCACGTCTTTTGCGCCGAAGACACATGTCCCAACATGGTGACCCATCCGGGCGCCGCAGAGATTCAGGTCAAGCTGCGGCGGATTGACCCCAAGAGATTCCCTCTGGCCAAGTTTGACAATACAGTCCAGCACCCAGCGCCTGCGCCCGACTCTTCCATCGAGCTTGGCCGAGCGGGGACAAAACTGCAACTCATGCCTCGTCTTGTCTTTGACGATCAGGCCATGGCCCCGTTCCCGGACCTGGTCGGGGCCTCGGAGTCTGTGGATGATGCAGTATTGGCCTTGGCTCAAGAAGCAAAAACAGAGGCGTCAGACCCCAAGCTGGTGGCCAGGATTGAGGAGACAGAAAAGGATATTCCAAACAGAGATGCCGAAATCATACCCCTGGGAACCGGCTCCTCGGTCCCCAGCAAACACCGCAACGTGTCGGGGACGCTGATTGTGGTCCCCGGAATCGGCAATTACCTGCTGGATTGCGGCGAAGGCACCCTGGGACAGATTCGCCGCGCATTCGACCCCGAACAGGCCGTCGACGTGCTCCGCAACCTCCGGTGCATCGTCGTGAGCCACGTTCACGCCGACCACCACATGGGCGCCGCCTCCCTCATCAAGGCTTGGTACGAGCAGACCCTCAAAGACAACAGTAACACGACGCTCGCCATCTCGTGCATCGGACGCTACAGGACCATGCTGGAGGAGCTCTCGCAGGTCGAGGACATTGGCTTCCACCGGTTGCGCTTCCCCAGCTGCCCCTGGCCCAAGGACCGCGACCGCGACGTGACGACGCGCGAGGACCTCGGCGAGGACAACTTTGGCCTCGCGGGCATCAAGCGCATCCCCGTGCCGCACTGCTGGCGCTCCTACGGCACCGAGCTCGAGCTCACGTCGGGCCTGCGTGTCGCCTACTCGGGCGACTGCCGGCCCTCGAGCGCCTTCGCCCAGGCCTGCCGTGGCGCCCACCTCCTCGTCCACGAGTGCACGTTCGGCGACGACAAGCAAGACCACGCCCGCGCCAAGAAGCACTCCACCATGGGCGAGGCCCTCGGCGTTGCGCGTGAGATGCAGGCCCGCCGCACCCTGCTAACGCACTTTTCGCAGCGGTACACAAAGGCCGACAGCCTGCGTCGCGCCGAGGCCACCGGCGGCCCCGACGACGGGCGGCCCGAGCACGGTGTCCTGCTGGCGTTTGACCTCATGAGGGTCCGCCTGGGCGACTTCCAGGAGGCGGCGTGTTACGTGCCCGCCGTGCAGATGCTGATGGAGAAGTTGGCGGACTGATGTGGGATACTCATAGAAGGCACCGGCTGCAGGAGGGTGAACTTCCAGGCGCGGATATATAGACGGACGGACGGGATACCCATATGCTACTCATTCGTTGTCACACATGTAACCAAGTCGACTGTTTGACCGCGGAATCTGAGATTCACTGTGCCTACTCGTAGACGGGAATAGCTGATCCTCTACTACAGAGACTGCGTGGTCCACCTCTCACCCCCCGTCCTCGATACGGCGCGGCCGGCCACGGCCAGATGGTACCCCTGTCCCAAAGAGCCGCATTAGCAGCGCATTGAGAAGCGCATCCGGCCCGTCGTTCTCGCTCGGCGCTCCGGGCCCGCGCCCGCCACGATGCCCGACGCCGCCGTGACGGGCCGTGCTCGCCTCATCCCCGGCATCGTTCGCCTCACTGCTGGCCGCACGCGTCGCCGTGTCAGTGCCGTCGAACCCCGAGGAGGCGTCGCCGGCGGCTGCACGCCTGTTTCCGCCGGCGCCCGGGACGCGCGCGCCGAATGGGCTGAACGGTCCTCCCCCATACGGACCGTAGCCCCTGAACCCGAAAATGTCCGCGTCGTCATCGTCCGCACAGAGGCTCGACTCGGAGACGGTGCGGACCCTCCGCGGGCCGCGCCAGTAGCCGCCCTGTCGCTGGTCGGTGCCGGGGAAGCGTGACCACGGGCGGCGTTTACTCTCGCGCCGTTTCTGAGGCGGAGGATGTCGTTGGTTTTGTCGGCGCCGGGATGCGGGATTCACGTATGGCGTGTTCGACTCTCTTGGTGGCGACGACGCGGGCGCGGCGCTAGATGTTCCATAAGGGCTACCATTTACCGCCCCCGTTGTCGACACGCCGCTCGCGGCCGTGCCAGGACGAGATGCGTCGTTTACCGGTCCTCTCCCGCCCGAACCCCCTTTACCACCAGACGGGGGCAAGTTCTGGCCGTCCACCCAGTCTTCCGTCCTTTTGTTTCGCGAGGTCCCCGTCTTGCCTGTTGGACCCCTCTGCGGTTGCGGTCCCCCACGTGTTGGAGGCGACTTCTGATCGTTGGACTTGGACCCCGACTCGTTCCGCAGTGATCCGTCGTCGCGCGAGCCTCTTTGCCGTCTGTGCCGAGGACTGTTGCCGCCCTCGAAAGGGGGCATGGTCGACGTCGCTCCTTGCGTGCGGTCAATGATAATCTCCCTGCCCCATAGCCAGGCCTCATGGCTTTCAGCCCCTGCTGCCCGCAGTAACCGTCGACAAGTTGTTGCCGCGAGGTGACGCTCACGTTGTATCCTCACGTCTCTGCGCAACTTAAAGGCATGCTTAGCCAAACTCTCGCTCTCCACCATGATATCCCACTCCTCGGCGGCTGAGTACAGCCTCATCCACGCCTTCAGGACTCGTACCAGACGCGGAGGCGGGTGTCTGCCGCCGCGGTCGATCCTGTCCCATTGTCGAGCCTTGACGCCGACAAGCAGGTCCGAGATCGCTTGCGTGGAGCCACCAACCAAGGCGAGTAGGCACGCCTCGCATCCCGGGTGATTACCGTTGGAGCCCATCGGCGTAGGAAAGTCTTTGCGTGAGAGCTCCGTGAACAGCGTCTGGTGCGACCACAAGCTCGCCCTGCGGTCCATTCTATCGAGCCAGCGCTGCAGCGGCGCGACGAGCCCAAACCATGCGCCGCCATGGCGAATCTTGTCCGCCTGCCGTGTGCACTCGTCCACTACCATCATCGTGAGCTTGCGCACGATGCGCGGGTCGAGCACCTTGTGTGTTTGGCATAGGTCGGCTCGCGGTGGGCAGAATGGAAACCCGAGCTTGGCCGTGCCCACTGCCAGCCGCGGGATCAGCTCCCTCGGTCGGCGGAGTTGGCGATCGAGGCGCCCCAGGACACTCCGCTGTGATCGATCCCATTCCCTGCTATTCAAGGAGCTGTCGTGGAAGAGAACTCGGGCGAGCTGTTGCAGGTTCTCGTCGGAGACTTCCCCAAGCCGCCCATCGACGTCAGCAATGATGAGCTTTCTCGAACCCTTCTTGGAGTTTTGAGGCGGCTCTGTGCCCCAGCCTTTGCTGACCATTGTTGGATAGTCGGTCGCACCTCGCTTGCCAAAGAAGCTGGCAACTTGTCAGACAGACACAACAGCACTGTTGATTACGTCGTCTGCAAGAGAAGCACAGGAAACGACTATTCGTGGACGATCAGGGTCACAACATCTTTTATGCCGATCAATATGGTCATAGACCAGAGAGGCACGCGAGACTTTCAGCGCGGCAAGCAGCACTTCGTTCCCATTGGCAAAGGGGAACGAGTGGTTTGCTAAGTCGCACTAAACCGTCCCCAAATCACAAGCAGCCTGTACTGGTCAGCTTGTGCACAAACGAGAGGAGCTATTCGCAACTGACTGGTCAGGTGTTTCCACTCATGTTTGCTATGTGTCGAAGATGATGCTCACAACCTGGAAGTCAATCATTCACGGCCAGTTGCGGAAACATCGACGGGCAAACAGCTGATGCGCCTCCGGTTGTCCTGTGATGTTGTACCGAGCAGCTCGCGTCTCCGAGGAGCGGACAGACATTGGTGTATATTAGGTTTCGACAACCATACCTCCTCGTCCTTGTACGCCACCGTCCAGAAGGTGGCCCATCCTGTGTTCACGAGGGTCCTTTCTGATACCCTACAGAAGTTCACTTCCAAGGTTGATGGCTTTCCATTTCGGAAAGCCAGCAAGACGAAGAGAATGATACCGCAACTAATACACTAAGTACAGTCGCCTTTCGCTGACAGGGTCGATCTTCCAGCAGGAGTGTTATCTCGCCGCCGCTGTGCATCGGCCAAACATTGACTTCCCAACTCCATGGTCATGCTCGTTTGGTCGTTATGTAAAATCAAGGAAATGTGGCCTAGGGGCTTCTCTCAGACGAACTGGGCGCGTCGCAGATGCTCATGCTCGGCCGCCCGTTTTCTCTCGAGGCGAATCTTGGCTGCCTCTGTACCGTCATCAGGATGGGCCATCTCTTTGAACCATGCGTGGTTGAGTGCCTCCTTGGCGGTGATGCGATGGGCAGGATCGTAAACGAAAATCTTCCCCAACAAATCAAGGAAATTCTTAAGGAACGGCGTGTTCGAAGGGATGATGTCCTGCTTCTTGGTCAGCACTTGAGCCAGCACCGCCACCGGGGGTCAAGGAATACGTACGTGCAATTGCTTCATAGCCTTGACAAACCTCCGAGATCCACGTGTAGTGTCTGGCGTCGGATAGTCAAGTTTGAGCCGCTTGAAATACCTTGAGAGCATGTCAGTGTCGGCGCCAATGCGCGATGATGACTTGGAAGCATACTTGGACGCGGGATTCCCGCCGCTGCGGGTTGACATCTTGTTGACTGCCTGTACCAGGTGGGAGTCGATCCTGCGACCGACAACCGCCTCCATCATGGCCAAGTGTTCCAAGTTGTCGTGTGTTTGGAACAAAGCGTCTCCAGTAAAGAATTCAACCAGAATGCAGCCGATGCTCCAAATGTCGCATGGATATGACCAGCCCAGCCCGAGGATGATTTCGGGGGCTCGGTAATGCCGAGTAGACACGACCGAGCTGTGGTATTCGTCCTGGAAGGTGGCTGATCCGAAGTCAATAAGTCGAATTTCCGTATCCAGGAGCACTCGGCGCTGCGTAGCCTGACGGTTTATGGTTGTCGACGACGACGGGATTTTGCGGTTATAAGTGAACGTCTGGTAGCCAGCGTCACACAGCAGTATATTCTCCGGTTTGAGATCGGTATGGATGAGATTCAGATCGTGCAGAACTAGAGCCGGAGGGTCAGTGGTGGAACAAAGAAAGAGACCTGAAGTACTCACAAGCAACACTTGTGAAGAGCTGGCGGGCAAAGCTCTGTATCTGACTGTTTGGAAACGGTACGAAACCGTTCCCCTTGAGAAAGTCGAAGACACTCTGGCCCAGCAAGTCCATGACGATGCAAATATGCCCGCGATAATCGAAGCAATCCCGAAGGTGAATGCATCGGTTGCGGTTGTCTTCATCATTTGCTTTCAACGTGGCCAGGACGCGAAGCTCGATACGCGAGGCGTCGCGGTACTTTTGAACCGATCGAATGATCTTGACCGCAACGGACTTATTGCGTTTTCGCTCACGGGCCTGGACGACCTTGCCGAAGGTGCCTTGGCCAAGAAGGCGCGTGATTTGATCTAGTCGACCGTTAGACCGACGAATCGAAATAAATACCCGGACAAACTTACACTTTTCCGTGAGCTCCGCATCAGGAACAACAATGTAGTGACCATCGTCGTCGTCGACTTTGTGATTCTTGTCGTGATGTCGCTGAAGAAAATTGTTAGCGCTATGCATTCCATCGTGTGGTTGCTGGGGTGGAGGAGGTGATGCATTGACGGGCAATGGGAAAAGTACTCACATCGTGGACGACACGGACATGCACCTCGGAGGCCTTCTTCGGCGGGTACGCAGGTGGCTTGTAGGTGAAGAAGGGATCACCAAGTCCATCGACGTCTCTCCGCTTGGCCTCGTTCGCAGCCTGGCGGGTGTTCCGCTTGCGTTTCAGCGGTGCCTGGTGGCCATCATCGTATTGGCTATTTGATGACAACGACGTCGGAGCAGTAGTGTGCAGCGCCGAGTTGGTGCGGTCGCTGGAGATGGTGGAACCGATGGGTGTGGTGTTTTGTAGCGGCGTGCTTGCGTGTGACCCGACGTACTGTACGTGATAGCCGGAGGCTCGGCTGGCGTCCGGCCGGTCATCCTTTCTCCTCTTCTTGGCCGCCGGTTGGGGTTGGGCAGGAAGAGGGTCCCGGACAGCGGCAGCGGCAGCGGGAGCGGGCACGACAGTGGCGGTGCCGTTTGTGATCTTGCGGCCAGTATTTGGCTCGGGCTCGGGCGTGTCGTCAATGACGATAATCTCCGAGGGCAGGCCGTTGCGGTAGAAACTATTCCAATCGGGCTCGCGGGAGCGGCGGCGTTTCCTCGACGGCTGGTCGCCCGCCATTGTGGATGGCGTGTACGGCTCGCCGTGACGAGGCACGGGAGGCGGATTCTGGTCGTCGAGGGCGTCCGTGTGGTGATGTTGATGTCGATGGCCGGGCTGGCCACGGAGGTGGTCGTGCGGAGGGGGACGGGGCGCCGACGCTTGGGACGTCGCTACGCCATCCGCCGCACCAGAGCCCGCAGTGACAGGCGGGTAGAGGGTGACGAGACAAGAAGACGACGGGGTCGAGGGCGCCGGGGGCGGCAGAAGCGAGCTGGAAGTAACCGCGGCGACGGCAGAGCGGTAGTTTGGACTGTTGACGGCTGGCGGGTTGGCCGCGAGAGGCTGGTGCGGATACGGATGGTAATGCGTGTGGTGCGAATGGTAGCGAGGGAGCGTAGCGACGGCCGTCGTGGGCGTCGACATGCTCGCTGCGCGGTTTCCCCCTTGGCTGCGGGCGGCAGTCGGCGGGGGTCGATGGGTTGCGGGTGGGAGGGCCGCTTCGACTGGGCGGCGGCGGCGTTGTCGTCGTCGTCGTCGTTGCGATATGGAAGGGGGCGGTGGCAGCCGCGGGTGAGAAGGAACAGGATCAAAGCATTTCTCGATGGGATGCCGGGCGAGAAGGAGACAACGAAGAGGAGGCGACGGATGGCGTCGAGGAAAATAGAGGGCCGGCGAGAATGCGAGCCACTGCACTATCAGCGACGTAGCGCACGCCGCCAAACCCGCCAAAGCCTCCAGTGGACTGGCGGGCACGCACGCAGTCCCGTCGGGTTGGCGGTGCACCAGCGCAGCAGGCGGTGGGTGCAGGTGGCCCTGTCACCTCAGACTGCTGGGCTGCCCTGCCCTGCCCTGCACTGTCTGGGCTGGTACCGTTCCTGCCGACCACTGGAGACGCGCTGGGGTGCAGGTGGTCTGGGCTGGGCCGGGCTGGGCTGTCCCGGAGCAGGCGGCGCTGGTTTGGCCAGCCCAGTGTTTTTCGCAGCACGCCGTGCTTGGTTGGTCGGCGGGCCACAGAAGGGGGGCGCCGAGTGTTGCAACCGTGAGGGCCAGCCGGCCAGCCAGCCAGCCAGGGCAGGTGATGGCTCCCGACCGGTCCCAGGTGGACAGTGCAGACACAGTGCGATTAACACCGACAACGTGGCGCTGTCGATTTCATGGCACGGCCGAGCCACGCGCGCCGCCGCCGCCACCCCCTCAACGCCGGCGAGTTCGTAGAGGCACAAGATTTACGGAGCGCCTCCCCCCAGTTTTGACCACAACGGCAGTGCATACAAATGGCGAGTCCGGGTTAAATTGGAAATCGTCACCGCTGTGGCAGGGATTCCTCATTTCGGGGTCTCAATGTCTTGGCCCTGGGGCGCGGCGGTGCCTGGGGTGAGCTGATTGAGGGCGAGAGGGAGGGCCTGCCGGCAAATGGATGGCCTGAGGCAATCGACGGGCGGCCGTGCCGACACGCACACGGCCACACGGTGCAGCAGGACAGGCTTGCCTCTCGCGCCTGCCTCCTCAATCCTCATCCGCCTGGGCAGTCCAGTCGAGTCGGTCTTGCCAGTCTCGCGCGTCAGAGCGTCGGGTCCCCCACAATCAGGCGAGCCCCAGCCCAGGGCAGCACTCGACCTCACCACCCGCCTCGCTCACCGTGGCTCACCTCAGCGTTCCACCACACACACACACACACACTTGGGCCATGCCGACTCCGCGTGACGGAACCATCCGCGGGTGACGGGGGCGATGGGCGGATGGGATGGGAGAAAGCCCACGCACCGCACGCACGAGGGCGCCGGCCGTGTGCCTTGCACGCACCGCTCGTCGGCTTGCCGCCCTCGATACCTCGACCTCTCGTCCCGCAAAGGCGCGTCACGTCAGCGGGCCAGACGCCAACAAAAGGCAATCGGCCATTGTGGCCCCGCCGGCACAGGGCGCTGGTCTGGCCCGGCTTGCCTGGCATGGCATGGCATGGCATGGCGCGGTACGATATGGCACGGCGCGGTCAGAGGCGACGGCGGAGTCGACCCGCGGGGCGGCCGAGTCTGGCGCATGAGGTGTCGGACATGACCTCCTGCGTGCCAAGTGCTGGAATTGCAGTACCACGAGCACTTCCGTCGTACATCGTAGAGTGCCAGGTGCTGGCCTCTCCTCATCAGCTGCGTGTCGGTGCTGAGATGCCATGGGCGGCCAGACGGGAGGTGCTAGTGCACGTCACCAGGGATCTGCGCTGCCTCAGGCGGCCACTCCACTGTAGCTGGCACGCACGCAGAGGCATGAGGCCACACCTAAGTGACCTCACCACCGCGGCGGTCCAACCTCACGGGTTTCAACCCCCGCACACGTCTGATGATGATGGTAGTGATGATGGTGATTCTGCTAATGCCGCTCATACTGCCCCAAGGTCATCCTGGAACATGTCAAAAGGCTAGTGGTCTGCAGCACGGGGTGCTCCGACGCTGGCAACAGCGTCGTCACGCCGCGGGGGACTCGCGCTTGTGTCCGCGCCAGTGCGCGTCCGTCCGCCAGGCCGCCTTCAGGTGCGGCCCATGTCGGGACCCAGTGTGACGTCCCGATCTCCAGTAATAAAGAATGGAGCGCTGAGGACCGACGGAAACGTGTCGAATGCGCAGGGCTGCGGCCTCATCCCCCATGTTTGTTGGTGCACGTCACGTCACCTGCAACGGAAGCCCTGGCAATCAGCCCTGGCCATCAGTACCCGGGCGTGTCCTGGGCGAAGCGCGTCCATCTGGCTTGCTGGAGTACAGTTTGTCTGTCCCTCCCATCCACGCCGCACACACGTCCTCACCCCCCGCGTGCTTCGGTGACTGCATCGTGCGTACCGTGCGGGAATTGGCACGGTATTGTGCCAGCCCAGCAGGTCAGTGTCACTGCCGGCACGGCACCCGTCAGCTCGGTTGACCGGTGTCGTGAGTCGGCCATCACACCAGCAAACGATAAAATGGAGACGAGGAAATTGCGCTTTGTCGCCCTGAAGTGCTTGACTTTATGTCGAGACTTTGCAATTAATTCTCTATGAATGCCTCTCTCGGTGCCTGACTTTATCTTCCGTACCCTACAAAATTCAGTCTGTGGCGGTGCCGGACCGGGACTGGGCGCCGGCAAGTCCGCCATGATCCATCCTTCCTTCCCCAGCCCACCACGCTTGGAAGCGCACCAGAACCGTCTAGGCCCCCGGATCCAGTTGGTGGTGGCGACTTGTGATGTTGAACCACACGAAGCCTCACCTGTTGGGTTGCCAGTTCTGACCTAATATCAACATTCTTGAGTGTTCTCAACTGATGTCACTGTCCAGCTTGGGACATTCGGTGCATTCGCATGGCGCGTACCGTTAGCCTTCGCCCTGAAGCGAAACGCTGTGTGACGGTTGGACGAACCATCCTGGTAAAGTAGGGTACGCGCACGCCATCTCGTTGACATTGTAATTGTGCAAAGTCTATGTAGACACTGCATAGAGTAGTCTAAATAACTTGATTTATCTGCATCATCCATCCCCATGCGCCTGAGTCGCGGGGGAAAGCGCTGAGCAAGGGGACAATCGTCCACTCTCTACCAAAAATGCTCACTGGTCGCTGCCGTCTCTGTGCACCATCTGCTCTGCTCTCTATGCCATAATTCTGATGTGCAAGCGATGCGTCTGCTCCGTGTACCAAAGTAACCACTCGCGTGGCAAGCCCCTTCATCTTGGTTCACAGCCCGCGGTTGAACCAGACCTTTCCGCCGCTCCCACCCTTTCCGTGGAACTCCTCTTCGAGACTGTCGGCTGAGATCTGTTGCTGCTGCGGGAAGACGGCCAAAGCCAATGGAAGAACCGCAAAGGACGTCACGGCAATCAGGCCCAGGTTCAGCCCGATGGGGATCGTCGTCGCAACACGGGGCCTGGCCTTGACCCATTCCTTCTCCATCAGGTTCTTGTACCAGGCTGCCTTTTGCTGGATGTAGTAGAGGATCATGGGCGGGATGATCATGACGGGACTGCTGTTGAACACGCGGCTAGCAGCCGTTTCGTACACGGCGAGTTTGGCCGCCTTCTGACTCCGGCCCAGTGACGGCACGTCGCGCTCCGACTTTCCTTCCTCTTCCAGCTTCTTCTTTTCCGCCTCGGACAGGACCGGCCGCAGATCGATTCCTGTGTCTATCTCGCCTCGTCGCATCAAATACGCGTTCAGAGCGCCCGCTGATGCCACGGCCGCAAAGGGAACCAAACGCTTCAGGACGTTCCTAGTGCCGTCTGAAACGCGAAGCCTCGGCACCAGCCGCGTGAGGCCGAGGGCGACGGAGCAAGACGCCGTGACGGCAATGGCATATGACTTGGCAAGCGTGGCGGTGGTCATTGGCGACGACTTGTTCGCATTGGCGCTGTTGATGGCCACGTTGACGGACTGGTTGGCGATCTGCCATCCGATCACCCCCGTCGTAGAGAGCCCTGGTTGGAGCATGCCCAAAGTAACGACAAGGTTTGTCAGGACGAAGCTGGACATCCTGAATGGAAGAAACACTGGTTTGCCAGTATCTGAAGATTTATCAACGCCTGGACCTGTATAGGGCATCTGTAGCGCTTACCGGGATGCAGAGTCGCATCGACAAGGCGCTTCGCTTCCCATAGTTCGGGTGTAATGTCGGGCAGCTTGCCAGTCTTGTAGTCCGTTACGAGTTTCTTCGCCCGGTCGAGTCCAGAGCTGCCGGCAAGAAGCGTGCTGTCAAGCAATCGACCATCAGTATGTTTGTTCTAGTTCGTGAAACGCGGCCATATTCAAATGCTGCCGTAGCACGGCGCGGCGCCGAAGGCGCAAAGCCGTGCACGGCGCATGTCCGACATGGCGCCAGGCGCTAGTGGTACGAACGCACCTAGGGTTCGTGATGCCAATTGCATGCCGTACGCGACCCATGTATGTGGACAGGTCATACTGCGAGACGGGCAGATCACGACTGCCGGGAAGCGAGGCCGACATCGCGACGGAGTTTTGACAAGGCTGTCGCAGCGCTTCGGGTGAGATGCCTGGGCGCAGAGGACCTCGGCGTGAAGCGCCTCAGGTTTCAACTCCAGCGTGCCGCGATCGACAGCTGGGAAAGTGCGTGGGCGGTGTGGTGGTGTGGTGGTGAAGAAAGACGCTGACCAGCGACATACCGATGTCGGGCGTTGGGTGTTCGGTGTGCCTCGTGCCGTGACTGGCCGCTTTTTTCCGGGGCCGAGCCCCGCAGCGCGGTCGCATTAAGGGTCTACCCGCCCGAAGTCCCGATAGTGGAAGGAACGAAGCGAGAAGGAGCGCCCGCCGCTCCCGCATCGTCCGGATGCACATGTAGTATAGCATCATGTTGGAATAAAAGTGCAATTGCAGCAAATGCCAGCAGTGTACGCGCAATAAATCATTGGGTACTAAGCAAGCGTAGAAGACGACGGTACAGTGTCAGCTGCCGCCCTGGGTGATAATATGCGGTACGAAGTACGGAGTACATTGGCCCCTGAAAAATGAAGAGTTGTGTGGCATCTCCGGCCCCCTGTGTGCGCCACGACAATTGCGGCCAGCATCCTCCAGCAACCAAGCCATATAGTCTCTGAATACAGCGTGATTCCTCCGAATGACATGCGTCAATGCTCCCGAAAAAAAATCAAGGGGTCCGCGACGGAGAACTCGTCACCTCGTCTCGGCTCAATGACATGGAGCCACCCAAGACAACGGCAAAATATATCTTGACGAGCTCGTCTGCAAAAAACGAAAGCGATCGACCGCGCCAGGAGCTGCCTATCTTTCCAAATATCCGTCCGTAGTGAAATTGTGCACAAAAAAAGAGCAGTCGATATCTCGCCCGTCACCTCGCCCGTCTCGGCTCAATGAGCCACCCAAGACAACGGCAAAATATATCTTGACGAGCTCGTCTGCAAAAAACGAAAGCTATCGACCGCGCCAGGAGTCGAACCTGGAATCTCTAGAGAGTACGATTGACAAGAAAACCGAAATCTAGCGCCTTAACCATTAGGCCACGCGGCCGGAATGTTCCACGCAACGCTTGTGGCGTGCGGGGGTGACCGTGGCGATTTCTGCGCTATTTTTGACTATGTACGTTTTAAAGCTGATAATGTGGACCCAGAAGTCCCCAATGACCGGGCAGGTCGCCAGCCAATGCTTCGCATGTAATCCGAACACCCGCGCCAACGAACCGGTGCCTACACGGGCGGTTGGCAACCTCTCCAGCTGTGAGAGTATAGAGAGCTCGCCAGTGACGTAGCTGCGCAACTGAAACATGGAGAACATTCCAATTAATAAATCAATGAAAGCCAAGCTGTGCATATGCGGCGTCTGTGGCTCTGGGTTCACATATCCCACCCACCCTCTTGGAATACGACCACCCTCAGATTCACCCGAGACACGATCACTTTGAGATCTTACCTATGTATATGTCTCTTACATGAGTATTTTGACACGTGAAAATTCACATCAGGAGCTTCGGCGTTAGTACTGTGTCGTTGTATGCACAATATCCCGTGGTAGTGTAGGGGAAGTAAGGTGGGAAGCAAGTCGGCTTCGCCGACCTGCTTCCCGAGGCAATAGGAGCACGTCCCAACCCGAAGCATTCGTGAAATGTTTCATAATAGAAAGAATAATCAGTCTCTACCGGAACGCTGCGACTCGCGAAAAGTCTCTCTTCCCTTGTTCAACATATGTACTTCGGCAGCTATTCACTGTGCCTGCCGCTCATGCTCCATGCCCCGCTCTGTCTAATCTTGGCCGTAGTGTCGAGAACATTTCTTCGCATGTCCCATAATAATGACAATGAGTTGCAGTCGTCCCCTGATCATAATGTTACTTCTTCTTGTTTTCTTATCATTTTCTGCAGCCTCGGAGCTACCCACCCAGTTCCTAGACAGGATTGGTGTCCCTGGACGACACTGAATGGCAGGTCGCTGTATTGGGATGACACTGCATTCATAGAGACACAGAAGAAAGGTGATCGCTGGAACGGGCGTCGTGGCGGAGACTTATTGTTCAATCATGCTATGCGTTCAGCCTGATCATTGACAGTACATACTAGGTCTGCAACCCAAAATCATAGTCATGCGGATCCAGACATAAGGACCCTCTAAGAGAGTGCCAGAACAGCGGTCGTGCCAGATGGGAATACGACTTTCTGCTCATGCCCTGCTCAGAGGAAGCAAAAGTACGTCGCGCCTCCTACCGAGCCAGTCATCACTCTAATGTGCCATCATGAAGGTCACGTTTGTTTTACCGAATGCACAGTGCCTTACTGAGAAATCCATAATGCCGCATGTTAGCTACGCCCCTTAGATGCTATGCGAATAGTTTGGGAGACTGTGGTAGCAGTAATGGCGCTGGGCGTTGCGGTTGAGGGAAGGCGTCCCTGCAGCTTGAGAGCAGTCCCTCTCGCAAGGCTAAACATAAGAGCGCCAGTACGCGAGACTGCTGGTAACACATAGAAACTCTCTCCACGACAGATACGCTTTATTAATGACGGTGGTGGCGGTGGCGGCCGCAATCGCAATGATGGCTTGCAAGAGGAGACAGGGCGTCGTCACCGACGACAGACTCATATCTCAGAGACCGTAGTTACTCATGAAGGAAATGAACGGGCATCTACAGCTGGGAAGCAGGGGTGTGAACAGATTTACTTTGAATTGACTACCTTCGGGTCCATATCGTGCCATAGTAATGGTCGGGTCGGGGTGCGTGTTGTCTACACTGAACGACGATGCATCTTTGGCACTCGCTGAGTTCGACGACGCGAGCGAAGGCGCCATGGAACAACCGGCAGGTGGGGACGTCGTCGGCTGGTGTCGCCTTCTCCTGGGCGCATAGGGATGCCGTCTTACCCGTCAGCTGCGCCCAGCTGGAGGGCGCTCCTTCCTCTGAGCTGAACCGGCCATGCACAGGCGTCTTGTCATTTGAACTCCCCCCTTTTTTTGAGACTCTCCTCGTCCCCTTATTTTCTCTCCCAACTTCTTTATCTCGCACTGTCTCTACGAGTGACTCTTCCGCCTGGCCAGCTCCTTTGCGCTGTCAGTTCTACGTCTTCATGACCGATGCGTTATTGTGTACGAAGTAGCGTTTCTGTTGAGCGCGGGAATGAACACTGCTCCGCAGAAGCTCGGAACGTAAGGTCAGTTCGGCCGTTCAAGCTCAACTCGGGCCAGACAGCCGCCATGATCGGAGTGGCCGTGACCCGCCCTCAGCAGCGCAAGTCGGACATTACCATCACGCCCCCAAGCTCAAGCAGGCGGAAGATCCTGACCCACGAGAGAATGGCGTCAAGTTCGAACCGACGTTTGACCGAATGCGCGCATCATCACGCCTCCTCGCGTCGGCTTCCCTCAGGGCAACGCCGGCCCCAGGTTCTCTGGCCGATGGCATCTACGTGGCAAGACTTCTGGCGATAAAACTTCGCCCCCCTCGTCAATTGGGCGTTCACCGTCTTAGGCTGTTGTCTCGGCTTTCCGCGGTTGCAGAGCGTTGCCGGGATGTTCCAAACGACCCCCTTCTGTCACGGCGCGAAGTGTCGCAGCGATGCTCTGCTTCTCTGTTGGGGAAAGGCGGAGGGAACCGTCGTCGATGAAGACGAATCAGAAAGAATCTCCATCACAAGGCGTGTGGACTTGCGACGTGGGACCTGTCGATGTTCCGCGCAATGACGCCCGCGAGCTCCCGCCCAGCACCACGTCTGCATTTTTTCGAGGGTGCGAGCTCGACGCCAGACCGACGACTCCCGACAGGGACCCGAGAAGCCCAGGACGAATTCCGCAAGGACCTCAAGGCCCACCTGGATCGTTTGGCATCGGAGAAGAGCTCGATGCAGACGGAGCGAGTCAACCTACAAGGCGACTTGCGTATCGAGTCGGAGCGGAGGGAGATGCTCCAGGCCAAGGACACGGCCCGATAGGGACCTAAGAAGCCTAGGATGAAGTCCGCAAGGACCTCAAGGCCCACCTGGATCGTTTGATATCGGAGAAGAGCTCGATGCAGACGGAGCGAGTCAACCTACAAGGCGACTTGACTTGCGTATCGAGTCGGAGCAGAGGGAGATGCTCTAGGCCAACTACACGGCCCTTCGGGGTGAGAATGGTGAGCTGCAGAAGCACGGGATATGCCCCAGGCCAACTACACGGCCCTTCAGTGTGAGAATGGTGAATTGCAGAAGCACGGGGAGATGCCCCAGGCCAACTACACGGCCCTTCCGGGAATGGTGAACTGCAGAAGCACGGGGAGATGCCCCAGGCCAACTGCATGGCCCTTCAGGGTGAGAATGTTAGACTGCAGAAGCGCGGCCAGAGCCTCTCCGAAATGGCGGCCAGAGCCTCTCGGAAATGGCGACCAAGCAGGGCATTCGGACGTATTGAACTGTGGGAGCGCGGGAGATGCTCCAGGCCAAGGACACGGCCCTTCAGGGTGAGAATGTTGGACTGCAGAAGCGCGGTCAGAGCCTCTCGGAAATGGCGGCCAAGCAGGGCATTCGGACCCCGAGTCGGATATGTAAAGCGGCATGTCCTGGGACTCCTGTATGCGGTCGACTGCGGTTTGGCAATGAAACACTACTGGCTGCATGTACCATCTCGTTTGGCAGTGCACCTCACTTTTAATGAATGGCTCTGAACCCCATCGCGCACCCGCCTGAAGCTCTTGCTTTGTTGGTGTGCAGCACGCTCAGAGCCTTGGGGGAACCTTTCGCCGGTGCGCTGTTGCCGACTTGAATGAATAGCAGCGTGTACAAGCTGTCGCGCCGTCATGATCGCCCGCTGCGCGGCCACCTGGGATTGACGGGTCGCTTTTCTCGTCATCGCCAGTGTTCATGGCCCTGGTGACTCTGTGCAGTCGCGCAGATGCTTCGCCAACATGTCGTTGCTTAAGCATTTTGGATACCATACAATCCGAGTACAGCGTGATCACCTGGCCCTCGAAGATTGAGCACCATGGCTTCGCCATAGCTCATTCGCTGCCCCATTCATCTCGAGATCATTATTGCAGCCTTGTGGCCTGGGTGACGATATCGTTTGGCTCGCGTATGGCGTACACCGGCTTGAGCAGACACGTAGTCCGACGGGCCCAATCATTTTTGGGGGGGGGGCAGCGTCCTCAACAATGGAAGTCGAGCTCCCACAGCGGCTCGTTGACTCATGTCCGGATAAGGTACCTAGGACAGGTACCTACTAATGTGCCTTCGTCACTACTACCTTAGGTACTTGAGGTAAGTACTAGGTACCTAAGGTAATGTAGTAAGGTACCTGGTAGATAAGGTACCTGGTATCTACCTTAGGTACTCCCGTCTGTGTTCTCACCGTTGGCGGCGCATGCCACCGCCTGCAGCTGGCAGCCAGATAGCGCAAGCTTGAGGGTCTTGTGGCCATCGTGGCTGCCAAGACCCAACACCGTGCTTGTGCATGGGCCGCCCACACGGCGCCATTGCCCCAGTGGGCTCCCACTCTTTGTCTCGCTATCGCCCCGCGGCGCGGGTCAACTTATGGACTCCGCGATGACGGGCCAGATAAGTTTGCTGTCCCCTCCTTTGTTTACAAAGTAATAAATAAAATAAAATAAAAACAATACAAAACAGTGGCAATCAACAATGAGCTTCAAGCCGGTCTCATGGACGATTGCACGGACACTACCACCGGCCAGAGAAGCTGTGGTGGAATGTCAACCGTGTTACTGCGCACTGTGTGAGTGGACCACGCGTGGTTTTGGCCTAGTGTCAGGTCGCGCATTGGAAGGTGCGGGCTGGCTGCCAGCTGTGCGCAGCCGCGTCACCCAGCAGTCAAAAAACATCCTTCTTGGTGCAGTCGCACCGCACAAGAAGCCGCGAATGGTTCTCTAGACTCATGTATTCACCGCCAGAGACTATCTGGCTCGCAGTAGAGAGCAGAAAGTTGTCGGAATCAATGTCCCTATATATATTCCATTGGCGACGGTTGCTCAGGTGCGCTATGGAAACGTTGCGGGCGTCCCGCTGCAAGACGTACCTTTTAGCGAGACTGAACACTGTCAGTGGGTGTCTCCTGCCTTGAGATGGAAGCCAGCTCGGCATCCAGGCAGCCTATCGCTGACTCTGGGTCTCTAAGACGAGTAGTTAGCCCGCGTGCCACCCGCCCGCCCGATCTACTGGCTATTAGTTAGCCTACCTGCCTGCCCGCTAGTTGGTTCTGGGCCCGGGCGGACCGACGGTATTCGTTAGAAGATTGTCGTAGGCCCGAAAGGGTGTGCTACCTTGTTAGTTCTTACTGTGGCTCTTTGGGAGTGAACTGAAGACTGATCCTTATAGTGGCGGCAAGTTGGATATTGTTTTGCGAATCTCCCAGACCTGTCGGCATTTACGGCGGTGGGCCCTCTGCCGACCGAACACGCACGGCCGACCGACTGTCCATCAGCCTTCCTGCCCGCCTGGTGACCCGCTGGCTTTGGGCCCGGGCAGACCGGGAATACCCGTAGCAGTCCCTAGAAGGACTTTCAGAACGACGATAAACTGATTATTGAATGCAGAGCTAGATCTCGGAAAGTGCCCGCCCGGTTTGCATCGCGGGGGTGCGCGTGGCCCATGCTGTGAGATTCGGATGTAAGCACTGAACCTTGAAGCTTAACTCGCCCGGGACGGAGAGCGACTTAGAACAAGAAAGGGGCCGCGTTTTTTTGGCCGCGGTGCCCGCTAAAGAAGCGAACAGGGGAAGTCTACCCAAATCTTTTGATGATTGACCAACCGGTGCAAGGCTTCGCTCGTTCTCGTCGGGCACACCGTTGCGGACGTTCCATCTCCCATACCAGCCATGCTTACGAATGGTGCCAGTCGTTCCCTTCGTGCCTATCTTCAAGTGCCCAGGTCCAAAATGGTGTCCATAGTCATTCTAAAAAGCAAATAGATCTTGCACATTGTGCCAAACGGGGACCCAAAAGCACGCTGCAAATACACCGACCAAGTCTTGTATAGCAGCTTCGACCTCCCTGGTACCAAGGGTGTCAAGTGGTCAACTTCCCCCCCGCATTCGAAGCAGCCCCGCGGCCCCCAACACAGCGCAACCTCGGCCCAAGACAAATAAGAGACGAGGACAAGCCGCTTCGAATTGGGCCAAGTTTTATCATGCCCGTCCCCACGACCAGTCATTCTCTTGAACCGACTTTCCCGTGGGGACGGTCGCATCTAGCTTATCAAGGCACCGCATCAACCTGGACTATCGTGCTTGGTAATGCATCGACAATCGAGGAGGGAGGGGCACAGTCGAGCAAACTAGTACAGTACCACCTCGAGGACCGGCAAACGCCATGGCGGGCGAATGGCGGTACTCGCTCCGGGCCGGGGCTCTCCACCGCAGCGCCATGTCTGTGAGTCTGTGACGACAAGCTCCATGCAAGCCGTCCGTCAGTCCGCCTCTCTCACAACAAGGGGGCGCGATTCGACGGCCCGAACAAATCTTGGATTCACCACCATCCCCCTCCCAAACAAAAAGAAGGTCAGAGCCAGATGGCAGCGCGGCTGTTTCGTGAAACTGTCCACAACCACTTCGCTCATCCCCATCCCTTTACGCGGGTTCGCGTCTTCGGCACTCCGTTGACCCCCCGCGCGGCACTTACACCAGCGTCATCGTCATCGCCGACCGCCTCGGCCGCGCGACCATTCACCATGTCCCAGCCGGTCGCCCGCAGCCGCCACCCGGACTTCAAGACGGTCGAGGCGTCGCGCCCGCCGTGGGACGACACCGAGCGCTTCCACTACACCCGCACCGTCAACCCGGACTGGCGGTTTGGCGACGGCGCCAACCGTCTCGCCGCCGCCGGCGATGACAAGACGCAGCCAAAGGACCAAGAGCAGAAGTCCCAGACGAAGCGGCACGTCGCCATCGACCCCTATGCCGAGGGCCGCGCGCCCGGCCACAACTACAAGCTGCTCATCTCGGCCGTCACGCCGCGGCCCATCGCCTTCATCAGCACGCTCGGCGCCGACGGGCGCGCGGTCAACCTTGCGCCCTTTTCCTACTTCAACATGATGAGCCACGACCCGCCGCTCTTCGTCGTCGGCTTCGACCACGGCGGCGGCCGCAACGCCCGCGGCGCCAAGGACACGCTCGCCAACGTCCTCGCCACGCGCGAGGCCGTCATCAACATCATCGGCGAGGACTTTATCGAGGCCGCCAACGCGTGCAGCATCGACGCCCCCTACGGCGCCTCCGAGTGGGACGTCTCCGGCCTCACCCCCCTGCGCGACTGCGAGACGGTCCGCCCCGCGCGCGTCGCCGAGGCCGTCTTCTCCGTCGAGGTCAAGGTCGACCACGTGCGCGAGTATGAGCGTCGTGGCGGGGGCGGCAAGCCTGGGCAGCCGGGCAGCACGCTCGTCGTGTTCGAGGGCACGCGGATGTGGGTGCGTGAGGACGCACTGAACGAGGAGCAGAACCTCGTCGACGCGGCGGTACGTTTCACCCTCTAGCATTTACACCCTCTAGCCATTCGCCCTCTCGCCCCTCTCTATGCGCCCCTCGTGACAGGGCCGTTCCGAAACTGACAACTCACAGGTCCTGCGCCCCATGAGCCGACTCGGCGGCATCACCTACGGCAGACTCACCCAGGCCATTGAGATCCCCCGTCCTACGTTTGACAAGGACCTGGGCGGCGAGGAGGGGTTGGACAAGCTCAAGGGGCTGAAGAACTAACGCGAGACGGATTGCACATCAGCATATTTGATCATAGACTGTGCGCGAGCCTAGCAATGCAAAACTCATAGACGGCAGAGGCGGCATGTCGTAGATTGTTGTCATTCATGCATGGACAGTCATTAGATGGCAAATACAAAAAAAAGAACGCCAGTGTAAGCCCATGCCTCTTCTGCTCCTCGCAAACGCGCACGACACGAACCGTGCCCCTTTCCTAAAAATAAAAGCTCTGTCCCGGCTTGGACACGATAAACTCGCAGCCAAGGCGCGCCTCTTTCTCGTGTTCGCACAGCTGCTGCAGGATCGTCTCGCCCACGTCGGGCCCGTCCGTCAGCCGCTCTTTGACGTGGATGATGACGACTTGGAGCCCCTCGAGCGGTTTGGGAGGCGGCACGCCCGCGTCCCGGTCGAGCTCCTCGGCCTCTCGCAACGACATTTCGTCAGTCGGCGTCGCGAGATGGGGCGTGTCCGGCGAAGTGACTTCATGCACCTTGATCGACGACGTAGGCGGATGCGGCTTGACGGACTTGGGCGAAACGGGTTCCTCGGCCGGGGGCGAAGCCGAGGAAAACGACGAAGTTAGCCGGCCGGGGTTGGGGCGACCTCCGAGTTCGTCGCTGATGCTCGCGAGCCGCTTGCGCTTGCGCGTGTCGAGGGCCTGCAACCTGCGCGCCATCTCCGTTTCCGTGGCCAGCACAGCCAGCTCCTCGATGATGAAAACGGGCTTGAGGTGACCATACAGGCGGTCGTTGCTTTGCGAGTCGTCATAGCTGCACTCGATGAAGATGGCGGCCATGGTGCCGGCCGCTACCTTTGGCGCGGCCTCCTGCCAGATGGCGAGGTTGCGCGGGTTGAGAGAGATGCTATCGGGCTCGACGTCGCCAAAGATGAGCACCTCGCGGGAGTGGCCGGCGTCCTGGATGAAGTAGGCGCTTGAGTCGTAGACGCAGTACCGCTCCTGCACCTCGGGAGAAGCCTGCGGAGAGGCGCCGCCAAGACCGAAGGCCGCTTGGCCCAGCAGCGTCTGGCTCCGGGTCAGGGGTTGCGAAGACGGCGCAGAAGGCGGGTAGTGCACCGGGTTGTGGTGGTTGAAGGAGTAGAGAGGGTGGCCGTCGCGGCGCGAAGTCTGACTCGATGCATCGTGGCTTCCAAAGCGCGGAGAAGCGCTCGAGGCGGAGGAGCCCCGATGACTGTGCCTCTCTATGCAATGGCCATGGCTGACGCTCCAGGTCTTGACGAGGAGGCCGTCGCAAACCTCCAGGTATCCCTTGCCTTCCCCGTCGCCAAGGGCTGGGCTCCCACCCTCAACCAGTCGCAAGTAGGTCAGGAGGCCCGCGCCATTGTTCTCGTCGCTGAGATTGGGCCAGATGACATTGTTGAATATGTGGGTTTTCAGAGCATGGATGGTGCTGGGCAAGCCGGCCACCTTCTTGGGACGAGAGCCGGGCAGGCCGGCCGTGTTGACGACGAAGCCGGCGATGTGGTCGAGGTGTGGGTGGGTGATGAGGTATGTGTCGACGAGGGTGCGGGTGACGTGGGCGGCGTTGGACTCGGCCGAAGCGTATGGCAACGAGAGGCCTTTGAAGGGGCCCGAGGTGAGTGTGTGCGGCAAGGCCGCAGGCGGCGACGAGGCAAGGGCGTCGCGAAGCAGTCTGGTGATGGCGGAGAGGTGCACGCCGGCATCGACGGCGACGATGGAGCTCTTAGTCCAGTTCTGCGAGACGGCTCGTACGAGGAAGGCGGTCGTGTTGGATTCCTGGGGGCCGCCGCCGGAGCCCTGGAGAAGGTCAGTTACATGCGACGAGGGACGATCTGGGGAAGGTGGTCGTGATGGCGCGCATCAGCAGTTGACCATTGCGTCGCGCGTGGCATGCCGCCGTCCGTCGCGCAACCCCAGCGGCGGCCGCACAGCGCAACGTCATCGAGCCGCCGGCTGTGGTCGCAAGCGCGTGGGGAAGGGCGCGACCTGCGGTGCAACAGAGTGGTCGGCGTCGCGCGAGCTGCACTCCACGTCGGAGACCCACGGCCGTCCGCCGAGTGCATGATGAGCCGCGGCTTGGCGACGTCAAGGGCACCTCGCGAGAGGAAGGGAGACACACCGAGGGCGAGAGATGTACAGATCTTGGAATGAGGCCAACGTACCAGCACAATGACGTGCAGGGCAGGACTCGGCTCCTCCCCCATCGCCGGTCTCGCGCTTCGCGGGCGTCGTGTGTCGCGAGCGGCGTCAGTACGAGTACGAGTACAGGCGAGGTCGGCGTCGTCGGTGGTGGCTGTCGCGCGTGCTGCAGGTGGATCGCCGACGAGGGTGTCGTCACTGTCGTCACTGTCGTCACTGGCAGGACAGGCAGGGTGTCGCACAAGGCTACCGAACCGAGTCGACGTCGCGGGTCTGGCGAGATGTGAGATGAGAATAAGAGGTTGCCCGCGAGAGAAGCTAATCTCAGTCTTTTTTTCAGTTTCGTCCGTCCGGGGCGTCGCGTGCTTGGCCCATGAGGAAGGGCTGCCTGGGCTGACGATCGGCAGCGGCAAGATGTGGCTCCCTCTTGACGATAAGCAGGCACTGCGAGGAGGGTTAGTGCCGCTTTCGGGCAGCGCGCGGCGCAGGGCAGACTGGTGAGAACAAGGGCAAGTGAAACGGGGTAAAACTAAGCAGCGGGAATGGCTTTACGAGAAAAGGAAAGAAGGGAAAACGCCCGAGAGCAAGCCAAAACCAACCTTGATGAGGTGCAGGTGAGTTTGCCCGGTGCGCACGAGGCGTTCGAAATTCAACGGTCGCCCCAACCCGAGGTAGTACCTAGGTAGCTGAGGTCAACAAGGCGGTCCAGCAGTGCCAGCAGTGCCACCACCGGCACTGGTCCAGCAGCAGTCGAGGTCCCGGCGGCGGCCGCACGTGACGGAATCGGTGCGATTGACGGATGGACTGAGGCTCGAGCTGCGTTCCAGCTGCGGTCCACGGTCCACCAGCCCCGAGCTGATTGAAAGAGGCTTGTCTGTGCGGGCGCAGGGTCCAGTCTTGACTCTTGTCTGTGTGCTGGACGCTGGACACGCCAGAGTGCCCAGGGCTCTGCTGGATCGCGAGGGGCAGCAGCTCCAGGTTGATTGCTGGCTCCTGGCTGTTGCCAAGGGCAGGGACAGCAGGGAGCCTCACCTTGCGAAGTACCTACCCAAGGTACGCAAGGTACGCAGGTACGAGTACCTTACTTTAGGCAGGGCAGGACAGGGCAGACAGGCAGAAGAAGTCGCTCCGGGCGGTGGACCTGCTGGAGTGCTCTTTCCTGCTCGCTCGCCGGCAGCTTGACTCTCATCTATTTCCAACCTGGAACTCGGCGCCTCGAAACAACGGCCCTTTTATCAACAAGCAACCCAGCTCCCTGGCTACCTTCCCACGCTACTCGGTAGGTACTTCGCGCTTGCTGCCCTTTCCCCGCATCC
Source organism: Purpureocillium lavendulum (assembly GCA_029168975.1). Classification (NCBI taxonomy): domain Eukaryota; kingdom Fungi; phylum Ascomycota; class Sordariomycetes; order Hypocreales; family Ophiocordycipitaceae; genus Purpureocillium; species Purpureocillium lavendulum. The sequence goes on from JAQHRD010000001.1 coordinate 5,518,356, forward strand.
ACGCGCCAGTCGCCGCCGCATGTCGAAACGTGGTCGACTCTCCCCGACCGTCCAAGGACGTTTATATCGAAAACGCTCCGAGTCACCACCGAGAGCGGGCAGCCCATGTCCTCCTCTCTCCCATCGAGCAGGCATCTTGACGTACGGGCTGCTACTACTTCCTACTTCGCACAAGCTAGCGCCGTTGCCAGCTGAAGCTCCTCCTTCGGCGTTGCCGTGCCCGCCTGCATGGATGGGGCGCGCTGGTGCATGCGGCATGACGCCGCCCACGCCCAGGGTCCTCCCCCTCAAGGCCCCCCCGAGATGCCCAACAGAGGGTCGATCCATCGTCCCTGCATGAGCCCCACGGACGCCCGTGTCTGTGCGAGGGCCTGGGACTGGGGATGGCAGAGATGGCTGGGCCGCCGATGCGGGCCTGCGGGGGGCGTCGCATCCAACGTCGGCTCGTCCGGGCCCGCCATCCACCACAACCCACCCCCCTGCTAGCCTGGCTGTCAGATGGTAATCATGGTATCCTTCATCGGTATCATCGCCAGTCTCGTCGGCGCGTGCGAGTCCCCCCCGGCGCGCAGGCAGCTTGCGTTGCCCCGGGGCATCTCCGTGTCGTGACACGGCATGCGTCGATCATGGGGGCTGCGGGAGGAGGTGGTGTTGGCGGCGGTCAAGGTGGTGATGCATTGAGCGAGGGAGGAGCTGCTGCCGGGACGGCCTGAACTGAGCTACAATATACATGTTCTTCCCCGGCCCCCGTGCGACAAGCATTGGGGTGCGTCCGTCATCCGCCTCGTCTGCGCCGCCCTCGTTGGCTGCTGCCGATGCCCGCCCGCCATGTCTTCAGCAAGACCTCACATGTCGTGCGACGCCAGCCCGTCACAGCTCCCCGGAGAGCGCCTTGTCTCTGAGCGCGCGCGGGCGTCGACGACAGCTCCCGACGCCCAAGGTCGACGACGCCAGACGCCCTGTCGAGCCAGCACATGCAGCCTAATGCAGAGATCCGCCGACTTTCAACGTCAATCCCAGCCGTTGCCAAAAGTCAAATCAAAGCCCGCTGACCGAGAAGTGCGGAGCAAGGCACAGGCCGTTGCCGGTCGCCAAAATGTCGTCTAACCCGTTTCCCCCAAGCCCATGCAAGGCAAGCCTCCCAGAGCCAAGTCAGGGGGCCAAAGCCAAATCCTGTGCCGCAAGCCATGCATACGTGCGTATCCTGCAAACGCCAATCGGAGTGGACCGCCCTTCACGGCAACGCCTCTTTTCCGAGTGAATGTGCCGTCTGCTCGAAATTCACGGGGTATCTCTCTGCCCTGTATTCGCCATGCCCGTGCATGCAAGCATTCCATTGAACTCCGTAAACTCCGTTGCTCAAATCAGCGCGGTGACGCGCCTCGTCCTGCGCAAATTCTCAAAAAACGCCTTAGTGTCCCGTGCCGGCGGGAGATCCTTGGAAAAAAGCAAAACAAATCGATCGGTGGGGGCCGCGAGGCCGATGCTCTAACATGAATGCGAAAAGCAGACGGTCGTCCTTGGTGTGTGTCGTCAACCATGGAGCGAGGTAGCGGGGCGAAGCCGTACAGGCGTAAGCCGAATGGCGAGAAACGTTCTCGATCTCGCATCATCTCAGCTGAGCAGCATCTTGTAGGGAGGGGAAACAATGCAGCTGAAGCGAAGAAGCATCTCCTTCCGAGCCACAGCTTTGGGACGTCCAAAATAGCCGCGAGAGCGCGGTGTAGACGCAACGAGAAGCTTCCTCAGAAGCCTACAATGTCAAACAAGAAGGGTGTGAAACAGCAAGGCGGGGAGCCGCGCCTTGAAAGCTACGCCTTATCATGTAGCGTAATGTCCGAGTGTGCCGGAGCTATGGTGATTGGTTAAGTCGAGGTTGAGCGGCTCGCGCCGGCGATGTTGTTCGAATCCTGGCCTGGATCGTCAGATTGGACCTGGCCGTAAAAGGTGTCCTGCCCGAAATCCTCCAAGAATTCCGCAAAGAGGTTATCTAGTTTCTCTTCCTGGTTCGTCTCGGGTTCCGGAATGCCTGACAACAGGTCGGGGAGGCCGCCTGCAAGAAAGTCCTCGAATTCTCCGCTGTTTGCTGCGGGAATGGCCTCAGTCGTTTGCTGGGCACTGTTTTCGGCGAGAAACGCCAGAGCCTGGACTGGGTCGGCTAGCGAGATGTCCTCCTGCTGCGTGGTAGTGACGGTGGGAGTTGGGGGTTCTGTTTCGGCACGTCGCCGTTTGGGGCTCGGAGCAATTTCTGCCGCATCATCTTCGTTGCGCTTTCGTTTGGGCGAGAGAGGCTGAATGTGCTGCACCTTGAAAGGACGCTCCTCATCGTTCTCGCATTCTCCATCGCGCTTTCGCTTCATGCCTATCGGGTTCGAATGCCCCTGAAGTCTTGTGTCGACGGCGTCGACAGACTTGCGGCGCTGCACCTCCTGCGCCCTGGCCAGGATTGCTTGTTGGGCAGTGAGGCCTCTAGCCACCATGCTGCCTCGTACTACTGGCCTTTTCAGCGGCGATTGCATCACCGCGGGCGCCGCGATTCCGGCGAGCGGGCTGCCGAGAGGGTTAAAGTATTCGTGGATGGGCGAAGGCGGAGCCGGCGTAGTGTCTCGCCATGAGCCTGGGTTGAGAAGGTCGAAGAGAGGAGCTTCTTCTTTCGTTTCGTCGGCGATAGAGCCATGAGTGTCAATGTTTAGCTGAGCCACTTTCTTCCCCTGCTCGGTCATCGCTTGGGCGCCGATTGCTACTCCTAAAACACTCCTCGTCGTATCGGTCTTCGACGGCGTGCTGTTCATCATCTCTGCGCCGAGGGCGTGGGCAAGTCGTCTCTTCGCAGGGAACATCTGTAGACCTGAGGCGGGCGAGCGATCCGGCTCGGTGATGAAAGATGTCTCGTCGGCAACAGGGGACCAACCAATGCTCATGGCATCGTCCATGGATGTGTCACACTCGTCGTCGACGACAATGACCTCTTGCGGCTGCTGGCTTTGTGAAGTCTTGGCCGCGGTCCTGCAACTCTTTGAGACGCGCGCAAAAAGCCCCAAGTCACCAACATGAACGTCAATGGTTCTTTGTTGTCCCGTCTCCTTGTTCTGGTTCCGGTTGGCTCTGGCTCTGTGCCGCGCCGTTGTTTGTTTGTCCAGATGGTACCTGACGAGAGCATACGACAGCGACTGCCTGTGTTCTCGGGGTCGAGAGAGTGGACCGCAAACTTCAAACTCGGCTTCGTGCTCTTTGAACCACTTCTCGTAACAATCAGCGACGATGTCTCGATCGGAGTCACGGTTGATCGCCATGACGTTGGTCATTTCCTTTGGCAGGTGTCGGGTCTCAGGCAAAAGGCGGCCGCTGCTGTGAAATTCCATCGGGTCAAAAACCTGCTCGAAGCACCAAAGGTGCAGCACGCCGGCCATCTTGAACGGGTCCTTGGTTCCGTTCGAGGTCAGGCCCGGGAACTCGTCAAAGGCGACGCGAAGCCAGCCGGAGGAGATGGTGCGCGCGTTGAGCGGGCACGAGGCCCAGCGACACTTCTTATCGTCGTCATCCATGCGGTCGGCGCACTGCGAGGGTGCTTGCTGCAACCACATGCAGCATCGTGCGGCTTTGACATACTGACGAAGCTCTTCTGTGGTGAACGCGCGGCCGGTGGTAAGCTGGCACTGTGATGTGTACGTGAAAAGCGGCTGGCCGTCGGCAGCGGTCGGGCCAAAGGAAGAGGGTGGCTGGATGTGGGTTTTGTACACCTGCAGAGGGTCGGTGCGTGCGTTCTTGTTCTTTTTGGCGTTGCGGCTGTTGTCGACTTTGATGTCCTGATCGACATCCGAGAGACCGAAGCTGTGGCCCGGCTTGCTGTCCGGTTGATGGGGAGCGGGGATATAGCCTCCTGTCGGGCAGTATGCACCACCTTGGGCGAACACAGTAGTGTTTTGGAAGCCCAGCGTGGCACCTGTACCAGACGTTTGAAGATATGGTGTAGCCGTTCGCGGTTGAATCAGGGTATGATGAGGTTGTGGCCACTGGCCTTTGGTTCCTTGACCAGCCGATGCTGGGATGACCTGAGAAGCCGAGAGTTGCGAATTCTGAGGGGTTTGTACCGCGATGCACGGGGTTGCCGCGGCTTGTGTCGTCTGAAGCCGTTCAAACCCACCCTGCTGTGGTGGGCAAATTTCAATCTGGGGATCAACGGGCACATCCGACTGAGCGCCATTCGTCTGAGCATCTTGTGCAACTTTCGTCTTGTTATCTCCAGAACTCTCTTCGAGGCCGAGAATGCAGCTTGGGCTCTGGGTGCTGGTGGTGAGGTCGTCATAGACCAAGGGCTCGTCGATAAAGGGGGCCCCAACGAGCTGGGCGGATTGGTCTTCCACCGCTGTTGGGCTTCCGTATGGGGGGATCAGTGACTTGATGACATTCACCGGAGGATAGGTCGGCGACGGGTTTCCATCGCGGTCGACGTTGGGCGCTCCGTACGGAACGAAGAAAGGGTAGCTGGGGAAGCTCCGAAAGCCGGCTACTGGGTAGTGGTTGGGAGTCGGCTGGGGCTGTGAATTCGGCTTGGATTGTTGTTTGGCCAGGGCCAAGACCCGTGACTTTCTCGTCTGTGGCTTTGCAAGAATAGATCCAGAGCTTGGGTAGATGGGGTTGCGCTGGTGAGGTTGCTGTCGATTTCCGTCAACACCAAACGCGTGACTCGCCTTCACCGAGGCGTGCGAATGCGACGCGTGAATTTTGTCTCCGAGACCTGGATTCACAGGCGGGAAGTGACGCCGGGCGGCATAGCCACCAGTCAACGCAGGTGCCATGTTTGCTTGACCGGGTCGGGGTGACTGATATGGTGGTTGGTGGTGGCGATGAATCAAGGCGTGAGGGTGGGGAGGAGAGAAACCAGGAACCTGTGCGTGAGAAAGCGCAGGAAACACATCAGAGGAGGACGCAAGCGGGGTGAACAGACCGGTAGAGAACTGAACGCCTTGTTGCTGGGTTCCCACGTGGTAAATCGGCTGCTGAACCGGCGGCTGGCACTGCACGGCGTGCCAGTAACTTGGGTGAACAGCATTGTTTCCTACCGCGCACAACATTAGCTCGCCGGCCTGCCCATTGTTCCAGGTGTGCTGCAGAGGTTCACTAGGTAACTGAAAACCGACACCGTTCAGGGCATCCGGCCAGTCTGGCACAGAGTCAGGCGGAAGCCCAACATCGCCATTATTGAGGTTGAAGCTGCCACTCGCGGGCAAGACCGGCAATGCAACGTCGCCCAGAGAACTGCCGGCCCAGAAGTTGTCGCTGCTTGCAAGGCCGAAGGCTCTGAGACTGAATTCAGGGTCTGGTTTCGATTCTCGAGTCTGATTCATATTGTTCCCCCACGGCGTGAGAGAATGCTGCGAATCGCGGATCCCAAGTGTTGATGGCTCGGCGCCAATGGCTCGCGGGACGTCTGGTATCCGGAAAACATCGTTGACACCAACCCCCTTTTCGTCCTTCACAACTGCATCTTCATGTAGAGCCTGTTCAATGACAATGGCAGCCAGGTCTTTGTCATTGTAAAAGGGGGCGCCACTCTCCAGGCACGTATCCACGTCTTGAAGAAAACCGCCATTGCCCAAAGCGTCGCTTTGATATCCGTCCGCCTCAAAGGGCCCGCCCAGGAGGTCGAGATTTTGCACCTGAAAATCCGCGTCGTCACCGCCTGCAGTGATGTTCAAATGCGCATCAAACGTTGCACCCTCTGTGCTGGCCTGCAGCGCTGGGTTCTGGCCATCAGCCAGGGTCGGCGTCGGCGTCAACCCGACCCGTGGCGATGCTGGTGAAGACAAGAAGACGCCCGGCGAACTGACCATTGTGATTCCGCCGGACTGCAAAGGGCAAACATTAAACTGAAAATGTCGCAACTTGGCAACTGCCAGAGTTGTCAACGTCGCGGAAGGAGAGATGTGTGAGACGAAGACTCAACAGGACGGGACACAGTCTTTTATTAGGTCGAGACGGGACAACTACCTTGCTACTGAAGTTAAATGCACCGGCATTGTCTACCTCTAAGCCGCATTGAGAAACAGAAAATAGCTTGCGAAGACAAGGGACTACAGCGGGGAGAGACAAAGAAAGGCGGCGCTCTACGCTTGACACAATCGCGACACCACTTGGTGAAAGACATCGCAACCCAGTCACGTGGCCCATAACCATGGCACGAGCAGTGGCGTTGGGCCATCACGTATTGGTGCTCTGGTTCCTCCATCAGCGTATTGTTTAATCTAGTCCGGAAGCAGAAGCGTGATGTGATTGACTCTGGATGAAGCGCGAGTGAGAGCTCAAAGCAACTTCTTTCGACATGATCGTGCAGAACAGGTCTGCGTTCGCTTGTCTTATCATAGAGAGCTAGCGGGTCCTTGAAGAGAAGCAGTGTCACTGGGCGCCGCATACCACGTCGGGTGAGATCACGTCTCGAATCGCGTACTGATCATCGCCGAGGCCATCGAGGCTGCTGAAGATGCCCATTGCTCGTGCGTTCGCGGAACCCCAAAGCAGAGCAAGGCGCAGGTGCCCATGGCGTCGGTGCTCAGGGGTGACACCAAGACAGGTCGGAGTCCCCAGGCCAGTGTCGCTGAGTCCCACACCGTCGGGGCCTCAAGCCTCCGGTCGGGTTTGGAGTTGCGGTGGAACGGCTCAAGACGTCAACCAAGCTGCATTGATTGCGAAGGTCGTTGAAGTTGGGTCCTTGCTGGTCGGCAATCTCGGAGTCCGGAACCGTCAGGCCCGATGGCGCCTTGGCTTTCGGGCGCTACCGCCTACCCTGCAGCCACGCGACTTTTCTTCCGAAAGCAGGATCACGGCGTTGCGAAAGTTTTTGTGAGGGTTAGCTGGCGAGCGAATGCAGTCTAATTTACATGTGCTCCGAAAAGGGGCCAAAAGTTTTGAAGAGATGCTAATTGTGTCCGGATTGTGGCATCGCGGCTGCTGAGCCGCTGTCACCCTGCTTGGACGCGCGTGAGGGGAGGGGTGGCACATGGATGCGGGGACAGTGGCAGCGTTTGTCTCAGCACCCCAACAACCTTGCGACCTGCCCGTAATTTGGAGACACTGTTGCTTTCCAGAACGTAGCTGTCAGGACGTCCGATGCCTAAGGCACGTCAAGAGCACCTTGGACGACCGTGGCAGACGCGACGTTTCAGCGGCGCACCGTCCCGAGACTCGTCGATGCTACCTGACGAACCCCGCAGTTAACGCAGGGTCCGAGCCTCGAGGCAACCTGGCCGACGAAGAGCGAGCCATCCGTATCCCACCTTGCCCACCCCGTGTTGGATTGCCAGATTTGGCAGCGCCATCTTGGCTGCCGTGGCGGCACGGGTTGAAGGATCGGCGTTGTGACGCACCGACAGCCACGACAGGGGCCCGCCAGTCGAAACGCCAGCCTGATCTTGCGAGAGGAACTCTATGTACGTAGAGTTGCCACGCGCCTCGTCGAATCTGGTTTGCCCTGCGCCTGGTCCGAACGGGGTCGACAGTGGCCACTCCTGGCCCCTGCACTTCGTGCGAGGCATGGTACCTATTCGCTCCTCCGTCATGGTGGACGGCCTCGATGACGTTCCATTTTGCGACCGGCTGCCTGCCCAGGCCAATCGCCATACCAGTCCAACGAGGGAATGGCGCCCCCGTAAATGCCGCCGGGGCCCATGTCGGCGCATCTCGTGTTGCTCCTGGCCTGGCGCCGGCCGGATTCGCGGGCGGGCATTGGCATGGATGGCATGGACGGCACCCCAGAACTCAGTTGACGTAGGGCAGCCAGGCCGCCCGACGTCCCCGACATCGTCACTGAAAGCGTCCGTCCACTCACCCACTGGACCTGGGGCGCCCCAAGCCACAGCGCACCCCTGTCCCTTGGCTGCGGCTTGGTTGGCTTGGTGGGCTTGCTGGCCAAGTGGGCAAGTGGGCTGCAGGCCCGGGAGGCGGAAGGTGGGAGGTGGGCTCCAGCCGGACCGTCCAGTGACATGGTGAGCCGGCCCCTGTGGAGGTGCCCGCCCGGGCGGGCCTGGCGAGTCGGTGCGCTGGGCTTCCGCTGCTGAAAGCCCGAGCGCGCGCAGGCCCAGGCCCCAGGGCCCGTCAGCACTGGATCCGTCCAATCCAGTGCGATTCTCCCCCGTAAACCGACTGGCGGCGGCAGCATCCACGAACGTGAGCCCCTCGCCTGCCCGCCTGTCTTTCCCATCCGCGAGCGCTCCAGTTGTCTTGGCTCCAGCTGCCCGCACTCTCCCGCTAGCCCGTCCCGTCCATGCGCCTTCCCCTACGTCACGAGACTTTTTGCCGCTAAACACCACCCGTCGCTGCCACCACCACCGACATCAGCCACGGCGACGGAGGCACCCGGTTCTTGGACGCGCCAGAGACATGGCCAGCTCGCGCACCGCTGCCATCAGACACCCCATTTGAATATAGTTCATCGCCCTCCCTCTACATACGTTCCTCAATCTCGAGGCGCGCGCGCAGCCGACCCGAGCGCCCGCTGCCTCGCCCAACATGGCCGACTACGACAACCCCGAGCTCCAGGCCAAGCTCGACGAGCTCGAGCGCGAGCTGGAGGTAGGCAGGATCCGCTTCGCCCGGCTGTGTCAATGGCACCGAGCTGACATTGTGCTCTGCAGGAGGGGGATATCACAGAGAAAGGGTAAGCATGTCCTCGCGCTGCCGCCGTGCCCCGCGGCACCGTTACGCGCGCAGTCCTGTTCCTGACGCCCGCGCAGCTACCAGAAGCGCCGCACGATTCTGCTCTCACAGTATCTCGGCCAGCCCAGCGAACCCCCCGTCCCAGGACCGCGGTCTGGCCTGAGGATACACGCCCCCGACGACGACGCTCGATACGGCTCCAGTGATGGCCACCGCGCCACCGCCTACGCCGCCATCGGCGGCCGCGACTCCGACCCGGCCAGCCCCAGCTCGCCCGGCTACCGCCCGACCTCATCTTTCGGTGGACCTGGTGGTGCGAGCCACGCGATGCAGGACTCCAACCCTGCCGGGCTGTTGCGCCCTGGCGGCCCAATTGCCGAGCGGCCAGTCATGGCCGGCCGCGACTCGCTCTTCCTGGCCCCGGGCAGCGACGGACCGACGAGGAGCGGCACCATGGTGTCGGGTGACTATGCTTTCAACCCCGATCAGCAGGGCGCCTATCCCGACGCCCAGCAACAGACGCCTCAGCAGCAGTACTACGACAGCAGGACGGGGACGCTGCGAGACTCGCAGGGCTATTTCTCCGACTTTGCCGGCCAGCAGCACCATGACCAGCACCAGTCAGGAGAGTACGGCGCGCAGCATAGATACTCTTCGAGCGACGCCTTCTCGCCCACGGCTGCCATGGCGCCGCCGATGCTCACCGCCAACGACCTCCCTCCACCCGAGGTGCTCGAATATCAGTTGCCGCTCGAGCCGAGAGAGGTGCCGTTTGCCATCTACGACCCCCATGATAGCAGCACGCCCATGTCGGGATTTGACAACATGGCTGCCGTCCTGCGCCATCGAGCTCGAAAGACGGCCAAGGTGCCCGCGTACTGGGTGCTCGACAGCAAGGGGAAAGAGATTGCCTCCATCACCTGGGACAAGCTGGCATCTCGCGCGGAAAAGGTGGCCCAGGTCATACGAGACAAGAGCTCCCTCTACCGCGGCGACCGGGTAGCACTCGTATACCGCGACAGCGAGGTTATTGATTTTGCTATTGCCTTGATGGGCTGCTTCATTGCTGGCGTGGTAGCCGTCCCAATCAACGACCTGCAGGACTACCAGCGCCTCAACTACATCTTGACATCGACGCAAGCCCATCTGGCGCTCACCACAGACAACAACCTCAAAGCTTTTCAGAGGGACATTACCGCTCAGAAGCTTACTTGGCCTAAGGGTGTCGAGTGGTGGAAGACGAACGAGTTTGGCAGCTACCATCCCAAGAAAAAAGAGGATGTGCCGCCACTTACCGTGCCCGACCTGGCCTACATCGAGTTCTCTCGAGCGCCGACAGGCGATCTGCGCGGAGTTGTGCTTAGCCATCGCACCATCATGCACCAGATGGCCTGCATGAGCGCTGTCGTCTCGACGGTGCCAGGGAACGGGCCTGGCGACACATTCAACCCATCCCTGCGTGACAAGAATGGTAGGCTCATTGGTGGCGGCGCCGGGAGCGAGATTTTGCTGTCGTACCTGGATCCGAGGCAGGGCATTGGGATGATTCTCAGCGTTCTGCTCACCGTCTACGGCGGGCACACGACGGTCTGGTTCGATAACAAGGCGGTCGACGTCCCGGGCCTGTACGCTCATCTCATCACCAAGTACAAAGCCACCGTCATGATCGCGGATTATCCCGGCCTCAAGCGAGCGGCGTACAACTACCAACAAGATCCGATGACCACACGAAACTTCAAGAAGGGCATGGAACCGAACTTCCAAGCCGTGAAGCTGTGCTTGATAGATACCCTTACCGTCGACGGAGAATTCCACGAGGTCTTGGCCGACAGATGGCTGCGGCCGCTGCGGAACCCCAAGGCGCGAGATGTGGTGGCGCCCATGCTGTGCCTCCCCGAGCACGGCGGCATGGTCGTGAGCGTTCGCGACTGGTTAGGAGGAGAAGAGCGCATGGGCGTCTCACTCAAGCTCGAGCGGGCGCAAGACGTCGACTCCGAGGAAGACCAGGATGATAAGGATACCGACAAACCTGCGCCTTCCAACGGGTTCGGCAGCCTGCTCGGTGGCGGCACGACAAAGGCCGCAGAGCAAAGCGCCAACGACGAGATCAACGAGGTCTTGCTCGACAGAGAGGCGCTCAAGACCAACGAGGTCGTCGTGACCGCCTACGGAGATGAAGTGCAGAAGAAGGCAGTCAATAACCCTGATATGGTCCGTGTGGGCGCTTTTGGCTACCCCATCCCGGACGCGACTCTTGCGGTTGTCGATCCCGAGACGGGCCTCCTCGCATCGCCGCACAGCGTCGGCGAGATCTGGGTCGACTCGCCTTCGCTCTCAGGAGGATTCTGGGCGCAGCCTAAGAATACGGAGCTCATTTTCCACGCTCGGCCGTACAAATTTGAGCCGGGCGAGCCGACGCCTACCCCAGTCGAGCCCGAGTTCCTGCGGACGGGCCTGCTCGGCACCGTGATCGAGGGCAAGATTTTCGTCCTCGGTCTCTACGAGGATCGCATACGACAAAAGGTGGAGTGGGTGGAACACGGCCACGAACTCGCCGAGTATCGATACTTTTTCGTCCAGCACATGGTCGTCAGCATCGTCAAGAATGTGTCCAAGATTTACGACTGCTCTGCATTTGACGTCTTTGTCAACGACGAGCACCTCCCCGTGGTGGTTGTCGAGTCGGCGGCCGCATCCACAGCGCCACTCACATCAGGCGGTCCTCCTCGACAGCCTGACACGGCGTTGCTTGACTCTTTGGCGGAGCGTTGCATGGAGGTGCTGATGCAGGAGCACCACCTGCGCCTCTACTGTGTTATGATCACGGCACCAAACTCGCTGCCCCGCGTCATCAAGAATGGGCGACGGGAAATCGGCAACATGCTGTGCCGTCGAGAGTTTGACCTCGGCAACCTGCCGTGCGTGCACGTCAAGTTCGGCGTCGAGCATGCGGTCCTGAACCTGCCCATTGGCATCGATCCCATTGGGGGCATATGGTCACAGATTGCGTCCGATTCGCGAGCCGACATCCTCGCAGACGCAGACAAGCAATACTCGGGTATCGACCGAAGAGAAGTCGTCATTGATGACCGCACATCCACGCCTCTCAACAACTTTGCCTGCATCACGGACCTCATCCAGTGGAGGGTTGCGCGACAGCCCGAAGAGCTGTCGTATTGCACCATTGACGGCCGCGGCCGAGAAGGCAAGGGCATCACTTGGCGCAAGTTCGACACTAGGGTCGCGGCTGTCGCCATGTACCTCAAGAACAAGGTCAAAGTGCGACCGGGGGATCATATGATCCTCATGTACACGCACTCGGAGGAGTTTGTCTTTGCGGTGCATGCCTGCATCAACCTCGGCGCGGTGGTCATTCCTATGGCGCCGCTTGACCAGAACCGCCTCAACGAGGATGTGCCCGCGTTTCTACACATCGTGTCGGACTACAAGGTCAAGGCCGTGCTCGTCAATCAGGAAGTGGATCATCTGATCAAGCTGAAGCCAGTGTCGAGCCACATCAAGCAGTCTGCGCAAATCCTCAAAATCGCCATTCCCAATCTCTACAACACGACCAAGCCGCCGAAGCAGAATAACGGGCTGCGCGACCTGGGCCTAACGATAGATCCCGCCTGGATCCGGCCCGGATACCCTGTCGTTGTTTGGACGTACTGGACGCCCGATCAGCGGAGAATCGCCGTCCAGCTAGGGCACGACACCATCATGGGCATGTGCAAGGTGCAAAAGGAGACGTGTCAGATGACGAGTTCGCGACCGGTACTTGGGTGCGTTCGCAGCACGACGGGGCTCGGCTTCATCCACACATGCCTCATGGGCATTTACATTGGCACGCCAACGTATCTGCTGTCGCCCGTGGAGTTTGCGCAGAACCCCATGTCGCTCTTCGTAACGCTGTCTCGCTATAAGATCAAGGATACCTACGCAACCCCGCAGATGTTGGACCATGCCATGTCGGCCATGCACGCCAAGGGCTTTACCCTGCATGAGCTCAAGAACATGATGATCACGGCCGACGGACGACCACGGGTGGACGTGTTCCAAAAGGTGCGTCTTCACTTTGCCGCCGTGGGCCTGGATAGAACGGCCATCAACACGGTGTACTCCCACGTGCTCAACCCGATGGTCGCGTCTCGATCGTACATGTGCATCGAACCGATCGAGCTGTGGCTCGACACCAAGGCGCTCCGTCGCGGCCTGGTGGTTCCCGTCGACCCAGACTCGGAGCCCAAGGCGCTCTTGGTGCAGGACTCGGGTATGGTGCCCGTGTCGACGCAGATCGCAATCATCAACCCGGAGAGCCGCAGCCACTGCTACGATGGCGAGTATGGCGAGATCTGGGTCGACTCGGAGGCTTGCGTCAAGTCATTCTACGGCTCCAAGGACGCCTTCGACGCCGAGCGATTCGATGGACGCACAATAGACGGAGACCCCAACGTGGCTTATGTCCGAACGGGCGATCTTGGATTCCTGCACAACGTCAGTCGGCCTATTGGGCCGGGAGGTGCGCTGGTCGACATGCAGGTGCTGTTCGTGCTGGGTAGCATTGGCGAGACATTTGAGATCAACGGACTCTCGCATTTCCCCATGGATATCGAGTCCTCGGTCGAGCGATGCCATCGGAACATTGTGCCTGGAGGCTGGTGAGTAGCACACCCTGAAGTGAACCCTTACATGTCTAACTTTCTCGCAGCGCCGTCTTCCAAGCGGGCGGGCTGGTGGTGGTGTTGGTGGAAGTCAGCCGCAAGCCGTACCTCGCGTCGATCGTCCCCGTCATTGTCAATGCCATCCTGAACGAGCACCAGATCATCGTCGACATCGTCGCCTTCGTCAACAGGGGAGACTTTCCTCGGTCGAGGCTGGGCGAGAAGCAGAGGGGCAAGATTCTCGCTGGCTGGGTGACGCGCAAGCTGCGAACCTTGGCCCAGTTTGCTATTCGCGACCTGGACCCTGCCGCCATGGGCGAGTCTGGAAGTGGAAGCGCCGACTCTGGAGGCGACCCCAACAGAATCTCGACCGGCAGCATACGATCCGGAGCCCCGGCGGCTGGATCATCCAGCCTGAGAAATGTCGAGCACGCCCCGCAGATCTTGGAGCAGGAGGAATTCGAGCAGCAGATGGATCACATTGCCAATATGACGCCGGTGCAGACGCACGACAGCGTCGGAGAAGAGCACATGCCGACACCGACGGGTTATGCGCGCGGCAGCAATGCTGGCGCCGAGCAGTACCAGTACCAGCCAGCGAGCCGGGATGACGGGTACTTTGCCGGTAACCAATATGGCGGGGATGAGCACAGTGGGCCACCTCCCGTAGGACCGAAACCGACGTCGCATTCTGTTGAAGGTCAGGCGCCTCCCAAGATTCGGCTGCCCGGCGTAGACGGCCGCGAAGGGTACGAAGTGTGGAGCGACGAGAAGGACGAGGAGGAGGACTGGACGACCAACGCCATCATGCACATGAACCTCGCCGGGGATATGAACCCGCGGCAAGGGCACTGAGCGCGGCAGTTGGTGACTATACCACGGAAACCGAAGTGGACAGCGGGTGTGGGAGTTTGGGTATCAGCGGGCTCATGGGCCCGGCAGCCTCTCGCGTGCCTGCGATGGCAAGTACCATGTCATGAGAGCTGTAGCACATGATTCAGTTTTAAAAGTATGAACAAACTAATTCTCGAAGCTCATTGCCGAAGCTGGCTTCTAGTCAATGCCCCAGATGCGAACCGAACGCCAAGCTTCCCAAGCCTGTATCCAATGCCCAAATTTACAGTGTATCGTGGCCGGGGTTTCCCGAAAAAGGTGTTTTTCGTCTCCTACGCCTGTTGCGGCGTGCTGCGCGACATGCCTGGTCACCGACGGTCGCCGTGCGGCGTCGAATCGAGCTCGAAGCGCTCATCGGCAGGCGCCTCGACGGGAGCTGGGTTGTGCGGCAGCTCTTGAGGCTGCGGCGGAGGGCTGTTCGCGTTGGAGTAGGGGGGAACAGGGGTCGTCTTTTCGGGCGAGTAGGTGTTGTCGCGGTAGCTCCCTGGGGCGGTGGACGCAGCGGCGGCGCCGTGCTGGGAGTCGCCGAGCTCTGCTGCCGCGCCATTGCCGCGGGCGGCGGCGCGGCGACGGCGGCGCCACAGGAAGAAGGCGATGAGGGAGGCAGCGATGACGCCGAGCGCGACGCCGACGCCGATACCGGCTGCCGCGCCGGAGGAGAGCCCGCCGGACGAGGAGGCGCCCGTGCCGGGGTCGGACGTGGCGGTGCCGGTGTGCGAGGAGATGGTCTTGGTGGTGCCGGCAGAGGTGATGGTCGAGACGGGGACCTGCGGGATGTGAGTGTGAGTGTGACAGTGAGTGCGAGGAAGCCAGGGGGGAGGGGAGGAAGAGGAGGAAGAGGGAGAAGAGGGAGGAGGCACCTACGTCGGTGAAGACGGTGCTGTAGGCGCCGTCGTTGACGGGCTTGGCGCTCGTCATGAGCCAGTGCTGGGCGGCCTGGTAGACCTTTGTGTCGATGTTTGAGCTGAGGAAGACGGCGGCGCCCGGGTGGACGTCGAGGTTGTAGTCGGTGCCGTTGGCGACGTTGACGAGGCGGTACGTGTCGTTGCCCCAGTTGGCCACGTCCCACTTCTGGACGTCGCTGCCGTCCGGACTGAGCATGCAGGGGCGCGTCTTGGACGAGTCGGTCTCGGCCTGAACGCGGCACACGCCGAGCTGCTTGTTGATGGCCGTCTTGGAGGCGCGGATGGCGAAGCGCCCGGCCTTGCCGTCGACGGGTTGCTGTGGCGGAATTGTGTCAGCGTGCGTGTTTGCTTCATGATATGAACCCTTTTTACTTTGGACCGCGGGAAGGCAAGCTGTGTATGTGTGCGTGTATATAAAGGGGGGGCATGTTTGTTTGTTTGTTTGTTTGTTTGTTTGTTGGTTGTAGAGGGCGGACGTACAAACTGGTAGTATTGGTTCTTGTCCGAGGCAAAGACGAAGAAGGTGCCCTTATCGTCGCTCTGCAGCATGCCTCCAAATTTCTTCTTCTTGTAGTCGTCGACGCGGGCCTCGCTGATGTGGTACCACACATTGGGGTCGAGCTCCTTGGCGGGCTTGAGGTCCGACATGGCGGGCGATTTCCTCCTGTTGGGGACGCGGACGGCGTGTCGTCGATACGGAGGTTTTGGTGTTGACGATGAGATTATAAGACAGGAGCGACGACCCGCTGCGCACACCAACCGCGTGAACCAGTGCCGGGAAAAAAGGAAACCAGACGGAAAGGGAAGAAATATGGAAGAATGGAAAGAGAATGGAGGAAAAGGAGAGAGACAGAGCAGAACCGTCGGGATTGAACTGGGTCGCGCGTGGGATGGCGAGCGGGTGCGCATTCGTTGGAGACAATAACTGCTCTCTCGCACGCACGCACGCACTAGCCACATGCTAACTCGCAGTAGCAGGCGGCTCGACGATCGAACCGCGCTCAGCCTAGCGATCCTGTCCCGTCGCCAACATGGGGCCCGCGCGATGAGGCGCCAGGCCAGGATGCTGGGATGCCCCCCCCGATGGATCGCGTGGATCCTCACGTCAGCGTGCGAGGCAAGGCAAGGCAAGGCACAACGGAGATGGGGGAGCCCCGAGCTGCCATGCCATGTTGCAGCCCATCAGCATGTGGCATCGGGATTCGACGAGTGGAGAGAGGAGAGACACGACTTGCACGGGGTTGGAGGGAGCCCGGGGCGATCGGTCCGTGCTGGGGGCCGGGAAGCACATAGCTGCATCGTTGGAAGCTTGTTTTCCGATCCTGGGCCGATATAATGTTACGGAGTACAGTTCAATGGCGATACTTTAGCAATGGCTTGACAACCCCAAGGCGGTGTTCTCATTACGAATACATTGCATGGCGCCTGGTGCGTCGTGGCCGGCGGGCGAGCATGTGGCGTCCCGGATAGAGCAGGTGTTAGTCGATGAAGGCGATGAGGCAAATGAGACGATGAGGCTCGTCCACGACACGGGACGGGAAGATTAGAGATGGATGGGCGTGTGTGTGTGTGTGTGTGCGTGTGGGCTGGCGGGTGCGGCTCATCCCTTGGAACGTGGCGTCAGCCCTGGGACCGGGACCTGGACGGGGCTTGCACTTGCCGTCGCCCCCTGTGCCGGGGGCGTGCAAGTTGGAACCTACGCTTGGCTGGCCACTGCACTCTTGGACACTGGTGGTGGGCAGTGGGAAACGAACCTTTCAATCACGCCACGGCCCTGGCAGACCTCCAACTTTGGGGCCTCCTACGGACTACCCGTCGGCGGGGGCATCTTTGGGGGCGGGCTCTCTCTCCACTGCAATCAACAAGGCGCTGGTCTTTGTTCCAGAATCCAGTTCATTGATCGAGCGGCCTATGGTCAACGACGGGCTGGTGCTCGCTAGTTTTCCGGCGGGCAGTCTTTAGTGGCGACCTTTTGCTCAAACCAACGGGTACCTAGAATGCTTCGGGGATTCAGTTCGTTTTGGGTACGTCGTGGTGCACAACATGCCCACCCAGGTGGCCTTGTTTCGACGTTTGCCCTGCCGTTTGCGCCCGGCTGCCGACAGGACTTTGCGACTTGATCTTCCACGCCACGGTTGAGGTGAGTACCTACCTAATAGGTGCAGTGCAGGGCGCCCTCGACGTGCTCTCGCCACTCTTCCATGGGGTCGGGCAGTGCCATCCCGCCAACCTGGAACTGACCTGCAGCTTGGCCACAGCGCCTGTCGGCCCCCCGGGCCTGCTGAAGTTGCTGGAGCCGCCGGGGCTGAGACGCCTCTACTGTGCTGCTTCAACCTAACACGCTGCCATGGAGCCCCGGAGTGGGCGCAGCGGGCGGTAGCCGCTGGATTAGCGCCACAAGCGCGAGCCGGACCGGCCTGGAGGCCACGACGGCATGGACGGGTCCCGTCCCATCCACCTCACCTGTCCAGTCCACGGGCGTTCATCTGCAGTGATCCACGGGCCCCTCTAGCGCTCCCGTCGGAGCCCCCCACTGGTGCCTGGTGGTGCCAGGGGCACTCTGTTCGCCGCATGGGCTGCTCGGGCAGGACAGGCTCCAGGCCGGTTGTCTTCAACGTGCACACGGCTTGCACGGGAGCTTGCACGTCGTTTGTCAACATCCCGTTCATCCTTCGGAAACGCACCGTCATCTTCCCTTCATTTCGTTTCGGCGATAGCATCTCCAACAGCCCATATCGCAACTCCTTGCCTCGGTTCTCCACCGGCCCAACCTCGCATCCTCCCCACCAGCGACTCGCGAATCCCCGTCGATGTCTCACGCTCACACTTCCGCTGGCTGCTCGATGACGCCCCGGTGGTCAGACTTTAGCGGGCCTGCCCCCCGTTGATCACGTCCGGCGCCTGCCCCTCGCTGCTGCCATTGGCCCCGGCATCGCGACCTCCCCATCCGGCAGGCATGTGCAGTTGCTGATGGGCTGGCGCTGAGCCACCGTCAAGGCAGAGACAGAGACAGTGTATGTGTGTGTATGACTGACTGACTGGATTATCAAGCGCTTGTTGGATTCTCTGCCTGCTTCTATTTCGCAGCTATTCTTTCGTTGCCGCCGTGGCGGGCAGAGGGCCCCCACGGCTGTTTCATCCACGACGCAACGTTCACCCAACGCCAAGCGCGCGTCTGGCCGCTTGGCCGCTTCTCTGCTCACGATGGGTGGGAGTCTCGGGTCTAGGACCTCGACTGCGCAAACAAAAACTCATTCACCACCAGCCGCAGGTCCGCGTCCATGTCCAGCGTGTCCAGCTGGCTCGCGCGCGTCGACGCCGGCACCCCGTCCTCCTTGACAATCGCCTCGATCTTCTCCTTGAGCTCGTACCCGACCTGCGCGGCGTACAAGATCGGGAACAACAGATCCATGGGCTTGTTGGTGGCGAGCTGGGGGTTCGCTCCGAGATGGATCACCGCCTGCGACCGCGGCGGCACGTCGCGCAGGTCCACGCTCACCACGTTGTCCACCACCGACACCTGCGGCTCCGGCCCTTCGCCAGAGTACGAAGCACGAACCGGCCACGCCACCCTGGCGCTGAGCACGCGGACGTACCAGTTGCGCCGGAGGCTCGGGTGGCCTCCCTGGGTTGGCCCGATGGTGATGGTGCCTTCGGCTTGGCTGTACACGATGGGCGTCCTGATCCAGTCGGGCACCTCGGTCGCCTCCCTCTTGATCGTGATGCCGTCCTCGTCCTCCTCCAAGAGATCGAAACGACCGTCTGCTCCAACCGTCACGACGACTTCGAACCTGTCTGGGTTCTTGCCCCCATTCTCCGGCGTCATGGCACTGTCCAGAGGCACAATGGCACCCTGCTTCAGCAACACGGGGTACTTGTCCAGCGTCCTGTTGAGCCACAAGTGTCGGTCGCCATCGTACACGACGCCCGTAAAGTAGTCGACGTACTTGCCCGGCGGCAGCCACGCCCTCACCTTGCCCGTCTTGGTCGCCCTGTTCAGGGGGCTCGTAATTGGAGCGACAATCATCTCCGAGCCGTAGTAGTACTGGTTCGGGACGCCGTACGCCTCGTCGCGCTCCGGATGCTCCCAGTACATGGGCTGGATCAGCGGCTCGCCGTTGTCCTTGTCCGCCGCCCGCGCATTCATTGTGTGAATGTAGGGGATGAGCCGGTGCCTCAGACGGAGGAAATCGAACACGGCATCTCGCGGGCCCTGGCCCGAGCCGGCTGGCAGCTTCCACGGTTCCTTGCACATCCACTCGTTCTTGGTCGAGTGCAGGCGCATGATGGGCGAGAAGACGCCAAACTGCACCCAGCGCGCCGTCAGCTCGTCGTCGCGCTCGCCTAGCATGTGCCCGCCGATGTCGTGGCTCCACCAGCCGTAGCCGATGTTGCTCGCCGTCGCGGTGAACTCGGGCTGGAAGTGCAGCGACGCCCACGACAGTGTCGTATCGCCGGAAAAGCCGATGGGGTACCTGTGGCTGCCCGGGCCAGCGTACCTCGAGAAGATGAGCGGGTGCTCGCCGCGCTCGTCACGCGATCGGCTCGCGAGGCGCTCCGCGTTGTGCTGGTAGTGGAAGTGGTTGAGCACCCAAAGGGGGTCCACGTCCTTCATGTCCGTGTATCTCCCCTGCTGCCAGTCGATCCACCAGAAGTCGATGCCGTCGTCTTCGAGGTTCTTGAGTAGCGGGTCAAAGTAGGCCTTCAAGAAGCTCTTGTTTGTGATGTCAAAGGGAATCGTTTCCTTTGTTGACGGGTCCAGGTTCAGCTTGCGGGCGACCGCCTTGTACATGTCTTCGTAGCTGGCCACGCCTTCGGCCGGGTGGTCATTCAGCGTCACATGAAGTCCCTGCCTATGGAGCTCCCTGATGAAGGCCTTTGGGTCCGGGAACAAATCCTTGTTCCAGGTGTACCCCGTCCAACCAGACTGGCCAGACTCCTTGACGACATCGTCGGCCACGAGATGCCAGTCCATATCCACGACGGCGCACGACAGCGGCAGCGCGTGCTTGGCAAAGGTGCGCACGAGGTCCAGGTACGACTCGGTCGTGTACTCTTTGTACCGCGACCACCAGTTGCCCAGAGCCCAGCGGGGGAGCAGCGGCTGCGGGCCAGAGATGGCGTAGAAGGCCTGCACGGCGGCACGGTAGTCGTGGCCATAGCAGAAGAGGTAGCCGTCGATGCGGCCCTCGACGGGCTCACGACGCGGGGCGATGAAGCTGCCGTCGGGGGTGAAGAGCATGGTGCGTGAGTCGTCGACGCTCGCGAACCCCTTGCGCGACACCACGCCATGGCCCATGTCGACGCGTCCATCGACATGGTCGAGCGTGCGGTACGTGCCGCCGAGGGTCTGCTGCTCGTCGCCAAAGCGCCACACTTCGCTCGTGTGGCCGAAGACGCGCGCGAAGAGGGTCCCCGGCGAGAAGCGGCCCGCGGCCTTGCTGTACGTGAGGTGGAAGCGCTCCGTGATGATGTCGACCTTGGCAGGCGTTTCGCGGAGGGTAAAGTCGGGCACCGAGACGGACTGCAGGGCCTCATCGCGGAGCGCGGCAAAGGCCGAGGGCCGGTCCTCGAAGTGGCCGTCCGGGGCGTACTCGTAGCGCACGAGGCCGTCGCGCAGGACGGTGAACCGGAACTTGTCCCCATCGCGGCCGCCGACGATGGGCGTCGCGGGGGTGCGGGTGGGCGTGCGGGTGGACGTGCTCGTGGGCGTGCTGATGCCATTGCTGGTGCTGGTGCTGGTGCTGGCGCAGGTGCAGCTGCGGGCGCTCGACGGCTCGCTGGCCACGACGAGGTTGATGTTGTAGTAGGCCATGGTGACGACGACTGACGACGCCGCCTGGGAAGCAGTCTGGAGTCTCTGGGCGTGAGACTGCGGATGGCCACTTGGAGTCTTGGACAATGGGAGATTGGGAGAGAAGCGGGAGGACGCAGAAGATGGTGCGGCCGCTCTTCACCCAGGTCGTGGTCGGTCTCACCAACACGAGTACGAGTGTCCGTGGTGCCGTGTCATGGACTCATGGCCTCAATTGACGGTGAGGACTCTGAGGAGGACCAACGCAACGGGCGCGGCGTCCGAGGCGGCCCTTGGCCCCGTGACCCGCCACGGTGAGCGTGAGCATTGTTGAGGAGGGCGGGGAAGAAACAGCGGCGCATCCGCGCATCCGCACATCCGCCAGAAGGTTGCGGCTTGCTTGTCAAGCGTGTCTTGGCCGTGCATGCCAGCGCCAGGCAACCGCGGGGGGGCGGCTGTGCCTGCCGTTTTGTTGCGGTGTGTGCCGCGTCGAATGGCCGCCCGGCCTGACCCTCCAACTTCGGCCAGCCAAATGCGCGAGTCATCGACGTCGACCCTGACCTGACTGACCGAGGTCTGCCTCCCGCCGACAGTTTTGCGTCGCCGGAACTTGCTGCCCCGCGATGCCATCTCGAGTGTGTCGGCCACCCGTCTCGTGGCGCTCAACGGCCGCCCCGCTCGGCACCGACTTCGTCGCCGTGACCGTCGTCGCTTCGGCTCCGCGTTGCAATGCCGTGCATAAACACGCTTCCCGATCGGAATCTGCCCGACCGCCAGCTGGCTAGCTTGCATGTATGCTTGCTTTTTTGTGAGCTGTTGTCACCCCGACGGCTCTCCGTCGTCGTTGATCGTGGTGTGCGCCCATAGGCTCTGGTCCACTCGGCGAGGGATACGACCCCGTCCCGAATGTCGTGGGCCGGTAGTCGGGCGGGGACGGTTCGCATCGCATTCTGAGATGGCCCCTTGATGCAAGGGGCTTCAACGGCCTGCTGGCAGCCGAGGCGTTGCTAGCTCTGACTGGTCTAGTTGATCCCGCCGCTGATTGTCCAGCTGCCCGCGCCGGAGGACTCTTGTCAACATGCCACTGGACACATGCAGTGGCACGAAATGAGGCAGTGGAGGTGTTGCACTTCAGTAGAGTACAGCAACAGCATGATGTGAGCGATGCCATTGCGTGCATAGTGGAAATGACGGAGACGACGGAGACAACAAAGACGACAGGCATGATAGAGTAGACGGGCAGGACGGCAAGGGCGGGTATGACTGGAAGGACAGAGACGACAGGCACAAGGTCACGATGGGAGCGACGGGTATGATAGAGGCAAGGGGCGGGGCGACGGGGGAATAGAGATGATAGACATTATAGAAAGTGGACGCCGGACAGGCACATCGGGTACGGGACACTCACACACCAGTACAAACGCGACAACAAGGCGTGCAACCACGGAATCAAAACCTCCAGTTCCAGATCACCCCTCAAGCTCAGGGGCCGGGCAATACCTGACCTTGTCTCGTGACTTGCACGTCTGTCAGCTAGACAGGGCAAAGCCGGTGTCTAGTGTCATTCACTAGGCGGTGTTCATGTACAATAATCGTCTATGGAAAGGAAGCGATGATTCACGATTCTCCTAACTGGGGATTGTGACCTAGCATGCGGTTTTAGCCGGCGCTGCTGCTGCCCATGCTGCCGCCGACCCCGGTCCAGGAATGGGGGTCCAACTACCGGGGCGCCCTCCGGTCCGGCTGGCCGCTCGGCCCCACCGTGGACCCCACTCGCCCGGGGCCGCCGACGTTCAAGGTCAACTGGTGGCCACCGCAGCCACGCATTGGGCTGAATTCGACCACAGCGCTTTCACTATGAAATGCAGTAGAGCGACCCGGTACCCGAGCATGCGGTCTTTTTCCTTTTTACATCGGCATAGCAAAGCTGGAGCATTGCTATACATTGGTACTCTAGAACTCAGGCGCAATGTGTATGAGGAGAGCTACAGAATATCTCAGACTATCAACAGGACTATGGTTGAATGTTAATATAGGGTTGGAGATTTATGGGACAAGGACCGAAGGAAATCCACTGTGAACCGAGGCTCTGCCTTGCGGGCTGCTCCGTGTGGTAGGGGCGAGATTGAGCGACCCTTGGGACAATACCACAAACATCAGGCTGGCTGTAGGAGCAAGTACTGGGCGAAACGTAAGCCAGGCCAGTCACAGCACGAAGGAGTTTGTCCGCGTCTCATTGGCTCTGTATTGGTGCTAGTCTGCAGCTCAGGATGCATATCTCCGACTACGCCCAGCTGACCAAGAGAGGGCCCTACCAAAGGTAAAAAGAGACTTCTTTACTCCTCATGCTCATGCTCAACAGAAGACTTGACAATACGCTTGAAACCCTGTCGTCCTGACTGCTGTCTGGCAGCAGCAAGCGTTTGCCGCGCGTTGGGATCGTTGAAACCGCATCCCTGTTTCCCATTCTCACGCGAAACGGCCTTCGCGCTGCATACGCCGCCTTGGGCAGTTCCAGCGCAGCAAGCAGAGGCACAATCGGAATCGCTGATGCAACCGCCTGTTATGAACTGTCTGCCGGCTCCGTTGCCCACGTTTCGGGCTCCTGAAGGATCACCAGCAGCCAGGACGGTTGCGGCGACTTTTGGCTGATTAGCAAGCAACTAGCGCCTTCTGAGAGACAGGAAAGGACGTACAGGCCAAGATAGCAGTTATAGCAATGCGAACCATGTTGAAAGGATAAAGGAAGATGTGGGAAGGCGAATACGTTGCTGATGGTGGCGATATGTGACTCCTGTATTGGATAGGAACAGGAAGATGACGAAAGAATATGACGGCTGCTAACGTTCTTAAAGCAGGTATACAACAAAATAAGTTAATCGAAAAAGGTATAGTCGACACCGGGTCGTAAAATTGTGCTGTGAAATGTGGCTTGAAGGTCGAGTTGATGCCTGCAGTTGGTGGGAATATCGTCACCTTATATACGACTTTCGGTTTCTCGGACCTCAACCATGTGATCTAGAAGCCATAAAGAAGCTGCAACAAATCTTGAGACGATGTGTCCCAGAGCTTTGAGATGATTCGCCTGCGCTGGAAGTCGACTCCGAAACATCGCTGATGTTGGTCCGGATGGTCGACCGCAGGAGAAACTTACGCCGGATCTGACGTTTGATCTCCGTCCCAGGACGCCGTGGTTATTCAAGCGAGAGGCTACATTCAGAGTGGTCATATCTGTGGTCAGGGGTTGAAGAGACGGACCTGCGACCCAGTGTGGTAGTATCGTGTGACGGAAGCCGTTTGAGCGACGGCGGACCAGCGCCTTTTCCACTCATCTTTGAGCGCCATACTTCGGCTTCGGACGAGAAACCCAGACGCAAATCTGCTCGTTTTGTTTATGACGCCACATATAAAATTCGAAACGCGCGTCTTTGAGAATGTTGGCTCGGAATCGGTGCTGGTGAAGGTGAGCACTGAGCACCAAGACATGGCCGCGACTCGCGACTCTCGAGCAACGACGTTCGCATGATGTGGGAGCCGACACCCGCGCGACCCACCCGCTTCATATCTGCGACAGAGTCTCCGGACTGGGGAGATTAATTATGCGCTCAATCTCGTGCCCGTCAACTGTCACCCGTCTCGGCTCATGTGTGCGGCCCCGTACGGCCGGATGATCGGGTGCTTGCTTGCGCGGCTCAGTCACATCGTACTGCGGCAACTTGCCCCCATCCCCACGTTTCATCTGGCCTAATTTACGGCCGGATCGTGTCGCCACGGGAGGCACCTGGGCTTGGCGACGTATGCGACGCGGCTACAGCATGGACGCAGGTGCGAAGCAACGTCACACACACGCGCTCACCTGAGGCGTAGCGAGCCATGCACGCAGTAATGGCCGTGGCCCTTCATTCAGACACATCGCATACAAGACGGAAAAGAGTCTCTCCTTGCAATGACACTGCGTGATGGGCCGTCCAACGGCCATTGCCCGTGGCCCATTTCGGGCCATGAGCGCAAACATGATCGCAAACGCGACGAAACAGTCTTGCCTCGATCAAACGCCCCGAGACTGATGTTACTGGATGGCACGGCCAACACGTCGGCGGAAGATGTCGTTGCCGACGGGCCGCATCAATGCCATCCCGTTGCCTGTCAATGCCTGTAGTAGAGTACGCCCTCTTGTCTTGGTTTGTGACCGCTATCCCCTCGAAGCGCTCGATGCATAACGTGGCTACCGTATCTACCGTGTATCTACCCCGTTTACGTTGTTTACTGTCTCTACAGTGTTTGCCGTGCCTGTTTTGTCTACTATACCTACAGTCACTGTCGTGCCTACCGTGCCTGCCATGTCTGCCGTAAGTATCATGCCACTCGCGTTCGTCGTGTTGGTCGTTTCTATTCACTTCAGCCGTGCAGACCATGTCTCTCGTACCTTTGGTGCCGGTTAAGTCTAGCATCCCTTTGCTGCGCGATGATGTGCACAGGTGCCTCGGCGCTGGCACCGGGAATATCACAGAAGTGGGCAAGCACAATGAGATTCGCTCGCACAAGTCACGGGCGGCACCCAGATCCTGGAGCCTCGCACTGCACCATGGCTCTCACATTTCTTAAGCTAGGAGTTAGTTTGTGGAGATCCAGTGAATCAGTACTCGAACTTAGGAAAGGGGCAGGAGGAGTTGCTTGCATCATGTAACCACCCGCAGGCGGCCCTGGGCGAGAGTATTGAGAACCAAGCCTGTCAAAGCCTCCATCTCATCGGGCGTTCATGGCTCGCACTTAAGCCGCATCGCGCAGCGCGTTGCCAGCGACCACTGAACAGCCTGGCTTTCTGAACAGCGAGCCACGGTTGCTAAGCGACCTTGGTGAGTCGATAGGAGTGGCGCGTTACCACGTGTTGCCTGGTAAACAAGGCAGCGAGGTGAAGAGTGTTGACGAGTTCGTCCCCGACGCGAGTGCGTGGAAGCTCTTTCCTCTTCCACCTTCATCTGCTGTGACTTCTCTCAACTTCACCTCCGCCACCCCAACGTGCCCACAGTCCGCACGGTCTCTCGCATAGCCTGTCTTCCCATCCCTCCAACTCTCCCTGCAAGCTCCCATATCACATCTTCTGGCATCCTCTCTATTCTGCTAGACGCGGCAGCGTTGCTGCCCGCTGCCCTGCAGCGTCATGGCGCCAGACACAGAGCTGCGACGCGTCATCGACGATGTGTTCCTGCCTCCGAAGCTCCCAGGCAAGAGCGTCGGCTCATCGCACGACAACTTCCTCCTCGACAGAGTGCTTTCAGCCCTTGAGACCTTCGCCAACCTCGTCAGGAAAAATGAGCGCGCTGCCATTTACTCGGCGGCAGAGGCTCTGCGCTCTCTGAAGCGAGCAAGGACCCATTTTGGTGTGCTTGATGCCACAGAACTGTCTGGACGTCTGGAGAAACTCTTAAAACGCCGTGAGTCCATTATCTGCGGCCTGGAAACCTCGCTACCGTCGACTAACTGTGTCAGGTTTCACTATACCACTCCATGTCAAGGCCCAAAATGCTGCGCTGCTTGTGAGGAGGGAAGATGATGCGGTTCTCTTTGAGACCTTCGAGTTGACGCCCCCTTGCAACACCATTATCAAAACCAAGGGCCGCCTCAAAAGGACCTTCCCGAGCCAAGGCGTTGCTGTCAACTTCTCCACCTTCAAGTCTCCTGAATTTCGATCAGCCTTCGCTACAACGGTGGCAAAAATGAGCGAGCAGATTTGCCCAGAGATGTGCAGCGAGATCGACACTCCGGAGGGCAAAACTGAAGACTCTACAGCTCCCCATCTGGTGACTGGGCTGTTGACTTCGGTCCTCTTGGCAAACGGCAAACCCGCCAACTCACGAACGATTGAGAAACACACGAGAGAGGAGGTGATTTTGCATGAAGGAAGCAACACGCCATGGATGCGGTCTTCCTTTTGGCTCTTTCTGCGTGTCACGCTGCATCTCCAGATTGCTCGATCTGAGGACGGCATCCCAGACTCCAGCCTCTACAAGCGCTTCATGGTGTTTTTCATGGCGCAACTCCTTCGCTCCGCAGTCGATCAAGAGATACAGAGCGATCTGCTCTATTCAATGAGTGCGAAAGTAGCTCGACGACTTGTCAAGCTCGGGCTCAAACGTCACGAAAATTGGATGCCGCCCGTCCACAAGAACATGGTAGCCGTCACACATGCTTTGGAGGCTCGCATGAAGAAGGTCTTGCGCGGCCACAAGCGGGCATTGAGCTTCAACGAGCTTTCAGAGGAGAGAACCAGGCGGGATACCCTGATGCATCTCCCGGACCTGGATGAGTTTCTGGATCGAATGTCATCGAGGCAATGCAACCGCGTCTCTAGCCCGTTCTCGCCCCCTAGAGCCATGCTACAAACGACCAGCGACGAGTTTCCTGATCTGCACTTCGTCAGCCAGAACAATACCCACGACTTCTATAATATCTCCATCTTCGAGACATGGATTTCAGAGAACCTCGACTCTTGGGTACACAATCATCTTCGAGACGCTGATACTTGCGCCCAGATGAAAGGCGCGATCCAGATGTACCACAAGGTCGCGCAAGTGTGCTATGAAGGCTCAGCAGAGGGAAATTCCCTGATGATACTCACAGTACTGGAGTTGTGGATAGCGTGCGACAAGTCCGCCATCGCTCAGCATCCCCTGCTGGAAGAGTACAATCACGACATTCCGCTTCGCCATTTCGAACTGTTGCTGCTGCGATTCAAAGGTGACATGGAGAGACTTAGGCGGGCGGAACGATACTTGATGGATCGTTCGAGGAAGGCAAATCAGTCAACGACGTACGCCTCTGCCATCTTCAATCATGGACTCGCGGGCTCGTTCCCAGCCAATTTCGTGGCGGAATCTATGCCCCATGGCGAGGTTTTAGACGCTATCCGCCAGCACACCATTGAAGAACGCACTCAACACGAAGAAGAGTTTCACCGCCTCATGGAAAGGTTCAGCGAATTAATGGACGCCAAGGCAACTGCCTTGTGTGATCAAGGGGACTTCACCGACAATCGCCGTCGAAGCCAAGCGAGACACGAAGCGAGTTGCGAGCGATGTCGGATAGAGCATGAGCTCATGTTCTTCGACATTGAGATTCTTGAGGAGAAGCTCCCTAGAGACAAGCACGAAGCAGCTTCGGTTGTGTTCGAACTCGCTCTGCCACGATCTTTCGCTGCCTGGAGGGACTCAACAATTTGGGTATTGAACGATGTGCTGGGTCTTCGTGCTAGACAACAGGAGAAGATCAACCTCAAGCAGACACTGAGAACATGGTCCGAGTTGAGCACCTTCTACGTTTCAGCAAGCCCGGAACAGCGTGTGGTGCTATCTACCGGAACCACCCTTGCATCGAGACGCAAGCGAATCCCATTGTCGCCTTCCTTGACATTCACTGATGTCTTCATTCCGAGCACCGTTCGATGGCAACTTTTCGATAGTACCGTTTCCAATGTCATGGCAAAGCCAAGCATGACGGAAGCTGTACTACAGATGTGCTCGTTGCCTTTCAGCGAGGAGCTGCGTCTGCTGCAGCCGTTTCTCTTGCAATACCGAAGTCCCAATAGCGTCGTGACAAAGCAGGCCGATTGCCCGGACACGATGTCGTCCAAAGAGTTCAGAGCGCTGTGCTCCATTCCATACGGACGTCACACTCAGTGGCTGAACATCTTGATCCAACTGGCTGTTCCATCCGTTGACTAGAAGAAAACGGAGACGGTCCTGTTTCTCATGCATACTATCGAGAAAACCGGCCCGTCCACGGGAAACGATCTCTTGCGTAATGCTCATGGCATTCTAGCCTGTGAGAAATTCGCCATGGTACTCCTAGACACACTTCACCGGTGCTTGGAGAGAGTCTCCCAAAACTCGGAAGCATATCGCGCAGTGTGGGCTTTCAACATGCTAGCAACCCGTCTTCTGTCTCTCTCCGGATCCGAGACAACTCGTGGGCGCTGCCTGGATTTCTTGTCTTCGTCGCGCAACATTTGTGCGACCTGGATGCGAACGCATGCAGTCGGAGCGCAAAGCACACAGGACAACAATGAGAGCTCTGAGAGCTCACATCGTTCGTTGGAAGCGGCACTCGTGTGCCTTTCGACGTTTGACGTCGATCGCCCCTACCTCGAGGCAATACTGGCCGATGCGTTGCCCACCGCAACATTCTTTGAGTGCTCCATGAAGGCGACCGAAACCTTTTCGACGAGCCACATCGACGACTTCACTGTAAAGACTCTGATACTTCGATGGATGAGGCTCAGTCAGAGGGCATTCCATGCTCTCGCGGCAAACATAAACGGGCATGATGGCCTCGGCACGGCTATCAAAAGTGCATGGGGATACTTTCGTCACCCAGACGAGGGATGGTCGCTCCAAGACAGCTGGGTGACGGCAAAATCTCCTGCAATTCTCGAGCACACAATTATCCACTTCGACCTCCTTCGAGCCAAACTTCTAGTCAATGGACAGCCACTGTCCCGCTTGCCGCGACATATCGAGACCCATTCACAGTTTCAAGGTCTCTTCGGCAGCCGTCGACTCGAAGTCTATCCTTTAGGCCGTGAAGGAATGCAGTACGTCGCCAGAGGTACGTTCGATGGTCATGAAGTTTCTCTTGACTGGGAACAAATTCCTGGGGAGGAAGGTGATATCCTTGTCCGCGCCACAAAGGAAACCGACCTGTACACCTTTGTCCCCGTGCGGCTATTCCAAGAACAGCTGCCGCGAAGCTTCACCCAAGATCTTGTTTCATGGCACAATGAGGCGGAGTCGACGATTGAGTTTCGGCCAACTAAGGAGCCCTGGAACACCAAAGCTGTGCCCTGGCTACTACGCAGACAAGGCGACTTTTGGGTCATGGCGGGACTGGACGGACGCATTTTGATCGACCCTACCAGCACTGCGGCGAAGAACATCAGCCGCGTCTTTCAGCGGATCGAAACAGCGTCCAATTTGCATATGTTCTACGTCGCGACCGAGAAACAGGTATGCGTGCGGCTTCCGCGCTTCAATCTCGATTTCACTGTCGAGATGGGCACGCCTGTCATCAAGTCCCGCCAATTTCGTGATATGCGAATCGACACGGACCAAAACTTCGAGGCCCTGCTCGGACTGCAGAACATGCTCGTCCTATCCCAGGAGGGACACAATAGAAAACGCATGCTTCTCATACCCGAAGGAGAACTACTGTTGACCAAGTGGCAAGTTCGAGACGGCGACTTCCATCAGGCTGTCGAGGTCGAACTGTCTACAGCGACGCGAATGCAATCCTTTCTCTTGGACGAAGTCCTGGGCCGTTTGGTAGGCAACGGGACACTTCAAAGCAAGCTCTTCTTGGCACACTTGCACGCCTTGACGTCTTACTGTCTCCCTGATCCATTTACAGGCCTGACTGGCACAGAGCAGGCGCTGCGGATCTTGCAGGGCGCTGATGTTCGTTCCTTCGATTGCCTGAGCGCGGAGAACGTGGAGAGGTTATCCCGGATTGCCGAGATTATACCCAGACGAAGACTATATCCTTCGGAAGAGCCTGCTATGCAGATTGTGGCAGTGCGAAAGGATGGGCTCTCTCAGCTGGCCTTGCACCCTGGGATCTACGCGGCCTGCAAGTCGATATTCATCCAAGCGGCCGAGAGCCTCTTTTTCTTCCCAAACAACACCGTGAAGATACCCAAGCTTGCCACGTTCGACGAAAGTCTCCTTGATAGAGAAATGATGCGCTGGTCTACAGTCTCTAGCAGCGGCTTCGGTGCAGAGTGTCACAGGAGGGACGATGACGAAGTGTACGACGGTGCGTCACGATTGCTAAACCAGACGAAGCCAGACATGGCCTATCGTGCCAGCACACACTTGGCCTTGGGACAGGAGACTGCGCTGCAAAAGCCAGGCCCAAATTTTGTTCCGGAGATCAAAAAAACTCTAGGGTCGTCGGGCGTGCGTGGTCCGGTTTCCCTGCTTGCTGACTCCGAATTCCAATACGACGTGAAATGGCTGAAGAGCCCGAGCGAAGTTATGCCAGAGCTTTTCTGTCAGATTCACAAAACCCTGAATCAGCACAGCGAAAGTTTCAACAAGTTTCATCTGATGTTTTGGATCTCAGCATTGGCATTTGCGGACAATTCGAGTGCGTCGCTCATCACGATGCTACTGTCGTTCCTCTCGCTCCCCGCCACCTTGGAAGTACCCATCCCCGAAGGCGCGAGGTTTCTCTTGCACAGAGGAAAAAGCCCCCACAAGACAGACTTGAGAAAAATTGGCCAAGAGTCTTGCATCGAATTTGCAGCGAGCCCAGAGGCTGAAAGTCAAGATCGGCCTGGTGAGAGCAGCGGGGCCGCTGACCTCCGTCGGAAAAACAACTTTAAAGAGAAGCAGAAGGAAGTCATCGAGGAGTTTGTGGTGTCAATGAATAAGCAATGGACAAAGCTCCCTCGAAAGACCCCGGAATTCCCGCAAAATGCCGTCTTTCCGCAGTATATCGATCGCAAACCGGCGCTGGCGGCGGTGAACCGCGTCTTCAAGACCTGCAAGCGGAACGCCGACTTCCTGGAAAGCATCGCAAAAGTCCGCGACATCTTGAAAGTAGCCGAAGAGTTCAAGTGCGACAACCTGCCTTCATCGCAGTTACAGACACCTAGCGCGTCAAGCAGCGAAGAGCCAGAAAGATTTGTGAGCGTCGCCCGCGCTCTCAAGCATGGGGACACTGGACGATTCTCGGTGACCGAGCCCAGTTATCTCTCACGACAGTTTCTGAAGGCGGAAACGCAACCAACCAGCCCAAGCTTGAGGGAACTTCTGGACCTGATGCTACAACGCGCCAAGTCGGATCAGCAGTCACGCTACGCCCAAGAGCTGGAGCGCAGCATCTTATCACTTGGCGCCCAAACACGAACACACAGCGTAACCAAGGCAACCCGACACATGGAAAGAGTCTTGGAATTAAACGTCAAAGACTGCAGGCGTTGTTTTGAAGAAGCTGTTGGCGACGCTCTCGCGAGTGCCAGAAAATTGTCGCCAGCTGCAAACCGACTTGACACAACCACAATTGTAGCCGCCACCCCACACTGGCCAAGGGTTACCCTGGGCATCCTCCTCGAGCAAATCAACTTCCGGAATCGAGATACACTCCCGGGAAATTGGCTTGAGCGCATCATCGACCTCGGCAAGAAGCTGACGTGCCTTCAGCAAGCACGCTGTTTGCTGGAGGCATGCGGCCGAGAGGCTGACTTGGTGGACGGGCTTCGGAACCAGGTCAGCCGAAACTGGTCTTCCGAGGAGCACCTCGATGCGTTACTTCTTGAGATCGAAACAGGGGTTCGAATCAGGCATGCGCAAGAAGACATCGCGGGCCTGATGAGAAATCCGCCGCGAGGAAAATCATCAGTCTTTCAGCTGGCCATGGGCGAGGGAAAATCGTCTGTGATCCTTCCAGCAGCTGCGGCTTCTGTCGCAGACGGGTCCAACCTCTGCAGGGTGATTGTCCCAAAGCCGCAGTCTCGACAAATGCTGGACATGCTCGTGACGTCCCTCGGTGGTCTGGTGTCAAGACGTGTCTTCCAATTGCCTTTCTCGAGGACTTTGAAGTTGAGGCCAGAAGACATTCATGCCATCAAAAAGCTCCTGGCAGAATGCAGAGACTGTCGCGGCATCTTACTTGTTCAGCCCGAGCATATTCTCTCTCTTCAATTGCTGACCATCGAAATGCTTCTCCGGCCAAGCTTGAAGCTGAGGACTTCCGTGCGATCGACAAAAGCAAAGGATGGGCAGTCAGCGGCAGAACATGAGAAAGTGGATTCGAACATCCAACAGCTGCTGTTGGATATTCTCGATTTCAGCAACCAGTATAGTCGGGACATTGTCGACGAGTCTGATGAAGTCTATTCACCCAAGTTTGAGCTCATTTACACCATGGGCCAGCAGAGAAGTCTCCAGTTCTCGCCTTACAGGTGGTTGATCATCCAGGAAGTCCTGTCTATGGTTGCGACAGTCGCCGCAATTGTCCAGCAAGATGCCCCCATGTCTGTCGAGATCGATAACACGTATGAACAAAGGGTTCCACGGGTGCGATTTCTGGTGCAAGAGGCGGCGGACAAGGTCTGTCTCCAACTTGCTGAGACCATATGCCGCAACGGCCTTGTGTCGTTTTCCTTTGGACGCCAGCCAGCCCAAGCAAAGGATGATCTCGTCCAATTCATGACGAGTAAAGATGTGTCCAAAGCCACTGTCGACCGGCTGGAAGGCAGTGAGCTATGGGGCGAGTCCACACGAAGCGCCCTCCTGGTCCTAAGAGGCCTTTTCGCGGGAGGCATACTGCCATTTGCGTTCAGCCAAAAACGATGGTCCGTCAACTTTGGACTAGATCGCGGTCGTGTCCCCACTACGGCTCTCGCAGTACCATACCGGGCAAAAGGCGTGCCCGCAAGATCCGAGTTCAGTCATCCAGACCTACAGATCGTCCTCACCTGCTTGTCCTACTACTATGGTGGGCTCAGTGACCAAGATCTTTCATTCACGCTGGACCATGTCAACAAATCGGATCAGGCCGAGCAGGAATATGCTATCTGGGTGGCTTCAACTTCACTCCCACCCGCCTTCCGAAACATTGACGGGGTCAATATTCGTGACCAGGACCAGTGTTCCCGTCAAATCTTCCCGGCGTTAAGGTTCTCGAAAGGAGCCATCGACTACTTCCTCTCCAGGATTGTTTTCCCGAGGGAGATGAAGGAACATGCGCTGAAGCTTTCTGCCTCAGGATGGGACCTTGGGCGGTCAAGGCAGCGCCCTACGACAGGTTTCTCAGGCACAAATGACAGCAGACACTTGTTGCCGTTGGAAATGAAGCAGGTCGAGGTGGCTAGTCAGCTGCGTACCAATGCATTGGTGCTGAATTGCCTCTTGTCGGACGACAATAAAGTGGTCCTGCTTTCAAAACTTGGACATGCGGGGCCGTGCACCAGCGCGCAACTCTTGAGAACCATTGCGGAGATGAAGCCGGAGCCAAGAGTCATCTTGGACGTCGGTGCTCAGATTCTTGAGTTGACCAACGAACAAGTCGCGTCTACGTGGCTAAACCTCCTGGAGGGCCGAGTTGACATACAGGCAGCCATCTACTGTGACGACCAGGACGAGCTGGTGGTTGTCGACCGACTGGGCCATGGTGAGCCACTGCGAACTTCCCCGTTTGCGAAACAAACAGATCTCTGCGTTGTTTATCTAGATGAGAGTCACTGCCGTGGCACTAATTTGGCCTTGCCAGACTGGTTCCAGGCGGTGGTCACCTTGGGTGCAAAACTGACCAAAGATCGGTTGGCGCAAGGTAAGAACAGCTGTAAACACCCAGATGCTTGGATAATTAATCGCTGACTTGCCTTTCAGCGTGCATGAGAATGCGAAAACTCGGATCAGGACAGACACTTGTGTTTTGCGTCCCTCACGAGGTCGAAACGAGAATCCGACTGCAGAAGTCTGGTTCAGAGAGCCCAGACATCGACATCAAAACCATCCTCGCCTGGACCATGTCAGAAACCATGGAGGATACAAGACAGTCGATGCCGATTTGGGCGGCGCAGGGGCGGCGCTTCGAGCGACAGAGGCTTCTGTGGGACATCGCTAATACGGACGGCAAGCTCAGCATCGACCAGGATCTTGCCGAGAAGTTCCTCGAGAGCGAAGCGCAAAGTCTGGAATCACGATATCGACCGTTCTACGTCAGGCCACCGAGTATTTCCGAGTTGCCAGTCACGAACGGGAATCTGGAGCGCATCGTCGAACGCTGCCGCAAATTCGGACATCTCGACAACCAGACGGCCGACCTCGAAGAGCAGCAAGAGCGCGAGTTGATGCCCGAAATCGAACAAGAGTGCCAGGTAGAGCGACGACCAGACCTTGAGCCTGCGCCGCATAGGCTACATCCCAGCGTACGCGCATTCATTCAAACGGGTCGTCTTCCACCAAACGAGAACGGTTTCCAGTGGGCATTTCAGAGTTTGGAGAAAACGACGGCGGCTCATCACTTGAACGTGCGCTACTTCCCTCGGGGCCTTAGGGTCACCCAGGACTTCGCTTGCACCCTCCAAGGCGATGCACCGCGCGAGAAGGGCACCGACTCGTTCTGCCGGGACGTGCGGTTCGTGTTGACGAGCTACTACGAGGCGAAACGAGAGACCATTGCGGTCGTCATTAGCCCGTACGAGGCAGATCGACTGATGCCCGAAATCCGCTGCTCTCGCCATGTCACTTTGCATTTATATGCTCCACGGCAAAACGAGAATCACGAGCCCATCGATCTCAATGGACCGGGGCTGTACCAGATCTCGTCGGCACCTCCGCACCGGATTCCGAGACGCCTCATGATGGAGCTAAACCTCTTTGCGGGGCAGTTATATTTCAAGTCATTCCAGGAGTACACAGACGTGTGCGATTTCCTTAACCTGACTTGGGGAGATCCGGGTGACGCTGCCGGAGCTGCCATAGACGGCTTCATCGAGCCCAGAAAGCGCGTCCGCCCGCACGCGGGACGAACAAACTTTCCCGAAAGTCCCGTACAATTTCTGCGGATCCTGATGACGAAGATTCGACGAGACGGCGGAAGCATCGACCGAACGCACGTCGGGAAGATGCTCAACGGAGTGCTACTGACGGAGGACGACTTCGCACCTCGTCCGAAGCGCAAGGCTTCGGCCATGGAGGACACAGCAGAGGAGGACTCTATGTTCATTGGTGATGACGGTGGTGACACTGTCAATGCACAGGTCGAGGCTTGACTCGAAGGGTCCGGCATGGCGCGTAGGGAAGGGAGCGAAGATCTTCGAGGCTGGTAGTATAATGGACGAATATTGACTCAATAACGTTGCTATCAAAATGAAGTGAACCTCTTGTTATCATTTAGTAGGAGAATCACCATTTTCGGTCACACGAGTCTCTATTTTCCGCATCTCACCGTGGCACTTAGCCGTGACACCTAGCACAGTGACGCTGCTCTCCTTTGTATCGGGCCGGGTGGGCGAGGGCTTGAATCGCCGCCACGACTACCATGACTACCGTGACTACCGTGACTACCGTGACTACCGTGACTACCGTGACTACCGTGACTACCGTGACTACCGTGACTACCGT
Source organism: Purpureocillium lavendulum (assembly GCA_029168975.1). Taxonomy (NCBI): domain Eukaryota; kingdom Fungi; phylum Ascomycota; class Sordariomycetes; order Hypocreales; family Ophiocordycipitaceae; genus Purpureocillium; species Purpureocillium lavendulum. Next base: position 5,554,390 of record JAQHRD010000001.1, read on the forward strand.
GACTACCGTGACTACCGTGACTACCGTGACTACCGTGACTACCGTGACTACCGTGACTACCGTGACTACCGTGACTACCGTGACTACCGTGACTACCGTGACTACCGTGACTACCGTGACTACCGTGACTACCGTGACTACCGTGACTACCGTGACTACCACGACCGTCGCGACTTCCGCGACTTCCGCGACTTAGCGCTCTCAGTGGGCCCGTAGGCGTAAAATAGAGAAGTAAGCGACTAAGAATAGGAATTCTCTTTCGTAGAGAGACACCGTTTTAGCACGGCGCTCTACCAACAAGTATGGGAAGCAGGACATGTACAGTGAGCACGAGAGACACCTGGGGATATAGGCACCGAGACCGAGAACAGGTATTCCAGCTGCCAAATTGGAAAGCAGTACCATTATAAACAAGGCTTTTTGGGCCCGATAAATTCACTCTTTTAATACACCGGGTTGAACTGTGAACAAACTGTGAGCGTACGAGGATTGGACGCTGGGGGCAGGGGATCTGACACTTCGGCTGTGGAGGTGTCGCGGCGAAGTCGACTTGGAGAGCCCAATATTGCTTGCGTGGCGTGCACATTCGCCGTCGTTGATCACTCAGGAATACTAGTACTTGACTTTTCGAGCAGCACCGGCCAGGAGACGCGCAGGTGACTGAACCGCTGCCAGGTGTTGCCACGTTTGCTTGGCCGTGTTCTGTTCACGACGCGCATACACGCCTCACCGAAGCATCGGTTCATCTGAGCTGCTGCGGGCGGCATCGATAACAATAGCAACAGACTCTACGAACCCCATCTCTGAACGAGTTCGGTGAGCTTCTCGCTCCGAGAAGCCAGTCCCTCCCCTTCGACGTCCTGTAATTTTTTCCGAGCCTTGGCAACCTCTTGCTGCAAGATGGCAATGGACCCGTCCATCTCAGGATCCACGAGCGCAATTTGGCCAAAAGGGCTTTCGGCGAGGATGCTGTCTTTGAGTAGCTGCACTGCCAAGCGGGCATCGTTGAGTTGAGTCGTGGCGGTAGCTTCGAAGCTCTCCTGCGCGCCACGGGCAACGTCTGCATTCTTCCGAGAGCGATCCGCGACAACCTTGGCCAATGACGCCACCTGCTTCTTTCCTTCGTCCTCATCCAGCAACAGTGCCAGTCTCGAGCAGAGAGTTTCAAGGGGTGCTTCGTCAGGGGCGCCGGAAGATCTCCGCCGATCATGCGATCCAGTGGTGTTGGGGCGAACGCGGATGGGCGATGGGCGACGGACGGGAGAGGCGGGAGGACGGGATGCCTGTTGCGATGGGCCTGTCGAGTTCTGGTCGGTAGCTTCGGTACGGAAAATACACGCAACAGCCGTAGTAGCGGCTTGATGTGAGTTTCTTGCAACGACCCGTGAGTGGATGCGATCGATCCTGTCTAGGACATAGTCCAAGCAGTCGTTCATCTACATCTCGTCAGTGATGGTTAGACGACGACATATGGGACACCTACATAGCTAACAGCGGCAGCGGTACGATTGAGGCTTTGGCCGCTCCGGGCGGTGATGGACGCCAAGGCAGGTTCGAGATGCTGCTGCTCGACCGACATTTGAGCAACGGGCAGAATCTCCGAGTACAAAGACTCGACCTCGTCCTGCAAGGCCTTCACCTCGTTGGCCGTTGCCGGCTTCACGTTTCCGGAACTCTCGGCGGCGGTAAGTGTATCGAGGTAGATGGCATCCAGCTTCGCTTGAACCGTCTCTACCGTAACTTTGATCAATCTGCGAGATGTTAGCACATAAAGAGTATTACCCCCTTCCCCTGGAAAAGTCCTACCGCATGCAGGCCTCCCGTAGACTTTCGACAGTCTGCGCTTCATCGGGATCCGGCCGGTCGAGTTCCCAACCGAGCTTCTGTAGGCTGGAGAGCAGTTTGTCGTCGGACTTGAAGGCGTCGTCGACAGCAGCCTTGAGGGCTGGCTCGGCATCCACGCCTTGCTGCTCCAAGTCGGCAATCCTGTAGCCAATTGTTTGGGCCAGCTGCTCAACCTGTCTAGAATATCAGCACAACTTGATGGTCGCACCAATGATGAATGCGGTCCCATACCTCGTGGGCAAGTTGCCTGCGTTCCGTCTCAGCGGTGCGCCTCCGGCTCCGCTCCAGCTCACGCCTCTTGGTGTCATTTTCGGCTTGCTTCTTGACAAGCCGCGAAAGGGCGTCCTGTTGCTGGCGAAGTGTCTGGGTCTGCTTGGTTATGGTGCTGGTCGATCTCGTCAACTCCTCAATGGCTGCCCGCAGCTCTGCCTCGTTGACAGCCTGCACCTCGGCGAGGTCGTACATAGCGGACAGCCTGTCAACTTGGCCCGCCCTGTCCAGAGCCGTATACCTGTCCAGGTCAGCGCCGCCGTTGTCGGCGACCCTCTGAGACAGGCGTCGTGGGGATCTGCCGGGGTGAGGCGCACTCACAGGGCAAGTTCATCGGCACTCAACAATGTGTCCGCCCCAAGGTGCGTGCCGGCCCACTCCCCAAGAGCCGGGCCATGCTCCGGGTCGGCGAGAGCTGCCCGAACATCGTCCCGTCGCAATTGGAGTCCGGCGACGCGCGCTGCCTCAAGCAGCACCGCCTCGGCCGAGGAGCGGCTACCAGGACCAACGTTGCTGGCGGGCGATATCGGCTCCATCGAGGCCTGCAAGGAAGCGAGGTGGCGTTCTCGCGACAAGGTGGACTGTCGCCGCAGGAGTGTCGTACGAAACGGCCCAGCTGTTTGGAGCTGAGGATCGTGGGCTGGTGTCTATATGGGTGCCCGGCAAGGTGAGCCACAGAACCGGTGGCTCGGCGTGGTAGCTGGATCGACAATCTTGCGTTGGGGCCCCTTGGGCAGTAGCAGCATGTTTGAGTCCCGGGACACGGTCATCAATGAAGCGCGGAACCGCGTCGTGTGTGGATCGCCAGACCCTGCTGGAGGATGTGGTGGTGGGTGATGTCTGGCCGGTGGGTGGTCGGTGGCCGCACAGCAGCGTAGTGGGGGTTATGTTGCTCATGCAGGTGCGTCTGGTGTGACACCCCGAGTTGAGGCTGCTGGTTGCAGTGCCGGGGGTCTCCCAGGCTCAACTGTGGTGCTCCAGGTCCAGTCGACTGGACCCCATGCCACTGTGGATGCACCGTAATTTGGGGCGCTCGCGGTCCGCTACAGGTAGCCACGCCGCTCAACTGCAGCTGCCCCCTGCCCCTGAACTCGCCTCGGGAGTGCCCGGTAGCCAGGTCGAGGTCATCCGCCAGCAGGGAAGGAACGCCACGACGACGAATCAGGAAGGATGCACCCGGCCCTGTGTTGACAGCCTGTGTCCCGCACAACTCCAACCTCACATCATCGTTGGCCCGTACACTGGCACATCACCACGAGGCCGTGGCCTTTTAAAGTCTATTTCTGTGCTCTCAACGTCTGCCCCAGTGCTCGGAACAAGGCGGCGAGAATGGTCTCTCGTCCACCGCTTGCGACACCCCGAGTCCGCCCCGAGGCCAATCAGGCAACGAGCGCCGTGGTCCCTCGCTTGGCCGGCCCGTTTGGAACCGTCCAACGTGCCGCAGCGTCACCTGCTGTGGAATAGGGTGCCCCCGTCTATTTCGGTGCCTTAGACTTGGCAATGAAGTCGCCAGGTGCCCAAATACCAAGCTGGAGTCGCCCAAAATGAAAGAAAGGGTGGCTTGGCTGCTAGGCGTCCAGACTGGAAAGCCCTGCTTTGACCTGAAGCCCTATCATGTAGACAAGGCTCACGCGCGACAATGGGCTCCTTCCCATGTCCTTTAGTTTTCACAAATTCTTTTTCGTTGTCCACTGTGCTTTCTCCATACCTGCTCATTCTAGTACCTGTTCCGAGTTCGAGCTCTTTGGAAGGTAGTTGGAGACAAAGGAATCGGGTCCAGGTTTCCATTGGGCAACATTGTTGTCATCATCTCTATGCTGTAGCTGCAATGGCATAGGTGCGTTGGTACAGGCCTCACCTTGAATCTGAAAGCAACGCCCTGTACCAAATTGTTGGAGACCTGCACCTCGCCGTTGACACGGGACGAATGCGATACTCCAGACTGAATGGATCGTCCGGGTGCCTCCACGACTAATTCAGGCTTTGATTCACCACAAGGCCATGTCCACAATGCCAGCCCCGAGCCCGCCTACTCAAAGGAGGCATCAAAGAGCCGCGTCCCCCTAAAGGGGGGGCAACACAGCCAGTAGCACCTCTGCATCAACCGCTGTTCGCGCACGACCATCGACCACCATGTCTGGACGCAGGCTGTTCAGAGGATACGGGGTTGTACAGTGAACAGCACCTCGCCCCAGCCGCCACGATGGAGTCATCAATCCTCTATATCTCGGCCGCCGTCGCTGATGGCTTGCTGGGCGGGTTCTCTGCATCACGGTGACAAGTTTGGCATCACTCTTTCGCTGCTCACCTTGACCACTCATTCGCTACCACAAACACACACATTCACTTCACACAAGACGACAGTCTGCGACAGACAGAGAAGATGGGGGTCTGGCGCGACCGACGCCGCGATGTCGTCTCGTTTTTCACGACACTCGCTTGGGTCGGGCTCATCTACGCGACGAGCGAGCTCGTCATTTGGGGCCTGAGCCGGCTTCTCTCCCGAGTTCAGCTGGAGTTTTTCGCTTCTGTTATGGCCATGATTCTAGCCTTTGTTGTGATGACAGGAATTAGCTTTCTTGTTCCTTCCTCCGACCGCTTCTATCGGAAACACCTGAAGCCCCAGGCAAGTCTCTTGCTACATCCGATTCGCTGGAGCTACTGTATGCTTACATTTTCTTAGATGGACCTTATCAACTCCAACCTTGGCATTGGCTTTTCCATTCCCATCTGTTTGATGAAACACTCGGATATTCTGAGCGGCCACGACATTATTCGCGTTTTCGCAACGTTTGGTATGTTGGACACCATCTAGCTAGTCAGTACACGCCGTGGCTAACATGCAGAGCAGTCATCACCAATCTCGCTGCCTGGATAGGGGTCTTTCTGGCAGCAACCGCGGCGATATGCCTGATTCAGAAGGGCGTTTCGTTCGTGTCCACGGTCGTCTGCTGCTCGCGACGTCGGAGGAACCGACGCGCGGCGGGTTTCGTCCCTGGAGAAGGCGTTCCCACGCCCACAACACCGCGAGGACCGCCCGAGTCCATGTTCATCATGACGGACCCCTCCGAGACGACCACTGACGCCAGATTCTCATTCTGGTGCCTGTTCAAGGCTAATTGCACCATCGTCATTGCGTTCTTGGGCGTCCTGCTCGTGGGAGCGCCCATGGCCGCCATCAAGAAGGATGAGCGGTGGCTGGACGCCTTCGTCATCTGGTTCGTCTGGTCAACGGCCCTCCGGCTGCAACAGCTCTTCAAGGCGTCTAGAGTCTTGGAGTTCAAGCCCAAGGTAAAGAGCGTGTTGGCCACGCTGATGAACCCGGTTCTGGGTACTACACTGCTTCTGATTGCTTACACAAGGTCCAAGGCAGCATTGAAAGTTGGCGGACTCCCAGAGGTGCTCGCCACTCTCAGCAGTGGAACTCCGTTATATTCTCTGTGGAACTCTCTACTCACCCGCCAGTCTCCGCCGCGCGGGCCCAAGGCATGGATCCGCTTTCTCAGGCGTCAGCATCCGTCACAGGACCCGAAGACGTGGTTTGGCGCTGGCGACTTCGCGCTGTCCATCCTGGAGTGCGGCCTCTTCACGTGGGGTTTCAAGCTGTACGAGTGTCGCCGCCAGCTCTTCAGCCTCGTCGGGCTCGGCGTCAGCCTGGTGTGCATTGCCGTGGCCTCGGCAAATGTCTTCCTATCGGTACTTATTGCCCGCTCCCTCGACCTCGCTACACCGGAATCGCTTGCCTTTGCGTCCAGGAGCACGACCCTGGCCCTGTCCAAGCCCGCGATGACAGCCATCGGTGGGAACTTGGCCATCAACGCCATGATCGTCGTGAGCAACGGTATACTCGGACAGCTAATATTTCCATTCGCGCTTGAAAGGCTAGGGGTCCAACGTGTCTCTTCGGAATCCAACTCTCGCGAGTCGGCCATCGAAATGGAGGACCTTGGCGGGTCATCCCGGCATACGGCGCGCGGCTCGGCGGCGGCTGCAGACAGCGAAGACACCGTCATTACCGTTGCGGCAGGCGTTGCGGCTGGTGTCAACGCAGCGGCAATGAGCGCGTCTTACATGTACGAAAAACAGAGTCGGGCCGCACCATACGCGGTATTGTCCATGGTGGTCTTCGGGGTCTCGACGGTTGTTATCACTACGGTTAATCCTTTCAAGGAGGCGGTCCTACATATCGCAAAGATGTAACCTCATATGCCCTACGAAAGACTGGGGGCCATGGCGCACCGCGTGTATGATCCGGCGTTGGGAAAGACTGGAGTTTGTTGCTCGGTTTGGTTTGGAGTGATACCCAAGGGCGGCAGAACTGGGAAGCTTGTGCTGTGGCATGGCAAAGTGGCCAGGTATTTTGCATCTTTGGCAAACTAGATAACTGCACAAGACTTAAAATCCACAAGACTCGATCACCTTCATGCCTCCGGTGCCCTGTGACAGCTTACGTCTTGCCGATGGTGCCTCTCTTCCTGGGTGTGGCCCTGCATGGCCTTCTGGATATATTTTTTTCTTGACCTTCTCCCGCTGACATAGAGATAAAGCAAGACACATTTTCATTTTTGTTTTTGAGCTTTACAGTGGCTCCTTTCTACTCCAATCTGTGACAGGTGTCAGCATGTAGTCGCCCGTATCAACTGTACGGCGGGGCAATGGGAGATATCCGTACCTCTCGATCAGGTGCAGGCCGCTGGCAGTTTCGACGACGCCACTCATCTCACCGGGCTTGAGCGCAAAAGCAGCATCCTCGAACTCCTTCTGCATATCACCCCGGCCAAAGTAGCCGAGATCACCGCGCTTGCGGGCCGAGGAGCAGTCCGATTCGGTGGGGGCGAGGTCGCCGAGGGAGATGGCGCCGGACTTGATCTTTTGTTCGTGGCCCTTGATAATCTCCATCGCTTCATCCTTGGAACGGGTGATTTCGGACTATGCGTCGTCAGCTCTTGGCATAGCCTGCGTCGGGATCGCCACGACGTGCGCACGGCCAGGGAGGGTCACGTACCTCTCGCCAGCTGCTGGGCCGCCGGCTGTCGCGGTGCTTGACGAGCAGGTGCGCTGCGCGAATCTTGCCCTCGGCGACGCCGGGGGCGGCACCGGCGTGGGAGCCGGCACTGTGGTTGGCGGCCATGTAGTGCTTGAGCTTCTCGGTATCGGTGCCCTGCGGCGGCTCCCAGCGAGAGACTTTCTCGGCAGAGTTGAAGTAGTATGGGAGGTTCTTGGAGTTGGAGTGGCGGACCTCCCAGTTGGGGGGGAGACCTGAGTCAGCCTGGGCGGCGGCAGTGAGCAATGGGCATTGTGAGGCGAGGCAAGACGGGGGAAGCTCGGGATGCCGAGACTGGGGCTTACCATTGTCGCGGTGGTGTTTTGGACGTTGGAAGGTTGGAAGCTCGATGGTTGGCGGATGAGTGCGATTGCGGCGAGTGCGAGGTCGCGCGGGTGATGGGATGCAGAGAAATGGAAGGTTACAAGCTCGTCAGGGGGGAGCCGACGCGAACGGGCTCTCGTCGCACAGGCTGAAGGGGATGGATGGGGGTTTAAGAAGAGGAGAAGCTCCAGCGGACGGGTGAAGCTGTGACTGGAACCGGCAAGCAATGACGTGCCCCGGACAGCGCAGTGGTTGGCTGGCCCTGCGTTGGCGCGGCGGCGAAGGGACTGCCCAGGTGCGCAGAAGGCGGGGTCGGGGGGGGGACCACCCGGAAGGAGGACGAGAGGAAGTGTGCAAGGCGCCCGTGGTGTGGGTTGGTGGGGTAAAGGTTAGGTAGGTTAGCGTTGGCGGCCAAGGGGCTCTCGAGTCGGGTCTCGTCCAGCTGTAAAGGCCGCTGGAGCCACCTAGCGGGCGGGCGCGTGTGACCTGCTGTGCCCTGCTGGGGGCCAGCTGCGGGGGCCGGCTGGGGGTGGGCGGCGTCTGGGATTCTGGGGGGTCATGCGCGCTGCTTGTCTGGCAACCTTGGCCGCGTCGTTCGGCTCCGGATACCCTGGGAAGTTGGGAAGGATTCGATTTCGGGTCACGGGTGGCAGGGCCGGGGTTCGATGAAGCGCAGCGGCGGCTCTGAATGGCCGGCTTCGAGAAACATCCTGTTGCCGATCCTCGAGGGTTGCTTGGAAGTTGGGGCTGCCTGTGCTTCACGCGTCACTCGCATGTTTGTTCCGAGAGCTCTAGGATCCGAAACGCAACCCGGCTTGGCGAAACGAGCCGCCACGCGAATATGCAACGCTGACTCTAGCATCAACTATTGGAGGCGCACCGGCAGGGGGGCGGTTCTTCTTCAGCGGGCTGCGGCTGGGACCTCGCCGTGGGAGGGACTGCAGGCAGCCTTGCACAACTGGGCTTGCCTAGGAAACGCTGCCATGATACTCTACTACTCGGCCCCATCTTTCCCCTTGGCGGGAGTCCGCGTCTTGACCCGCAGTGGTCGTAGTCCATACCTATTTCCAAGCATATCGATATATGTGCTTGCCTGGGTACCTGGCAGTAAGCCATGGAGGAGAGCTTTGGCAAGACCTCGGCAGATCGGGCACAAGATCTGGCGTCGCCGCTCCCGCGCTCAACACAGCGGGCAGGCATCTGACTTCCAGGTTCTTTCCCCCGAGGTGACCGCTCAGGATGAGCAAAGGCTCTCGCGTCGTCAGGTAAGCCCGAGGTACCTACAGACCCGATGGACCACCCAGCTGCGGGCGTTCACTGCACCCAGGTGGCAGCCCTAGTCACTCAGTGCCAGGGACGTCGCTGCACGACGGAGCACCCAGGGCTGGCCGCCTGGTGACGTTGAATCACTGTATGCTGAACAGGCGCGTTGCCAGCTGCGCATGGCAGTTCGTTCACCGGGCCACCTGCTCGCACCGGCAAACATGAACGCGTCTCGCTGCAGTCCGTCTTCTGCTTTCTCTTTTCCTCCTCCACACTTCTGCATCCCAGCATCACCGAGCAGCCGTGTCACCACCACAACTCATCACGCCCCTACCACTTCGCAGCATCGCATCGTCAGACAGCAGCAAAACAGAAAGCATAGTATTTCTTTGCCTTTTCTGCAGCACGTCCGAGGTACATGGGAGCTCCCGCAGACTCCATGCACGCGTCGAGCAAGGTCTAACCATGGAAGCAGCAGCAAAGGGCCATCTTCGGTGTGGCTTCCCGCGTCCCGAGTCGCTGGATGTCCCCCAATCCGCACCACTGCCACCACCGCCACCACTGCCACCTCGCAGCAGCCAAGCCTGCCGACAGTGCTGTCGCTGAGCAAGCTCCACTTCACCTGCAAGGTCCAGCCGCAACGCGGACTCATCAAGCTTGAAGTGTGCTGGCTGCCTGCCCACCCCCCGACTGCCCCACCACCACAAGCTTTCCCGCCCCCGGTCCCGAGTCGCGCCAGCGTCTTTCGCCCGAGATTTTTCCATCCTCGAAGTGAGAGTCACATCGGCCAGGCCGACCACTTCTTCTCTCCGTTATCAACCATCCGTCGCCACGCACTCGACTTGCTTTCGGCATCAACAACGACCGCCGCGAAACGCCTCTAGCACTACAGGCCCGTCCCACGATTCGAGCGCACGGGAAGTCGACAGCTGCCTCGCACAGCCAACCTTGATCCGTACCTTCACACCGACCCGAACCCGAACCGCGAAATGGCGACCCCCCAGTCCACCGGTTCGCAGGACGACCTTGGCGAGGGCAAGAAGCTCGAGCAGATCACGTTTCGCTTCTGCTCCGAGTGCTCCAACATGCTCTACCCCAAGGAGGACGAGGACGCCCACAAGCTCCAGTTCACCTGCCGTACCTGCCAGTACACCGAGGAGGCAGCCTCCACCTGCGTCTTCCGCAATGTTCTCAACAACTCGGCTGGAGAGACCGCGGGTGTGACCCAGGATGTTGGCTCGGACCCGACGGTTAGTCAGGCCCTGTCGCTTTGTGCTGCTTGCGCCACGGTCATTCTGTGTGCCCACTGCGCGATGCCCGCCGAATTTGTGGAATACATCGTCCCCAAGCATGCTAGAGTCGCCGTCCAAGACGACGCGGACAAGTGTACTGCTCCTGTCATGGCTGCCGACGTCAACGACGCTCTCACCGTCAACGATGATCCCACCGAGACCGACGAGGGACACGACAGCGACGAGTCCGCCTTCTCCTCCTCCACGTCGAGCTACGTTACCAACCCTTCGACCGAGTGCAACTCGACCAGCGCCTGCGCAAACAACGATGTCGACGCGACGGACAAGGTCTTCCCTGGCCCTTACGACGAATTCGATGCCGCCAAGGCTATCGCGAGCGAGTCGTTCTCGTGGGCCAACTTTTTCGGCGACATGACCCTCCTCGTCTAAAGCCGATCTCGCGCCCAAGTCCCCCCCGACCCGATCCGAGCAACGACGCCCGCTTTTCCTTTACGACATTTCACGAGAGCCGAGCGAATACGAGACTTGGCGAGTTCATGACAGGCATTTCACGTTTCTGTTGTACCATTATTGGGACTTCGGTCCATCAAGGATGGTGCCCGTTGTCTTCTAGGAGGTGTCTCTTGTGGTAAATGATGGTGGAGCGGTGGATTGTGACTTACTTACTCTGCGTTTTTGGTTTTGAGAAGTTTTCCACCCATCGCACGAGAGCGGCTGGCTGACGCGGCGTCCGACGCCCCTCCTACAGCTTCCACGGTCGAACAAGACATGTCCCAGGTGTAATCACGAGGAGGCAGTCTTCTTTCAGTCCCAGGAGCGCAGCGCGGAAACTGGCATGGTAAGCCAATCACTCCGATATTTGGGCCGCATTGTTAGATTTGGGATTGGAATCCGGATCTCATCTATTTGGTCGGGCGCTTCATCGAAACAACTCACTAACATGGCTGTGCGGCAAGAAACTGTTTTACGTTTGCTGCGAGTGCGGTCACATTTTCGATTAAACGACTTTGACGAATGGATACCCGACGACAGGCGGTCGTTTCTGGACATGAGGGAGAGGGGGTTTGGGTGACGGAGCGGACTTGGCACGCTTTTGCTTGCGACATTGCGAATCGGCTTGTTTTTTCTTTTTTTTTTCAATTTTTCAGAGGCGTCCGGGACAGGCATGAAGGAAATGGTTCATGGATCAGGCGCACAGCTTAGCGACGCAGCCAACTCACCGGCTTTGTCTCGCGGCGTGAGCTGCCAGTATGGCTGGTTGTGTATGGTGGATAGGCGTAGCTCCAGGCTTTACCATTCAGCGTTGAAGAAATTGCGCTTTTCAAACTCACAAACGAGGTCGTGACGATGTGATGATGCATGTGATGATGCATGTGAACAAGTACTGCCAACATGTTTCTATGTTGAATTCGGAGATTGAGCTATGGGCTCGTCATAACGCCTCGTAGATGCCAAAGTCTTGTAGTCGTACAGTGTCCCCCTCATACACGGGTATTTCGGCCCCGAACATCCCCCACGCCATCCCGAGCTTCGTTTCCCACCGCTTCCTATGCCTGCATGGGCGCCATGGACAATATCTTGCTCCACTTTTTGCGCTTCAGTTCGGCGCCGACAACACCGTTGATACGGGATCCGACGGGGTCGCCAGACTTGTTGAGGAGGACGCAGGCGTTGTCGTCGAAGCGGACAACGGAGCCGTCGCGGCGCTGGGTCGGGTAACGAGTGCGGACGACGACGGCGTGACGGATGTCGCCGCGCTTGACCTTGGCGGCGGCGGAGATGCCGGCCATGCCAGAGGAGGAGGCGCCGCGCTGTTCCTGGACGACGACGACGATGCGGTCACCTGAGCTGTCAGTTGGGATCCGTGGAGGAAAGGGGTCGGGCTACGCATTGCATACCGATGCGGGCGTGGCGCTTCTGCCCGACAACGAGGGCGCATTCGACGAGGGCTGCGCCCGAGTTGTCGATGCAGTTGAGCATCGTCTGTAGGATCGCGTTAGGAATTAGAGGAACCTCGTGTTTTTTTCCTAGATGCGATAGATTGTTACCTTTAATTGAATCATCTTGGCTGGCTGCTGTGGTGTGGTTGCTTCGAGCCAGGCAACTGTCGAGCATCCCCATCCCGCGATCTCGAGATGCCGGGTCTGGCGTTGAGACTTTTCGATCCTGGCAGGTCACGTGGCCGGCGGGAGCTGAGCCGTGCGACGGTGGGTGACCAATGGCCGTCTCCTGGCGGGACCACTGGGCGCCCCAGCGATGCCTCTGGCTGAGATGGATGTGGCCGTGCCAGGTTGGTGGTGGCCCCTGCATTTGGCGCAGTTGGCGCGACCTGGGCGCCCCGCTGGCTGGCAGTGGCCCCCCCCCCCCTTCTTGGAGCTGCTGGCCCGGCCGCAGAAACGGTCGCCCGGCCAGCAGCCAAATTCCAGTTCCGGGGTGGCTGGAGGCCCACGCGCACCCTGGAAGCTGCGAGCTCCCAGCTGCGCCAGACGCTGCCGTCCCGTCAGGCCCATGCGCGCCTTCCTGCTGGTCCGAGCCGGCCCGTTCGCTCGTTACCCTGCACTGCTCCTTTCAAACCAGATGACGATGAAGCTCATCTCGACCACTCACTTCTCCTCTCCACCACCATCTTAGCCCTGTCTGGCCGAGGGGGGACGCTTCACTCCCTTTTACGTCCTCGTCGCTCGTCTTTTCTTTTGTGACCGCTTGTCTCTGACGAGCCTGATACGTCTGGAAAGGCTCGAAAAAGCCGCCGATGACGTTGTCGCGCGCCGTGAGCTGATCGATCCCGCCCTCAGCCTCCTTTTGAGCTCAGAGTCCTTTGCGCGGCGCCAAGCACTCCCTCGCCAGACCGCGGCATGTAATAACGCAGGCATTGGGACGTCATCAGAGCCATTCACTCTCTGGTTGATGCCATAACCGAGCTCTGCGAGGTACACTCGAGTCCGTGTTTCATCGCTGCGACGATACGCCGGTCTCCCTGAAGCACGTCATTGCGCGTTTCTGGCAACCGAACGTCACCATGCCGGTGTCCAAGGCTGCGACGGCGGCGAAGAGGCAACGCCTTACGCTTGCTCAATTGGCCGCCTACGACGACATACTGACCGACGCCCTCGTCGACCATGTGAGTGTAGCTGACTGATGTTGATGACAGCTGTCGTGATGGGGCCGTTCGCTGATCGATGGATGGCGTAGGTCTACTACTGGACAACCGTTCCCAAGAACCGCTCCACGTACCATCCGTCCCGGGGAGTGAGCGAAGATGCCATCGCCACGATTATCCAGGACGAAGTTGTCCTGAGCAAGGACCTGGACGCAGGCGAGAGGAAGCTACTCGCGACGGACGGGCTCAGAAGATTCCTGAACGGCCTCAAGACGGACAAGGAAAAGGACGACTTCCGCCGCCACCTCCGTCGTTACTTGCAAATTTACATGCCCGACTGCCCGTTCGAGGTGAGCTCGACCAACCGATACACCCTCGTCACGCACGAGGCAAGCATCACTGCGAGGCGCTACATCAAGCGCAACGAGTCGATCAAGTATCTCTCCGGTATCCAGGTCACCATGACGCCCGAGGAGGAAAAGGAGATTGCCGTGCGCAAGAAGGACTTTAGCGTCGTCGTCAGCTCCCGCAACAAGTGCACCAGCTTGTTCATGGGCCCAGCTCGATTCGCCAACCACGACTGCGACGCCAATGCCAAGTTGATGACGACGAGCCACGCCGGCATCGAGATCATTGCCACTAGGCCCATCGAGGTGGGCGAGGAGATCACCGTTACGTATGGCGAGAGCTATTTCGGCGAGGACAACTGCGAATGCCTCTGCCAGACGTGCGAGAGGAACATGTGCAACGGGTGGGAGCCGGAGGAGGGGGCAGCCGCGGCCATCAAGCCGAGCGTGGAAGAGCCGGAGAAGCCGGTTGTTTACTCGCTGCGGCGCCGACGCAGAGACGACAGCATCGGCGGCGCCTCGTCGCGGACGCCTTCCGTGACACCAGTCATCCGCCCCCGTGTCTACAAGACGCGGACCAAGAGCTCGAGGTTCAGCAATGCGAACGAATTGTCGCCGTCGGCAGCGTCCCCGATCCCGGACGCCACCACGCCCTCTGGTCGCAAGCGGCCCATAGATGCCATGGCAACGCCCCCGATCACGCCCGCCAAGCGCCTCAAGCATGTCGTGGAGCTGCCACCGGCCGAGCGAGCCTTGTCGAGAGGAAGCTCGCTCAGCGGCAGCACGACGTCGAACAGTGGCGATGCGCTGGAAACAGATGTGACTTCGCCAGAGAAGGATAGTCCGGAACCAATCCCCGAGACGCCCATCAAGAAGTTGGAAGCGATTCAGCAGGAGGATACGGCCCATGGCGAGTCTGGCGACACAAATCTGTCAGAAAATCTTGGAACGTTTTCGCCGGAGAGCGCCCATGGGTTGCAGTCGCCTCCGTCATCACAGAATCTCGAGGCGGAGACGTCATCCGAGCCAGTATCCGCGCGACATGCTATGGATATGCCCTCTACGCTCCTTGCTCATCCCTCCGACGAACCGAAGAGGATCGCTCCAATTACAGTCAGCATCGAGACGGTCGCCGAGGCAGACATTGTACCGCCGCCGGCCGATGCAGGCGCCGAGGTTAAGCCAAAACCAAGGAAGTATCAACGAAGGGTCTTCATCAAGCAAGCTACCCCGCCGGCTCGGATGCGGACACCTGGCGACTACATCCTCACGCCATTGCTGCTGTCGGAACCCGAAATGGCGTGGGTGCAGTGCATGAACTGCACCAACTACTTTATTCAACAGAACGCCTACTATACACGCGCGTCATGTCCCCGCTGCGAGCGGCACTCGAAGCTGTACGGATTCATCTGGCCCAAGACAGAAAGGGCCGGACCATCGGATAAGGAAGAAAGGATTCTAGACCATCGTACGATACACAGGTTCCTAGACCCGTACGACGAGCGCAGGGCCAGAGGGCGGAAGGTTATCGAGCGCGAAGAGAGCGAGGAGGAAGAGGAGGATGAAGCGCCGCGCGGGCGGAGCTTGAAGCGAGGCGGGGAGCGGTCAGCGAAGCAGGCAGCAGAGAAGAAGGTTGAGCAGGCGGAAGACACGAGCGGACTACGGCGGAGCGGCCGAGCGCGGAGAGTCAGCTCCAGGCTGTCCGGTGAATGATGGCATTGACCGAGATCTCAGCCGCCCGGCTTGGATTTATAGGCTTGTATAATAGTCGATCCATAGGTAGTAATCTTAAGCAGTGCTCCCAGACCCCTTCGTAGCTGAAAACCCGCCCGACGGCATCCAGCTTGCTTGGCGCGGTGGCAAGTGGTGCGCAATAGACTACCATGGACTCCAGAGACTGAACGCCACGACTTGGTGAAAGGAGCCTACATACGCGTCGAGGCACGCCGCGGGAGCCGTGCGTTGGCGCTTGTTCCAAGCTACCTACATTACATTCAGTCCAGCAACACCCTCCTCCCCACATCTGCGTCATCTTGGCGAGGCTTATAGTGGCCGCATGTTGATGCGTCAAACTTTCTCGTGGGAAGTCGATATATTTATATAGAGCGGGGGGCTGTTGTTTGTACTGACTCTGCAGACATGTTCTCGGCTTCTTCTTTCGCTTTCGCGTTGACTCAGTAAAAGACGGGGATGATGATGGTATGGATGACCACGCGGCCAGAACGAACGCTCCCCGACCGTCGCTGACAATGTTTCTCCCAGTTTATCAAGGCTGCCACCGCTCTCTGTGAGACGCCCGCCGCCCACGACGCAGCCCCGATGCGCCCCGTGACAATGACTGACTCTTGCTTGTAGTGCTGGCCGCTCCAGCGGCCCACGGAGCAGTAGCTTTTGATGAGAAGTATGAGCTGCACAGAAAGAACGGACTGACGTGGACATCCAACACCCTCCGCATGAACCACATACAGGTACTCGGCACGCACAACTCGTATCATGTCGAAGCACCGGACGAGGAGCGCATGGTGCAGCAGAACATCACCGACGAGGCGCACGACCTGGTGTACTCGCACGCGAAGCTCGACACCCAGCTGAAGTTCCAAAACATACGCAGCATTGAGTACGATCTCGACTCACAGGAAGGAGTCCCCCGACAGTGGCTGGCTAACCTTGAATGCTAGGCTCGACTTGTTTGCCGACCCTGACGGCGGAAACTACGCCGACCCGCTCATCAACAAGTTCTTAAACAATCTGCCACCGACAGACCCGGTGTACCGGAACTCTGGGGTCAAGGTGATGCACATCCCGGACCTCGACATCCACACAACGTGCCCTACCCTGGTGACGTGCCTGCACATCATCAAGAACTGGATGAACTACCACCCGGGCGCCGTGCCACTCACGGTCCTGATGGAGTTCAAGACGGCGGACAAGCGAGGCGAGGCCATGGGCGGCGCAAAGGTCATTTCCTGGCGCAACGAAACGCTGCTGGCCGACATGGACGACGAGATCCGCTCTGTATTCCCCAGCCACCGGCTCATCACGCCCGACGACGTGCGCAGGGACGGTTTGACGCTCGAGAATTCGGTCATCACCTACGGATGGCCGGACCTCGAGAGCGCGCGGGGCAGGATCATGTTCCTCATGGACAACGGGCCGGAGAGCCCCATCCGCGATGCGTACCTCAAGAACGCAACGAACCTTCAGGGGAGA
The DNA here is from genome assembly GCA_029168975.1 of Purpureocillium lavendulum. Classification (NCBI taxonomy): domain Eukaryota; kingdom Fungi; phylum Ascomycota; class Sordariomycetes; order Hypocreales; family Ophiocordycipitaceae; genus Purpureocillium; species Purpureocillium lavendulum. The sequence continues at coordinate 5,571,046 of JAQHRD010000001.1, forward strand.
GTGCTGTTCACCAACTCATTGCCAAGGGAACCTGACTGTGCGTTCCAAAAGGTGCGTCGTTCGTTGTCTTTCCCGCCCAGCCCCCTTTCCCGGACGCCGTCCACCACTGCCTCTCCCTCTTCTTCCCGTGGGGATGCAACCCCCCCCCCCCCCCCCCCCACGTCCAGACACGCATACACAGGTAGCCACTAACACTCCAGCAACATCTCAGCTCAACAACCTCACCACGCACGAGGCGTCGGATCACGCGCGGAGGCAAGTACTGGCGGGCTACTGGGTGCGCGCGCGGGCGGACGAGCCGCTGCGGACGATCCGCGACCGTTGTTCGCTGGCGCAGCGCGCCTACGCGCTCTCCTCGGGCGCCCAGATTGTGAGCACCGACTTCCCCATGTACGGCATGAGCGCGCGCTGGGGCTGCGACTACGCCGTGAAGCTGCCCCGCGGGGCGGCGGCGCGCTGCAACCCCGTCTTCGGGCGGGACGACTGCCGCTCCGAGGAACTCGAGGCGGGTATGTGGGACGAGTCGTGAAAAAAGTACGCAATGGTGAAGCCGGCCAGGACGGGGGGCGATGATCTGGTGGCCCGGCTGATGGACGCACTTGGCAAGCTTGAGGACTCGCGAGATCAGCAGGTTCCGGGTGGTGGTGCGAGATCAGTGGTGGACCGACAGTCGAAGGATGTGTTAATTCAAGGACTAGCTCTGCTTCTTCCAAATATGGCATATCCCAGCGCCAGGTATCCATTCGACGCTGGGGGGGCTGTGTCTGTTTTCGCGCGAGGACGTCAGCTTACATGGCTTGGGGCTGGGCTGGGCTGACCTGCAATGGAAGTGTCCGAGTGCTACCAAGCAAAATGTGTCCGACGCAGCGACAGTACCCAAATCATTCGCGCAAAGTCAAGAAGCAAGCGCTTATGTCACAGTTGACGCCTGACCGATGCGTCAGTGCAACGTCGGTGGTATATATCGGCGAGGTCTCCCCCCTTTGCCGCGGCCCCCCTCCGGGGCGTCGCCCGATGCTCCGTGATGGGTTCACACGTGCTTCGTGTAGAGCTGACTCGCGCCATTGTTGAGCTGCCATTTTCGAGGCAGGTTGCGATTCTCGCTCAATAGAGCGCTCGAATGTACCTGGAATAAAGTCCCCATCGACATCACCAAGGTGAATGATGGCACAGCAGAGGAGCAGTTTGGGCGTCAAGCAAGCTGGACCCGTGGCACCGAACAGGGATGCCTGCGTCGATGCGGGAGGGCTCACACAGCTGATGGTTCGTCTGCGCTTCCTTGATTTCCAGATTAGATGCCTGGCAAATGTATGTGTGGGAAACTGACTGTACGATGCGATCACAGGAAGAGCAAAAGGCCGCCAAGGAGCGAGCCGAGGCGACAAGGAGGACGGAGCAGGAGATTGCGGCGAATTACTACGCATTTTACGGCTTCCGACCGGACCCGTCGTTTTTCCTCGAGACGTACTGGATGGAGAGCGGGTGAAGTTTCGACTGGACGCCGACACTCGACAGTGCACAATTATTGGCACACTCGAGCGGAGTGTTGGAGTTGATCCGTCAATGGAAGATGTTTGGCCAAGCATGGTTGGGCTCCATGTTTTTCACGGTCAAGAGGGGCTCTTCTATTTTTGAAACAAAAAAGAAGGAGAAAATTCACCAGGACGCACGCATCGCTGCGTTTGGGTATGCCACTGGATGTAAGGGCACTCACTGTTGGCTGATAGCCGTACACAGCCTATTGCCGGTACCTTCGCGGGGCAATCAGCCTCCCGACCATAGATATCTAGGTAGGTAGAAGCCCTCGAGGCGAAGCTTGGAACTAAGATAAAACACTTTCCAACATTTTCACGGTACTGTACTTAGCACATCGGAAGGCGCGGCTAAGCTGACTTACACTTAATCAAGTCCCCTCTTGGTACCCTGCAAGGCCTTGGCCCAACACGTCGGGGGCTTTCCGATTGCCAACGATTATGCCGTTGTCTCGTCGAGCATGCTCTAACGTACAGTGCTTGATGCGCCAAGATGCGCGCGGTGCGGCCAACATGGCGGTGTACTACGGACTACAGGTACTACTGTTGAATCCCGACTGCGACGGATGATGCTGTTGGCCCCTTGCCATCATTCCAAATACTCGCCCATTATTCCTGTATCTGTTGAAGAGAGACTGACGGAACTAATTCCTCTCCCTCGAGTCAACAGACTGCATCCAGCACAAGACTTGATCCATCAAATATCGTGATTTGTTGCATCAAGCATCACTTCTTAGCTCACAAGCCACAGCGTAACCCTTCCAGAGACAAAGTCTTGGTCCCGTCCGTTTCACATCCATCATGACTTCGTTCGATCCAGGCCAACCTTGGACAGGCTCTCGCCAACGGCCACCATCGTTCTCAAGGTTGACACCCGATTCGATACTAGATGAAACAAGGGCTCTACTTCTACGATCGCGCAAGTTCCGCGACAGACTGGTGGCGGCTATCAGCCCGGCCACGGCGACTTTCCAGAATGTCGTGGTTCCGCTGATGGATGAGTCGAATGCCACGTCTTGCCGCTTGAGCATCTTGGCACATTTGCTTGCCGATGCTTCCCCAGACCCGGAGATCCGGGAAGCATCCAGACAAGCCCAGGAGCTCAGTGCAGCAGCTGAGATAGTGCAAGCGACGAGGAAAGACGTGGCAGAACTCGTCGATGCCGTCTTCCAACGTTCGGTCGCGGCCGGACATGAGTCGCTTGATCGAGAAGACGTGCACATGCTGCGGGTCTTGCATGGCCGAATGACCTGCTCGGGGTCTACTATACAAAGTGTCCATCTGCGCGAGCGACTACATGCAGCTCAGCTAGAGCTTCAACAGCTGTGTACTGCAGCACAAAAAACGATGTCGGACTCGGATGACGGGGTCTGGTTCTCTCGAGATGAACTCGAAGGAATGAGTCCCGCCGTTCTCAACGCACTTCAAACGCGAGATGACGACCGAGATGGAACGAGCATGCAGGTTCAACATCGAGTAACCTTCCGCGATGACCATTTGTCGGAGATCCTTGGCCGCGTCCAGAGCAGTGCATCCAGGAGGACGTACATGGTCGCATATCGGCGCCGATTCCCGGAGAATGTCGCCAGGCTCAACCAAATCATCTCACTCCGAGATGAGATTGCACGAATATTACGATTCCAGAACCACGCTTCCATGAAGATGCAAGACAGGATGGCCCGAGATATTGAGGAAGTGCACGACACTCTGAATGGCATCGCCTCGGGGCTCGAGTCTCTCGCCAGAGCCGAAGACCAGGAGCTGCTGCAGTATATCAGGGGCCAAGAACCTGCGTGGGCCGGGGCGCACGTTGATGACTGGGATTGGAGATATTATACGGGCAAGTTCAGCGCCAGGAGCCGCAAGTTTGATCAAGGCAAGCTGGCCGAGTATTTTGAGATAGGCCATACCTGGCCTTCGATCCTCAAGGTATATGAGCGTATGTTTGAGTTGCACTTCTGCGAGATATCCGGGACGGCAGAAGTCTGGCACGATAGTGTTCGAGTGTACTCTGTCTGGGACGCTCGTGAGGCCGATCGCCAATTCTTGGGTTACCTCTACGCCGATCTTTTCGAGCGGGACGGAAAGTATCCAAATGCGCACACCGCTCGGATTGAGCCTGTGAGTTTCAACGACCCAAGGCTTTCCCATGTTCCTCGAGTTTAACAAGGACGCCAGAGCTATGTTGCCGCTGACTGTCGTCGCAACTACCCGTCTTCAGCCTTGATATGCAGCTTCCCCGAACCATCGGCATCGAAGCCAACGCTCCTGAAGCACCTCCATCTGCGGATCCTCTTTCACGAGCTAGGGCATTGCATTCATCACCTTGTGGCAAAGACAAAATACGCTCTCTCACACTCTAGAGATTTCGTGGAAATTCCGAGCCGGCTGCTGGAGTATTGGTCGTGGCAGCCAGACATTCTGCAAAGCATCGCGAGGCACTACACGTGTGTTGACGAGGCCAAGAAGAGTGATGATGAAGACGAAAGAGGGGATGGGAAGTTGCTACGAGAGATGCTTGAAGAGCTTCAGGAGAGCAGGAGCGGCTTTCGCGCCAGCCCAATGATGGGCGTCGTCCACCGGGCTGTATTCGACCTTCGCATCCATTCGCCAGCGAGCCATCAGGAGGCCCTCGACATGGACGTGACAGCCTTGTGGAATACGCTGAGCAGAGACATGGGCTGCCAGCGCAGTGACCCTGCAGACTGGGGCTGGGGGCAGGCAGCCTTCGGTCCAATCTTCAGGAACTACGATGCCGGATACTACGCATATGTTACGTGAGTGCGCCACGATGGCCGGAAACAGGCCCTCGTACACGTTTCGGGGCAGCTCTGCTGACTTGTTGCTGGCACAGCGCGACGGCTTACGCCGCAGATATTTTTGCTACAGCCTTTGGAGGCAATCACAGGGACAAGGACAAGCTGCGACTGTGGCGCGAGCAAGTCCTCGAGCTTGGCTCCAGCATCCCGGAGATGCAGATCTTGGAGGGGTTTCTGGGCAGGAAGCTCGATCCGGGGCCGTTTTTGCGGGAGATGAGGGCCAATTCGTGCGCAAATGTGCGGAGTTGAAGATGGAATCGCGTGCTGGAAAATGGCTGTTGTTGACCTTTAAAGTCGGTGTCGTCGTATGCATGATGGGTCGTGATTGTTTACTGTACTGCGCATGGTCTCTAGTCCGAACTTCAAGAAGGTGAAAGTTGCAACCACGGCGGGCCAGGGCGCGGGGTCGTGGCCGCTGGCGATTAGAGCCTGGGCCAGGGCGGTGGCACGTGCGCGCCAGGGGCAGCCACGCGCTAAGAGCGGAAAGTGACGTGCTCGCGCAGCCGGTTTCGGAAATGGCCCGGATAACCTGGAAGCTCCCTCTGGGGCACTGAGCTGAGTGACTCTCCCGCCAGCCCTCGCTCCTCCTCCTCGCCAACAACCAGCCCCCCTCACTCTGCATCTTCAACTCGCCCGACGACACACTCGGACCGAGCGACACGATGCGCGGCGCGATTCCTCTTGCCTTGGCGGGCACCGCCTCTGCGTTGCAGATCCCTCTGCACCTCCCCGAGCTGCCCAAGAAGCTCCCCTGGAGCTCCGGCGCCGCCGACGTCGACGTGAGCGCCCTGCCCCAGATCGAGTCGCAGGCCTTGCAGGACACCATCGCCATCGCGAACCTCCAGAAGCGTGCCGAGCGCCTGTACGAAATCGCCAAGCTCTCGGAGGATGAGTACAACCACCCTACTCGCGTCATTGGCAGCCGAGGTATGTTGTGATCCCAGCGTCGTTCGTGCAGCTTCTGATAGCTGGGGCAGGACATCTCGGAACCTTGGAGTACATCAAGTCGGTCCTCGCGACCCTCGGCAACTACTACAATGTGACGGAGCAGGTGTTCCCTGCCGTGACGGGCACCGTCCGCGAGGCGCGCCTCGTCATCGGCACCACTGTGCCTTCTGCGACGGCCTTTTCTTTAAGCCCGCCGACCAAGAACAAGCAGCCTGTGCACGGTGACCTGATCCTCGTCCACGGCAGCGGATGCAAGCCCTCCGACTATCCGACCAACACCACCAACAACATCGTCATTGTGCTCCGTGGCGAGTGCAGCTTTGGCACCAAGTCCGAGTTGGCAGGACGGGCCGGCGCCGTGGCCGCCGTCGTGGTCAACAACGAGGAGGGCGACCTTCACGGAACGCTGGGCGAGCCAAACGACCACCACGTTGCCACCTTTGGCCTGTCCAAGGAGCAGGGCGACAAGTATCTCGACCAGCTCAAGAAGGGCAAGAAGCTCGATTCCATCGCCTACATGGACTCTGACGTCAACACGATCCTGACCACTAACATCATTGCGCAGACGGCGCATGGCGATCCGGACAACTGTGTTGCCGTCGGTGGACACAGCGATGGAGTCGAAGAAGGCCCTGGCATCAACGATGATGGGTCTGGCAGCCTGTCTGTCCTCGAAGTCGCTGTCCAGCTCTCCAGGTTCCGCGTCAACAACTGCGTGCGTCTCGCTTGGTGGGCCGGCGAGGAGGAGGGCCTTCTTGGGTCCAACTACTACGTCCAGAGCCTGTCCGAGGAGGAGAACAAGAAGATTCGACTCTTTGGTGACTACGACATGATGGTAAGTGGCACTCAGATGTCATATTTAAGTACAAGTGACCGCGCTAACGCTCCCAGGCGTCCCCCAACTTTGCCTACCAGGTCTACAACGCAACCGACGACGAGAACCCTGCCGGTTCGCAATTGCTGCGGGACCTTTACATTCAGTGGTACACGGAACAGGGGCTCAACCATACCCTCATTCCCTTTGATGGTCGCTCCGACTATGATGGCTTCATCCGAGCAGGTATCCCAGCAGGCGGCATCGCCACTGGCGCCGAGGGCATCAAGACCGCCGAGGAGGAGGCCATGTTCGGTGGCAAGAAGGGCGACTGGTACGACCCCAACTACCATCAGATTGGCGACGACTTGACCAACCTGAACCACACCGCGTGGGAGGTCAACACTCGCTTGATTGCCCACTCTGTCGGTACCTTTGCCGCGTCCTTTGAGGGATTCCCGGAGCGGACCACTGAGATTCGTGCCACCAAGGCGAAGCCCACCAAGTACCGTGGCCACAAGCTGATTATGTGAGCCCTTATTTTCCAAGTTGGATAGACGGAGCGACGGAGTATGTGTTCGGAACGATGTGCTTTAGATTTTGCAATATCACTGCTACAATGCATTCGCAGATGCCTTTTGTGTGCTGCTAGATTGCCTTGGCCGCCCAAAGGATGCCATTCAGTAACTGCCCGAGAAACATTTCGTCCTCGTATGCTTCGTCAAAGTGCCCGAGCGCTGTGTGAAAGACGCGCCCTCCTTCAAACTCATGACACCAAACGAGAGGATGGTCGTCGCCCAGCGCGCCGCCCTCGTAGGACGCCTCGTCGACGGACAGCAGCACGTGCACGCGTGACGTCCGGGGGTTCTCCTTGAAGTTGTACCACTCGTCGAACCACGTTCGCTGCCGCGTTTGTCCATCAAAGGTCTTGAGCCCGTCGCCGAGACCCTGCAGGCCGAGCGTCATGATCGGATGCCGCGCATCCTCAACCCGCACGACCCCCTCCTGCGGCTCCGGGTGTCCCGCAAATGACGCGCCGACCATGCGCCGGTACCAGCCCCCCTCGTCCACCGCGCCGTCTGCGTCTGGCGGCGGCGGCGGCGGCGGCATCCCCACGGAGGCGGTGTGCACGCCAACCACGCCGCCCCCTTGGCGGACAAACGACTGCAGGGCATCCAGCTGCAGCTCGGTCAGGAACGTGCCGGAGACGTGCGCGAGGACAATGACACGGTAGCGGCGCAGAGACTCGGGCGCGAAGAGGCTCGCGTCTTCGGAGGGGTGCACGGTGAAGGGTGCGTCGGTGGGGGCGGACGCGGAGGCGAGGCGGGTGAGCGCGGCGATTGAGGCGGGGATCGAGGCGTGTCGATACCCGCCTGTCTTGCTGAAGACGAGGACGCGGAAAGGGGATCCTGTCATTGCGCCCGTCCGTGTTGACGATGACACGAGATACACGGTTGAAGACCTTGGATTGAGATGAATGCTTGTAGGAGCAAGCTTCAGGAAGACGGCGCCATCGCCGTCTTCAATGTGGTCCCGCGGGGACGGGACGGGCGTGAGGGCCGATCCGGTCCCGGACGCCGGACCGATGCGGGGCCGGCTTGGGTTGCCCCTCTTGGAAAGTAATAGTCCCGACCATCCTCGTCAGGACTTTGGTTTGTGGTAACTACCATAAAAGCGCTGTTGGGGCATGGCGCGCAGCCTTTCGCTATCGAAGTGTAGCCGCACCGCACGGCAAGCAGGCGCAGATTGTCAGATCCTCAACGTGGTCGGCCCCCTTCGGCGTGACGCATGGCGTTACTCACCCTCTGTGGTGGCCCGGGGGAGTCTGCTTCTGGTGTTGCACGCCGTGTGGGTGATCAAGGGTGTCGGGCGCGACACATCTCAGCGCCCAGTTTAGCAGGGCTGTGCCGGGTCTCGGCCTTCCTTCATTGGGTCAGCGCTCCTCCTGCATAGCCACACAAACATCGTATAACCGTCAGAACACCAGCTGCCCCGACAGCGAAACAATTTTCTTTAGTTTTCCATCATTTGATCCGCGTAGAGTCTTGTCGCAATCATGGATCAACGCGGCCGAAAACGAATGAAGTGGCTCGTGGACATGCCGGCCGAGCTCAGGCTCCAAGTCTACGCACACTTCTGCGAGTCGACCCCCATCATGATCCACAACGTCGACGATCCCGACATCAGAAAGTGCGACTTTCTCCGCAAGTCGAAATGCCAAAGAAGAGCAAGTGCGGTCTCCCTATTGCTCGCTTGCAAAGCCGTCAAAGCCGAATTTGAGCCCATCTTCTTTACCCACACAAGCTTCGTCGCACACTACGAATCGTCAATGTGCTGTTTTTATATTACTATATCTGACGGTAGCGCCATGCCCGTCTTGCGGCTCTTTAAACCGATCGAGAGGCGCGAGCTCCATAGCTACTTTGCGCGGGAGAACGTCCAGATGCACCTGAAGAAGCGACTTTTAAAAACGCCATCGTCATCATTCATGGGGAATGGGTCTGAGCGCTTCACCATCAGCGGCCCACTGGGGTGCTCACGCGATGCACGCGAACGCCAACATGAGCTCAAGTCACTTGTCACGTTGATGAGCTTCTGCCGCGGCAGAGTCAACCAGTTGGAGTTTTGGTACCATCCCGTCCGATGGCTGCCAGCCGAGGCGGCCCTGCCGTGGCGCATCACCATGGACCGCGAGGGCAACTTTACCATCCGCGGACCGAGGGAGGAAGGGTTCTTCGCCATGAGAGAAAAGCTTATTAAAGCGCTTCGGATGTTCTTGCCGAGTCATGAGATTCCGCACTGGTGGTCTTGCACCGCGCGGGAACGGAGTAAGCTGAAAAAGGCCGGGGCTGGTTTTCGCGAGCCGCAGTTCACGTTCATCAACGACGCAACAAACAGCCAGTCGGACCATGTTTCCGGCTGTATGGCTGAAAGTCAGAAAGCCGACGAGGTGTGGTGTAATTGCGGAGAGTGGAATCATGTCGGGGGGATCCGCGACCTTGAGTGAGAAACTCGCAACCATTGGAAGACCATTTATGCGGAGCATGAAAGTTGGGCTGTGTGCACCGAATGCGGGTCACGGGGCAACAGCAAGAGGGGATATAAATGTTGATCTGGTACCGGGACTGTGCTGTTGAATGGACGTATTCGAACCGTTGCTAAGCCTACCTGATGGTACTTGACGTCCTCTGTAATGTTTATAAATAGCGCCACATCCATCACTGCCTCGGTGCTGTGATCTGTCGATCTTTGTGAGTCTAACCCCGGCTCTGATCCTCCTTCACCTATCATGCGTCCCGTCACCCGCGGATCCGTCGGGAGAAGAGAGCTGGGAACCTCTCAAGATCTTCGAGGTGAAGGCATGGGGCGTTTCACCACCTTTTACATCGTTCAGCATCCTGCAGGACGATCATTCACCAACCACATTCGCCGTCAGAGGACCTAATTCCCCATAATCCCATCAATATCAAGACGCACGTAGTCTTAAAAACACCAAAATGACGTCGTTGGGGCGGAAAGGGGGAGTGGCTGCTGTGAATATCAGTCTCCCCCGGATATCCGTGATTGGCAGCCACCCCTGGCCATTGGGGGCCCAATGGCACCCTGCTACGCCGCCGACGATCCGAATGTTTCACAACAACGAGGCGGTGTCGGTAGACGTGCGTGCGGTGCAGAGGTGCGTGCATTGATTGTGCCTCAACGCCACGCGGAACCTCCCCGATAAGACCATGCATGGGCACGTGTCGATCCCGTCCCGTTCCTGCACAGACACTGATCCAAGAGCACGGATCGGCAATTGGCTGTGCCCCGGCATCTCCCACATTCGGAACGGCCCGGTAGTGCAATTTCGCAGTCTATAGTTGATTGCCATATTATATCCCCAAAACTAGAATGCTCGCACAGAGGCAGATTCGACAATAGGCAACGACCGCGGTGAATTTGAGAATGTGGCCGGCAAGCGTGCGTCTGGATGACGTGTCGTCGCTGTGCTTAGAATAGAACAGTTCAGAATTTTATAATTCGGACATTACGGGGCCATATACTCGCTATTAGTATAAAATACTTCCAGTTCGCCTAGAGTTCCCCTTCTGATACAGACTCCATCAATATCACTTGCACAAATATCGCAGCATATACCACTACTCCAAGCAAACGCGGGTATCTATACTTTTTCTGAAGAATTCAGTACATCAACAACCACAATGTTCAAGTCTCTCGCCACTCTCGCCTTGGCCGTCGCCGGTGCTGCCGCCAAGGGGTGCAACGTTAACGTGTACGACTCCAACGACTGTACCGGAGAGCTGGTGAGCTACAGCTCCCACAAGTGCAGCGTCGACCAGACTTGCGGAGCTCAGACGGGAGGATCACTGCGCCTTCAGTGCTTTGACGGCTGCAATGGAAACCTGATTGTGTCGGACAACAGCCAGTGCTCGGCGGGAAGCGTCTACGCGGCTGGCGATTGTGTCCCAATCGCTGGGAACACTGGCGCTCACAACCGTGTCATTTTCTAAACCCGACACAAAATTGAGTGGCAGCTCTTGGTATTGAAATAGGGTGCTTGTATTTGCTCAGTCGTTACCTATATGTCGCAACCAATATGATGGCAATCGCTCTCTGAATCACCACATCGCGCCAGATCTAAAGTATATCGGGTGATCCCTGGGCGCCCTCCTCTTTGGCCCAAAGTATCGTAATGTGCGTCACACTTAATTTGTTCTATTTCTTCGGTACTTTTATGTAATTCAAATCCAAAACTCCTCATCATGGATAGACCATGATGAAATCTTTTAGGTGACGCATCTAGCCCGAGTCATGCGTATTCACAACGCGTCGGCTGTACCGAGGCTCTCATGCAAGGCATGGAATGCTGAAACTTCGTCTGCCAACAGTTCCTGCGGGTTTCCGGTCTCGATAATGTTGCCTTTGTCGAGGAGTAGAATGCGGTCAAAGTCGAGTATCGTTTGCAGCTTATGGGCAATGGCCACAATGGTCCGGCCTGCGAATTCCTCCCGCAACACACGCTGCATAACAGCATCGGTCTCCGAATCGACACTGCTTGTCGCTTCATCCATGATCAGAATCTTACCCCGTTTGAGGATGGCCCTTGCGAGACAGAACAGCTGCCGTTGGCCGTGCGACAATTTATCGTCATCAAGCAGTTCCTCAAGACCGCCGCGAGACTCAATGAACTCCCACATGTCCACAGAACGCAGGACCGCCTCGATCCGCTCGTCAGTTGCTTCTTCTTGAGGGTCGATATTCTCACGGACAGTGCCGTGCAGAAAGAAGGGTTCTTGGGGCAAGGTGATGAGGCGACGACGGATTTCTTGCCGAGGAATGGTGCTGACATCCACCCCGTCAATAGTAATGGTGCCGGAGTCAAGCTCTAGCATACGAAGCATTGATGAGACAAGAGACGACTTCCCACTGCAATGCTTGTCAGCGATGGGCTTTGTCCAGGGGCTTCGAATATTACCTTCCAGTTCGCCCGCAGATGGCAATCTTCTCTCCAGGCTGGACCGAAAAACAAATGTCTTTCAGCACTGGCTCTGAGGACGTCTCGTACGAAGCGGAGACATTGGAGAAGACGATGGCTCCTTGCTGCGGCCACTCGTCGGGCACATCACCTGTTTCACTCGGTTTGTTCTCATCTTCGACAGTCTTTACGAACGAGCGAATCCTGTTGATCGCACCGAGCGCCATCTCAACTTGGGTCCAGGCCGTAACCAGCGTTTGCAGTGTTGACGAGAACGTAACAATGTTGAAAAGAGCGACACCGAGAAAACTGGTGGACCCATTCCGTATGTTTGTTGCAATCCCAACCAGCATAATGGCAACGCCTGCGTTGAAAAGGTCCAATACCAGGGTCAGCCATCTCTGGATGCAGTACAGGAGGTAGAATGGCTTCTGAGATGCGTTGAGAGCAGCGTAATTGCGATCCAGGTAGTTCTGTGTCCAGCCGTAGGCCCGAATGCAAGCGATTCCGTTGACCGTTTCCAGGAACTGCGAGAATAGTGGCGCCTTGGCCTCTATATCTAGCAGACGCAGCTGGCGCGACGTGCGAAGGTAGTAAAATTGGAGTACCGTGAGGAGAGCAAGACATGCCGGGATGGCCGCGGCCACGTAGCCAGAGCCTATAAAGACAAAAACGGCAGATACAATGGCAGACATGAACTGGAAAATGAACGAGTCAATCGACTGAGGTAGATCATTGTCAATGAGTTCCAAGTCTTGAGAGAATCTAGGCGTCTGCGTCAGCAACGAGGCAATTCTTCTGCTATTCAAAGGTCGTCTCGTACCTGTTGATGGTCAATCCCGCATTCGTCGACGTAAGAAACGAGGTTGGAGCTCTGGAAAACAGTTAGCGGCGTGTTTAGAGACGGGAAATGTACACTAACCGCATTGTCGTGTTGAGAAGGAGCTCATGGAATTTCCTTGAAGTCTTCGGGAGCACAACAAGGTTGAAAATGCTGCCCTGGATTAGTCGACGCAATGAGACGTGAGATTGTGCCGATATACCTGTCAGCGAGAGTGCAGCCTACGACGGTCAATAGACCAAGTCCTGCAAAAACACCCAAGTAGTAGCCAAGCCTGTCGTTTGGATGCTCCGCATTTGCGTTGGTCCACCATTGCACCCAGATGGCTTACTCGCGTCAGTGCTTGAAGCTGCTACCGGGGCTGCGGTACTCACAGGGAAACGTCACCCCAAAGACAAATGTCGCGCAGGCCATGAGGTAGATGAACATGGTCCATGGCCCGGCAATTTTGGCATAGTAGCCATAGACTTTCAGGTCCCCGGTCATGCGACTGACTCCCTGATCCGGGTCGTCAAGCAAATCAAGTTCTTGCAACAGCTCTTCGGGGAGTTCTGCCTCCGCTTTGGGGGCTGGCCCTATAGCAGTGGCATTTTCAGTTTCGGAGGTTTGCACGATTTCGTCTTCGGACGAAACCGTGTCTCGTACACCATGGCGAGAAATGGCTCCGTCCGAGTTGAGGACTACGGCATAGTCGGCGAAGCTCAGATGGTGACCTTCCAGAATGTTAGAATACTTCGCCTGCGGGGGCCAACGACCGTATAGAATCTTACTCGAGTTTGTAGCAAGGATCACAGTAACGCCGCCGAGGTTTTTGATCAATCCTTGCGGCCCAAAAACGGCGTCAACAACATGCCGCTCGGTTGTACGGTCAAGCCCACTCAGGCAGTCGTCAAGTACCAGGACAGAGTTCCTCGAGTAGAGAGCCCTGGCCAAGCTGACCCGCATCTGCTGACCACCACTCAGTCTGGCTCCTCTGGTTCCGATGCAAGTTTGGTCGCCCTCGGGGAACTCGGAAAAGTCCGCAGCCAGGGCGCAGGCCGAAACAACTGAGTCGTACCACTCCTTGTCCCAAGCAGACATTCCAACGATGTTGCTTTGGATTGAGCCCCAAGTCGTCCAGGGAGACTGTGGGCAGTATGCTGCTTTGGAAAAGGTCGTGGTAACGGTACCAGAAACAACGGGTAACTCGCCGAGTAGTAATTTTAGGAGCGTGGACTTGCCGGAACCAACAGGGCCCATGACTACAGTTGTCTGGCCGCGAGGGAGCTCAAAATTAAGGTCCTTGAGGATCATTTCTTCTTCAGAGTAGCCGGCAGAGCTACCTTGGACTGTGACAGAGAAATGGTGTTGATCCAGCTTGACTTTCTCGCTGAGCATCATATCCTTTTCGTCCGCCTGTTTGTAAAGGCTGGCGCGAGAAGAGCTCATACTGGTTTCCGGTGTGATTCTATAATCTTCAGTCTCCTTGGCGTCAAGATATTCTTGGATACGTCGAAACGAATTGATGATTGTCTTGACATGTTCCACGCCGTCGATGGCGTACATCATCGGCTGCTGCAGCAATTCAAAGACGCTGAGCGCGGCAAAGGCCACTCCATCGGTTAGGGTACCGTTACCGTCTTTTTGGGCAAGTAAACTGTACACCAAAAAGCCGAATACAGGGGCAAGGGCAGAGGACGCGAAGTCTATCCCCACAGTCAGCCAATTCGCCTCTCTTGTCATTCAAGGATTCTTACAAGAGATGAAGACGAAAATGTTGAGAATTCGATATCGTCGGGAGGCTCGGATTTCTGACAACCGAAGGCCCGCGATGCGAGAGGAAACAATATCGGCCAGCCCAGTCATTTTAATTGCTTTTGTGGCGCCCAGAGCCTTTGCAGTAGCTGCAAGGCGTACCTCGATCGCCTCTAGCCAGGGGATCTGAGCATCGCCAGCTGCTTTGGCAAGAGGAATGCCAGCGACGAGACAGACTTCAAGTTGCACTAGTTAGAAATGCAACGACCAAAACAGGGGCGGCAAAGTCGACTAACTGATAATCCAAGCTATCGGAGCAGCAATTGCAAGGCCAAGAAGTCTGTACAGAAGGTACAGTGCAATTCCAGTTTCGATAAAGCTTCCGTACAACTCATGTATTAGTGGCATGCTAGATGCGATCCTGTCGATATCGGCGCTCATCAGTGTAATGGCCTCTGCATCCTGCACAGCGGATGAGTCTATGCGAAGAGTTTTGTCGAAAATCATAGCAATCAAACTGCCCCGAAACATAGTGAGCAGGCGGTACGTCTTGTGCTGGTAGACGGCGTATGAAATCTAGCGCCATCGCGTTAGTCACGGTAACAGACTAAACGAGGAGGTGCTGCTTACAGAGAGGCCGATATAGACAATTGCATAAGCTGCAACCAGACTATAGCCAACCTTTTCCGAGTTCTCCCCAGTCGGATCAGCTGCGAAGTCGAGAACTCGCTCAACCAAAAATGGCTGTGAGAAACTGAAGCCAGTATAGGCCAGGCGCGGCAGGACTCCTGCCAGGAAACTCCATTTGTAGTAGCTCAGAAATGTCCAAAATAGAGCATCTCGACTTGTACCAGGTTCTTTAATGGTCCCACTGCGTAAGTATGGGTACCGAAACCGTTGGGGGTAGACTCACTTCTGGCCCATGCACTCATAAGTGGCACAGGATTCGAGGCCGATAAGAGTTGTGAGTCAAGTGGCGTCAGAACATTAACTGTAAGGACCGTTCTGAAGCCTCTTATGAACACATTGTTCAGCCAGACAAATAATGACCGGTTCATCACACCACTCGCTTCCTCGGGCGACACATGCTGCCAGTCATGGCGTAGGAGATGGCGCTTCTCTGCCACCTCGAGGCAAAAGAGCAAGACCTTGACGCAGTGCCCAGCGAGGTTGAGGCGCGCAACAATTGCAAGCCCTGGCATGAAAAACAGCGTGCGGGTACGTGCGAGATCCAACAGAACAGATATGCCTAGGTAGACACACAATATCGTGGATGGTCTCACCGAGCGCCTATGCTCAAGGAGAGATACGAGTCCCAGAAGGCACGATCCAGCGATTGTGAGCGAGATGCACGCAAAAGTCAACCTCGTTGCAGGCACATCGCTTGCACCCCAGAAAGCTACCAAGGCAACCTGGAGTGCTACGTAGGCTGAAAAGCCGAGCTGAGAAAATCAGCGCAGGGAATACAGAAGAACGGAAGACGGCAAAATACCATTTTCAGACTTAAAAGCCATGACGAACGGACTTTGTTCGCCTCACCGCGAAGGCTCCATATGCGAATGATTCCCCACCAAGCTACATTAATTCTCAAACTCAGTAAATTGCAACACAGGATTCCAGCGCAGGACACTAACAGGCGATGCCAATAGGGACGGTAGTGAGCAATGCCTCTTCAAAGAGCAGGGTAAAGTCAAACCCGTCCAGACAGGACGACTCCACTATTGGACCAAAGGCGTCCTCGACGCCAATTGCGCAAGGCATGAGTACATCAGCCATGGCTGTACGGCGAAGCAAGTTGCGAGAAAGGGTCGAGGAGCCCTCGCAGACTCGCAGAGCAAAATTGTCGACCGAGTCGGTTCAACCAAGACTCAAAGGACACGTATCGAGGTGGCGGCAGCAGCAGCAGCAGCAACAGCAACAGCAGCAGCCAACGTCGAGGATGCGTTATGTCCTACCCTAACCACCCTTCAGCATGTCTCACCTCCAGTCGCTAGTTCTTGACACCCACAGAAGGGAAGCAAAAGCCGGGTCGAATCTCGCGCTAGCAGAAGTGCCATATGCCGGGCTTTGCGAGGGGGCGAGCGCCGTTGACGCCACTCGCTCAGCTATCCCGCTAGGCGTCGGCAACCGGATCGCGCGAGGCAGGTGTCATTCGCAAGCTCAACAGGGCTGATGGGCCTTGGGCCGCAATTCTGGCCAGCCCGTCCGCCACTGCAGCCGGCTTGGCGGGCGGTTTGCTCAGGCACGGGGGGGGGGCCAAGCCGAGATGCATATAGTCTGGACCCGTCCGCTTCAGTGCGGCTGATTCAGCTTACTTACATTTATTGGACCATCGCAATATCTGGCATTGTATGCGTGCTCCTGCTGGTGCAAGGCAGCGGCACAGCGCACGAAGGAATCAATGGCGCGGGACGTCGCACGACCTGGCCACGAGGGCTTCCGACAGGTTCAAGGGCAAAGGCGTGCTGGCCAACATGACCTCACTCGAACGCTGAGCAACCCGAGAAATGACGACTTATATGGAAGTTCGTATCGACGAAACGGGAAGCTACCCTTAGGGTACCAGGAACGAGATTGTGCGTTTCGCATGCGGCCCCCGAGGCGACTGACTGCCGTATGAGGGCAGCCCACGTCTGTGCTGGCCAACAGCGGACATGGACATGGACGTGGATCGCCCCAAACATGGTATGGATGGAGAAGCTCGTGGATGAGGGCCCAGCCGGCGGCAGACCTTGTCGGACCTGGGGCCAATGAGTGCAGGCCCTCCCCTGGACCTCCCTGGTGGCGCATTTTGAGTCTGCCCGACTGGCTTAGTGGTGTTAACCACGGCATCGATCTAGCCAACCCAAGCGGCACCTGGCTCATACTCCGATGCAGGCCAAGACACGGGAAACCGGCAGCTTTGGCGTGCGTCTGTCGATTGCTTCATCACGGCGAAATGACACCTTAAGTGCGGCAGGATTCGACCCTGACCTGGACGGCCCGGCTGCAGCGGCAGCGATGGATGGCTGCCCTGCCCTGCGAGGCCCTGTCCAGGGTCTGGAAAGCCAATGTCCTCCGGCAACGTCGCCTTTGCCCTCGGGAATGGGTGTTGGGTTAGTTAAGGCCGAGCCGCGAGTTGGCGCCCGCGGCATCGCGAGATCCCAGGAGAGGATTAATTACTTTTACGTAAAGGCTCGCAGCCGATGCGGTTCAACCTTTCCAGAACATGACGCCCCCCATTGATGGCCGCAGCGTTCCTTCAGCGAGCGGCACGTCGAACCAGCCGCCCCGCGGGGGACGAGCGAGACGCGCGGGTAATCGCTGCTGTTGTGGCTCCCGCGGACCTGCTGCGACCAGACACCGCAACTTACATGTACCGGTATGACAGACGCGGGTTGCATGCGTGGTACATGTAGCAGCGTTGGGCGCGGAGCGGCTACGTGACATGCCTCCTCCTCCGCGTTTCTGTGCGACTCATAACGGTCAGCTGTCTCAGACCCGAACGAACCACATCGAACAGTCGTCCTGATGGCGTTTGAGACCTGGCCGGAATACATCGGCTCCCCCACCTCAAGCCCGGCCGGCAGGGCCGCAGGGGGGGGGGCTGGCCCTCCCGCCAAAATCGGGCCCTGTCACTCCACGTTTCCGGGGCACGACGGCTGATCCCTGGCCGCCTCCCAGGCGGGAAGCACAAAGCTTTTCTGAGCTTGGCGTATCACTGGCAGGCTAATATTAGACGGCTCGTAAACGACCTCGCCCGCATCCCGGCCCAGACTCAATCGACCGCGTTGTTGCATGCCTGCCACTTCCCCTGACAAAGGGCCCCGTCGTGCAGAATGGCATCGGATGGCAGGTGGCAGGCATTTGGCGCCCCGGATGGTGAGTCCATGTTTTGAATAATTGTGGGAGGTCAAATGTCACCCTGCTCTTATGTATGCAATTAGCTCGCACGCGAGTGAGAATGTGTGAGACAGCGGTCTGGTGGCAAAGTCCGACTCAGAGGCCCATCGAGAGACATCATGCGCCTTCTCTCATGATGCAATCCATTGTGCCTGGGCGGATAAAGCGGCCTGACCCCTGGATCGACGATTTGCGCTCTACCGCGTGCCTGTGCCGCAAAGGAATCTCACACCATTCGCATACGTACGTAGCTTCCTTTCTCTTCTCTCCAAGCTCCACGGCCGGACATGCGTTCATCATCAGGCCTCATGTGCCGCTCTGCAATCGATTGGCTCATGGCACGCAAAGTGTAGGTTTGTAAGCACGAATGGGACCCTTGGCTGCAGGATTCTAGAAGTTGAATCCCGCCAGGCGCCAACATGAATGGCCCCTGATCACACGATGGCTCCTGTGTGTAAACGTCGTGATCACCGACGGATGCCACCTGAGCGGTCAGCCGCATGCAGCGCATCGGATCAGGCCCAAGACGGAGTTGAACAGCAGGCTCCCTGCATGAAGCATTTCACAACAGCAGTCCCTTCTGTCAGGCAGTGCGGACCTCGCGGGACATTGCACCGAACGGATTCCCGATACGTTCACCTTCCTCTTTCATGTGTCTGTCTGTTTGGGCTTGGAGTCAAGTCGTCGTCCGCCGGGATTGACTATTTTGCCGCCTCAGACGCGAGCACCGGGGACCATGGGATGCTCGGGGACTGCTCGTAACGTAGTATTAGTGATGTAAAGGACCAGGTTTCCTTATTCCACACTCATGGCACGATGTAGAAGGAACGCCTCTTCGTGGCGCTGACACTAATGCGATACATCAGTATGGCTGAGGAAAGGGGCGACTCTCAGCTCCCTGTGCCATATGCAGATCGGCTAGCATTTGCCGCGCCGGTATCAAAAGGCTCCGGTGTGTGCTAAGGACCCGAGCCGAGACATCAATATCCGTTTGCATATTTCCAGTAAGCTCTTGCCGACTTGGTCTCGAGTTGCAACACTGTTGCACAGCCTTGATGCCCATTCTTCCAGTACGCGCCTCTGTCCAGAGTATGTGTCAAGGCGGAGTCTCAAAAGTGCTGGGAGAGCAAACCGCTGATCAGAAGCAGGACAAAGCTGAACCCGTCAAAAAAGACGTGCACCATGAGATATCACGTACAACACACCAATGGCACGGCCGAGGCCATCGGTCGTTGTCCGAATGGCCACGATGAAACACCACTCGTTACCAATGGCATCTGGACAGAGCAGCCACCATCGTCGGCCAACATCGAGACCATCAAGAATGGCTTGGTGACGAGGGTTGTTTGGGGCAGCCCAATGGCACTGGCGATCCGTTCCGCGGATGTCGACCTTACCTACCTGCAGCTTGACGGATTATCGACGCGTCTGGCACAGCAACTCTCCAGCCTGGGGGTGAAGCCAGAAACAAAGGTTGTTATTTGTCTGGAAAACACATCCAGCTGGCTCGCTCCCATATCTGTGTTGGCTGCCATGAAAACCGGTGCATCCTTGACATCACTGGATTTGACACGGCCCCGACCCGAGCTTCTCACTGCCATTGCTCACATACCCACACCTCTGTTTCTCTCAACACCGGAAAATGAATCTCTCGTTCGACAGCTGGCAGCAGGCAAGTCTTTGGTCATTGTACACCCGGAGCAACGCCCCGGCGACGAGCTGTGGCAAATCCTCGACCCAGACACAGACGAAGACTTCCTACAGGAACTTCAAAACCAAGAATTTGCCCATGTTCCCAAGAAGGGAGTTGAGGCCATTCATGTCGAACGCATAGAAATCAGCGAGCACTCATCTGATTCTTCTGAAAGTGCCTCTCAAGATGGAATCTCGTCTGGAATCCAGCCGCTCTCCCTCCTCAGTCCTTCAATCAACAAGGAGGAAGCGCTATCTCATGCGGCACGACTATGTCATGTCAAACAGGACCTCATCGAGGACTTGCTGCCCTGCACACCCCTGCAACAAGGCCTGTTGGCACTGAGTTCCAAGCGCCCCGGCGACTATGTCGCCAAAAATGAGTTTGAACTGGGTAAAGACGTCGACCCTGTCCGACTCTACCGCACCTGGGAAAGGGTCGTTGCCTTGAACCCGATTCTGAGGACCCGCTTTGTCAGTCTGCCACAGCAGGGTATAGTTCAGGTGGTACTCGATGAGGGCCTGTCATGGAGCACTGTCACGAACCCTTCAAAGGCGGCTGAGACTGAACCAGACGCAATGATCCTTGGGAGCCCTTTGACTCGCTTCATCCACTATGAAGATCCCGCAGGCGGGCCTGGACGACTCGTCTGGGAAATTCACCACAGTCTGTATGACGGACAGAGCCTGCCAATGCTCCTGAATCAGGTTGAGAGCATTTACTTTGATGAGCCGTTTCAACATCTGGAACCAATGTCGGCTTTCATAAAGTATATCCAGAGCCGTGATCCTGGAGATGATAGGGTCTTCTGGGAGCGGCACTTCGATAACTTCCAAGGACCCCATTTTCCTTTGCCTAGGACAGGGAACCTAGCACAACCAGATCATCAGATGGCAGTGACCATTTCTGAGGTGGAATGGGGCTCTGGTGACTTCACTGCCGCCACAATACTGCGCGCGGCATGGGCTGTCGCCATCGCCAACGGCGCGGGTTCCGGTGACGCGGCTTTTGGAGCCACTGTCACTGGTCGCCAAGCACCAATCCCGGGAATTGAACTCATGGCTGGCCCAACAATAGCCACGGTTCCTATCAGAGTGGTAGTGGACTGGGACTTGAGTTTCTCTCACCTACTGGAAAAGGTGCAGCGACAAGCCGCCGACATGATCCCATTTGAGCAGACTGGGCTGCAGAACATTTCTAAAATGTCCGAGCAGGCCGCTCTTGGCTGTGACTTCCAGTCGCTCCTTGTTGTGCAGCCAGCCGTTCAGGGCGGCAGCGACATTGCAGAACGATGCTTGTTGAGCGAGGTCTCTGACCCCTCCGAGACCCATTGGCAGGACTTCAGCACGTACCCCATTGTTGTCGAATGTCAACTAGAGGCTGATGGGGTTATGTTGAGGATTGCTTATGATTCCAGCATGATCTCCGAGGAGCAGATGAAGCACGTTGTCCGAAACTTCGAGTCTTCAATTAGCCAACTGTCAAACACCGCCATGGCCCAGGAGCCCGTAGCCTTACTGGCAGACGATGGACTCGATCGCATCTGGGAACTAAACTCAGTTGTACCACAGGCAAGAGACGCGCTCATTCATGACTTGATTTCACAAAGGGTCACGGAAAATCCATCTGCTCCTGCAATTTGTGCCTGGGACGGCGACTTCTCGTACCAGGAGGTTGAGGGTCTCTCGAGAGACCTGGCTCTACATCTTGTCGACATGGGTGTCGTGGTTGGCATGAAGGTTGCTCTACTGTTCGAAAAGTCTGGCTGGATGGCTGTCGCAGCCCTTGGTTGCATAAAAGCCGGAGGAGCTTGCATCGCTGTTGACGCTACTCAGCCAGAAGAGCGACTCCGATCCATTGTCAGCCAGTCGGAATCGCCGATTGTCATTTCGTCAATACAAAACAAAAGTCTCGCCATTCAACTCGGTTTCAGGGTGGACAACATCGTTGTCGTGGGTCCTGACAAACCCTGGGCAACTTCCAATCCGGCAACCAAGCTGCCGACGGTATTGCCTTCCAACTCTCTTTACGTCGTGTTCACGTCTGGCAGCACCGGGACACCGAAGGGCGCCATTAATACACACAGTGGATTTTGTACAGCGATAGAGTACCAGCAACAGGCGTTGGGGTTCACAAAGAGTTCGCGTGTCTTCGACTTTGCCTCGTACGCCTTTGATGCGTTTTGGTGCAACCTCTTCCATGCCCTGACAAGCGGAGGCTGCCTATGCGTTCCGTCCAACGAAGAGAGACAGAACGACCTGGCCAGATCCCTGGAGAAATACAACGCCACAACCGTCGATTTTACTCCATCCGTGGCGAGAATAGTCGGGAAACGAGCACTGTCCAAGTTGTCGACACTAATACTTGGCGGTGAAGCCGTTTTGGATACCGATGCTTCGTTAGCCGGAGGGCAAACCGACATAATCAATGTTTACGGCCCTGCGGAATGCACTCCTACAGTGACACTTACCAAAGTGTCGCCGGGCGACATCAGCATCGGGCGCGGGGCTGGAGCTTGCACTTGGATCGTAGATCCCGACAACCCAGACCGGCTTTCGAGATTCGGGGCCATAGGAGAGCTCTGGATCGAAGGACCTCTGGTTGGTAACGGATACCTCAATGATCCAGACAAGACCGCAGCGGCATTCGTCCACGATCCTTCATGGCTCCTGGCAGGTGTCCCGAAACGCCTGGATGTAGATCCAATCCCAGGTCGCACCGGCAGACTCTATCGCACAGGTGACCTCGTCCGATATAGACAAGATGGGTCTCTCATATTCGTCGGTCGAAAGGATACTCAGGTGAAAATTCGAGGACAGAGGGTCGAGCTAGCAGAAGTGGAACAGCATATCATTGCCGCGCTCGGGTTACCTAACGCGACCGTGGTAGCAGAAACGCTCCGCCCTCAGGGCTCCAACAGCGTAAGTCTCGTGGCTTTTGTCAACATCGACAACAACGAGAGCTGGACAGAAGAGGATCACAGCAAGTTTGTTCGGCAAGCAACAGAATCGTTGACGAATATGTCCCTGCCCATCTATATGATGCCGGTTGCCTACATCCCCATCTTCAAGCTTCCGGTTATGACAAGCGGCAAAACAGACCGGCGTCAACTTCGGCAGATTGGAGAATCTGTGTACCAGCAATATCGCTTGGCAGCGGACACTGGTGATTCCACAGAGACCCTGACCGAGATTGAAGCCATCCTACAGCAAGTTTGGATGTCAATCCTCAACTTATCTGCGCAAGAGGCATCTGTGAACAAGGCTTTCACCAGACTTGGCGGCGACTCAATCTCGGCCATGCAAGTTGTCTCCCAGTGCAAGCTACACAACCTTGTCTTCACAGTGAGCGATATTTTACAAGCCTCGACCATACGGAAGCTCGCCGGCCGGTGCCGAGTCGTTTCACGCCATAACGATATTGCCGAAGACGTGGAAGAAGATGGCAACGACCTGAAGCCCTTTGAGTTATCGCCAATACAGCAGATGTTCTTCGACGCCTATCCCGAAGGGCTTGACCACTTCAATCAGAGCTTCATGCTAGAGCTTAGCCGGCTAGTTCATGGTGACACGTTGTACGATGCCACCAGAGCCCTGGTCAAGCGCCACGCAATGCTGCGAGCACGATTCGCAAAGGATCCTGAGACTGGCTCCTGGACACAACACATTGTCGACGATGGGGACTCGCTAGCTTTTGGATTTGCCGAGCACTTTGTTCAAACCCGCGATCAAATCGTTGAGATTGGACAAGCTCGGCAAGAATCGTTAAGCCTTCAACACGGCCCAGTGTTTTCCTGCGACCTCTTCCAAATCCCTGATCGCAGTCAGATGATCATCCTCTCTGCGCATCACGCTGTCGTCGACTTGGTCTCATGGCGTATCATTTGGAACGATATCGAAGATCATCTCAGTGAAGGCAAGCTCCTTGCCCAGCCGACAGCTTCATTTCGCTCTTGGACACGGCGACAGGCACGCGTCAGCAGCAAAGCATCGCCATTCTCCGTTCTCCCGTTCGCCATACCAGAGCCCGATCTCGACTTCTGGGGTCTCCCATTGTCTGAGAATACTTTCTCCAACTGCGATGCGTACAACGAGACTTTCGATGTGCACACTACTTCAATGCTTTTCGGAGATGCAAACGACTGCCTTCGCACGGAGCCTATTGACATCATAATCGGTGTCATGATCCATGCCTTTGTTCACACTTTCCCTGAGCGGGCAGCTCCCGTCGTATGGATTGAAGGCCATGGCAGAGAGCAGTCGGACGAGCTACCACTAGATGTGTCGTCCACTGTCGGTTGGTTCACAACATTGCATCCCCGCCCTGTCCCAATCAGCCTGGAGAGCTCCGTCCTTGACGCCATACGGCTGGCCAAGGATAGAAGACGACAGACTCCTGGTAAGGGTCAGCCGTACTATGCCTGTCGATACCACAGTGCATCCGGTCGCGAGGCGTTCAACGGCCAAGATACCACTGAACTGACCCTCAATTTCACGGGGCGGTATCAACAGCTAGAGGGCGACGAAGGGCTATTCAGGCGACCGGAATACCTTGGACACGGACAGCGCGACATTGCCGAGGTTTCAGGCTCCGCACGGCGCTTCACCATGATCGAGATCAATGCTGATATCGAGGACAATATGCTCGCATGTTCCTTCGCTGTCCACAAGAAAATGAAGTATCACGGTCGCATCATTGAGTGGCTTGAGCTGTTTGGCGACACTCTGAACGCCGTGACCAAGGACTTGGTGCACGCCGCGCAACGATTCACTCTGACAGATTTCCCGCTGCTGCCATTGTCATACGAGGGCTTGGACGTGCTGCAGTCGGAACAGCTCCCCGGCCTAGGAATCCAGCCACAAGCCATTGTGGACATTTACCCTTGCTCACCCCTTCAAGAAGGAATCCTGCTGAGCGCCGAGAAAGAATCCGCGTCGTACTCAACCTATTCCGTATTCCAATGCATACCGACAGATGGCGTCCCTTCCGTTTCTACAGCGCGTCTCGAGGAGGCATGGAAAACAGTTGTCAAGCGGCACACGATACTACAGTCCGTCTTCACTTTACATCCTGAGGGTAACGGTTTCATACAAATTGTACTTTCCGGATCCCGTATCAAGGTATCCCAGCTCACCACCGATGATGATCCTGCGGCAGTCCTGAGCTGTCTCGAGCGGCCTGAATTCGCGCCGGGTGAGCCAGAGCACGCCTTTACGATTTGTCGCTCACACCGAGGCGATGTGGCTTGCAGGCTTGATGCAAGCCACAGCCTCATTGACGCATCGAGCATGTCAATCATTGTTCAGGATATCATCAGTGTCTACGACGGCTGTGAGATGGTACCCGCAGCGCCGTTTGTGGACATGATCAACTACATCAGTAGCATTCCTCGAGCACAGAGAATCGCATCCTGGACGAAGCTTCTCAAAGGCGTCCAACCATGCGAGTTTCCTGTATCAACAGCTCCTGCTTCTGGTGCCGAGAGCCACAGTGATCTTTCCATCCCTGCCGAGGCGATTGAGGGAGTCTCAGAGTTCTGCAAGAACCTGGGCATCACGCGCTCGGTATTCATTCAAGTGGCTTGGTCTATGGTCCTAGCGCATTTTAATGGTACATCTGAGGCATGCTTTGGTTACCTCGCATCCGGCAGAGACTCCCCCCTCGATGGTATTTGGACAATGGTCGGCCCTTTGGCCAATCTTTTGATCTCTCGTGTGAATCTGGCTCTGCCTGCGAAGCAGGTAATCGAAAGGGCGTCACAGGATTCAATACAGCACTTGTCAATACAGCATACCTCACTCGCAGAGATCCAACATGAGCTGGGTCTTTCAGGGAAGCGGCTTTTCAACACTGCCTTGTCAATCCGGGAGGCAGACAAGTTCAAAGCTGGAGATGACAGAACAATTGAGTTCCAGCCATACAACGGAGAGGACCCTCACGAATACGACTTGAGCCTATCGGCCAATCTGGACTCTGGAAGTATGGATATTGTTATTGAGTTCCGTGAGCCATACGTCGACAAGGCATCGGCGGCGGAAGCGTCTCGTGTCCTGGTCGAAGCGATTCGATACTTGATTCAAACAGGGGCTGACGTCACTGATTTGCAATCCGACGTTACGCTCTCCGATGGATTCTTCAAGCACATTGTCGGCGCAGACATGGAGTCAGTGAAGACATTTTGGAGCGATCAGTTCTCTGGCACCGAAGGCGCCCATTTCCCACGCCAACAATCCATGACCCCTCAAACGCGACAGGAGGCCGAGGTTTTCGTGAAAATCGAGGATCTTGTGTGGGATGGCTGTGGCGTCTTCACTTTAGCTACATTGGCCAAATCTGCCTGGTCAGTCGTCGTAGCACGGCTTCTCGACTCCGAGGAAGCATTGTTTGGATCAACAGTGGCTGATGGAGGTGTCATCTTGCCCTTCCGTGTGGTTATGGACCCGACGACAACAGTGGACGAGCTGCTACACAAAGTCCAAACGCAGACTGCGGAAATGATGCATTTTTCGCAGGTCCAATCGTACTACATTCGATCCCTGAACCAAGAAGCAAAAGTGGCTTGCGACTTTCAGACGGTCCTCATTGCCACGGAGCAATCGGATGACAGCGGTGATGGCTGCGACCAGACAGCAGCTATGAATGGCGTAACACATGGCCTGCACGGGATACGACTTGGCACATCTGCTCTACTCATTGAGCTTCATACATCTACAAGCGGTGTGGAAGTGACGCTGCGTTTCGACCAAATGGTGATCGGGAAGGCCCAAATTGCACGTCTGGCCCATCAGTTTGAACATGTTCTCCGGCAGCTCATGGCGCCGAGTCTACGACGAAGAAGGATTCGCGAGCTTGAAGTGGCAAGCCCACAAGACCTGCGAGACGTGTGGGATTGGAACTCTGTGGTTCCTCAGTCGATCGAACGTCCGGTTCACGACTTGATTGCGCAGCGAGCTCGTCAATGGCCACACAATCCTGCCGTAGCCGCCTGGGACGGGACTTTGACATACGGCCAACTGCATGAGCAGTCAAACAGCCTTGCTCATGCCCTGGTAAGAAGAGGAGTTGGCCGTGGTTCAATAGTGCCACTCATTTTTGAGAAGAGCATGTGGATGGCAGTGGCCGCCTTGGCAGTAATGAAGACGGGCGCAGCAGCAGTGGCCACCGACATGGCGACCCAGCCGGAGGAGCGACTACGTGCCATTGTGACGCAGGTCGATGGTCGTCTATGTCTCAGCTCCCAGGCAAACAAAGAGCTCGCGGAACGACTGGGTGCAGACGACGTCGTTGTCGTGGGTCAAGATACATGCATCGCATCCGTTGCTCCCATAAACGCCCTTCCAGCCGTCAGCCCTTCGGACACCCTCTATGTCATATTTACCTCAGGAAGTACAGGTAAGCCGAAGGGGGCCAAAATCACACATCGAAATATGGCAACTGCATTGGCATACCAGAGAGACACGGTTGGCTACAGACAGTCGTCACGCGTCCTGGACTTTTCGTCCTACGCGTTTGACGTTTGTTGGTCGAACTTGCTGAACACGCTCACGGCTGGGGCTTGCCTCTGCGTCCCATCAATGGAAGAGCGACAGAATGATGTATCCGCTGCACTCAAGAAATATGACGTGACATTGGCGGATTTCACCCCATCAATCGCACGTCATACGCAGGGACTGGATAGCCTTTCAACACTCATCCTTGGTGGGGAAGTCGTCTTATCTACTGATCGGACCCTGGCCAATGCAACAGCAACGGTGTCCAGCGCTTATGGCCCTGCCGAGTGTACTCCCACAGCCACGATTCTGGACTTGTCGGGGGCTACCGAAGGCGGCCTTGGTCGCGGTGTTGGCTTGGTGACCTGGATCGTGAACCCAGATGATGCCGACTGTCTGGCCCCAATCGGAGCCGTGGGGGAGCTTTGGCTTGAAGGTCCGCTCGTCGGAGACGGCTACCTCAACGACCCTGAAAAGACGGCGGCATCCTTCATTCGGGATCCGGCTTGGCTCGTTCGTGGCATCCCTGGCGAGCGATCTGGCAGGCGAGGGACAGTCTACCGCACGGGCGATCTGGTGCAGTACAACGATGACGGTTCGCTACGGTTTATAGGCCGAAAGGACACGCAGGTCAAGATTCGAGGGCAGCGTGTCGAGTTGGAGGAAGTCGAGCAGGGCGTGTCCAATGCGCTCTCGATGTCGAATGAGGGGATCACCGGCGCCCAAGTTGTTGCTGAAGTGGTTCAACCTCAAGGCGGAGAGCACAAGATCCTCGCCGCTTTTGTCACCTTCAAAGGCGACAGGAATTACAAGTCAAGGGTGAAGCAGGCCACGGCGGGATTGAACGAGCGACTGGCCCAGACACTTCCCCCATACATGATCCCCTCTATCTACGTCCCCCTGAAGGCGATCCCAAGGGTTTCCTCTGGAAAGGTTGACCGCCGCCAGCTTCGCGCCATGGGCGACTCGCTCACAGCCAAGGAGGTAGCCGCCCTAGGCCGCACGAATGGCGAGCGACGTCCACCACAATCCGACGCCGAAAAAACGATGCAGCAGCTATGGGCGGAGATTCTCAAGATTGATCCAGAGAGTATCAGTGCTGACGATAGCTTCTTCCGCATCGGTGGTGATTCGATTGGAGCCATGCGCTTGGTGAGCCTAGCAAGGCAGAGGGGCGTGTCGCTGCAGGTCAGAGACATCTTCAAGAACCCTCTCCTCCGAGATCTTGCTGCTCTAGATCCATAAAGAGCGCGTTTAAAAGGTTTCTATCAAGGGGTTTCTATCAAGGGGTATTAAAAAAGAATGAGAGGAAAACACCCGCTTTATGCATATGTGTATAAAGCACCGACGACATTGTACAAACACTTATGATGGAGCCGAAATTGGGAAGCAGCTCGGTCGTGTGAAGGCCACTTCAGACGATGGGAGATTGGCACAACTTTGGAGTTTAAAATTGGGATATGCTTCATCGGGTCTTTGAAGGTTCAGTTCGATTCATGCCTCGAACACAAAATTGAACTATCCTATCCGTGTCGCTCAACTCCAAGCGTTGCCCTCAAGTGCTACCCCATCTCGTTGTCCGGTAAACGGCCTGGCCGAAAAAGCATCAGAATAATAATTAAATCGACGCGTAAATTTCACGAATAATTCGCGAACCACCTCCAATGCCTAAATCGGCATCTTGGGCTGTCATTTTGTGCGACATTGTTGGCGGCGAAAGACAGTCAGACACGGCTTGCCTGGTCGCGGATGACTGGGCCACAACCACGGGCACATACAAACGCTAGAGAAAGCTCGTCTCAATTTCAGCGAAACCAATTCATTGAAACTCGAAAACCAATGGACTCTATCGCAGACCCTTCGCTAGCCACAATGCAAGGTATTGCCGCCTTGCCGACCGTGGTGTCGCTCGCCGCCTCGGTGCATGCGGGTGCCGCTGCCCCAGCCTGTAAAGCCTTTCCCGGTTCAGCCAGCTGGCCATCAATAGCATCATGGGACAAGCTCAATGATACTCTTGGCGGGAGGCTGCTCACACCCGTGCCGCCGGCGGCTGTGTGTCACCCTGAGCAGGCGACGTACAATGCGGACGCGTGCACGACGCTCACGCAGCAGTGGACGTCGTTCGACTTCCACACACGAGACCCCGTGTCTATCATGTGGGAGCAGTTTTCCAACGACACGTGCTTGCCGGATCCTAAATATCCGTGCTCAGCATCCGGCTACCCTCCGTACGTGGTGAATGCGACCACGCCAGAGCATGTCCAGGCCGGCGTGAACTTTGGTAAGCGTGTGCCGTTTCAGACAACCATTGTCCTCTGTTGCATAGTAAACTAAATTGAGAGACAGCTCGTGAGAATGATGTGCGCCTCGTCGTCAAGGGCACCGGCCACGACGACAATGGCAGGTCCATTGCCCCTTTCGCGCTCTCCATCTGGACGCACCACATGCAAGACATTGCTCATCACCGTGGCGAATTCAAGTTCGCGGGATCTAATAAGCGCATCAAGGGAAACGCAATTACGGTAGGTGCCGGAGTGCAAATGTACGACGTGTACACTGCAACGGCGAAGAATGGCGAGACAATCGTCGGCGGTGGAGGCAAGTCAGTAGGACTCGGCGGCTACATCACTGGCGGTGGGCACTCTAGTAAGTTTGGCGGCCGGAGAGCTCTTCCATGCGGTTTGTGCCGTTTCGTCTGGCTGACAATCAAAGTCCTCGCGGCGCGATACGGGCTCGCGGCAGACAATGTCCTCCAAATGGAGATGGTCACGCCTGGTGGAGACTTCTTGACGATTAATGAAGACCAAAACCGTGATCTTTTCTGGGCCATGCGCGGTGTAAGTGCTCAATCCGTAACGCAGAGCGATCAAAGGCATTGACATCAGCAGGGCGGAGGCTCAACATTTGGCGTCATCACCTCGTTTACACTCAAGACTCATCCATCGCCCAAGATTGCCTTCGCCAACTGGTACGCTGTAGCGGCTGCCGAGTCGCCCGTCGCCTTCGATGTGATTGCCTACGTCCTGTCCCAGTTTCCTTCTCTCATGGACAAGGGTGTTTCCGGGTACTTTTACGTTGCTCGGGACACGCCCAACCCCATCCCCTCACCAGAGCTGCCAGAAACCATCACGGGCGTGCTGGGCGGGTTCATGCTGCAGGACGTCTCAGACGGGGACAAGCTGCAGGCGCTGCTCAAGCCGCTCAACGACACCATCAACGCCCGCTGGAACGGCACCGCGCATATTCTTCAACAGACGGTTTTGTACGACTCATTCCTCGATTGGTTCAACGTCAACTACGACCAGGGTGTCGCAGGCGCCAATTTGTACCGCGCATCCAGGTTGGTCGGCAGGAAGGCTTTGACGGGAGATGTCAAGGCACTGGCAGAGGCGTACAAAGCAGCGACAGAGGCAGGAGGTGCTATTACGGCCTACCTTGTCGCAGGCGAGGGAGTCCGAAACGCGAAGCCGCAGGGCGGTGCGAACGCCGTGAATCCAGCATGGAGGAGCGCGTACATCCAGTCCCTGACGGGAGTCGCATACGCTCCATTTAACAAGACGGCAGAGGACGAGGTCATTCGCGCGTTGGACAAGTCGCTGCAGCCGCTTAAGAAGCTAACACCCAACAGTGGCGCCTACATCAACGAGGTGCGCAGCTCGAATTAGGACGTACTGCAGGTTGCACCATCGCTAACCATTATGCATAGGGCTTTCTGTTCGAAAAGGACTGGCAAAAGACCTTCTGGGGCGACAACTACCAGAGGCTGCTTAAAATCAAGAAGAAGGTCGATCCGAAGAATGTGTTTGTGTGCTTCCCATGTGTCGGGAGTGAGGACTGGAAGCAACACGAGGATGGGCGGCTGTGCAGGGAGTGATGAGGCAGCACTCTGCTGACGAATAGCTAGTATGCTCGCGTACACGAGTAGTCAGTCGTTGGTTGTGTCAACATAGCTGCATGTGGTTTCCTCGTGATGCAGGCCGATGATGACTCACGCGCTCGTGCCCAAATCCACGTCTGATGAGCCTTGCAGTCAGACCCCCCGACTATGTTGAGCCTGTGCATTTCACAATCTCTCGATAGAACCTCGCCTCTCCAATACGAGCTGGATAAAGAACACTGAGATGACCAAGACAAAGCGCCTTTACAAGGGGAAGAAGGGATGGGTTCCAGCATCGCCAAACCTCCCACCCCCGGAGCCGAGGACGGCTGGGCCCGCGCAGGAGAAAGCTTTCGCCACGTTTGACATCATCGAGAATATTTTGTACCGCGTCGGTATGGAGACGCTGTTGGTTTCTTGCCAGCGCGTATGCACGTCGTGGCGGGAAGCTATCGCATGCTCAGGACGGCTTCAACAAACACTCTTCTTTCAGCCGACTCCCCTTTCCAGGATCGAGAGACCTGCCAGGCCTGACAATAATGCCACCGCCGACCGTGCCTACGATTCTGATGAGTCCAACGGGCTAGAACCCATTTCCAGCGACAATAGAGTGGCACTCTTCCAGAATCCAGTGTTAAAAAAGCACTTCGTGTACTTCTTCGCGTGTTCCAGCTGGTGCACGCAAGGTAGGTGCGAAGTCTGCGGTAAGACAGACGGTACAACCATTTTCCCTGCGTACACCATGTATTGGGGTTCTAAGATCGGCCCGATGAAAACCGGCAAACATCGATGGCTACACATCGCTCTTATGCGAAAGGGTGCGAGTTGGCGTAGGATGCTTCTGGCAAGACATGCCATCACCAAGGTCCTTTTTCGCACAACGTTCAAAGTGCACTGGCCGGCGAGACGGAGACTATCACATGCTGACAGCAAACATGGAGAAATGTTTGAGTTCCCGGATGGGCTTCGGATGGGCCAGCTATTCGACCTTTTCTTCGCCATGGTGTACCTCGAGCCGGCGGTGGGGATCCACGACGCATTTGTGGAATGGAAGCTCCCTGTCTTGACTTGGAAAGACCAGGCCTGCACGTGCGACGACGCGCTCGAGACGAGCAGCGCGACGAGCCACAAGGACGCCAAGAAGAAGCAAGACTGGGATATAGCGATAGAGGAGACGTACCATTCGGACGACGTGCCTGACGCGTGCACGCACTCCCTCATGAGGCCCGAGTCGTACGAGCACAAGTGCATGGACAGAAGCGGGTGTACCTATATTACTCGCCGTCGAGCGAGTATTAGGTGGATGTTTCAGAGCGAGGATTTCGTCGACGGCTTCATGGCCTTTGGCACCACCATGGAGGACCGGGCGCATTTCGTGGAGAAGGAGTTTGCAAGACTCAAAATCGAGACCACCGCGGCAGCTGCGGAAATGTGAGATGGATGCGATTTTTTTACATGGCGGTGCTGCCCCGATTGTGAACCGGACGTGGACAACTGATGCAGGCCGCCACCACCGTCACGCTCGATGGAAGACTGGTGGACTGGATTTGAAATACATAGGTCAGGAGGAGAAAAATGGCGGGGAAAACAAGAGATGGAGGCGTGGCAATTCCGATATCCCGCTAAAAGGAGGGCCCTGCGCGAGAATCACCAAACGGTCGCGAGCTCGTCGTTCCAGAGTCCAAGGTCCAGGTTGCCAGACATCCAGACATGCAGAGTCCAGAGTCCGGAGCCTAGAGTCCAGAGGCCAGCGGCCAGACAGACAGACGCGGGCGCATTACAACGCACGCGCGGGGATTGGCCACGGCGCCCGAAAAGGAAACCGCCATCCCGGATGAGCGACATCCGTGCAAGCCCAACCCGGCCGGGACTCGAGCCATCCGATGCTAGCGCCCGCTAACAAGCTAGCCGTGCTAGCATCCATCCAAGGTACAGTAGGAACGCCCCGCGGGGGGGGGAGGCGTCCATGGCGTCCCACCGTTCGAGGGGGAAGAGCCGGTGCCCGCCAAGCTTGCCTAACTCACCTACCCCAGAAAAAAGTCATTGATGTCATTGTTTCCCATTGTTTGGTGCCGTGCCGCCCGCGCGGCCCTTGTCAATGCCGTGGATGCGCCTTGTCCCGCTCCGGGGGCGGCGTGGCGATCTGAAAATCCCCGGGGCCTGCTGCGGCTTGGGGATGGCTGACTGAAGCTCTGTGCTCCAGCGGGGGCTTGCAGCCTGCTTACTCGGCTTTGAGTGTGTTGCCGGTTCTATTTTAACGTCACCGTCGTGATCGAGGTATTATTCATGGCGGTACGTAGCCGAGTAGCTTGCTCGCTCCCTCGCTCGCTCGCTCCCGGTCGTCAATACGTACAAGAAAGTAAACACTCCTGGACGCGTGCCCGGCCCCAGCGGCAGCCCTCGCATAGCAAGCGTCGAGACATATCTGGCACGGCGGCACGTGGCTTTTGTAAACCGGCGACGCAGGGAGCAA
Source organism: Purpureocillium lavendulum (assembly GCA_029168975.1). Lineage (NCBI taxonomy): Eukaryota > Fungi > Ascomycota > Sordariomycetes > Hypocreales > Ophiocordycipitaceae > Purpureocillium > Purpureocillium lavendulum. Next base: position 5,604,625 of record JAQHRD010000001.1, read on the forward strand.
TGCCCGCGATTTATCGGACCGTCGGCGAGGCTCCATTTCTAAACAAGGATCGCCGACTCGTCGCCGCGCTGCCTACCCATGCCATGCTGCCTTGTCTGTGTCTTGCAAGGTGCCTGTCTTGGGGCGTTAATCAGCCGCCGCCCGATCATTTGCTTTGGAATCGGCTAGTTGTTACTGGTCGGGGGGTGGATGGACTTGGCGACGCCAACGTGGCCGGGGACTTGTTGCATCCGATCCCCTTTGACTTTGGGCTGCCGCGGAATGGCGTCGCTCGCTCCGGGAAGGGCCAATTCATCTGCCGGTTACCCATTGACGAGCGAATATCACGAGGGCACGGTCCTAGACAGCAAGGCCCCAAGAATTCACGCACCGTGTGGTGCTCAAGTCAGTGAGTCTCAATACAGAATCTGTCGAACGGGTATATCGCCCATATAATGTTCTACTACTCAGAGGCATCCACAGAGACGACGGCCGCGTGTGAGCGAATGCAGATGTCCGCAAAGCGCTGCTGCCAGGGGCATGGAGACACCACCTCGTCGCGCTGCATCGCTCTAGGCTTCATTTGTCACTGGCTGCCTCACGGTGAGCACGGGAGAGTCACTCATTCCCCCGACCACCTCGTCCCTTGCTGCTAGTATGTGCCGCGCCGCCGCCCCCAAAGTGGTGTAGGTTGCAGTACCACTGTTGTGGGCTTGGGATGGCGCCGCTCTAAGACCATCGCGGTGGTGTCCGGATACTCTTGGCTCCGGCGGTCCGTCATCATACCGATGGGGACTAATGTGGGAGGGAGTAGCTGCTCGCTCAAGTCGTGTGGGAGTGAGTGATGGCGAATGCCGTAAATATGAATTGTTGCTGATGGTTGCTCACCTCTTCCTGCATGCTCTTCTCTCCTTCCTCCCTCTCTCGGTCATCCCTCGTTCTCTACTTGAATTTCAACGCCTAGTGAAAGCCTTCAGCTTTGCTTCCATCACTAGAATTCCTTCAGAGGCCTGACCAAAGTATCAACGTCTCAACGTCACGATGCGGTTTTCAATCCTCGCCGTTGCCGCGGCTTCTACCGCTCTGGCGCAGCGTCCCAGCGACGTGCCCATCTGCGACTACTACACCAAGGCCCTCTTGAAGGAGAACAACGCGACCAACCAGGCGACGCTCTTGACTCTACTGGTCAACACGGTTGTCATTGGAAACTGTAAGTGCCAACGGTGTTCCCCTGTACGACACGACAACGCGCTAGGCGCTCGTCATACTCTTGTCGTACACGGTCAAGGATTTCTTTGAGCTAACGAGTATCTCTGCAGACACCATGCCCAACACCGGAGTCAAGGTCCCCGGTATCCTCGCCAAGGGCATGCAGGACGGAAAGGAAGTCGACTTGCTGCCCTACTTCAACGGAGGGCTCAAAAGCAGCAACAGGGGCAACAAGGCCACGAGCGTCAACTTCCTCGACGGCGGCGGCGCCGAGCCCTTGAAGAAGAACATGCCCGCCAACGACAAGAGTGAGTCGGCCAACAGCTTGGTGATTCCAAGTCCGCATACAGTAGAAGCATTGCTAACCGCCAAAAACCTCTAGGCTCTCGTCAATAGTAAGATGACCAAGTGAAATTCATCCGCCACGATACACCAACTGACTCAAATCTAGCTTCCTCCTCACGCACCTGTATCAGTTCTTCGGCTCCCTGCTCGGGTGCTCCATGCAGGGCATGACCGGGTTTGACGCCTACATGGGCCAGACGTCCATGTACGAGTAAGTAGCAGCCACGTCTACTATTCCCCACGCCGTCCCGCATCGTGGCCACTAACGACGCCTCATATAGGGTTCACAAGTTCATGGCCCTGGACAAGTCCGAGGTGGACTACTTCATCACCCAGGTCGCCATGGCGGCCAAGTCCTTCGGTGTCGCCGACGCCGACATCATGGTCGTCGGCGAGGCCCTGAACAACCTCTTCAACATGCGCTGCTCCGCCCCGGCGGCCGTGCTCAAGACGGCCAAGCCCGAGCTCCAGGCCATCTGCATCGCCGACGACTGCCCCAAGGCCAAGAACGCCACGTGCGACGCCTACGACAAGGTCGTGGAGCCCGAGACCGTGTCCATGATGCCCACTGGTACCATGTCCGGCAGCATGTCTGGTTCCATGATGCCGACGGGCACGATGACCGGCACGATGACCGGCACCATGATGCCTACTGACACCATGAACACCATGACCTCCGTCCCCACGGCGGCTGCTGGCCAGGCCGGCATCAACGTTGCCGCCGCCGCGGCTGGTATTCTTGCTTTTGTCCTGTGAGCCTTTCATGTTGGAGAAATAATAATTGTGGTCCATTGTGTCAATGAGATGTATCGACGGTGGTAGTGGAGCAGCCGAGAATACAAGATTGTCCTGTACACATACACGAGTCTGGAGCTAGGGAGAGATCTTTTGGCAGATTAGCAAAGCCAAATGAAATAAGACAAGACTATCAGAAGAAACGCTGTGCTTCCAAGCTGTATATACAACGCCCCTATCCATGCTGCAACACCACACCGAAAGTGCGATGCCATATTGGTACTACATTGCCATGTAGCAAATTCCCATTGCGCCACGTTTCCCTGTAAAATTGTCCCGTCACCTTCATGCAGCTGTGTATGTAGTTGATCATGTTTCCGCTGCAACGATTTTGCTTGCTTGTGCTCGACTCGATGGCGATGGGGGTCAGTGGACCGAAAAAAAAAGAATAGGCAAATAATAAGGTTAGATGGCAGGAAATGTTCAGAAAGCCCGCCACCGATGCTTAACGTTCACAATCTTGCGAAACCGCAGCTTCTTCTTCTTCACCGGTGACCCCGGCCGGTCCTGTGGCTGCTGCTCCTGTTGCTGCTGCAGTCGGTCGTCCTGCGGAGGTGGGGACGGCTCCTGCAGCACGGCAGGCTCGCATGCCCCAATGCTGTTGGTGCCAGCAGTGGAGTTGCTGCTGCCACCAGTGCTGAAACTGCCGGCTGCGTTGGGGTGGGCGTTGGCGGAGCGGCCGAGCACGACGCCGAGGGAACGCGTGGTGCCCTGGCCGGCTTGGCACTGCATCAACTCGCCAAGATCACGGCTTACCCGGCGGGCGTAGGCAAACGTGTAGACATCAGGTCCGTCGAAGATCTCGGCGATGGTGATGGGTAGGGGGATTATGGAGAGGACGGGGATGCCGGCGAGCGTGTAGCCGGAGAGGGGGGTCTGGACGCGGGCGCGAGTGGGTGACGAGGGCACAGGCGTGATGTCGTCGCTGCCTGGCGGCGGCGGCGATGATGAGAGGGGAGGCGATGGTGATGATGTTGTGGCGGACCTCGCGGGGACTGAGTACGGTGATTGTTGGGCATGATATCGATGGCGGGCAGGCGGGGTGTAGTGCGGCAACGACTCCCTATTGATGCCGCCCTCGTCAAAGACGTCGTCGAGCTGTCGCATACGGGCAGCGAGCAGCGAGTTGGAGGTGAGCAGGCGTGTCATACGGTGCTCCAGCCCCACCCTGGCGTTGTGGGCGTCGGCTTCACCTGGGCTGCTCGTTCCATGTGGTCAGCCGTCAGGCCCGTCACGGTCTTGGGCTTGGCTCCATCAGGGCGGATGGGTTCATCTGGTGCCAGCCCCGGTGGCTTGGCAAGCCTCCTGGGGAGGGACCCCGTCTTGGCGGCCACCCGTCTTGGCGATCCTCGGAATATAAATTCGGGATGCACGGCGACGGGGTGAGGGGCCAAGACGGGGGGGCGAAGGACGGGGGAAAGCAGTAAAGGAGAGCAAAACAGGATGGAGACGTGCGAGGGCGCACTCACCATTTCAGAATCGTCATCATCATCGTCATGGACAGGTTGTGCCACCGGATGCGGGCGCACAAAGCGGTGATCTTCTGGCCACACTCGGCGTCGCCGCCGTTGCACAAGGGCGCGGGCCCGTCCGGCAAGACGAGGCCCTGGCGCTGGGCTTCGAGCTGGGCACAGAGGGCCTGCAAGTCGGAGAAGGCGAGGACGGTGTCGGTGAGCGTCGCGATGAGGTCGTCGACGGCGATCCAGGTGCCGCGCTCGGGAAAGGGCAGCTGCGCCGACTCGAGCAGCGCAAACGTCTTGTACAGGATGTGCACCGTCGAGCGGGCCTGCTTGATCTCCTGTAAGGCCTGGTTGAGGAATGGCGTGGCCTTTGTGGCCGGCAGGTTAAGGTCCCAGATTGCGTCGATGGTGCGCCCGCCTACGGCCAGCAAGCCGATGATGGCCGTCGTCACAGAGAGCTTCTCAGGCGCCGCTGCCACTGCCGCAGCAACCGCCGCCGACGATGCTGCCGCTGCTGCTGCCATGGAGGTGGCCATGATACGCTGAGAGCGCGGCCGAAGCAGCGGCGAGCGTTACGCGTCGATTCGAATTGTTGGCCGCCGCACGTTTCGGTCGCTGGCCCGGCCGTGGTCGCGGCAGTCGCTTGTTTTCAATTCTCCAGCGTCGTCGCCCTATTTCCCTCCCCTCTGTCGATGGTTCTTTCCGACCCGAGTCTCCAGGCAACGTGTCCACGGTCTCGTCGTTGTCGCAGCCGGCGTCGTCGTCGTCGCCGCGGCCGCTGCAGCAGCTGCTGCTCGGTCGCTGGGCGGGTGTTGCAGTGGGTGTTGCAGTAGAGGGCGCCACACGGGGAGGGGGGGATCCCTGCCAGCACAGCGGAGAGCGACCGCCACGTTTTCCGCGCAGTAGGCGTCAGTCAGGGCGCAGGCGTCGTCGAGTCGTCGATGTCGTTGGCGTCGTCGGCGGCGAGGGCGATGATGAGGGAAAGAGAGAAATCCAGGACGGCCTGGGATGCGAGACAAGTCGCCATCGGACCCGAGACCCCGCAGGTGCAACGCGAGCGAGCGAGCGCCAAAAAAAGGGTCTCAAAAGAGACGACGGGGACCGTGAGGACAGCGACGAGACAGAGTCCGGATAATCGGCATATGGTGCAAGGCTGTTCGGGCCACGGACTGCCGTTTGTGGCGGGGCCACCTCTCCACTCCACGGAGGGCTGCCGAGTTTCCGAGCTGCCCTGCCCTGCCATCCTGCCTGTCGCTGTCGCTGTCGCTGTCGCTGTCGACTCCGTAAGGTACCTGTACGAGTACATTGTACAGTACTCGTACCGCGCCAGCCCGGCGGCCGGGCATTGGTGTGGACCTGATGGGCGGGATGGATGGCTGGCGGAAGGAGGCACGCGCTGGTCCAGCTGCCGCCGTCACCCAAGCCAGCAAGCAACCTGAAAGTTGACCTTGGTGCCCGTGAGGGAGACAGCGACGGGACCTGCTGGTCCCTGGAGCTGGTGCTGCCCAGCGCTGGACCTACTAGGGCGAGATGGTGCTCAAGCTGACGCTGAGGTGCCCGCTTTTACCGGCTTTTAAGGCACCTTGCCTTCCATGGGCCGGCCCTGCGGGAGCCTGCACCGTCAATGAGGCGTTCAATGATACGGGCTGGGAGCAATGAGGAAGACGCCATTCATCCAATTTCCCTTCGTCAATCAAGCAAGCAAGCGGGCAAACAGGGAGGCAAGCAAACAAGCACTCGCACATAACGTCCCCGCCACTCAGCCTCTCTCTCAGCCCGCCAGCCAGCCAGCCAGCCAGCCCGCCCTACATCACCAGCTGCCATCACCTTGTTTGGAATACACTGCCTTCCAATTGATTGATTCATGCTGGCTCTTCTCACCACCCGTAATCGGCATGTCGTGTGTCTCCTCGCCGCCGAAGTCCCCCATCAACAGACATCAATCGCGTCACACGGAGCCCCCGGGGTCGCACGGCTGAGCACGCGACGACGACAAGTCGTCCTCCGACTCCGACTCCGGCAACAGGCGCTTGCCGATTGCCAGCTGGATGTCCATCAGGGCGCTGGGGCTGGAGGTGCTCAAACACAGGCAAGAGCCCATGACTGACTTGCCTGCCCGCCCGTCCACACCCAGGCACACCACGCGCCCCAATAGCCTGGCGCCCAACGACCCCCCTTCAGGGCTACTTGTGGGCGCTAGTTTCGCGCCCAGCTCCCCTGTCGCGGTCGAGCCCAGGCGGATGGCGACTTTAGGGCCTGTCCGAGGTGAACGTTGGAAGTGCCCACCTGCACCTGCCTCGGATTAAGTATGCGTACGGACTACGGACTACGTACTGGGTAGTTCTCGGTGCACGACGGGCAGCTCCTTCTTCACTTCGGGGAGTGGGTAGGTATCAGGTATTGCCCAAGATACCTGAGCATGAGGTAGTTGCACATTGCTGGACAGCGACTCCCCATTACCCAGCAGGGAACCACCTAATTGAGGTACCTGGTACTCATCAGAGCCACCAGCAAGGCGACAGGATGGTTGAATGCCATGGCGGCCATCACCACCACCTGCCCGCCCGCCTGGCATCGCAACGTGCCACAAGGCGCGGCCCAACGGACCCGAACCCCTGTCCCCGGCTCCCGCCTGCGGCTCCGACCTCATTGGCCTCTTGCCGCGAAGCAAGTCGTTGAGCCTGCCACGAAAACCGGCCCTGAAACAGCTCGTCGCACGGACAGCCGTCTTTGCCGTCACACTGGCCGGCCACTGGCGTCACCGGAAGTCGTCAACGGCCGCTCGCCGCCCGCTCGCCGCCCGCTTTGCGTGCCAGCTGCCCTGCCCTGCCCCGGCGGGCTTGCGAGGTGCGTCCGTCGACTCCATCACAGTCCCCTTGGCCCCCCCCCCCCAGTCCTCTCCGTCTTGCCCGTCTGCCCAAAAGGCAATCGGCGCGGGAGGGGACGGCCGGCCGACGTGAGTGGGCGGCGACGCACCCAAGGCACCCATGTCAGTGGACGGAAAGGCAAAGACGGCAGCGCTAAGCGTCCAGCTCCACTCCATGGCACCCGACAGACGGAGTTCGGCACGCTTCCCCGTCGTTGTCGTCGCTGCCGCCGCCGCAGCAGCATTCTCCCTCCCTCCAACACAAGTGATCGCTGCTTGGCCGCGGCCTGTTGGACACCGTGACAGGCTGCGGCCAGGCGGCGTGTGGCGGCCTGACTGAGTGATGGACTTCAAGCCCCCACCATCCCACCACCACCTTGCGTTGGCCCCGCCCGACCTGACCTTCCCAAGCTTCCCTCCCTCCCTTTCCCTAGCTGTTGATGCTGCTGCGGCTCTGGCCGCTCAGCCCGGCGCCGACGGGGCTCAGACGTCGACTGCCCTCTGCAATTTCTCGACCGCCGTGACTGCCGGTCCGGCCACGGATCTACAGCACCAGCAACCGTCTTCGTTCGCGAGCACGCGAGCCCTTCGGCAACCGGCTCGGGGAGGCGCGCGCCCCGGCCTCGTGTTTCGGGGGCCTGGCCCATCTTCCATGGACCCCACCAGCGGCAAGCTCGGCCGTGTCGTCAGTCTTGCCCTTCCGTCACGAGCTCGTCGTCGACGTGTACTGTACGGCACGTACGATGGTGGAAGGGATATGAATGCCAGCCTGCGGCAGGGGACCGCCAACCGCACCGACATGGCCACGTTCACCTCCACCGCAGACAGCGGACCCTGACTCGCGCGAATCGTCAGGCGACGCCCACCGAAGCATAAACTGGCGATGAGCTCGGGAACCAGTGCCGAGTACCAACAGCTCATCATCTTGAAACGTCCAACTGGCGTTCTCGACATGCCTGCCAGGCAACATCTTGCCGGCTTCCGCGTCGTCTTCGTCCATCGAATCGTCGGGCAGTCTGCCACACCGGGTACGCGTCCAATGTGGGCAGGTATGTGGGCAGGTCACGACGACACAGGAATCATCCGCCGGACACGCGGGCACGCGCGCGGGTAGTGTAACCGCCAGCTCAATTATCTCACCAGCCGCTGCCCGCCGGAACTCCCCGAGCGGGAGGCTCCCGCTGGGCTCCCGGTGTCCGTGCTGCTTGCTGGACACGAAACGGTGCTGGCAGCATGACAAGGCCGTATATATCGCCGAGTACGTCCGGTACTTTGAATTCCGTAATCGGGACCTTGTCGTTTCCATGGAAGTCCTGGGAGTAGCCAATGGTTGCGGGATGGCGAAAACGGCTGCGACATCTGACGCACCGCGAACAAAAGAACCGCACGACCAACATCACGGGCATGCTGATGTATCGAATCGCATTACAGGCATGGTCCCTTCCGCTCGGTGACACTGTCGACCTGAGACCCCTCACGCCCAGTCATGACAAAGATAATACAATCTCGGTAAGCATTCCGGGGACAAAGTCGGGAGTAATACTCTACGATGTGTATGAACACCCGCCGCCACGGAAGCGCTTCGCTTCGTCCGCCATATTCGGAACGCGGCACATAGGGGGGCTTACATGTTGCATGTAAGGCTGACATGACTGGCACCGAGGATGGGTGACGAGAAGAAGGCAGTCGATGTCTTGCACCGTCCGTTGGAGGCGGCGGCTCATCCGTACCTGGAGTTGCCCCCAAAGGGCAACACATGCGATCACTTCGGCCCCCCGTCTTCACCGTGAGAGCGCGACCCGTTGCGACTAGATTACACACTGCAACGTGTCGTTCAGTTCTTCTTCTGCTGCCTGTCTATAACGCAACCGCTAGATTCAGGTTCGCCAGGCTCAGCATGGACAGGAACTCTTGCCTGTGACGCAGCACCCGCTCACCTACGTGGCCCATGAGCTTGTTGAACGTGATTACAAAGTCACCCTCCGACATGGCCGGGAACGACCCGTTCTCGTTCCCGTCGCCGCACGCCCACATCATCTGCTCCACCACGTCGCCGAACTCGAGGCCCATGTTGGCCAGCCGTCCGCCTTCCCAGCTCGTTACGCAGTCGCCCGCGCGCATGCAGTCGAACTCGCGCCGCATGCGCGCGTACAGCGCCCCGCGCACGCGGCCCGCGTGCTCCTCGTAATAACACTCCTCGGTATCGGTATTGGTGTTGTCCGTTTCGACAGTGTGCGTGTTGTCCGCGCCGGTTTCGGCGTCGGCATCGACATCGGCTGTGACGGCGGCCGCTGCGGTAGCGACGGCACGCGACGCTGCCGCCGCCGCCGGGTCCTCCTGCGCTTCGGCCTCCATGGCCACGGCGAGCGCAAACAGGCCCTCGAGCAGCGTGTCCCCGAGGTCGCGCAGGTCGTAGCACAGCGCGATGCGCCAGGCGTCGCGCGCGAGGCAGCGGAGGCAGGGCCCCCTGACGGGGCTGCCGGCAGGGCAGCCTGGGAGGCATGTGCGGCCAGCCGTCATGTTGCGTTCCGGCTAGGTGGTTCTTCTTCGTCTTCTTCTCCTTCTTCTTCTTCGAGAAGCGTATGCGTGATTTCCCGGTGGTGGTGAAGATGGTGGTGTCTCTCAGGTGGCCGCGTCTGGGCGGGACGACCATCGTCGTGAGAAGATATGCATCGCGGTTGCCGCCAGAGTTGGCTGCGTAACGGACCGTTTTAACGACAACAGCGACGGTTGTTCCCAACGCGAGGTCTCTTGCGTGCGGACCTGCGATCAAAGTCCAAAAATAAACCGTGGTATCAAAAGGGCCGTCACTGACGTAACCGGGCGCGCCGCGGGACAAAGGCACCTCGAGGACAAAGAAACAAGCGACATGCCTCCCCTTTATTCTTGTGATACTGTAAGTCTGACAGCAAGCCTGGAAACCAGCCACGTTTGCACGCTCGTAACAATGCCGCCTCTATGCCTCCTGGTCCGTGAAACTCTTCCCCGACCCCCACGTGCTTGCGTGGCAAGGTAGCTTTTTTGTTTGTTCCCCGCTTCGTTCCCCTTCTCGCTGTATCCTCAAGCGCCTGCCGCTTGGTTCTCGCTCTCTTCTCCACGCGCGCTACGTGTCATAGTCGGCGTACGTGGCCGGCTTCTGAGCGTACCAGAAGTAGTAGGAAAAGTATCTGTGGACGGAAATGTCGTCGATGGACTGGCGCGCGAGGGCCAGGTCGATCTGGACCTCGGTCGGGTCGAGGCCGAGCGCCTCAAAGGGGCGGCCGGCAAAGGTCGATATGAACTCGTCGACGGCGCGCTTCTGGTATAGGCCGATGAGGCGCATCGTCTTGTCCTTGGCCCACACGCCTATGGGCACCTTGAGCACCTTGCAGTGCACGTTGGTGAACCCCGCGGCGCGCAGGTGCGGCTCGAGGTGCGCCGCGATGGTGGTGCTGAGGCCGAGCTTGGCCCAGGCCTTGCCGGCCGTGCGGTACAGACGCACAAAGGGGTCGTCATCGGGCATCGTGCCGTCGTCGCAGTTCGGAACGCCCAGGAGCTCATGGAACTCGATCCAGCCGCCTGACCGCAGGGACCTAAGGGTTGCGCCGGGGTGTCAGACAGAGAGAGACAAAAAGAGGATGCCCAGCTCCCTCGGCCGTAGGCTGGAGGGCAAAGGCCGCAAGGTAAAAGACATACTCGTACGCATGCTCTATCACGATGCTTATATCTTTAAGAATCACAGCCATGAAGCGAAAGTGCACGAGGTCGACATTTCGCACCAGCCAGTCCTGCTCGCAGTCGTCGACGAGGAACTCGACGTTGGGCGGCACCCATAGCGGCTGTATGGGCGTCAAGTCGATGCCGCAGACGCGCGCACTGGGATACTTGTCTCCAACTGGAAACGCCATCATGTCAGCAACGTTAACGAGCGACCGCGCTGCGTTATTGCAGGTGTCGAACCTTCAATCGCCCAGATCCCTGTGACCAGCGTCCGTGTTAGCAAACATACGGGGCACCGATGGAGACGCAAAGACTCGACGCGGTAACAGCCACGCAGGATAGGCTCACCTGTCCCTGTGCCAATGTCGAGGATAGACTGCGGGTTGTCACCGACGGGGGCGAAGAAGAGGGTGCCGTCGGTCAGCTCCATGAGCATGGCGTGCTTCATGTCCTCGCGGTCCTGCTCCTGGTCGTCGTTGGGAATGGGGTAACGGCCGTTTTTGAAGCACTGATACCGGCGGCCGCGCTCGTAGGTGCAGGCGTAGACACTCGACGTGACGCTCGTGGAGCCATCGTTGAAGGGGTCGTCGGTCAGGTCGAACTCGTCGTCGTCGCCGGGCTCGCTGGCCACCTCGATGACGGGAGCCTCGGTGGTGGCGAGCGTGGGTGAGGGGCTCGCGCCGCGCGCATGGTGTTGCAGTTCCTGCTGCTGCTGTTGTTGTTGATGGTGCTGATGATACGGGGGCTTCTGTTGCGGATAGGGCTGATGTTGCTGGTGCTGCTGCTGGTGTTGCAACGCCCGTGTCGGAGGCGGAGGCGGCGGCGGCGGCGGCGGCGGCCGGGCAGCATCGCCGTCGTGGGGGGGCTCCATGTCGTCCCGTCCACCGAGCCCGGTGTGGCTTGCTGCTCGCGATGTTGATCTCGCGATGCGTGACGATGCTCGACCGGGGTCAGTCACGGTGCACGAGTAGGAATCGACGCGGGCGAAAAATGGTCTTTCAAGGCTCACACGGCCGTTCCCGGCGCGACCAACACCGGCCGGCGGAGGCGCAAAGCGGGCGTCAAGCTCAACCAACAACAAGGACGGGGAAGCCCCTCGGGCCTCAACGACGATCAACGAGAGCGCAGAGCAGAGCAGCGCAAAGCAAAGCAAAGCAAAGAGGGCACATGGGCCGGCCGCGGCTGGTGGCTTGCCTTGGGCCTGCGGATCGCGGTACGTGTACTCGTACGGTCTCGATGGATGCCAGTCGTCACAGTACGGCAGGCACGTCAAGGGGGACCGGCAGACGGCGGGACGGGAGAGGGGACGCGGGTAGAAAAGGGCGAGAGAGGGAAGGAACCGACAAGCCTTCTCGGCCGAGGTTGCAGGTCTTCGCCTCCGGGGCGGTTTCGTGGTGTTCTTGACGCCCGCCCTCGCTCACGGTCGAAACGGGCGACGTGCTTCCTCGGGCCTCTGCGAGTCTGCATGGTGTCATATTTTTTTTTTCCCGCGTGCGCGCGCGCAGACAATCCGGTGCAGTAGCGACGAGGCTGTCCTTGTCTCATCCCCGCGGTTTGGCTGCGACCTGTCCCACAGAGTCACAGACCCCCCCCCCTCCCCTTCCCCTCCGTGCAGCAGCCACATCACGGGGGCTTGTGCGACGGCCTGGCCCACGGGAGGAAGCAACCCAGGCAAGGCGTCCGGCCGGGACTGCGCGGTGGCTGCTCGCGCCGAGGCCCGGAGAGGGGCAGGGCGCGGGCCCGCGGAGCTGCATCCCTTCCCATACGAGTACATGGCTCGTTTCGGTCGAGAACCAGAACAGCATGTGGTCGTCTGGGATGGATGCGGGCGGGCGTGGTGGACACCTCCTCCTCCTTCTCCTCCTCCTCGTGCTGCTGCTGCTCCTGCTGGTCCTCCTGCTGGTCCTGCTGCTCCGCCGCCCTCTGCCTGCCGTCTCGTCAGATGGCAGCGCGCGCAGCGAAAGTGACAGGTCGGTGGCAGGTCTGGGCAGGCAGCGTTGGGAACTTGGCAAATGCACAAGAGACAAGACACATCTGGTGGCGTCGCGTGGACGACGCAGGTTGGCTCGGACGCCGGGCGGCTCGCCGCTAGTGTGATTGTTCCAAGGCGCCTCGGGGTAGCTGCGCTTGCTGCGATTCTGGCGAAGCATGTATTCGAGGCCCACCTCACCGGCGGCGGCGTGCGCGGGAGACGTGCGGGAGCCGAGACTCACGAGGACACCGGAGCGAGCGAGCTCGTTGCTCGGACTCTCGCCATCGCCGCCTGACGCCGATGATGTCTGTTCATGTTCTTTGAGGTCCATGGCAGTCCGGAGGCGGCGCGCTGGCGTCAGGTGCCCTGGTTCACTGCGGAGCTGATGGCGGCTGTGGCGGCGCTTGAGCCGCGTGCCTGAGCCTCAATTGCCCTGTATTTTCTCCAATTACAGCGACCAACGCAGCTGGGCACCCGTCGCCGTCGCGGCGTGCGGGCAGGTCCAGAGTCCCCCTATGGGGCCCCGGCCTGAATAAGCGCACCAGACCTCAGCGACCGCACTCCACTCCAATCCCATCCATACCTTACAACTCACATCCATGGATCCATCACTTCACCTCTCCTCCCGTCGCGACACCCATGCTGCACCACCCATACGAAGCAGGTACCTGTACTCGCACTAACCCAAACGCAAACGCCGTGCATCTCACATCACCTCACATCGCCTCACATTGCCTCACCTCACCTCACATGGCATCGCATGGCCTCGGCGCGGAAGCGTCGAGCTGCATCGCCGCCGCCCCCAACCGTCATCATCACTCCTCAGGCGCTCCGCCCGTGCCCCTGCGTCACCATGAGCATCTTCCGGATCGTCTCCAGGTCGAGCGACTTTTCCGCCTCCTGCAGCGACTGCTGCACCGCCTTGGCACCGCGCGCGACCACCTCGTCGTCCAACTCCTGCATGACCTTGGCCGCGTCGGCCCCGCCGCGAACCCGCACCAGGCTATCGACGTAGTTGCGCACGTCGGTGATGCAATGCTGGAGCCCCTGTCCGCGGTCTGTTCCGGCGCGTCGTCCCATGCAGCCCGTCAGTCTTGGTCACATCACATTGCGTTACGAGCAGACGACGGCACCACCCGACGGATGGACGCCGGCTGCGGGACGGCGCGAAAGAAAAGACTCACATATCAGCATCGGATGCGCTGCGTCGCCGGCCAGCGTCGCCCGCCCGCCCAGGTTGTCCCACGGCACCGGCACCCAGTACTTCATCTCGTCGATGAAGACGCGGCTGCCCTCGGGCGTCCAGTCGATGGCCGACTGGAACACCCCCGACAAGGCACTCGTCTCGCGTTCGATGTAGTTGAGCGCCTCCTGGTCCCGCAGATGCACCGACTCGCCGCGCCAGATCTTAACCCAGAACGTCGTCCAAGTCGACTTGTCTTGCGGGTCGTCGACCGCCATCGCTGGTCCTTGTCAGCCGAACTCTCCCATTGCTTGTCACGGTGCTGGGCCCGACGAGCGTCTTCGCGCGAGACTCCTTCAGGGGGTGAGCTCCTATCCAGGGGACCAACGTACTGCCCACGGCCCCGACTGAGCTCGTACCCATCATCAACGCCGCAACGGGATGCAATTTCATGATGGCCTCTGTCTTGTCCGCGTCCCCGTATCTTGTGATGCCCGTCGCGAACAGGAACCCGGACCGTTGAACCCGCGCTCGCTCCTCACCGGCGAGCAGCTCCCGTGCCTTGGACGATACTCCATCCGCCCCAAGTACCCGCTCCGCCTCAAACTTGTCACCCCCTTCAAACTCAAGGACTACCGCACTTCCGTCTTCCGTCTTGCTCATTCGCGACAGTGCCTTGCCCCAGCGTATGTCGACGCCGCGAGTCAGCAACCGCCGCAGCGCCTGTCGGCTCACTCGCCGGGCTCCGGGCGTCGGACTCCGGAACAGGACGTCCCCGTGAGCGCGTTGTAGCATGGCAGGCTCTCCGCGTCCTCGTTGAAGTCCAGATGCGGGTTGCAGAAGGCCTGCGGAAGGTCGGCCAGGATGTCCTCCGGGAGCAGCTCCGTGAGCATCGGCAGCGCCCAATGCATGAGCATCGTCCAGTCCCGCTCCCTCACATCGGGCCCCGGGTCCTTGTCGAAGACGACGGCTTTGAAGCCATTCTGCGGTCCCGCGAGGTCAGTCTCTCTTTGACAGCATCCGGACCGTCCCCTCATCCACAATGGCGTTTCGCTCACCTTGTGCAGGCCATGAGCCGCAAGGAGGCCCGTCAGTCCCGCCCCGATGATGGCTATCGTCGGCGAGTCGGGAGAGCTGGCACTCATTATGTGACCCATCATGCAAGGCTGGCTGTTTGAGGCAATGCGAGAACTGCAAGAAGGATGTCCCACAGGATGAAGAGACGAGAAAACAACGCCAGCTCCACGGACGCCATGTCGGCGCTCCTCCTGCTGCCGCTGCCGCTGCCGTTGCCGCTGTCGCCGCTCTCCTTCCCCGAGAAGTCCGCCATTTCGACGCCAACCATCGTCTTCAACGGCTCCCCTGCTTGCCGATCCACTAGCCCGCGACCCAGAGCCAGAGCGGCGGTAGCGGTGACGCTACGTCTGGCTCATGGGCTGACAAGTCACTGAGGACCGCCACTGTGGATGTACCAGTGGACCGATTTCTCGAGTGCGTCCAAACATAATCCGAGGCGTAAGTTCGTCCGGGGCCCGGGGTTCTGTGCTATCGCAGGGATTGCTGCAGCCAACCCATGGGACCAGGCGTCCTCGGTCGTCTTGGCCAATGGTCGGGGCTGATATGTGATACTCGAACAGACCCGGAGCCGCGAGTGCCTTTGTGGCAAGCGCGAGCACAAGCGTGACGGGGCGCGGCTTAGCCTGCGCCGTCGAATGCAATGCAGTTGTTGCGCAGACGTGGGCGCCGGCCAGGGGGTGCTGGCAACGGGGGCCGCGGCGGACACGAGCTAGGCTCAGCCAGCCAGCCATGGCCGCGGTGGAGAAGCCGTTGAAGACCGTTGAAGACCGTGGACGAGAGCTGCCGGTCCAGGACGACACCAGCGACGAGCAGTCACACCTGCGATGGCGCACGACGGCGACCCCGCATGAGACCAGCGTGGAGTTCCCGCTTCGTGTTGTTGCCTCACATCAGATTTTCTTTCTTTTTCTTGACGACATGTGCGCGGCAACGGACCGAAGGCCTGGGCCGCCCCGGCCAACACCGATCCCCGCCCGTCCGTCATCGCCGCCATTCCCGCCCTCGCTTCCGCCGGGATCCATGTCGGCGCCACACAGCGGCCGGGGCCCCCTTGTGACTTGCTGACAACGAACGCTGCTGCGAACCTGTGACACTCAGCCCTCAGCCGCCGCCAGTCTGAGCCTCGCTGCAGGGCTTTGTGGTCTCCAAACATCAAAGCGACACCGAATTTCCAAAGCTTGCCCTTCGACCTTGTATCTGCCGAGTTGCCATTGAAGACTTTGGTATCGATTGGGTGCGGAGATCCGGTCCCAACGTGGACGGCCAATGTGAATTATGGCACATCAGCACGGTCTTGCATATCAGTACCGTCGTAGACTTGTGTACCCGTAGTTTCCCATTCTGGCAGCCAGTTGTTAGATGCAAGCCTCCAATTGCTCATAAGCCCGTAGGCTCAGGGAGTGGAAACTCCATGGTGCCAACACTGGCACGTCGCTTCCAACATCGAGAGTAGGGACTCGCGACAGGTGTCCCAGGGACCACCGCAGAGAGATTGGAACTGCTCAACATGCCGCACCCGATGGGAAGCACCTGGAGACTAACTGTTGAACTCCGTTAAGGTAGACAGCCTGCCAGGAGCCATTCAGACCAGGCACTTGTGAATTTCTTGATTCCATCCGGCTTCGGAGAAGTCCTGTTGACAAACGTTCTGTCGAACGACACGAATGGGCACTTCCACGATTCTTGCGCAAGACACCTGTTATAGGGTAGGGGTCTACCTGTGTCTCGCCCGCACGCTGAGACGGCACTGCGAGTCCGCCACCAAGTACACGCACGCAGCGGAAGACTGACATTCAGGTCTGTGATCGACTCAAAATGCATGGTGAGTTCAGGACAGCCCATTCTTGATCGGGAGACTCTTGAGTAGAATATCTATCTCCCTGCGCGTAGTTCAGGACGCAACTGCAGCTTTGACAGCGCAGTGAATCGCCTACGAGGCAACAAGTGTCATCGCAACAAGACCTCCTCGTGATATTGTAACACCCACCCACTCCTGTTCGCAACTGGAAAGTTGAAACCCATCGCTGTCGCCGGCACTGCAAAATGTAGCAAAGATGTTCTTGTTGTACAATTCCAAGATCCAAGCCTGCTGTTGTAGATGTAATATACAAACGCTCCAGACCAGCTGCTCACGCATTGCTGCCGCCGCCGCTGCTGTGCCGCGCCCTCTTCCGACCGCTCCCCGTCGCCGGGTGCATCTTCTCGTTGCGCTCGCGCTTGAGCTTGTCGTCGAGGACCCGCGCTGCGATCCGTTAGCCACCGACACAACGTGCCGCCACCGGCAGCCGAGCATGAGAGGGGCCGCCGTACTGAGGACGTCGTATCCGAACTGGGGGTACTCGAGACACAGCGCCTTGAACTCGTCCTCGGCCTCGGCGCGCAGGGTGTGCGAGCGCGTGGCCCAGAAGCTCGCAATCGGCGCGCGCACCGTCTTGTCGTCGTTGCCCGTGTTGGCGTACACGTAACGCGCGTACGTGATCTCGCCCTTGGCCGTCGAGTTGACGCAGTGGATCTTGGAGCTGGCGAGCGTGCGCAGGTTCTTCATGCCGAACTTCTCGGCCAGCGTGTAGAGGCGCGCGTGCTTGAGCAGGTGCACGCCCGTGTCGTCGACCGCCGGCAGGCTGGGGTCCGACTCGAGGACGCGCTGGCCGGGCAACTTCTTGGGGAAGTACTCTCCGGTGTAGAGAAACTCCAGGAACGAGCCGACCGTGTCGAGGTCCATGTCGGGAAGCTCGATTTGTCGGGGCTTTGGAATGCGATTAGTCCGAGGGGACTGACTTACTACCCCTCCTCCAAGCAGGCGGCCAATCGCTCTCCAGAGGCACTCACGCTTCCATCGTCGACGAAGCCCTGGCAGGCAGTCTCAAAGTAGGGGCTCTGGACGAGCAGCGCCTGATGCGCCGCGAGCAGTGTCTGCTCGTCGCCTTGGCCGACCAACAGGTTGACAATCGGGCTCTGGAGGTAGGTGGTGAAGCTCTTCCGCGTGGGCACGGCGCTCTCCTCGCTGGCAAGGGCCAGTTCTGTGCCATCGGCAGTCCCGTCGTGGTGCGGCGCCGAGCTCGCCTCCTCGGTCATCTCGACATCGGCGCTCGGGTTGGTCGACGTCTCGTCGGGCGCGTGCTCGTCGTGCGGCATCTTCGCGGTCGGGTCGCGTCGGGTCGCACGGCGCAATGGGGTATCAATGGCGAGCGCGCGAGGCGATTGCGTCCTGCGAGATCGATTCCAGGGCGGATTGCGCGGCGGCGATGCGAACTGGTGCCAAGGCTGCGAGGCTGTCGTGAGGGCTTGGGGGAAGCTTGCGAAATCGCGAGCTCGGACGACTGCTTGCGGTGGCGGTTGGTCGTGAACGGGCTGTGTGGGCTGTCGGTGGCGCCGCTCTGTTGGCCGATCCGACCAGGGGCCAAACACTCAGTTGGCCCCACAACCGTGCTGCAGGGGTGCACGGCAGGAGCGACCAAGATCTCTCAAGAGTCAAGAGTCAAGGCACTTGCCTGAAACAATGCAGCAAGAAACCGAGAACGATAAGTGCCTACTCGTACGGGCCACGAGGCAGCAAGGCCCTCGCAAATACTGTTCAATGTCGTCTATCTCGAACCTCTCATTTACATCTCGTAGGATCTCTCATCTTTGCCTGCGCACTCGAATCCATGTTCCGGTCCAGGTACGAGGCCTGGGATGATATCACCATCTCACTCCACCTCGACCAGTAGCCCTGGAAGCAGCTCCAGCGACAGCCGCCCTCGTCCGTCTCCCTGCAACGTGAGCCGTATGCCGGACGCGCCGTCTGTCCCCGACAGCAATATGGCATGCTTCCCTTCGTTCGACTCGGATGGGACGCCAAAGTGCCAGTACCGCTCGACTCCGTAAACGGACGCCAGGCTCGGCGCGTTGTGGATGGCATCGTACACTTGGCCCAGCGGCGAGAGGTGCTGCCACGATACCACCACGGATAGCGACGAAACGCCTCTCGCGCCGCATGGATGCACCGTCTGCTCGGGATGTTCTTCGTATGGCACTCGCAAATGCCGTGGAGTGCGATCCAAGCACCAAAAGGGCAGCCGTCCGGGCTTCGACGAGCTGCCATCAGCCGCTCGACCAGTGGCGACGGCCCATCTCAATACCGTTCCGTCTGGCCTCGTCCTCCCGCCAGCCACCGGGTCGTCGTACGTGTAACCTGCTTGTGCGTCGGCGACGCGTTGCTGGACCGCCCCGAAGCCGCCCTCATGAGGTAGCGTATACGCCCAGTCAACGATGGTGTTTTCCTGGAGCTGTCCCCATCGATGTCTCCTCCGTCGTTCGGGATCGACGCCGTCGAAAAAGGCAATGAGTTCGAGGTAGACGCCGTCGGCCAGCAGGATCAAGAGGTTGGACGTGAGGCCATCGGCGTGGGTTCCGCCAGGCGCGACGACGAGGACGCCCCGAAGCCGATCGGGGATGCCCTGGAGCGTCCCGTGCGACACGAGGATGACGATATGGTCGAGCGTCGGCCGAGGCCCAGCTTGACCAGACATGGTATTCGCAGGCGATGGGCGATTGTCGGCTTTTTGATCTGGATCATTCTACAGGAAAGAAACAACTAACACGGCCGGCAGTCCACGCAAGCCCTCAAACTCTGTCGACGCCCACGAGTGAGGCGGGGTAGATTGCGCGACATGCTGGGCTGCGTCTCCAAACTCAATGGGCCAATGGCGCTTACGCAGAGCAGTGATGAGACATGCAGGAATTGAAACGCTCCTCGGGCAGTGCTTCGCGCAAGCGCGCACCGTGGAACAATGAGGGCAGAAATGTTGAAGAAGGGAGCAATGCCGAAGAGAGGTGCCTGTCGATGACGATCCCGGCCTTGACGTCTGCCTGCGAGCCTGGCACTCAGCTCAGCTCCTGCATTACGGCGAGATCGACTTCAGCCGTGACAGGCCACCGATCGAAACTATCGAACGACTGGCGATGCCAGTGTGCAGGGCCTCCCTAGCGTCGGATGCCTGTCCCCAAGGACCCGAAGTCCCCAACCGTGGCCACCGGCTCCATCCGCGGGACATTCGCCAGCCATGGCCCAAAGCAGCGACCCGACGCTGGCAAATCCGGCATGGGCTACTGGTACTCACGAGGTGCCTTGCCCATACCAATGGCAGCTGTCACGCGCCCGTCAAATGGTCACAGTTTGGTCTCCAGCGGGGTGCAGTAGCGCCCAAGAGACCTGCGACTCTTTCTGTCTGCTGCCCAGTCAGAAATGCCGCCGACCACCCCTCATGGCCCAGGATCCCGGCCGGTCCTGGTTTGACAGTCATTACATTCCCGTGCTGCGAACCAGAGGCTGTCCATGGCTGAGGGTTCGTGTTGACGACTCTGAAATAACCTGCCAATCCGCTCGGCGGGTACGAACGTAGTGAGGCTCGGGCTGCCAGATGTCTGGCGTGTCGCTGCCGTGCTAAATCGTGGGTCGTTCCGATGCGGTGTGCAGACTCAGAGGCGGTGCAGATTCTGAGAAATGATGATGAGTTCTCGGTCCTTGGCCAGGTCGACTCCATCACTGTCCGCCGCCGGCATCGTGCACCCCGACCAGCCGCCGACGAACCGTCACCTCGAGTGTCCTTGCGCACGGCAGATGAGGGCATGATCTACGTCACATTTGTCCTCGGCCGTGCCAGCCACGTTGTCAAACAAGACCTTTTGGCGTCTTCACACAAGCCCTCACGACGGCCCGGTCTGCACACCCTCTTGCGGTCATTTCTGTAACCTTTGGCGGCAGGAGATTGCTCGCCCACCACCCACCAGCTCCCTTCGCATGGCTCGGACCAATAAGCCGCCTCCCATTCTCGTGTTCCTGTGCAAGAGCATACAAACTTGTTGTTGGCATCAACATTGTGCGAAGCCTCGCAGGATCAGTGCCCGGACAGACGGACATTGTCTCGGCGATATTGCTCTCTTGGAAGAGTGTTGGGTGTAACCAAAATACAAGTAGGTAGACAGGGAACACCGCGCATAAGGCACAGAATACACGGTACTCTGACAAGCCGCCAGCAGGACGGCGAAGTCCCGCCTGTTCAAAACCCGGCCCAAATCGGCAACGGCACATTGGAGCAGCTCACGGTCGAATGCAAGTCGAATCGGCAATTCTCTGAGCCGGCGTATAGCGGTGGATTCGTCCTGACGAGTTTCCACCGGGGCTGGTATCATCTGCCGGGCTATGAAAACCCGGTCGGCCTCGATGATACATTGGGGTGGTGCGCGATTGTCGACCGGTGCGCGGTCTTCGACATGGTTCTCAATGGAACAGTGCTCGCTGTGGAAAAGACACGGATGCGCCAACCCCTCTTGGGCTCGTTGCTGGGCTCGTTGACAGGGGCTAATTCCGCGGTCGAGGTGTTGGCCCTGCACTTGATCCGGCCAGCCTTCGCCATGGTTCCTGAAATCGCGGTATGACCGCCCCAGCTCGGCGGAGGCCTGGTGCGGAGAGGTAGGTGTGCTTGTACCTGCGCCTTGGATTGGTACCACCTACTTCGTAATGGGCACCTTTGCCTGTCCGACACGTCGGCACTATCCAGTCGAGGAGGCTCCAGAAGCCTCAAGCATCTTGTTGATATCCCCGAACAAGACGACATGAAGAGCTTACAGCCCTATGTTGGCGCGCCGCCCGGGACAGTCTTGCAGCAACGTTGCCAAGAGGCCCGGCACATACGGCAGTTTGCTCAGCGCATCGGCCAACAGGCGAGTTGTCGACGATGGCTTCATTTTAGAAGAGGGGTGGTGGCCCTTGCTACCCTGGGCAGGACGTGCTCACAGCCAACACGAGCCCAGCCCGGCCACACCTGGAAGGCATATTGAACCAAAGAAGCGACGAAGCCCGGTGATGGAGGAGACCCAAATACGTGATCCAGACATCAGAACCATGGAAACAGCAGGGGGTTTTCCAGTGGGTGTTATCCATCCCTCCTCGATTCGGACGAACGCCGTGTGCTGCGGCCAATGACAACCAGCGGGACGACCCCATGTTTCTGCCAGGGATCTGCGTCCGACAGGTGAGAACAGCCGTGTCTTAACTGGACGATGGCTTGACCGCATCAAGCCTCACTCGCTCGGGGCAGGGTCTCGGGGCACGGATCCTCGCTATTGGGCCGTGTCGGCTCGTACCGCGCTTCACTTCGTGTCGAGGCGCGTTGGATGCTGGTGCGTGCCTGGTTGGTGAATGTAACCATCCTGACATCTTGGGTAGATCACCCAGTCCCCATGACCCGGGGTCCTTTGGGGAAGTTCTCTGACGATCGGGCAGTGAGTTGGTATAAGTACCCTCATCCCCGATGCTTACCATTACAGCAAACGGTTCCCTTGGCCTTGCCAGATTCATTCGTTACATCCATCCCCGAGTCCAGATTGGTCTCTTGCCTCGTTCCAAGTATACCCCCTACATTCGTTCAAAATGCGAAGCTCGACCTTGAGTCTCCTTGCCCTTGTGGCCGCCGTCCAGGCGTGTGACTCGGTCTCGCCCTGCCAGAAGTCGGCTGATGCCGTTCCCGCCTGCGCCAAGTCTTGCATCGAGTCGGCCGCCGTCACCAACGCCAAGTGCCAGACGACCGACTTCGCGTGCCAGTGCTCCAAGAGCGTGGACATTCAAGGGGCTGCACTGGCCTGCGTCACCAACGGCTGCGGCCTGAACACTGCCCTGCAGGTCGTCTCTTCCGTCCAGGCTCTCTGCAGCTGCGTCACCGCCAGCCCGACGACGCCGTGCACGAGCGCGACCGCCAGCACCACGGCTCCTGGCAGCAGCACGGCCACCGGGACTGGCAGTGGCTCTGCCCCTCCGACCACGACTGGCCAAACCTCTCCCACGGCCTCGTCCGGGAGCACTGGAAAGGGGAGCACGGGCACTGGAAGCACCGGGCCCATCACCTCGTCGCCGGCTACCACGGGAACACCTACTTCCAGCTGCGGCGCGAAGGCGGACTGCGGCGCCGTCGCCAGCTCCGCCGTACCGTCGTGCGCGCAGCAGTGCTTCGCCTCGGGCGCACCCAAGGTCGGCTGCGCCGTTACCGACTTCAGCTGCCAGTGCCAGCCGGCCGCCCAGCAGAGCCTCTCGTCCATCCTCGTCCCCTGCGTCGCCACGGCCTGTCCCGCCTCGGTGCTCCCCAATGTCATCGCCGGTGCCAGCAGCGTGTGCGCGTGCGCCCTTGCCCCGGGCGGCAGCTGCGGCGTCGGCACCGCAACGACGACGGTCGTCAAGACCGGCACGACCACGGTCCCTTGCTCGACCTCCAAGTCCAAGTCTGCGAGCGGCACCGGCTCGCCTTGCCCCGGCTGCACGGGGACCAAGACTACTGGTGGCGGCGGCGGCAGCTCCGCTCCCTCCAAGAGCGTGCCCGTGACCGCATCAGCTGGCCGCACCGAGCTCAGCATCGTGGCCGCCGTCTTCGCCTCGTTCTGGGCCGTCGCCGTTGCTCTCTAAGCGGATGCGCTCGTACGTCGGATTACATGGCAAGCGCGGGACGTGATGGGGGGTGTCCAAATTGCGCGTGGGTTGCGATATGTACAAGTAGTCCGATTTTAGTTACCGAGCAGCGCACGCAGGGCTGTTCTATAATGAAATGTGTTTTTTTGCTCCATGATCCTGTCTGAGTCGCCATTCTCACCAAAGGTAGAATGATACATTGCCCATGGGGTCGACTTACACGGACGGAAGCAGTCCGCCGATGTGGGGCTCCAGTCTCCGGTCGGATCCCGAACCGGCCAAAAAAGTCGGTCCCCAACGACTCCAAACATTCATCCATCACTCATCACTCATCATTCTCACTTGACACGCGCTCGACTCTCAGCCACTGCTCGCTCAACCAGCAGCCTCGGACAGGACGCCGCGAACGCACCCATCGCAAAACCGCACACACACACACACCGGAGGAGGAGCCAATGGCGTCTCACGCAGACGATGACAGCCCCGAGGCGACGATCCGGCGCACGGCGCACGTCCAGGCGCTGCTGGAGCGGCTGCTGCAAGCCAGCCCTATCTACGGGCTCATCCTGCCGACGATCCGGCTCGACTCGGTGTCGCACGGCCTCGCCGTGACGACGCTGACGCTGACGGCGACGCACGTCAACAGCAAGGGCGGGCTGCACGGCGCCGTGTCGGCCACCATCATCGACTTCACGACGGGGCTCGCCATTGCGTCGACGGACCTGCGCGAGGCGACGGGCGCCAGCGTCGACATGCACATCAGCTACCTCAGCACGGCGCGCGTCGGCGACAGGGTCCGCATCGAGACGCGCGCCGAAAAGGTCGGCGGCAGCCTCGCCTTTGTCACCGTCAAGATCGTCAAGCTTGACGACGCCGGGGGCGAGGTCATCGTCACCATGGGACAGCACACAAAATACGTGCGCGGCACGGCGCCGCCGCCGACGCCGACGCCGCCGACACCGATGGTGGGGAACTGAGTGAGGCACATTCATACCCTCTGATCATATGTATCTTGTACCGGGGTGGTGGTGGTGGTAGTGGTGAACGGCGTTGTGTCATATCATAGACGGGCTAAATGAGAACAAAAACAGCTAAAAACCGCGTTGGGAGCAGGACACACACACGCGTCCGCCCTCAAGTCCGCCCCGTCGAGCCCGTGATGCCGCCGTCGACGACGAGCTTCTGCCCCGTGACGTAGCGGGCCTCGTCGGACGCGAGGAAGACGACGGCGCCCGCCACGTCCCACGCGTCCCCCATCCTGCCCATGGGGACCTGGGCGTCGCGCGTCGCGCAAAACGCCTCGTAGCCGCCCTCGACGGCGAAGCGGTCCGCCAGCGCGCGCGTGTACGGCGTGTCCATGAGGCCCGGCACGACGGCGTTGACGCGCACCCCGCGCGGCGCGTACGACACGGCCGTCGCGCGCACAAACTGCAGCAGCGCCGCCTTGGCCGTGTTGTACGCGATCTGGTCCTTGCCGATGTAGCGCAGGCCGGCGATGCTCGAGACGCAGATGATGGACCCCCCACTGCTTCGTTGTCCTCCTCCTGCGGCTGCCGCATCGCCACCACCTGCCTCCCTTCCTCCCTGCCGCTGCTGCGCTTCCATGACGGGCAACACGTGGTGGCACGCGAGGTACGCGCTCGTCAGGTTAATCCGCAGCTGCGCGTCCCACACGTCCTCGCCCATGGTCGCCGCGGTGCCGGGCTGTGACTGCCCGACGTTGGTGACGAGTATGTCGATGCGCCCGTGCCGCGCGACGCAGGCGTCGACGAGCGCCTTGACCGAGGCGGAGCACGTCGCGTCCGTCTCGATGACGGTGCACTCCCGCCGCCCGCCCGAGGCCTCCTCGACGGCCTCCTTGGTGCGCCGCGCCGAGGCGAGCGTGCGGTTGCCGCCGAAGATGGTGGCGCCCTGGCGCGCGAGCGAGACGGCGCAAGCCGCGCCGATGCCCCAGCCCTCGGTGCCGGTCTGGCCGAGCCCGATGACGAGTGCCACTTTGCCGTCGAGTCGGAACATGGCTTGTGAGTCTGTTTCTGTGATGTTCGAGTTGTGTAGCGTTGTCCTCGTGGCTGCGCAAATAGTTGTCCGTCTCGAGAGTCGAGATGACTTATACCCTCGCGTCGCATCCCGGACGGAGCATATCCGTGTCGGCCCCACACCTTCGGGGTTTGTCCGCAGCGGTCGCGGCGCGCGGTGTCGGGGTGCGCCGTGGCGTGCTCAGTCAGCGCCCAATCAACACCACCATATAATAAGCGATGTCGCGATCGCCATATAGCCGGTCTTCGACGCTCGCAACAGTTCATGCATGACAGCTCTCTGGCGTTTGTGGTCGCAGACGCAGAATCCATGATGGAGAGTCAACAGCGAGAGCCAGGGGAGCCCAAGGCCACCACCAACCCCAACCCCGACTACGACCTCTCCCAGCCCATCGACTCGTCCGTCGGGCTCCGTCAGGGCCTCACCTCGTACGGCGACGCCCACTTCAGCCTGTTCCTGCGCAAGGTCTTCATCAAGGCGCTCGGGTACAGCGACGATGCGCTGTCACGGCCCATCGTCGGCATCATCAACACAAACTCGGGCTTCAACCCGTGCCATGCCAACGTCCCGCAGCTCATCGATGCCGTGAAGCGGGGTGTGCAGCTCGCCGGCGGGTTGGCCGTCGACTTCCCGACCATTAGCCTGCACGAGAGCTTTGCCTCGCCGACGAGCATGTTTTTGCGGAACTTGATGAGCATGGACACCGAGGAGATGATTCGCGCGCAGCCATGTGATGTCGTCGTTGCCATAGGGGGTATGCCTCTGCTATCACGGCGCTCACCCCGGTACATGTAGGAGCGGGATGTTGACTGGAAGCAGGATGCGACAAGACGGTCCCCGCGCAGCTCATGGGTGGCCTCTCGGCCAACAAGCCCCTCCTCCCGCTGCTCACCGGCCCCATGATGCCGGG
This sequence comes from Purpureocillium lavendulum, assembly GCA_029168975.1. Classification (NCBI taxonomy): domain Eukaryota; kingdom Fungi; phylum Ascomycota; class Sordariomycetes; order Hypocreales; family Ophiocordycipitaceae; genus Purpureocillium; species Purpureocillium lavendulum. The sequence goes on from JAQHRD010000001.1 coordinate 5,630,597, forward strand.
CTCACACCGCGGCGAGCGCATCGGCGCATGCACCGACTGCCGCAGCAACTGGGCCCGGTTCCGTGCGGGTACCCTCGACATCGAGGACATCTCAGCCATAAACGACGAGTTGGCCCCCACGGCGGGCACATGCGGCGTCATGGGCACCGCCAGCACCATGGCCTGCGTGCTAGCGGCGCTAGGGCTCATCCCTCTCGCAGCGGGCGCGTCTGCGCCTGCTGTGTCGGCGGCACGGCTGCGTGTCGCTGAGGAGACGGGCCGGAACGCGGTGCGCATGTGCCGCGACGTCGAGGCATGGCGGCCCCAGAGGGTCCTGACGACAGAGTCGTTCTTGAATGCCATTACCGTGCTGCAGGCAATTGGTGGATCGACAAACGCGGCAGTTCACATGATGGCCATCGTTGGCCGGCATCCCGACGTGGCCGGAACGATCACTCTCGACACCATCGACGTGATCGGCAGGCACACGCCGCTCTTAGTAGACTTGAAGCCGAGTGGGGAGAATTATATGACTGACTTTCACAATTCCGGTGCGTCAAATCCTCATCGGCAGAGTCTGCCACTTCGCTGACAGACCACAGGCGGAATGCTTGCACTCCTTCACCAGCTGAAGCCTCTGCTCCAGCTTGGGGCCATGACATACACTGGTAGGACTCTTGGTGAGGAGCTGGCATTGCAAAGCCCCATCCCTGTTCCGCGGCACCTCAGCTGCATCCAGCCGTTCTCCGAGCCTCTGTACCCGGCGTCGTCGCTCGTCGTTCTCAAAGGCAACCTAGCGCCAGGCGGCTCCGTCATGAAAGCCAGTGCCTCCAAAGACCGACGCCTGCTCTGCCACTCTGGCCGCGCAGTCGTCTTTACGGACTCTGGCGATCTTGCAAGACGCATCGACGATCCGGAACTGGACGTTGACCCAGACAGTGTGCTGGTGCTGCAGAACATCGGCCCCGTCGGAAACCCGGGTATGCCCGAGGCGGGCCTGATCCCGATCCCGCGGAAGTTGGCAGAAACGGGAGTGCTGGACATGCTGAGGATATCCGATGGCCGAATGAGCGGCACAGCCGGTGGCACCATTGCGTTGCACATTTCTCCCGAAAGCGCAGACCCGACGTCTGTTCTCGGTATCGTACGGGATGGCGATGTAATTGTCTGCGACGTGGAGAAGCGGCTGTTGCATGTGGACATTTCCTATGATGAGATCGTGCGCCGGAGGCAAGAGCGGCGCGCGGGGCTACGGCCGGACATGCATTGGTGGGCGAGGGAGCGCACGAGAGGATATCGTGGGCTGTACATGCGGTCTGTCAACCAGGCGCAGTACGGCGCGGATTTCGACTTTCTCACGGCGGCAGGACCGTCATGATTGTGGCTTGACAATTTCGGCACCCCGTTCTATGTTGAGCAGAATGCCTGACGGGAAGTCAGCCAAAGTCAGCGCCTGCTGAGCCAAAGTCGTCGAATAAACTATGCATCATCATGTCCATGTTCGGTTCGTTTCCGCCCAGGTAGTCTGCAAATGAGCCGGTGGTGAGGAAGTCGTCAAACAAGTTCAACGGTACCTCGAATGCCTCCTCTGTCTCAGACTGGAGAGTCATCATTGCCGGTGCAACCGTAGTGTCGATGCCAGCTGCCATTGCGGATGGATTGCGCTGGTCCGCGACGGCTGTGCTCCTCGTCCGTCGGCGTTGAGTTTCCGTCGATGTGGCCTGGCGACTGGATTCGAGGAGCTGACGAATGGTTGATCCTCCCAGATCGTCTAAGATGTCGCGGCATCGCTTTGCGCCCGACCAATGCTCACCCGTTGCACTCAGTATGCTTGAGCTGGTATTTAAGTCGGCCATGAGCGCCTGAACGTCCGTTTCCTGGCCAATTTTGGATACCGTTTTGATGCAATACAGCAGCGTCAGCGTGCTTAGCGTCAACGTGTAGAATGTTGTCCAGCTGTGCACCAGCAGGTTCCTGCGATATAGCTTGGCAAATATGCGAATGCACTCCTTGGCGCTATGGTGGCATTGTTCCAATGCTTCGTTGGTAGGCTTAGGAATCGCGGGACTCGGACGCAGGAGTACCATCCGGAGAGTATGGTATCTTTGCTGGCATATGAGCCTCATGTGGAGTGCCTGCGCCGCTTCGCCTGGCGGGATGTCGCTCGCCCATTGATCCAGCTGCTGTAGAACACCGCTCTGCCACTCGTGGATGTTCATGACAGCAGGGTAGGCATAGGCAGGGGCGTCGCGGACGATGCTGTTTGCGACATACTTGATTTCCGAGTTGATTCTGGCAAGTCGGAACAGGTGGACGGAATAGGCGATTGGGTTATAAGACGATGGCGGAGAGAGTTGTGTGCGGCCGGGCACCGTCAGAGCTACATCGTCGAGGCCCTCGGGAAGCTATATGCGGCAGGTTAGTCTGAGACTTCAAGGAAGACGTGTATTCGCTTACTCTCAATTCGCACGCCTCATCCCGCAGGCCGATTGGTCGTCCCATCATCGTCGCAATAGTCCGGTCTAGAGTAAAGACTACCCAGAATATTCGCGTTCTCATTTCCTGTTCCAACAACGATATGCCCGAACGGGTGGTTATGTTCCGCTGTAGACCGAGGTCCAACACCGCCGCGATGCACTGGTAATTGAGGTACCAAACATTGAGGCGTATGCTGGGACTGTGCATGGCAAACAACGTGAGAAGAATAAGGCATTGCAGGCCTTGCAGTGAGTTTTCGACGTTGAGTCGATCGAAGTACTGTAATGCAGACATGCAGTATGACTCTCCAGGCAGGCCGGGTTTCAGGCGACTCGAGATGGCCAGTACCATGTACACCTGGAAAGCGGACACAGGATCCCTCTCACTGCTCTCGTACACTTTGTTGAGGGTAGCATTGAAGGTTGGTTGGTGCAAGGCTGGGTATTGTGGATGAATGACCTCAAAATACGCGTCGGACAATTTTTTGGCCAGCTCCTTTCGAGGGAGAGCAAGCGGCCCATGGGTAGCTTCCACAAGTTCAGTAGAAAATACAGCGTCACGTTCGGGTGGTGATGCCGCTATTGACTTGCTCGTGAGCATGACCCGCGCGAGAAAATAGCCGCTGGAGGGACCAATGTAGCGCGGGTCGAGGTTCGTGCCGAGTGACACGAGGCCGATCTCATGGGAAAGCGCATTGGCATTCGCAGCGCCTATGGGCTGGCGGCTCGTCTGCCTCGGATGTTCGTGAGGGATGCCGCTGGTGGATACAGGGGCAACGGTCGACGCCTCTGGATTGAAGTGCGTGGTTTGGGTGTTGTCGAGATCGTCACTCTCCAGATTGACAAGGCTTTCATCTTCAGGGCCATCCTCGTCGTAGCGTGGCCCCCCAGACAAGTCGACATCCGGGCACCTCGTCCGGACGACAGACTCGAGCCACGATATCCGTTCTTTGAGGGCGACGATGTAGGCCCGCGGCAAGTCCTTGAGTCGCGCGCTGTGCCCGTCGGTACACGCGGCGCCTGCATTCTGACAATTGTTGCAGGTAGGCAGCTGCCCATCACACTGTGCAGATGGAATCAGAACTCGGGGCTCCGAGCAGAGCGCAATATGGGACTTACACGAATCTTGCGCCTTTGGCACCGCAGGCAGGCCAGCCTCAGCCTCGGCCGCCGGTTCTGCTGCTGGTTCCGCCTGCTTGGCGTGTGCATTGGCGTCCGAACGCGGTCGCCGGCATCGGCCATTCTGCAGTAGATGTGCAATGCAGTGCTGGCTGTTGGTGAGCATGCAGAGCCACCGTTGGACGCAAGTGTGAATACGACGAAAGTGAAGCGGGAAAAGTCCGTCGTGATGGAATGGTTGAGGCGGAGAAGCCCCGCACCGTGCGTCCTTCGCGAACCGATCAAAACCTCGCACTTGGCAGCTGCTCACCTCGGCTTTTTATTATCAGCCGGATTGTCGACATCACCCCGTCCTTTCCTTGAGCACAGCCTGTTACTCGTTTTCACAACGCCATCACGCCTGCTAGCCGTGACCGATATACTGGACCATCCTCCTAGTTGGTTCGGCCGACACCGTCCATCACGATCATCTCACCCTTGCCGCAGGCAGTCGACCATGGCAGAAGAAAGCCAGCACCCTCGCATTCACGTGGAAGCGTCTGAGGCCCGGCGGTTTGTGCAAGGCATCCTTGAGGGCAATGGCGTCTCCGCCGAAAGTGCGTCCATTGTGGCTCGCTGCCTCGTCGCCGCCGACCTCCGCGGCGTCGACACCCACGGCATGAATCGGATCCCATCTTATATGGAGCGCATCCGGCAAGGCGTCCTCGCAGCCGGCGCCAGTCCGTCCGTCACACAAGTCACGCCCGTGGTTGCACAGGTGGACGGACACAACGGCTTCGGCTTCGTCGCCGCACATGCCGGCATGGCCGCGGCCGTCGAATCGGCCCGCACGTACGGCATCGGCCTCGCCAGTGTCAAGCACTCGAACCACTTCGGCATGAGCGCATGGGTCGTCCAGCAGGCGCTTGAAGCCGACATGATGAGCCTCGTCTTCACCAACTCGAGTCCGGCGCTGCCTGCTTGGGGCGGCAAGAGCAAGCTCATGGGCGTGTCACCCATCGCGTGCGGTGCTCCGGGCAAGGGACCCATGAAGGACTTCATCCTCGATATGGCGCCGTCGGTGGCCGCCCGCGGTAAGATTTACAAGGCAAAGCGTCGGGGCGAGAAGATCCCGACGGACTGGGCGCTCGATGCGGAGGGCCGCCCGACCGACGACCCGGAGGCGGCGTTGGGCGGCGTGATGCTGCCGATGGGAGGCCCAAAGGGCTCGGCGTTGTCCATCATGATGGATGTCTTTTCGGGCGTGCTGTCAGGCTCGGCGTTTGCCGGCCACGTCACGAATCCGTACGACCCATCGCGGCCGGCAGACGTTGGCCACTTCCTCGTCGCCATTAAGCCCGACCTGTTTATGGACTTGGACGAGTTCCGCGAGCGCATGCAATACCTGTACGACCGGGTCGTCGGGTCAGACAAGGCGGCTGGGGTTGAACGGATATACTTTCCCGGGGAGATTGAGCAGCTGACACAGCGAGAGAGGGAGAAGACGGGCATACCGTTGGTTCAAGCGGAGATTGATGCACTCAACGAAGAAGCCGACAGGGTGTCTGTAGGAAAGCTCAAGACGCTGGCGTAGTCGAGGACCCAAAGGGGTGTGTACTGTGGAGGATGAGGGCACGGGACACGCTGGCGTACTGGCCAATGCTTGAGCCCAAGAAGCAATGTTGAACTATACGGCGATATTGTGTCACCCCATATTCATGAAAATGCAATCATCTTTATTGACACCTGGCGCTTAGCGCGAGCTTGTGTTCCTTGCAATTCGCCGAAGGGCAGGATGAAGTTTGCGCTATGCGACTTGCACCCATAACCCATGACAACCACCACGCGGCCAGGCAGGCCAGCGGAGAATCACCTGCCACACTCGGTCTCTCGAGTCTCTATGAAATACGAGCCGTGGTCTTCTCTGCTTTGAGAACGGCAGTGATTAGTGGGATTCTAGAGCGGGGTGCGACTATGCGGAGACGATGGAGCATCGCGCGGCGTTTGTCCGTCGCCTATGGACCACACGGACGATTCCCGTCACTGTCGCTCCTTCGTGAAGGGAACGAGCCACATACAAAACGACAGCAAGGAGACAAAGTCAACACAATGAGAACACCCGCATATTCTTGAAACAAGCTCCGGTCAAAATGACAGTCATTCACATTGGTCAGTTTTTCTCGACCCCAAGCGCCTCAACCTACCTGCCTACCTCGGGGGGATCTCGCAACCTCCAGGTCGACTAAAACTAACACATCCACCCGTCCATCCCCACAGTGCTCTTCAAGTTCCGGCCGGACGTCTCCGAAGCGCACAAGGCCGCCTTTGTGCGCGAGCTCAAGACGCTGCGCGACCTGCCCTGCGTGCTGAACCAGCGGCTCGTCGTCGGCGGGCCCTCGATCACGGACCCGATAGCGCGCAGCAAGGGCTATCACTTTGCGCTGCTGAGCTTCCACCGCGATCGTGCGGCCCTGGAGGCGTACCAGGCGAGCGACGAGCATCACAGGTGAGCCCGCGACTCAACAACTTACAAACTTTCTGCAGTTCACATGGCTGGGAAAAGCAGACAATTCGCTAATATGTTTCGTTGGTTATTTGCGGTCGCAGGGTGACGAGAACGTATCTGTGGCCGTTCAAAGAGGACGTCACGCGGTTCGACTTTGAGGCGGACGCCGAGGACGAGCCCATGTGCGAGTGGCTTGCGACGTCGGTGTTGAAGAGCGGGATGGGAGAGACGGGGCGCGGCGCCCGCGTGAGGTGAGGGTTGTCGCATTGCGGGACGGCATGTACATGGAACCATTCATTTTTGCCCCCCAGTCGTCGGACGGAAACCGTCGGCAGCGAAAACACGGCTTAATCAACGCACCCGCGGGTTGTCGATGCTGGTTCTGCTGGCGTCTCGGATCGTCCCGCGACCTCGGCGAATATGGCCGGCGAACGGTACGGACTAACATAAGGTAGTTATGGAGTCCGAGTGGTGGGTGAGCCGTGGGGATTATTGACGGCGAAACCACCATCGACCACAAGGGGCTGAGAAGCAAGATACTCGTACACGGCACAGACGCATGGAGCATCGTGCTTTGCAATTACTTCATAGGGACATCTGATTATGCGAAAAGATGCTCAGCTGCATGCCAGCCCTTGATCCCGTGCCACCACCCGTATGCAGCCATGTCCATCCCATCTGCCGTGTCTCCCCGTTTCTTCCCCTCCTGCAACTAATAACTACCACCTGCCGACCAACTAACAAAACGGGCCTCCTCCACCAACCCTCTTCTCAGCACCGCCCGCCAGCACCTTGCCAGGTACCTTCTGCGCCCCTTGGGGACCTGGCCGCCCGCCCGCCCGCCCGCCGGCGGCCAAATTCGTCGTCTCCACCGCCTGCGTTTCGCCCATCGGCACGCCCCGACAGCGCGGCTAGTGCGCCCGCCCGCCCGCCCGTCCACCCACCCGCCTGCTGCTGCTGATAAGCCACCTACCACACAAATGCCACACCGGTTTTGCGAGTTCTCCCCCCGCCCGCCCAAACCATTACCTGAAGCCGGTTACTGTGTGTGTTTTCTTATCTGGACGACCGGCCGAGATGTGGGGGGTCGCACTGGGCGAGTGAGCGGCGAGCCCCTTCAACCACGGCGATCGGTGCCACGAGATGGTCATCCGCGACCGGCGGCGCGGGGGCCGGCTAGAGGATCCTTTTTTTTTCCTTTTCTCTTCTCTGGCTTTATTTATTCTGCATGTGCTTCCAACCTCGTTGAAGTCGTTGCCTCCGCGTAGGTAGTCAGTCTGGTGTTTTGAGCCGCAAAGTGTGCCGCTGCGTCTCATCCCCCCCCCGCCTCACGACGACGACTCGCAACACCACGCCCTCGCCCGCCTCACACAACGGGCGTGCTCACGCGCAGCCTCACTTCTCGCACGGGGGGCAGGCACCGACCGTCAGTCACGCCCGCAGACAGCCATGGGCCGTCTCAGGCTGCCGCCCAAGCCGGGCTTCCTGCGGCCGCTGCCGACCAACAGCCTCGTCGCCATCTGCTCCCTCGTCGCCGTCAACGCCGTCGTCTGGGCCGCCATCGCCGTCGTGCTGCACTTCCACCCGGCGCTCATCTCCCCCGCCGCGCTGTCCTACACGCTCGGCCTGCGGCACGCCCTCGACGCCGACCACATCTCCGCCATCGACCTCATGACGCGCCGCCTCATCGCGTCCGGCCAGCGGCCCGCCACCGTCGGCACCTTCTTCTCCCTCGGCCACAGCACCATCGTCATCGTGACGTGCATCGTCGTCGCCGCCACCAGCGGCGCCCTGCGCGACCGCTTCGACGGCTTCACCCGCGTCGGCAACATCATCGGCACCGCCGTCAGCGCCACCTTCCTCATCATCCTGTGCCTCGGCAACGGCTGGGTCCTCTACAAGCTCGTCAAGCGCCTGCGCGAGGTCCTCGCTCAGCAGCGCCGCATGGGCGAGGACAGCGACGACGAGAACGCCGCCAACGCTGGCAACGGCCAGTTCGACCTCGAGGGCGCCGGTTTCCTCGCCCGCACCTTCAAGTTCCTGTTCAAGGCCATCGACCGCCCGTGGAAGATGTATCCCCTGGGCGTCGTCTTTGGCCTCGGCTTCGACACGAGCTCCGAGGTCGCCATCTTGGGCATCGCCAGCATCCAGGCCATCAAGGGGACGAGCATCTGGCTCATCCTCATCTTCCCCATCCTCTTTACGTGTAAGTCATCGCAACCATGTCGACTTACACAACCAGCGCACTGATCGTTCCCCGCAGCTGGCATGTGTCTGCTCGACACAACCGACGGCGCTCTCATGATGGCCCTCTACACGTCAAAGGCGTTCCGGCGCGACGTCGTTGCCATCCTCTACTACTCCATCGTCCTCACGGGCATAACCGTCTTCGTCTCCGCCTTCATCGGCATCATCCAAGTCCTCTCACTTATACAAAACGTGGCTGAGCCCGAGGGCAGGTTCTGGGACGGCGTTTCCGACGTGGGTGATCATTTTGACATCATTGGCGGGAGCATTTGCGGCGTCTTCGTCGTCGTCGGCCTCGGTTCTATCCTCTTGTACAAGCCTTGGAGGAGGCGCATGGACGCGAGAAGAGGGCAGCACGAGGCTCTGATAGCCGAGGAAGACGAGAGCTTCACGCCGGGTGCTGAAGAGCACGCATCGCCTTCACCAAAGGGTGCGGCGACACAGGTGCACGTTGTGGGTCAATCTAGCGCTTGATAGTAGAAGATGCAACATATCGCTCCGTCCTGCGCTTGCAATCGCCGAACCCCCTTTGGCGTGGGCCTACGCCTCCGAAGGCGAGTCCATCAAGACCTATTTGAACATCTTACAGAAGCTGAGCCGTCTGCAATTTCCGCATCTTCTTTGTCGAAGGCCCCAGTCGGTCAACCTCGTGAATGGAAACTTCAACTTCAGCTGGCTCTGCTGTTTTAGTAAATCGACGTCGGGCCGGTCGAGGTAGCGCGTGCAGCTGCTACACAGCCAAGTCCCTTGCTCTTGGTATTCTGGCAGTATCCAAGGACGACGTCGCCTCGGGGTGGTTGCACTCGTGAAGACAACGGACTCATCGCTTCCCGAGGACGAGGCCAACAAAGAGGTAGACACATCCGACTCGGCGATCTCAACGCATTCGTACACCTGATCCAGGTCGTAGTCTGAGATGATGATTTTGGGCGCATCGGATGACTGAGATCGTGTGAGCAATGGAGTGTTTCTTAGCCGGCGGCTACCCAGTGTTTTCAGCTCACCGTATTCCGGGGGCCAGGGTCCGGGTTGGTTACTCGAAAGGTGGGAGTGAAACACTGAGCTAACACGGCCTGCATCGTAGCTTCTATCTATGGAGTCGGCTCGAGGATGCCGTCGATGGTCAGATTTCCCGCATCGAGCAACTCCTGGACCACCCGAACATTTCGGGGCGGGTCAATACGACCGACAGTACGCTTACGAGCTCTTTGGTCAAGGGACACAGGTCGCTGCCGCGGCAGCGGTGTACGCGCCTGCGTCGCGAGCGCCGTCGGACTCGGTGCGCGTGCGCGTGAACGGCCCCGGGGCTCGTCGGCCTCGATGGGTTCCTTGATCAACTCGACGGGCGGCGTGGACCTATCATTGCGATCGGAGGCGTTGGCGGGCCGAAGTGACTCCTACGCATCGCTTTGCGCCCCGCGCGCATCACTGGGTTGGCATTCCATCGCCGGCTAGCTGCTGCTGCTCGTGGGAGGGGATAGGTATATGGCGTGGTAGACTGAATACAATAGGATGCCTATACGGTATGGCGGTGCGTCGATGTAGTACCAAGGCGACGAGGGGCCGGCGTTGGATCTTTGGCAGAGGTCCTGGCCCCAGATCCCTGGTCGATGAGCCCCGGCTAGGTATTGTAGGCACTTTGTTCCTCCCGTCAAGCAAGAGAATGTTGGGAGGGCAGGAAGGCAAAGCACCGGAGACCTGACCTTGGGGGAGAGGACGCGGGACGAGGTGGATGGTTCGCAAGCGGCAGGCCCTGCCGAACGGCGTTGAGAAATGCAACCTGCCTTGGGCGTGGCCAGATTGGTTCTCGGTGAAGCCCCTCATTTGCCGGGGCAAGTGCGTTGGCAAATTGGCGCCGCTCCTGCCTCGTGGCGGTCAAGCATGAAAGACGCGGGGGTCTCTCTCTCTCTGGAGTCTGGAGCCTCTTGCCCCGTCATGTTTTCGCGTCGTCTGCGGTTCGCCCTGGCGGGATCCCTGCCATCCATGATTGCCATACTCCTTATGCGGTTGCTTGGTCCCGGCATCAACTAGCGCCGCCCGGAAGGCCGCCGCTGGGCCGGCCAAGTTCGCCGTCGGCAGCCTATCGCGGACGTCCCGAGCCCCGACTTCACACCCCGGCCATCAACCCCGACCTAGCCGCAGGATGGCTGTCCATTGCTCACCAAGGCATTGTACTTCGACGACGCCAGGTATCAAGCCGACTATCGACCAGCCCGCTGGCGCAGGGATATGTTGGTAGTTATCATTGCGCGCGCAGCAGGGTGACAGTGAGGCAGCTAATTCGTACGGATAGGTAGTTAAGTTGCCCCTTCAATCCATGCCGCTACTGTACCGATCAAGGTCCGTTGCCCAGCGAGCATTCTCGGACCCCAACACGGAGGCGCACCTCGAAAACCCCCGGCCTCTCTGCCAGGAGCCCCTGTCAGTCCAGGGCGTCGAGAACCGTCGCGGCCGAGCTGGGCCAGGCGAGCCAGGTGGCAGTGTCAGGCCACGCAGTGCCAATTACCTACACCGCCGTCCGCGGCAAATCCGCCAGCCGGCAGTGCCAACAGGCCCAGCACACAATCGGGTGTTCCAGAAGATTGGAAATTGACTTGATGGCAGTCACGTGCAAACTCAGCTGGGCGTCCGAATCGCTGCCGTGACTCGTGAGTCGTGAGGGTGGGCAAGGAATTTCTTGCGACCCACCATCCCGGCCGCCTCGGGGGTTGCGGCTTGGCCAAGTGGTGCCTGCTCCCGCTGGTCCGTACAGTACAGACTGCTTCGCAAGCAAGATCCAGCAATGGACCCGTGCTGACACTGACCGCAGCATGTCATGGGTAGCGGTCGCATCGCAGCCAGGGTCGTCGTGTCATGCCCCGGACTACAGTCAGCGCCCAATGCGGGTGCTTCTGGAACGGGCAACGAACCGCCGTCCCGCTGCGGCACCGGCGCTCCGCCCGCGAAGAGTACCGCCATCGCCCGCAGTTCTGCACAATGTCTTTGGTGTCTCAGACGATCTCGGTTGGACCGTCGAGAAGCCCGCGCCCCCTTGCCCCCTGTCGGGTACTGTGTTCGGGCAGCCAAGCGCGGCGTCTCCGCTGACCGACCTGGACAGCGGGAATCGTGCATCACAAACCACCGCCCCCCGTGCCCCTCCGTCAAAAGCGGGCTCGCCTCGCGCTCCCCGCACTGTCATCGTCAATGCGGAAGCCAAATCGGACCCCGTTGGACCCCTAAAATCCACACGGAGACCCACATTGAACACGGGAATCGCGACTCAGACGACGGTCTAACCCTCCATTCTGCCGTGCTCGAGCATAACCGGGCGCTCTGTCACGTTCTGCGGCTGTCCCTGGCTGGATTTGCAGAGTCTTTCCGCTTTTCGGATGTGCTCTCCTGATCTGCCCGCGGCGACACAGTGGCTCAGACCTGTCGAGGAAGAAGAAACGTAGCATGCCCTTCACCGCTGCCTCTTGCCGCGTCGTCTCCACAATCACGAGGATCCCAGGCCGGAGTGACGGGGAGCCTCATCAGTCGTTGGGTCGCGGCCAACGCGTAACGTAGTCCGTATCCACGAGTGCACTGATGTGGGCGGCAAGGCGGTCGGCCCCCTTTTCCGGGCGGTTCGTGGCACGACATACGGACTACCGCGAAGGCGACTGCCAAGTGCGACGAGTCAGCCAGAGTGTGCATGGCATGCTTGCGCCCCCAGCCCGCAGGATGAGTCGACTCGTCGGTCTCCCGACATTTGTCAGTACAAAGTCAAATGACAGGAGACGGGGTGAGGACTGGCCGTACGGTTCCTGGAGCGGACGACGGCACTGGTGGTTCCACAAGACACACACACTCGTGCTTGCGCGTTGCCACCAAGCCGTCGGCGACCCGCAAGTCGACGCCAGGCCTTCCCGCCTCCGAGGCCGGCAGATCCGTCGCCGCCTCCCCTGAAGGGGCCAATCACCGACTGATGGCCTACCCGGTGAACATGGCAATCCCCAGATTCCTCTTATCTATCGGTGAGACGCCCTGAATTGGAGGGTCTGTCCCTGTGGGCCCTTGTCAGGGGCCGACGTCGGTTTCCCGCCTCGACTCAGAGTCAGTCCCCTGGCCCGCCCCGGCCTTCAAAACCCCCTTATCCCCTGTTTTCTGTCCTTCATCTTCATTCTCACGATTAACCCCCCCGACCAGTACCATTGCCGCTCCAAGCAACAGTCATTCGAGCGTTCTTCTCTCAGATAGTGCGAGCGCTACCCTGGACCACACGCAGCTCCTCCGTTTGCAGGTGGCAGACCACTGAACAAGCTCGAAAGAGCGCTTGCCCTCGCAGCTGGATACGAATATTTTGGCATAGTTCATCATGCACGGATACAGCTCATCCGAGGAATCGGAAGACCCGCGCCGGCCGCGGACCCAGCCTTCCAACAATGGTAACAACCAGGACCAGAAGAAGAAGAGGAAGCGTCGTGTTCCTCCGCAGCAATCTATCAACCGGATATGGAAAAAGTTCTCAAACCGCAAATTCCACAAGGCTCTCTCTGTACTGCCCTTCGATCCAGTCGCTCCGACCAGCTCAGACCGGCCAAATGAGCTTCTGAGTGAGGGCTACGAACGGGCAGCCGAAGAATGCCGTCGGAAGGTTCAGAAGATCGTCAGGGAATGCAAGCGGGTCAACATGAGGTACCGCGATCCGGGCTGGGATCTCGTAAGTGACTGGGACTCTTACTTACGGGACCAACGGTATATCTGACCTGCGAACAGGACTGGGACCTCAAGTACCAGAAGGGCAATTGTCTCAACAGTCTCGGCAGCCAGAAGTTCGAACTCACCAAGACAACGCTGCTTGCATCGAGTGACTCGGTGCCCAAGGCTGTGAAGCGAGTTCACGAGATCTTCGAAAAGCCCACGTTCATGAAGGACCTGAGTGGTGCCGATGTCAAGCAAGGCGGCCTTGGTGATTGCTGGATCATGGCGGGAATGACCGCCATGGCGAACGTCGAAGACGGCATCAAGCGGACGTGCGTCGCATACGATACTAGTGAGTTCTCTGAATCCCTCTCATATTCATACACATTCTGACCTCGTGGCAGAAATTGGTATCTACGGCTTCGTCTTCCACAGAGATGGAGAGTGGGTGTATTCCATTGTCGACGACAAGCTCTACTTAAAGTCTCCGTGCTGGGACTGCCCGAGCATGCAACGCGACTTGCTGCAGCAGATTGACCGCGAAGACGTTGAAGCGGTCTACCGCAAGACCTACCAGACAGGCTCAAAGGCGCTCTTCTTTGGCCAATGCAAGGACCAGAACGAGACCTGGGTGCCGCTCCTCGAGAAGGCGTACGCCAAAGCCCACGGCGACTACGGCTCACTCTCCGGCGGTTGGATCGGCGAAGGGCTTGAGGACCTCTCTGGCGGAGTTACGACCGAGCTCCTTTCGTCAGACATCCTCGACACCGACGAGTTCTGGGAAAATGAGATGTCCAAAGTCAACCAAGAGTTCCTTTTCGGCTGCTCAACAGGCCTTCTTGAGCACGGATACGGTCAGCGCGATGGCATTTGCGAGGCTCACGCCTACATCGTATTGGAGGCACGCACTCTCAAGTCAGGTCAGCGACTCGTTAAACTGCGCAACCCTTGGGGCAAGGTTCGAAAGGGCCTTTGGCAAGGTGCGTGGAGCGACGGATCAAAGGAGTGGACCACCGATGTCCAGGCCGAGCTGGGCCATACCTTTGGCAGCGACTCGGTATTCTGGATCTCATATGAGGACCTTATCGCCAAGTACACTCATTTTGACCGGACGCGCCTGTTCCGGGACGACGACTGGCGCTCGTCTCAGAAATGGATCGGCGTTGACGTCCCGTGGAAGGCCGAATACCACGAAAAGTTCCACATCACCCTGACCAAGGACTCTCCGCTCGTCTTGGTCATGTCGCAGCTGGACAACCGATACTGGAAAGGCCTTCAGGGCCAGTACGGGTTTCGTCTCCATTTCCGCCTGCACTACCAAGACAGGCTGGGGGCAGAAGACTACATTGTCCGCTCGCATGGCAACTACTTCATGAAGCGTTCTGTCTCGGTTGAGCTCCCGGACATGCCTGCGGGGAATTACGTCGTCTACCTCAAGGTCACCGGAGAGCGTAACAGCGACGCGCCTTCTGTCGAACAAGTTGTCAAGCGGGAGCTGAAGGAACGGGTGGAGCACCCGAAGCTGGAGCAGGTTGGCTATGCGTACGACCTTGCACATAGCAAGGCCTGGGAGCACATGGAAAAGGTCGCCGCTCTGCGCAAGAAGCGAGACCAGGAAAAGGCTTCCGGATTGCGCCAAAAGGAACGGCGCCATGCATGGGAAAAGCGTCACCTCCAGCGGAACGTCAACAGAGAGCAAGCCAAGAAGAACGACGACAAGAAACAGCGAGCACGGGATGCGAGGGAGGAGAGGAGGCGGCAGCGAGAGCGGGAAGAGGAGGAGGCCAAGAAGATCGAGGAAGCCCGATTGGCGGCGGAACGACTCAACCTGGCAGACAAAGACCCCGCCAGCGCCACGCCGACGGATGGCAGCAGTACCCCGTCCGACTCTGGCTGCTCACCCTTGGACACGCCAAAGAGCGAGGGCTCCGTCGTGGTCGTGTCTTCTGACAAGAAGCAAGACGTGCCGCCGGTCAGCGGTCCTCCACCTGCTACACGGACAGAGGCCGAAAAGGTTAAGCCGGCGCCGGCCAAGCGAGAGGTCAAGGACGACTCCGAGGGGAACTCGTCCGACTCCCCAGTTGACGATTGGGAGGAGCTTTACAGCAGTGACGACTTCATTCGGAAGCCTCGAACGCAGCCAGTTGGGGTTCCTCCGCCCCGAGACGATTACGACACCGAAGAGGAGAAGATGCCGGATCCCTGGAATGCGGTGTGCATCGTTGGGTTCCGCGTCTACTCCAAGGATGCTGACCTGCAGTTGCGTACTGTCATGGAAGGTGGAGAGCTGCTCGAGGGCGGCATGGGCGAAAAGGGCGAAAAGGACCTGGACAACGCCCAGGCCAACGCCGCGGGCATTCGCCTCGACGCAGACAACGGCGCACCGAGGGGAAGCACTGCCACCGTTTTTGCCGCGGGACAGTAGTGCATGCGACGACATTGCACGCCAAGTCATACGGCGATCGGAGTTTTGTTTACTGTTGATGCGTTTTCTTTTTCCGTTTCCGCTGCATTGCAATGCGAATAGATTGCCTGGAAAGCAAAGACGACATTACGGAACGGCACATAACGACCCTGTGCCCAATAGATGAGAACAGAGACGGAGTACCTAGACTTGGACATGATCGCGTCAAGAATTGGCATTGCCTTTAGATTTAGAGTCAGAGAGTTAGAGTCAGATTCAATCGAATGATGATGAGCCAGATCTAAACTGTGGTCCCGAGTCCCGGCGAGTGAGTGACTTCTGAAGTCATGCCGGTTCCATCTCCGCCATCCAACGGGAGACCAGACTTGCCAAGATTGGGACGACGGTCGGGGCACCGTTGATGCTGCGGCTTACCTGCACAAGGACCGTCCGACGATGCATCTTCATGGCGGGGCGCGATGAGATCGCCTTGGCGGCTTACAGCGCTGCTTGACCGCCCACTCGGCTTTACTCTGACGTGGAAGTGGCCGGCCAGTGCGGGTTAGTAGCCCGCTTGACGCAGAGCACTGAACTGGGATCAGGGTCTTTGTCCCGCCGCGGCCCCCGGGGGGGGGGATCCATCGTCGCTTCTTCTTCTTCTTCTTTGTTTGCGGGCGGTGGATCATTGTGCATGGCCGTCTAAATTCCGTACTGGCCGATATCATCTTCGGGGTATTATTAAGGTACCTTTTGTCGGGGAATTTCTACATGTACTTGACGCCCGGCCGCTCGCCGTCAAGTATTAGCGGCGGACATCTGCGTGACAGGCAAAGTCCGTGGTGGAAAACGCTGGAGGGCTAGGTACTTTGGCTTGTTGGTCGTGACGGCGCGCACTCTACGAAATACATGCTGTTAGGATGTTGAACCCCGCGATGGACAACAAGAGCGCATGTCGTACCCGCGGCGCGACGGGTTTGCATTCTTGAATTTTGGATGTTTTCCGTTTCGGCAACCCGGTCAGGCCATGCCCACACGGCGCGCAGCCCAGCAGCCAGCGGGCACAAAGTACGAGTACGGAGTACGGAGTACGCTTCACGGACTTTCACAAACGGACAACCCGGACTTTTCGCTGCTGCGCGCACCTATTGGCTGTTCGCTACTGCCGCTTCTGTTCTGTCGCTGCTGACGCCCCCGACAGGCGAGCGCCTAGTTATGCTTGTTCTGGCCGATAAAGTGGACTGTAAGCACACATACAGAAAACGCAAGGGGGGGGCAGTGGGCAGTGGGCACGATGGAAGGATTTCGTGGGTCAGCCAGCAGAAGAGCTGCGGCTCTTTCCGTCCACGGCCGCCCAGCGAGCATCGTCGAGGAATGCGGCGGGCGGCCCATCCCCCCCCCCCCCCCCCCGGGGGCCCCTTGTCTGAAAGCCCCCGAGGGAACGGCAAAACGGTTCGGGTTACCGCTAGCGGTACCGGGCTTCGTCGAGGTGTCGGCCGCGGCGGCATGTTCCGCGCAACGGGACCATGTTTTTGCTTGCTTGCTTGCAAAGGGTAAATGTACATACAACACATACGCATGTGCTTCATGTCACTCTCTATGCAGGGTCGAGCGGTGCGTCGTCAGGGTCTCTCTTGATGCGCATCGCGGTCGCGACTCTGCAGGGCAGCACCAGCAGCAGCCATGAGCTCATCGTCCCATCTGCAAGTTGTCTGCATGCCATGCCGAAGCGTTCAAATCAGGGAAAACGATATGTCGGCTGAAGCCACATGCAAAAGAGATGAATAATAATAGCCCATATATTCCGTAATGACATCTTGGACGCTGCCCGAGACAAGGTCCCAATAAAGCACCCTGAAAGGGCAGTAGCGCCAAGGCGGCACATTCGTCTCTTCTTCGTCGGCCGCCTGCCCAGCAGGGCAACGGCATCGAGGCTAGCTAGCAATAAGCAGGCCGGCCGGGCGGCGCCTCCTCGCCCCAGAGCCTTGGCATCTGGGTCCTCGACACCGCACCGACTACGCGCGAATCAAGGCGAGCGAGAACGAGGACGGCGCGGGTTCAACAGCCACCAGACGACATGACGGCACGGAGGGGAGGGGCCGGCGCGCTTGTCGCTTGCCTGCTGTGTGGGACTAGGATCGGGGGGGTCGTAGAAGACGGCGCACGCATGGCGTAGTGGTGTGTGGAACGCGCAGTTCGCCAGCCAGAGGGTCTTTTTGAAGGATCAACCTCCGTGTTGTTGTTGGCAGGCCTTCTCGCACATACGCTCATGACGGGTCGAAGCAAATCAGGTCGTTTGTGATTTCCTGCGAGGGAGGAGTTTATTCTGCGGACTGACAGGGGTGGTGTTCGTCCAGTTGCAGGGTTCATGTTAAGTGGTTGGATGGGGGCCTTTTTCTCGGGGTTTGGGGTTTTTTAATAATCACCGCTTCAGGACCTCATCGAACAAGGGGGGGTTCCCCGACTCCTCAGGATGCGTCTTTTCTTCAATGTTGAAGAGTGAAGACTGTTTCAACCAGACAGCAGGTTGTATTCGGCTTTAGCCAAGCCCTATCTGGATCGTCGATATTTCTGCTACGCCGCTCGCTCGTATCCGCAGCTGACAACACGAGACTTAGCCGTCGTCGTCATCTTGTTGTTCTGAACTTCAACGTCAGTTGAGTATTACGTCCATCACCAGAGAGACACGGTGTCGGAGTCGGGAGGGGCGCATCGTGCCTCGACACGACATGAGGCAACAGCATGACCGGCAGGGACCATGCCAGACGTGTGGTTGAGCAAGCCGCGGCGCGATGCCGCTTGGAGAGATCCCAGGGCGGCCTCCACCAGAAGAAGAATGGTACTACTACAGGCGACGACCAAGACCCCTGCGGACTGCCGCTCATTGCACGACTGTTGAGGTATATTGACGGGAGGAGCTACGAGAGGGCGCGGTCAAACGGCCAGGAACCGTGCGTCTCCATCAGCGTCTCCCCCAGCACCATCGTCATCGAGTACAACGACGACGGACTCCGCGACGAGGACGTCGGCTCCCTCTGCGGCCTCGAAGACGCCGCGGCAACGTGCCGTCCCGGTAGCAGTAGCGCGATCCGCCTGCGGGCACCGTCACCCGTCTTCCATCACGCGCGCCAAGTGTCCCTGCGGTCTGGCGACTACGCGTTCTGCTTTAGGCCATCGCCGCCTGAGCCGCTCCAGCAGCACCAGCAGCAGGAGGAGGAGGTGGTGGTGGAGCTGGAGGTGATCGACCCGAGGGGCGGCGGCACGGGAGGCCCCCCATCATCATCCTCATCATCGGGGGGACCGAGAAGCAGCCGCAGCAGCAGCAGCCGCAGCAGCCGCAGCCCAAGCGCCGTGCCGGCACGCGACGGCGTGTCACGACTGACGTTGCTGCTGCGCGAGGACGGCGACGCTGGTCGCGCCGCGGACCAATCGTCGTCGGGGGATAGGGGCTTGACGAGGCAGGTCGCGGACCTGGAGCCGAATCACCTTCTCTTCCTGAGACAACTCCGTCGGATGCGCATCGTCTTTGCGCTTGGCGAGGAAACTCCGGCTAGGGAGCGCATGTACACCCTCCAAGACGTGGATGAGCACGTTAAAAGGGTAACGGCCGCGCAGAGAGCCGCAGACGGGCTGTCAACGCACGAGTCTCGATACTTTGTCGTTAGGTCGCCGCAGTTCGGCGTCCCTTCCTCCTGCTCCTCCTCCTCTTCCTCCGCCGCCACCGCCGCCACTACGACCAACCCTCAACACAGCAACAGCAGCAGCAGCAGCAGCAGCAGCCATCCAGCTGACTGTTCCGAGGTCGTACTAGCCTTTCCCATCGACGCGGGTTGTGTCCCATCTGTGGAGTCGCAGCAGCAAGTATACCGCTTCTTTCCCCTGGGGAACTGGGGCTTCAAGGTGCGTAGTACGCCGCCTCCGCGCCAGCTGTCAAAACGGACACTGGGCCGTCGACCCCCCTGCTCTCCCCCCCCCCCGCCCCTTTCCAGCGTATCATGTTGGCCCTCACTGACACACGATCGTGCGTGCGGCCCGCAGTTCCTACTGCAGTGCGATCTACTTCAAGGAACAGAGATATCGACCCGTCAGGACCACGGGCTCGCGCTGTTGGATCATATCGCGCAGGCCTTCGCCCACGCTTCGACACTCCTCTGCCAGCATCCGTCGCTGCGCTACGTCTGGCCCGCGTACCTGCCGCATCAAGGCCATGTCACGGGCGACCCTTGGTCTAGCTTGGTTGGTAGGATAAACGACCGCGTTGGCCAACCCGTGAGGCGGATGCGCGCGGGGATACTGCACGGGGGCGGCGAGTCTATGGCGTTGGCGGCGACGACGCTGGAGCGGTGCAAAAAGGAGCTGACGTTTCTGTACCTGACCGACAAGCAGCGATCGGATGAAGAGGACTATCAGAAAATCACTGTCGTTGATCAAAGCTTGAGGCCCGTCCGACTTGCAGATCAGGACGTCTACCTCCCAGGGCTATCCCGCTACAGCCCCGAGGACCTCTTTCGCCCGGTTGCAGCAGGAGCAGACGGCTCACGAGAGGGAGCCCCTGGCTTCGCCGCGTCGTTTCTACACCCAAGTATCCTCGACGATGAACCCCAGCAACCCGATGCATCTCATCCCACATGGAAGCAGTGGCTCGTCGACGCTGTCGGCATCCGATCGCAGATCCGGCTCATCTCACGGGCAGGCGACTCCCCGAGTGCGGCATTCGCGTACGTCGCAAAACATCGCCACGATGGCCTCCTCGATATCCTCGAGCAGTGCTGGCGCTCCGAGGGCGAGCTCGTCATCGCCAATCCGCAGCTGCTCAACTGCGTCAAGCAGGTGCCGGTGCCGTGCCTCTCCGGGTTTCTCCACCCGCTGTGGGAGACGTATCTGCCGCTCGAGGACCTGCAACGCCGCTACCTGCAGTTCATGGAGCCGCAAGAGGCCTTCCCCTTTGTCGACCTGGGCGGACAGACGTCTGCGGGCGACCTGGCCAACAAGTGGTCGTTCCTATACACGTACCTGGGCGTCTCGCGCAACAACGACCTGGGATTCCTGCTCGACATCCTAAGCTACGTCCAGCTCGCGAACCTGAACGGCATGTCGACTGCGCGGTGTCGAAGCGTGGTACGTTTGTACTGCGAGCTGGAGAGGCGATGTACCGAGTCCATGGAGCCAGACTCACTACGCGACATTTGCCGGTATGCGCCGACCCAGAGCTCTTTATACCGACCGAAGCTGACGCCAAGGCGAGATCATACGTTGAGGACATTCAGGGAGTCATGATACCGTCCGATTGCGGCTCGCCGTCGAGCTGGACTGATGCGAAGCAGTGCGTCTGGGGCCCGCCGTCGCTGCAGCTGACGACCCGCCACCAGCTGGGCCACATGTACGAGCACGCATTGCAGCTGAGCCGTGTCGAGATGGAAGCCCTCTCGTCCTTCTTCCGGGTGACCCTGGATGTGCGGTGCGTTACGTTGCAGGACCTGACGATGGAGCTGGCGGCGCTGCGGGACGCGGGATGCAGCGACGTGTCCCGCACGGGGCGCATCTACGAGTGCATGAGCATGCTCATGACCCCAGAGACCGAGCAACAGGCAAGGTAAGTGATGAAGACATTTCTTTTTGTTCTTCAGCCGTCGCCTGAGTCAGAAAGGGGCGTTGTGGTTTCGGCCGTCAGGGAGCGTCGCTGGCTGACTGTCCACGTCACTTGTCACTTACACCTTCGCAGGGCCATTTTTGACAGCGATCCTCTGATCCTAGTCGCCCCGGACGGCCGGCCGCAATGGCTGCGAACGTCACAATGCTTGTGGGCCAACCCGCTTGGCATCGACAATCGGCCTGCAGTAGGTTCGCACTACGGGCCGCTCGAGAGCCTGTTCGTGCGGACATTGGGCGTGGGCTTACTCACGATGGACATGGTGTACAAGCGGCTGCTTGAGGTAGAGCACCAGAAGCCTCCGCTCACAGAGTTGAAGACGGGCTTGTGGCTGTTCAGTTCCTTGCTAGAGACCGTGGGGCGAAACAACTGGCCGGACCCCGTGCCGCTGCTCAAAAGGGCCGTGTTCCCCGTGAGACAACCGGACGGCCGGATGGTGGCCGTGTCGGCGGAGACGGACTTTGGCATTGTCGATCGGAAGGTGTTGGGACAGCAACTGGCTTCGCAGGTGAAGCTGCTGGACTTTACACTCGAGGAGGTCGCCCTGTTGAAGCCCCTGTTCGCCTGGGCCGGTCTCGGACAGAGATACCTGTCAGTGTGCGTCTCGAACATGTCCTTCCTGGACAGCGATGCTGCGCAGTTCCCAATATCATCGCTGAGTCGTGATCTGTGCCACAAGGCCCATGCGCTGCTGCGGTATGTCGCGGCCGATATCACCACAGAGCTTCCGGAGGCGTGCTAACATGGCGGGTACAGCATCGCTGCGGCGTTCGGCAGTCCGAAGTACAAGCGCGCCGGCCCTCGACTGTACGAGTTCCTACGCGGTACCAAAGTTGTCGAAACAAATGCCATTTGTTCGGCGCTGAGCATTACACAAGACGGTCGAGTGGCCGGGCTGCAGATGGTCCGCTCACAGCCGTTGCACCTTGCCGAGGAACCCTCGGGTTTGCGCATTTATGTGCCACGCGACAGGACGGCGCAGGATGTCTGCTTCGCGACGGTGCTGCCGCGGCGGCTGGCACAGTGGTTGATGCAGGACCCCATGGCTCAGACGACGTCGCCGGCAGCAGTGGACGCCAATCTCGTGGCCATCCTGGGCAGCGTGCTCAGCGTGGACATGCCAGTGGTCGAGGGCATCCTGGAGCATGAGGGCATCGGCCAAGTTCATTTGCCTGCGATCAACCAGGCAGCTTTCGAGGCTTCGACGTTGCAGCGGGCGCCATCCCGAGGCGAGGGTAGCGGACAAATGGCCGCGCTGCCGACACCGTCATCGTCCAGCATCGCGAGCCCAACGCATCCTGCACAAGCACCTCAGCGGCGGGGATGAGGGCGGATGCCAGGCATGTTGCACAGCGTCGTGCCACGACATGTTCGCTGCGAACGTCTCCCGATCGACCGGGAAGCCCGGGCGCAGGATGGAGGGAGGGAGGGAGGGTCGGGAAGTGATATACTTGGTACACAGAGACGACGGATTGACGACTAGATACCCTTTCGTGCGATGAGCACACCTGCTTCGCAGCAGAGGCGGTGGACAAGGCGTTGCGAGGAGGCTGGTCGGCGGTGTGGTGTGGCTGACCGCGATGGCGAATAATGAGCGAGAATCCAAGGGTGTGAGTCTGAGACGAGAATAATGCCAAACGGCAGGCTGCCAAACGGGGAAATGAGGACATTGCCTATTTGGGCGGCCCGTCACCTGACTAGCCATGTGGTGGTTGGTGGTTGCGGTGACTCGTGTGAGTGACTCGTGCTCCGATGACGTGCCGTCGGGTGCACCCACTAGGGGCGCCTTTGAGGCCTTGGGGGGGGCATCCACCCGCCTAGCTGCCCGCCATCCTGCCGCTGGGGCTTATCGCACCTACCTGAGGTCCCCTGCTAGCTCTCTCTCGCCCGCTTATCGCGACTCGCAGCCTGGGACCCGACGACTTGACTCTCCAGGTGCATCGTCTGTGACACAGACCTCGTCGCCGGCGTGCATCACATCCATCAGCTCCTCCTCGGCCGCCAGACGAGCTTTCAACATGTAGCACCGGCCCGTGCTCGCCGTGCCCCCGACCACAATCACGACCACAACCCAAACAACCCCGTGCATCCGCAACCATGGCTGCCTCGCCGGCCGCCTCGTCTCGCCGTAGCCCGGCATCGTCATCGTCGGCCTCGCTGCGCCGCTCCGATGACCACCACCACCAACATCATCAACCGGCCAAGGAGCCGTCCATATCCATCGACACGCTCGTCAACCATCTTCTCGTAGCGAAACGATCCCTCTCATCGATGAACCTCGTCCTCCGCGCCAACGAGCTTGCAACCGCCGCACGCACCTCGCACGAAGAGAGCGTCATCCTCGACGCCCAGGCCGGCTTTCTCCGCAGCTCCATCGTCGACCAGATTGCTATACTTGTGCGAGTGCGCCGAAGTCTGCACGCCACCTATGAATGGGGCAAAAGGGACTTCAAGAAGCTGATTCGGGCCATGGACGAAGTAGACGGCCAGCTCGGCGCCACGATGGACATGTTGAGTCGAACAGACGTCCAACAGGAGCTGCGTCCGTCCGGCGAGGGGAGGCGTAGCTTGCTTGACTTTGTGGACGAGACGAGCGTCCATGGCATGCGAGAGGCGATGAAGAAGAGCATTGAGGAGCTACAGGTCGGTTCCCGGCATTGCCTGGGAGCGAATCCCAGCGCTGACAGCGGCATCAGGGAATACAGCAGTCCTTTGACGGTGATCTGCTGCGTTTCGAGACGGACATCCGGAACCTCAAAAAGGTCGTTAGCGATGCGAATCAGCCCACCGAAGATGACAGAGACACCCCGCCCGCTCCCATGCTGGTTCTGCTGGCGAGCATGGATGAGCAGTCGTCGACAATGGCTCATCTACTCACGGCGCTGACCAAGCACTTTGACATGTGCGTCACGGCCATCCGCACGACCGAGGGAGCTGCAGCCCTCGCCCGCCGAAGGGCCGCCGAGGTGACGCAGTCCCAGGGCAGCGACGGCGTCTCCATCTCGGGCGTCATTGCGGAGCAGGAATCCCACATGTCCGACCTCGAGCCCAAGACGGCCGATGACCGCGCCGAGATGCTAAAGGTCGTTATGCAAGATGCTGACGAGGTCGACGACGTTGTGCAAGAGATCCAGGAGCGCCTGGCCGCCATCGAGCAGGAGCACGACGCCCTGCAGCAGCAGGCCGATGATATCAGCAGGGCTTACCTAGGAATGCTGTCTGCTTTTGCCGCGCTCGGTGACATTGGCGACCGGCTGGCTGACTACCTCGCTGCCGAGGAGGACTTTCGCACCCGCTGGGACCTCGAGAAGGATGTCGTCTTCGGGCGTTTACGGGAGATGAAGGAGATGCGCGACTTCTACGAAGGCTACGCGAGTGCGTACGACAGCCTGGTCCTTGAAGTGGAGCGGCGGCGCGCCGTGGAGAAGCAGGTCGAGACACACTGGCGTAAGGCCCAGGAGAACGTCGACCGGCTGCTCGAGGCCGACCGATCGGCCCGAGATGCCTTTCGCGCCGAGGTGGGCGAGTTCCTGCCGACGGACCTGTGGGCAGGCGTGCAGGCCCCCGTGACGAGGTGGAAAGCGGTCCGCCTAGACGAAGGATCCGGAGAGGGAGACGACGGCGGAGGAAGCTTGGCAACGAGCGCGACAGAAAAGGTCGGCCGGTAGCCAGGAGCGCCGGGTCGCCATGTCGCCCACCCTTCGCGATGGCGTGTATAAAGCTGCTGTGGGATTTGTCATAGATATCTGTACATAACGGGCGCAGTTGGATAGGATAGGATCGGTCGGAGACACTGATACGATAGCGGGAACGAACAGGATAACTGCAAGATTGCACAACCAACATACTACTGCCACTGCCACTGCCACTGCCGCTGCTACTATTACTGCTACTGCCATTGCCGCTCATGCTTCCCTTCAGCTCCTCGGGCTGTCCCGTGTCTGAAGCGGTCATTAGCCTTCGTACCTGCGTCAGCCCTGCGACGGCATCATGGTGCATTGAGGGACAGCCACCAACGGCATCAGGAAGGGAAAGCATCATCGTCGTATTGTCGTATCCGCGGCGCTGGGCGTCGTCTACACCTACTGGACATACGATGGGCTATTGACTTGGCTAGAACATCTCCAGGGGGTGCATCAACAAAACCGAAAGCATTCCGTGAAGCAGGGCGTCTTGCGTCTCTCGATAGAAGCCAACCTGGATTTAGCTTCGCGTTGTCCGTTACGAAGACTTTGCAAATGAGCACATCCCTCATCTCAAGTTCTCAACTACAAATCAAGGAACTGCTTAAATGGGCACATTACATAAACAACTACAAGTCTCCACTACTACTTGAGGGTGTAATCCCCTGCGCGGCACTGCTGCACGTCCAATCTTCAAAACACTTCCACAGCAGCCTGTATCACATGCGACTTTCACACCGTGGTATCATTCCGTCTCTCATCCGCCCTCGGCCGTTGGAACGTACGACCATTAATTACCCTCCCGTCTGTTTTGCATCCCACGCCTCAGCGCACCTGGATCGCCTGCTGGACCTTGGGAAACAGGCGCACCATCTCCTGGTACAGCTCCGGGTGGTCATTGATCATGACCTGCGGGTCCCAGCCCGAGGCGACGAAGATGGCGTCGATGCCGCTGGAGAGGGGCGTGGTGAAGACGTGCGCGATCTGGAAGCCGATGAGGTACGAGAAGGCGACGATGACGGCGGTGAACCCGCCGTCCGTGTTGTAGGCCGGCTTCGTGAAGATGAGGTACAGGTAGGCCATGAGGGCGCACGCAAAGGCGATGAACATGGCGCCGAACGAGAGGACGGGGCCGATGAGGCATTCCTGCGTCGCGTCAGCACGAGGTGTCATGTTTGTGGGCGAAAGACGACTTACGTTGACGAGGGCATCGATGCCTCGATCCTTGATCATATGCCATGTATCCTTGGCGGCCTGAAAGTACGGCTTCCCGTACAACGCGATGTGGCAAAACGCATAACGGTTGAGGAACTGGAGGGCCCACTCGAGGAGACTCAGGAGGCAGTTTATGACACAAAAGATGACGTATCCAATCATGTCGCCGATGCCGCCGCCGCCGCCGACCTGGTCTCGGGCGACGGAGCAGACCTGGCGCAGGAACTGGACAATGGCGACGAGCAAGCTACCCAGGCTGATGGAGCCGAAGCTGTAGGTCAGCGCGCGGCGGGCGGCGCCCCGCGTGGCGTTCTTGGGGAAGTTGTGGACGCAAAAGTACCACGAGCCGTAGACGCCGGAGATGGTGGTGTGGATGGTGTTCTTGAGCCACTCGGATATCCAGTACATGGCGAAGGTGATGTAGACCATGAGGCCGATGAGCGTGGCCTTGCTGCACCCGCTGCCGTCGGCGCCGCAGTTGGGGTTCTGCGGCGAGGGCTCGTACTTGACGTATATGGCGACCATGGTGACGGAGAACCAGGCGGCAAAGGCCGTCGCGACGAGGCCGCCGATGAGGCTGACGAGGTAGACGTGGCCGTACTTCTTGCTCACGTTGATGGCCGTCTTGAGCATGAGGGCCGAGAAGGGGATGCGCGGGATCCATGTCCAAAAGGCGAAGATGGTGAAGAGGGCGAAGACGAGGAAGACGATGCCAGCGGACCAGTACTTCTTGTAGAGGTAGAAGATGGCGGTGCCGAGGGCCCAGCAGATGTTGAGGATGCCCGTGACCCAGATGAACTGCTTGGGGAACAGGCGCGCGAGCCAGACGTAGCCCCACGAGAGGACAAATGCGACGACGAGGACGAAGGCGAAGAGAATAACGGTATTGGCGTTGAGCGAGAAGCTGTTGTTGTTGCTCTGGTAGATGCCGGACCCAGAGCGGCCCGTCACGTAACCGTGGATGGCGATGCCCGAGACGACGACGAAGCCGGCAAACGCTGCGAGGAACTGCGGGCGCAATGAGAGTAAGCTTTCTGACCATCACCTCCTTGACGGCCATCATTTTCATCATCATCGGCAGCAGACGATGCAGTGGACAGCACGTACCAGTAAGCCCGCCCACCAATCATTGTACTTGGGCTTCTCAACCTTGAAGGCCTGATCGAAGCCGTACTTTTCGTCGTTGGCCTGCGGCGGGTTGAAGCTGTAGGGGGGCGGCGCGCCGTACGCAGCGTCGTTGTGGTGAGGCGGCGGCGGCTGCTGCTGTTGGTCGTATCCCTGGTTGTTCCAGCCTTGGTTGCTGTTATTGTTGTTGTAGTAGTCCTGTTGCTGTTGCTGCGGTTGCTGCCATTGTTGCTGCTGCTGCTGTTGCCACTGCTGTTGCTGTCCATACTGCTGCTGCCCGTACTGCTGTCCGTACTGGGGCCCGCCTCGCTGCTGGCCCCCATTCGTGTAGTCGTCTGCCTCCCCCATGGCGGCGACGGCGGCGGCGAGTGTGCGAGTCGATGACGATGCGCGTCAGCGGGTAGAGAGAGAGAGCGCGCGTGGGTGGCAGGCTCTGGTGCGTGCGCCGGCGAAGAGAGTCAGACGTGTTCGAAGCGGCGGTGACTTGTTCGGCCGTCTTCGTGACCGCACGAGTAGACGAACGGAGGGGGGGTGGGAAATGGAGTGAGGAGGAACCTTGAAGGGGAAGCGAAATCGCCAAGAGGAGCGGGTGATGGCGGTGCTGGAATGCCAAGCGTACGATGGGGACGACCCAAGACAAACAACACGCAGAGGCCCGTCGCACCAGACAGACAGACAGACAAGCAGGCAGGCGGGCCACAGCGAGGCTAAGAGAGAGAGCGCGCACGAGAGACGAAGAAGAGATTGGGGACCACACCTCCCCCTTGCGGGCCACGATTGCGATTGAATTTGCCCACTCGTCCGGGTGCTGGCAGATGGCACCTCGGCGACGCGCCCCCCATGGAAGTGCTAAGGTGAGGTAAACTTTACAAGCTCGCGCCCAAGGGCGACTTGGGTGGTGCTAGAGTGATGAGGTCATGGCGCCGGTCTGCAGCGCCCAAAGCTCCCCCCCCGTCTCGCTACGCGCTTGCCGATCGGCCCCCGGCAGTCCCAGAGGCACGCTGCACCCGGTTGCCGTCGAAATGGGGGGCTCATTTGCTCTGCTAGCAGGGCTCTCGGCCAGCGCCCGCGCGATCGGATCACGGAAACCAGTCGGTGCTGGGGGCCGCTGGCCAATGACACGGTGCCACCGCGCTGCCGAGTCCACTGCAGGAGCCCTGCACAGCTGGCCAGGCCGTCGCCCCACGGCCACTTGCAAGTCAGGCGCCGAGGCACAGGCTGCCAGTCCTGCCAGTCGTCTGCACCGTTGCCTCCCGTCTGTCTGTCCAGCCATCATGCGTGCATGATTCCCCCGGTCCTCCCCTCGTCTGCACGAGCAGCACATTCGGCCGCCGGTGACGCGGCATCGCACGATTGTCACTGTCACTGTCAATGTCGCCGTCGCCGTCGCCGTCGCCGTCGCCATCACTTTCACCCACTTCTACTGACTGGCCCGTCCAGCAACCTCACAGCGATGGCGCGAACCCGGCCGAGGACACAGCAGCAGGTGTCGCACAAGGCCCTGAAACGGATCGAGTGGTTCATGCGTCGCCCACGAGCACGAGCCATTCCGCCTGGTTGGACGAGGCGCCATTGTAGCGTCAAGCCACGACGGCAGCCCGTACGCCACCAATTGCGCCGTCCGGAACCTGTTTCCGCACACAACCACATCCAGCCCCACCTCGCACCTCTACCCTGCGCTCTTGGAGCCGCAGCCAGAGCTTGAGCTGCCGTCTAGCCGGGTTTGTATCTCGAAACCAGTCTCAATTGGCATGCAATACTTGACGACAGAGCTTTAACAATGGGGCCGAAAGCCATGAATATGTATCTCATCCCCTCTATGGCCTTTTCTCGGGCCGTTACAAACGTCAATCGTTTCCGTCTTGGGCACCCAGCGACAGGTGCTTGGCCTCTGCCCACGCGGCAAGCTGCTCAATCTGCTCCAGCGTGTCACACTCTCCTTTGTCAATGTGACGTAGCCAGGTCCAAAGGCGACGAGCGTCACGACCGGCTTCGAGAGCTCGCCTGTAAGACGGAGATTCGGCAAAAAGTGCCTGATGCCTGGGTCAGCACTGCATAGACATCAGGTGGGCTGGCCGACGTACGCCGTAGTACTCTTCAGACCAAGTCCTGTACTCTGCCATCTTGTCGGGCGTGTCTCCGTCTCCCCATCGACGTATGCATGGTTCGAGGCTGGCATTCAGAACCAGATCGACGGTGACCACCATCCTCGGCTCTGACAACAGTGCTGGAACAACCACTCCTTCCTCCCAGTCAAAGACAGAAGTGATCAGCGGCTTGTCCGCGTCATCCAAAGAAATCGTCATATTGTGTATCCCAAAGTCGCCGTGGTCGAGAACGGGACGATAAAGGGTGTGCTCATCCTGTTCGCTGTCTAGCTGCGGGAGAAGAAGAGGCACAAGCATCGGCAAAGTCGTTTCTAGGATGGTGAGCAAGGCGGAATGTGACTTCGCGACGCAAGGACGCTTGGATGCAATAAGATGAAGCGTTTGCTGCATTTTATACATGAGAAGGACCTCACATGCCCTACGATCTCCCGAGAAGTCTCGGATGATAACACGAGCTTTGGGGCTACATGCTTGACGTAGCATCCACGTGTTTGGAAGCTCCGGAGAAGGGGTGAATTCGAAGAGCCTCGCCGCGACTTTGGCAGCGTCCCTTAAAACCTGAGACTGAAGAATCCTAGTCATTAACTGCCATCCAAGGCGCACCAAGTCTTGGGACACGGGCCGCTTACCTTCTGTTCACGGGTTAACCTCCGCCAAGCAACATAATCGTATCTTTCGCCCGGTGCCGGTTCGAATACGAATAGCAGGCGACCACAAATTCCAGAGGGGGGATAGCCGGGCAGATAGGCTGGGTCTACCGCGCGCCGATGATATACTGGCGCACCACTGAAGGGACTGCCGAGGGGCTTCAGAGCTCGGTAAACGTCGAGCTCAAATAGGCCATGGTGAAGTTGCGTCTCCAGGGTACCCGATTCACGGTAGGCTGGGTTGCGTAGGTCCCCCCGAGACACTCGGGCTATTACGTTCGGACGGTTGGCGAGGATAAAGTGGAAGCCCTAGGCATGCATGCATCAGCAGATATCTACATGGGCTTTCTCGACAGGTGGCAGCCCCACAAAGTTGTGTGCCCCAAAGGCCACAGCTGGGATGTCAACGACTCTCGACCGGAGAACCCGCTCGATCTCGGCGATCAAGGCGGGAACGCTCAGTGCGCTCCCAAAGGGGCTTTGATCGCGCCGCACAAGCTCCAGGAGTCCTTTCCCGTCCCAATCGGTCCCGTCAGCGGACTGCGGCCAGGCATCAAGGATGCCACCGATGTCTTCGCGCTCGTCCATGGAAAGGCGATGGTCGCGAACGTGATCGCAGTATTGGTAGTCCAGCGTTTCTCGTGAAAAGTACAGAGAACTCAAGGCTCGCGACCTTCACGACGAGAAACTGCTTGCAAATTGCGTGGCCAGTTTAAGAAGCAGGCGCGGCCGAGCCTGGCTGGTCGCATTCATTCCCGGGTGGTGCTGCCACGTTCACCACAGTGATCCCATACAGCTGCGAGGGAAGGAGCAGTGCGTGCTTGCGAACTCTTCCATCCCATTTGCCGCTAGGAAGGTCCGCAGACGAGCAACTGGAAACAGTCGTTTTCTGACCGCGTTCAATTTTCGTTTCGTGCACGGGCAGTCGCACATTTCACAGGCATGACTTTTCCCACATGCTGAGGACAACAATCCCAATCACGACCCGTCGCTTCAGTAGATCTTGTGTCATTGTTGAAGCTTGACAATTACCTTGCCAGCAATATTTGGAGCTACGCAGCGATGCTCAAGGCAGCGATGCTCAAGGTAGGCGGGTGCCCCTCGACTACCTGAGATTTGGAGGACAGCAGCTGCCGAGAGATGGACGAGGGCGGCCGGTCCCGGACCTAGTGGCCAAACGTGGCATCATGGTCCCCCAAGCTAATAAACGAGATGATCACGCTCAGCTCGGGATTCGGGCTTCGACCCGCGGTGTCTCGAGGCCATGGGGGCCGGAGCCATAATCGGACACAGCAAGCTTATCCACCGACAACGCGGGGAAGGCTTGATGGAGAAGGGACCGTCGATACCCGGCCTTGGTCCGCACTGGCGGACCCGTTGAACGGGACCGGGCCCCGTCGTGGTCGCAGCACGGCGGGTTGGAGTGATTTAAATCGGCCGAGGGCATCCCGGGGTACCTGACTCTGCGACCCTCGACGCCAAGTGATGACTGTGTCACGTCCCTGGCACACGGTCGACTCCGGCGTCGGGCCACCGCGCCCTCTGAGCACCCCCATTTTGGTGTCAACTATTCCTTCGGGGAAACAATCGCCCCATGGCTCACGTCGGTCCCTGGATGTATTATGCAATGAGAACTACGCAAACGCTGGCGATCTCGCACTGGCGGATGCCAAACCGGCGCCTCGCAGAAGCAAGCCGTGGCCGCGGGTGTGGACGAGCCCGGTCAAGGTCGTATGACTCGCCGCACCGCGCTACCACACACGTCGACCCGGCGTCGTTCGTGGGCGGCGCAGGGCCGTGTTGCCGTGGTCGCCAGAGGGGAAAACCACTCACTCAGTGGGCGGTGGAATCCGGGCCAGCGCCGCCCGTTACTGACGAGTACCACGGGTCGACGCGCCTGCGCCGTTGTGACATTTGCGCTGTCCTCCGAGTCCCGAGCTCGTATCTCCTCTTCTGCCGCCGACAAGCTGTTAATTTGGGTCGTAGGTCCACCAGGGGCCAGCGCCATCTGCCGTCCGTCCACCAGAAAGCTTGGCGGGCACTGCCAGCGCCCTTATCGCAGGTCATCGAAAAATTTTCCCTTCTTGGGTCCCGTCGTTGCCCAGCCTTACAGCCCATTGGCGGTGCTCTTCTAGCGGATCGGTTTCGCCGGCCTAACTGTGCCAGATTCGCCCCCAGGGCTGCAGCCGCGGGTTTAGCAGGGGAAAAATCTACTGTGGCGGCGGCGCTAGAAGTGGTGGAGGGCTTCCGTGAAGAATTCCAACGGCACCTGGCGTCATTCTCCAGGCCCTGGGCCGCTTGCGGTGGCGCCGCAGTCCGTCCACAGCCGACAGCTTCGACATGGGGGCTGCATTGCGACGCCCGCCCGACCGACGTCCGCGTTCAAGGTCGGGCGGACGAAGAGGCGACCAGGCCCTCTCGCCGTACGGGGAATAGGCTAGACGAAGCTCGGCGGCTGCCACGCACGTGGAGTTACGTTTCATGGACGCTGCTGGCGAAAGAAATTTGCTCCTTTGGTGGATGGGGCGACGGGGCAATGCCTACCTAAGAGCGTGGTGGATGGAGGGATCTCCACGACGGTCGAGAGCAGGCTCCGTCTGCTAATCCATGGAGGCGCCGTATTGCCGCTCGACGGTCCGAAGGGGAATCCCGCATAAAGGGCGTGGAGCTTCCCCCTCTCCTTTCTCGAGAGTCCCCCCCATACACTCCTGTCCGTAATTGTTTTCGGTCGTTCTGCTGCTGGCTCGTCAAGCAGCCCACGAAGATCTTCTTCGCCTCCTCCTCGCCCATCGTCAGGTAGACCTAGTCCCCGGCGACTCTCCCACCGCCCCCGTCCCAATTCACGACCGAAACCTCATTCGACACTCCCACGACTCACCATGGCCGACGTCTCGACCCCTCGGTTGAGCAAGGACAAGGTTGTCAGCGAGAAGCCCGGCGAAGATGTCGAGGCCGGCGAAACTGGCCTCAAGCGTGCCCTGCAGGGCCGTCACCTGCAGTTCATCGCCATAGGCGGCACCATTGGTACAGGACTCTTCCTGGGTACGGGTGGCGCCCTGTCCAAGGCCGGCCCTGTTTCGCTCCTGATCGCCTTCATCTTTGTCGGCCTTGTGGTCTACTCCGTCATGACGGGCCTCGGCGAGATGGCCGCATATATGCCCGTCGCTGGTGCCTTCACGGTCTACGCTTCCCGCTTTGTCGACCCGACTCTCGGATTCGCCATGGGCTGGATCTATTGGTTCAGCTGGACGATCACCTATGCCCTAGAACTGACGGCAGCCGGTCTCATCATCCAGTACTGGAACGATAGCCTGAGCATCGGGATCTGGATTGGCGTCTTCTGGGTCATCTTCACGGCGGCCAACTTCCTCCCGATTCGCTGGTTCGGTGAACTGGAGATGTGGTTTTCAAGCATCAAGGTTGTCACCATCATCGGTTTCATCATCTTCTCCGTCTGTGTCAACGCCGGCGTTGGCGACCAGGGCTACATCGGCTTCAAGTACTGGGTATACCCGGGTGCGTTTGCGGAGTACATGGTCGAGGGCGCCACGGGCAAATTCGTCGGCTTCTGGGCCGTGCTCATCACTGCTGGCTTTAGCTACCAGGGCTCGGAGCTGGTGGGCATCGGTGCCGGTGAGACGGAGAACCCGGGCAAGGCCATCCCGTCGGCCATTCGATGGACGTTCTGGGGCATCTTCACGCTCTTCGTCACGACTGTCTTCTTCATCGGTCTGAACGTGCCGTTCGACAACAAGGATCTCCAGAACACGTCGACCAACGCGTCGGCGTCGCCGCTCGTCATCATCGTCAACCTCGCCGGCGTGCAGGTGCTGCCGCACATCATCAACGCGGTGCTGCTCACCGCAGTGCTGACCGCCGCCAACTCGGACGTCTACTCAAGCAGTCGCATCCTCATCGCCCTGGCGGAGGAGGGCCACGCGCCTGGTTTTCTCAAGGCGACGAACCGATGGGGCACGCCGTACTGGTCGGTGACTTTCTGCGCCTCGTTCGGGCTGCTCGGCTTCCTGAACCTGTCCAAGAACGGAGAGACGGTGTTCAACTGGCTGCTCAACATCACGGCGGTGGCCGGCTTCATCACCTGGTCGCTGATCAACATTTGCCACTTGCGCTTCCAGAAGGTGCTCAAGGCGCAGGGCAAGTCGCGGGCGGACTTGCCGTACAGGGCGCCGTTCCAGCCTTACCTGACGTGGTTCGGCCTCTTCTTCAACGTGCTTATTCTGATCACGAGCGGATTTACCGTGTTCATGGACTGGAACACGAGCGACTTTTTCGCGTCGTATGTTAGCGTCATCATCTTTGTGGTTTTGTACGTGGGGCACAAGCTGGTGTTTAGGACCAAGATTATCGACGTGGCGGATGCGGACCTGAGCATGGGACGTACGAATATCTGAGGGCTGGCGAGCAGGCGCGTGTTGTTTCCGGAGTACTTTCGGTCGGGTTTTGTTTACGCGTGTCGATATCTATTGCATCCATAGTAATGATACCCCTATGGTGTTGCTGGCTACGAAACATGTCTCCTTTTGTTCGCACAAGGCGGTCCTGGTGCAAATACGAAGTTCGACGAGCAGGCAATTGGCACTGCACTGGACGTGCAGCAGCGTCTCATGGGACGAATAGGAACCTTATACGGTGAGACGTAGATCTGGCCCTGCAAGGCCAAGCTTTGGCGCTGTAGTTGTTGGCCGGGGTTTTGACAGGGCGGGCCAACCTTGTTGTCTCTTCCCCTTTGGGCGGGATGGCGGCAGGGCCCGATGAGGGACAGATGCCACTGCTGCTTCGACTGCCGGCATCTGACAGCTGCAGGGCAGTGGGACGGCAAGATGGTGGCATCGCCGTGTGTCTGGCATCTGGCTGTCTGTCTGTCTGCGGGCGCAGGCTGATCGCTGATCGCTGATGTCTGGACGCGCACGCCCATTGCCACATTGGGCAACCGCAAGCAGCAGCAGGAAGTCGCAGGAGCGGCCTGTCCACCCCCCTTCTCCAAAATCCGTGTCGACGCGAATGGCAATTCGTCGCGTGCCGCCTGCAGAGGCGCAGGCGCTTTCACATGTCAGGCGGGCGACGCAGACAAGGGGTTGGATTTTTTTGTTGGGGGTTCGTTGTTGGTAACGGATGGCTCTAGGCCGGATGGGGCATGGCGTTGCGATATCTGGCTGCAATGCCCTGCAGGCCCCGGGAATGTCGCCAATTGCTCACTGACCTTTAGTGGCATCATCGGCGGCCCTCACCTGGTGCACCTGGTGATGACGACCACGGTGGACACGTGCTGTGCTTTGGAGGCAAATGCCGGACAGGCCAATGCCTTGCAGACGTCGCCACCGAGCCTCGAACACTTCGTAAACCGGGCAGCAGCGGCCAAAGAAGCGCTCCGCGGTGCATCGCATCAGTGGCGGCGGATCCAGTCCTGATACGGGCTCGGTGTGTGCTGCCACGATCCATTCATTGCGCGCGTGCCTGGTCCTACAGAGGGGCGGCGTCCCGGTCTCCCTCCACACCTCGCGGCGAGGCCAACGGCGGCCCGGCGAATCACGTCGGCCTTGACCCGGTTCTGACCCAGGTGGGATGGACGTGTTCATGTTCGTGGAGGCGGGCTCGCGGGGGAGACGAACAAGGCGGTGGGTTCGAGGGGCCCGCAGGGGGGTGGGTGAGGCAATGAGGGTTAGTTGTCACGTCGTGGGACGAACGTACCGTCCTTAGCATACATATGAAGCTGTCCTCAACGCTTCCCCCCCGTTTGCCATCGCCGCTCCTGCACTTCTCGTCTGGGTCGCGTGCATTGTTTCCTCTCCTGTGCACCGACGAGCCGGCCGTTGCACCGCCTCAACCCTCCGCTACCGCGCAGGCCACGACGCTCTGCTTTCGGGTCGTCGGCCTTTCCCCCCCAACGACCCAGCCGCCGCCGATCCTCTGACGACACGGCTGCATCACGACCGCAGCTGGCATTCCAGCCCGACCCGAGCGGCGATACCATCTATCCAGCGTCAGACTGGCCTTGGCCTCGTCCGGAGCTGCAAATTCTGCGCCTGTCACGAGCCATTGCCCGCTGTGAGGCCGAACTCTGAAGCTGCTGCCGACGGGGAAAGCGCCACTGGAGCACCTCCTGCCGCCACCTCGAGCTTCGTGCCCTCCCCCTCCCCCGCCAGTTCGCCCACGAACTCAGGCACCCCAAGACGCCTCCAGGCACTCCCGCAGCGCCAATTGCCCTTTGGCATCACATCCGACACCATGGCGCAAATTCTCGACACGACCAAGGACCTCGCCGCGCAGTTCGTCCAGCAGGCGCAGGCCACCCCCGACGCCGTCGCACTCGAGGACGAGAATGTCACCCTCACATATGCCGACCTCGACCGCGAGACCTGGGCGCTCGCCGATAAGCTGCGGCAGTATGGCGTCGGCCGAGAAGACCTCGTCGGCGTGCTAATGGGTCGCAGCGCCGACAATGTCATTGCCTCGCTCGCCGCTTTGCGTGCGGGAGGCGCATACCT
Source organism: Purpureocillium lavendulum (assembly GCA_029168975.1). Lineage (NCBI taxonomy): Eukaryota > Fungi > Ascomycota > Sordariomycetes > Hypocreales > Ophiocordycipitaceae > Purpureocillium > Purpureocillium lavendulum. The sequence goes on from JAQHRD010000001.1 coordinate 5,666,901, forward strand.
CGTCCTCGAGCTGGCCTACCCCGCGGGCTTGCTGCGGGATGTCATTGACGATGCGAAGCCCAAGGTCATTGTTACACAAAAGGCCCATGCCGGTAACATCAAGGCCGACGTGCCGGTCATCATCATCGACCAGCCCGACATGACGGGCATTGGTGCCCAGAAGCCCGTCCTGCTGTCGGCAGAGATGTACGCGCCGCTGCCTGATGAGGAGGACATTGACCGGCTGGCCTTTGTCTCGTACTCGTCTGGCACGACGGGTCAGCCCAAGGGCATTGCCAACCCGCACAAGGCGTCCATCCTCTCGTACGACCTGCGATTCAACCTGCAGGACCTCCAGCCTGGTGACAGGGTGGCATGCAACGTCTTCTTCGTGTGGGAGATGCTGCGGCCGCTCCTGCGCGGTGCGACGACGGTCGCTGTCCCCGACCATGCGAGCTACGACCCTGTCGGCCTGGTCGACTTCCTTTCTTCACGAAACATCACCGACACCCTTATGACACCCACACTGCTCGCCACCGTTCTGTCTCGACACTCGAATCTGGGCGAGAAGCTGCCGCATCTGAAGTCGCTGTGGCTGAACGGTGAGGTCGTGACGACGGACCTCTGCCGACGGGCGTTTGCCGCGCTGCCCAAGACTCGCCTGCTCAACGTGTACAGCGCTAGCGAGACACACGAGGTGGCTGCGGGCGACATCAAGAGTTTTATCGACTTCGAGGCGCGCGTCTGCCCCGTGGGCCCGCCGCTCGACCCCGAGCACATTTACATCCTCGACGAGGCCGGCAACCGAGTGGCGGTCGGCACCAGCGGCGAGCTCTATGTCGGAGGTGAGCTGCTGGCGCGCGGCTATCTCAACCTCCCCGAGACGACGGCCAAGGCATTCCAGGTGGATCCCTTCGAGACGAGGCCCGATGCCCGCATGTACCGCACCGGAGATATGGCGCGGCTTCTGCCCTCGGGTCTGCTCGAGATTACCGGCCGAGTCGGTGGCATGATCAAGACTCGAGGTTACACTGTTCAGCCCGGCGCTGTCGAGACGTCCATCGTCAAACATCTTGCCGTGCGGGACTGTGCCGTTGTGGCACACGGTGAGGGTCTCGAGAAGCAGCTTGTAGCCTACGTCGTTCCTGACAAGGGCGAACCCCGGGGCCGCACGGTGCTGGTGATTGACGAATCTGGTTACAGCCCAGTGGCGCGTCGAGCCCTTTCAGATCACCTGGCGCATTACATGATCCCGCCGCTGTGGGTGGAGCTGGATGCGCTTCCTACGCACGGAGTGTCTGGCAAGACGGACCTCAAGGCTCTCCCGCCGCCGCCATCCCCCAAGACACCTGCAGTTCAGGCCAAGAAGAAGGAGCACGACACCAAAATCAAGATGGACACTATTATCAAGTTGTGGGCTGCGTCGCTCAACGTCCCTGCTAGCGCCATCACTCCAAACCACAGCTTCTTCGACCTGGGCGGCCACTCGCTCATCCTGGCAGACTTGGCTGGTCGGCTCACTCGTGCCTTTGGTTTCCCGGTTCCGCTGGCGCCTCTGGCCGGTACGCCCACGCTCGAGGGCCACCTGGACGCTGTCAGAGCCGCACGCGACGGTCACACTGCGGCGGTGCAAGCTGATCTGCCCGCAGTTTTGCGTGCTGATTGCATCTTGCCGGAAGAGATCCAGTCCCATGGCGCTCCTCTGCGCAGGCTGAACGATGCGGACACCATCCTGCTCACTGGTACCACCGGCTATCTCGGTGCCTTCCTTCTCAAGGCCATTCTCGAAAGCACTTCCGCGCACGTTCTCTGCCTTGTTCGCTTCACGGAGCCGGCAGAAAACTACCGCCCGGCCGGTATTGCCCGTATCCGCAAGAACCTCATCGACCTTGGGATCTGGGACGATACGATGCTGGACCGTATGGAGATTGTGCCTGGCAACTTGGCGCGAAACCGCCTGGGTCTCTCGCCGGAGGCCTTCGGCGAGCTCGCGTCCCGCGTGGAGGTGATCATTCACGCTGCTGCCACGGTGAACCTGGTGTACCCCTACGCGGCGTTGAGAAATGCCAACGTAGGTGGCACACGCGAGATCCTTCGTTTGGCGTCCCGCGCTGGAGCCACGGTGCACCACGTTTCTACCAACGGTGTACTGCCTCCGTCAATCAAGGGCTGGAACGAAGAGACCATGCTGGACATTGACGCCGTGCCCGAGAAGCTCCTGGATGGCTATGGCCAGACCAAATGGGTTGCCGAAATGCTCGTCTACGAGGCTGGGCGGCGCGGCATTCCCGTCAAGGTGTATCGCCCCGGCACCATCTCTGGCCACAGCGTCACAGGCTCTACTAACACGTACGATCTTCTGAACGCTCTGTTCGTTGAGTCTCTTCACCTTGGCTTTGCCCCCGAGGTCGACAGCTGGCTTGCGGAGATGACGCCGGTTGACTTCGTCAGCAACGCCATCATCACTCTCGCCAACCATCCCGATACGAAGCAGCGCCTATACCATCTGGGCGACCCTAACCCGGTGACGGCAAACGAGGTGTTTGATAGCCTCAACGCCCTGGGCTACCCGACCAAGAAGCTGCCCTTTGATGACTGGGTAGCGCTCTGGAACGAGAAGCGCGGCTCACGAACCGAGGACAACCCTTTTACGGTGGACATTCTCCGTGGTGGTATGCCGACGGTGGATACGCTTCAATGCGTGACGGTGCTCAAGGATGATGCCACACAGCCCGCGCTGGACATTTACGGTCTGAAGCGTCCCAAGATCGACACCACCTTGTGGGAGACGTATGCGCGTCACTTCTACGCGCGTGGTTGGCTGCCGCGCCCGCCCCGTCGCCTGCATGTCAATGGCAACGGCATTCACTCAAACGCCAAGAAGGGCCGACTGGCCGGCAAGGTTGCTGTCGTGACGGGTGCATCGTCTGGTATGGGCGCCGCAGTCGCCGCCAAGCTGGCCGGGGAGGGCGCTCATGTTGCCATTGCGGCGCGACGCAAGGACAAGCTGCAAGAGCTCAAGAATAAGCTCGCGGGAAGCAGCGGCAAGATCCTGGCGCACCCGACAGACGTGACGAGCGCGGAGCAGGTGAAGTCGCTCATGCAGACAGCGACAGAGACGCTGGGCGAGATCGACATCCTGGTGGTGTGCGCCGGTGTCATGTACTTCACGCTCATGGGCAACGCGCAGACGGAGGAGTGGGAGCGCACGGTTGACGTTAACTGCAAGGGCCTGCTGCACTGCTTGGGATCTACGGTGCCCGGGTTCCTGAAGCGCGGCAAGGGCCACATCGTGACCATCTCGTCGGACGCGGGTCGCAAGGTGTTCCCGGGACTGGGCGTGTACTCGGGCAGCAAGTTCTTCATCGAGGCGACGCTGCAGGCGCTGCGGCTGGAGACGGCCAACTCGGGCCTGCGGGTCACGTCGATCCAGCCGGGTAATGTCGACACGGACTTGCTCGGCATCTCGACGGACCAAGAGGCGCTCAAGAAGTTTGGTGAACCGTCGGGTGCCAAGGTACTGGATGCGGACGACGTCGCGGGCGCCATCATGTACGCGGTGCTGCAGCCAGAGCACGTTGCGGTGAATGAAGTGCTCATCGAGCCGCGGGAGGAGCCGATTTAACATGACATACGGACTAGATGCGGAGAGAAAGAGATGGGAAGGCCGAGGCGAGAGTTCAACACTGAGAAGCTTATACCACGTTGGCCATTGGAGATGGCAGCAGACACGTACATGACGGAAGGTAGTTTGTTGTTACCGTACAGTAATACAGAGATGGCAGAGCTTGCCAATTGAACACCATAGACATTCGTCCCGACTCAATTCGTCCCCGATCAACACTCGCGCGCATGTCCAATCGACCTGGAGGTATCTCGCCCAAAGCAAGAAACATCTGGATCTCGATAGGCAGGTCCTCTTGGGAGTTTCATGCGCAAGGTAATGCCCTGCATCGGATAGCCTGAGCTGCTGCAACGGGCATAGCGGGGCCGGTGCCGATCGCGATGCCACATCCCGGCTTGGGAAGGGGATGGACCGATGGACCCTCGGGGTGTCAGGGATAGACGACACTGCCAAACAATAGTCCGCAGGCGCAACCCGTCCGGGATGTGGAGGGGCCTTGGCGCTGTCTCCTGGCTTGCCACGCCGCTTGGCAGGAGAATCAGGCCGGATGGCCGGCGGTCACTGATGCGTGCGCGTCCTCGCGAGAGACGACGAGAGAGGGTGTCGGGAAGGGGACAGGCAGGAAAGGCGAGCCCAGCTGGCAGAGAGACCCGCATTTTCTCCCGACGGCGGGAGGGCTGCGTCATCAGGGGCCCCAGGGGACGAGTTGGGAATGATTGCGTACACAAGTTTGGACGTCAACTTATGTGGAGAATGAAAGAACGAAAGGGTCGCCGACGTTGTCTCTGCCCGGTAGGTATCACTGTCTCGATGTTCTGGCTGAACGAATGGTAGGCGTCAGGTGAGCTGAAGACACGCTCAGTTGTGCAGGACTTGCCGTGACAATTGATCCCGGTCGGGCTCTCTATCCATCGAATCGTCGTCGATCTCATCTTCATGCGAAGGAAGGGACGGATGACTTGGTGACGGCGACCGACTGCCTATCCTGAGCCCACCCGCCGACGACCCGGGCAGCCGATCTGCGGCCGTCCAGCCAGGGGTCCGGGATGATAAACAATATTAACTAGTCCGTAGCAAAGGAGAAGTCGGGTTGTCGGGCAAGTCGGGAAATCTACTCACGCGGGGCACCATTGGGGATCGGCGCCCCTCGTCGTCCATTCATGTTCACGGCCGGCCCCAAGAACTCCATATTAACTTATACCCTCGCCGCCGCCGTGTTTGACTTGGCGACCGAATCCCTTCCGGGTTCTCCTGAATTGAACAAAACCAAACTTGCAAACATACCACATCCGATTTTCGTTTCGTTTTCCCCCCAGCCTCTTTGGCCCTTTGTGGTGACACCTTCTCTTTTCGACCTGCGGACGCATTCCCTTCGTCGTCGTCGTCGTCGTCGTCGCGGCGAACACCTTCGTTTTTTGGCCTTGTTCTTTTTTTTATTTCGTGTGGCCTGCCCCCTCCGCGGTCCATTGCAGTCTGGATCTGTCTCGAGTCGAAACGATACTTGAGGCTCTCATCGCCTGGCCACACACACAGCTTCGGCGTGCCTGGTGGCGGCGATTATAACTGCACGCTGCTAGACGGGCGATACTCGATGCCAGTTCTCATGGCAATGCGTCTTGCCCCTTGCTTTCTCTCTACTTGGCTCGGTGCAACCTATACAGCTTGACTGTCTCTACTATCGCTGAAGCCTCTGTCGACGGGGACCATCAGTAGACGGGCTGGTTCTCGTCACTAAACATACAACACCTGACATACGTTCTCTTGAGTCTTGACACCCTCTTTGGCTGTCGAAAATGCGGTGGCCATCGAGCAAGGCCGTCGCAGCTGCTACGGCCGCCGTGCTGCCTCTCCTCGGCCTGCCGGGGACCGTCACCGCCGACTTTGGCATCTACAACAACATCGAGCACTTCCACGCCTACGCCGACTCCCAAGGCGGGTTCCCGCACCAGACATTCCGGTCCTCGGACATCGTCGCGCCGGTGCTGCAGATCAACTCGTGGGACCGCGCGGGCATCGACGCCTCGCCGTACCTGTTCCTCGGCACCGTGTACGGCGCGATGCGCGCGGGCCCCATGATCTTCGACTCGCGCGACCTGTCGCTCGTCTACGCCGACCAGCGCTACGAGAACGCCTACGCGTCGAGCGCCGCCGTCGTCAACGGCACGCGCCACCTCGTCTTCTGGGAGGGCGCGCGGTCCCGCGGCCACGCAAACGGCTACTGCCTCGTCTTCGACGACGAGTACCGCCTGCGCTACAACGTCACGGGCAGGGGCCTGCGCGACGGCGCCCTCGCCGACATGCACGAGGCCGTCCTGACCCCCGAGGGCACCGTCATCTTCTCCACCTACTTCAACGTGCCGTCCGTCAACTGCAGCGCCGCCGGCGGGCCCGAGGACGCGCTGCTCATGGACAGCGGCTTCCAGGAGGTCGACGCCGCGACCAACGAGGTGCTCTTCGAGTGGAACGCCTCGGACCACTTTGGCATCGAGGACTCGTTCGCGCGGTATTCCGATGCGTACGGCGTCGCCGAGGACTCGGGCTATGACTTTTTCCACATCAACTCGATCGAAAAGGTGAGACGAATCCGGATCCGGATCCGCATACGCTTCGCTTCTGTCCTGCGCGCACAGCTCGGATCGGAGTAGGCTTGTTGTTGGCTAGTTGACTTACATGTGTGAAACGCTGCAGACGTCCGACGGCAACTACCTGATATCCTCGCGGCACCTCTCGCTGCTGGCGCTCATCGACGGCCGCACCGGCACGCCCCTCTGGATCCTCGGCGGCAAGCGGAACCAGTTCACAGACCTCAGCGACGGCGCGGCCACCAACTTTGCGTGGCAGCACGACGCGCGGTTCCTGCGCGGCAGCAACGACACGCACATCACCATGTTCGACAACCACGGCGAGCACACGGGCCACTGCGGCGGCTCTGTGTGCCACTCGCGCGGCCTGCACCTCGAGATCGACGTCGCGGCGCGGACGGCGCGCGTCGTGCGCGAGTACTTCCACCCGCAGGCCATCAACTCGGGCGCCATGGGCGGCATGCAGACCCTTGAGAGCGGCAACGTCGTCGTCGGCTGGGGCCACAACCCGGGCTTCGTCGAGTACGCCGCCGCCGACGGGCGCCCCGTCATGGACGTCCAGCGCGGCCGCATCGGCGTCAACGTGGCCGTCCCCGACATGTTCGCCTACCGCGTCGGCAAGTTCCCCTGGCGCGGCCGGCCGACCTGGCCGCCGAGCGCGGCCGTGGATGCGCCCAACCGGACGACGCTCAACGCGACGGTGTACGTCTCGTGGAACGGCGCCACCGACGTTTCGTCCTGGGCCATTGTGAGTTTCCTTCCTCTTTTGTTCCTCCTGCAACGGTTCTTCAGTCGTGATGCTGACTCCCCACACACAGCTGTCCCACGACGACGCCATGCACATCAACAACCCGCAGAACCTCATCGCCACGTCCCCTCGCCGCGGGTTCGAGACGGCCATCCCCCTGGGCGCCAACCACACGCACCGGTACGTGGCGGCCGCGGCCCTCGCCGCCGACGGCTCCGTCCTCGGGTCGACGTACGTCATCGACATGGAGACGGGGCAGCCCGTCATGCTGGCCAGCGGCATCACGAGCGTGCGGGGCTGGACCCTCACCGAGGCCGTGCGGCCCGAGTCGTACGAGACGGCGGCGGTGGCCATGGGCGGCGTCCTCGTCGTGCTCGCCGTCGCCGCGTGGATGGTCAACTATTGCGCGAGGCGGCTGGCCGCGCGGCGGAGGAGCGCCCAGGCGCACGTCGATCGGGCGGCGTACACCAAGGTTGGCATGGAGGACTAGGGATCCCGAGAGCCATTGCTGCCGCGACTGGCGCGTCCTGCTAGGCGGCGTGGGGATAAGTTGAAGCGGTGTCGGGGCGTTGGACATACCATGGCGTGCATTGCGTTTGATCTGGCCATCCACAACTATGTGGTACTTTTGCTTTTCCTTCAACTCTTGAGTTAGAAGCTCTGAATCTCATATCTCAAATTCGAGAACGCCTTCACCTCCCCGAACATAAATCCAACCAAGACGGAAAAGAAATAATCGTTAATCATTATTCGTAACAGTGTTGTCCAAGCACAAAGGGTATCCTATAACATGATTCCAGATGCAGCTGCTCCCTGGCTGCACTCTTAGCACGCCACGACGCATCAAGATACCCGGTTCTTCCGCCGCTCACCCACTTACTCGTAGGCATTCAACCAATCACACTCATCGTATAGGTCCTCCGTCTCTGCAGCGGCCTCGTCCGCCTCAGATGCATTCTCCCGTGCCGCGAGATGGGTTGTGAAGCTCTTGCCGGGCCGTAGGATCGCGTACATCTCCGGGTTGACAAAGGCGTACGAGGAGCCACTCTGCGCGCCCTTGGCCAGGCGTTTGAGCTCACACAGCTGACGCCCCGCGATCCTCCAGACGAATTTGGGCGCTTGGCGGTAGAACATCTTGAAGGTGACTGACGCCTTGAGCAACGCCCATCTCGTGGCTCCGGGATCGGCCACCCACTCTTCCATGAGCGTGCCGACTCGTGGGGAGGACAAGACGACATCACCTGGGACAATGCCCATCCAAAGCTGATGTATGTGTTTGATCTTGCCGGCGTAGTCGCTTCCGCCTTCTTGTTGCTGCGCCATGGCCAATCCATACGCCATGGCTACTGTATCCAACTGCTGTCGGAGGTCGCCAAGGATCATCCTCCCCTCTTCCCATGTTTCGCACTCCTTCTCAAACTCGTTGAAACGCTTGGTGAGATCTGCGTCAAACAGTTGCCCGCCCTTGCCCTTGATAGACTTCTCGAAGTCGGTTAGCGCGACACCGATAGCAGGCACGCCAACGTTGAACTTGAGATGGTCAAGAATGTGATCGTTGGGTCTCCGTAGTTTGGAAGGCTTCGAGACGCGCCTTTCCAAGGCGTAGTCTGGGTCGTCGAGGTGCAGTGGTGTCTGGAGCTGCTCTTTCCGAACCTTGGTCCAGTGATCTTGAGAAAACTTGATGCCTTGTTTCCCCTGATCCACCAAGTGGCTGAGAAAATTGCTGAGCCAGACAATCTTGTCCTCTATGATCGAGTCCTGGTGGTAGCTCAGCTTCTCCTTGTAGTTTGTGACAATGCCGAGGAGCGTCGGCTCCATATGAAAGCTGAAAGCAAGCGAGACGAACTTGGTGCACATCTCCTCGACATTTGGCCTCGTCGTCAAGGACTTCACCGTCATGTCCATCTTCTCCAGATACTGCTTTTTGACTAGGCTGGCCACCTTAAGGCCGGCAGGGACCGGAGAATTGCAGAAGATGTCGACGATCTTGCGGTCCCAACACACCCAAGCCTTGTCGCCATCGTAGTCACCGCCGGATAGCTTCTCCGCCAGTGACATTGTGCCCTTGGTCGACATGACAATGACGTCCTTCAGCTTGCGCAGGGTCGGGTGCGAAACGACGCGCACCCGCTGAATGTCACTTGCAAGGTGCGCAGGAGATCTCCCCACCAAGATATCCATGTCCTCGAGAAGGGTGTCGGAGAAGCCGTCCACATGAAAACGGTTAGAAAACGACACATGCACCTCATTCTCGTCTAGAATACCCCAGAAGTCAGGAATCATAAAGAGGTATGTCGATTGAGGCACGCGGACATGCATCTTAGACTTCAGCTGCTCCATCTTCTTTCGGACAAGGGCCACACAGAGGTCCTGCACGAAGCAGTTGTGCCGCTGGTCGAACCCAGCGTCAAGCAAAAAGGCCACAGCGTCTTCGTCTGCACTAGGCAGACCTCCCATAAAAGAGATGAGTGACTTGCGTTCGGAAGAGCCGCCGAATTGCCTTAGCCATCGTCGCATGTCGATCGGGTGAGCAAGAGCCGTCTTTCCGGCATCGATTTCCATACGAAGGCTGCTAGTCAAATGCGATGCTATGGCGTTCCGCATAGCGATCTGGTTCACAGCGCAGGACTCCAGCACCGGGATGAACTGTTGATTCAGAGCGGCTGTACGGAGTTCTCGCGACCAGTCTTTGACCTCGAAAGTCCGGTGCAGTGGATCCTCGAAGGGACATTTCCATTTCCTCTGCGATGGATATGTTTCAATCCAGTAGTCGTCGTCGAGGCCGTCGTCTTGGACATCAACAATCCACATCCCCTTGGCGCACCCAAACCGACCTTGGTAGGCCGCCGGCGTTGCATCCAAGCCAAGGTGGTCGGCGATGCCCTTGGCCAAGCTTCTCGACATACGGGCAGCCCCGTCGTTCATCACATGCGGGGCTTCGCCCAAATCTCTATGGCGATGCTGTATCTGTCGGTGCGCCAGTGTTACCGTTGCTCTGGTTCTCGTCAAGCCTATTCATGTCAGACGGGCGCGTGCATCATGGAATGACGACTCACTCAAGGCAATACGGGTGAAGAGTTTGGCAACTTGTTCTGCAGCGTTGTGCTGAATTCCTACTGTCCACTCCAGCAAGCTGCTCAGTTTCATTTCGGTGCGACACTCGGGACGCAAGGCATCGTCTCCGGGAGGGATGCTGCCACGTGTGTGGGGTGTCTGAAAGTTTGCGCCGCCGACTGCGAAGAAGTGGATGCGCTGCAACGCAAATGGCTTTCCTTTGGAAGATTTCATGGTCCTCTTGGGCTTGCTGGTGTAGAATGAGGCCCAATCCCGACCACATAGGTGGTGCGTGTCTTGTGTGAGCCATCGAATCACCTGCTCCGAGAAGTTTGGCTCGCGCCTCAACTCTCCTGGAAGATCCCTAAGCTCCGTTGGGGACGGAATGGTGACTTCAAGAAACCTATCGGCGCCAAAACGTCGCATCAGGCGGTGTCCCCTGTCTTGCTGCAGTGGCATCAACCGTAAATTATATATCGGTCCGCTCTTATCCTCTGCGTACATCAATTCCGCTTTCAAGCAAACTGCATTGTCGACGGATTGGAAAGGTCCCAATGCGAGTGCCCACGTACTCGAATCGCTAGGGGGTGGGAATGCTTTCCCCTTGAACAAGTGATGGCAAGCGAGCATTTTGCGCAGCTTCGATTGGTCGTGCCACATCTCATTGGGCTCATACTTCAAGTCGGAAAGATCACCACACTGAACGCCGCAGTGCTGTGCAATGCGCGTGACTTCCCACAGCACAGCCAAGGGTGCCCGCCCCAGGGTAGGGCAGGTAAGACCAGCTATCGCATTGTCAGCATTCAAGGTATTTCGTAGGATCGTGTGTGACATGCACCATCGCAGCCTTTCGTTGGAGGTGGCAGGCAACGCGTTTGTGGCCCCGCTCGGGGTAATCGGGTCTGAGCTCAGTGCAGGTTCCGACGCGTCCCAGACTTCGTCGAGGATGCGGCGCTCTTGAGTGCAGGCTGGGTATGGGTCATAATCCTCAGAAAAGCTCGTGTTCTTGCTGATCGTCATCCCCGTCTCGGCATGAGATCGGAACGACGATGACTTCGACGTCGGCGTAGAGCGAGCCGTGCTGGACGTGGCGTAAAAGTACGAGCGAATGCTAGTCTGAAAACGTGGAGGCGTTAGGGGAGGAGGCGTCTCAGGCGGACCAACGCTGGACCGCACGGGGATTGAGTCAACTGCGTCATTCTGGTCGAGGCTCGATCTTCCGGACCGGCTCCTCGGCCGCTTTGGTTCGGACTCGAGAAGCTCAATTGACGTTCGCTTTGCTTCCGGTCGATGGGCAAGAGTTTCGTCCTCCAGTATCGATAGAAGAGAGCGCTGCAATTGAGCCCTCTGGCTGGCAGAAGCATCGAGCCTGCCCGCGTGGCGCGGGATGTGCGCAGGTTGAGACAGCATTCTGTGAGCCTCTACATGAAACGCTTCCAAGCAACGCGACAGGCGCAGTGATTCATTAAAGTGCAGAACGTGAATCTTCTTGTAAAGTCTTTCCTCATTTGTGCGTGCCGAACCCTGCGTTCTAGGCGAGAATGTGGATGGCCGAATACCGAGATCGTAGGTGTCATTGAGACAATCAATTGTCGTTCGGAAGCCTTCCACCGTTCGTTTCGTTTCCATCGCCGCAGGACTCCCCGCGCGGAGCGGGGCTGGTACCTGTCTCAGCGCGACGCCTTCGAACGAGTGATCCAGTCCACCTGAGGCGCAATTGATGTCAATCTGGGTACAGGAACGCGCAATGAGGGCCACACCCTCGGAGCGAGGGGGGTGGTGAACGATTGGCGAAGGGGGGCGGGTGGTGCACTGGCGATGCACCAGCGGGAGCTGCCGAAGCTAAAGACGCGTCGTTAGTGCGGAATTGGGGGGAGGGGCGGGGCTGTTTGTCGTCAGCATCACCTAGGGGCTGGATGCGAGGTCACATGACCTCTTAACGCGTGCGAGCGGGGTCGTCAGCAGCGATAGGCGCTTCGCAGGTTGCACTGTCCTATCCCGAGTATACAGCACAAGTAATACAGTGCGAAAACACAGCCATCTAGCAGCCGCTCTGAGAAACGTGCCTCCCGACAGCACGCCCAACGGCGGCCAGCACAAGCTCCTCCGACCGTGGAGCTTCTCGGTGTTCGGCGTTTGTCCAGCATCGCAGCCACAGCAAAGCAGCCCGTTTCGCCAACAAACGCAGCTGCTGTCTATTGTCGGCTCATTGTCCCATCTGCCGGCCGGGCACGGCACTTTGCAGCCATGACCGACAATCCCGAGCCGGAGGAGCTGGTGCCGGTGGACGACTTGACGCCAGAGGAGGCGAACCGCATCATTCACTCACATCGGAAGGTTCGCTACGGTGAGTCTCACATCATGTACACCGTGCATGGGCTCTCAGTTTCGTAAACGCCTTGTACAAGTCCACATCTTTGCTGACATGCCACAGGCACCGCCTGCTGGCCGTGTCGCCAGCGCAAGGTCAAGTGTGACAACAAGCAGCCCTGCGAGAACTGCGTCAAGAGAGAGCACCCTCAGCTGTGCTCGTACAAGCCCAATCGCTCCTCTACGAACAAGTCTTCCTCCACGCTCTCACAAAACAGCGTCCCCCGTAAGAGAACCGCCTCGTTTTCCGACGGCAGGGGCGATGAGGGTCGCAAGAGTGACCGCCAGGAAAGCTGGCCCCGCGCCATTGGTACGTGACTCTGCATAAAAAGCGCTTTGCCCCCCCTTTCAAGACATTCAGTAACCACTCACAGGCGTATCAGCCAACCTTGACGACACCGAGTCGGTTGGAGACCGCTACCTTGGCCAGAATAGCATCCCGGCTTTACTCCGAGAACAGTCCTCCCCCATTGACAAAGGCGACAACGTCGACATTCGGCGCGACATGCGGTCCATTCTGGGCCTCGACACTTCGGCTCCCTTCCCCCTGATGTCGTCGCACCACCTCCACAGGTTGGCGCAAGATATCTCGGCGGAATTGCCTTCTGACCGTGAGGTCATAAAGTGAGTGGTGAAACCTTGTGCAACATTGTCCCTGCTCACAGACCGCGCTAGGCTATTCCGCACGTACAAGGAGATTCCACAGCCATTCTGGGGCTTCGTGTATGACATGGACGACCTTGAGTCCAAGTTGATGATCTACCTCGAGGAAAGGTCACGGAATGCATCAACGACAAGCAAGTCGTCGCGGCCGGTAACGGCGTCGTGGCTTGCCATCCTATTTGCCGTTTTGGCGGTGGGCTCACAATATCACGAGAGCCCGTATCATATCCGGACGCGGGACTCTCAAAAGTACATACAGATATCGTTCCACTTCCTGCGGCTCGGCAATTTTCTGCTCCGGTATGTCACCCCACCATATCGGACACTGTCCCCCAGCTGATCGATGTAGACCTTCATTCGACTCTATACAGGCTCTTTTGCTTACGAGCTTCGTCCTTCTCAATGACATGAAGGCGGAGGCGTCATGGGCGTTAACTGGGCTCACGTGCCGCCTCGCACAGTCACTGGGCTTGCACCGACCGACGTCCTACGATGGACGCGAGAATGCGCCCCCTGACGCCAAGATCAAGGAGGCAATACGCCGCAAACTGTGGTGGACCTGCGTCTGGCACGACACTCTGACGTCTCTTTCGTTCGATAGGTGAGTAGTTATGTCCCTGGGGCATGGGGCATGAGACGCATGTCAGCTGACCCAATTAGGGCACCCATGACGAACTTCCGAAGCTGCCCCATTCCCGAAAGCCCCGAGTCCGCCAACGGAAACTATGCGTATCTGGAAATGATGTACCACCTCATTGAGATTATCTCTCGCCGGTTGAACCCAGACGCTACCGTGACACCCTCTTACGACGAAATTGTGGAAAAGTGTGAGGCCGTCGAGACCCTGCGCACTCGCGCCCGCCCGCATATGCGGGACAAGGAGCAATGCAAGACGGCACTCGATCGCCTTCAATACTTTGCCATACGCCTCCACACATCTTTCGTCATTTCAGTCGCATGTCGACCAGCGCTTAAAAGGGAATGTGAGATCGATTCAAAGCAGAAGAAGGAGCTCGCCGACAGGTGCAAGGAGAACCTCACAGAGACTGTGCGGATGTTCCTGGCAATGCACCAATTATCGGTGATTCCCACGAGGAGCTGGGCATTTACGTATCACGGGCTGTCCTCGGCACTTCTGCTTGGCATTCTATGCGATACTAAGACTGACCCAGAGGTTCGCCAACTGCAAGGAGACTTAATCGCCGCCTTGTCTGCCACGGCAGCAAAGGAGGCAAGCTCGCCTGAGCCTCACGTTCCCGTCTCTGACAAGGATATTGAGCTTTCTGGTCCGTTATGGAGGGCTCTGACGGCTCTTAGGAACATTTACGACCATGGAACCGTCATTGGCACCAATCTCAAACGAGAAGGCGACTCGTCCGCCGGCGGAAGTCGGAGCCGGACTCCGATGCTGCCTATGGGCAACCAGCTCTTGGCGACGTCAAACGCACAATTTCGCAGCCAGTCAGGCGATCCGAGGGAGGATGCCGCGATGGCAATGGCCGAGATGCAAAACGGAGCCTCGCTGCAAGAATTCCCAGGGTAAGACGATTGACTGTGCCCCTGAAGTGTAATAGCCTACTGATTACCCGCTAGCATGCCCTTCAACAATGCGATCCCAGGGACGATGAGCATGGACGGCACCATTCCCAACATCACGGTAGACCAGGCGCAGTACATGGCGCCGATGGACCTCTACGACTCCATCTGGGGAGGTGAGTTTTGTCTCGCGTGGCTCGGGCGGAACCCTGACTGACATGCTAGAATCGCCGGATCCCTGGAACTCAGGCGGATTGGATGCCATGAGCTTTGAGTTCCTGGCACAGCCGCCCCCAGGACAGCCGCAGCAGCAGTTTTACTTTTAGCGACCGTGACGACTTGAGCCATGACAAGAGTGTTCGAGATGGGCGACCATTCAGGATTAGGATTTAGCGTGGATATTTGTGTGATTCTTCTCTCTTTTCCTCGGGCGGCTCTGACGCGACCGACGGTTACTTGTATATGGGGTAGGAACCATGAGGCATGCGGAGTTTTGGGTATGAAGGACAGTTTGCATCATCATCACGGCCTTGGGAGTGCCTGTACCCGATCACCGCATTTTGGAGACGATATAGGCAGTGTATTGGGCAGTTTATCAACAACAAGTCGTCAGTGCTCTCTTTGATCGTCAGCGCAGACCCTCCGAAGAGGGAACCTGCTCGGATCGCAAGCCACAGGACAAGAGGTTACACATCTCCCCCAAGGGGGCCGACGATTAAACCGTCCGTCAAGCGTCCTCGCGACAGGAAGTGCTCATCACTCGACTCGTGCCATACACACAGCATGCCATGTCCACCTTCACCAGCCTGACAAGTGACTAACGGCAATCAATCAGCTTTCCAATGATTTTGAACGTTTGACTCTGTAGTATGGGAGTCAAGATGCAGATCATCATTCTTCGTGAGTCTATTTTCGTAGTTTTATGTTCATTTTTGTTTTTACCGCGTTTTGTCGTCTACTTCTTCCGCCGGGATGTGCTCGAAACAATCTTCTTCTTGAGGTGTTTCGGCATCTTTTCCTTGCGCTTCTCGCGCTTGGCTTCCTTGACGGCTTGCTTGTGTAACTGCGTCCGTTAGCGGTTTGCTTCCTGGTCAGCGTTTGATGGAGATGGAGATGGGCATACCTTCTTCTCGTCCTTGTCCTCGAACCGGCGCCCGCGCGGCCTGCCCTTGTCGAAGGTGCCGTCGTCGCTTCCAGACTCGTCGGATGAGAGGGACGCTCCGTCGCCAGAATCCTCGTCGACGCTCTCCTCTTCCTCGGCGTCGCCGCCTGTCTTGGGCTTGACCACCTGGTCCGCGAGCAGGTTGCTGTAGACCAGGTCGCTGCCGTGGCCCTCGCCGAGCTTCTGCACGTCCTTTTCGATGTCGTACACCTGCTCGAGCGTCTGTGGGATGTACTGGTTCCGAAACACCTCGTTGTCGACCTCGAGCCTCGCAATCTCCTCCTCGGTCGTGGCGGATTCCCTGGCCTCGTAGATCTTCTCCAGGGCCTGGGTCATGTCGGGCTCCTCAGCGGACCCGGTGGGTGCGGTGATGAAGTTGAAGATGGCGCGGTCCGTCAGTGTGTCGACGCCCTTGCGGCGGAAAAAGTCTCCGACGTTCTTGATGTCCATGCGCAGGAACTCGAGCGACCGGGGGTGGTCGGGCTCGACGCTCTGGGACACGTCGATGATGTACAGCGTGCCCTTGTGGTAGAGGATGTTGTACTCGCTCAGATCGGCGTGCACCAGCCGGCACACCTGGTACATCTTGCGCATGATGCCGAGGAGCTGGAGGTACAGGCTTCGCCACTGCTGGTCGACGTCGTCGCCCGCGAGGACGGCGTCTCGCAGCCGCGGGTACGCCCACCCCTTGCGATCTCCGAGGAAGCCCATGACCAGGACATGCAACTTGAGGTTGATGGGCTCCGGGCAGGGGATGCCGGCGCTGTGGATTCTCCTCAGGTTGCGGTACTCCTTCTCGGCCCAGAGCTTGACCATCTTGCGGTTGTTGCCCTTGTCGAAGCCGCCCTTGAAGCGGTGCTCGCCGGTGATGTACCGCTCGCGGTCCTTGAAGACGAGGATGGCCGTCTTGTAGACCTTGATGGCGCGGTGGATGGTGTCGCCGGTGGCGGCGTCGTCGTGCAGGACGGCGCCGTAGACGTTGGCCTCCTTGCCGGTGCTGATGGCGCCGTGGACCTCGCTGACGGCGCCGCGGTTGATCATCTGCAGGAGGATCATGCGCGTGCGCTGGTCCAGGACCTGCTCACTCGTGGCGCGGTCGGCCTTGTCCTTGTCCTTGCCGTCGCCGTCCTGCTTGACGCTGTCGAGGCGAATCTTGGCGGCGTGCTTGGCCAGGGCCGAGACCTGGTCGTCGACGCTGGCAAAGGTGTTGGCCTTGGGCTTCTGCTGGTTCGATCGCGGGGCGGCGGCGTTGCCGTCGTTGAGCTGGCGCTGGCGGTTGTACGTCTTGGTCAGGTCGCCGGCCTCGCCGCTCCACTCCTCCTCCTCCTCCGCGACGTCGCTGTCATCGAAGATATCGTCGAGTTCATCGTCGTCGTCGTCGTTATGCTGGTCCGGGTGCGGGGCGCCTCTGTGCATGCGCACCTCGGGCGGGACCTCTTGCGTCTGCTCGTAGCCCTGGTTGGCGGTGTATGTGAACGGAGGCTGGTGCGGCGCGGCGGGGGAGGCCGCAGCCGTTGTACTCGAGTCCGCCATTGCGTTGAAGGCGTGCGCTTTCTGTGGTAGAAAAACTTCTGTCCAGAGACTCGAGGCCGTTGGTGAAGTTGCCCCGCGGCGTATCTTATCTAAAAATTTGGACGGCAGCCAAAAGCGCCACCCGCAGTCGTGGGCTGGGAGGCGACTTCCACCAGACTGGAGTGAGTGGGCTGTGGCCTCTAGCGGGCTGGGCTGCAAGTGCACGCTCGATCAGTGGGGTTCGTAGTGACTCATGGACGCAATGGATTCGTGCTCGCCATCCCCCTCCACTGCCGCAGAGCCCGAGCGCCTACCGTCTATCCATCCATCAGCCAGTCGAGTCCCTGCATTAGGTACCTAGTTAGTGGAGGTTGGGCGGTTGGGCGCGCACGCAGCAGCTAACTAATCCCGGCTTTGTCCACCAACCTAAAGCTTGACACACCTGCTGGGTCGCTCGCTTTGAGCATCGTCACCGCCATCCATCACTATTCGTCATGCACGCTCACGCATCGTGACTCGCCCGAGGCGCAGCTCGGCTCGGTGACTCGGACGCGATGCCATGTTCGGGCATGGCGGTTGGCAGTGGATTATGCCAGTGCACGATTACGGCTACCGCTCAGTATGCTCGCATCGCCACGAACCAACGTGACTCCAAGCCGGATTCCATCGTGGGCTCTGCTCTCACGGCCCCCTTCTCTCTCTGGGCGCTCAGCTCTCTCGTACGAGACCACCACCGCTCGCTCTTGGCAAACAGTCCCACGCGTGTCCTCGTCAGCGTGTCTCTGGCCGACCCGCTCACCTTGTTGACGGTCCTGCGCCGCCCGCCCGCCCGCCGGCAGTGTCTCAACCCACCCCCTTTGCAATTCAGAATGGGCTGCTGTAACGCGACGGGGCGCGGCGCTCTTCGAATCCCGTGCTGGATTAAGGTGAACCGTGTTGAAGCTCATTTCCTCTTTGTGCTAGGTCGCGTTCCAGCACTCGCGCCTGAGCTGAGGTGATCGCCATTCCTCAGCGGCCAGCGGGCTCACCGTTTAAGTATCACATGAGCCTCGATGATGGCCGTCGCGCGCGAGGGATCGATGTTCGGTGTGCACTCGTTAAGCCCGGGCCCTGTCACTCTTTTGTTATCCGCCGCCCGGCCGTAATCCGTCGTCGTCGTCGTCGGGAGGAAGCATCGTCGACGTGCCCATCATGAAGGCGTCCGTTGCTATCCTCGCGCTTGCTCTGCTTGCCGAAGGCGCCGTCCATGGACCACGCGTCGAGTCTGCCCCGTCCGTCAAGGGGAATCGCGAGGGCAAAACATTCAGCCTGGCCCAGGTCCCCAACCAGAACTTCAAGGGCCTCGATGTGCCGGCGGCCTTTATGAAGGCCCATCTGAGGTACGGGGATGCGCTGCCGGCGGCGCTGTCGCGCGCTGTCAAGAAGGACCCGGCGCTCATGACCAAGTTCAAAGCACTGTCACCACAAGGTAAACGCGCATTTATGCACGGTGTTTGTCTGTGAGTTGCTCTTCTGACTAGCGCTGCAGTTGGTGAGACTGGGACGGTGCAAGCTACACCGGCTGAGAAGTTCGACTCCGAGTACGTTGTGCCTGTCGGCTTTGGCACGCCACCGCAGGTTATCAACGTCAACCTGGACACGGGATCCGCAGACTTGTAAGCGAACCCCGTCAGCTCTCCTCCGAGTCGAGATCTGACGAGACAGATGGGTCTTTTCCTCCAAGACGAACAAGCAGAGCGTCAACGGCCAGACTCTGTACCGCCCCGAGGACTCGTCGACGGCGGCGCTGCAGCAAAACTACACGTGGTCGATCAAGTACGGCGACGAGTCGGGCGCGTCGGGCGTCGTGTACAAGGACAGGGTGCAGGTTGGCCAGACGTACTTTGACCAGCAGGCCGTGGAGGCGGCCGTAGACGTGTCGCAGGAAATCGCGGCCGATTCGTTCGCGTCGGGGATCCTGGGCCTGTCCATGTCCAGGGCCAACACGGTGAAGCCCAAGGCGCAGCTCACGTACATGGACAACATCAAGAAGGACCTCGCCATGCCCGTCTTCACGTCCAACCTGCGCAGCCAGCAGCCGGGCAACTACAACTTTGGCTACATCAACCAGTCCGAGTACTCGGGGCAGATCCAGTACGCCAAGATCGACCCCCAGTCGCCGTACTGGAAGGTGTCCCTCACGGGGTACCAGGTCGGCAACAGCACGGGCGACTTCAAGGCGCTGCCGTGGAACGCCATCGTGGACACGGGCACGTCGCTGCTCCTGGCGCCCGAGGACATCCTCAAGGGCTACTGGGGCCAGGTGCGAGGGGCCGCCGTCGACGACAAGGGCATGTACGTGTTTCCGTGCGAGCAGACGCTGCCCGACTTTTACTTTGGCATCGGGCAGTACCGCGGGTTCGTGCCGGGGGCGTACATCAACTACGGCAAGGTCAACGACAGCACGTGCTTTGGCGGGATCCAGACGTCGGACAAGATCGGCTTCGCCATCCTGGGGGACGTGCTGCTCAAGGCGCAGTTTGTCGTGTTCGATCTGGGCGCGATGACGGTCGGCTTCGCCAACAAGAACCTGTAATCCACCGTCGTAGCGCCTCGGGGCCTCGAGAGTGTAGGCCGGCCGGGACGAGATGGGGCGTGTTCGTGCACATGTGTGGACGATTTGACGTCTTGGCCAGCAGAGCAATGTACATAACTTACATCGGTTACCTACCTATTTGTCACGCCACTGCTGACCGTACTTGGCTGTCGCCTGTCATCCATGGCTGCGTCGGACTTTGGCGTCTAAGACGGCGTTAGACCAGGATTCTCGACTGAGCCAAGACATGCTGCGACCCGCCTTATGGACACACACACGCGGTCTGCTCTGGCAATCCCTTCTCTGCTCGTTAAGTCCGCGGATGACCCAAGGTGCCATTTCTAAGCAATCGAGGCGTAAAACAGCCTAAAGAACAGTTTTTTGACTGCTGCGGGACCGACCGAAGCCGTCGCGTACAAACAGAGGGGCTGTCAACGTCAGGTGCTTACCTAGGTATTTATTTAGAGCGCCGGCCGCCGTGACGACGAGCATGACCTCATCTTCGCCGCTTCAACTTACAGCGACCAACCTCGCCGCCTTCAACCGCGCAAGCAGCGGGCCCATCATGACACCACCCAGCGTCCTCGTACTCGGCGCCGGCGAGCTCGGCCTCGCCGTTCTGACGGCCCTGGCGGCACACCCGCTGCGCCCGCGCGTCGCCACGCTCAGCGTCCTGCTCCGCCAGGCTACCCTGGACTCGGCCGCGCCCGCCAAGAAGCGCGCCGTCCAGCACATGCGCGGCCTCGGGGCGGACTTCGAGGCGGCCGACGTGGTGGCCGCGTCGGTGGAGGAGCTCGCGTCCGTCATGGGGCGCTACGACACCGTCGTGTCCTGCTGCGGGATGGAGCTGCCGCCCGGCACGCAGACGAAGCTGGCCGAGGCGGCGCTGCGGGCGGGCGTGCGGCGGTTTTTCCCCTGGCAGTTCGGCATGGACTACGACGTCATCGGCAAGGGCAGCGCGCAGGATCTGTTCGACGAGCAGCTCGAGGTGCGGCGCGTGCTGCGCGCCCAGACGGCCACCGCGTGGACCATCGTGTCGACGGGCCTCTTCATGAGCTTCCTCTTCGAGCCCGCCTTCGGGGTCGTCGACCTCGGCGCCAGGACGGTGCGCGCGCTGGGCCGCTGGGACAACGAAATCACGGTGACGACGCCGCGCGACATTGGGCGCGTCACGGCCGACGTGGTGCTGGACCCGCGCGGCGAGGGCGTCGACGGCGTCGTCTACACGGCCGGCGACACCGTCTCGTACGCGCGGCTCGCGGACCTCGTCGACGAGCGCTTCGGGCCCGGAAAGTTCACGAGGGAGCTCTGGGACGAGGAGACGCTGGCGGAGCAGCTGGAACGGGACCCGGACAGCGTCATGGCCAAGTACAGGGGCACGTTTGCGCGCGGCAAGGGCGTCGCCTGGGATCCGTCGACGACGGTGAATGCGCGGCGCGGGACGAGCATGACGGACGTGAGGGAGTACCTGAAGAGCATGCAGCTAAATACGAGCGGGGAGGATAGTTGAGTAAAGTACAGGCTGTCGACGCAACGCGAAGCAAGTAAGGTAGAAAGGCCACTCATGTTCGCCGCGTACGTTGCATGGTTTCTCACTGGCGGCCCAACCACCACGCTGCCTCTTAGACTCGCATGCGCCAGTCCGTCGCCTGTTGATCGTGACCGACAGCAGGACCCTTACATGACAAGGCACATTTCATGTAATCTGGTCCGACTACGTAGCATAACTGGAGGCAAGGAAAGCATGTCAGCATAGCCGCAGCGCAGGTCACGTCCAAACTGCCCAGTTGATCATGAAAACTGTTGAGGAGTCTGGTGGCAGGATTCTTACATGGCACTTGACTCGCTTGGTGCGAAGGTCCGCGCATTCCCGCGTACACTTGGGGGGCCTCGGCTCCGGGTGGCCAGGGTAAAAGTGCTTTTTATCTGAGCAGAGCTGCCGACGACAGTACGATTAGACAAAAGCGCAGGAGGTCTCCGAGGCCAATGGCAGTGACTTACTTCGCAAGTGATATTGTGAGTATGACGTACAGGCCCCGGGTGGCCCGGAATCAGTTTCTCAAACGCTTCGCCGATGTCCTTGGCCACTTGAATAAGGGCTTGCTTCCGCTCCTCGCCCTTCTTCATCCTATCGGCATCCCATCTCTCTATAGACGAGCCCTGGCCTCCGAAATCATCAAAGGCTCCGCCAACGGCCGCTTTACCAAGCTTGCTGGCGACCGTGGCCCCGCCAGCGACGGCCGCTCCGCCCATGATGATCGCTTGACCTGCATTCACCGCTCCGGCGGCCGCGGCTTCTGGACCAAGGTGGCCGCTATTGGCGGCGCCTGCTTTGATGGCCTTGTTCCCGAGGTCCTTTATCAGAGGGGCGGTCACTGCAGCGGCCTTGATGACCGGGGCTGGGTTAAACCCGGCAACTTCCCTCTGTCGCTGCGAGTTGTCGACGGGGTTTGTCGCAACCAGCCTGACAATGACGCAGAGAAAAAATCCGACGTTCATTATGGACTGGAGAGGATCAAAAGAATCGAATAGAGTGAACAATGCTAGCGAAGTCTAGAAAATGATATTGTGAAGCTGTGCGTGTGGCAACGAGTACCCAAAGGCTGGCGTATGGGAGTCCTTTTGTACATGTGTACTGCCGCAGCGGCGCACATTCTGTGGACAGAGCCCGTGTTTCGGTGACACCAGCCGACTGCCCGTTGGATGCCGCGCAAGTCTCCCGTTCGTAAGATACAGCTGACTTCAATACGTCCTTCTCCCCATGCGATACGATTAAGAGGACCTCTGCAAAGATAGGCCGAGAAACCTTGAGGCATGGAAGAGGGGCCAGCGAGGAAACATTCAGACTGCACATGGGCTCTGGACATATCTTGACCATTGCACAAAGCTTACACGCTATGGGCGGATCAGTCGAGACTGTAAACTTGAAAACATACGTGGGTGGCAACCATCCTCATGCTTTCTACTACATGGTAAGCCTGCATGCATTCTAACGCGGACAGAATATTATACATGTAGCCTCGCCTATGATATTGCCAGACCGCTATCGCAGAGAGAGAGAGGTGCCGTGAGCGAATCAGCATGAACCGTACAAACTCTGAAGACTCGTACGAGCCCCGCTTGACCAGTATACCACTGAAGTCGTGGACATGATTGGGCACACCATGACAGGAGGAGAGAATTACCAAGATGAAGCCTCCTGAAATGATGGAATGATTGGACCTTGGCACGATGAGCCCCAGACTGCTGCTGCTGGGCTTGCACGAACTCTGAGCATATACGGCAGTGAACACATGCCTATTAGAGGATCAGACACGTCACAGATGACTTGACAAGACAAGACGGTATTGATTTTTGCTGAATAATGGCACGCAAAGATAACACGAAAGCTCTAGCCGGGCGGGCAATGTCTGGTAGATATGAATGGAAGGCGACCACTACATATAGCCAATTCGAACGATGCCAACGCAACATAGCCTGGACAGTAGTAGACCAATACCCATTCATCTCAAATACGCGTCGCCGTGTGGTTCATGCACTTAGCCGGACGGTAAGCTGGCTAACCACCGTTTTCGAGACAGCCATCTCAGCATATTGAAGCTGATGGCAACGGTTACAGCCAGTAAGAAAAGTCCGACCCTTGGACGCGCAGCACCCTCCCAAAGTTGACAAAATGCCGTAACAAGATCCGGAATGTACGTTTAAACATCCTTGACGACTCGCTCTTACAAGTTACCAGACGGCAGTCCCGTATTGAACTGCGTGTGGTCATATCCTGACTGGGCAAAGGATGCCACACCTATATCCAAGTTCTCCAGGCGGGGCTTTGACGTAGCATCTCTGACAAGTGAGATTGTACGAGTTAGAAACAAAAAAAAAGAGCAAGAGAGGGAGGGAGACTTCTTACTTTGCAGTGCGGAAAACGCTGGCGAACGTCCCGGCATGCCTCGGAACACCGCGTCCCGGATTGCGCCAATGGCTTGCAAGCCTGCCAAGAACAAGTTAGGAAACACAGACAAACCCAAGACGGACCATTGAAGACCCACGAAACACACCGCTACATGTCGCGGAGGAGGAGGTGGTAGCGGAGATGGATTCGGAGGTGGCGGAGGAGGGTCTGGGTAGCCGGGGATCAGCGTCTCGAACGCGCCGGCGATTCCTTTCGCCCATTCGATGATGGCCTGCTTCCGCGCCTCTCCGTTCCTCATCCTCTCGTCGTCCCATCTCTGAAGGGCCGAGTCGGGGCCTGCGAACCCCTCGAACGCGCCGGCGTGGACGGCCTCGGCCAGCTCCTTGGCCACCGCCGGCACGCCTGCGGCGACGACCCCTGCCGAGAGGATTGCCTCGCCCGCGTTTGTCGCGCCGGCGACGGCGGCCTGCAGCCCGAGGTGCCCGCTGTTGGCGACGCCCGTCTTGATGACCTGTGTGCCGAAGTGACTGGCCGCCTTGACGGCGACCGGGTTGAACCCGGCGACCTCGCTCTGTTTCTTCATCTCCCTGACGGCGCTGGACGTGGCTAGCCCGACGAGGGCGACGATCACTACTATGAGGCAGCTCATTCTGGTGATGCGCATGACCCGGCAACACAGATCTCGGACGGGACGCAGATGGAGTTTCAAAACGCTGCTACGTTGGGTGTTCAGTTTTGCCGGCCGGGCAACAAACATTCAGGGGTTGGAGCGCGCGAGCCTTTTGATCCTCGCGGGACCCGTCCTTGAGAATTAAATCCCAACGGTCGAAATGACATGGAGCCTCAATGTCATGTACATGCACACGCGGTAGCATCTCTTACAACTGGCGACTAAATCTCTCATGCGCAGTACTTATCAAAACGAGACAGTGACATTGCTCAAGTGTCCATGCATGTTTCATTGCATGTGTATCCATACTACCTAACAAAACCACCACGGGGACCGCCGTGTGTATGCGAGGGTGAAGGGGCCGGACGAAATACATCAAATCCAACTGCGCGATGGTGCAACCCCATACCGCATGTAGCGAAAACACTTCTCTTTTGTAGCAGAAGGCGAACGGCTCAACCACCAAGGTCGTCTTTGGGAGCAGTTATGCCCCTCCATGTCGGCAGTCTTACTACACAGGTCTGGTCCATGTCGGGTTGGAGACTGGACGCACCATTTCGGAAGCCGTCGGCGGTGCATGCCTCAACATTTGATCGCCCGCTACGAGCCAACCAGAGTCAAGACGACTTCGCACCACTTGCCACACATATCCCTCGGTTTGGCGTCGTGTGGACAAGGCTTGTGGGAACGGTCAGCAGGCTCATGCCGCAGCGCGGCGGCGGAAGGCCTAAGGTACACGGCAATCGCGAATGGTCTGAATGGCATGGTTGGGGACATACTGCCGATCCCGACGGTCCATGCCGTGCTGGACTACGACAGCCGCATCGTCCCTGGTCCCGCTTTCTTTCGAGGCACCCGCTGCACCACGCACCCGAGCGGTGGTGCTGTCCGGCATAGCTCCGGGTCGGGCACCGCCCCGATGAGGATGGCATGCGTGAATATCACGGTCCTCATATTGAGAGACCTGCGTGTCGCAGTGGCAGCGTTGCAAGTAGTATGGGTTCGTTCTATGCTCACGGAATCCAGACACAGGGTTGGGTACTCGTGTTACACAGAAAAGGGGACGGAGGCCAGGTGGACAGAGTTCAAGACTTTATATCTCGCAGGACCGTGTACATGTAGGCATTGACACGACCCATCACGACGGCGGGGTCGCTGCTATGCATAGGCAAATTCTCGTACGTCTCGACGCTTGGCAATTGCTAAATGGCAAAATTGCAAGGACCCAGCATTCAATTGAGTTTCTGACAGAAATGCGAGACTGAGTTCATGTATGAAAGAAGCACGGACGGGGCAACTGAAAGTTGCCAGCCATGGTACATGTACTCGTGTCTGGGAGCTCCATCAGCTGCCTTGACAACATATTATTGCGTTGCTTGAGCCACATTGAACATAGGGCACCGGCCGTCAAAGTCCAGTCATAACGCGGCCTGAGAAGCTGGTGGGGTTAGCGTATACCGGGGACTATGCTTCACAAGTGACCTCTATGCTACCGAGGCGCGTCATGGATCATACGATCTGACTCACATTTGGCTCGCATTGCACGAGGCATTTTTACACCGAGGCATTAACTGTCTGGTCCGCCGACATTGAGCAAGGAGGCAGCCAAGACAGCCGACGTTTGCAACGGATACATGGTGGCTTATATGCACAAAGAGACATGGACGCGGAGAAGGAGTCCACCTCGCCCGCGGGGGCTCCCAGACAAGGGACAGTCTGGGCCTGCGGGACACGGAGGACATCAATGCAGCGAAGCAGCAGTCGCATCAGCCTCGGCCATCACACAGTTGGCAGATATAGGGACGACTGGAGGGGGACGAGGCGATGCTGGGGCGGACGAGTTCTTGTCGGGCCCATATCCTGAAGACTCGTTCAAGTGTCACGGCCCTGAGCACTTGACTTTGCCCACAGACTCTAGTGGCCTTTGAATAGCTAACGGGCTTAGTTAAGATACGCTTTATGGAAGGGGGAGCAGAATGAGCCACAACGGGAGGCCAGCCCTGGCTTTCCAGAAACCAGCTGGCCTGCCCTATTGACTGTAGCACTCCTGGGACAGCATGCACGTTGGGCAACATTGTGTCCGTCCAGCCTTTAGCGGCCGTGCTGTCAATATAATAAGCAGCTTACAGTCGCAACGACTTGGAGGCTATAATATGCCATGGGACAAGGACATTAGTCCATGTCGCGCCGGGGTATGGCATGGTAGCTTGAAGGAGTGATTGAACGTGATAAGTTTCCTGAGTTTACTACGGTACGATAATTCCTGCTAACGCCATGGCCTTCCAACATGATCCAAACCACAATAATGGATTTACCCGCTAGTAATCGACATAGGTTGCTCGTTTACGCCTGGAGACTATATGTACCAGACTGTCCCCTTCACATGACGGTGCAACACGCACAGGCCAGACACGCCCCACAACACGCGCCAAGGCAACTGTTGTCAGTATGTACTGGTTGCTGATAGTGCGGGACCGTTGTATTATTGTTGTTGTTGTTGTTGATCACCATGGTCTTTGGTTCCTGTTGCTGCCCGCCCACCACCACGATTTGCGGTTGCTGCTGCTGCTGGTGGACGGCGAATACCCCCTGCGGCGTCTGGATGAACTGCGTGTGTCCGCCGCCGCCGCCGCCGTATCCCTGGTTTACCGTGCCCATGACCCATTGGGGCTGACCGGCAGGGATGTTGAGCGGCTGGTGCTGTTGTGGTGGGCCCATGGATATCCATTGCCCTTGCTGCCCAGGCTGCATGTGAGAGGCGGTGGTCATGGCAGGCATGGGCATTTGCTGCAACTGTATCGGCTGTGACGGAGGGAACGGCGGCGGCGCATGTTGCTGAAAGGGCGGCGCGTAGGGTTGGATCTCGGGTTGGTTGTGCAGTGGCACCGGCGAGAAGGATCGTTGCTCGGGCTGGATGTGAGGCGGCGTGGATGAAGATGGCTGGTACGGCGGAGGAGCAGTGACAGCGGCCACCTCGACGGTCGTCTTATCATCCTTGCCCATCGTGGGTCCTAGATTTGAGTCAGTGAGGTTCGTTCGCTACAAGAAACGTCCAGACATCTTGCGAGGCACTTACAGAGTCGTGCCTGGCGTACGACGTGTATGGGCAGGACGGTCAGGAAAGCATGTCCTTGATCGAGGGAACGACACACAGGACTGGAAAGATATTTACGCTCCTCTTCAATTGTGCAAAGGTCGCAGCAGAACTAATAGTGTCAGCAGACAGATAGTGAACCACACCAGGCCAGGTGTTGCAGGGCGGCACCAGACCACGACGGACGGCATCGTTGGCCGGGCCCGTGGCCAGCCTTGTTGGTGTGCCAATAGCACGACACAAGAACAGGAACAATGAGGCATAGATCAACGGAGGCGGCTCCTCCCAGCGGCTGGCGTCAGGGTTGTCGCCAGGGGGGCAGACGCAGGGCCACTCACAGAAAGGCAACCGTCCAGCCCCTGCAGCGGGTAAATGTGCACTTGCAAGTCGTCCACCAGAGGCAAGTTGTCAGGGGCGGTGCAGAATTCCGCCGAACCACGCTTCGGGCCGCCGCCGTGGGGGCGGTCACCATCGTTGGGAACGGCTGAACGGACCTTTTCCACTTCTGCCATAGATATGGTCGCCTCCCTGGGCAAGCGCCAGGAATAGCTTGCCTGTCGGTCTGGGGGTTCATGGGCAATTGCAAGCTTGATGGCTGGGTGATGTGACCATGTGACAACCCGTGCTGTGAGGACACCGTTTTGCACATGTTGACACGCGTCTCCGTTCCCCTCCTGCAGCCAATTTCAGAAGCCATGCTTGCAAGGAGGGAGCAGTCACCGAAACAACACTGGCTCAGTACTTGACCCTCTGCCACTCACGAGGCTCCATCCCCATTCAATTCGTACCACGCGTTAGCCCATAGTCGAATAAAGCGCCCTTCAACGTCCTGCGCTTCTGCACACGCGCAATCCATCGCGATATAACCATTCCATCGCGCATGATGTCCCAGAACCCCATCCCCGTTCCGTCCGCCTGAGTCGCCACCAGTGCGCGACGAATCGTTCGCAAGATATCGGCGTTGTCTGCCCCTAACCATTCGAACCCGTCTCGTGCTGTTTCCGTGACATCTATGTCGTCTAGGTAAAGTGGTATTCCTTGTATGCTGTTGCCGGGTCCGCCTTCTGAAGAGAGTGGGATGTCGTCAACGTAGTCGTCCATGTACCGACGTGTTGCCTCAGCGGCTCTTTGCCTGCGGCGCCATGGCCAGAGAGACGTCAATTTGGGCCGTCTTAGCCAAGGACGACGTTGGGTAGCGTGGTCGCCAGCCTGAACGTCGTACGGCATTCGAGTTTTGAGGAAATATCGGAATGGAGCTAGGTATAGACGGCGAAATACCATGCTGAGCCGCAGGATACTCGGAAGATATTCCCAATAGAGCATCCGCACATACCAAGGAAGCTTTCCTGTGAGGTAGCTCTTTCGGATCCACGGTGATGATATGTACCTGGCGCATATGAAGAGGAGGCTACCGACATAGAATGCTGCCACGCAGAGAAGACAGAAGTAAAAGAGGAGGACGGAGTGCCGGATGACAGGCCAGTGGAAGAGGCTCCGCCTCGTCGGGGGGAAAGCCATAGCTGCGACAAGTAAAACACCAATAATAAGAGCTGCGCCTGCAGTGAACACGAAAAGTTTGGCCGGGAATGTGCTGATGAGGTTCGCACCAACCCGGGCAGGGCGGCGAAACTTCAAGGCCGCGGAAGATTCTGGTCCTAGAATGGGAGTTATGTCCAGTCAGCGGGATAAATTCAAATGTGAAATGGATGTCAAGCTCATGTTCCCTACCGGCGATGAGGATTGACGTCTTCTTACTGACGGCAGAACCAAGGACGTGGCAGGAATCATCGGTGGCTGCATGAACGTCCCAGCAGTGGCGGAACTTCACGGAACAGAGGTACGTCACCTTTAAAGAGGAGGTTTGGCGCTCGGTTACCAGAAAAGCAGCACCGCTCTGCATCGATTCGGAAAGCAGCGTATGCGCGTCTGCGTCGATATTCAGGTATATCAGCAGCTCAGAGTTGCTCACACTCCCTGCATCGGGGAGGTCCAAAACCACATGAGGATGTGCCGACGTCCGTGACGGTATGTCGAGGCAGAAACTTGTCGCTGCATTGGGAGGTGGCCAGGCGAGAAAGCAATACGCGAGACAGGAGCCCTCCATGGCAAAGCCTTCCGGAACGATTGTCACCGAGCGTAGGAACGCGTCATCGGTCAAAGGCGGACCGATGGGCTTCTCCGGAAGCCAACCCATCTTGTTGCCGTTGAGGGCGTTTCTCCCCTGAAAACAGAACAGCTGCATTGGTAGTCGCTTCTGAGCTTGAATAATGGACCTCATCCTCGCATTGCTTCTATCCATATCCAGCCCATTGTCTGGCTGGGGACTGTCAGAGCGTCCCACCTTGAGCAGTTCGTGCACGCTGAAATCGAGAAGGCTACACCGCACAGAGTTAGTATACAGCAATGGAGTTTGGCATGACAAAGCAGGGGCGACTTGCTTTGCTAAAATGCAGTGGAAATCCTCTGGCTTGGTGGTGGAGCGGCCGATAAGACTGTTCCAGACCTCCAGGAACTGTACCTCCCGAGCCGAGGAGCAGTACGGGGCTGCATGCGTCATGTCCTGTGATCCGCGTCCGACAAATGGTAGAGCCGTGTGCTCCTCGAGAATATCAATCAGAGACAGAATCTCGGGCGCGGCTTGGTCTACTAAAGAGGGAGCGATGCGGAAGTCATAGAAAGACTTGTGCGGCGTTAAGCGTTGCGCATAATCGATCCACAGTGTCGACGCAAGGGCTCCTTCCTGCAGCGTCCAGGAACGTGTCATCCACCGGCAGGTCGTAGCTCGAGCGAGTGTCCCCAAGCATGAATTTAGTATGCCCAACTCATCGCCACTACCGCGCTGTGGCTCGATAGATTCCATCTCTGCGTCCAATACCAAGACCTGGTGTGCACAAGAGTAGGTCAGGTCCATGAGTTGGATAGCTGTGCCTTTGAGGTCTGTGTTCCTCTGGATGCCCTGTCTTTCAACGGGGATACAGAAGACATCCATCCAGAAGACTATGGGGCTGTCGGCACGCGCTGAGCGCAGAGCCGTAAACGGCCGAGTTGCTGCTACGTCATCCGACAGTGTTTTGAGCTTGTTGTATATTCTTTCAAACTGGCATAGTGGGAGGGAATTTGCGGCAGGGTTGCCAAGGCCATCGGCCCATACCTTGTCACAAGATTAGATGCGCCTGCTTCATGAGGCACTCCTGTAACTTGAGGAGACTGGCGAGTGCAATGGGATACACGTGGATAGCTGTGACTTACATGGCTAATAGCATAGTACAAAGTGGGGGTTCCAAAAACCGTGTCTATGTCGGCAGAGATAACTTCGATAGAGAAGCCCCCGGACGCGCTCCTCGTGCAATAAATTAACGGGATTTTCTTGTCTTCTAACTTTGCCATTATTTTGTGCTCGTCCACAGAGACGTAATCGCACGCGCAGTCAGCTGCAACATGGCTGGGTTTGAATGTAGCGAGGTCAATCTGGGTGGCTCGGCAACTCCCTTGCTGGAGACAGCCTCCGTGGCTGCTGCCACTCGGCATCCTTCTGCGGATCGAAGCCAGATAGACCATGGCAGTTGCACAATGCAGAGTCGCTAGATGGTTAATCTGGGTGGGACACCAGCCATTGTCGACCATGTAGTCCCAGAGGAGGAAATCAGACTTGGTAACTCGGTCGGCCAACGCAGGTCGGAACCGTAACCGAGTGAGAATGGCGTCGAGTGTGCGAGTGGGATACAGCACAGTTCGGAGGGTCTGACATAGCGAGCAGAGGAGGAGCTTGATGGAGAAGGCGACGAGACGACCGCGGGGGTCATCCGCGATGACGCGCTCGAGTTGTCCCAACGCCCAAGTCGCCCTGGCGAGAACGACGCCGCAGCGACGGCCGATGACTTGTCGCGCAGTGGCAGTGAGGATGAAGCGGGAAGGCAGCGCGGCAATCCACCGAGAGCGAAGTCCATGGAGCGACGAGGTGCAGATGATGCGACGACCGCCACTATCCAGCCGAGTAAATGAGTCGGAAGGGACTGGCTCTCGGAAGAACTCTACCAAGGTGCCGAAGAAGAGCCACGACTGTGCGAGAGACAGCAGCGCATCCTGCGGACCGAGATCTGGGTGAACGAGTTGCAGCTCCTGCAAATGGTGCACAGGGAAGTCAATGAAGCTGTGTTCGCCGTGGATATACGGCGCTGCCGACAAGGCAATCGCCACATATGGTATTCCGATAGGGGGCAGCGACGCGCCGTCCGCAAGTGGGAGATGGTCCATTGTCGCATGGACAGGGACTCATGTCGTTGATCTGGACTCGTATAGCGAGCCCTCTCTCGACAGAGCGCTGGTCGGTGAGGTCTGGGCGGCGCCGAGGTGTCGTGCACCTGTTCCTATGTCGTTGTGCAAAGGCGCGGATTAGATTTGGGACGTGCCAGTGCCACCATGAAGTCCTCGGCCTCCTCAGAGTGCCCTGTCAGCTGTGCAGCCCACAATGCTCTAGCCAGGGCGAACATGGCCAGCAGTTGAGAGGTGTGCGCGACAGCTTTGCCCCGCCACGCAAGACTGACAGGGGGCGACGCCTGGTCGAGCCGTTCACAGCATGGCGAGGAGTCCAGGACGCGACACCAGCAGATCCTCTGCAGTAAGCGTAATACCCCAGCCATGGCCATCCCACACCCCGTTGCCCTGTACATCAACCCCCCATGCCTCTTTACAATATTGCGATCCAAATAGCCCTGTAGGGCGATGGCGGCAAGGGATGCGAGGCCTGACACCAGACCTTAGGCTCGTCAGTTGTTGGCGCAGCATACGGACTCGGCACTCGTTCGTTGCAGCACTCGTAGTCTCAATATCGCGACAATAGCCGCTCGCACACCGCGGCGCAATGCCTTGACCGCATAGAGTGGCCTTTTCCATGTAATTGGCAAGGTGAAAGAGACCGCGATTTCGACTTGACGCTGCTAAACAGTGTTGCGCAGTTCGTTCACGATAGCGATGGACTCCTCTCGCACTTGCTGGGCAGGCAGCTTGGCAGCATAAGGTACCGGGAAACTCTCCATCGCGCGCCTGGCATCACGTGAGCCCTCCAAGTCGCCGGGCTCGTTGGGCCGGTTCATTTGCACATCCGCGAATGCGCATGATGCCGGGCTTGGTTGCCTTGCTGCTGGAGTCGAGGGTGATGGTGGCTCGGTGAGGGTGCGACTTCGTTGTCCAGCGGGGCAGGCAGGCTGGCAGGCTGGCAGGCAGAACGTCGTGCCATCGTGGTTTTCCACCTAATACCTAACGCTACGAGGTAAGGCTCGGAGCATTGTTGTGTCAGTTGGCGCCTGGTAGGAACCGTTGTGAATCTGTCCATGGGCAGACTTCAGACGGATTGCAGGCCGGGGAATGGTCCTCGTGGCCATCCCGTCCAGCGGTAGGAAGCGCCTTGGGTGCAGCACCTCAGACAAGAAACCACCAATCCCACCAGAGGTGCTGACCTGGTGACGAACTGAGGTACTTACCTGAGGATCGCTTGTTGAGGATTGGAAGTTTGCTGGCCACGGCTCAGGTCGTCAGCTGCCAGGCTGCTGCAGCGCTGCCCTCGGCGACAGCGAACGGCAGCGGTTTCAGGCACGGGCTCGGGCGACATGGGTGGCGGGCAGCAGGCGCGGATTGGCCGGGGCCCTGTAAAGTTGGGGGGGCGAGGCACCCGCGCCGGGGGCCGCGCGTGACGGACGGGCAGGGCCTGGGCAGGCTGCGCTAGGATGTTGGGGGAGGCCGATCCGATGGAGCCCGATGGATGGATGGGATGGATCCTCGATCCGGGGGGGAATGACCAGGCAGAGTCCGGAAAACGTGCTGATTGCGGTTGTGAGGGTTGCTGCGTTGTCAGAGGAGAGGCCGAGGGGCCGAGGGACGGATAAGGATGAAGGGAAGTTGTTGGGAGTTGGGACGCGGGAGGCCGTATCTGCCTATCGCCCACACCTGATTGACGGGTCAAGGCGCTGCTGGCGAGCGGCGGCGGCTGTTATCAGTGCGCGCCGCTCAGTGCACCTGTGCCCGCCCGAGCGGTCGGTCGGCTGGCTGGGTACCTGTGGTAGACACATCAGGTACCTACCAGGTAACTACGGCAGCTACAGCGGACGTGCGGTTTCACATGGGCGGCTGGGCTGCAGTCTGTCCGTTGCGCCCGCCGTCTGATCGCCCGCGCGCAACAAAGCGCGTTGCAGCCCGAGGCGAGGCGAGGCGAGGCAAGGCGAGACAGAGAGCCATGGTTGATGCCGGTGCTGATGATGCAGCTGCAGCAACAGCAGCCGCAACATGTGCACATGGGCTGGCTCGTCGGCTCGTTGGCTGGCTGGCTGGCTGGCTGGCTGTGCTGCCTCGATGACATGACGACGTCAGCCCGGTTTCGCGCCTTGCTGCGCTGCGACGACCGAGGTGTGCCCTGGCTGCCCTGGCCGGGGATGGGGGTGCCGCAGGGCAAGGCATTTGACGGTTTGGTCAGGCCAGGCCAGGCCAGGCCAGGCCAGGCCAACCAAGGCACGATACAGTACCTTACTGTACCTCACCTTGGTGACGCCAGGGAAACCCTGAAAGGCTGGGCGGGCTGGCCTGGGCTGGCACCAGAGGCCTGGAGCCGGGCGGCGATTCAGCCTCTGACGCGGGCGCCGCAGCGGGCGAGACGCTGCCGCCGGGCCAATCAGCGGCCCCGCTGCGCCACCCTCCATCCCAAAGCAGCAGTGCCCAGGTGACTCACGCCATTGTCGCCATCCCTCCATCATCGCCCGCAATGCCGCATCATCAGCAGCGCCGTCAACAGACGTCCTCGTACTGTAGGTAGGTACCTCCGTCCCAACCAGTGAGCCTACAACCCGAACCCGGCGACGACCAGATGACTCCCTCCCCACCCAGCCGCCGCCGCCGCCGCCGCCCATCGCTCATGCGTCTTGCTTGGGCCATGGCACCCGCTGGTATCGCACCCGCTGGTCCCGCTCCCGCCGCTGCCTCTCGATATAAGTCGATTGCGGCCCATTCCACGCACGCCTGTCCTTCGCTTCGCTTCCACGCCAGCCCGACGTTTGCTTCCAGACGCCTCTCGCGCTTTCCATCAGATGCCCTTTGGCATGTTCCATTCCGACGACGCCCTGACCTAGACCACCACGACCACGACCAGACGCCCTGTGCGCCTTGCACTTGACATCTCTCAACCTCGTCGTCTCCACGTCGACTGCGCCTTGACATCGTCATCAGCACCGACATCGACATCGACAGCGACAGCGACATAGGCAACACGCTGTTCACTTCCACCTTGATACCGAACACCAGCGCGAGCCCCAGCACCCTATAAATCTGCCCCCCCGACAGCGTCACCGAACATGGATACCTCCCCTGCAGACGCCATCGGCGGCTCCATTCCCGCGTCGGCGATCCAGAGCCGCCACCTCCCCCGGCGTCTGGCCCGCGTCCCCCGGCGCACCTTCAACCACACCATCCGCGCCAACGCGAAGCACCTCGCGCACGGAAACGACCCCTACCTCATCTACGAGACCCTCGGTGCCCCGTACCCCGCCGGCCAGCAAGACGGCCTGCGCAACGGCTCTCTGCGCCCCAGCCTCGAAGGCGACTTACGGAGGCAGTACGGCGCTGCGCGGCCGCTCCCCCGCCAGCGCTGTCGCAACAACCCCACCAACCGCAGCCGCCTGTGCGGCCAAGATGAGGACGAGGGGCGGGATCTCGCGCGCAGCGAGGTCCCGTTGCCCTCGGATCGCTTCCGCCTCGTGAGGCGCCCCACGCTCGAGCGCGAGGAGGCCTTTCGCGACGCCACCACTGCCAAGGGCAAGGTCCGCACCACGCGGCGCCTTCCCGTCGTCGACAGCAACGACGACGAGCAGGTGGCAGAGTTGTATCGCATGGGTCTCCTGTACGATGACGCCGACCGCCGCGCCGTCGGCGAGGACACGGGCTTCAACCTCAACAGCATCCAGCACGAGCAGCCCGTGTACTCCATCCGCCCGGCCAAGCGCGCCCGCAAGGGCCCCAAGTCGGGCTTCAACCTCCACCTGGATCTCTCCTTCTCCGACCTGGGCGACGACACGGCCATCGCCCAGTTCTTCCGCTCCGGCGACGACGGAGCCAACAACTACAACCTGGAGACGACCGACGACGAGGACATTCAACATTCGCCTCGCCACTCCTACCCGCCCCTCCGGGTAGTCTACGAGCTCGCCGGCTCCGGCCACCCCCCTTCCTTCGACGTCGACACGTCGCAGCCCCCCGACCTGGTCAACGACACTCTCTCCGACTACGACTGCTTCTCCGAGAGCGATCTCGACGACACGCTCTCCCAGCGCGAGATGCGCCTGAGCACTGCCGACGGCCACCACGCCTCCTCGCCCTCGGACGAGACGTGGGTTGTGCTGGGTGACGACTCGTAGCAGGTCCGCCTAGGGAATCCCCCCGTGCCCCGCCGGGATTTCGAGAACAAGGACGACGCCATGTTCGCGAAACATGCGCGGCGCCGCAAACCGGACTGGTCCTCACAAGCCCAGTGTATCCCTATCTTGTACAAGAAACTACCTCTGTACTTTCTCGATCATGGACGCGGTGAAATAGATGGCGATGGACGGTTGGGACCCCCTCCTCAGCGCAGCCCTCTCTCTTGTACATGGCCTCGCACGCTCGGGCGAACTGCAGACGTCCTGGGTTGTTGCGCGGCTGGCTGGGGTATCGTGTAGCGTGTATACCACCGGGTCTCATGGGACGGCGACGCGGGCGCAGGCGGGCGTTTCAACGCCCTCGATTGTCATTTTCTTTCTTTTCTTTTTATCCTGTTCCCGGTACCGGGCGTTTTTGTCATGGGATTAGAAGTTACAACTACAGCGACGACTGCATGAATTCAATTACGAAAAATTGTGCTCCAAACTGTTTTCGATGCATTGCGTGACCGCCTGTAGGAGTGCAGAATGGGCACACAAACACGAGATTAGAGGGAATTGGCGTCATTTACTGTTGAAAGCCCGGATCGTGAGCTGCTAACTGACTCATACATGACTTCACGCGCGTCGTAACCCGCGCAATTCACTTGTACGACGGTCGACGTAAGCCCTCCGTGCGTCATGTCGGATCGTTCCCGGGCTCCGGTCCCCCCGGGACCCCGACGCCGGGCCGGGCGCCGGAGAGTTCCCGGCGACTTTCACGGCCGGCCCCACTTTTTCGAGATTCGGCGCCGACTGGGCCCCTTGGCCAGGACCGCCCGCGACCCTGATGTCCTCAAGGAATGGCGCCGTTTATTTTCTTTCCGAGCATTGCACGAGGTCTCCGGGCTCAGCAGTAGTGCGTTAGAGTCATGGCCGGCTTTGACAAATGCGATGATGCCATTCGCTGGCGTGCCTGACTATGCGGAGTCCGGCCGTGGACCTCCGGGGCCGTCGCGCGTATAAGACGGGCCGCCGTTCCTGACGATCCCTTGGTGCCTGGCTTCACCTGGTATCACTCCAGATTTACTTCCAAAATCGGATACACCTTCAAAAACGAACAATACTTCAAGTGCAAAACAAGCACAAAACACCAGCACACTCATCGCCACCACAGCAAGAAGCCATGGCACAGGTCGCAGCAGCAGCAGCCGCCCCCAGGAAGCTGTACGACGTGCTCATCGTCGGCGGCGGCCCGGCCGGCCTCTCCATGGCCGTCGGCCTCGCGCGCCAGGTCTACTCGGCCCTCGTCCTCGACTCGGGCGAGTACCGCAACGCGCGCGCCGCCCACATGCACACCGTCCCGGGCTTCGACCACGCGGACCCGGCGTCGTTCCGCGGCACGGTCCGGCGGGACCTGCGGGCGCGCTACGCGTCCGTCGAGTTTCGCGCCGCAAAGGTCACGCAGCTGCGCAGGGTGCAATCTCCCCGCGTAGGAGGCACCGTAACGGCCGATACCGCCCCCTCGGCGAAGGAGGAGGGAGAAGACGGCGCGCGGCAGCAGCAGCAGCAGCCGCAAGAACAGCAACAAGAGGAGTGGCTGTTCGAGGCGACAGACGAGCAGGGCAACGTGTACGCCGGCCGCAAGCTGGGCCTCGCGACGGGCGTGCGCGACGTGTTCCCGGCCGACGTGCCGGGCTACGAGGCGTGCTGGGGCCGCGGCGTCTTCCACTGCATGTTCTGCCACGGCTTCGAGGAGCGCGGCGCGGCGTCGGCGGGCGTGCTGGCCGGCGGCCTGCTCGCCGGGCCCGAGATGCTCGCGCACGTCACGCCCATGGTGAAGCGCCTCGCGCGGTCCGTCACCGTCTACACCAACGGCGACGAGGCGCTCGCGGAGGCGGCGCGGGCGAAGCTGCGCAGCGGCAAGATTCGCTTCGACACGCGGCGCATTGCGCGCATCGCCATGGCGGAGCACCAGAAGCAGCAGCAGCAACAACAGGAACAGGAACAGGAACAGAAAGAACAGCAAGAACAGCCGCAGTACGACGGCGGCGGCGACAGCACGGCGGTCACGTTATATTTCGAGGACGGCACGGCTGCGACGGAGGGCTTCGTGGCGAACCACCCGGCCGTGGAGCAGCGAGCGGCTGGCCTCGTGCGCGACTTGGGCCTGCAGCTGGGGCCGGCCGGGGAGGTGCTCGTCCGGGAGGGACCTGGAAACCAGGCCGCGGGCGTGGACGGGTGCTTCGTGGCCGGGGACATGGCGACGCCGATACGCACCGTCGTCAAGGCCATGGAGATGGGCACGTTTGCGGCGGCGGGCATGGTCATGACCATGAATGCGGAGTTGGATGCGCGGGACGAGCTGTAGCATGTAGGCGCGTGGATGCCGATGGACTGATAGAACGATAGACGGAGCTTGTAATAGAAAAATGACAGTCGATGATTAATGGCATGACCATTTGCACAGCGTGAACACCAAGATGTGTATTTTATTAGTTAGACGTCGTATATACGGGGGCACCTTGAAGTGCCGGAATATGTCCAGGTCATCGTCGCATCATCACATAGCGTCTCGGCATCTACACCAACACGAGCCCATCCCCAGACCCCAGCTCCGCAAAGGTGTAGTCGGGCGCAGGATCCATCCGCGCCTCCTCGTGCTCGACGGCCTCGCGCAGCGAGTAGGCCGTGCGACGGAGAAAGGGCGCGATGACGCCGCCGCCCGTCTTGACCTCGTCGTGCGTGGCGACCCAGTAGCGCGCGCCGCTCGCGGCCACGGCGCGCAGCCCGTTGAGCGCGCCGAGGTTGAGCTGCTTGGTGAGCCAGATGCGCACGTCGTGCAGGCCGTGCAGCAGGGCGAGCGTGCGCAGGCCGCTTGCCGCCGGCACGCCCACGAGGTCCTCGGCGGCGATGCCGTGCGGGGAGTACACGATGGCTTCGCCGCTGGCTGCGGCGTCTCTATCCCCTGGTGGTGGTGGTGGTGCTGCTGCTGCTGCTGGAGCTGACCTGTCGTCGAGGTCAAAGGCGATGAGGATGGCCGAGTGGTAGTACAGCGCGTTCCCGGGCGTAATGACCCTCCCGACGGCGAGCCAGCTCGGCAGCCGGCCGACTTCGGTGAGACGCTTCCACGGCACGTCGGGCCCGAGCGCGGGGATCGTGACGACGCCGTCAAAGTGTCCCCAGCTTCGGATCAGGTCCGCCGCGACGTCGCTCGCGAAGACGGGCGTGCTCGGCGGCAGCTCCTCGAGCGTAGCACGGTGGCAGTGGTCGGTGAACTCGTGCGAGACGACGACGGCGTCGATGAAGCACGGCTCGCCAACAGCATCAGCATCAGCATCTGCCGCCGTCGCCGGCGCCACCACGGGAGCACGATCACCTCCTGCGCTGGCCCGGGCCTCGACGTGACGCAGCAGGCGGCTGAGCTCGGCGATGGTGGCGACGCCCGAGGGCACGACGTGCCACTGCGTGCTGAACCACGACGCGACGTCGCTCTGCGGGCCCGCGAGCCACGGGTCGATGAGGATGTTGAAGTGGCTCCGCCCTCTCGGCGGGCGCGTCGTCGCCGCGGCCGGCCACGGGAGCTGGACGAGCCACGTCGTGTCGGCGTTGACGTGCGTGAGCAGCGGCCGTCGCGGCTCGGCGCGCAGCAGCGACGACCACTCGTCCACGCCGCGGAGTGAGAAGTGGTTGCTCCTGCTCCTGCTCCTGCTGCTGTCGGTAGTACCGCCGTCGCCGCCGCCGCCGTGGCCCCCACGGCGGACATGCGTCTTTGAGTTGCCCGGGATGGGATCCCTGACGGCGGCGTCGCTGTCGCGGTGGAGAGGGGGCGCCGCCATGATCGCGGGGAGATCGCGGCGCGGGCCTCGAGCCGGACGCGCCCGCTGTCGCACAGGGCCGGGGGTCGCAGGGCTGGCTCTCCTCTCTCGTCCTCGTCAATGGCCGTCCTGGTGCTCGGCTGCTGTTGCCTGGCCCGGTCGCACAAGATTGACCCCTGGTCTGAACTGTGGGCTGCTGTGTGGGCTGCTGCGTGGCACTCAAACGGGACCGAAGGAGTGAGGGACTGCAACCAACGTCAAGACTCGAGCAAGACTGGGGATGAGAGAGTGTGGGGAAGCACGGGGAGACCGCCGCCCCAGGCGCGAGTCCTTGACGTCGTCTATTCCGGGCTACCCGCCCGCGTTGCCCCTTTTGGATGTCAACTCCTTCGCCTCGGCCGAACTGACCCAGGGGAAGTAGCTAATGCCAGAGCCCTGCGGCGCCTCAATCTGCGCTGCAGTTATCTTGTCCTATCCTGTCGAGGAAAGTCGTGCTGACTCGCTTGAACGAGGTGCTCTTGTTCCGTTGCGACTCTCGCAAATCCTCTGGACTGATCATCGGCGATACCGCTGCGTGTAAGTGGCATGCTGCCTTGTCTTCTTGGCGGTCGTGCGAACCGCCCACCTCCCACCCAATTGCTCCAGGACGGGCGCCGACCCGGACTTTTGTTGGTTCCTAACGACCGGGCACATGCTCTGTGTACGAGTACAGTACAATCCGATGTACTAAGAGTTTTCGGTTCCGTCGGCATCGCCATCTCGGGACTGGAGTGTGACCTTTTGCAGCGCGGAATAGATGGCCCAACAGCCGGCTTTGCGTTGGGCGCATCCCCTTGTGCATTCGCAGCCACGTCGGGCGGCATGACCACCAGACATTTGACTGCATATACGTTCAGCATCTCGCCCGGACAACATCAATCGCGATTGATGCGACGACGGCGGCCAGGTTGGGCAATAAACAATGACTTCATTCCCATCTTCAGTGGATGACATCAGATGTAAAGGCTCCAGAAACTAATCAAAAAATCAACAGGTGCCGTCAGTCGTCGGGCGGCGCCTGTCACGAGGTTGATGCTACGCTAGCATTGCATTCCACACGTCAACGACCAAGAGCACCAGGCCGTAGCG
Source organism: Purpureocillium lavendulum (assembly GCA_029168975.1). Lineage (NCBI taxonomy): Eukaryota > Fungi > Ascomycota > Sordariomycetes > Hypocreales > Ophiocordycipitaceae > Purpureocillium > Purpureocillium lavendulum. Next base: position 5,707,702 of record JAQHRD010000001.1, read on the forward strand.
CCAGCTACGGCACTAACAGCCGCGCTACCTGCTGGCCCAACACCCGGAATGAGGCCTGGATGCTGTTCGTTGACGTCTATTTCCGGAGTCGTTGCCCGAGAGCTGTGGACTCTGGTCGTCACAAGTGACGGCAACAATGGATTGGAGCGCAACCGTACGGGCAGCGCTTGGCAATACCATGCCTGCGGATTGTTACTGTACAGTAGATGGCAATTGCGCACTAGACAAACCCAACGGCGACGATTTGGAATTGCCCAAAAACCGCTCATCGAGTTCCCCCGCAGACTCTGGAGCCGTGAGGCCATCAAGGAAGGGCCCACGGTTAGGTCGGCTCATGCAGCCGCTGACGGCTCTTCGCTCGAGCACGTCCCGAGGCATCGATGCCGCTGCATGTCTGACGGGACTCACGGGAGCGGACGACGACCGGGGTCCGACAGCAGCGCAGGCCAAGGCCCAAGCTACAGTAGATACGTCCGCGAGCGGGCCTTAGGGGGAGGGTCCAAGCCCAGCCAGGCGGTCCGTGTTGCTTTTTCGTGATTCGGCCACTTAAGATGACGAAATGCAGATCTTGATCACAGTTGATCTCGACCTGGCCGCGCCGCCGGGAACTGAGACATACAGCCCTTTCCAGCCTTTTCCAGCCCAGGTAGCCATGCTGGAAGCCCGTTCTTCCGGGCCTGTGAAAAGGGGGTACCCGAGTGGGTTCCGCCATTTTTGTCGCTTTGCTGCTCCTGCGGATGGATGCCTTTTTTGTGCCCGAGTTCCCCAACCTCGTTTGGTCGGGACCTTTGCCTTGCGCCACCCGTATTGCTTCACGCCCAGGGGGCCGCATGCTGCCCTGGGCTTTGACGATGTGCGTCTACTGGTACTTCGGAGAGTGTGCCAGTGTAGCTAGTTACCCCTCCGTCTTGCATGTCCGATCCGACTCCCACCCAGGTGGCGTCTGTAAACCGTGACCGGAGAAAGGCGAAGTTGCAGGCGACTAGGTTCGAGCAGCCTCCCACCGCCGCCCGCCGGTCTGCCGTGGAGACGGTCCCCTGATCGCGATCTGCCGGGAGTTGGCGCGAACCAATGGCACCAGACGAGAGTGCATATTTGTCACGGCACTCGGATGTTGGGAAGCTGTGATTCCCGGCACTAACACCCGCTTGCTGGGCGCCTTCGGTCCCCCCCCCCCCCACGGCAGCGGGCCCCGACGACGAACTCGAGCTATGCAAGCTTCTGGACAAAATAAGTGTGGGCTAGGTTGTCACTGTTCGTTCATTGCTTGACAATGGCCGATCCCAGGCTGGCCATTCACCCCCGTCTGCTACCGATTGGGAGCCGCTGTTAGCTCGATTGCCCCCCTCGGCCAAAGTCCTTGGCTCGTGAGACCATTGTAAGTCCCATCTACAAGCCCCAAGATGATCCCGTTAGCCCCCCTTCTCCCCCGGCATGGCCTGTGGCAGCCGCATGCAGTTGCGTCTCCCTTCCACCACGACCGGGCGACTGCTCATTCCTAGTGCCCGCCAAGGTCCAAGGTCGTCGCCCGCTAAGATCTGGGCAGAGGGATGTGTTGCCTCTGGACACGACGGAGATGCATGTCCCCGGAATAATAATCACGGATCCATGGGCCCCGAAAGGCTATCCATCCATCCCATAGGCGAGGAGGAGTGGCTTAATACCGGCGACCCCTTGTCGTCCATGACGGAGCACGGCCGCCTACTTGTACGCGATCTCCGGATCGACCGTGCGGCCGCCGGGTCTGCCCGCCGCCTTATAAACACCCCGGGCACCGCCATCCCTCGCAGTCCTGGTCCGCCCCCCCTGACGGCTAGACTTGCATAATCGGTGGCTCTCTCGATCACGAGCGCCAGGTTCCCACGTTTACACTCCTTGTTATTTTTCCATTGTATCTTTATCTCTTTTGTTTCTTTTTCGCATTCCAAATCGCAGGGCTTCCGGTGAAACCAGCATTCGCCATGTTCAAGGCGGCCATCTTGGCGACGCTGGCCGCGGTCGTCGCAGCCAAGAACTGCAGAAATATTAATGTGCCCATCAGCATCAGCTCTCGCAATGCCGACTTCGACGTCAAGCCGCCAGCTACCGAAATCGAGGTGACAAACTTCTTCCTCAACCTCGCCAAACAAAACTACAACTACACCGAGGCATTGCTCAAGGGGGTACGTTCCTGACATGCTCGCATCCTGGGTTGTGGTGCGACCACCCCTTTTTCCCCGGAACGGCGGCTGACGTGCATCGTGGTGTAGTACAAGACGGTCCAGTGCAACTATACGCTCGCTACGACCTACTGCGAGCCAGACGGCGGGCCCGGTGACACGATCCAAATCTTAACACACGGCGTCGGCTTCGACCGCAGCTACTGGGACTTCCCCTTCCACAACTATAACTACAGCTACGTCAATAAAGCCCTCGATCAGAAGTACTCGACCCTCTCGTGGGACCGTCTCGGCATCGGCGCCTCCTCCCACGGCGACCCCGTCAACGAGATCCAGCTCTTCCTCGAGGTCGCGGCACTGAAGGCCCTCACCGACATCGTCAAGGATGGCAAGCTCCCGGGCGTCTCGAAGAAGTACAAGCGCATGGCTCATGTCGGTCACTCGTTCGGCTCGGCCATGACGTTTGCGCTCACCGACCAATACCCCGACATCACGGACAGCATCGTCCTGACGGGCTTCAGCCAGGTGCCCACGTACATGGCCACCTTTGTGCTGGGGAGCAATTTTGCGCCGGTCAAGGAAAACCACCAGCTCAAGTATCAGTACGGAGTCGGCTACGTTGCGCCAAGGTCTTCGATTGGCGTTCATATCGACTTTTTCGGCCCCGACGACTTTGACCCCGACCTCCTCCGCGAGGCCACAAGGACGGGTCAGCCAGCGGCGGTGGGCGAATTGCTCACGGTCGGTTCAGCTGGCATGACGAGCAAATTTGCTGGCTCGGTCTACATCATCACTGGAGGTATGTGTGCCTTTTTCGCTATTTTTCGCTAGAAGAAAGGCTCGGAGTGCTAACGACCTGACCACAGACCGCGATGTGCCGTTTTGCGGTGGCGACTGCACCAACACCAAGCCCCTCGCGGCGATGAACATCACCGAACCCTACCCCAACCTTCTCGCCATGTCCAAGGCCAACTTCAAGAATGCCAAGGCGTTCAACGCCACCGTCGTACCCAAGAGCGGGCACGGCCTTAACTTCAACTACGGCTCGGCGTTTACCTACAAGTCCATTCTCGACTTCCTTCGAGCTGAGCTGTAGAGAGACCTAACACTACGAAAAATTGTGCGCCTTCATGGGATCCCTGTCTGATTGCGTGTGTCACGCCTGGAGCGGCCGAATCCGCCTCCGATCGCCAGATTGCTCGCTCACATTTCCACGTTGAGACTTTTCCCAAGCAACAGACTTGGCAAGAGGAGATGGGTCAAACAGAGAATCGCGCGCGCCCCGATTTCTTGTACATAGCTTCAATTGCAGCGCGTAAAACAAAGACCTACATTTCTTTTTTCTTCTTCTTCCCACCAGCCACTGATCTGGTAAATGTTGGGAGATGTGACAAAAACTGTTCATCAGGCCGGGGTCCTTCGCACAGGTCTTATTGATGTCGTCTCACCTTTTGCTTTTTCGGTTCAGTTCGGCCGCGGTTCGCCCCCAACAGACAAACCCCCGGGCCAAGGCCCGTTCCACTCCAGAAAAACTCCGACAAGCGAGGTTGGGCTTTGTGCACATGGTCTTACGCACGCGGAGCGATGAAACCTCGGCTGGGAGACAGTGCTCGCCCCAACTTGAGACACGCATGGCAAACGGTTTCACAATCGGGTGGCGTTTGTCCCCTTTGGCTGCGGGGAAGGCACGTTTCTTCTGCTCTTTGTTTCTCCCCGTTTGTCGGTACCGATGCCGTGTAACATACACTCTGTGAACGAGATGACGAACAGCGAGAGCTTCCACACCTGTCTTGCCTCCAGTCTGCTATTCCGGGGCAGGACGTTGGTTCTGCCGTGATGGAGTCATGTGACGCCCAGAATTCAGCGGCAATAACCGTGTTGGAAACATGAAAACTCGGTGGAGAGTGGAGACAACGTAGTTCATCATGTCGGCAGAGCGGCAAGTCGGCACAGCCTGCTGTCGAAGTTCGTTTGCATTTAGTGGCCAATGCCCCTGCTCGCAGTGGTCAACGAGTCTCAGCCACTTTTACTTGGGACAAGGTCACTTTACCGTCGCTAGCATTCACGGCACTCGTCGTCTACGAATTAATCTGGATCGCGACGACAATCTGTGACTGGACGGAATGCCGCCATCCAGTATGTACAACCATATCTGTACTGGAGGCAGGAGCCTTGAGCGAGTTAGACACCCCAAGATGGTGTTTGCACGTGGTGTGTATGACGCCAATGCCACGAGAATTTCGAGGGACATCAGGCAACCGGTGTGCGTGTAGGCCTCAGGTCTTCTGCCGTGTTGTTCACGATGGGAAGGTCGGACAGCACTCTGCTTTGGTACATTTAGACGTATGTGGCACTCACCAACCTGGGCTGGACGCGGAGGGCAGCGCCATCAGCATCCAGCCGCGTACAGTACCACAAAAGCACCAGACGTTTGCGAATTTTCTATTTCCTCGATCTCACACTGGAGCCTGCGTACATATCAGCTCCATGCAGCGGCCATTAATACGCCGTGGCAGGTAAAATAAAGGGGCAGACCTGTGCACAACGACCAGATGAACGTGTAATTACGATGGATACTACAGGTTGCTGTTACCCAGACAGGTCGTCTAATGGAAGACAAAAGAGTACTATGAGGTGTAAACGAATGCTTACGGGGCCCGGAGTCATTTTTTACCACTTATTGTTTTCCAAGAGTGTACTCGTGTCGCCAAGAAGCGCTCTCCAGGTGTCAATCATACGAAAACTCGGCGGCACCAGGGCCTGGTCTGCTTGTCGCAGGCCGCACTCAAACGACAGTTTTCGAGGCGCAAGTGTGTTGCGTGTTTGCAATTTTAAGTCACCTGAGGAAGCAGAGCCGAGACTAACAAAGAGTGACAGACAAGGGTTGGACATTAACTGGCGCGGTTCGCGATACTCGCACGCTCAGACATGCCAAGTGATACCACAAACCTACCGAATAGAAGTCTCTGGATATAGATTGCCACAAGAATACAGTCATCTGTCCGGGCAGTTGGAGATCAATTACTATGCTACTCTAAGCGCTGACTTGTGCCAATGTTGGGGCTGGAAGCAGTGGTGTGAAACCAGACCCGTGCACACATACTGCTGGCCTCATTGTCGCAGCATGCCCTTTATCGCATTGAATTTCCTTGGTCGTGCCGCTGGGTGGCTTACAGAGCCGTCTCTGAATTGCTGGATCAAATTTGATGTGTGTACGTGGTGTTACGTTGAATCCGCGTCGTGGCAGTGTTGTCTCAGTCAGTACATGTATGTACCATTTGATCAGACTCGAGCTAAAACCTGGTAACAGTGACCATCTTGAAGCGATTCTCCGACTCTATTGTAGGAGGCCCAATATTGTGCACAGTCGCGCATATCTACATCTGGGTCGGCGCCACTCCGACAGCATAGAGTGCTAACACCCAGCCGTAATTCAGGCCAGCTCAGTCCCGGAACAGCCACTGAGAGAAGTGAGGTCGCTGGCCTATGTCACATGCAGTTGCCAAGACGTCATGGCTGTGCCAGTCGTGGCTGCTGCGCCATTAGCGGTTATGGCGGTTATGTGATGCACATGGTGACTATCTTGACGATAGTAGCTTGCCTTCCCATCATGTCAGGCCGTGTGGAAATACGCATCCTACGAATATGTACGTGAAGACTCTAAAACTTTCATTGCCAAGATACATTATAGAAGCGGTTGTTGCTAGCAGTAACCTATGATTCGTTGGCGATCTGCATACCGAAGAGATAGCGGTTAACTAGGCGGAGGCACATCATTGATGGGTGACAGAAGTGTAGCAGTAACGGAAGTGTATTATGGGATTCTTCATATGGTACCTGCCATTATCCAGCCCAAGAACTCTGTTAGAGCAAGGCCCTGTATGGTGCCTGACTGAAACTTCGAGACAGGGGTACAGAGCAAGGAGAAGCAGACGATACATCGATTCGGTGTGTAAATTTGCCGCACCCTCGTCAGGTAAATCTTCAACCTAACGGCATGGAAACCTTGGGGCCCATAGAATTTGGCTCACAAAGGGGCGTCTGTTCAATGTCGGTAGGGTGACTCACGTTGACATGATCCCTGGTGCATGTACAATACAGTCTGCGTACGGTGCATGCGGAACACATGAAAACGGCATGTGCCGTATAGACGACCTCTGAACGTAAGAAAGCCCAAAGTGCGTCTCTCTAGTACGCGTGATCTACATGCAGTTCGAGCCCTCCGCAGGACGTCTCGTATGCGAGTGATTTGCCGGCCATGATCGATTAAAGTCGGTCAGGCCTTGCACTCGATGTTGGCTGCAGGTCTCAGAAGGTCCCTAGAATCTTCGGAAGCACCAACATGGCAGATTGATCGCTTGACGTGGCCGCGGGGGTCGGCATCCAAAAGGGAGGCGCGGCCAACACTCCGTTCACGGTGCCGGGTGTAATTGGGCCGTTGCTTCGCTGCCAGCCACGTGGCACACGTCATGAGGGGTCCTTGAGGATCGGGCCAACAGGCCAGACAGGGAAAGGAATGGTGAATTGGGATTTCTTAGCAGCTCCAATACAGTAAAAATCCCGAGTTTGGGGCTGCAAAGGTCTTGCATACTGCTGTGAACATGGCTCTGGGGGACAAAGGCCGTGCCGGTCGTCACCGGGATGGAGATACACGAACGTGTAGTAACAGCAGGACCGCTTCAGGTTGGTGCCTACTTGGTAGCCTGGCAACTTCAACCGGCCTTAGGACATACTTGACGGCAGAGTATTCCTCGGCCGCTGTTTGTGAGAAGGGAGTGTGACGCTTTGGCTGTCTCGTTCATGTTATCAAATCAAACCCCAGATATGTGCTGCTGAGAAGCTCAACGATAATCCACATGCAGTCGAGAGGGCACATATGGCGCGCTCCCTTGCTTAGCATGTCCTGTTGGCAGTTGGCGGCGCACACACATGCACATGCCAGTGGTGGATCACCGTCTGGTGCCACGTTGTTAGGTCCCTGGATCTAGAACGCCGAGGACTTTTTGATATCACACGTCGACCAACGACGACAATGGCCGCCGGCGGTCAATGGGCAATATACACAGCTCACAGGCCCGCATTGAGCACACATGCAGCAGAGAGTCCACATCACATAGGTGACCACCAGACTGTTGTCAATGTTACCTGGGCGTGAATATTGAAAGGGGCATGCGCCCCTGTGTTGGTGGTGCTGCAGATGATGAGTCTTTGCCAACCTGCATCAGGCCCAGGGTTCCTTGCTCGTTCTTTTACCGCAACATGACAGCACAGGAACACTTGACGGCCGGCAGTTGCCGCCCTCACCGTGACCGTCTGGTGTTCCCAGGTGGCGCGGCAAGGCATCCCGTGTGAGCTGTCTCGTACGTACGCAACGCGCATACCATCTATGACAGGTCAACTCCAGCGTTTTTTTATCCCCCCTGGTGCCCAGCCACGGACACGACGTCGTTGTTACATTCCGGCCTGCCGCGGACTCGGTCTCAACACCGCGTCAAGTGGATTAGCTCGCGCCTCAAGCAGGAGACGTCGAATAAGACGGCCCCGTTGGCGCATAATAACGTCGAGCATCTGCAGAGTGTTCTGCCCTGTCACTTGACCCATGCCCTCGGTGGTCGACGTCCCGTCAGGTCGTGACACCGTTCAGCCCTCGATACTTGATGTGCCCACAACCGGGTACGTCAAGTCTCAACTCCCGGTCACGCGGCCTGTGAAGTTGGCATTTTTTGATACGGCACATTACAGTACCCTGTGCTGCCGGGGCGTCCACCGCAATGTGAAGGAAGCCGTTGCTCGCTCACTGCATGTGCCTGTGTTCGTCGCCCGACAAGATGTCACGCAGCACAGTGCACGCCGCCGCCCCTGGTGACGAGCCAGGCCCCCTTTTATACCGGCCTGCGTGTTGCTTGGTCGGCTCACGGCGCACGGCTCACCAGCCGCAGCCGCAGCCGCACCTCCAAGTCCATTGTGCTATCGTGCTACCGTGCTACGTATCGCGGAAATTTTTAAAGTTTCCCAGCCGGGGTCGCACACCCATCAGCCTTGTCATCACGGCTGATGTGGCAGATACATCTCGTCAGCCGCTCCCTTGCCGGCACGGGTGTCACACGCAGAGACGTCACTGCCGGCACCAGAGAACCTGGAAGGCCCGGGGCTGCTGCTGTCGTGAATGGCACCAGTACCTTACCTTAGGCGCCTAATAACTACTTAACTACCTTACCCAACAACACCATGCAGATTTGGGCGGGATTCATTCCACAAGCGGCGGCTGACGGGCAAGGCAAAGACGGCGCCTGTGTTGTTGTAGTCAAGTTACCCCTTTTGACCGTTGTAATCTGTCGTTCGCGCCGTGCCATGCCGCCGTCGTCGCACAGCGTTACCTAGCTTCCGGGGCCCCCGTGTGGCGCCCCGTCCAGCGAGCCGACTGGCCGCGCCGCCGCGCCGAAACGTCTTGTACCACCAGACAGGGCGATCGGAACAGGGCACCGCCAGACCTGTAGACGTCGGGATGACCAACTGCAACCGCTCGGAGATATGGCCTCGCGCGCAATGTCGTGCAGATGGAGAAGCCACACAGCCAGACCACACAAACAAAAAAAAAAAAAAAATAACCAAGCCGTCCGGGCGTTGCATCAGATGTAGTTATGTGGTGGACCAGACCCAGCCAGGCCCGAGCTCTGCGCCCATTTTCTTCACCGGTTGCGACACACCGGTTACGGTACCCTGTCGGCGTTAGCCACCCAGGGCACCTCAGTGACCTCACCTTTCCTACCTGTAAGCTGCCCTCTCGTCGTCGCACGCTGGCAGCGGGCACCTAGGCAGCGTTCGGCTAAATGGCCGAGGGGCGGGAGGCACTTGGCATTGGCATTGGATTGGATTGCTTTCACGCCCTTTTTCGGGGTCCCGCCATGGGGAGGGCCGCGGCCGCAGCGGGGCGGGCATGGGCTGGCTGGGGAGGTGTACTTCCAGGTTCGTACGGGTACTCGTACAGTGCATGCATGTATGTAAGGCAGGTAATAATAAGGTACGTATGAAGGTGGTGGGAACTAAAGTTCGTCCACGTCCCGCAAAGGGAGCCTAGAAGGTGAGCTAACGAACCTCCGGTCTGTGCAGGCCGAACGGGCATCATTGTAATAAATGCAACCTCAAAAGTCGCATCGCGTGCGCATTGTCTGACGCTCGCCTCGCCCCACGCGCGCGCCATCGACTTGCCCTCCCTCCCCAGCTGCTGCTGCGACGACGAGCCGCACGCGAGCAGGCACGCATCGATCACAGACAGACCCGACACACACGCGCGCCCTCCCTCCATCCTTGGCCCCTTTGACGATTTGTTGAAGCCCCGGCGGCGATGGGGTTCTTCTTCAAGTCCAGGCGGCGGGGTGCCGATACGCCCCCGTCGTCATGGCCGATAGCCTCTGATTCCTCTCCGCCGGCCTACGACGACGACGACAATGCGCCTCGTCGCGATGCCACCGAGACGACGCCCCTGCTCAACGGCGGCCAGCTCGCGCCCGACGGCGACACTGAAGCCGCGTCTCTGCTGGTGGTGCGCACACGCAAGGACGACGACGAGGACGAGTCGATCGCCAGCAGCAGCAGCAGCGGCGGCGGCGCGTCGACGTTGGAGGACGACCAAGCGGACCACCAGCAGCAGCGCAAGCAGAACCAGAAGAAGAAGAAGAAGTCGCCGTCATCCTCGTCGTCGTCCAGCAGCAGCAGCAGCAGCAGCAGCAGGATACCTAGGCTGCAAATCTTCCTCCTGTGCTACGCACGCGTCATGGAGCCCATCGCCTTTTTCTCCATCTTCCCCTTCATCGCGCAGATGGTCCAGCGCAACGGCCAGCTGCCCAAGTCGGACGTCGGCTTCTACAGCGGCCTCATCGAGAGCATCTTCTCGGCGACGCAGATGGTCGTCCTCATCTCGTGGGGCCGCCTCGCCGACCGCGTCGGCCGCAAGCCCATCCTCCTCTACAGCCTCGTCGGCATGACCGTCGGCCCCGCCCTCTTCGGCGTCGCCCGCACCATCTGGCAGATGATCCTGTTCCGCAGCCTCGCCGGCGTCTTCTCCGGCTCGAGCCTCATCATCCGCACCATGATGGGCGACCACAGCACCCCCGACACCCAGGCCGTCATCTTCAGCTGGTTCGCCTTTGCCGGCAACGTCGGCATCTGCCTCGGCCCCATCATCGGCGGCGCCCTCGCCGACCCCGTCGAGCAGTACCCGGGCCTCTTTGGCGGCGTCGCCTTCTTCAGGGACTACCCGTACGCCCTGCCGGGATTCGTCGTCGGCGCCATCAGCGCCACGGGTGCCCTCACCTCGTTGCTCTTCCTCGAGGAGACGCTCAAGAAGAACAAGACCGTCGCGAGCAGAGGAGGAGACGACGATGGCGGCGCACACGACGCCGACCAAGACGACGAGCCCAGTGCCCCCGCCGCCGACATGTCGCTGTGGCAGCTCACGAGGGCGCCCAACGTCTCCATCGTGCTGTGGACGTACGGGCACGTCATGCTCCTCGCCTTCGCCTTCACCGCCATCCTCCCCGTCGCCCTGTACACGCCCGTCTCGCTCGGCGGCATGGGCTGCAACTCGTTCCAGATCTCGCTCTACATGGCCGCCCAGGGCGGCAGCCAGGCCCTGTGGCTGCTGCTCGCCTTCCCCTGGCTGCAGCGCCGCATGGGCACGAGGGGCGTCCTGCGCCTCTGCGTCATCGCCTACCCCTTCTTCTTCGTCGGCTACATCGTCATGAACGCCCTGCTGCGGAGCCACACCGACGCCGCCATGCTCTGGTTCTGGATCCTCGGCGCCGCCGTCGTCTTCGTCGGCCCCGGCGTGTCCATGTCCTTTACCGCCGTCCAGCTGCTGCTCAACGATGTCGCCCCCGACCCCCATCTCCTCGGCACCCTCAACGCCATTGCGCTGACGTGCACGAGCGCGATCCGCTCCGTGGCGCCCGGCGTGTCGACCGCCATCTACGCGGTTGGTGTGCGGAACCAGATCTTCTACGGGCACCTGGCCTGGGTGCTACTGGTACCCATCTCGGCATCCTTGATATTTGTGCTGAAGCGCTTGCCAAACGATAAGCGATAGCGAATACGGAAGTGCATTCATTGCCTCATGACATGATACAACGGGAGAAGAGGCCGATGAGCCCTTTCCGCCAGGACGGCGGTCCAACACGTCACACTCCATACCCAGGAGGAAGGAAAAAAGTTGAGGCATCTTCAGCTCTGATTATGACTGGAGATGGCATGGGCCCGGTGTCTCTAAATATACACGCCCATAGTTCTTATAAAGTCCATCGCTCCAACTTGGCAAATACGTAACGCCGCCAGCCCAATTTTTTTGTTATCCCATGATGCTTTGACGCAAGAAGATTCCGAATAAGAGATACAGTCTCCCGCATCTTGATGCAGCTGCGTACGGCTCAGACGTTGTGATCCCCATGCACGCTGGTCGCGCCGCTGTTGTTGGCCGTTCCCTTGACGCCCAACTTCCTCCACTCGAAGGCCTTGACGGACTTGGTCTTGATGGCGTCGCGAAGCTGGTCCTCGGAGCGGTGCATCCAGACGTCGACGGGAGCGGTGCTGATGGGGTAGAGGGGCAAGTTGGTGGGGCGGAACAAGAAGCCCTCGGGATCCTGCTTGTTGTACGCGGCGATTATGTCCATGTCCGAGGCGATCTGCTCGCAGTAGCTGTCGAGAGGCAGGTCGTTGACGTCCTGACCGAAGGGGTTCTCGATCTCGCGGCCGATGAAGAGAAGGCCGAGGATGATGAAGCTGGCGCCGATGGTGGCGGGAATGGCGATCCAGCCGAGCAGCTTGACGAGCTGGAAAGGCAGGACGGCCACGTAGAGCCAGGTGATCTGCGCGATGGCGATGGTGTATGCGATCGGCAGGGGGGTGCAGAGGACGCGCTCGGTGCCGGTGAGGGCGTCGTTGAGAACCGACAGGTTGTTGTAGGCCAGCGTCTGCTGCATGGGCACGCGAAGCTGGTCGTTGCGGACGAGCATGTCGATGGTGACGGCGATGTGGTTGAGGATCTCGAGCGGCAGGTTGCCCAGCGGTTGCGTCGCACGCTTGAGCGTCTTGCGCGGGTTGCTGGCGGCAAAGGAGACGCCGAGGTACTCGCCGACCTCGCGGAAGAACTTCTTCTTGCGGCCATCCACGGCTTCAGGGCCGGCCGTCTCTGTAGCAGCGCGGGCAAAGGTGTCGAGGTGGGCAATGAGGTGCTGCAGGTCCGGGTAGGCCGTGTAGGGCTCGAAGCGAAGGCTGTGCTTCAGCGAGACGGCAAAGGCGACAATGAGGTTCATGGCGCTGAGCTTGCGAAGCATCTGCTCGCGGGGGTCCTGGTCGTCACGCTCGGCGGCGTGGATCCAGAAGACGCGGCCAAGGATCTGCGACGACTGGACGACCGAGGCCCAGTACTTGCGGCCCTCGGCGTAGCGCTCGTAGGCCGTCGAGTTGCGGAACGACAGGCCCAAACCGACGACGAAACCGAGGACGGTGAGGAGAACCGAGTTGATGCCGAGGTCGTGAACGAGCTGGGAGATGGCGGTGATAGCGCTGGCCCAGAGGCTCACGAAGAAGAGCGGCAGGATGAGCTTGGGCAGGATGCTGCCATGCATCTGCATGAAGATGGGCCACTTGGAGTGCTTCTGGATGTCACGGGGGCCGGTGAAGTAGTCGTCGAGGTCGAGCGAGGCATGACGGCGGGTCAGCAAGGGCGGTGGCGGCCCGGTCGCGATAGGCGAGGAGAGCGTCTGGACATGCTGAATCTGCGTCGGAATGTCGAGCGGCTTCGGCTTCTCGGAGTTGCCCTGATGGTGCAGATCGGGCATGCCGCCTTCTTCAGCCATGTTGGGCAGATGGTAGTAGCTTGGGTAGGAGAAGAAATAGACGAGTGATGGAGATGGTTGCGTGAAGAAGGACGGACGGAATTGCAGCGCAGCTGAATGAGAGTCGAGTCGAGTCGAGTCGAGACGGGAGCAGGAGATGGACTGCACAGGACGGAAGAAAGGAAGGAAGGAGCTGGCAGCCTCGGGTAATAGGTAGATTGGAACGGCAGGGAAGGTCCGGCCGCGCAAGATATAGTATCGAGATTAAGTTGACGTGGTGGCAACGAACGTGGCGGCGGCAGCTGGCCCGATTGACGGCAAACAAACAGCGGACGCAACAGAGAGAGGAGCGAAAGTGATGAAGGTCTTTACAGATCAGGAAGCAACGCGTCGAGGAAAAAGGGACCGGGTAGGAAAAAAGAGTTGACTCGACAGCCCCAGAGTCTCACGGACCAACGACATCTTCAGGCCCCCCATCCGGGCCGGGGCACTATTAATAAGAATAAGAATGTGGCGGACCGCCACGAGGACAGGGGGGGATGGCACTCGAGGGGAAAGCTGGCGACGGCTGGTTATGGCTGGCTTTGGCTGGCACAGCTGGCACAGCTGGGGGCGCGCGAGGCCGTCGATTGGGTCTCGCGAGACTACCGAGGGGGGCGGCGAGGCGCAAGCCTTTGTTTCGAGTCCCGACTTTCTCGACCCGCCGCAGCTGGGATGCGGCACGAATGGGATGGATTTCGGTGGGACGGGCAAGACGGGGATGGAGACTCGCGAGGCATGATGGAGACGGGGGGGGAACGTCGATGGTCGTCGGCGCTTTTGCCTCAGCACGGGCGCTGCGGACTGCCGACGTTGGGGGCGCTTTGGGGGAGGGGGCCCGCCAGACGGCGTCTACCTCGAAATTGTATCCGACGCGCGACGCGAGCGTTTGCTCGTATAGCTCATCTCGACACTACATGGCCATGGATGACGGAGCATCCATCGTCGTGCGACAGACATGTCGTCGAGCCGGCCATCCACCGCCACAGCCTCGACAGTGTCTCACCTCGGCCGCTGACTGCAGAAAAGAGCCAAAGGCGCGGCGACGGCGGCGACGGAGCAAAAGAAGGACACGAAGAACAGAGGAGAAAAGGGATGGAAAAATGGATGCTCCACCGCGCGCACAACCTGCCAGGACCGGACCCGCCTGCAGCCAAGGCGAAACAAGCCTCAGCCCCTGACCAGAGACCCCTGCCTGGCCGGTGCCCCGTAACTGCTCGGCCCAGCCCGTTCTAGCTGCTCCACCTGTAACCATTCAACGGTGAGAGGCGTGAGAAAGTCGACCCCCTTCCTAGGTTGGCTCTGCTTCGTCCGGCATCCCGGCTATGTTGCTGCTTATTAGCTCTGACGGTTCTGCAGGAGAAACACACCGGGGGGGGCGAGGAGGTGAAGCAATCGCCAACCCCCCGAGAGGATTGGATGGAGATGGGAACAGAAAAGCAAGCGACGCATGGGTGATGATGATGAAGGGGATTCCCATCCTCGCCCATCCAAGCAAGCATGTGAGCGAGTAGGCAAACTAATGCAAGCAGGCAGCCCGCCCGCTCCACCAACCGGCAGGGCAGGGCGCGAAGGGGCTCCATTCAATGCTTGTTTGCCTGATTACGCGGCGGCGCAGCAGCAGCAGCAGCAGCAGCAGCATGGCCGGGCAGCCAGCCAGTCTCATTTTTCGCCTGCCTGCCTACTTGCCTGTCTGCCTCCATGCAAAACAACAAGTCAACCCCCCAAAAACCCTTGCTTCCCTTCACGCACCCACCCACCAGAACACAGAAGCCCCCTCCCCCTGGCCGGGGCGGAGGCGGCGACGGCAGCGGAACCCGCGCCCTCCTCGGCCATGACATTGAGCCCAGAACGGCCGAGTCGGAGCCGCCGCCGGCTGTTCTGGTGGATTTGCCGAACGAAGGGGGGCAGGCAGGGCTCAGGGGGGCGGCCAACATGCAGGGGGAGGGAGCTGGCTGATGGTGTGGTTGGGAACTTGGGGGGTCTGCCATGTGGCATGCTGTGTGACGACCGTTGCAGCTCCGGCGCCGCACCTCTCTGTCTGTCAAGACGGTTTGTGGCTGAAGGCGGCGAACCGGCAAGACCAGACTCTTCTGGGTGGCGGCCAACTGCATCTGATGCCAGCGCCCGACATGTGTGGATGCATTGCTGCTGTTGGGCAGGCGACGACGACACCGCCGGCTGATGTACAGTATTGTGCTCGTGAACAAACCAGCCCTAATGTTCGTTCGTTCGGCATTGCCTGGACTGTGCCGCTCACGATCTGTCCCGCGCTGCCCCCAGAACGGGCCGCAACGATCGTGGCACAGTCCAGCCCGGACGGAGCACTGGAACGCTCGTGTTGGCCCGATCCGCGCACGGATACACCCCTTGTTGGGCATTGTCGTTTGTCGCTCGGGCAGGAAGCCTGCGTGTGGTGGCCGTCGAACGACAAACGGCCAGCCAGACTCTTGCCGTTACCGACCAACGGCCACTTCGGGCAACGACATCACTAGAGACGGCACATGCAAAGCTCTGTCGAAAAGGGTTTATTCACGAGAAAATCTGGCCGTCCACGTCTACAGCTGCTGAGAGTTCCTTCGTATGGGCCTCTAGCTCGCCGCCTGTCCCTCAGTCCAGTCCCGATGAAACGCCCTTTGCAACCTGCTTCCCGTGTCCCGTGGGCACATCAATCTCTCTTGCCCTGTGCCGTGCCGTACCATATTTCGCCATGCCAGCCTGGTGCTCCGCCGTGGCCTTTCGGGCCTGTCATCCGCAACGCCCACCCCAGGGCTGACCTCCGTCGAAGGTTATCATTTGCGCTGGATGGCGTCCAAATACACGTCAAATTGCTTCTGCATGAGCTCCCAGAGTTTCTTCTGCTCACCGAGAACGTCCTCGGTGTGTCGCTGCTGGCTGTCCAGAACGTCTCGATTCTGCCGGGTCATCTCGCACAGCAGCTGGTCCATCTGCAGCGGCGTCTGGTCCAGGACTGCTTCGGCGCTGCGCGTGGTCGCGTTGAGGATCTGCGCCGTCTGACGCGTGAACTCTTGGATGACTCGATCCGCATTCTTGGTGATTTCGCTAGTGAGCTTGTCCGTTTGTCGTTTGGTCTCGTTGACCACGTCGTCGAGGCGTTTGTCGAGCTGCCACTGGCGGGCCTCGAGCTTCGCGAGTTCGACCTTCCAGTCGACGTCGGCGGCAGTCGTCTCCGCCACAGCGCTGGCCGAGCTGCTCTCTGTCTGCTCAGCGTCTATTTCGCTGAGGCTAGTGCTGGTGTCTCGCGACGTGGAGGGTTGTTCGGTGCTCTCCTCCGGTGTGTCGGCTCGCGGGGCAGCGGTTGTCTCGGTTGACTCCTCGGCGGCCACGTCGTCGTCGAGGCCCATTTCCTGATATACCAGTCCCTCCTTGTAGGATATGGACGGTCGAGGTCTCATGGAGCGCGAGACGCCGGAGGACATTTGGCCACGCTCCTGAGGATCGGGCGAACCAGCTTCGGCCTCCTTAGCCATGCTGCGCGCCGCTGGCCACATGTCTGTCTCGAGGTTCATCTCAGGGTTCGCTTGCGCGACCTTTGCTGCCAAGGTGAGCTTTTTGAGCCTCGTGTATCCAAACCGGGTGCGGAGGAATACAAAGGCAATCCAGCTTCCGGTGCGCCTGGCCTGTTCAGCCAGCTGATATCTCGCCGGGGACACGTCGAGTCCTTCGTCTCGGAGCTTTGGCACGAGAGAGAACTACTCGTCTCGGTCGGATGCTGCGAGCTCAGAGCCGATCCTGTCCCACAGAGTTTTAACTTCCCAGTACCACCGCACGTCCCAGTCCTTTTCGGACTCGCAGGGCGGGTAGCGTACGTTACCAGCTTCCACCATGTCGTCGCTGCGTTGCACCGGACGCTGTTGCATGTAGTGGTGGTGGTGGTGGTGGTGGCTGCTGTGCCGTGCACGTTCAAAACAAACGCAGAGATGAGAAAATTTGGAAGGGGCGAGAAGAGGAGTAAACAAGGTGGCGCCGGGTTAGGGCTCGTGCTGTGAAAGCCCGAGGCAAGCTTCGTTGCCGTGGCCACCTGGTGCGAGGAACCTGTTCAGGGCTGCTTCGTTGCCGAGTGCGAGGCAGCCAGTCACTGTTGCGAGGGTCACCTTAGCTACACTACCCGCGCACAAAGCGATCATGATTTTCGCACCGTGATTTGAGGGTAATATCGGCGTCTTTGGGCCGTAGACAAGCCAGACTGAAGAACACCCATGCATCCACGCAAGCCCAAGCCGACATATCGTTCCCTCCAACCACATCAGAATCATAAACCCTCCAGAATCAACCACTTCTGGCCTCCGTATTCTTGCCTCCAACAGCTCTCGAGGTGCAACCTGCTTTCTAATTCCATCCCGCGTGACTTCGTTCCGTCAAGCTCTCTCATAAATCGGGCACGGTCCATGGCAGAAAGCCTGGCACCTGGCCGAAGCGTAAAATCGACATGTTTCGTCTATTCCTCCGAAGAGGTGTCGAAGAGCATCTGCGAGTGCTTTCGTAGGAGCTCGCCCTGCTCGCCCTGCTTTCGCTGGAGAGCTCGAATATCACTGGCCTGCCTGGCCAGGTACTTTTCAGTTTGGAGCTTGTTCTTCGTGACGTGTGCTTCCAGGCGCGCCTGCTCCTCTTGCTGACCATTGACCCTGGGGGCCATCTTCTCGTCAATCACGGAGAGTATTTTGTGAAACAGATTGTCCTCAATTACATTAACCTGCGCCTTGAGGTCCTCGAGCTCTTCCGTTACTGAGTATGAGTCCATCGGCTGAGCCACCTTGTTCTCCAAGGCGGTGACTCTGGCTTTGATGTCAAGCACTTCCTGCTGGATCGCCGTGACTTTATTGCGGAGCTCGGGCAAGCTTTCGAAATCAGAGTCAGAGTTGTGCGTGAGGGGGGAACTCTGCTCGGAAGGAATATGGCCGTGGTAAAATGGGATCCGAGGGCGTGCCATGCCGAAGGCTCGACGTTTTGTGTTCGAGATGCCTCGCAGATCGAGGGGGGCAGGGCGGCTGGGTCCTGGGGATCGCTTGCGTTTGGTAGCCCGAGTGGGTGGGCTGTCGTACTCCCCATCGTAGAGATTTGGGTCATAGAATCCGTATGGAGGCAGCAACGGATCGGAAGCGACAATACATGGTGTCGCGGGGTCATAGTTATCAAAGTCCGAGGAGTAGCCTGGAGTCTCGGGCTGGTTCTCCCCCTGTGTCATGGGAGTGGAATTATCTTCATGGCGATAATAGCCATTGTCATCGGCAGGGCTGGGGGTCTCTGGCTCGCAGAATCCGAGCTGCTCGCGGGACGGCGGGATGAATGCAAGCGGCGAGAGGTTATATCCCGGCTCCGTAAAGATCTCGACTTTGCGTCAGATTAGCAACCGAGTCAACAGCGACATCAATCACGATCAAGGGCAAATTACTGCTGTAGAGCGACGAAATCAAGTCGTTCTCGAGGTCGGTGAACGGGTGGCACAATGCTACGGCAGTGCTGGCGGGGTCGCTCTCGAGGGCCGCGTAGCCAAACATGATGCGTAGGAAAACGTAAGATAGCCAGTCGCCCTGGGCAGCATGCTTATATATGGGATGATCTCTGGGCTTGAGATCTCCGTCGGTCGAAAGTCCGCGAGCGGCAACGGGCATCTTGCGGACGAGCTGGTACCACTCAGCAACGTCCTGGGCCGTCATGAAGCCGCAGATTTCTTCAAAGGCAGACTCGACATTGTCGTGCCACTTGCGTTCCACGCTCGAGGTACCCGTGTACTCGGGATAGGTAGACATCCTGGGCGGGATGGGGTATGTGAGGGTAGAAAGCTTGTGTAGGGTTTTGCTCGTGTACTGATATGGTGGAATGCTGGGTCTCTCGTCATGCAGCGTGTGGTTGTGTGAGAAGTAAAAAGCGGGGGAAGAGAGTGCAGACGGACATTCACAGAGGATTTGAACAGTTCAAGCTCATTGGCACACCCAGGGGGCCCTCAGCAACAAGAGCACATGCAAGCCGCCAGGTGCAGCGCAGCTGGCGCCAGACCCCACGTGCCACACTGAACAGACCTGGGGGACGGCGTCAAGGCCAGCCCAGGGTTCTCGATGGGGCTGGTAATTTTGCAAGTGCCCAGTTTTTCTCATGCGCGCGCGAGGGTGTTCATGATGTGTTTGGGACCGCCCACCAACGCACTCGATGATGCCGGCGGAGCATTAGAGTGGGATGCATTTATCGTTAAGCCGCGGTGTCGTCGCTACTAACCACAAGGCTACCAAGTCGTCTATCCATAGCTTTCATTTATGTTCATTAGGTATATACAGTGAACTTTGCATCTATACAATTTCCGCTCTCATCTTGACCAGGCGATGGTGGTTGGCCGCTTCACTGTTGACATGGCGTTGTTGGTCCAGGCTCATGCTGATATTCGAACACATAAATCTTTATGAATTCCCCATTCAGCACGAGCTACGTTACCTACCGTTTGTGGCCTTGCGGCCACACCTTCCGGATCTGGCGATGCGGGCCACAACGGCAAGTCTCACCAGCATGTCCCAACGCAGCAAAAAGGCCGCCCCGGACTCGGACCAGCCCAATGATTAAGAGAAAAAAACGAAAACACCACATGCAATGGTGATGATGACCGCCCAAAGCCCCACGAAAAAAAAAATAACGCCCATCAAGGTGTAACCCATGTCCCGCCGGATGTGTCTCTCCCGAAGATGTGATAAAAGACTTGTCGCCACCAAATAAGGGATGACGAGGGGGAAAAGAAAAAACGAAAAGATAAGAGGAAAGGAAAGCTCGCGGCATCAAGCTATAGGAATCGACAGAGGCATGCTCAGTCCACAACCATCGCGGTGGCAGCGGAGGCGCCCTCGTCGCCATTCAAGAGAGTTCGAAGGTGTTGTTCGGCGACGGCGACCTGGTCAGGCTCCGGACGGCCAGCAACGCTTTCAGCAAGCGACTGAACCTCCTCTCCCAAACGACGTAGGGTGTCGCGACGTCTATCTAGAAGTCGGGATGGGTCTCGAGCCTGGTTCATCATGGCAAGGCAAATATCGACGCGATAAGCCGAAGCCATATCTCTATCCAGCAGCATTGCGCGATAAGTGTTGGCCCAAGCCTGCGCATTAGCGTTGGGGCCAGCCTCAAGTCCCGCAAGGCGACAGATGGTCTGGGGCAGCCAGGTACCAATTCGGGGAGGCGCCACTCTTTATAACTCAATAGTCGCAGTTTCGGCAAAGTCGACAATCGTCACGCAGTAGCCAAGGAGAAGAGCCTTGTCTTGCTCGCGGGCCTCACGGCATGAAATTTACCCAAACTCTATCTGCTCCTAACTAACAGGTAGGCGTGCCAACAGTCGCAATGCATAACACGCACTGAACAAACCCCCCCCCCCCCCAAAAAAAAATGCTACTGTTTCGCACACAACCCCAATGCCTGTTCATTCAGTTACCACGTCCCCTAGAAAATATCAGCCCCGGAGCCGTTGAGTTGTCCCCAAAATCTTCTCGAGCAGTAAACGAGTGCTCTTTCGTCCCCGTGCCTGTTCCTCTGCGACCTGGGCAATCTGATCCATCGCCTCGGTGTGGAGCCGTTCCATGACGCTTCTAGCCTGTTTCATGTCGTTTTCGCCTTGTTTTCTGTCCTCGTCGCTCCGCTTGATAGCATTCTCGAACCTCTCGACGAATATCTCGAACCGCTTGGTGAGGGTCTCGAACCGCTGGATCAAGACCTTGTCCCGCTTCGAAGAAGTTTCGAATAGGGACAGTGAGCTTCTGACCCGCTCCCATTTGTTCTGAGCCCATCCCTCGAAAGTTTTCGCATGCTTCGCCATCTGCTCCGTCATGTGCTCTGACAGCGGGCCCGTCAGTTGCGCCGCCATCTGTCCCTCCACCTGCTCCCTCATGCGCTCGGCCCCTTCCGCCTTGCGCTCAGCATGTTTCTCCCTGGCCTCAGCATGCTCTGCTCTGGTCTCGGCTTCTTTCATTCTAAGCTCGACTTCCTTCACCCTGAGTTCGGCCTCGCTCACCTTGATGTCGGCTTCTTTCACTTTGATATCGGCCTCTTTTGTCCTGAGCTCGGCCTCTTTAACGGCGAGCTGAGGCGATTCGTTCCATTCCTTGCGGCTTTGCAGTGCGGCCCAGCACGCGACCAGATCATCCGCTTTATAGTCCGGGAAGTATAGACAGAAGCCGCGCTCAGGCTGTGGCGGGCCGTCAGCTAGTACGACTGGGGTACGGGTGGCTGGTTCATGTTCTGGCTCTTGACATTCGTCTGCCGGCTCGCTGTCTTCCGGTACCTTCGACTGCGGAGCAAGACCGGCGACGATAATTTCGTCCTGTGTATCCGTCTCGCAACTCCAGTCCGAAGAGCCGCTACAGGTCTCCGCATCCCGCATCTCGCTATCCTGGCTAGAGCGACGGTTGTATCCATTCGGTAGCAAATCGAACTCGAGATCCGCGTAAGGATAGGCCTCTTCCGTCATTTCGCACGCCTTCAAGCGTCGCACTTCCTGGTAGCCGTACCTGGTCCGCAGAAAGAGCCACGAGAACCAGTTGCCACTCCTCTTGGCCGGCCCCCCGACGAGGTGTTTGCTGGCTAGGGTTTCTTTGCTGGTCGGGATCTTCTTCAGGAGGTCAAACCATTGCTCCTTGTCCCGATCGGTAAGCTGGTCCTCGATCTGGTCCCAAATTTTGCGTAGCTTCACGAGCCACTGGCGCTCTTCCTCGTTTCGCCCTTCGATTCTTGGATAGCAGGACATTGTGCCGCCTCTAAAGATGAGCAGGGAGCCATTTAGTAATTATTCAAATCAGCTGAAGAGCTAATGGCTTATACCAGTGTATATCTGAATGAGTATCTCGTTGGATATAGTAACCGAAGTGTGGTATTACAACACCTTGTTGGGCTATGATGTTTCATGGAAAAGTCGAGTCTGAGAACTGCAGGAATCCGAGAGCAGGTCCAAGGCGTAGTTAAATTAACCCTCGCGCAGTATGGTTGCTACACTATACATTAACCCTTGCAGTATGTTTGCTATACTACTGTGCGAACAGTCTGCACGTTGTCGTCCAGATCCACGTCGCGAGCAACAGAGTCCCGGGTCTGTAGGCTCGTCAGCAGCGAACTCTCTACCGTGCGGCCAACTGTGGTCCAAGCACAACCAGTCTACCACCTTCTTCTACGTGTTTCTAAATGTTAGAGCTAATGAAACGTGACAATGCCAAGGGTCGACACACAAACTGGGCATGGGACTGACGGCGTCGCCAGAACTTGGCCCGGGGAGCTTCTCTAGGCGTTGGCCGGGGCCTACATGTAACATGAACCGCGAGTTGCATATTTGCTACAAGAACAGGCCAGTCACGATGCAGTCATTGGTAGCATTTTAGTCATTACCGAGCGTCCATTGACCAGTGCCAACATGACACATCTAGACTGAATACATCACTTCGAGTATGTAACGTGATGCCAAAAATATTTGTATGTGAGCTTCGTCAGATTAAATGCGAATCGTTCAGTTGAAAGAAAAACACGCTTGGAAGGTCATAATGGTAAAGGATAACACATAGACATTATCCAACAACCCAAAAACTCCTCATCAACTCTCCCTTGGATGCGAGGTTGACGCGGGTAGCTCGACCGGATCAACCACACTGCCCTGCAGCTCCTGCACAGGTTGTCCCTGAAGCTCCGACGTGTTGTGTTGCGGTTGGTATTTATAGAGTTCACTGCTGGCACCGCCCTGAGCCTTCGTGTTCGTGTTGTTTCTCCGCTTCCTCCGCCACCAGAACAGCACGCCAAATAACACTGCGAGGACCACGCACGGGACGACGACCCCGATGGCCGCCTTGGCACCCGTCGAGAGGCCGCCGTCGCTCTCTGGCAACGATGTGTTGGTTGGTGCTGAGTCGGTCGGATTGCTGCCCGTCTGCCCCGGGCGGCTCGTGCCCGTCGCTGTTGTTGTCGCCTTGTCCATATCTGTCTTTTGGTACACCATCCGAATGCCAAACGCGTTGATGCCATCCGGGCTCACAAACTCCACTCGCTCGGTGCTTGTGACGCCGCCATTGGTACTCAGCGTCATGCGGAGCGTCGTCTGGGCCTTGGGCGCGATCCACGTGCAGAACAGCGTGCTCCAGACCGACCGAAGCGTCCGGTCGTCGACGCACGAGAGGCTGATGTCGCGGTTGAGTGTCGGGCAGCACGTTACGGTCGTTTGGGATGCGACGCCGGTGTTGTCGTGGCAGGCGCTCACGTAGCCAGACGGGCAGGCAATCCCGGGCGAAAAGTATGCGCTGGACTGTGACTTGAAACCGCTCGGCAGGCAGGTAGAGCTGAGGTCCATCATGGCGAGGAACAGCGACTTGGAGATGCCGGTGCAGTCTGTGGGACGCGAGAAGGTCGTTGTCAGGGGATTTTTCGGAAAGGACGTTATCTCGGGCGGCGTAGTGGTCGTCGCCGCGGCAGAACCGGGCGGCGTAGTGGACGCCGTGTCGGCCATAATGTCGACGGCCAATGAGGCTATCGTGAATCGAATGAGACCCTGCGTTGGAGCGACAAAAGACAACGCTTGATGGGTTACTTCCCGCACGAGACGCAACCGATCACCCAAGAATGCGACAATGACGGAAGCAGGTTCGAATCCTTCACAGCAGGGGAGACGGCAGACAGCCAGAGCCTACAGGTGATCGTCCGTCTCTCACCCTGAAATCGCAGCACCGCCTGCGTCTCACCCCATGCGCGTCAACGAGCCAAGAGCCAATTGACATCGGGCATGGTGGAGCGCTTAATCTGCAGGTTCAGAAGCGCTACGCGCGATGTCGGGATGCTGCGGTCGAGGCGCGGTATTCGTTGCAAGCCGTGCGAGCCAGCAACAAGAGGCCTGCTTTCCGCCATCCTTTCTCTATCCATCCCTTCTCAGTATTGACACTGCCAACTGAGTTTTTGCCATCTCGACTGCATACAAAGCAAGTCGAAGGTCAAGGCGAGGTGGACCGGGAGACCCGCGCGGATAACTGGGATGGTGGTGAGGATAAGCGCTAACGTCGCAGATCGAACCAGGCCCCGTGTGCCGGGCGCCGACGCCCAGAGCCTCAGCGTTGTTGACTTGTTCTCGGAGACAAGCCTTCCGGACATGCAACTGGTCGTCGGCCGGCGAAAGCGCCGCCACAGCCGCCGGTGGCTCTTTGTCAGGTTTGGGGGTCGGAAGTGTGCCTGGAGAGAACGCCGTCCGCATGCCAAGCGCGGGCAGACCGTCTCCAGGGCTCAGGGCATGTCGAGATTTCGAGGTCGAATTGTCGACTTTTGTGCACAAAACTAATTACATCAATTCGCTAGGTAATGACAAATTTTCGTGACGGTTGTGAGTCTGCGTCGATGCTCGGTCTGAAGTTGTTTTGAAGATGCACAAAATTGAGGTGGATAGCTCTGGCCTCTGGGCCTCTGGCAAGGTGCAACTGTCGACGTGCCAGGCTCCACCCCCACCAGCTCCACCAACCAGCTTCAACTCAAGCCTCCCATCTCAAGCTCAGCATCCTCAATATCACCAGGAGTCCAGGCATCAGCACACGAGCCGTCACGATGGACCGCTCACAGCCGCAGTCGTCCAATCTAATGGGTACGTTCCCTGTCATTGTTGGTAGTCGAATGGAATGCTGCGGCGCGCGCACACGGCCATGAGCACGCCGGGCCACCGCAGCCAGGCCCCCAACGCCCAAGCCACCGCCATGCAAAGGATTGAAGATTCGAAGAGCCTCGCGCTGACCAGCCAGACACGCACAACCGCCTCGTCGCAGACATCCTGACGCGCTACCGCACCCTCATGATGCTAGCTACCGTCCAGGCCGAGGGCGAGCGGAACAACGCCACCCCCGAGGCCATGTCCGTGGCTGGCATATCCATGAAGATGGAGTTTGACGGACTGGTGCGCACCACCACCACCCACCCACGCTCGGCCCATGAACCCTCCGGGGCCGCCTTCCAGATGACAAGCTGACAACAACGGACGCAGTATTCATCGATCAAGGACCTCCTTGCCCTTTCGCGCCGCATCAAGGAGCTATGGGTCTTTGGGCCGCTCAGCAAGGCGGACCCGGATCGCGTGGCCAAGGAGGCCCAGATCGAGCGCGACGTCGCCTCCGTCGCGGAGCTCATCAACGGATTGGAGGGCGCTGATATGCGTGCTCTGGCCGAGCAGCACGGCGGTACGTGGGAGCGGTTGACCAAGGATGACCCGCAAGCCGCTGGCGGCGCGGCCGCGGGGACCGCTCAGTGACCAAGCAGCAGCGGTCGCGGCATCAAGGGCGTGCTTTGCTGGCGTTCGGTTGTACCATTACAGAGGGATAGATACCCACGGGTCCGTTGATTATTCTACATGCCTTGCATTCATGGTTTGTTCTAGATCGAGTGTGTGGCAACTAACCCTCGCCACCCTCCGGGTCTTCATCCTCGTCGCCAAGCTCCTTGTCGACTTCTTCCTGCACTTTGCCCTCGCCCTTGGATATCTCAGCAACGCTTAGTCCACCGGCCGTCAGCCACAGGAAGTGGTTCGACTTGAACTGGTCTATCTGGCCAAAGAAGGCGTGGAACCTGCACAAGGTCAGCAGGGGCTCGATGGAATTCACAGTGCACAAGGTACTCACGTGTTCTCCTTCTCCTCCACGTCAAAAATGCGCGTGTAGATGTGCTTCTTCTTGAACGCCTCCAGCGGCTCCTCGTACTTTGAAAAGTCAATCTCCGGCTTGTCGAGCTGGTCGGTCGCTCGTCGGTTGTAGTTCTCAAACACGGGCCGCTCGAGGAGCAGCCCCAGCCCGGGCGCCTTGGGGATCGCAATCTTGCGGTTCCCGTAGCTTTCCGTGACACGGTCGAGATCTGTGCCGCACCGCACCAGGAGGCTCACCATGCCGACCATCTTGCGGATCTGGTGCATCATGAAGCTCTGGCCGTGGACCTTGAGCGAGAGCCACTCCGTGTCACCAATAATGATGGGCTGGGTATTGACGACGAACGACTTGATGTGACGCTTGGCTGAGGGGTCGGAGAAGGGCTTCTGGACGGTGTAGTTGTGGAAGTTGTTGGTGCCGACGTATTTGTCGAGCGCAGCTTGCAGACGCTGCAGCCGCTCCGTGCCGATGCGATAGCGGCGCTTGGCAGCGACGTAGGCGGCCTTGATGTCGCGGAGGGCAAAGTCAACGGGGCCAAGTTCGCGGTGCTTGGGCTTGTGGGTGGTGAGGATGGGCTTGGATGTCGTATCAGCATCCGTCGACGCCTCTGCGTCCTTGGTCTCCGTTGGAGGGTCTTCCTTGCTGGGAGGAGCCTCCTTCTCGGCATCCGACTTGGACTCCTCGTCAGACACGTGCAACCTCTCGAGCACCTGGGCTCTCGTCTCGGGGTCGAGCGCCGCAAGGATGGGCTTCACGTCCTTCTCTTCCACGTCGGACCAGAAGTCCTTGACGTCTGCCATCCGGGCGCCCACCTCCGCCTCGGCGCCGTACTCTTTCGTGAGCTCGGCCAGCTTCTTGCCGAGGAACGTCCCGGGATGAGGCGGCAGCAGGCAGTAGCTGGGCATGAGGTACTCGTACCATCGGGAGTCGCAGTACTGGTAGCAGTTGAAGGAGTTGTTGGTGCGTTGGATGCCCCAGACACGGATCTGCTCGGGCAGGTGGGAGTTGATCTTTTCGACAATGTCCTCGTCCTCGATGATGAGCTTGAGGCTGATGACGTTGCCGGCCGCGTGCACGCCCTTGTCCGTCCGGGCGCAGCGGGCCAGGCTCGACTTGCGCGGGTCGTCAGCATTGGCCTTGGAGATGGCCTTGGCGTCGATGAAGGCGCGGAACAGGTCGCGCTCGATGGTCGGCTCGTCTCCGTTGACCTGCATGCCCTTGTACCCGGTGCCCGAGTACCCGATCATGACGGCGACCTTGCGCTTGGGGCGGCGCTCCTCGGCGGCGATCTCCTCCTTGGAGAAGGGGTTCTTGACATCGCTCTCGATCAGTTCGCCCTTGGAGTCGGTCTTGCGGCGCTTGTACTCGCGCCAGTCGTCCTGCTTCTGGCGCTTCTTGGACTCCTTGGTCTCACGCCTAGGGGCTGTCAGCTTCGTTGGCGTGCGGCCTCCTGTGGCGAGACGGGGGTTGTCTGCGTACTTGCGCTCTGCTCGGCCGGCGTTTCCACGCTTCTTGGAGGGCTGGCTTCGGTCGCCATCCTTCGCTGAAGGCTCGCTGCCTGTCGCGGTAGGTGTCGCATCGGCGGGGGCGTCGCTGCGATGCTCAACGGGCGCGCCATTCTCGGCAGGAGGTTCAGGGTCGGCCGCCATGCTCGCATTGGGCCGTGTCGGCGGTTGTGCAGTGGGAGATGCGTCGTGATGGCGCCAATGGAGATGTCTATGGATGGTGGCAGAGAATTCAACCTCTCAACTTTTTGGTGGGGCCTGCAGGAGTGGGACGCCAGTAGCATTGACGCCAGCTGGAGGCTCATGGCGCCACGCCTCTCTCAAAGGTACATACGAAAGTACGACGACTTCCCGGTGCCTCAGCATCCTTCAAATCGTCATTTGTCACCAGTCATTCTTCCTGCAAACGTCCCGTCACTGCGAAGGCATCTTTCCTTTTCATATCGCGTGTGGCAGGAAAGTATCCGAGTCGTCGGGCCATTGCACGGACAGAGCGGCTCGGTAGATCAACCATGATCGCCAACCATGGAACCACACACTCCACCGGCCGATAAACATAGCCGGCATCTGCTGGTTGAGACTTGAGAGATCCTCACTAAGTTGAGACAGGCTTGTATGATATCGTGCTACATGGAAATCAAACAAAAATGCTATTTCGCCAATTCCCTCCCTGGTATACCACGTCGCCGTCGTTAACCGTTCCGCTCGCTTGCATCGTCACCATCGCGTTTCCCCGGAGGACAAGCCACCGTGCATTTATACGCCAGACTGTCCCCGATCCCAAACTTATACGAAGCCTTGGCCCAGAGACACCCGCTGTATTCGTACACGGCCACGCCCACCATTTCGGACCCTTCGTCAGCAGGCTGCGCCGCCTCGGTGACTTGGATCTTGCGATCCCGCGCTGTCTGCGTTTGCTGGATGCTTGTCACGGGCGTCGCCCCCGTCAGGCGAGCGAGGGACGCGCAGTCGACCGTTGTCAGGGGAGGCAGCGTCGGGTTCGCATGCGATGCGCTGCTCGTCGCCGTCGTCACTGTCGAAAACGTCGTCGGCAGCGCCGTGGGGCTCACTGTTGTGCCTGAACCCTGCAAGGGCGTCGGGTCACTGGACATGGTGAATCGCTCGACGCTTTGCCTGTATATAGTAAGCCTTCTACAGCTGATCACAACCGATGAAACGAGTGATAACTCACGTCGTGGTGGTGGACTGGTTCTGTGCCGCATCGCCTGCGCCATTCCCCTGCCTGTCGTGTATCCTTCCGACAACGGCCGCGACGATGAGCGACACAAGCACCGTGATGAATATCGACGTGAGAAGCCTGACAAGGAGTGTCTTCCGCCGCTTGGCCTTGCTCTTTGCCCCCGAGACGAGCTCCTCCTGGTACTGCGGCGGCGCGCCCTCGGCGCCGTACGCCGGCGGCTGTCGCGGGCTCGGCGGGTCGCAGTCCGATGGGTTTCGCAGTGTGGTCGAGTCGCTCCCCGCGGAAACTGGCGATGGGGGGCTTCGGAGTAGGACCACGTCGCTCGTCGAGATGCTCACGCTCGGCTGTTCATGTGGGTATCGCACGGGCGGGCCTTGAATTTCCATAATAGCACTCTTCCCGTCGTGTCAGGATGGAAGCGCCTTTGTTCAGCTAATGTCGGTCTCTTGGTACCATTATTGAGGCTGGATGCCTGGGGTTATGTGGTGACACCGATGTACGATGCAAGTTCACGACAGGCCAACTCGTCAGGGCTGGCAGAGCAGGCAGGGACGATCGTGAGATTCGCCTCGACTTGTTGCCCCATGCCAGCTGACGACAGCCCGTACCCCGATGCACCGATGCTATCGCCTCGTGCTGGAATGTTGCTGCTACAGCAAGTCTTGAAGGATGAGACACCACCAACCACAGCGCTCGACGAGGATCATCTTCGCCTAATGTGGAAGTTAGCGCTTTGCAGCTGAGCGAAGGCCTGGGGCCCATCTCTGGGATTTACGTCAAAAGGGTGCAAGCTGGCTTGGTGGCGAGGCCGATGGGGGTCGGTCGTCGCAAGTTCACGATGCTCCGTTGGGGTTTCACTGCCTCGGAGCCGCTTGAGTCCTTCGCCCACGCCCTTGTAAATGCAGCAGGGACTTGTCGCCCTAATTGTTCATGGAGTGCTGGTTTACCTGATCAATCAACTGTCCAACACTGCACCTGTAGGTAATGAGAATCAGGCCATGTCGTGTGTTCGCATGTCTAACCACCGCACAACAGTCAAGGACATCTGGCATTCACCGACAACGTCTATCAGTGCACGTTGCGTTTAAATATGACAGAGGCTCGTTCAAATTTCATTGTGAAAAATTATTTAAAACACTATTTTACATGATTCTGATCCTTGCCTTGTCATGCGACACTCGATCAATCATCTGTGGGAATGCCCTCATTGTCACCAGGCTCACGGTATCCTCCCTGTGGCTCGGCGTGACGAGTGCGCTCATTAATGATGTTGCTCTTGTCAATTGCCTCGGCATCATCGCGCTCTACTAAAGTTAGCACTTGGCTTCTGATAGCATGTTTTACTGAGATGACTCGGGAAAACGTACCAAGCTGCGCATCGGAGTTGGCGGTGGTTTCATCAATGGGATCCTCGACCTTGGAGTCGTCGGCCTGAACAGGAATCTCGGACTTGTCGCCCTGGCGAGAAACGTAGTCGGTTTCAGAAGACATTGCGATGAGGTCTGTTGTGTATTGGTTTGGTCGATTCTATGAGCTGCGCTTGCTTTTCTTTCGACGATGTCTTTTGTTAAGCACGCAATGCAGTAAACCAGTTTTGCCAAACTGTCGAAATGCCCGACTTATATACACTCCGAGTTTATGGGTGTTTTTTTCTTTTGCAGAGGAGATTCCATGTGCCCATCGGTCAATACGCTGAGGTATCACTGCGCTGGGAGTCATGACGACATCCATTTGTCTCTGCGCGGTGGGCATCAAAGCATCATCGCCAACGGTCCGCTGGAGTAGTGGATCAGCGCACCCAGCGATCGGAAAACGAAGCGAATCCAAAATTCCCGATTGATCAATTGATTGATCAACTCGGAGATCTACCTGCTCGCTAATCGACGCCGACCGGACCAGACCGTCCGACCGTTGAGTGCCGAGGGCGGGACAACGCCTCGACGCTTCGGCACAGGGGGGACTGCCGGGCTCCATCCAAATGGCCGTGTTGCATGCCGTTTTTCACTGGATATGCGTTGCAAGGAGGCCCTTCGCACCGCAAACGGTCCCTTGCCGTGATCCCTTTCATGCACCGGGCACAGGGGGTCCTGGCGTCATGCACTTCCACTGCGTCATACCAGTCCCTTGCGAAAGTACACGCGCTCATACCCATCTTCGGTCCTCCTGTCCACCTCATCAAAGCCCATTTTGGCGTACAGCGCAAAGTTCTCGTGCATCTTGACGTTGGTATACAGCTCCAGGGCGGCGCGGCCGTTCTCGCGCGCAAAGTCCTCGGCGCACCGCATCAGGGTCTTGCCGTAGCCCCGTCCCTGCGCCGCCGGATCGACGACCAGGTTGTTGATCTGGACAGCGTCTCGTTGGTCCTCGTTCACGCCCAGGACGATGGAGCCCACTACTGCGCCGTCGTGGCCAGCGGCGAGGACGAAGACGTCGTGCGTGAGCAGCAGCTGGCCGTAGTCGGCGAGCATCGGCGCCGGCGGCTTGCCGATGCGGTCAATGTATTTTGTGTATGCGGCTGTGACGATGCGGTGTATGTCAGGCACGTCGTCGCCCTGAGCTCTCCGTATCGTTGTCGTCCCCGCTGTGGCTGGGTGGGGGGCTTGTGCCATTGCGAATATGGTCCCTGGCGGCGTATGCGAGCTGGTCAGACGGCAGTCGGAGATGGCGTCTATGTGAGATTGCTCTGCCGCGACTTTGAACCTTGGTTAAGTGGAAGTTCTTCACGATAGCTGGGCAAGCTGGGCACGGTTAGCTTAGTTGTTTTGCTTTCTTGGTGGTTTCCTTTTGGCAATTCTGGCGACCAATTATGACTCAATATCGGGCCTTTCCACGAAGGTGAGGTGCTGACAGCGGGTCTGGTGAGAGGCGACATCGGTCGATCGGCACGGACAACACAACAGGGCTTCCGGCGACAGCTTTCGAGAAAATGAACGTCCTCAAGACGCCCATTCATGTATCTAACTAGGGAGAGAATCATCCATCGATGGGAGACGCGTGTTGCTTCGAGGTCCTCCGACGAGGAGCAAGGCGCATACAAGATAGCCGGCGTTTGTTCTGAGATGAGCCAAAGTAGAGTCAAGCCAAGCCAAGATGCCACACGTTCCTCGCGGACGGCCGGCAGGTCCCGTCAGCAAGGATAGGCAGGCTTCAGCAGCACGACCAGCAGGCCAGGCGTGAGCCCCAGCTCTTGTGCGTCGGGACGTCGGGCGGTCGGTCCTGCAGGTCCCAGTACCATGGTATGCAGCCCGGTGGGTCAGCCTGAAATCTGGGTACGTGTCCATCGGGGCGTTTCTTGGACTCTGGGGGATCGTGCCCGGACGCTCGTTTGCGGGCATCCGCAGAGCTAGCAGGTGATATCGTGAGAAATCAGCTGGCTGGCCAGGGTCTGACACTGACACCTCGCCCCGTTGGTCTGCATCCGCACCGGAGGCTTGTTTAGTTCGTGGGGTCATGACCCACGCCGCCGCACGTCTACGGGTCGTCGGGAACCAACTGCATCATGGTCCATATCACATCATCGCCCGCCGTGTTGACCTGAGAATGTCGCTCGAGCGAAAGGCCTATGTGGCAGGTAGGTGGCGTTGCCGCGTTTGCAGTGCCATCACGCAAAACAGGAGGAAGAGCACGGTCTTCTGAATCGGTGCGGCGGGCGGGCAAAAAAAAATTGGTAGCTTCTCTTTGAATAGCGTGTCATCCTTAGTGCAGGGGCCATGCTAATCTTCTCTGTCTGTGATGAAAGTCAGCATCTGACGCGACTCGAACGCGGGACCTCTTGGGGAGAGACTCACATCGTTTCAAGACCAATTATGCCACAAGGGCAAGGAAACGGGCCTTTATTATGGCATATAACGAGGCAGCTGGCATCTTGCACGACGCGAGACGGAAGGAGCAAAGGTAGTGAGTGACTGTGGCCTGGTGCCTGTGCTGCCTGGCCGGCTGAGGCACAGGGCCGTGATAGGGAAGGCACATGGCGTGCGAGAGCCCAAAGCAGCTGCTGACTCACCAAAGATATGTATGGTACGAAGTACCTCGCATAGCACCTGTCCATACAGGTTCATCTGCAGGCCGACAGGGTTGAAGGGGAAGGGCTGCGCGCAGCTGGCAGGCGCCAACACCTTCAACTAACGGCTCGGTACTGTCGGAGCTCGGCAGTCAACCGCGATGATGCCATCCAGAGACATGCCATCGAGGCCCCCGGGCCCTTCGAGAAGGTGGCAAAAGACGATAGCTTGAGACATCTCGACCTGTCAGTCAGCGCCCGCGAGAGCGTGACAGGCTGCTGGGTCAGCGAAAAGCTTAGAGTCAAGCGGACGCTGCCAGGCCGCGTTATGCCATTGGACCAATCTGACTAAGATCAGACCGGGCAATTGCGCCACTGGGCCACGGCTAGCCAGTCTTGCCAGTGACGTCGCGAGTGCCGGGCCCACTGGGCCCACACAGGGGTCTGCCCGCCCAGGATAACGCCATCCGAGCCCTGGAGCACCCAAGCAAAGGCAAAACGTCAACCGTGCCGCTGGCACGCCATCTTAGCCTTTGCGGCGCCAGCGCATCCCCCCCCTCGACCTCGCTCTCGCCCTGGGCCATCTCCATGCCAGTACGGGGGGTTATCTACGAAGTGCCTGTGCCTTGTGTCAGTTGCTGCGGACGACGTGCCCCTAGAGTTTATTCTGGCCCGAGCAACCCCGGACGCGGACGAGTCGAGGCCAATCGACGCAAACGAGCAGGGCGCTCGGCCTGCAGCAGCAAGGTTCCATCCTGCGCTGCAGCGATTGGAATCCATCGGTTCCATCCACGGCGCAGGTCGCTGACACCGCCCATCCCTGAGGACGACGACTGTCGGTGAGGGCAGCCGAGGAGGCAGAGTGTCATGCGTTTGCGCGAAAAGGGGCGGGCAAAAAGAACAGCATGAAAAAAAGCAAGCACCGATAACACTGCACGGTTGATCGATAGACAGGTCACAGAATAGACAGACACATGACATGAACGAGAAGACGGCACTGGACGCACGCTCGCACGGCGGTGGCGGCGCTCGCCTGCTGGAGGCGGCAGCTGGGGCGGGCCAGCCCACGGCTTCGGCGGTCGGTGGGGAAAAAGTCGCCGTGCCGACAGCCGCCTGCCGCCCGCTGCAGGCTCTTTTCCTCTGATTCCCCGCCAGCCCAAGTTGGCGCAATCACCGACACCCTTCCCTCCCATCTTGCGCTCGAACTTGAGTTCCACGCGGCCTGGGCTTGCTTTGCGTTGCTCACCTCACCTCGCCTCACCTCACTGCGACCTGCGCCCCGGGCAGCACGCCATCGACAGCGCCGCGCGCACAAGCCAGCCCCGATCCTGACCTAGGTACCTGGTTGACACCTTATGAAACCGCATGGCCCCCCGGCCCTGCTCTCTGTCGCCATCGCCGAACCGTATATAGACGCCTCCTAGGCGTCCGCTGCTCCCGACATCGCCCTCCCTCCCTCGCTCCGCCGCCCGTCATGGACGCCGGCTCGGTCTTGCGCAACCGACCATTGCAGTCGCCGGCCACTCCGCCCTCAGATAATGACCAGTCTCGCCTCGGGTCGCGCGACGGCGACCCTTCCGCCAACAGCTTGACCGGGGATTCGTCGACGACGAACCAACAAGCCCTCCGCGACAACTGCGACCGGAGACGACCCCAGGACGAGGACCACGCAAGGCTGAAGAAGATGCCATCCGAACTGCTCACCAAGACGGTGAGCCCCTTCCTCAAGGAGCACATCCCCGGCATCTACGCTCCCATCGGAAAGGGCAGCAAGGATGAGTCGGCACGCCTCACCCCGGCCCGCAAGGACCCCAACACCAGATTCTGCTATCGCCATCGCCCCGACTCAAAATGTCGCCGAGCCGCCGACGAGACCAAGATGGGCTTCATACAGAGTGTATGTCACCGACCTGATGCCATCTCGACGTGCCCCATGTCTGTCCATGCTAACGAGGTACTTTACAGGAACTCAACAGTCTGCCGGTCGCCGACCAAGAAGCCATCACGCATGTGTGGTCGCTCTTCTCCGCCGCCCCCGCCAAACACCGCGAGTTGATGCTTCAAGGCATCATCACCCAATGTTGCTTCCCTCAACTCTCGACCGTGTCGCGTGAGGTCCACGAGCAGCTCAAGATCGATTTTCTCGCCGCCCTCCCCGCCGAGCTCTCCTACAAGATCCTAAGCCACCTAGATACTGTCTCGCTGTGCAAGGCCGCTCAGGTCAGCCGCCGGTGGAGTAACCTGGCCGATGACGACGTCGTCTGGCACAGGATGTGCGAGCAGCACATCGACAGAAAATGCACCAAGTGCGGCTGGGGCCTGCCGCTTCTGGAGAAGAAGAAGCTGCGGGCATGGAGCCGGCACCAGTCCGCCCACCACCGACGCGACCAGGCTCACAGTCGAGTCGACGATACCGACCACGACCACAACGATGATCATGACAACGTCACGAATGAATCAAACAAGCGCGCCTTGTCCGTGAGCGACGATGGGCCGTCGAAGCGCCCGCGACTCAACGGTGCCTCCCACTCCCGGTCGCAGCTCGAGGTCGAGCGCAAGTTCCGCCCATGGAAGGACGTCTACCGCGACCGATACAAGGTCGGCTACAACTGGAAGACCGGGCGGTGCGCCATCAAGACCTTCAAGGGCCACGAGAACGGTGTGACTTGCTTGCAGTTCGACGACACCATCCTCGCCACTGGCTCCTATGACACGACAATCAAGATCTGGAACATCCAGACCGGCGAGGTGATGCGCACGCTTCGCGGCCACACGTCGGCGGTGCGGACGCTCCAGTTTGACGAGTCGAAGCTCATCAGCGGCAGCATCGACAAGACCATCAAGATCTGGAACTGGCAGACGGGCGAGTGCCTCAGCACGCTGCAGTGCCACACGGAAGGCGTGCTGTCAGTGCACTATGACGGATGCACGCTGGCGTCTGGTTCCATCGACAAGAACGTCAAGATCTTCAGCTTCGACACCAAGCAGACGTGCTGCCTGCGCGGGCACACCGACTGGGTCAACCACGTGCGCATCGACTCGCAGTCCCGGACCGTCTTCTCGGCGTCGGACGACATGACGGTCAAGCTGTGGGACCTGGACTCGAAGCAATGCGTCAAGACGTTCAAGGGCCACGTCGGCCAGGTGCAGCAGGTGCTGTTGATGCCGTCCGACTTTGAGCCCGACGGCTACCCGAGCGAGGACACGACGGACGCTCTCTCGGTACACAGCAGCCGCAGCAACACACCTACGCCAACGGCGACAGAGCCGCCAGCCGACGTGCGCGCGACGTTCGGGTCCGGGTTTGTATCGGACCCGTCGCGACCCCTGCCTCCCAAGTACATGCTCACGGGCGGACTCGACAACACGGTGCGCCTGTGGGACATTGAGACGGGCAAGTGTATCCGCAGCATGTTCGGACACGTCGAGGGCATCTGGGGCCTGGTCGGCGACACGCTCCGCGTGGTGACGGGCGCCAACGACTCCATGACCAAGATTTGGGAGCCTCGATCCGGCAAGTGCGAGCGCAGCTTCACGGGCCACGCGGGACCGGTGACGTGCGTCGGGCTCAGCGACAGCCGGATGGCGAGCGGCAGCGAAGACGGCGAGGTCCGGCTTTATAGCTTCGAGGGAGAGGTGACCGAGGAGAGAGGGACACCGTCATGAAACTGACGGGACCACGACCGCGACCGCGTTGTGTGAACACGACCACACCACGCGAATCAGCGGACTGTTTGCTACTGCGCGCATCTGGAACATTTCTGGGCGTTTGAGCGAGATACCACACGGCCGAACTTTCTTATTTCCTTTTTTTTTTTATCTCTGGGTCGCATCGTGGAATAACGGCGCAACGGGCCATGGCTTGGCAAGGTTTTACTGTTTTATGTTCGGGCTTGGATGCTTGAACTATTGTTTACGGGACTTGTCGACACACTGTCAGAAAATATTGACGGCAAGGATGCCACCGGTTGGGAACGGGGTAGACAAACTGCAACAGCACGGGTCAGCTTCATCATGGCGTCGGTTCAGGGTGCTGCGGCATGCGGCCGGAGGACATGACTGGGTTAGATGGTATTCGCAAGAGACAAATGGTGTGTTTGCACGATCGGGTCCTGATGCTGCGCGTGACGACGTGAGGTGTTGATGCAAGATTGCGGCCGTCAAGGCAGGCGTCTACGTAGACGTGTGTAGGTGGACAAAGCGACAGCCTGTGGCGTCGCGCGTCACATGGGTTTCCGCCGGTGCTGTGACGCTGCGCGGGTGGCTCATAGATGGCATCATCACGCAGAAGGCACCTAGAGTCCAGGTGCGTGCCGCCGCCCGGCCGGTCGTGGCGCTGTTCGGCCACGGAGGTCCACGGTGTTAGTTAAGAGGCGGCCCAACCGCGCCGGCGCCGTGACGAAGGCCATGCATGGCAGCTGCTGCCCCTCGCACTTCGTCCCTCAGCCCAGCTCAAACCCGAGAGCCAGAAAGAGTCCAGGAGCGTCGCCCAAATCCCCGATCCCGGGCTAGCTCCGAGGCGTGCCCGTCGCCAGCTGCCGCTAATCAATCACCACTTCAAGCCATCGATCAATCAATCCCACCGTCAGCTCAGCCGCCAACCCATCGGTCGGCCGGTCAGTCAGTCGGTTGGTCACTTGACCTCCGACCGGCCGGAACCAGGGGGTGCGGTGGCGGCAGCAGCCCGGCGGTGGGCGAGCACTGTGAAGGAGGTGGAGGGCCGATGAGCCTCGGCAAGTCACGGCAAATCACCGGGACGGGGCTCCATTGGGCGCTGAAGGACTCTAGGGGGGTAGGTAGGTACCTACGGCGCTTGCTGCTGGTGCTGCCCCGGGCCGACAGACGACGGTTCCGGTCCCGGTCCCTCCCGGTCTCTGGGCGCGCCGCTGCCCGGCAAGCAACAGGCGTTGGAGCGCACGTTATTTTCCTCCGTCGTAACTACGGCCGGAGCGCCGATGGGCAGTAATCCTAGGAACTCTTGACCAGGGGGGCGTGTGCGTGCGTGCGTGACGGTGAAGAGGACTCGGCGCCGGTTGACGACCACGAGTGTGCTGCGACTGGACCTTAGGCGATGGGTGCGTCACTGCGTGCACTTGAATCGCGCTGTGGCAGCCCCGCGGCAAACGCCTAGGTAGGTACCTGACGCAGCACGCAGCACGCAGCACGCAGCACGCAGGCGGGCACCCCGCAATCCCGCCGCCGCCGTCGTCGTCTTTCACAAGCTCGGCTGCGGGTGGAGACGCACGGGGTACGTATGGGGGGGGGGGGGGGGGGGGGGGGAGCGAGAGAGGGAGAGACACTGATGAGGCGCGAGTGGGGCCCGTTCGGCTCAAGGAATATGGCGTCACGGCCGGGGCTGCCAGCGGCCATCGGTCGGCTCTCAGACGACGACGGGCACACGACGACCGACACAAGAGGACGTTAGACGAGTCGCAAGTCATTGCGGTTGGGCAAGGACACGGCACTGTAGAATCACGTTGATGCTTCTAGAGGCTAATTTGCTTCCATTGTGAGGGCGTGCTCGTTGGAGGACAGAACTGCGCAGCACGCGCCGCCGCCCGTCCGGCAACACGGGGACGGCCCTCCGTCTGCCCGGCACACACGCGCGCGCACACGCACACACACACTCGGTCAGGTAAAGGTAGGTAGTCGATGAAGGTACCTCCCCTGTGGGGCCCCAGGAAACGCCTCCCCGACGAAACCTTGGGAAAAGGTGCAGAGAGAGAAGGTACCAAGGGTACCTAACAACATGCCGCTGCCTTCTGGGGGACCAGACCACAGCCGCGGGACATTGCGGCGGCGGGTGGTGCTGGAGGTGTTGCCCCTCCGGCGGGCCCCCGGTACCTGGGCTGAGGCGCTCCCGGCCTTCGTCCTCGGCACTGGCTGTCTGCGCCCGGTGTATGGACGAAAGCAAGGTACCTCAGGTCCCCATCGATGTACTGCCCACCCCCGGCGGCCCCATCCCCTCCTCGCAGCCGACTGGCCGCCCCGGCTTCTCCTGCGAACAACCGGGGGCCTGGCCTCTCCGTTTGCACGGGAACGAGGCCTCGCCTCGCTCTCACTTGGGGACGAACGGGAAGCTGGAAGGGGGGGGGGAGGGGGGTGGAGGAGGGAGGCGGCGGGGGGAGTGGCCGGGGAATCATATGTCAAAAGGGCAAGCAAGCCCAGCCCAGCTGCGTGTGAGTGTGAAAGTGTGTGTGTGAGCGCGCGCGTGTGACTCTTTTTTTTGGTTCGCATCTGGCTGCTCCCCCCCGTCGTCGCATCGCCAATTCCTTCCCTTCCCTTTCCTTTCCACCACCTCCCCCCTCGCTCTCTCTCTCTCTCCTCTCTACCTTACCTACCTACTCTGTTCGACTCTCATCCTCGTCGTCGACCTCGTCTGCGTTGCTGTGCTGCGAATTGGTGTTGTGGAACACACACACACACTGTGAGCGTGTGCCGTCATCGTCGTCGTCGTCTCGCGCTGGCCGGGTCTCGATTTACACGTGAAACGCCCGCCCGCCCGCCCGAACACCGGCTTGCTCGCGCGACACCACGAATCGCTCTGCGCGCCCGCGGCCCAACCTCTCCTCGCAACCCGTTTTAAGGTCGCACAAGAAGCGCGCCCGTGTGTGTGTGTGTGTGTGATTATTTAGCCTGCGGGATTCCCTTCGTTCGGCCTCAATCGCCTCCAACTCTCTCTCCCTTTGCGCCAACATCGCACAGCCCGTGCCGCCCCGCCGCCGTCATGCCTCGGACAAGTGACGGCAACAAGAAGCCGCCCACGGCGGCCGTCAACCTCATCGGTAAGGCTCACCGGTCGCAACGTTTCTCTGGTCGCAATTCACTGACTGTTTCTTTTTCGCTTGCAGCTGGAGGTGGCGCCGGCATGATGGAGGCCCTCGTCTGCCATCCCCTCGGTATGTAGTTCTTCTACTCACGATCCTCCGGGCCGAGAGACAGTGGGCGCGCGCGCACAAGAGCGTGTAAGTTGCGCACTCGCGCACGCGCCCGAATCTCTCGAGTCACCGGTTCCCCCCTCCCCCAAGACAAGGCGCATCCGCTGACGGGCACCATCAACCCCCCTCTCCAGACACAATCAAGGTGCGCATGCAGCTGTCGCGGCGCGCGCGGCAGCCCGGCGCCCCCAAGCGCGGCTTCATCAAGACGGGCGTCGAGATCGTCAAGAAGGAGACGCCGCTGGGCCTGTATAAGGGCCTCGGCGCCGTGCTCACGGGCATCGTGCCCAAGATGGCCATCCGCTTCACCTCGTTCGAGTGGTACAAGCAGATGCTCGCCGACAAGTCGACGGGCATCGTCTCGGGCCAGGCCACCTTCTTCGCCGGCCTCGCTGCCGGCGTCACCGAGGCCGTCGCCGTCGTCACCCCGATGGAGGTCATCAAGATCCGCCTCCAGGCCCAGCACCACTCCATGGCCGACCCCCTCGACGTCCCCAAGTACCGCAACGCCGCCCACGCCCTCTACACCGTCGTCCGCGAGGAGGGCTTCGGCGCCCTCTACCGCGGCGTCTCCCTCACTGCCCTGCGCCAGGGCAGCAACCAGGCCGTCAACTTCACCGCCTACAGCTACTTCAAGGACTGGCTCAAGGACTGGCAGCCCCAGTACGCCGGCACCAACCTGCCCGGCTGGCAGACCACCCTCATCGGCCTCGTCAGCGGCGCCATGGGCCCCCTGAGCAACGCCCCCATCGATACCATCAAGACGCGCCTGCAGAAGACGCCCGCCGAGCCCGGCGTCAGCGCCTGGACGAGGATAGCCCGCATCTCGGGCGACATGTTCAAGTACGCCCCGCCGCTTGCCCCCCTCTCTCTTCTTCCGCCTGCCCCCTGGCTCTTGATTGCGAAACTTGCAAACATGCTGACGCCTCCTCCGCAGACAAGAAGGCTTCCACGCCTTCTACAAGGGCATCACCCCGCGCATCATGCGTGTCGCGCCCGGCCAGGCCGTCACCTTCACCGTCTACGAATACCTGAGAGACAAGCTGGAGCGCAGCAACATCGCCTTTGTCGGTGGCCAGTTTGAGGAGTAGGGAGAGCCGTGGTGTCGATTTTGCTAGAGTTGTTGTACCTTGTGGCATTTGCATAAGACAGACTAGGGTCGGCCCTGTGCATTTCTCGTCGTCGGAAGCGCCGCCGCGCTGGCTGCATAGTGGACTCAGTGTTGCATAGACCTGGAAAATTTTCATTTGGTAGTGAGCAAATTCATCCATTTTCTCTTGCTTCGCTTTGCCTCTCTGTGGGTGCGTCTTCTTCTATCTCGGCCGTCAATGATGTGGCGCCTCACCTGCCGGGACGCTTCGGCCGGCTGAAGC
This sequence comes from Purpureocillium lavendulum, assembly GCA_029168975.1. Taxonomy (NCBI): domain Eukaryota; kingdom Fungi; phylum Ascomycota; class Sordariomycetes; order Hypocreales; family Ophiocordycipitaceae; genus Purpureocillium; species Purpureocillium lavendulum. The sequence continues at coordinate 5,748,384 of JAQHRD010000001.1, forward strand.
CCTGGCGCGCCGCGACCTTGGGATGCAAGTCGTCGAGCACCGACTGCTCCGTGATCTCGGAGGGCTCCTCCACCTCAAACCGCTTCTCGAGCTTCAGCCCCGCCTCCCTGTCCGCAATCTCCAGCACCGCGCGCTTCATCAGCGGATACAGCATGCGGCTCTTGATGGCCTTGTTGCCAGGCGTCACGGGGCACGTGTAGAAGAAAAGCAGCGGCTCCTGCTCGGCGCCGTTGTGCGTGTGCGCGAACCGGTAGAACGTAAAGCGTGGCTCGCTAGGAGAAATGACCTGCGCGAGTTCGGAGATGGAGCTCGGCGTGGGTGACTCGGGGACGAGCTCGACGACTTCGGTCTCGGAGTTGATTTTCTGGAAAACAGTCAGCGAGGCGCCCATTGGACCTCAGCGGCATGACGCACCAGCATGACGACGGCTCGCCCTCTTCCCTCAAGCTCTTTGAGGGCGGCAATGGCATCCTCCGTCACGGGCATGGCCAGGCTCTTGCTCAGGTGAATCTCCCGGGTGCCCGTGCCGGCGCCGGCCTCCTGCTCCGCCCGCTTCACCTCGCCCAGGGTGCGCTCCTCCTCCGTCAGCGGCGCCGCCAGCTTGGTGTGCGCATCGTGCTTCTTGAAGCCGTTGGGCGTCAGCTCCTCGGCCGTGGTCGTGAAAATGGTCTCGCGAAAGTTCTCCGTGCCCAATTCGCGCACTAGCGTCAGCCGCGTGGACGCGAAGAGCATCTTATGTCGGACGGGCGCCGCGTCGGGGACGTAGGTGACGGCGAGGAACTGGGGCGCATCGTCGAAGCGGCGCAGGATGAAGTAGTTGGCGACATTGGGCTTGACGTGCTCCTGTAGGGACGCTAGGTTGTCGTTGAAGGAAGAGGACTTGGAAGGGATCGAGGCAACCGGGACGAGGGCCTCGCGTTCGATGGTGACGACGAGGGCGAAGTCGTTGGGTGCCGAGACGAACGAGCTGAACTGCGCCTGGAGCTCCTCCGAGGCTGCTTCGGGTCAGCGATTGCTATAGGCGTCACGGGCGGCATGTACCGTACCTGAGATCCCGGACTGCATGATTGAGCGATTCTAGGTCCGGTGATTTGCATAGACGTGGTGGATGATGCAAGCTGGCCAGCGAGTGCGTAATGGGCACGGCTCATGTTGACGATGGAGGGGCTGCGGGGAGGCGCAAGGTGGCACCCCGTCCGTTGCCCCGCTACCAGGGCCAAGCCAGGGCCCAGGGGCGGCTGCGTCACCCTCCTCCAAGTCCGAGAGCCCCGCCACGGCTCACGACCACTACCGTGAGCCTTGGAAGCTGGAACTCGGGCATTCGGAACCTTCACAGTCGAACGAAGCCTTAGCTTCGTGCCTCGATACGCAACACTTATCCATATTCTACCATTCTGCGCCGACTTCGCGCCCTATCTTCAGATGCTGAGCGTCCAATCAGATACCGCTCAATCCCTCGACGGCCTTGAGATCCGCAAGGCGACCCTCCAGCTTGCTCCGAATCAGCTGCGCTGCCACGGGCCCCATGGGCAGATGAAGCGGAATCTTGTCGCCGCCGCTCGCGACCTTGAACAGCCCCTGCGCGATGGCGACGGGCTCGATGCCCGCGCCCTGCTGCAGCCCCTTCTTCACGTACGCCTCGAGCTTGCGCGCCGGCATGTCCTCGCCCGCGTACGCCGGGTGCGGCGCCATGTACTTCTTGCTGCCACCCTCGAAGTTGGTCTTGACGCCGCTGGGCTCGGCGATGCAGAAGTTGACTACGCGAAGCACCGTTAGCTACCTATCTGATGAAGGAGGGGCCGCTCTGCCTCTACGAGTCAAAAAGGGCGGGTGATGGATGGATAGTGCTCACTGTTCCAGTCGGGGTGCATCTCGCGCGCCACGCTCTCCGTCCAGCCCTCGACGGCAAACTTGCCCGCGTGGTAGTACGCATGTCCCGCGAACGCGCACACGCCCGCGAGGGACGACACGTTGAAGATGATGCCCCCGCGGCGGCGCTCATCCTGCCGCATCAGCCCGACGGCCCGCATCGTCACGCGCGCCGTCCCGAAGAAGAGCGTCTCGATCTCGTCGTGCGTCTGCTCCTCGGTCGCCGACTCCGTGTCCCCGGACAGCGAGTACCCGGCGTTGTTGACCACCACGTCCACGTAGAGGCTATCCCCAAAGTGCGCCGCCGCCGCCTCAAACGCCTTGTCTACCGACTCCCGCGACGTCACGTCCAGCGCCGTCTTGAACACCCTGGCGTCCTCGTCGGGCAGGTACGACAGCGTCGTCGGGTCGCGTGCCGTCGCGATGACGCGCTGGCCGGGCTGGCTGTAGATGTACTTGGCGATCTCGCGCCCAATGCCACTCGAGCAACCCGTGACTGTTCGATTTGATGTCAGCGTGTTTCTCTCTGCAGCCATGGCGAACTCCTGTGTTTGTCTGTCCGCACGTACTCAACCACGTTGCATCGTCCGGCAGGCGGTACGGCTTGGTGTTGACGGGATTCATTGTAGCGGTTGATCTTCTTCGTATGCCAATTGCTTTGAGCTGTGATATCGACGCATTCGCATTTCCTGGGACGAACCTGGCAATATATACCCAGGCCTCGGGGCGGACAATCGCTCGTCATCCAGTTCCCAACCCCATAGCATCTCTTGATTCCACTTCATCCAACGCCGGTTGCAAGTTTGAATTGGCACTTCCACCGCGAGCCTTTTGCCTCAATTCACATCCACCAACCAGCCATTAGCTTTCGCCAGGTGAGTCACCCGGCATGTCTGATTTTAACAGGAGTCCAGAGGGTCTCCGTGATGATGCTCGCACGAGGTCGCCGACAAAACGGGGTTCGACCCATCGACCTCACCGAATCCGTAAAGTCCGGACCGAATCCCGGTCGCAAAACAGCAGGCCACCTACCCGGGAGCGCGTCCGAGTCAACACACGTCACGGCCGTGCATAGTCAATTCAATCGTCGAGATATTATTTAGTTTTACTTCAATACTTACAGACTGGTCTGTTCGGTATCGTGCAATAGCAAGCTAGAGTGGGCGACTGGGCAGTCATGGCCAGGGCTGCCGGTGAGCAAGCGTGGTGGTGGAATTTACACTCTTACTCGAGTAGCACCTGGTTGAGGTCCTTGCTTCCAAGAGCTGTGACATTGAGCTAGGTACATCCTCCGCTTCATTAGGTTGGCCTCGCCAACAATATTACTTTCACTTGCTCCCAGCCACAACGAGCCCTAATATTTTGCTCCAAAAATCCTCAAGGATAATGACTGAGATACTGGTACCGAGGAAGCGCCACCATCCGGTCCCATCTACATGATCATGGCCGCCAGGAAAGCCAGACCGCCAACAGTGGTGAGTGGAGGGACGTGGGTGCGAGTAGTGTATGAGCCCGGAACCTGAGAGGGCACAGGTGGCTGACCTTGGGGGTCGCCTGTCTCCGACGGCTTCGGCCAAAGTGTCGTTTCGGAAGGAACCGACTCCGGCGCCAAAGAAGACGAACAATTTGTGCTGGAAGGAGGTTCGTTGTATTCCTGGTTCGGGGAATATGGGTCAGGATAGTTGTCCACCGATTGCGTGGGCTGTTCCGGAGGAGAATACTCGGGAGGGCTAGACGCGGAGGTGGGATCGGGGCCAAGTCCATCAGGCGAAGGCTGGCCGTATGAAAGAGGTTGTGAGTCCTGTGTCGGCATTTCCTGTGGCGCTTGAGTCATGGGAGATGGAGCAATGCTCTTGCCGTAGTCATCCAAAGGAGGCGTTGATGTGGCCCCATGATCCTGTGATGAAAGTGGAATGGAAGGGGGCGGAGACGGGGAGTCCAAAGCCAGGTCTGTTGGGGCAGTGGTCGGCGCGTTCGGCGCAGTGCCAACCGGCGAGACCAACGTAATGCCCGGAGAGTTCGCAGATGGGGTCTTGTGCTCATCACAGGTGGTGTCTGCTGGAGGAGTAGAAGTGACCGTGTTGGTCATCCTGACCGTCACAGGGTCTTGTCCCTGACGAGATCGAGTGACGACAGGAGAGTTCTCCGGCAGGACTTGGTCCTCTGTGCAAGTCGTGCTGGTGGACGGAGAAGGCAGCGGATTATCTATCCTGATTGTCACAGGGCCTTGATCTTGAGGCAATGGGCGGTTGTTTCCGTAGACATTGCCGGTGCTGGTGACATCTTTGGCACAAGTGCTGCCACATCCTCCGAAAGCAGGGTTGCCCATGCATGAGTGATCGCAGATACTTTCCGCAACCTGTGAAAGACCGTTCGCATTGTTGCCACATCGACAACAGCTGCAGGGAGTCAGATCTGAGTCCAAACGGAGCTGGATATGGGAAGACTTACTCTTGGAACACGGCGGCAAGTTGATATCCACGACAAGCCTGCTGGCACACTTCTGGGGTCAGGCCACCATCAGAGAAGACCAGGGGATTGCCAAACAAGGACAAGTCAACAGAAAAGCAGCCGAGATACGTGAAGCCAGGGATTTGATGCCTCTCCTGCGCGATGACTCGTGCGATGCCCAGGACCGCGACCAACAGTGCGGTCGTTCGACTCAGCATGATGTCCACTCTAGACGTTTGATGGCTGTCTTGACCAGATGTGCACTAAAGGAACGAGGCGGGCAGACTGTGTGCCCAGAAAGTATGGATGAGGGTAGAGAACAGAGTAAAATTTGAGGCAGCGGAGGGCACGGGGCGAGAAGAAGTGCTGGCCATGGACCTGGGTGGAAGGGGCAGGCGCGGAAGGAGCGCGCGCACCTGCCATTTTGCCCCGTCCTGCGCGTCGTCGGTCAGGGGATGAGACTGAGCATTCAACAAAAGTACGACCGCTCGCATCAAATGAAGGGCGATGGCCCTGCAGGGAATGGATTGGAAGAGGAGGCCGTGAAGCGGCTGTGTCGAGCAAGAGCATGGTGCTGCATGTTGGTAACTGACGACAAGTGGGATAATTGGCAGAAGCAGCTCTAAGATAGCGTGGATAGGCAGCGCAAGCAACAAGAAAACGGTCAGACGCTAAAAGGCTGCTGGAAGTCAATTGATGAAGCTCAGGCAACGGATATCGTTGTACGCAGCGCAGGCTAGCATTGAGACTGAGAGACGGCCAGTCCAGCATCGTCGTGCCGGCCGACGGTGAAAACATGACATGTCCACGACTTTCCCTGCCATAGGAACAGCAGGACACGATATTGCCCGAGGTCAGCGTGCCTTGGACGAGATACCGCCTTCGCATTACCCCCAGCCCACAGGATTATTACCGTTGACGTGAAAGCGTTTGAAGTTGTCGCCCGTTCACTGTCAGGTCTGCACGTGACGCGACGGCCATCTTGCCAAGACACTTTGCGAAGGTGGGTTCTCTCCTGGAACCACCACCAATGGGAGACCAGCACAGACCCACCCCAGCCCACAAGGTCGCAGGGCACGAAAACCCCAATTTAGCGAAACTCGCAAAGTGCGCAAAACTTCAGAGACGCTTCCTGCTTCACGACACTCCTGACCATCACCACCGTCGAGCAGCACCAGCCGTCAAGATGAGCGCCCAGGCCCTGAACAAGATCGCCCCCAACAGCCCTTCGCGGCAGAACCCCTCCGAGCTGGAGCAGAACATTGCCCAGGCTCTTTACGATCTCGAGACCAACACGGCCGACCTCAAGGTCGCCCTGCGCCCTCTGCAGATCGTCTCTGCCCGCGAGGTGAGAACAACAGCCACCTGAGAGAACCTGCCAGACAGAGACCGCATCGAGATCCTGTTCCCAAATATGCCAAGTCCCATGTGCGAGATTGGCGGCGACGCTGCGTCCCGCTCGAGCGAGAATAAAGCAAGCAACCCGATTCGAGAGAATTGAATGATTTGCCCACGACGCTTCGGGTTGGACGCGCGCGCCGAGCCAGCGCCGCTATTGACTTTTTGAGGAACAGGACGGGAAGCGGTCCAAGGCATTGTCCTGGAGCTCGCATGCTGACTTCTGGTCTTGGATAGATCGAGGTTGGCCACGGCAAGAAGGCTGTTGTCATCTTTGTCCCCGTCCCGTCCCTGCAGGGCTTCCACCGTGTCCAGCAGCGGTAAGTTCTATTGCCTCTTGAGAGACAATTGACCGCGGAGCCCCCAACTGACGTGATGTAGCCTCACCCGTGAGCTCGAGAAGAAGTTCTCTGACCGCCACGTCCTGATCCTGGCCTCGCGCCGCATCCTCCCCCGCCCCAAGCGCTCTGCCCGCTCCCGCAACACCCAGAAGCAGAAGCGTCCCCGCTCGCGCACCCTGACGGCCGTCCACGACGCCATCCTGTCCGACCTCACCTACCCCGTTGAGATTGTCGGCAAGCGCATCCGCACCAAGGAGGACGGCAGCAAGCTCCTCAAGGTCATCCTCGACGAGAAGGAGCGCGGTGGCGTCGACTACCGCCTGGACACCTACTCCGAGGTCTACCGCCGCCTCACGGGCCGCAACGTCAACTTCGAGTTCCCCCAGACCCCCGCTGAGTACTAAGCGGTGGATCGAGGGAATGGGGAGTGACGTGCCGTGTTAGCATCATTGATGGTTGGTCAAAAACTGGGGGCTCGGCGTCTTGATATACAAGGTAGCTTGATAATGACACAAGCTGCTTCATGATTTTCGTCATCAAGTCATTAACAACTCATATTGGCCGCTCATCATCTATTCGGGGTATCTAGATGTCCGTTTCATGCTTCATTCGTGACTGATGCGCCCTACTCCAAGAACGCACCAATATGCGAGTTCACGCTTCTCTCGCGCCTCTTTGTCCTTGCTGCCAGCTCCCACTTCGTGTTGTGCGTCCGCTTCCCATTCCATGCGTACAAACATGGGTATCTCGAGGATGTCTTCGTCCTCCTTGAGCGGGCTGTCGTCCACAGGCGCATCCTTGGCGCCGATGGCCTGGTTCTCTGGCCGTAGCGACGCGGGTATCACCTCCAGCACTATGCTCACCCAGTTGCGACCCTTGTCCCAGATCTTGCCGGCCTCGCCGCCCGCTGCATCGTCACCCCTGCGGCTTCTGTCCCTTCCGTCCTCCTTGAGCGCGTCGTCCCACATGTCCGTGTTGGCGTCAACCTCGAACTGTGGACACAGAATCGTGACCTTGCTGGAGAAACGGCCAGGCGTCGCGTTTGGCGTGGCGAGAGTGACCTTGATGCTCTCAAACAGTGGGTTTTTGAACGTCAAGATGTACTGGTGCGGCCGCAGCGGCTTGAGTGGCGACTCGTCTGCAACGCCGGGCCGCGAAGTGACGGGAACCGGCGCCGCAGTCGGGTGCATTGGCCGGATGGTGATGTTGGGGATATACGACTTGGCCACGAGGCGGATCTTGAAGCGGGTGGAGGTCACTTTGTTCTCGGGTTTCGATATTATGTGGCGGCAAACGGGACAGCGCTTCGAGCGCTTGGTGCGCAGGAGGTATGGGATGGGTCGGAGATCGTCTTGGAAGCGTACCGCGGGGTCTATCTGCGCGTCTCGTTGATCGCGTGACGTTGTGGCTTCCCACCCTCCCTGGGTCAATTTCTTGACAAGCCGCGACTCGTCCAGCTGCGCGAGCTTGAGGCCCTCTTCCGTGTTGAGGGCCTCGCGCATGACGTCCGGAGGCCCCTTTTGCAGGCGTCCGCCGTGGCCCCGGCCGGTGTAGAGAGACATGATACGCGTCAGGGCCGCGGGGGACGAGAACCCGACACTGTCGTGTAGAGGCAAGCCACCCAGTGACGTGCTTGCGTCCGCCAATTGCTCTGTGTAAAAAGCCTTTAAGCTGGCGAACTGGAAGTCGCTGTCGACTTGGTCGTCGGAGACAAGAGGTTCGTCCGGGTTGTCTTTGCGCCTCTCCTTGACGTCCTTGGGGGTGAGCTTGGGAGCTCCGCCGTTGTTCATCTTGGCGAGTTGAGAATGTATGCCGCCTGGGCGGTCAAATTCTATACCCGTCTCCTTCGAGGTCCAGTTGCAGTATTGGCAGAAGAGGGCCAGCGGGCCGCTGGTCGAGGATCCGGTCTGCGCGGTGTCGGGAGAGGCCACGTTCGCATCTTGTGAAGCTTGAATTGCGCCGACCTGGAGGGGCCCAACGCACACAGGGCATTGGTAGCAGCTCCGAGTACACCTGGAAGAGCATGTGAGCTCGCGTTCCATGGATCTGGTTGACCTTGGGCGACCTACCGGTTGCCCTCGCTGCGGAGATTACTGCTAGGGACCTCGAAGAGGCAGCTCGGGCAGTAGTACGTGACCGTCTCCTCGGTCACGCATCGCGGACAGCGGATCTGCTGGCAATCTTCGCAAAAGAGGAGGTACTCGAGCGGGTAGAGGCTGTAGTTGGAACGCGGGGCACGGGGGTCAAAGGTGCGCTCGTCTTCGTCCTCGCTCAAGCCGTCGGGTGAGTCGCCTTGGTCGGCATCGGAGTAGCCTGAGCATGGACACTGTATGTACGTGTATGGGGTTGAGCGCGCCATGTCGGCGACTGCTACCTGCCGGCTCGTGAGTTGCCGGCAATGTTGCGACGCGAACTCGGAGCCATCCCCTGTCCAAGGTGAAGGTCAAGGTGAGCTCGGTGAGATGACTAAGCTGGCTCACAGCTAGCACCCTCACCGACGGTCAGGGGCCGCCAATCTCAATTCCCATCCCAGCAATCGCATTGTCGATCCGAATTTGCATCTTCTGCAAGCAAGAACACGCCCGACTTCAGGTCACGGCAGCAAATCGCCATGACGCCATAGCTCCCACAATGCTCATGTCATTCTGCTGAGCCCCTCGTCTCGCGTCCCAGTGGCTTCGGGGAAGTGGCTGAACGGACAGTGAGCGACGTCCTGGCCACAGCCAAGGCAAGCCGCACTCGATTCGCATTGCCTCACGGCCCTTTACCACACGCGTCTTCCTGCATGCGAGACTGTTGTATTCGTGCCGTTAGATACCCCGCGAGTGCCCTCGCTTGGCGCCTGTGCGCAGTATGCAGTGAAACATGGCTCGGGACGGCGTTGGGAGCCGGCCATCTGCACAAGGTCTCGCTCTTCGGAAACCGGGCCCAAGCTGCGTTTGCGCCGGACGGGCCCTTGATTTGCCCCGGCGGATTGACGCAGATCATCTGGGAACCGCGTTAAGCCACAGATGGCGTGTTGCACGCCGACCGGCTGCCCGATCACGGTTGCACGGCTGGCCGCGCGCGCGTCAATGACGCGATACAATGTCAACGAGCAAAACTCGCGCTCATCCCCTCACTGTCGAGTCCAAAATCAGGTTCAGGCCGCGCCGTCTCGCGGGCCGGTGCTGCGGGCGTGCGTTGTACAAGAGGCTTGTCGCTGCGTGTCTTGGAGGCGGCCAAGCATCTACTAATAGATTCATGCTCACCTCCCACCACACGCATGGCCGCCCGCTCGGGGTCGGTGTGAGAAACGACACTTTCGACACCACCAGGCTGCACGGCATCGATGCCAGAGAAGCTAGGACAAGCTGAGCAGCGGCTAGCCGAGCCGCCGTCGCTTCATCTTATCGAGAACGCGCCAGCCCCGGGAAATGAAGCCTCTGTAAAATTGCTCAGCTGCCCCAGGGAAGAAGGACACTAAAAACGTCATCTTGTGGCGGGGGGTTGCTGGGGGAGCCAACCTGCTGCCACCCATCTTTGCCATGCTGCCACGGGCACGGAGAAGTTCGTGTGAAATTGGCGACGCCTTGGATTCTTGGCGCCTCACCGGACGGTGTGGTGCAGACCACGGCGCAGTTGTCTGCCCACGAGGAGACCAACAGGGCGCAGTTGCCTTGAGCAACTCGAGAGAATTGCGTGCGAAGTGGCTCATACTGGGAGGAAGGATGCCGTCTTCAGCAAAGCCATCTTCATGTTTCTCTTGGCTGTAGCACCGAGCCCGGCATGGCTCCCTGCGGCATCCTACCTCACTGGCAGCGACACATTCGAATCCAGACATGAATGAGCTCATGGCTCCATCTAGCTCCATGGATGGCTCGAGGGGACCCCCTGCCCATTTGGCCGCAGGGCCCCTCCGCCCCAAACACCTTTGAAGCCAAAGCCGCCTGCGTCGCCGAGCTCAAACAGGAGCTGAAGCCCCGTTGCTTATGCAAAGGACGGCAGTCGCAGTCATTGACAGAAATCAACGGCGTCGCGTCTCACCAAAAAGTTGGGAGCCGACGGACATTGTGCGCTGCAGTCGGTAACGGGAGGCAGCGGCTCAGAAGCTCCTCCTCCCAGTGCCAGCTCACGACGCGGCAACGTGGATGTCTCTCTTCATATCCGCAGCGACAGGGATCATCGGACCCGTTTCATTGGGTCGCCCCAAGACATGGCTGCTGGCTACCGTAGCACTTGCGCCGGCATCCCTGCCCGCGAATTCCGGCACACTGACGATGCGGACGCCGTGCTCCGACATGAGTGAGCTTGGTTAGTTTGCGCGAGATGTTGGCGGTGGGTACTGCTTATAACGATTCATGTACGCAATGCAGCAGAGCACCTTCTTTTCAGTTCTCCTAACCTTCCTTTCCTTCGTTGGCCTGGACGGACGTTGCCGCCCTGACGCTAAGTGTCGGGCTGGCCGACATGGCAAACGTGGACGACCCGGCGCTCTGATGATGCATGAGCCAATCGAGGCGATATCGACGGAACTCTGTGCGCCGTGCTGTGCTTAGCCGCTGCTTTACGGGCTGCACCTCTCGAGCCGCGAACGAAAGAAGCGACACGAATAGTGTCACCGACGACACTGAGTTACACCAAGTTCCAGGCTTCATTCCGAGCGGCGGACACTAAACACAGCGGCGCTGGAAGTCGACACACATTTACCTATTTCTGGAATATTCATTTCTCTGGGAGCTGGACGGTATTTGCTGCCTCTTGGTGGCCGTAATCAGCGGCAAAGAAAAAGTGGGAGGCTGGGATTGATGGCCTACACTGCCGGCGTGTCCAGGCCCGGGTCCCGGCCTGGCAGTGCCATCGCAGGATCACACCGCACGGGCGGCTCGTTCATGCTGAAGCAATGGGATGGGGCGCGGCGAACATGCAAGAACTGGAGTTCCCTCGGACGGGTGCGTCCCGACCCTCCACGCTCACACCGTTCCGTCATGCTGACAGACACTCAGGATCCCGAGCTCTCTGCGCGAGATGGCAACTGTCTGATCTACCTACACAGCAAGGGCCGCACGAGACGAGACCCGGCATTCAAAATACCCTTCTCTTCTCTCCTCGCGACGAAATGCTTCCCCCTGATCCAACGGTTTCTTGTCACAGACGGATATCGGCCACAAACACCCGAAGAGATCCTGCGTTGGTATCGCTTGAGCCCGCGAAGGACGGTTGAACTGTACATCCCTCCACCGCCGACGGGGGACAAGCAGCAGGCACTGCAGTACCACATTGCGACGCGGAACTTGCTCGCCTGGGTCGCTCGGCGCTCCGTGGTCGGTCAGACCTTGGGCGGCGCGCTGGTGATGCTGCTTCATAGCATGAACGAGTTTCGCGCGGCCGGCGAGGACAATGTCGGCGATCTGCTGGGGTACCTCGACGAGGAGGGGTACTTGACGCTCGCGAATCAGCCGAATCATGCAATGGCGGTGCTGCACCTGGCCGAGGCTTTCCACCTGCAGGACTTATACGTGCGAGCATTCGCTCACTGCGTGGGCATGATGGAGAGCCTCCCCACATGCACCGAGTATCAGGTATGTTAGTTCATGCTTGCAGAACTTAATGGTGAACGGTATGCTTATGAAGCAAAAGAACATGACGCCCACGACCAAGAGGCTCATAAGACAGAGGCGGGCGGATCTGGACGCCAGGTTGAAGGACACTGGAGTGATGCTTAGCAGCTTTCTCGATCACGAGCTATCGGAGGCATACATCGGCATTCCCTTGGGCGCGCGCATGCACTTGGACCGATTCCGCTCATTTCTTCTCTCGTTTTATAGCGCCAGATTCGGATACTACCCTCCACGGCAGTTCGATGGGACCATGCTGCGCGCCATGGCAGACGACTTTGCCGCGCTGCACGCGCTGCTCGAGGACGATGGTTACACTGCCGGACCCTTCGATCTGATACCGTCACCGGCAGTAGGGGGTATATGCACTCTGCAGTTGGTTCAGGCATTCGATGCGCGGAACCAGTTCGATCCTCTGCAGCACCCGCTTCCTCTCCTCCCGCAAGTTGGCAGCCAGGGCTCAGCGCGACGCATCCCGTGGTTCCCGCGCATCAAGGACAGGGCGGATCAGCGGCAAGTAGAGTACGCGGCGTTGGTGCGTGCGTCGCACTGGAGGGAGGATTTGTTCCGCAACGATCTGGTGCGCGCGTACCGTCGGTTCGAGGAGGCGTCGGTCGTCACGCCGAGCCGTGCAGACAGACACGAAAGAGTTTCATTACTGGACGCTCGCAAGGTCCGCTGGATACTCATCTACGCTGTGCATCAGACGCTCCGGCATGCAACAGGCACGCCAGCAGGCATACCAGACGACAAAGAGGCTCGATATCTGCTGTCCGCACCTATAGAGGGCGTGATACCGTGGAAGGGCACAAAGGACATCGAAATGCTGGCGAGGAGGCAAACAGACCTCACTCTTGGTCTGGAAGGGAATGGGTTTCCCTCGCCTGACGACCCTATGGGCGCGATGGAGATCAAACCTGACGTCGACTACTTTGCACTAACACACAAGACACCGCCGCCCTCGTCTCGCGCGCGCCGTTCGTCGCTCCCTGGGCCATCAGCAAGCGTGTCGCGCTCCAACTCGTTCACACGGGCACTGAGTCGTAGCTCAACGCTTCGCAGGTCGGTGAGGAGGCTGAAACAGGTCACCTCATCATCGGCTGGCCCGACGCCTCCGACGACGGCAGGGGGACAGAGCAAGCCAGCATACCACGAGATTGTTGTGCATGGCTACGGCAACGGGACCAACAACGTCAACTTCGATGCGGCGACGCCCACAAGAGCGCCTTCTATACGGCGCTTGGATACGTCGGTCGGTGTGGCAAGCAGGAGCGACTCGACGGCGTCGGCATCGCGCTCGGATTCGAGCACGAGCTCGATGGGCCTGACCATGACGGCAGACAGTCCGGCGGAGACGCTGGCCTCGTCAATCACAGTGCCTAGCCCGACGATGGTGCCCGTTGCTGATCCGGACATCTCCTGGGTCGAAGCAATCGCAACGGCGCCGGCGAAGCCCTCTCGCCGCTGGAGCCAGCACGACGGCTCGATCCGGCCAAGCGTGTCCAAGTCCAACTCGCTCAAGCGGCGGCCCATGAGTGCGGCCATAGAAGGGTACAACTACGCCAAGTCATTCGGCCACTTTGTCGAGCAGGAGGGCCGCAGCATGCTCTCGAGGAGCGGCGGAAGCGGCTCGGGCATCTCGCGGCGGCACAGTCTCATGGGAGGAGGCGGTCCGGAACTTCGACGCAAGGCGAGCATGCCCTTGCCGCGCGTGATAGACGAGGAGGAAGCCGCGGGGGTTCTGCCGCGGGACTCGTGCGACTGGACGGCGATGCAGGCGTTCCTGGACGGCAAAACTGGCGAGGAAGAGTACGCCGACCTCGGAGGCCTGATTGCCGTGCGGTGAAGAAGGCATTTACACCACACATTCCTTGATCTCTGTTCGTGGAAATCATTTTTTCTGTTTTCCTTGCTTGATACCCTGCGCGCTGGAGTCGCATTTGATCATTCATTCACAATTACGGAGTTGTTTGTTCCGAGTTTCGTTTTCTTCTCATACACCCATCCATACATACAGTGAAGCAAGGAACAAAAGCATGGCATACTTAGTCCAGGCGAGCTCACAGATTGAGCCACAACGGCGGATACCAATGATGCGTGCCACATTTACTTCTTATGTGCATAAGCTTGACATGTGAAAAGAATTGGAATCAATTTTGTATCGAGGTGCCAGCCAAGACACACAACACAGCTGTGGCTTTTGAATAACGCCCAAAAAAAAAAATACATGCCGGCTACACAGTAACGGCGCTCCAAAAACTCGCTCTGCTTCGCTCCGCCAGCTACTCACTGCACCTTCTTGGCCTTGGCTCCCTTGTTCAGCAGCAGGTACAAGGGGAGGAGGATCACAGACCCGGCAACACACAGCGCGGTGCTGAACAGCTGCCAGAAAAACCACAGGAGCGGGCCGAGCCACGGGCAGAGGAACTGAATCAGGTCGTTCATCTGGTACAGGTCCTCCTGGTGGGCTATGAAGTAGCGCAGGCGCTCCTGGCCAGGGCCGGAGAGCGAGTTGCTGGCGTTGCTGCCATTGCGCGGCGACGTCTCCGACGCGGGGTGCTGCTCGAGGTTGAGGATGGTCGTGAGCTTCACGGGGGCCTTGTACAAGGGGATGAACCAGATGGCAAAGGTCTGGCGTATCGACACAAACAGTTGGCCGGAGCGTTGGTCAAACACTGTTGTCGGGTCAGCGTGATGGATGTGACACTCGCTAGACGCGGCTGGTCAATGTCAAGAGGCTTCACCAACCTGCAGAGTCGATATGAATGTCGATGTTGGGACTGAGCGTCCGGTACCATCTAAAGATGCCAAGGAGGAGCCATCGAGACTCGAGGCTCGGCGCCAGAGGAATCGTTCCCTTGGAAAAGGACGGGACGCGGCAGAACGGGTGTGTGAAGGAGGCGTGCGGCAGGAAGTAGTTGTTGAGGGTGTCCTGCTGCTCCTGGACGCTGCCCGTCGTCAAGGTCGTGACGACGGAGGCGATCTCGCGAACTGCGACACACATTATTAGCACACCATCGTCGTCGTCGTCGTCCTCAGACCGGCACCAGTCAGACGGCGAAAGGAGCACGGCGCCACTCACCTGGATGCTCCATGATGCAATGAGGACTGAAGCCGGCTGCGTGGGCTGCTGACTGCTGAGAAGACCAAACAAAAAACATATGCTCAGAGCTTCAATCGAATCGAGGGGGGGCCGGATAGACGGCCGGCGAAGGGCCAATTAAGAACGGATAGACTTGCCGACGTCAGGAGATTTCACATGCGACGCAACCTCGTATTCGACAGCACTGCCGTCCTTGCATCAATTGAGCTTGCACGAAAGACGGGAGCTTGTCGTCATGGGCTCTACTGGAGGGCCACAATTGATGGGGCTTCACATGTGAAGGTGACGTCACCATCACGGACGAGTCGGGAGCGTTCCTGGGCTAGCAGTCAAATCGCCCGCATCTTATAGCAGCTGGCTCGAGCCAAAATTCTCCAATTGCCTTTTTTTCTTTCCCTCTTCACGGCCATTGAGACCATTGTCTGTCTTGTCTCGTATCGTGGGTGCCAAAGATGGCTTCCAATTCGTCGGAGCGAGCCTCGCTCTTCTTCCACCCCCTGCTCTTCATCTACCAGCTCATCCAGAGCATCATCGCCTACACGCTCTCACCGAGCCCGCCCAAGTCTGACAATGAGCTCGGTCGCCCCAAGATTGCCATTATTGGCGCCGGCATCACTGGTGTCACCGCTGCCGCCCATTGCGTCGGCCATGGCTTTGACGTTGTCATCTTCGAGGCGGGTGCCGATGAGAATGCCGTTGGCGGCATTTGGAGCGTACGTCTACACTCACTGTCAATTGGTGAACCAAATCATGCCAGATGGGCACTGACGTGGCACTACAGAGGGTCAACGAAACATCGGGTCTTCAAATCCACAGCATCATGTACCGCTTCCACCCTTCGGTGAAGTGGGACGGCGGCTACCCCAACCGCCAGAAGATCATCACCCAGGTCAAACAGCTGTGGAAGCGGTATCGACTCGACTCCAAGACCAAATTCAACTTCCACGTCGACAAGGTGTACCAGGACGACAAGGCGCGGTGGATCATCAACGACACCTCCAACGGCCGCTTCGAGGGTCTCATCGCGGCCGTGGGCACCTGCGGCGAACCCAAGCTGCCGCACATCCCCGGCATGGAAAAGTTCAAGGGACAGATCTATCACTCGAGCGAGCTGACTGGAAAGAACGCCAAGAACAAGAAGGTTGCTATCATCGGCGGCGGCGCCTCGGCCGTTGAGGCGCTCGAGTTCGCCGATGCCGCGCAAGCCGCAAAGGTGTCCATCCTCTCCAGGAGTGACAAGTGGATCATCCCGCGTAACATCATTGCCGACACGCTCCTGAGTCTGAATATCTTTGGCCAGGAGACGAGACTTTCATTCATTCCCGAGTTCCTCCTGCGCAAGCTCTTTTACAGGGATCTTGAAGACCTTTCCCCTTCGGGTGGCCTATTCCAAGACACGCCCATGGTGAATTCAGATGTCATGGACAAGTTGCGTCGCGGTCAGGCCGACTGGGTGCGTGGAGACATCGAGGGCTTCGTTGAGAACGGTGTCAAGGTCAATCGGCGCGCAAAGGGTGTGCCAAAGGGCGGTCCGGGCCACGAAGAAGTTATCGACGCCGACATCGTCGTCATGGCTACCGGTTTCCAGAGGCCCTCCCTGTCCTTCCTTCCCGACGAGTGCTTCAAGGCGCCCTACGAGCCCCCGAACTGGTACCTGCAGACGTTCCCGACCATTCATCCGAGCGTGTCAGCCATCAACTGCACCTACGTGTCCGCGATTGGGTCCGTCGGAAACTGGCACATCGGCATCTACACGCGAATTTTGCTCATGTTCCTCTCCGACCCTCTCACTCGTCCAAGCCCATTCTGGATGGAGCGCTGGATCGACATGACCAAGTTCCTCAAACAGACGAGCCCGACTGGCGCGTTTGACTTCTTCACGTACCTGGAGCTGGTCTGGTGGTTCGTGTTCTGCGTCGCCATTAATCCCTTCCGATGGAAGTGGGCGGTGTTTGTCTTCTTCGGTATCGGTATCCGGCTTCCGAAAGCTATTGTGAAGCGAGAGCAGAGACTACTCAACGGTGAGGGTTACAAGATTAAGGACCAGGGCGTTAGCCTGTAGAATGCACATCATGGTAATGCATCATAGCGAAGGTTTATCGAGGGCATCAAAAGTTTGTTTTATTCAATTAACCCAGTCCGGGCCGATATTGGCCACGATCTCCGTACGTAGACCCTCTGCCCTGCTTATAAAGTTTGGTATATGCATGTGCATTTAACTGCGCGTGATTATATATACACACATATATATATATAGGGCTACGGTTCAAGGACAGGCTGCTTACGTGTAAACCATTGACATGCACCAGGCCAACATTTATAGAGGAATACGATGTACTTACGTGGCAGCGCCCTTTGCTGGACCACAGAGGTAGTGTACAATTCGGTCTGCGATGCAGTCTCCGATTCGTCTGTTGAGTTTATGAAAATCAAGACGCCCAAGTCGGCGTAATGTCTATCGAGCCCCGACCGGCACTCCATCGCCGTCGGAACATGGGAGCAGTAGCTGGGAGCCGGCCGACCATCGTTTGAGGTAAAGGTAGAGCGGGATTTTGCATCCATATTCCTGTATACACGATTCACTCAAAGTTTAGCTCACCGTTGATGTGGTGTGATGGCCACGTCCTGCGCTACCCAGCAGCTTGACTCATGAGCACCGGTGGTTGAGGCGAACTTGCTTTCATCTTTGTGCCGCCAGATTTGGAGTTCTAGATTTGCAAGACCGTTGGCCCACAGGTCTGAATGATCACATCAAGCATTTAGTACGTTTCACGTCTGCTGGCATGAAGCTTGATTCCGCTCCTTTTCACGCCCGCGGATGAAAAGATGGCCTTCAAAGGAGAACAGGAGCGGGTTTCTTGTGGGCCATCCAGGGGGTTGATCTTTCATCTAAACGAGGCTGTCAATGCCATCTATTAAGCTCACGCTCGTATCAGACAGCCTTAGCTGCGCTGCGGCGACTGACGCTGGCATTGATGTTGCACTTTGAGTGAATGGCGATGGGACGGTGAAGCGGTTAAATAGATGCGTGTGCGGCACTGGGCGCATCGGCGAGCTGAGGCGCAGACTGCCCCCGTTCAGGTGCCGGGATCCGGCTCGCAAGATATTGGGGCTTCGCCACGATGGCAGTTGCGTCTGTGCGAAGTTTTGTCTGGATTACTTGCATGCGCGCCATCTTTGATCGGCACCTGTATACCAGATGGCAGGCTCTTGGGATGAGGCGCATGAATTCGGACCATCATGCACTGCTCTGCGTAACATACCTGCGACCCGACGACAGGTGCAATGGCATGAATTGGCCCGCCAGAGGCTACTGCCTACGGCTCATCGTGCCGACTGTGCTGTACAGTACAGTACCAACGCACCCAGCGATGGTCTATAAAGAGGCAACTGCAGCTCGTGATGGGTGATGTTGTCTATCAGTCCGAGGCCATTCACTACAACATTCATTCCTTGAGCTCTGACATCACGAGCTCGATCCCACAGACGCTGCTTGTCTCACAAGCATCATACTTACGCACAACGTACTCACGGACAGACGCAAACACACAATCACACACAATCACACACACACACACACTCTCTCTCTCTCTCTCTCTCTCTGTCTCTCATTTTCCCCAACCTGCAGTTTCTTCAGCCATGATGAGAGACTATCTCTGGCTCGCGGCCCTGGCTGTAGCCGCGGCGCGTGGTGCCACCGTTGGCGGACTGTCCTCCAGGGACGTGGGAAGTTCTGATATCAATAAGGTGCTCAACGAAGCTAAAGGGGCCTACAACAAGGCTTTCGGCGGTGCTTCCATCGAGGGCGCCATCAAGGGCAGCGGCGATGCTTCCATAAACGCCGGCGGGAAGGATCCTGTGAGTGTCAACGGCGCCGGCTCTCTCAATGCCAATGTCCAGGCTTCTGCGAGCGGCGGCGCCGAGGCTGGGGGAAAGAAGGAGACCGACAACGCCTCTGCTGCTGCTACATCGTCCACAGCCCCCAGTGAGCCGCCCGCTCCTACAGCATCGGAGGAAGCACCTGCCTCTTCGCCAACCCAGGCGGATGCGACTTCGTCTCCCACGGGCGCTGCGAATCCCTCGTCCTCGGAGGAGACGTCTTCTAACGAGACGTCTTCTGATGGGGCGGCGTCCGACCAGCCTGTCAAGGGCACCTTCTGCAACCCGGCAACTGGCAGTGTCGATACCAACAGCAACAACCCAGACCACGCTTGCATCCTGGAGAAAGTCGTAGACGCCGGCTGTAAGGAATTGTCGCAAGGTAAACAGCAGGGCGCAGCGGAGCAGCAGTCCCAGGCTTACGCGGAATGCCACTGGCCCAACGGGACGGCGGAGAGCAGGTTTGACATGCACCAGAGGCAGTGCCTCGAATGCAAAGTCAAGCACAAGGAGATGTCCGAGGACGACAAGCAAAGGTTCGCCAACGCTCAGAAGCAGACTAAGGAGTGCTTTCTCCGCAACAAGGACTTGCGCGCAGAAGCATGGACCATCACGCAGGAGTTTTACAACGGGGGTTCTAGCAAGACGTGCCAAGGCTCGGGAGGCTCGAACACAACTACACCGGAGCTCCCGGCGGGCGAAGGAGAGTCGGGGGCCAAGGAGCCGGGCAACGCGGGTTCGAACGAAACCACAGCAGGGTCAGCAGGGGACAAACAATCCAGCGCCGTCATGAATGTGTTTGAACAGTTGATCAAGATCTCGACGAGCCAAACATCTTCGTACGAGTCTACGTTCGTTCAACTGCAGGGGGAAAAGGTGGCCGAGACCAACGCGACGCAGAAGAAAGTGCTGGTCGACGCTATTTCATGTGGCGACCTCTCGTTCCGGTTTGAGAAGGGAACGATGGAGGTGAAAAAAACGATGGAAATACGGATCTACTTCGCGCAGCGAGCGAGGGAGTACATCATTAAGGAGAACAATCCCAGACCCGCCACCAAAGAGCAGGTCAACAGCAAGCCCAAGATTGAGAGCAAAGAGGGCGTCTCCCTGCAAAGCATGGAGGACAACCAAATTATCAAGGTGCAGCCTGCCGACCCAAAGGCTGAGAAGGTCTTGGACGTGGTCCAGAAGGAGCAGAAGGGCAAAGAGTTGAACGCGCAAGAAAAGAAGGTGCTGAAGGAAGGGAGAGAGGCTGCGATCAAGGTCATTACCCAGGTCGTCAAGACGGTCGAGGTGAAAGTGACGGAGAAGAAGATTGTGACGGTAAAGCAGGTGTCTTCTGGCCAGGCCGGCGACAAGGAGGACAACGAGGACTCTACTGGCGAGGCGGGTTCGACTGGCGAGGCGGGTTCGACTGGCGAGGCGGGTTCGACTGGCGAGGCGGGTTCGACTGGCGAGGCGGGTTCGACTGGCGAAACGGGGACTGCTGGCGAAACAGGGACTGCCGGCGAGACGGGTTCGACTGGCGAGACGGAGGCTGCTGGTAAGGTCGGCTCGGTTGGCGGCAGCAACACCAAGAGGCCCGGCACCTGCAAGCGCCGCCGTCGCCGCCGCAGCAGCAGGAGCACCGTCCGAGCGGCCTGATGAGGCCCGTCTGAGCCACGGGCTGTCCCATCTCCAACGCAATCAAGGCGTCTCTGACCACTGGTTTTGGCGATTGGGACCGGCTGTGGGTGGTGGCACCTCACCGCGAAAAAAGGGGGGAGGGAGGCTTGGAGAGCGCGCGGGCAGGTGTCAAGGGTGTGTGTTCTGTCGTCCGAGGAAGAAGCCGTTTCTGCCACACTCGGCTGCCGAGATCCTCGATGCTCAAGGGGCCGGCCGGCCGGCACCACTTCAATCGATCCTGGTAGTTGCAAAGACCCGACGGTTGTGAGGTGAATGTCTTTGGGAGCCCGTGTGCACGCCGACGTGAGGTGCTCGTAGGACGAAGAAGAGGCTAGCTTTGGCGAGGTAGTCGGTTTCTCGGGCAGCAACGCCTCCCTGGTTTCCCTTGTGCACAGCGTGGCCCATCTTCATCTCTCATGCTGGCCATGCCATTCTTCCTGTCGCATCCACTCACTCCCTCCGGAGTCGGTACCGCGCCCGTCGTCAACTGGTGTCTGTCGTCGTGGCGCGTCGTGGTCGGGAATCCGGATGCCTATCGTGCCCCTTCGTGCCTGGAGAGCCCGTCTTTCATTCGTATTCACGTCGCCTCTTTCAGAGTGCATCCGCGATGCACATGGCATGGCGTCCGTGGGCAGTCATTCCCATGGAAGAATGCGATGCAAAGGTGGAAAAGGCACTGCCAACAGCCTTTGGTGGCGTCTTGGCAAGGCAAGGTACTTCATAACTGACCTCGCACACCAGTCAGCACTCAACAGCGGTACGAGGTACCTGAGCCGGCTGAGTTGTCCACCCAGGAACAGGGGACGGGGACCCACCCACCCATCTCCCTCAACTCAGTCGCACATCGCCGCTTCACGGCGTCACCCTTGTTGGCCGCCGTCACAAACCTGTCCGTCTCCCACGCTTCTGAGGCGTGGCACGGTCGCGAAACGCCGACTGGTAGGGACGAGGATGGTCCTCACAGCAGCCATCCGCACGGCGGCCCTCCAATCGCCACGCCGAGCCCTCGTTCGTCCGCCCCGTCTGTCGCCGCGATGGCCTCAGTCGACGCGCTGCCTTTCCATCCTCGAACATCGCCACCTCACCAGCGATGAGCCCGGCGGCCTCGTCAGCTACGACGACGCCCAGTCGGTGCAGGAGCAGCACCGCGCCCGTCTGCTGGCGTGGAAAGCCCTTCCAGACGCCCAGCGCCGGGACACGCCCAGCCCCAGGCCGCTGCTCATCTCCTTCGAGTGCGCCCCGACCTTCACCCTCGGCCGCCGGCAGGACGACCTCACGCCGGCCCAGGCCGCTCACCTGCAGCAGCCGCTCCGGGTCCGCCTCCGGTCCGGCGGCGACGCGCGCTTCCTGCCCGTCGTGCGGAAGACGAACCGCGGCGGGCTGACGACGTACCACGGCCCGGGCCAGCTCGTCGTCTGGCCCGTCATCGACATGCACTCGCCGCTGTACGCGCGCTACGGCGTGGCCTCGTACGCCGGCCACCTCGAGGCCACCACGCAGCGGCTGCTGGCGACGCGCTTCGGCGTCGGCGCCTCGACGGTGCGCGACGAGCCGGGCGTGTGGGTCGACGCCGACGGCGAGCGCCCGCGCAAGATTGCCGCGCTGGGCGTGCACCACCGGCGCTACGTGACGGCGCTCGGCCTCGCCCTCAACGTCGACCTCCCCGTCGAGGGCGGCGAGGAGACGAACCCGTGGGCGAGGTTCGTGCCCTGCGGGCTGGAGGGCAAGGCCGTGACGAGCGTGGCCGCCGAGGCGGGTGACAAGCTGGAACGCGCATGGGACGCCGCACGGCTGGCGGGCGAGTGGGCACGCCTGTTTGAGCAGGGGATTCTCGACGAGAGCAAGCGATCTTTTGACGGGATCCAGAGGTGAGGCGTTTGTGTGGACGACATTGACAAACGACAAACACCTTGGGCCGGGTCAGCATCGAGGCCGGGCATCGTTGCGGAATCTGGACCACGCACCATCGGCACAGGCCGGCTGGACAAGGGCGAATCATCATGTCGATGGAACCACGACCCTCGACTGGCCGGGCCGGAGGCAAGGCTCCCGTCCGTCGCTGGCCTGGCCGCCGGCGGGCGACCCATTGCGCCGCCGGCCGCGGCCGAAGCCACTGATTATGCTTGGTGCGACCAGACCACCATGTTGGGGCAGTCGGCACGTGTCGGGGCTGCCGACGCGACGCCTCCCCGCGACGCTCGTCTGCCGGTCTGGGGAGATAAGGACCCCGGACAGATACAGGTACCTTATTATTACATGACGGGCGGCTGCTGCTGCTGCTGCTGCTGCTGCTGCTGCTGCCGCAGCCCGTTGCTTGGTATTGGTGGTGGGGCGGGGCTTATCGGGCGGCGGGCCAGGAAGGGCTGAAGCTTTCTGGGGTGCGGGTTGCCGCGATTGTCGCGAGGTGTCGACGCCGTCGAGGCGAGCGGTGATTATGGACTTGTGCTACTGCTCCGAAACCGCCTCGCAGTGCATCAACGGCAATTATGATGAGTTATTGGACTCGGTGCCCTTTTTGGTTCAATTTTTTTTCTTGTCAATCCCGAAGCTCGCTCGCAATGGCCGCGCCGCTCGGCCACGAGGGCGCGTCGTCGCACCGAAGCTGCAGAGTTGACGTTGGACGGGGCTGGGGAAGGCAGAGGGACAAGCCATTGGCTAATGAGCCGATGGCCTTATCGTAGACCTCAAATCGCGCCCAGTCGGGTTGGCCAAGCGAGCGCTCCCCCCTTATCGCAGATCCGTCGTGAATTGATAGATACGCCGCACCACCACCACGACCACCAAGGCCAACAACAACCACCAAACCCACCACCACCCGCCCGCCCTCGCCCTGGTGCCCCTGTCAACGCCACTCCCGGTTTCGTCGTGGGAACGGGCATCCCTCAGCCATGTGGGTACCACTCGCACAGCATCGTCCGCGAAACACATGCCGCTTTGCCTCACATGCAAAGTTGGCCGGCCACGGGGCCCCAGCTCCTGAGTCGGAGCCAATGTACTGCACCTGCACCGTATGTGCCAATGTGTTTGCGTGTGTAAGTGACAAGTGTGTGTGCGTGTAATAACGTACTCGTAGGTACAGTATGTGCGCAGTTATCTATCCGCGTCGTCTTTCCCATGACTGATGGATGGGCCGCCGCCGCCGCCGCCGCCGCCGCTGTCGCTCGCTCGCTCGCTTGCCTGCCTTATCAGTCGTCGCCGATGAGGCATGGACGGTCGGTCTACACTCGGCGACGCTGTCTCATCGCCCAATATGCCGCCGCTGCCCGGCCGCGGCTGGGATATAATACCTGGACGCAGCTCCGGCTCTCGCCTCTCGGGGACCCGGATGCAACTCTGTTCAACAACTTTCTGAGACATCGTCTCTCTCTCTCTCCCCCGCCGCCGCCGCCGCCAGCAGCAGCAGCAGCAATCCCCCCCCCCCTCCCCGCGTGCCTCTATCCCCAGGTTCACACCCTCCAGCTGCCCCCCGTCCAAGGCATCGCAGCGCATCATGTCGAGCCCCGGCCCTGCCCTGAGCCAAGGCGTCGGCTACGGCATCATCCTCGGCCTCGGCCTGGCCTTTGCCGTCTTTATTGTTCGTCGCCCTCCCTCCCTCCCTCCCTCCCCTTTCCTTGGAACAGTCGAGTTGGACCCCCTGGGGAAGCGCCTCACTCACCCACGCTCCCACCCCCCACCCCCTTCTTTCTTAGGACTTCTACACGCCATGTTTCGTCCCTTGGTGACACTTGGGGCTACTCTCGACGTTGAATGCTTGCTAACCGCCTCGAGTAGATCGCCGTCACGCACATCCTCAAGCGCTTCAACAATGAGGTCCAGACGTCGGAAATGTTCAACACGGCCGGCCGCGCCGTCAAGTCGGGTCTCGTCGCCTCCGCCGTCGTCTCGTCGTGGACCTGGGCCGCGACCCTGCTGCAGAGCTCCGGCGTCTGCTACCGCTACGGCGTCTCGGGCCCCTTTTGGTACGCGAGCGGCGCCACCGTCCAGATCCTCCTCTTCGCCACCCTCGCCATCACCCTCAAGAAGCGCGCCCCCAACGCCCACACCTTCCTCGAGGCCATCCGCGCCCGCTACGGCGCCCCCGCCCACTTCACCTTCATCGTCTTCGGCATCTTCACAAACACCCTCGTCTCGCTCATGCTCATCGCCGGCGGCGCCGCCACCCTCAACGCCCTGACCGGTGTCCACGCCGTCGCCGCCATCTTCCTCCTGCCCCTGCCCGTCACTACCTACACGTTTGTCGGCGGCCTCAAGGCCACTTTCATCACCGACTACGTCCACGGCTTCGCCCTGCTCCTCATCATCATCTACTTTGCCCTCAAGGCCTACGCCACCTCCGACCTGCTCGGCAGCCCGTCGGCCGTCTACGACCTCCTCGTCGAGGCCGCCAAGAGGCACCCCGTCGACGGCAACGCCGAGGGCTCGTACCTGACCATGCGGTCCCAGGGCGGCGTCATCTTCTTCGTCATCAACATCGTCGGCAACTTCGGCACCGTCTTCCTCGACAACGGCTACTACAACAAGGCCATCGCCTCCAACCCGGCCGCCGCCCTGCCCGGCTACGTCATGGGCGGCCTCGCCTGGTTCGCCATCCCCTGGCTCACCGCCACGACCCTCGGCCTCGCGGCCCTCGCCCTCGAGTCGAACCCCGTCTTCCCCACGTTCCCGAACCGCATGAGCGAGGCCGACATCTCGGCGGGCCTGGCCCTCCCGTACGGCGCCCTCGCGCTCGCCGGCAAGGGCGGCGCCGTCGCCGTGTGCCTCATGGTGTTCCTCGCCTGCACGAGCAGCTTCAACTCCGAGCTCGTGGCGACGTCCACCATTTGCACGTACGACATCTACCGGACGTACTTCCGCCCCGACGCCAGCGGCAAGCACCTCATCTGGATGTCGCACATCTGCATGGTCGTCTACACGGCCATCATCTGCTGCATCTCCGTCGGGCTGTGGTACAACGGCATCTCCATGGGCTACCTGTACCTGCTCATGGGCGTCCTCATCTCCGCCGCCGTGCTGCCCGCGACCCTGGCCCTGCTCTGGCGCGGGCAGAACCGCTGGGCCGCCACCCTGTCGCCCATCCTCGGCACCGTCTGCGCCATCGTCGCCTGGCTCGTCACCGCCAAGAAGACGTGCGGCGCCCTCGACGTCGCCTGCACGGGCTCCAACGACCCCATGCTCGCCGGCAACGTCACCGCGCTCCTCTCGCCGCTCATTTTCGTGCCCGTGCTGTGCCTGATCTTTGGCGTCGACAAGTACGACTGGCAGTCCATGCTCGAGATTCGCAAGGCGGATGACCACGACGTGCTGGTGGGCTCGGGCGTGGACCCTGAAGTTCAGCGCCAGTTGGAGCTGGCGCAGGAGGCCAACCATGAGCAGGAGCAGCTCAAGCTCAAGCGTGCCTTTAGAATCGCCGCAGTCATCACTGTCATCATGTAAGTCCACACACCCCGCCGTGCTCATCTCCACCACTTCTAACCGCGCACCCAGGGCGCTGTCGTTCCTCGTCCTCTGGCCGATGCCCATGTACGGGAGCGGATACATCTTCTCCAAAAAGTTCTTCACCGGTTGGGTCACGGTCGGCATCATCTGGATCTTCTGCTCCTTCATTGCCGTCGGCATCTACCCGGCGTGGGAGAGCAGGGCGACTCTCATCCGGGTCACCAAGGTCATGTTTACAGGAAAGGTGCCGCCGCCGACCATCATGCACGGAGAGACGGAGGCTGAGTCGAGCGGGACAGCGACGCCCGTCAAGGTCGAGCCGGAGAAGAAGGTCTAGGCAGCCCCAGGGTCGAGTTTCTTGTGCGCGTATATTCGTAATGATACCCGAATGTTCTTAGCAGGTCTATTGTGTCAAGGACAAGTCGACAGTCGACATGGATTCTCAAATCAATTGAATGTGCAATATAACTAGCACTGGGAAAGGCCGCTCGTCTAGCAGCGCAGTCTTCGATCACTCTACGCGTATACTAAGCCACTAGCTCCTTTCTCGTCCACTTCCTCCATCGGCCACGTCCCTCCAACCGGCCGCGGTATCCCCCCCTGTGCCCGATGCCGCAGAGACAGTAACAAAGTGGCTGACCAGACCGCAAATAACATGGGCTTGTCAGCATCTGTAGAGTCTGGGAGCGCCCGTTGGCGCCGTTCCAGGGCTAGAAGTCGAGACCCGCAGCTCCAACGCTCAGCTAGTTTCTAGACTCTGGCCTCGGGGTGGCGATGAGATTAGCTCCAGGGGCAATGTGTTGTAAAGAAGAGAGTGCTGTATCGATTAAATCAGGGGCGGAGTCGATGTGTGCGACAAAAAACGTGGGTGGTTTAGCAAGGTGCCTGACCCTGACCGTCAGGAACGACACCGACGATGAACACCCCAACAGCACGGGTATTAGCACGTTCCCCGCCTCCAGGAGGGGGCCAATGGGTGCTGGGGAAAAAAATACGGTAGGTTTTGGCTCTCCAGGAGTCATGTCGTTGAGAGTATCCAAGCAGTATTGGGCGCAAGAAAAAAAAACCGGTGTATCCGCCATTCCATGAGACCAGAACCGCCAGCACTGTCGTAACCGTTGGAGGAGTCCTCAAGAGACCAACGTAGCGGTCGCACGGTCATACCAGTGTCCACGGTACCTCCAACAAAAAAAGAAAAAAGCCGCCGGCACAGAAGAATGGTCTCAACACCGCGTCTAGCATCACCAAATGCGGTAACCTGGACCACAGGTAACAAGAACAAGCAAAAAGAAACCGTTGCCTCCTGCCAGAGTCGAACTGACGACCTTGTCATTACTAGTGACACGCTCTACCGCTGAGCCAAGGAGGCGGTTGTTGGAATGCTGATGGCGTATTTCCGTATAACAAGGTTGTGTGTGGGTCGTGAGGGGGCACATACCAGGCATGGTGCGGAGTCTGTGGACTGTGGAGACACTTCGAGTTCGCCCGTGCCCGTCCAGACCGGCACCGGCACCCACCGCATCTCTTAGTATTGCCCCAATAAGACGGTCCGTGACCAGACATACTGGCAACGGAGGCAGCACGGCCGTCCGGGCTCCAGTTCTGGCATTCCCTGCCTCGCAAGTGATTGAACACCATCGTCAGCGAATCCCCTCCCAGTGGTCACCGGTCGTGATCCATCAAGGCCCCCAGGGTACCGGGGCGCCACCTGAGCCCTCAAGAGTCAAGATCCTGGCGAGCTCGGGACAGACATGGACACGGGCTTGAGACATATTGAAGTTGCATGAACACTTTGATTGATTTCAAAATGTGACAAAGAAATGGATGGGCCTGCCTGGACTCGATTAAGCTTCTTTGGCCCAATGAATCCGGTAGTCATGCCTCGAATGTCCACGGCGTGGCGGGCTTCGGACTCGGATTGTCTCCAACAAGGGGGCGCTGGGGCGTCGGAGCGACTCCGCGCCAGCCGAGGTCCGCTCCGGCCCCGCCTGGATTTAAGTCAAGGCCAGGCCCGCGCTGTACTATGCGATTGGAACAACAACTGCAATACGTGCTCTAGATTCAAAGAAGACGCGCGCAAAGACCAAAAATGACCAGAGCTCTTCAAGTAACGGCGGCCGGCTGGCTCCTCGTCGCGCTGGGCCACACGGTAGTCCCCCCAAACCATCGCGCCGATTGATGATGAGATCTGGACATGTGCTAATTCGCGAGGGACCGCAGAGCTCGGCCAAGGACTGGCAGCCTCAGATCAAGAGCCTCCCGAACCTGGCGTACACGTGCGCCAAAGCCGGCTGGTACGAGGGGAGCGGCTTTTTCGTCCTGACCGGTACGTTGAAATGATGTCCGCAGTGCCTTCAGCCACAGGCAGGCATCGTTTAGTCTGCGGCGCGTGCAAGTGCTGACAGCAGCGACGCTCGCAGCGCTTCTCAACTACGCGTGGTCGCAGGACCCCGAGCTCCTGAAGCTGCCCGTCTTCAAGGCCATCGCCGGCATCTTGGTCGCCATCCCAGCCGTCGCCGGGTGGTACTATGCGAAGCGAGGCATCAGCTCCATCGCGCTGCCCGTCGGCGCGATTGGCGCGCTGCAGGCGTACTCTGCCTTTTCGATCTGAGCGCGTGCGCGCCGCAAGGACGAGCCAGGACGTCGTGTACGATAGCGCCGGATGAGATATTTATGACACCTTGACGGCTTGGTCTTGATGAGCATGGCTGCGGCGGGTGGGAAATGCAGTGCAACGTGATTTGTGGAAGTTCAATTGTCCCAGCTGCAGCACGCATGGTTCAGCGATTCAATGGCACCCGATAATGAACATGCTGAGGGGGACTCTGGGTATGCGGCGGCGAGGCCGGTAGATTAGGCTGATCATGCCGCAGCTACGCCCGGCTCAAACAGCCGTATTTGGAGATTCATATACCTCGACGGCTGATTTGCCTGTTTTTTCGAGGTGATTTTGCTTCGGCAATTCGTGACATATGATGGGCACGATGGACCGCGAGTGGGATAATTGGTGTGAGAGACACAAATGGTCGTCGTGGTGGGCACAACGAGAGGCAGTGGGCACGACTGGGATGACGAGCAGCTGGGTACCACGCTCTAGCACTTTTCAATCTCAGAGCATTATTAACGCCAGAAGCTAGCGATGCAAACAAGAACCTACTAGACTTGTGAGGCAGCAAAGCGCTCGTTTCTACCGGCTTCGTCTCAATCGGCACAGCTCAACGTGTCCGGCGCGGACCGGCACGAGAACGGCGCCCACAGGCGGGTGAAATTCACTGCATCTTACGCACTTCTCTGAAGTACTCGCACTACACCATCTAGCGATTGAAAATAACCCCTCTTTTCAAGCGCCAGGTCGCACGGCGACGGTACGAGTACATACAACTTTCAGTCAATGGCTTACGCCAGCACCAGGTCCGGGGCGGGCCGGGTCTCACTCACCCCTCACACCCAGCATGAAAGATGCCATCACTCGGCCGACAACACGGAGCGTAAATATCTTCGGAAATATCGCGACGCGAGCTCGAGGCTATTTCCACAGCCCGTCGCAGATCCGTTTGCGCCTCTCGGAGCAGGCGCAGCGATCGATCCTCCCGGCACTCGCGCGTGCCAAGGGGGGAGGGAACGTGCCCGGGAGCCGGCGTGCGCGCCCGCCCCGAATTGCCGGTTTGGGTAGGTGGAGCCCCGCCGTCGGCTTTACATGGGCGTCAATATCTCCGTGGTGCGTGGGCGTGGCGGCGTAGGAGCGTCGGGTCTGGGGGCCGCCGTGGAGGCATCAGCCCCGAAGGGCTGGGGCTGGGCCGGGCTGGGGCTGGCCTTGCGCCGCCGACCTCACGGGTATAAGTGCGACCATGTGCGGCTGATGTTCGTTCTATTCATCCCATCGTCTCATCACCAGCATTCAGAAGCTCAGAACCTCAACTATCCATCATCGAACAGCTTACATCGACTAACACCACTCACACCATCATACACTACCTACCTAAGCCCACATACATCTACCA
Organism: Purpureocillium lavendulum; assembly: GCA_029168975.1. Classification (NCBI taxonomy): domain Eukaryota; kingdom Fungi; phylum Ascomycota; class Sordariomycetes; order Hypocreales; family Ophiocordycipitaceae; genus Purpureocillium; species Purpureocillium lavendulum. The sequence continues at coordinate 5,778,124 of JAQHRD010000001.1, forward strand.
AGTACCCGACGAGCAAACAGCAGCCGCCGCCGCAACATGTCTCTCTCCGGCAAGGTCGCCCTCGTCACCGGCGGGTCCAACGGCATCGGCAAGGCCTGCGTCGAGCGCCTGGCCCGCGACGGCGCCAGCGTCGTCATCAACTACGCCTCGGACACGGCCTCGGCCGAGGCCCTGGTGCGGTCCATCGGCGCCGACCGCGCCATCGCCGTGCAGGCCGACGTGTCCACCATGGACGGCATCGCCAAGGTCGTCGACGAGGCCGTCAAGCGCTTCGGCAGGATCGACGTGCTCATGGCCAACGCGGGCACCATGCCCATGCGCAACGTCGAGAACACGACCGAGGCCGACTTTGACAAGACCTTTAACCTCAACGTCAAGGGGCCGTACTTTTTGACACAGGTGCGTCGCCTTCTGCCAGTTTTATGACTGTCTCAATTCTTCGATGAGGATCTCGCATGCTAACAAGCATTTGCAGAAAGTCGTCCCGCACATGCCCAGCGGTGGGAGAATCATCTTTGTCTCCAGCGGCCTGTGCCACAACTCGGCCATCCCCCCGGACTACCTGCTTTACGCGTCGAGCAAGGGCGCCGTCGAGCAGATGGCGCGCGTCATGGCCAAGGGCCTGGCCGCCAAGGGCATCATCGTCAACGCCGTCGCGCCCGGCCCGACGGCCACCGAGTTCTTCTACCGCGGCAAGTCGGAGGCCCTCATCGAGAACATGAAGAAGGCGTTCCCCTTTGGCCGCCTCGGCGAGCCCGACGAGGTCGCCAGCATGGTGGCGTTCCTGGCCGGCGAGGACTCCAAGTGGGTTTCGGGCCAGACGTACATGGTCAATGGCGGTCTCTTTGTCTAAGTCGTTGATGTGATGAGTACATGGGATAACTGGCGCAAATTCAGGGGTATTTTCACGAGTAATGACATAATTAGCGATGCAGAGTATAGACAACATGATTTTTCTCAATATTGTACAGCTTCATATACCGTAGTCGGGCAACTACATGTTGAAAGTCCCAAGTCATATACATTGTGCCATCGCACCGTTGAGCCCCACGCATCCAAGAATCGCTCATCAATATCCAAACCAAACCAAGAAATCCTTGCCCACCAAGCGCATCCGCAGACCGTTGAAGCGGCTCTTCCACAGAGCTTCATGTTGAACCACTTTGATCAATGTCCAACCCCCGGACTGTTGAAGTGCCTCCTTGTCCGAGAGCGTCATGTTGAACCAAATCAATGCCCAACCACAGCAGACCCCCTACTTTCCGAATGCGAAGCTTTTTGATATCATCAATCGTGTTCTCGTCATGTGGACTTAGTTCTTCTCCACCACGTCCCATACCTCGACGGCTCCGCTCATCCTGCCTAGGACGAGCACGCTGCCGTCTCCCGAAAAGGCTGCCGCGGTGACCATGTTGTCCGTGCAGGCTGCCTCCTCGTTGCGCTCCCAGGCCACGGTTCCCGACACCACGTCGAGCACCTCGATGCCGTCCTCTGTGCGGCTGGCCATCCATCGCCCGTCGGGGGACACGCAGAGCGGCCAGGACTCGCTCTGGCGCACCGTTCGGAGGTCGTACGACGTCAGGTGGCTGGCTCCGGGGAGCCAGACGTGCACCGTCGTGCCCCAGAGAGAGACGACCGAGCGCCCGTCGCGCGATACGGCAAGTAGGCGCGGGTTGCTGGCCGAAGGGCCTTCAATTTCCAGTCGGCTCAGCGTGCGGCCGGTGGCCGGGTCGCTGACGCGGGCGGTGCCGTCCCGCGAGAGCGTGACGAGCTTCATGTCCGGGGTGAAGGCCGCGTGCGTGACCTCGTCGATGTGGCTGACGACGCGGCCGAGTCGCGCTCCCGTGCGGACGTCCCAGACACCCACGCGGCCGCGCCCCGTGGCGTCCCCTGCGGCAATGGCGAGTCCGTCGTGGCTCCAGACAACCGGCCCGCGGGCGGCGTCACGTAACTCGATTGCAGTCTTGCCGGTCGCAAAGTCGCGCACGAGAACGGTGCTGTTGTGGTGGTACTCGATGTTGGGGCCCAGTTGGACCGTCCAGTCGCGCAGGGTGGCGACGCGGTGGGTGCTGCCGGCGAGGCTCCCGCTGGTGCTGTTGGCGATGCTCTTCTCACTGATGCGAGCGATGCTGCTGGTGATGGTGCTCGCCAGGCCGCCCCCGGAGGAGCGAGAGGAGGTAGAGGAGGCGGGCGAGGGGGAAGACGCGGCAGGGGGGCCGAAGACGGCGTGCAGGCCCGTGGCTTTGGTGTAGCCTCGCTGCGTGTCTAGGTCAAAGAAGTCGATCCATGACTGGTTGGTCTGCGGCGCGACGTAGATGGCAAAGGCTGAGGTGGATGAGGGAGAGATGCCGACCGACGTGATCTCCGACTTCGCACAGAGGCGACGGTAGCGTAGCGAGAGTGAGAGAGGCATGGCGACTGGGGCGTTGTTAGCTTGGACAGCGTATGCATTGACACACGAGATACAACTTACATGATGATGGTGATCCAGCGACAAAGAGGTGGTGGTGATGCGAGTGTACGCCGATGAGCTGACGGTATGTCCCTGTTATGAACGATGAGAGCAGGTGTTGATGTAGATGAAGTCGTTGATGTTGATGATGAAGGTGAGTGATGAGGGCAATGGGTATCTTTGATGCTGGTGATGAATGACTCTCAGAGCAACAATCGACGTGGGCATCGCCAACTCTTAATACTCGACAACAAGACCCCCCTCGACGCCCACGATCCCCATCTCCAGCCTCAACCGCCTGACAAACTCAAGTGCGAAATCCAAGCAGCCCACAAAGGAGGTTGTCAGAGGTAAGCCAGTCACCACGCCGCCCGCAGCCGCCGACAACCGGGGGGAAGGGGGGGGGAATAGCTTCACGTCGCGGCGCGCGTAGCCTACGCACCCAAGACAAGGTGGTGCCTCGTCGAGTGAGTAGCCTGCCCGGGGGTCGGATTAGCAAGCAGGGCAGCCCCAGGCGCGGCGTGCAGGGGGGGATTTGCGGGCGGTGGTGAAGGTCGAGGTTGGAGGAGTGAAGCGTGAGCGGGCGGCTGAAGAAAGAGCTTGTTACGATGCTTAACAATGGGCGGCGAGGCTAACAGACTGGCAGGCGGGACTTTTCTTGGAGTCTTGCAGTCTTAGCGGTGTCGCTGGGCCGTTTCGGTTACGAGCTATGCGGTGGGTGGCTTGCGGTTTGGGGGCTCGCGAATTTGCAATCCACAACGACGCGATGGCCCATTACAAATTCGAATTGGCAGTCTCCAGGAGGAGGAGAAGATGTTTGTCCGCTCTTGCAGTGATTCTTACTACTGCCATTCTGTGTCCTCTGTGTTTTCATCTCCAGCTCACATCGTCACCTTTGCGAACAGCACCTGGACGCACGAACCCGCTCACAAGACACTAACTAAAGCTCCAGGGCAAAGCAGCAGCTGCTGCTGTTAGCACGCCTACCACAGAAGCCGCCCATCGCGACCCTATGCCCGATTCGTCTCGCCGACGCCCAGCTCCGGGGAGGGAGAGCAAAAACATTCGACGCCGTCTTCCAGATGCTCTGCCATCCGCGTGAGTCACGCTGGCTTGCCTTTCTCTTCGCGTGGCTGCCTCGTGGGTTCGATGCCAGCGCGGGGGGGATGGAAGGCCGGCAGGGCAGGACGGTGGGACGGACAGACCCAAAAAGCGCACGCCGGCCGGCGAGACGAACAGGGTATAGCGCCCGTTGGCGTGCTCCAGCCCGTCGCCAGCGGCGCCAGGGCAGGCAAGGCAGGGCTCCAGCAGTTTGTCAGCGGGGCCTGGGCGGCGCCTCATCACGGGTGAGTGACTGGCTCCCGCACCGATGGTCGGAGGCGTCCAGCGCTGGCCGCTCACCCTTCGCGTCTTGTGTCCAACACGGTTGGGTGGCTTCGTTGACGATGACGGGAGTGGGTTGGTCTTCCAACTCTCACGCTCCTCATCGCCAATGGGCAGCTCCAATTCACGACGGCCAGGCACGGTCGCATCTGTTGGCCCGGCGTGGGTCTCCCTGTCTTAGACACTCTGTACGTGCATTGGCCCGTCTATCAAGGTCCACGTCCAAGCATGGAAGGCTATAACATGACCAAGTCGTCCCCCCCCAACACCTCGCCGCGCCCGCGCCAACCTTTCACCTCGCCAAAAGCGAAAACAAGCAAATCCTCGATCCCGCGCCTAAGCACCAAAGGCCTCGTCGTAGCCGACCATGCACGAGCGGTACCGCACGCTGCTCTTGTCCAGCTTCTCCATGGCCTTCTGCAGGCCCTCGCGCGAGATGGGGATCTCCTCGACCCAGCCCTGGAGGCCCTTGCTGGCCGCCAGCTCCAGCATCTCGAGCATCTCGCGCCGGCTGCCCAGGTGAGTCGTGCCGATGAAGCATCCGTTGGAGATGAAGTCCTGGTTCTTGATGGAGATGCCGTCGCCGCCAGGCAGGCCGACCGAGTTCCACCGACCGTGCACGTCCAGCAGGCTCAGGTACTTCTCGAGCTCGAAGCCGTCAAACGAGTTGGCCGTGTTGATGATGAGGTCAAACGTTCCCTTGTGCTCCTCATCCCAGCCCTTCTCGCCCGTCGCGATGAGCCCGTTGGCGCCCATCTTCTTGGCGTCCGCCTCCTTGGCCCGCGACCGCGAGATGGCCCACACTTCGGCACCGAGCGCCTTGGCGAAGATGACACCGTAGTGCCCGAGGCCACCGATGCCAACGATGCCCACCTTCTTACCGGGGCCCGCACCGAAGCGCTTCAGCGGGCTGTACACGGTGATGCCTGCGCACAGCATGGGCGCCGCCTCTGCGCTCGGCAGGCTCTCGGGGATGGGGTACACCCTTGGTCCGCGTCAGACTCGGCAGCACCGCGAGGGGAGCGGTGGCAACGACTCACCAAAACTCATGGATACGCGTGTGGGAGGAATAGCCACCCTGGGTGGTGTAGCCCGTGTCGAGGTACGGCGCGCCATAGGCGTCGATCTGCTTGGTGCAGTACGTCTCGTTGTCCGACTTGCACCGCCGGCAGTCGCCGCAGGACCAGACCTGGGCGCCGACGCCGACGCGCTGGCCGACCTTGGCCAGCGTCACCTTGGAGCCGACCTTGAGCACCTTGCCGACGACCTCGTGCCCGACGGCAAGGGGGTAGGGGCAGCCACCCCAGTCGCCGCTGATGGTGTGCTTGTCGCTGGCGCAGACGCCGCAGCACTCGATCTTGATGTCGACGTCGTGGTCGCCAAAGGGGCGCGGGGTCCACGAGTTCTTGTCGAAGTCGAGCCACTTGTCCGCCGAGGGCGACTGGAAGCCGGTGAACTGTTCAGGGTACGCCATCGTGTCGGGTCAGGGAGGAGGAGGATCAAGTTCTTTGGGGGAGCAAAGTGACCGGTTGGCAGGAGACGTTGGTGATGATAAAAGGAAGAAAAGGCAACACCGACGTGGAGAGCGAGAGGTGCGAGGCCCTTGCCCCGCGTCCACGCGCAACGCCGTCGTCATTCCGCTGAATGTCCGCTTCGGCCCTGAGAGCACCAGAGGTTGACAGGCGCCCGGTGAGCTTCCGCGCGGGAACCAAGTCTTCGGAAGCCAGTCGTCAGCCCACACGAGATGTGGGGGAGTTGAGCGCCCACCCACCACCAGCGCACATGGTGGGCATCTGTGGGGGAATTGATTCGCTGTGGCGGCGAGGGATAATTCCACCAAACAAATAGCCGCGCGGAGTCGGAGACGTGGTCCGCGTCGGGCCTGTGGCATCCGGCCCTCGCGATGACTTCGGGCCGGTCGGCCGAAGATGCATCTGCGGCGAGGGGCAGACGACACACACGAGACAAACGTACAGCAGTGTGTAAGTCACTCACGGGCGAGCTTCGTAGACGGGCCATCGTTGCTGCGCCGCAACGGTCGCGAGTCGAGGCGGCGCGCCCGTGCGAGAGTTCTGTCTCGTCACTGCTGCTTCACGGTCCGCGCCCGTTTCGAGTCGTCGAGGCCGACGCCCGCGAGGAAGCAGATCCTCAAGGCCGCGCCGGCGTACACCCACGGGACGTTTCCCCAGTCGCCCGCGTTCCAGCCCGCGACGTTGTAGTAGATGGCGGGCCCAAGTTCCCGCATCGAGTAGAGGTGCCCAAGGTCGGCGATGAGGAGCACGAGCAGCACCGTCCGCCACACGCGCAGGTCCCAGGTCGAGCGGAGCACGAGCGCCTCGTTGAGGGCGAAGAACAGGTACATGTTGGCGAGCTGCGACATGGCCACCGACGTGCTCAATGGTACGTCGCCGGGCGCCGAGGCGGCGTCCAGGAGCTCGAGGTAGCGCTGCTGTCTGAAGTGGTTGTAGAAGGCCCCGGCAAGGGCCGACAGCGGCTCGATCAGCAGGAAGAAGGCGCGGTACGCGACCGGCAGCCGGAGGGCGACGCGCTGCGAGGCCATTGTGAATGTATCGAGGAGACGAGAATCTGCAGATGCACGCGCGTTGGTGTCCGCTGTATGTGATCATGAAGCAGCCAACAAACCCAAGGCTGGGGCGGGGAAATTTTGAAGCACGATCCCGTGTTCAACGAGTCGTGGTGCGGCAAGCACGGGCTACCCTAGACTGGCACGAAATCTCATCACAACTCACGAATACCGACTGCAAGTCCCTCTTGATCGGCGCAGACCTCCATACACTTGCTTTGCGCATGCACACCCGACGAAAACAAATGCCGTACCTTCAACGCTGTATGCGCAAGCTCAGATTCCGTGCATTGCAGGCCCTACGCAGGGATGGTATGGCGCGGCTCAAAGCGTGCAGCCGATCCGTCATGCAGGGCGCAGGGCTTTGCTGATCGTGCTGTGGGAGAATGACTATGCATGCAGAAATGCCAGCTGAGACGACAGTGAGGCCGCTGTCGGGCCCGTTACATGCCCGACCGAACCTTGCTTTACGTGCATTTGCCGTTGGAGGCAAATGGGCAGCGGAGAGTAGGCGGCTCTCGCCAATGCCGAATACAACTCGACGACGGCTTGACCAACAAACATCCACCCTGCCACTGGCTGCCAGCCAGACACCAGATATAGGCCTTGCCAAGCCGGCCCTGGGTAACTACCGCCGTCACAAACTCGGCAGACAAGGCGTTGCTGGGTCAGATCACCCAGACGCTAGAAGCGCGCATGGAAAGAAACATTTGCCCAGGGAAGCTCCCTCGAGGCGGGCTGGCTCCCGAGCCGGGGCATGCCGCCAGTGGCAGGTGCTCTCGGGGTCTCCGCGCCGCCAAGTCTCACTGGGCAGTGCTGCTGGCGTTCCATGACAGATCTGATCGGCACGAGGCGGTGGTGCAAAAACTCTGTTCAGCGCTCCCAGTTGTTAGTGGTGTGGCTCGCCACTCACCGCCTCGCCTAGCAGCCGGGCAGCGAGTCGACAGAATTTTTCGCCCGCCGCAGCGCGCTCACCAGAAGAATTTTCCTCCCTGTCGCCTTTCGCCGTGGCCGACGCCGGTTTTTTTTTGGGTTCAGGCACGGTGGGTGGTCCTGTCGTGTCAAGCCATGCTGTGCCGTGCTCTAACTTGGTGCACTGACCTCGAGATGCATCGGCCAACGACGGGAGCCCACGGCCGCACGCACGGGGCCTCGTGGATGCCTCCCATCGAATGGAACATGTGCTGGGCCAAGTGTGCGGCGGCGGCGGCGGCGGCGGCAGCGACCAGCCTCGTGCCCCTGACGCGCGCCGCCGCCTGACGCCCGTCGGCAGTCAGGAGGAGCACAGGTGGGCGGGGGCCAGCCTCGCGTGCCCATGTCCAGGGGACCGTTGGTAGAGCACGAGCTCGTGCAGAGCTGGATCCCCAGACCCCAGGTCGCCGTTGCGCGCGGGACCCTCATCTGCCGGATCGCGGGCTGTTGGCGCGTTCCTCCAGACTCCACGGGGCCCTTGGCTGGTGCATGCCGTCGTCGTCTGATTGAGATCTGGATGGGGTCCCTGATGGAGGCAAGGAGGGTACCCAAGGGTTGACGGGCTGAGGTGCATCGCCGTACTCTCCCAAGTCCCCCACAGGCGTCGCTTGAACGGGGGCGCCGCCTGGGGCATCGCCTGCGCCCTGGATGGGGCACTGGAGCCCCTAAAAATTTCCAGACGCTGCCAACCTTGTTGGGAGGTACGTACCGCCCCTGCCGTATCGAAACAACTCTAAACATCGCCCCTGCCGTCATCCACGTTATAGGGCAACCCGCCTCTTCCTGATCTCGAGGCCCTCGTCAGTCTCCCGTCTCGCCGCCCGTCCAGCCCTCCGCCCGTCCATCCAGCCATCCGTTCATCGTCTGTCCTTCAAGTCCGATCCTTTGTAAATCCCGAGCCGCCGTCGTTCCTGCCTTTGAGCGCCGCAGCTGTACCGCAATCGCCCCTCGGACCCCGTGCTGCCTCGGCTCTGTGGCCCCGAACCTTACCTCGAACCATCGACATCGTCATCAACGAAATACTTGCGTCGAATTCGTCCGAGGCCGCACGAGAAGACTAGTCGAAAAGTACAAGCGTATGGCTGTGTGATAGTGCGCCGTTGGGCCACGACGCCATCCGAGCCGTACCTCATATCACTGTCTTGCCGTGCCGCATTCCTCGCCCTTCACAGTCGGGCACCTCTACCCGTCCGTCGACCGCCCGACATCCGGTGAACGACTGCTATATTGCCGACACTTGATCGTGCGTGAAAAAAACCCTGAGAAAGCGGCGAGGCACCCGCACCTGCTCTCACCTCCAGACTACGCTCTTTATCTGCACCAAGCCGCGTTAAGCCGTTTTACGATACATTTGCGGTACCACGACGTCACTCGCCAACGGCGCTACTCTCGTTCATTCCCACTCGTTCACCACAGGATCTCTCAGCTGGCCTGAAGCGAGACGAAGTCTATTGGTTTGCTTCAATTCGTCTTAGTTGGGCGTAGCCATCCGTTTGCCTCCTGTCTCGTGCACGTGAGCCAAATTCGTCGACCGGAACCGCCGTCACGATCGCCTCTTGATCTCTGGACAAGGTATGTCTGCCTGCGAATGGATCTCGTGGGTCGTGAAAAGCGGCTGCGTCGAGCACGACCCCGAGCTCCTTGAAATACGCCACTCGAAACAGAGCACTGACCGTCTCGCAGGACGCTCGCCCCCAACCCCCCCTCCCGCGCCAACGTCGCCCTATTTATCCAACGTCTGCCCCGACATTTCGAAGATGGCGAGGGCTTCATCCGTTCATGACTGGGCGCAGATCCCCGAGGCTGCGTTGGGTGGTAACTTGGAGCAAGGCTCCGCGACACAGCGACAGCGCCGAGGGTCGGCGGCACATACATCGTCTTGGAACCGACGGTTGCGCAGCCACAGTCTGTCGCTGCCGTGGCATAGGCCCAGGACATCGCTCCTTGCCCCCGGAGATTTGACGCAGCAATTCAACGACATGGCCATCGACGACACGCCAGAGACCCAGGATGTGCTTCAAGGCTCGCCACGTGGCCATGGCCATGGTGGAGCGGGGAGCATCAAGGGCATCTTCCGTAGGGCGTCCTTGTCACTGAAAGGCATCGTGCGTCGCCGGTCGTCCCACGCACAAGAGGACGTTACTCACGACCAACGGCACGGACACATCAGGCCATCCACTGCCCACGCATGGAGTCGTCTGCGACAAGCCGCAAGCTTCCGCCATTCGAGGCCTACCAGCGGCTTTGACTTGCCTCACGAGGCTTCCCCCCCCGCTCATATGCCGGCGTCACCCAGCGTTCCGATTCCTGCGGTGGGAAACGAGCCTCCCGTCATTCCGACCCATACTGGCGCCGCTGCCAAAGCCTCTGCCGCCATGCAGAACGAGCTCTTCGCTCGACAGGGCTCTCAGACTAAGTGGCTGCGTGCCCCATCCAGCGAGGACGGCAACGACCGAGAAAGCGGCATTGGCATTGCCGTCAACGTGCCCTCGATTGAGGTGGACGATGCCGATATGGCCGTGTTGCCGCAACAAGACACGCGCATCAGCCGACTGAACTTCATCTCGACACTGCCCGCGGAGTTGGCGATCCACATCCTCTCTTTCCTTGATGCAACAGCCCTGACGAGAGCTTGCCGTGTATGCCGCGACTGGCTTAGGATCATCGAAAACCAGCATGTCTGGCGAGAGTCTTGCCTACGTGAAATGACGACAACGTTTGCCACCAGCGGCCCGGTCCAGCCAGGAACCGGCCTGGGAATTCCCCTGGCCCTTCCAGCCAACGACTGGAGGAAGATTTACCAGGCGCGGCATGAACTGAACCTGCGGTGGAGGAGCGGCAAGGCGCGACCGACCTACCTCAACGGCCACTCGGACAGTATCTACTGCCTACAATTCGATGAGTGAGTGTCTCGCACGGCCTCTCGCGCACAAAGTACTGACATTTGGCAGGCATAAGATAATATCGGGCTCTCGCGACAAGACAATTCGAGTCTGGGACATGCACACGCTCGAATGCAAGTTGGTGATCGGACCCCCCTCAGTCATCAGCAGCGGTACGCTTCTTGTGGACTTTGAGGGCATATCGGTCCACTACGCCATGGGAGCCGAGAATGTTCGAGAGGCCGAGTCGAGGCCGAAGCTCGTTTCGTGGCCGGAACACCACATGGCGTCCATTCTGTGCTTGCAGTACGACGATGAGATCCTTGTGACGGGGTCATCGGATTCGACTTGCATCGTGTACGACATCAACAACGGTTATCGGCCAATTCGTCGGCTGCGCCACCACACGGCGGCCGTGCTCGATCTTGCGTTTGACAAGAAGCACATCGTCACCTGTAGCAAAGACATCAGCATCTGCGTCTGGGATCGGGCCACGGGGGCATTGCTGCGCCAGCTGCGTGGTCACACAGGCCCTGTCAACGCGGTTCAGATGCGCGGCAACACTATCGTCTCCTGCTCTGGCGATTTCCGGGTCAAGCTCTGGAACATCGACACGGGCAAAAATATCCGCGAGTTTGTCGGCCACACCAAGGGACTGGCCTGCTCGCAGTTTTCCGAGGACGGGCGCTATGTTGCGTCGGCGGGCAACGACAAGACGATTCGCATCTGGGACGCCAACACGGGCGAGTGCATCAAGGAGATGCGCGCCCACGACAACCTGGTCCGCAGCCTGCACATTGACAGCGTAAGCGGGCGTCTCGTCAGCGGCAGCTACGACACCGACATCAAAGTCTGGGACATGGCAACGGGGCGTCAGCAGCTCGATTTCCCCCGGTGGCACGCCAGCTGGGTCCTTAGCGCCAAGAGCGACTATAGGCGCATCGTGAGCACCGGGCAGGACCCCAAGATCTTGATCATGGACTTTGGTGCCGACGTGGAGAACATCGAGATGCTCGAGGGCGGGGGGCCCGAAGCCGGTCCTTTTGGACTGCCCGCGGATCGGAGGAGTTTCATCTGACGAGACCAGGCTGAATGATCGTCTTCGACGCAAGCGAGCCTGTGGCACTCACATCGCCATCGGCCCTACTTTTCATGTGTCGTTCGACTTGCGTCGGCGCCGTCTTGGCGAGGGGATGGTAACGTTTACGCAGCGGGCGTGGACTATCGGGCTTTACCACCGCGACTAGGGCCCGTACGCTTAGAGGCCCGGCGACGCCACCACCGGCCATTGGTCGTGTACACTTGGACATAATATTCTGTTTGGAGTTTGGTATATAGATATGGGAGCGGATATCGGGTTTCTAGTTGGTTTCCAACTTGGGCATCTTACTATACTGGCTGGCATATGTACATAAGGCAGGGCTCTGAGGATGTGGCAAACGACATGAGTAGACAGCTTTGCAAAGCATGAGTTGCCCGGATCGCTTGGACTTAAGGTCATGTGCGACTTGAGGCATTCCAAACGTGTTCCCGCAGGGTGATGGCGCATGAATGTGGCCTTTGTACGAAGTAGAACACGGAGCATGCCCCCTCCTGGCAGCCGTGCGCACGCAGCCCCTTGTTGGTACTCGTACGACGACGAGCCCTACGCCAAGACGTCACCGTCCGCGAGATATGACACCCGCATCGCACAGGATCCATGCACGAGCCGTGCCCGCGGAAGAAACCGAGGGTTGTACGCTCGTGTAAGACACACTGACGTACTTTGTAGGTATTGTTGTATATACGGAACATGCCATGGCTCCCGCCGCCCTCGACACCCTGCGACCCATTCGGGCGAGCGGTGTTGAGCGCGCTCGTCCTGCCGCCCTCCCTCCGGCGGATCTGACACTTCGGCCGACGACGGCGGCGGGCCTTTGCTAATGTGACTCGTGGACACTTTCAAAGGCGAGGCGGGATACCGCGCATGACTCGAAACGCCTGGCCATTTTCATGCGCTTCGAGCGGCGGTAACGTTGCGGACAGGACCGGACAGTAAGTACGCGACGATACGCGACGGTACGGGAGAGCACACGGCGCATAGGGCGGCGGGCCGGGGGGCAGGAAAAGCGGCGGCGGACCCTTGGATGCAAGACGTGCGTTGGAGCGTGTCCGAGACGCCGGCAAGGCGCTATTTGGCCGAGATGCGCCGCCGACCCGGGGCTGGGGATGATGTGCCTTTTTTCGGCGAGTACGGACTACGGAGCAGCACCAGCAGCGGTAACAGCGGCGGCGGCGGCGGCGGCGGCGGTATAGTTGGTGAGCGACGTGGCAGCGGATGAAGCCGAGCCGAGCCGTGGCATGCGCGCGTGCTGATAGTTTTCACCGCGTACCTACAAAGAGAGGGTGGGGGGGGGGGGGGGGGGGGGGGGGGGGGGGGGGGGTGGCACAAGGTAGACAGACAGCCAGACAGACAGATGGACAACTAGAGGGGCAGGCTGGAGCGATATTGGACTGATTTTCACAGGCATCATGGACGCAGGCGGGCGAACAAAGGGGCGCTCCGTGCGGGACTCATCCAGCAGCAGGGTTTGCGCCAAGACGCGCAGGCGTACATGGAGGCGGTGACCTCACGTATGTACGTCGGGGCAGATGACGGATCCGGACGGGGGCAGAGCAGCAGGTGATGTCGTGACCCTGCGGTGGATAGACCTTGTTGTTGTTGTTGTCGTCGTCGTCGTTGGTGGTGGTGGTGGTGGTGGTGGTGATGGTTGCCTCTTCAGTGCCGATCGCCCTCAGACGGGCGAGCGTGACGATGGGGCTGATGGATGGGGCAGAGGGAGGCGCGCGGGTTTGGCCGAGACGGGGCCGCCGCCTGGCGCCCGCCCTGGCTGTCACTAGCCCACCGTCCCGCCAGGTTCGTGGGGCAAGGCAAGGAGAAGCGAAGCAAGGCAAGCCAAGGAGCGGTAACGACGGTGGTGGCAAAAGAGGCTGAAGTCGGACCTGGACATTCCAACCTTAACAGCGGCTGGCATGACTGTGTGCTGTGAGCTGCTGCGAGGTTGGAAGAGAACGATGCGGGGCCCGCAAGCAGTCGAGAGAGAAGTACACGTACGAAGTGCAACGAGTACGCTTGCCTTGCAGGGTAGTTTCAGGGTGGGGGTTGGTTCGCATCTCATCATGCATCATCGCCCCGTGCGAATTGGATGTTGATGAGTGAGGGACGTCCACTACGTATTCGAGTTAGTAGGTGCTGTGTGTTCTTGCTGGTATCATCCCGCAGAGTGCGTCACAAGGATGTGCGTGTGCCTTGCAGGGCGGCTACCTGCTAAGGCGCTCGACTATCGACCCTCCCCGCATCGTCAAGGCAACAAGACCGCCCTGTCGGCTCCGTCTGCGGGGTACCAACAAGGAAGGCAATGGCAGTTCTTCGGAGGCACTAGCAGGAGGATTGCAGATGAAAGGGGGCCTCCGGCTCTTCCTGGCGACGCGCCGGAGTGCACGCATCTCGAGCTCGCCCGATGTGGCAGGCATCGGTAGGGTTAGTCAAGGCGCAGGTGGGCACGAGCTCACAGCTTCATGTGTCTGTACATGCTTTGATCGTACATGCCGTACCGTATCATACCGTCGTAAGGGGGCCGACGCGACAAAGGACGTCGATGCGGGCATGGGCTCCCCAAGGGCACCCTGCGCGCCCGGATGACTCGAGCATGTGCCCGCAAGGGAACCCTCTCGGCTGTTGGCGATTCGAATCGCCCACCGGAGCCACGACGATGCGAACGCAGCGATCTCGTGGGGGCCCTTGCGCCACCTACAGCCCAGGAGGGTGGCGCATGTGCCTGTGTGTCCCGTGCTCCCCCTGTTGGAGAGGAGAGCTCTGGCCTCGAAAGCACGTGGACGCGGTGGCTCGAGAGTCCGCGGAAAGGGAGTTGCAGGCTGGAGCTGCAGGCTGGAGCTACTTCGTTGCTTCACCATAGTCTTGGATGGCATGAACGGCATGGATGGATGGATGCCCTTGCGTGGGGAGCCGAGAGAGACAAGGGCTGATCCCTGTTCGAATCTGGCTTCGACGACGGCCCCGAAACAGATCGGCCAGATTGCAGGCGCTCGCAGGAGGCGAACAAATGCGTCATCTGTCAGCGAGGCTTGTCATGCGGTGTCGTTGCCGCCACCATCGTCGTCGGTTCCTCGGGCTTCGGCGAGCGCAACGGTGCCTGTCTGTCTCTCCAAGCCCTGCTGCGGTGGATGTGTCGAAGACCGAGGTGATGCTCTCGCCCGGGCATCGTACAACCGTGGGACCTTGGACGAAGAGCTGGAAGGGCGACTACATTTTCTTCATGCTCCGTCACTGGAATTTCAGCCAAACCCTTGCGTGAGGGTGTTTGGATGGATGCAGGTACGTACACTGCTTGCGCACGGGCGTGTGGCACCGAAGCGCGCGACGAACACGGACGCGCGGGGGTGATCCTTGGTGAAGCTCGTTGGCGGCAGCCAGGCTGGAACCCTGACAGTCCCAAGGTTTGGTCGAGCAACATCGATCTGCAAGGCACTGCCGTTCGAGCTTTGCCTGGCTGCCATGGCTGTTGTTGTCGTGCCTCGCGGGCGCCAAGGGGGCAAGGCGATTCGCGGACTCTCTCGTCTCCGACGCGCTTCGCACGCCGACGATGTCAGTGTCTTTGCGATACTGCTATTCGTGGGTCGGTCACAGCACTGATTCGGTCTCGCTAATTATTTGGATCATCGCGCGTTGCGGGACGCTTGGAATGCGTGCGCGCATAGATCAAGGGTCTGGCAATTAAAGTGGCCTCGACTGACACAGTTTCCTGCTGGGCTCTTGGCAGGCCCCTGGGGGAAAACGGCGGCCGCGCGCGCTGTCGAGTGGAAGGAGCCGATGAGGCACCAGGGCCAGACTCTTGCGGACAAGCGTCACCAGCTCGTCGCAGCTGGGTTCTAGCGCCTGTCCGGGGGGGATTTGGGGGGGTACTGCGCTGTAATAGCGCCGAGAGCGCCCCCATGAACAGCCGTCGACCACCCGGCACTCCGTTGCCGCCGGCTGTGAAACGACGCTAACCGAGGTTTTGGCCTGGGGGTTGAGGTGGGATGAGGTGGGTGGTGGCCGGCTCTCCATCCAGAAACAACATCGTTTCCGACTGCTCTTGGAGTCCTGGACGCAACGCCGCTGCTGATTCGTGACGCGACGCCGGCGCTCGTCGACAAACATTGCCGCCGGAACCCCGATCGCTGGCGCGAGGCCAGCCACTCACTCACTGACGTGGTGTGGTGTACGAGTACTCCACATCCGGGCTGGCGAGCAGACGGGCAGCCAGGTCGGCCTTCAACGACGACTCGTCGTCCGCCACCGTCCCCCTTGCCATCGCCCGCCCCTTGACCCGCGAGCGCCGCATGAGGAGTCGAAGCACCAGCCCCTTGACCCTGGCAGCGAGGAGGCTCTTGGCGCCGGCGCTGCCCCGGGTCTTTGGGACCGGCTGAGGGCCGCTTGCGACGAGACTCTCGCGCAAGTACCAGCGACCACGCCCAAGCGGCCGAGTCGCGCGGGGACCCCCGGTGCCTTGGAGCAGCGTCTGCCTGTGCCTCCGCCGCTTTCTCGTTCGTTCGGTCAGCTCGTACCTGCCAGCACTGGCTGACTGGAGTTGCTGGACTGGGCGAGTTGAGTTGCACGGAAGCCAGAACCGCATGGGCACACGCATACGAGGTACGAGAACGCGAAGTACGAAGAGCGAGCGGTGCGCCAAAGCATCTATTGACGCCCAGTTGAGGGGGTCGCAAAAGCAAGCGCACCTCAAGGTTGGTACGTGGTCCATACTTACCTACCAGACATCCAGGCTTTCATCGCCATCAGCCAGTGAGCCAGCGGGCCAGGGCATCCAGGATCCCGATCATGCATCCACATCCACGTCCACATCCACCACGTCGTCCTGAGAGCCGCTCGTGGCATCATATGGCTGCCATGTCTGAAACAGGCTCGCCAGAGACGCCGCGAGCCAATCACGCGGATGCGTTCCTGCCCAAGGGCGCGGCCCCACCGAGGCTTGGCGGCTCCCTGTCCCGGCGCTCGCACCATGTCGACGAGGCGGCGGAATGGGAATGGCATGACGCTTGGGCGCTGTCGGCGCAGAGGGTGAGTTAGTTATGCCCCGTCCATACGTCCGTTCTCCGTACACGATGCGCGGCCCGCTGTCCCTGTCCTTCTGCGAGTGGGTGTTGGGGGCGTGTGCGTGTGGGTGGATGCTGCGCATGAGGACATGGCGATAATTCGCTGCAGCTGAAGCTCTGATGAGGCAAGGTTTGGTTTGGTTTCCACGTTGGTGCGGTGTGCGTGTGTTCCAAGGGAAGGCACGCACGCTCCTGCTTTGTTCTGCCCTGACGTCCAGAAGCCTGGCATGGCAGGGCAAGACTTGCCAGATGGGTCTGGCAGCCCAGGCCCGAGTGGCAGCCGCTGGAGGCCTGGAGGCGGGAAGACAGGCAAGGCAAGGACAGGACAGGACAGGACAGGACAGGACAGGACAGGAACCTGGGAACAAGGAAGGAGGTGCCGCCTTCCTCGAGGGCTCGAGCACCCGCGCGGTACGGAGTCCCGAGTCCGCAGTGCAGGCAACATGGAAGCAAGTATAATTGCACCTTCCCGCAAGTTGCCCTCCATTCCTGCCTTCCGTCGCGCCTGCTTTCACCCGTCTACCGTCTACCGTCTACCGTCTTCCTTCCGTCCTCGCCGTCCGCTAGCCAAGGCGCCTCGTTCCCCTTTTCACTGCCTTGCATCCCGTCTTGCCGCGTACCTCGGACAAGGCTCTCACGGCTTTTCTTCATCGTTGCTTCGCTCACTCTTGGGACTCACTCGCTTGGACGAGCTTCTTGCCTACCTCCGGTACCTTACATCTGGCCCTCTGCCGAGTATTCCCATTCCATTCCATTCCTTGCCTTGCCTTGTCTTGTCGTCACTCGCATACGTCCATCGACAGCGCCTGCGCCAGCAGCTGCAAGCGCAAGCCACTTCTTTGTTGTTGCGCGACCTACGGACCCAACCGCCACGGCCATCGCGACCGCGACCAACGCCACCTTATTTCGCCTGCGTCTGCGTCTGCTTTTGCGCGCGGCCGCGTCTCCGCGAGAAGAGCAAAACGCAAAAACGAACTCAGGCGTCTCTCGTCCCGCCCTGGCGACGTCGCCGCCTGCTTGAGGGTGAGTGACTGCAACGCTACCGCCGTGCAGCGTGATGTTAGTCCGCGTGCCTCATGACATGTTACCCTCCGACCCGCATACACCACGCACCAGACCATCTGCAGCCCACCACCCGTCCAAAGATCTGCAAGGCAGTTGGCGAAGTCGCACCTGTCCGGGCTGAGCTTGCTCGATGCGTCCTGGCCCGATCTGTTCGCGCCGCTTCGGCCCATGAATCTATTGTCTGTCACAATATCTGCATCCCATTGACCTGCCCATTCACTGTCCGATTGTTCAACACTTAAAGGCCTCCTCTCCCGCCCACGCTTCGTCCCCAAAATATCGCTTCCCTCACAATTTCCTTCTCTTCTCAGGTCCGTTGGCTCTGTGAGCACCGTCAAGGTTGAGCTTTGTCGAGCCGCTTCGCAGCTTCTCGAAACCGCCTCTACACCATTTTGCTTGGTCTCCTTGGCCGCTTTCACTTCTGCTGCGACTTGCCATCCTTGAATTCTTCTCTTGTTGTGAGCCGGCTCAACTTTGAATGTCAAAACCAAGCAAGTTCGTCGCCGCTAACGCTTCGTGCAGCCTAGAACTCCGATTGGAAACCGTCTATCCCGCAACAAGACTGCTCCACGCAACGCCTGCTTCGTCTTCATGATGGGACTGTCGACGTTTCTCACAGCCTCTGTGCTGGCCCTTCGGCTCTTTTCGCTCCCTGTCGACGCCAAGTGCGCCCCGAAGCCTGGCGTTCAGCACGATGTCACGGACGCCGCTGCTGGCGACTGGTGGATGTCTGGCGTCAAGCATCAGGGAGCCGTAGCGTACGGCAGCCAGAGCGACTACAAGGTGTTCCGCAGCGTCAAGGACTACGGCGCCAAGGGCGATGGCAGCACCGATGACACCGCCGCCATCAACTCGGCCATCACTGACGGCGCTCGTTGCGGCCAAGGATGCGACTCCAGCACCGTCAAGCCCGCCATTGTCTACTTCCCTCCTGGTACCTACGTCGTCTCCAAGCCCATCGTGGCCTACTACTACACCCAGCTCATCGGCGACTTCAACTCGGTTCCGACTCTCAAGTCGACTGCCAACTTTGAGGGCATCGCCGTTATCGACTCCAACCCTTACAACAGCACCGGTGGCAACTGGTTCACGAACCAGAACAACTTCTTCCGCCAGATTCGCAACTTCAAGATCGACCTTACCGGCCAGCCCAAGACCACAGGTACCGGCATTCACTGGCAGGTTGCCCAGGCCACGTCTCTGCAGAACATCGAGTTCAACATGATCAAGGACAGTGGCACGGACAACAAGCAGCAGGGCATCTTCATGGAGAACGGATCCGGTGGCTTCATGACCGATCTCATCTTCAACGGCGGTGCGCTCGGCGCCTTCTTCGGTAACCAGCAGTTCACCACACGCAACCTCCAATTCAACAACTGCAACACAGCCGTAAAGATGCAGTGGAACTGGGCCTGGACCTTCCATGGCATCTCCATCAAGGACTGCGGCGTTGGCATCGACATGTCGCAGACCGACAACGGCGCTCAAACTGTCGGCTCTATTCTACTCCTGGACAGCACCATCGCAAACACCCCTGTTGGCATCGTCACCGCTTACAACCCCGAGCAACAAGGATCGAACGGAACCCTCATTCTCGACAACGTTGACATGACGTCCAACGTTCCTGTTGCTGTCAAGAATGTCGGCACGAACCAGACTATTTTGGAAGGCAACTCGCTCATCGCCTCGTGGGTCCAGGGCCGCTCATACAAGGGCACTACCGGCTCGGCCGGACAGGGCACTCGGACGCCGGTTGCCAAACCTGCCGCGCTCACCGACGGCAGCGGCAAGATCGTCGCCAAGAGCAAGCCCCAGTACGGCGACGTGCCCGCCTCCAAGTTCATCTCCGCTAAGGACAAGGGCTGCAAGGGTGACGGCAAGACTGACGACACCGCGGCGTTCCAGGCCATGTTGGACAATATCGGCCCAGATGAGATCATCTACGTCCCCCATGGCGCCTACGTCTTCACCGACACTGTCAAATTCCCCGCGAGTTTCAGGATGGTCGGCGAGTGCTTCACCCTCTTCATGGCCGGCGGCGACTCGGCTTTCAAGGACCAGGCCAACCCCAAGCCTGTCTTGCAGATTGGCCAGCCCGGCGACGTCGGCACCGTTGAGATGCAGGATATCATGATCGAGACCCTCGGCCCCCAGCCGGGTGCCATCCTCATGGAATTCAACGTCGCAGGTCAGTCCAAGGGTGCTGCCGGTCTCTGGGATGTCCACTTCCGCGTCGGCGGCTCCGCCGGCACCCAGCTGCAGTCGGACAAGTGCACCAAGACTCCCGACGCCACGACATCGCCCAACCCGGAGTGCTTCGGAGCTTTCATGCTTCTACACATCACGCAATCGGCCAGCCCCTACCTTGAGAACGTCTGGGCCTGGGTTTCGGACCACGAGCTCGACCTTGCGGACCACAACCAGATCAATATCTACAACGGCCGCGGTATCCTTATCGAGAGCACCAAGGGCGCGTGGCTGTGGGGAACGTCGTCGGAGCACAGCGTGCTTTCCAACTACCAGTTGAACAAGGCGCAGAACGTTTACATGGCCTTGATTCAGACGGAGACGGCCTACTTCCAGGGCAACCCCGATGCCAATGTCCCGTTCACGGTGAACGCCAAGTACTCGGATCCCGACTTCTCCAGGTGCACCTCCAAGATCTGTGCCCGCACCTGGGGCCTTCGCATCCAGGACTCCAAGGACGTCTTGGTCTACGGCGGCGGCCTCTACAGCTTCTATGACAATTACGACCAAACATGTGTTCCCGCCAACAACTGCCAGGAGAACATGGTGGCGGTCGACAATTCAAGCGTGGAGCTGTTTGGCATCACGACCAAGGCCAGCGTGGCCGTGATCACACTCAACGGTGGAGCCGCGGCCAAGGATGTCGACAACAGAAGCACCTTTGGAGCTTGCGTTGCCGTCTTTGAGGCGTCGTAGAGCGGCGACTTCGGGTGGCCGGGGGACGGTGACGGCGCCGGTAGGATCGACACCGCCAGTGGCGTCCCGTTTGCACATAGTCCTTATTCGAGTTTTACCGCAAGTCTCTTGCCAGCGCCTACGAGATCATTGCCATTTTGTGGCTCCATGACGACTGTGTTTGTGACGACGACGATGTTCATCACAGCCACACGGGGCCGCTGAGGACGGTAAATACAATGTACATATTGACAGATCCAAAAAAAATGATTCCTTAACATGATGGATCTCGTGTGAATGTCCATGCTTGTGACTCGTCTCGCCCGTCTTTCATGGTGTCAGCACGTAGGCCATTCGTTCTTGATGACCTTCCTTCTGCCGCTGATGCGTGGAGGCGCCCGCGAGAGGCCGTCGGTCAAAGACCACATTCAATCACGCATGCCTTGACCGGTCCATCGCATGAGAAACAGGACTGAGCTTGGATCCCCAGGTGTAGGACACGGCGGCGAGACTACGAATCGTATGCAGAATGGGTAAAGGTGAATAGACAGCCGTGTTCCAAAGGACCATGTTCACATTTATGCCCATCTGCAAGCGCCCATGGCTGACATGGCAAGAAAAAAAGTGGAAGGCCAGATGAGAGATCGAGCCCTGAACGGGGTTCGAACGTGCGGCCTCGCAAAAAGCGAAGGCCCCCAAGTCTTGCGACGAGGGGGCGAGGATGCTTTGCGCACTTTCCCATGAAAGTATGTTTTGTTCCGCTACTTCGCTGAGAATTGAACTGCTTACTTTGAATGATAAGGCATTGCACAGTGCTGCGCGTTACTGCCTGTTATGGACTTGGCCGGGGTCTGTTGGGAGGGGGTCGTGCGTGAGCGCGGGAGCCTAACGCTTTCGATGGTGGCGGGCGATGGATGAGTCAACTCGCCGAAGGAGGGAACGGGACCACGACGAGCATGGAGGCACTGTTGGGCCAGCCGCCACTCCCGTCGTCAAGCAGCGAAGGGGATCATCACGACGATGGAGAGATTGAGCATTCGCAATCAGAGAATTCAGAAGAGCAAAAAAAAAAAAAAAAAAAAAAAAAAAGGTAAAGCTATCAGAATTGCACGCTGTTTCCTCCAGCGGCGCTCCCTCCGTGCATCTCACATATAAAAGCCCCTGATATGAGCTGGAGTCGAACCGCGATGGACGACCAAAATGGGAACGGCAAAAAGCGAAGGCTCAATGAGCTGGTTCCTTTGTAGTTCGTCTTGCGACATGTTTGATCCGCTACTTCGCTGACAGAGTGGTGCATTGGTTTGGATCATAAAGGCTTGGATGTGTGCGTGGCCAGGCCAGGCCAGGCTGCCCACCACCAGCCTGGATGCCCGTCACACACGCAGGGGTCCCGGGCTCAGCCTCGCTCTGCTCTCGGGGTGGACGCACGGGCGTGGGCGCAAACGACAGAGGACTCTCTGCGCAGGCTACGGAGTTCTACAGAGTACTGTAGCTAAAGATGGAGAATCTACAGAAATAGAACGGACAAAGGAAAATAAAAATTGATGGTCAAGCAGACAACAAACAGTCCACGCAGTGATGTTGCTCGTTGGTGTCCTGTGCATAGACATGGTCGGGCACACTGTCACATCACCGGGATTCGAACCGCGGCGGTTGCAAAAAGAAGCAAAAAACAAACGCTTTGGCGAAGCGCTCTTGCGAGCCTTGAAAAGCATACTTTATATCATTGTTAAAGATACACGCTGCTTCGCCGATGGGCGGCGGGTTTATTTTGAATGATAAGGGATCCAACCTGGCACCGTGCTGTCCAGGTACGTACTTCGTGCCTTGTGCGCGATGTCGGCGGGCCTAGGTTGGAGTCTGCCTCGCCGCGCGCGCAACTCTGGAGTCAAAGCAGTCGGCGGCAGTGATGAGGGAGTTGAGGGAACCTGCTCGCTCGCCTGGCTGATGCCTGAAATGCGTGCCACCACACCACACCCACCCGGATGGGGACACAGCAGCGTACCCCAGGGCTTTCAAGGGTGCTGCTGCTCATTTCCCAACAGCAAGGCGGACGAAAGGGGAAAAAGAAAGAAAGGGAGAAAGAAAGAATGAATGAATGAATGACAAAAAAGGGGGACGAGACAATGCGGAAAAAGTAATTTTCTTCTTGGGGTCGAGCAAACACTCGCTCCTTTTCATGCGAGACTTGCGTCGAGGCGAACGAAAAAGCAGCCGCGAGTGCAAGCACCAATCACGTTCGGTGTGTCGTCGTCTGGGGGGGTCGCTGGGCAGGTGGAGATTGCCATGGCGTGAATGCGCGGCCAGGTCAGTGGGGTGCAAGGCGCTGCGGGCGGTCGCGGTGCGCGGTGAGCACTCACTCAACTCTGTTGTAGGAGCAGCTGGCGCAGTGCTCAACTGAGGTGCCTTTGAGTGCTTCCTGCCAGGGAGTGGATAGCGGAGGGGACATCCGGGTGGGGGAAGCAGGGCGACGGGCCGGGCCACCACCACCACCACCACCACCACCACCACCTCCAGTGGACGCCATCATTGCCATTGGATGGATCGCAGTGGCAGACGGGCAGGGCTGGCCAAGATGACGCCCCGTCGTTGGAGCATCTCCACCACGGGAGGTGGCCTGTTTGCTGCAGTGCCCCGCCAGAGAGGGGTCGCGTGCCTGACACCCCTGGCCCAGCGTGCGCCTGCTGGAATCCACAGCGCCTGCTGCCGGCATTGGCCCCGGACCGGACCTGTCGGTGCGGATACATACCTCCCGTGCTCTGGGTCCTGTCAGTCGCTACCGCTTCGTACCGGCCGTGTCTGACAGGCGAGTGCCGTAGGTTTGAGTTTCGGCAGATGCACGCTGCTGCCCCTGCCGGAGGGCCACCCGCTCCCCGTTCATCGGCTAGGATGCTGTCGGGTGCGGGTGCAGGCGACTTTGTCAATGGGCCTCGGCGGGGCCTCCGGACACGGCGGCGCTTCCAGACGGGACGGGACCTGTCAATGGCGGTGGAGGAGGGTGGTGGCAGCCCTAAGTCCCCGCGAGGGCAGCTCCCCCAAACCTCCATTTGCCCTGGTGGGCATCAGTGCCTCACCTCCGGGGTGCACTGCTCTTCAGGCGGGCGATGGCAGACCCTGGGCCCCGAGCTTCCATGCCGACTCAGCGACGCCGGGTGGAATGACAAGTAGGGGCATCCAGGGCACAGGCCACCTGCACTTTCACTTGCACTTGAACTGCACCTACACTTGCACTGCACCTACACTTGCACTTGCACTGCACCTACACTTGCACTTGCACTGCACCTGCACCTGCACTTGCTCCTGGACCTGGACCTGGACCTGGACCCTCACCTTCTTCGGCCAGCCCTGTGCAGCCACCACCTTCATGGGCTCTCAGCAAGCAAAGCAAGCAACCCACCCAACCCTGCCAACCCTCCAACCCTGGTCCGTAAGGTAGCTCAGTCAGGGTCGTTGCCCCACCAGAGCAATTCCCTTCTTCTCCAAGATTCCGGCTTCGTCTGTCCTTCACGCACGGCCCGTCTGGCATTCGACCTTTTGTCGTCTTCGAACCCCTTCTGTCCGCTGCAGCCCTTCGTCTCCGCGCTGCAATCATGGACGAAGCCGCCAAGCAGCAACATGCCGTCAATTCGGCCCAGGTCGGCGACCTGGCCGCCGTCTATCAGAAATGGGCCGAGCAGGACATGGAGAGGAATCGTTTCGTGCAGGTACGTTGGCCGGCGCGCGCCGCTGCCACATAACAATGCATGGCGTCGACGTTGGCGGAGCACTGACGACGGGTGACCGCGCGCTTCGCAGATGCTGTTGCAGAGAGTCGCCAGCAACGATGACGAGATGCGCCGCCTGAGGCTGGATCTAGACGCCCAGAGCTCGTCCCGCATCATGTACCAGCAACAGGCCGCCGACTACATGGCCCGCAATGAGGAATACGCACGCCTTATGGTGCGCATCTCCCGCCCTGTCCTGCCCTCTCACGCTTGCGTTCGGGAGCTCACCACCACCACAACTACCTGCCGTGCAGAACAAAGATGCCTACGTCTCAGTCCTTGTCGATGGGGACGGCGCCAAGTTCCGTGACGCCCTCCTCAGGGACCCTACCCACGGGGCCGTCGAGGCTGCCCAGCTGCTCAAGCAGCAAATCGTCGACTATCTCAGGAGGGACACAGCCCTGGGCGACGACATTCCTATCTTTGTTCGCATCTTTGCCAATGTCAAAGGTCTCGCTAAGGCGCTACGACTATCGGGCGTCATCGGCCAAGACGACGATATGTATGTGTTTGCCGAGAACTTCACCAATAGTCGCGCCGAATTCGACTTCGTCAATGTCGGCCACGGCAAAGAAAACGCAGACTCCAAGTTGAGGCGTACGCGTCCCCCGCGCCCCTGCCGTGAAACCCGCGCACACTGACGTACTTGTTTCACACAGGTATGCTTAACCACTACCATCAGGATATTCGCTGCAAGAAGATATTCTTCGTTGCTTGTCACGACGGCGGCTACACCCATGCCCTGCGGCCGTATACGGGCGACAGGGACAACCGCATCGTCCTGGTAGAGACAACGCCCGCGGAGCAGAACATTAGGAACCTGGGCATGCCAATAATTCGCTTCGACAATGTCTTTCGCGACTTGCCCCTTAATAACGAGACCAAATTTAACGCGCCACTGCCGCCAGCGCCGCCGGCGCCGCAGGCGCCGCAGAGCAAAGTCACCAGCCCACCTGCTCCCGTCTTTGCCTCTGTTCCTGCTGGTGCCTTGACGCCGAGCACGACACCGACGCCGCCACCTTCGGTGACACATCTGCCGGAAGCGACCATTGTAGCCTCGGGGAATGGTGGAGTGTCCATCAAGCACAAAGGGAGCTATGCTTCGGCTGGGGGAGCCAAGGGCCACCAAAATCTTGCCGTTCGGAGCACCAAAACTCGGCCACCCAAGACGATTGAGTTTAATGTCGATAACGTGCGTCTTGACCCGCCCATCAAACTGCCAAGCGGCACGGCCGCCCAGGATGCATACAGAACAAAGCTCCAGAAGGCCAAAATGGGCGCCTTCTGCAACAGCCACTACTTGGGGGGATACTGCGGCTCCCCGAGCTGCGGCAGGGAGCATGAGATGCGCCTCTCCGCCGAGGAGCTGGCCATCCACCGCTACAAGGCGCGGACCAGCCCTTGCCACCACGGCCCCAAGTGCATGAACTTTGACTGCGTACTCAGTCACCACTGCCCACAAGACCCGTACTGCACGCGAGGCAGAGAGTGCCGCTTCGCCAAACACGCCAAGTACGGGAACATGCACTTGTCCTCCAAGGAGGAGCTGAAGGCAGTGTAAGTGATGGCCGCAGGCTCGCCGTGACCGGGTGCTGACTCTGGCTAGGAAACGATGGGTTGAGGGAACCGACTTTCCCGAACTACTCTAAACACCGTGAAGTGGTGTTGCAACAACGATACCTTTATTATGGTGCTGCATATGGAGATAGGAGCACCTATTGAGAAACCATGTCTTTGAGATTAGCTCAGACACGTATACTTGCTAGGAGGCACAAAGACTGCATCGCATAGCCCGCTAGCCAAACAAACTTTCCTATTTTGCCACGGTCGACGTTCTGGGGTGAAATTGTGCCATGCTTGGTGACAAGTCTGTGCGCCGGGTACGGATCGTTCTCCCTGCTGTACCTGTACCGCCTTTGTGCCAGAAAGGTCCGGTTGAGACGGTGAAAGAAACGGTTGGCTGCTGTAAGGAGCGAAACGTGTCGATAGAAGTTTCTAGTCGAAGGCGCCCCAACGCCGCCCCAACGCCGGGGACGCGCCGCGCGCGATGCCGTGGTGCTGGCGTGGCGGTGGCGGGCAGCTTCCAGGTTGGTTGCTCCCCTGTGCGCGTGCGTGCCCACAATTCCACAGCTACGTCACTGCTCCAAGCAAGAACAAAGGCCTTGGCCCACTGGCCGTCCGAGTTGTCTCGCAACATTTCCCGCCGTTTCCTTGACCAGCACACCTCAATTCGACACGCAACGTGGCATCCAACCGCACATGCGATAGACCTCCCACGCACGCTCACCACTCTTCCTTCCAATGGTCACGACACGGCGCGCCGCCGCTGCAGCGGACATGGGAGACGTGACGCCGCGAAAGCCGTCGCCAGCTCCGACCGGCCACCGAACCGCGACGGCCACGACAACGACAACGACGACGACGACGAGGACACTGGCCTGGCTCCCCACGCCGCTCGAGCGAGTCGCCCTTGGCGTCTTCCCGCTGATACTCGTGTTTGGCACCGTCTTCTCGGTGCTGTCGCCCGAGACGCGGGCGGCGGCGTACGACCCGGTGGCGCAGGCGCAGGCGCAGGACCCCGGGGCGGCGCCGAGCTACTTTGCGCGCAAGTCCAACATCTTCAACGTGGTGTTCGTGAAGCGCGGGTGGGGGTGGACGACGCTCGCCTTTGTCTTCTTCGCCCTGACGCACCCGAGCGGCGGGCCGACGCCGCTGGAGCTGACGGCGCGGCGGCTGCGGGCGGGCGTGCGGTGGGTGCTGGTGACGGGCTGGTGGATCCTCATCACGCAGTGGTGCTTCGGGGCGCCCATCATCGACCGCGGGTTCCGGTGGACGGGCGGGCGGTGCGAGGTGGTGATGCGCGAGGCCGAGGCGGGCGAGGGCGGGCGCCGCCCGGGCGAGGTCATCACGGCGGTGGCGTGCAAGGCGGCTGGCGGGCGGTGGCAGGGCGGGCACGACATCTCGGGCCACGTCTTCCTGCTCGTGCTGGGGACGGCGTTCCTCATGCACGAGGTGGGCTGGGCGGCGCTGCGGTGGAGCGGCCGCGTGCGCGAGGAGCGGTGCGTCGTGATGCGCGACGGGGCCCTCAAGAGCGCAGGTGTCGAGGCCGACGAGGCGCCCGGGCGCGGCGGCGGCAGCACGGAGCTCGGCGCGGGGGGCAAGACGGCCGTGGCCGTGGCGGCGCTGAACCTCTGGATGCTGCTGATGACGGCCATTTACTTTCACACGTGGTTCGAAAAGGTGAGTGTCTCTCTCTGTCTCTTCCTCTTTCAAGTCGTTGGTTGGCGATGCTGACAGCCCGCGTGCAGCTGACGGGACTCGTGACGGCCCTCATCGGCGTGTATGCCGTGTACTACGTTCCACGGTTCGTGCCGGCGGTGCGGTCCATTGTTGGGATGCCAGGAATCTAAGATGAAAGGGCGTGTCAGGGAAGGGAATGGGGCATAGAGATGCCATGGAGGCGGCGGTGGCATGTCAAGTTGATGAGGTGGAGCGGGATGGCCTGGCGTTGGATGGGTGCAGGACGGCTGCCACACAATTACGTCCTTAGAGATGAGTAGAAATAATAGCATTTGGCATATTTACCGTTGAAGAAGGCGAGAATTCAGACGATAAAGGCTGCGCTGCTCGTGGGTTGCGTTGGTGGAGTTGGGCCCATGACGTACGTTGCATGTTCAGCATTCAGGAACTTAGAGGAGCCCGCCGACGCTCGATTGACCCCACGTCGTCTCCATCGCAGTCTGCTCTCACCCGCTCGACCCATCCCACCACCTCTCTCCGTGCAGCCGCCGCCTCTTATCCTCGCAATTGGCCTCACGGCGTACAGCCAACCGCCCTCGACCATGTCGCGCGCCATCAGAGCGCCGGCGAACCTCCCGGAGCTCGTCAAGGCGGCGTTTGCCCGGGCACGCCAGGACGGGGACCTGCACTTCTTCCCGACCCAAGTCACCGTCCTGCCCGTCGGCCCTGTCCCCGTACGTGGCGCTCTCACTCACTAAGTCACTCACTCGCTCACCACGGAGATGCCTTTTGCGCTCTCCGTGCAAACTCACGGCCCAGCTGTATCAATTGCTGACACGGGAGCGCTGCAATGGTACAGTTCCAGCTGCGCTTCTCGCCCGCCCTCGCGAACAAGCCCAAGGCGCCATCCCCGCCCGCAGGTTCGTCGCGCCCGTCGCCATCGGATCCCTTCGCCGACCCGCCGCGGGCGCTCTTCGTCGCGGACCTCGGGCCGGCGCACTACCTCGTGCTCAACAAGTTCGCCGTCGTGCCGGAGCACTTCATCCTCGCGACGCGCGCCTTTGAGCACCAGACGCACGTGCTCGACGAGGCGGACCTCGAGGCCGCCATGGCCTGCGTCCGCGCGTACGACGACGCCGACGCAGGCGAGCTCTTCGTCTTCTTCAACTGCGGCGAGCACTCGGGCGCGAGCCAGCCGCATAGGCACCTGCAGCTGCTGCCCGTGCGGCGCATGCGGGACGGCCTGTCTGAGGGAGAGGAGAAGGAGCAGCAGGAGGGCGTGCGACGCGGGGAGGGGACCGCCTGGGACGTGCTGGCTGACACGGCGGACTTGGCGGGTGTCCCCTTTGCGACTTTCTCCGAGGATATCCACCTGGGCATGTCCTCCAAAGACCTGTTCGCCGCGTACCTGCGTCTCTATCGACGAGCATGCCGCGCGGTGGCGACTCACGGAGGTGCCGCGGCCACAGATGGAGGCCAAGAGGCCGAGGCGCCGGCCGCGGGGCCCACGAGAATCAGCTACAACATGGCCATGACGCGGCGCAGGCTCGTGGTGTGCCCGCGCCTGGCCGAGGGCGACTTGGTGAGGAACGGTGATACGCCCGCGGGCAGACTGGCCCTCAACGGGACGGTGCTGGCGGGCACGGCGCTCGTCAAGACGGAGGCGGAGTGGGATGCGCTGCGCAAGGATCCGGAGCAGCTGGCCGCTGTTCTGGCGAGGATCGGACTCCCGCGGCGGGCGGGCGAGGCGGATGGGACGAGGTTATGAGCATCACGGCGACCATAGGAGGCAATCAGCGTGGCCTCGGGGCACTGGCACTGGCACTGGCACTGGCCTCTTTCCATCTACAAACGCCGGGCCGAACGACACGACTGCGACCGGCCTTCCTCCCAACAGTGAGGCATCCCAGTCCGGCCGTGCGCCGTCTCTCATCCCCCCCGTTGTACGCACAGCAAGCCACACTCGCCATCCCCTGAGCGCCCTATTCTCCTCCGCTGAGCTCGTTCCACTTGCGGCTACAGGTCGTTATGCCAAAGTCGTATGTGCCGCCGCGCTCCGAGATGTACTGGCTGACGGCGCGCCAGCTCGTCTTGCCGTTGGGGAACTTGCACCGGGGCGAGGCGACGGCCCGCTGGAGCAGCTGGATCTTTAAAACGACGGTTGTCAGTCAGACATGCTACTTACTCCTCTACTCTGCTATGCTGGAGAGAGACGCCTCGGTGGATGGTGGAGAGTAGGGGAAAGGGTGAGAGGACGGTGAACACTTACATCGACGTCGTGCCACACCGGCTTGCGCACGCGCTGCGCCGGCTCCTTGACCAGCCGGCGGTGGTGCCCGCGCAGCGTCTCCTGCGCGCCGCTGAAGATGTGCCGCAGCTTGTGCTGGATGGTCTTGAAGGGCACCTTGGCGCGGAGCGACTCGTCGCGGTCCTCGAGCAGCGTGCGCTCGAAGAACTCGAGGCTCTCTGGGTCCATCTGGTTGACGTACTGGTACGGCGCCCCTGGGGGTCTCTCCCCGGGCGGCCACGGGGCGGCGGCGGCGGCGGCGGCGGAGTCGGCGTCGAGAGGTGAAAGCGACTGCTCCCGCTGCTGCTGCTGCTGCTGTTGCTGCTGCTGTTGGCGGCGACGTTGGATTCGCGCGGAGCCCCTGCGTCGTCGGGGTCTCGATGCTGGCGGCACGGGGTCGTTGCCGGTGCTAGCCGTCCCTGCACCACTGGCGGTCATCTGAGAAAAGGGTTCGACTTGCTGGGTGCCCTGCGGCAATGTCGTTGCGCCCAGCGCCAGGCTCGGGAGACGGGTCCGCGACGAGCGCCGCAAGACGATCTCGCAGGTCGCGGGCCGCTGGCTACCCGCCGACATCTCGCGGTAGCTGGACTCAGACGATGACGACGACGACGAAGACGACGACAACACCGCGGACGAACTACTCGGAGACGCAAACGGCGCGTCCGAGGCGTCGGAGACGTCGGCCCGCGAGGCCCCCGATGAAAAGTGCTGCCGGTGCGGTGGCGATGGCGTGCGCAACGAGGAGGTCGGCGCAACGGCGGCGGCGGATATCACGTTCGGCTCCGAGGCGTGATGGAACAGCGTCTGTGGGAACAAATATGTGTCCAGGCCGTTCGACGACAGCCAGCTCTTAGCTGGGTTCTCGAACATGGGCTGATGCTGCTGCTGCTGCTGCTGCTGCTGCTGTAGATGCTGTTGCAGATGCTGCTGCAGAGTTCCAGGCGCGACGGGGGCGCCAAAGGACTCGTGGGCTGGATAGAGTGAGGCCGCGTGGTTGCCCGTCGTTACCGCGCCGAGCCAGTCGGAAGGGGGAGTCGACAGACCGTCCACGGTGATGGCAGCCGTGCTGGCCGTCTGCAGGCCGTGGGTGTAGAGCCCCTGGACGCCAGCGGCCGGGTCGTCACACGACGTCGGGTAGGGGCCGGGGAAGTTGTCCATGGACGTGAGGTCGAGGGCGCCGCTCCAGGTGTCGTCCACGGCGAGAGCGCCGCCGTCACCACCGCTGCCGCTGTGGCCGTGCAAGGAGGGCGATGCGGGCATCGTGGACTGCGCGGCGCTCTCGGTCCATGGCTCGCCGCTGCCGCCGCCGCCGCCATCAACGCCGATGCCCGCGTCGAGATACGCACCGCCGTCGAGGTCCTTGAGGAGCAGCGGCCGCGGACTGTCTGCGCCGGGCTGTGCGTTGAAGTATGCCGTCTCGTCCTGTCAGTCGCAGCTCGGTTAGCCTTTCCATCCATACCCTGGTCGTTTGTTGGTCCCAGCCGGCTATTCCGTCACGTCACCGGCAGTGTGCTCAAACAGTTTCTGAAGGGGGGTTGGTGTTTGTGACTTTCTCAAACACACCTCGTAGTCTGAAATAGACTGGAACCAGGAAGCCTCCGTGTCCTCCATGGCCGTTTCAACTCTTTTCTTTTTCTTCCAGGTCTTCTTGTTTTTCACTCTGACTTGATGACGAGACACAGTCCGAGAGAAACGTTTGGCAACACCAGCAGCCAAGGGGGTATGGCGATGGTGGCGATGGTTGTGCTGATGGTGGTGCGAAAGGGGGACAGCAGGAAATCAAAAACGCCTCCCGCCAAAAGCACCCAAGAGCGTGACGAGGAGAGAAATGAGGAGAACAGGAAGAAAAAAAAAAAACGGAACGGGAACCGCGTTGCTGCAGCGTCAACTTACTTGAACCAAGCCGTTGGCGTAGAGGAGGCAGATGGTGCTGAGCGGTAGCAGTGGCAACGGCAACGGCAACGGCAACGGCAGCGAGAGAGCCAGCGGGGGCGGTGAAGGCTCGCTGCAGCAGGCTGGCGGGTGCGCCGCCGCCGCCCCAGGGAAGAACGCCTGGCTGCCTGGCCCGCACGAGAGCATGATGGCCGTCGTCGTCGTCGTCGTCGTCGTCGTCGTCGTCGGGCAGGGGATGAAAGGTGCCTGTCGGTCTGTTCAGGGGCCCCCGTCTACCCGCCGCCGCCCTTTGGGGCGTGGGTGCTGCTGGGCGGGGTGGCCCGGCTGTTCACCGAGCGCGGGTCCCCAAGGTAAGGCAAAGAGCCCGGTGAATGGAGCCCAGTCCCAGGGGAGGGAGGAGCTGCTGCTGCTGCTGCTGTTCAACGGCCTCTCTCTCTCTCCACTGGATGGAGGTGGTGGCGTGCGTGCTTCACCGCCGTTGCAGCGTGGCCTGCGTGGCCTGCGTCTCAACTCTCGGGGGCAGGGCAGCCAGCCGGACAGAGGCTACGCGTATCGTTGCTAGGGGCACTGACTCTCTGTTTCGACGACGATGAGTGAGGGGGACAGTTCGTTCGTTCGTTCGTTGGTGCGTTCGTTCGCTGACGTGGTGATGCAGGCTACCGACGCCTGTTCCCCAGCCCCAGCCTCAGCCCAGAGCGGTGGGTGGGAAAAGGCTGAGTGAATCAGCCCCAGTCGCCGAGAGGCAGCACGCGTGTTTTCTGGACGACAAGGGCAAAAATGGTGTGCTGCTGCTGCTGCTGCTGCTGCTGCTGCTGCGCGGTTGCCCGTGGACGAGGCAGAGTGAATGCGAAAGAATCATGCACGTCAAGGCAGGGTCCCGAACAGACGGACGGGCGGACGGTGGACCTCGTTCGCTCGCGCGCGCGCGGGTCCCGGCGGTTCGGTAGCGGTTGCGTGGTGTGTGATGGGGGCGGATGGACTGACGCACACGATGGACGAACTGTTGAGGGCTGAAGTATAGAGTATTGAGCGTGTTGCTGAAAATCAAACGTTTGAGAACGGGACAATGGGTGACTGAGAGAGCACAGTATAGAGAGAGACACTGATAAAAGTGCCAGCCTCACCGCTAGATGATGTCGTTGAGAAATCGCGTTGATGTCAAGGATAAACAAACTCAAGAGTGCTGGTGAGTATTCGAGCAAGAGCGTATGACTATTGTTGTTGTTCTAAACACCAAACATGAAGCACTTAAAGAGGGCGAGGCCAACACGGCCACCATCAATGGTCGCACGACTCTCATCTCACGGGCCCTTCTTCTTGCTGCAACAGTCTGATTTCAAATACACCCCCGAGACTGAACACACGCAGAGTCTCAGCTACGCCCGAGAAAAAGAGGGCTTGGCGGACCCCTCCCCGCGGGCTTGGATCTGTCTCCATATCATCTCGCTCTCCCCGACGATCCGGCTGCAGCAGCAGCCACCAGGGAAGGGGGGAAGCGGGATGGGGCGGCAGCGACACGTCCCAAGACCCAGGCCCACGGGACAAAGTCGTCGTTCGAATCGAGTAACTGCGCAATCTTAGGACCCGTACTGTCGGCGCACGTCCTGAAGGGTCGCTCTGCAGGGAGTGGAACGGAACGGGGTGGGAGTGGGAGTGCCCCCCGCCAGTGTGAGAGAGCCAAGAGCCAGCCCAGCAAATGGCTTGTACCGCCGCTCGAGGAGGTCTTCCCTCTCCTCTTGTCCCCCCGCGAAAGTGTCGATGGAGAGAACAAGAGGGTCCGGGCTGTGGAGACTGGGAGGAGAGCCCCGGGCTGCCTTAAACGTCTGGGTCTGTTGGCTCCGTCGTTCCACGCCACACAGGTCTGGCTGGCTGGCTGGCTGGCTGGCCGGGTCCCTTGTCATCCCGGACCGGATCGACAGCGACATGCAGTGTTGATGACTTGCGTTAGCTCCCGCGGCGTGGCGTCTTGACACACCAGACCGGGCCCCGACCCCCGGGGGGCCCCCTTGCCCAAGTCACAGACATCCTGGGACTGGATCCAGAGAAGTCTTCCAGAATGGGCTCGCCGCTTGGGGGACCGTGCCGTTGCTGGTACTTCGTATATGGGGTGCAGGGACAGGCAGACTACCAAGGGTCGACAGTCAGACGAAAGAGGTTGCTCCTTGGGCCCGACTCGGGACGGATGTTTTATGATCGGTCACATATCGCGCGCATGGCGATCCTGCAGGTACGATCTGTGAATGTCAGATGCACCACGACGACGACGGTGACGACGACGAACACATGGCGTGCTGAGAACGATCAAGCGCCCCAGAGTTGGTTCCATATTCTAGGTGAAGCCGTGGCTCGACTGGGCAACGGCTGCAAGACCGGAGGTCGTCTCGGCTGCAGCAAGTTGAGATGGTCCCGAGGAGACACAGCTGCAAGCCCATCGCAAGAGTCCCATACATAACTACCTACCGGGCCTTCAAGTACTACCCACTCCACCACGTACCCAGACTGTCGGAGCTAATAGCGGGCTTGCCGAGTTCAATATACCAGCCGCCACAGACAGGTGCCGCCCACACCAGGATCACTGCTACAAGAGATACGGCATACATATGCGTACACATAAGCGAGTCCCAGCCATGCCATGCCATGCCATGCCCCAATGCATATGCACAAGGAAAGACTCCTCCCACGCAGATATTGACGATGCCAGGCCGAATCAAAAGTCAAGCCAACGGGCGGCGCATCCCAGCCCCGGGCCCTGCGTCGCCCTTGCGAGGTTGCACCAGCGCGGCGCCTGCAGCGCGTCGTCTTGGGAAACCACCCAACGCCGCGCCACAAATACGTCAAAAGGAAGGAAAAAACATAGAACAAAACGAACGAGAAAGAGGAAAAGAAGAACCTTGGAGATTCTGCAAATGTCTCAGTGTTCGTGTGTGCGCCGCTGCTTCCCCGGCGGTGGCGCCGCGCCCAACACCCAGCCGCCGGTTTGACGGCCGGGGACCGCATCCGAGACAGCGTCAGCGTGTGCGTGTGTGTTCTCTGTCTGCCGCGGGCGGCGGGCCGGGGCACATGTGGCGCCGGCATCCTCTCCCCTGGGCTTGCCATCGGTTTGCAGGAAGGCGGACAGACAGACAGACAGACAGACATAGAGGGGTCCGAGTGGCCGTGGCGGCCCAACGGCCTGACTGAGACTGACACAAGGGGAGAAAGAAAAAAAGGCCCGGCCGCCCGTTTTGCGTTACATCTGCACAGCGTCGCCGCCCATTGCACAGCGTCGCCGCCCATTGCACAGCGGCGGCCGCGTACATTGCATAAGCTGGGTAGCATACATGACCGTTAGACGACGACCCTCGATCCTGCGGGCTTCGCTCGGCCGGTTCCACGTCGGAGTCGACGAGACGCAGTGCCTGGTTTCTTCCTGGGCGGGTGGGATAGAGCACCACCAGTTGCCATGTTGCCCCCCAGCTGATGCCGTGACTCCGTCTCCTCCTCCTCCCGATCGCTTGGGTCGACGGGAAACCTCCCGCCGTGCCCGGACGTGCATGAACCTCCGATAACCGAGAGCAAACAGCACTGCCGCATCGAGACAATCTCGCATGCCCCTCCCGTGGGGACCTGACGCGGCGCACGCACCGAGCATTGGGGAGACGGGAACACGGTCTGTTTGACGGGCCCTTCGAACGCCGGCGCAGGTCACCCCGGGCGTGGGATGCGCAGGGGGGCGGCGTTCATGCCTGATAGCAACCAGGAGTCCAGGACCCGGCAGCTAGGAGCAAACGCCAACCGCCACGAGCGTCGATGTGGTATTCTGCCCTTGTTCTGCCCTGGCGGTGCTTTCCGAGACGTGGCCGAAGTGTCCGTCCTGTATGCTGGCGACATCGGGCCACCGCGGTTGCCTCTTTTCAATGGCCACTACCGAACCACGGACGCGCTGCGGGTGGCCCATTACATTACGTAGTCGAATGATGGAGGCAAGGCGCGATGACAGGCCCAGGGCACGTTGCACAGCATATCGGCTGGGTGTCGAAAGCGGACGCGCCATTGAGGCGGCACCCATCGTCGCCCGAAACGGTTATGCAGTCCGTCAAAAATGCAGGTCGATGCTAGAATGATCACGGCGTCGCCTGCAGAGCGTGTCGTCAGTGGAAATGGGGCAATGGCATCTGGTCTGACGGTCTCATGCCCACAGAAAATCGTCTACATAGCCTTCATATGAAATCGAAATCGTTCCTCGTTGAAGCGCCAGCTCCAGCTATCTCTCTGCCCGTCCCGCAACGCCATGGATATGCAGCCCAAATACGCGATTTTCGCCTAATACATACAAGAAAAAGGAGAAAGGAAGGAATACGACGCGCTAGTCGTCCCACTCTTCGTCGAGCTGGTCGATCAGCCTGTTCTCGGCGTCCGAGTTCCTGTTGCGGCTGTGTGCGTTCGAGTTGAGCGCGCTGTAGCCTCGTCGACTAGGCAGACACCGGGTGCACGACGAGCAGAGTATAGTGCACATGTCCTGCACCAGTCAGCACCGAGCGGGGAACAAGGGGCGCGCGGCTTGAGTTGATGGACTTACGCTGATAAAGTTCCATATGCCTGACCAGAGGCTGTAGTTGGGGAGCTGGCGCCACCCGCGGGCGTGCGTGACGGTGCGATTGTAAAACACGCCTCCCAGTGCATACACCAGCACGGCGACCAGGAGGATGATGCCAAAGACACTGCCCGGACCGACGCTGCCCGGCTTATGCGGCTCAGCGTGGGCGCATGCGTGGACGGACCGAGCTTCGAAGAAGTAGGCACACTCGTCAGGCGTGTTGACAAAGGAGATGGCCGCCTGGGCGTTGCCGGGGTTCAGGTCGCAGTGGAAGGAGATGGTGGCAGACTTTCGCCGCACCGGCGCCTTATCCTCGCTCTTCTCCACCGTCTCGATTTCGTGAGGCTGCGTCTTCGCACCGCCCAAGGCCGCGGCTCGGCCATCCTTGCTGGACTTGCTGGAACACGGCGAGCCGCCCGTATACTGCAGAAAGAGCTTGCTCCCACGGCTGGTGAGCGCCATGGACGAGGACCTGAAGTTTGTCAGTACAAATTCATGGGCATACCATCACGGAAAACAAGGCAAAGCGCGTCACTGACCCTATCGAGTATATGTTGCCGTGGGACATGTAGTAAGCGCTCACGTTGGCCCACTGGTTCTTGGGCAAGCCGACGACATCCATGACGGGGTCCACGACGGGGCCGCAAATGTTGAGCGTAAAGTTCTTGCCGTAGTCGTAGCCCTTGGAGTGGTAGTCCTTGGTGACGACATTCTTGTGCGATTTGCCCTTGTCGGGATGCACGGCCGTATCAGGCCGGAGGTCGAAGAATGCGCCGCTGCCCGAGGATGACGTGGCGGTGCACGCCGGCGCGTGGGTGGTCGTCGACGGTTCCTCAGCAGCGGTGGCCATGGCGGCCATGATGGGCATGAGCGTGTAGAACCGCATCGTGACGTGCCGGCGGAGTCGCGTGCTCGAGCTCCGAGCTGTCGACGAGGCAAAGATGGCGGCGTGGAGGAGAGCGTCGCAGAGATGCGAGCTGGCTGGTGATGCGCCGAGGCGCCTGACGTAGCGACCGTGAACCAGCACCCGGGCCAATTGGTCGTTTCCGCAGAGTGGAAGCTTGGAAAAGTTTGCAGCGTGTCGTGGCCAAGCTCTGCGGGAGAAGCGGCGGCAGAAGGTGGCGGGTCGAGAGGACGGACGTTGTAGGTCTCAAAGTGAGACTCGTCGAAGCTTCGCGCTGTCGTGGCCTGTGACGACGCTGCACGGAGCCGCAGCCAGTCAGCCAGTCAGCCCGGTAGCGGTACGTAGCTAACTACATGCCACCTCAGCCAGCGATGCGCCCGTCTGGCTGCTGAAGATGAGGTCACGGGACACGGCCTTGGCATTCCACTCCACCCACCACCAGGGGCAGGCGCGTCTTGGCACGGGCAGATCCAGGCAAGCCAGGGGACCACCACAACCGCAAGCACGGGCCTGGGCCGGCAAATCTATTTGTCCGCGCCGGCCTTCCACAGGGCAGCGTCGGGTGGCCTTTGGCAGAGCTCCGCGTCTTGTCACCGGGAAGACTAGGCCGCTTCAGGACAGGTCCATGACGATGAGACCATCGGATCGCGACCTCTCCGACGCGCAGGGCCTCCTTTCCCCCCGTCCATGTGAGGCGGTGCAGACAGTCGCGCCGACCAACGACGAAGCGGCGTATCCTTTATAACGCTCAACGGGAACGAACCCCGCGTTACTTGCGACAGGCAATTCACGCGCAGCCATCCCGTCGTCGCCATGGCAAAGCCCAAGACTGTAACCGCCGCCCCGGCGCAGCATGGCTACGAATTCTTTGGCCCGTGAGCAGGACGCTCTCAACCCCTCCAATGATGGCGATGGCTAACCTGGCGCAGTCCCGGCGCGTTCGGTATCTCGTTCGGGCTTCCGATCCTCGTATACGTCTTTACCTTTGCCTGCAACGACTTGTCGGGCTGCCCGGCGCCGTCGTTGCTGAGCCCCAAGACCTTGTCGCTCGACCGGCTCAAGGTCGAGGTTGGCTGGCCGCGGGAAGGCATTGCTGGCCTGGCCAGCTGGAGGGCCACCGCGGCTGTGTTGGCATACTACTTTGTCAATCTGGTTCTGTACCGTGTGCTGCCCGCGACTGAGGTGGACGGGACCGTTCTCGCGTCCGGAGGCCGCCTCAAATATCGCTTCAATAGTGGGTGCGACTCTCTGCGTCCTCGATGTAGCTAACGAATATACAGCTCTGTACTCGAACACGTTTACCCTAGCTGCGCTCGCCGCCGGAACCATTGCCCAGGGAGCCGAGTTCCCCGTGTGGACCTTTATCGACGAGAACTACGTCCAGATCCTGACGGCCAACATTCTCATCTCTTACGCCATTTCCACATTTGTCTACGTTCGAAGCTTTGGCGTCAAGGCTGGCAACAAGCAAAACCGGGAACTCGCCGCTGGTGGTCACTCGGGCAACATGCTGTACGATTGGTTCATCGGCCGCGAGCTCAACCCGCGCGTGAGCATTCCCTTGATCGGCGAGGTGGACATTAAGGAGTGGTGCGAACTGCGGCCCGGCATGATGGGCTGGATCATTCTCAACTGCGCGTGGTGCGCACGCCAGTATCGCAACTTTGGCTTCATCACGGACAGCATCGTGTGCATCACGGTGGTGCAGGCGCTGTACATTGTCGATTCGTGGTGGTTCGAGCCCGCCATCCTGACGACCATGGACATCACCACGGACGGTTTTGGCATGATGCTGGCCTTTGGCGATCTGGTCTGGGTGCCGTTCGTGTACTCGATGCAGACGAGATACCTGTCCGTCCACCCGCGCTCTCTCGGTCCCCTGGGATTGGTGGCGATGCTGTCGCTCATCGGCCTCGGCTTCTACGTCTTCCGCTCCGCCAACAGCCAGAAGAATGCGTTCCGGACGAACCCCAACGACCCCAAGGTCGCCCACCTCAAGTACATCCAGACCAAGACGGGAAGCAAGCTGCTGACGACGGGCTGGTGGGGCATCGCGCGCCACATCAACTACCTGGGCGACTGGATCCAGTCCTGGCCGTACAGCCTGCCCACCGGCCTCGCAGGATACCAGATCCTCACGGCAGGCTCGGGGGCCGAGGGCGCGTACGTGATGAGAGACGGCCGCGAGGTGGTGCAGGGCTCGGCCAAGGGGTGGGGCATGTTGGTGACGTACTTTTACATTGTCTACTTTGCCGTCCTGCTTATCCATCGCGACCGGCGCGACGACGAAAAGTGCCACCGCAAGTACGGCGAGGACTGGGAAAAGTACAAGAAGGCGGTGCGGTGGCGCATCGTGCCTGGCATCTACTAGTCGAGTACGGCCGAGACGCCGGCCGCGGGGGTCCGGTCCGGCGGGGGGTTCGGTGGCTGGAAACGCCCCTCACGATGCTCTTCTCACGGGTTTGGCGCAGAGGGAGTTGGCGATGTTGGGTCTGGGTATGACGGCCGGTGTCGGGTGGCTGACGACTTTGAGGTTTAGAACCCGTAATAGCGACCAGGAGTCTGGTCTGTAATGCGATAACAAGGCCGCAGTGGGACCGTTGCCTGTATGTATTCTCATGATGGCGCCAACAAGCGTCCATGGATCCCATCACGTCATGCCCATCCGGCGCTCAGCTGGCGACGGAAGCCGAGGAAGGCGTTGCGGACCGGCCGGGTGCGCATCCCGAGGGCGGCTGGCGAGTGGGAAGAAATTATGCCGAGCACGAGGCCGAAGCTCCGGGAGGACGGGGCGAGACTCCGGACGGAGGAACTGCGGGGGCCTGAGATGGGAAGACCTTGCCATGGATGATGCCCCAGACGGGCGGTACCGGTATTCGTCGCGGTGCATGCGAGAGGCGGGCCTCGATGGGCCCGGCCAAGCGGGTGTAGACGCAGCGGACAGGGCCCCGTGACGGGTTGGAGCGCGTTAGGTCTGTGTGGGCACGCAGACAGACGCATGTCATCGGCAGCGGGATGCATGCCCCAGTCTGTCCGTCTAACTGCGTCGGCGCCAACAAACTCACCTAATAACAGCGTACTGACGAAGGGACGTTGTGGCATAACTCACGAGCGACGCTCCCCGACGAACGATGCCAACCAAAAACGGCCCGAAAGGAGGGCACGCTAGCCAAGTCGCGGCGCAAAGGCCGGTTGACGAGAAAGGGGATGGGAAGGTCGGTCGTGGAGGCACCACCACCCACCCGGCTGATGCCCCTGGGAGGTCGACGATGGTGGGGACTCTGGGGAGCCGTTTTGGCTCGATGTGGCGGGTGGGAGATGGAGAGGGCGGCAGGGGTTCGGGCTGGGGGGGTGTGGGTGGGACCTTGCGGGGGAGCTTGAAGCCGTGTGGGTGGACGGCTTGGGCGGTCCTGCGGTACTGCCTACCTAGGCGATGGGGGGGATGACGAAAGTTGGCGTCGCCGTGTAAGTGAGCCGAGGTGGACGGAGGTTAGGTGCAGAACCATGACGATACGTTTAAACATGCACAACAAACTAAACTTCTGCATTACGGTGTGCACTCTGTGGAGTATGGAAAATCACATACACGTGCTTGGCGCTCTTAACACACATTTGTCCGCCTGGATGAACGGGCCGGCCGGTGCACACTCGCCAGGCGCGAGAGGTGACGACGGACGCAACGTGGGCGAGGCGTGGGGCCCCGGCAGTTCGCCGAGTGCCAGGCCAGGCCAGGCAGGGTCAGCCAGGGCACGGGGACGACGGCTGATGAAAATTGGAGAATCAGGAGCGTCTTGCTGACGCACCTGGCGATGGGTTCTCAAACCACCAGCAGCTTACATCGGCAGCAGCAACAACAGCCTGTTTACACAGTAATCCGTAGAGTTCGGTGAGAAACAAAAGTGCCCGCGGCCGGGACATCATCACCCCAGAAAATGTGTCCTTCGTTATCAAGTAA
This sequence comes from Purpureocillium lavendulum, assembly GCA_029168975.1. Classification (NCBI taxonomy): domain Eukaryota; kingdom Fungi; phylum Ascomycota; class Sordariomycetes; order Hypocreales; family Ophiocordycipitaceae; genus Purpureocillium; species Purpureocillium lavendulum. The sequence continues at coordinate 5,819,156 of JAQHRD010000001.1, forward strand.
TATCTCCAATCATCCAAGCAATCGGGCGACACGGAACGGCAAGTGTGTGCGTGTAAGTGAGGCACTCGGCGCACTGCACGCGGCGGCGGCGTAAGCATGTGCAACGGCCAGACCGCCATCGGTAAGGCCAGGCCATGTATGCAATAAAGGCGCGTCCCGTCGGTCACACGTAGCATTCATGCGAGGTCGGATGCAGGGTGCCGTCGCCGTCGCCGGCGCACAAGCCCGGACGGGGGGCGGGTTGGCGAGCTGTCAGTCGCGGCTCCCAGCCGAAGCGAGCCCAGCGCCGGCCAGTCTGACCGTGCTGCGCTGCACGAGGGTTGTAGCTTGCGAGGTTGGTAGATAGGTCAGGTATTAGTTGGGTGCTCGATGCCACGCGCGTCGCAGGGCCCCCGGATCGCGGATGCAACATGACCCTGCGAGGATCACCACTCCGTCGACGTGCGAAGACAAAGTACAACGCTTACTGTATGTACGTACGATATGTGCGTACGAGGGTGTGTGTGCGCGAACATCGGGAGCACGCTAGGCCTCGCTTGCCGCGGACCGATGACGAGGGTGTCATGGAACGATGACACGGACAGGGAAGAGGCATGGCCATGACATGATGACACCATCACCGAGCACGCCGTGACAGCCTGGAACAACGACCTCCTCTCACAGCTCGTCGCCGTTCCAAGGTTCGTCCCTTTCGTTGGACCGCCCTGGACCCGACGTGGCCGGACCAGATCCTGGACGACAACAACGACAACGACAACGTCGGCGGCGGCGGCGGCGGCGGCGGCGGCACAAAGTTGGCAGGCCGGGCACGGTGATCGGCCCTTTTATCGCGAGCCAAGCATGGTGCGCACGCTGGCAGGCCGTCGTTGTTCTAGATGGGGCGAGGGGGAGGGGCGCGCCTGTGGCAGTGGCAGTGGCAGTGGCAGTGGCAGTTTGTCACTCCGCCCGTGCATGCAGGCCGTTTTTTTCTTCTCGACGCCATCCCCGCACCGCGGAGGCTCGATCGAGGAAGCTGAGACTCTGCTCTGGAAGTCCCGTTTCCTGCAAGACGCGTGGGGGATGCACCGGCGGGTCAACCGGCGCGGCCGATGCGACGCCCCTAGCGTGGGTGAGGCTCGATGGAGGGGCACGGGGTATGTGTCGTGTGGTTTAAAGGTGCAGCTCAGCGATGAACCGAGTTAACTGAAAGTGAGCTAATGGCATCCACTGACAGGAGGTGCAGTAACTTCGGATTACTGGCGGCAAGGCGGTACGGCAACGTATTTCTCCTGCGTTTTCCCGCCCCGTGGGTCCGTCTCCCCCCAACGGCAGCGCGCGGGCGACGATCGCCATCCCATCCCCCACAGGGTTCCCCCCCTCCCCCCGGTTGGCAAGGAATCATCGATTGTTTGTTGACGTGGGATGCTGTGTGAGTGGTGCTAATTTTGTCTGTCTGTTTTGTTTCTGCCGGGCTACCTACAATGCCAAGACCGACGCTGTCAGTACCTTGCGCGGCTTGCTTGTCTCTCTGCGCGGGACCCGACGTGAACTGCGGGGGCCGTCTCGGGATTAGAGACGGGCGGTTGAGAGCTGGAGGCGAACGCCACCCCCGGCCGATGGAATAAACTTCCCGCGTGCGGGAGTTCCTGGGCGCCCTGGGGGTCGGCCGACTGGGCGGACGGGCGGGCGGGGCGGCCGTGTCCAACTGCCAGCGCACCTCTGGGCTGTGCTCTGTGGCCCCTCTGTGGCCCCTCTGTGGCGGCCTTTTTGGGGGGGCGGCCTGAGCATCCACTTGATGATGGGCGGTCAGCGCACCTTTTGCCGGGACGTGTGCAGGCAAGCTGCGCGTTGGTATTGCGGGGGCCCCGGGTGTTCTGCTTGGCACTTCAGTGAACTTGTGGTGCAGCTGCCCCCTGTCTGCTAACCACCAAGGCCCTCAGTGCCGGCCGCACCTGCAAAGCTTGGCTGCACGGGCCCTTGCTGTGCTGGCCTGGCCTGGCCTGGGCTTCCAGCCATTGCTCGGGGGATTTCCAAGGCGGCGTACGCCCCGCGCATGCAGGACGAGTTCTTGCCTACAACGAAGTACCTTAGTGCTGCAAATGTACCTAGGTAGGTAGAGGCAAGGCCAGGCCCCTTGGGCCCCTCTCCTTCTTCTGCCGTCCCTTCTGTCTGCACCTCACGCGATGGGAGAACCCCAAGGTCCCCTGCTCGCAGGTACCTTGGGCCCCAGCCTAGCAGGGTCTCTCCGGCCTTGTGCTCGGCTTTAATCCCCAAGCGCAGCAGGACGAGGCGCCGCCATCAGCAAGGGAGCCCAGGGCCCAGCAGGCACCTGGCTGCGATGAAGGGAAGCGAGACCCCACGGCGTGCAAAAGGGCGAGCGAGACGAAAGATGGTCCACCAACGAGAGGCGACGGCGTCTCGTCACGGGCGCTTCTATGACGACCCGTGGCGTGCAGGGTGCGGTGCCGGTGCAAGCTCAGTGCTGTGGTCTGCCGTGCTGTGGCCTGCTCTGCGCTGCCATGCCGATGCGGTGACATGAAGGTCCGTCCGTGTGCAGTGCCGTGCCGTGCCGTGCAGTGCAATGGAGTGATGCAATGATGTGCGGTCAAGCATCTTCCAGGTTGCCTAGGTTGTTCACCTGGCACTGGGACCGAGCCTACACTTTCGTCCGTACCTACCTCCAGGTACGAGCACTCGCACAGCACATGGCAATGTGGTGTGCAAGTCCGTCGTGCTTGCAATCTCGCGCTCGGCCACACTGAGACCCTGGAGATTATATCAATCGCATTCCGCTCCCCTCCTCGTCTTCCCTTTCCTCCCTCTCCCCTCCTTTGTTTCGGTAGCTCTGCGTGCCAGCGTGGTCTCGGTCATATTGTTTTCTTCCCTCCTTGCCGCTCTCGTCTTGTCGACCGACTCAGACGACATCGACGGCGGACGGACAAGACGACGCATCAACATCACCACCGCCCGCACGCGTCGCCGAACCGCCCAACGCCAGCTCTCCTAGTACACCGGACTCCCTCGACGACGGGACCCTAGCAGAGCAGAGGAGCGAGTGCCCAGCATGAAGCCGCTCTCTCTCGTCGCGGCCGCGCTGCTGGCCGCAGTCGCCGATGCCTCGAGCATCGGTGGCGCAGACTACACGGTGCGTTTGTGCTCCTTTTGGTCCAACACGCATCCCTCCCCTCCCCCTGCCCAATATCAGATCTGGCGGCGAGTGCGAGCGCGAGCGCGTTCGCGCATGCGGCTGCCGGGCGCGCACGGGTGCAAAAGCAATGCTCTGTGGAATTGCCCACCAACGTTGCATCGCACATGACGATGGCAAGAGCACATGCAGTGCGACTGCCCCTTTCGAGGGCGGTGGCTTTTGTGGCGGCATCTCGGGCCGCGTCTGTGCCATTGGCGGCCGGCATGTTTTAGTGGTGTCATGCGCCCCAGCTTTCCAAGCTGTCCCAGCCCGGATCGTCATCGGCGGTCGCTGCGCCGCTGATATTCATCCACTTGCGCACGCTTCTCCACGAGCCCACGCACGCTGTGCCACTCATCCGGTCACGGACACGAGCTGCCCTTCTCCGCGCGCTGCCGCTCACTCACCGAATATGACGACATGCCATCGCGACCATGCAATTGATCGTCGCCGCGCTCGCGGCCGCAATCGCCTGTCGTCCGGGAAGTGCCGCTGCTAACATTCAGATTCCTCTGCAGCCCCTCGATGCCAGAGATGGCCTCGCCCACTCGCCGCCGCACTACCCGTCGCCATGGATGGACCCCAAGGCCACCGGCTGGGAGGACGCCTACGCCAAGGCAAAGGCCTTTGTCTCCCAGCTGACGCTGCTGGAGAAGGTCAACATCACCACGGGCACCGGGTGAGTAGCTGCCTCGCATGAGCCACACCACCACCGCCCCCACGGATACATACTGACGGACGTGATGCGACAGATGGATGAGCGGTCCCTGCGTCGGCAACGTCGGCGCCGTGCCGCGCCTGGGTCTCAAGGCCCTGTGCATGCAGGACGGTCCCCTCGGCCTGCGCTTCTCCGACTACAACAGTGCGTTCCCCGTCGCCGTCACCTCCGGCGCCACCTGGAGCAAGCACCTGTGGCGGGATCGCGGTAAGGCCATGGGTGAGGAGGCCAAGGGCAAGGGCGTCGATGTCCTGCTTGGCCCCGTTGCCGGCCCCATCGGCCGCGCCCCCGAGGGCGGTCGCAATGCCGAAGGCTTCGGCGCCGACCCGTACCTGCAGGGCCAGGGTCTGGCCAGCACGTCTGTGGGCATCCAGGAAGCTGGTGTTGTTGCCTGTGCCAAGCACTACGTCGCCAACGAGCAGGGTAAGTCGTGACCGTTTGTGAAGATTCATTGTGTTGATGCTGACGACGCCGACCAGAGCACTTCCGTCAGTCGGGCGAGTCCCAGGGCCGGGGTTTCAACATCTCCGAGTCCCTCTCGTCCAACATTGACGACAAGACCATGCACGAGCTGTATGCGTGGCCATTCGCTGATGCCGTCAAGGCGGGTGTTGGCTCCATCATGTGCTCGTACAACCAGATCAACAACTCGTACGGCTGCCAGAACTCCAAGCTGCTCAATGGCATCCTCAAGGGCGAGATGGGCTTCCAGGGCTTTGTCATGAGCGACTGGCAGGCCCAGCACGCCGGTGCCGCCACCGCTGCCGCCGGTCTCGACATGACCATGCCGGGCGACACCACCTTCAACACGGGCTACAGCTTCTGGGGCGGAAACCTGACCCTCGGTGTCATCAACGGCACCGTCCCCGAGTGGCGCATCGACGACATGGTGATGCGTATCATGGCCGCCTACTTCAAGGTCGGCCGGACGCTGCAGAACCAGGTACCCACCAACTTCAACTCGTGGACTCGCGACAGCTACGGCTGGGAGGACCAGGCCGCCAAGGAGAACTGGGGCCTCATCAACCAACAGGTCGATGTTCGCGCGGACCACGCCAACCACATCCGCGAGTCTGCTGCCAAGGGCACCGTCATCCTCAAGAACTCGGGCGTGCTTCCCCTCAACAAGCCCAAGTTCGTCGCTGTTGTCGGCGAGGACGCCGGCTCCAACCCCAAGGGCCCCAACGGCTGCCCCGACCGCGGCTGCGACGACGGCACTCTTGCCATGATCTGGGGTTCCGGCACCTCCAACTTCCCCTACCTCATCACCCCGGACTCGGCTCTGCAGGCCCAGGCCATCAAGGATGGTACCCGGTACGAGAGCATCTTGACCAACTATGCCTGGGAGCAGACGCAGGCGCTCGTCACGCAGCCCAACGTCACTGCCATCGTCTTTGCCAACGCCGGTGGCGGCGAGGGTTACATCGACGTGGATGGCAATGCTGGTGACCGCAAGAACCTGACGCTGTGGAAGAACGGCGACGATCTCATCAAGAACGTATCTTCTGTCAACCCCAACACCATTGTTGTCCTGCATACCTCTGGCCCTGTCCTCGTCACGGACTGGTACAACAACCCCAACATCACTGCTATTGTTTGGGCCGGCATGCCCGGACAGGAGTCGGGCAACTCCCTGACCGACATTCTCTACGGCAAGAGGAGCCCCGGCCGATCTCCTTTTACCTGGGGCCCGACCCGCAAGAGCTACGGCACCGATGTCATGTACAAGCCTAACAACGGCGATGGTGCACCGCAAGACGACTTCACCGAGGGCGTCTTCATTGACTACCGCCACTTCGACAAGGTGGCGCCCAACAAGGGTGATGCAGGCGCCCCCATCTACGAGTTTGGCTTTGGTCTCAACTGGGGCGACTTCAAGTACTCGAACCTCCAGGTGCAGAAACACAATGTCCGCCCCTACCAGCCAACGACAGGCAAGACCATCAAGGCCCCCGAGTTTGGCAACTTCAGCACCGACCTGAAGGACTACGCATTCCCCAAGGGCATCCGCTACATCTACCAGTGGATCTACCCGTGGCTCAACTCGACCACGTCCGGTAAGGAGGCGTCGGGAGACCCTCATTATGGCAAGACTGCCAAGGAGTTCCTGCCTCCGGGTGCCATCGACGGATCGCCGCAGCCCCTGCAGGGTGCGTCTGGTGCCCCCGGCGGCAACCGCCAGCTGTGGGACGTGCTGTACACGGTGACTGCCACCATCACCAACAACGGCAAGGCCATGTCGGACGAGGTGCCGCAGCTGTATGTGAGCCTCGGTGGCAAGGACGAGCCCGTGCGGGTGCTCCGCGGCTTCGATCGCATTGAGCGTATTGCGCCCGGAGAGTCGAGGCAGTTCCGTGCGGAGCTGACGCGCAGAGATGTGAGCAACTGGGACGTGAAGACGCAGAACTGGGTCATCACCAAGGCGCCCAAGACGGTGTACGTCGGCAGCAGCTCGAGGAAGCTGCCCCTGAAGGCGGCGCTGCAGTAGTACGACGACCCGTGCGAAGGGGGTGTAGATGCCGAGAGCCAGTGACTGCACAAATGCTTGGATGGTTCCTATGAGACGATGGCAGTATTAGCCTTAAGCTTCACGTAATTACTTTGAGAGAATGGAATACAGTACACTTATCTCGGCCAAGACCAGCGGAAAGCTTTGTGCCCGAGTGACTTGCCTGGCGATTTCATGCCGAGATGGGATAGGTGCCCGTTGTGACTGACTTGGCTACCTCGATGGTGCCCGTGCCCGTGCCCGTGCTTGTTGGTCGAAGAATGATAGGTGCCGGGTTGATCTATCATCGCAACCGGGCCATGCGGGACTTGTAGTCCTAGCTCGGTACGAGATGGGAACGTGCAGCTGCGACTTGCGAGTCCGCTCGGAGCAGGGCCGTGGGCAGCGCACCACCACGTCGACACTGCCAGCACAATCGAGAGGCAGCAGAGGGAGTGGTCCTGGTCCTGCACCGGCAGACGTCCACAACCGCCACGCAGCACCGCTCGTACCGGATCCTCCCGCCGAGGGTATAAGTACTGCGCTCGCTGTCCAGCGGCCCCATCACCCACCCGTGAGACCAGACAAGTCTCGAAGCGGCCCCTATTGTCTTTTCCTCTTTGCGCGAGATCCCATCCAGAAGACATACCTACCTAGTTGACACCCGCCATGCAGGTTTCCTCACCGGCATGGACCGCGCTGCTGCTCCTCGCGCTGAGTGCGTGTGCGGTGGCAGCGCTGGCGCCCCCCGTGAAGGATCTGGCCAAGGATACGCCGACGTGGTGCATGGAGCTGTGACGCGCGGGCGAGGCAGGAAAGGGGGGTTTGGCCGCCCGGTTCAAAAGTTGCATCCCGGGGCTCTGTCGTGGGCGTACGTATGATGGCTGGGGAGGTGTGGACATGAAGTGCGGAGAGCTGACCTTGTTGTAGGTTGCACTTCCGAGATGGATGGATTGGTGTTCATTGGGGCTTGGATGGGTCTGTGAGTACGTGCATCTTGGGATTTGGGAGGAAGCTCGTGGTTGAGGCACAGAAGTGGTGCCATATGCCATGACGTGTGGCGCACGGCATAGAGCGCTGATGCCGGTATAATTGGGTCAACTCAAGTCGTTCTTATCGAGGCTGAGAATAAATGTACACATTGCCCGAGTCCCATATCCTCAGAAACATCCTCCATCGAACACGGTTCCGTCAAACCGACTCCCCGCTTCGCTTCGCCTTTTGCCTTAGTACCCAGCTACAGCCCAGCCCAACGCCTTTCACTTGGCACCGGCGGCGGCGGCGGCGGTGGTAGCCATCTTCAGGCCGGCCTTGACCCACAGGGCGACGCTGGCGAGCGACGCGACGTTCCAGAGGGCGGTGCGCGCCCACGACAGGCGGCGGTTGCGGATGCCGGCGTAAGCGACGACAAAGGCGACGCGGGCGAGCAGGTAGCCGACGCTGAGGGCGTTGAGCTCGGCGGGCGCGAGCCCCGCGTGGTTGGCGGCGAGGACGCCCGCGGCGAAGAAGCCCAGCGTCTCGAAGCCGTTGACCGACGCGCCCTCGAGGCGGAGGATGCGTGCCTTGCGCTGCAGGCGGCGCGGAACGAGACGCAGAACCATGTCAGCGCTTGATGTGCATACTCTCTTTCTTCTCATGTTGTTGCAGCCCTCACGAAGCAGGAAGAGTGGAGGGGGGGGGGGGGGGGGACAACCAGGCAAGGTAGATAGTTAGATGGCCGAATGGACAAGTGAGGTAGGTAGGTAATCAAGACTCAAGAGGGAAAGTAGGTAAGGTAGGTAGATAAAAACGCAACGTACCAGCTTGTCGATGGACGTGTCGCGGCGCAGGTTCTCGTGGAAGCTCCGCGGCGCGCCGTTGTCGTAGACGGTGTCGACGCCCGCGTCGAGGACGGCCAGGTAGTGCGGGACGAGGCACACGTAGAGCGCGACGGGGACCTGCGGCAGCGGGAGGTACTGAACTTAGCGGTCCGCCTGGAGAGAGAGAGAGAGGGATCATGCGCGAACATCAAAGAAATGGGAGGCTAACGTACGGTGAGGTACGACCAGTTCTTTGTCGGGTCGAGCCCGACGGCGGCGAGCAGGGCGTTGACGGACGCGGCCATGGCAGGCGAGGCGAGGCTGGGGGCTTTTCTCTTTGGCAGAGGTCAAACAAGGAAAGGGGCTGTGGTGGTGCGTGTGTTCTTGTGCGTGTGTGCTTGTGCGTGTGTGTGTTGTGTTGTGTGAGTCGTGACGATAGGGGAGGCAGAGAGGACGATGCGGAGGCGAGGAGGGGCGTCGAGGGATGTGCTTGAACAAAGGACGGCTGGGCTGGCGGTGTGGGCGCTTATACGACGAGCACACGAACAGGACTGTAGTAGGTAGGACAAAGGATTTTGGATCGCGAATGATGCTGGCCAGTGACGACGCGGCGCGCACACGGTGCCTGTGTGCCTGCCTGCCTGCCTGCCTGCCTGCCTGGCTAATAATGGGTTGGGTTGGCTCCGAGCCCCGACGTCCCGAGGCTGCGTGCACGGGGCGGGGCGGCGGCACCTAACTTACTCAATTGACGCTCGGGAGTCGGGAGCGGCACGACTTGCGCCAGAACTGGGCAACGGCGTCGGCGTCGGCACATACTACTATCACGGACCGATTCACGGTGCCCAATTGCTTCACCCTGGCTTGCAGTGGGGGGGGGGGGGGGGGGGGGGGGGGGGGGGGGGGGAAGCGGTCGACAAGGTTGCTACATAGGTGCTCTGCGTAAGAGTACCTACGTCCGATTCACGACCGTGCTCTGCAAGTGCCGGGGGGGGGCGGGGGGGCGCGGCGCACATGTCAGTCAAACCGGCGCAAAGCGTCCCCCCGCGTCTCTGGCGGCTGACGCCCGGTCGGAGCATCGGGGCATTTGCAAGCGCCGACGCGGGGCGGGTCGAGGACCCACCTCGGCGCCGAATGCCCGCCCGCCATTCCCCCGGATGCTCGACGGTGCGGTGGGCGGTGGGCGCATGGGCGGTGGGATGGGATGGGCGCCCTGGAGTCCGAAGGCCAGGGGGGCAGACTATGACTGTTGGCGGCGGCGACGGAGGTCCGGTCCGGCCCGGGCTCACGGCAGGGCCGTGGCGGGATGCGCGGCGCTCGCTCCGTCTTACGCCTCTGATGGGGGATGCTGGCCTAGGTCAATGAGTAAAGGAGTCGACGGGCCGGTCGTTGGGCAGACGCTCCCGTGGCGGCGAGGGAGGGACGGGCGACATGGGTAGCCTGGAGGACGAATCTAGAGGTGAGGCAACGCGGGGAGCACGGCCGTGATGCCACAGACCATCATGTCCGCTCACCAAACTTGCATCTCCAGATCCCGGCGGGTTGTCATCGACTGGGCGAACCAGACCACACAGGCTGTGCCGCAGCCAACCAACAGTCGGCGGAAGCGCCGTTGAGCGGCTGACATGGGCCGCCACAGCGGACCAGCCCGCGTGTGTAATTATCCTAACCGGTTTCTAAATAAAAATCTGACAACCATGCAAACCCCCACACTGACGTCTAACGTCTTCTGCCGTCACCAGAGGTTGTGTTGTTGGACCATTTACTTGGGTATGCCGGAGCGTCGGGGCCAAGATGCGGTGAACACGGCCCTCCCAAGGACGACACTGAGTGGCCATTCCCCGCCTCGGCGCGTTGGAGACGTGGCAAAACCCGTTGCGGAAACCGGACTCGGGTTTGCCCCTCGAGCCTCGAATCCGCATCACATCGTGTGCGAGGGCGTTGATGTGCGACGGACGATCCTTGACCGCCAACCCGTGTATTCTACGTGGCGGGGCTGACCGAGTTGTACTGATATCAATGTCCGTTTCTCCCGTCATCGTGCCGATCCATCATAGCTGCCGCTGCGGATATCAAGTCCCATTGTCGTGAGCGAGTCTAGGGCAGCGATGGCTTACACGCAGTCATGGTGCTTATGCCGTGTACACTAGCATGCGTCGTCGACATATCGACGTCAGCGCGACGGCTGTTTGGAATCAGCAAAAGAGGCAATGCTCTGCAATCCGCATCGCTTCGTGATATCGGCTGAATACCGTGTCTTCATGATGCAAATCGGCCCGCGAGACTGCCATGATCCGGACCAAGAGCGATTCTCACTCAGCCCACACGTCCCACTCGGGATGCATGACGGTCGGGCATGGTGTGTATGGCTTCTCCTGTCGTGGTCGAGGTTTCTTCGTATCGCTCGAGTCACACGGCGCCGAGTGTCGGCGTCGGTCGTTTGGACGTGAGGCATCTCGCGGCTTGTTGAAGGATTCGGTCACCGCAGCGGGCAGCCCCCGGGGGGGGGGGGGGGCAAAAGAAGGTTTCCACGCAACCAATGCAGGCCAGCTCATGTGATGGTCATGCAAGGTGGTACGGCCATCAGGCATGCATGCCTCGCGCCTCGCCCGGTGAGCCGCTCATCGGAGAGTCCATCGCACAGAGAGCCTCGGCCTCGACCATAAATTTGTGCCACGACAAGATCCTGCCACAGCATAGAATGTCGAGTCCGATTCTGACGGCGACAACTGTGCCATCACAGAATCCTGCCAAAACTCCAGATGTTGAGTCCGACCTTGACGCCTTGGGTCACAGGCAGTCCCGCGTGCCACGTCTCGTCGTACCCCGTGCCGTCAGCGCGAAAGTTTTCCCAGTACACGGCATTGCCAGCCCTCGGCCGGAAGACGGTGCCCTGTGGCTGCTGCCCGTCATCATCGCCGTCGGACCGCAGCGTCCCGTTGCTCCCGCACTCGACCAGCTCGCACCAGCGCGGGCCGGCCTCGCCACGCGCCTGCAGCAGGGGGAATTCGGTGCCTCCGCCTTGGAGCCCGTCCGCCGTGTCCACCCACACCATGAAGCTGCTCACGCGGCCCCAGCCCTGCACGTTGGCGCCCCAGTCGAAGTGGTGCGCGTAGTGGCCGCCGGGCTCGTAGCGCTGGGTGCGCAGGCGCTCGATGTAGACGTCGGCGCGCCAGCCTTGGAGGGCGCGGGCGCGGGCCTCGATGCAGCGGACCTGGGGCGTACGGGGCACCAAGGCGACGGAGGAGTCGCGGACAGACACGTCGCGGCTGGTGTCCTTGTCCTTGTGCGTGATGGTGGATGGCTCGAACAGCGGCTCGCTGGTACAGAGTCGCACGGCTTAGCTTTCCTGCCTGAGGGTCACGCGTAGCAGGGAAAGGGGGGGGGGGGGGTACGCGGGCGGAGATACCTGATGTCGAGGAGGTGTCGCCTCTCGTCGGCGCTCAAGAAGTTCTCCAGGTACAAGACGAGCGGCTCTCTGCTGAGGATGCGGGTCGAGTACGCGTCGGGCGGGCAGTCCAGTCGGGTGTCGCCGGGCGCCTCGAGGGCGAGCAGGGCCTCGTCGAGGGCCGGTCTCGGGGCCCATTCGGGCCGCCCGGGACGGCTGTGCTGCGGGAAGAAGAATTGGCTGATGGGATTGCCGAGGAAGAGCACGACGGCGACGAGGCCGATGACGTAGGAGAGCATTGTGTGCTGCTGCTGCTGCTGCTGCCAGCCGCGGGTCGGCGGTTGGTTGTGGTCGGGGTCGGGGTCGGGGCAGACCGTGGAGCCAGGGCCGGGTGAGGTTCAAGGCGAGGTGAGGATGGACAGATGGAGCTTGGAAGCTTCCATTTTGGTGGCGCCGTTCGTTGACGCGCCTGGCGCCAGGCCTGGTGGGTCCTAACCGCCATCCCTGTTGGGCGGGTCCTTCAGAGCACGCAGCAGCCGCGAGATCTCCAGGCGGGGCCGGGGGGTTAAATCGGGCCAGCGGGCCACTGGACCCTCCACTCAGTGCTGGATCCTCCTCCCAGGGCTCCCAACGCCCCCGCCGACCAAGACTCCAGCACGCGCTGCTCAACAACCTGGAAGGGTCGTCGCTGGTAGGTACCTGATCGAGCGCGGGGACAAGGTACACCATCCGCTGTCAGTGTTGCTATATTTACCCAATGGAGGCCGACCGATGCTTCCAAAGGACTGATAGATTCCAAACGGAGGCCCGAACAGTTCGGCGCATGATGGTTGCGCCTTGCTTCACGGGGTCCGTCACATGGATGATGGACTCGGTTCCTTAATTCCTTTCAATTCCGAAGCGCAGTACAGTTGGGTCTCAGTCGACAGGGAAGCGGTCAGCAGACATCGGGACAGCTGGCTCTCCCCGTGTTTTCCGAGGGATGGGTATCTTGGAGGCGAGCCAAGGCAAGGCAAGGTAGAAAGATACCTTACGATATGCTCTCCTTCCTATACGGCCAAGCACTACTGCAGTACGAGCTCGCTCTCGGCAGGGCATTCAAGTACGTCGAGGCGGCACGACAGCCCGGGCGCACAGCATCTGGCCGCCGTCCCAAACGGGAAATTCCCTTTCTTATACGGGCGTGATCCCGTCTTCTGCCCTGCACGCTGGCGTCGCCCGCATCGCCTGCCCCCGCCCGGCGGCAACAGAAACGCTGCCGCCTGGGCACCACAGGTCGAGCCGCTGCAGCGTCGCAGGCGCGTCCGGCGGTCGGTGCATCCTTCGTATTTGGCAGCCGTGACACACGCATGCATCGACAAGTCCGCACCGTTCCGTCATGGATGGATGGAAATGTCTCTGCCGCTCCACCGTCATCGCCGTCATCGCCTCGCTCCGGCCTGTCTGCCTGCCTGCCGGCCTGCCTTAGACTCCCCTCTGCTCACATCAGCGCCTGACTTGTATTTCCACCCGTCGCACGTCCCGTATTCACGCTTGTTCACCGTCCATGCATCCACTCGTCTCGTCCCGTATCCGTGGAACGCGTTGCCTTTGCCCGTCGCGGCCCGACTCGCGGAGACGCTGCTTTGTCGGTCGATTGAGCAAGTATAAAAGACGACTCTTGGCCGCTGCTTTCATCGCCATCGAACAGCCCAGCCAGACTCATAAAAGCACTCCTCCTCCTCCTCCTCTAAGCATTCTGCATTCTTATACCTCCCTTGCCTCCGACTCAACTAAAGAAGAAAGAAAACTGCCATCAACATGCTCTACTTCAACGTTCTCGCCGCTGCCGCCATCGCCACCGGCGCCTCGGCGGCCGCCATCACCCCCCGCCTGGCACACCTGACCGACTTCCGCATCTTCGGCGCCGCGGGTTGCGGAGACAAGAATCTCGGAATCTGGACCGTTGTCGAAGGTGACGTCAAGGCTGGCGAATGCAAGGGCATGAACGGCAACGACGTCCATTCCATTCTCAATGTCGACATCATCAAAGGCTGCACCCGTACGCCACCCGCCCTCCTCTGTCCAATCACCGTGACCTCAAGCTAATATGATCAGTGTATGCCTTTACCGACGACAAGTGCACGTATGGCAAGCGTGTTCTTGAGGCGGGCAAGTGCAGCAGCTCGGACACAGGCTACAAGGCGTGGACCATCTCCTGCGCCTAGAGTAGTGGGTGACAAGCCTGAGTCCAGCCTCGGCAAGCATGGAGCTTTTTGGCGACTTCGCTCACTTTGCCCTAATGACGTAACGGGATATACACGAGTATGAAGGAAGCAAGCATGAGGGTGGTCATTGGACGCAGCACAGCAGGCGCGCGAAGGACATTGGAGTTTCGGCTGCATCGATACGTATTAGTGCTTTAATACGATGTACTAATTTTGCCCTTGCACGGCTTGATGACCATACTCGTACGCGGGAATAACTTACGCGGGGACACGGCCGCAGACACGGCCACGCCATCGACGTTACACAACATTGAAGATGCCTGTTTGCCGGGGCCATTGTCTGAGTCGACACGTGCCTCGCGCAGCGTCCGACTGTCACATGGCCCGTGTGGCTCCGTCATTGAGCATTGTTGGGCGACGACCGACGGTTGCGAAGGCTGAATGAACATGTCGTGTCCGTGTCTGGAGGGAGACGGGAGCCGACCACTCATTGGCGGCCATTGTCCATCCCAAAGATCGCCATCGGAGGCAGTGCCGACGAGTCCCGCGAGCTAGCCTTTGTTCGAATCTGCACCCTCACTGGTCTGGTCCCTGGGTGGCGGCCACCATGCCGTTAACCTTTCCCGTGTCGCCTATGGGCGAGCCCGTTGCCAGCGCACCTGTCCGAGTTGAGGTGGCGCAGTGGACATCCACCACCTTTCAGCTCGTCGACCAGGGGGGGGGGGCTGTTTGTAGTATTTCCTTGAGGCGACTGGGCTCACCTGCGCCGAGACTGACGGCTCGCCCCTGAGAAATATTCATCTTCAACCACGAGGCAGGGAAGCCTAGCTTGGTGCCTTGGCCACTGGGTGGCTTTCGTGGTTGAGCATCCCATACCTCCGTACTCGTACTCAAGGACTAGACCAAGTCTTTCCGTGTATTCTCCTCGGGTCAGAGAGGCCAGGAGTGAGGTGGTTGGAGCAAGGCTCACCGAGAGCAACAGCCAACGACAAAAAGGAAAATTCAATATCTCAGCCGCCCGGCCCGCCAGCCAGCGAAAACGCACGTCCAACTGCCAACTTCGGCAGCCGGGCGGCTGACGACCTGGGTGGGAGATAACTAGACGCAGGGCAGCGTCGGCTCTCGCCCGTCAGCCCGTGGCCCACCCCGTCCGACGGCGGGGTGTGATTTGAGGGGGAGGAGCCGCCTCGCATCTCGTTGCTTTGCAGACACTTCATCACTCCATGGTTCGGTCCCAGACTCCCTCCCCGTCTGCGGCTCTGCACTGCACTGTCTGCACTCTGCAGCCGCCGCCCACGCCACGGCCAAGCCCGCGCCCCCAAGGAATGCCGAGACGTGGATGGTTATTGGCCCGAAGATGACATTGACAGCGACAAAGCCAAGTCCGGGCTTCCTTGGTCCCGTTCCCCCCCCTTCTTCGAGCCCCCTCTCCCCCTCGCGCGAGTCACCATCATCACCACCACACCCCCTCATCCCCCCCAACGGCCCGCGATCCCCTGCCCTCCGCGCGAGGCATGGCGCCTTCAGCCCCGGCAGCCGCACCCACGACCCGACCCAATCCAGGGCTCTTGGCCGCGTGTCGCCCGTCGATGGATGTCTCTTTCTGCCGGGCTGGCCCCCCGCCTTGACCCTTTCATCATGGCGGGCGCCTTTTTTTCTCTCTCCCACACCCAGCAACGTTCCCCGGGCAAGGCTGATGCTGGGTTCCCGGTTTTCCTCGCCCTGCCTTGCCCTGTCCTGGGGTGGGTGGACGCCACCGACTTGGGTTGTTTATTTTTGATGACTTTGCTCAGGCCGTCTTCGGCGTGGGCTCGTATTCGATTCGAAACCAAACCCTCACCCCCCCCGGCGCCCGCCGGGGAGTGGTGGTGTTCGACAAGCCTGTCGACGAGAGAGGGCGGCATCGTCGGCACTTAGATGCATGGAGCTGAGTCTGCCTTGGCCGCTGGCGTGCGGCATGGCTGGGAAGGGGGAGAGGAAGATCCCGTCCAGAAAGGCTGGCAGAGCGGACATGTATAAGAAGCGAGTCGTTGAGCAGTCCCCTTCTCGCCGTCCCCTTTCCCTCCTCTCTTGTCACTTACACGCCATCTTTGTCTGAAGAAGCTGTATAATACGGAAGTGCCAGATAACCACCATTCGTTCCAACACAAACACACACTCGTTCAAGGTATAAAAAAAAGGAGAAGAAACGCTTCAACCAACAACAACGGCAACAAGATGAAGTCCGTCCTCGCCCTCTCCGTCGTCCTCGTGCCGGCCCTCGCCGCCACGCCGCTCGGGCGCACCGTCTTCGCCCGCCAGCAGGCGTCGTGCAGCGACATTGGCGAGAAGCCGTGCGGCGACGGCTGCGTCCCCCTCACCTACACCTGCTGCCCGGACAAGAAGGGCGGGTGCCCCGTCACCTCGGTCTGCCAGCTCGCCGACAACGGCGTCTACGGCTGCTGCCCCATCGGCCGCACCTGCAGCGGTGACGCGACGGCCACGACCAACACCATCGACGTGACCAAGACCAACACCAACACCGTCACCAACACCCTGACGGAGACCCAGCCCACCGAGACCCAGCCGACGGAGACGCTTCCCACCGAGACGCAGCCCACCGAGACCGAGTCCGAGACGCCCTCGGCCACGCTCCCCGGCACCGTCACCTCTGTCCCCGTCCCGACTGGCAACGGCACCGCCCCGCCGGCCACGACGTCGCTCCCTCCCGTCACCGCGGGCGCCGCCTCCAACGGCCTCCCGGCTGTGGGCGGTCTCCTCGCGGGCGTCGTCGCCTTCCTCTTCTGAGCGCTGGCTCCTCCCGCTTTCGCCGCCTGATTAATATTATTCTGGCGCTTTCCCGGCAGTGGCTTTTGTGGTGTGCGGCTAAAGAGCTGCTTTTGCCTAATGGGGGGAACAAGGAGGGGGCGGTTGTGCCAGCCCATGGCAGCAGCCTGTTCATTTCCGGGGTGGTTGCTCAACGTGGGAGTTGAAGAACGATGAGTGGAAACTAGCTTAATACTTGCAATTGACCAATAGAGAGAGAACCTGTTTCATCATGACAAGTGAATACGGAATACGACTTGAGTGTGTCCCTAAGTTAGCTGCTTACCTCGTCCCGCGGGGTGGTGGCCCAACCGCCGAGCCAAGTGCGCCACGCATATAGCTTGGCGAACCATCGTCACAGGGGCAACAGGGGTGACGAGCAAGGAAAGGCAACGCTGAACTGTCACTTGGAAACGGTTGAAACGGTTGAAAGAGTCATGTAACGTGGGATACTCGTATTCTTCCTCAGCCTTCAAGCGGCATGCCGACAGAGCGTTGTTGAGCGCGGGGACCTGTCTACGCAATCTCGACAACCACCTTGCCAAAGTGCTGGCCGCTCCACTGGTACTCGTACGCCTGCTTCAGGTCCTCCAGCTTGAACGTCTTCTTGTCCACGACCGGGCGCAGCTTGTCGGGGTTCGCCTCGATGGCGCGGCACATGTCCTCCATCTGGGTCCTCGAGCCCACGAGGATGCCGCGCGCCGTGCACAGGTGGTTGAGGCAGTCGATGAAGCCGGGCTGGTCCTTGGTGAAGCCGCCGACGAAGCCGATGATGGTGATGACGCCCGATATCTTGATGGCGTTGAGGCTCTGGGCCATGGACCTGGGGCCGGCGACCTCGACGACGTGGTCGACGCCGCGGCCGCCCGTGATCTTCTTCGCCTCGGCACCCCATTCCGGGTTCGTCTTGTAGTTGATGATGTGGTCGGCGCCGAGCTTGCGCAGCGTCTCGACCTTGTCGTCGGAGCCCGTCGTGGCGATGACGCGCGCGCCGGCCGCCTTGGCGAACTGGAGGGCGAAGATGGACACGCCGCCGGTGCCCTGCGTGAGCACCCAGTCGCCCGCCGTGACCTGGTTGTCGGCCTGGCCGTAGAGGGCGTTCCACGCCGTGAGGGCGGCGCAGGGGAGCGTCGACGCCTCCTGGAAGGAGATGTTGGACGGCATATGCACGAGCCCCTGCTCGCTGAAGGCGCCGACGGAGCGCAGGGTGCCGTCAATGGCCCCGCCGAGGCCCGACGCGGCTCCGGCGGCGTCGAGTGGCCCGCCGAGATGCGCCTGGTTGAACAGCGTCACCACCTTGTCGCCGGGCTTGAAACGCGTCACCTGCTTGCCGACCGCGACGACGGTGCCGGCGCCGTCGGAGCCGGGAATGACATTGGGCACCGTCGCAAAGGGGCTGTGCGCGTCGAGCGACGCGAGTTGTTAGTGTCCCGTGTCGGTCCATGTTTGGGGAGTCCGCCGGACCAGCTTGTCAGCTAGGAGCGAACGAAGCCTGCTTACTATTTGCCCAGCGGGATGATGAGGTCGCGGTACTGCGGCAGTCAGAACGCGGCGCGTTATACGACGACGACGACAACCCCATGGCGGGCGACTCACATTGAGGGACGCAGCGTGGACTTGAAGTTTGGACCATGGGAGTCAGCGCTGCTGGGCGTCGCCCGCGTGCCTCGACGAGAGGTTGATGGATAAACAAACATACGCTTCACCAGAACCTGGCTGTCGCCCAGTGCAGGGATCTGCGCTTCGGCAAACTTGAGGGCGTCGAAGCCGTCCTTGCCGTCCTGGGACGCGACCGTCCACTGCTTGGTGGCCTTGGGGACGTTTTGCGCCATGGTTCCGCGACTTGAGCAGTGGCTGGCTGATGGGGTCGTGGGGTGGTGATGTCACTCTGTGACGACGACGATGTGGTGCCGGGTCAGGGAGAAGCTGTCACTTATGAACTCGTAAGTGCAAGCAAGGGTGATGCGACCTTCGACTGGGCTTCCAGACGACGGCAAGAACGGGATACGATGAGGATCTGCTGGTAGTTGAATGGATCAGATTTAAATATGTGCGGCGGCTTCCCTTGACGACGCCTCCATCGGAACAGGGTGGAACACGCAGCTCCCTCTTTTCTTTCTTTTTAGAAATCAAGCTTGATTTGTAACCATTCCCTCCGTGCGATAGCTCCTGCGCAATTGACCTCGGGAACGTTGACGTAAGGTGGGTCAAGATCGAATCATCATGCCGTGTGTCTGGTCTGGCAGCCGCCACGGCACACGACAAGCTTTCCCGAACGAGCTATTGCCGCCGTGTCTCGCCCACTTGGCGACTCCACGTCCGTCCGCAGCGTCCGCCAAATGCCGGCCGGCTACCGACGAGTCCACGGACGGAGGGGACGTTGGACGGGGCGTGATGGATGGATGGATGGCCCTGCCACCATGTGGGTGAAGGAGCTGGCGGAGCTCCAGCGCCAGAAAAGCCAATCGCCGACTCGGTACGAAGTAGTCCGTACCAAGTACGCCACGGAGATCCAACGCCATGGACCGCTTTGTTGCTGGTGCAGAAGTGGCTGTGCTGTCTGGTCCTTCTCCATTTCACGGGGCTGGGTCCAGGACAGCAGCCGGCATCAATGCCGTCCCCGAGTACGAGAGCACGTAGAATGAGATGTGCTTAGGAGTTAGGAATAGGTCCGAGCACTATGTTTCTGTGGATGTGTCTAAACAGTCGAACACCCATCCATCCACGGAGACCTCACAGTCCGAGAATCCGAAAGAGCAAATATTGTGACATCGGTTGTGCATGTGCCGTCCAGTCCCGGATCTGATATATAGATTGACCGAACTGGTGTCGCCTCTAACGAGGCTTGACTTGGCCTCGTCAATTGAATCATCCATCACCTCTGTCCTGGCTCCTCCACGCCCCCTATGCGAATGCGCGAACGCAACATCCATCATCGTCTTATACACCCTTTCGGGGCGTCTGTGGATTGTGGTACGCGAGCACGTTTGGGGTCTCTCCCACGAGTACCCGAATCTGGCCCACTGTGCCGTCCACAACGATGGGCTGTGCGAGGATACCGGCGTCGGTGATCCTCTCTCGACTCAAGATACCACGGCGGCTATGCCGTTGACGATCGGAGCCGCGAAGGGACGTACCTCCATCCCTCACAGCGGCTCCAGTTGTCCCGACCGCGTCCAGCGCGTCCACGGGATTGGCTGGGGCGTGAATGCGCACTTGTCGGCCAAAGTTTGAGTGCCTGGACTTGCGCCAGTCCCAGTCGACGGCGCCAACTGACAAGACATCAGGACAGCTTCCTGGATTCGTCAAGGTGGCGAGTTCTTCGTCGTTGCCCGCCGCCGCAATGGTCAGCACGCCGGCTCAAAACACTTGGCTGAGCACGTCGTCGACTGTCGCATCGTCAAAGTGGCCAACGTAGCCGCGCATGGAGCCTACGGCGATCTCTCTCTCCAGGCCGACGAGCTGAAGGTCACGGCGCCCAATGCTGCGCGCATGAATCTCGGTGATCCATTGCATGTGAGACTCAGCCTCGCGAGCGTGGATGCCACCTTTGAGCTTCACGATCACTCTGCTCCCGGTCGCGGCGTCTGCTAAGTCGCCAACGGCGAACGGTATGGCGGCTAGCAGCAGCAACGCCAAGCGCTTGAGGTTCGCCATTCGTACGGCTGTTGCCGGTGTGCGGCGCGGTAAGATGAGTGGCGATTGAGGGCAGGGGAAAAGAGAGACTCTTGTCCAGAAACGTGCCCACGAACTCAAGAATTGGCGATTGGGTGTTGGGGGAATTCAGCTGTCTTGCTATGACCCTCTTAGATCACTCATATATATATAGGCAATCTTTAAAGAGCTTGATACGCATTCATGTATTCCTACTGTTCATTCGTTTGGGCGCATTGCTTGCAAGACACAAGCGAGGGAACGTTTCGCTGAGCCTCTTACTCGCCAGCGGAAAACATTGGGCGACGTCTCAAAGGATGATGTCTGAGGTTAAGTGCCCCCCAAACACGTTCCCTCTGCTGGGTTGCAGGGAGCACTTCTTTCCATCTTATCGACTGGAGAACGGCAAGATCGGATGAATCGTACCAGACGTACTAATGGTGTGCTTGCCGCATAAAAAGTGACGAAACCCCCACGACCCATTCCAATAAAAGAAAGAGGCACTCGGCTACATTGGTCACGTCCTTTTGGGATATCCAGAAAGTGAAATTGATAAGTCGCCCGAGGGTGCACTGGGGGGGCAGAAAGTAATGGAGACCCCCGTCATAGCCCCAACGTCCCTTCCCTCCTTAACATGTACTCTGGACTTCTCTCTCCTCCTTCTCTAAGGCTTGCCCAGATGATGGGATGCCATCGCTATTGACAGGCTTTCCAGTGGGATTTGATATGACACTATATTTTCCACATGCATGGTGCTCTTGAGATAGGGACACTATTGAGATTAGTCATGATTTCATAGTATTAAGAGAATGTTGAACGAACAAGGACCCTTCGAGCGCAGAGACTCTGGATAAGGCATGTGCAGTACAGCGTCTGAGTCAAGGGCAGGCCATCCTTGTCGGTCCTTCATTTCATCATCCAGCGTGTGTTAACGACCACATCATGTGCATGATTTTGGCTGAAATTGCCACTCGACATTCCTTTCCCCCCTTCTTCACCATTGAATTGTTGAATTTTACGGGAAGGGGAACTACAGAGTACATCGGTCATGATGGCTAGGTACACGTTTTTGTTATGACATGGAATGCTGTCGTGGGTTGGGCGGCAATGCCAAGCATGAAGCGCAACTGAAGTCGTCGTCGAGATGGAGCACAAGTTGCCGTTCGTCGACGTTGAGGAGCGCGGATTGAACATATCTTCTAAGTTAGTCATTCATCGAGAATGTGCAAGTTGCTGGTGTGCTTCTTCAGGGTCAGTGTCCCCAGCGATGTTGCGGGCGCTGACTACCTTACCAGCAGCGGGTGATGGACATGCCCTGGGCTGTGACTCCAGGGGCAATGAAGCAGTGGAGGTCGAGTACCTAGGTACGGCGGGCAGTGCCTGATGTGTACCTAAGAGGACGGGATGGCGGGGGTTCTAGACTGCTAGTGCAAACCGTGTCCACTCTGACCTCAGGTGAGTTCCTGACCATCAAGGACCGACGAGGCCTCGCCATCCTACGTCCATTTGCGCGAGAGCCTCATCTCTGCCTGGAATCCGTGCATCAGGGACAGTGCGGCTCAGCTCGTCAGTCTCCGCCGCTCACCGTCACATCGCCGCCTCGCATCAAATCAATGGCACACCCGCCGCAACAGGGCTCATCGCTGCAGCTGCCTGCAGGGACGGCTCCCACTGCCGCCACGCCATCGGCGCCTCTTCCTGCATCTGCATCGTTGTCGCCGCGACGCCCAGTCAGCCCCAATCCCGACGCCCGCGGCGGCATCGTCGTCTTCTCCGGCGGCAGCGCCGCCAACAACCTCGTCGACGTCTTTGAGCGCGTCCGCGCCGCCAACCGCGCCACGCTGAGCTACGTGATTCCCATCTCCGACAATGGCGGCAGTACCAGCGAGATCATCCGTGTCTTTGGAGGGCCAGGTTTGTCTCCGCCGACGCCGCCGGCCATGAGCCCCCTGTTGACGCCCTGTTGACCGGCGGAGCAGGAATTGGTGATGTCAGGTCCCGTCTGGTGAGACTCATCCCGGCCAACGACGACCCCGAGACCGTCGCCATCAAGCACCTCTTCAACCACCGCCTGCCCAAGGTCCATGCCGAGGCGCGCGCAGAGTGGTTCGAAATCCTCGAGACGACGCACCCGCTGTGGCGCGACATCTCGTCACCGAAGCGCGAGCTCATTCGGTCCTATCTCAACAGCTTCAACCTCGAGGTCATCAAGCGCATGCGGCCCACCAGCCGCTTCGACTTTTCCCGCTCCAGCATCGGCAACATCTTCCTCACAGGTGCCCGCCTCTTCACCGGTAGCTTTGAGGCTGCCATTTACCTCTTGAGCTCCATCTGCGCCGTGCCGGAGCGCGTGAGCGTCCTGCCGGCGCTCAACACAAACTTTGCGCATCACATCGCCGCGGGGCTGCAGGACGGGACTGTCATCACCGGGCAGAATGACATTTCGCATCCCAGTGCGCCCACAGCGGCGGTGCCCGTCAACGGGGCTTTCAACACCGGGGCGCACACCCCCGCGCCCTCGGTGGGACACGATGTGGACGAGCATGACGAGGTCGAAGATGCGAACCTGCCTGGCTCGCTCCCGGCCTTGAGACGCCCCGCAATCGCCTTTTCCAAGGTCGACGAAGAAGATCTCCCAACTCGCATTGACAGGATTTGGTACATTAACCCCTACGGGCAGGAGATTCGCATCCCTGCCAACCCACGCGTCCTCGACGCCATCAACGCTGCCAACACCGTCATATATAGCATCGGCTCGCTCTTCACGTCCTTGATCCCGAACTTGGTCCTCAAAGGCGTAGGCGAGGCCGTTGCCAGTCCGTACATCCGCAACAAGATCCTTATTCTCAATGGCAGCACAGACCGCGAGACGGGCCCTTCAAGCGAACCCTTCACAGGGTTAGACTTTGTCGCCGCGATCGCGAATGCGTGCGCCGATTCGAGGGGCCTGCCGCGACCGGCAGAGGACGAATTCGGGACATATGTCACCCATGTCATCCACATTGACGGGCCGACCGCCCCTGCTGTAGACAGACAAAGGTTGGCCGGACTGGGCATTGAGACGACAAGATTGTATGGGCCAACGGGGGGACGGTACGACGCAAATGCGCTCGGCCAGACGCTCGAGTCACTGGTCGGACGAAAAGACATGAGAGCAGACCGAAGCAGGAGGAATACCTTGGTGGGTTGACACGATGGAGCTCGTCATTGTATAACACATATGAACACTTCCGAAAGCGACTGGGCTCAAGTCAACGTCTGGTAACGCCTGCTGATTATGACTTCCTCTTGACCCCCACCGCCTGCATCCCACCGAACACCCTCTCATCCAGCAGCTCAATTCGCAAATAGTAGATACACCATCACCACCGGCCACGCGGTTGACAGCAACATGGCGGCCATGACTGACCCCGCTCCGACTCGTATCTTGTCCGTCGGGCCCTTCCAGCGGTCGACGAGTGCGCAGGTGCTGAAGATGGCGGCGCAGGCGTACAGGACGAGCAGCCAGACCACGCCGAGGATGATGTCGGCCCGGGCGTCGGTCACGCTGAGGACGACCTTGGAGGTGTCGGGGACGAACGTCGACGAGAGATTGTTGCCCATTGCGTTGTCCGGTGGCCGCTTCACTCGCCGCGCTGGCTTCTTTGGTCCCTGTGTCGAAAATGGGGCGTGTAGTTGGGGGGACAAAGTCGGCCACGAAGGGGAATCGAAGGTGCGCCAAGATTGTCCAGCAATTCCTCGCCAGCGAGTCTTGAATTTTAGAATAAAAAATAAAAAATAATGAGCGTAGATAGAGAAAGACAATCCCCGCTGAACAACCGACGAGCAGAGTGGGAGAAAAAAAGAGGAACCGAAAACAACGAGGACGGACTCACGATGGCATCGTCTGGGCATGACAGGGTTAAGACTGGACGCAGCAGGTGTTTGACCAGGGGGTGCCTGGCCCCCAGCAGTTCATGCGTCGCGAGGCGTCGCAGCCCCTCCTCGCTGGCGGCGCTTCCGCTCTCTCAACGCTCGTCACACGCTCACCGTCTCAAGACACACCAGCCCACACGACACATGAGACGTCGGCGTCGCTTGCGGGGCCGCGAAACCGGTGGCTTGGCTTGCCGGACATCCGACGACGACGACAACGGGCGCTGCTGACGAAGCGCCACAGGCGCGCGTGCAGTTTGACAGCGACCTGGGGGATGAGACGGACGACCCATAGACGAGACGGCGGCCAGGGGGTGCTCCAGCCTGACTGGCGTGCGTCGGGCTAATAACTGGCTGATACCCACAAAGTCAGATGGCCAAGACCGATGGATGCAAGATCGAATTCTATCTGATCTGTTCCCGGGCCACAAGAATGTAACCCCCCATTTCACAGGGCGCGCAACATGAGACGCTCGTCCGCCTTGCCTACGACTGACATATACCCGCCATCCGCTACCCTGGAAGATGGCAGGTCAAAGAGTATACTTGAACAGCGGGCTCCGATCCCCCAACCTGAGAAGGTCCTCGTCGCTGTACCGCGCGCGGACTTCCTGCTCAGAGACCTTCGCCTTGCGCGCGTTGCCAAGCTTGTAACTAATCTCCAGGATACACGCCGCAATCACCCCAGTCGCCCCAAAAGCGAGCGACAGCCCGTAGCCGGTCCAATACTCGGGGCCTCCTTGTCGAGATACATGTAGCTGCCGATGACGCCCCCGATGTTGCCGAAGCAGATATTGAACGCGACGCCGACGGCTCTCCGGCTCGCGGGCGCGAGGTTGCTCGCCGCCCAAGACGAGCCCGCGGGCTGGATGGGATAAATGCCCATCATGCACAGGATGAGCGCGAAGTAGCCCGGGCCCTGGTGGCTGCCCGTCAGGTCGCCCCGGAACGATATGACGATGGAGTAGCCAATCGCGATGAGAGAGAGCGGGATGGCGCAGAACGGGAACCGGATACCGAAGTGGTCGGAGAGGAAGGAGCTGAACAGAGCGGAGAGCGAGGCTGCGACGTATATCGGCACCGTCATGAGCTGCGCGGCCGTGTTCTCGAAGCCCATTGCCTTTGTGATGGAGGGCAGCGTAAACTTCATGCCGTACGAGCAGGCCGAGATGCAGAGCAACATCCACGCCTGCAGGTAGAGTCGCCAGTTGGTGACGACCATCTTGAAGTCATGCCAGTTGCTTGTGCCCTTTTCGTCGCTGAAACGACCTCCCTGCTTGATGAACCCCTGCAGGTTGAGGAACCGGATCTCGTCTGGCTCCAGCCACCGGGTCGACAGCGACGGCGAGTCGATGAGGAGGAAGAAGCACGCGACGCCGAGAAACACAGTCAGTATGCCCTCGAGCAAAAAGATCCATCGCCAGCCCTCATAGCCTCCGACGCCATCCATCTGCGCGATCGCCGCCGCCAACAGGCCCGAGAACGCCCCCGACAGGGCGCTCATGCAGTAAAAGTACGCGATCCTGGTGGCCAGCTGTCCGGGCATGTACCAAAAGGTGCACAGGTACACCGCGCCTGGGTAGAACCCGGCCTCGAACACACCCAGCAGGATGCGCACGACGAGAATTCCGGCAAAGTTGCGAGTTACGCCGTGGAGGGTCATGATGATCCCCCAGATCGTCACGAGGGTCCCCAGGTAGACAGAGGGCCGGGCGAAGCGTCTCAAAAGCATGTTGCTCGGAATCTCGAGCAGAACATAAGGTATGAAGAAGAGAGATAGGACGATGTTCCACTGGTTGCCTTTTAGGCCCAGGTCCTTGTCGAGGCCTTCGATCTTGGCATTGCCGATGTTGGCTCGGTCAAGGTGCGAGATGAGATATAGGACCGACAGCATTGGCACGAGGCGTATGTCGACCTGGGAAAAGCCGTCATCAGTACAGCTTCAACTGGTATGGGATATAGCTTTGCACAGAACTAGAGCTCACCTTGCGGATAACACGCTTCCTTTTCTCGGGGGAGTAGTCATTGTAGAACTCGGCGTCCTCGTCACTAAGTCCCAGTACATGGACATTGTCAATGACGTGAACGGCGGATGGCTTGTTCGTTTCCTCGTCGTCTTCCGCCTTGTCGCGGTGATCAACCAGGACGATGTCCGGCTTGTCGTTATTTGTTTGCGCCATGCTCAACGATCTCGCAGATTCTGACAAGGGCGATGGGGGTCTGGGCATCAGTATTCTCGACGGGCGCTGCTGACTATTATATGCATGTTGAAGACAACCCAGTGACATTGAAGAGTTGAACATGTGTGGCGTCGTCTGTTTCCCCCATCTTGTTCGTGCGAGTGAGCATCGGCTGCCATACCAACATGAAGCTGCACCCTCCCATACGGATACTTATCCGCTACCGGATAACAATTTAGGCGGGGTCCCCGCGTTTTCCCCCGCATGATCAACAGGACGGACCCCAGCATCCACGCAACCACGGCAATGAACGCTATGCGGACCTGGGGCTGTCC
This sequence comes from Purpureocillium lavendulum, assembly GCA_029168975.1. NCBI lineage: Eukaryota > Fungi > Ascomycota > Sordariomycetes > Hypocreales > Ophiocordycipitaceae > Purpureocillium > Purpureocillium lavendulum. Next base: position 5,845,808 of record JAQHRD010000001.1, read on the forward strand.
TGCTATACTTGATCACAGGACCTCTCCCAGACAAAGGATGGTGGGCGTTGGTAAAGGCTTGCTCTACATGGCAGTCAAGCTTGTTCTAAAATCGTCAACTTAGTATCGTGGTTTCGTATGCCGATTATACCTACTGTGACTGCGAGAACCTCGTGCGACGTCCAGTCATAGGCGTATATGCACCTTGTAAGCCTCAATACGTGCAATTTTCATCAAGCGCTCCAAAACGGAACCTTGAAAAGGCGTGTTTCGGCAGAGATCAAAGCAGGCTAAACAATCTGGGAGTTTTTGATCGTCTGGGCTAGCCGGGAAAGCATTCGGCTGATTCAATGTTGAGTGGTGGGACGGATAAAAGTCCGTTCGTAGCAGCTGGGGCACCGTCACTCAGGGCGGAAATGCCTCCGGCATTCGGAGGCCTTTACGGATGCCATCCAGATCTTTGTCCACGACGATCCACTTCTGAAACCATTCTGTAGCATTCAAAACGAAGCAGCATCTCCAGCGACGGTCGAGATGCTTTGCACGGCCTTGTCAACACTCTACTTGTCGCCCAACGATCAAAATGCCGCCGTCCGTCCAAGTAGAGCAGATTGGGCCGAGTAGCCTGACCGAGAGAGATGGCACCCCCTTACAACACACGCTCCCGGTCGCAGGAACGCCCACTGCTGTAACAACAGCAGAGCCACAGACTGTGGACGATCTTGTTCGACGTCAAGCAATCCTTCATCCCAACCATCGCACTATATCCTACCCTCTGCCAGGAACAGCCACTTTCGCCGACTATACGCTCCAACAACTCGATGTGTTTGCATGGCGGGTCGCGAAGCATTACGAGCAATGGATCCCCGCGAGAACCACGTCTTCTGAGAAGCCGGACGTGGTTGCTCTGCTGGGCCCTTCGGACCTTGAATACCTCATTACGATGCTGGCCATGAGCAAGCTCGGACACTCGGTGCTTTTGGTCTCCACTCGAATCACTGAGGAAGCCGTTGCGTCCCTGGCCACTTGCACCGGAGCTCGGGCTCTCATAGTGGATAAGAAACGCCTCGACACGGCGGGAAGGGTACAAGCAAAAATCGCGGGCTTAGAGATACTCTCCATCGCTGAGAGAAATGTTTTCGAGTTTGCGATTGATGCTCATGGAGACACACGCATGACAAGGCAACTTGATCCAGAAGTTGAAAAGGACAACATAGCATTCATCATCCATTCAAGTGGTACGTTGTCATTTCTGATCATGGTATAGACAGAACTAACAACGTCATGGTCACAGGCTCGACTGGACTCCCCAAGCCCATCTGTCAGGCTCACAAGGCATGCTTAGCCAACTACGCTGTCGGCCTGGGTCTCGATGGGTTCATCACCCTTCCGCTCTATCACAATCACGGCATCTGCAATCTCTTCCGTGCGATTCACGCTCGGACTTCCCTGCACCTCTATGCGGCCGACCTACCCCTCACACAGGAGCACCTCGTACGTGTCCTGCGCGACCATTCTTTCGGCGTCTTCTATGGTGTACCCTACGCACTCAAGCTGCTGTCCGAGTCGGACGAGGGCATCGACCTGCTGCGTCGGCTGAAGATTGCCATGTACGGTGGCAGCGCCTGCCCAGACGATCTTGGCGACCTGCTCGTGTCCCGGGGTGTCAACCTAGTGAGCCACTATGGCGCCACAGAAGTCGGCCAGCTCATGACCTCGTTTCGCCCCGACGGGGACAAGGGATGGAATTACGTGCGCGAAGGGGACAAGGTGTCACCGTATCTGCGGTGGGTGCCACGGGGGCCTAATCTATACGAATGCGTTGTCACCGAGGGGTGGCCGGCCAAGGTGCAGTCCAACCAGCCCGATGGATCGTACGCCACCAAGGATCTCTTTGAGCCGCACCCGACCATCGCCAAGGCGTGGAAGTACGTGGCTCGCCGGGATGACACGCTTGTCCTCGTCAACGGCGAAAAGTTCAACCCAGTCGCCATGGAGGGCTCCATCCGCTCCAACCGTAACGTCACCGAGGCAGTCGTCTTCGGCGCTGGCAGGCCATGCTTGGGTGTTCTTGTGGTCCCGGCACGAGCACTTCATGGTCAATCCTCCGAAGAGATTCTGACCGCCATATGGCCTGTCGTTGAAGCTGCCAACTCGGCGGTCGACGCATTTGCACGGATATCTAAAGACATGGTGCGAGTACTCCCAGCGGGATGTGAGTACCCGCGAACCGACAAGGGGAGCATCATCAGACAGGCTTTCTACAAGGTGTTTTCATCGGAGATCCAGGAGGCATATGATGCGTCGGACCGGGCCTCCGCAGATGTCATGTCGCTGGATTTACCCGAGCTGCGAGTGTATCTCGCTGGCCTTCTCGCGCGGACCGCCCCCGACGCGAAACATTGGGACAATGCGACCGACTTCTTCAGCTTGGGTATCGACTCTTTGCAAGCGATTCAGATGCGATCTGAAATCATCCGCACCATAGATGTCGGGGCTAAGCCGCTTGGGCAGAACGTTGTCTTTGAGCAACCGACGATAGAGCGGCTGGCCAAACACCTGTACTCGTTACGTCTGGGCAACGAGGATACCAAAGCAATTGATTCCGTCGAAGATCAGATGAAGGACATGATTTCAAAGTACACAGAACGTTACGCGGAACCATCGCAGCCTAGCGGTACATCAATTGTAAGTGCTGCACTCCAGACATAAACGGCGTGTAAGTCATTGACAAGACAGGTCGCTACCGGCGCGACCGGCTCACTAGGCGCCCACGTCGTTGCGAAACTTACCTTGGATCCAACGATAAAAAGAGTCTACTGCCTCGTGCGGGCCCGTGACACTGCGCAGGCCGCCCGTCGTGTCGCGGAATCTCTGGTGAAGCGTCGCCTTTGGCACACGTTGCCGCTGATGTCGCGACGCAAGCTCGTTTCCCTCCCATCCGACCTGGCCGACCCGAACCTCGGCCTGGAGGGCTCTCTGTACAATGATATCGCCGCAGATCTTCGCGCCGTCATTCATTGTGCGTGGTCAGTCAACTTCAGCATGCACCTCTCCAGCTTCGAGGCCGGCAACGTCGCAGGCGTCGCGCACTTACTCTCGCTGTGCCGCGTGTCGCCGCGCCAGGCGTCCATGAACTTTTGTTCCTCCGTCAGCACCTGCTCGCGCGCGTCCGTGTCTCCTGTGCCTGAGTCGGTACCCGAGCTGGACTGGGCGCAGGGCATGGGTTACGCCCAGTCCAAGTCGGTGGCCGAGCACATCTGCGCGCAGGCACAAGACGTGAACTGTCGGATCCTGCGCGTGGGCCAAATCGTGGGCGACACCATCCATGGGGTGTGGAACGCGCAGGAGGCGGTGCCCATGATGATGCAGACGGCTCTCACGGTGGGCGCGCTCCCTCGACTGTCCGAGACGCCCTCATGGCTGCCCGTCGACACGGTCGCGCACGCCGTCACCGAGATTTCGCTGTCCGACGCAGGTAGCGTGTTCACGAATGTCACGAATCCGAGGACTTTCGGCTGGACAGAGGACTTGCTCCCCGCGCTTCGCGCCGCAGGACTGGTATTCAACGAAGTTGAGCCTCGAGAATGGGTGGCGAGACTGCGCGCGTCGAACCCTGATCCGAAGGTGAATCCGCCAATCAAGTTGGTTGAGTTCTTCGCATCCAAGTACGACAAGGATGAGTTTACGCCGTCGAAGACTTTTGCCACTGAGGCGGCATGCGCGTTGTCTCCAAGCCTGGCCGGAGCTCCAGTTCTCGACCAGGACTTGGTCAATAAGTTTGTCGGCTACTTCCTACAAGGGCCGTGGAAAGGGTCCCAAGAGGGATCGGGCTCAAAACGTGCCATTGTGGTAGCCGGACCTTGTGGCACGGGCAAGACCACGATCGGTACCGAAATCGCCAAGTGGTATGGAGTTCCATTCCTTGAGGGGGATTTCCTTCACGACAAATCCTCCGTGGACAAGATGCGTAACGGCGAAGCCATGTCCGATGACGGCCGCGAGGCATGGCTCGCACGCATCGGCGCGCGGTGCAAGGAGACGCTCCTCGAACTGGGGTATCCGTCCGTCGTTGTGAGCTGCTCGGCCCTGAAGCGGTCGTACCGCGACACGCTGCGCCGCACGTTTAGTGATTCGGGTGTCAAGACAACATTTATCTCGTTACAAGCCGGGAAAGAAGCATTGTCACGACGCCTCGAAAAACGGACGGGGCACTACATGGGCGCCGACATGATCGAGGGGCAGCTTGCAGCGCAAGAGGACGCGACGGCCACGGAGACTGACCTTGTGCCCGTGGATGCTGAGGCAGATGAGCAGACGGTATTGAAAGAGGTCAGATGGGTTCTGGAAACTGTGCTGGCGATAGAGTAGGGCGTTGCAAGGGTCTCGCGCTTGTAAGATGCAAGGGGGCACATAAATGGCAACTGCGGTAGCAATTGACCTTATTACACAATGAAGTATTCAACACCACCTCGAAAATGTGTTGAGAGGAAACGATAGAGTACTCCGGGAGCAAGGGCCTCTGCAGAATTACGCGCATTCTTGTTGGGATAGACATTAGATACGGTAGGCGTGGTTGAAATGAAAGGTCACCCTTGGCGATGATGATATGATGGCTGGTTTCCGGCAAGATGCCACATTAGGCAAACTCGTTGCAGCAAGTCACCACCGCAAACACCTACCCGCTCCCGAAGATACTTAAGCACTCGATCGTTCAATGTCTCTAGCGAGACGCAAATCTAGGTTGTGGCTACTGTGCGCCGTAGTCTTGCACGGTCCCCTACGGGGGGGCCGTAGGCGCGTGGCGGAAGGGAGGCGCTTCTAGTGGGCTGCTAACCATCACTCAGTTGCTCCGTCCTTTTCCGTCTTTTCCGTCATCGTCCACCCCGCATCTCTTTTCCGCCATCCATCTTTATCCGTCAACGCAAGTCTGCACCAGCAAACTGCGGCACACAGCCAATGCTCGGCGACATTGACGGACAAACGGAGGACGGGATACTTATGCGATCTATCAATCACGTCAAGAAACGGCATCGGTACAGCGGTGCGGGCGCGAAGGATACTTCACCAACCATGGCGACTTATCCGCCTCAAGCGGGACGAACGATATCCGCCTCGCCGCGCGCGGCCTCCAATTCAGGCGATCCGCACACCGATGATGACCGGCTAGACAACGCAAGTCCGCGGCAGGGCAAGATTCGCAAAGTAAGTCGCGCGTGCGACTTTTGCAAAGCCCGCAAGGCCCGCTGCAGCGGCGACGTGCCTTGTCAGAAATGCCTGGCGAAGAGACGAACATGTCTCTATAGCGCCAAGTACACTCGGGGTCGACCTCCAACTCCGCCGCCGTCAACTCGCGCTCGTTCAAGCGTCGACCATGACGGCGAACCTCCGGCTCCATGGCGTGCGGCGTCCATGGACTTGTCACGGCATGCGCCTCAAGCCGATCAGGACAGCGCCGCCCCGTCAAGAGCCTCGCCTGAGCTCGGCCCATCGGAAATCCAGGGGCAGGTCTTTGATCCCACGTCCGGTTTCTCTTTTCTTCATCGCGCTTGGAAGCGCCTCTCCTCGCGAAATGCAGGCTCCATTCAGGGCGATTCGCGGACCGTCTCCTCCGACAAGCCTCTGGCGGAGAGGAGGGAGCACGCGCCCTTGCAGCTCCCGGATCCCAGTGAGAGCCGTCGGCTTCTTGCGCTGTATTTCGACGTCTGCATCGCTACGTATCGCGTGTTGCATCATCCAACAGTCGAGGAGTGGCTTACAATCGTCGAGCGCAACGTCAATCAGGGTCAGCCGGCTTGGCATCGACTCGGTCGGTCACGGGCCGCTGTTGTCCTCGCCGTCCTCGCCATTGCCGCCACCCACCACGAAAAGTCCAAAGGGATATCGTCCCAGGAAGACGAAAGCCGCGCATTGAGTCTCAGTGACGAGCTGTTTGGCGTCTCGCTCCGACTCGTCGACGTTGAGACGGGTCCACCGAGGTTGGAGTCGGCCCAAGCTCGCCTCGTTCAAGTCTTGTATCTCCTGACTACATCGAGGTTTAACAGAGCGTGGTTCGTATTTGGTAGCGCCCTGCAGCTGATATCCGCTCTGGGTCTTCATCGGCGGGCCAACACCAAGAAACGCAAGGTGACGAGGGAGGATTATGTACAGACGCAGTGTGGTCTGCGCCTGTTCTGGTCGGCATACATCCTGGACAATTATCTCGGCGTGGTATTTGGGAGGCCACGCCACTACAACGACGACGACATCGATCAGGTTGCATCTCTCCTTGCCTCTTGCGCCTTCGCGACATGAGCCAATGCTAACTACTCCAGGTGTTTCCTGATCGCATCAACGATGAAGACATGACTTCGATTGGTCCAGAAGAGGGGCTAGATCATCTAGGCGACTGTCACATTGATGCTCTAATTTTTCATGCCAAGTAAGTGTCGTATCCATAACCCGATTGAGCTGCTGTCAATATGAACAACTCAGGATTGGGAAGATCATCGGCTGCATATCCAGGGAAGTCTATACGATCAAAGACGTCCCCGAGGGGGACCGCGTCGCCGCGGCACACCGGTTGATCCAGGAAGTCGATCAATGGCGCTCTAGTCTGCCTGCCTATCTTGGATCCGTGCCACCTAGAATGCTTATCTTGAGCTATCGCCGCCAGGCAACCGTCTTAAAGATTGCTCATTCTCATGCCGTCATGCATGCTAGCCGACTCTTTCTCCTCGGGGATCCCTCACTGCATAAGAATCACGTGCGAGACTGTGTCGCTGCGGCGCGGACAGTGCTCGAGACGGTTGACGGGATGGCGAAGGAGGGCCCCATCTTCCATGCGTTCTGGTGGACGCACTATGTCACCTTCTGCGCACTGGTGGTGGTGTATATATGGGAAATACAGCAACGGAGGGCCGGCGCAGCGGCATATCAGTCAAGAACGAGCCTGTTGAACATGGCAGAGCGCTGTCATACGCACCTCGCCCAAGCAACAGCCACAAACTCTCCGAGCCGTCGATATGCCGTCATACTGGAGGAGTTTCGGAGGACGGCGCTGGGCCGATCCATCTCGGAAGAGGGTGGCGACGACCCAGACGCAGCAGAGCAACCAGGCGCTTTTACTAGCCATCAGCGTCAGCAGTTGATGGATGGTGGTCAAGCACCCGACGCCATGGAAAGCGGTATTGAAAGTATGGGATCGCTCGCCAACTTCGATCCACAACAGTTTGATGGCTGGCAGATGACCGACTTCTTCCTAGATTTGGACTCCTCTGTAAGCATCTGGTGCCACTGTGTGTATCTCGTAGGGTCGCATATTAATCGCTACAGGCATTCTGGCCCCATGTTGACGTGGATGAGTCCATGCTGTGGTCGTCGATGGGCTTTTGAGGAAAATCATGAACTCATGGACCTCCGGCTACGTTGAGGGACCGCGACAGGGCTGGCATCAAGCATCGGACAGCATCCAGCAGACCAGCGGGTCCATCTGCGTAGGTCCAGTCACATGTGCGGGTATCTTTGCGTTGAAGGGTTGTAGGTATTTACTCCTCCCTATGGATGACTAGAATAGTGTGATACGTCCCTCAAGCCTGAGAGCTAAGGCCAGTGCCACCTAGCGATCCCCTATTCAGAACAGTATTTACCGCGCAAAGTAGAATGTTGCTTAAATCAGCATGCTGAAAGTGAACTCCGAAAAAGACGAGCGGCGGATGTTCAAGGTTCAGGTACACCGGCGCACCAACCGCCGTTCGGAGAAGGCGTTGCATCGCGATGCGGTCTGGTATGGGGTGTTCTGTGGTATTGACAGAGATCAAGTCGATGATGCCTTGCGACTCCTTTCGAGTGCTTCCTGGTACTCTTGGCATGCCGGCTGCTTGCTCGGCCGATGCGAAGCTCTGGATTTGGGGATTTCTGGAAGGTATGAAACCCTGCATTTTGGGCTGTCGTGTAAAGGTTCGTGTAGAAATCCTGGTTGTTTATGTGCGTCGCTGTGGGCACGTGCTGGCAGTGCTATGAAAGAGTTGTCCGATGCGAAGAAAGTCGCTGTGCGATACTAAGAAAGAGCTGTCCGATGCTGCGAACCAAGCTCAAGCGGCTTGTAGCAGAATATCTTTACCCTTTTAAAGCGAGTTGAGGTGCTAATGACATAGGTAGCACCCATAGCTAGAAAATACCCAACCATCAGACCTGTCGTCTATACGGATTGTTCTCATAACTGTTAGGTAATTCAAAGTTTTAGAAACTCACGTTTTAACGACAGACGAGATCGAGACCGTATAGATCATGCCCCTTTAACTTGACAGTATACGGCGAAATCGCATGGCTTGTGTCCGTGACAATGTAAAATATTGAGCCCACGGCTGCCATAGATCCCATCGTGAGCCGTGCCTCCAGGATCAATCGGCACACGAGGCAGAGTTGTACGTTGGCCGAGAAATTCGGCCCTGAGTGAATACGAGAGCGCAATGGCCGCGTAGAGGCGCAGAGCCCTGGGATACGTTGCCCGGGAGTTGTGATGTGGTCAAAGTACGTGCATCGTCCTTCAGCCTTATCCGTGCATGTTGGATCTGGTCTCTGGGGTCATCTTCTGGCATGTGTCTGCATCGGATCTTCGTGCCGGGCGATCACGAGCTGCACGTTCAATAGCGACGCAAGCAAGTGGCCACCAGACGCTTTGACGGCAGGCCTACGATTTTCTTCTCGCCAGTGCGGCGTTATTTCCGCATTCTATTTGCCACCTTGGTTGAGCTCTGTTCACAGTCCTCTTGCGCGTGGTTTCCTTTTCATTGTCACGCAGTATCATTTCGTAGTATACCGACATGGAGGTTTGCTGCGCTCTACACGTACGGGACAGATGCAAACAACACAACCGCTAGTAAATATGCTTAAGGCAAGTGCGTCGGTCATATCGGGCTCCAGCTCCTCAAGACCGACAGGCAGACATACGCAGAGCTGCCAAAAACACTGTCAAGAAATCCCCCCGTGCCAGGTCTCAAAGTGGGAAAGGGGAGCCACAACGCTGCCTATACCGCCTGTTACGGGGCTCTTTATGTCTGGTAAGCCCGGACTAGGCAATCTGCCGCGGTGATGAGAAAGGAAGTAATATGAGTCGTTGTCAGCCAGGGTGCACAGGAAGGACTTCATGCCTGTTCCACGACCCTTATAGTGAACGCCACCAACGCGCATCTTGCCCAGACAGCGAGAGGACATGAACTCGAACGCGCCACCACACCGGTGTAGCGCGCTTTGGTTTTGACGGAGGGGGCAAAAATATGAAAATGCGGAAAGTCCGCCCGCTGGAGACATGAGGGCACAGATAGCCAGCTGGCCCAGACCAGGAAAGTCGGTTTGCGAAATTTTCTGAAACACCCAGCTCCAGCCGTGATCGTCTTCTTCAAGATGCACCATCCCAATATGCAGCTTGCAAATACTGTGCTGGAGACGGATGATAAAGGATGCTAAATCTGTCCCATCGGCGAGGTACATACTGCCGAGCCTGAGGTCCTGGATACGGGGCAGAACTGGCGCGGTGGCTAGTTCATTCAGTATCATGTCTGCTCCCTCTGACGTTGCAAGACTGAGACGCAGTTTCAATAGCGATGTAGCTGTCGTAACGAGGCTGACTATCAGACCGGCATCCTCCACGTCAGCGGTCCATAGAACGGTCAGATCGTGGAGGAATGGCAGTGCAGCCAGTTCGGGGATATGAAGCCTTGGTGAAGTCCCTTTGTTTTGTACATCACGTTCGATATTTACCACCAGCGCCTGGGCAGGCCGCGGATCAGACGCCGCGGCTGATAGCACCAGCCGGATGACGTCGGCTGGACAGAGGCCCAAGGCAACGACGTTATCATCGTGAAACACGCCCGGGCTATCGCAGACTTGAAACGTCGTGGAGTTGTCGAAGCATCGCCATATGTCGCAAACTCTTGCAACCGCCTCGACACTCGAGAAGTCAAGAGGCGTTGCTTGCCGACGGGGCAGAGGCGGAGAGCCCAGCGTCAGCATCGGTGGCGTTGCACTGGGCAGACGCCTTCGGACTATGCGCACCGTGCGCACGGAATGACGAAACGTGTCATGTCGGGCAATCGACTCGAGGCTCGTGAGGCTCTCGTCCGACAGGTCTGTCTCGACCAGACCGAGCCAGGCGCTGCCAAAGGAGGGCGTGGAGGCGGCGCACAGTTGCCGACAGACGAGGCGCAGCGACGCCAGGTCCGAGCGATCGAGTGACGCGCAAACGAGCGCGACAAGCTCCGCGGCGAGTCTGTCCAACATGGTGCGGAATCGGAAGCTCGGGTGATTCTTGATTGAACAGGTACCAGGTTGGGCTGAAGGCCCGGCGATGATGTTTTTGGACGCGCACGGATGATCGCCATCAACGAGTGCCTGAACTTGAGCAGGTGGCCTGTTGAGTATGCCAAGGAGCGGCACGCGGCGCAACTTGCACGGATCAGTCGTCCGTGAGGTCTTGCGGGCGTCGGAGTGGTGCTGTTGGTAAGTCCCTTGGTTTCGTGTTTCGTCTCCGAGTTGAGGCGGCCGCTGAAGATCCCAGAGACGCGTTGGCGCCACTGACAAGTTACAACAGGCCGTTAAGCGCGGCATTGCCCCCCAGGAGTCATGCACGTCCCCTGTTCCATTCCCTGCACGTGCAGTGCGCTCCTGTGTAACGATGCTTGGCCCATGTTGCGATGTTCAGAGAGTGCTCTTGATACATGTATTTTTGGAACGACTGTCTGCAATGCCAATCCGCGCCGCATTGGCTTGTCGAAGCCCATGCGCGCCCGTCCCAGAAAGGAGATGGCCGAGGATCTCAAGGCTGTGACAATGACACGGCTTTGAATCCTTCACTCAGCCCTCAATTTAGGTGGTGTGGTAAACGAAGCCACGCCTACGGAGAGCAGACGAGCGAGCCAGCTGTCTGAGGGTAGCGCCAGTTGCCGAAGTTACATGTACACATCACCGGGGATGCATGCATGGTGTTGAAAACATCGTGAATAATGAGCGCGTCACCATTCGTAAATCTGTCGACGGAACATTGAACTCACTGTCTGACACCTCAGACAACAACCTATACCAAGTATATTTGATGCAAATAAACCCAAGTTCACCACTAGAGGCAACATGGGCCATCAACAACGGCAGAATTTGCTAAAGGGATCCCCTCCACCTTCAGCGCAGTACGCTGCAGACCCATTGCCGCACTTAAAGCGTGCACAGTCCTCGCCGCTGGTGCATGAATAGTTGCTCGGCGGCGGCGTTCCCTTCGTATCTGGAGGTTGACTCGTGGTCGACGGTGCCTCGTTCTTTGTCGTCGTAGGCGCCTTGTTTGGGGTGCACTGGCATGTTCCAGATCTGCCGCCGCCCATGCCGTTGATTAAACAGGCGATGTGAGACCCGTCCGTGCACGCGTATTTGGCGCATTCAGAGTCTGCCTGGCACTGCGTGCCCGGCGGCGGCGTGTTGGTCGGCGCCCAGCCCACGCACGTGGAGACGGGCGTGCAGACGGGACCACGCCCGCCTCCGTAGTGGCACGAGGTGAACACCGATGATGAGACGCAGGCGCTGCCAGATCGCGTGGGCTGCACGGTTCCTCTGAGCGTGGGCATGTCCGTCGGCCCACGCGTGTCTGTTTCTGTCGGGCCGGTCGGTGTGATGGTGACAGGGCCGGTTGGGGTCATGAACGTTTCCTTTTCGACCTCGACAATGCTGATGTAGCGGGTGGGCACGATCTTGCACGCGGGGGCAAACGTTGTTTTCGTAGTGGCAGTTTCTGTGCATCCCGACGCTACAACGGAGCTGATAGTGGTGCAGGATGTCGTGGCAGTGTTAGTCTTGCAAGAGACCACCTGCTTTACATCTCGGTCAGCCCTAGAAACACCTCGAACGCCTTCTGAATCTGAGAATAAGTCAGTCCCGGGATGGACGCCCACATACATAGTTTGTAACCGCCGAAGCTGTGCAGCTCTTAGTCGTCGACACCGTAGTGCCTTCTGCATCGCAGCCAAGGATAGGGGTGCAAGTGGTAGTGGCTGGCTTGCCAACCCCTGCCTGCACCGTGACGGCGCAGAACGGGGCCAGCTTCGTCTCACACCTTGTCGGCTCCGAAGAGTAGGTGAGTTTGTGGTCCGAACCGATTCTAGGCGCCAAGTTAGTCTACCAAGACTCGCGAGCCGGAAATAGCACAAGGGGGAGTTCACGAACGTGATGGGTGGCCACGGCGGCAAGGGACCCGTTATAAACCCTCCTTGTGGGAGCTTCAGCACTCCTGGTGGTGGAGGCCCACTGCAGACATGGTGAGCATTGCCAAACGCACAAGACTACATGCAGTAACAGGGTTCCCAACGTACGTGTAGACGCCCGGCGGCAGGACCCATCGCCATCCCCCGATGTGAATGCCAAACTCCTGCCAAGATATGCAGAACTGGATGAACGTCAGTTGCCATCTCTAGGAGAAGACGATATATGTTCGCAAGTCACGCACCCAAAGGAACCAGATCTTGCAAGGAATTTCAGGGTGCCCATCCTTGACCGTTGGTTGAGGAACATCGGTAGTGATGGGCACGATTGAAGCATCTGGTGGCCACGTGCTGTAGGTGGGAAGGTCCGAAACGCTTCCTGGGGGGCCCGTTGTCTGATGGGGTGCCGATGGAGCATTCGCAGATGGCGAGGTTGGCGGAGACAACGTCAACGTCACACCATCGGTGGTGATGGTCGTAGGAATAGTCGGGATAGGAATCGTGGCCGTCCCACCAATAATTACGACGTTGCTTCTCGTCACGACTGTGTTGTGAGGTTCTGGAGAGAAAGTGAGTGTGTGGCCTGCTCTGGTGGTCGTCACCGGCGTGGAAAGACCCGTTGGCACAATGAAGCTATCCGTCCCGATGATGATGATGCCGGCACTGCTTGTAACAACTGGACTGGGCGGAGGGACCGACACAGAGGTCGGCGACGTCTGCGGAGTCAAAGTGAATGGGTGTCCGCCAATCGTCACCACGGTTGACGCCTGAACACTCGGAACGGGAAGCGTCATCGAGCCATCGATGACAATCATCGATGCGCTGGAGACAAACGTATTCCCGGCTGGACCGATCCAGGTCGTGGCGCCTGGGTCCGGAGGCGTACGACCCAAGCCAGACGTCGACGAGGGTTGCGGCACTAGAGTGAATGGGCGTCCGCCAAGCGTCACGACGGTTGATGCCTGAACACTGGGAAGGGTAAGTGAAATCGAGCCATCGATGACAATCAGCGAGGCGCTGGAAACAAATGTGTTCCCGACCGGCCCGATCCAGGTCGTTGCGCCTGGGCCGGGAGGCGCACGGCCCAAGTCAGATGTTGATGGCGGCTGTGGCTTTAGAGTGAATGGGCGTCCGCCGATGGTTACGACGGTCGACGCCTGAACAGTAGGAAGTGTAATTGATATTGAGCCACCGATGACAATTACCGATGAGCTATAAACGGCCGTTTGCCCGTCGGGGCCGGTCCAAGTCGAGGGAGTTTGTCCATGATTTTGCGTGTTGGCGTTCGTCGTAACCTCTCCTGGACTGCCACCATCGCATCGCTGCTTCACGGTTGACGTGATGTACGTGGTGTCTGCAAGACGAACAGTGACAGTTGTTTGCCGAGTGACAACTGCGACTTTGCCCTGAGCAAGAAGTGGGAAAATGGTGGCCAACAGAGTGAAAGTCAGCGGAAGCATCGTCGCTCCCAACGACCTGTGCATGATTCCTATGTTAACGAGGTTTTTGGAAGCAGAAACTCGGTGAGATTGAGCCACGAGATCTTGCACTGGGCAGTGGGCATCTGATGAGTTCTGTTCGAGGTTCCTTTCAAACCTACAGTGTAAGCTTTACATATCATACTTGCAAGCTACGTATTCCTGGCCTTCGCCTTCATTCACGGCGGAAAGGGTCTGAAGCGGAGTGAAGTCTAAAGACAATCCATGTCGGCCTGTCATTCCTCCAGCAAGGGTTCAATGTTCGTGGCGCAGCCCCGCCATTCCCCTCGTGGGGGCCAACTATGCACATTGAGGCCGCATGCGGGCCGCATGCAAGAATGCGGCCTCAAATTCCCAACCATAATCTCATTGGATCGAACCGACACAAAGCTCAAGTGTTCCAAAGAGCAAGGGTTCACAGCCCCCAGCCGCTAACCTTCAACGAGGAAACATGCCATGGGTTCGCAGCATGAGCTCGGCCCAACAGAGACTGAGCTGCAGCTCAGCAGGCGCCGACAAGTGTTTCAAGGCGTCGGGGATCTTGTCCGGGTCACAAGCTGGAGATATTCATAGCATATTCAGGATTCGAAAGAGGCGGCACGCGCGGCTCGGACAAGCTTGTTTCTGGCTTGGATCGACGGCAAGGCAAACTGCACACCATGATGGCCAGACCGACCTGCGAGGAGGATCAGGTTGGCTTCATGCCGAGACGCCGGCGTTGGGCATGGAATCAAAAGCTGTATCTCGGGTAGTGACCTGGCCCTTCCCCTGCTTCCCAGAAGTTGTCGGTTCTCTGCTGTATAAGCTCGCCCGTGGCCAAGGGTTTCCAATTCGCCAGCCCGTCTTGATTGTACTTGACCAGAGTCACTCCATCGTCATCCATCCCGTTTTTTCTGGAGCTCCCTTGGTTCTTGCCTGTGACACTGCTGTTTGAATTCCTCTAGCCCATCATGCGGCCCCTCTCCAACGCGGTCTTGATCGGAGCGGCCCTGCTCTCGACGACGGGTCTTGCCCGTGATCTTTTTCTTCGGGACGCCGGGACTTCGTCCTTAAACTGTCCCTTCATTGCCACAGCAGCTTTCTCGGCCCCCGGAAAGACATTTGTGCAAAATGTCGTCTCGCAGAACGAAGCTGGAGTTCTGGTGTTAAACCAGACCGCCCCACCCGCCGTGTTATACTTGGAAGGGCACAAAGTTGCCGATTCGCGCCGCTTCAGTTGTGGTACAAAAGGTAAGATTGTCCTTCTTCTGTGGGCTGGATACAATCAATATTCGCTGTTGGAAGCGTCCCGGGAAGTACAGAGATTGTTAACTGGTGGTGTTTTGTCCGTAGACAGTTTCCAGCTCCAGTGTCGGGCTGACCTGACCCAACTGGCGGCCGGGTTCGCCATCGATGCCTCCAGCAGCGTGTCTTACAATAACTCATTTCTATTCTTCGCCTGTCCTTTCCAGAGCAGCACCGTGTATGGCATTTACACGCGGCTGAACAAGGAACAGGCTGAGTGCATCCCAATTAACTTACAATCGAACACGACCTGTACCACTGCTGGCTCTAGCCCGCCGCAACCAGAACCATCGACAGTATGGCAAACCTCTACAGAGACTTCCCGCGCCCTTGATACGGTCACTGTTTCAACTACCGTTTGTGAGGTGCCCAGCAGGATTTTTGTGATTGCCACGCACACCAAAAGAGCTGTCGACGTGCCGTCCGTTGTGCCAAGGTACGTGTCGCGACTATCGCAGAGACTCTCTCTCTCATGCTCATCATTTGTAAACTATTAGGGATACTTCTGCGACCCAGAACACCAACCAACACCTCTCCAAGCGAGATGGAGAACTGAATCGCTCATGGAGGTTCGTAAAAGAAAACTTCCCTCAGAACTGGGTAGAGCAAAACGAAATAAAGACATTCCCTCTGGACATGAACGTGGACGGCAGGTACGCCACGAGCGAGTACTTTGGCTGCACCGTCATTGTCATGGTCGGTAGAAGGAACCTCACCATTGCGCACATGTCCGAGGGCAGCGGCAAGGTTTGTCCCCTAAAGAACGCGCGCGACACAGACCGGTATCTCAACGACAATCTCCTGCGTAGAGCGCGCCATCAAGACAAAGATGAGGCGTGCGACGACATGTACGTCATAATTGCAGGCAGTGTCAAGGACTCGCCCGACAGCGGCGTGCCAACACTCAGGGAATTCATCATGAGTTATTATGGGCTGCCAGCCGGCAATGTTCGCTACATCTACTACGAGCCTGGCGAGCCGACCGCCGAATGGGGTTCAAATAACCAAGCGCTCCATCCCGTACGCGGCCGCTCCTTCTTCCGCTGGGCAGGCTACGGCACAAACGGCGTTATGACAGTTTTCCTTGGCCACGAGGAGCCAAGGCTGGTGGCGTACTTCAACGACGACTGGACGCCTTCTCCAGGCGGGCCGCATTTTGGTCTGTCTACATTGACCACGGATGGAAACGGCAACGTACAGAAGGCTTGAAGCGGAATTGCAACTTGTACTTCCAGTGTGTCTCCCGTATAACGTACTTGTGTGAAATCTCCGCATTCGTGAATCTTTGTGTCTGCTCCATCGGTGTAGACACCATCTGCTACACTACCACACGCAGCACGGCGTGTACCTGCAGTACATATAAGGTCATACTCAACCTTGTCGGCTGTTGCATGTGCCTGCGGCAACAGTGCGATGACCAGCCACGTCCATGTTCAGTCTTTGTAGTTCTAGAAGATCCGAGAGGCACTCAATTGTTGTCTCGGCGGAAGGAAAGCGCAAGCATTTCTCCAGTGGTCCCTGCATGCCAAATGAAAGGGATGTCAAAGGAGTGTATTGAATTAAAGCGCATTCCCGAACAAACGTTCTGCGTGCATATTCGAAGGCAATAGTCCGTATATGAGGTAGTACCATTTATGGTTTAGACCTGCATCCTTCCTAGTCTCCGTGTACACTTCTAGGCGTTGGTCCAGCAGCAGATGGACCCAGCCTGAGCGTTGTAGGAGTGGAAAGTGTTCCACTTTCCGTTATGGATCCTGTCCGACCAGCCTTCGCCGTTGTTGTGGAGCGGCACAATCTGGGTGTGCGCGTCGCTAGGGAAGTGGTTGTCAACATAGATGTCACTTTAAGTTAATCTAGGCATGGGGACACGTACTCGTGGTAAAGCGCACAGCCCGAGTTATAAGTCGGGGCCACGACCTTGATCGAACGCATGTTGTGCCACCTATTTCACACTTAGCTTACTCCAGCCCTTGCAGTATGAACCAGTCCCAGCAGCGAGGATCGTGGTTCTGAGGGGTATTTACAGCTCTTGGGGGAGCTTGCGGCATTCCGGGTTGCCGTAGACAGTCTGTGGCTTGTAGCCGTTCTCGAAATTAATGTCGATTTAGCCAGTCCACTAGTAGGAAGTCAGAACCGTAACGCTGGCGAACGCCGGCTCGTCTCACAGTCACAGGCTGCCCACGAACCTCGAGGTCCTGCGATTCAGCCGCAGGAGCAGCGGTAACCGCGCCAAGGAAGAGAAGAGAGATGGCAAGGAATGACTTCATCGTGGCGGATTTTGCAGGTATTTGATTATGCAAAAAAGACAGAAATGTGATACCAAAAGAGTGACGTTGGCGATTAATGGTGGACGATAGGCACGATGTCTCCGCGTGACGGGATCAGTCAACTATTTATATGAACCCCAGCCCAGTCCCTGACGTCCCCATTCCGTGTGCCAATTGAGCGGCAACCGGCGTCAATGTAATTGCTTCCTGCGATGCCAAATTACATGTAGCATCTAGTGCTGACACTATATCCTCCCTTGTCGCGTAGACCTTGTGTACGCATGGTTGTTCTATTCAGCGTCCGGGGCGCCGCGGGCCATGCTGATTCGTTGCACTCTGCACTCTTTTGCACCGCCGTAGCAGTTCTCCTTGCGGAGTAGAGAGAGCGGATGGTAATTTTTGCCATACTCGAGGGTAGGTAGCATGCACTGATTGAAAGCCGAACGCTCGCTGTGCCCACGGAGGTATTCGGACATGGCCTCCGTGCCATAAGCGCCCCTGAGGGTGAGCAGCCCCTGAACGGCGCAGCCGGCATATGGGGCCGTGACTGAGTATGTACAGGCGCGGAATGCACGCCTCCGGTGGAGAGGATATCTCTTTATTCTTCAGTGCCTAGGTACTGTCGTGTTGTTGTATTGTGATACGTTTACATGTAATAAACGCACATATGGAATCACGAGCAGGGGTACCGCCTCCGGGGAGAATGCCATGTCCTACCCCACCAGATACTGACCCGTGCTCAGCATACCTTGAAGGGAAGACGTAGCCTCTGAAAACTCTCTAGCTTCTCGAGTTGAAGTAAGGAATCTAACAGCATGGCAAGGTCAACAGCAAGGGGCCTTACTTAGCATCAATTGATCAGTGATCAACACTTGAAGAAAATACACTCAGCCGGACCCAAGGACGTCAGTCACCCCTGTTTTAGGCGTTGAGGGATTTATCACGAGGGCATTATGACTAGAAGTCATCTCTTCCTGTAGAACTTTTCTATGGGCTGAATCGACCAGTCTGTTCACTATTGATGTCATCATCAATAGTTATATAAATGCACACCAGCGAACACCGGCGAGGAAGTGGCGTGAAGGTTTTGCGAAAGAGGGCGAGGACAAACAGGAGTAGCAGATCTCCCGACACAATAATTTTGACATAATACAGATGTCAGGTTGTAGTCTCTGGCTGCAAAAGCACTGGCAGGCAATGCCGCACCAGTGTCTGGTGACCATACCAGCGCGAACAGCTTTGAAGAGGCAAGCGATCGACTCAGGCAGGGCAGAATCACGTAGCGTGTATGTTCGACTTATTTTGTTTTTGCATTTTGGGAGTATACAAGGCAGCGTGGATTCATTTTTCGTGAGATATCAATCGTTAGTCGTCGCATCCAGTGCCGTCCCGGTCGCGCAAGGATGGTGGAACTGTCTGGTGAATGGTCAACGGGCCCAATCGCGGCAGTGAAAGTCTCAGTCCGGCATAATGGTTAATTGCGATTAGATGTGCTCGAAAAAGGTCGCGTTTCCATAGCATGCAGCCCTATATGTACCAATCAAGGTGTCATCACGCGTCAGTGCTGCCCCTGCCCCGTCGCATATCTGTGCCACTACATGTAGGTCCAAGCCGCAGCCTTGATCAACGCTCTGCATTGGGACGGCATATATTTCATCCAGGCATGCTTCTTACTAGTGTGAAACTCCAGGAGTGAATTCAGACACTGCGTTGAATGGGACACACAAGACCGCTAGCACAGGTGAACATTGCCCCTTCGGCTTCACTTTCTAGTCGGCAGTCAGTCTCGATGTGTATCCGCCCTCGACAGCACAGGGCTTTTATTGAGTGCTCAGTCCGGCGCACTTCCAGATTTCAGTGGTTCTTCTAAAAGCGATTAGCCGTCCAGTCAAGATTCCGGTCCGGTCGGCTCCAGCGCCATTGACTGCGCTGATGTCGACACGTCGGATCCCTAAACATAAAGTCATCGTTCAGAGGGCACTGTCAGGGCTTTGCTTAAAGGGGCAGCCAAGTCTGTCAACCGTCAGGCGACAAGCTGCCTCTTGTTGACATGCGGTGGACCGTGCGACTCCGATCAACCGATATGCAACACACCATCTCTATCTTCCCCGCAACCCATCCCGGCGATCCGTTCATTGTTCCGGCGCCATGCCCACGGTGGTGGGAAGGAGTCCCTTCGTCCCCCCTTAAATGCGGCTGGATTGGAGGCACACTGACGAGGCGGCACGCATCCGCCGGCGCTTTCAGACTAAATGCTTACATGCGCCCCAATCACAGCACGCAACGAGACCTCAGGGATCGCAGAGCCTTGATCTAAGTCGATGTCGTGACCTCGCCGGAGCGTGTGCAACACCGTTCCCCTGCATCACGTCAATGGCTGGGCTTTGCTGCCTCGCAGCAATGCGCGGTCACACGTGGCTGGACAGAGAGGTTGTTCCCCTCGTTTCTGTTTGCTTTGCATGCTGCCCGTATATAGTCAATGGCGCTCCGTCTCGCATCTCTTGTGACGGTACCTCGTAGATCAGCGGCCGTAAATGTCTGATTGCATCGAGTGCGGAAGCAGCCATCATGGGCAGGCATCTCGGAACGTTTAGGTCCTCGTACCTCGTGGCGCTCAGCTGCGTCGGGTCCTTTCTGTTCGCCTACGACACTGGTATCGTCGGCGGAATCCTGACGCTCAAGTCCTTCCAGAATGACTTTGGGTTCACCGCCGGCCAGAAAGACAATGTCAGCTCCCAATCGGCGAGTCTGCTTCAAGCAGGAGGTGTGTCCGTCCGCTGCCCGACTTCCATGGCCTCATGGCCTGGCTGTATTAATTCACAACTGGGAACATAGCATTCTTCAGCTGTCTGTTCGTGTGGCCGTTCACAGCTCGCTTCGGCCGCCGATGGGCCATTGTCCTGTCCTCGGCCGTCTTCAACATCGGCGCGATAATGCAACTCTTCTACACGCGCGGGCTCGCGACCTGGTACGCGGGCCGCGTCATCGCGGGCATAGGCGTCGGCATCGCTACCGTCATCATCCCCATGTACACGGCCGAGATGGCGCCCAAGCACCTGCGCGGGCGGCTCGGCAGCGGGTTTCAGTTGGCGTTCACGCTCGGCGTGCTGGTGAGCTACTTTGTCGACTACGGGGTGTCGGCGCATGTCCCCTCGACGAGCAAGCAGTGGCGGATCCCCGTCGGTCTGCAGCTCGTCCCTGGCGGCATTCTGGGGCTCGGTATGCTGTTGACGCGCGAGAGCGCTCGGTGGCTCGCGAAGAGGGGCAGGACGGAGGAGGCCATGGCTTCCCTGGTGTGGGTGCGTGGTGGCGAGAGTCCCGAGGTGGAGGAGGAATTTGGGGATATTCTGGCGGGTATTGAAGAGGAGGAGCGGGCGACGGCGGGCGTAACGTGGAAGGAGTACCTCTTGCCTTCGAATCGCTACCGCATGTTTATCGCCATCACGATACAGATCGGTACGAACCGGCCCCGACATAAACGATGAGACAAAGGAGGTTCGCCTGCAAAGATATCAGCTAACAGCCTGCAGGAGCACAACTCACCGGCAACACGAGTCTTGCATATTGTAAGTCCTTTCATGGGGAAATCTGGACGGAATAGTAACGGCATCTTCCAGTCTCGCCACAAATCTTCTCGGCCGTCGGCGCCGGCAAAGACGCCATGTTGCTGAGCGGCTTCTTTGGGGTGTGCAAGGTGGTGTCGTGCTTGTTCTTCGTGCTGTTCTTGGTCGAGCGCATCGGGCGCAAGGGTTCGCTACTCCTGGGGTCGTTCCTCATGGGCGTGTACATGCTCACCGTCGGGCTCATCACCAAGTTCAATCCGCCGGATCCAAAGGCGGGATTGACGCCGCCGGCCATCGCGTCCCTGACCATGATCTACCTCGAGGCCATGACGTACAACATCTCTTGGGGTCCAGTGCCATGGGTGAGTAATTCATAGACTCTTCGCGATGGCATCGTTTCTGGGACGCATAGCTGATGCCGAGCTGCAGCTGTACATGGGCGAAATCTTCCCAACGCGGATCCGCGAGGGCGGCGTGGCCGTCGGGGCGGCGACGCAGTGGCTCTTCAACTTTACGTTTTCGCAGATCACGCCGCACGCGGTGACGAACCTGGGGTGGAAGGTGTTCCTCATGTTTGCCATCTTCAACTGGGCGCTGGTGTTTTACACGTGGTTCTTCATCAAAGAGGTGCGTCGCCTGCGGAGAGTGGATGTGAAACTGGACTTTCTGGAGGTCAAGACGCGATTTCTGACATGGCTTTGCAGACCAAGGGACGGTCTCTGGAAGAAATGGAGCTCGGTGAGTCGACCTCTGGAGTCGTGACCGAGATGGGCGCTGACAGACGACAGTGTTCAACGCCGAGCACACGCAGATTGAGATTGAGGCGGCGAGGCCCAAGACGGTGGCCGTGGAGCGGTGATGGCGATGCACCGCCATTGATGACGGACACGTCAGGGGTGCAGAAGACCATTTATTTCTCTAAGCCGGTTGCAATGCTTGGGCGTGAGGTTGCTATGCTGGGTTTGGCGTGCAACGCGACGGATCTAGGGCAGAGAACAAGCTACTACTGCTGCAGGCATCACGACCCGAGGCTGAAGCTGAAGCTAAACCCACCTGAACGTGAATGAAGCGGGTCGTCGCTGAAATCGCCGAGCCATCCGCCCATTCCTTCTTCATCATCAAGTAAAGCTGTCGACAAAGGCATCAATCGCCCTGTGAGCAGCGCAATATCCGCGACACCGCATCGCGAGAAAGCGGCATTCTTCTAGGAGCGAGGCTTCCAGTTGGCTTCATGACCGCCGGTGCACGACTTCGCGCCGGCTCCTCGCTGCGTCTGCTCAGCCGCACTCAATGTTGGTCTCCGTCTTCATCGCCGCATCCTTGAGCATCGTACTGAGCAGCGCATCAGCACCTCGTGCATTCGCGTCCGCGCAGAGGGCAAGTCCAGGGTCGGCTGGCCTCACTTGCAGCAGCAGCAGCAACTACACACGGGCATTCGAGCGAGCGTGCCCTGTCATCACCACCAGCGCCGCCTACCGAGGTTTTGCATCCACGGCTCCTCGCGGCCAGCCTTTGAGTTCTCACTCCGACATGTCGGCCGCCGTCAAGGACGCCGTCACGCCGGCGCTGCTGCGCGAGGTGCGCGACTTCTGGTTCGAGCACCTCACCGACCCAAAGGCGCTCATCCTGCCGACGTTTGCGGACAACAAGCGGTGGTTCATGGGCGGGCCCGCTCTCGACGAGGCGTGCACGTATGTCCCCTTTCTTTTCCTCACCACCTCGCGGACCAACGTCATATACGACGGAGGAGGCTGACTGCCAACGCGTCTGCAGCACGCGCTTCGCCCCGACGCTCGAGGCGATCCGCAGCGCGGGCGTCACGTCGGGCCAGCAGCTCCTGGTGGGCATGGGCGGCGCGCCGACGGACCCGCGCGACTGGATGTCGCTCCTCATCCTGCTGGACCAGATCCCGCGCAACTGCTACCGCGGCGACGCGGCGGGGGTCGTCTTCGGCGTCTTCGACCCGGTGGCGCGGGACGTGGCGCTGGCGGCCATCGCGGCGGGCGTGCCCGACGGCGCGCCGCTGATCCGCTGGCAGTTCGCGTACCGCAACTGGTTCTACATGCCGCTGATGCACTCGGAGGACCTGGCGACGCACGACCGGGCGCTGGTCGAGTACGAGCGGATGCTCGCCGACGTCCGGGCGCTGGCCGAGGGCGAGGGCGAGGCGCGCGACGAGCACGAGGCGCGCGCGCGCGAGGTGGTGCGGGCCGACGTCGACGCGGCGAACAAGCTCGCGGGCCTGAACCTCGAGTTCGAGAGGAAGCACTACGACATCATCAAGCGCTTCGGCCGGTATCCGCACCGGAACAAGGCCCTCGGCCGGCAGGCGACCAAGGAGGAGGAGGAGTACCTCGCCAACGGCGGGGAGACGTTTAGCCAGTGAGACATGTATGAGGTCGTGTGTGCGTCGTACATGTGTACGGGCTATGTGTGTATTTATGTACAAGTCCAGATTTTGTTCGAGTCGGGTTGAAATGCACATTGCGACGAAAAGCGCGTGGTCAAGCACGTCGTGTTGCAACGCCAGCGCGCTTCCGCAGAGAGGCTCACACACCAGATGCAGAGACCAGAGATTGAGACAAAGCGACTGGCAGAACGCCTCCCCGCAAAACCGCTCCCCGGACGAGAAGCCACCCACCGACTGACCCAGACCCGCGTGTCTCGCTCGACACCTGGTCCGTTCGTTGATCCATGCATGCATGTGTGAGTCGTGGCGCATGGTGGTGAACTCTTGCAGCGGTTCATCGGGGACGCGGGGGGCCCATGCGAACGCCTGGGGGGGCAATGGGAGGGACGCGCCCGGCGGAGTCAAGGGTGCTGCTGCTTCGTCGCTGATGAGCCTGGGAGAAATCAAAACGTGTCCAGTCTCTCCCGCGACAAGGCGGGAAGCAACCTGGAATCGGCTCAATCTCGACGGGAAGCTGCGAAGCGCCGCCGCTCCTCATTAAACGGACCTCAGCGTCGTATCGATTCGGCTGGCCCGCCGCACCCCCGCAGCGCCCCCCAATCCAGGGCCGCGGCGGCCCCACGGCGGGATGCGAGTTGCCCCGGCGGGGCCTAGCGCTGAAGGCTCCCGATCCAGCCCTCCCCCCGTGCGCTGAATTGGATTGAAGCTGGAGCGCCCCCGCTGAAGGTTAGACTGGCTTGACTGGGACCAGACGGGGACCTGCTGAAGCGCCCGAGCGCGGGCATCCATCCATCCCTCCATCAATGGATCGTTCCACCTGACGTGTGCTCCCAAAAGTAAACAACACCAACCAAGACCCCGAACACGCCCTGCGAGACCCTTCCATCTTACACGCAACCTCGTCGCCGCCGTCGCATCCTCCACTCGTCGCGTGTCCCGCCCGCCCGCTCGCCCGGCCACCCGTCCAGCATCCTCACCATGGTCAGCACGCGCTCCTCGTCGTCGCGCGCGGACAGCGTCGGCCCCGACAGCGCCTCGCCCCCCTCGGCCACGGCCACGACGCCTACCAAGTCGACGCGATCGCGCCGCACGCCCGCCGCCGCCGCCTCGTCGTCGTCCTCGACCACAATCGCCCGCCGCAGCGACACCACCTCGGCCAAGGCCGCCGCCGCCGGCCGCTGGGCGCACACGCCCACGTCCTTTACCCTCCTCTGGATGGCCGTCTCGCTGCCCCTCGTCGTCTGGGACACCGTCTACGTCCTCGGCCGCCCGCACACCATGGAGGGCGGCTGGCTGCACTGGCCGCTCTGGGTCCCCTACAAGCTCTACGGCGAGGTCGACCACGTCTACGGCTGGAAGGCCGTCCACGCCCGCAACGGCTTCACCGCCGCCCAGGGCTTCCTCAACGCCATCGAGACCGCCATGTATGTCGCTTATGTCGCCGCCTGGTGGGCTGCCCGTCGCCGCAACGCCGAGGGGCGCCTCGAGGGCCGCGACGGTGCCCTCGCCGTCCTCGTCGGCTTCAGCGCCGCCGTCATGACCCTCAGCAAGACTGTCCTCTATTGTAAGTTGACGTGCCTCTCTCTCTTTCCGCCATCACGCGAGACCGACCGTTGCTGACCGTGCGCCCAGGGATGAACGAGTACTACAGCGGCTTCGACAACATCGGCCACAACGCCCTCGCCCAGCTCATTCCGCTCTGGATCATCCCCAAGTGAGTCGCCCCTTCACCGCTCCCGCTGCTGCCGCCGTACTGACTGACCGCTGTAGTGGCGCGTGGCTCGTCGGCTCCACCTACATGATCTGGTCCATGGGCGCAAGCATCGTCGACGGCCTCGAGGCGGCTTCTGGACACGCCAAGGCCGGTTAACCGAACGAAACCCCCTGGCGGCCAGGCTGCTGCCGCGTGGCAATCTCGCGTGTGCTGTTTCAATAGGCGCCCGGGTTAGATGGGGAGGTTGGTTCATGAGTCCATGCAGAGACCAAAGAGATGAAGGCGGCGCGTGAATATTGGAGCTGGCGGCTTTGGTGATGATTTGTATGATATACCCCGGTTTTTATGAGTACGAAACATCCTTTTTTTAGCAGCGACACCTTGGCCGGCAAGGGCGAGATGCGAAGTACCAAACTCGACCGTTAACGTTCCGAGCGGCCGCGAGAATGTCGACGACATTGGTGGGAGGCAGATTGAGTGTAGCATCGCAGATGGAGACGTGGCTAATGGACAGTGTTGATTGGAACATTCGCCCCCAGTCGGATCGCATGAGAGCGTATTTGCAGGAGCCCTGCGCGGTGCTGTGTCTCCGTTGTTGCGCCCTTCCAGCCATTGCATGCGTCTCACTGGTCTATATGAAGCCGCAGAACAACGATATGTTAGTTGGCCTTGGATCTCATTAGGACCGGTATTATATATTGTCAGTATGTCTATTTTATAGCCCTTGGCTCTCCCACAGCGCGCGAAACGCCGACGTCGGCCGCGCAAGCAACTCCTCAGGGGGGCCAGACTCCTGCACCCTCCCGTCGGCCATGACGACGACGACGTCGCAGTCG
This sequence comes from Purpureocillium lavendulum, assembly GCA_029168975.1. NCBI lineage: Eukaryota > Fungi > Ascomycota > Sordariomycetes > Hypocreales > Ophiocordycipitaceae > Purpureocillium > Purpureocillium lavendulum. Next base: position 5,871,560 of record JAQHRD010000001.1, read on the forward strand.
CGCACAAGCTCCAGCCGATGCGCGACCTCTACGACGGTCCTCCCCTTCCAGTCGTCGTGGGTGGCGCGACGGACCTCGTCGTCGGTGCGTCGGTCGACGCTGCTCGTCGCCTCGTCGAGGAGCACGATGGACGAGGTGGAGAGCAGTGCCCGCGCGAGGCAGAAGAGCTGCAGCTGGCCCGCGGAGAAGCCCAGGTCGGACAGGGACGCGTCGAGGCCGCCGCGGGACTCGACGGCGGGCCAGATGGCCGTCTTGGTGAGGGCGGCGATGAGCGCGTCGTCGCCGAGTGACGGGGTCTTAGGTCCTGACGCTGGGCCCGTGGAGGAGGAGGGGGAGAACAGGCCCTTGGGGTCTAGGTTGTGACGCACGGTGCCGGACAGGTGCATCGCGTCCTGGGGGAGCGCCGTAAGTCGTGAGCGGATGGTTTGTCGAGGGATCCTAGACAGGGAGAGCCCGTCGATCTTGATGTCTCCGGACTGGAGCTCCAGGAGGCGCGCGAGGGTGAGAACAAGAGATGATTTGCCGCTTATCTGGTCAGCAGAGATTCTCGTTTGGGGGATACTGCAGGCATACCTTCCGGAGCGTCCACAGACGCCGACCCTCTGTCCGGGCTTGACACGCATCGACACACCCTTGAGAACGTTCTCCGTGTCATCACTATCATGGTCAGCCCATGTTTCCCCGGTTGCAGGGAAACGACTTGCCTGTACGAAGCAACCACATCCGTGAGCTCAATCTCCCCGCTGGCCGGCCAGTCAGGCTCGACGTCCTCGCACTCTCCTTCTCTATCTTCGGGCTTGACGTTCCGAACAAACCACTTGAGACGCGCAATCGCCCCCAGGGACGTCTCCAGCCTCGTCCACATGTCGATGACGAGCGTCAGAGTCTGGTTGAAGCCGATGAGGTTCACCATGGCCAGGCCGATGGACCCCTTGCTGGCCGCGTCGGCCGGCACGTGCAGCGCGACGGCGACGAGCACGAGCGCCATGCCCGCGACGAAGAGGTCGAGCACGACCTGCAGCCAGCGCTGGATGGCAAACATGGTGTAAAAGGGCTTCTGCGAGACGTCGAGCCGCGCGTGGTTGTCGCGCAGGAACGCGTCGGACCAGCCAAAGGCGCGGATCGTGCTCAGCCCCGCGAGCGTCTCGGTGAACTGCGTGTACAGCGGCGTCTTCATCTCGAGGTCCAGGAACCGCATCTGCCGCGACGTGCGCAGGTAGTACTTCTGCACCAGGTACAGGGCCAGCGCGCCGGGGACGATGGCCAGCCCGACGTAGCTGGCCCCTGAAGCGACGAGTCCCGTTTCCGCCAGGGCTCGCAAGGCCACTGTTCGCGTCGTCAGCAACTTCCATAACCCTTACACCCCTAGGGCTGGATTTGTTTGTTTAAACTACTTACAGATTGTCACATTGAGGAAGCTCAGTGGCAGGTTCTGGTCAACCAAGTTCATGTCCTGGCTGAATCTGTAGCAGCCCGGTGTTACCATGACATCCACTCGAGGGCCGCAATTGTGCGCCGCTCATAACACCACTTACCGATTGAGTGTGATTCCATTGTCCGTGCTGGTGAAGAAATAGAATGGCGCTCTGGTTACGGCCGTGAGCAACATCTCGTGAAGGCGGTTTCCAGACCTGGGAACTCCAATCACAACAAAGTACCTGCCACTATTAGCTCTTTTGCTGCAATCCCTCCTACCCCGACAAGTTTCAGTAACATACCCTAGGCAAAAGGCGCCGGAAAGGGTTGACATGAGGGCAAAGGCGATATAGCCGCCCATATACCCATAGTCTTTGGTGCCGGTTCCCCTTTCGGTCCATAGACGTAGCCATATTTCTGGCGCATTGTGGTTAGCTTAGTATCCCATCCGGCAAGACAACTGGAAAACTTACGCGGCATCTTCTGCATGACAACGTGTGTGATGCCTGCTGTAAAGAAGATCGCGAGCACCCTCGGCCCGAGGGACTTGAAGTAGATCTTGTAGCATTCCACGTCCCCTGTTTGACGGCTCAGGTCCGCTTCAGTCTTCTGATCTGGCAATGCCTCCTGGCGGGAGAGTTGGGCCTTGAGCTCCTCCTCCTCTTTGTCGACTTTGCGATCTTCAGGCTCAGAATCGTAGCTGTCCGAGTCTGAGTCGAGAATGCCCCATTCTGAGGGGTCAACAGAGTCGTAGGGCACCTGGTTGCGCAAGACTTTTCCTTCGTGGAGGAGCGTGATGTAGTCTGCTGCGGGGAGAAAGTGAACTGTGTAGCAGTCAGTCAACAGCAATTAGAATGGCCTGTCGAGCTTATTACCGTGGTTCGTGGCCAGGATGACGGTGGCTCGACCCTGTCGGAGGAGGCCGCTGGGTCCCATGAGTCGTTGAAAGACGGCTCTCGATGTCGTATTGTCAAGGCCGCTGAAAACGTCGTCCAGCAGCAACAGATTCTTTCGAGAATACACAGCCCGCGCAAGTGCCTGAAGCCGTTTTGTCAGCACCTTGGCCTACCATCGATGGATGCACGCCCAACGTCTAGAGACTTACAACACGCTGCTTCTGTCCACCGCTCAAGGAGACGCCACCGGACCCAACGAGTGTCAAGTCCCGCCGCGGAAACGCCCTGACATCCTCGTCGAGTGCGCACGCCTCCATGACCGTGGCAAGCCATTTCTCGTCCAGCGGCGACTGGCCGAGGATATTGTCTCTGATGCTCCTGTTCTCGAGCCACGGCGTCTGGTCACAGTAGGCCATGGAGCTGAACGAGGAGACGATCCGCCCGGACTTCATGGCCAGCTCACCAGCGATTGCCCGTAGCAAGGACGACTTGCCGCAACCGACGCGTCCAACGACCATGGAAATGCCGCCCCCTTGGAAGTCGATGCCAATGTCGTGCAAGACTTCCACATTTTCTCCAGCGACGAAGCTCGCGCCCTGTATCGAGACTGCCACAATGGCATCCTTGGGCTGGACCTTGGCCAGACTGCCTGCTTCCTTGCCATCTTCCTCCCGAAGCGTGCCCTGTCCTGCTGTTGACGGTGGAGACGGAAATCGCGAATTTGCCATCTCACGCTGCTCCTCGCGCTCCTCCAGAAGGAGGAACTCTTGAAGGCGGGTGAAGCATCCAATGGCGCCAAACAGCTGAACGATGGATATCAAAATATTCGTCAGCGGCTGGGCAGCGATTGAGATGATCGATATTGAAGTGAACGCCTCAGCGACGGTGAGCCCACTCCCAGCCTTGGTCCAGAATATAGCCGCAATGATGATGATGACTGGTGTCAAATCTTCACAGGCCATTGCTAGTAAAATCGTCAGTATTAAGCCCGCAGTCACACACAGCACGGGAGATTTTACCAAACGCGTTGAGCTGCACCAGTAACCAGCGAAACCTCACAGATAGCTTCAGCTCGTGTACTCTCATTTGGCGAAGCTTCTCGTGGAAGAAGTCCGTCAGCCCCATCATCTTGACGCCCTTGATCTGGCTCAGCATGTTGGAGACGGAGCCGATGCGCTCTTGGATCGCCTTGTTCCAGACAACGCGGGCGGGGCCCATGGCCGGTGAAATCAGCGCTCCCGCTCCGGATGTGACTACGCCATTAGCCATGCTGCGATAGAGAGGCGAAAGGGGGGTTGGGTTGGGCGGGACTCACTAAACCCAGGCACGAGGATGAAAACGCTGACAATTCCCACTTGGCGGCTCAACAGGTATACCGCCACTGGAATCTCAATGAAGCTCGCCCAGATGTCGTGAATGGCGTCTCCTGAGTTGACGATATTCTCAACGTCCGTGCTCATCAACGTCACTGGCGCCGACTCCTTGATCGAGACGGCCCTCAGCGCAATGGTCTTTTTGTACACCAGCGACGCCAGGCTGCCGCGGTACATGGTCAGCAGCTGGTACGTCAGGTGATGATACAGCGCGTTGGACACGGCCATGCCGACGTATACGAGGATCGTGGCGCCGATGAGGCTGGCGGACACGTCCTTGGCGTGCTCGCCCGCGGGCTCGCCGACGGATCGGACCACGCTGTTTATGAGGAAGGGCTGCGTGAAAGTGAATGCCGTGAAACAAAGTCGAGGTAGGATCCCGGCGGCAAACTGCCACTTGTACGCCAAGAAGGTCGTCTTCATCAGCGCCCATTTGCCCTGCTTGGAATCTAAATATGAACAGTCAGTAAGTATTAAACTGTGCTATTGACAGCACCATAAAGGTTAGTAACAGCATACCTTTCTCCCATGCTCGCTCCAGCGTGCTTAGTAGCTGTCTAGAGTCAAACTTGGGCTCGATGGCTTGAATGTCGTCTACTCCCAGCACGTTCCTCGCGCCCGTCACCAGGAGTCTGTTGAGCCACCAAAAGACGCCTCGGCTGACGACGCCAGCAATCGTCTCCGGCGCCGCATCTCCACTGACGCCTCTCTTCCGGGTCTCTTCGAGAACAAGCAGCGCCGCCTTGGCAACTAGGCCCGTGGCATATACTCCAGCAATGGCGCGAGGTACGTCTGCCCGCAGGAAATACGTCCTCGCGGGCGCGACGGAGAGGATCAGAGACACGAGCAGGTACCCATCGAGCAAGGCGGCTGGCTTGATGGACTTGCGGTGCTCACTGTATGAGATGACGGAGATGGTGGCTGCCTCGAAAATGCTGAAAATGGCTGCTGGGATGGTCGTTTTTGTCTTTGGGGTGGACGGAAGACACCACAGAGCTAGAAGCGCTATTTGAAGGGCGCCGTACACTGCAACCAGGAGCTTCTTGACGTGAGAAATAGATCAGTATCCAAGTTCTTTGAGGCGACTTACCATTTTCAACCATAGTTGCGCTCCTGTCGGAACCACTGTCTGGCGTCGCAGGAGCTGATACACCCGCAGAGGGGCGAGGGCGAGGAAGACACATGTCGGAAGGAGGGAGAGGATGCTCTGCTCAAAGAGGATGGTAAAGTCAAAGATGCTTGGTAGCTGTGGGCCAAATTTATCGTCGCTCATGTCCGGGTTGTTTTTCGTCTGTTTCTGTTGTAGTCGCTTTGGGCAAGCGGCTCAATCGGTACTTTTTATGAGATGAAGGTCGCTGTGTTTGTCGCCACGGGGTATCTAATATGCTAACGTCGACACGAAACGGCAAAAGGGCTCGCGAATGGAATCAATTGAATTGGTCTGGATGTGAACATGGAACCAGCCTCGTAAATCGAGTGGCGCATTACTCTAATATATCGCCAAGATATCAACGATCAAACAAAGGCGGACAGCATGGCCAGGAGCCGCATCTCGGGATGCGTAACCGAACCACCAACCCCGTCGCAGCAACAAGCGGCATCAGCGACGAGTGCCACGCAACAGGTCGACGTACGATGCTGACTCTCAACTTGCACCAGGCCAATGACGCGCCGACGAATCCCAGGCGGGACAAGCGTGGTGTGTTGGAGCTCTCTTAACTCGCGGGGTCGGCATCGAATGGTGATGGTGCCCACATAAACGCCGTTTAAGTGTTGGGCCGCAATTGTTTCGGAGCCGACGTTGGTTGCTTTCTGTACTCAACGAAAATACATGGATCGTGGTAATGGCAAGTAGTCATGTAGAATGCATTCCTCTACAAAACATTGTGCAGTACTGTACCGCAATCTGTGTTTACTTGCTGCTGTGACCGCGAGATCGCTGGTAGCCGGACTTGGCGGGTTGGGAGCTTGTCTGTATCTCCGGGGCCCCCCTCGCCACTTCCAGAATCTCCTCCAGCACGCTGACCACTTGAATTGCGCGTCGTTGACGGATCAAGCAGGTGGGTTGGCTAGCCCCTCCGCGCCACGCGTCAGCACCTCGTCAGCCCTGTCGCGGTGACACAGCGCTAGGGCGGGACGCGGAGTCGGTACCCGCCGCGCCGGGGGGTCCTGGAAGCTTGTTTGTCGCAATTGGCTTTGACAGGTCCCTCCCTGGCCTGTCTCGGCGGACCGACGCTGATGAGCAGCGTGTCATTGACAATACACAAGGTCTTGCAAGCGCGAGCCCGACATAATAAAATAAAATGGTGTATATATTGCAGCAAAGTTACGCAGCGCTCCGATCAAATGCCGTGAATCGCTATCAAACCTTGGCTCTTGCCTCGAGCGGCCATGCATCCATTCATCGTCCTGGGTCCCGAAGAAGACGCATCTCAGGGGGCCGCCGCTGCAATGGGGGGCGACTTTTCCCACTAACCACCACCTGCCCTGCTACTATACAGACCGCCCATGCACCGACGGCCCCGGCCGCGAGTCGACACCGCGGGTCCGGGGCCCCCGCTCATTCGGCCGACTTACCGCCGCCCCTGCCGTCTCCGTCCACGGGGAACCCCATGCTGAAGGCGTCCTGGCCTTGCGGCGAGTCGCTGCGGACGTAGTCGGCGTGCTGCACCGAGCTGGGCGCGCGCGGCGTCGACACCCTCGAGCGGCTGCCGGACTCGGTGTTGTCGTCCCGGGTCCTCTTGCGGTGCAGCAGGTGGATGCTGTTCTTGGACGTCGAGTCCGGCCCGATGTAGTTGATTTGGCCCGAGTTGCCCTGCGAGCGCGCCTGTGAATCGACGTAGACGCTTCCGTGAAGCATGAGGTTGAGGATCGGGCGCAGCGTCAGGAGGTTGGCTACATGTAAAAAGAGAACCGTCAGCAAACGTCGAGCGTCTACCAGACGTTTTCGATGGACACTTCGGGGCCACGTACCGCAGAGGGCGCCGATGTTCACCTCCACACCGGTCCACATCATTTCGTCGGCCTGGTCCCAGGTGACGTCGGGGGAGTTGAGGTTGAGGTTGACCACGAAGACGAGCCGGACGGCAGATACAATCGTGACGCTGCAGACGCTCGGTTAGACAAGACATGTACGTCGACCTTGGGACATGCAGGGGGCAGCGGGCTTACAAGATTCCGACCACAAAGATACCCACAAGGGCAACCTTCTGCGACACGCGGAGGTGCAGTCGCAAGATGTAGGGCAGGGGCACGATTATGATTAATATGTCGGTGATGATGTTGGGGATGGCATTCCCCAGGAAGAACTTGTGAACATCCACGCCGCAGAAAAACTCGCCAGGCTTCATGGGGTTGACGGGGTCGTACGCCTGCCAGAATGCTTGGATAGGGAAGCACTGGAGGCTCGTCACCAGAATCTGTTTCCCATCAGTCATCAGTCAGAGCTAAGAGCTGCAAGCGCCTTGGGACGCGCGCACGCATCATGAACATGGGAGTCGTCGTACCACTGCGATGCCCCAGCAACAGACCATGGCGAACAAGACCCAAATGAAGGGCTTGATCGACGACTCGACCCTGAAAAGACGATAGTACCATGCCAGGATGGACCACTTGATGAACACGAGGCTCAGCGTGTACGTGTACTCGGCCAAGAAGAGCCCCTGTGCCCATATCTTGGTGGCGTCTGGCGCGAGAATCCATATGTGCCTGCCGAACCCATTGTCGGCCACTATCATTGATCCACCGTGGTCAGCCCCGGGCGCATCATCATCATCATCATCATCAACACCAGCACCAGCAAAACACTCAAGCACGGCGGGGGGTGGAAAGCACGTACTCCATACGGTAACGTCGAACATGAAAACGCCGGCCCAGACCTATTCGCCACGGGTTAGCGTCCGTATTCGCTAATAAACGGCAGGCGTATTGTCCGCGTTGCCCGACAAGTCGAAAACGGGGGGTGAGGGTGCCCGGGGTTGGCCCAAGCGTGCGATTTTAACTTACCACGGCGATTATGATGAGCCAGTCGTCCCACCACAATTTACTCTTGGTGAGTCGCCGCGACCATAGACGCAGGATAGTCGCGATGACGGCAATCGCCCAAGTCCCCGCAAAGACGCCAACCATGGTTGGGCGTTTCGATGCATGGAGGTCGATGCCAGGTGGCGGGGGCGGGAGCGGTGCCATGGCGGAGGGGCGACGAGGAGGAGGAGGAGGAGGTGTCCTAGCGGGACAAAGGGAAAACAAAATATAAAAAAATAACAGAATACCAGCAAGGAACGACGTTGTTCGGTAAAGATTCAAAAAGCTCGATGGCTAAATAACTGATGACATCCCGACACCTGTTTGCGCGCGAGCAGGCAAGCAGAGTGGCGAGGAGGTAGTCCGTTATATGGTCATGGGCGCCCTGGATGGATCGGCCCCCCCCTCCCCCGGGTAGCGGACGTTTCCGTGGCCCTCAGTTGCAGCCTGTTCCTGCAAGCCGCACGCATTCAAGCCTCCAATTTCAGCGTCAGAGACACAAGTATAGCGATCGCGGCCATCGCAATACCTGAAATTGGGCGGCCGGCCAGGCAGGTACTGTACGTGTAGGTGGACGGGTTCAGCCCTCGGCCGCGGGCGCCGCGTGGGGGGGCCGGCGAGGATGGGACGAGGAGGAGGAGGAGCAAAAACGGTCGTCTTGTTAGTTAGTTAGTCTTGGCCCATATCCAACACCACCTGTCATTCAACAGAGTTCGTGGCGCGCGAGCTCCCAAGCAGCCGCACCCAGCGGACGCAAGACGGCATTTGCTGATAGGCCCGGACGGCGGGAGCGGTCAAAACGGTCCTCCACCAACCGTGTCGTGGACTGCACAATGGCGCCCGGCTGGGCCGTCGTGGCCCGTTGTTGCGAACAGGCGCAGCACTCAATCACGTCTTGACGGAGGGCCCCTCCGACGGGCTGCCCCAGCGCGTTGGTGCTGCAGCGACATCCTGCGAGTTCCGTCAAGCCACCAACAGAGTGGTTGATCGGCAACTCTCAGTGTAGAGCCTGGACCAAGTGGCCCGCGATGTGGCGCCCCGGGGCATGTTTGGCCACCGGCCCCCTCCTGCCTGCCTGCCTGCATGCATGCATGGCTCTCTCATTGACAAGCTAAATACAGACACGAAGCTTCGGGCAGTCCGTACTTGTAGCGAGCTGTGTTGTCGTACCCGTCTTGGGTCGCTGGCAATGCTTGAAACGGTTGTCAGGAGAGCTCTCCCAGAACAGGAGGCGTCAACTTTTGGCACGTATTTTTGCCCCTGCCCTAACTAGTCCGTATCTCCGGCCATGATAGACCTCTTTCGCCGCGCTGATGCTTGCATGCCGAGCCGAACCCCTAGAAAATACCATTCCGTAAATGAGGACGGAGCTCAGATGTGATCTGTTACCTGCCCAAAAGTCCTTAGCCCTCCACCGGGAGCCATCCGGCGCTCCGTCTCGACCTCCTCCAGAGGAAATTGCGCTACTTCTGCAAGGACACGATCCCTGTGCCATGGTCCAACAAACATACCTTCCCCATCGACGTCGTCGCGCACACGCCGGAACTCGCTGAGACGTTTCCCATACATGGGTTCGATGTCCGAGCGATATGTCTCAAAATTCTTCGCCCAGTGTGGACGCCCCCCAAGGTCCTTCATGAGCCACTCGAATGCCTCATAGTACCGCTCGCGGCATGGAGGATCGCTCCAGTACGGTCGATACAGCGTGGCGTTAAGATACAGCGTCGGTCCATCCTCGACGGTGGGATCGAGGAAGGGCCGCGCGCTGGAAGTGATCGTCGTGTCGCTCACGCGGACCTCGAGCGGCGCATGCACGTACAAGCCATCAGCTGAGAACGGGATGTTGTGAGGCACGTAGTCGGGGTCGTCAGGAGTCAGGTGGTTGAGCCAGGAGCTCAGCCGGCGCAGGGCCTCGGGTCCCTTGTGCAGGGGCACGGCCCATTCGTTGACAAATTGGGAATAGAGGCAGTTCATGAGTAGCGCCTTGCGACTGGGCTGCACAGCCGTCGTGACAGATCCGTTGGCAAAGCCATACTGCATGCCAAAGACAAACCACTCGACCCAGGGCAGCACGCGCGGGACGTACTGCGCCAGATACAGCAAGTTGTGGTAAACGTAGTAGCCGAGCGCACCGTCGTAGTAGCTGACGGGGGGGTCGGCTGGGGGCTCCGTCGTCTTGTCGCCCTGCCAAACGACGGCGCGGCGCGTGTAGGGGAACCACCACACGCGGACGAATTCGCTTTGAGTCCACAGGTCGCGAGGCCACGACTCAAAGAGCTTCCTGTCGGCGTCGATGGTCTGCTTCCACCTGAGCGTAAAGGCCGGCACAGCGCGGAATGCAACCTCGGTGATGATGCCTAGAGCGCCGAGGGAGAGAAGGCCGGCCCGGAACAGGTCAGAATTTACGTCGGCGGAGCAGAATTCGGTGGCACCACTCGCCAGGGTGATCTTCAGGGAAATGATGTCCTCGGACATTAGGCCGTGCCGGATGCTGCTACCGTGGGTGCCGGTGGAAATGGCGCCAGCGATCGACTGTTGGTTGATGCTGCCGAGGTTGGGCATGGCCAGGCCATGTCTTTCGAGCTCTTCGCACAGCGTGTAGAGTCTAATGCCGCTCTGCATGACAACGACGCCCGAGCGCTCGTCGACAGACACAATCTTGTTGAAACGGTCGAGGTTGACGAGCCAGCTCGAGGTGCATGTGATATTGGACGGCGAGTGGCCACAGCCGGTAACGACGACGCGACGGCGACATCTCCGAGCCAAGTCGACCACTTTCTCGACTTCGGCGAGGGACTCGGGCTGGATATAGAGCTCGGGAAGACACGAAAATGTTCGCGCCCAGGTGCGATGGACATGGTTCGTCACGGCCCGGAAGGGGACGCCGTCGCCGCGGCCCTCGAGCTCAGCCGCCACGAGAGGGTGCATCCTGTGTTCTGAAGGTCTTAGCAGCTCAGGCTTGACCTGGCGTCTTTCGCGGCGGGTCAAGGATCGATGTCGAGAGTCGAGCTCGGCCAGCAGTTGCGATCGGAGGTCCAGATCGGATTTCGAGATAACAGTGCGCCGGGTGGGGACGGGATAGGCTCAGGGCTCCCGGCTAACGGGATCGAGCAACTAGGTGCGCTTGGACTGGGGACGGGCAGCTCCTGGGTCAACGGCCAATCTCGACGCCGGGAGGCGTTTCGCAAGACACAACGGTGGCCATGGTGGGCGCGCGCGACAAAAGGGTGAAGGGAACAAGAAGGGATGCGCAACGGTTCCAGTTAGGGCGACATTTGTCACGGAGCCCCGCGACGCGCGAAAAATAAAATGGATGACGGGATGGTGCCATCCGTGGATCCTGCCTGGGCTGCCGATCCAGGGTCTGGTGGGGCAGGAATCGCCAGCAGGAGCGACTGGGCCATGCTTGCGTGCTGCAGCACCTGACGTGAGGCAGGGGGGCGCCCGGGCAGGGAGGCAGCACCGGGAGGTCCTCGCAGGCGGGCACTAATACTAACTACAGGCCCGCCGACGTCCTCCATTGCCGTCGCCAAAATGTCGGCCATGGGCCCCCCCCCTAGTCGTCGACGCCACCAGCCGCTGCGACCCAACAGACCCAACATCTCACACCCGACAACGAGACCGGGATTTCAGCATACAAGACAATAGCACAATAGAGTTGAGATTTTTCCAGCACCCACGGTCATTCTCGAAGCTATTCTTCCTCCGTCAGTGGCTTGCCAAGCCCCAGCCTCTGCAGGGTGCTGACAACCGCCTGGGGATCGGCGTTCGCGTCGACGACATATGTCTTGGGCGTCGTGTCGACGAGCAGGCGGATGAGGTCGGGACGCATGTAGTGGCCGCCCTGTTCCACGTCGTCGGTCAGCGTACGAGTTCTGGTACATGCGGTGAACGGCACAGCACAGCATGGGGCCGCACGCGCCGAGGGGACGTACAAAGTCGGCGAGCCGCTTCGTGAGCAGGTTCTCGTCCAGGTCCACGTCCACCACCACGAGGCCCTGGAACGTCTTGTCCGGGTCCGCCACGGCGCGGAACCCGTCCGGCCGGTAGATGCGCGAGAAGCCGTTGCCGATGACGGCCGCCTCGCCGTCGAGCGCCGCCTCGTCGCCCTGCAGCCGCTTGGGCAGGTTGAGCCGCGCGCCCTCGCGCGAGACCACCTGCGTCGGCGCGAGCGTCCACGTCCCCGTCTCGTACGCGTACGCGGGCGTCACCAGCTCCGACTGCACCTCGGAGATGTTCGTGTACGGGTCGGGCGACTTGAGCGTCGTGGCCGGCGGGTAGACCGGCCAGGCGGCGATGTGGACCTGTTCGTACTTGGTGCAGGCCAGCGCCTTGAGGAACGGGTTCATCTATGCCGATCAGCCGTGCGTCGCCAGGGAAGCCAGTCGCAACGGATCGTAGCCTACATTCTCCCAGCAGTTGAGATGGCCTACCAAGCCTATCTCTGTCTCCACGACCGTGTCCAGGGAGTCGCCCGTGCCCTCGCCGAACACGAGGCGCTCCACGTGCGTCGGCTTGATCTTGCGCCGATGGTTGATGACGGCCCCCGTCGGGTCGATCATGACTTGTGCCATGTAGAGGCTGTTGCCATCGATCTCAGAGTAGCCCAGCGAGATGTAAATCTGTGCCGTCTTTGCGGCCGCGCGTATGCGTCGCATCTCGTCCGAGTCCGGCCGCAGGCTGTTCTGGTGATACTCTTTGAGCAGTGGCAGAGAGTCTTGATAGTTGACACGCCACTGCCAGTAGGGATATCTTTGCACGGTCAGCGGCGATGCCACGTAGGACGTTGGCGGTAGTACCCCGGGATCCATGTCTCTGGGAAGGCGACGAGCTTGCAGCCCTTTTCGCCCGCCTCTAGGATGAGATCAATGGTCTTCTGGACCGACTTTTCGAGGTTGAACCATCCAGGCTCTGCCTGAACGCAGGCAGCCTTGTACTGGCGAATAGTTGCGGGCATCTTGAAAAGGGGATGTTGACTTGAAGAGGTGGCTCTGCTCGAGATGGAGCAAACATGCCGTCTCGACGGCACTTTAAATACGGGACATGCTTCGAAAGAGCACCCGCAGACTCCCACCCTGCGAGTGACACGACGAAGAATCCGACAGCCCGAACCAGCCCTCGGCGCTTCGGAATCTCTGGTCACCTGCCTCATGCACATACATGTAGTCTTTGAAGGCCTGCAGTCTAGAGCCCTCCCCGCTATACCCCAGGCCGGCGATGACGAAAAGGTGGACTGTGCTAGGGCAACTCTACCTCTCTCTATAGGCCATATGCAGCCATTCCCATACTGGTCGAAAAATATCAGGCCACCGAGGAGAGCCGTGCAGCTTAGGCACCCCCTGGCTAGGGTTACACTGCAGCGAGGAAGGACTCGGAAATGTGGATAGAGCTGCCAAGGTCGGATCCCGAAACACGGCCGCTGGTCCTGAGGCAACTATACATACAGTCGAGCGAACTACGTTTACTATGTATCAAGAACGACCGAGAGGGCATTGTGCAAATTGGCTTCGGAATACCTCGGATCGCGTAGCATATGGTCATTTTAACGCGAAATCCTTATCTCGGGCCAAGCATGTAATTTTCGTTTGACGAGGGGTTGGTATTGACTTTTGCGAAAGATATGTGGTTGTGAAATAAGGTAACATAAGGCACGGACGGTATGGACAGGCCTTGACAGGCCAGCATATAAACGAGGCTAGGTCATGTTCATGAAATTAGACATGAATGTACACGAATACAGGATCCAACTCCAGTAGAAGCCGCTCAACTCCGCAGCCCAATCCCCAGTTGCCGTCATTACCCGTCCCTGCGTATCTCACAGGATCATGCAAGTGCCTATCGTCCCATGCCCACAACAAGCCATACCAAGAAGGAGCACCAGTAGAAGTAGAATAGAGTGGTGCGGCCAGGCGAGACATGCCGCCGATCACGTATGTAAGAGCGCGCCATCGTCTCGTCGTCAGTGTGTCTAAGCAATACTGAGCCGCCTCCGATATGTGCGCCGAGAGCACCTGGTAGATAAATGCCACGCTATGTCAAGACCCAACATGGCCGCTTGATGGTGGCGAATCCGTTGGTTATTTCGTCGCGCCAAACGGCGACCCGGGCGAAATTCTTAGCCCCGGCTAACCTGGCTTGCGCTGGTGCGGCTTCGCTCGTCTTCCTCCTCGATAACGTCACTCAGCCTCGTGGGGTGATGGTGCCGGGGAACCGTTTCCCATCCCGGGGCACCGTAGCCTTGTCCCGAGTAATCCTGAGGGTTGGAATACGTGCCGGTCCATTGACCTTCGCCAGCCGATGTGGAGGGTGGCTCGTGGCCGCCGCTAGGAGGATTTGTCGTGGCCGGCGTGTCGTACTCCTCTGCTTCCGCGTCAGAACCTGAATATGTCGAAGGCGGCGCAGCGAAGGGAATCTTGTTTCCATGCACATCGAGGATAAAGTTCCCTGCAGCGTCGATGACGTACTCACCTTCGCTGTAGCCGCCTTCTGACCCGCGTCTCGTATGGGCGGCCGTCTGCCCACGGCTCCGCTCCGGGGGATAGTAGCTGCCGCTGGCAGCGGTTGTCGTGGGCGGCGACGTCTGGGCCGGCGCCTGGCTGTGTTCGGGGTAGCCCTGACCATACTCTGGCTGGTAGCCTGGATCCCGCATCGTGGCCTGTCGGCTGGGGACGCCTTGCGTCATGGGAACCACCTGCACTCCACCCACTATGGTCGGTTGGCCCGTCTGGAGAGAGTATGTCCTGTCGCGCTCTTCTTGCTCGCGGCGGCCGAGCTCCTCCCAAGCTCTCCGAGCCTCCTCTTTGGAGATGGCGAGCTCTTTGCGCATCTCGGCAAGTTGTTTCTGGATCTTGGACGATCCCTTTTCTTGGTCAATCGCGTCCCGAATCGCTTCGGCGCGGTCTCGCCTCTCCTTCTGGAGGGCGGCATCCATCATAGCATTGACCTCCTGTGCACGCTCCAGCTCAGCTCTCGTTTCGAAGAACCACCGTTGGAACTTGCGTTCTGAGCTAGCTCGGAGCCTCTGCAGCTCCACGACGGCGTGAAAGAGGTTGGCGCCCGCCGCCGACAGGTCAGTGACCTGGCGGGCGAGCTGCTGGCTCAGGGGGTCGCGATTGACTTCGTCCTTGTTCTGTTCCAGCTTGCGAATCCAGTAGCTCGTCAGGCCTTCCCAGTGAGCAGACAGAGTTTCCCACCGCTCGAATGCGTGAGGGAACGAATTGCGGGGTTTGGATTCGACTGGCTGGATAGTGGTATTTGCCGGCTGTGCTCCAAGGTCTGGCTGCTGGGTCTGCTGGCCAGCTGTCGCCGTATAGCTTTGTGGTTGCGCCTGCGATTGGGCTTGCTGCGATGGGCGTTGTTGAGTCGCCGGTCTCGATGTCGTCGTGGAGACCCGACGAGGCTGGGCAGGTTCCGGTACCGGCTGGCCCTGATGCCGAGGGTCGGCTGGTGGGTGTGTGTCGGTGCCGCTGCCTTGGGGTGCAGCAACGCCAGCAGATCGACGTTCCGAGTTCTTTCGCTGGGCCTCCTCCAGGAGACGGGCCTCCTGCTCGGCTCTCGTGCGCTCCAGCGCCAACTTCTCAGCCTCTGCTCTTTGCCGCGCCTCTCGGGCTGCCCGCTCTTGCATGATCATTCTGGGACCCCTGATGCCAGAAGGGGAGCCGGTGGGCGCAGGCCCAGCCGTCGGGCGGCGTGGCGATGGCATGCCGGCGCCGTTCGTCGCGGCAGGAGCTGCGCTGGCCGGCATGAGGTCGACCATGCTGGCAGACTCCTCGACGACGTCGGCGGTAAAGGGCTGAGGGTGACGGAGAGCCTCCTCGAGTGCGTAGAGTATCGCACTGTGGGTATGCCTGGAGATGCGTAGGGCGGGATGTGCCTCGCCTTGGCCTCGGCGAGAGGAGAAGGATGTGCGTTGGTGTCGGGAGTGTGGTCGATCGGAGGGCTCCTGGACGGGGTCCTCTGTCAGGTCCTGGGAGGCGTATCGCCGGTGACGGTTCTCGTGACGGCCACTCTCCTCGTACAGCGAGGCGTCGAGGCCGGTGACGGACGGGGCTCGTCGGTGGTGCTCAGACGAAGGCGCGCTGGGGGAGAAGCCGACAGAGGCGGCGGCAATGTGCACCCGTCGCGGTTCAGGGCTCGGGCTCGGGGTAGCGACGAGCCGGGGCGTGCGACGGAGCTGTCGCTGGACCGAAGACGAGGGGGTAGACAGTCTCTCGGCAGGATCTGGAGTGGTTGCTTGCTGGAACAGCGGCGTCGGCTGCTGGCGTTGCTTAGGTGAAGGCGTAGGCTCGTGAATGTCGTGCGGCTCGTTGGGAGCAAAAGTCTGTGGCTGGGAAAAGACTCCTGCGCCGACAGGGGCCGGGTGTGAGGGAGACAAGGCGAAGGCGGGTTGCCTCACCACCAGGACTGAGCCGGTGGTGACGTGGACGGCGGTGGAAGCTGGCCGGCCGGCTCAGGTGATGGTGGTGGTGGTGGTTGTGGAGGTGGAGGAGGTCGGGAGCCCGCTTGTGCCGTCGCAGGATGGAGGAGGGGACGGAAGGAAGGAATTGGTGTCACCCCAAAGGCCAAGCAACTCCGAAATACGGAGTCGGAGGAAGAGGGCTCGAGAATAAACGCTGGCGGCGCAAACAATGGGTGAAACAGAAACGTCCCGTGTCCCAAGGATCAAGGGAAGCGTGTGAGTCGGACCCTGGCGATGCCAAAATATGGTGGCAGGAAGGGCCTGGAAAATGGGGGGCTGGAGAGCTGCGCTCCGCTGCGCTTCGCTGCACTCTGCCCCAGCACCACCTGCACCTTTCGCCCGCCGCCAACAGCCGTCGAATCAACCACGCAACGCGCGAGGCTTCCTCGTCGGCCGTGCACGTGGCAAAAGCAAAGGTGTTGTTTTTTTCGCAGCCTTTAGGCGCCGTTGCCGTCGTTGGATGCCTTGCGCACTGCGATGCGCATGTGCGTCCGGCCGCTCGAGGCTGAGGTGCTCAGCGTCGCATGGGCGGCACCGCGACCACCACCACAGCTGCCACACCACAACCGCCCGCCCGGCTGGCCCTCCCAATGACGATGACGACGGGGCCGCGAGAGCGAGGCGAGGCGAGGCGAGGCGGCAGGCGCATCAATTGGCTCGGTTCAAGCTGTCGAGGCGGCAGACAGGGCTTGCGATTGGGACTCGACGGCGACCATGGCCCGGCGAGAGGGCAATGCCGTCCCGCGCAGCGCCTAGAATGTCCGAGGTTGCGGCATTGGCTATCAGAGGAGGTTGGGCGGCGCTGGGACCACGGACGAAGGAGAGAGAGGGAGATACGAAAGGAAAGAGAAGAGGGAGCGGGAGAGAGCCGGCCACCGTCCAGGGCCGAGGGCAGGGGGGGGGCGAGACAGGGCGCGGGCGGCTTGCTGGGATGGGCCAAGGTACCCGAGCTGGAGCGCAGGTGAGTTCAGGTTTAGTGCCGAGCTGGACAACGCATCAAGCCATCCATCCATCCATCCATCGCCTCTCTTTACGTCAGAGCATGGCGCATGGCCGTTGAGATTGCCAGCCCAGCCAGCCCAGCCCAACCCAGTCCTTTGGTGTACCCGGCCCGCCGGGTTGGGGGCGACGAGGATCTGCAGGCCGGGGCTGATCAACGCCGACGGTTGTTCGCTTCCGCCGTTCCAAGGCCGCGAGGTTGAAGCCAACCTCCAGCAGGGCGTCGTCCCTTGAGAGCTCACAGTGGGCGGCTTTGCAGTCGCAAAAACCTGGCTGCTCTGCCACGCGCCCCGTCCCGCTCCTCGTCGAGCAATATGCCAGACGAACAAACGAAAAGGTGGCCCGCGTCTCCAGACGCAAACCGTGCGCCGCGGCCGTCGCCCCTGACAGCCCAGGAGGCCCTTGCCCGTGACCTGCCTGCATCTGAGACCGCAGGCAACGCGCGCAATCGCACCACATCGCGGTAATTAACGCGCCGGGGCGGCGCCCATTAGATACCGGCCCCACGGGCGCGCTCAGATCATGGTGCTAGCCCGGGCGGAGCGCCTACCTGACGGAACAACCTGATGATGGGGTAGCCATCAAGTCACTCCACCCACAGTTCGCGGGTGCCCCGCAAGCTGGCATCCATCCATCGTCACCTGGTCGGACTGCCGGCGAGCCCCCACGCACTCCTGTTCCATTCAAGGAGCTGTGTTTCGTCGCATGCTATGCGCATGCGATGCGCCGCCTGCTGTTCTAGACTTGGACACACGTGCTCGCCAGTCCCTGAAACTCAGTTCTGCAATTGCATTCCAGCGCTACCTTATTGTGCTGGGGACGGGCGGCTGCGGGACGGCCCTGGGCCCGAGGAGCTGGGCGGGCTTTCAGGCGTCCACATGGCCAATCGGGCAACTTGGGCGACACTCCGGGCCCCGCCAAACTCGCCGTCTGTCGCCGCAACGCTTGTTGGAGCCAGGTGTTGCCTGTCTGAAAAGTGTCTACGAGGTACGAGTAGCAACATTGGGCGCGGCGCATTCATACCTTCCAATAATAGACAGAACACTATGGTTCGACACCTGCATAGCTGACGTTGATCAATGACAGCTATTCGAGTACAGATGTGTTTTCGACCAGCGCGGATGACCATTGCCAATTGCATCGCCAAGGGTGGCCGTTGAACAACGGAGTGTTGATGTTCTCACCTGGTTGTTCACGACACATCAGCCAACACCGGCTTTACACCAGAGATAGCCAACAACACACTGACGCAGCCACAAAACCAGCATACTTCTATCAGTATTTTGTAATATTTCAGATCTCTTCCGGAATCCTTGAACCCTGTCAAACGACCTCGCTCACGTGGTCCCGGGTAGTGGTCGCAGTCCCATCTGGACACCCCATTGGACGGAGGAAGTGGGTCGAGGCGGATATTGATGCCAAACCAGTATAAACCAAAATAACGCAACGTTTTTCAACAATTGGGGGGCTGGCGCAACGGTAGCGCGTCAGATTCCAGTACTTGGAGATTCCTGAAGGTTATCCGTTCGAATCGGGTGCTCCTCAGTTTTTCTTTTGTTTTTGCTCGCAGATTCGTTTTGAAGTTGGCACACTGCACATTTCACTCTTTTTGACGGCGGAACACATCGCTCCATATTTTTTTTTACTTTTCATTTTTTCTTGCCCCCAAGGGTCCACCTACTCGTACACGCCTGTGTGATCATCTGAAACTGGCATGGTTTTGCGTCTTCCCGATTTCCATAGCTTCACAATTTGGCCTGTCAATTAACTAAGTTTTCTTGATACTTCAAGCAGTGTCCAAGACAACGACCTCGGCTTCCGCCTCTCCAATGCTTTCCACCGCCAGCTTGTCGCCCGCGTTGACGCCCTCGATGAAGGCGCCGTCGCCCTCGGCAAGCTCGGCGTCCTCGCGCCCATCCAGGCGGATCTTGGCCTTGCCGTTCTTCGTCATGCACAGGTGCACGTAGACCTTGCGCTTGGTCTCCTGCGTCGCCTTGCCGCCGACCGTCCACTCGAAATTGGCGCTCGGCGCTATGAGACCCGCCGCCATGGCGAAGTCGGCGTGGATGGGGATAGTGCCCGGGACGGTCGGCTCCGCGTCCTGCTCCTGCTTGGCCGTGGCGTCCTGGCCGCCCTTGAGCGGGCTCAGGATCGTCACGAAGCCCTTCTTCTTGTCCTCCTCCTCAAAGTGCTGGGTGTGGTAGCGCGGTGCGAGGCCGCGCTTCCAGGGGACGGCCCAGATCTGCAAAAAGTGCACCGGGTCCGTCTTGTGCTCGTTGAACTCGGAGTGCGCGATGCCCGTGCCACCCGTGGTGAACTGCACGTCGCCGCGGTGCATGCGGTAGAACTTGTCCGACTGGCCGCCCTCCTTGCCCTTGGCGAGCATGGAGTCGCGGTGCGTCAGCTCGCCGGACAGGATGTAGCTGAAGATCTCAAAGTCGCGGTGCGGATGCGTCGGGAAGCCCGAGTTGGCCTTGACGCGGTCCTCGTTGAGCACCCGCAGGCTGCCAAACTGCGTGAAGTCCGGGTTGTACCAGCTGGCGAAGGAGAAGCTGTGGTACGTGTTGAGCCAGCCGTGGTCCGCGTGCCCGCGGGCGCCGGACCGGTGCGGCGTGATCTTGGCCTGACGCAGGGCTGACTTGCTCATGTTGGCGGCGGACTTGATCATGGGTTGTTGATCCAGCGTGTGTGTGTTTGTAGTTGTGGTTGTGTTTATGATGTGGTTATTCAGAAAGCTGGTGATGCTGCTCCTTGTGATGCTCGATATGTGCCCTGGTGTAACTGTGTAGAGTATGGAGATTGAAGCAACCAAAATTGCCGTTGCGAGAACGAAGCGAGACATATATAGACGTCGAGATGGTAGTCTGGAACCGCGAGGAAGCTTCTTGCTACGGAAAATATGGGAATTGGTGGATGTTCAAGTAAAGATCACGTTAAATATCTAGCCTAAACTCGCGTGTTCCTGTCGAGCGACGGCATTACCAAACCATTCTTAAGCGTGAAGTGAGCCGCATTGGGGAAGGCGACGGGTAGCGGGCCATTGACGTGTGACAGATCTGGGGTGCGGTGCTTTGCAGATTACACAATGCTGACATTCCCGGGAGGGCGACAAAATAAACCGGATTTGATTTTGTCCACTAATATGAGCTAATCCCATACGGATCACGTGGTCTCCTTCGGATGTGCGCCGAGGGCTCTGCGCGGGCCGCCAGGGCAGAGTCCGGACAGCGAGAGCCGGACATGACGGGAGTTTTCTTTGCATTCCCGTTTACGACAATGATGGTGGTGCTGGGATGCGGAGCTCAGCAAAAGAAGACAAGGAACGAAAATTCTTATCATCAACACGCGGTTCGTTGACGCGGGCGTTGGATGGTGCTCTCAAAGTCCACGCGTGGGAGCCACAACCAACTCACAAGCACCGCACAGACAGCTCCGGCCCCAGAAACCACCAGCCGGAGCCGTGCCGGTGCGCTCCGACTCGCTGCCCGGAGTCGAGGAGCTCCCTGCGTCCGTTCAGCTCCTGCAAGGGTGGCCCGGGCGACGCTGTATGTTTCTCGTCGTCGAGTTTTTTCTTCGCATCATCCCTGACGAGGCACGGGCGTGCACTACCCACGCATCGCGCTCTTGAGATGTGCAAGGAGACAACACGCGCAAGGCAAGGTACTTGGCTGTCTGTGTGCTCAACTACATGCACGTTGCAGGAGGTGATGCAGCACGATGGTCCAGGAGTTCAGATGTGCCGGCCTCCCAAGGTCCCAGCTCCCCAGCCTCCCGAAAAAGCGGGGCCTCCTTCGCCGCCACGCCGTTACGAGATGCAGGAGCGCCCGACCAGCGCACCTGCATGAGGCGCTGAAGCCTCGACGAATATTCCAAGGTCCCAGCGCCGCCCATCCGTCACCGTCTCTTCTCCTTCCTCGCAACCATCGCGCAAAAAAAATCCCATCCTCTCCTCCAGCACCGCGACTTGTTGTGTCTGACGCCGCTCCGCGCGCCCCGTTCAATCGCCATTGTCTCCCGTGTAAGTGGGCTCTCTGCTTCGTGTCTGGGGCAGGTGTGATTCAGGCGGCTACAGCCGCTGGGCGAGGGTCGCGGTGGGGCTGGGACCGCCGGGTGGCTGGTTGTCGATTCGGCGCCTAACACACGGCAAGCCTCTCGTCATGTCTCCCAGCCTTCTCAACGCTTCCTGTCGAGTCGTCCATATTTCTTGTTTGCGCCTCTGCATGACGGGTCTTCTTCTTGCATTGCATTCTTGCACGACTAATTGGCTTATTTCTGTCCAAGTGGGTGGGTTGGCTTGCATTGGAATGCTGCCAGTATGAACTCTCAACGCCCCAAGGTCGAACGTCTGGAAGCGCCCGGTACACGTACGTCGTGATGACGCCCAATGATTTGGCTTTCGAGGTCGGAATCGGAGAGACTGATGCTTCGCTCTAGATCAACGGCGGCCGCACGAGGCACCGCGCCAATCCTCACCGGACGCCCCAGATCACAACGTTCGCCCCCAAGATGAGCCTCAACGGACCTTAGCCCAACATTCCTCTCCAAACCAGTCTTTGTCGCCGCAGCCGACAGTTGTTCCCGCAAAACCTTCGCCCAAATCCCTGTCTCAGTCGAGTCCGGAGATATACGGACCAGACCGACTGCTACCACCCGTTGCCCCCCAAGTGTCCGTACCGGGCGATGCCGCCAGTATAGCGCAAAGCTCTACAGTGCGCTTCGACGAAGCACAGCTGGCCATGTTTGCGGCCGACAATGCGGCCCGGATGGGAAATAGCCTCAAGGACGAACTGGCTATTGCCGCCGGAAAAGTCACGCCCGGCGTCGATGACACACCTTACATTCAGTATGCGCTCGAGGCACTTACACGGGACAGGCGCAGCAACTCCACTCAGCACGTTACGGCGCCCACATCTGGGAGACAGCCCTATCTGTCCGACGTCCCCCGGCGAATACCAGACGAGGAACTCGCGTTTCTGGCCGTGACTCAACCCCAGCCGGTGTATGACAATACCAGACAGCCGAGTAACGTCAGGGAGCCACGGGCCGGCCCGTCATTACCAACGACGGCTCCAGTTGTTGCTTTCGCCACACCTGCCTCCCCATCGACGTCCTCGCTGGATGAAGTTCCGCCGGCGTCAAATCAGTGGATCGCGGTGGACAGGGCAGCCCTGCAAACAATCGACCCGCGCGGCCGAACATATCCACCACTTACATACAAGCCGCGCATATTACGACCATTCTCCATGATAATATTGATGATCTCATGCCTCTTGATGATAGCGGCGCTCATATTTTCCGACCGATTTTCATCCCAGCGCAACGGGCTGACGCCATATCCTGGGACCATCTACTCTGGGCAGTACTTTGTGTTTCGCATCCTGCCACAACTGCTGGCTGCAGTCATACTCATCTATGCGCAAAGCATTGTTTCGGCGTCTGTTCGAATTCTCCCCTTCACGACTACGGCGAAAGAGGATCCTCGGGAGCGATACCTTGCATTGTTTCAAAGCTTATACCCAACATCTTTTTTGCGACCGCAGCTGATTGGCCCGTGGCAGCTGATGGTTTTTGACCTGGCAACTTGGGCTGCCATATTTACGGTCCCGCTGCAGAGCGTGGCCTTTACGTGTGTTTTTGTAGGAGAGAAGTGGATATGGACTCCCTCTCAAGGCGTTGTGTGGGCCTTGGTCGGCTTGTACGCCTTTCTCCTCGTTGCTACCAACCTTCTCATGGCTTTCTGGTTCAAACAGTGGACTGGCCTGAGATGGGACATGCGATCCATTGCAGATCTCATCCCTTTGGTTAACCGGACCAACACTCTAATCAGCTATAAACAGCGCGCACTCTCCGAGCCACACCACGACTTCAAGGGTCGATTGACCGACCGATGGTTCGACCGGCTCGGGTACTGGCAGACGGAGGACGCACTGAGTGGCGGTATCTGGCACTCCATCGGAACTTCAGCCGCCTCTCCGGCTTATGGACCCCATATTCATGACGAGCAGGTCAAGCGAGAGAGTTTTGACGTGTCCCTCGGGTCGCACGAACTGAATGGCTTTGGCATGGGCGGGGGCAGTCATCTCCCATGGTGCTTGCGAGATGTGCCGTTGATCGTCTTTGCCGTCATAAGCTGGCTAATTCTTCTGGCTCTGCTGGTCGTCTCGTTTCTGCCGCAAACCCGACTTGAAGGAGGATTTTCGCCCAGGCTCACCGCGAAGCCCGATGAGGCTGCCTTTTCTCCCGCAAACTTCGTGTACGGCTTCATCCCCTCACTTGTCGGGATGATCCTTTGGCTCCTGTTCCAGAGCTTGGATCTCTCGTTGCGGATTGTGCAACCTTGGGGAGACATGGTCAAACTGGAGGGAGCCGTCGCGCGGCGATCCATCCTCGCAGACTACGCAGCATGCCTTCCCCTTCAGGCGACGTGGAAAGCCCTCTCCAACGGACACTGGCGGGTGGCGGTGACATCTCTCATGGGCGTGTTGTTTGTTTTCATACCAGTGTTGGCGGGCGGGTTGTTCATGGCCCTGACGGCGGATGACGAGTCGGTCCGGATGTATCCGAGCATGCCAGTGTTTGGCGTCCTCCTGGCATTCCTGATCCTCTACGTCGTCTGCATCCTGCTGTTGGTGCCGCGGCGGAGGCAGTTCATGCTGCCCCACTCGGTCACTTCGCCGGCCGGCATCCTGGCCCTGTGCTCCGCCGATGAGCTGGTCCAGGACGCGGCGTTCCGCGCCGTGCGCTCGCATCGCGACCTCGAAGTTCGGCTGGGCGTCGGCCGGGACGATCCCCGCGAAGAGAGCATGTGGTTCTTCGGGCTCTTACCCGGCAGGGACGAACAGGGCCTGAGCGTCCGCCGCCTGAGACGCTTCACAGAGAAGGGAACCCGGCTACCAAGGGATGCGGTATAACTAGGCGTGCGACAGGTGACGCTCGGATTTCGGCCCTCATGTGAAGATGAGCGGACCTCGGACATGGGGATGGTGTTTTGGTCAAGGCGCAAGGGAATGGGCATGGGTTATGGGAATCGTACGATCTCGATGGTTATGTATTATTTTTATTTTTCATGGGGGCAGTCGGCTGTTGACGAGGATCACGGTTCACGAAGAAACGGCTGGAATGGGCTGCGCGGATCATAGAACGCGGTGGTAGTGTTGGTGGCGGGGGAGGCCCGCCATCCCGCGTAAACACGACTGGCTACGTACCTCCCACTCTTGAGGGACCCAAAAAAGTTTGTGCCAGCAGCGAGGATTTGTTTCACCAGAGCAGCCGTGGCAAAGGAACAAAGAGATACCACGCGCGTGTGCCATACCCGCGTTGAGTTTTGACGGGGTTGGTCGCCTGCTACGTAGGAGACGCTCGCCAACCCCTCCCAGCGTGGGCCCAAATACCAAACCTGACAATGGAATGTGCACCGCCACTTCGTCATCATTATTCATCGTGACAAGTCATTGCTCTCATTGTAAGGTAGGAGGCAGTTAGGTACTACTCGTAGACGGTCGTTCAAAGTTCCCCAGATTGGAAAGTACAGCAATATTCATGCATGCGCCTTAGATGCAGTGTCCGTCTCAAGCCCCGTCTAAGCCAAACGCCGCGTACCGAGTAGAACAAAAAGAAAAGACATGAGATAGTCGTAAGCGTAGCTCTCATAATACCAGAAACCGGTTTTGGGTGTTTTTGCCCCTCCTCTTCAGCGGCTCCTCCGCCCGAGCATGCGGCCAAAGACCTCTGGTCCCTGCTTCTTCCGCCCCGGCGTTTCCTGCTTGCACGCGCGATCCGGCTGCTGCCGCGTGGGCGACGACGGCGCTGTGAGGGCACGCGTGCGGCGGCGAGACGGGGTGGTGGTCTGCGCCGACGGCGTGGTCTTGGCTGACTGGCGCTGGTCGCTGTCGGACCGCTTGTGGAAGCGGAAAAAGGACCGCCGGTTGTCCCTCTCACAGTCCTCATCGTCCGAGTCGTCCTCGAAGACGGAGTGAGGCTCCGGCTGCGTCGGTGGCAGCGGAGGAAGGGGCTTTGCGGCCAGTTGGGCCATGGACTTGAAATGTCGCGGGGCGCGAGGGTTGGGTGCTTGGCAAGGAGAAAGCGGTAGGTGCGTGGCGGAATGCGAGTTGGACGAGTAGACGCCGGTGTTGGCTGTCATGGGCCGGTTCATGCCTTCGTCGAGAGATCTTGTCTGTCGTTGAACGACTGGAGACCAGTCCATGGTTGGCGATAGAGGGGCTTCGAGGTGTGAGGAGCGGTTTGCGATGGCAGTGATGATGGCAGGGGCCGAGGCAGGGGGCTGGACGCAGTCGATGAGGAGCTCGTCATCAGGACGCGGAGGGCGCACCGGCCTCAAGTTGGGCTTCGAGATGGCCCTCACTGTAGGGCCCTGACGGGACACACGCTGCGGGGTGGGAGTGCTTTTGGGCGGCTTGGGGAAGGCGCTATAGGTAATGGGCGGCTTTTGCTTCGGCGAGGTTGAGTAAGTAGCGGCGGGTTTCCTGCTTCGCTCTCGTGGCGAGCCATCTGGGAGCGGCCAGGCCTGGCATCGGTTGTTGGGGGACGGCTGACGTCTCCGACGGTTGCGTGGCGATGGGATCAAGGCTGGATACTGCTTCTTCGGGTGGACGGCGAGCTCCTCCGTGGGCTTCGTCATCACGTCGCGAGGCCAGAAGCTGTCCCACAGCTCCGACATGTTCGCATGCCACTGATAGTCGTCGTCCATGGACACCTCTGAGTCGGTGCGATCGTCTATAAGACCCGGAGCAGAGCCCTCAGACCCCAGTGAGGTCCTCTCTGACCTGCCCGTCGATAGCCTGGTGCTGCATCGCACAGCATTCTCGTTCCGCGGATAGGAGTAGTTGGCGACAGGGTAGTACTTGGAGACGAGAGTGAGATCAGCCAGCTTGCTTGTGCGGTCCATGGCGATGGCTAGCTCTGTGCTTATTCCGTGCGAGGTCGCATACGGTCCAACGTCTTGCGCGGTGGCAAAGCAGCCTGACGATGGTGGTGGATATGACGACCTGAAGCGTTCAAGGAGGAGACGGGGGGGTATGTTATAGGAGCAGGCGCCTCAAAACAGACCAGCCCTCGCACACGTACGGACGTAGAGCCGCCTCGACTTGTTTTTGAGACATTCGCGTGGGGCGTCTACACCCGCCTCGCGATACGAGGAGTGTTGATGGTACAGCCCCCCCTTCAGTCGCAGGGGCATTCCAGTGGGGAGGGGAAGAGGCTGCGTCCTGCGCACAGCACTCAGCTACAGCAGCCTCGCGAGGGCTGCATCGCGCATTCTGGTCAGAGGCTCAGGCCAGAAGCTCGGTGGTTGGTATGCAACACGCCCCCTCGTCGAGCGCATGTGCTGCAGCATCGGCTCATGGCGAGTCTCTCATCCTTGGCAACTTTGCCGAGGCGGAAAGCTAGATTATGACGTCTGGATAGTGGCGAGAAGTCGCCGTTGGGTGTGTCCCCTAGCCCAAGGTCGAGCTTACTGCACATGGGTTTTGGGGGGTATTGGGGGGGGGGGGGGGGGGGGGGGGGGGCACGAGCGTGGTGTGAAGCCACGAAACTCCTGCATATCGATTTCCAGGAGAAGGAGTCAGCAAATAGTCGCATACGATTCAAAGGGACACACAAGGGCTGCATAAAGGGCAAACTGGTTATGCAGGACACGGGAAGATTCTGCGCAAGAAGGGTGCAATGTAGAGGGAGGCGCGTTCGCTGCTGCAGGGAGGCGGGGGCTAACGGCGTGGTTGGATGCAGGGTGATGCCGTCTCAAAGCATACGGAGGAAGTGTGCCCTCTTTGCCGGGCGGCGGAGCAAAAGACGATACGCGGAAAAAAAAAAAGCCTGCTACCATTGACGACCGTTGGGCTTGCTTGCCGCATGACTCGATCAAGTTGCCGGCGATATCTCGAATTGACAAGATGCAATATGCAATGCGCACGTCCTGCCGGTATGCGAGCGCGTCCTGGCCGACTTACACGCCGGGTGGGGAGGGAGACACGACGACTGACCAACAGCCTGCCGCTCGTCCGAGAATGGCGATCCACGCACCCTTAAAACTGCATGATCTATCGCACCCGCGGCCAGTTGATCAGAGACAGGCGCTGTGGATACTGAGACACGCAGTGGCGGCGCTTGACACCCGATGCCGATGCGCCAAGAGCAGGATGGGCATGGCAGGCAGGCAGACAGGCTGCGAGCTCATCGGGCACTGTTCGGTTGACCTTGCTGATGGGAGCAGCCCCAAATGGCAGATGACCAACCCGGATACGTTTTACAAGTTTCTGTGCTTCGCTGACGTGTGACAGGCGCGGAGCCGAGAAGTTGAGTTCTGACATTGCATGGATCTTTGCCGTTGCACGGACGTCATCAGCAGAGCCGCGGAAAGACATGCATGCTGTTTGCAAGAGGACGATGTCTCCTGCGGATCGCGGTGACTGCCGTCCCATGCCCACACGGTACGTGCGAAGAGTCGGAGGCCCTGCGATGGGGATCATTGGCGCCCGGTACGGATATTCCGACTCGAGTGGACCGTGCAAAGTCCCGTCTCGTCTCAGCCTGTCGCGGCGAGGGTAGACGGAGCCGTCCCCAGGTGCAAGCCGTGTCTTGGAAGCTTCCTCCGCCCGCCTGCATATGTCGAGGTTTCGCCGCCTTGCAAGTTGCCTGTCTCTCAGGGACCCAACCCCGCGCGATGGGGCATCGTGACACGCACGACACGCGGCCGGAGCAAATCGTCGCGCCTGGACGACCGCGGGCTGGGCGGATTCGTACGAGTACGTGAGGAGGCTGGGCTGCTCATCGAGAACAGGGTCATGGACTCATGGCTCAGTCGGCGGCCATCGGTGGCTATTGGTGGGGGAAATGGGCCGTCGGCGATGGCGGGCGCGTGCTCCGTGTCGGCTTGCAATATCGTTGCCTCGAGTTTACCCGGAAGGGCTGACCGAACAGCCATGCGGACGGCCGCGTCACCCCAAGGAGCCCTTTCTCGGAGACGACGTGGTATTCTCGTCAGTCATTGAAGGAGAAACGTGTCCTGCGAAATTCCAGATTTGCATAGGGGAGCCGCGACGTGCCCTGTCTACATGTACGTACTTTGTACTGGACTGTGAATGGTGATGGACGGTCACGGGATGCTACAACGTGTGCAGCGCCGGGAAGGTACCGCTGACGAGCCTGCCTCTTACAAACTGTGCCCTTTGGGGGATACGAAGTACCGCTTCTCGTGCGCCAACATGTATCATCCACCCCTCATTCGAGAGAGAGAGACCAGACTGCCTCATGCAAACGTCGACGTCAGCCAACACCAGCAGACAGAGCGAAGGCAGCCGTGCCGCCTCCCCTGCTAGTTCACCCCTCGTCGGAGTCCGGGGCAGGTCGTCGCGAGAAGCATGACACTTGTTGCATGGTACGGACTCCAGAACACACTGTAGCAGCAGCTCCGACGAAGCACCCTGCGCGGTTGTGGTCAACTGGCGCCTGTTGGTCCCGATGAAGACGGGAGTGCCTGCACCTGCGGCAACCAAGGTTTTGTGGCTGATTCGGTGCCGACGCCTTCATGCAGTGACGAGCACGCCCCTGGCGGTAGGCGCAGGCCTGGTAATGTAGACAATGCACCAATGCTGCCTACCCATTGAGGACGCCAACTGATACAGCAGCAACACAAAGGTGACGATAAGGCAGTCTACGGAGTACACAGGACGCAGCGATCCGATGGCCCGAACACGATGCCACTCGTCCGGGTGCTGAACCTGTCGTCGACGGGTGCTGCACGGGTTTTGCGTCGGCGCCCTGATTCGACTCGGTAACATTCCGTCCGCGCCGTTGCATGGCCGTGGGCCCGTCGTGCGGTGAGAATGCACCAGCGCGACACCCACCGGCGCGGCGCGGCCCACGCAAATGACGCGAACTGGCAGCGGCCGCCGACTCGGGGATTTGGTTCAGTCCTTAGCCTACCCGCCATGACACGTTGGTCGCGCGGCCAGGGCATCTGGCTCTGAAATTGGGCTCTTCATCACAGAGGCCGGGGAGCACAACTGCAGTCCTGGCAAACTGGACATGAGGGGAAAGAGGGGGCAACTGGACAATCATGCGAACCATGGAATACCCTCGCACACCAACTGGGGACGTCGCCGGGCCGTTGATTGCGCTTGGCACCACGGAGAAAACCACGACGCCCCATGACGGTGGCGGCTGACCTGAGGGCCCAGAATCTCTGGGACCGCTCCAGGAACAGGGGTCATGCTCAGGGGTACCGATGCTTTTGTGGAACAGGTCTGAAAGTGCCCACAAAGCCTTGCCGCGGACCTCGAGCCCACAAGGCCGTCCTGCCCACTCCTCGTGGCAGGCAGGCAGGTCAGTGAGGACGGCCAGGGCCAACCCTGGGGCCCCTGTTGAAGACTTCGGCCTCAGCCGGATTTGCATTCCCAATGTCCAGAATCCGGGCGAATCCAGATCCCCCTCTTCACGGACCCCACCGACTGACGCTTGTCTGGCTGCCACTATGCGAGCATCGAGATCGCTAATCTGCGACATCGTTCACGTCGCACCACAAGCGAGCAAAAAGGTGCGCCGGTCCGCATGCGACAATCATCAAGTTCTGGAGGTGTCATGGATGATGTGCGAATCATGGCCCCTTCCTGAGAATGAAGAGGGACGCAACGTGCTTCATAAAGACGTCAGGCCGCCTGCTCGCTGCAGCATCTCATCACTCCACTCTCTCGCCACGCTGCAGGAGACAGAGCCGGTGTCCAATAACCCGCAGCCTTGACCGCAAAGAGCAGGCGCCGAACAGGGCCGCAGAAATTGCCCTGTTACGCCAGAGAGCCTGCTATTGCTCTCCAGGCTTAACAGGGCGGACCGGGTTCGGCGGCTCACGATGAGGCCCTATATGCCTTGGCGTGGTCCGCGATGCGTTCTTAGCCCAATGGCCGGCGCGTGCTTCCCACACCTCCTGCTTCTGCGCTAGGCCTGTTCCTGAACATGGCATTGAGGAGGATTCGACCGCCCACAAGAGCCCTCCTCCTCATCGTCGACTCTGACTGGGGCTAGAAGGGGGGCCTCATCTCATCAGGGCGGTTGGGCGCTGCGTGCATGGGTCTTTTGCCTGTTGTGCCTCTTGGCGCTCTGACTGTGCCGTCCGTATGGGTCACGATATGGACGCTGGCCTGTTCTGGTGTCCCCCGTTTTCCCAGTCCAGGCAGTGCCCGAATGCACGATGTAGCCATGCTCCGCCGGGCCAGCAGAGCCGCATTGCGCGAGTTGCCCGCGAGGAGGCGGCGGCGGCCTGCCCGTCAAAACGGGAGGCGCTCCTCCTCCGGCCGAGTCCATCCCCTTTCTGCATCAACTCTGTCTCTGTGTCCCGTCTCAGAGAAACGGCTCGGATACCAGGCCGCCTGCAAACGCTTGTTTGCGTCCTTTCGTTGATCTCAGTATCATCATCACACTCTTTACTCGGCTTCGGCCAACTTACAGTCCCTCCCTTCTTTTGGTAACGCAAGTCATTCGACGCAATGTCTCTCTCTGTTCGCGGCGTGGTTGGCGCCAGTGTTGGCGCCTTTGGTGCTCTTAACGGTTACTGGGTCAGTCTACAACTCGGCCAGGCCGTGATCACGGGCGCTCTATGTTGACACTTTTTCGCAGGGCCAAAAAACCAACCAGGACCTGCGGACTTACTGTGATAGCGGTGTTAGCTCTGTTACCCTGGGTTTCATCAACTCGGCTCCGGAGCACGACAAGTCGGACCTGAAATACCCGGGCATCAACTTCTCCTCGCACTGCTGGGCCGAGACGTACACTGACAAGAATGGCGTCCCCTCGCCCCTGTACGAGTACTGCCAGAGCCTGAAGACGGACATCCCCTACTGCCAGGATAAGGGCGTCAAGGTCATCCTCAGCATTGGTGGCATGTACAGCGACGACGGCAACAACTACAAGGTCTCGACAACGGCCAACGGTGTCCAGTTTGCTGACAAGGTCTACCAAATCTTTGGCCCCTACAACCCCACGGCCGGTGTTGCCCGCCCCTTCGACTCCCCCGATAGGCACGTGGCTGTTGACGGTTTCGACTTTGATCTTGAGGTCAAGCTCGGTAAGACAAACCTCGATCGTTGATGAAACGCCGAAATGCTGATCATTTCTCCCCATAGACAACAAGCCCTACATCGCCATGATCAACAGGCTCCGTGCTCTTGACAAGTCTCTCATCATCACGGGCGCCCCTCAGTGCCCCCTGTCCACTACCCCTAATGACATGGCCGAGATGCTCCAGCAGGCTTCTTTCGACGCCCTGTTCATTCAGTTCTACAACAACCCGGTGTGCGACTACGTCGCTGACGGCAACGGCGACAAGTTCAACCTGGATGAGTGGGTCAGCTTCATGGCTAAGAGCAACAGCAAGTCTGCCAAGCTCTATGTCGGCCTCCCCGGCGGCCCGACCTCGAACTCGGCCGGCTCTGGCTACATCACCCCCGACCAGGTCAAGGAGTTGGTGTGCAAGTACAGCACCAAGACCCCCAACTGGGGCGGCATCTCGATCTGGGACCTCGACACTGCGGCTGCCAACGTTGTCAACGGCAAGAACTTCAACCAGCACGTCGCCGATGCCCTCAAGTACGGCTGCGGACCTGTTCCCACGACCACCAGCACGACCGTCTCCTCCACCAAGACTTCGTCCAGCTCGACCAAGACCTCCACGTCTTCGTCGACCACGACCACCAAGGCTAGCTCGACGACTGTCAGCAGCACGACCAAGGCCAGCTCCACCACGTCCAGCTCGACCAGCAGCAGCAGCAGCAGCAGCACCTCCGTGAGCAGCACCTCCAAGGCCAGCTCGACGACTGCCAGCAGCACTTCCAAGGCCAGCTCGACGACTGTGAGCAGCTCCACCACGCCCAGCTCGACTGCCAGCAGCACCTCCGTGAGCAGCACCTCCAAGGCCAGCTCTACGACTGTGAGCAGCTCCACTACGCCTAGCTCGACCATCAGCAGCACCTCCGTGAGCAGCACCTCCAAGGCTAGCTCGACTGTGAGCAGCACCTCTGTGGCCAGCTCCACGACTGTTAGCAGTGCTACCGAGTCCAGCTCTAGCAGCACCAAGGAGTCGTCTAGCAGCTCTACCAAGGGAACCTCCAGCACCGCTAAGCCCACTTCCGCCACCACCACGGACGTTACCACTTCTCCTCCCGTCCCGACCTCCACGCCGGTGACCAGCATCGTGTCCAGCACGACCAAGTGGTCCAACTCGACCATCACCTCGAGCACCGTCTCCATGACGACGAGCACGGTCTACACCACGTCGGTGCACACCGTGACCAAGTGCCCTCCCTACGTGACCAACTGCCCCCACGGCGGCTATGTCACGACTGAGACGATCCCGCTCTACACCACCGTCTGCCCCGTCACGGAGACGCCCAAGCCGCCCAAGCCGACTCAGACCAAGACCTCGGCGGCGTGGACCACGAGCACCGTCTACACCACCAAGATCCACACCGTGACGGCCTGCCCGCCCCAGGTCACCAACTGCCCCGTCGGCCATGTCACCACCGAGACCATCCCGTGGTACACGACCGTCTGCCCCGTCACGGAGACGGAGACGGGCAAGGTGCCGCAGCCCACTCCCAGCGTGCCCGGCGGCGTCAACCCGCCCCCCGTTGAGAGCACCTCGAGCACCTCGGCCACGTCCACTATCACCAAGACGGTCACCGTCCCCGGCACTCAGCCCACCGGCGTGACGCCCAAGCCCAGCTGCTCCGGCCCCGGCTGCCCCGGCGTCTCGTCCGGCGTGGCCGTACCCACGCTGAGCTGGACCACCACCCCGGTTGCCCCCTCGCAGGGCTTCACCTCCACCCCCGGCGGCCCCTCGGCCGTGCCCACCAACCCCGTCCAGGCCGGTGCCTCCACGCTGGCCCTCGGCCTGAGCGGCCTGGTCGCCATGGTCGCCTTCCAGGTGTTTGCTCTGTAAGGTGCGGCAGGGATTTATGCTTCGAGGCTTTTTATGTCTATTTCACTCTCAACATAGACGGGAACGAGCTCTCACGCCCGCACTCCGCACTGTGGGTGCGCGGCTTCCCGCCCAATTTAAACTTCTTATACCTTTTTTCACGAATTTATGGTCTTTTGCGTTTTGTATTAGACGGAAGGCGTGTATTCTGGATGCATTGTGAAATCATCAGCATATGGATAATTTACTCATTTTGGCCCCCCCCTGAATCCGCCGTTGAACCTTGTTGGTGCCCGTTCCTGCATGCACACGCACGTCTGTCCCCCCCGCGACGTCGACGACGGATACGACGACGGGCTTGTTAGTCTGCGGCGCAGTCCCGTGTGCGGGCTTTGATCGACGCATGGGCTGCGCTGCGTTTGTAAGGCCGGCAACCCGGCATAGGCTATGCGGCAAGTCGGATGTATTTCTCCTTGCTACCTGCCGCAGACGCCGTCGTTTCTGGGCTGGCGGCGGGCGCCTTCTGCCGAAATGAGTATGAGCCAGCGAGTGAGGGCGGCGCTGACATGCAATTGGAAACCTGGCCGATTATAGCGTGCTTACACAGCATTACAGCGCAGCTGTCTCCAATTCAGAGGATACGAGACAGCTGCTGGAAGGCACGGCAACGGCATTCAGGCATGGGCGATCACGTGACAACCCGCAGCTCGTCCGCGTTTGTGTTAACGGTTAAACTCAACGGGCGTGTCAGCTCCGTCAGTTTAAATATGCTTCGCGTGCTGCCGCCGGCCGGGCCGTGAACGGCATCCCCTCATCATGGAAGAAATTGACGACCCGAACCGGAGCACGGCTGCGCAGCCATCGACGGCGGCCGCCGCACCGGAGCGGCTCAGCGGCGACACGGCCGTCGACCAGCAGCGACTGCAGGTCGCCGCCTTTGATGCCTCGTTTGTGCCGTCGGCGCGGCCGGCCGTTGCACGAGCAGTTCCCTTTTACCGGGATCGAGCGTACTACCTCGACGGGTGGCTGGACTTGACGATATGGAAGTCGGCAGTAGGTCAAGCCGCGGACGCCCTGGCGACATCCATGGCACTGACAGGACGGTGCAGTTCATCGAACTCGTTGCTACCGGCTGCCAAGTATTCGTTAGTGGCTCCGTCACAGCCACGTTGTTCAGCTATAAGACCAATGTTCTTGGGGCTTATATTGGAAGTAGGGCCGCATCTTCTCCAGGGCAAATTGTCTCTAGGCCTTGTGAAGCTAAAGTGTTTCCACAGTTAGCAACACGGTCCTGTTGGCTCTGTTCATCTATGCCTCGGCGCCGGCGTCAGGTGGTCACTTAAACCCAATGATTACCTTTTCGGCCATTCTCGTGGGGATCTGCCCTCTAGCAAGAGGCAAGTATGTTCCTCGAGCTGTGACGGCTGCCACTAACACATCCAAGGCGTCTTGTACATGTGTGGCCAGACTTTGGGGGCCGCAGCTGTCGGTGGGCTGCTGAGCGCCACCTGGGGGCGCGAGAGATCGCTCAGGTATGCAGGTTTACCATGTTCGACAGAGTGCTCCGCTGACAGCATAGCCAGTGTGCAAGGAGGTGGCTGCTTCGTCAGCTTTGATGAGATCTCAACGGGCCAGGTCTACCTGAACGAATTCCTAGGATCCTTCGTGCTCCTATACCTGGCCTTCGGAGTGGGGTTAGATCCCAGGCAGGCGGTGCTCTTTGGCCCGCGACTCGGCCCACTGCTTGTCGGTGCATCACTTGGCTTGGTGTCCTTCTCAACGAGTGGCTTATCGCCAGGTTACGCTGGTGCCCAAATGAACCCCGCGCGATGCCTGGCGTATGGCATCGTCCGCGGCAGCATGGCCGGTAGGTGTGCTCCAAAAAGTTGGATATGATTTCTTGACCAACTGACGGCGCGTGCAGATCAGTGGATATGGTGGTTTGGGCCGGCAGCCGCGTCGCTCTTCAACGCGGTCGTGTACCACGCCGTGCCACCGCACCACCTGGAGCTGGCGAGAGAAAAGTCATGTCAAAAAGCTGGCGGTGTTGGCTGTGCACAGGGGGAGAAGATGCAGCAATCCGCAGTATGACGACAGCGCGACCATCTTTGCTGCGGCAGGTTGGACCTGGGCGCTGCATCATTTTATCTTGTTTCATTGGCGAACTGGGCGGTAGTTGATGTGTGGCCTCCGGGTACTAGCTGGCTGGTAGCACGAACGGCCCCGGGCGTAAAAAAATGTCGAGCGCGCCGATCTGGCCGAACCTATTTGACCGTTCACATGCTTGAAGTGACCATCGTCAGTGGCTGCGCTGGAGGCCTGCCAATGCACGCTGGGGCGCCCTGCTCCGTCTTGCGGGGCGAGCGGCAGCAGCGAACCCGTTGACGGATGACGGTGAGCAATAAGTCTGTCGTGCGTGGCCTGGGAGGAGGGTGGCTGGCCGGATCGGACAAAACGGTGACGTTCGCAACGACGGGTTTGGCAGTCAATGAAGACGGCGTGTTCAAGGGGTGCGGTGCCTGGAGTCAAAGGATCGACGGAGAAAGCCACCTTGGATCTGTGCGTTGCAGAGACGAGACCAGGTTGCCAACGACTGAGGTAGTGTACGGACTACCTCAACCTCAGGTAGTACTCGCGGGCGGCCTACAGTCGCCAAAGCGACCAGCGAGCCGCGGGTGGGATCCAGGGCTTCTCGGGTCGTCTCAAGCTGCCCCAGGGCGGCAACGTCATTTCGCTTCCCGTCGGGGCCCGTGGTTGGCTTACGCTCATGGTTCGCGCCTGCTAACAGCTCTGGAGGGGTGCTGGACGCTCCTCTTGCTTCCCCACCTTCCCTTCCAAACCACCCCTGCTCCGCCGTGGAGACGAGCGAGGTACCTGCAAGCAA
The DNA here is from genome assembly GCA_029168975.1 of Purpureocillium lavendulum. NCBI lineage: Eukaryota > Fungi > Ascomycota > Sordariomycetes > Hypocreales > Ophiocordycipitaceae > Purpureocillium > Purpureocillium lavendulum. The sequence goes on from JAQHRD010000001.1 coordinate 5,907,534, forward strand.
TGTGGCGATGCCGCGGACCGCCTGGTACCGCAGAGCACCACGCAGAGCACCAAGCACAGTACCAAGCACAGCCCAGGCCAACTGAGGAGAAGCGCAGCGACGCCGGTGGCTCCTGCCGTCCAGGCAAGCCAGGATCCAGCCCAGCATCGACCTCCTCGCCGTTCGTCCAAAATTGTCCCTCTGGCGACGTCGTCATTCTCGTCCCCCTTCACGTGTACCATATTCTCCTCCTTCCCTCCCGCTCTGCCCTCCGAACTGCATGACACCGTGCCGTCCCCTCCTCTGCATCGGCGGGCAGACGCACTCCTCGCTGCTCTATACATAGTTATTGTCAATCCCCCGGCCCTGCAGAAGACGAGTCTGAGCTGCCGTCTCCACCGACTCCGTGCTTGGCACCAACGAAGCCCATCGGCGGCCTCGCGAGCTCTGGGCTGCGCAAGCGCTACGACAACCCAAAATGTCAGACACCGGAGGCGAAAGGTACGTGCAATGCGCCGCCAAGCTCCCACCCGTGGCCCGCGTCGCCTGATGAAGGCGGGCGGCAGTGCGCAAGCGAAGACGCAGCCCTGCCGCGTCCATGATGCGTGGCCGTTGGCCACCTCCTTTGTTGGCTTGGGGGCTCCGCCGCCTCCCAAGCCGACTGCCTACGGTCGCCCCAGCATCAGACCACGCGGCTGACATTGTTTATTATCCAGCAACGGCACGCCGCATCACAAGCGGTCCAAGTCGGCAGCCGCGCTTGCGCTTCTTCGACGCAAGGACACTCGCGAAGACGAATCGGGCTCTGAGGACGGTCGCTCAGCCGCCTCTCCCAGATCTGTCCCCAAGCCAGCCGCCATGTCCCAACAAGCCCCCCCGCGGGGCCACAACAGCTCCAAGCTTTCCACCTCCTCGCCTGCATTGAGCAGAATACCCTCCAACCAGCCCGCGCAGCCGAGACCTAGCGACAAGTCCGCGAGCCTCGAGCAATCCGTGCGAAAGTTCAGGGTCGTCGAGGCCCTGAGGAGCGGCGACACCGCGTCCATCTCCAAGGCCATCCGCGAGACGGCCGAGGGCGCGCCTCGCCCCAGCACTTCGTCCATTTCGACGCTCAGCGGCGGCCCACTCGAAGAAACTACCGTCCTGCATCTCGCCATCCAATGCGCCGAGTTCCCCGTTATCGAGTACGTGCTGTCCGACGGCGCCAGCAGCCTCGATGTCAATGCCCGCGACAAGGATGGCAACACTCCCCTGCACGTTGCTGCCATGCATGGACGAACCCCGGTCGTCAAGCTGCTTCTCGAACAAAAGGACATCAACGATGCAATTGCCAACGCACAGGGCAAGCTGCCGATCGACTTGGCGCGGAATCCCGAAATATTTCAGCTCCTCCAGCTGTCGCGCTCGCTATACACGGAGGCCAAGGTGGCGCAGATTCAGGAGCTCATCGCCAGGAACGACTACGACACACTTGCTGAGGTTCTTGAGGAGCACCGGCTGAAGACGGTCCTCGATATCAACAGCCCTGAGTTTGCTTCCGAGCCTGTGACCGTGCAGACGGGTGGCACTTTGCTTCACGAAGCAGCGCGAAAGAAGAATACCCAGCTCATCCAGATCTTGTTGCTGCATGGTGGAGACCCTTTCCGCCGCGACCGCAAGGGCAAACTGCCACAGTCCATCACCAATGATGATGGCGTCAAGGCCATACTGAAAAAGTCCCCAGCCGCAGTGGCCGCCCAGCGAGGTATCCAGGAAAAGGCGGTTCTTGGCCATGCTGCGTCTCAGGGCGCCGCGGCTTCCAATGCCAGCGACCTCATGGCGGGACGAGAAGCCCGGGAGATGAAGGGCTATCTCAAGAAGTGGACAAATTACCGCAAGGGCTATCAATTGCGGTGGTTTGTCCTCGAGGACGGAGTTCTCAGCTACTACAAGCACCAAGACGACGCTGGCTCCGCTTGCCGTGGCGCCATCAACATGAAGATCGCGAAGCTTCATATGAGCGCCGACGAGAAGACAAAATTTGAGATCATTGGCAAGTCGTCCGTCAAGTATACCCTCAAGGCGAACCACGAGGTCGAGGCCAAGCGCTGGTTCTGGGCGCTAAACAACTCAATCCAATGGACCAAGGACCAGGCCAAGGAGGAGGAGCGACAGGCGGCCCGCAGTGCAGAGCTCCTCAAGCAGGCCAAGGCCGAACAGAGCGGGTCGCTCTCGGTTCACGAGTCTCATAGCGAGAACGCCAGCCTGTACGATCTCCAGCGCAGCTCATCGCACCTCCCTAGTCGGTCTGTTTCAAGCAACAAGGTTCCTCTTCACCCAGCGGCCAGCACCGTGGGAAGTGGCGAAGACGACGAGTTCGCAGATGCAGGTACCGAGGGCGACCTTTCAAGGGTGGCTGGTCATGACGGCCCTCTCATTCCCGGCGAGAACGACGACGACGACGACTACGGAGATGACCACAGCGTCAGAGAAGCCCCTGGGGCAACGAAGGATGCGCTGAACATCACCGCGCAGTCAGCCAAGCTGCAACTCGAAACTATGTCGAGCGTGCATTCTGCGCTATTGGGCGAGCTCTCACAGAGCCCTGCAACCCCACTCTCCGACGGCAAGGTCACACAGGCGCTGACCACGTATGATGCGGCCATTCGTAGCTTGACAGGCCTCGTGGGCGACCTGCTCCGAATCTCCAAGGACCGAGATGCTTATTGGCAGTACCGTCTAGATCGCGAATCCAATATGCGACGTATGTGGGAGGAGAGCATGCAGCAGGTCGCGCGCGAGCAGGAAGAGCTCGAAGCCCGCATGGGCGAGGCAGAGAAGAAACGGCGCTTGACAAAGAAGGCGCTCAAAGAGGTCATGGAAGGCGGCGTCATTTCGTCTACCCACACTCCGACGACGGAGAAAATCCAGGAGGAGCTGCAGGAGGCTGCCCCAGCCAAATCACCAACCAGGACGCTGGGCCGCAGAGCCACCGCTCTCGACCAGCTTGGCGAGCTCTCCGAGAGCGACTCGGGCGACGAGGAGGAGTTCTTCGACGCGGTGGATGCGGGCGAGGTCGAGGTTGCCGAGATACCCCACGAGGCAGCGCAGGAGGCCAAGCAGGTGGTCGTGTCCGGTATGGACATTAGCCCGTCATTCAAGGGGTACGAGAACGGCATCCGGCACAGGCTGAAGATGGACGCCGACGACCGGCCAAAGATTTCTCTATGGGTAAGAGTGATCGCTGCAACGACTGCGATGACGATGCTGACAGAACGCAGGGAATCTTGAAGTCGATGATTGGAAAGGACATGACTAAGATGACACTCCCCGTCTCCTTCAACGAGCCAACGTCGTTGCTGTATCGGTGCGGCGAAGACATGGAATATGCCGACCTTTTGGATCTGGCGGCAGACCGCGCCGATTCCATTGAGCGACTGGTCTACGTGGCTGCGTTTGCCGCGAGCGAGTATGCCTCGACGATTGGTCGTGTCGCCAAGCCCTTCAACCCGCTGCTGGGAGAGACGTTCGAGTACGTTAGGCCAGACAAGAACTACCGCTTCTTCATCGAGCAGGTCAGCCACCACCCACCCGTCGGCGCGGCGTGGGCCGAGTCGCCTCACTGGACGTACTGGGGCGAGTCGGCGGTCAAGTCCAAGTTTTACGGCAAGTCGTTTGACATCAACCCGCTGGGCACATGGTTCCTCAAACTCCGGCCGACTGCGGGCGGCAAGGAGGACCTGTACACATGGAAGAAGGTGACGTCTTCGGTGGTCGGCATCATCACGGGCAACCCGACGGTGGACAACTACGGCCCCATGGAGATCAAGAACTGGACGACGGGTGAGGTGGCACTCATCGACTTCAAGGCGCGTGGGTGGAAGGCCTCGAGCGCGTACCAGATCTCGGGCAAGATCGTGGATGCGGATGGCCACGTGCGCGTCAGTCTAGGCGGGCGGTGGAACTCGAAGCTGTACGCACGACTGACGCCGGGATACGAGGCGACGCCGGACGACCTCGGGGACAGCGGTCCCCTGGACAAGAGCGGCATGACAGACCCCAGCCGGGCGTACCTGGTGTGGGAGGCCAACCCTCGGCCGGCAGGGATCCCGTTCAACCTGACGCCGTTTGTGCTGACGTTCAATCACATCGACGAGAAGCTGCGGCCGTGGATCGCGCCGACGGACTCTCGACTGCGGCCCGACCAGCGGGCGATGGAGGACGGCGAGTACGACCTCGCGGCGACGGAAAAGAACCGGCTCGAGGAGGCGCAGCGGGCGCGGCGACGGGAGCGCGAGGCCAGGGGCGAAGAATTCGTGCCGGCATGGTTCAGCAAGACGCGATGCGAGATCACGGGCGAGGATTACTGGAAGTTCAACGGCAAGTACTGGGAGCAGCGCGAAAAGGCGGGACCGAACGGCGATGGCAAGGCTTGGGGGGGGTTGGAGCCCATTTTTGAGGATGCGAAATAGACAGGCAACAGGGCGATGCGATGGCGGCGGCAAGGGGCATGGGCTTGGCGACGCAAGCGGGGATTCGGGCAGAGTAGACGAGGTCATGCAAATCCATGTGACGTTGACGTTGAATAAGATGTACTCGCACGAAGTACAAGCTGAGGTACCTGGACTTGGCTGGCTGACTCTCACCAACCCAGCACCTGCAGGAGCATCTGCAGCAGCGCAGGGGTGTCCAAGGGGCGTCCTGTAACGGGGTCGTGCGGGTGCAGGCATACCTGTAGTGTGCATGTGGGCGCGGGAGTGACTGGAGTGCGGGCACTGCGGGGAGACGGTTCCGCCGACCGGGGGCCGGCCGAGGCCGACACCGATTTTTCGGCCGGCGCTGGGGTACGTACCCTTTTGCGTGGTACCTTTCCCAGCGAGGCGGCATTGGCGTGGGGCGGTTCCCGAGCCTCGGTAATTCAGAGTGACGTCTCATCTCGACTTCGCGCCCTGCTGGTCTTGACTCCTGCCCGTTGGCCCATCTTGGCTTTTGATCCATCTGAATTGTCCCCGTCGCCAGTTTGCCGTTTCCCTTGCACAGAGTGCGATTTTCTCGTCGATTGATTCTCCGTCGTTCTCCCCTTGCGCGACCCAGCACCTACCGTCCGGACGTCTTGCGCTCTCCTCGTACACGCAACACTCGACTGCTGTGCGAGGTCGCATCCCGTCAAACAGCTAGCGACACCGGCGACGCTCGAACCGTCCAAGCATCTTGGCCGCGAGACACGAACGCAGACACAGCCTCTTCCTCTGCGACGCCGCCGCTGCCGCCGCCGCCACCATGGACACGACCGACGGCGCAACGCTCATGAAGCCGCCGCCAAAGGACCCCAACAAGGCGCCCATCGAGAATGTCCTCGAGGTGACGGAGATGGCCCTGCTGGGCCCGGTACGTTTCATCAACCGCCGACACGAGCATCGATAGGATGACTCGCTCGCTGACCAAGGCCTGCTGCGCAGGACATCTTCACCAACACGCGGCCGCAGTGGCACCCGCCCGGGGCGCGCGGCATCTACGGCGGCTCCGTCATCGCGCAGTGCCTCGCGTCGGCGCAGAAGACGGTGCCGGACCACTTCCTGGTGCACTCGTGCCACTGCTACTTCCTGCTGGCGGGGTCGGCCGACGTGCCGATCCTGTTCCACGTCGAGCGGGTGCGCGACGGGCGGTCGTTTGCGACGCGCACCGTGCAGGCGCGGCAGCGCGGGCGCTGCATCTTCACGACGACGGTGAGCTTCACGCGCGAGGGCTCGGGCGGCGACAACCAGGTGCGCCACGCGGTGCCGCTGCCCGAGGGCGCGGGCCCGGCGCCGGCCGACGACTGGGACGGCGAGCCCGAGTACGCGCGGACGGGGCCCTTCCAGAGCCGCAAGATCGAGGTGCTGCGGGCGCGCGACCCGACGGCGCGGCCCGACGAGCGCAAGGCGCGGCAGTGGATTCGGTCGCGGGGCGCCATCTCGGCCGAGGGCGGCCACCAGGCGCACCTCGAGGCGCTGGCCTACATGTCGGACAGCTACTTCATCGGCACCGTCACGCGCGTCCACCGCCTGTGGCGCTTCCCCTTCCCGCCCGAGGAGGTGGCGACCCTGCCGGCCGACGTGCGCCGCCAGGTCGAGCTGCTGAGCGAGTTTGAGGGCATGGGCTCGCGCGTCGAGGACTGGGTCGGCCGCCCGTCCATCGGCATGATTGTCAGCCTCGACCACAGCATCTACTTCCACGAGCCCCTGCGCGTCCGCGCCGACGAGTGGATGTTCACCGAGATGGAGAGCCCCTGGTCCGGCGACGGCCGCGGCGTCGTCCTGCAGCGCATCTTTGCCAAGGACGGCACCCTGCTGGCGACGTGCGTGCAAGAGGTGCGTTGAAGCTGTTCTCTGTTCTCTGTTCTCCCCCCTCTGTTCTCCCCCCTCCCCGTGCTGTGCCGGTGTGCTGGCGTGCTGACGCGGAGACTACCATCAACAGGGCGTCGTCAGGCTGAAGCAGGACGGCAGCGAAAAGGCCGGCAAGTTATAAATGGGGGCCGGTGATATCTACGTGCCCACCACACGGCATATAGAGCGAGAGATACGGAGAGACAGAGAGAGAGAGAGAGCGTGTGTGCATGCCTGTATGCCTTTGAATCAGCCCCCCCTTGCCCCCCCCATGTCGTTACAGAGCCGCCGCGCAGCTGCGCGTGCGCACCGTTGCATAGCTTTCCATTGTATTGTACCCTTACCCCCCCCGCCCCGTCTAGACCTAGATCCATGGTGCCTCCTCAATACACTCTTGCAGCTGCGCCCGGCCGGGCTGCGTTGACAGCTGCCCAACAGTCGCGCGTCTGATCAGAATCGTCACTACGTGGCACAAGAGCTTCATGCTTTTGAATTTTCCTCTTCTTCTTCAACTCGGCTCGACTTCCGGCCAGCGGGCTACTTTCATCACTTCTGACTCTCGTCTTATTTCACGGCGTCACTTCTGGGCATCAACTTGTTGGCCATTTCATCAACTCTTGCAACTTGTCATCCCTTTCCGCATTTCAACACTTTTTCATCGAGTCTGCCCGACATAACCCATCCATCCTGAGACTCGCAGGCTCGTCTCAGCTTCCGTGTCCCTCTGCCTCACGCAAACCCCTTGGCCACGAGATACCAACAACCCAGTCTATCTGCTCTGTCCCGCCGCAAGACGTCAAGCTTTCGAGTATGCGTTCGAGCATCGAGTCCCCTGTACCATCTCCGCGTCATCATGATACTCACCGTTCCGTGCCTGCAGCACCTGCCTCCGGCCCCGCCCGTCTCGTCGGAGCCGGCAGCATGTGCATCGACAACCGGGACCTCTACTCGGCGTGCGGCCACTGCCAATCCAGCCCCTGCGGCATCGATCGCTGCAGCAGCAGCGGTGGCCGTAGTCGCGGCGGCGGAGGATACATCCCCTGCCGCCAGTGGCGCACCTACATCACCATCTACCCGGGCTGGTGCAAGGTGTGCCGCCCGCTGCTGCAGCGGAGGCACGGCGCCGACGTGCGGACTAGGACGCAGAACGTCGAGTTCATCGCCCAGTACTGGACGAGGCACGCCGCGAACCGCTTCCACAATGCCCAAGCCCGCCGCACAGCCTTCCACGCGAGGTCGGCCGCGTATCGCCAGCGGGAGCTGCAGCGGCGTAACGAGACTCGCGCGGGTCGTCATCGCCCGTGGAGAGCGCAGGCAGCCGAAGCCGCCGCCCCTCCAGTGCCTGCGACCGCGACCAGGGGCGTCATGTTCTCATCGGGCCCCTCGGGGGGCCAGCTCAACCAGCAGCTGTCGACGACGACCAACTTGCCTCGCGGGCCGTCCGACTCCTTCGGCGACTCCAACTCAACCTACTGGTGCGGCGTGCTGGGGCGCGTCATGACGCGCTTCTATCCCGAGGCCGTCCTCGTCGGTGACATCCTGTGGCCCAACAACCCGTGGAGCCCGGCCGACAACGAGGCCGCGGGCGAAGTCTCGAGACGGATGAGCGAAATTGCGACCATGGCGCAGGCGCGCACGTTGCACTGGGCGGCTAGCCCCTGAACCGCGACCTCGACTACTGCTCTGGAGCAGCGTGTACGCTTCGACATGGGAGGGGAATGGGCCTTTTGGCGTGAATCAGGGAGAGTTACAGAGAGAGAAAGTGAGAGTGAGAGCCAGTGTGGTGGTTGTGAACTGGTTGTTCTTTGAGCCGGAGCCGAGCTATACTAAAGTTGCTATGATACCCAGAGACGAGGAAGCTGTGGTTGAAGTGGACGTGATGGGATGGATTCGGGGCCCGGGAATTGCTTGTTGCCGCTGCGGCATAGAGTGTCGTGCAAGTGTCGTTTCGCACAGAGAGTCGGAGGCACTGATGCTTAGAGCAACTCCAAGAGTACACAACTCTCGGAGAGTATAATGCCGTGATTTGGCCACCGCCAAGGCGTCAGTATAAAAGCAGCCGACGTCTCATAGTCTCATAAACGTTGTTTCCTTGCAAGCTCCCTTGCCTTGGAATTTCAAGTGCAGCATATCGCGAGTATTCAACGATGAAAAAGAGCTTCCATTGATCTTGCCAGCCAGCGACAACATGTGCTTCGAGACGACGCTCCTCTACACCGTCTGTCTGCACCACGGCGCGGCGACCCGCACCGACGGCTGCGCGCTCGGCGGCAGGTGCACGCCGCGGCGGCGGCGCACCGAGCTGACCATCGGGTGGTGCCCCAAGTGCGCCAAGTCGCTATCGGGGCTCTTCCCACAGTCGGGGGACCTGGGCTCGCCGTCGGCGATCCGGCGCTTCTGGCTGTGGGTGAGCCGGCAGTCGCCGCCGCCGAACCTCGCGACGGCGCCCGTCAAGGAGTACATGGTCAGCAAGGTGGCGGCGTCGGAGCTCAACGGGGCGACGGTCGCGACGGCCGACGAGGAGTGGGAGGCGTGGATGCTCAACAAGGTGCGCGGCGAGGGCGCGCATGTCCTGAAGCTGCGCAAGCGGGAGTGGGAGGACCGCGGCTGGGAGGGCGTGCGCAAGGATGTGGTGAAGCAGGCGCAGAAGGAGACGCTTGAGTGGGCGGAGGGGTATCTGTTGATATAGTAGCATCGTCGGCGATATAATCTGCAGTGTGTTTATATAATACCCTACTCTCTAGTTTCTAAGTGACTATGCGTGATGTCGGTGTAAGACGGATGTAGATGCCCGGCCAACTGCCAACGGGCGAGAGAGACGTTTCTGTCTGTTCGCACTATGAGAGGCCCAAAGCCAATTCCACGCTATGTTTTTTTCTCGTTTTAGCTCTCCCTGGTGTCGGTCCTGCCGTGGTCACGTTCAGGCCAGGCCGGGAGCGGAGCGAGACTGGGGGCTGCATAGCCAGCACAGCAGGAGGCGCGGCACCCTGGTTAGGGGTCGCAACGCTTCCGGGTGTCATCATGGCTGTACGGATTGGTGGTCTAGCTGTTGTGCCTCGGTGGAGTGACTTGTAACGTGGTAGACGAGTCTCGTGACGAAGGTGCTCTGGAGCGAGCAAGCGAGGGCCGGATACCAAGATCGAATGAGATGATACTGTTGGGAATCGTTCAACTGCCCCTTGCTTCGCCCTTTTTCCAAACCAAACCCATGCAGGCTTCCATGGTACAGCAAGTACGGTACACGAGCGTCACCGCAGTGGTCATTGCGCCCCCCGTGTGTTCTCCGCCCGGTTCACGTTCGAGTCTGAGGGTCTTGCCGCTGACGACTACACCACACCACAACTTACATACTACAGTACAAGCCAGGTAGGTTAGCATCAACGGCCCCAAGTCGTGGCAAGAGCGGGCGCTATGACGCGGCACGGCCCCCGGAGGCGTCGATGCGCCCAGCAGAAGCGCCGCGTGTACAGACGCAAACTGCGCACGCGGCTGGGGCGGCGCCTCACAATGGCCGGTGGGACGGTGGACGGTGGACGGTGGACGGTGCGGGATGCGAGGCAGCCGCCGCAGGGGTCGACGACGACAGTCTGCGACGCCGCCTGAAGAAAAGGATCGACGGCCTGGTACATAAGGTAGTTAGGTACTGTAGCCCGAACTGAGCAGTGAGAACCGAGAAGAGGGAGATGGGATGTGCTGCTTGTTGGGCGGTGCAAAGTAAGTTGCAGTCTCGCCCAGCTTGGCATTGCTTGCCACCGTTGGGTATACAGTACGGTACCGATGTCGTGCGAAGTATGAATGGGTGTTGTCTGGACGTGAGGTGACTGGACTGGCTGGCAGCTGGAGGTTTGTCCCGTCGTTGGTCATGTTGCACGGTGACCACGTCGAGCGTGTGTTTGCTACCGACGTCGTACCTAAGGTAGGTACCTAATGGCGCAAGGCTTGGGCCAGCAGCCGTGCTGCCACACAGGGAGTCGAGGGCTTGCGAGGACACGAGGGTGTCCTGTCAAAGTCGGGCAATTGACAGCGCAGGGCCCGTGGATGTCTCAGGACGCTGAGGTGTTCGCTCTGCCAGCACAGGTGTCACTGGACGACCCGGCGGCCACCAGAGGTGGTATAGGTGGGCAACCCTGGCGTGCTCCAGGTGTCACGTAAGGTACTGAGCCACAGGGGGTTTGGCGTTAAGCCCGCCTGTAGGTAGATACCTGGGGGGACGGAGCCGCGCTGTAAGTTATCTTACCACGCCTGGCACCTCAGGTTCCAGCACTGGGTGGAGTGCTCCCCCTGGAGTCGGGTGGTTCCCCCACAACACTGCGCTGGAAGTCGCCATAGGCATGCAAACACCCAAAATCCTTCGACACACAAGCCAGGGCAAACATCCGTCATCCCATCCATCCCAACATCGCCCGCTGCAGCGATCCACTTTTTTTTTTCTCCCTTTCTCGTCGCTTGCTCACTCGTTCGTGAAGCGAACCGCGGACCCGGCATCGCAGGCCGCGAGTCTTGGCGCGCGACTCCTGCCCACTCTCGCGCCATGACCAGACTCTGCTCTGCTTCTGTCTCTCTCTCTCTCTTTTACTGTTGTCAATTAATATCCATCCCCATGCGCGTGGGTCGGGTTCCTTGCATTGCGCGGCGCGTCATTTTCCCTTGTGACTTTTACTTTGGTCAGTTTCAACTACTACGGGAGTGAGTACTCGTGGTCCGATCAATATTGTAATAATCATAATACGTGCGAGACTTTGTACGACAACGACGACGCGCGCGACGGCCGCACTCGACGCCTGTGTGCAAAGTAACCACGACAGCACGCGACACACTGTAATACCACGGAAGTCCTCGTCGTCGCGCAGCATCCCCAACCGACGAGTCGCGACATCGACGCCCTCCCTTCCTCGCCCTCGTCCTCCGCGAGCCTTTGCCCTCTCACCCGCGTGCTGCTCGCTTGCCATGCCGTCGCCGTCCTCGGTCCATGCCATTGCCCTCCTGGGCCTGGGTCTGAGCCTCCTCGCCTCGACGGCGTCCGCCGCCGGCGGCACCGTCGCCGTGCCCGTCGTCCGCCGCGCCCACGACGACGACGACGACCAGAACAGGCCTGCCCCGTTGCCGTTGCTCGCCCGCCGCGGCGACGGCGCCTCCACCACCCCCCTTGGCCTCGACGCCCTCAACAACATCACCGGCGGCGGCTACTACGCCGACTTCGACGTCGGCACCCCGCCGCAGAAGCTCGCCTTCCTGCTCGACACGGGCAGCAGCGACACCTGGGTCAACTCGGTCAGGGCCGACCTCTGCAACGACAGGGACCGGCAGAGCCAGCAGCAGCTGTGGTGTCAGACTCCATGTGCGTCTTCCCATCATCCCCCTCCTCATTGTCATTCATTTCATTACATCTCCCCCCGCGTAGACGTCGTCTCTCTTCGTTGCCTTTCACCCTCGCTAACACCTGTCGGGCCAGTCAACCCCAATGCCAGCTCCTCATTCACCACCGTCGCCAGGGGCGGCTTCAACATCACCTATCTCGACCGCCGCAACATCCAGGGCGACTACTTCAAGGACACCCTCGCCGTCCACGGCAAGCAGGTCAAGAACCAGCAGCTCGGCCTCGCCCTGCGCACCGTCCGCCCTACGGGCATCCTCGGCCTCGGCTACAGCGCCGCCGTCGCCACCAACATGACGTACCCCACCGTCGTCGACAACATGGTATCGCAGGGCCTCATCGACGCCGCCGTCTTTAGCCTGTACCTGGTGAGCTCACTTACACACACACTTACACACACACGCCGAGCCTCAGCTACTTAACCCCCCTTCCCCCTCTCCCCCCATATTGCTACTCATGTCAGGTCCTAGCGCTTGTGCTGACAAGCAGCCGCCGTGCAGAACGACGCCGACGCCAAGTCCGGCACCATCCTCTTTGGCGGCGTCGACACGCAAAAATACTACGGCAGCCTCGCCACCCTGCCGCTCGCCAGGGGCCACAACGCCTCGGAGCCCTCGCCCTACTACGCCGTTACCCTCAGGGGCCTCGCCGTCGACGGCGTCGCCCTCGAGGATCTGCAGGGCGCCACCGCCATCCTCGACTCGGGCTCCTCGCTCACCCTCCTGCCCGCGCGCCAGGCCAAGGCCCTCCACGACAAGTTCGGCGTCGTCAGCCTCGAGCAGCTGCCCGTCCCGCTCGTCGACTGCGCCTACCGCGGCGACAAGGGCAAGGCCACGCGCTTCCGCTTCAAGTTCGACAACAAGACCATCGGCGTGCCCATGGACGAGATGGTCCTCGACTACTTCCCCGCCGACGCCCAGAAGATCCTCATGGGCGACGCCCTCAAGTCCCTCTTCGGCACCTGGAAGTCGGTCTGCGTCTTCGGCGTCGCCTCGGCCCTCGACTACGGCGTCAGGTCGGACGCCTGGGCCCTCCTCGGCGACCCCTTCCTCCGCTCCGCCTACGTCGTCTACGACATGGCCAACCGCCAGGTCGGCCTCGCCCAGGCCAACGTCAACTCGGACAAGTCCAACGTCGTCGCGGTCAAGAAGGGCGCCACCGCCCTCCCCGACGTGGCTGGCGTGGCGGAGCCCTCCGCCGCCGCCCAGCTCGCCCCTTCTTCGTACGGCGTCTCCGCTGCGGCGCTCCTCATGGCCGTCGCCGCCGTTCTGACGACCCTGTAATGACTGTACCACGTACTCGAATGGTATTGCAGAGAGAGAGAGGAACCGAAACGCGCACATGGGATGGAGGCGCCACGGTTCAATGACACGAGATAATTACCCTGGATATGGCTGCGAGGCCGTCACGATACCCTCACTACGGGAGCAAGCATTGTACATTCATAGAGGCATTGAATAGAAGTCTCGGGCATTTTTTTCCCTTCATGACTACAAGCTCGCGTCCGTGCATGCTGTCTCGCAAGAGAAAGTTCATCCGGCGTAAAAACCTGCTCGTCAGGAGCGAACACCAAGCCAACACAAATCAGCCGCCTCAACGCCGCGTTGCGTGTCCAGGGCCTTCTCCCCAGATCCCTTGAACCGTTTGCCCGATAACCCGTTGTTGTACACAGAACATACACATACCCAGTCCCCCCATGTTGGCTAGCGATGGAAATATGCAGGAACCACCACGGTCGGTCGATGGTTGCTGCTTCACTCCATCTGCTTGTATCGCTCTCGGGCCCGGTCCTGCGCCGCGGACACGTAGCTCGCGTAGCTGTCCTTGGTCCGGCCCTCGGCCACCTCCTGCGCGTCGCCGAGCTTGCCACCCTCGGCGCCGAGGCCGACACCCTCCTTGTAGGCGCTGGCGGTCAGTGCCTCCGTAAGGCCGTCGCCTGTCGCGCCCAGGCCCTCGCCCTTGGACCAGCCCATCTTGGCCAGCATGCCGGCGCCCTTGGACTCGACGGGCTTCTTGACCTCTTCCTTGACTGACTGGGCGGCCGTGTCCTTGGACTTGTTGTTCGTCTTGGTGGATGGCTTGTCGGGTTGGCTGAAGGCCTCGCGACGCTCCTTGGCGCGATCGCGGTACTGCGTGCCTTCCTGCTGCTGAAGTCTCTTGTCCCGGGCAGCGATACGCGGGAGCGCAGCCTTGACCTTGGCCTCGTCCTCTATGGCCCGCTTGTGGTTGCCCGACTTTTCGTGAACGTTGACTTCATCGACTGACTTATAGCGCATCATGCAAATCAGGCACACGAGCCGATCGCGGTCCACATACGACACTTCCTGCTCCTGGGCGGGTGCAGGGTCAGACGAGACCTGGTCTTCGGCCGGGAGAGGCTGTGGCTTGATCGTGCCGCTAGCCTTGGTACTGGACATCGAAAACTTGAAGGGGGCTGCGCGGGCCAAGCCTTCTGCGGCCCCCTGGGCTGCTCCGTTCTCGGGTCGAACGCCTCGAATTTCGTTGTGACGATCCTGCCAAAACTGCATCTGGGGTGTCATGGCGTGAGTCGACTTCTTGGGTGCAGACTCCACGAGTCCGCTCTCGGGCGCCTTGCGCTTCTTGGCCTTCGACGCGTCGGCCTTTTCCTCCACGACAGCCTTGGAGGTGCCTTCGTCAGGCGACTTTTCCGCTACAAGCTGGGCACTGGCGTAGAGGTCAAAGTCGCGATATCGAATGCGCACGTCGGGGTTGAATAGAGGCCTGAAGGAAATGAAGTCGGTTTCGAGCGTCTGCGCACGTTCCTCTGGCACAAACACTCCCATGTGAATCATGGCGATCGTGACAACGTTGCCGGCAATTTCGAAAGAGCGCGTCATGTGAAACTTCTTCAGCGCCGCGGCCGTGTCGGCCGGAGTCCAGAATTCGGCAAAGCCGTATCGAAGGTTGGTGCGCGTGGCAATGTCGCGCATCAGGAAGACGCGGTGGAGGGAACCGGGTCGAGCACCAAATCCAGCTCCGTCGACCGAGGGCGCGGTGGACTTGAGCTTCGGGGCCTCGCCCTTTGGCTTCTCGACCTTGACAAGCTCGAGACGCTTCATCTCGTTGGCGAGCTTCTCCTCATCGAACTGAGGAGGCAGCGGAAAAACCACGAGGAACTGCATGTTTTTGTCAACGCTTCGCGCAACATCAGCGGCGCCGGTTCGTCCTTCCCAAAGGGAGACACCTTGGTGATATATGTAAGCCATGCTTCACGGATTGCGGGCTTCCGATGGATGGGTGAGTGTACCTGGCAGAACGAAGCCGCATTCCCTGCACTGCCTTCGTGAGGCAAAGTTGCGAAAGCTGCACTGGTGAGAGTTTCAGCACCTCGCAACGGGGCGGGAGGTGGACAGAAGTCTTACCTGCTGGCAGACCCAGTCACCGCCGGCGACAGGTGGCGGCGGGCCGCTCCCCTGTTCAAGGTCGCCCTGGCTACGCGCAAAGTGCAAGTGGAGCTCGACCTTGCCGTCTGGTACTTCATCAGTCGAGTGAGGCAAGGTGACCAGGAGACTTGGGAAGTGCTCTTTGACGAAGACTACAGCGTCGTCCACGGCATGAAACTGCACGAAAGCGCGACAGTAGCCTGGGAAAGAGCAGTTAGCATTGCGTGGCATGTCATTGTTGGATGCATTGTAGGTTTTGTGTGCTACCTTTGGAAGTGACAACGCGCACGTCTACAGGGGGGTAGTCGGCGGCAACGGAGCTCTCGAGGAGGCCCTCGCGAAGCTATGCACTGTAAGCATCCGATTGCAGTTGGGAGCGCCGCAGCACATACAGCAGCGGATGAGATGCCAGGGGGCAGCCCCTCAAGCTTGAGCGTATCTGTCGGCCTGCCGGCGGCTCGTACTCTGCTATGGGATCGGCTCCGGACGTAGCGGCCGCGTGACGTGTCGTCACGGCGATTGTGGTAGTCGTCCCGCCGCGAGTAATCGCCATCGTGATACCGGCCACGCGATCGACGGCGGCCTCTATCGTCGATATCTTCGTCGTCGTCGCCGCGACCATCGCCGTTGTCGTCGTACATGCCGCGATACCCTCTTTCCTCCCAGTCACGTCTCGAGCGGCGCGGATCGGCGTCCCTCCTCGCGTGGAGCTCGTCGTCCCGGTGGCGGCGCCGCTCTTCATCATGATCTCCTTGACGGTGCTGACGGGCCTGTGCTTCCCGTTGGTCGTGATAGTCGCGGCCTGGAGGAGACCGGGGGTGGTCTCTCCGATCCGTTGGCAAGTTAGCTCTCAAGCTCCAAACGTGGTCCGGGAAAACTAAGTTTCGTCTGGATGTCTCTCTGGACTCCCACACCAGGCGCGGGCCAAGCGTTTACCCTGCCGAAATCCGAATCGGTCGTGTCGATGGGGGTGGTGGTCGAGAGAGCCGCCTCGGGAAGGGTCGTCGTCATCTCTCCCTCTGTTGGGGGAGCTGCTGCGGCTGTGGTCGCGCATCGCGGCGGACGCGTTGCGGGTTGTGCGTGCAAGATGCAAGGCGATGCAAGGACGCAGTCGCAGGCATGCAGTTGAGAGAGTCGACTTGCCTCACCTCGGAGGTGCGGCGCTGCGTCGTCGATTCGCAGTGGCGGTGATGCTGCTACTGTTGATGCTGAAGGTTGATGCTGATGCTGGTGCGTGCGTGTTCCACGATTGCGAGGCGAGGAACGAAAAGCCGATTGCGGGCGGTGTGGCTAAGGTAGAGCTTTGGCCGCCATCAGTGGACCCTGGGAGGGACCTCTAGGGCGCCTCAGCGCAATCTTACCCACCTGGGCACCTCAAGCTCCTGTCACTACCTGAGGTAGATTGGACGCTGAGGTGCCGTTAACAGGTGCCGTCGGATGCACCGCCCCGGTGGCCATTGTTAGCTGGGTCCATGGGCACTTCATACCTGGCCCGATGGCGGGGGAGGTATCTGCCTATCTACAAGTTCAGGTCGGCGCCATGCCCTGGGGCCCCAGCACCTCACGTTTGCGCGCCCAGCGATGCCTATCGCTTGTTTCATCGTGCATCTCTCGTTACGAATATGATGCATATGGCCACGAGTGCGCGCGGGGTAAGGTAGAAGGAGGCCATGTCTCGCGGGAGACACCTAGACACACCGACAGACGCTCGTGGTGCGAAGTATATATGTGAGCAGATGGCCCGATCCTGCGCGCCTCACCCACACCTCTTCTCGGCCAACCATGTTGGCTGACAAGTTGACAACCTCATGGACTCTGGCTCGCTGTCGTCATGCGACACCGGGCTCTCATCCTCGTGTCTTTTCTGGCCTGTTGCTCAACTACATTAGCCTGGAACCCATTTAGGTCCTGGCGGCTCTCAAGAACCCGTCCCGGGACACCTGAGTGCCTTGGCCCAGGATGCACCTTGTGCCCCAACTGCACACATGTCGGTTTCGGCGTAAGTGTCACTCCACCGTCACAGACAGAAGGGCTCTCAAGTTTGACATTGGTGCTTTTTCGTTCGCTCCTTCTAGAAGTGCGTTCACCATACCGGCTTATGCTGGATTTCGGTCATAGAGGAAGACAAGCCAGACTGGAGATGGTCGTGGCAGCCGCCACTGGAAACAAGAGTAGCGAAAAACAATCCGTGCAACTGGGGATCTTTGGTATGTCCAGCTGCCCTTGCCGCCTTCACATCCGTGGCCCACACTGACAGCCAGGCAAATGCGGCAGTGCAAACAGGATGACAGCAGGTGCGAGATATACTACGATGCAGATGTAAACGACCACATGGCTCGCTGCTCAATGTGAGCCCGGATCTTTTAGATGATATATGTTGCAGGCCACGGCCGGCGAATAGCGCATCCCTTCGCATGTAGCAGATTAGTACAAGAATTAGAGATGTGTATATGATTCGATTCGTGGCCGGGTTACCTGTGTTTACTCTCTGGTTCATTGTCGAGCGAACGGCCTTGTTTCTTCCCGCGCCCCTCTTACACGTGCGCGTGCCCGATTCGCAGAGGAGCACCCAGCATGAGCAGCGATTCCGGAACTTGCTGCGGGCGACACACATCATTATCATCGAACACGTGGGCTGCTTTCAATCCAATGCGGCACCCGAAATGTCCGCGACCGCTGTGGCTGGTATGTTGTGCATCCCGCCGGACCATCCCCCACATCACAGGGGCCGTGATCACATGGCGTCGACACAGACGTGGGCACGGGGCAGCCGACTGAGGACCGGTGGAAACGCAAAGTCATGAAAATACATTGCCCGTAGCGCCCGAAGGAAGAGCAGAAAGTGAAACTATGGTGGTAACTTGGGGGGGGGGGGGGGGGGGGGGGGGGGCGAGGCAGAGTCCAAGGCATTGTGGCCAACCTGCCTTTCCTAGGTCAAAGGTTGGGTCCGTCCGGCGGCGACGAAAATGTGTCTGGGTGGCGCTCGATTCGGTCTCGTCAACAGAATCGCAAGGCGCACGCATTCCTCAAGATAATGGATATGGCTTTTTAAGGCAGGGTGAACCAGGTCGAGGCATAGACCAATGATTGCAGCGCCCCATTGTCGAAGACTATGTTTTGTGGCAGAGAGTTGGGCAAATTATCCTCACGGTCAAACGCTGTTGTGTTGGAACTACCGAGCCGAGCTCGACAATTAGTTATCCATCGCCTGATGCTAAGTTACTACGAAGCATGTGCTGTGTGCTTGCCAGGCAAATCAATAAGCGACTTCAGTTGCGCAATTGGCGACTCGCTTCTATCTTTCGAACCAAGCAAGCGCTTCTTAAGGGAAGAAGATACATGTACATGCTTGAGATCAGCGTCTTTGCTGTTTACGAGCTCGTGTGTAGAAACAACTCGGTATGGAGCAGCCTATAGGCGTTTAACTACACCATGTGGCCGTTTTGAGCAACATGAACCCGCCTGTCCTATGCGGGACAGACTTGTGGGCACACACGGCTAGGCCCGAATCACGGCAACCGCAGCGCATTGCCCACCACCGGAGCTCTCCGCCACCATGACATCTTAGCGACGAGTCGGCTGGGGCCCTCAACCTCCGTCAACTTCCCACCAGCAAATGCACGACCCGCGCAGCACCCGTCCATCATGGACAACGCCGCGCAAGACGACGAGACATGGGAGCTCTCCGCGGACGGCTGCCACGTCTGGCTGACGCGCGACCATCTCGACGCCGTGCAGACCATGAACCGCGTCCGCAGCCCCAAGGCCGGCGCCATTGTCCTCTTTGCAGGTGAGTAGAGGGTCCTCGCTCGACCTCTCCGGCCCTTTCCCGCCCCCTCTTCCCTCGTCCCTCAAAGAAGGATACAAAGGGCAACACACACACACAAGGGAAAAAAAAACAAAATGTTCCCCCGTTCGTCTCGCTCACAACGCACGCGCGCCGCGCACGCCCCCCCCCAGGCACCACGCGCGACAGTTTCGCCGGCAAGCCCGTCAAGGAGCTCACCTACACGGCATACAACAAGCGCGCCCTGCGCACCATGCTCGCCATCTGCGTCGCCCTGCGCGACAAGCACGGGCTCAAGGGCGTCGCCATGGCGCACCGCCTCGGCACCGTGCCCATCGCCGAGGAGAGCATCCTCATCGCCGTCTCCGCCCCGCACAGGCAGGCCGCCTGGCGCGCCGGCGAGGAGGCCCTCGAGGAGTGCAAGGCCCGCGTCGAGGTCTGGAAGCGCGAGGAGTTTCACGGCGAGGAGGGCGTCTGGCGCGCCAACCGCGACGGCGCGAGGGGCGACAGGATCACCGAGTCATGATCATCGGCTGTGGTTCGTTTGTTCACTTGTTTGTTCACTTGTTTGTTCGTTTGTGTATACTCGTATCAATCAAGGCCAAATGCGCATCCGTCTCATGGCGTAACTAAGCCAAAAACTCCAGTTATGCCCCGTCCCGTCCGTTGTTTTCCCTCCCCGTCTCCTCTCCCCTCCCCGTCGTGACCCCGTGGTCGCCGGTCTCGGCCCTCCGCATATCTGACGCAGCAAAAAAGAAAACCATTGATCATGTCGCACGTAACTCGCAGAGGCCCTCCCCCCGTCCCTCACTTTTGGTAGACCGGGGGAGGCTCTTGGATAAACTCCATCGGACATCGGGGCGGGTGCGAACCCGAGCAACCGCCGAGCATCACTATCATAGCGTCAGCCGGACTGTTCAAACTTACCTCAGACCGACCCCGACAGGCGGCGCGCGCCATGACTTACCGATGTGGCCGCAGTATGCTTCCGTAAATGTGACATCCAAGCCGAGTCCCTGCACCTCGATCTCCTCCGTCAGGGCAGACGGATACACGACGATGCCGTACTCGGCGTGCAGTACCCTCCAAAACTCAAACGGCAGCCTGTCCAACGCAACACACACCGTTGTCAGTACAGTAACCCATCATGCCGGTATCGTAACTCGACCGATAATAGAGGGACTGGCTGGCCATACTTGTACTGTCCGTGCTTGACGCACGCGTGAATGAAGAGGCACACCGTCTCGAGGACCAGCCGGCCCTCGCGGATGGCCTGCTCCAGCTCCTCGCCCTCCCAGGCGTGCACACGCTTCAGTCGCTCCTTGGAGTAGAGCATGGCGATGGACCAGCCCTTGGCCATCTTGTCCATGTCGCGCTCGGGGAAGTCGGCCATGGTTGTGTCACTTGTGTGGGTGGTGCCGTCTGGCCCAGCGCCGCCACAGGCTGCTGACATGGGTTTTCTATTTGGGATTGTGTCGTGGTTCGAAGGAGTCGCGCAAAGGATACAGCTACACAGGCTGTTTCTCTCTTTCTTTCTTTCTTTCGAAGATTCGAAGCAAGAAAAGGCATAAAAAAAGAGAGCAGAGAAAAGAGAGACGAATCGCGCCGGAGTAAGTGTTCTCATAGCAGCCGTGTACCCTTGTGGTTGATGGAGACGACCGTGATGCGCTTCCTAACCATCAAGGTGTCTTATGGCGCCGTGGACGGTTTGGCATTGCAAATAGCCGCCGTCACCCCACCGATTGCGCGACCAACGTTCAAGACGTCACTTTCGTCGCATGCGGCTTGCTGCCCGTTTGTGTGGCGGCCGTCTCTTTACTGTCTTCAGGCACTGTTGGGTGGCTGCTCAACCAGACGGCAACCAAGCAAGCTCTATCATCGTCCAAGGCGCAGCTGTAGGCACATAGTTCCATTTCTTGCTTTATCATTCAATTAAGCTAATTGGAAATGCTGCAACAAGGCATGGTATCAGAAAACAAAATAAACAAAAACAAGAGAACACCGCCCGCTCATCGCCGTTGGCTGGTCGTTCATCATCAGGCCGTATGTACAGTTGCAGCGCCGAGCTCGCGAGTCTACTATTTCCCCTCCGTCAACCCAAACCCCGCTACAGGGCGTAATTCTCCGTGTGGAGGAAAATCTCCTCCAGCTCGTCGTCGCCCCAAATTTCTGCTTGAAGCCTTGCCACCGTGTTTGCAACGCCTACACGCATCGCCGGCGGCCCGCACACAAACACGGCAGTCCGCCGGCCCAGAATACCGCGCCCATCGGTGCCGCCCGTCGCCCACTCCTTGAGCATGTGCCCCAACTGCGGGCGTCCGTACTCGATGGTCCAGCCACCGTCCATTTGCAGCGGGATCGGGAAGGCGGACCGCATCAGGTTCTTTTGGAACTCTGTCGGTGTCTCGGGGAACCCGAAGTCGAATCCGGCTGGGGGGCCGAGAGTCGAAACTGGTCTTTGTGTCGCTGATGCGGGGACGTTTGACCGCCGCAGGTGCGCAAGCTCGGGGGCGCGAACCGGGTACGTCTCGTCGTCTTGGGCGTACTCGTCGGGCAGCTTCCTGGGTGACGCGGGTGCGTAGTTGAAGTGCGGCTGTTCCTTGTTGACCTGAGGGAAGTGAAACTCTGATTCGTTGCTGCCCTCGGCCTGCTTCTTATCCTCCGGGTAGCCGTTCGGCCCAAGTCGCAGCGCGTCCTCGGCAACCGAATGATTTCTCTGAGGCGGGTGGTGGTGCGGCTGGAGATACTTCTGATGTGGGAGCGCCGTGATGCGATCCTCGTCTTCTGCGCGCAGTTCGCGCTCGCGGTCGGGGTCACCCTGCGCCTCGGCCTGGATGAGAGCAGAATTTCGCTTGGATGCAATGCCGGCGACAAAGCCATCGAGCTTGTCGTGAAGCATATGATTAAGCGCCCTCGAATTCTGGCCATTGATAGGGGCAGTCATTTCGGCGCCCGGGCGATGCCGCACGGCCGATGTCAGGAAGAACTTGCAAGTGACGCTTTCTGGAGGCGCTGATTCCTGGCAGATGCGCATCTCTTCTTTGAACCAATCCAGCGCCTCGAATCTCTTGACGGCCCAGACGACCACCACCTTGCGGGTGATTGCCTTGCCGTCTCGCATGCGCTTGATGAGGTTCAGCAGCTGCGACATCAGCGAGGTGATGCCGCTTCCGCCTGCGATCAGGATGCAAGTATCAAACGCCGCGAGCTCGCGGCGCATGCCGCCGTACGGGCCGTCCAGAAATGCTCGATAGGTGTGGAACGGTCCCTTGGCAAGAGCCGTCTCCAACACCTTTTTGGTAAAGCCACGGTAGGGCTTGAACACAAGGACGCAGTCGCGGTAACTCTCGCCGTACTCGGATGGAAAATCCTCGCTGCAAAGGGAAGAGATGGTGAAGGGATGATTGTCGAGCAGTGAGATGCCCGGCATCCGCAGGTAGACGTACTGCCCTGGCTTCCAACGCATCTGTGTCGGGATGGTGATCTTGATGGCGTTTTCCGACATGAGCGTGATGGCTGCCTCATCGCCAACCATGAACGCCAAGCGCCACGGCTTGGTCCAGTTGAGCTTGAAAAATCGCATGAAGTAGCAGATCGCCCATATGCCGATCGTTGCATACAGGTAGCTCCACGACATGAGGTAGTTCTTGGTGTGCCAGAACAACATACCAACGTAGACGATGCCGGCGGGAATATGCAGAATGACAAACAGCTCGTACGCCATTCTTCGTATGAACGGCAGCGAGGCAACGCAGAGCCACATCAAAGGTACAATGCAAGCAATGCCTGTGCCATAAATCATGCCGCTGCCATCTGGAAAGAGCTGGTTGAAAACCGCCATGCCGCCATCCTCCCACACCGGCTGGAGGTAAAAGGGGACCATGTGGACGAGTGAGAGGAAGAGGCACAGGTAGCCAAGCCATCGGTGGAACACGTTGAGTCGTTCCGGACCAATGCCAATCAACATCGTCAACATGTTAGCCTTCATGCTTGTCGCAATGATCCAAGGCGTCATAGCCACCGCTATCATGCCAGAGCGAATGGCCACAGGCGGCGACCCGAAGCGAATGCTTTGCCAAAAAAGAGGCTGCTGCAGAAAGCAGTACAAGGCGACGAAGACGATGGCGATGAAGGCGCACATGAGCACGGCAAGCGAGGAAAAGGTGAACCGGTGCTTGCCAATGACAATATCGGGGATCGGGCGATAGAATAGCCACCGGAAGAGGGCCAGCGTGTCGTTGACGATGCCCACGGACGAGAAGTGCGCCTTTGGTCGGAACTGCTTGTATCCCAGGCCGTCACCCTCGGGGAAGAACTGCCCTGCCTGTCCCGAGTGCAGTGCCATCGCATAGTCGGCGTCCATGCTGTACATGTTTCGATAATGCTCTTCCACTTCTTGTTTGTAGATTGCCTGGCGAATTTTGTCCTGCCAATAGTGCCAGACGCGCACAATGATGACGCATGCCATCATGCCAAGGGCAAAGTATGTCCAGCCTAGAGCATACTTGCCAGACTGCGACCACGGGTCGACGACATTGGCTTGGACGAGGCCTGGGGGGCTCGTCGCTGTGAGCGGGATGTTGATGCGTTTGATCAGCTTCGACACGGTCTTGGTAGCATCGACCGCCACGGCCCGGATCGCCGGTTGCAAGTTGGGAGCCATGTCGTCCAGCGACTACAGCCCGGTTCTCGGTGGAGGTCAAGGTTGCGACGTATCGCGGTTGATCGTCGCTTAGGATGACATGAGTGGGTGAGCGTTGCAAGATGCGTCTGAGCTATAGGATATCGGCGCGATGGTCGGGGCAAATTCGATGACGCGAGCAGCTGTGTGCGACGTCGACTAGTTGAGCGGTAGAGACGGGATGTTCCCAGCTACGTTTCGGCGAGAGATGCCTGATCCCTCGACTCAGCAACGCGGACGGAAACTGGTGGCAGCAGACACAGCCAAGTCGCACATCGACCCGGCAGCACGAGAAGGAGAGGTATTGATGGGACACGAGGGACGAAAGTCACGGCGGTGGGGTTCGGATGGCGGCAGCGCGGGGATATAAAGCCCGGCAGGCTGATGTGACGGTCGACGCAGCCCGCGACAGGGGCGACAAGATAGTAGGCCTGCAAGATTGCTCGAAGGAGCCAATGTTGTCTCCGAAAGGGATAGATTCTTCCCGAGCGGGAATCCTCGGCGCATGGGCGACTTTGCGATGATGGGAATGAAAGGGCTCGAGGAGGGCTTCCGCGAGAGAATGTATGCGAACTCGGGAGGGCGGCAGACCTGGCCTTCAGATTGGCCGGGCCGCACGATGCGGCCGCAGGGCAGGGGAGGCACTGTCACACCGCGGAGAGAGGCAGGGACTGGGTGTGCTGGCCAAGCTGGCGTCGCGGGCGGCATGGTTGGTGTGGGTGACATGCAGCCCGACAGGGTCGTTGAGCGGAGGCCGAGACGCGAGCTTCTTGCGAAAACGTCGTCTGCGTGTGTCTCGGACCTGCTCGCTCTGTGGAATCAGCGATCAATCTGACCAAATGTGATCTGCACACGGGAGCTAGCGGGCCCCCAGAGACCAGGAAGAGCCAAGGCCCCAAGGGCCGTCTGGCATTCTCTGTGGCAAAGAGCCATCATCTCCGTGACGTCCACCTTGGTGTTGAAGCCACTAGGCGCCCGTTGTTGCCGCCGGGCTTGTTGCCATCAGGTGCGTGCGTGCGAGCTTGCCGTCGTGATTAATCCCCGAAATCAAGGCTAAATGCATGGGCGAGTGAATAAACGCCGGGACAGCCACCCCTCCAATATTGAAGGCACCGTGAGTCCGTGACCGACGATGTGATGACCTCGCTGGTGGCGGGCGACGAAAGAGGATGCGAGGTTGACCATTGGGGAAGCCGGGGACAGGGGACTGAGGGGAGCATCGCTCGCGGCGGGCGGGGGCCAGCTGCAGCGGCTCGGGGCCCGTTGGAGGTGGTTGCCGACCGTCTGCACGCTGCAGGTGCTGATTCGCGCGCGGAGGTGGCGGCCCGCGGGGGCTCCAGGGAGCTTGGGCGGGACGGGCGCTAAAGGGCGGCCGCTGATTCGCGCGGTGTTTGGTGATGTGGCTGCTGGGCAGGAAAGGTGCCCGCCGCCACAGGGACCCCAGTTGCCCAGCTGGCCTGTGAGGTGAGGGTCGGCCAGGCGGTACGGCGTTGCCCATGATGGAGTCCTCATACCTTGGGACTCGGCTCGCGACTGCTCTGTTGGAAACCTTCCATGCGACCAGGAACGGACACAGGGTGCCATTTGCTATATGTCCTGCAGCGGCATCCTTGAAGCCAACGCAGCGTCGCATTCGCGACGACTTCGGTTTCTGGCCCTGCGTTTGCATCGGTGTTGATCGGGACCGGCTCCGACCTCGACCGGGCCACCCTCATCCCACCGGGCCCAGATGTCCGACTAGGCATGTCACGCAGTACTTTATCTACCCTATAAGTTCTATGCACAGATAAGTCCCTTGCGACAATATTAGTTATGCTCATAGCGGAGCTGCGATCTTCTTCGTGACAGCTAGCACGATCGAACACTCAGTCGCGCGAAGGTTGCAATGATGGCCATGGCAGGAGGCAGGCAGGCAGGCAGCGTAGGCCGGGAAGCTCTATTACCGTGTTGACCGTGTTGACCACGAGACCTTCAATTGCTATGACAGCCCGGCGCCCGCGATGACCGCGATTCCCGCGATACGTTCAATCATGCACTGCAGACCGGCGGCGACGATATGAACGCCATCCCATGCATTTGCTCTGTGGCGGAGCATCATCCTATCTCGGCCATTGACGCGAAAAGCCATAACACAAGGCTCGCTCGACTAGATGCCTGAAGTGTTGAATGCAAGTTGTGGGCCATTCACGGATCCGGCGGAAGTGCAGTTCTCTTCCGAAAGACCGTGACACTCGCGACAAGCAGTATCAGTGTTGCGTCAATGCCGACAAGATGGTATGGATCGACTTGAAGTCGTGCTAAAGTCGTCCTGGCACAGCGACAAGTGAAGGCCCGCGTGGGACCTTGTTATGGCAGCTTGGTTTTGGTGCTCCAGCCTTGCGCGCCCCGCTGCGCTTCATTGGCTCCGTCGGCCCACAGAAACGAGGCTACGAAGTACACTCAAGTTTTCTTTCTGACAAGCACAACCCGCGACGACATCCGTCAACTCACTCAGCTCCTACCATTCCTCCCCCCGGGCCGACGCTTCGACTTCGCAGCGGGCAGTGAGCGTATTCCATCACCATGGCTTCCGGCGTCGGTCTCCCCCGCGCTACCTTTGCCAAGCTTTCTCCCCATCCCTACCTGCTGGCCAACCTCGAGCCGTCCAGCGACGACATCCCTCCGGCCAGAAGCAACGGCCGCGCCCCTCAAGAAGTCCGACCGCCGACAGTAAACCTCTCGAGCTTGTCGCATGCACACGGTAGCGCAGTGGTGCGCATGGGCGACACCACGGTCATTTGTGGCGTGCGCGGCGAGACGATCCTCACATCAAACATCCCCAACCACAGAGCGTCGAACACGGAGACGGAGCTTAGGGACTACGATCTCCTGGTACCGAATATCGAGCTTGCCACCGGCTCTGCGCCGCAATTTCTTCCGGGCGGGCCCCCAACAACACTGGCACAAACACTGAGCACGAGAATATACTCGTTGCTGCACAGCTCCAAGCTCATCGAGCCCAACGACCTGCGAATATGGCACACGAGGCCCTCAGAGGAGATGGTCGCGGACGAAGACAGGATGGATGAAGACGAAGACGTGGCAAACGACGACAAGTATGTGGCCGCGTACTGGGTGTTGTACATCGACATATTCTTCATCTCGTTTGACGGGAACCCGTTCGACGCTGCCTGGGCTGCCACGGTTGCTGCTCTACGCGATACCAAGATCCCACAAGCGCGCTTCGACACCGATAGAGAGTTGGTCATATGCTCCAGGAAAGATCCCAAGCCGTTGAAGATCAACGGCATGCCGGTAGCTTGCACAGCGGCCGTCTTCACGGGCAAGGAAACGGACCGACCGACCGACGGCACGTACTGGCTCCTTGTTGACCCCGACTTGCTGGAGGAGTCTCTATGCGACGAGAGTGTCACGATGGTGGTAGACTGCAGTGAGGGGGCTACCAAGATCCTGTCCATCTCCAAGCACGGGGGTGTCGTCTTGAGCCCGAAGCACCTACGGTCGAAGCAGCTCTTGGACTGGGCCAGCCGGCGGTGGAAGGAGGTGGCCGCCGCAATCAGTCAGTAGTGGACGAATAATGATACCCAAGAAACAATTGTAAAGCCATTTCAAAGTTCATGACTGTGATCAACGGCCCTTAATAAACTGTTCGCGACCTAGCCGCTTCATCTACGCTACGGCACGGCCAGACGCTGCAGCGGTGTGCATGTGTCAACCATTCGAACTACCCTTTCAGACGTTATTCTAGGGCAGTAGATACCGGCAGACATCTCAATCTACCGCTCACAATAGTCGAGACTATTGTTCTCGCGATGCAACGTGCCAATGGCATTCAGGGCATCGCGCGAATGATGGAGCGGGTTGAAGGAGAAAGAGCAAAATTGGCAGCGAGCAGGCCTGGTTTGGTTGAAATGCGTGACCCACCCTACCCGGGCACTAACAATTTTCAATCCCCCCCACCAGCAACCAGCCCCAATCGTCGGCGCTGCAAAAACAGCTCCCCGAGCCGAACAAAAACCTTCGCATTTTCTCCTTCTTCCTCCCCTCACCACCTTGACAACCACCGCCATGGAATCCCTCTCAGACACAAAGTGGGATGTAGTGATCAGTGGCACTGGGCTACAACAGTCCCTCCTCGCCCTGTAAGCACGGATTCCAGCGGCCGGGTCTCTCTCGCCCCCCTCTGACTGACGCAGGCTCCCGCGCTGAAGAGCTCTGTCACGATCGGGAAAGCACATACTCCACGTCGACCCAAGCGACTATTATGGCGGGCCTGAGGCGGCCTTGAGCCTGCAGGAGGCCGACGAATGGGCCGAGAGGCACTCTTCGGTGGATGGAGACGGCGCGTTTGCCGGCGCACAGGTGACCAGGGCGGACGACGGCTTGTCCTTCCCCCGGGCCTACAGCCTCGCACTCGCGCCTCAGCTCATCCACGCGCGGTCTGAGCTCCTCTCCCAGCTCGTCTCCTCCAAGGCTTTTCGCCAGATCGAGTTTCTGGCGGTTGGATCGTTCTTCATCTACCAGCCACCTTCCGATTCGGCAGCGCCTGCGACGTTGAGTCGAATACCTTCGACGCGCGAGGATGTCTTCGCCAACAGGACGATCCCCGCGCGCTCGAAGCGTGCGCTGATGAAATTTCTCAAGTTTGTCCTTGAGTTTGACTCGGAGGCGCACGCGGAGATCTGGAAACCGAAGGCCAAGGACGAGTTGGCCAGCTTCCTCGAGTCTGAGTTCCGGCTCGACCGTGACCTCCAATCCTATGTTGTCACCTTGACGCTGAGCTTGGATGGGAAGATATCGGTTGAGGATGGGTTGAACGCGATCAACCGTCATTTGACGTCAATGGGGGTGTTCGGCACCGGCTTTGCTGCCGTCTACCCGAAATGGGGAGGGTTGTCCGAGATTGCCCAAGTGGGTTGCCGCGCTGCCGCAGTCGGTGGTGCCGTCTATATCCTCGGCGCAGGCATCTCCGCGGTGCAGACTGTGCCGGCCGCGGACGACGCGAGCGAAGATGAACTACTGATCAAGCTTACCAACGACGTCGAGGTTAAGTCAAAAACGCTCGTTCAAGAGTCGACTGCGGCTGACGGACCCGTGACTCTGTCGCGCCTCGTCGCTGTTGTTCAATCGAGCATGCACGACATGTTCGAGGCCACCGTCGAAGGGGCTCCGACCCCTTGCGTCGCAGTCGTCGCATTCCCGCCGGGATCCCTGAAGGGGTCAGATGGCACTACCTCGGATCACCCGGTGTATGCCTCGGTACATTCTAGTGATACTGGGGAGTGCCCAAGTGGACAGAGTGAGTACTATCCTCCTTTGTCTTTGTTCTGCGACTCCCGTGCTCTGATGAATCAACGAATACGAATACTTATCTACATTGTCTGAAAACCAATGACGATCAAACTCTGACAACCTGATTGGCACCCTTTTCACACATTTCTGTCATCTATCTGTTTGTTGGGCACCAGTTGCTAACGAACGACATTTTCAGGCATCGTGTATCTCAACACTGTTTCCAGTCCTGCGTCAGGCGAGTTGCTGGAGTCTGCGCTCTCCTCGTTTCTCCAGTCCCTCGCATCAGACCAAGAACCACCCAAGACGCTCTATCGTCTTCGCTATGAGCAGCGGGGTGGTTCTGGCGCCCTCAGCGTAGACGGGAGGATTGGCTCGTTTGGCTTGCAGCCCCAGTCTCTCGCATTTGGCGACTCACGCCTCGCCGGCGTCAGACAGGCCTGGGACATGGTCGTCGGTGGAGACGGGGCAGTTGACGAAATGTACATGCAGTTCGAAGACCGTGAGGGTGCCGATGATGAGGACGATGCGTTCGGCGCGTGATAGTGGCGGGACCACGGACAGTCACGAATTACGATTTGATAATACCACTAATTGATTGACTTGAGATCAAATGACGGCGCCTGTTTTCATGCTATCGATATTAATTGCAGTGTGACCATGGGACGATATGTAGTCGGCTTCGACCAAATCCCGAATCACCTTGCAGTGGTTTTTCCCCATGTCCTTGTCGATGCCCAGCAACCTGTTGAATTATATCCGCCCAGCAAATGTCCTTACCATGGGCCCATGTACCCGTCCTGCTTGATGATAGCTATTCCATAAGGAGTTTCCCGCCACCCCATGAGCCCAATAAAGTAGGGCCAAGGTATCCGTAAACGCCGTAGCATGCCCATGTTCCAAGTCGTCAGTCGTTTTATCGTTTGATGATGCGCCTCCTCTCAACTCCACTTTCCGAATCTGCTCTCGATCGGTCGAGAGCATGCCAAAGACTACTGGGCCAACGACGGTGTTGAAAATGAAATATGGATGTTTATGCCAGTTCATCGACCGACACTTCCCTCGGTGCGGCGACGGGGACGCCAATGTGAATGGTCCCAAATGGCTGCTTCTCCTCTGCGCCGTCCTGCTCGACCGCCACGACGCCCTTGGTCGCCAGTGAGAGTACGTGGAGGAACGCCTGCGCTGCGATGCCCTTGCCATGTAACTCTGGGGTCGCGAGGTCGTCAAAGGTCACCCAGCGGCGCTCCTCGTCGCCTGAGGACCTGACGACGCCCTTCTCCGCGGCCTGAGCAGTGGCGTAGCCAAGAAAGTCTTGGCTCGCAATGTCGAGGCCGGTCGTTTGTGGCTCCTGCGCGCCGCTGCTGCGGTTGAAGTCCAGGACGCCAATGTCACCTCCGAATTCGAGGGACGAGTCTGCCGAGCCGAAGCCGGCAGGTCCGAAGGGGTGCTCGGCTGGGTCGCTGTGACGCTCGACGGAGCCGAGGACGCTGCCGCGGCCGTGCAGCGGGCTTGGAGACGGGACGGGCTTCTGAGTGCTTCCATGGCCGCGTGGGACGGAACCGGGGCGGAGCCATGGCATAATCGAGGAAGAGTGGCGTTCTTCCATGGGCATGGCTGGGTCCATGCCCATCTCCGGGGCAGTGTCGTCGCCAAAGATGAAGGCATCGCCATCGTCGTGGATATTGCCGCCGCGGCCAAACTCCGCTTCCTCCTCGACGCGCGGTCGAACACTACGGCGCTCTTCTTCCTTCGCAATTTCTTCAGCAAACGCCTCAGGCGACTTGCGGCGGCGACCTCTTCTCTTGACGGCATCAGGCTCGAGGTCGGAAGCGTCGAGTCCCTGAAGTCGAGCTTCAAGCGTTTTGCCCGCGAACTCGTCCGCCAGTGGATGGGCAATGCCGTAGATATTCTGCACGAGACCAACGCCGGCGATTCTATTGCCGAATACAAAGGCAAGTGCATTCTTCTTCGCCTGGGCCTGAGTCGTTGTTTTCTGGCGTTTGCGGCTCGCCTCCCGCTCCATGTTTTGCGCGTAATTGGCGTCCCAGTTGCGGATGTCCTGACGGGGGACGTGATCGGTCGCGTCAATCATCGAGAATACTCTGCGACGAGTGCGCTGGTTGTAAGCCGACGCCTGCTCGGTCTCCGTGGTCTGAGATGTCTTGGCGTACGACTGGGTAGGCTGTTCGGTTACCTGGCGCACGGCGGACGGGGCGTCGTTTGGGAGTGCGGTCTCGCCCATGCCGAACACCTGTGCGTCTCCAACTTCGGGAAGCGGCTGCACCTCAACTTCTCCAACTATGTCTGCATTGCCAGGGTCCAACTGTAACTCCTCTCCAGGGAAGTCAGGAAGGGGGGGAAGCTCTGGCTCTTGATCAAGAATACCAAGCAGGTTGCCATCGGCATCGAAGTCAAGGCTGACATTGGGCATGTAATCCAATTCGTCATCCACGAAGGGTTGGAATTCGGGCATATTGTCTTGACTTCCAGACTTGCGCGCCAGAGGCGAATCTTGGTGGCCGAACTCGGAGGGAAGGTGGAAGCTTCCTGCGCAGAGGGAGGACGGGAGATCAAAAGGCAGCAGGGCGTGGTTGCTGTGAGACGAGACGCTAGACTGGCTGGTGCGGCGCGGAGTCAACTGTGAATACTTGTTCGTGGATCCCTGACTAGGCACTCCGAAGAGGTCGTCCACGCTCCCGCGAAGGAAGTCCAAGTTGGGCAGTGAGTTGAACAGGTCGAAGGAGGGATCATCCTCAAGCACAATGTTGTGGCGCCTGTCGCATGTCAGTCGTTGTCAGCGTCTACAGCGGCTAGACGGAGGTAACGATTTGAACTGACTTTGTCTTGCCAGCCTGCGGGTCAAGCCCGTTAGTCTGGAGGACACGGAAGAAGGTCATCATGTCGGACTGGATCTTCTCGGCGTCGGTGAGGACGTAGGTGCACTGTTGGGCAAAGACACGCGAGACTCCGAACAGTAGACTGCCCTGCAGACGCAGCGCAAGGGGCGCTCCTGGGTTGATGATGGTCTCGCATGCTTTGGGCACGTTGACTTCTTGGACGGCTTTGCGTGTCAAAATGCGCAGGCCACCTTTGCTGACCGCGTTGCCCTTGGCCACTGTCGCCGCGAGCCTAGGGCGGTTAGAACACTGTTTAACAAAGATATAATGATAGAGAAGTCACATACCAGATCGTCGCGACGCCATACTGGCTGCTGCAGAGGACTGAGGGGAAAGTCAGAGGACAGGTTCATCTCGAAGGGTGCTCGACGTACTTTCGTGGCTGTAGAACATCGCAGCTGATACAGGGGCCGGGTCCCCGTGCACCGAATATGAAGTTCAGACAGAGAAGGCCCAGGATAAGTATCAAATCTACTGTTGGAACTGGACAGGGTGCAGGAACAGGAGAGAAGGCGGCGGGCGGCGAAGTCGTGGGCGCAGAATCAAGGTTCACAAAGGGGAACAGTTTGAGGAGGCAGAAGAGAAAGAGCGCGTCTGGGACAGAAGACTATGAGAGTCACGCGCCGAGACGCGTTTGCACAGCACATTGTTCACGGGCATGACCCAGGGCATCGGGTGCACTGAACAGGCGGTGGGCATGCGCTGAGGACGGCCTGGGGAGTCGCGGGTTCGGCGCTGGCTGCCTGAGCCCTGAAGCCACTGAGTCTTGGTACATTATTCAACTACGGGACTTCCATTCTGGCGCTGCATCTAGCTGTGCAGATTCAGGTAAACTAAGGTACCTAAGGTAGGTAGACAATACGGAAGCTGTGAGACTGTATTCATCCCGCTATTGTTGTATTCTCGTCTGATGTCTTTCGGTTCCCTCAACTCGTCCGCGGTGCACCATCCGGTCCCGTCGTGCTCAACTGCGTCGAACAACAATGTTTCCACCTTGCGATGGAACAGATGTTAGTCCGTCTTTTCACCAGAAGTTTCTATCTCGATCTCCTAACGTATGGCGCTTCAGCACACTTGATTCATGGCCAGACTGTGACAGCATCCGGCCATGGTGTCGCTGTCGGTTCACCCCGGCGGGCAGGTCACGCAAGGTAGAATGCCCAGATAAGTGAGAAAATGTTATCAATGCCTCTCTGTATAATACCATCGAGTTGGGGGACCGAGGAGTTTATCATGATTCTCTGGAGTTTGTTTCTAACCTTGCAATGATCAATGAAGCGGCCATGCCACAAAGGCGCTAAGCACCCCGTCCATGCACCGGATGAAAGAAAGTCTTGTGTATTTCTGTCCGTAGCGGCCACCGAATCGTCCGATACGGCGCCATGGAGACGTTAATTGCGGTGGCTCAGTCAATCACTGCTGGATTGGTGGCGGTCGCCTGGGCCAATTCGTATTTCGAGGCTCCGAGCCATTCGCTCATTTATTGCTGGTGGGCATTGGCGCCGATGCGGTGATGGTTCAGAACCTTTTCAATTACCAATTCGCAATGAGGACTATTATCCGGTTTCGCTGTTTGATTTCCTATCAATACCAGTCAGTATGTACTCAGGAGTGGACTCGCGGACCGCCAACATCGATTTCGTCCCCATATATTTTGTCCAAGTCACCCTTTGACTGCAATTCTTCAGTGCGAAACCGGAAGGGACCACGAACAGCCGGTAGGCAGATGACAAAAAAACTGACTCCTGGGAAGCGATACCGCAAGCGCCCATCTGCCGCCATGTTCGGAAGGCGCATTCGATTGACGTGCCGTGAATGCCAGTGCCGGTCCACTCACTGACATGGAAGTCCCAACTGCCGTTGCAGGAGGCGTGAGTCATCAGAAACGGCCGCTGGAGCGAGCCCGAAACGGTGCGCCGACTTGCATGAGCCGGTCCGGGTACGACTCCAGTGAGCAGGTTTCCGTTTGGACCGCCAAGGTGCATGCATACCTACTACAGTGCGGCGGTGCCTGCCTGAATGCGGCCCTACCTTCTGCATACATGACCTGACCTCGACTTCGTTTTGACCCTGAAGAAACATTCGTGCTCTTACTCCCATCACACACGAAGGTTCGTCGCCATGGAACCATATCTATCAAAGCGCAGCGCCGCCAGCATCGCCAAGCAAAAGCTGCCGTGGCGGTTCGCGCCGCGGCAAACGTATGATCCCGAGACGAACCCCGACGGCCTCATCTCTTTTGGGACGGCCGAGAACGTGAGCATCCCGAGCCGCGCATTGACGTCAGCATCGACGCCCATTTAACTGACGCCCCGTCACAGAAACTCATCATTCGCCAAGTAGAGGACTTTGTCAACAGCGCTGTAAGTCCAGACTCCACGGCGCCCTCTCCGTGTCCGCCGAGAGTCGAAAGTCGAGTCAAGCAGGCATCAAGTCGGCTCACACAATGCCAGGTCAAGTTCGAGTCGCAGCAGTTCACCTACGGCTTCAGCACCGCAGGCGGCCCGCGCTTCCCCGCCGCCCTCGCCGTGCACCTGAACGAGTACCTCCAGCCGCACAAGCCCATCACATCCGACCACATTCAAGTGACAGGCTCGGCGACGCCCTTGCACGAGATCCTGGCATGGGGTCTCGCGGACCCGGGAGATGGCATCCTCACCAGCCGGCCCGTCTACGGCCGCTTCGAGCTCGATTTTGGCAATAGAGCGGAGGTCAAGGTTGTATACGCCGACACCCACGCCGAGAACTGCTTCGATGAAGATGTGGTCGATAAGTTTGAGGAAGCGCTGGCTCGCTCAGCGGCCGAGGGTGTCACCATCAGAGCGATTCTTATCGTGAATCCCCACAACCCGCTCGGTACTCCATTCTTCCATCAAGGTCCCTTTGAAACACCATGGGCTGACAGTCGGCACAGGCAAATGCTACCCGAGAGACACGCTCATTGCGCTCATGAAGTTCTGTCAGAAACATCAGATCCACCTCATCAGCGACGAGATCTATGCCTGCTCCATCTTCGACTCGGGAGAGCCCGACGCCGTGCCCTTTACCTCGGCCCTCGCCATTGACCCGGCTGGCCTCATCGACACGGAGCGCTTGCACGTCACCTACGGCTTCAGCAAGGACTTTGGCTCCGCCGGTTTGCGCATCGGCGCCATCATCACGCGCAGCAAAGCCGTCGAGTCAGCCATCACGGGAGTGATGCGCTTCCACAACCCCGCTGGGCCCAGTTTGGCCATCGGCGCCGCCATGCTCGAGGACCGCAAGTGGTGCCGCGAGTTCGTCGAGTCGTCGCGCACCAAGCTCGCCGCGGCGTACAAGCATGCGACGCAGGGCCTTCGGGATGTCGGCATCGACTACCTGCCCGGTAGCAACGCCGGCTTCTTTGTCTGGATTGACCTCTCGATGCACCTGCCAGAGGACCTCGATGGCGAGCCCAACAGTGAGTTTGCGCTGGCCAAGAAGCTGAAGGAGGCTGGCGTGTTCCTCCATCCCAGGGAGGAGCACTCGCTCAAGCCGGGCTGGTTCCGCATGGTATACACGCAAAGCCCGGACATTGTGACGGAGGGGATCAGGAGGTAGGCCGGCGCTTTCTTGCAGAATGTGCATCTGAGTTGACAATTTCTAGGATTAAAAAAGCAATCTCGTGAAGACGGGACCATGAAATTATGACCAATTAGACGCATACTCTGAGAAAGGGTTTCAACAGGGGCTTATCGCATCAAAAAGCCAGAGGATTGGCCACATAGACATCGAATTAGCATATTACATCGGCCAGGGACAGTTGAGTTGACTCGACGATGGATGAGCATAAGATCTACATATAATTACCTAGTTTGCAATGGCATCTTCAAACTTCTTGCCGGTCAGCTTGCAAAAGGCGTCCTTGTACCTCTCCTCGGTCACGGCGCAAATGTCGTCGGGCACCACGACGTCCTCCTTGCCCTTGAGCCCCTCGCGGATGAGCCAGTTGCGGATGAACTGCTTGTCGAAGCTGTCAGCCTCCTTTCCCACCTCGTACGACTCCTTGGGCCAGAAGCGCGACGAGTCGGGCGTCAACACCTCGTCGACGAGGTAGATGTTGCCCTCGGCGTCCTTGGCAAACTCAAACTTGGTGTCGGCGATGATGATGCCGCGCTCCTCGGCGTACGAGGCGGCGGCGTTGTAGATCTTGAGCGACAGCTCCTGGACCTGGCGGGCCGTCTCCTTGTCGCCGAGCTCCTTCCACGCGTCGTCGGGGTGGATGTTCTCGTCGTGGGCGCCGAGGTCGGCCTTTGTGCTGGGCGTGTAGATGGCCTCGGGGAACTTCTGCGACAGGCGCATGCCGGCAGGCATGGCGAGGCCGTGGACGGTGCCCTTGGCCTGGTACTCCTTCCAGGCGCTGCCGGTGAGGTAGCCGCGGACAATGGCCTCGATCTTGAGGACCTGGAGCCTGCGGACCTGCATGGTGCGGTTGCGCAGGGCGGCGGCCTCGTCGGCGGTGACGACGCCGGCGGGCACGTCGAGGCTGATGAAGTGGGTGCGAAGGCCGGGGACGCGCTCGGCCAGCACGCGGAACCAGTGCGCCGACGTGAGGGTCAGGATGGCGCCCTTGTTGGGGATGCCGTTCTTCATGACCACGTCAAAGGCCGAGAGCCGGTCCGAGGCGACGAAGAGTAGCCGGTCCGGGTCGTTGGGCAGCGCGAACAGGTCGCGCACCTTGCCCGACGCGATCCTGTCCAGCGACGGGAGGCTGAGCTGCGTGACGGCCATGGCGAGCGGTTTTCCCTGTTGTCTTTCTTTGCGGTCGAAGCTGCCTTGACGTTTTGGTGCGTCGTGCTGTAGGATGGGATGGGAGTCACGCTTCTCGTCGTCGTCGGAGCTTAAACCGGAAGGCGAGCGAATTTTTCGACGGCGTTGCGCAGGCCTCTTCTCCACAGTACGTGAGACAGCGGGCGTGTAAGTGCCGGCTTCAATTGATGCAATCACCTGCTCGGTTCTTTGAGGGACTCGAATTTCTCTGGCATGAGATTGACTTTTCACAGTCTTTGGGCTGGGCGTCGCCGATGTGGTGATGCTGCACAGTGTAGAGCGAGGTGCGAGCAACTCTCTGCACCGTGTCCTCAGCAGTGGCACGCTGTAGCCAAAGTGCTTGGGCGAGGCATCACGACAGCGTCTAATGCCGATCTGTCTTGTCGGTGGACCAAGCACAACCAGCAGGCATTTTACTTGAAGCAAGAACAGAAAGCGCTGTCTACTCGACTTCAGGATCGAATCGCTCGAAAGATCAACTATTGTACAGACGCTTGATATCCGCAAACATGTCCCCCGCACATCTCGTGCTCGCCAGGGTTCTCTAGGAGTCTAGGCGGCCTTTCCACCACGATCCCGTTCTTCTCTCTTCAGTTCAGTCCTTGTTCGCAAGCAGCCCCGGGTCGGCGAGCACCTGGAATCCCACTGCCATCGAGTTCCAGTGGTGTTTGATGCCCCTCCACCACTCCGCCCGGGGCGGGTGGATGGCCAGCTCAATGTCGTCCCACCGCCCGTCGTTCCACAGGCTCGCCGCCCACAGGTCGACGCGCCCCTCCTTGGTCGCGACCCAGTTGTGGAAGAGGTCGAGAATGTTCGGGTCGTTGTCCATGGTGAACCGCTGGTACTGGTTCTCCAGGTTCTTCCACGACTGGTACCCCAGTCTGTCGCCGTCGTGGCAGAACGGCCGGTAGTTGTCAAACGTCTTGGCGTTCATCCGCGTCCAAGTCTGGTGGATGCCGCGGGAGACGACAACGCCGAAGACGTTCTGCGGCTCGCGTAGCAACTTCACTTCCAAGGGCGCGATGAACTCGTCGAGCCTGGCTTTGCCAACTACGCAGAGGGCCTCGTGGACAAAGTCGATGCCGCGGGCGAGGATGCTGGGCACTATGCGCTCGCTCAAGTACTCGCTCCGATCTATTTACCCGTATTAGCAGTGCAGTAGTGGTAGTTCTCAACTTATACGATGACGTACCAAGGCCGTACAACGCACGCCGAAAGTACCCTTGCACGTGCATCACCTGGTATAGCTCCCACGGCGCCATAAGGCGCTCCACCAGCGCTTTCTGCAGTGCCGACACCCTGTCATAGCATTTGGATACGTACGCCGCGTTGCCTGGCTCCGTAAACACCATTTTCCTGCAGAGGGACGAAACAATGTCGAACATGTATATCGCTCGTTCAATCCGTTCGAGCTCGGACGGCTCCGGGGCTTGTCTTTGAAGGGAGTCTCGGAGGGGTGTGAGCTCCTGGCTCTTGGTGCAGGGGCAATCCCTCACGAAAAGGTCGCGAAGGGCAACCACCTTGTCGTACGTTCTCAGTATAGCAGCAGCCTCGGCGTGAGTGGCTCGGTACAACGGTGCATCATCTCGAAGGTTTCGGAACCCGTCGACGAGGGCGTGTATGTCTGAATCCGTCGCCAGGCTGTCAAAGTCGCCAACAACAGATGCTCGCCGTCGTGCGAGGTGGGCGACGGTTGCGTGCGTCCACAAGTAGTCTGGAAGCTCTCTCCGCAATATGCGGGTAGATATGAATGCATCGTCGGCCAGCAGCGTGCGATAGAGCGACGGGACCGCATTGGCGACGTTCGCCAATGACTCGATATCGGAAAGATAGTCAAGGATGAGCAGGTTCAACTCAACGGGCAGGTTGTCGAGGTCAGCGGCAGACCGCCCCCTGAGGCAAGCCATGGCGAATGCAATGCTCGGATATGTTGTCTTGGTGCTGCCGATTGCCTGGGATGCGGCGCTTCAAATATGCACTCATTATGGTCTGTCGCATTCAAGGAGCATGGATGCAACCTCACGGGCGAGCGAGCGTGTTGCGACCGTTGACTGAGGCAGTCCGCATGGCGAGTTGATGGCCTTGCTTCGCCTCGGCAGCCCAGCACAGACGGCCCCCTCCCTGACATGCGTTGCGGGCGAAGCTGCCTATTCTCCCCAGACCGGCTGAGAGTCTTTGACACATGAGCACGGACGAACACTATTCGGGCTGCGCCCGCATATGGTGGTAAGACGTTCCTTCACATTGGGGGCAAAGGGACGCTGAGTCGCTGACCAACAACAATACGCCATTGTCTATTGATCCTGACTCCTAATTTAGCCTGGCGGCTGCACGGGCCAAAGGATGCGACGCAACGGTGGTGAGCAGCTGCTGATGGGCGTGATGATGCGGGTGAGATGAAGTAAGTCGGAAAGAAAGGCACAGAGCATATGGCTACCACGATTCGCTGATGAGCATGGTCCTGGGACTGCAACCTTGACGAGGCAGATGAGGGTGTAAGTTACAACCTGGAAGAGAGCACGATGACGGCTGGGCCCCGATGAACTCGGCGCCGGCCCTGAAGGGGTTCGAGTGGCGGGAGGCGGGAGCGCTGCGGCTAGCGCCAGGCTCCCCCAGGTTCGGGCCAGCCAGGCCCAAGCCAGGCCCTGGAAGTTGGGTCACTGGGGTGGCGAGCTGTCAGCCCTTCTTCCCGTCCCGTTCAGTTCATCAGCCGCCATCGTCGGGACCAGGACTTTCGGTAGGCTAGGTAGTTACGTCGTAGTTACAGGTCAAGACGGGCAGCATCTTGAAGGGCTCTGCGCGTTTGCCGCCAGTGTGGCGGCAACGTCCTGCCGTTGGACGCAGCACATACTGTCGGTTGGTGCAGAATTGCCGGCAGACTGACGATCGATTTGGCACGGGCCGCATGCATGAACCTGTCGTCTTTTTCAACGATGCTCTTTGGGACCCAGCGGGCCATCGGATACCGGCACAGGCACAGGCACAACCGCCGCCGCCCAGAGAGTGCGTTGAGGCTCCAACTGCATTTGGGGATCGGCAAGGGGAAACGGAAACCACCTTGATTGGGAGCTTGGTGGCACGAAACGGTGCCGTGGCTGCGGATTGGCACGCCCAGCGACGACGGCAGTTGGGAAGGGGACTTCAGCCATGGGCCTGCAGCTCAAGACGGTTGGCCGTCGGCATCTTCATGGTTCCGGCGGCAAACAAAGCTGGCCGTGGGAAGGGGCGTGAAGCATCTCCCGTCACGGCAGGACAATGCAAGATTCCGATCAGCCGTCCATTGGGCCAGGATGGCTTCATTCTTAACTTAGTAGGCACAACTACCTGGGTGCAACCACTCGGACAAGACGCCTGTCGAGTCGAGCTGTGCGCGTCCGGTGACAATGATGGTGGCGAGTGCAAACTCAAAGACCAAAAAAGTCCGAGTACCACCCGCCGGTAGGAACCTGTGCGGGCGGACGCACATACGAGTACGAGGGACCTGTTTCGCCCAAGTGCCGACCGACCATCGGCGAGTGACGTCGTGGTTGCTGGAGCTGAAAGGAAAAGTGCGCCCGGCTTGCGTGCGCCGCGGCCGCTC
This sequence comes from Purpureocillium lavendulum, assembly GCA_029168975.1. Classification (NCBI taxonomy): domain Eukaryota; kingdom Fungi; phylum Ascomycota; class Sordariomycetes; order Hypocreales; family Ophiocordycipitaceae; genus Purpureocillium; species Purpureocillium lavendulum. Next base: position 5,947,663 of record JAQHRD010000001.1, read on the forward strand.
ACACCCAGACCCTGAGGTAGCACCGTTGGACACTGGCGAGGAGCGGGTCACGTGCGGCTCACCGTGGGTCCGGCGCCACCCAGGCAAGCCAGGCAAGCCAGGGTAAGGTGCGTTCGGCTTCCCGGCAGCGGGTGGCCGAACCGCAGTGGCGGACGGACGCCTGGCGGTCGCTCGCTTGCATCAGCTCTTGGCGGCTCCAATGGAGGTCCACTGTGAGGAACTGCCCTGGTAATAAGGCAGGGCACCCGGCTGGTGCACTCCAGCAGGTCACTCCAGGCTGACTGACGTCGGGTGCTCGCTGTACTTTGTGGCACGGCACGCCGCTGGCCAGCGCGAGGTACCTACGGCCAATACTGTGCCTAAAGTCCCCCGTCCCGTTCGGCGCGCGGCTGCAACGCTGCGATTGATTCTTCGTCCCCCAGACGTCCATCGCCTCCCGTCCCATCCCAATCCCATCCCAAATTCTCACGCACGCACGCCTGGCCCGGACATGTCCACGTCCATGTCGCAGCTGACGCGCTCGCCCCTCCGTCCGGCGGCTCAACGCACCCGCTGATCTCATCGCCTCGCGCGGCTCGTTTCGCGCTGCCCTTGTCCCTTCTTCGTCCACTGTCCCTTTGCCTGCCGCCCCTGCGCGCGCCGCATCCAAGATCCCGTCCCTTCCGGCAGGCAAGTCGTCGACCGACCCGCCGCCCGCCGACCGCAGTTCCAGCACCAAACCGCATCGCGCGCCGCGCCGCACACCGCACCGCACCAACAACGGCGCCCGAGACAGCCACGACTCGGCGACCCGGGCGACGCCCATTGTGACTCTCGGGCCATCCCATGGACCCTGCTGGGGTGAACCTGGGCCCGGGCCCCGGCTTCGGGATCCACGCCGCCTCATCTCATGCTCCCGTCCACCCTCACCAGCACCCTCATGCCCAGGCTCAGGCTCATGCTCCGCCGCCTCCGCCGCCTCCTCCTCCTCCTCCCGCCGCCGCCGCCGCCCCGTCTGCCCCGTCCGCCCCGGGCTCCGTCACCAGCGGCGGGGACCCGGGCACTGTCGGCAGCAGCGGTGCCGGCGATGCGCCTCCTATCAAGCGCAGGGCCCCGATTGCCTGTCGAAGGTTGGTCCAAGACTTGAAACCGCCCCCTTTGACCGGGCGTGGGCAGTTTGCTGACCGCAAGCAACAGATGCCGGCGCATGAGAAGCAAGTGCATCCACGACAAGGCGCAGCCTCCGTGCAAGTCATGCGCTGAAGCAGGCCTCGGTCCCGAGGCATGGTAAGTTGCTTCCCATCGCGGGGCCTCTCATGTGCTTGAGGCCTGTTGCTGACCCTCGTTCAAGTGATTTCCCGGCCAGGGGGCAGGCGGACAATGATCGCGAGTACCGTCATCCGCGGACGAGGGCCGACCGGTCGACCAAGTCGGCCGCTGCCAAGATTCGGCGGAGCATCCTCGACGGACCCGCCGGCCGGCATCACGCAGCCGATAATTGGGACAACCTCCCGCCTCTCGAGGACCTGATCGATGGCGTCAACCGCTTCACTAGGTACTACTTCCAGCTGGGCTTCGTCCCGAAGCAACAGTTCCCTGAACGCCTTCGTCGGGACCACCGCTCCGTCAACCTGTTTCTCGTCATGAGCATCCTCAGTATTTCCGCGCGGCTGAGTCCCTCGCTCAAGGCTCGCTATGGAACCGGTGTCAAGGCCGCCGAGTTCTTCATGGAACGGGCTGCCGGCATCGCAATTGGCGAGGTGTACCAGGAGCCGACCTTGGAGAGATGCCAGGCGTTTTACCTCCTGAGCATCGCCCAGCAAGGCAGTGGGCTACGTAACAGGAGCTATGTATGCCAGCCGTATGCATGCCATTGAGCTGAGCTTGGGCTGACTCGTAGCAGATCAACATGGGCATAGCAATGCGCATGGCCGCGTTGATGCAGCTTCACCGGGAGGAGACATATCAGGTGCAGAACCCCACACCTGAACTGATCATCCGAGCGGAGTCTGCACGACGGACACTGGTAGGTGTGCCTGCTCCCTTCTTGATATCCGTCGTATTAATGCTTTGGAACCACAGTGGATGCTACACAGCCAGGATAGCCTCCACTCTGGACCCTTGTCGCCCGTCTCGCTCGCCGCCGCAGACATAACCGCCCTGCTCCCTTGCAACGAAGACGATTTTGCCCACGGCCGCGATCCGAGATCACGGGCGGCACTGGAAGGAACCCCGCCTGCGGTGGAGAATCCGTCACTCATTCGAGACCCCAACCGCTCACTCTTTGCGACATTGATGCAGATTCACCACTTTTGGGGCATTGTTGGCCGGAGGGCCATGAGCTACAGGAAAAGCTCCCGGCCCTGGGAACCGACCAGCGAATTCTCGATGATGGTGAGGAGGTTAAAAGACTGGGAACAGAGCCTTCCACATGAACATATGTGGAGCAACTTCTTACTCAAGGGGTACAAGGCAGAGGGTCAAGACTTGGTAAGTGACCCAACGCAATACCAGTACTCACAGCTCCAAAGACGAGGCCACTGACTGAGCCTGCAGGCCTATCTGTGCGTCACGATGATGACGAGGCTCTGCAATATAGTACTACGGCGCCCGTACTTGATAGAGTATGCTATTCCCCTGTTCGGAGTTTATCAGTCGCTCACAAAGCACAGCGCCATCAAACCCGACACCAAGGACCCTCAAAGGCAGGCCTTCTTCGCCGACCTTTCTCAGGACCTCTTTCGCAACGTCCGGCAGCTCTACGAACAAGTCGATGCCCAGTTCACCGACCGCACCCCTGATGAGAGCGTTGGTGCGCAGATCGCCGCCTTTTGCGTCTACAGTTGCGGCCTCTTCTCGACGTACATTTGCAAATACCCCAAACGCAAGTGAACCCCTTCACATCGCTGTTTGTGCTACCTCTCCGTTTCTAACACCCCTGCAGTATGCCGCGATAACATTCTGGCTCGAGATGGCCCCGCCATGCTGCAACGCACCATTACAATCCTCAGAGAATGCAAGGAGGTTTGGCCGCTGGCGGCACGATGGGTTGAAGCGCTCGAGAAGTTCTCGCTCGACCCTCAATCCGACGCCCTCAAAGAGGAGGGCAGCATGGACGACGGCAAGGACCCGGTTCCTCGCGCGATAAGGCAAATGCCGCCACTTCCAAGTGCGCCGACGCCACCACACGCTGGCCATGCACCGCCGTTGCCAGATAACGCCGTACTGCCCAAGCCTGGCACTCAGCCTGAGATGCTCACGCCGACGACAATGCAGTCGCCTCATAGCGCTGTAGTTTCGGCACTTCCGCCTTCCACGAATGGTCAGATATTAACGCCCCCGAATCACCAGCAGTACCACACTCCAATACAGTCCATGCACCCAGGAATGCCACATCAAGGCGGTTTCCATCAGCGGCAGGCTATGCACCAAGAACAAATCCATGGCAACCCCCAGCAAATGTACATGTCGCCGCAACCGAACGCACCGCAGCTCGGCCGACCGCCGGTCGACGGGCTGGGGATGCTCATTGAGGCGTTCGATTCGCATCAGCCGGGCGGTGCGCCGTATGGCATGGGAGGCGCTGCTGGGGCAGCACCTTACTACCCCCAGTTAGGGCCGGGCAACGACGGGTTCGAGGGTGAGCTACAGTTTTATATCGATGGTGCGCCGTCGAGTTGGATGAATACTGGGGCATGGCTCGACAATATGTGATTCCCATGAGCCACCAAGAGGATTGTGTTGGGGTTGGGGTGTGTGATTCATATTGGAGGCTTATTACGGATGCGACTACGATAACATAATGAGGTAGCATGATCCCGCCGGTGCTATGGCGTTAACTTCGGCATGCGTTTCATGGCAGGAACAGTATATACTCCTACAAGTGCCTAACTTGGGCGAAGCTATTTAAGGCCTTTGATGAAGCTAAGATACGATGGTTGTGATTTGAATCCGCGACCGTCGTGGCGTCGCTGGAGTGAACGCTGGCCGACGGCAGGCACCTGTACGGGCGCGGCAGGAGCCCCCTCCTTCCACCTGCCGTTCACCAGTGATTCCAGCCCTGTTCAATTTCCACACGCGTCGAACGATTTCTAGCCTACATTTCTTGCGCATCGAACCGCACGATTCCTGGAGTTCTCCTCATCAAGCCTCGTCGTCCAGCTCGTCAGCACGAACAGACACCTCCTTGCCATCGTCTTGCCGCCAAGTGCCACCCGTCACAATGCAGCCCGCGTTCAAGCGCGATGCTGCTTCAACATTCGCACGAATCTACGACCATGGTGTCAAAATCGGCAGAGAGCGGTTGGCGGCTGAAGTGCCGCTGCGAGAAGACAATACGGATGATGTCGAGCACCTAGTCGGCCCAGAGCAGCCCCTCTTCGACGCATTTTGGACCAAGGAGAACGAGGCCAAGTTTATGGAACAATGGAATGATTCCGACGAGAAGCGCCGCATTCAAACGGTCGAAATCCGAAACGCCCCGCTCCACAGGCTTTGGAAGTCGTGTGTGCGACTCATGCGCTGCTCGCCGTTCGCCATCATCTCGCCCCGAGACCATATGCAGTATGAACCAGACAAGGGCGTCTTCAGCAATGACAAGGAGCTCCTTGGATACGACGACGCGGTCGACGACAATCACGATTCGGACTCGGACGCCTACAGCGTCACTGTGTGGTCGAAGGACTTCTGCGACCGCCTCGATGTCTTGGTCTCGCACCCCATGTGGGGAGGCTCGCCTGACTTCATCAAAATCGCCATCCAGTATGCCGTAGCCTGTCGCACCGCTGATCTCCGCCGGTGGGAAATGCCAGCGACACAGGCTTGTCCTCACATGCAGCGCTTGGCAGCAGTGTTCAAACACCGCTCCTCTGGTACGGTGCAGGAGCTCTATGAGAAAGTGGCAAAGGAAAGCAAAACAGAGAGCGGCCAGCCAACTCTTGAGTTCCAGTTCTTGGGACACCTGGGTTCCAGCATCAAGACTTCTCGGAGAACGTCCGGCTGGGGCTTCGACAAGATCGACTTCAAGGTTCGCACCGTTGACCTCGGCAACGTCGTGCTTGCGATCAATACGTTTTCGAGAGGCTATGTCCCCATGTTGGTCCACACGGATATTGCCTATCAAGCCGTCAAATCTGCCCGAAGCGGCCCCGAAACGCCCCTCACAGCAGATAGTTTAAAGAAGTTTCATGTCCGGTCGTGGGTCCACGAATCTCGGATGCAGCGCAAGGATACCAACAAGTCGTTTGCGACATCGACAATGTTCTCCAATCTGGAACCACTCTCCGCTGCGAGCAGCGATGGTGCTTCCAGCTTTGGCTTGTTTGGCGGCCTCAGTGCCGGATTCAGCTCCGGCTCGAATGTCGGCTTTACCTCTGCCTTTGGGTCCGCCGTTAACTCTGACCAGAGAACTTCTATCTTTGGCTTTGGCCAGTTTGGGTCGAAGACGGCTGGAAAGCGTCACAACTCGGCGGAAGATAAGTCCTCAAATAAACGACAGCAGCAGGGCACCAATGCAGCAATGGCAGCGTCAACTCAGACAGCCCGGCCAATGGACCTCAAGCCTGCCTCCACTGGCGCTGCTCCGGCTCCTACTCCGACCACTCCCGGCGCGGCCTCATCTGGAACTGCACAGAACCTAAATACCAGTGCTCGTCCATCGGCTCTGACATCAGGAGTGTCATCGACTACGAGCGGGCGCTCCACCTCGACGCAGCCCGATTTGGGTCAACGGCAGCCTGTTTCAAGGGAGTCTCGCCTCAGTACTGCTCCCCCAACAGCTCAGCAAGCCCAGAGTAACCCACCTGCTGTCGACACCGCACAGTCATTGTTCGCACCTCACGACACATCGTCGGCGAGCTTCGGTTCGGGCGGCGGGCAACGTTAGTCCCAACGTCAACCAGCCTGTTCCCAGCAACCGACTAACAGTTTGCTCCCACCGCCGGCAGCCAGCACGCTCCCGCCCCCGGACGGGGGTCAAGGGCCCCGAGCTTGGCACCCAGGCTCAGCGCAGACCCAGAGACTCTGGGAACACGGCATGCACGAGTTTAAAGAGGTGAGGTCGAAGCAGGAACAGGAGTAGGCACCCAGTTGTGTGCAGTTTGTCAGCTGGATCGCGAGTACGGGCCATCCCACACGGCATATCAGAAGTTTGGCGTCATGACTTGCTTATGGATCAATTCGAGACGACCCCTGCACTCTATCCAGAACAATATGTCGCGGAGCTGGAAAGAGGCGTCGAAGAAAGGAAAGACATGTTTGGGTTCTGGGTGGCATCAAGAATGAAAGTGCGAGGGTCTTTTAATGCGATATCAACCTCCCGGTCGTGTTTGTCCAGGCGACAATCTTGGGCTGGGAGAGTCTACAAGAACATGAAGGAGAAATGAGACTGTAATTATACCGAGGCCGCCGCAATGGGGCAAACCTGAGCTATTTCTTCAACCTCGCTGTGTCAGTTGCTGCATTGTCGTCCAAAGACGAGCCCCACGTGGAAGCGCATCACATGTGGTACAGGGTAAGCAGAACTGCCGATTGCAGTGACGGCCGTGGCGGCGGCGGGCGGGACTTGGCGTGGAGGGCGGCGGGGGTCTGAGGCAATCCATCCCGTACGAGTACTCTTACAGGGGGCGTGCGATAAGGAATCGCTGATAAAAAAATTTCCCAGCCCAACGGCGAAAAAGTCTATGTCAGCAAGGGTCAGTGCCTTTCACTCGCCGCGGGGCTCTGCTTTGAACCTGCTCTCCTCCTTATCACCATCTCCTCTCCGCTCCTCTCCTCTCGCCTCCCCTCCTCTCTCTAGACGACTCAGATACGGAGCGCAGTCCTGCGGCGACGCATTGCGCTACCAAGTCTAGACGACAGAGGCAGAGAACCACCGCCCACGATGCCGCACCCAGTCTCGCCACCGACCATGGTGTCCAAGGACGCCCCTCCCCCGCCGTCGCAGGAGGATGTCTCGGCCTTTGTCAACACCGTCTTCACGGCCAAGACGTCGGGCGCCTCGGTCGACGCCAGCTACGGCCTGTGCGACCTGCTGCTCAACTCGGTCGGTGTCTCCGGCCTGCAGCAGTACGGCGTCCTCGCCGAGATCAAGAAGGCCGCCGCCGACAAGAAGGACGGCTTCCGCCGCGAGAGCAGCCAGAACCTCCTCGGTGCCATTTTCGAGCGCTTTCCCGCCCGCCAGCGCGTCAGCGAGGTCGTCTTCCTCGTCCAGGAGGACGGGCTCGTGCCATGTGCGCTGGACGCCCTGGCCGATAAGGGCGCCGTCGTCCGCGAGGCCGCCCAATACGGGCTCGACGCCCTTCTCAGTAACATGTGCGCCGAGGCCCTCGTCACCGGCCTGCTGCCCGTCCTGGTCCAGTACCTGTCCAAGAAGACTGGCAAGTGGCAGGGCACTGTCGGCGCATACAAGCTCATGCAGAAGATGGCCGATAAGTCGCAGATGGCCATTGGCACGACCAAGGAAGAGGCTGTCGAGAAGGACATCCTGCGCGAAGCCATGGGCGCCAAGCTCGCTGGTCTCATTCCCATCGTCGAGAGCGGCATGCACGACTTGAAGGCCGAGGTCGAGAAGCAGGCTGTCCATACTATGAACTCACTTACTACCCTTCTTTCCAACGACGACGTCGCCCCGCGGATACCCCTACTCGTCGAAACGATGCAGCATCCCTCGGCCCAGACCCTGCAGAAGGCCATTCATGCGCTTTCGATGACAACATTCGTCGCCATCGTCACGTCTCCCGTCCTGGCGCTTCTGACGCCCTTCCTCGAGCGTTCTCTCAACTCCCCCAACACCGCCCAGGAGGTTCTGCGCCAGACCGTCGTCATCGTCGAGAACTTGACCAAGCTTGTCCACGATCCCATCGAAGCTCGAACATTCCTTCCCAAGCTCACTCCCGGTGTCAAGGCCGTTTGCGACCGCGCCTCGCTTCCCGAGGTTCGCGAGCTTGCGAACCGAGCCCTGGCCACGATGGAGAAGGCTATGGGCAACGACAAGGATATTGTTGCTCGCACCACGGCCGATGATGTCGCCAAGGTGCTTGATGAGCAAATCAAGAAGAACGGTGGCCTTGCGGGCAATCTGGAAATCTACAAGGTTGCACGCCCGTACATTTGCGACATGGTCGCCACAGACGTCAACTACCGCTTCGTTACCCGGATCTCGGGTCGCATCGCTCCCTACCTTCAGACCCTGATGCAGGATTCCGAGGCTCATCAGAAGGTCGCCGATGCCGTTGAGCACTTCTACGTCGAAGAGGATCAGCGTCGCTACGGCGTCCCCGAGAAGGAGGATGATGGTGAAGTCGAGATTGTGAACGCCGACTTCTCCTTGGCCTACGGTGGCATGTTGTTGCTGTCGCATACCAACCTCCGCCTCCTCAAGGGCCATCGATATGGCCTCTGCGGTCGCAACGGCGCTGGAAAGTCCACCCTGATGAGGAGCATTGCTAATGGCAAGCTCGAGGGCTTCCCTCCCCAAGATGTTCTGCGCACCTGCTTCGTTGAGCACAACCAGGGCGAGGATGCCGACATCAGCATTCTGGAGTTTGTTTCGAAGGATCCCACAATCGCTGACCAGGGAACCGAGCGCATTTCGGAAGTCTTGTCCGAGTTCGGGTTCACTGCGGGCCCCGAAGGTCGCCAGGCTCAGAAGGTCGGCTCCCTCTCTGGTGGCTGGAAGATGAAGCTCGCTCTCGCCAGGGCCATGCTGCAGAAGGCCGATGTCCTTCTTTTGGACGAACCGACCAACCACTTGGACGTCACAAACATCGCCTGGCTGGAGAACTACCTCAAGACGCACACTGAGATTACCAGCATGATCGTGTCTCACGACTCTGGCTTCCTCGACAACGTCACTACTGACATTTACCACTACGAGCCCAACAAGAAGCTGGCTTGCTACAAGGGCAACCTGGCCAGCTTTGTCGAGCTGCGTCCCGAGGCCAAGAGCTACTACACCCTCTCGGCCAGCAATGTGCAGTTCAAGTTCCCTCCTCCGGGTATCCTCAGTGGCGTCAAGTCTCAGACTCGTGCCATCATTCGCATGACGAATGTCTCCTACACGTACCCCAACGCGCCTAAGCCGTCTCTGATGGACGTGTCTTGCCAGCTGTCGCTGTCGTCACGTGTTGCCATCATCGGACCCAATGGTGCGGGCAAGTCGACTCTCATCAAGCTGCTCACGGGCGAGACCATCCCCACGACTGGCAAGGTTGAGAAGCACCCTAACCTGCGTATCGGCTACATCAAGCAGCACGCACTGGAGCACGTCGAGATGCACCTTGAGAAGACGCCCAACCAGTACCTTCAGTGGCGATATGCCAACGGCGACGACCGCGAAGTCCACATGAAGCAAACCCGTATCCTGTCCGAGAAGGATCGCGCACAGATGGACAAGTGGGTTGACCTCAAGGATGGTAAGGCTGCCCGACAGATTGAGACTCTCGTTGGTCGTCAAAAGTACAAGAAGACGTTCCAATATGAAGTGTAAGTCGCCCTTCGAGACATTCACCGTCCCCAAGATATTAACTGTGTATAGTAAATGGCGCAATCTGCTTCCCAAGCATAACACCATGATCTCCCGGGAGACTCTTAGCGAACTCGGCTTCGACAAGCTCGTCCAGGAGTTTGACGATCACGAGGCGTCTCGCGAGGGTCTCGGTTATCGCGAGCTCCTGCCCAAGGTCATCTCTAAGCACTTTGAGGACCTCGGCCTCGACCCGGAGATTGCCAACCACAACGAGATTGGCTCTCTTTCCGGTGGCCAGAAGGTCAAGGTGGTCATCGCCGGTGCCATGTGGAACAACCCGCATCTGCTCGTCCTCGACGAGCCGACCAACTTCTTGGATCGCGATTCGCTCGGCGGTCTCGCTGTCGCTATCCGCGAGTTCAAGGGCGGTGTCATCCTCATCTCTCACAACGAGGAGTTCGTTGGCGCCCTGTGCTCGGAGCAGTGGCACGTCGCTGACGGTCGTGTCGCCCTGCGTGGTAACACGGCCGTTAGCCTCGACCGCTTCGAGGACAGCCGGCCGGGCAGCGGCGTCACCAGCACGGCAGCCAGCTCCGTCGTCAGCAGCGCCGTCAACTCGGGCGTCGAGGATAACACCGACATGAAGTTCAAGGCCAAGAAGAAGAAGAAGATGACCAAGAAGGAGGTCAAGGAGCGCGAGGTGCGTCGCCGCCTTCGTCACATCGAGTGGCTCAACAGCCCCAAGGGCACGCCGCACCCGCCCGACACGGACGACGAGGACAACTAAAGCTCGCGGTGGACAATGCCCCCACAACGTTTCGTTGCTGTTGCCCTCATGGCCCATGTGAAGGGAAATTGTGCATGATTGCATGGGCCTGGTTGATGTTGCGTTTTATTTCTTCCTTTGACCTTTTTTTGCTTCCCCGAATTTCTTTCGTTTGTCCCCAAGTTGCTGTGCATTGGGGGCAAGAGGGCATAATTAGACCAAGCGTTTTTGAGGCGACGAGTTGGCTTTGGCGCCCTCGTCGCATACCATCTCGAGATGACGGTGGAGAAATGTAGTTATGTGGGAACCGCAATGGATAGACACGGAGTGCGGCTCCGGCTGCGGCGATGACGAGACAGTCGAGGGTCTGGGATAGATAGAGGCGTTTTCATTGTTTGCTTTGATGGGAAATCAACATTCCGTTGTCCCAACGATAGACCGATTGAAAAGTTGTGTTTGGATAGGCAATGCTGCATTGCGCGACGCAAGGGACAAGATAGAGCAAACACGGGAATTTGACCATGCATCTCACAGAGGACATGAATGAACACGGGCGGAAATATTTGACTTGACTATCAACATTGTGATTCTACCATTGCCAGTCCATTCGCTTCGTCTACCCAGCGACATCTTGGCATTGTTTGGTAGATGTTGTTCCTGTGCGTCTGGCTAGGAGCCGATCATCCTCCGGTCAAGATATACTCCCATCATATCTCAGCCTCCTTCATGCAAAATATGTCCCTTCACCCGGAACACAGGAGCGGTCGTGGAACCTCGTATTCCTACCTATGTACTCCGTCCATACCCAACTCGACCGGGAGGAGGGGGCTGTTTGCAATCTGCCCGTGCCACAGTGCTGTCCACTTTGGTCATCGCGCATCATGCAAGCAGCCCACAGTGGCCCGTTTCACATATTATACGTCGAAATTAAGATGTAAGATGTAATAAAAGAAAACCGCGTAGAACTCCAAGACCGTCTATATGAAACCTGTTGTCATGAAAAATGCGTGTGATGCGTGTTGTATGTTTTGGTAGCGAGAGTCTTCGTCGACATGAGTTCTCTACCAGGAGAACGTCATGAGGGCGGGGTTGAGCGCCAGCGGCAGGAGGAAGTGGCTGGCAGCGACAGTGGCCATGGGTAGAATGGCGACAAAGTCGGTGATGCGCCAGTCGTGGGGAACGAACGGCGCGACGGCAAGAATGATCATGCCCACGATGAACAAGAGGGCAAAGAGCATTGAGAATTTGAACTGCGAATGAAGTCAGCGTCAGGTCAGGAAGCGCATGGTTCAAATTTAGCATCTAGACAAGGCAATGGCAACTCACCTTCTTCAGCACCTTGGGCACCTCGATGAAGAAGTTGGAAAACTCGGCTTCCTTGCTCGTCGCACCCCAGGTCATGTTTATCTCAAACATGTGCGCCAAGAGGGCTTGGCTGACGTGCAGGGAGAGACCACCCAGGAAGATGGCCAACATGAAGGTCCACTTGAAGTTCTCGAAGAGGGCGTACAGCAAGCTGCGCTCGCCAATGCGGTAACGCATGACAGCAAGGGCGATGTTGCCGAGACCGTTGAAGACGATAATGATAGAGAACCAGACCTGCCACGAGTCGACGTAGTACTTGTCGAGATATCCATTGAACCACCCCATAAGGAAATAGTTCACGGCCGTCATGATCCATGCTGCGCCGATGGCGTAGTAGGTACCGATATACGAGATAACAGTGATCTTGGAGGTAAAACGAATGTTGGAGAAGAGGAATCGGCGGAATAACGGCGTGAAAGGTCCGCGCCAGAGCCAGGTCCGGATTGGATGGAAAAGCAACTCGTTGCAGCCGTACGCATACTTCTCCCAACGGGCCAGTTCATCGTACACGGTAAGGGACACGCCCTCCTTGAATCCTTCGCCGGCCCAAGCGGCCAGTCGAATGATGTAACCGTTGACCTGCAGACGTAGAGACATGTCGAAATCCTCGGACACGTGGCTCTCGGACCAGAACTTGTCGTAGCCGTCTTCGTCCTGGTATGACACTTGCTGAATGGCGGACCAGCGGAGGACAGCGTTATGGCCGACGAAAGGAGCAACGTCGCCATTGGAGACGGTGTATCGAATCGCCGAGTAGATGAGGTTGGTGAAGAAAGTGATGCCGTTCTCGAAATACGTGTGGACGACCTGCATGACACCCGACGAGAACTGCATGATACCTACATCAGGGGACTGCTCCATTTCGGACACGGCGTCAAGGAAGCAGTCGGCAGGAACACGAGTATCGGAGTCGATGAGAAGAATGTAGTCGCCGACGCGGATGTTGCCATCAGCCCAAGCACGGCCATCCTCCTCGAGCACCTCCTTCAGCGCCTGCTCGTATGCCTGAGCCTCGTCGTGCTGACTCCACTCAGGCGACCGATTGATGGCTTGAAGTTTCTCTTCGACCTTGCAGGAAACCATGAGAGCAAAGTTCATGTTGGACGCCTTCTTGAACTTGCCCCTCCGCAGGAAACCATTTTCGCCGTGCTTGGGGCGGGCAACCCAGCCAATGCTGTTGTCTGCGTAGAATTCGATACGAGCGCGGCGGTCCTCCTCGGAGATCAACTGGAGACCATCATCATTGATGAACATGTTGGCCGAGCCGCCCTGAAGCTCGTAGGTAGACATGGCCTGCTTGATCGACTTGACAGTGGGAATGATGACGCCTTGAAGACCCTCCTTGTATACCGGACACTGAATAGTGACATGGGGAAGGACGGGTGTCTGCAGCCGCGGTGGCGGACGAGCCGAGTAAAATTTTGAGTTGATGGTAAGCTGACGGATAGGGCCGAAAATCTGGGCCAAGCAACCGACGATGACCTGGGCGAAGAAAAGAGTGAAGAAGATTTGGATCGGGGCCAAGGCGACCAACCCGAGGCGAGTGTAGTCACCGTCGACAGACACCTCAATGGCGAGCTGCCTCCAGGCCGCACCGAGCGAGACAGTGACGAGGATGAGCGTGATGGAGACGAGAACTGTGTTCTGCAAGTGAATGGGACGCTTCTCGGGCTTGATCTCGCCACTCTCTTCATCGATCTCAGCCTCGGCGACAGCGCCGCCTCGCTTCTCGTCCTCTTCCTCGTCGATATTGCCGGCCTTCCACACGAGCTCCATGAGTTCTGACTCGATGGCTTTGGCGCGCTGGACAAGATGAAGAGGGTCGTCGTCCCACACAATAAGCAGACCCTCAGACGCGACAAAAGCGGCGAACTGGTGCTTTCTAGCGCGAGGAAGATCGTCGATGGTCGGCAGAATCTGGACACGCAGACCGTTCATGAGAGGCACGTCTACAGCATCCGGAGACCACTGAAGGAACGTCTTAATGACTCGAGAATTGACGGTCATGGCGCACTGTTCGAGTATATTAGTGTTGAACCCTGCAGCACCCAATGGACGAAACGTACCTGAACATTCATAGCGGCGCATGCCATGGCGAATGGGGAGCTTCCGAGTTGAGGCGGGCAGGCCATGTAGTGGCCTCGCGCCTTTCGCAGAAGCACGCCTTCGATCTCGCCCGAGCCATCACTCACCCAGAGCTGGGAACATTGTTGCTGGTACAGGTAGTTGACCATGACCTCATGTTTGATGTCATCGAGGAACATGAAGCTTCGCGTCGAAGGCGTTGAGCGTCCGGAGCTCGACTGCGGTCGCGAGTGGAAGCGAGGGGTTGGAGGCTGCAGCTCCATCTCGTTCCCGCTCCCCGTTGATGAGGGATGCTTCTCCGACAGAGCCGAAGGCTGGTTGCGCTGGATGCGCGGGGGAGCTGGCGTCGGGGCCGAGCTCGAGGCGGCCGCCGGCTCAGCCTTCTTGGCCTTGAAATAGCTGCCGAGACCCATGGTTCAAGTGAGGCCGTGATGCCTTGGGAGTGTCAAGGGTGAACACTTGCTCCGCGTCCTAGGACGAGAACTCTCAAGCCCGAAGCTCCAGGAGCTTCAGATGGGCCGCGAGGCAAGTCAATTGGATGGGACCCAGGCGATGACAGTGATGAGACCCGATGCCGTTGAAATTGGGTGAGACAAGGCCACGGATCGGCGGTGGTGACACAGCGGCTTGCAAGCAGACTTGAGACCGCGGATGGCGATTCGGAAGCTCGAGGCGGCGAAGAAATGTCTTGTGTCTTTCCAAAGTACAGGAACAGCCGAGCGAGGGGTCCAGTTGGTGTCGCAAGCGGTCGACAGACCAGGCTTTGCGAGGAGCGAGCGAGACAGCCGAGTGATGACAGGCCAAAAACGAGAAGCAGTCGAAACGAGGGCGACGTCCAAGTCTGTTGCTTGAACTATTGTTCAGCGACCGACACTCACAATAACGAACGAGAGGAGAGACACAGGTTATGTGCAAGTGAAGGTGAAGGTGAAGCGGACCAAGGGTGTTGAGGGAGGAAGTACTCGTAAACGGGAAGCGGGTGTGATGAACGAACGGGCCAGCGAGCCAGCCATGCATGCAGACGCAGGCGGGCGAGGCGCAACGACCGACAAAAGGTGGACTCGACTTACAAGACGGGAAGAGCCAGGTCAGTGCGCTCTGGTCCCCCGATGCTTCGTTCTAGCGGAGGCGCCGGCCAAAGTGGTCCGGACAGGGGTATGAGGCGTGCGTCTGGGATTTCGGGATAGCGCCAGGCTTGATAGTCACTCGAGGCCAAGACGCCACGACCGCGGGTGAGGTGAGGACAGAGACAGAACCCGACCGAGCTTGACCAGGCAAACAGGAGTCGAGGGGAAGGGGGAGAGGGGGGCCATGCGCCCCGGCGGGTGAGTATTATACCTCTGCAGACGGACATGGCATCGCGAACGAAGCAGGCAGGCAGACAGGCCGGCTCGGCGGGACGAGCATGTCTGCTGGGAGCGCCGGCGGCATCCACTCGATGGACCAGGCCGGGCGAGGCCAGGCCATTAGGTTGGGACTCGAAGTGGTGGTGGTGCCGGTGGTGGTGCTGGATGGGTGTTGATGGTGGTGGTCTCGTTGCTTGCTGCGGGCAAGGAAGCGGTGCGGTGCGCTGCGGCGCGGCGGCGGCGGTGAGGGGAGTGGTGATAGCAGAGCAGCGGCGTCCGAGGTCCTGGACTCCTGGTCGTCGCCCACGTTTTCCTCTGGGTGGGCCACGCCCCTGGCCCGGCGGGGCGACTACCAGCCCACCCCTGTTCGGCGCCATCAAGGCCGAGCGACTTTTGTTGTCGTCCTCGACGCCGTCGCGTCGCCCATGCCGCCCATGTCGCCGCCCGTCGAGTTGACGGTGGGACGTCTCCGGCGAGTGCGGGCCAACGTTGCTGACGGCGCGAGGCATCGTATCCATCCAGCGGGCTCGGTGCTTTTGGCATGAGCAGAAAACATGCTATTCAGAGATGGCAGGACGGAAACCTTGCTCTGCCCGGCAGAGATCGACGGCGAGGCGATCGCAACAGAAGCTGCCGATCTCCGAACCGCGCCTGGATTCGGCTGCCTTTGATGAGTGAACATGGCGGCGACGGAGGCGTGGTCGGTCGAGTCGAGAGTCCGAGCAATGCTGTCCAGTGTTGCAATTGCTACAGCGCTGGCTGGAGGCGCCAGAGGCTGCCCCAGCCTCCGCCAACCTCACGCTGGCCACTGCTGGTACGAACTGCTGGAGACGCCACGGGGAACCCGCGAGAACCCAAGCATTGGTGACCACGGGCAGTCGGATGGATGGAGGGATGGATGGATGCCCTGAGCTCGTGGATGAGCCCGCGGCTTGGCCAGGCGGGGGGGGCGGTGCACTGGCTCTAGGAGGCGCCGGAAAACCCTTCAGGGCTGAAGGTCAATGTGCATGGGCCTCCATCGGCCTGCAGCGCGCCGACTGCTCTGCGTCTGCCTCCTGTGGCCGCTTCGGCAGCTTCCAGCGCCATCTCGGACCCACCCCGAGCCTGGAGCGCTCTTGGCTTCGGCGGGCCAGGCACCCGGAGCTGGTACTGCTGCAGGGCTTGGAAGGTGCGCCTGGGCAGTGGAGAGGTGGAGGAAGGACCACCCGAGCCCAGCGGTGCCCGGGTGTGTGCGTTTGCCCCCGCGCAACAATCCATCTCGTCTGGTGCCGTTCACCCAGGCTTAGGCAGCCCGTGGGAGGGTTAAAGCGGCAGCCGCACTCGGCCTCTTTCGTCCTAGCCCCACTGTCGCCCGCTCGACAACCCTGCTCGTCGGATCCCGACACGGTGCCTGGCGCCTTCTCTTCCTAGACGCACCCCCGGCTCTGATGTGGCGCACCTTCTCCAATGGTCCCCTTAAGCGACCCGACTGAGGGCGAGACAGGAAGGCACTTACACCCCAAGCTGGCCCGTCTGATTCGCTCTCCTGGCATCGCGACGGGCTTGCCCATGGCAGCCAAGAAGAGGCTGACAGTGACGGGACACGACGGCGGCGACGCTGCTGCTCCTGCTGCACAGCCCTGAGCCTGGAACCTGGCGTCTCGCCTTCACCACCGCCGCACCCTCGTCGCGATACCATGCCACGCCCGGCCATACCAGGTACCTGTTCACTTACCACGCGCGTGCCGTGTACCCCCTCGAGCGGCTGAGCGGTTCCTCCCCTCCCCAGTGCCGCGTCGATACGGTGCTGATTTCACCACCCTATCGTGGGATCCGCAGCAGCATCCAGACGGTTGTTGTCTCACCCATGGTCCGCGTTTGGCGTCACACGTGAGTCCCTTGCCTGGGGGACAAACGAACAATGGCAGCCCGGCACCTCCCTTTGTTGGGGCAACGGTAATGAACCAGCCCGCAATCCGGCCGAGATGCACGGCACTCCAGCAAGCGGCCCAACCAACATCGACAGCGAGGCAAGTACCGCGGGGATCTGGATGCACCGCGCGCGGGCAGGGACCTCGATGCAGAGCAGAGGCAGAGAAGCACCGAGAGAATAGGAAAAGAAGCCAGTCGGCCGAAAGCCGCCGCGAGCTCGAACCACGACCGGCTGCACAATCCCCCATCCGTTGCACTCGACTTCCCCAATCAACCGCGAGGCCGGGATAGCCATGCAAAGGCAGGCATGCACGGTGTGTTGTCCTGTGCGCCCTATTTTTGGGCCTCGTATTCCTGCAGCCAACAGGGCACCGCACCTGAACCTGAACATGAGGGAGCCCCCTCTCCGAGCACGGCACGTACGGAGTAGATAGGTAGGTGACTGATTGTGTGCGTCCTCGCTCGCTGTTTGCCTGTCTACCCGTGACAACCCCTCGCGGCACCCTGTGAGGCAAGCAGCCTGCTCGTCATGTTTTGTGCTTGTGATTTGTGCGAAACTCTGTCGGATGCGAGATGCACACCACCGAATGCACCGACGAGCAGAGCAGGGTGGTGAAAGGGCGCTTTGGGGCGAATGGCATCGCGAGGGCTCCCCCCCAGCGGCTGCGATTGTCGTCCCCGATTAAGCTTATTGCGCTTCTGGCATTGGACGCCTCCTCGTCTTGTGGCTGGCATGGCGGGCAGCTCCGTGGCCCATCTGCTCGCCCCCTGCCCGCCTGGAGCTCGCTGGATGTCGACATCGCACACACCAGGAGCACGAGGCAGCCTGGTGCTTGTGTGCCGATCCGGCTGCGTGCGGCGGCGACACAGAGATGGCACACAATTCAATTTCGACTCGCGTCGTACGCACGCTGTGCCTGGGCACGGCCCCATCTCCATCTCTCTGGTGCTTTGTGCGTGCCGCCTACGACAACGATACAGCCCTGTCGACGCCACCACAGCCGGCATTTCCTCGTCCGGTGATACCGTGCCGTGTCTGTCCCACCGGCGCCAAATCGCCCATCTGTCGGGCTGTGGCGCAGTGGCGGTACATGGCGAGATTGCTGCGATGGCGCGTCGCGGCTGCCGGGCGCCGGTATAACAGGTGGCTTGCAGTCTATCGACGGTGACGGGTGCCGTGCAATCTCCTCCTCACGCCGTGGCAGATTGGAGCTGAACCTGC
This sequence comes from Purpureocillium lavendulum, assembly GCA_029168975.1. Lineage (NCBI taxonomy): Eukaryota > Fungi > Ascomycota > Sordariomycetes > Hypocreales > Ophiocordycipitaceae > Purpureocillium > Purpureocillium lavendulum. The sequence continues at coordinate 5,965,803 of JAQHRD010000001.1, forward strand.
TGCAGGCCGTCTGTGAACGAGAATGATTCCCGTGGCCCCAAGTGGATCCCGGGCAAAGTAGAAACGTTGCGAGTCCGGGCTCGAAACCGTTTTGCCTCATTACGGAGCACATGGCGATAACCTCGCCGACTTACAAATCCCGCCGTCAAAGTGAGACGACTCGAGCTGGACTCGACGCCCTCTCCTCACGCCATTTGGTATACCAGATGGGCCCTTCTCCGAGACCTAGCGGCCGTTGAGCATGGGCCGAATGGCTTTGTCCCCAGGCCAGGAACTCAAAATCAGCGAACAATGTACGGACTGCGGAGTAGGGGAACGGAAAAAAAAACAAGCTATGCCCTGGCCGAAAGTACAACGCCGCAGCCCAGAGCCGCGTGCTCGGGCGATCCGGCACGGAGCGATGGAGGCCATGACGTGCGCCGCGCCAGCTGGACTCGCGACTCTCGGCTCCGGGGACCCATAGAGGGCCTGTGTGGGCCTCGTGGGTTGGCGCGAGTCAATTCCTGGCCGAGCGAAAGGGGCCAGGAACGGGACCGGGGCTGGCTTGGCTGGCAACGGACGACTTGTTCGGTCTGCGATACCCGGGAATCGCGATGTGAGAAATTCGATCTTGCCTGGGAATGGGGCCGGGCGCGTTCCTTTCGGCATACTTTTTTAGCATCCTTCGTCAGAACTAAGGCAACGACCGAGGTGAGCGGTTCCAAGGCGGCTAGCTAATCTGGCTGCCCTATGTTAGCTCGTGCCCCATAAGGCCTGTTGAGGATGGAGCCCGGCCACGTTAGCCGCATCGCCTGAAGCGCCGAGTCGCCCGCCGCCGCCGCGATGCCGTTGCGAACGACGAGTAGGCGCCAGTACGCAAGGGGAGGTGACCAACTCAACAAGAACAGAGAGGGAAAGAAAAAGGAACCAAATTACTTTGGCTCATCCCGTATCGCAAGGGGCTGGCCTCGGGCGCGCAGCCGCAACGCCCCTTGCGCCCGCCGGCTCGCCGCAGCCTGCCTAGCAAGCCTACCTAGGTACCCGCGATATGCCTACCTTGTTTGTGGCGGCGGCGGCGACGACCGTGCGCGCTGCGCGTGCCTCGCATGCCGAACCTCCACATACCCGCTGTCTCTCTCTATCAACTGCAGGGGAAAATGCACGAGGCGCACCGGACAGCTCCGGGCCAACCATGCAGAGTTCTTTGCCGTCTGCCTGACGCTCGCGATGACGATGAAAAATGCCCAAACTCTGTCTCGCATACGAGTGTCTTGCCTGCTAAACTATGTCGTTGCCGCCCGCGCCGAATGACAATGGGCGGCACGACGCCATGTCTTACACAGACGCTCATGTTTGGGCGATAAAAATACATTGGTCCCTTGCCCAGAGCAGGAGGGGACAGAAACCTACCCAGGAGCCTGGAGAGACCAGCCAGCCAGCCGCAGCAGGGCTTCCAGCCTTTTCGTCACGGGTGCGGGCCACCGGGCTCAGCCGCGCGAACGCGCGACTCGTGCGCCTGCGTCGTCCCTGACGAGGTGCCTGTCTCAACGTTGACGTGACTAGTAACCCAAGCGTCTGTGCCTTGTCGTCAACCGGGCTCAGGGGATCGGATCTACCCGCACCACTGTTTTCAGCCGCCCCAGGGCCGTGACATTTTACTCGCACACTGCTGTAGATTGTACACGAGGCACTGAAAATGGAAAGATCATCACCCGTTTGGGGCGCCACGAGGGCGGTCTCATTGCTCCAACGCCAGTAGATTCCGTGATGATGATGATGAAGCCGTTACATGTCCAGCACAATCATGTGTGTGTGTGTGTGTACTCGTATAGTGTCCAAGACCAGTTCCTTTGCTCCCCGACCCCTGTATCCAACCACCGAGATTCGTCCGCCCCCATGTTCCGTTGCCACCAGTTATGTCTATCATTATGCAGTGTTGTGGTTGCTGTTGCTATCAGATATGTACTAGGTATAGATAAGAGAAGAAGAAAAAGGAAACGCGTGACCCAGGAGGCCGCCGATACTGTCACAGACGCTCAGCCCCCCCGCCTACTACAGCTCCTCGTTGCCGTCGCACTGCTGGAGCATGACGACGCGGCTGACCTCGAGCTGTGGCTGCTTCCACGTCGCGAACCACGAGTCGCGCGCCTTCCAAAAGTCCTTCTTCGCGTTCTCGGAATGATCCATCCAGGGCTTGCCGGACTTGCCGTCCTCGAACCAGCCGTTGGTGCCGCCGACGGCGAGGTTGATGATGAGGTAGAACTCTTGGTCGAAGGGCGTGTTGTCCCGGCCCGTCTGGCTCCAGGCGTCTGCCAGGCGCGTGCCGTTGGAGTTGGACTCCGGGAAGCCGCCGCGATCCCACATGGGCTTATTGAAGTTGGTGTACAGCACCTGAAGCAGCCGGCTGTTGACATAGGTGAAGAGGTACTTCTGCGACCATTCGAGGCCATATGTGTTGAAGCCCTTGCTGTACGTCGTGTGCAGCGCCTTGCGCTTGTTGTTCGTCTTCCACCAAGCGTCGTTGGCCGGGTCAGGCCCCCAGTGCAGCGCAGACGAGACGATGTCATTGCCGCCCTGTCCGTAGGTCCAGTTGTTGCCGCGCGACTCCATGATGTCGATCTCGCCGGACGAGGGCCACGGGCCGTACGTGTCCTTGACCGGCATCATCCAGATGGCGGGCCAAAGCCAGTCGCCCTCGGGGAGCTTGGCCGTAACCTCGACGCGGCCGTACTTGAGCTTGGCACCCTTCTTGGTGTTGATGCGACCCGACTTTGTCGGCGGGACGATGCTCGAGTTGCCACTGGTCGTGTTGGTGGCGGCAACGCAGCTGTACCAGTCCTTGGACGTGCAGGTGCCGTCCTTGAGAAGGTTGATGACGTTGTCCTTTTCGACCTTGTCCGCATCCTGCAGCGTGGCCTTGATGACAAGATTCCCGTTCTCGATGAACACGTTCTCGTCATTGCCTGTCGTCTGCTCAAACTCGCCATTGCTACTCCCACTGTCAGCCAAGAGAACATATCGCACTGCTCTGTGGGGCGGATGCATACCCGAAGCCGCCGACCGCGACCTCCTTTGTCCAGATGTCGGTGTTCAAGCCGCCGTCGAAATTCTCGTCCATGACGGGGCAGTACTTGTGGTGAACGACACTGCTGAGGCCGTCATAGATGAGAAAGCCCGAGATGCCCAGGCCAATAAGGATACCGACAAGTGGCAGAATGGTAACCCATTTTTCCTTGGGGTCTTTTTTGGCGAGCCACGGCTTCTCAACATCACCCTTCTGAACCCGCCGGGAATGGAAAAATCGTTGCGCCCGCTCGTCAAAGCGGTTCCCTATGGCGCTGGATGAGCCGTAACTAGACCCTGGCCGGGACGCATCGGGGCTGCCAAAAGGGTTGGTGCTGCCGCCCGGACGGTGCGACGAGGCCGTGTCATCGCCGAAAGGGTTATGCCGACTGCCATCTGTGTTTGGCGTGCCGGGCCGCAGGGGAGTGATGTTGGTGGAGGTGGCCGCGGACGGGACCACAGGCCGGCCAAAATAGCCGTTGTTGTAGTTTTCCTGATCCATTGCTGTGGACGTCTGGGTATCGGGGAGTGGTGCGAGTGCGGGAAGCGCCCCGATGGCCGCCGTGAGGCTGTCCTCCTGCGCTACGGCAATGTGCGCGCCAACTGGAAGGCCGCGCCAAAGGCCTGCCGAGGTGCCGGGAAAGAGAGCCCGCGTGGGTTGCGATAATGTTCCAAACGAGGGGAGGCTGCGAGCCTTGTTCCAGTATGCAGTAGATCGGTTGGACAGGTAGGCCGGCAGGTGTTGGGAAAGGGAAGAAATTCAGAGGAGCAGGATGCGCAAAGGTTGAGGTGCAAGTGGATGGACGGTGGCTCGCAGCAATGACGCCCTAGCAGCAAACGGGCCGGGAAGCACCTGAAATGCGAACGGCGGGAGCAACCTGCAAGGTGTGGCCGTTTTGGCGCAGGGCTTTGAGCTCCGTCGCGGACGAGGACGAGGAGGAGGGGTCGAGTCCTTGGTTGTCCGAGCCCATCGGTGGTGGAGCAATGGAGTCGGCGGCGGTCCGTGGCTGCGAGTTGGAGGCCTAAGTGCGTAGCAGGTGTACGTGCACGCCACTCCCCTGCCCCAGCTGGGCCTGGTCGTGAGCTGGTGCTTCGTACCTTAGGTACCTAGCGCAGCACAAGCAAAAAGCCCAGTCCCATCCAGCCCAGGCTGGCCTTCGGGCGGTCCGCCGTCGTTCTCGCCGTGCTGCTTCTGGCGACGGCGACGGCGAGCTGCCGGGAATCGCAACGGCACAGCCGGAGCCTGCGAGACGTACACCCACTGCGAGTGTTGTGTTGACTAGCGGCGGCACCCAGTCTTCACGTCAGCACGCGCACTCCCTGTCTGGATCTTTTCGACCGTTCAGCGGCGGCACACGATGCACGTTGGTCACGGCAGCGCCCCCGTCAGTCGAGCTTCCCGAATGGAGCGCGGTTCATGCTGGGTCGGCCAACAGCAGCCCCGGCCCGGCTTGTCGATAGTCGCTCGGGCCAGGCATTGATGAATTGGAGATGCACCTCACCCGGCGACCACCCCGGGCACAATGGGCCAGCTGAGATGCCATTGCAACTTTGCGTGCTGGTATTATTGACTGCAAGCGCCCACCTGCCACAATGCCAAGAGGCAACCCACCATGGCTACGGGACGGTGGCAGAGGTCGTCCATTTTCTGTCGGGGGGGCGGCGCGGTGGAGGGACGGCGATGGCGACCACGAGGGAGCACGGCGAAGCGCCCGGCCAGCGTCCGTCCGCGGCAGGCTGATCGAGGGTCGCTCTCGTTGATAGCATGGCGATGCATTCCATTGGGTTGCATGGCTCCCCTGGCTGGAGCCCGAACGATCGAACAGTCTGGCGCCTCGGCGGAGCTGGCGAAAAGCGCTGGACTCTGCGAAGGCGTGTGCTGAGGTGCGCAGCGACACCTCATGGGGGGAGTGGTTAGGTACTCGCTGCGTGCTGTGCGCAGCGATTTGGAGTTCTCTTGTGCATCAAAAGCGGCAGGAAGTGTGGCTGCTCGGGTGCCTGTGGCGTCAACCCGCACCCCTGTTCCTGCACGCGCTTGCCATCTGATCCCTGAGGGTTCTCGTTAGTGCCACACCCTCCCCTGCAATTCTTCATTTCAGGAAAGCGCCGTGGCCTGCGCAGCGTCCGTCTGTTCCTGACGCATTGTGCTCCGTTCTGGTAGCCAGCACGAGTACCGCGACTGTGAGGTTTGTGCCTCGAACGCTTTGCTTCGTCTCGTACTTCGTACCTACACGGCACGACCGTTCTCGGACCCAGGCATACCCGAGGGGCAGAACCAGGGACGGCGCACCGTTTCCTCACCGTCGCTCTTGGCTTCCCCTCTCGCATACCCGACCGACTCCGAAAGCCCTGCCTCCCAAGACGTCGTATCTCGCTCCCTGCCTGCGCTTGCACTGCGCTGCGCTGCACTGCACTGCACTGCAATGCGGCATCATCGAGACATGATACGACAAGCGACCCTCGACGGTGACATGCGGCGCCGTGCGGTGCGGTCGATGCAGAGCCTGGCCTCACCCTCTTACCCCCACACCAACGGATCGACCCAGCTGAGCCCCATCATCACTGGAATGCAAACGCACATGGCAATGGCCATAAATTCTCCGTTCCGAAAATCTTCCCTCCCCAGAGCGGGCCCCAATGTCGCCTTGGCGAACGGCTCGTTGCCGCTGTGTGGACAAGTTTACAACAAACTTTCCGCCGCCCCGTACCAGGAGACCATGGCCAAACGGCCGGGCTCCATTTGTCCCAGGCGCCCGGGTCCCCGAATCATCACCGGCATCGTGGAGGTCACCCTCGCTGCCGTGCGAATTCGTGCTGCGGATGGAAGCTAATCTCACTCAGGAACCAGATTCTCCTTGCCTCAGCCACCCCCGGCTCAAACTTTATAGGGGATGCAGGCTGGGTGTAGGGATTCTATCGAGCCGGGAGTGAGGTCGCGTTCATGACTCGCTCCTTTGGCCGTGCCGAGACTCTCAGCTCCCCTGGAGACTACGAGCCTTTGACGGCAAGACCGGGCAAGCGAGGCAGGGCGGCCATCCTACAGTTCGCGAAGATGGGCCACAATGTCGTGTGTCATGGTTCGCTGTGAGTCGCCGGCAGCATCCGAGGCTTGGGCTACGCAAGCACAGAACACCACACCCTCCTCCGCTGCCAGTTGCGAGCAGGGTCCGATACCAGCCACCAATTGGTTGCTGGTCGATTTTATCTGACCTGTTGCCCGCACGAGTCCGAGTGGTCATCGGTTGCGCCTTCTGCCCTGTAACGTGATAACGCCTTTGGCGCCACATACCCTCAGCCGCGCAAGCCTCAGAGATATCGGTGGTGGCTCAGTGGTTGTCGCCCAGGAGGCAGCCCCTTTCCAAGCAGCAAGCAAGCCTCTGACATCTTTGCTGTTGCAATGAACAAAACGGCAACCCAGACAACTGGGAAGGAGGAGCTGCTCCGGCGCTGCCGGATCGTCCGTCCGGCAACCAGTGCGGTGCAAGATCGGACGCCAATCGTGAAGGGCAACCCATCCATCCATGCAAGCACTCCACCTTGGACTGAAGTCCCCTGCCCTATTTTTAACTAAGCCAAACTACCAGCTAGTCGCCATCGTGTCTGCAGGCAATCGAGCTCGTCGTTTCCAGCCGGGATTGGACAGCTGTCACCTCACTGACTGACGTGGATGGGTTGAAGCCCAAGCAAGGCCTCCGTTGACACCAAAAAGTTTTGTGTCGGGTCTTGTTGCCAGCGAGATCCACGACAGCGCTGGACAAGGACCAGGCCCCGAGCGCAACGTCCAGCTTTGGAGATGGAGTTTCGTGATTGCCTGGAGTTGACTCGCTCGCTGTAGGTGAAACGCCTCAATCGATTCGACAACAACCCCAATTACATGGTTGTCGGGGCATGGGAGTGGCCCAAGCAGCCAGCACATCTGCATCCTCGGCGAGTTCCTTTCTGATCTCTCCGACCGTGGTGTGTCTGCAACGGCCACTGATCCCCGACCTCTCGTGTTGTGCGTGAATGAGTCTTGTTGATGCGGAGCCAGGCCTAATATCGCGCAATCAGGCCGTGGCAGGTTTCGCCGCATCTTGGCACAACATTAGGCCAAACTAGGAACCGTGATTATGGCCGGGGTCTTGTTCAGCTCAACAATATTGTCGGACTGAGCGCGACTGATCATGATCGTGTTATCGACTCACGGTGTCTGTCGTCTCAATAGCAGAGAGAGACTACTTCCGATAAAAGCTGTGTAGCGCCGGTAAATGGTCCCGGGAAATGATGCCGCCCGCTGGCCTGGACCGCTTACACCAGTTACTGCATCGAACTGTCGGCAAGCAATAGTCTTATCGCGGCGCGTTACAGCCGTATCATCGACGTGTCCGGGAGGGAACCCCCGGTCCTGACACGTTGGCCGTCCGTTGGCCCGGCCGGAGCCAGGCGGGAGATCGGGTGAGGGCCGTCGTGGACCGGCTCCATCACAACCAGGTGTCAAGAGTTAGATGCGGGCTGACGGCACCCAGGATCCGTCTCTTACGTTGGTGTCGCAAAATGTGTTGGGGCTCTTTTCCCAGCGAGTCGGGCCCCCTGCGAGGATGCGGCCGCCAAGGTGAAGCTCGTACTTCGCATGGATGAGTTGTCGCCTCGCTTCGCTTCGCGACGCTATCGTGGAAAACGACGGCGTTTGCATGCTCGGCGCTGGTCCGGCACACCCCCCCACCCTCTGCGCCGTGCCAGGCCAGCGATCCCAGTCGGCCGGACAGGCGTCAGGGCCCGACTTCTCGTATTTGACCGACGGGGAAAATAAAGTCCACCCAACTGGGCTCGATCTGCCGTGGTCTGCCGTGCTGTGCTGTCCAGCGCTGCGCGGTGCGCTGCTGCCGCGCAAATCCTGCCGCGTGAGGCGACTCTGCACTCTGCAGTCAAGTGGAGAGGCCTTCAGGATGAAACAGACCTCGTTTTCCTGTCCCTGCCTCGCGGTTTGTGCTGCCCAGCCTGCCCTGAAAAATCTCTGCCCTTGGCGCACTTGTTGCTTTTGCACCTGTTCGTATCGCGGTGCAGCGGCAATCCTTCTGCGCAAGGAGGAACCGACGGGGCGGGCACCATGGCCCGATGTGACGGCGGCATCTGACGGCATGCCGCAAGTTGGGCGATCACTGCAGCCGGCGGCGGTCAGACCCGCGCGCCAGGCCTCGTCCGCCGTCGTGCCCGTGTTGTACAGCACGTAGCATATGCACAGACTCAACCTGTAACGAGCGGGAGCCAGGATGGCAGGCGGGCATCGCGACAAGGAGCAAGGTTGTTGTTGGTGTTGTTGGTCTGCGACAAGCAGCCGGTCGTCGATCATGGCCCCTCTGCATGTCCCATCCTCCATCCCCTGTGGCTGGCTTACTGTACGATCGCCGACAAGCCAAGCGCAGCAATCAGGCACAACGGCTGTTGCTGTTGTTGCTCTGCTGCTGCTGCTGCTGTTGCTGCGGTGGCCAGAAGCAAGTTTCAGACCAGCAGGTCGGCCAGTCGAAACCCAGCACCTGTGCGCCGGCGGTGGCTCCCCGTGATGCCACCTCGACGCGGGTGCGAGGTCGCTCCGTGTAACGCGGCCTCGGGACTTGTTTGGCTGGATGGGTGTACGAAGTACTGCATGTACTCCGTAAAAAAAGAGCATTGCTTCTTATCACGGCGGGCGTTCGTCCCGCGCTGCTTTACACGACAATCGCTCGATGCAGTGTATCCTGCGAGGAGCTGCTTTTGCTGCCAGCTGCGCAACCAGCCGGCTGACTCTGCGTTGGGACGCCAATTTGTTCGTACATGTGACTGTTGATTGCAGCGAGGTGAGGAGGGAAGCGAAGTGAGGCTATAGAGGCCGGCGCGGTTGTGTGTACCAAGTACAGTGGGGTGGAAGAGCAGACGCTGGAAGCCAGCGGCAGTGCCTTTGCCGCGACCTGCCCCCTTTGGCGTACCCTCGGCTTACCCACTCTGTTCACTCACTCACCCCCAAGTCGATCGCTCAACACCAACGCATCGCATCGCGTCGCATCTCGCCAGATTCAGCGTCCGGCTCATTGCTCGCGGCCGTTCCAGCCAACGGGCTTGCGCTTGCCTGCCTGCCTGCCTGCCTGCCTGCCTGCCTGCCCCTCCCGCGCGAGGATAACGTTGGCCGTCGGTTCGGGTCCGTGGATTTGGAATTGTACCGTACTATACGTCCGTACTGTACAGTATCCTACCCGTTACTAGAGTCTCCCGTCCCCCCATCCGTCCGTTCGGCGCGCATCGCGAGAGTTTGAGCCATGCTACTCCGGGCGGCCTTGGGCCTCCTCGCCGGCCTGTGCGCCACCGTCGTGGTTGCAGACGGCGGCGCCGGCGGCAAGGATCTTGGCTCTGTGCTCGCGGGCAACAAGAACCTCACCAAATACTACGATCTCATCAAGGTATGCGTGCGCGCGAGCCGCTAGCAAAGGCATTTTGGCGCATGGGGTTGATGCTGACTTTTTGACGCGCAGAAATACCCCGACATCTTGCTGCAATTGCCCAGCTACCAGGGCGTCACTGTATGGCACCCACCCCCTAAGAACCTGCAAAGTTACTGTAGCTATGTAGTCTTCGATGCCAGACACTGACCTCTTCAGATCGTCGCGCCGTCAAATAAGGCCTTTGAGAACATCCCCTATACGTCTCTCAATGGCCAGTGGGACCCCGACGACAAGGCCAAGACGGTGCCTCTCCTGCAGTACCACATCCTCCAGGGGAACGTCTCGGTCAAGGACCTCGAGACGGGGCCGACCGTCGTCAAGAAGACGCTCCTGACGGATTCCAAGTACACAAACGTGACTTCGGGCCAGAATGTCCTCGTCAACAAGCAGCCCGGCGACGTGGTCGTCTTCACCACGAGCATGGGCACGCGCTGCACGCTCGTCGAGGGCGACATCGCCTTCCAGGGCGGGCTCATCCAAGTCGTCGACAACCTCCTCATTCCACCCGCGCGCCTCGACAAGACGTCCGAGGCCTTCAAGGTGTCGTCGTTTCTCGGCGCGCTCTACGCCGCCAAGCTCATGCCAGACCTCGCGTACCGGAAGAACGTCACCATCTTTGCGCCCCAGGACGAAGCGTTTGCACTCGTCGGCGGCGGGTTGGAGAAGCTGGACGCGCAGAAGCTCTCTCGCGTCATGGGCTACCACGTGGTGACGGACCAAGTGCTCGTCTCATCGGCCTTTTCCAACGGCACGAAGCTCGCAACCCTGGCCAAGAGCGGCGGCGACAGCGAAAAGGTGACGGTGCGCATCGCGGGCAACAACAAGTACGTCAACTCGGCGCAGATTGTCCAGCCGGACATCCTCATCGCCAACGGCATCCTGCATCTGGTGTCGGACGTGCTGAACCCCGACGCCGGGAGCGAGGCGCCGAACCCGACTCTGGGCACGCAGGTGCCCGTCTTCCCCGTCAGCTCTGTCAAGGACGCCTTCACGTCGGCGCTGCCTTGCTCCACGGACTGCCCCGTCACCACCACGACGGCCGGCGGTTCTGATGCCTCAGGGGCGGCTACCGCAACGACAAGCAGCAGCTCGTTCCGCTCGAGCTCAAGCAAGGGCGGAGCGATGCCAGCAAGGGCCACGGGAGGCGTGATGGGGGCGGCAGCGATAGGGCTGCTGGGTGTAGGGGCTGGGGTAGCGCCATGGTTGTAAACCAACCCGGGTTGGGACATGTGTGTTCATGGCATTTGAACCGGTTACGCGATGAACTTGAAAAACATGTGTAATGTATCTCATGCAAGCTATTTAATGTTGGGACGTTGGCGTACCCGTAGATACAGACAATACCCCAGGGAGACTGGCAGGTCAATATTTGCAACGTCACAGACCCATCGCCTCCAACACTCCCCTGAAGTGAAGGCATATGAGTCAATTACACAACATCTCCCTATGACATAATGCTTCCTAGCTATTGCAGCATGCTTGGATCGCCCATGCGTGCGGAAATGGAGAAATGAGTGACTGAAAACAGTGATTCTCTCTCGAAACGGGACGATGTACTTCGTAGTTCGCGTCAGATTGTTTTTTGCTCTCCTCGATACAGCATATAAAATGCCAGACTGTCTCCAAAAGGAAGTCGCGTTTATGAAGTGGAATATAGCGCTCCAAGGTGACGAATCCCGGGTAAGCCAACAAGCGGCGAGATATTCCTGCAATATAGAGTGCAGAGTATTTGAGCCTCAAGGGTATCTAGTTGCAATCAACTTAACCTGTGAAGGAGACATCCTTTATTTCTCCAAGCAGGAAGGAGCGTTGAGCTCCTCCCCGGATGTTCTATGCAAGTTTCGACATTTGAGAGCCGCGATGGCAGCCATAGCCCTTTCGCTAGTCACCGCGTTGCGCTCCTCGAAGAGCTAAAAGACCGATTCATCCCTCCAGCACTTGCCGCTCTAGATCCACCGCACTCGTTGGACTATCGGTGGCAGCTGGTAAAGACTCGACTCGGACCCGGGTACAGTTTGAGAGTCGCAAAGGTATCCCTCCACCGCTTCTAATTACATCTACGACGGGGTCCGGTCCGAAGCTGGCTTCTGAGAGGATGCCCAATGGGATCGATCGTGATGTGCCAACAATAAAGGACGACTCCCAGCTACGGTGTTACCATGGGGCCGTGACCGAGCATGCGTGTGTCATCTTGTGACGCCTTGCACAGAGGGGCTGGCTTCTCTCGGCAGTTGATGACAGTGCCGAAAGGGCCGGTGTGATGCAACGAGCAAACGGAGTCAGAGTGTGGACACCGCCGAGCGCGAGGCATGCAGTGAAGAGGGCTTGGGGACATCCGTCAGAAATGATAAGGTCTGGGGGAAAGTCGGGGGTCGTGGCGGCGACTCGGGATCGAGAGGGGGAACGGCAGTCGACGGACTCTGCCAAGGGCGAGACGAATATGGGCACGGCGGTTCAGCAACGGTACAAGCCCACATTGTTGTGGCGAATTCTGGGTATCTTAAGGCTCCTATCAAGCCTGATGGCATCTAGCCTCTCTCGTGGACTTTCCGACGAACATTACAGGCATCCGAGAGCAGGTTGGCTGAACAGTACATGCAGGGCAGGATTTGACATCTCTCCCCGCCTATTATCACCATAGCCATTTCCCAACACCCAAGGAGCCAGTTCCATCAGACGTTTCTTCAATTCCACTTCTGCTGCAGTTAGGTTAGCCAGGCGGAATATCAGGAAAGACAGGGTGGGGAAGCGTACTCGTTCTCGTGAACTCATTACACATAAAACATCTCGCCCCGGCGAAAGGAGCTTGTTTCATCTCGATCTGGCGGACGCCATCGGGAGGAGTTCGCGGTCAGCCAACTCAACGATAATCGTGGCGAGGGCCGGTAGGAGGGCCGCGGCGATCGTAGCTCGCATGGCTCTGGTGCGCCGGGCTAGGGCTGCGGCGGCGGTCGACGTCGTCGTCGTAGCGACCACCACCACCACGGTGGGCCGACTTGGAGCGCGAGCGGGACGAGTACGAGTCGTAGGAGCGGCTGCGGTAGCGATTTCCGCCACGGGGTGGTCCACGGGGCGACGGGTCGCGGTACGCGTTGCCACGCGGACCAGGATAGCCTGGGGACGGGCGGCGGTCATTGCCGTAGCCGCCGGCAGGCTGATATCCGTAGGAAGTGCGGCGATCGCGGGGGCCCATGTTGGCGCCACGGGAGACGAGAGGCGGGTCGGTAGCCATCAGGCTCCGAGGCAGGACAATGGAGACGTTGACGATGGCGCCGTCGATCTCGCCCTCGTGCATGCTTGCAATGGCAACCTCTGCGTCGTCCTGGCGTTCAAACATGATGTACGCGGTGCCGCGGTTCGTGTTGACTGTGAAAGAGACGCGTCAGCGAAGTGGAAATGTCAGTGCAAACGGAGCCAACACTCACAGGTGCGGTTCATGGGAAGGTCGAGGTCGAGAATGCGGCCATAGCGACCAAAGATCTCGCGCAGGTGGCCCTCGTGAATGTTCTTGGAGAGACGCTCGACCACAATCTGGGTGGGATTCGGTAAGTTATAGGAGGGACAAGCTGGGCCTAGAGAGGCGCAACGAACTTTGGTGCCGGCGGGCAGAGGCGAGAGGCTGCGGTCGCGACTGTCCCTGCCACGGGGGCGGCTCCAGCTGCGGTCACGGCTGTCGCCGCGGAAGCGACCGTTGCGGCGAGCGGGCGGCGTCTGGGAGCGCGAGGGAGAGCGCGAACCGTGACGGCGGCGAGGAGGAGGAGGCGGAGAACGCGAGTCGCCGGTGCGAGGGGTGGGCGAGCGGGAACGGCTGCGGGTGCGAGAGCGGTGGCGGTCGCGGGGAGGCGGCGAGTACGCCGATCGAGGGGTTCGCGAGCGCGAGCGCGAGGCCATGGCTGCAGTCGGGGACGCGTGTGCGGTGCGTGGGTGGACGTGGAGGTGGAAGGTGGAAGAGGAAGAGTGTAGAGGTGCGTTTGCAAGTGCGCAGGTGAAGCTTTGAGGTGAGCGCCCGCGGAAGTGGGTATGGGCGGGAGCTACAGCTGCGGGCCTGTGGCGCGCTAGTGGTGGTCGCTGGCAGCGGCAGCTGTCGCGCAGTCACGTGCAGGTGCCAATGCATTCCATTCCTTGTCAGTGAATCAGCGTGCCCAGCGGCTTCCAACCGCCACCAACGGTTGGGGCCTGGGGGCCTCTGAACAATAACACCAAGCGCATGCCAACGATGGCCGAGCATGCGGCGGGATGCCGCACCCATTTCGCATCAGCGACGGCACGTGACACGAGAAAATAAGCCAAGTTCTGTCGGTATCCCTATGAGAGACTGTTGCAGCGGCTGTTCCCTCCAAGATGTTGTTAATGCATTCATAATCTTATACCAGGCTGCGCCTGTATTGCAGGCTGCCGGAGAGATGTCACATCCGGCGAGGTCACCACAACAATATGGAGCGTAATGGCTATCATACGTCCGCAGCTCGAAGGCGGTCGATTCAGTCTGCTTCAGGGTTCAAGACATCTCGCATCTTCTCCTCCTCTTCCTCCTGCTCCCGCTCAAGCCGCCCCCACCGGCGTCAGCTTCACCCAGCACCCGTTGACGAGGCTGATGGTGGTGCTCGCCTGCTGCACCATGGGCTCGTCGTCGGCCGCCTCGATGCTCTCATAGACCTGGAAGAAGCGCGCGGTGAGGTACGACATCATGGTGAGCGCGAACTGCTGCCCGATGCAGATGCGCGGCCCGCCGCTGAAGGGGACGTACTCCCAGCTGCGTGACGCAAAGTTCCGTCAGCATATGTACAGCATCCACGAGGAAGAACCATATCTGACGTGGGAAAGGCGTGTTCGGCGCGACAATGTGAGAGGGCGGGCGCGCAACTCACCTCATGCGCAGGTTGTCCCATCGCTCCGGGCGAAACTCCTCGGCGTCGTCCCCGTACACGTCCTTTCTCCGGTGCAGGCTGTACAGCACGAAGCGGACGCTCGTCCCCTTGGGCACGAAGAGCGGCGCCTGACCGTCGGGGCCGCCTCCGCGCGGGAGCACCGTGTCCCGGTTGGCGGTGCGCATGTTGGTGACGACGGGCGCCCAGAGGCGCAGCGCTGCGGCTCGGGCATCAGCATTCATTCTAATCCACGTCTCTGGCCTCCGAAGGAACTTGGGAGTAATCAATCGATACTCACCCTCCTTGAGCACATTGTTGAGGTACTTGAGCCCCTTGAGCTCCTCCCACGTCGGCCGCCGCCCCTCGAGCGAGGCGACCTCGGCGCGCAGGCGGCGCACGACCTCGGGCCGGCGGGCGAGCTCCCAGAACATGCTGCTCATGGTGCTGGCGCTCGTGTCGCGGCCGCCGAGGATCATGGCGAGCAGCTGCTCGGTGATTTGGCTGTGCGAGGCGCCCGAGTCGAGCATCTCGTTCATGAAGACGTAGGGCCGGTCGCGCGACTTGCCGCGCCGCAGCGCCTCGGCCACGTAGCCGTCGATGTACGACTTGCAGTAGGCCACCGACGCGGCCAGCTTGCGGTCCGGCAGCAGCAGCAGCAGCCACCCCAGCCGCGCGCGGCTGGCCGACGAGAGCAGCGCGTACTCGAACGACTGCGTGAACTTGACCGCCTCGGCCGTCGGGTTGACGAGCATGTCGGTCGAGTAGCCGAACCTGTCATCCATGGTTCCTCGCTGTGAGTTGAACTGTATTTGCTTGCTGCCTGTTTCCCCAACACCATCACCACCAATACCACCAAAGGGTGGTTTTCAGAACAGACGGAGGGAGAGAGGGGGTTGTGGGACGTACATAAAGTCGGTCGACGTGTCCATGGTAAACATGTACAGCAGCGCCTGGAGGTCCACCTTGGACGAGGCGCCGTCGCGCGGCAGCCGCGACAGGAAGGCCTCGACGTGGGCATCGGTGCACTCGAGGTCGGCGATCTGGTTGCGCACGAAGCTGGGGCGGATGAGGGCGCGGGCGGCCGCCCACTCGGCGCCGTTGGCGGAGAAGATGGCGTGCGGGCCGAGGGCGAGCTCCGTCGTCTTCTGGCGCGTGCCGCCGATGGGCCAGGCGTCGAACTGCGTCGACAGCAGGGCCTTGACGTTGTCCGGCTCGTTGGTCATGAGCATCCACGACCCGATGGACAGGTGCCAGAAGGTGTGGCCGACGGTGCGCGTGAAGAGGTCGTGCCACGTCTCGAGCACCGCGTTGCGCCGCAGCGCGCCCGTCATGAGCCGCAGCCAGTCGACGCCGAGCACCAGGTCCGTGTGCGGGTAGACGAGCGCCGGCTGCGTGCCGTGCCTGCGCATCCCCCGCAGGTGCAGGTAGCGCCGCCGCGCGACGACGAGCACGGGCGCCGCGACGAGGACCGCGAGCTTGGCCGACGCGAAGGCCGCCATGGACGCCGCCGTCAACGCGACGTGGTGCCGCCGCGCGAACACCTCGACGACGACCCAGACGATGTAGGCGCCCGCGCCGAGCGCCGCCGCGAGGTAGGCCGCTTCTCCGGGCATGGCGATGGGGGCAGGGGGGCTGTTGCGTGCGTGTCTGCTGAGGTCGAGAGGACGACTCCGTCTCCGGACAATGCCTCCAGCTGAAGACCAGAGGTGCGAGCCAATGCCGTTTTATGTATTATACACACGGTTGTGAAAAGCGCCCCTCCTCTCCGTCTGTCTTCAGCCCCCCTCGCAAGCCCAAACAGCCACGGCGGCACGCCAGAGACAGCTGTAGATCGCTCCAACATGCCGGCCATCATCCTGTCCCGTCCCATTCCCATCCCCATCCGTCCAAGCCCAAGCCCAAGCCTCCCAGTCCAGCCCAGACGGACCTGAGCCCCGAAGCGGACTCCAGCTCCTCCAACCGCACGAGGGAGGACCAATCCCATCCTAAGGCCCCCCTCGCTGTCGCGTTGGGCCCAACTGGCCTGTCCCATCCAGCGGCAGGGTCAACTGATGCTTTCCGGCGCGGAGGGGCAACGCGGTCGGTGCAACGCAGCCGCAACAACGCACCACGAGCACTGACACCCTCCTCCCCCAGGCAAGCCAGGGAGGGACGCAGTGCCGAGGCTGCTCCACTATTCGCGGCCCGTTGCCCGCAAAATCTGGGGCTGCAGCTGTCGTTGATGTTAGTTCGTCGCCGCCGCCCCGCCCCGTCGTCCGCTTCTTCGGGGGTCTTGACTCTTGACTGTTGGGGGCGGTCCAGGGTTCCACGCTGCTGGTCCATCGTAATCAAACCCCGTCGCTGCAGTGTTTTGCATGTGCTCGGCCGGTCCTCTCTGGTCGTGGTCCTGGCTGAAGATGCGGGCGAGGGCAACCGAAAAGGGCTCGTGCTCCGGGATTGAGCCCGCTGCACGACGTACCCGTACTCTTCTGTGGGACAAAGGGAGCCGCCGTTCATCTGAAATGAATGGCCTTCATCGCCCTGACCCCCGAATGATTGGCGTCTCGTGCTCTCACGAGACGAGCCGCCATCTCGTAAGTCCATCGAGGTGCAGCCACGCACAAGCAAAATGGGCGGGCAGCCCATGGTCCAAATTCACTCAAGACGAGGCCATCTATGTGCAACACGACTCCCGTACACGAGCCCGGCCGGCCATGACGTGCGAACCGACCCAAACATAACAAACCCATGATTCCATCAAACTCCGCCAGCAAAGAACCCACTCGACACTGCTGCTGCTGCTGCTGCTGCTGCTGCTGCTGCTTGCTGCTTGCTGCTCATCCTCCTCCTCTTCCCCCTCTACATGGTCGGGATGCCCTCATATTCGGCGTAGCCCAACGCGAGGTTCATGTTTTCTGTCAACAGCCACGTTAGCAACATAATTCTTCATCGTCGCACCCAAGGCGGATACTTACGCAGGCACTGTGTCGCAGCTCCCTTGAGCAAGTTGTCGATGCTGGCACACACCACAACTCGCTTTCCGCTGCTGTGCACCGCGAATCCTCCAATCTCCACGCCGTGCCTGTTCATAATGTCCCTCACCAGCGGCGCCTCGCCCACCACCTTGACGAGCTTCTCGCCCGCGTACCGGTCCTGGTAGATCTGCCGAATGTCTCGCGACGTCATCGTCTTGTTGAGCGGGATGTTGATGGTGTGGTGGATGCCGCGGAACCAAGAGGCGACGTGCGGGATGAAGCTGACAGGCGTGTCCAGCTGTCGGCTGATCTCGCGCTCGTGCACGTGGTCGGTAAGGCTGTACGGCATCAGGTTATCCCTGAGCTGCTCGAGGTCGTTCTTCGGGGAAGGCTTGGTGCCGGCGCCCGAGTAGCCCGACACGCCAAACACCGTCGGCTGGCCACCGAGGTGGTCCACGATGGGTGCGATGCCCAACTGGGCCGCCGTCGCGTAGCATCCCGGGTTCGAGATGCGCGTGGCCGGGTAGATGAGAGATCGCTTCGTCAGCTCCGGCAAGCCGTACGTCCACGAGTCGGTGAAGCGGTGGTCCGCCGAGAGGTCGACGATGACGCTGGGGCGGTCGCGACCCTTGGACGCGGCATCGATCGCCTCAATGTACGGCTTGCACACGCCGTTGGGCAGGGCCATGACCCAGCAGTCAACCTTGCCCTCCTTTTCGAGTTCGCCAACCTCCTCGGGGCCGAGGCTCTCGTAAATGATTTTCCTCTTGGAGTAGCCCGCCAGCTCCTGGCCGGCCAGCTCTCGCGAGGAGACGTGCCGCAGGTCCATGTACGGGTGGGCGTTGAGCATGTCAATCAGCGCCTGGCCGGTGTAGCCGCGGGCGCCGATGAGGCCGATGCGGGCGGGGACAGTGTTGGAGGCGTTCTTCTTGCCCAGAGGAGGGTTGGGGTTGGTGGTGGTGGCATAGCCGCGGCGCTGCACGCCGTAGCTGAAGGTAGAGAAGCCGCGAGCCTGCGACGGCACCTGCGCGGCGCGCAGAGACTGACTGGCCGACTGCGAAGCCCGCTGGAGGCGCGACTCGAGGTTGGAGTCGCCGAGCATGGCGCGACCGTGCGAGACGAACTCCTTGTGGACGGCGGCAAGCTCGGCGGGGTGCTGGTCCTCGCATCCGTAGTAGAACAGAGCACTGCCATTGTGATGGCGGATGCCCTCAGCCTTGTCGTAGAACCACGTCAAGTTCTCGTCGGCCTGGCTGACCGTCCAGACCAGGCTGGGGTGGTCCTTCTTGATGGCAGCAAAGACGTTGTCGGCGACGCTGGTCAGCCAGCCCGACTTGGTGACGTTCAGCGTGGCGAGCGTGGGCAGGGTGCGGCCGTTCCCAGGCTCGAGAACAATTGCCAGGCACTGCATGGACTCGTCATAGTAGGCAGTGAAGGGGTTCTCCTGCAAGAACTCGATCCATCGATCCACGGTGGCCTCGGCGTCCATGCCCTCGCGGTCGCGGATCAAGGTCTCCTTGACCTTGCTCAGGTCGCTGAACTGGGTGACGGACGTGACCTTTTGGATCTTGTTGCCTCGGCGAACCAGGGTGCCGGCACCGGAGTCGGTGAAGAGCTCCTTCTGCAGGTCGCTCGGGTGGATGATGGCGACACTCGAGGTTCGCGGCAGGGTGTCGAGCAGCTCCTTAATCTCCTTAATCTTGAGGCGAGTACCGTAGCGGCACCACTCTTGCGACATGAGGTGATCAAACTCCTCGTCCAGGTTGATGTGGGAAATCTTGTCACCGGCGCCGTCGAACAGACCGCCCTTCTCGGACAGGTAGACGACCTTGAGGGGCTCCAGGGCGCGAGCGAGCTCGGCAGCCGCGACGTCGGCGTTGACGTTGAGCAGCTGGCCATCCTCCGTCTCGGCCATGGAGGTGAGCACGGGAATGTAGCCGGCCTCGATGGACTTTTCAATCGACTCCTTGTTAACCTTTGTGATCTTGCCGACATATTGCCATTTGTCCTTGTTGAGGTAGTCGGCCATGAAGACGCCGCTCAGGGAGCGGGACTGGACGCCGAGGTCGTCGAGCCTATCGACGAGCTTGAGGTTCTCCTCGAGGAAGAGCTTGCGAGCGACACCAAGCGTCTTGGCATCGGTGATACGGATGCCCTCCTCGAACTGCGGCTCGACTCCGGCATCGGCGAGGAGGTTGTTGAGTTGGGGACCGGCGCCATGGACGATGATGGGGTAGAGGCCGAGCTCGGTGAGGAAGAGCAGGCTGCGGCAGAGCTCGTCGATGTACTGGGTGAGGATGGCGCCGCCGACCTTGATGACGGCAAACTTTTGTGACGAGACGGAGGTGAAGAGCTTGAGGTACTGCTCGCTCTCGCGCTTGCTGCCAATGGAGCTGAGGGTCTGGATGACAATCTCGCGGGCGCGGTCCCTGGCGGGGGGCAGGGCGCAAGCCCTCGTCGTGGACAGGGCCCGGCGCTGGAGGGCGGCAGCGACGGCGACGGATCGGGCCTTGTTCGGAGCCGCGAGGACAGCTCGGGGCGCCGCTCGGGATACCGCTCGAGAGCCAGCCCGCGCGGCGATCGCGGGGGCGGAAATCATGTTGGCAGACGGCTTCTACGGGCCCAATGGGGTCGGCGGCGGCGAGGGCGGCGAGGGCGGCGGCTTGGGGAGGGGGGCGCGCGCGAGGTCGTGCGATGCGAGGAACGGTTGCGTGGGAGACAAGGGCGACAATCGGCTGTTGTTGGTGGTGAGTGACTGATTTAATAGGAAGAATTTCGGGAGAATTTGGCGAGGGAGTGGACTCTGGGCGGAGGGGCAGAATCACCTAGCGCCACCGAAATCGCAGGCACGGCTGGGCGGTGACTGGCTCGTTGGCCAATGCTTCTGGTGCTGCCGCTGGGCGCCCACGAGCCCTGGGGTTCCCCGGTGCTTCTTTCTGGGTGGCCCCCCGCGGCAATGGCAGGACTGGACTCCAGTCACAGGAGCACCTGGGCAGCCGCTGGAGTGGAGCCCCCGTTGCGGTCTGCCGGGGCCGGCACTGCTGGCGGTTCTGGCACTGGCACAGTAGCCTACTTGTGCCGACCGTTCGGCGCCCCGAGATGGATGGGATCGAATCGGCACGCAACTTGTTTCCGTACGCAACATACCTCGATGCGATGTGCAGCGCTTGCTTTGGATGCCAGAAGGCGCACGTAAGGCACCACCCGAGGTAATCGGGCAGTATGATGGATGGCTTGGCCCCTCTGCAGCCCAGTGACGGCGGTCCTCGCGTGGGCAGCCTCTGCGATGCGGCGGCGTCTCTGTCTCCCCAGGGCTCCGGGGGGTTGCCCAAGGTGCCAAGGTGGAGAGAGAAATTCAGGGCAAGCAGACGCTCTCGGCGTGCGAACGGAGTCCCGCGTACGAGAGGGGCGTCGCCGCAAAGGGGGGGGCGGGACGTCGGCGCGACGAGGGCGACCGGTTTTGGAGGGCAAAGATGGCAGAGGATATGCGCCCGTCGCGACCGGAGAAGGAAGAGGGAGACGAACACGACAAGACGAAAGGCAATGGGCGCGCCGGCCGGCCTCCATATGTAGTCGTGTGAGGCAGCGAGCAAGCGCACAAGCAACTCCGCAAGTCGCAGCAGCGTCTTGCCTCCCGGCTAACCGGCCGGGGCACGCACACGCACGCACGTACACACTCTCGCTCGCTCCCAGTGAGCAGCACAAGGGGAGACGGACCAGGCCAGCAGAGCACGCGGCAAAAATCATCCTGTAGCGAGGCGGGCAAGCAGGCAGGTAGCATCATCGAGCCCCGTGGGTGGTCGCTTGACGTTGCAGCCCGGGCGTCAAAGTTGCGCTCGGGGGCCCGCGCTGTTCCGGGGGACCTCACGAGCCCAAAAACGCCGCATAGACAAGCGACCGTCTGCCGCGAGCCCGCTCAGGTACAGCGACTTGCACGGCGGTCGCGATGCTACCTCTGCTGTACCTCTGGCGTCTGAGGTATCACGCCTTGCTTGCCTTGGGTGCGCTGCCGCCGACGCGGGGGGAGAGGGGGGCGCACGAGGAGGCCGCCTGCGTACCTACTACACACGCATAGGTAGGTAGATAGTCCGTACTCGCAGGTCACCTTACACAGCCCGCCCGTCTTCTTCGTGTCTTTTGCCCCTGGCACCACTTCTCAGAACCTTTGTCTGAGGACTTGAGCCATTTTTTATTAAACGTGCCCGCCCTTTTGCATGTGCAACTGGCGGGCAATAATTCCCTCTGCCCTTCCGCTGCCCTCGCGCCCCTCGGGGCCCGGCCGACATTGCGTTTATCCCTCTTGTTAGCTTGATGCTCGAGAGCAGGCAGGAAGGCAAGTGATCACGACCTCTCTGACGTGGGCACGTCACTATGCGCGCGCGCGCGCGAGTCGGGAGGCATGCTGTCCACGTACGCCTCGTCTGTGCTCTCTGCAGATCATACCCACTCTGCTGCCGAGCGGCGCGAACATGGCGGCAGCGCTGCAAACCCGGAGCATGACGCATGACTTGGACTCCTCGTGAAGCCTCCCCAGGTCTAAGTAACCGTCATTCCACGATGGCAAACGAGACGGACCCTATTCCATTTGGGCCGCCTGCGCCGGCCACCCACCAGCGCTGGCCGGGTCGCATATGCCCAAGCGCTACTACGCCAGAACCAACTATATCCAGATATTCACGGCGGGCACGACACCCGGAAATAGGCGAAAGGATATAGCTCAATTATGCGGGGGAACGCCTAGCCCTCAGTCATACATCAGAGTTCAACCTGCCATTCGCCGTGGGTACGCGCCTTCGGCGCTTCTCCGAGGGACCCAGGACCACGGCGAACGACCGGCCATACACACAAATACCCAGGTCCAGCGAGAGAACTCCACCGTGCTCAAAACAAAGTGTCCATCATGTCGACTCCGCTGCCGCCTTCGACTTTCCGTGCCGCGTGCTCGTGAACCTGCGAGCTCGACGTCGTCATGTCTAGATTGGGCCGACAGGGCCGAGTAACCAAATCGTGCAGGGGGGGATATCAACGCGTAGCAACGACTTCTCGCTATTAGCACCCGCCTTCGCGTAGAGAGCAAGGAGGATGATGCTCTTACCACTGGGAATGATGATGATGCAAAGCAGGATGATGATGCCGGCAATCAGGCACATGCGCATCTTCATGTCCTTCCACCACATCTGCTTGCGGACCCGGTTGGCGCCTCGGCGGAAGCCCTGAGCGGAGACGGCAAGGTTGTCGGTCTTATCCTGGAGGGCATCGAGCTGTTCGCCACGCCGAGCGACGTTCTTGATGTTGTCGCGCATCACGCCGACGGTGTCGTCGATTTGCTGCCTTGCGTTAGCATCATGTCAAACAGGGCTGCGCCGGTTCGGCTGAAATTGCAAGGCATGCATGGAGCGGCTGTCGCGTCGACTTGCTGCGGTCGGAGTCGGAAAAGAGTGCCACGCCAGCTGCCATGTTGGTGACGAGCCGGTCGGCGACGCACGGTCTTGAGGGGTTCCGGAGGTAAGGCAGCAACACGCAGGGCGGTCCAGACCATCAATCGAAAACGCAGAGTCGCGAGCTCGACAGTCGCCAAGCTGTCGCGGGCCGATGGCGTCCTCCGTTTCCCTGCTGCCGCAGAGATATCACGGACGGGACGCCGACTCTTGTCGTCGTGGGAGACAGGCAGGAGGGCAGCGTTCGGTGCTTGTGGTCGGCTTTGTTCCTCGACGTCGCAGCTCGACCGCATCCGCTTGCAATCTCGCCAACCGCGGGCACGGGGCACGGGCAAACAAAACCTACCGCTTGCAGGGCCTGCGTCCTGGGGTTTCCCGGAGCGCCTCCCTGTTGCGAGCCGGCCTGGCCGCCGCTGGGGATGTAAGGGTCGTAGGGGGCCTCCTGCTCAGGCATGGTGGCGGCGATGAGGATTTAATGGGTCGAAAACGAAATGACTTGATGGTCGACAGTGGCGTCGTCGAAGGAGAGCGATGCGATCGGGGTGCGTTGCTTGGTTTGCGGATGAGGCGTTGCGGTGATGAGGATGGAGAGTTTGCGTTGCCGGGCACTGGAGGGAGGCAAGACACAGCAGAGGTGGCCAACCCAGTCAGGTGGTTGGCGAGGCGAAGCGCTGCACGGGCTGACGACAGCACCGGACCTTGGCTGCGGAGGCAACGGAACTGAAACCTCCGGCGACTCCTCCTCCTCCAGGGTCCCGATCTCTGTCCACCGCCGCAGGGTATTATGCGACGACCAGCCTTGTCGGTTCATGATGCGAATGCGGGACTGCTCGCGCAGCACCTCATGCTCTACGAAATACTCAATTTCCGTTTAAAAGCTCAGCAGAATGCCATCTTTGTCTGTCGGGAATTGAGCGCTGTCAGGGCTCATCAACCGACGAAGCGCCGGGCAAGTACGAAGTACCTACAACAGCGGGAAGGTGGTGCCTGATGAGACCGCCTACCAGTGCCAGGCTGGCCTGGTGCCAGGGCACCCGAGTCCGCGCCAGCTGAGTCATGGAGTGTCAGAACCAGAGAGGCTCATCACGTGATATTCGCCACAGCATGTCACGCTGCGCCATGTGTGGCTGGGCTTGAGCGTGGCTGACTCGTGGCTGAAGGGAGCCGCCGTGACGAAGGGTCTTTTCCTCTTCAATCTACTTCGTATCCCGGCCCCTAACCCACGGGCACACCACATCGAGAGCACCCTTCCGGTCTGCCTGTCCCAATGACATCAATTGGTCCCTGGGTTTGCCATTTCACGTCGTCATGCTCGCCTAGGCACGGTCGAGATCTCCGGTCGACACGGTCGCACGCGGTTCGTAGCAAGACGGTTTCAGACGTCGACCGTGGCCTCGGCGCCGGACCGTCTCAGATTTGGCTGTTTTCGCCTGGGGACCGCATTCCTGCGACATGACCGCCTCTGATGCGACAATCAACTGACAGACGCCGTGGAGCGGTGAAGTTCATTGTGGCAAGAGGAACAGGCGCTTCACCGTGTCCAGGGCACAATGTGCTTTCAAGCTTGCGCTCCTTGCCAGGGCATCGTGACCGGCCCCGCCAGCAATTGCGCTTAATAGTACCGCCAACCTTGGCATCATATAAGCCTGAATGGCGCTTACAAGCTTACAAGCTTACGACCAAGAACAGCACTCAAGGGCGACCAACAATGCGCCTCCCGAGTGCCACGTTGACGGGCGTCCGCTTCCCCCGCAGTCTGGGGTCTCGTCAGCCGCAAGCGTCCTCCCAGCTTGCGGCACGGACGGACGCCAGGACGGCAGCGAGACCCTGGGTTCTCTGTGGCGATGCTCCGTTCGCAGGGAAGCGTCGGGCTTTGTCTCGGACGATGGAGGAGGGGAACGGCCGCCGCGACGGACTGCGCACGGCGGACTGCACCAAGCAACGCGTCCCCGCCTGGTGTCATCATCGATCAACCGGGGGGGCTGATCCGGCTGTGCTAAGCGGGCGGACCTCTCACCACGGCCAGCCAACCATGCAAGCCATGCCGCCTGCCACCAGACGCACAGCTTTGGCTGGCTGCTCGTATTCCGCCCTCGATCGAGGGTGGCCACGACGCCTGCGAGGCTGGCCGGCCGGTCCCTCGCATTAGCCCCGACGAGTCCGACAGCAGCAGGGCCGGCCATACCTGTAGGCTCTGCTGTTTGGCGGGCGGGCAAAGGGGATCTCTACCGGCCGCCGCCGCTCGCATGGCACGAACTATTACTGTACTGTACTTGTACCCCATTTCCGATTGCAGCGCAGAACATGTCATGATACCAAGAAGCTAGCGCGCGACCAGCCCCCGGTTTTGCGGGCCAAGCTAAAGGACAATTCGGGCGCCAGCCAGACTTCGTATCCGCAGGTGGGGTCTGCCGGCGCGGATGGTATTCCATGCCAGGGCCCCCAGTTCGCCTGTGGTCGTGCCATGGGCATCTCTGGTGATTATTGATTACTTTTATGTTTTGCAGATGAGAGCTCATGCGGTTGTGTCCTCGTGGCCGGGATGCCGGGACCGGCAATGTGAGGGCCCCAAGACGAGACAAGGCAAGACAAGACCAACAAGACGGAGCTTCTTGTTGGAGCGAAGAGAGACATCCAAGACAGCTGGCCGTCCATGTGCGACGCAACCTTCGGCAAGCCTGCACTGCACGCAGCAACACCCGTCGTCTTGATACCCAGACAGGGTGACGGATGCGTGCGTGCAGGCACTCGCTCCACGTAGGCAGTCGCCCGGCAGTCTTCCCCTTTGAGAGTACGAAGCACACTGCTGCGCTTCGTACTCGAGGCGATCCATTCGTACCACCTCACCTCACCTCACCCTGGCGTGTTGAGCAATGAGCACCATGGGTGGCTCCTGCATGCACTCCAGGCCCGGTACCGCCTCGTCATCCCAGTCGAGGAGCTTGTTCTTCCCGGCCACCCCACGACCGCACTCGGCTCGGTCTGCTCCAGGTCCCCTCATCTCGCTCACCCATTGTGGAATCATGGCCCCGTCGTCGACCCCGGATGCACCTGCGCTTGATGACGACGCTTCGTGGCCCTCAATCGACGCGGCCGAGGCCGTCTCACGAGATTCGCCCGTCATAATCCTCCATCCATCCATCCATCCGTCCATCCCATCCCCTCCCGTCCGCTCCCATCCTATCCCCTTCCAGCTTCGCGCAGCCCTTCCCGTTCTCGCCTCTCGACCTCGTCTCTCGCCTCACTCGCCGCTGTTGGTCGCTGTCCCGAGTCCCGACTCCCCAGCCCCAGCCCGAAACCTTGACCTCCATCTTTCCCGGGCGAGCCAAGCCGACCGTCGTCCTCGACTGCTGCGCCATCCATCCGTACAATTATACTCATACACGCTCCCGAAAGTTTGGACGGTAGCACGTTAAGCTCCACACACACACGCTCCCGCATCCATACGAGCCGCCGTCAACAGCGCGCTCCGGGGCTTGGCTCCGGCTCTCCCGCCTCCACCTCTTTCTTTGTTCGTTCTTTTGCTCGCCCCCTCGCCTGCTCATTTTCTCGCTGGTGGCCGTCGCCGTGGCTCTCCATCATCATCTCCTCCAAGACTTGGCAGTTTCTTGTCCCTCTTGGCTGCCCATGTGTTGCCGATTGTGCTTCTACGTCTAAGAAAGGCCCGTCCCGGACAGGCCCTCTCAACGGAACATGGTCCGGGTCCCTCGGTGGGCGGCATGGCGCCGCGCCGCTGCGGCATCGTTGCTGCTAACGGCCACCTCCCCGTTGGCCGCAGCCTACGAGCTTGATCCCAACTCAACCGGTAAAGTGCACCGGCGCGCGGGTCCCAAACGTCGCCATGACATCTTGGCCAACTGACACGATGCTGCAGAGTCCGTCACCACCATCGCCAAGCAGATGGCGGAGGACATGCTTTCCTATTACACGGGCGATAAACCCGGGGGCACACCCGGTCTGCTACCAGATCCGTACTACTGTATGCGCACGACTCTTTCCTCCAGACCTCGACCGCTGCTCTGACCAATTTTTCGCAGGGTGGGAAGCGGGCGCCATGATGGGCGCTTTAGTCGACTACTGGTACTATACCAAGGACGAGGAATACAACGATCTGGTCACAAAAGGCCTGCTCTTCCAGGTCGGCGACACCAACGACTACATGCCGCGCAACCAGACTCTCACCGAGGGCAATGACGATCAGGGCTTCTGGGGCCTCGCGGTCATGTCGGCGGCCGAGTACAACTTCCCCAATCCACCCGCCGACAAGCCTCAATGGCTCGGGTTGGCGCAGGCCGTCTTCAACACGCAAGCCGCGCGATGGGACACGGAGCACTGCAACGGCGGGCTGCGATGGCAAATCTTTAGCTGGAACAACGGCTACGACTACAAAAACTCGATTTCCCAGGCGTGCTTCTTTGCTCTCGGCGCACGACTTGCCCTGTACACAGGCAACCAGACGTATGCGGATTGGGCCGTGAAGACGTGGGACTGGATGGTGGGCGTTGACTTCATCGACAAATACTGGCGCGTTCTCGACGGTGCCCACACCGGGAAGAACTGCACCGACATTGTTCCCTACCAGTTCTCATACAACGCCGGCGGCTTCATCCTCGGTGCCGCCGCCATGTACAACTACACGGAAGACCCTGTCTGGAAGGATCGGCTGGACAATCTGGTCGAGGGCGCCAAGGTCTTCTTCACCGGGCCAAACAAGGACATCATGACCGAGGTTGCCTGCGAGTCCGTCAACCGCTGCAACCTCGACCAACAGTCGTTCAAGGCGTACTTGAGCCGTTGGCTCGCCGCCATCACAAAATGGGCCCCACACACATACGACGTGGTGATGCCGTACTTACGGGCGTCGGCAGTGGCGGCTGCGAAGCAATGCACGGGCGGGAAGAACGGACGGCTGTGCGGGCTCAAATGGACTACCGGTGAGTTTGACGACAATACAGGCGTCGGACAGCAGATGGCTGCCATGGAAGTCACGCTTTCGTGCATCATCAAAGACCGCGGGCCGCCTGTGACGCATGACAGCGGCGGGACGAGCAAGGGGGACCCGAACAGCGGCGGCGGCGACATGGGACGCAACACACCCAAACCACCAACCTTCAAGCCCATCACCGCCGGCGATACGGCCGGTGCCGCCATCCTCACGGCCGCTGTCATTCTCGCAATGATTGCCGGCATGTTTTGGATATTCCTGGACGAGTCATCGGACAAGACGCCCCTGCAGCAAGTCAGAGGCTTCCACGACTCGACGACGGCTCACTTTGCTGCTCTCGCGGCCGGCGGTGGCGGCGCCGCAGCATTCTTGCGCAGACGGATGGGTGACGATTTCGACGAAAAGAATGGCGCGACGGTTGCCTCTATTAGTGAGAGAAGCTCTCGGTCGAGTGCCGAGAACAATATGATGATCGAGGCGGCACCAATAAAAATTGGTGAGGTTCGCAATCAGGGTGGCGCAAATCCACGGCGCCTATCCAACATGCCGCTAGGGTGGCCGCACAATCCCTCCCTGCGGGCCAGCTCGACCTTCGAGGCTGCACCTGGTCGACCAGTATCGATGGGAGAGCTCGAGGGCACGACGCCATCAAGCGGTACGGCGTCGTCGGAGTCGATACCAAAGATGCCTCGAGCCACTGTAAGACGGAGATGAACGTGTATCGATTATTGGAGGAGTGGGTTCACATACACCGGTGTCCATGGAGTTTTGACTTTTGAACGCCCGATCCAACGGTTTTCGCATTCATTACCAAGGAGTTGAACGGGTTGGCGCAATGGGGCATGCGCAGGCTGCGCTTGATAAACGATGAGCTAGACCGCGGGCCAAACAGACGGCGTTGGATCAGGGTGAATCTGGGGCGTCTCATGACAGCACGACTCGGGGGGTAACAGCGAGAGGCTCTGTCTGTACAAGGCATACGATAGATCCAGCACACGACTATATTTTTCTCACACCTTAAAGGTACAATGGGATACCAATGCCGAATCGCAGCAAAATTAAGTGAATCGTGCACAGGAGCCATCGCTGACAAGAGACAAAACACAGATGAGCAGCTCCATGGACGCTCACTAAAGAACATCCATACCATCCGCATCATCAAGCCCGGCTCTGTGTCCTAATGTAGGTATTCGATAGACCAAGCAGTCATGGGTCTTGGAGCTCTCTTCTTTCTTATTTTTCCCCTCAGTAAGCCAAAGCAACCATCATGATATCAGCACCGACTCAGAGACCACACCAATTGCCGGAAACGAGCAGATAAGGGTATTCATATATACACAGAGCAGCTAGTAGCAGTTGGTACCCCATCGCTGGCAAGATTCAGGCTGGGTGCTTGTGTCGTCATAGAGGCATTGAGTCTTATTCCCGGTATGGCCAAGCGAGGCCGATCATGTGTGGTCCGACAAAACTGAACAACAAAGTATCTAGGCCGGGTTCCCATAGGTCTCAAGCACACGCTCCTTTTCTCTTTCCAGGAACGTATCAAAGCTGCTTAGGGGGATGCCCCAGCTCTTGACCTTTGCCAAGTCAACAAAGATGCTCAAGTCCCTCATCATGAGCATCGCCGCGACCATCGGGTTCACCCCCTTTTGAGCATCTACCTCCTCGTCGGTCATGTACTCGGCTTTCAGCTCCCGTCCCGCTGCGGAAGAAAGCTTCGGCATGAGCTCCTCTAGCGTCATCATCTGGTCCGCAATCTCAATCTCCTGTTCGTGGAACCTAGGCCGGTCGAGCACGGCGGCAGCCACAAAAGCGCCGATGGAAACGGGGTCGACCATGGGTAGTATGGAGTCGGGGAGAAGCGCAGTAGACCAGCGGCCCGTGGTGGTGAGGCCGGGGTACATCATCACGAGCGGCAGGATGTAGTTGGCCATGAAGTTGCCCGGGCGGAGGATGGTCCAGCGCGGGAAGCCAGCGCGTCGAACCTTGTCTTCGATGGCGGCCTTGGAGAGGATCACGGCGGCCGTGAAGCTCTTGGGGTCCCAGTGTGGAAGGCGTTCGGGGTCGTTGACAGACAGGCCGCTCGAGTAAATGACGTGCGTGACTCCGGCGGCGCGAGCTGCGGCGAGAAGCGCTTCGGCACGGCGCGCTTCGGCAGCAGGGTCGGTGAAATCGGGAGACAGATTCAGAAACAGGGCGTTGCAGCCGGCCATGGCATCGCTCAATGCGGCTTCATTGTCGTAGTCGCCATGTATGGTGGTGAGATTGTCGCCGAACTTGGAGGCCAATTGGGCTGCAGCCGGGGTGGAAGGGTCGCGCACGAGAGCGCGAAGAGGCACGGCGTGCGGAGTAAGTGCGGAGGCGACGGCGCTGCCTTGTGTGCCTGTGATGCCGCAGACGAAGACTGTGGGTTTCGACATGGTGGTTGATCTTGATGCAAGCTACTTCGCAGTCGATGTGTTGGTGGTGTAAGTCCAATTGCTCCTCGGTCACGATCACGACGATGTCGCTTCTTATATACAGGCGAGCGGCTCAAAGGATCTGGAGTGCCTTTGCGGAACCCCGTACTGCGGCCTTGTGCGGAGGACACGCCCAGCACCCTCGCGGACGTCCGCCGCTCCGGAGCCGCCCCGATCGCAGATGCCGGACACGGCGCAACCGGCGTTGGGCGGAACTCCGCCCTTCTCCACTTTTCCCGGCGCACTTCCAGCTCAAGAGTCACAGCTGACGCCCGCCATCAACCTCGCCTTCTGCCCTCACCGCAGCTAGCCCTGTCGAAAGTCCGCTACACGAGGGGGAACGAGGGGAAAGAGACCCGGACAGCAACACGCCGCCGCCATGTCGCTGACATCAAAGGAGCGCGGAAACCCGCCCCCGCGGTCCAAGAGCTGCGTGGCCTGCAGGCGAGCCAAGCGGCGGTGCGACTTTGCCCTCCCGTCGTGCCTGCGGTGCGAGCAGCGCGGGATCCAGTGCGACTATCCCACGCGGGCCTGTGGCCCTGGCCCCTCCAGCGGCTCAAGGCAGCGGCGCACGCTGCACACCACGGTACCTATAGAGGAGAACAGGGGCTGGGACCCCCAGGTCGACCATGGCGGCGACGACGACGACTACGGCCTGGCCGCAGCTGCCGCCGCCGCGGCTCCGCCCAGGACCCCCCCGCTCGACGCCTTGGACTGCATGAATCTGGACATTGGCACCCTGGATCCCGTCACTGCGAGTGCGCCTACGACTGTGAGTACGTGTACGAGTACTCCCGCGAATTACTCGTACCCTTGCGCTGCGGGTCTCGGCGACTTCGCCGACGTGTCCCTGCTCGGCTTCTCGACCGACGCGTCCGCCATGGACATGGACGTGGTACACCAGCCGTCGGCCTTGTCTGCGCCGACGGCGCAAGAATTCCAACACATTGAAGAAGCCATCTCACAGAGGCTCCGGTTCGCCATCGAAGAGATCCGGAACACCCCGGGCATGATGATTGCCGAGACGCAGACGCCGTGGTGCCACCCGCTTTTATACCGCGACGGCATGCCGCGATCCATCCAAGGTAGGAATTACTCGTACTCGCTCGCACACGCTCCTCCGGCAGAGGACTCCACCAACGGACCGGCCCATGCTAACATCACGCGATACATACGGGTAGATGCCCACGCCGCGTGCGCGCTGTACGCGGCCAAGACCCGCGTCAATGCGCCCATCATATTCCACGCTATCGAGGTCCGCGCGTGCGACCTCCTGGCGACGCCCGCGCCGACGCGCTTCCTCGACGTGCTCGCGCGCACGCAGGCCCTGATCCTGTACCAGATCATCCGGCTCTTCGACGGCGACATGCGCGCGCGGTCGTCGGCCGAGAAGGCCATCCCCGCGCTCGAGTCGGCGACCATGGACCTGCTCGCGCACGTGCGCTTCGACGCCGTCGACGAGGCCCCCGCGCGGGAGGAGCTGCCCCTGCACCCGCTGGCGCCGACGCAGGCCTTCTGGCGGGACTGGATCCTGCAGGAGTCGGCGCGGCGGACGTGCCTGTTCGCCTTCTTCTTCCTGCAGGTGTACCGGCTGCTGGCCGGGCAGCGCGGGCTGACGTGCGACGGGCGGCTCGGGCTGTGCCACGCCTGGACGCTGTCGGCGCACCTGTGGACGGCGCCGTCGGCCGTCGAGTTTGCGCGCGCGTGGGGGGCGCGGCGGCACTTTGTGGTGCGGGACGCGCAGTTTGCCAGCGTCCTCGACGAGGCAAAGGCCGACGACGTGGACCGCTTCGGGAGGATGTGGATCAGCTGCCTCTTGGGAGTGGACGAGGCCGAGGGGTGGTTTGCCTCGCGGGGCGGCTCGTTGCGGATGCTCGAGGTGTGCTAACGGGTGTTCTTGACGCTTATACCAAGTACATGTCAATGCGCGTCGTTTTCATGATTTCTACAAAAGGGAAGATGTTTCCGCATCGTCAATGGTTGGGGCTGCTCGCAGATGAAATGCATGGAAAGAGGAATCGCGGCGCTCTTTTATTAACTTACACCGAAGAATACTGCGGGCGTTGGTTTCAGTCATGATTATAGCACAAAAGCAGTACGACATATACGCAATGGCCTGTTACTGTTACCCCCAGATGCACAGATACCTACTGGGAGCAACAACCAATTCGATCCAAATGTATGCATAATTCTGGGCAATATCACTAGCCAGCTGGGCGTCATGCAGAATTCCACGTTGGTGCTGCGTCTGATCAATGCACCCACATGCGACGCAACGCGCAGGGGCTCACGAGTCGGTCAACCAAATCGTAGAGGCCACATGTGCCGCAACGAGTCGAGTGTTGGCAAGCCTCAATCGTGCTTTTCATTCGAGAAATCTATCTGATAATATTTCGTGCTCATCACCAGACGTGACGTCGTTGGGTGCTCCGTTGCAAACGCGCCCCAGGAGCCTGCAGGGTAAGCTGATCTAATCCACCCCCGGATCTGCATCGCTAGTGGCTCAGCCGCCCCCCAAGCCTCCCGGCGCGCCGCCTGTGCAACCCTGAGATCCGACCCCGAAACCTCAACCTCCATAGCCGTCGTCGCAATCACCATTTGTTCCTCGTTGCCACACGCACCTTGGCCCTCATCAATCAGATGACACGCTGCCAGGGCGAATAGGTCCTCCCAAGGCGAGCGACAAGATGCCTCTCCAGAGACTCGATACGAACCCGGCCGACCGCGACAACGGCTCCCTGCTCTCGCCCGTCGCATACGACGACGACGCCTCCTCCATCCTCAGCCGGAGCGACCAGGACACCGATAGCGAGGATGACCAGCTGCAGCAGAGGGCCCGCAACAGCCGCGAGCTGCGGGCCCACGACCGAATCGTCCTGGTGGAGGAGGACGACGTGGATCGCCTGGTGACGACGTCGCGGCGCCAGCAGGAGCGTCAGCGCCGCGGCTCCAACCTCGCCGTCCCGAATCCGTTCAAGATGTTTGGCCGGCGGCCAAGCCAGTCAAACATGGCGGCTGCGGCGAGCTCGACCGAGTCCTTGGTGCTTGAGAAGAGGTCTGCCCGACGAGAGAGGCGCAAGCAGAAGCGAGAGCGGCTGCTCGAGCACGCACAGCATGGCGAAGATGGCGAGCTCATGTACGAGATGGAAGAGGGCGGCATGCGAGATGGCAGTTCGACGGGCGATAGCACCGAACGAGAGGACAGTGATGAGGTCGATCGACGACGTCTCAACATGGTCGCCAATGCCAAGGCCGAGCGCGGTCGCACCTGGCGGCGGGCCATCCTCATCTACACCCTTATCGGGCTCGGCTTTGCCATCTTGGTGCTGGTCGCGTGGAAACTGTCAAGGAATCGAAAATCCGCGAGCGTCACACCGCATCTCGTGAGCAATGGCACCGCCCTCTTTGCGCCAACAACCATCATCATCAGCCTAGATGGATTCCGCGCCGACTTCCTGCAACGGGGCATCACGCCGCGGCTGAACGCCATGGTGAAGGAGGGCGTCTCGCCCAAGTACATGTTGCCGTCGTTTCCATCTGTCACCTTCCCGAATCATTACACGCTTGCGACGGGCCTCTACCCCGAGAGCCATGGCGTTGTCGGTAACACCTTCTGGGATCCCCAGCTCGGCGCCGAGTTCTACTACACGGACCCCCAGCGGAGTCTGGATCCCAAGTGGTGGGGTGGCGAGCCGTTCTGGGCGACAGCAGAGCTGCAAGGCATCCGGACTGCGGTGCACATGTGGCCAGGGAGCGAAGCGCACATCATGCACATCGAGCCAAGTTTCATGGACAAGTACAACGGCAAGGAGAAGCTGCCCAACAAGGTGTCGCGGATCTTGGAGTTCCTTGACAAGCCGGGCAAGGAGGACAAGACAGTCAAGGTCGCCGACATGCGTCCGCAGCTCATTGCCGCGTATGTGCCCGACGTGGATGGGGACGGGCACAAGTTTGGACCGAACAGCACCGAGATTCGATCTACAATCGAGCGCGCCGACACCATGGTGGGCGAGCTGTACAAGGGCTTGGAGGACCGAAACCTGACTCACATCGTCAACGTCATTGTCGTGTCGGACCACGGCATGGCCACGACAGATGTGTCACGGCTGATGCAGCTGGAGGACCTTGTCGACACCTCCAAGATTGAGCACACAGACGGCTGGCCCCTCTACGGTCTCCGGCCAAAGGACGAGAAGGACCTGCAGGGGCTCTACGACGGTCTCAAGGAAAAGGCCAAGTCGAACCCCAACATTGAGGTGTACCTCCGTGACGTCGACATGCCAGAGCGCTATCATTTTTCGAACAACGATCGCATCGCACCGCTATGGATCGTGCCCAAGACGGGCTGGGCCATTGTCACGAAGAAGGAGTTTGACGTGAAGGAAGGCAAGGAGAAGGGCACCGTCTACCACCCTCGTGGCTTGCATGGCTACGACCATGAGCACCCTCTCATGCGCGCCATCTTCATCGCCCGAGGGCCGGCGTTCCCCCACCCGGCCAACAGCGAACTGAAGCCATTCCGTGAGTACCCCCTTGTGTGAGCTGCGTTACAGGAGGGCATTGGCTGACGAACGTCGCAGAAAATATCGAGGTGTACAACATCCTGGCCGACTCCATCGGCATGGTGCCCAAGCCCAACAACGGGACGCTCCGCCTGCCGCTCAAGCCGGTCGGCCAGCACAAGCCCGAGGACACCCCCGAAGTGCCCGCGGATCCTCCTGTTTCGTCGGCACCCGCGGCATCGGACGCGCCTCAGCGTCCGACGCACCCCGGACAACCGACGATCAGTGAGCGACCGACGCCCCCCGGACGGCCCATCAGTGAGCGGCCGACCATCCCCGGAAGGCCAACCCAGACGGCAGACAAGATGAAACCCACACCTCCACCCGACCACGATGGCAAGGGCACCGACAAGGGGGACGGCGAACATGGAACCGGCGACGACGACGACGACGACGACGAGAGCGAAGACGGCTTCGTGGGCAAGGTCAAGGGCTTCTGGGACTGGGTCAAGGGCAAAGTGGGAGATCTCTGGGACAAAGTTGCTGGTGGCGACGGCAAAGGCGACGGAGACAGCTGAGAAGGATGATGACGTCTGCATTGTTGGCTGTTTTGTTTGTATGGCGGCGTTGGCGTCCTGGGTGCGAAGGCTCTAGCGATACGGCATTGTTTGCGAAATCATTGACCAGCCTGGCAAACAAAGATTGGTTCCAGGTTATACTACAGTACCATATGTGTCAAGGCACAACTCTGGGCCCCTGATGCTGCGGCGAGTGAGCGAAGTGTGAAGAGGGCTCGGCTACGGGGCTTCGTCTGCAGTTTATCACCTTGCTTGAGGCAAAACGCCCAATATACCTAGGTACCAACGAAGCGTGCAAGGCGAATTATGGAAACCTAAATTGTCAGTCAGCAAGGCAGCTGCGAAGGCAGCCGGGGTAGGGGCTGCCTTGCATCTGTTTGATGCACTGCGCCGGCTTCCATCCGACCTGGGTAAGGTAGGTTCTCCACTGGACTGCGGCCAGGGAAGGTGTTGGTTGGGGAACCTGCGGCACTGACAGGGCAGCGGGGTGGAGATGACGCCAAATCGACCTCCAGGGCTCCACGCTGCCCTACAAGTGCCAGCAACTGCCATAAGGTAATCCCCACCGAGGTTCCAACCTCGAAGGTTAATTGGGCCTAGGTAGGCAACACCACCTTGCATAGCGTCAGGCGCGCTCTTGCACTTTACACGACGCGTCAGAGTCTCGCACCGCCGCCCAAGTAGCTCCAGCCTCACACCACCATACCACGCGCCCCCGTCGCCGCCCGACAACGCCTTGTGCCACGGCTGCGCGCGGAGAGGCAGCGCCTGAGCGTGCCCCGCGGCGACAAATCACAACCTCTCCAGGCGCCCACGGGCGGCGCAGCGAACTTCCCTGACACGCCTGGCACGACACGACCAGGGCCGCCTCCGTCAGGCGACCACGGGCCGACCCCTCGCCTTGTTCCTCCGGCGATTCGACGCCGCCGTCGATTAATGTCCCAGGGCCTCGCTGCCCAGAACGGATGCCTACAGCTCAGCTGTCGCTGGTGGAGCACGAACGATGGCGACGGCCATGGACGAGGCCCAGCGGAGCGAGCTGGAGGAGGACTTGACCGTTCAACATGTCATACTCAGCTCGCTCGAGAAGGAGACGTTTGATGGGGTCGAGGAGGAGCGTCTGCAGGCCATAAAGGAGATTGAGCGCCTCAAGGCCATCCTCAACCAGCCGAGACAGTCTCAGGCACCAGAGCAACACGGCGATGCTTCTCAACCGCTGCGTGAGTTTCCACACGCCGGCCGCGCACACGTGAACCTGGCCGATGCCCCTACGACGCGGCATTAGTGCTGGCCAGCTGGTCGCAACCCGAGCAAAACTGGCTTGCCGTGGATGTGGGCTGACGCTGACATGAATGCAGAGACCAACCGTAACTCGCCTGCACAAAGCCGCCGCTCTTCGCCAGCCCTGCCGAATTCACCAGGCACGTCTCACCCTTTGACCCTTCTTCCTTCGCTTTGTGCCACTGCACCTTCTTCACACTCACCGTGCGTGTCTTCACGCCGTTGGCTGTGCTCCGCCATCGCTCCTTCTCTCCTCGTTGCTCGTGCGCCTTGGGTTCGCGTTTACACAGCCCGTCGACCTCCGTCACTTGCCCTTCGACCGCCTTGACTTTCCCCCTTCACCGATTCAATACCCCACTATCTCCTGGCGAAGGTGCCGCCCGTTTATAAGTGCGCCACGAACACCACACGCAGATTCAGGATTTCTTTGGTTGCCACTGGGCCTGGATCAGGACGTTCGAGAGCATTTCTCAAACTAGCGCATCACGGTCCGCACAAAACTCGCGTCTCTTCGCCTGCGATCTCTCTCATGCCTTTCGCTTCTTGTTCTCTCGCTAACACTCGAATCAAGACGAAGCGCGACGCACCTCTTCATCGGGAGACCTTCGCAGGCACCCAGCAACCGTGAGCACCCCTCGCAAGCAAACTATGGACAACAATATCTGGAGCAGCCCGGTCTCGCGGTCATTGCCCAGCCGCAAACGTGAATTCGGATCGACCAGCCTTGCATCGCGACACGACCCCGCCAAGTCTCAGAGGACGACTCCCACGCCAGCAGGAAGTTCGCATTATCCAGCCTCGTCACAAAGTATTGAAATCGTCGATCTAACAGGGTATGTCGACTCCGCCCGTCGTGAACCAATGTCAAGCTGACCAGAGCCCAGATCTGATGTTGAGCAGGATGCCACGTGCATCGCTGAACAAATCAAAGCCGAAAATCGGTTCAAACAGGAGGTCCAAGACCGTCGGCTTGCACAACAGCTATCTCAGGGGTCTGAACCTGGTCCCTCGTCACAGGGGAGCTCAGGACCACCGCGGCAAGATGCTCTGTCGAGGCTGATGGCCACCCAGCGTGCAAACGCTCGAGGCCTATCAGGGCCATCAGATTCGATGGCTGGGATCAGCGGTTCCCGTTACCAACCCCCGGCCTTGGAGAATCCGACGGCGAGTATGCCAGGGGCGTATGATTCCAGCTGGGACCAACCGCCCGCGTTTGGATTCGCACCGCCTACTGGCGGTCACGGATTTGCTACGGCGCCTTCGACACCACAAGCGCAAGCGCAAGCTTACAACCCTTATGCGAGTAGCTTGAGCGCGGGCTTTCCGCACGGCGCGGCAGCCCTGCCAGGTTACTGGCCAGGCTATAGTCATTCCCTGCACACGCCTTCTTCAGGACCGCTGCACGGAGTTCAACAACAGCCTGTAGGA
The DNA here is from genome assembly GCA_029168975.1 of Purpureocillium lavendulum. NCBI lineage: Eukaryota > Fungi > Ascomycota > Sordariomycetes > Hypocreales > Ophiocordycipitaceae > Purpureocillium > Purpureocillium lavendulum. The sequence goes on from JAQHRD010000001.1 coordinate 6,003,750, forward strand.
CCTCCGTTCATGAGCCCGAGCCTTAGAACGGTACCGAGCCTGCCTTCCATGGGCGGTTCAAGCTTGATGGACGCCATTAGCCGTTCGAATATGGTCGACTACTCGACAATGCAGTACCAAAATGGACAAGCCTTGCCAGACAGGTTGTCCGATTTTTTGCAGGAGGCGTATCATGACCCAAGAGTGACCGAGAAGGAATTGGACGAGCTGCTTCAGAACATCCGGCCAGACATGGACATACCCGAACGCAATCGGGACGGGACGCCGGCGGGCCTTAAGGGAGCCCTGTATCTCCACCAGGAGCTTGCGCTGTCCTGGATGAAGAAGATGGAAGACGGCTCCAACAAAGGAGGTATTCTTGCGGACGACATGGGTCTGGGCAAAACCATCTCAACGTTGGCCCTCATGCTGGATAGACCGCATGCAAAGCGACCCAAAGTGAGTACAGACACTCCCAGTGAGATTACAGGCTGACACCATGACAGACAAATCTCATTATCGGCCCGCTGTCGCTCATCCGCCAGTGGGAAGATGAATTGAAGACCAAGACGAAGAGCATGTACAGGATGTCTGTCTTCGTCTACCACAATACAAAAGCCAGTTCCGAGGACCTCCTTCAACACGACGTCGTGCTCACCACCTACATGACTGTTGCCAACGAGTGGAAGCGGCTGCAGAAGTACCTGGCAGAGAATCGGGATCGGACTTTGGATCTCAACGACCACGCCCACTCGCTCAAGTTCCCACTGCTACACCCCGACAGGGCAGAATTCCACAGAGTCATCCTCGACGAAGCCCAGTACATCAAGAACGACAAAACCCGGACCGCCCAAGCCTGTCACAACATCAAGGCGACGTATCGGTGGTGCTTGACGGGCACCCCGATGATGAACGGCGTCAGAGAACTATATTCGCTCGTCAAGTTTCTCCGCATCAGACCATACTGTCACTGGGAGCAGTTCCGCGAGTCCTTTGGCAGGCTCATGAACAAGAAGGGTGTGTCAGCGCCCGTTGCCATTCAGAGGTTGCGGGCTCTGCTCAGGGCCATCATGCTTCGGCGGAAGAAAGACTCCGAGTTGGAAGGGAAACCGATCTTAAATCTGCCTTCCAAAACCGAGGAGGTCGTTCACGCTGAGCTTTCTCCGGACGAGCGACACTTCTACAAGCAGCTCGAGGAACGGTCGCAGGTGCAGTTCAGCAAGTACCTCCGCGACGGATCGATCGGCAAGAACTATTCCAACATCCTTGTCCTGCTTCTTCGCATGCGCCAGGCTTGTTGCCACCCACACTTGAATGTTGACGTCGACGACGTCGCTCCACTCAACGTTAGCAACGAGGAGATTGTGACGCTCGTCAAGGGCCTTGCCGGACCCGTTGTCGAAAGGATCAAGGCCATGGAGGCGTTTGAGTGTCCAATCTGCTTCGATGCCGTCCAATCTCCATCCTTCTTCGTCCCATGCGGCCATGACAGCTGCAAGGACTGCCTCGTTCGGCTCGTGGACAATGCTATGACTATGACCGTTCAGTCAGGCGAGGACGCAACCACGGCTAGGTGCCCGGTGTGTCGTGGCTCGTTTGATCCGAAGAAGTGTTTCTCCCTTGATACATTCCGCGAGATTCACATGCCGGAGACGGTCGTCAAGAAGTCCGAGCCGGATGCCGAGGACGCCGAGGGCTCTGAGAACGACGATGACGACTCAGACTCAGAAACGGACGACGATGCCGACGATGTCGACAGTAAGGGCAATCTTCGCGGCTTCATTGTGGACGACGAGTCTGATGACGCGGACGATGTGAAATCCACGTCGGCCGCCGATGGGATTGCTGATGGGGCCGCCAAGAAACAGAAAAAGAAGAAAAGTGGAAAGAAAAAGGAGAAGGAAATCAAGCCTTCGATGCTGAAGAGCCTCCGCATTGAGGCAGCGAAAAATCAGGCGGCATACAAAACGTACATGAGGTATTTGCGGAAGACGTGGATGCCATCCGCCAAAGTTACAGCATGCATGGAGCTGCTCAAGAAAATACTGGCAGCCAAGGAAAAGGCCATTGTCTTCTCCCAGTGGACTCTCATGTTGGATTTGTTGCAGGTGGCCATGTGGCACGAAGGCTTCGACAAGAAGCCATTGCGCTACGACGGCAGCATGACGGGCGACCAGCGCGCGCAAGCCGCGCGGGACTTCAAGACGAAGCCAGAATCGAGAGTCATGCTCGTGTCCCTCCGTGCGGGAAACGCGGGCCTTAACCTGACATCGGCCAACAACGTCATTATTATGGACCCGTTCTGGAATCCGTACATTGAGATGCAGGCCGTCGACCGGGCGTACCGCATCGGCCAGTCCAAAGACGTCAAGGTGCACCGTATCCTCACCCAGGAGACGGTTGAAGACCGCATCATGGAGCTCCAGGAGCAGAAGAAGGAGATTGTCGAGGCGGCACTCAATGAGACAGAGAGCATGAAGATTGGTCGTCTTAACGTGAACGAACTCAAGTTTCTCTTCAACGGGAGGAACTAGCCCCCGCCGCTGCGGGACGGGGCTGCTACCATACGATATCCTCCTTTCCCCCTTTCTTCACACTCAGGACCTCGGATGGCCGTGGACCATTTCTGCTTCTTTGCCTTTTAGTAGTAGTCTGCGGTGCGGACGAGCGTGGCGTCGGCGCCGGAGGCTCCTGTGTTCCTTGCTTTGCTACGGCGGGTTGGGTGGATGGACATCTTTTGCATGTGCCTCGGGAATAGATACCAGGACGGCGCAGGCTGGCAATCTCTTTTTCTTCGGGAGTCGCATTCGGTTGGGCATTCCACGAGAGTCGGGCTAGAGGAACATATACAGGCATAGTCCAGGTTCTAGTCAACTCGTCATAGACCTGTAAATGATTGAGTATTCCGCCGCCACGCAGATGTCACGCGACGGAGCCGCCCTTTTGCCCAGAATACCATCTAATTCATTACTATCGTAAGGGTATATGCCCTGAGGCGCGCCGCGCAGAATAAACCCGCCACAGAGGCTATAAAAGGGGGTGGAGTCAACACCACAACGCCTTCGCATGCGAACATGCGTCCTGGCCCTCGTCTCCGTCCTCGTCTTAGGGGATTATGCTCTCCGCGTACGTTGCAAGCCCCTCAGAGACGGCATCGGACAGGGGACTATGCTCCGCGATGCCGTGGGGGGCCGAGCTGGTCCAGCTCATGACCAGGCCACCACCGTACTAGGACGTGGCCGTGCTGGCGAGCTCTTCGACCACGGCCTCAAGCTTCCTGGTCTCACCGGCTGCGTTGCCGTGCTTGGCCCACATCCACGACGTCTGGCCGGCCTTACCGCTAGGCTCGCCAGCGGCGACGCTCGTGAGAACGACGGTAGGCGCGGCGTCGACGTCGCACACGGCAAAGTGCAACCCGGGGCGGTCGGCGTCGGCGTCCTGGATGGTCGTGCCGATGACGTCCAGCGCCCACTCGCCGGAAATCTCCGCCGATGATGCAGCGAGATAGGAGAGGCTGTGCGCCGCGAGGGTGCGCGCGACGGCCGTGTGGACGTAATCTGACAGGGCGCCAAGGTCCGAGTAGCCGTCGGCAAAAGGGGTCGCGGCCGGCTGGAGTGGCGACGAGGGCGGTAGCAGGACGTGATAGTACGTCGCTGTGAAGGGGAAGAGAAACGTGCGACCACGGATGGTAAGCGATGTGCCGTCGAGGATGGTGAGCTTGACGGTGAACTCGAGCGGCTGGAGCATATTCCGCACGAGGGTCTGGGCGCCGGACTGCTGATTAGGGCCGCTGGCGCCGGGTTCAGCAGATGAGGCCTGGGGTGTGTGCAGGACAAAAGACGCGGGCAGGCCGGCTTTTTGAAGGGCGCCGACGAGGTCTCCCACGTATGCTGTACAGGCTTTGATGCTGAGAATGGATTTTATCCGCGCCAGAATGGGGCGAAGAAGGGCGTAGGTCTGCTGCCCGCGAGAGCGCGAGACGTGAGGAGGTATGGGGCGGGTCCTCAACAGCTCGTTGTAGCGGTGCGCGTAGCTGAGAAGAATATGCAAGGATTGCAGCATCATCTCCGTCGTCGCGTTGTCCGGGAGGGTGTCGTCTGCCGCGGGGCACGCCTCGAGGGGCAGCAGCTCAATGGTGATCTTGGACGACTCGTCAATCTGGCACGTGAGGCGCGTCCCCTGGAGGCGAACATCATACGCCGCAAGTGTACGGGCCTCGCGAGTCAGCTCATGCCAAAGCTCCTGCGAGAAGATTGTGTTACGCGCTTCAAGCACGCGGGACTCGAGCGAAGGGTCATCGACGGACCGTCGCCGCGGGACGGATCGGCCAACGACCTTGCCGTCTTTCTCAAACGTGACGACGAGGCCTTCCGAGACACCGCCCAGTCGTCCAAGATCAAGCTCAACGGAGCCCTCGTCGCATCTCCGCATGGGGGCCAGCCCGTTGTTCTTGAACTCGAGCGCCGCTGTCTGCGTCAGTCGTCGCATAAGTATCCCCCCGGCGGTGGAGTCGTACCTTCGGAGAAGCCAAAGCGGACGCCCAGCGTATGCCGTTCCTGAGGCACCTTACACATGGACCAGCCCGCCTTCTTGACGGACATGACGTCCTCCCAGTACCTGCCCTCGGTTTCCACTTCGCGCTCCAAGAAGGAGCTCGCAGCCTCGGCAGCATTTCTGGTCTTGTTGATCTCCATCAAGGTCCAACCAGTGGCAACCTCCTCTTGAGATTTTGTCTTAGACTCGTTGACGTTCGGCTCGTCGAGTTTGTCAGCACCGAGAGTGCCAATGCCCACCATGTCGCGAAGCTGCTGCGACAGGGTGACGCTGGCCTGGGTCGGGTTCTGCTTGGAGAGGAGTAGGGACAGGGAGTCGAGGGTGAGCATTGCGATGTTGCTAGCCATACTGTAGCATGTCAATACGGTTGTGTGGTATTGGGGTTGCGGAGTAGGCGGGACACTCACTCAACGTTCTTGAGCACCTCCATGCGGGCGAGGTTTGGGTCCTTTGTCGCGGCTTCGTCATCGCCGGCGACATCCGACATGTCCACGTCCTCTTGTTCCGCTTCATCCTCGGGGTTCTCTTCGACCTTGATCTGCTCGCGCAGTTTGTCTTCGGTCAAGCTGCGGAAGCCGCCTGGGCCGGCATTGACTCGGACGATAAACTCGGCGAGGTTACTGGGCTGCCTATCGGCAACGGGGAACGGTCGCAGAGAGAGCGGCGGCCCGGAGTTGGTCGCCATGGCTGCGCAACGGAGGGCCTCAATGCCCGTCCTCGGTCATGAGAAAGTGGCAGAGGAGGAACACGATGCGTGCCCGAGGCGAGCAAAGGAGAATAGCTTTCGTCCAACAAAGGGTGAAGCCGTAGCGCGTCGCGGGGTAATTGATAGCTACGACGCGGTCGGGATGGTAGACGCAACGGATTCCATGGTTCATGGGCAGCGCCACTCTTCGCATCCCGAAGTGGCAGAAGCTCAGGTCCGGGTGGGCAGGCGGTGGGGCATGGATGCTAGGGACGTGGTGGCTGGAGCCCGTGGCTGGAGCCCGCCTGCCCTACGAAGCGGCTGGAGGTAATTGACCATGGCTGCCGGCTTGGGCAGGCGGTGGCGGCGGAGGGGCAGCACGGAGGGGCACCTGCACCTGCACCACTGTACCAACACGGGCGGGCTGCTTTGAGTGGCAGCCCGCACAAAGCTTCCTGCTTCCATCCACTGTTCGAACTTCGATGAATCCAGGTTGACGACTGCCTGCAGCGCATGTCGGCCGTCGAGGAACACCGCCTTGCCCGGACTCTCCTGCCGGCCGCAATTGGACGCACGGATTTAGCTTACCCAATGTCGCTCAGAATCATTCTTCTCCCACGACTAATACCCTGAAATAATGACGCACCCGCGGATTGGACGACGACTTGGAGGGGCCGAGCCCATGTTACGGATCCGTCCAGGCGATCCACCTGCAGCTCCGATGTGCCGCCGTCATCGTGGAGCTAGGGCGCTGGCAGCTGGGCGAGTCGCCAATAACTTTGTTCGGCGTGGAAAATAGCTCTCTGGAAGCTTTGCTTGCTGGCGATTAGCGGCGCCGCAGCCTGTCACGTCGAGCATTGGAAGGCCCCAGCCAAGGGCCCCCGTGACTTTTGTGACGATATGACGGTAACTTGGCACCTGGGCAGCTCCCGCCGCCGATAAGAGAAATTCTGCCGCATTGCTGCTGCTGCCGCCGTCGCTGTCCCTGCGCCCCTCCCTCTCCCGCCTCGACATCGCCCCCGCCAAAAAAAAGGCCCCTCTAGGTCCGTCTGCGGCGTCCGTCCCACCCAGCTGCAGCACTTCAACGTTCGCCTCAACCATATTAAGATCCATACCTATCTTACCTACCTGATTCACCTCTCTCTTGGCGTCTCGCCGCAGCCGCCCTCCTCCCGCGCCATGACCCTGTAGAACCCCTCCCCCTCCTCTGAATCAACATCCCACTTGCATCATTCTCGCATCCATCCGACGCATCCTCAACTACCTGTGGCGGGCTTTGACGCTGCCGGCCATCATCCCTAGACGACCGACGACGACACCGCCAGACTCGATCGCCGCCATGGCCGCCCCCAAAAAGAAAATCGCCGTCATGACCTCGGGAGGCGACTCCCCGGGCATGAACGGCGTCGTCCGCGCCGTCGTCAGGACCGCCATCCACCTCGGCTGCGACGCCTTCGCCGTCTACGAAGGCTACGAGGGCCTGGTCCGCGGCGGAGACTACATCAAGAGGATGGAATGGCACGACGTCCGCGGCTGGCTGTCCGAGGGAGGCACCCTGATCGGCACTGCGCGGTGCATGGCCTTTTACGAGCGGCCAGGCCGCATGACGGCTGCCAAGAACATGGTCCTCCACGGCATCGACGCCCTCATCATCTGCGGAGGAGACGGCTCCTTGACAGGTGCCGACAAGTTCCGCGCCGAGTGGCCCTCGCTCCTCGAGGAGCTCGTCTCCAAGGGCGAGCTGACCAAGGATCAGGTCGCCCCTTACAAGCACCTCAACATTGTCGGCATCGTCGGCTCCATCGACAATGACCTCTCCGGCACCGACGCCACTGTCGGCTGCTATTCCGCCCTCGCCCGCATTTGCGAAATGGTCGACTACATTGAGGCCACGGCCTCGTCCCACTCGCGAGCCTTTGTCATCGAGGTCATGGGCCGTCACTGCGGATGGCTGGCTCTGTTGGCCGGTGTCGCCTCGGGCGCAGACTTTATCTTCATCCCCGAGCGCCCGCAGCCTCAAGACTGGCGAGAGGACATGGGCAACGTGGTAACACGGGTAAGCAGTCTAAATCCATTGCATCGCTGACACTTCGAGCTCACACTTTCTATGCAGCACCGTAGCCTGGGCAAGCGCAAGACCATCGTCATCGTCGCCGAGGGCGCCCGCGACAAGGACGGCAACAAGATCACGCCCGAGGATGTCAGGGATCTGTTGGCAGACAAGACCGAAGACGGCCTCGGCCTGGACACGCGGATCACGACGCTCGGCCACGTCCAGCGTGGTGGAACCGCCGTTGCCTATGACCGAATGCTCGGCACACTTCAAGGTGTCGAGGCCGTCCATGCTGTCCTTGAGGCCACCCCAGATACGGAAACGTGCTTTATTGCCATCAACGAGAACAAGATTGTGCGCAAGCCGCTCATGGAAGCGGTTCAAGACACCAAGAAGGTGGCCGCGGCGGTAGACGCCAAAGACTTCGAGAAGGCAATGTCGCTCCGCGATGCCGAGTTCTCCGACCAGTACTTTTCGTACCTTACCACGACCAACGTCATGGTGGGCGACAATAAACTCCCGGAGAAGAACGTAAGTCTGAAACGCTTCTCATTTATCAATGCATGGGTGCTAACAGGGTGCAGAGGATGAAGATTGGTTTCATCAATGTTGGCGCCCCGGCCGGTGGCATGAACGCAGCCGTTCGCGCAGCGGTTGCTTACTGCATCAGCCGCGGCCATGAGCCCGTTGGCATCCACAATGGTTTCGCTGGGTTTGCCCGCCATCACGGAGATAAGCCCCTGGGTGCCGTCCGCCCTTTCAACTGGCTTGAGGTCGATGGCTGGGCCAGCAAGGGTGGCTCCGAGATTGGAACGAACCGAGAGCTTCCCGCCGATTCCGGCATGGACCTCATTGCCGACTTGATCGAACAGTACGGGTTCGACGCCCTCTTCATCGTGGGCGGCTTCGAGGCCTTCCACTCCGTCTCGCAGCTGCGCAAGGCCAGGGAGGAGTACCCGTCGCTCTGCATCCCCATCTGCCTCCTCCCCGCCACCATTTCCAACAACGTGCCCGGAACGGAGTACTCGCTGGGCTCCGACACATGTCTCAACGAGCTGGTTAATTACTGCGACAAGGTCAAGCAGTCCGCCTCGGCCACGCGCCGCCGTGTGTTTGTGATCGAGACGCAGGGTGGCCGGTCGGGCTACATTGCGACGCTCAGCGGCCTCAACGTCGGCGCGTCTGCGGTTTATATCCCCGAGGAGGGCATCAGCCTCGCCATGCTCAACGCCGATGTCAACCACCTCAAGCAGGAGTTCAAGAACGACAGGGGCCAGTCACGCGCCGGTCGTCTGATCCTGGTCAACGAGAAGGCCAGCAAGGTCTACGACGCCAAGCTCATCGCGAGCATCATCCGCGAGGAGGCGCACGACCGCTTTGAGAGCCGCGAAAGCATCCCCGGACACGTTCAGCAAGGTGGCGCGCCCTCGCCCATGGACCGTTGCCGCGCTGTTCGTCTGGCCATCAAGTGCATCCAGCACCTCGAGGACTTTGGCTGTCACGCGCACAACCGTGTTAAGAAGGATCCCAACAGCACGGCCGTCATTGGCATCCAGGGGTCGGACGTCGTCTTCACGCCAATGAAGGACCTCGAGGAGCGCGGCACCGACTGGCCCAACCGACGGCCCAAGACGGCGCACTGGCTGGGCCTGCGGGACGTCGTGGACATGCTCGGCGGCAGGCCCGACTACCCAAGGCCGGAGAGGAGCCTGACGGGGCTGATTGCCAAGGACACCAAGCGTGGCATTGTATGAGCTGGCGTGGCGGGCAAGGAGACTTGGAAAATGGGGTCGGCGAGTTTCTGTTTTTGCATGGCAAAGAAGTGTTTGGTCATTGTGGAGTTGGCGCTTAGCTTGATAGGAGATGCTGCGTTTTGTCTCATGGGTCATGTCTGTTCTCTAAATCGTAAAGGAGTTTACCGCATTGAAAGCTGCCTCGTTCCTCAATCGGCCGTGCAAGTGAGCAGCTGCTAGGCCACTGGGGGAGAATACCCACGGCCAGTCAGGATTCGCATAAAACGTGTGTGTGTGTAACTATACTGCCTAAGACTGCCTCCCTATCTTTGTACCTGCTATGCGCCATGTAAGTGACCCCAAAATTATGCCCATCCCTGCCCGCGGTCCGAGTCGTGCGATCCGTTCCCTGCCTGTTTCCCGGCTTCCCATCCTTCCGTCTCTTCCCTGTCCTTTCACTGGACCCTGATGCTCTTGTAGGAGCCCGAGTGGTCCCCGTAGACGTACTGCTTGGCGTTCTTGCCAGGCGAGTCGGCGCCGGCATAGTCGACGATGGAGATGGTCTTGAAGTAGGCGTTGAAGGGCGCCTGGGACCAGTCGGCGTAGCCGCCGGCCCACTGGACGGTGCCGGGGGAGGCGTCCGGACGGCCAGCGACCCAGGTGCCGAGCTTGACCTGCATGGGCGACTGGGGGTAGCCGGAGCCGCCCTTGGCCTGCTCGTAGGTGAGGGTGCGGACCGAGGTGCCGTCGATGAGCCAGTTGACGGCCTTGGAGGTCCACTCGATGGAATAGGTGTGCGCCGAGCCCGTCGGGTTGGAGACGGCGTGGAAGGCGCCGCGGTCGTAGGTGGACGTGTCGCCTTTGCTAAAGTAGTTGCTCTGCGCTTGGGCGTTGTCGAAGCCGACCCACTCCCAGTCGATCTATTGCCCTTGTCAGTCGATGGCTTCACATGCATGGTCAACGATGGAGGCCGCCACCACCGCCCCCATCTCCTGAAGGTTTGACGTCACACCCGAAGAGGAGACGCCCCCCCGGAGGCTGGATGGCCGAGCGGGGGGGAACGCGAACGAAGAGGAGACAAACGTAGGGTCTAGATGGGGCAGCTGAGAGCTCATGTACTCACCTCGTCGAGGTCGTCCGACTGCAGGACAAACGCCGTCACGATGCCCTTGCCGGGCGCGGCCTGCAAAACGACGTCAACGCGGCCGAAGAAGAGGTAGTTACCGGTCGCGATGGTCGGGCCCTGGCCCTGCTGCGCGATGGAAAAGAGGGCTCCGTTGCCGCCGTAGGAGACGGGCCCGCTGAGGAGCTGGAAGGCCGAGCAGGCGCCCTTTGAGAAGTCGCAATTGACCTTTTGAGAGCCAAATGCAGGATCCGCCGGGCAGGCTGTGATTTTTGTGCAATTCGTTAGTTATTAGCGAGGCTGTTTTGTGGTTGCAAAAGTCGTGGGACGTGTGACATGAGAAATTGCGTTGAGCGCCGCGCGCGGGCGCGTGTAAGTGCGCTGGCATCGAGGATTGGGCGGGCGGGCTGCCTTACTTGTGGTGAGAGGGTTGCACTTGGTCCACGTCTGGGCCGAGACGAGCGACGAAGCCGCGGCGACGGCCGCGAGGACCGACTTGGTGAACATGGCGATGATGGCGATGAGAACGAAAGTAAGTAAACGGGTGTTTCGCGAATGCCGCACGTTTGGCCCGGCGGCGACGTCTCGAACAGGGGGGTGGGCGACGGGAGAGCGTCTGCCGATCGTCTGGCCTTGAGGTCTCCTCGTGTCAGACGGCTCACGTAGATGAGGGATCTGAGACGATACGCAGGTTGTTTCGCACACGGTATGTAGACGTGGTTGATGGATGGGAGGAAGAAAGCGACTGGAGGGGGGACGGATTCTCGGGGTTAGTAGTTTAAATCAGAGGCAAGACCTTTGTACGATGCAGATCGGTATGGGTATGGGTACGGGTATGGGGTATGGGCAGGAGCCGCAGCAGCGCAGGACAGGACAGGACAGGACAGGACAGGACCCCGGGGATCCGCAAGATTATGGAGATCAACAACACACGCAAGCGAGCGGCGAAGCAACGAGCAAGCGCCGGGATGTGGGCATTTGTGGGTTGAGGAGGGATGTTTATGCGGTTTCTCTGCTCGGCTCGGCTCTGCGCTGCTCTGCTCTGCGCTCCCTCCCCAAGCCTCCTCCTCCTCCTGCCTCGCTCGCTCACCACTCACCATGTCGTATGCACTCCCAATCCCGCCTGGACCGTGGGCCATTTTCCTGAGCACACTCCCCACCCCCCCGGGGCGCTTGCTTGGCATCGACAGAAAGTTGAGACGCCGCCTTCTTGCCTACTTGGGGTACTATTCCTCGCTGAGAGCTGCTGCTGCTGCTGATGCCGCTGGCGGTCTGTCTCTGCCGTAGTTAACGGACCAGCATACGAGGTACGTACACATGCAAGTGCACGTCCCAGGCTTAGATGTTTTGCTTTTTCACTTTCATTCCCACTTTGGGCACATCTCTCTCTCTCTCTCTCTCTCGCACACTCTCTCTTATTGTGCGTGTCTCACGTCAGACCCTGGAAACATGGGACGGGGCCCGAGGATGGCCCTCGCACATTGATACTCGCGGCGTCTGACGATGATGAAGCCCGCAGATGGGCGTGGGGCTCCGTCCGTTCATGCCCGCCCTGCTGCACGGCCCGGGGGAGGAGGAGGAGGAGCATGGAGGCAGGCGGAGGATGGAGCCGGGAGGCGGCGGGATGGAGGGGACCGTTTGCAATGCACGCCCGAGGGCGGTTTCTGGCGCAACGGGGGACCATTTCCCACCCACGCAAGCGCGCCGCGCCCCCCGCCCATGTCCTCCTCATGCAAGGCGCCCCCGAAGCCGAACGAACCCTGCAGAGACAGAGAGCCATGGCATGGCATGCGAGGCATGCGAGGCAGGCATGTCACTTGGAGTTAATTCGCATGTGCAATGCAGCGCAAAGCTGTGTTGGAACTCGTATGAAGGGGGTGGCCGTCATGTGGCCCTCGTATCGCACGACGCCAGGTGCTCCGCCGTCTCGCCGTAGTGCCGAGTTTGTTTCTGCTGCTCGGGTCGGTCTGGCTGCCTGCACTGCAGGAGCAGCAGCTGTTGCGTCGTCGTCGTCGTCGGGGCAGCCGCCCCAGCAGCACCCGCAGCACCAGCACCGGGATGGCCAGCAGGCCGCCGCCCGGCAGCCCGTTTTGCTCGGGGCAACGCCAGCAGCAAGCAGAGAGGGGGCCGGCCAGTGGCGTGGCGTGGCGCGCAGGGCCCGCTTCTCTCTGTCCCCCATCGAGGCTGAACGAACAGGCTTTCGATAAATCGAGCGAGGGCAGCAATGTCAATCAAGCCCGATAAAAATAGACGCTTGCGCTGGGTCCCGATTCGAGGAGCGGCTGACGTGTCTGGCGTGTCTGGCGGGCCAAAAAGCGAGACAAGGCGGCTCCATAGAAGCGTCGTCGTCCGTCTTAGTTAGTGGTGGTGCCGCGCCGGACCCGTTGGCCGTCGAAACGGCAGACGCCACCGTGAGGGGGAGAAAGGGAAACAACAAAAAGCGGTCCTGGGCCTGGCCTGGGCCTGGCCTAGCCAAGCCGGGCCCCCGTCGCTCCCCCAACCCGCCAGCGTGTTTACAAGTACGTAGCACGAGCACGAAAGTCGCAACTGTGCCGTGCGGGCCGTTGACGACGGCGACGATGACAACGACGAGTACTCGTAGACAGACGGAGATCCCGACCTTTCCGGATTATAGTTGCATGCGCCGGGAAGCCCGCCCTCTGTCGGATTAACCCCAGCTTCGCCTCGATGCCGGGAGCCGAGCGCCATGGCCAGCCAGGTCGTCATCGTCGCCTGTGTGGTTTGGAGTTGCAGAAGCCCAAACAGCGCACGGGTACGGAGTACTCCGTACGGACTACAACAGTAGCTCCGGGATAGTGCGCGGTCATGTCTCTGGCGGAGAGATTGCGGACGCAGGGCGGGCACTCGAGGCCATGGGTTTTTTTTGCGGCGCACAGGACGCCGTCTGCCCCGGGGGTGTTTGACTGTCATCTCACCACGGGGCCCAAGTCTGCGACACGCCTATTTCCACTTTTTCGTGTGCGTGTGTAACCAGTAGTTACTTCGTACTTTGTAGCTCTCTCTCCATCCGTACGAAGTACGAAATAGGCATTGTCGCTCGAGCTCTGTGCGTGTTTGGGGAGCTAATAGTCACCTGCCGGCTCCTACTCGTGCAACCCTGTTGCCACGCAACACGGGGCATAACCAGTTTACCTTTGCCTTTAGTCCGTAATGCACTAGTGACAACTCCTTTGCGGTAAAGTACGGTAACTAACTTGCGCATATGGGTTATACTCGTACGTGCAAGCCAGCACCACAAATTGCGGAGAACCATGCCTCGGTCCCTCAAAGAGGAACCCTCGAGGAAGAGGCCAGGCAGAAAAGAGGGGAAAATCTCGAGACTCTACTCGGCAATCCGTGCCGCACGGATAGCCTCAGTGACGTAACTAGCCGTCAACTGCGCGTTTGGTGACTCGAGCGTCCTCGCACGCAATGGGGAGAGGCGCAGTCGGACGAAACGGAGCAGACCCGCCGCCGCGTCTCCCTCCCTCCCCTCAACACCAAGGCGCCATGGAGAAGGCGACCCGCCCAGCGTTTCGCCAGTCTCGTTCTGCCTCCTCTCGCGGCGGCCCCGAGGGCGGCAAAACATTTCATACGTTGGGGACTTGGGGGATGGAGTCTGGGCGGACTGAGAATTGCCCGGGTCCTGGGAAGTGGGAGGCCCTCCCGATGTATCTCAACTGTCTCGATGAGTCGTTTTAAGCTATCTGTATCCATATCTGCATCTGCTCAAGCCCACCACTGTCCACCCTCTCCTCGTCGGCCGCGGTGGCAGTCCATCCCGTGCCTCGGTCCATCAAAATAGCTCTCTCCCCCATCGTGCCGCGTCATCCTGTCTTCAACTGCCCATCCCACAAAGCCGCCGGGAGAGTAAAACCCGTCTACCCTCAGAGCCTTCGTGCCGAGTCCCCCCCGTGACGGAGCTGCTCGTCGTCTTTGTCACCGGGGTTCCGTCTACACGGTCGGTGGCTTACGCGCATCCGTACCCGTTGCCGTAGCAGCCCTCGTTCAAGTCGAATCGGACCGTCTTTGTCTTGGCCTTTTGGGGATGTTGTCCCGCAGCCGGATCCCTCTTCGAGTTCATGTTCGGGGCCGGTGTGATCATCGGGTTGTGCGGCTCGGCCTCGCGCCGGTCTCTGGACCTGCGCGTGCCGCTACCCTGCGGCCTCTATCGTAGCATCGACGTCAGCATTTTGGTCGGCTCCGATATCTGGACTGGAGTCCATGTACTTAAAAAGCTTACCCTGAGCTGCCTGTCGCATTGGCAGGCCTGACAGACAAACGCATACCCTGCCGCCGCGACGTATCTGGAGCCGTCGCACCGTGCGTAAGGGGCATAGCAGCCACTTTGAAAGGTCCTGGTCGCCTCTCCGCCGCATCGGATCGAGTAGGTAACGCCTAGGCCACTACATTTCGTAAGCTCCTATTATCGTACCATCCAGTCGTCGATTCCGGTATTATTTGTAGCTCACTTCTCGGTCCTGGGAAAGTTGGCTGCGGACGGGCCAGAGGCGTCGTGGGCAGCGGCCTGCGGGCCAAGGCTGCAAGCCAGAATAAGCAAGACCTGAGCAGGGTGCATGGTGGGATTTCTCGGAATGGTCCGTTTTCAAAATTGAAGGTCTTGGAGAGATAGAAATAACTCTGGGGATTTCAAGGTGCAGTGAGTCGTGACGCTGTGCTTCGGACTTCTATGATCGGACATGCAGGGCCCTCCCAACTACTTATATCATTTGCCCAGTTCAAGAGGAGCAACGGTGCCGCCCAGCTTGATAGATCTACTCCTACCGATGAAGGAAGCCGGGGGGTCACAAGTTACGGATAACTGAAAGTAGCAAGGAGAAGGGGCGAAGACGCGGGCAGGCCGCAAAGGCATCGCGAACTGGTCATTGTTACGAAATAGCATCCTCAGGTTCCTCAGGTTTATGAGATGGAAACGGAGCCGACTCGTTTCACGCGGTAATAGAATACGGTCAGCACGACGAACGGACGGTGACAGGCCCTTATGTAGTATAAGCGGCAACTGCATCTCCGCTGGTAAGCGAGAGGCTGAGCGTTCGTCCAGCAGTCCGATGAACGAGGAGCCTGGCCAACAAATCGCTCGAGACACGAGCGGCGGCCAGCATGACGGCCGCAAGGAGCGACAGGCCGTCCAAGTCGATGATGCCTTGGCGACTCGGCCGCGCTCCGGTACCTGCGATGGAAGTGATCAAAAAGGGCCCGTCTGGTGGCCCCCTCAGCCGGGTGCGGCGTGACCGCAGCGCAGAGGCTGGGTCGTGGCCGCCATTGGCCCCCAACTGCTCAGGCGACGCCGACGGGTTCGCGTCGTGTGATTGATTGGGCAGCTGCGCCGGTGAGACGGACGGATGGTTGGACGGATGGTTGGACGGATGGGTTGGACTGGTGGATGGATCGTGGATGGATGGATGGCTGGCTGGCTGGCTGGCTGGCTGGCTGGCTCGTGGCGACGGCGCCGTCGCTGGGCAAGGCAGCCGGCTCGGCAGTGGTGGTCGACGCCAAGGTCCCTAGGAATCGTGTCTTGCACATCCAGGGACTTCCCTGCTCGATGTGACTGTCGTTCACTCTTTTGTGTGTAAAGCTTTGGCCGGCTGCAGGGCACGCGGGGGAGCGATGCATTGTCGTCACTCGTCACTTACCTTGGTGGCCTGCTGCACGAGTGCGGTACTAGTTGCGGCAGCCAGGCGGCTCAGTCCACTAAAAGAGCAGCCGCATCAAGAACCGGCCGGGGTCCTGCTTCCCCAGCCCAAATGTCCTTTTTCATTTCGTCATTCTATGCACTTGACGGGAACCTTCCAAGTCCCATCAGGCTGGGCCTGCTGCTGCTCCCCCTCACCACCACCACCAGTACCGCCAGCACCACCAGCGGACGGCGCAGAGTGCCCTCCACTCCCCTCCATCCCATCGACAGGAAACTTTCCACCACCGTTTTTAAGCATCGCCATCACGGCCCGCTGCCTAGCGCTCCTTGGAAACGCGGGAGACCCCGCCAGCCACGGCCCAGCGAGCCCCTCATCAGTCCTCTGAAGCCCCGTCGCCCTCTTCGCGCCCGACACGACGGGAAGCCATTCTCGGCCTGCCGGGGTGCGGCGGCCTCGACGCCTTTTTTGCTTTCGCTGCCTTGGTCTTTGTGACCCTCCAGTGACGACAGGACCCCGTTGACGTACCGAAGGTCCCAACCTGGAACCCCTGCCACCGTCATCCGCAACCAAGTGGGAGGGAGCCTCAGCCGCCCCCAGCCCAGCCCAGGCACTCCTCGACTTGCCCTGCTCCTCCCTCTAACCGCCGACAGCCAAGGCTGGCACTTTACCATCTCCATTATCCCTTTCCAACTCCATCGCTTTCACTCGCCTCCCACTTTTCCATCCTTTGTCGTCTGTCCGTGATCGCCCCTCGCGGCACGCTCCCACGGAGCACCAACCGGCCCCGCGTCATCGTCGACCCCTCCGCCCGCCTTTGACCTGCCCGCCGTGACGGCTGACCCATCCATTCGCCGCAGCACGCGCAGAGCAGAGGAAACAAAGGCCGCAGCGCAGGGACGCCAACATGGCGCATCGCGGTGCGAGGATGACCGAGTTCGAGGAGCGGGACTATTACCCGCCCCCTCGCCGGTCCGCCCCCGAGTTCGACGACGTCGAGTATCGCAGTTCCCGCGTCGCTACCAGAAGCCCGCCTCCCCGCGCCCGCTCGCGTGTGGCCACGAGAGACGAAGAGATTGACGTCCGTGTGCGTGAGAGAGAGACGAACCGCACCCCCGCCTTTCTCCGCGAGGACGCCCGCCGCACCGAGGCTGGGCCCATGGTCCTACGTCAGCGAGACGTTGAGACTGTCGACCGGCACCATCGAAGCCCCAGCCCCGTTCGCTACCGTGAGGAGAGGCTCGTCCGTCGTCCGAAGAGCGCCTCGCCGCCCCCTATGCGTGAGGAGCATGAGCATCTGAGGTTCGTCGAGAGGGAGCGCGTCAGGAGTCCCTCCGTCGTCCGCCGCAGGTCTCCTTCTCCGCTGCCCGTCCGCTTTGTCGAGCGCCCTCGCCGCTCCCCTTCGCCGGTCGCCCGTGAGCATATCCATACCAGGATAGTGGAGAGAGAGCGGGAGCGTATTCCGTCCCCGTCCCCGTCGCCGCCTCCGCCGCCGCCCGTCATTCGTGGCCCGATAGTAGAGCGCGAAGTCATCACGCACTACACCGATGTCGACCATGGTATGTACTTCCCTGATTCGAGCTATCATGCGAGAGATGCTGATGCCGCGCAGGAGTCGTGCGCGCCAAACGACCCAGCCCCCCGCCGGCACCCCGAGCACGGCCCCGGGAGCGCGAGACGGACATTGACATCTCGCTTTCCAAGAATCGCACCGAGGTAGACATCCATCGGTCCACCAGCCGGGCTCGCTCGAGAAGCCACGAGCGTCGGTCGCACTACCACGACGATGACCTCGACGTTGTCGTTCGCCGCGACGACCGCCTCCGCATAGATGACAGGTCGAGGGGGCACCGTAGAGCGCGCTCGGCCGCGCCGCTTGGTTCGCCCGTGGATGAAGAAGCCGATTACATCACGGGCAAGATGGACGCTCGCGGTCGCATGGGCGAAGCCCGGGGTGGTGCGACCAAGGACTGGACCATCGTGGATGTGCCTCCCGGCACCGAGCGGGTCCGTATGGACGGCATCGGAGGAGCTGGCACCGACACTACCTGGTCCCGTTACAGCGGGGTGCGTCGGACGCAGTTCATCCCCGAAAGAGACGGAGCCGTTGTCCCCAGAGCGCCGTCCCCCGGACCGACCCGTGGCCGGACAAGCGTGGCCGTTGATTACCACAAGACGGAGATTGACGTCGACATTGAACGCCGAATCACTAAGAAGCCCGCCCCTCCTCCGCCTGCGCCCCCGAGGGAGATGTGGACGGAAATTACCAAGGACCTTGTGGTTAGGGAGGCGATCGAGCAGATGGGCTACGAATATGAAGAGACCAAGTGGTTCTTCTACATCATGGACTACTTGCGATATGTAAGTCGATCGACCATGGCCAAATATCTGTGAGGATGAGACTGACTTGGTGCATAGGACGACGTCTTGCAACTCACCGAGCTATCAGAGAGCATCCGTCGAGCTCGCAAGGTGCGCGAGATCAAGTGGGAGCGAGATTTCTATGATGAATGGGACCACCCGTACCGTCGCCATCACCATGACCACCACCACGGCCATCATCACGACCATCGTCACCGAGGGTGGGATGATGAGAGGGTGCGGGAGCGGGAGGTGATTTACGACAGCCGCAGACCGGCGAGGTATATGTATTGACCTGGCAACGACGGCGACGTCGTGGCGTCACGGCACCGATACTGGCGCGGAATGCCTTGAACGGAACGGGAGGAGGAAAGCGAGCATGTTGATTCTGGTTGACGCCTCAGCAAGACCAAGCGCAGATGGTAGATGGACAAGATGTCGATCTGGAGCGGATTAATGCTCCATGGCGTGTATTGAGGAAGCTGCAGGAGGATGATTTACGGGCTTTCATAGCATGTCACGATTTATGACCAAGACGATACGATACACATGTAGCGGGGGAAGTGCGGCGCAAGATTGTCAATGCAGGATAGAATATCAATTGCCCAGTATGGCCTGGCAGCGAGCCTGGTGGTGTGGAATCAGCCTGCGGAATCAGACTGCCGGGATGGCCGGGTGAGGTCATCCTGGGTCTGGCACTGAGCATCCGGATGTGTTGTGTTGACTGTCCTCACACTTGCGATCCTGCACAGTCAGTCCGCGGGCGAGCGCGGATGGAGCTGAGGCCAGGATGTGATGTAATGCCACGCACATGCGTGAAACATAAGAGACGGCAAAGGGAGCAGCCCGCGGAGGAGCAATGGAACCTCGGGTACGAAACGTTCATGACTGTGGGGACTCTGGGGAGAGCGGCCACCGGTCATCGGCGGGCCTTGCGGGTAGCACCCCACCACGATGCACTTCAGCCAGGGCAGGAATCAAATCAGACGAGGGTAAGTGCACCACAGGGATTGGAATTGGAGACGGCTCGCCTCACTCGCAGGGCGCGCCAGGCGGTTGACTTGCAGGCGACGCACCTCGAGGCCCACTGCAAGCCCTGTTGTACAGCCGGCGCGGCGCCTCCACCGGGTGCGGGCAGTCGAATGACGGCTGTGATGCAGGCGAATCGCGGGGCTCCGAAAGCGCATTATGGCGCGCTGAGGTCGCTGAAGCTGGTGACTGGCCTCTGACTCAGACGCCCGATGTCAGTGGAGAGGTTCCAGGTTGGGACTGAGAGTGCGCACCACATCGCTGCTGACGGGCCTCCGGAGCGGACCTACTGGGGGGAGGGGTCCAGTGACGAACCACCAGTCCACCACCAACAATGGACGGCGACGCCTGACCTCAAAAATCATTCTTCTTCCGCTCCCAAGCTCCCTTCCAACATCGCCACCAATCGTCTTCGACACGTCTCTCTCGGGAAACCCGGTGACGACTTCATTCTAGGCTCTATTCGTATTCCCTTCAAGGCGCCCTCTCTTTTTGCTCCTCTCCGCGCGCTCCCGCGTGCCTCTCCGATTCCACCCCGCCCTCGCCGGTCCTGCCGCCGCGCCTCCGTCATCGCTCTCCCGCCGCCCCGCCATTTTTTCTGTGTGATTCAAGATGCCCATGTAAGTGCAACGACGCCCGACGAGGGCGCCTTGAACGACCTGCTTGCAGCTAGGCCTGACAAATCGCTTCGCGCCTTCGGTGAAGGCTCAAGGAACCGTGGAAAAAATACAAGAGATTCCAGCCGCTGAACCTGCCCGACCGGCAATGGCCCAACAAGACGGTCGACAAGGCCCCGCGCTGGTTGGCCACCGACCTTCGCGATGGCAACCAAAGTCTGGTTGACCCCATGGTATGCCGAGGCCCTACCCGCGGGCGAGCCAAGATGGCAGCTAACGAGCCTCCAAGAACGGCGATGAGAAGTGGCGCTACTTCAAGATGCTCGTCGACCTGGGCTACAAGGAAATCGAGGTCTCCTTCCCCTCCGCCTCCGACACCGACTTCGACTTTACGCGACGCCTGATCGAGACGCCCGGCACCGTCCCCGATGACGTCTGGCTGCAGGTCCTGTCGCCCTGCCGCGAAGACCTCATCAAGCGCACCGTCCAGTCCCTCAAGGGGGCCAAGAAGGCCCTCGTCCACATCTACCTCGCCACCAGCGAATGCTTCCGCCGCGTAGTGTTCAACCACAGCAAGGAGGACGCCTTGGCCACGGCCGTCCGCTGCGCTAAGCTGGTACGCGCCCTCACCAAGGATGACCCTTCACAGTCGGGCACCGAGTGGGCGTTCGAGTTCAGCCCCGAGACCTTCTCCGACACGGAGCCCGAGTTCGTCATTGAGATCTGCGAGGCCGTCAAGGCCGCCTGGGAGCCCTCGGTCGAGAACCCCATCATCTTCAACCTGCCAGCCACAGTCGAGATGTCTACGCCCAACGTCTACGCCGACCAGATCGAGTACTTCTGCCGCAACGTCACCGAGCGCGAGAAGATTTGCGTCTCCCTGCATCCCCATAACGACAGAGGCTGCGCCGTCGCGGCCGCCGAGCTGGCACAGATGGCTGGCGCCGACCGAGTCGAGGGATGCCTGTTCGGCAACGGCGAGCGCACCGGCAATGTCGACTTGGTCACCCTGGGCCTGAACTTGTACACCCAGGGCATCCACCCGAACATTGACTTCTCCGACCTCGGCAGCATCATTGAGACGGTCGAAATGTGCAACAAGATCCCTGTCCACGAGCGTGCCCCGTATGGTGGTTCCCTGGTCGTGTGCGCCTTCAGCGGCTCCCACCAGGACGCCATCAAGAAGGGGTTCCAGATTCGCGAGAAGGACAACCTTGCCTACGACGACCGGTGGCAAATTCCGTATCTGCCCCTGGACCCGCAAGACATTGGTCGGACGTACGAGGCGGTCATCAGAGTCAACTCGCAGAGCGGCAAGGGTGGCGCCGCCTGGATCATCCTCCGCCAGCTGCAGCTCGACCTTCCCCGCGGTCTGCAGGTCGCCTTCTCCAAGGTTGTGCAGAGGAAGGCCGACAACCTCGGCCGCGAACTGCGACCGCAAGAGATTACGGAGCTCTTCGAGCAGACGTACTTCCTCAACTCAAACCCGCGCTTCAGCATCATCGACTACAGCATCATGCCGGACCGCACCACGTCGCCTGCTCCTCCGGCGCCGGGTAAGACCCAAGACACCAAGGACCTTAAGCGAGTGTTTGAGGGTGTCATCGCCTGCGACGGAAAGGAATACAAGCTGCGCGGTCGCGGAAATGGTCCCATTTCCAGCTTGGCCAACGCCCTCCGAAGCGTGGGCGTCAACTTGGACGTCCAGGACTACAAGGAGCACGCCATCGGCAAGGGTCGGGATGTCAAGGCCGCGACATATATCGAGTGTACGACCGCGGGCAGCAACACCAAGGTCTGGGGCGTGGGCATCCACGAAGACGTGGTGCAGAGTTCGCTGATTGCTCTTCTGAGCGCGGCCAGCAACGTGAGTCTTCCCGTGACTTCCAAGTAGAGTAGAATCGACCCAGCTAACACAAACCGACAGTTTGCCTCGAGCCGACCGGGTAGTCCGTTTGTTCCCAGACCTGTTAGCCAGGGCGTCGATGTGGTTGAGCTGGAGCTGAACGGCAACGCGGATGGTCCCTCCAGCGTCGTCACCGCCCTGGAAGCCAAGGCGAGTGGCATGTGAGCAGCCCGACGTCGGGCCGGCGAAAAGCTTGAAACAAAAAGCATTTGAGACCGAGATGGACATGCGATCCTAATCCCAGGGTATGAGCCTGGTTGGTTCTATTATATCGGGGATCCAAGTCACTTCTTATGCAGCAGTAGTAGTACCAGTATACCTTTTGTGCCTCAAAAATGGGAGACCTGTATTTTTACGAAGTCCGCTCATCGCGCATTGTCAATGACCAACAAAAGCGACCTCGCCTCGCCTCGACGGGCACGTCCGACCTTGGTCCCAAGTGGAACTGGCCAAGATAAGACACTGCGGGGAGCGCATCGAGGGTTCTAGCATCTCTGGTTGCCGTGGAAGCAGTGGGGGCAGTTGAATTACGACGGGGTACAAAAGCAAACCGCGAGGTAAACAGTTACGTACAACAGCGAGTAAACGTGGGATATCTGCCAGAAAACGACATACGAGTACGCGCAAATCAATGGCGCCCTGCGAGCACGAGACAGCTGAATATGTCGTGAAATCCGTTTCCCTCTCGTGCGCGGGATGACAGAGTTTGGACGTGATACCGACGGGCGAACGAGGGTCCAACCCTCCTGCGTTTGAGGACCGCAGTCCTGCAGGACCTCGGGGGCACTGCTGGCGCCGCAGTAAGGCTTGGTCGGGTACCTGCACACATTCAGTGCTCGCAGTGGCGCTTGGGGTGGGTGTGGGCTGCCGGGGCGCGCACGGTGGCGAGGCGGGCGGCAGAGGCGGGGTGGGGGCGGCGAAAATCACGTCGTGCGGCTCGTTTCCAGGCGAGGCGCGGCGTTGATTGGCTGTGAGGTCGCGGCACAGTGAATTGGCCGGGGGCACTTCGCACAGGGCGCCGCAGGCGGTCCTGCCGCCTCGGGCAGCGCGCTGCTGAATGGACCCTGTGTGCATTGGCTCTGTTTGGCCACGGCTGATTGCAGGGAGGCGGACATTTTCTCGAGGCGGGCGGCTGCACGGAAGGACTGATGGAGAGATGGATAGAGGCGGATGCATGTGCGCTCTGCGACTGAGTGACTGTTTCTTCAGCTGCAGCTCTCAAGGGCTCTCCGAGGATCGGAATGGGGTCGCTATTGTTCCTGTAAGGGGGACGCGGATTCCAGGGCCGTCCCGTGTCTCGCCGCCGATGCCCGCCTGCCAGCTCCCCACGGCAGCAGGCCGGGCTGGGCTGCCTGACTGTCGGTACTGGAGCGGCCTGGGTTGGTTTTGGCACCAGCACGGCGGAGCAGGACTGCTCGCCCCAGATGGCGTACATGACGGGGCGTCGAGAGAGGGGAGGGAGCCGCTGCAATTTGGCACCAGCAGGTGTGACGCAGCGACTGGCGGACTGGCTTGGTACCAGCTAGCGCCAAACTCACGGGCAGCCTGGGAGTGAATCCCCGCTGCGACCTCCCTGGCGTCCCGGCGCAAGCAGCCGTCGAGTCTTTTCGCTGGGATTGAATTCAGCGCCGGACGCTGGGCGTCGTGATGATGCGCTGCACCAAGTCGAGAGGCGCTCGCTGGCTCGCCTTAGCTCAGGTACCTGCCCCGCGCTGACCGGTCAGCCTACATGGGAGGTACCTCGCGCCGGCCCAAGGTTGCTCCCCTCCCTCCTTGGGCGCGCAGTGGTGGTCAATGTGTCTCGCGCAGCCTGCCTGTGCTTGTAGAGTGCTGCCATGCAGCGCAGAGCAGACCCCTCTGAACGCGACCCCTGCGAGCACTTTCCTCTCCCCCTTTGCCGACGAACCTTTGACGCGAGGGTACCTGCGCCCAGAAGCACGACGCGGACCCGGACCCAGCTGGCTGCTGCAGTCCGTCACGGCAAGTCAATCAGTGAAAGCGCTCGACACTCCCTCCCACCTGCCTGCTTGCGCTCCCTTGCCCTCGAGCGCCGAGCCAAAAACTCTCTCTTGGCTTCATCACCATCCTCCTCTTCATACGTCTTCGTCCAGTCCTTCACGGCTGCAAGAGCTCGAGCTCTGCACTTTCATCTGGTTGCCGCGAGAGAACCACTTAGGCAGGGCCACACCGCCGCCCGCACCGCGACAGCTCCCGTAGCCGCCGCCGCCGCGCCGCCGCCGCCGCCTGGAGCCAGCACCCCTCGCTTCTCTCTCTGGTTTCCCCCCCTTCCCCTCCACTCTCTCTTACTCTTCCCCCCCGCGGGCCGACCAACTCACAGCTACTCGACCTTTTTTTCCTCTGGCAAACCGTTTACCACCACCCCCCCACCGCCCCGGCCGCGCTTTCGACTCCGCCTTTGAACTACCTACACACGTGCGTGCGCCGCCTTGGGGGCTCTCCTTGCAAAAACCAACAAAACACCACGCACCACGCACCACAAAGGGGGCCGCCGCATGACAAGACGCTCCGCGACCCGCAACCATGTCGAGCTCAGAGATTAATCAGGTGCTCGCCAACTCGCTGTCTCCGGGTGAGTTCTTGCCCTCTCTTGGCTGCTGCGGCTGCCGCCGCAGCCGCTGCTTCTGCTACTACTGCTGCGTCGCTCGGCCTGCCCGTTGCAGGGAGGGGAGGGCGGTCCGAGGGCAGCGTGTGCCACGCGCTGCCTCGCCGTTCCCCTTCGCCGCCAGAGGCCATCGCCCAAGACCCCTTGTGCTAACAGATGGCCCTCGTCGCCGCTTACAGACGCGAACCTGCGAAACGCCGCCGAGCAGCAACTTCACCAAGCCTCCGAGAGCAATTTCGTACGTGTTTTCTCCGTTCTGGGCTTGCTGCCACATGTGCTAAACGCCCCTCACCACGACAGCCCCTTTACCTCGCGACCCTCGTCCAAGAATTAGCAAACGAGCAAGCCGAGAGCTCCATCCGAGCCGCCGCCGGTATTGCCCTCAAGAACGCGTTCACAGCCCGAGACTTTGCCCGCCATCAAGAGTTGCAGGCAAAATGGCTGCAACAAACGGATGACGAGACGAAGCGACGCGTCAAGGAGCTGACCCTCCAGACGCTCTCTTCATCGAGCGCCCAGGCCGGCACCGCCGCCGCTCAGGTCGTCTCTTCCATCGCCGCCATCGAGCTGCCTCGTAACCAGTGGAACGACCTGATGCCCTTCCTCGTCAAGAACGTCAGCGATGGTGCCGATCACCAGAAGCAGGCATCACTCACCACCATTGGTTATATCTGCGAGAGCCAGGACTCGGAGCTGCGCCTGGCCCTCGTGACCCACTCCAACGCCATCCTAACCGCTGTCGTTCAGGGTGCCCGCAAGGAAGAGACTAACATCGAGGTTCGCCTCGCGGCCATCACGGCCCTCGGCGACTCCCTCGAGTTCGTTGCCAACAACTTCAAGCACGAGGGCGAGCGGAACTACATCATGCAGGTTGTCTGCGAGGCCACTCAGGCAGACGACTCCCGCATCCAGCAGGGCGCCTTTGGCTGCCTCAACCGCATCATGGGCCTGTACTACGACAACATGCGCTACTACATGGAGAAGGCCCTCTTCGGCCTCACCATTCTCGGCATGAAGTCGGAAGACGAGGACGTGGCCAAGCTCGCCGTCGAGTTCTGGAGCACTGTCTGCGAGGAGGAGCTCTCCATCGAAGACGACAACTCCCAAGTCGACAGTGCCGACCAGATGCGTCCTTTCTTCAACTTTGCACGCGTCGCCGCCAACGAGGTCGTTCCCGTGCTCCTCATGCTCCTCACCAAGCAGGACGAGGACGCCACCGATGACGAGTACAACCTGTCTCGCGCAGCCTACCAGTGCCTGCAGTTGTATTCCCAGGCCGTCGGCGCCAGCATCATCGCCCCCGTCCTTCAGTTCGTCGAGGCCAACTTGCGCCACGACGATTGGCACAACCGAGACGCCGCCGTCTCGGCCTTTGGTGCCATCATGGAGGGTCCTGACGAGAAGGTCTTGGACCCCATCGTTAAGCAGGCTCTTCCTATCCTGATCTCCATGATGGACGATCAGTCACTCCAGGTCAAGGACTCGACCGCCTACGCCCTTGGCCGCGTTACCGAGGCCTGCTCTGAGGCCATCGACCCTAACCAGCACCTCCCGACGCTGATCGAGTCCCTCTTCAAGGGCCTCTTGAGCAACGCGAAGATGGCTCCCTCGTGCTGCTGGGCTCTCATGAACCTTGCCGAGCGCTTCGCTGGCGACATCGGCTCTTCGGCCAACCCCATCACTCCTCACTTCAACCAGGCCGTCACCTCGCTGCTTGATGTCACTGGTCGCCAGGAGGTCGACACTTCGGTCCGAACGGCTGCCTACGAGGTCCTCAACGTCTTCGTCCAGAATGCGGCCAGCGACAGCCTTCAGGCCGTTGCATCGTTGTCGGAGGTCATTCTCAAGCGTTTGGAGGAGACCGTGCCGCTGCAGTCCCAAGTCGTCAGCGTCGAGGACAGGATCACCCTCGAGGAGATGCAGAACAGTCTGTGCACCGTCCTGCAGGCCATCATCCTGCGCCTCGACAAGGAGATTGCTCCTCAGGGAGACCGCATCATGCAGATCCTCCTGCAGATCCTGAGCACTGTTGGTGGCAAGTCGAGCGTCCCCGAGGCGGTCTTTGCCACCATCAGCGCGTTGTCCACATCGATGGAAGAGGACTTCATCAAGTACATGGATGCCTTCTCCCCGTTCCTGAACAACGCCCTCAGCAACCAGGAGGAGCCTAGTCTCTGCTCTATGGCTATTGGCCTTGTCAGCGACATCACTCGCTCCATGGGCGAACGCAGTCAGCCGTACTGCGACAACTTCATGAACCACCTCCTCAACAACTTGCGGGTTTGTGACCCTTGTTCCTTGCCGGACTGGCAGGATCTGTCAGGTGCAGCAGCTAACATGTCTCCCAAGAGCCCGACTCTTTCCAACCAGTTCAAGCCTGCCATTCTGCAGTGCTTCGGCGACATCGCTGGCGCCATCACCGGTCACTTTGAGACGTACCTTTCCGTCGTGGCTCAGGTCTTGGAGCAGGCGTCTACAGTGACCGCCGCTCCTGAGGGTCCGTATGAGATGTTCGACTACGTCATCTCGCTGCGAGAGGGCATTATGGATGCTTGGGGTGGCATTATTGGTGCCATGAAGGCCAGCGGAAAGAGTTCGTCCTCCGTTCGCCCGCCCACTTTGCTCACAACTGACACGATTGCAGCGCAAGTCCTTCAGCCATATGTCCCCACAATCTTCAGTCTTCTCGGGAACATTGCCAGCGATCTGAACCGTAGCGAGGCTTTGATGCGCGCATCCATGGGCGTTATTGGGTAAGTTTCGGCGACTTTTCCGCCCCAGGAATGATATGACGCTGACTATTGCGCCCAGCGACTTGGCTGATGCCTATCCCAATGGCGAGCTCGTCGATGCCTTCCGCCAGGACTGGTTGACGACCATGATCAAGGAGACTAAGACGAACCGCGAGTTCCAGCCTCGGACGATTGAGACCGCTCGTTGGGCTCGCGAACAGGTTAAGCGCCAGATCGGCGGCGCAACGGCCGTCATGGCTCAGACCTGATTCCCTTGACGACTCGATCGAAAGTTTATGAGCTCCGATGGCCACGTCCAGCCTCCAGCCCGTCCGCCGCTTCCTCCCCCTGTGGCGATCCTTACAGGACGTCAAATACCCCCCCTCGCACGACACCGCACCCACCACGATCCCCACGACGCTTCCATGTGTATATAGACCCCAACGACACTACAGTAAATCCGAATACCCCTCTACCCACAAGCATTACATCACCCCCTGAGCAACGCGTGTGTTTCTCGTTTTACCCACCAACCCCACCATTGCACCCATTTTCATCTTTCGAGTCTACACGGTGGAATAGAGAAGTCATGTAATGCCCCGCACGGATTTCAAAGAAAGAAGCGGTGGCGACACAAAAGTCATGTAGAGAGGACAGGGAGTACAGGCATTTACCCGCGTTGCTTTCCTTTCCATTACTTTGTCCGTCGTGTCTATCTTGGATGCCCTTCAAGTGAATGGGACAAGGTTTCTACAAGACAGGCGCGTGGAGAGTTTCAAAGGTTGTTGGGCTGGCTGGCATCTTCAGGCAGAAGTGGCTGAGACCTCAATAGGAGCGTGTCGGGGACAGGGATACAAGGACGCTGGGACGAGATTGATGCATAGGGTAAACTCCCGTGCCCGCATTAATCTTGGGATGCCTCGTAGAGTGTCGACGAATACAGCTGATGCTCTGATTTCACGTGTGCCGTTGCTGTGCTGTGTTTGTCTGGGCTCTAGACCGGTGTCGCGAGGACTACCCTGCACGTCCGCTCTTACCTTCAGGGAAGCGCCTAGGGCGGACCTCCATACTCTAGTCCAGATCGGCCACCATCTACTTCCGCAATGGTTTCCATTCTCTTAGACAGTTCCATGGTTTCTCGTATCTGTGGCTTGGTTGGCGATGAGTGGTGTAAAATACATCTCAAGTGCGCGACCCAAACCGAGTGCATCACTGACGACCGCCAAGTACCAATGTCAAGCCGGGAATTCACACAAGGCACTCAGCACCATCACGACACGAAATCACACACAAATCTTGAGCCGATGCGATGGCAGACCTTTGTTTTCAAGCAGACCAAGAAGAACGCTTTTTTATCTCGCTTTCTATCTGCGGAGGCGCCGCCGGAGTAACCGGTCGACCTCCCTTGCTGCTGACCTAGGGAGGTTGTATAAACCCCAACCCAACCCAACCCAACCCAACCCTGTGGCGGGAAAAGAAACCGCCTACCCACCCAGCGACGCCCTCCTTTGGCACATGTACCGCTCCAGTTGCTTGCGCCGACACAGCTGATTTGGCTCGGGCACCGAAAATCACGGCATCTTGCCCCGCTGTGGTTCCCATGATACATACGCTGTATCCCAGACCGGGAAGAACTTGTATAGAGTAATAGTATCCTGCGGCGCGAAAAAGAAGAGACAGTGGGCGGAAGGTGCCAAGTTGGAGAACGGGGTGCGTGGACGGCGAAACGAGAAATACAGAAAACGGCGAAAGGCTTATGTGCAGAGGGTATAATAGAGGCCAAAGAAAAAAACGGGCAATATAGTGCAGACATTAGAGTGAGTGAGTGAGTGGGCGAGTCGAGCCCGAGTTTGTGCGTCGTGCGCGTTGTTTACAGACCAGTCATGTAGGCGGATTTATTGAGGACAAGGAGAAAGAGATGTTGACGAGACGTCGGTGCGGACGAGTATGTATGTTGGTTGAGGATGAGTTGGAGGAGTGAGTGGTGCACGGGAAGGATGGGGCCTATCCGCGGCTTTGTTCGCGCAGCGACACGGGCCCCTGGAACCCGCTCGGCGACGAGCCCGGAGGACGCACGGGGTCCATCTCGAGCCCCTGGGAGTTCCCCCGCGGCCGGTGCTTCCGGTGCGTGCCGAGCCGCTGGTCGCCCTGCTGGTACTTGCCCTTGAAGCGGTAGTACGTCGGCGGCCGGGGCCGGCAGAGCACGGCCATGAGGTTTCGCAGTATGCTGCCCTGGCTGAAGGCGCGGTAGCGCTCCGACTTGGGGAACTTGTGCGAGTTGATGTACTCGCGCGTCGTCTCGCCCCGTGCCATAAGGAACAGGTGGTACCCCATCAACGCGGCGGGGTAGAGGAGCTCGACGAAGCCTATGATGGCGAGGGCGAAGGGCACGCGAAAGTGGTCGATGGCCTTGCCGAACGACACGTTTTCCCGCGTCATGTGCAAGAGGACCTGGGCCAGGCTCGTGCCGACCAGGTACGCGGCGAGGAGAGTCGCCGACGAGACAAATGCAAAGAAGTATCGATAGTTGCGCTTGCCAACACAGTTATTGAGCCAGACGCAGTGGTGGTCGTGCGTCTCGATGCAGTTGTCGCAGAGACGGCAGTGATGCGCCCGGGGCGGGCGCCAGATGTTGCACGTGCGGCAGTGCTTGACGGGGACCTCCATGGCCGCCGCGCTGGCCTCCGCTGATTTTATCAGCGTCCAGTCGTTGGTAGGAGGGCCCACGCGCAATGGGTCGTCGTGCTCGAAGACTGGGGGAAATTGATGGAGGTTGCGAGGCAGGATCTGACGTAGCTGTTAGTCTTTGCGCAGGCAGATGATGGAACGTCTTGCAGTACTTACCCCTGGATCTGAGACTGACGCATGGATAAAGGACGAGACGCAGATGTATGCGATATATGCGAATGTAATAGGAATCGCCGGCGAGATGTTGTCCCAAAGCCAAGGAGCTTCGAAGACGAAGAAGAGCACGCACGGTACCACAACAAAGAGGCCTGTCGCGATATTGATCGGCTTGTCTTTTGTGTTTTGCCAGCGGCCCCCCAAGCAGAAGATGGTGTTGCCATCGAAGAACTGATGCACGCGACCTACAGTTGTGGCACTGGTCGGCGTCGGCGGGGGACGAGACTTGGGATTGCCACGGGAGTCCACAGGTCGCAACCGCGGCGACGAGTTTACAGACGACAACTTCTCCGCCCCGTCGTTGCTCCGGTTTCGGCTTCCTGGGCCCTGGTCGCTCCTCCCAGGAAGCAGGAAACTCGAACGGAACGAGCGCGGGGTTCTCATGGGGCTTGGCATGCGCCCGCGGTCTTTGACCGCCTTGGTCGTGTCGAGAGTCGGGTGGCTTCGAGTCTCTTGCTTGCCTTGCAGCGGCTGAACACTATCAGACAAGCTGCCGGTTGGGTAGTGACCCTGGGACGGGCTCGTGTTCCCGATTGTGCGCTCGAAGTTCTCGTGTTCCGTGACCTCAGTGCCTCGAGACGGCAGCCTTGGATTGTCAGCGCTGATCCTCCCAGGTTGTGCCCCGACATTCGCGACGGTCGGAGGGTTGACGTCCTGGTTGACGACGCTGCCACCCAGGTCGGTCGCCGCATCGTCGAGGTCGGCGAATGGCTGGGCCGGTGGTTGTAATTGTTGCGACGTGGTCGGCGGGCGCGCTACATTCGCTCGGTGCGCCTGGAGCTTCTGAGAGCTCATGGGCCGAAAGAAGGCATTCGATGTGAGTGACGGGACGTGGCTTCGCGTGGTGAGGCTCGGCGATCGGGTGGGAACGACGCCGGCCGAGCTGGCTATGCTGCTTTTCTTGCCGGCGATTCCGGACGAGTAGCCCTTGCGAGCGGCAGTGGCCGGCCAGGGAGCTCTGGAGGAATTCGTTGTCTTGGCCGTCTCGGGTCGGGAGCCAGGGTCCACGTTCTTCGGGTGGCTGATGATGGAGCGCCGGGCCTTTGCCTCGCCGCCGTCGTCGCTTGCGATGTCGGTCATGCGCGAGGAGACGACGCTCGCGGGGCGCGACTGTCGCTTTGGCGATGGCTGGCCATCTCCGCCGCCGCCGGGCGAGGCGGGCGGGTCACCCGAGTCGGGCATGATGATGGCTTGGTATCTTCGAGGAGGCCGTCGCGCTATAACATAGCCGTCGCAAAACGGTGCTAGCAGAGGGCGACGAAGGTCGAGGAATTCTGGTGGGGAGGTGCGGTCGAGTTCTGCAGCAGGTAGGTCGCACGTGCGAGGCTGAACAAGGCGATTCGAGCGAGGCGAGGCACGCAGACGAGCCGAGATTTACAAAGTATACGGAACAAAAAGGGGACCGTTGCAGTGGCCGCGTATCAGGGATCGAGCGAAGCGGATGTCGCGAGTCGTCGTCGGACAGCAGTAAGAGCAAGTCGGCGGAGAAGAGAAGTCGAGGAAGCGGAAATCGTATGACGAAAAAAAGGAGTGACAGCGGCGGATCCTGGGGCCGAGGCGGGCGAGTCGGTAGGTACGAAGCCGAGAAAACGTGGACGAGGATCAAGAATGGAAAGGTCAGGAACGAAGGGGTGGAAAGGAGAGACAAGACGGAGGCGACGACGATGGCGTCAAAACAAAAGCAGTGAGAGATTGTGCGCGCGGTCGTTTCTTTTTTCCCCTCTGTTTTGCGGTCCGGGCGCGCGGCCGCAGTGCTGTGACGGGATCCTTGTCGTGCGTTGCCTGGAAGAGGAGCGAGTTGGGAGGAGGTTGTGGGGGGTGAACGGACAATGCCCAGGTGGTGATAGGCAAGATGGGCAAGGTACCGGAGGCGACGGGAGGTGCCCCTGGTGGTAAGGCACAGGGCTGCTGGCGCGGGCTGTGAGGCGCTGCTGGCCCAGGTGGGAGCTGGAGCAGCCGTTGGCGATAGGGAGTCAGGGAGTCAGGGAGTCAGGGACCCATGTAAGGGGCGCTGCCGCGTGCTGGCCAGTACCGAGCCGAGCATCCATCTACGTATGGGAGGGAGGGCAGCCCGCCCGCGTACGAGGTGTAATTACAGCAAGCCCTCAGCTGGCCAGGCCCGCGGCGCTGATCAAGCACGACGTCAATGCAGGCGACGACGGGGGCTGCTCGCGTCCATGTTGCTTGGCCGTCTTTTCTCGCGCCCCCAAGGCACTTCCACGCACACGAGTGCGACGGCCCTCACGCATGCGAGGCAGCGCAGCACGGCAAGCCCAGCGCGCGCCCGTCGCCAATCACCGTCGGGGTTCCATTATCGTGACGCCGTCAGCATCATCAATGGGACAATAAAGGCGACGTCCTGCTCTCATGATGGTACTCTGGTCCGGATGATCCGTGTTCGCGGCACGGCGTCAGTGCGTGGCGCGTCCCGACTCCCGAGCGAACCTGGAAATGGGCACCGCCAGGCACGCTTGGTGATCAAAGTCCCTCCGCGCCGGGATGCGCCTTCCCGGCTTTCCATCTTGCATTTGCGCCTGGGTCCTTGCCTGCCCTGCCCAGAACGCGCCCCACTCTCACTCGCTCTCGGCCTCTCACGGAGCCATCAGTCACCAAGTCGTCATACCCGGCCGCCAACGTCGTCGGTCGTCACGTGATAATAGCTGCCCCTCGCATTGGCCAATCACACACCCGCCAACCGAGCCCGAACCGCTGAAATCGTTCGACTTGAGGAAGAGCAAAGCTCCGGCAAATCCAACCTCCACTCCCCCAGTCCATCGACAAGCTTTCCCGCAACTTCGTCGCAACGCAACGCAGCGAAACCCGCCCGCATCATGGCTTCCGTCATCTCCCGCCGCCTCTTTTCCACCTCGGCTCGCCGCTTCCAGGCGCAGACCAAGGAGGAGCTCCGCAAGGAGAGCCGCCGCAACCCCGAGATCATGGTGCGTCATATCCCACATGCCCTCGGCTACCCGGGCGGCGGCGTCCTCTGCGCCTCTCCGGCCCGCGACGCACGGCCGCGCTGACATTGATGGCACAGATCCTCGGCGGTGTCATGGTTGCTGCCCTCGGTGGCGCCGGCTTCTACTTTGGTACGTCCTCGTCATCCGAACGCCGCACAAGCGGCATCTATATTTGAACGGCCCCCAAAGGAGGATATCCGACAACTGACATTTGTGCCCCCTACCAGGCCGCTCGCCCACCCACTCCACGTCCGAGGCCCCCGTTAACATCGCCAAGGGCGGCATGCCTTGGGAGACCGGCGCCGAGGGCGGCAAGTACAAGTACCACCCCGGTGGCGACCCCAGCGCCGAGCCCAAGGACGCCCCCAGCGCGCTCAACGTCGTCGTCGTCCCCAACGTCACCCTCCCCAAGGAGCTGCACGAGAAGTACAACAAGTGGGGCAAGGACGGCTACCCTTGAAGGAACCGCGTCCGAGTCGAGGCTGGGACGGAGTGGGATGTATCGGAGACACTTGCTATGGAGTTTTGAGAGAGTGCTTATACGATAGATGCGAAGAAAAGGCTGGCGGCATATGAAAGGGGAGGGAATGGGTGGCAGGTCGCTTGCCTGTGTAGATTTACCGTCACGACGGGAGCTTGAACATCAACATTGGTCCATGTTTGATCTGCGTCACTGGAGACAAAAAGACGCGACGTTTCTCTTTGTCATGTGGTCTTGGCGGCTGTGATTCACGGAAAGCCCAGGCGACGAGCCGAGTTTCTGCAGATGGAATCATAAAAGTACTAGCTGACGCCATGCTATCCTATCCATGTAGAGCGGCGCGCCATGCCCACCCCCCCAGCCGTCACAACACGGTCCAGGTCTCGCTGCCCGGCTACCCGCATCAACCTTCCTAACTCGGCCCGGACAACCCTCATGGCCACCTCACACCCAAGAACTCCTCTTGCACCCAGGCAGAGCCAACCCACAAAACTCAACCCGCGCCCGCGAAAGATGCAATCGTCAAGCAAAAAGCACGACGCGTGCGCCTCGGCCGTCTACTTGGCCAGCATGCCGACTTCCTCGCTCGTGAAGCCAAAGAGGAACAGTAGGTCCAGCAGGCTCTCCCCGTTGAGCCGGGCGTCGGCCTCCATCTGCACCCGCGGCTTCGCGTTCCACGCCACGCCCAGGCCGGCCTTTTCCAGCATGAGGAGGTCGTTGGCGCCGTCGCCCACGGCCACGACCTGCGCGAGGTCGATGCCCTCCTTGGCGGCGATCTCGACGAGCAGGTCCCGCTTGCGCTCCTTGCCGACGATTGTGCCCTTGGTCTCGCCCGTCAGCTTGCCGTCCGCAATCACCACCTCGTTGGCGTGGGCATAGTCGATACCCAGCTCCCCGGCGAGCCAGCTCGTCAACGGCTGGAAACCGCCGGAGAGGACGGCCGTCTTGATGCCCAGCCGCCTCAGGGCCTTGATGAGCTGCGGCACGCCCTTGGTGACCTGCAGGACCGGCCGCAGGTCCTCGAACACGGCGGCATCCACGCCCTTGAGCAGCCGAACCCGTTCCTTGAACGAGGCGTCGAACTCCAGCTCGCCGAGCATGGCGCGATGCGTAATCTCAGCCACGCGGGCGGGCAGGTCCGGCGGGTCCTTGATGGTGTCGGCCATGAGCTCAATCACCTCCTGAGTGATGAGCGTGCTGTCCATGTCGAAGACCACAAGGCGCGGGTGTCGCCTCCAGACCAGATCCCGCTGCAGGGCCACATCCACGTTCCACTCCTGTTCGAAGCGGTATATCATCTCGTGCTTCCGCAGGTCCGACAGCCCTAGGTACTTTGGCGACGGGGCGGGCGCGAGGGTCAGCTCGACGACGCGCGGGTTCTCCGGGTTGTCGAGGCAGCGGTGTGACGAGTGCGGCGGCTCGGCACCTTGCGGCTGCGGGAACGTGGACATGAGGTGCAAGAAGGACGTGATGCACAGCGGCGAGATGTACGATCCGTACAGGTGGTCAAGCTGCTCGGACTCGTGCGTCGGCGGCTCGAGAGGGAAGGCGTCCATGTTGGTCGTCGGGGCCATGTTGGGGGGCAGCGACTCGTTGCTGTCCGAGAGGCCGCCGCTACCGCCCTTTATCGACGTCGAGAACGACGGCGACCCCCTATCGCCCGACTTGTAGAAGAGCGTCGCGACCAGGCGGTCCGTGACCCGGCCGCCGGCGGGAGCACAGTTGGGATGCGAGAAGCTATGGCTGACCCCGCTGTCCACTATCGTCGGGGGGTTGTCCTCGGAGGGGATGCCGTTGAAGGGCATGATGGGGCGCGGCGAGCCTCGGTGCGGACTGCTGGCCGTGGGAACCGCCGCGGCGGCTGGGCTTATGTCCTCGACGACGGTGTCGATGCCATGGTGCGGCTCGGGCTGGCGAGGCGGCCGGTACTGCTGGTGATCGCTCAGGTACGAGCTGCTGCGCATGGCCGTCGTGAGCTGCGGCCGGGCGGTGGTGGAGCCAGCGGCGCTCTGCTTTGGGGGGCTCGCGGTGTCGGCCATGTTTTCGCTGGCGATGCTCTCTGGCGCGAACGACGACGACGGCGATGACGACGATGACACGGCTTCCCGCGGTCGTGACGGGCCGTTGGGGGAGGTTTCCGTTGGTTGGAGGGGTGCCGTGATAAGCGATCGCGCAGGGCGGCTCGAACCAACCGCCTGATGTCACGGGCGGGCAGGGGGAGTCGTCGCACGGCGGCCGCTGGGGGCGTGCTGACAGGTCGCGCGCGCACGCGGAGCTCGACGGCCTCGCGGGAGAGGCTTTACAAAGGAGCTGCGCAGGGCGGATTCCCGTGATCGTTGCAGTCGCGACGGTCCAGTCCAAGTCAATTCAGGTCGCGGTTGTGGCGGGCCGAGCTTCGGCGAAAGTCACCACAGGGGCCCAGGTCAGGGTCGACGAAATTTCGCGCCTGCGCGAGCGTTGTGGTGGTTGAGCGCCGTAAAGGGACCTTACTCGTAGTGCACCTATCAGTCGGTGGGCCAGACCGCAACTGCAGCCATCCCGTGCCCCGCCGGCCGTTGGAGGTTGATCTAGTGGCTGGCTGCCCGGGTTGGAGGGCCTGCCGGAGCAAAATGGGCGGTGGACTTGGGCTTCGAAACAGGGCATCCAATCTTGCTTCCCGCTTGATGGATGGGTGGCGGCAGCGGCGGCCGGGGGGTTCAATCAGATTCAACGGCCACTGATGACCGCGCAGAGCTGTGAGCGGTCCCCGTCGGTCGTCAGACCCTGGCCTGTCAGGGGCACGCTTGGCGCACTCAAGGGTTCCATTGGCAGCTGGAGGCGGGCAGGCAAGCACCTCGAGCCAAGGCAGGCCGCTGGCCGGCGCTCGCCCAAAGTCTTCAGAGCTCCACTGACGGTTGTGGGCACCTGGGTCAGGGAAAATGGCGTCATTTCGCGCCGGCCGCTGCCAGGCCGAGCCTCCACTGCCTGGCGGCGATAGCGCGGCTGCGGTGCTTGTGAACTGTACTCGTACCTGTCTCAGGCGCAGTCGTAACAGCACGAGCATCTGGTAATAACAGGCTTTGACTCCTACGAGAAGACATCGTTGGGTTCATGAAGCTTGATGACAGAGCTGGACAGGGGAAGAATAGATTCGACTACATCGCGCGATCAATTGGTTGATTACTGGCCAAGTCGCCGAGAAGGATAAAGTGGTCCCGGGACCACCGGGCCTTGAACAGCGCAATCGAAACACCAAGGAAGCCGGCGAGATTTGCATCCCGGGCCACTGCCCGAGCCTCCCAACGCCGGCGCTCCCACAATGGAAGGCACTCGCGGCGACGGGGATGGCCAGATCTGCTTCGGAGGAAGAACGTCCGTACGATGGTGCTTATTCACCCGCCGTCACGGCAGCGCTACTGCTGCACGTCACGAGCCTCAGGCGCACAGGAGGCACGGCGGCAACCCCACGGCGCTCGGGAGCCCGGACCCTCGCCGACTGCCGCCCTCGCCGATGGCCCGACGCCGGCGCGCATCGTTAACCACAGCACGCGCGCCGCCGCAAGCATGTTTCACCGCGACGTCCATGCGGAAAGGCTCGGGGCGACGAGACGCAATGATTTGTCGCGAGGACGCTTTCATGCTGCAAATTGTTACGGTGCCATTGGGGCCCGATGTGTCGTCCGCGGAAAGGGCCATAGAAGCAGAGCCAGAGAGTCAGTGAGAGACCCGGTGTTAAGGGACGCCCTCGACGGCTTGTCCGGCGCCTGCGGGACCTCGCGTCGCGCTCTGCCCGGCGGGCCGGAGCGAGTCGAAACAGTCGATCAGGCAGAGACTGACTGGCTGGAATATGCCTCGTCTCGCGCAATTTCATGCCCGCACGGCGGTGCCACGCTCCCGTGGCCGCGCGCGCGACGTTGTTTCGATTTCCAGACCGGCACGCTCGAGATCCTTCCATGTATGTGAGATGATGCGATTCACCTGTGACTCGGATGGCAGTCATCAATGCTTGGTTCCCTGGTACTGTAGTGCGCTCGCACACCATCGGAGATGATCTCATCGAGCACACCAGAGGCATCCATCCGCCCCCATTTCTAATACAGCACAGTACAGTACCTCCCGTCCTGTACTCGTGTACAGCTGTAAGTCCCGCCGCCGCACGCCATCACGCAACCCCCGACGTCCCGACCGGCCGTGAATGGGAAAAAAACACTCTCTGCAAGGTTGCCAGAAACTGGGGAAAGTAGCGAGTACCCGCGACCGGCCGCCACTCGCGCCCTGCGCCCCAGGTCCCCAGTTACCGAGCCTAAACACCACAGCGGAGCCCCGTCGGCCAATCACGGCGTCGCAATGCGCATCGCGGAAGGAATGGCGTCGATGTCGTGATCGCTCCCAGACGCAAACCCAAGGCGTTTCGACGCCCCTCTGCCCGCTGCGCATTGGCGGCGCCGACGGCGGCCACCCAAATGGAAGGCCAAGGGCGAAAATTCGCTGCCCTCGGGCCATGAGCCCGTCGACTTGTATGATGTGTTTTGGTCTCCTCTGCGCACACAATTAGTAAGGCCTGTGCTGTCCGTTCCCGTCCCCCGTCTTGTCTCTGGCCCTCCTCTCCCCCCTCAAAACGGCTGTTGCATCCGGACTTAACCTGTGTTAATCCCCTCTCCTCGATTTCAAACCATCTTCCCGTTCCCCAGTCTGCTGGTCGTCATAAATAAGGCCGTCTACTTCGTCCGAGCTCCCTCGTCTCAAGAAACCTGTCTGTGAATCAGCAACAAGCACGTATAACACTCGGCTGGGCCTCGTGGGATAATACCTCTCACCCCTGACGACCACGCACAACCCCTTCTCCCTGGTCGTCAGCGTCTCCCACTCTGCCAACCACCTCCTCTCTCTCAGTGTGCCACCATGAGCGCCACCATGACGGAGACGAGCTCTCGAATCTCCTTCTCCGACGACAAGATGGACCACAACGACATCGAGTCCGGGTACGTGTCGGGCCAGTCCGACTACGACCCCTCACCAAAGTCCCAGTCCCGGCCCAAGGTGTCCCTGACCAAGGAGCACATCGACTACCTGAACGACCAGATGGAGAACATGCACCCCATGGACATCCTGCGGTTCTGCAAGATCATGTTCCCCAACCTGTACCAGTCGACGGCGTTCGGCCTGACCGGACTGGCCACCATGGACATGCTGTCCAAGATCCAGCAGGAGAACCCCAACTCCAAGACGGTCGACCTCATCTTCCTGGATACCTTGTACCACTTCAAGGAGACGCACGAGCTCGTCGACCGGGTCAAGGCCCGATATCCCAACGTTCCCGTGCACATCTTCAAGCCTGACGGCGTCGACACTGTCGAGGAGCTCGAGGAGATGTACGGCCAGGAAATGTGGAACACGGCCAGCGAGATGTACGACTGGATCGTCAAGGTCGAGCCCTTGCAGCGGGCGTACGACGAGCTCAAGGTGACGGCTGTCCTCAACGGCCGCCGCCGCTCGCAGGGCGCCGCCCGCGGCTCCATCCCCATCATCGAACTCGATGAGGAGCGGGGCATCATCAAGATCAACCCTTTGGCCGCCTGGTCCTTCAAGCAGGTCAACGAGTACATCAAGGAAAACAACGTTCCCTACAACGCCCTCCTGGACCAAGGATACAAGTCCGTCGGCGACTGGCACTCGACCAGCCCCGTCGCTGAGGGCGAGGACGAGCGTGCCGGCCGCTGGAAGGGCCAGGCCAAGACGGAGTGTGGCATCCACAACAAGAAGTCGCGATATGCCCAGTTCGTCGAAGACATGGAGAAGAAGAAGACCGCCAGCGTGGTGGCGCCCGTCTAATGAATCTCAACGCAACGCACTTGCGCTGGGATGACGGGGGACGTGAAAGGGCTTAACGACATGATGAACTTGGCTGGCATTTGCAACGGGCGTTTTGGGAGATCTTGATTCTGGTCAGCCGAGCACAGGTGATAAAAGTATCTGAGCAGGCTTGTTTTATTTTTCCGTACCACTTTGATAACCATCATGGTTGGCGTTCCCGGTGGTTCAGCGACTCAGCCGAGGGGTTTGGTTGTTACGGCCCGGGCCATGGAGGGCAATGGGCCCTGCATCGAGGTAGAAGACCCTGCTAGCTTAGAAAGCAGCATAGATCAAAAGAAACTCAGTTAAAATGAAGCTCTCTGAGACCATGCAAGCCGTGCTCTGGCTATGTGTGAGGTTGTCGAGTGACGTTGTCGTGGCTGGTCAGGAGACCGACTTCTCGTGTACCCCGCGCCGGCATCTGATTTGCTGAACCGAGATGGCGGCTTGACACTTGGCCCAGCAGCGGCGTACCAAACTGCGATGCCTCGCTAACACCCGCAGTTCCACATATTTTTTCCACATTCGTCCTCCACAGCGAGTCCACCACGCTTATCGCATGTCGACTGAGATCTCACTGGGGTGAGCCGCAAGGTGTGAAAACGCACCACTCACGGGACTACCTGAAGGTGCTCCAGCTGTGCAAAGTGATGCAGCGGCGTTTGCTCCCCGCGCCGCCGCGCTCATTTGGCGAACGAAAGGCCAAGATCCTGCAGCAGCTTGGTGTGCCAGATGCCGAGTACTTTGATGCCTCGCCAAAGGGGTCCGTCGACCAGGGCATCCGCGATTTGATCGATGAGATCAACCGCGCAGAGGGTTTCGTCACGACAAGCAGCTGTGCGGGGCGCGTGAGCGTGTTTCTGGAGGGCAGGAAGGGGGCTGCGACCACCGCCAATGCTGCTGGTGATGCACCGGCTGGCTCCGGGCTTGAGGGCGATGATGGAGACGAGCAGTCACGACAGCCGCAACAGCGAGAGCAGGTTGCCGGCGTTGGCGGCAAGGGCGCGGGCGGGACGTGGCTCCATGTGTCTCATGAGCCTGTCCCTTGCGAGGCTGGCGATGAGTTCGACGCTTGGGCAAGGGGCTTGGGGTTCAAGGCGGAAAATGAGCCTATACCTTCAAGTAGTAGCCATGCCAGCACAGAGCGCAGACTGATACACTTCAAATTCGAACCCATGGTGAGCCCAGGAGTTGCCCCCCCGAGCGTGCACGCCCGCACCACTTGCGGCAGCTAATTATGGTCAAAACGTGCCAGATCCTTCACGTCCTCACCTCGTCCCCCGCGCACGCACAGCTCATCCTCCGCGCCGCCCTGCAAGCCGGTTTCCGCGAGTCCGGCGCCATCAACGTCACGCCCCCTTCCGAGGGCCAACCCACAACGCCCATTGTCGCCGTCCGATCGATGGGCCTTGGATTCGAGTCCCTGCTCGGCTACGACGAGCGTCTGCCCGATGGTCAGTGGCGGCGACACCGGCTCGTCGACCAGTCGTACCTGCGCATGGTGCTGGGGCTCGGCAACGAGCGCTTCTCGGAGAACGCGAAGCGCATCAGCAGGTTTCGAGAGGCGTTGCGGGACGCCCTGCGAGGGCCGGAG
This sequence comes from Purpureocillium lavendulum, assembly GCA_029168975.1. NCBI lineage: Eukaryota > Fungi > Ascomycota > Sordariomycetes > Hypocreales > Ophiocordycipitaceae > Purpureocillium > Purpureocillium lavendulum. Next base: position 6,044,570 of record JAQHRD010000001.1, read on the forward strand.
CCGAAGAAGAGCGCTGACGGTGGCGAGTGGGAGGACCCCGCGCAAAGGAGGGAGAGGATGAGGGCTGAGGGGCTGAGGAGGAAGGCCGAACTCGAGGCGAGTAGGGACAAGGAGGACGGCGTGGATGAAGTGGACAACTCTCGGTGATCGACAACCTATCACTGAATGTGAATCTTTTGACGCAGTTTGTCACTTCATCAAGGACGACCAGGACCAGACAACGCTCCTGAGGAAGAGCACACCAACCTGCTGTACGAGTCAACGGCCGGCATGTCGCCTGGCGACGATTGAAACTCTCCCGAGACCTGCCGAATCTCCAGGTATATAATATGCCGGAGATGCTCGGGATGAAGCACCAGCAATGACCAATTCCCGCTTACAAAGGCTCGTATCGCATCGTGTGCCTCACATTGATGGCATACGAAGCGGAGCATGTCAGACGGCGTGGCGCCGATGATTGTGCCGAGCGGAGCTGTACCATATCTGATACACGGGCAATTCAGGCGTTCGAGAAAATGGGGAAAGCCATACCGTTTTGTCATACCGTTTTGTACGTGAAATTCTTTCTATGCAGTTTTTCGACACCACCGACGCTGTAAATGTACACCATCCGACTGGACCTGATTCGAGCGATTGCCCCATCCCACGGGCCCGGCTTTTCGGTCCCGTACGTTCGGTCCACGTCAATGCCCTCCAAGTAGCCATTACACGGCACGTACGCATGCGCAGTACCCAAATCTCGCACTCACGACGTGACCTTGTCGACCCAGCCCTTCTCCAGCTTTTTGACCTCAGCCTTGAACTTCTCCACCTCTTCCCAGCAGTCCAGCGGCCGGCGGTCGTGCTCCCGCAGGCAGCGGATGACTTCGCCGCGCGCCTTCTCCACGTCTTCAGGCAGGGCGCGGACCTTCTTGCGCTCCTCGAGCTTGCGCCGCAGCTCCTCGACTTCCTTGCCGACGGTGTACCGGCTGGGCGCGTTGTCATCCGCGGCGGCGGGATCCTTGCTGGCGGCGAGCTTGTCGTGCGCAACGTTGAGCGCTTCCGACTCCCGCTTCTGGAGCTTCTTCAGCTCCTCGGCGACGCGGGCCTGGATGTGCTGCTCGATGAGCCTGGCGCGCGAGGCATCGGTCTGCGTGGCGGGGCGCCCATGTTAGCCGCGGATGCTCTCACGCGTGGGGCATACGATTCGGTTCGGGATTCGCTCGTAGACATAGAGGACCGTACCTCAGGGCTGGTCTGCATCGACTCGAGGACGTCGAGGGAGACGCTGGGCGGACCTGAGCTGTTTTGCCGAGGCGCGCGAGTGTCAGTCCAATTGCACCCCTTCGGGACGGGGATCGGGGACGCCGATCGGGGCGCTGATGCTGACGACTTACGCCTTCCACTGGTAGCCGCCCTGGGCGTCTTGCTTGGAGGTGTTGGCACCCATTGTGTCGGGATCAATGGCGGCCTGATGCGGACGAGGATGGACGTTGGCGCTCGTGACGCTTCGTCGGCTCTGGAAATTTCCGGGTACAGTTCGGGACTACTGGCGTCATTGGCGGCCGGGCCGGCAGCGCGGACCTGGATTGATGGCTGCCTGAGGCGCTATCTGGGACCTGTTCTATCGCTGCCGTCTGCCTACAAGCCTCAGCGTGGCTGGGGCGGGCTTGGATGGTGAAGTGTGGCTGCGCCAGCTGCCCCTCCCTCCCTCCCAGGTTATCAGCAGTCAGCACACAGGCGGCTGCATGAACCTCACCACGTTCTGTGTGTGCCCCTCACAAACGTCAGGCCGCCGCCAAGAAGACAATGTCAAGGCAGCCCACCCTCCATTGTCATGACGCGGGATGCAACAGTGGCGTATTGACAGGCGGCTCCCGGCGCAACGTCATGTTCGCAATTGGCATGGCGACGAGGTAAAAACTGTTCTGCCCTCATCACAGGGCGAATGAGCCAAGACGTCAAGAGACAGGAGCCAACGCCCCTTTGAGCGTGAGGGGGAGCGACGCTCAATCATTCTGATACAGGCTAGCGGCGGCGTACCAGACATTCGGATTGACGCGACGGCGCCAGAACAAAATTGACCAATCTACGGGGACGCAGGAGGCAGCTGAAGAGCAGCTTGAGCACGTAACGATACATTCGTCTTCCTTTTCTGTATGTACGAGTATGCACGCGTGGGCCGGTCTCGGGGTCCGGAGTCGGGGTCGCGGTTCGGTTCGTGGCGTGGCTGCCGAGCCAGTTGCCATGCTATCCCATCCATGGATGTCATGGGGCAAGATGCACGTCGAGAGGGAAATTGACGCACAGCGCAGCCGAGATGTCATGTTGACGCTGCAGGGGCCGTCGCATGATGCCAACCCGCCGAAGCAACAACTTGGTTCCGTGAATGAAGGATGCTGTGGAACCAACAGGCAAATGACGGGAAGCAGGAGGAGCGTCGAGAAATGGAAGCCCGGAGGGAGTTCACGCGCGTGTACCTGGCCGGGTTTGCTCGCGCTGTTGGGTCGCCCGTTTTGCTCTGCTGGTTCCTCTCCCAGCCCGTTATCGTGGCCGTCCGAGGTCTGCCTCCCGTCTGGACGAATTGAATTTTCGTGAGCGCCCCCGCGAGGCCAGGCAGGCAGATCGGCAGCGCCATTGTGCCGGCAGTGCGACCAGTCATGCGCGGTGAGGTTCGAGCAGCGCTGCGTTGGTTGGCGGAGCGCGATTCGTGAGGTGAATGCCGCGGCCGAAGGATGCGCACGCATTGCATCCCGCTGGCCAATGGGAGGGCGGGGCCTGGACGAGTTGGGGATGGGGGGAGCCCGCCGCAGCCACCCGCGGGGCGCTCCCTCGCAGCATGGCCAGTGGATCTCGCGCAGCGATGGCGCCCCTGACAGGGAGCCGCAGTGGCGGGTTTCAGGGCGGCAGGGGCGGGGCCAGTGGGAGCCCGCCGGGACCACTGGCGGCGCGGGGGTGACCCTGGCGCTGCCGAGTCTGAGGGAATCTGAGGCCCTGTGGCTTGCACTGATCGCGCCTCCTGCGCGAGCTTGTTTTTTGACTCGTGGTTCTTCTCTGGCTTCGCTGCTGGGCCCCTGGGCTCTCCCCCTGTCCGCGTGCAGGGGGCGGGGAGCCGAAACGACCTTCGGCCAGCCACTGCGGCGCCGTTGTCGTGTGCGGCCTCGCATCGCATCGCATCTGACGTCGACGTCGAGCCGCCGAGTGGTCTGGCAACGACGGGCGCTGCCGCAGGGGGCAGAAGAAAGCCCTTGTGGTCCTCGCCGGCAGCGACGAGTATAGCAGCGCGAGCAGGTCCAGCTTCGTATTGCTGCACGGGATAGCCTGCGTCAAGCAAAGACACGGAAATCGGCATCGTCCTGCCATGCTGGCCCCCCGTTGGCCGCTTGCTTCCTCGTTGTGGGGGAACCAGCGCGCATCAAGGGCATCAGGGGGGGTGGAGGCCAGGGTTTTGATGCTCCAGCGAACGAAGAGGGCTGGGCTGGATGGCTGGCCAGGCACAAGAGAGAGTGAGAGAGAGACATTGCGGGCCAGTACAGATGACGGCTGGCCGTCCTTGCTCTGACAGCCCTCGTCGTCGAACGACAGGGCGTCTCACTGGCATTGGATGGACGGACGTCTCTTGGCTTGCTTGGCTTGCCTGGGTCACAGCATTGCGGATCCTTGCCGCTCATCTCGTGCGCCACCCAGTCAGTCAATCGCCATATGCCAGTCAGTCGGTGAATCCACGAACCCACCGTGAAGGGAGCCCAGTCCACCTGGTCCAGCCATCCCGCGGCCACCCATCCACCCAAGCCGGGCCAGGGGCAAAGGAAAGACCAGCAGGAGGGTATCCACGGGCTCTGCTCTCTGCTGTCCTCCCGTCTTCATATCTGGCAGAGATCTGCTCTTTTCCCTGGCCAGTCTGGTTGTGCCGGCGTCTGCACCTGCGTCTGCTTCTTTCTGCAGTGGACTGACAGCTGGAGGCCGCTCTTGTTGCCTCGGGGGGCCCTCTTCATTCTCCGGCCCGCACACGTCGTCGTCACTTGCATTCCTGTGTCTTCTCTCCGCCACTGCATTTCAACACGCGGCTGGGGCTCGCTCACCTTCTCGTGGCAACAAAGAGCAAACCAAACCAAACCAAACCAAACAATCCCGAATGATCGCCCGCCAGCCTCTGAACTCTGATTCACCGATCGCCGGAGCAATCGCTGCGTTCACGGGCGGCACCTCAAACACAAAGGCCACCCCCCAAGCCCCCCCTCCTTCGCCCGCGGTACCAGCCCGCCCATTCAGCACAGCATCGCACGTCGCGCGTCAAGAAAGCAACACGGCTCTTTGTTTCTTCTCCTGAAACTCGATTACGAGTGCTGATAAACGGCCTCGCGCGCTTCCTCTCTCTGACTCGCCACCCGTCGTCTTTGTTGTCCGTTTCGCCGTCAACCGCAGACGTTACACGCTCTGCGTCCCCTTCCCGCCGCCATCTCCACCGATTTCCAGCATCGGCGTTTCAAACGCTGGCTCGCATCGTCCGCACTGGTCTCTTCTGCCGCGCCAACGCCCGTACCGTGCCCCTTGTCGGGCATCGCGCAATAACGACAGAGTTTTGCAAGGCATTGCATTGCAGTGCAGTCCTGTGCAGCCCTGCGCATCGCACCGCATCGCACCGCAGTCGGCGGCCAAAGCACACGACGCGATAGCGCACGCTCGCGTTCGCCGGCACCACCCGGTCCCAGTCCTGCGGCGATAAGCTTTCCTGCTTGGGCCAGCATCGTCAAGGGTGCCCTCGTCGTTCGTTACCCCCCGGGTTGCCTTGGGTGAGGCCCAAGAGCCGGCAGCAGCAGCTGTGCACGTCCCTGGCGAGCCTGCGAGCTCCTGCACCTCAGGTACCGAGGGAGCCCGCCTGTGCGCTACCCACCCACCCGCCAAGGCGCCACATACCCGTCCAGGTTTCCGACCTTGGGTGGCTAGCCCGCTATCCAAGACCGCCGCGCTCCAGGGCGTCAGGGGGCCGCCCGCCTATTGTGCCTGATCTCAACACACGTTACCTGCCTTGCCAGGCACGCACCACTGGCCTTTGGTCCGATCTCCCGCACCCCAGGGCGCAACAACCCCCCCTCGAAACATCCCTCTCACCGTCCCTGCTCTTTCCTGCTACACACATGATGCCCTTCGGCCTGCGTGCGTAGCAGAACCGGGATCATCCTTCTCTTCGTGGACCGCCTGTTGGACCCGCCGCTCATTCACTTAACATCTCGACCTTTCCCTCCCCTGTGGACTTGCGCACCTGTCGACCAGGAGCCTCTTCCCCCAGGGCGTCTTGCCTACTTCGTTCGACGGTGTCGTCTTCTGTCATTTGTTCAACACCTTCCTCCTCCGACGTCGACGACGATCACCATCGCGTGCCACCTCCCTTGTTCTCCTTCGACGCACCCTGGCGCGGGACCGCCTGTGCACATCGGACACTCCATCCTCGTCACACGGCTGACAAGATGGATCCCACGCGGACTTTGCAAGTAAGAGCAGGCGGAGGCGGCGCCGGCTCTGAAAAAGAGGTACAGCCCAGTTCAACAATCGCCCCGTATTACACGGCGCTAAATGGTGTGAATCAGCCCATGAACATGTTGTTCAAGGACATTTTGTGGTGGAGTTTGGGAATACTCGCGCTGGTCGTGCTCTCCATCCGGATCCTGGAGATCCTCTGGGCCAAGCTTCGTCAGGTCTCGGCCATGTCGGTGCCGCGTGAGAAGCAAAACTACTGGAAGACGTCGCAGTGGAACTGGATGCCTGGCATGAAGAAGCACCTCATCTACGCCCCTCTCCTGCGCAAGCGTCACAACCGCGAGCTGCGTTTGTCGTCGGCGGTCAATGTCGGCACCCTCCCCTCGCGTCTGCACTCCATCCTGCTCTTTCTCTATCTCGGCAGCAACTTCACCTACATGTTTCTCCTCAATTGGGCTGTTGAGAACAAGTACAAGTTCTGTGCTGAGCTGCGAGGTCGCTCCGGCACCCTGGCTCTCGTTAACATGGTTCCTCTCATCATCATGGCAGGTCGCAACAACCCCCTCATTCCCTTGCTCAAGATCAGTTTCGACACGTACAACCTCCTCCACCGCTGGATGGGCCGCATCGTCGTGGTAGAGGTCATCATTCACACGGTCGCTTGGGCCATCCCGGCCGTCGCTGACCGAGGCTGGAAGGCATTTGGCGCCGTCCTCAAGAGCTGGTTCATCGGCTCTGGGTTCTGGGGAGCCGTTGCCATGACCCTGCTCTTGCTCCTCTCCCTCTCACCCCTCCGCCACGCGTTCTATGAGACGTTTCTCAACGTGCACATCATCCTTGCAATTGTTGCCTTTGGATGCACCTGGATCCACTGCGCCACGTCGACGCCTGCGCTGCCCCAGCTGCCGTGGATCGTGGCGATTGTGGCGCTCTGGATCGCTGACCGTGTAGCTCGAGCCCTCCGTCTTGTCATCAACAACTGGTCCAACCGCGGCTTCACCGACGCCCTTTGCGAGGCAATGCCCGGCGATGTAACCCGGGTCACGCTCTACCTTCCCCGATATATCAGAATCAAGCCCGGAACGCATGCCTACCTCCGATTCTCCGGCATCCTGGCATGGGAAAGCCACCCGTTCTCCGTGGCTTGGGTCGACCACTACGCCACCAACGCGCTTCCCCAGGCCGAAAAGGAACCCCTGACCGGGCTTGACAAAAGCAATGCGGGTACCGCCGTCTCCTTCATCGTCGGCGCCCAAACCGGCATGACCCGTAAGCTCTTCGAGCGCGCTGCCCAGTCTAACAACGGCATCCGGCTTCGTGCAGCTTTGGAAGGACCCTACGCCGGCCACCATAACCTCGACTCGTACGGCCATGTTGTGCTCTTTGCCGGCTCCACGGGTATCACGCACCAGATCTCGCACATCAGAGACCTTCTCGAAGGCTACAACGAGAGCAGGGTCGCGACGCGCCGCCTTACCCTCGTCTGGATCATTCGCACGTACGAGTCCCTCGAGTGGGTCCGCCCTTTCATGGACGCCATCCTTCGCATCCCCAACCGCAAGGACATCCTCCGCATCCAAGTTTTCGTCACTCGCCCAGAGAACCCCCGCGACATTGTCAGCGCCAGCTCGACCGTCAAGATGTTCCCCGGACGACCCAACATCCCGCTGCTGCTGGCCAAGGAGGTGCAAGACCAGATCGGCGCCATGGTGGTGAGCGTCTGCGGACCTGGTGGTCTGGCCGACGACGTTCGAGGCGGGGTCCGAAGACTTCAGGGCGACACCGTCATTGATTTCATTGAGGAGAGTTTCACGTGGTGATTTCGCCTAGACTTGCACCTTCGCAATTTTCTTTTTGTACATATTGAAGAATCGGGCTGAGACTCTTGGTCTCTACCCTACCCCGTCTCACGGACACCGACCTCCTTTCTCAGGGACAACTGGACCGATTGGTGGAGGATCGATGTAGACGTGGTTTGTATAAACAGGCATAAAGGATCTGGCCGCGATTGGCTCGGCTCTATGGTACTGCATAGCATTTTCTAAGCGATTGCGTCCCCTGTAGGGGGGCGTTGGGAAATACCAGAAATTCTGAAAATGCCATGCCGTTTCACGACGCGACTCGAGACGATGCAAGCCCATCAAGTGGAGTGGAGGAAACGTGTGTCGAAACAAGCCCATTTGAATCACGTCTATTGAGCCTGAATACGCTTGATCATGCCCAGCTCCGCCTATGCCCGCTTTATGCGAATGCCCCAAACACCCCAAGAATATCAACCAATCTACCAAACACCAAACCCCCCTTGGACACACGAGTTCACAGATCAGACGCCGCCATCGTGGTAGCATGGGTGCAGGGCCACGTTTTCTGCTGGCTCAGGCGCCCAGCTCACTTGATGGCTTGAAACGCCATTTGGCGGGCAAGGTGACGAAACGCCTCGGGTATCCAAAAGGACTCTAGACAGCGTGTGCATACGGGTGTGCTTACACCTATGTATGTGTGTGTCTCTCTCTCTCTCGCGCGCGCGCACGCTTTGTGTGCGTAATCGAGAGTGCATGACTGACACCCGGACGCGTACGCGAGGCAACCCTGTGACAGAGGCTTTTCGATATGTGCTTGTGCAACGCGCGGCTCGAGGCCGAAACCATCTACGCTGCGCCAGAAGAGGCCGCCATGCATTCTCATGCACCTGCCGTTTCGCCATCGCGCGGCGCAGCGGCGGCGGCGGCAGTGACGGCATCAAGGCCGGCCGCCCACTCGGCCTGCTCGTCGGCCCACTCGTCGTCGAGGCCGCGGAAGCCCTCCTCGACGAGCCAGGCGCGGCCCTTCTCGCGGGGGTGGAGGAAGTCGCAGGCCCTGCCGACGACGAGGAGCCCCGGGGGCCGGCTGCCCTCTGACTCGATGGCCTCGGCAACGTGGGCGAGCGTGGTCCGGATGATGCGCTGGTCCGGACAGCTGGCGCGCTCGATGACGGCGCACGGGGTCGAGAGGGGCCAGAGGACGCGCTTGGCGTCTGCGGCGAGGGCGTCCGGCGAAAGTGGTGTCGTGCCGTCCGGGTGGTCGGCGTCGGCGTCGGCAGAGAGGTGGGCGGTGAGCTCGCGGACGAGCCCGACGATGCGGTGCAGGGCCATGAGGAAGACGACGGTGCGGGAGGCGACGTACTCGGGGGGCGTTGGGGGCTTACCCTTCTTGCCGGTGCCGGTGCAGATGAGGACCTGGTCGGCGACGTCGCGCTGGGTGACGGGGACGCCGGCGAAGAGGGGCGCGCTGAGGGCGCTCGTCACGCCGGGCAGGACGCGGACCCTGTCGCCGAGGCCCCGTGCCTTGAACCAGTCCACCTCCTCGCCGCCGCGGCCGTAGACAAAGGGGTCGCCCTGCTTGAGGCGCAAGACGGCCTTGCCCTCGCGCACGCCGCGCAGCGCCGCCTCGAGGAGCTCCTCCTGGGCGCGCTCCGCGTTGCCGGGGAACTTGCGGGCGATGTGGACGGGCGTGCGCCGCGGGATCAGGTCCAGCACGGGCGCGGGGACGAGCTTGTCGGCGAGGATGAGGTCGGCGCGGTGGATGGCGTCGAGGGTGGCGCGCGTGAGGAGCGAGGGGTGGCCGGGCCCGCTGCCGGCGAGGATGAGCCTGCCGACCCGGGGTGGCGGCGCCGCGCTCTCGTCGTCGCCAGGACGACGGAGGAGCTTGCGCGTCGAGGCGGAGTCGGCGCCGAGGCCCGGGTACGCGGCGAGGAGGCGGTCGACGTCCTCGTCGGCGACGGCGGCGAGCTTCCGCAGGGGCCAGTACTCGCAGACCTGGCTGAGCCAGCGGATGCGCCTGTTGCGGACGTCCTCCTCGGCGACGAGCCTGTTGAAGCGGGCGCCCTGGTCGAGCGAGTCGTCGAGGTCGCCGAGAGCGAGGGAAGAGTTGTTGCCGCTACTGTCGTCGTCGGCGTCCTGGATGCGGCGGCGGACCTCGCCGAGGCGGGCGCAGGCGGCGCCGAGCCCCTGGGGCAGGGCGGCGGCGACCTCGCGCCGGATGCGCGAGGCGAGCTTGCAGCCGCGGCCGTTTGTGGTGACGCCGACCTGGAGCGGGCCGTCGGCGTGGACGGAGAGGAGGGTAAAGGTGCAGAGGTGCGGCGCGTCGACGACGTTGACGGGGACGCGGTTGCGGCGGCAGAGGCTCGAGATGTGCTCGCTCAGGGCGTCGCGCGGGCCGCCGGTGACGAAGACGGCGTCGACGACGCGGCCGACGTCGTCGCGGCCGAGGCGGAAGAGGTCGGCGTCCTCAAAGGCCTTTTGCTCCCAGCGGACGGAGCCGTCGTCGACCTTGGCCTGCAGGCCGTAGTGCAGGTCCGCCGTCGCGGGGGCGATGAGGATGGGCGTCGCGCCCGCGGCGAGGGACTGGGCGCAGCGCGAGGCGGCGAGCGGGTTGGTGCCGATGACGAGGTGGATGTTGCCGGTGCAGACGAGGCCCGCGAGCATTGCGTTGTGATAGCTCGTCGTGCTGGCCGTGTTGTTGCTGTTATCATTCTTGCCGTCGCTGCCGCCGCCGGCGACGGGCGGTGTTGATGAGGTTGTCGCCATGGCTGTGGTGTAAGTAACGGCCCGGCAGACGCTGGGGGCGCGCTGGACCCTGGCAGCGATCCCCTGTCGTGCGGCTACAGGCTCTTCACTGCCGGCTGTGAGCCCGTGACAGCACTGAGGCTCCGCAAGGATGGAGATTCAGTGACGAGAAGCAACGAAGCAACGCGAGAGGGACGACGGTCCGCGAGGTAAGACGTTTCGCTCCGGGGAAAAAAAGTCTCGGGCCGTCGGCCACACAAGGACGGGTAGCCATTTATTATCTGGCTAGTACGTAGGTTTGTTCCCGGCGCTCGCTGTCACGATTGCACCTTCGCGCCGCCCCGGTTTTTTCTCTCTCTCTTTTGCGCTGAACAATCCACGCCAAAGTTGACGCCATTCTCGGGACCTGGGCATCTGGGGCTTGGTGGGGGGGCTTGGGGCTGGCCTCGAAGGCCCCCGCGGGGCCGTTATCGGACCAATGGCCGAAGCGCCATTATCGCAGCATGGGGGGCTTGATTCAGGGTTGGTTCGGTTCGTCGGAGATGCACCTTTCGCTGCTGCAGGTCTACAGTACTCTATCACTCTCTGATTGACGGACAGACGCCAGAGTCGCCGATAGTGATAAGACGCATCTTATCTCGATCGATGGCGTTCCCATGTGATTTAAGTCGCCGCCCATTCGGCTTCAGTTGACTACTTGAAGACCTGCCCGAAGTCGTCTGCGACGTTGCCCAGCTGTCAGACGCATGGCGATTGCACTAACTTGGCGCCGCCGTCGGCACTCGGATGGCTGTCGGAGGACCCATGGCTCACGAGCCGCGAATGGCATCATCACGGGAACCCGCGACCACGGGCCGCGACGGCCTTTCCTCTACATTAACGCCGCTCGGGTCTTCCCGAAAACGCTGCCGCTTGCTCATTGAAACCGATTCCTGGCTGGATACCACGCCCGCCATCGGTTTCTTGCGCAGAAGAATGCTGTCGCGCTTCAAGGTCGTCTTATGCAGGCTTCGGCCCATCGATGGCCGGTGAAGTGAGAAGCCGCAACACAAATGCAACATCGCCTGTAAAACGCAAGCTCGCCGAGGGATGCGCGAGTGCTGCTAAACTGGAATACTTGCAGTCTCAGGAAGAGTATCTCATCGTATAAGGCCTTGCCGGTGGTCCTTGTGCTTGAGGTGAATCGCGTGTACGCCGGCATTGCCATAGTAGTGCAGCCCACTGACTGACTGGCTGCCGAATGTACAGTCCGAGGCGTGCGCAAGTTTCCTCGTCTCCTGTAGACACCGGCATAGCAAGTGATAATCTGGCTTTCGCTTCGTGTTGGCGCCTACGGGCCAGAATTGCCAGGCGCCGCACGGGAACGGTTGGCTCGAGGTCGATCCAGGAGGCACATTCACAGTGAATCGCGTGAGCACTAGCGGCGATTTTCTAGAATTGACTCTCTGTTGCATTCATTCGCCTTGTTCGTGTGTGTGTGTGTGTGTGTGTGTGTGTATGTGTGCGCGCGCGCGCGCGCGCCTGCGTCAAAGCCGCTCTGCCTAAGCCACGCAAGGTCCGACACAAGAGTCCTTCATGCCTCGTCTTGTTCGCTACACGAATCCCTCCAGTCTCTTCTCGTATTGACACAGGGCGTATTCTTCAGACTCCAACCAACGGCACGCTTCGGGATCAGCGCGACACTGCAATGGACATTAATTCTCGTGCCATTTACTCGGCAAACGCGAACAACGCCGATGACTCACCGGGAATCTAGGATTGCATGGCATCCAGCGCTCCTTTTCGTGGCCGTAGATGTAAGAGGTTTGGCTGCCCTTTAGCACCCTTCCGTCCTTGCTCCGAAGACTGCCCGCGTAGCATGTCTAGCAGCGTAGATGTTATTGGCTGTGCTTCTGGGATAAAGAGATTCGGACAATGGCCATGGCAACTTACGCCAAGATAGGCTTTCGGCTTACGGATGACAGGCTTTATAAATCTGTATATAGCGTCAATTTCCTCCTCGAGCTGCATGTTTGCCTTTTTGCGGTCCATGGCGGCGCGTTCGTGCGTACGTTGGCAGGATCAGAAGAGCATAGATATTCGTCGTGAGCTTTTCGAGGGAGAGTTGGTCGCCAGTCTTATAGTCCTCTGGTTGGCATTGGGAAATGCCGCAGCAGCCCGTACCTCGCACCGTCTTACATGATCGACCGAGGAGCGGAGTAAAGCGAAACCAAGTCGAGGCGCGCATTGCTCTGTCTCTGCACCTCTGCATCCCCAGGGTGTCTAAGAGGGAGGGCATTGGCCGTTGAGCCGCCCTGTTTGTTAGGCCCGATGCAATAGCAGGTGGCGGTTCGGCGAGTATTCGTGGGATATTTCCATAGGATCACGGCACGATTCGCACATCCCATTGTCAGACATTGAAGAAAGACGTTGTGTTTAATTGTGGTTCTTCATGTTGCTTCGAGGGTCTTAAAGTGCTTTTGGAAGAGCTTCACAACATCGCGGGAAGTAAAAAGTTTAATGCAAAGACCCCGATTCACATCCCATCCTGTTGGCTCAGTAACATAAAACTCTGCGTCCTAAAATCAGCCCTCGGACTTATTCATGCACTACCTGGACATTCATCTTCAGGCTCGTGGGGACTTGCTGTCTGGAAACGCAAGACCACAGGGAAGGTTACTGAGCCCACACTGACCGTGGCGGAGAGATGATCAGTGTTCTTCAAGTATTTCGGTGGCCACTGAAACGGACACGGCACAGTCTCGAGCAAATCCCTACTTGAGCTGTTGGACCCTGCGAGGAATAGGCCCGAGGCCAATTCGGGTCGCGCAAATGTTTTGTCTCGTTCTGGGCGTCTTTAAAACTACGGCTAGCAACGCCTTGTCCCGGATTCTCAGTGTTTCGGGCAACGTCATGGTCTGGGCTGATGCGGCGCCTGGGCGGTTGGGCGAATTTATTACGTAGTGCTCCTCGGCAGTCACCACTCAATACGATGTACAGTTCCAATTGAATACGTTATGTATTCGGTAGCTAGGATATCTGGATCCGCCGGTGCGCGAGCTGCTCCCCATGCAACATGCCAAGTCCGGTGCTGGAGCTGTCGTGTTGCGTCTGGTGGCACTCTATTCCATCCACTCAAGTGCACACAGCAAATTTCGCAGTTCCGCCATACGAACACCGGTTGTTCGCCTTGGTGCACTAATACGACAGGCTTAGTGTTTTTAACTCGGCAAATACTGCAACTGTGGATGACATACTGGTTGTTGGCACGGCATCCACCAGTCGCGTCCATCCTTCTCGCCAAGGAGGCAGTGGCCGTGGTTCTTTGTGCCGTCGCTCAGCAGCTCTGATGTCGGGGGCGCACATATCTTGCACAACCAAAAACGTTAAGCAGTATTCGCGAGGAACGGTGTCGATTTTCGGCAGGAGACACTTACGCTGGGATGGAACGGTTGCGCAGAGGTGGCGGTGACAAGAGTGAGGATAAGCAGAGCTGGTGAGGGGTTCATGGCGGCGAATACGCGTGAAGATTCTTGTGAGGATTCTTAGCAGAGACAGCGACAGTACAGAGATGCGTTCTGGCGTTGCGAGGGTAGTAGTTGAGAGGAGTCAGTGAACAGTCTTATAGTTTCTCGTCCATCATTCGAAAATGCCGTAGCAGCCCGTGCTTCGTGGAGTCTGACGTTGTTGACAGCCACCATTGACTCAGGAGAGGATCAACATAACACTAGGTCGATGCGTGCAGTGCTCTTTCTCTGCACCGTCCTATCTCGCATGCTTTGGAGGGGACGACATGGACCACCTGGCGCCCGCCGCTGTTGTGCAGTATTACGCAATGATGAACACTTCTCATCGGTCACCACTCAGTACTGGAAGTGAGTTTGTTCTATATTCGTTGGTTAGGGTATCTGAATTCGCCCGATGCGAGAGCTGATCGTGATGTACTATACAATGCCCGATGCTCGAGTTAGTCATATCTTACACTCATCACCGCCCATCGCCCTTCCTTCCCCCCTCCTCCATCTCCGCCTCGACTTCCTCATCCATCTGCTTCTCGATCATGGCCTCCTCCCTCTCTTCCGCCGCAAACAGTTCCTTCATCAGGTCTTGCTTCTTGGCCTCCTTGCTCTTCGGACGCCTATCCCGAGGCGCATTCTTCTCCGAGGCAGACATGCGCCCGCTGTCCATGCTTATCTCGACCGTGCGCGGCTTCTTCCCGTCTGCGGCCCGCTTGCCACCGTCGTCAGCACCGCTTCCGACCCGGACGTTGCGCGGCACCCGCGTCTTGGCACCGAGAGCCCACAAGTCTCCCCATCGCGACTTTCTGGCGTCATGGTAGGCGAGCTTGCTGAAGCTCTTGGGAACCGTCCACCGCTCGATCTTGCCTTCAGGGGTGCAGAGGTCGAGCGTCACGTGGCCCTTGCGCTTCAACGGCGGCAGCACCATGCGCGGCAGGGTTTGCATATCAGGCTGATCTTCAGAAGCCTCGTAGCCTTGCATGGCCCGTTCCGTCGCCTCCTTGCCAGTCAATGGGCTGCTTTTTGGAACGCCACGCCGGACTACGACGTAACTGAACTCAACTTCGCCTTGGTTGTCCGCCGTGTTCCCAAGCATCTTGCTGTAGAACGTTGGCCGAACAAACCGCTGGCTGAAGTGGCAGTAGTCCTTCCGCCCTTTGCTTTTCCCTTGCTCCTTGTACATGGGACATACTCCGTGGGTCGTGCAGGGAGCGACGATATGTCCTGGTTCAAGTTCCCGATGGAATGCTGGGTTAAACTCCTCGGGAGCGAGTGACGGCTCTCCGGACTGTGGCAGCAAAAATTGTTTGATCAAAGTGTCTCGAACGTGTGCCACGGCTTCGAAGCCACGAGGGTGCGCCTTCTCAATGACGATGAGAATACCGCCATCTTTGTTGAGCAGGCTCCAGAGATTGTTCAGGATGGCTTGGCGGTAATGATCCTGCTTCTCTTTGAGAAAGAGGTGAGAAGCGATGATCACGTCGAAAGATTTGCGTGGCTGAGGCTTGTCTCCCGCGTCAAGGCGCTCGCCCTGCATCTCGCCAGAATGCTCGTAGTCTGGCAGTCGAGGCAGAAACGTCGTGTTGGGGAGAAAGGACTTGATGCGATTGCGCAACCGATCAGAGGCTGCAATGACCGTCTTCTTTCCGGGAGGATGTGCGCCCGTGACCTGGCCCTTTTCTTTGAGCAGCTGCCACTCGGCGGTAAGGATCTGTTCCCAGGCCACCAGGCCCGCGCCACCGGCGCCAGCATCAAGAACACTCAGGCCGCCCTCTTTGCCTTGCGTCAGCCGGGACTGGATCCAGCAACTTCCGACCCGTTTTCGAACTTCGCGCAGTATGGACGCAACGGACGCATAGGCCGGAGGTAGGTATCCGGCTAGGAAAGCGTCTGCCTCGATCTCTGACATGTGTCGCTGGTCCGGCGGGAGACCGACGCCACCCATGCGGCCGTTCTTCAAGCCCTCCGGTGTGGCCGGGGATGTCGGAAGGCCCCTTCCACCAAAGGCAGCTTCGGCTGCCTGCTTGACATGCTTGAGGTGGGTTCTGTCGAGAAGCTCACGGATTGGCTCCACAAACTCATCGCGCGGAAGAGCAATCTCAACGGGGCTGCCGTGAAACCGCCCATCCAGCGTATACCGGTGGAATCGGCGAGCTTCACCAGATTCTCGTTCGCCGAAGTCGTACCCTTCCTCGGCCGGCCAGTCTGCGGTGTCTACCTCATCCAACTCATGTGCCACCGGGGGGGCAGTCTCACGCTCCGACTCTTTCTGCTTCCTCTGGGCGGCCTCGAAGTCCTGAACCAGTTTCTGCAGGGCGTCGTGCTCGCGCTGATTCCTCGCCACAGCCTCGACATACCCCGGCGGCTTCTCGATCAAGTCTTGTACGGAGGGTTCCCCTAGGGCGTCGTGGGCTTGCACGGTATCTGGGTCCGCAGCATCGGTCGACCGATCGATTTCGTATGTAACCTCCTCGAACTGTCCGCCTTCGAGTGGCCGCAGAAGGACGCCCTCGTTGTCGGATCGCGGGGGTGCAGGTCCCATGTCCGCGTGCGACGGTATGCCGACATCCTCCGGGGCTGTTTCCCTCAACGGCGGGCCGTACAGTCGAATGTAGAGGGCGTATTCTTCTTGGTTGAGATAGTCCTTTGGAAGCGTGTCTCGAAAGCGCTGCTTCGCCTCCCGGACCACTCGTTCGATCTCATGATCGGAGCCTTCATTGGCAGCCGCAGAAGGATCTTGTCGCCTGCTCAGAGACGTGGTGATCGAGCGGATGGTCGCTGAAGCTCGTGGGCATTGTGGTAGTCGACCGCGGGCGTCTGGGCCGGCAAACGAAACTTTGCGCCGGTAGAGAGGTGGGAGATGGCGACTGGGCTTTGGACAGGCATGCCGAATGCCGCGTAATGAAAGCATCATCCTATAACATAATGTACAAAATGCCTGTAGCGCAGCGAAGAGACCGAAACGGCGCCGCGTCGAGCCAGACCTGAACTTTTTCGCTGGTCGCGCTGTCACGTGACCGAGATACTATGTAATTGCTCGGCTGTGATAGGTAGGTTTCTAGAAGCCCAGTCTGACAGCCTGGCTCTGACCACGGTGAGGAAGCTGGCGCCGCAGCGGCACCTGCCCGGACTGCCGGGCTGCCGGACTGGCGGCCAACTGAAACGCAGCACCTCCCATCCGCGCCGGGGGGCCTCCCATCTCGGCCGAGTCATTTGACTGGTCTTGACTGAACTGGACTGGACTCAACGGCTTCTTTCACCAAACTTGACCCAGAAAACGCACCGCCAGTGGCACTGGCGCACTGTTCCTCAAAATGGGCAACCGACGGACGGTCCAGCGCAGCACCACCTCAAAGCGGCTTAACGGATCGACACGACCCAGTAATACGGACCACATGCCGAAACTGCTGCGCCGTCCGGCAGCCGCACAGAAGCTGCCCAACCGCCTGGCCATTTTGCTGGTTCACGCCGAGTCCGCGCCCCACGGATGGATGGATGCCACGAGTCCCACGACGTGCTCAGGGACGTCTTCCCGTTTGGGGCCAACGGTACGCCGGTGGCTGACGCTATCAAGGACAGGGGCGTTTGCCACTTCCTGGAAAGCGACGGAGGCATGGCGGTGGGAGGCCAAGGAGGCATCACCGCCGCGGCAGGGGTGACACAAAGGCGCACATTCGCAGCGGCCGCCTGCGCGCCTGCGTGCATCGAGCCATTGAGCGCCTCTTTTCTGTCGCCCTTGCTTGGCCTCCAGGCCCTGAACTCCGCCGCCAGCACTCCACGCGCGCATGGCGTTATGCGAGATGAAGCGAACGTAGCTTGGTGGTAACCGACCCGCCACCTCGCTTCGGCCAAGGGCCCGGCAAACGCGCGTGGCAGGTCGGCGCTCGGCTTACCCGCCCGCCCGCCTCTGGTCCGGCGGCGTGGGATGGCTCTGGATCTCTGGGTCCGAGAGACGACCATTTGCGGGTACGGAATTTCGCACGATGTCTGTCCGGCGATCGGGCTGCTTGATAAATAAGCAAAGGTCCCCGTCGCCTGCGTCGCAGTCTTACACCACCTCTCCTGGCGGGCAGTGAGACGTCAGACTCCTCTCTCACCACGGAACGTACGCGGCGGTAGATAGAGCATCCAACCGCATCGACACAATGCGATTCTCCAAACTGCAGGCCCTCGCGGCCGCGGCCTCTTGGGCGATGACGGCCGCAGCCGCAAGCATCCTCGAGCCCCGCGGCGTCGAGCAGGTCAAGGAGCTCGGCAAGAAGCTCTCGGCCAATGCCAAGATCTACTGGCCGGGCTCCCCAGAGTTCGAGAAGGCGACGACTCGCTGGTCCGCGCTCGCGGCCCCCAAGGTTAACGTTGTAGTCGTTCCGGCGACCGAGAAGGACGTTTCCGTGACGGTAAGCACCATCGATCCCGCGCGACGACACTGCGACCGACTGTCGGCTAATGACGCCCGCTGCAGGTGAGCTTCGCCAACAACATCAGCGTCCCGTTCCTCGCGTTCAATGGCGTCCACGGCTCCATCACCACCTTGGGCAAGATGCAGGGCGGCATTGAGATCTGGATGAACCAGCTCAGCAGCGTCAAGGTCTCCGCCGACGGCAAGACGGCTACCATTGGTGGCGGCACCATGTCCAAGAAGGTCACGGACGACCTCTGGGCTGCGGGCAAGCAGACCGTCACCGGCACATGCGAGTGCGTCAGCCTCATGGGCCCCGCGCTGGGTGGTGGCCACGGTTGGCTCCAGGGCCACCACGGCCTTGTTTCCGACCAGTTCCTGTCCATGAACGTCGTTCTGGCCGATGGTTCTCTGAAGACCATCGACTCCAAGTCAGACCTCTGGTGGGGCATGAAGGGCGCTGGCCACAACTTCGGCATCGTCACTTCGGTCACGACCAAAGTTTACGATATCCAGCACAGCGACTGGGCCATCGAGACGCTCATCTTCAAGGGCGACAAGGTCGAGGCCGTCTACAAAGCTGCCAATGAGTACTTGCTCAAGAACGGAACCCAACCCGTCGATGTCATCAACTGGTCGTACTGGCTGAACAACCCGGACGTGGATGCGGACAAGGTACGGTTACCAAATCTTAACTGATTTCTTCCCCTGCTGACATGTGCAGCCCGTCATCATTTTCTACATCATCCAGGAAGGCGTCAAGTCCGTCGACCCTGTCTACACCAAGCCCTTCCACGATATCGGCCCTGCCGTTATCCAACCTGCTTCGGGCACTTACAAGGATCTTGCCGCCTGGACGGGCATCGCTCTCGACTCGCCCCCTTGCCAGAACGTTGGCAACGCCAACCCGCGATTCCCCATTTACCTCGATACGTACAACGTGGCTTCCCAGAAGAAGATCTACGACATCTTTGCTGCCGCGACGAAGCAGGGCTCCGACTTTGCCAACTCGCTCTTCATGTTCGAGGGCTACTCTGAACAGGGCGTCCAAGCCATTCCCGACCAGGCCTCGGCGTTTGCCTTCCGCGGCGACAACCTGCTTGCTGCACCACTCATCATCTACCAGCCCGCCGGGGCGGAGCTGGATAAGAAGGCCAAGGCACTGGGCGACCAGCTCCGCTCAGTCTTGCAGCAAGGCAGCGGCCGCACGGAGCTACACACGTACGTCAACTACGCGTACGGCAGCGAGACAAAGCAGCAGTGGTATGGGAGCGCGAAGTGGCGCCAGGATAAGCTGAGCGCGCTCAAGAAGAAGTACGATCCCAAGGGCCGGTTCAGCTTCTACGCTCCGGTGGCGTAGACGCCGCGGCTTGGATAATTTGAAAGACACCATACTCCGCATAGCCTGCGATTACAGCATTAAATAGCATGAAGTGAAGACTTTCTCTCGTGCTCTCACGAGAACCGAACTCTAACATCACGAGTCCACTGTCCCTAGCGCTTGCCTGCGATCAAGATGCTTTCGTTTTTCCCTGGTTCATGCCTGCAACCTTCGTCCATTCCGAAGAACCAACAGCTTTTCCAGTCCATCTAATGCCCATTTCAACGCGGCCACATTGGCAGATTGATGTGACGCGCCCTCGCTACTCTGTCGACGTCGAGGCGAAGAACGCTTGGGCCGCCCGCTCGACTCGCGCCGCCGTGGCCATGTCCTCACGCCGCAGCTCTATCCAAGCGAGGAGCTTCGAGTACATCTGCATTTCATGTTGGGCGGTACCACTGCCCTGCATGTAGAGGTAGAAGACGCCCGGAGGCAGCGGCCTCATGACGGTGCTGACCTCGTCCTTGTCCTCGTCGCGGCGGTGTACAATGGCCTTGTAATGACGCTTGTGATACGCGTAGAAATCGTCCCACGTCTTCAGCCGTGCTTGTGCCGGGGCTGGTTGCGCCTTTGCCTTTGCCTTTGCGGCACTGTGGCGCTTCCTGTGGTCTCGCTTCCTGTGGTGCCGCTTCCTGTGGCGCCGCTGCCAGCGGCGAAAGGTCAGCCAGTCGGCGTGCTGGGCGGCGAGGACATGGTCGGTCGTGCTCAGGTGAGCGCGCCAGAAGGTGACAATGTCGTAGTACTCGCACGGGAGAGGCTTGGGCAGCGGGACGGGGAGGTCTGCCGGGTAGCAGGGCGGACAACCGTCCGCTTCGAGGGCGGCTCGAGCATCGGCCTCGACAATACGGCAGTCCCTTTCCCATTCCTCGTCTGTGCCGGGAACGGCGGAGGTGGTGGGCGACCTAACACGACTTGTCAGCGGCAAAACCGGTGAAGGGAGTAGGAGTGAGTGAGTTTTGGGAGCGAATACATGTCGTTTGTTGAGTGCTGTTCTTGATGCTGGACTTCAAACTCCCGTATGGCTCGGCGGCTGTGATGAAGGACTGTAAGTATCCGACAAGCATTTCCTGCCCAACAACAGGAAGAAAACTCTCGAAAGTACCTCAGTTTCGCATTGATCCTGCATTTTAGCTCACTGCTCAGTGACTTGAACTCGGGGGTGGCCCTGATGCTGAGCCATGGTAGGTTAGTGGCAGCCAAGTCGACGCGACGCTGGCGGAGTAGCCCACCGATAGATGCCGCGAAATCCTGGCGCCGCCTTTTCGACAAAGTCGTCTATGATGGCCTGGTCTGGGTCCATGATGGTGCCTTCGATGCGGCGAAACGCTGTGATGCTGAATGACACCAGAAAGAGGACGGAAGTTTGGGAGATGGGCGAGGAGATGAACACGGATGGGCAGAATTCACGGAATATGGGACTGTTTGCTCGAGGTAGAAATAAATGCATTGCTATTGTTCAGCGCTATTCATTGCCATGGCGTGGCGCGTCGCTGTGAATCCGGGTGTGCGTTGCTAGGGGACGGCGTTGTCGCCTGGCGTGCTCAACAGGATGGCATCTGTTCTCGCCCGAGTGCAAGTGCAATGCCACCGCGCCGCAGACTCAACTTGGACTCGCTTCAAGACCTTGCGGGCTGGCCACTGCCCTATAAGGTAGGTAGACATGGTTGGTGGTGCGCATGTTATAGAGACAAGCAGGCACCGCGCAAAGTACCTATGCGGTCGAGGTACCTACCTTAGATACGGAAGGTATGCAGTCGCCAAGGTGAGCGCGCTAGAGTTTAGCAACTGCCGTCGTCGCGCCTTCTACTTCCGCCTGTGCCCGTTCGCGCAGGGCACGGCGCAGAATCTTGCCCGACTGTTTGCGCTTATGTCAGTTCAAAACTTCAAACAACCACCAGACCTCAGCCCAGCCCATGGAGAGCAAGCACTCACCAGCAACTTGGGGATGGCGTCGACAAAGACCACGCCTCCCTGGAGCCACTTGTACCGCGCGACCTGGCCTTCGACCCAGCGGCAAATGTCCTTCTCGGAAATGTTGCTCCCCGGCGCCCTGACGATGTAGGCGCGTGGGAGCTCGTCGCCCTTCACCTTGAGTCCCACCACGCCCACGTCCACGACGGCGTCGTGCGTCAGCAGCAGGGCCTCGAGCTCCGCCGGCGCGACTTGGAACCCCTTGACCTTGATGAGTTCCTTGGCCCGGTCGACGATGTGGATGTTGGCACCCAGCCCGTATCGGTCCAGCGTCACGATGTCGCCCGTCTTCATCCACCGCGTGCCGTCGCCGTCGATCTGCAGCGTCTCCGCCGTCGCTGTAGGGTTCCGCCAGTACGCCTTCATCAGGGTCGGGCCCGTGAACCACAGCTCGCCGCGCTGGCCCGCCTCGGTGATCTCCTCCCCGGTCTCGGTGTTGACCAGCTTTATTCGGCAGTTGGGAGCGACCTCGCCCACCGAGTGCGCGTCCATTTCAGCGATGCGCGGATCAGGCACGGATCCCGTGCAGGTCAGCTCCGTCATCCCCCAGGCCTGTCGAATGCGTACGGCGCCCTCGTTGAACAGCCGTGCAGCCTCGTCTATCAGGCCGGGCGCCAGAGGTGCCGTGCCACAGGTGATGTTGCGGACGCTGCTGAGGTCGTATCGGTTTCGCAGGGGGCTCGATACCAGCGACACGACCACGGGGGGCGCGACAAGGACGTCGGTGATTTTGTGTTCCTGGATATTTCGCAGCAGCCGCTCGAGCGAATACGCCGACATCATGTACGTCGACACGCCGAGCTTGGGTGCGTTGATCATGTAGCCCGTCTGCGCGGCTGCGTGGTACGTCGGCATGAAGCACAGCGCGCGTGATGGAAGGTCCTCTCCGCGTGCTTCGACGGCGAGGCCTCTCATGCAAACGCCCGTTTGGGAGTTCGCAATATAGGAGCGATGGGTCACCTCTACTCCCTTGGGACGCCCCGTCGTGCCCGAGCTGTAGTTGAGGCAGCACGTCTCGGAACCTGGGTCTTTGGGTTCCCACCACTGGAAGGTGTCGGCCTCGCGGTCCGACGCGAGAAGTTTGGACCAGTGAGGTACGTCTTGACCCTTTCTGTCGGCAGACTCTTGCGTAGGGACAGTCGAACCGTCGAAGCGGAACACCTGCGCTGTCGGCAGGCCCGCTTGCTTCGCGGCCGCAACCGCGTTGTCCAGCACGTCGGTTGCCGCAACGAGGACCTTTGCACCGCTGTCCTTGAGCTGATACGCCAGCTCGTTTGGACCGAACGCCGGACTCGCGCCGGTGAAGATGGCGCCGCACATGATGACGCCGAAGAACAGGCACGGGAAATAAATGTCATTTCTGCTGTACAGCAGCACGCTGTCTCCCGGCCGCACGCCTTGCCGCCTCAGGCCGATGGCGATTCTCTTGGCATGGTGGCGGAACTCGTGCAGCGTCAGGGTCCGCGACGGATTATCGGCGTCGACGTAGGCGAGAAAGTCCGGGACGGGACCCGAAGGCGAGCCGAAGACATAGGTCGGCAGCGAACCCTCCGGGATGGGAACCGACCAGCGGGACTCGATAGGCATGGTGTGGACCGTAGAATGGCGACGGGCCTGGTGGCTATGTGATGAGCCTGGATGGGAGACGACGACAACGACGACAAAGACGGGGATACTCTGATATTCTACGACGCGGCCGCTGCAGTGTAACGCACGACTAGACCTTGTCCCGTTGTCGTGCAAAGGCAACTAGCACCACGTTGTTGCGAGCAGCGGGTGTGACGCCGTCGGCTCGATGCAGCATCGCAGTAGTTACTTATACCCCGCGAACGTCGGCGCTCAACCTCGGCTCGGCAGCGGCGGCGGTGGGAGCGATCGATGCATGGACGTCAATGGGGTCCAGTTAATCTGAAATAGTCCATGGACAAGCGCGCGCGGCCAAGACGAAAGGTACACTCGTGTGCCCCCGAGCGGCACTTGGGCCTGAGCCCATGCGTGCACGCGTTCTGACGTTGGGCCGGGATTCAAGGATCTCGTACGAGCAGGAACAGGTCGTCATTGTTCGGCCGATACGCATCAAACAATGTGCGGCTCGACGCGCAGCTCAGACCGGTGGTTCGTTGGTGAGACACATCACCTCGTTGGTCAATTCAAGTTCTCCTCCCCCGGACATTGGGCTCATAACGAAGTGCCTGGTCCGGTTTGCCGAGGTGGATCGCCAACGTTGCAGCGAGAATGCGGGGAAACGGCGCCAGCACAACCGGGGCTGATCGCCTCCAATCTCCATGCGGCTGGCTGGCCTCCACCTGAGCAGCATTCAGGCACTATTCCAGCGGGGTGGCAACGTGAAGGGCGGGGACCTGTCTCTCTGTTGGCTGGCGCGGCATCGCGGTCACTGCCTCCGGTGAGTCCCGTTACTCCCCTCAAATGATGAGACTCAATGATGCCCATGCCGACTCTCGAGGCATCTCAGCGAGACGAACGAGATAATAACAACCCCTCGCTCGCCGACGGTGCCCCTCCGCAGGGCCTCAGTGCCCCCTCGCGGTGAAACACAAATACAACGGTGGAGGCGACCAGGTAATGCAGTCCCGAAGCCCGCTCGCAAACTCCGACGCCCCCTGTGTCGGCGCCAGGCGGACGTCGTACCGCCTCATGATGCGGCTCACAGCGTATCTCAGCTCCATGAGCGCCAGGCTCTTTCCGGCGCAGGCAAAGCGGCCTACCGCCGTTTCGTTAGCACTGACCTAGTCAGAGTGCAGAGTGCAGAGTGCACACTGCAGTGACGGCGCACAGATTGGCGGGTGCTCAGGGTCACACACCCGTCGAGAAGGGGACGAACGCCGACGTCTCTCTGGCCAAGTCGTTGACGAGCTCCGGCCGCGTCGTCCACCTTTCGGGGAGGAACTCGTCTGGCCTCGTGAATAGGCGCTCGTCTGCCGGCACACACAGATATATATTGTCAGCTCGGTCACGGCCGACGAGGCTCAACACCATCGCAAAAACTCACCGCGGAACATGGCATACTGCGGACACTGCACGACAACCTCGCCGGGAATGAAGACGTCTCCCAACTGCAGCCCCCCAGGCGGCGTCATCCGCTGGAGCCCGCTCGGCGCCGCCGGCCACTTGCGCAGTGCCTCGGTGATGCACGCTTGCAAATACTCGAGCTTCGCCAGGGACTGCGCGGTGGGCTCGACGTTCTCGCTCGACGAGTAGCACTGGTCGATTTCCTCCTGCAGCAGCCCGGCCACGCGCGGCTGCTGCGCGAGCTCGAAAAATAGACCAGTCAGAGTCATCGCCGTCGTATCACTGTGAAGCTGAAGTCAGCCGTCTTCTTCACGAGACCTGGCGAGACTGCCGCCGTGTAGTGTAATTCTACCTTCCCGCGATGACCACCAGCAGCGCATCTGCGTGGAGGTCAATCGTCTCCTGAAGCGTCGGCTTTTCGAGTGACTCGTAGTCTTGTAGGATCCATGAGAAGAGGTCGACGCATTGTCGCTGCGGCGAAATGTCATCAACCTACCGGGTGCCGGCAACGGGGGTTTTTGGGAACGAGCACGCACCTCTCTCCGCTGCTGCACGTGGGTGACAAGCCACCCTTCGAAGCGCTTGACGTCCGTGTTAACCACAGGTAACAACTTGTACAAAGGAAACAGCCACACAAGGTGGCTAAAAAGTCTGACTAGCACCATGAAGTTGCGGCTCGAAGACACGAGGTAGTTTGCCTTGCCGTCGCGCAGCATGCCGAACCCGCGCCCGAAGCCAATGTCGCCCATGACGTCGAAGCTGTACAAGTTGAACCACTTGGCCGCGTCCATAGGCACACCATGTGACTGCTCAATACGATCGAGGAGCTGTGTCGTGTAGTCAACAACTCGTGGCTCGTAATCGCGGAGTGCTATCACCGTTCAGCGCCATGTCGACAAGGCTCACTGCGGCTTCGGAATCACGGGGTGTGGCAGACCTGATGCTCCCAGTCCCTTGTCCCAGGTCCTTCTCCTCTTCGCATGCGCCGTCTTATCCCGCACTGCGTTGAGCGGGCGACCCGGCCACAGGATGTTGTACCACGGTCCCTTGATGCAGGGCGTCTGGTTCGAGTGCATGAGCTCGATGGCTCGCGGATCGGCTATCGAGAGTTCGCTTGGGCCTGCAGCACCCGAGAATGTCGGCTTCAATCGCCTTCGCTTGCCCCAAAAAAAAAAGGGATTCCTCCTTGAGGCGATGGAGCTGCTTACCGAGTCTGACAATGTCTCCGTACTGCCGATGCAGCGCCTGCGTCTCGAGGTATAGTTGAAACTTGAACCCTTTCAGCGACAGCGACGTCGGGTAGACATTCGAGATGCGCGCCAGGAACGGCCCGGGGAACCTGTTTAATCGATGAAACGCCAAGCGATACACCAGAATGCTGCTGAAGATGCCCGCCACGCAGGTGCCGATGCCCGACGAGACAAGCCAGAATGCTCCCCAGATGGACAGAGCTCCCGTGTCGACTCCGTAGCGTAACCCTAGAGTAGCAACAACATCCAGGAGGAGGGTGCAGGCGACCATGGCCAGGGCGTACGTGTCCCATTCTCCGAACCGCAACGTCGTCGTGTGGAGGAGCACGCCGGTCAGGAAGGCTGTCGCGTACAGCTGCGAGGCGTTCACGAGAGCCATGGCTGCTGCGTCAAAAGTCACCAGAGTCATGTTCAGACGACTTCCTCGATCTGCCCTCGGTCACTTCGTACAGCGGCGAGCTTGCCATTTATGCTTGATCCAGTGTATTATCCAGGCCGTCCATCCGTCACTGACTGACCGCACGTCAGCGGCGGCGGCGGCGAGCCATCGCGGTCACATATTTCTATCCCTGCTGCACGACCCGCCACAACTGGGTGTCACCAGACAGGTGCCCAATGGGACAGATAGTCGGACGTGTTGCAACGCATGCTGGGAAGCGGCCATTTGTGGGTTTTCTTCGGATGCCTGTCTTAGGCTTGGAGTTGTACAGAAGCGGGACGTGACGGGCGGCAGAGGAGAGGGGAAATTTTCGACGAGCGAATGGCTTTCCCGAGTGATATCGGTGAAAGGCCCCGGAGCTTGTCTCAGACTCTGCACGACGTCAGGATTCTTGCTCAACTTGCATCTAGTCGCTCCCACGCAACACATCGGTCTCGCTCAGGCAGGGTCGGATTAGAGTCACCTTCGCGTACAGTGAGTCTGTGTAAATCAAGTACGTTGCGACGGCACAGCGAAGAACGCGCACGGCATTCATCCGCGAGATTGGGGCCACCCTGTAGTCCTTTGGAATCCCAACCATCACGATGCTGGAGGCTGTGCGGAGTACCCAGCGGTGCGTATCCATATCGCCGCGCGAACCCCGTCGGCTCCAGTCGGGGTCGAAGGCGCTTCGAGTCTGCCCAGACTCCGGAGTGACCTCATCGCACAGCGCACATCGCTTAGCAATGCGCTTGCAAAGACAAGTCTTTCGTGTCAAGCATCGTGAACCCGTCGCGGTAGGAGGAGGTTTTAGCTCTGGGCGTAGGTTGATGGTAATGACGATGATGGTGATTATGAAACGCGGTGTGGAGGACATGGACGGTGGTCTTAGTACGGCCTTACCAATTGCTCACATGTCCTAGAAGGCTGAAGTGACCCGGAAATTTACGCCACCACGTTTTACTGTTCCTGGGGATACTAGAGTCCTAGACAATACTGTACCATCGTGGCGGTTTCTGACGCCCAAGAGAAGAAGGTTTGGGTGGCTGTCCGGGTGCCGACAGCCGGAACCCGCGCAAGTGATGCTGCGCTGATGCACTCAACCCAAGCTGGCATGCCCGACGAAGAACGATGACAGCCGCAATTTTTGCTGTACGTATGAATGTGGTTTCCCACAAGATGCGCCTACCAAGCCCCTTGGCGTTTGCGGCGTCGCTGAAAGAGGTATCTGCACTGCACTGTCATGAGCAGCCTGTCCCGTCCCGTCGGAGCTGGCCGCCAACAACCCAACATTGATGAAAGCCGCGAGCGTGTAAGTGGTGCAACACCGACGCCAAATCCAGCCAGCCCTTTGAAGAAATAAGAGACCCGCATCGAGCGCCAACGACGCCCCCCCCCATGCCCCTTTCTGTGCGTGGCCCCTGCCCAACAGACCAGTTGCGAGCTGCAGCCGGATTGATATTTCCCGCAGCAAAAACGGTGGCTGAAGCACAAAGCTCTTCAGCGGCGCCCGGTTGGGGCAGACTCCGTCAACGCCCAGCGGGGCAGGAGGGTAACTAGGTAAGTATTTATTATGGTACGGAGTCTACGGACTACCGAGTACGTACTACGAAGTACTTGTATGTGCGACGGAGTACGGATACCGCAGGCAGGCTACGTTACGGAGGCCCCGTTGCCTGAGGTGGGATTTAACCACGGCCGTTGCAGATCTGCAGCCACAGGAGTCAGTGGCCTGCGTCGCATCCCCGGCCCGCCCTGGACGGCGGCGGCGGCGGCGCAGCTGTCAGCGAGGCGGCCGTTCTGACAAAACCTCCCGACACGGGGCGGCGAGTCATGCGCCGACGGCTCGAGCTCGACGACGACGACGACATGAGAGGAACCCATGGCAAGAAGATGCAGCAGCGGGCTCGGCCCTTCTCGACCCTCCCGGTAGTTGGTGCCATTGGTGCCGCTGGGCCCTCCCCCCCGCGTGCCGGGGCGATGCGACCAGACGAACGAGACGGGGCCACTGATGGCTAATGGGACTTGTCTTTTCTTTTTGGCTCTGGGAATCCCCTCCCCTGCCCCCATCTCCCCCTCCTCCCTCGATGTCCTGAGTCGTGAGTCGTGCCGTCGCCGATTGGCCAGGTGCCGGCTGTCGGACGCTCCAGAGGCTCAGAGGCCCTTGTCTAGCCATGCCGCGCACAGACTGGGCTGACGACGAACCTGGGCTGCCATGGGTGCCATGGGTGCCATCGGGTCCATCATGGGTTTGCCAAGTGCCGGATGGCAGGAGCTAGACGTGCCTGCCAGCGCGTGGCCGCCCCAAACGTGAAACTGGGGTGCGTCGTGTCTCGCATCTGTTATTTCGTGTGCCCTTTGGCGGCGCCGCTCGCCCCCCGGGGGGGTCTAAGAGTCCAGGACGCAGGACCTTGAGGAGCATAGCATATCCCCGACAAGGGCCTTGCCGCCATCCCGAGTTGATGCCGGCCGCCATGTAAAAGCGCCAACTCGCCTCTCTCGCCCGTTGCGCCCGCCCGCCCCCCTTTCGCTCCCACTTATTGAACCCTTGGCGATAATATCGCTCGGCTGGATAGTATCGTTCGTCCTTTGCTTCATGCAAAACTTTGCATCTCCGATGTTCCATTGTCCGGCATGGCGATGCGATGGCTCATAGCGGCTCTGGCCGTGGCGCCGGCCGTCACGGCGCGGACGTCGCTCACAGAAGCCCTTGCAAAGATTCCTCGTTGCGCTGTACGTTGCACGCCTATCCAACACATCAAATCTTGTCTATACGCGGGGCGTGCATGGCGTTTTTGCTAAACCCATTCATTCACCAACCAGCTCACATGCGCCGCGAGTGCCGTCTCGGCGTCAAACTGCTCCTTCACCGACCAGGTCTGCCTCTGCGGCAACGCGCCGCTCCAGCAGAACATCACAGAATGTGTCTTGGCGAGCTGCACTATCAAAGAGGCCCTATGTGCGTTCGATACACTAACCCCAAGCAACACGAGAAGCCCCTGACGGCGCGCGACTAACAACACTAAACAACACCCACGCAGTCACCAAAAACATCACAGAGTCGGCCTGTGACCGCCCCATCCGCGACAAGTCCGGCACCCTCATCGCCATCTCCAACACCCTCGGCGTCATCACCGGCCTCTTCGTCCTCCAGCGCTTCGCCTTCAAGATCTTCTCCCGCATCGACATCCACCTCGACGACTGGTTCACCCTGCTCACCACCCTCGTCGGCGTCCCGGCCACCGTCATCAACCGCTATGGCCTGCCGCCCAACGGCATCGGCCGCGACGTCTGGACCCTGACCGAGGACCAAATCACCAACTTTGGCCGCTTCTTCTACGTCATGGAGATCATCTACTTCACCCAGGTCCCGCTCCTCAAGCTCGCCCTCCTCTTCTTCTACATCCGCATCTTCTCCAGCACCGCCGAGTCGGTCCGCGCCTGGCTCTGGGCCACGACCGTCTTCACCGCCGGCTTCGGCATAGCCTTTATCGTGGCGGCCGTGTTCCAGTGCGACCCCATCAGCTTCTTCTGGACCAAGTGGGACGGCGAGCTGCAGGGCAAGTGCATGAGCATCAACGCCATTGCCTGGTCCAACGCCGCCATCAGCATTGCGCTCGACGTGTGGATGCTGGCCATTCCCATCTCGCAGCTCAAGCAGCTGCGGCTGAGTTGGCGAAAGAAAGCCGGGGCTAGCATCATGTTCTGCACGGGCGCCTTGTAAGTGGCCATTGCTGCCCCTATCCCGCGCACGGCGACTCCCCAGCCCGACATGTACTGATGAGCGCACCAGCGTCACCATTGTCAGCATATTGCGACTGAAGCTGCTCGTCGACTTCGGCTCTGACTCGATCAATCCGACCTGGGACAACTTTCAAATCACCTGCTGGTCGACCGTCGAGATGAATATAGGCATCATCTGTGTTTGTCTGCCTTCGTTGCGTCTCATGGTCATCCGCACGTTCCCCAGGGTGTTCAACACCATCTACGGCGCCAACTCAAGACAGGAACCCAACAACACCGACGGTTCCAAGGGCGGCGACGAGAGACGTAATCGAGACAGGACGCGCGGCAAGGCGGATGAGCAGGATGAGATGCAGCTGGTGCCCGTGAAAGAGGACGCGTCCAAACCTACTCAGGTATAAAATTATCTGTTATAAACAGTGTAACTAATCTACTCTTGTAAGCACGATTTGGGACGGGGCGCAGCATGGAGGTTACCTGGTCGCAGCGTATGAGTGATATAGAGCGACTTTTCACGAGCTTGATGTCGCAACGATCGGTGCTCCCATTCGGTTACAAATCAAGTTCAAGACGCAGAGCGTCAGGCAAATAAACCGCGCGAACAGCATTCTCGTTTGCCCCATTACCTAAAGAACAGCGCACGTAGCAGCGGTCGGCTATGACGAACATTCCAATTTTGATAACCCAAGTTACGCGTTATGAAACGGCTGTACAAGTATTGATCGAATCCGTACCCATCCAACGCGGCGGATTTTTCCCTTCTGCACCAGAACTGTCACGTTTTCTTTTGCCTTTACACCTGACCGCCAATTCATACCGACACAATGAGACTCCATTTCGCGCTGGTTCTCTTTGCTCCGGCTATCGGCTTGACGGCCGAGACAGGGACGGGGGCGAGGCCGTGGGACGCGATCGGAGTAAGTCCCACGAGCATTGGAAGCCCCGACATTACAAGCTAACGATACTGTCCCCCGCTTCAAAGAGATGCAGCACCATAGAAAACATGGATGGTAACTGCGTTCTCAGTCGCGACAAGTACCCGTGGCTGAAAGAGGACAAGGTCAAAGTACCTTGCGACAAACGGTATCTGGTATGTGGTTCTTCTAGACGGTCGCCCGCAAACCCTAGGACATGGACATTGACATTCTGATCATGTAGTGCCTTCGCGAGACTGGGAAGTGTGGTTGGTACAGGGATAAATCAACTGCGTTTTGCGGCTCGCTTGTTGCAGGCCGGAAGCCGAAGGCGACCTGAACATTCGGCAACACCGACAGACGTGGTGCCGGATACTTCTGTCCGTCTATCAGGGCGGTCTGCCGTCCACCAAAGTACTGTGTTCATAGGCCACATGGATCAATGTCAAAACACTGCAAGACTTTCTTCTCCAGCATTATTTCGCCCGGCCTCTACAATTACAACAACGGATGAGACTCGCCAGGCCCTGGGTCGCTTGAATGGCTAGGACTTGCCACATGTTGGCCATCTATCCGCGTTCCAGGCGGTGCATGTCACCGATAATAATGGTAGGCTATCCAATCCGTGTCTCGCTACGTCGAAGAGAGAATTCCCACGTAGAGCCTCGTCTCGTAATTATGGTTTGAATGGGGAAACTGGCATGGTTCAATGCAAATATCGCGATAAAGCCAAAACGTCCGGTCAGAAAAAAGAACCCCAAACGCCACGCCATGTCTTGCCATCACGCATCACTCAGACCCCAAGTCAGCCAGCGTCCTGAAGGCGGGCTTCTGTGCCGGTGCTTTCGCCGCGCCACCTTGACCGCCGGCCGGTCCCGAGGGCGTCTTTCGTCCGTTCGTCGCAACTTTGTGAACATTGAACCACGACGACTCGGCCGCCTTGCGCGCATCAAACTGCTCAGCGGGACACAACAGTCAGCAACTTGTCCCTCAACTTGGGGCCGTCACTCTGCCTTCTGGCTACGTGCCGAAAATAGGGACACCAGATACAGTCCCACGAATACAACGAGGATGTTGAGAAGGCCGGAAAAGTTGAAAGACGGCCCCGTCGCTCCTCTGGTCGCCGGCGCTTCCCCGCCCAGCGTCCGGCCCGGCGTCTTGAAGGCATCGCCCGGCTTTCCGGCGCCGGCCGTGTCCGACAGTTTGACGGCCTTGCCGATGGCCTCGCTCAGGGCGGACGGGTTCGCGCCCTTGATGGTATCGACGCAGTTGCCGCCGTGGAAGATCTTGAAGGTGGGCATCGCAGAGACACCGTTGGTCCGGGCGATGGCGGACTGCGTGTCGACGTTGACCTTGGCGAAGGCAACCTTCTTCGGGCGCGAGTGTTCCTTGGCGAGGCGCTCAAAGTGCGGCGCGATCATCTTGCAGGGGCCGCACCAGTCGGCGTAGACTGATGATATCCTTGGTCAGATAAATTGCGCTCCGACGGGCAGGTGCTCTGCAGCGGTGGCGGGGGAGGGGACGTACAGTCTGCGACGACAACATTGGTGCCCGAGAGCAGCGACTGCCACTCGGCAACCGAGCCGATGCTGATGGGGCCGCTCATGTTTATGAAGATGCGCCTAAAAAGTAGTCGCTGAAGTTGGTCAAAAAGTCACAGGAGTCGTCGGGTCGGGGTGCGACGTCGTTGGAAGTGGACAGCTTGACGAGCGCGGAGGCGGCGCCGGCGCTGACCAACCACGCGGAGGCGGGGTACCAGGAGGGGAAGGCGGTGGCTGAAGTGGACCATTGTTCTGCCGGACGTATGCTGAGTCCCATCGACTTTTTCTACACCGCAGCGACTTCGTACCTGAGCCGTCAGTCACCGACCTGGACCTTGGGACCTCAACTCCCCCAACACCAGCGCACCACACCGTGCAGAAGCGATGTCGTTCCACGAACAGCAAAACAAGGTATGTGACTTCTGGAGTTGCCCGAGCTTCCCATAAACTGATTGCCTAGCTAGAAGCGCAAAACGATGCACAATGGCGTCCGCCGTGAAAATGTGTCGGTTAAGCCATCGACCTTGTTCGCACCCATCCACGGTGGCAGGGACTGGACTGTCACCGTGGCGATCCCCGCCAGCGTCATAACAAGGTACATTCGGTCGCCGGCTTTTCCCTCAGAGGGCCCAGTCCCAGTCTAATTGTGCCTTGTAGCCTTGCAACTGCCGATCAGCGCATGGCTGTACCCGGTCGCATCGCACGTGCCCTCGCCATCTTCTCCGTCGACGAGGTCGTCATCTTCGACGACACGCCTCTCAGCCAGCGCCCGCGAGACACAGACCCGGACGCATACACGGGAGACACGGATCCTTGCCAGTTTTTGGCCCATATCATCAGCTTCCTCGAGGCGCCGCCGTTCATGCGCAAGGCCCTCTTCCCGCTGCACCCCAACCTGCGCCTCACCGCATCGCTGCCCACCCTCGACATGCCGCACCACCCCAATCCCAAGGAGTGGATCCCTTACCGCGAAGGAGTCAGCGTTGCGGGCAAGACGAGCACGGGCAAGGGAACCCTCGTGGATGTCGGCCTCGAGGAGCCCGTCGAGGTCGAGGACAAGATCCCGCCCAAGACGCGCGTCACGCTGCTCTTTTCCGAAGACGAGTCCAAGGGCCCAGTGTGTGTCAACCCCGCCGCGCCTCGCGAAGAGGGCGGTTACTACTGGGGATACACCGTCAGGAGGGCATCGTCCTTGTCCAACGTTTTCACCGAGTCGCCGTACGAGGGTGGGTACGACATTAGCATCGGCACCTCCGAGCGGGGAACGCCGATATCCCAGGCGTTTCCACCGTCCCGCCCCAGGCCCCTCGACTTCAAGCACATGCTCATCGCCTTTGGCGGGCCCAGAGGCCTCGAGTTTGCGGCCATGAACGACGAAGAGCTCGTCGAGATGGGTATCCAGGGGCCCAGGACCAAAGAGCTCTTCGAGCACTGGATTAATGTGCTGCCAAATCAGGGCAGCAGGACCATCAAAACGGAGGAAGCGGCTTTCATCGCCCTGACAGCGCTCCGGACGCTTTGGGATACGACTTGAGAGGTATGGCTTTGCTTTTGATTATACCCGGCTTCGAGCGGGCACGATTATCAGACGTTTACCTCGCATGGCTTGTCTCATGATACCAAGAGACCAATATGTCTAATCTTAGATTTGTGTCTCCAAGACACAGCATGTGCACATACATATATGCACGAAATGAATACACGGAAGGGCCGTTGTTGAAGGCACTACCCCTAAAGTTGAATCCCCGACGCCGTCCCATGAGGGCTGCTGCCAAATAATATACCGGCCAATGGTCCACAAACGCAAAATGCAAAGAAAAGCGACGCTGTTTTATCATGGCGGTGTTTTATATGCTCGACCGCGTATCGGCGTCCATTGCCACCGCCTTTCCGAGGCTCTCCGTGCCGGCCATGGTCTTCTCACCCGCCCGCTTGCGCAGCACGTTCTCGATGAAGGCCTCGCCGGCCTTGTACGAGGAGCGGACGAGCGGGCCGCTGGCGCAGTAGAGGAAACCCATGTCGAGGGCGCGCTGGCGCCACATTTCGAACTCGTCGGGCGTGACGTACTTTTCGACCTTGAGGTGGCGCTTCGTCGGTCGCATGTACTGGCCGAATGTGACGACATCGACGTCGGCCTTGCGCAGCTCTGCGAAAGGGTCAGCTATGCGGTGAGGGAGATACTCGGGAATTGTGGTACGCACCCCTCAACGCGTCCATGACTTCCTGCTCTTGCTCGCCCAGGCCGAGCATGATGCTCGTCTTGGTGATGATGCCCTCCTTTCCGCGCACATCCTTGACATGCTTTAGGACCTTGAGACTCTGCCGGAACGTGGCCCTCCGGTCGCGCACGTAGGGCGTGAGGCCCTCGACGGTCTCGATGTTGTGGGCGTAGACGTCGAGGCCGCTGTCGGCGACAATCTTGACCATGTCCAGGTCGCCGCGGAAGTCGCCCGTCAGGGCCTCGACGAGCAGCGAGGGCTTCTTGTGCTTGATCTTGCGGATGGTTTCGGCAAAGTGCCTCGCGCCGCCGTCGGCAAGGTCGTCGCGGTCGACGCTCGTCAGGACGACATAGCCCAGGCCCCAGCGGGCGAGGGCCTCGGCCGTGTGCTCGGGCTCGTGGGGGTCTAGGGGCGCGGGCGCGCGGTTCGTCTTGACGCTGCAGAAGCGGCAGCCGCGCGTGCATGTGTCGCCCATGAGCATGATGGTGGCCGTGGCGGCGCTCTTGTCGGAGCCGCCCCAGCACTCGGAGATGTTGGGGCAACGCGCCTCCTCGCAGACGGTGTGCAGGCCGAGCCCGCGCAGGTCAGACTTGATCTTCTTGAAGTTGTCGTTGCCTGCGGGGATGGGCGTCTTGAGCCACTCGGGCAGCCGCGTGATGGTGCGCTTCTTGCCCGCGGGGCCGACCTCGGCGGTGCGCAGCGTATACGCCTCCGTCGGCGACAGCGGCTGCGCGGCCGACGAGGTGCCGATAAAGTCGGAGAATGGGGCCACGGACGTGTCCTTGAAGTACGACTTGCGCTTGGGCTTGTCGGCGGCGGCAGCGGTGTCGTTGGGGCTCGGGACGGTGGCGAAGGCGCGGGCGGCGGCAACTGCGGCGGGCGCGGCGCTCAGGGCCTTCCGGACGGGCGCCTGGGCGCGCTGCAGAGACGCCATTGCGGGCAGACGCTGGGGATGCGAGCTGGGCTTGTCGAAGGCAGGTCAACCCCCAAACGATGGCGATGATGGTTGAGGAGGTCGGGCGTGGAGTGAGGATGAGGTGAAAATGGGCGGCTTCGAGGTCAGGATCCGACACTTTCTCTCCAGTCAGATGAGCTAGCGGCAGATCCACAGGGCCTGTTGCGGTGCAGTGGTCGGGGAGCAAGCCGATGGGACCCGCCCGTAGGCGGCTGCATGGAGGGGTCCAAGACTCCCGTCCAGTGGTGCCCAGCCAGCTCGAGGCCTTCAGTGGGTGCGCCATCCAGCGTGGTGCCCGCGGCTGGGGGAGCGCGCGCCCAATGAGCGCTGTAGCTATTACTAAGCTCCTTTGCCGCGCTCCGGATCGGAAGGCGGCGCCTTTTCCACCGCGGCGGAGGCATATCGGCTGCTCGCCCGTTCCGATGATTCATGGAAGCTTGCCAGCAAGACTCCAGCCGAGCTTTAGGCGGTGTCGCGGCCGACGACGGAGCCGTCATGCACGGGTCATGGCGTGATTGCCGACCGACATGTCGCTTTGCTCAGCGGTCTCGTCATGTACTTCGTACCTTGGTCGCACCGAGTCTGGGAGTGCTGGACGTGTAACTTACGAAGTAGCCAGGTGGTGCGTGATCATTGATTTCACGCTGGAGGTGGCTCGCAGTTCCGTCGTGCAGCCACGTAGAGTATTCAATTCAGGTCAGGCCAGTTCATTGAACGCAGCTCATCGCGACCCTTTGTTATACGACCATCCGACGCCGGCTCATACCAGGCCAGGGCCATAGCACACATCCGCTGGCACGGTACGTTGTGATTGCGATCCGCCAAGATTGGGTATATTGTCTCCACTGCGGCGCTGTACATGCTCGGCAGCTCCTCACTTGATCAGATCGACTTCTATAAGTCTTAAGTTTCATCCACCTCCTCTCATGTCCACTCTCAAAAGTCCCAGCCATCCTCCTCAAAATCACCAAACATCCGTCCACGGCACGCGGGACAATGCAGAAAAGTCCTCGCTCCCGTTGAGGAGCGGGAACCATTAGCATCCCCACGACGTGCGGCTGCAGCCCGAGGACGCCCCCGTCCCGGGTCCAAAAGGGTATCACCACCAGAATTGAACAAATCGCAACAAGCACAGTCCCCCACTGTTGATGTAACGAAAAAGAAAAAGCGAGCAAGAGGCGTCCCGCGACGCGCCCTTTCCCGGTCCTCTGGTTCTCGGCTACGACACGCGAAGCCGAGACGAGAACCACATTGCCATGCAAAGTTGAATGAAGTTGCCAAAGAACTTTCCCAGCCAGCGAGCACGCACGTTGCGCGAGACCCCCGGAATGATTCCCGTCTGCAGGGGGTCCAATATTGTTGACCTCAAAGATGCCAGTCGTTCCCCAGATAGAAGCATAGTAGAAAAGGCACGCCTGCACTGCAAGAGCGCGGGCGTGAGAAAAGGGGGGTGGTGTAAGGTATGTATGAGACAGAAACCAAAAGGGGTATGCTTGAATCATGAGGACGATGCTGGCATCTACTCTGAGAGGGGCACCAAGGGGGCAAAAGGATGTGCGAGAAGGTAGGAACTGGTCCCAGGCGCAGCGCAGTCGACGCGCGCGCGAATTGGTTGCCGTGCCCACTGGTCGAAAGAACTCGCGAGGCCAGAAGAGGTATGCGACGCAGTCCCCGTCGCCAGTGCGATGAGGGCTGCCCCGCGGTCGAGATGCGAGAAACTAGAAGAGCGGTCCTTCTCAACCACCGATAGCCACAACGCAGCGATGAGTTGTGAGTTGGACGAGTGGCTGCTCGTGACGTGAGCGGGGTGGTCGAGCGCGTGTCGAGAGTGGACACGCTCTATCGAGGTTGTCGCGAAAAGGGTCGTCATGATCGTAAATGTCATGCCAGAAGGGTATTCGAAAACGCCAGAGGCTTAATCAGAAGGTTAACAAAGGAGAGTAGTCGTTGGTAGATGTTCATAGAGGTCGCATTTCACGCGACCAAGCCTGTCGTATTGCGCGATGAGATTGGGCGGTCGTCTTCTTCTTCTTCTGCATCATCTTCCTCCACCACGTCTTCCACCCAAACTCCCCTCCACCGTCACTCATGGCAGGCTGACGGCGGTGAGATTTACATCAGGGCAACGGCCAGCATGCCGACAACGCCGGCCATGGCAACGCGAGTCGCATCGAGCGCGCCGGCGGCGTTGTCGGGCTTGACGGACGGCTTGGGGGCGCCGGTGGTGGGGACGACGGTCGGGGAGGTGAAGTAGGAGGTGGTGCCAACGGCCGTGGCCGAGGTGGTGGTGTTGGAGGCGGTGACGGTGTGGATCTTGGAGAGAGTGAGCGTCTTGGTGAGGACCGTGGTGGACGTCAACGTCGTCGTCGAAGCGCCGGCGCTGGTGGTGGCGCTCTGCGCGAGGACAACGGCCGGCAGGGCGGCGAGGACGAGGCCGGACAGCTGCATCTTGTCGGCGGGCGGCGGTGCTGCGTCGTCGTCGCGAGCGGGCGAGCGAAAGGGCTGGTGAGAGTACGGGGGGGCGACGCGGCGCGAAGCGGATATAAGTCAAAGACAGTGGTGATAGGGGCGCGCCTTATCGAGTTCACTTTCCCAACTCTTTCAGACACGGCGTGTAAGCGAGTGAGTCGTCGAGGAATCCTCCACCGGTGCGTTCGCGGCTGCGAGTCTTGGGTTGGCTGGGCTCCAGGTATGCTTTGGCGCGGCAGTGAGCGGTCGAGGGCCAGTTAAAGAGGCCGACGGGCGTTTGTATGTGAAACGTGGAATGTACGAGGAGTGAGTGAACCGACGGGGGTGGGTGAGGGAGGCGGAGGGACTTTGCCAACGAAGTCCTACTTGGTGCGGAAAACCAGGGATGAAGCGAAACGTGCGCGTTGTCCAAAGGGGAGGAGAGGAAGGAGAGGAGGCGATCCAAGATGGGATGGATGAGCCATTAGTACGTTCACAATGGCGGCGTGGCGACGCCTGGGGGGGGGAGGGTAGCCGGCACGACAACCATGGCCGCTGGGCTGGTCAACGATGGCAAATGGCGACGGACTGGGAGGGCGGCTGCAAGACACTCGGAGCGCAGAGTGAGATGAGGGTGCCCGCCGGGCTGGCCCAGTGGCCACCACACCACACCACACCACCACCAACAACACAACACCCATGTACCTGTACCTGCATCTGTGCCTGAGCCGGGTGCCTGTGCCTGGGCCATCGCCCGCCGAGTCTGCCCGCCCATCCGCCACGCGCACGACTCGTTCGGGTTCCATGTTTCTCGATTTAGCAGCTCCCTCGTCAGTACGGACTAGGGCGTCGCGCAGAGCGACGCAGCCGGGGCTTTTTTGTCAGAGACTGTTGATCTTTTTCCTCTTCGCTGGGGAGAGGGCCGGATCGACGGGCTGACATGGGCGCTCCCGAGCAGTCCCTCGTCCTTTGCACGCGACCAGAGCGGCCAGCCCAGCGCGCGCGGCATTGTACTCGTACACCGCGGCGACCGCGACATCAATAGCGCGCCCTTGCCTGCCTGCCTTCCTGTCTATTGTCCGGCAGAGACGCGCCGTCCCAGGGCGGCCCTGCGCGGGAAAGATTGCGCTGTGTCAAAGCCATTGTCTGCTGTCTCAGTCAGGTCGGCGCAAAGGGTGCGCCGACTTACACGCGCCGGAGCGGGACGCCAAGCCGAGCCGACGGGTGGAGAGGGAGGGATGGAGGAGAGTCAAACAGCCTGGCCGCAGCAGCACCACCAGCAGCGGCGGCGGCTCAACAACGTCAACGAGGTCACATCGCTGCCGCCGCCGACGACGACGACCACAGCCGCAACGGCTGTCATCCTCCTGCCTGCCAGTCAGTCAGTCAGCCTTGGGCCGCGCGGCAGGATTCCATGATCCCTCTCCGGCTCGAGCCGGCGGCAATGCAGCAAGGCAGACCAAAACAGAAAAGAAAGAAAAATCTTCACACTCTTTTCAGCCTGTTGGTGCAGCTGCTCATGCAGCCAGCGAACCGAGCTCCGTGTGCGGTTTGCCACAGGTGGACGGACAGACAGCACCACACACACACACACACACAAACAGAGATGCCGCAGGTACCGGTACCTGCGTGGTCGCTCATGGGCCCGCATCGCCGTCGCCGCCACACCCTCAAATACAACAAAACGGCGCCGCGTGCTGGCTCCTCCTCTCAAGCGCTCCATGCAAAGAAAGACTCTGATCTGTCTGTGAATGCAGCCTCGCCCGCCCACACTGGCTGGGGCCCGGGGCCCGGGGAGGGGACCAGAGGCGCTCGCGTGAGTGCTTTAAAATTTGTGCAATCTCCCCCGGCCCGCTGATTGGGCGTACGGCTGAGCGCACGGGGCTCCACTTTCGCCCGTTCCTGCGTTGGCAGCATCTGGCGCGACCAGTTTGACCACCAGCAGCACCAGCCAGCCAGCGCAGGCGTCAACCCCAGCGCAAAGCGCGGGCCAATCGTGCCTCGGGTGCCTGGCGCTTTCCCGCTTTGGGAAGGGGGGGTCCTTTCCACTTCCGTTGGCCCCTCCCCTCCTCGTCCTCTTCTTCTTCTTCTTCCGCCTCCTCCCCATCGTTCGCGCCCCAGTCCCAGCCGAGCAGCAACAGACTTTGGGGCTGCTGCAGCCAGAAAACGTGAAGATGGGCCTCGTGCGCTTGCTGGCTTCGAAATAAGAGTTGAGGCAGAAATGCGGCCCACTCCTTAGCTTCCACTTTACCTACTTCGTACCTTGCCATGTCCGGCGGCGCGGTCACGACAACTGCCGCGACCTGCACGCTTGTGTCCCAGCGAACCCAGCCCAAAGCAAACACACAAACACGCGGGAGGAGCAAGCAAACCTTGCAGCGGCGCCTGCTGCCCGACTGGCGAGACATGCATTGCCTGGTTACATTGCCCTCCCACGGTTCGTTCCCCTTTGCCAGGGCGGGGGCGTATCGCGGTCGCACACAACGCGGGGGCCCAGCAGACTCGGGCAGGTCGAATGTATTGATTGATTGACCCATGTGTCATCCGGAGCATCCAATATCGCGCCAGCCCCTTCCCCTTTCGCAAGGGAACGAAAGCACTGGCTCAGTCATGCCCATCACCGCAAGCGAGGAAGCACGAGCCCGGCGCTGCTACTATTTCTGAGGCAGAAGCGCAAGCGCTCGCAGGCCCGCAGCACCGAGAGGCCCAGTGGCGCTTGTTGAAACGGCCCTGAGGCCAGGGCTCCTCATATCACCGGCCACGTTCAGCCCAGTTGGCGGCCCGGGCGCCGTGGTGCAATCTCGCTTCGCTGCAGAGGCCCGGTCCTCCCCAGGTTTAATCGCGCCAGCATCGCCAGGCTTCCCCTGTTTGGGCTGTTAAGGTGCCCGTCATGTGACGTCCAATCCAGCTCGTCGCTCTGCCCCTTCGTCTGGTGGGTTTGTGATGTGTTGTGTTGTGTTACAGTACTGTCGTTGGATGTGGTCGTGGATGTGGTCCGTGGTCCCTGGCCGAGCGTCCATCGCACCAGTGTGCACTGTCCACGTCTGCGTTTCAGGGGACGTGAAACAAACAGAAAAAGAACAGGAACAGCCAGCCAGCCAGCCCACTGGGGCCGGACAATACGCACTCGTACGTGCACGTAGTCGTAAGTACACGCAATGAGTACAGTAACTGTCTCTGTGGCACAGACGGGCGCTCGCGTTACGGGCGTGTTTGTCGGGTTTGTCAGTGTCACTGGCCGTTGCACAGCCCGCGGCCCACCCGACGTGGCCGTCCGTCCGACGTACCACGTGTGCAACGACCAGTTCGCAACAAGTCATCGTCGTCATTCGCGTCAGATGCGTCTGACCGTCCATGGGCACACAGTCAAGCGGGCTCACTCGCGCTCACCCAGGTGCCGTGTGTGTGAACGGCGGGGTAACAGCAGGGTGGTAGGTTTTGTGGCGTCAACTCTCCCGATCCAATCTGCTGCCGAGAGCTGCCTACGAGGTACCGGTGTGACCATCTGCGACGCCGCATATCGCCAAGTGCTGGGCTTGCGCCATCGAACCCAATGGCTTGCGCCAAGTACTGGGCATATGCAGTCAAGAGATGGCGCCCGACGGCAATCCAACCCTCAGCGCACACCTCGCATCAATCATTCAATTCATTCTTCACGCAAAAGAAACAGGAGCGGGCATAAGTGTCCAGAAAAGACCGCAAGCTATATTCATGCTCATAATGTCTTGGGTATCAACCATGTGTTGGCCATATACGCACACATAACTCGAACTTGGCACACAAACCCCCTTCCGTTCCCATCCCCCCTTGCGTCGAACTGACACGGCCTAAGCAAGCCAGTACCAAGCCTTTTGCAGCCAGTTCTTGGGAACGCGCTCCTCCTCCATGGCCTCGAGCTCGTCCATCTCCTTCTTGCCCGTCGTCACGTCGATTTCCTCCAAGGGAATGCACAACGGCGTGCGGAAGAAAATCTTGTGGCCGAGGTACAGGATGAGGAAGACCGGCAGGGTGATGTAGGCGGCGACGAAGTCCTTGGCGCTAAAGGGCATAAAGGTCTGGAAGCCGTTGGTGATGGTGAGCAGCGAGACGACCACCAGTGTGATCCAGGTCGCATAGGGCTGCAGCGGCGTCCTGTAAGGCAGGACATGCCACATATTGTTGTGGTGCATTGCCTTGCGGAAGCGCAGGTACGTAATCATGACGACGATCCACGCGACGTATCCGGAGATGGTCGAAATGTTCGAGAACCAGGTGAAGACGGTGGAACCAGTGTTGGACACGTTGAGGTAGGCCAGCAGACCGAATGCCCACGTGAAGAGGACCGCGATCCACGGAACACCCTTGCGGTTGGTGCGGCTGAAGAACTTGGGAGCCTGGCCGGTCAGGGACATCGAGTACAGGACACGGCTACCCGAGTACAGGAAGGAGTTGCCGGCGGACCAGGCCGAGGTGAGGATGGCGGCGTTGATGATGTGGTTCAGCACGGGGATGCCAACGCGCTGGATGCCGATGACGAAGGGCGAGGCGCTCGCGTTGGAGGCGCCCAGCAGCTGGTCGTCGTCCGAGGGCACCAGGATTCCGATGATGAGCGACGAGAAGCCATAGAAGATGGCCAGGCGCCAGACGAAGCGGCGAGCAGCCTTGGGGATGTTGCGGCGGGGGGCGACCGTCTCGCCGGCGGCAATGGCGATGAGCTCGGGCGACGTGATGAAGGCGAAACCCGCGGCCACGAAGGCGTGCCAGTAACCGAGGAAGCGGCCAGTAGAACCGCTGGCCTTGTATTCGACAAAGGCGCCCGGGTCCTTCCAGTAGTGGAAGCCCAGGATACCGGTCTGGTTGGGGCCGCCACCGAAGAAGATGACGATGCCGAGGATGATGAGGCCGCAGATAGTAATAAGCTTGATGCTGGCGAACCAGAACTCGGCCTCACCGAAGAAGCTGACGGCGATGATGTTGAGGAGAAGCATGACGACAAGGACGATGGTGATCCAGACGGCGATATTGACGTTTGCGCCCCAGTAGTCAATGACGATGCCGGCAGCTGTCGCCTCGGCTCCCACCAAAATAGCGTACGCATACCAATAGTTCCAGCCTGCGGCAAACGCCAAGCTGGGGTCGACGAATCGGCCGACAAAGTAGGGGACAGTGATGCCGCGCATGGGGAGGTAGGTGACCATCTCGGCAAGGTTGTTCATGACGTTCCAGACGACCATCAACATGGACAGGTAGGCCATGAAGAGCGGGGCGGGGCCGGTGCTAGCGAGAATGGCGCCGGAACCGACGAACAGGCCCGTACCAATGGCACCGCCGAGGGCGAGGAACTGAATGTGACGGGACTTGAGGCCGCGCGCAAGCTGGTCGTGCTGCTCTGCGAGGTTATACTCGTTTGTCTCGCCGGGCCGGGGGGCCTCGACGTTGAGGCCGTAGCCCGAATCTTCTTCTTTCTTTTCCATCATGATTGCGAGTGTCGTCGCGTGGCCCGACGGCGCTCTCTTCTAGAAAAGGGCGGAGGGTGCGTGAGGAGGGGCGGGAATGCGGGCGTGCAAGACGGTTGTCGCAGATGGACGCAGTGTCGTAGACCTCGTCGTGGTCGCCGCGTGTCAACCGCAGACGAAACGAAACCAACGAAAACGCTCCCTTTCTTTCTTTCTTTCTTTCTTTCTTTCTTTCTTTCTTTCTTTCTTTCTTTCTTTCTTTCTTTCTTTCTTTCTTTCTTTCTTTCTTTCTTTCTTTCTTTCTTTCCTCAACAGCGGGTACCGGGGGGCCGGCAGTTGAGTGCCCAGTTGCGGGGACGGGCTGGGTGTCTTTCTGACGCGGCCAACAG
Source organism: Purpureocillium lavendulum (assembly GCA_029168975.1). Lineage (NCBI taxonomy): Eukaryota > Fungi > Ascomycota > Sordariomycetes > Hypocreales > Ophiocordycipitaceae > Purpureocillium > Purpureocillium lavendulum. The sequence continues at coordinate 6,088,162 of JAQHRD010000001.1, forward strand.
CAGCAGTTGGGAGCTCCGTCAAGACGCGGCGAGAAGAGAAAAGAACGGCACGATGAGGAAGGGGGAGAAGAGGAGAGGGAGAGGCCGGATGAAGTAGAAGACGGGGAAGACGACCAGAGGATAAAAAGAAAAGAGCGCAGGGCGCGCAGAGCAGTGATAAGAAACCTGGATCGGAGTAAGAAAAGTGGGATGCGCGGTCTGAATGCATATGGCGGATGTGCGAACGCAGGAGGCGCACGCCAAAGCCCAGGCCGTTCTCAGCCTGGGGCGCCCCCAGATGTGGAGATGGCGCCCGTGGAAGGGTGCAGGGCCGCTAGCGCAGCCACAGGCGAGCGCATCTCACCGGGGGGAGGAGGATGGGGCGCTGGCGTGCCGCCGCTGGGGCTTGCTGGGCTGCCCTGCCAGTGGGAGGGCGGCAGGATGCCACTGCGGCAGTGGGGGCCGGCCGCCATCCATCTCCAGTGCCTGCCCGCCAGTCTGCAAGTGAACCACCAGCGCCACCATCCACTCAATCGGCGCGGGCCAACCCAACCGAACTCTCTGGGATCCAGTGCGCGCGCGCGCACGCCGGCAGGGATCGCGGTCCTGGGTTTTACTTTAGGATAAAGTAGGATCAGATGCGACAGGTGCGTCCGGCGACAGATTGTGCCCGTGATACGTTTCCTGGTTGCCTGTTTCCTGCCTCCCCTGCGCCGCGGTGTTGCTCGCTACTGGCGGGCTTTCAGCCGTCCCGTCGGAAGGATTCAGGCCAAACCCCCCGGGGGGGTGTCGCTTAGGTGCGCCGACGTCATTCGCGACGCCCGCCTAACCAACAGCGACGACAGACGACAGCAAGACCGTATCTGCCCGCAATCGGTCCATTAGCGTTGCGTTGCACTCCTCGCCTTCCAGGTCTCCAGGCACTGTGAATCGCATCCACAAATTGGAGCCCGCTGCCCTGCCCAGATCCAGCGCGCAATCGTCGAGCCGGACGAGGGAAACTGAGTCGACGGCAGCCACGTGCCCATGGTCGACCCCATACCCCGCGAGAGCGCGTGAGCTGATTGCGCGGAGTCCTGCGGAGGCGACTCCTTCGATTATGGAGTCGACATCTTGGGGTAGCGATGGAGTCGTCGCCCGCCCGTATCAACTTAGGCTTTGGCCTCGCCTCTCGTGCGACGCGACAGCCCTCTCCACTCGCCTCGACTCGTGTGTGTCCCCGCGGGCATGGTTCCCCCCGGTCGGGAACAGGAGTCCAGTTTATTTACACTTTCTTGTCGTGTGGCGTGCGTCCGGCCGTCTCGACGCTGGCTTCCTTGCCGTCGGCGGCGGCGTCGCGCGTTGGCAGGCGAAAGGGCGCAGGGCGACTCGTTACGGCGCAATACGGCATCGTCGTCGCATGGCACAGAGCGAGAGCCACACATGGCTCAATATGAGGTCAGGGCCGTAAGCAGTTGTCAAGTGGCGGCCAAAGGGCGCTCATGTGCCGCCGTGGCAAAACGCGGCGCCCGCGCCTCTGGGACGCCGCACGCCAAGGGCCACCAGCAGACGGTCGGCATGTCCGCCCCTGGCGGCAGCCTCATCGTCGCCCGTTGGTGGACGCCCCTCCCCAACCACCCATCCGTCGTCGGCGACTGCCCTGCCTGTCTGCCTGGTTGCCTACGATTTGCCTGCCCTGCCCTGCCTGCCACAGGCGTCTGTGTGGTGGCCGCGTTGCCCTGGCCTGGGCGCTGGCGCCGCCGCCGTCGGGCGTGACGAGGCGGCGGAGGAGGAACACGGGGTGCACGAAGAGGAGGCGTCGTCGTCGTTCTGCGCGTGCAGACACACACACACACACAGAAAAAGACTTCCCGCCTCTGAAGATTCTGCGGAGGGCTTCTCCCGTGCTTCGACGCCCTTTGCGAGTCAGTGACCCGACGAAGCCCAGCGATCGAGGTCGCAACATGCCTTTGGTGTGTGGATCTCGGACGCCAGCTCTCGGCCGCTACTGCACTCGGAGCAGCCATCGAATGCAGCCAGGCCAGGCAGATGGCAGGCAGGCTCGGGCGTTGGCAGGCAAGCGCAGGCCAATGCAGGCAATGGGCATTGCAGGCATCGGAGTGGATCGGCACCGCCGGCCCACAAAATCGTCCTCGCCGACGAAAGCCGCTCACGGCGCCCACCTGGCATCCCTGCTTCTCCAATTCCTGGCCTTCCCTGTCCCAGACTTGCCAGAGTTGGGGATGATGCAGCCCACCAGCGCGGAAGGACGCGGCTCAACATGGGCACGCACGCTCCTCGTTCGCAAGCGCCCTCTGGTGGCTCTCGAGACAATCCACGAAATGAGGCCATCGTGAAGGCGCCAAAACCTGGAGTCCGGAGAACGACTGGGGAAGATGCGACGGAGCCGTCCCTTCAACCTTGTCCTCCCTGTCCGTCCCCCGCTTCCCCGGCTTCGCTTCGCTTGGATTCGCTTCGCTCGTGCGTTTGCCCTTTGTTGTTAGACGGCCGCTCCCCGCTAGTTAGCGCATAGTCGATTGACTTGTTCCCCGCCATCCTCCTCGCGGGTGTTGCTGACACCCCGACTTCGGCAAAAGGAACGGCTGAGAGACAAAAGCTGAGATGAGATGAGGTGAGGTGAGGTGAGGTCGACTGAAGTCGCCGGTGTGAGGTGAGGTGACGTGGCGCCAAAGGTGGGAACGGTCCCTGGGCGCCTGGGCTTCCAGAAGCCTGCAGCCGCGCTCTAGGGCGCCGCCTCCTGCTGGCGTGCGGGCAGCCTACTGCAACCTCCAGGCCTCCCGTCCCTTCCAGCGTCCAATTGCTTGGCCTGATCCGACATCACCAGACACTTCACGCGCCTTGCAACTATCGGTCTGCCGGCCCAAGAGAGCCGCATGTTACAGCAGTCCGTATGCGCCACCAGCATTTCTCTCCCGCGCGACTCGTCGCCGACATGGTCATGGTTTGTCTCGACGCCAGGGGTCCATGCCCGATAATGGCCCGTCATGCCTTTCCTGATTCCTCTCTGTTGCTCTTGGCCGCTCCACACGAGACGAGGGCTGGCTGACGGCCCCATATCGCGCCCTCGCGCTCGCTTTACCCACCCCAACTCCGATAACCACGAGAGGCCATGGAGGACCTTGCGTGGTCGAGAACGTCTCCTCAATCACGCTCGGCTGTCAAAGGCTCAACGTGGTGACGGCGCATCGTTTCAGCCCCGAAAATCCGTCTCCCGCACTAGCACCCATGGGCCAGACAGAGACCCGGCATGCACCGCACTGCCGCTCCGGGATCCGGGCTCTTCACGGATCATCCAGCGTGGCGGTGTGGCGCTACTGCACGACGTTGAAAATGCTGCACTCTTTCGGCAAGGCCACGTTCGCGTTGCAACCTCCCGGCGCACTCATTACCCTGGTAGTATTTACTTGGCCACCTTGGCGGGCGGAGCGTTCGGCATCCACTTGCAACTGTTGATGCATATCAGGCATGAGAGCCGCGAGACCCTCCGTGAACCCCATTCGCGCTGGCTCCGCAACCGGAGGGTTCCATGCAAAGAACGGGTCTCGTTTGTCTACGGGCGCTACTACGAGTACTTCGTATGAACCCGGTGCCCCGCTGGACATGATTTGCCCACTTCTGCTGCTTATCTGGAATCATGCATCATCTTGAAGCCCCTTGGCGTCTGCTCCTTGAGTCATCCCACGGACACTGGCTTCGGCGCGCCGCTGCGCTCAGGTGAAGAAGCAGCCATGGCAATGGTGTGTCCACAGCTTGTGTGAGCTCTTGGCGTGAGTATGGCAAGATTGCTTGGTGGACTCGGTCGTCACACCTCCCGACTGTCGAGTGCTGTATCGCGGGGGGGTGCCTCCGTTTCCAAGACCCTCTCATTCTCTGTGCTGTCAGCATTTGTTCCCTTCTCAGATCGTTGTTCCGTTTAGCCTGCAACAACCCGTTCTGTGTTAGCTGTGTGACTTCAGATTTTGTCTGGCATTGTTTGCTTGTTTTCGGAAGCGGGTCCACATGCCAGGTCTCGGGGCGCCCAGTGCAATATGATAGATAGGAGCAACCACGGCCAATTGAGACCAGGCAACCCATCTTGTCGACCACTCCACGTGGCTGGCCGACTGGTGTTGTAAGCAGCAGATGCAGAAGAGACGGCTCATCAACGCCCCATGACCCCAAACAGCATGACCCGACTACCACGCGCGATTGAGATGGTCAATTAGATAGATTTAACATTGAGTCGGGTGGCACGTAGTGCGGACCCTGGCTGGGACAACATACATCGCCGCCGCAAATACGACTATGGTCGAGGCTGTCCTGGCTGGACCGAATCATTCTCCCGGGCATTGGCCGCCGTCAGTTGCCGCACAATCGCGAAGCTGGCGTCCTTGAACGAATGAATGCGTTCAAACGAGCTCATGGTTCGTGGCAAAGCATAAATGTACGTCCCTTCCCAACGTGATGGTCACTCTTGTCTGTGGTGATGTAGGGTGGAGGTGGAGGTGGTGCACACCAGACCAGACATGCGCCCCATCTTGTGTAACCATATGTAGGCACCTTTATATGGAGTGCATCCCCGAGAGGACGCTGTCACAGGACGCAGTGCACAGGGTCATTGATGCAGCCGTTCAGGCGGGAGGCTGTGAGGAGCCGAAGTCAAAAGTGCGAGGGCAGAGAAACATCCACGAATAGGTCCCGTCCGCACCATGACGTGACCGACTTGGCATGTAAAGAACACAAGCTTGTGTTGATGGGCCCTGGCGATAGCGGTCACACGTACCAGCCAAGCTAAATGATATGCACGATGAAGTCTAACGTAACGTTGCCAAATCCATCTCAGCCGTGTGATCGTGGGCCCCCTTTTCAACATGGCTCTTCGATCGTTTCAGCCGACGGCGTTCCGGGCCTCATTAACGGACAAGGTGCTCAAACCAGCTAGTAAAGTAACGCCAATACTTTTGATCGAGCGAGTCCGACAAATGATGACACCATACTGATAACGGGATTTCATGTGGTGCTTTCGCATAAGTGTAGGGTAGACAAGTTTTGTGACCCTGGCCCTGGCCACTGCCGCATCACGCGATCGAAGTTCTAAAGAACAGCACTCTAACCTCTTATCAGTCGGCTGACGCAATATTTGAGTCGAAATTGAGAGCAAACAAGGGCTCGTATAATCGCATTACTGTTACATGTGGGCCCCCGAGGCCGTGGGACGGGCGCAAAAGAAAGTCAGTGCTGGGCGTTGGTTGGCCCCCTTGCGCAGTCAAGCGGTGTAAGTTGGAATGGCATAAAACTTGGTCGGTGTCATTTATCCCCACCCCAGCATTTACAACACCTCGCACACCGTCCGACTAAAATGCCGAGTCATGTTGTTTTTTTCTAATCATGAGATACGATGAAGCCGTGCTGCAGTCCAGTCTGGCGGCGGGCAGAGTGGTTAGCGAGGTCATGGCGATGATGAACACACCAAGCCATCCTGTTTGTAGGACCAATGCCCTCATCAAAGTACGTACTCAAAGTCCAAAGACATCGACGCAAACAAATGATGTCCCGCGCAGCGTCTCCCGAAATGCCCCTTTGGGTTTGGTTCGCCTCTGGGTTTCGTCTGGCAGACACCTCGTTCGTTGCTTACGCTGGACTTCGCTGGCCCGATGGCCATGAATAAATGTACACAGCGATGCAGCCCAGTACATATCCACTGAAGATCGCAGATTGATTGGAACAACCGTCAATTATCCTTGGCACTGGCTTCGCAATCGGTGTGGCAGTATGCCGGCATTCTGCTGGACGGTACGTCAGCGTCATATGAGGGCTCGCAGCATCGACCACTCACGTACTTGGTGAGTCGCATTATCTGCTTGCTAATTCGTACTCACAACAGGTGGGAATGTGTTATAAGTGCCATTACCCGCGGAGGGGGGGATAAGTTTCGCTTTTTATTCGAGCACGCTTCAGAGGCGCGGACGTGGACGCATAACTACGCTAAACTAGGTCGCCGCGGCAGAACATGGTGACATTGGGAAGCCCCGTTGTCTGAACACCCATCATTTCCCTCCCTTAACCCTGCTTGTGACGTGTGTCGCGTCGCCGGCCCTCGATGGCCTCAATGTCACCAGTCGTCGCCCTGCTGATGTGTCGCATCAACCCCTCCTCCCCGTCCTCGTGCACGGCATGGCCCTTGCTGATGACAAGCAAGCTGTCTCGCATCAACAACTCATAGTAGCCGGTCGCGAGAAGCGTGGCGGGGATGTTAACAAGCACGGCGATGGGGGTATAGCCCATGTACGTAAAGGCCTCCTTGCCGAAGAAGATGGCTGCAACGATGCGAGTTCCCAAGTCACGAGCCATGTTCGTGCTGATGGTGATGTCAGCGAATCCCCACACCATAGCTGCATACGCCATGCCGATGACGATGGGTGCGCTAGCCGGGGAAATGAAAGGGTTGCCCGGGTCGAGACAGGCCCAAATGATAATGCCAATGAAGGAGTCGACGAAAAACTCGGTAAGAAAGACGTATCCTAAGTTTGTCTGATCCGGGTTGGGAAACGAGCAGAGAATGCTGGCGGGGCCACCGTTGAAGACCAGAGGCTTGCCGGCGGCGAGGAGCTCAGCCTTCATCTCCGATATCTGCGGCCAGTACATGCCCATGACCAGCATGCCCGCCATGAACGCTCCGAATATCTGACTGAAGATATAGTATGGCACCTTTTTCGTCGGGAACCCTTGCCAGACCCACAGGGCAACGGTGACGGCCGGGTTGAAGTGACCTCCGGATGTTGAGGCGCATGTTATGATGGCAAAGGCGATGCCAAGCGCAAAGGACCAGCCGATCTGGAAGATGCTGCCGAACGCGGTGACACCGAGGGGATTGGTCCCATTGAGTGTAAAGGAGGCGATGGAGGAAATGCCGGGGAAGACGTAGAAGAAGACGCCCGTGGCCTCGGCCATGCATTCGCGCAACCAGCGGGGACGGCGATCCTCGAAGTTGAGCTTTCTCTGGGATACGGGCTTGGGGGCGACGACATTGCGAGTGATGTGCCGCTGAATAGCTTCGGTCACACCGAGCTCCACTGTACGAAGTAGAACGAGTCAGACAAGGCCATGTCTCCGTCAAGCTTATACAATGGGGACTGGGACTCACGGTCATGGGTATGAAGCCGTTCCAAACGGTCCGAAGAAGACATGATGAGAATGGAAACCCGCAGTCGGCAGGCAGGCTAGTACGGGCCCGGAGCAGCACTGGGTCTGCAAGACTCTGACAGGGAGACTAGGCTGAGCGAGAGAGGAAGAGAGAGACGCAGTGGGGGGGAGTAACGGGAGCCGAGGCGGGTTGATTATTTTTGACGGCGGGCACACCGTCTATTAATCAACATGCCGTGGACCTGCATTTTGGATTTGTTCCTGTCGATATGCATCCTGGCTACGCGTGCATCGCGGCCAGCCGCTGGGAGTGCGACCGTCTCTGGCAGCGCGCAGTGCGCAGTGCGGACAGCAGGGTTGCCGACGCAATCTGCCGGAGTCCGCATCTCCTATGTCCGTGCCTCGGCAGACCCATAATTGATGGCGATGCCCTCGAAACGGCGGCAGGATAGTGGTCGAGCCGGCGTCAATGGTGCGTCGACGGAGAGCCTGGGGCGGTGGGATAAAGTGCTGAGGCCTTGCTGATGTCGACCCCAGACGGATCCATGGGTCCACCTTCCCCGCGATATCCACCGATTTCTGGGGTTTTAGCTTTGTCGCGGGGCTGGCCAGTGGCTGCTCACTTGCTTGCATGCCCTCGTTGCGTCGTCGAGACTCGGGCGAGGACGTCGGCGAAAGGGGGCTTGATGCGTCGGAGAAGAGGCGAACGGCTGCGCCGCACGATGGAGCCAAGACGGCAGCTAGTAGCCGTCTTTGCCGTGCAGACAGCCACCCTGCGCAAAACCGGCAATATTCCCGGTTGAACCTAGGGCTGCGTGGCCGCCCAGTCCGCCCAGGCCGCCACGCCCGCCACGCCCGTTGCCAAGGGGGCTTAAGGGGGCTTCGACAGGCTCGGTGGGTGCGTGCGGCTCGCGGCATTCCGGCATTGATGCGGCTCGATGCCCAGCGGTGCGGGCTGTGGTTGGCCGACGGCCCGCGCGGCGCGGCGTCGTATCGACGACGACTCGACGAGGTGTTGATGGGACTGTTGAACCTGCAGGTCGCTGTGAGGATACATCGCTCAACCAAATGACGGGGAGATGGATCCTGCGAGCATGCGGGCGGATGCACCGCGATCCAGTTCGTCCCCGAGTCCCCGCTCGTCTCCATCATGGTGTTATGCATATCCGCAACGTAAATCGCGAGCCGTGCTCTCCGCGACGACACGAGCGGCCGAGTGGCAGCAGAGGGGCCGCCCGTCGCGCAAGCGGAGTTGCCCGCAAGTTGTATAGCGTCGTTTGGTGGTGGATCTCGACGGAAGAGACGGGGTTGCGTCGAGCGACGGCGCAGCTTTCCGAGGGAAAGTCTGGGGAGGTGCCCCGCGTGGGGTGGTGGCGGCGTGAAGAGATTGAGGTCGGCGATGGTGGCGATGGTGTGTGTGCCCTTTCGAGTCCTGCTGGCCCTGAGGTGATGGCTGCTGCTCCATGCTCGTCCAGGGCTGTCTCGTCGATGCTGAGCGTGGGTGGCCGAATGCCCTGCCCTACCTACTTCGTAGGAGGCAAGGTACCTACCTAGACTGGCCCGTCTCGCGGGGCGCCTCGGTCCGCCCACCGAACTACCTGGGCAAGAACCCAGGCTGTGACTGCCTACGCCGACGGGGCTCTCAACAGATCGCCAGAACTCCTCTTCCAATACCATGGAGGTTCGCACATTCATTGAACAAGAAGTGCCCCCAGGGCCCCAAGCCGCGCACAGCCGCCGCAAGTGCTACCGGAAATTCGCGCCCGCCGTGAGGGTCGCTCGTCTAACACCCTGCTCGAGGGCAATACGAGGTAATAATTCCAGGAGTTAGACCAGCTCCGACGCAGCGCGCCTCCGAGTAACAGACCATTCGGCGGGTCGTGCCTAAGTCGGAGACAGCAAGAAGCCTCTTGCAGTTCTCATGACGTGCGCACAAACCCCGAGCTGAGGAAGGGCACTCGAACGTGACCCGACCACACCGTTGGTTGTCAGATGGTTATGGCCCAAAAGCCTCCATGTTGTGCACAATCGCAGGGGCAATACGGTAACACATTACAAATATGACATGGTCGAAGCTTTCCTGTCGCATCCCATCACGGGAAAGGTAGGCGCACGCAGTCAAACATGACATACGAAAATGCGTCTCGCTCTGCGGGGGGCTCATCTTGAGATGTTTCATGGCCAGCCTGGAAACACAAGAGTATAGACAGCACCCAATGATGACATGAGGACTTCAAGCTGATAGTCTCGGCTCTGAACCTTCACGTTTAAACTTGGCCCCCTTCGCTCATCCAAACTTCTCTGTTCCTCACTCAGCGAGCCAGGAGTCAAGGACGCACTACCGGCCAGCCGCGATGGGTCCCCGTGCAGCACGTCGCTTTCTCTCCCGCCGAGATGGGTCCTCTGAGGATGGTGCCGACATCACCCTGGAACAGGCTCAACAGGACGCTCTGGTCCAGAGAGTAATGCGCCGGCCCGATGACGACAAGACTCTCGACTTCTGTGTCATCCCCCATATAAGCGATCGGGACATGGAGAATCTGGAGCGGATGATGCGCCGGCACTTTGAGTGCGATGAGCTTACCATAGTTCGCGCGCAGGACAGCTGCCATCCTATTCTCATGTACTTCTGGGCCCAAAGGAGACGGCTTTCCCCCTTCAAGCACGACATAGTTAGCGTCCCATTCCATTTGGCCAGCTACGTGCAGCGAATGATCGAATGGCTAGAACATGTTGCGCACAGAGAGGTTGTATACAATAGATGGGTCCCCTGCATTGACGGTACGTGGAACTGTTCCATCTGCGCCCGACCTGCGGACTGACATTCGCATTCCCAGAAGAAGAAGACGATTACAGGATGATAGAGGAATACACCTAGTAGAAGCCCACCGCAGGCATCTGCTCTCGCCAGTCTGCCATCTTGGTTCGAAGCTGTCTGCCTGCCGCGGCCGCTGTCTATGCGTGCTCTCCTCGAACGTTACAATCCTGGTCCCGTCTCTTCGCAAAATCTTCTGTCAAGTCTCCCCTGAGCATGTGCTTCATCTGCACTCATCACTGTTAGTTAGTCTTTTCAGGTAGCTCCCTTCGTAAACGCCATCCAAGAAAAGTTCCGGTCATCCATCTGAGAGCAGTGCCTGATGACTGGCCGCTGGGGTGGTGACCCCGGCACACACGGACGTTGATGGAAGACGAGTATTGACAGAATGCACGGCCGCGGGTGGCGTAGCAGACACCGCAAACCCCCCCAGGCGACTGATCCTGTGTCATGTCCGAGGGGTCGCGGCGCAAACTCGTGGTCGGAGTTCTTCGAGCCTGCGCCCCGAGAGCACGAGGATGTTGGTGCAACTCGGTGATGATGCCGATCCTACTGACACTACCAATGCACCTGGGCACATGGCTGCCCGACAGCTGCGCTGTTGTGCCCGCGGTGGCTTTTACGCAGTACAGGCAGAGTACCTACAACGGGTAGGCTACCCGGCCGCGCGGTGAGGGCCGGGCTAGGTAATTGCCTAAAGAGGCAGGACTACAGTTGCGACTGCCGAATCTCCCACGCATCCATCCATCCCATCACAACTTTGTTGAAGCCAGCTCAGCCCGCTCAGCCCGCTCAGCATCCCATCCTCTTCCGCCACCCGGCCACAAACGGCGTCTTGTTGGTCGACTCTGGACAGCCACCTCCGTTTGATCCGCGTCAAGCCACGCAGGGGGAATACCCCGGACGCGCATCGCCGGCCAGCCCTCCGTCTCACGCCATGTCCGCATCCACACCCAAACCCTTGACAGCCGAGGCTCTGCTTGGGGCGCCGCGCCGCAGCGCCGCAGTCCCCAACGACGACGGCACCCTCGCCCTCTACACCCAGTCGACGCATTCCTTCGCAGATGGCGGCAGCACTCGCGCGGAGGTGCGGGTCATGGACCTCGGGATCCGCTCGTCTGCCTTGTTCTCAGACGATGACAAGGTCCACGACGCCGTCTGGATCCCCGGAGCCCGCGACCAGATCCTGTACCTCGTGTCGGCGGACAGGGGGTCGACGCATGTCTTTGCGGGGAGCGCCCGGAATGACTCGATGGAGCACCACCTCGTGGCGGAGATAGAGGCTCCAGTGCGGAACCTCAAGCTAGCAGGGCTCTCCGGCGACAAGGTTGCTTTCGTCGTGACGGGGTTGGCGGACGACGCGGGCTCGCTGTTCAACGAGGAATCTGAGGACAAGCGATCGTCTGGGAGGATATTCGATACGTCACACGTCCACGTTGTTCGTCATGTACCCTCCGTGAGCTTGCCCGTGGTCACTGACACCGAATAGTGGAACGCTTTCTATAAGCCCCATCGATATGCTCTTTGGTACAGCGTGCTAGTTCCCTCAGACGGGAAATGGAAACTTGCCGGCACACTGCACAACGCCATACCGAATGTCCCGCTCGAGGCGCCGTTTGGCATGTACAATACCTATGATCCCCTCGACAATTTTGACATCTGCGAGCGAGGCATTGCCTTCACCGCCCGAGATTTCACCAGGACCTGGGCGGACGCCGAGTCTGTGTCCTTTCCCTACTTCCTCCCCTTGGACTCATTCTCTGCTCCGCCGAGTCAACACCCACGGCGGATAAATGTGCCGCCCAAGTACGGGCCAGGCGCATCCACAAACGTGCGCATCGCCCCTGGTGGGTTGGCTTTCGGCTTCCTGCATGAGGATAATGCCGACCCCGCCAACGCGAGACTCTTCATATCCTCTCTTGAGGGGAAGAGTTCTTTTGGAGAAGGCGCCCTGATCACCGAAGTTGAGGAAGTTGGACGTGATCCCATTTCCAACTTTGAGTTTGCAGGATGTGCATCTTCGCTCGTTGTTCAACGCCAGCATCACGGGCGCGATGTTTTGGTTCGCGTTGAACTTGGTACCGGGACTGAACATCGCCCGCTATTCACCGGAGGGTCTGTGAAAGCTTTTCATCCTCTGCACGCGGGAAATCCCGATACTCTGCTTGTATCTTCAAGTTCCTTCGTTGAGAGCAGCCTGTGGCAGCTCGTTAGTGCCGACGCCTCGTCCAATCCAATCGTGGTGTCATCCCTCGCCGGCTGTGGAGCGGAATGGGGCCTTTCCCCAGACATGGCAACGGAATTCTGGTACGAGGCCGCCGATGGCATGCAGGTCCAGTCGTGGATGGTGACGCCCCCTGATTTTGACAAGAGTAAGGCTTACCCGTGGATATTACTCCCACATGGAGGTCCTGTGTCCGCTTGGGTTGACTCCTGGAGCACGCGAGTAAGACTTAACACAACTCATCGTGACAATTTTACTTGACTGATGTATGTCACAGTGGAACCCATCCTTCTACGCGGCGCAAGGATACGTTGTCATTTGCCCGAACATTGCCGGCAGTACAGGCTTTGGTATCGACTTTACGCGGAGTACGCACTTTCTTCCAAGAACCTGAGTACCACGACTAATCTATTCTCAAGGGGTCAACGATGAATGGGCCGGGGTTGCATTTGACGACCTTTTACGCCTTATCGATCACATAGAACGCAGCATGCCTTGGCTTGATACGACCAAGGCCGTTATTGCAGGGGCTAGTTACAGCGCATATTTGATTAGCTGGATGATGGGTCACGAAGTAATAACCAAGGTACGTCCTCCGCGCACATGAAATTGTGACTTGATTTCCAACACTGTGACTTAGTTCAAGGGCATCGTGTGGCACTCCGGCCGTTTCGACATGCCCGTCTCGCTTCTTCAAGCCGACCTGCCCAAGCAGGACGCAAACTTCGCCGGCACCCCATACTTCTGGGAGAACGAGGCAGGCGTGGAGAAATTTAACCCTGCCTCCGCCGACCGCGTGCGAAACTGGGCCCGCGCGCCACCCACGCTGGTAGTTCATGGTCAGAAGGACTACCGCTGCCCCTGGCTCGACGGACTCGCCACGTTCAAGGTGCTGCAGCGACTGGGTGTGCGCAGTCGCTTCCTGACATTTCCCGACGAGGGGCATTGGATATTAGGGAAGGAGAACGCCCGCTTATGGCTGCAGACCATTCTGGAATGGATGGACCGATGCGTGAATGGTGAGATCAGATGTGAGGATGCTATTCCGAGCATACCCCCCTCAGGATCCAAAGCAGCTGTGTGATGGACATGGATACTCAACAGAGATCCAGTTCTGTTATAGCAGAAAGGTCACAACTGCCATCGGATTCGCCCAAAACATGGTGATAAATCCGGTTGCAAGTAGTATCACGCGCTTCACCGAACCCGCCATGTCATGCGTGGCTTCGCTCGTCGCTGGCGTTGTAGGCGTGTCGTTCGTCGATGTGGTAGAGGGCGTCTCGCCTAATCCCTCGACGAGCACCACAGCCATGCCGCTCTATGCCCCTTGTCAGCGATGTCATCGTTCAGACGGCTGCGATCACAGAATGGCAGACTCACCACGACATGCCATTGGAGGTGGCAGTGAAAGATCCATGCGCCCGGGTTATCTGTCACATACCTGAGCGCGCATGACGTTAGTTGGAAACCGTCTCCGGCATCCGAAGATGAGGGAGTCTGAGGGAGTCGAGCTGCAACTTACCGGAGGGCAAGCCACCCTTGCGGCGGGAGTGCGGCCGTGTCACGGTACGGCGGGTCGACCAGGTTGATGGCATCGGCTGGGGCCTCCGTCACGGACCCGTACGGAAACGGGCCGGAGCCGGAGCCGAGGACCCAAAACTTGTGACCGTGGAGGTGCAGGGGGTGGCCCATCTGTGCTCTGGTCAGCGATGCATGACAAGGACATTTGCACTTGGGGGCAGCCCACTTGATCCATGGACCGGTTCGAAACATGGAGGATGATGTCTACCGTGGTGTTCAGCGGTAAGTGGTACGTCGTGTTCGCTGTCCAGCCAGACGAGCGCTCGCGGTTGATGATTGCCGTGTCGGGCTCTTGAAACGGCTCGCTGTTGAGTGCCCAGGTTGTAATATCAGTTTGGTTGACTTCAAAGGACAGGGTAGTGCCAGCTGGTCCTGACGGCGGCGCGACATTGCTCTCGAACGGGCCAAGGCCGGCCGCATCCAGAACCGTGGCCCCGTGGACGGCTGACCCGTTGAGCTGCATCCAATTCATGGCATTGTCGACTGCGCCATCGCCGGTGGAGTTCTTCTTCTATCGCATGGCATTAGCGACTGATCCAACAAGAACCATCATTCGTCATGCCGAGTTGACTCACGTCGTAGACGACGACGGAACGGCCCTGCAGGACCTGCTGCATGTCTCCGCTCGGGTACGTCGCGTATCTCAGATTGTAGCTGCCCGGCTCCTGGTCCAGTTTGACCATGACCGAGTACCGCTGTCCGAGCTCCATGTGGAGGACCTAGCGCATCGCGACCCATTCATCGTCAGCCCCGGCTCACCGACCACCGCGCGTGCGCACTGCGTAATAAGTAAGGTAGGGAGCACACAGTGAGCAAAAGCGTACCTGGACCTGTTGCGGCTGCACGTAGAGCCCGTCGGCCGCGTAGACCATCATCGAGTGCCCGTCCAGAGACACCCTGAGGGCGCTGACGGCCCCGGAGTTGACTAGGTTGAGAGCGAGCCAGCCGCGGGTGGTGTTTGCGGGGATCGTGAGAAGTGACGAGGATGTGTTGGTGCACGTTTCGGCCGGGAGGGAGGTGATGTCGAAGCCGGGCTTGAACATCATGGGCAACGTGCAGCCTCGGGGGCTGAGCATGTTCATGGGCGGCGTGCTGGGCGATGTGGGCATCGTAGACTGGGTCGGCATAGTCGCGGACGTGTCCTTATTCATATCCATGTCGTGCATTTCCCGCTTGCTCAACAACGACGCCCCCGCACCCCGGGGAAGCATCGTCGTCGTCGTCACGCGCTGCAGGACTTCCAACTCGGGATGCACGCCGTCTTGGTTATCCTGCGTCGCCGTCGAGCCACCGGCGGGCCCGAGGTTCGCCTCGAGCACGCTCCGCGGGAGACACTCGACCCTGCCGCGGCCATTGGCGAGGATGCTGTCGACGCACGACGGGAAGGCGCCCGTGCGCAGGTACCGCTCGAAGACTACGTCGGACGTCTCGTGCGTCCAGTCGTTGAGCATGACGTTGACGGGGTCGGCCTCGGCCTCCAAGAGCGCCGCCCGCTCGGCGGCGTCAAAGTCGTCGTCGTTGTCGTCGGTGGCGGCGGCCTGCCCGAACGGGCGCGTGCGCGACGCCGCGGGACGGACGAGGAGCGGCCCTCGGATGGCGTCGTTGTAGTAGGCGCGGAAGTGGGAGTGGTACCAGTAGAAGCCGTACTCGGACGTTGTCGAGAACCGGTAGGTGAAGTTGCCGCCGGGCGGTATTGGGTCCTGCGGGCTGGTCAGATGTGTCCCTGTAACTTGTCCGAACGAGAGGATGGCATATACTTGAGTCACTCCCGGAACGCCGTCCATCTGCGGTGTTCCACGCTGGAGCAATCCTGTGCAAAGCCGCGAGAGTCAGCCGCCGGGCTTCCAGTAGGTTTGTTCCAAAGTGTCTCATACCATGCCAGTGGAGAGCCGTCTCTACTTTCAGGTCGTTCTTCACAAAGACTTCAACCGTGTCGCCCTCATCGACGTCGATTGCAGGGCCCGGTTGCTGCCCGTTTATGAGAAACACCTCGCGCTCATATCCATCTGCGACTCATCAGAGAAGGGTACTGAGACGTCTGACACGCGCACACCGTAGGATGGTAGGGTCAGAGTCAGAGCCAGGCCGTATTTACCTGGCGATCGGACTTCACTGTGGATGGTAAAGTTGAACTGGCGCAGCGCCGCCCTCGCGACGACGGCATGCACCAGCGCAGCGAGGAGCCACCTCTTGGGTGATCGAAGTGACTCTGTCATGTCGTTCGGGTGCGCTCAAGACCAGTGAGCTGCTGGAGGGATGACCAATGAGCCCATCGCCTATTCAAATGAAGACGAGGACAGCGAAAAAAAAAGCGACGAAGGCAAAACAAGTAGCAGCGGCAGCGACGAGCTTTTGGAGCTATAAGCTCATGATACAAACAGGCCCGACCCACGGTAATTTTGCGGTGACGTCTGTGCCATCCGAGTCTAAATGGCCTTTATCAGGACATGTCGGCGCGCCGCCGCGTCCCATCCATCCATCCATCCATCACGTACCCGTTCCCGTCACCGCTCAGTTCTCCAGGCGAGTCATGAAACCGAGGGCGCAAACGCGGGCCGGGGTTGCGGGTCATCGGCAGCGTTGAAACCAGAGGAGAGGGCCTGACCGAAGTGCCATGGCTCCGGGTTAGCTATGTTGACGACTCTGGTGGGCGAGCGGCCGGCCGGCGACAGCGGTGGCGATGGGGAGAGCTCGTCCCTGACCTGACGTGAAACCTGCGACGTTGGGGTAAACGCTCAGACGGCAACCAAGCCCCCCCTGCCCCCACGTCTCGTCGCCTACTGGTGAGGCCTGTTTCGCGTTACATCGCGTTTGACGAACTTGACTTTCTCTCTGAACCCGCCCCGATCTTCAACGATTGTGCGTGCGTGCGTGCGCCTCGTTGGATTGGTAATTCCTGCATGTGCGCCGGTCGATGGCGAGCCGGTGGTGGGTTTGGTTGTCGTTGTGCATTGGAGAGTCGGATGAGCCATTTGTGCGGCTCGCAGCGCTCCTTGCACGCACCAGCACCGCTTCGCAAGACTGGACGAGCGCATTAGGCATAACGTCGTCAATAGACTAGGGTGTTTCCTCTCTCGCCAAGCTTTATCCGCCCCCAGCGCGGTATTTGTGCTTAAACGATGGGGCCTGCGAATGCCTTCATTTTCGCACGTTGTTCAGATCGTGACGCGTCGCTCGCTTAGCAGACGATTGCAGCAAGATCACATCCGCGTCATTATTGCGCGGTCGAGACCTGCGAGAGCTGGACAGATCCCCGTCACCTATGGAGTCTATGATGGGCGCAGACCCCCTCCGAGTATCGGCACGCGCGCATGACGGCGGCCCGCGGCCCGGCATGGTCCGCCCAGCTAGACAGCATGAGGCGCCGTTCCGGGGCGGAAACACAGGAGGACGTAAAGAGCGTCTACCATTGCATATCGCCGCGTCATTGCCCGTGGGCGGTCCTCCCGGCCTCCTCGTCTCCGGGAAGCAGCTCTATCTTGGAATCGCTCATGCCTAAGCTCGCGAGCCAGGCTGACTCAGGAACGCCAAAGACGCTGATGTCTTGTCCGCCGTACTGGTTGGGCATCCATTCGGCGGCGGCCGGGTCCATGCCGTGGCTGGCCATGTCGTGGTTGGACAATGCTACCATACTCTCTGGTACCTCGTCGAGGGCGGGCATGTGCGTGGCCCCGGGCGCCGGGGGAACGTCGTTGACCGCTGCAAAGTCGAAGGAGCCCGGTTGCATGTCAAGATTGGCAAAGTCGAACGGTTCTCCGTCAGCGAAGTCGGCCCCGATGTTGTGCGGAATGGCGTCCAGCCAGGATGTGCCAAAATCCATCATGTCGTCGACGGGTGGCGGAGGCAGTTGTGCGTCAAGGGCAGACACTCCATCAAGCCTGGAAGGCGCGTCGGAAGTAGGGGCTGTGGTAGATGGAGTCCCGCAGCATCCTTGCGTCTCGGGTGAACTGTTGGCGGCCCGTACTGATGAGGCGTTTGTGCCTTGCTCCGAGCCAGAAGGCGACAGGACATCGGCGCCCGTGTGGTCTCGCTTGAAGGCGCACCTGCAGACGCCGTCCTCGAAGCAGCGGCAGGGCTCTGTAGCAATCAGTCATCTCAACTCGCAGCCAGCAGGAATGTCGCGGGCCTTACCTCTGCCGCCGTTGACCGTCGCCTGGTCGAGCTTCCCCTCGCGCGCCCTCTTGGCACATTCACATTTGACGTGGGCGGACCGCGCCTGGCGCATGGAGCGGCAGTGATTGCACTGGGAGACGGGTCTTCCCTTCTTCTTGATGAGCTGCAGGGGCCGATCTGTAGGTATGCAACGGTCAGCTGCGCGCGCGTTGGGACTGAAGGACAGGTGTCACACCTTTGTGCTGGCAGTTGGCCGTGCGGTGGCCGCGGATGCAGGCCTCGCAGGCGTACGTCTCGCCGTTGATAATCATGGCGTGTCACGATCTCTTAAGATGGCCGAACAAGTGACGAGGTATTCTCAGTGAAGGTGCAGCCTGAAGAGAACGCCTGAGGTGAAGAAAGTTGGGCTGCGTCGAGGTGCGCAGTGCAGGGTGGCAAGCATGGACACAGTGTGACACTGAGCGTTGGAAAGGTTAATCGACGTCACGAGACTAGCGCCTTTCGGTTTCCGACTTCGATCTCTAGATGAGACGGGAAGCATTGGCGGGCAACGACTCGGGCCCGAGAATCACGAAAAATAAACTTGAACGGCCTGGTAGTTGACTTGCATTCACGAAATCAAATGAAACAAAACAGGGGCAACGTAGTTGGCGGTTGTTGTTGTGTGGTGCATCAAGGCGCAGCATCACCGGCCGCAACACCATCAACACCATCATCACATCGCCGGGAATCATCAACAAACATCAGCGCCACGTCTCGACGGCATCAACATCGAATCTGCAGGTGCACCAGGCAAGTAGGGGCAAAAAGGAAAAGAGGAACAATATTCGTCTTCCAAAACAGCAAAAAAAAGGTTTCAAAAATTGGTTGAACTGCAGTTCGTCGGCACGAAAGGGCCTTTTGGTTCGGGAATCGAACGGCCGACCCGTCCATTCCCCTCTTCCCATCCTCCAGAGGGAGCAGTTTGACCTGACCGCTGCGCCATGCAACGGATGCCCCTGCTCCCCCCGATTGAACAAGATGGCTATCGGACTTTATATAACACGTACGAGTGCACAGGGCTGCCGGGTGACGGGCAGCTGGCGGTTGCTGGGAGCGGCAGTGCCGGGCCAGCGTCATGGGGAGACCTTGCCGGGACAACGGCGGCATGCGGCTGCGACGGCGCTCGTTCAGCAACAGAGGGAGCCCGCACACGGGCGACGAGTGTCCTGTTCAGCAGGCAACAACAGGCTGTTCAAGACCATCACCAGATGCCTCCATATAGCCCTAACCTTTGGCTCTAGACACCAGACGGGTGCTAAATGCCAGGGACCAAAACCTGTAATCGTCAGCAGCACACACACATTCGGCGATGCAGCCAGGTGAGGAACTCTTGACAGAGACGACATGAATTGATGTTCGGTGGCGGTTTGATAGACACGGAACCGCGGCTGCATGTGCGAACGACATTGACAATCAAACAAAGCTTGCACGGCCATGTCTCAACATTGGCATCCAAGTCATGTTCACAGTCGGGCCTGTCATGGCGTAGCGTGGCCGTGCCGCAGCTCGAACTGGAGGATAGGGGGATGGTGAAAAACATGTCGAAGAGAAGAGAGCGCCTTGAGCGAGTGAGGAGCGACGGCCGCCTTCGTGCCCACTGCCCACTGCCCAGCGCTGGGTCCAGTCACTGCCCCGTGGGCCGTCCGTGACTGCTGGGCAGGGCTGACAAGCCTGGAATGGGCAAAGTGGGGCCTCCTGGAGCCGTATTCCTCGCTCCCGCGTCGCGAGCGAGGGAGGCAGACAGGCTAATGACGATGAACGAGAGCCCCCCGGTTTGGGCGGCGGCTGTGCCTGACGCTAAGCCCGCTGGATCTGCAACGGCCGACCCGCCTAGCGATCAACGGCCTTTCAGCCTCAACAATGACTCGGTGGGCGCCAGACGTCACCAACGGCACAACATATAAGAATCGTGGCGCGCGCCTCGTGCAGTCCTTCAGATGACATAGGCAGTTTTCTCATCTCTGGCCGGTTGCATTTTCCTCTTCTTCTGTTTTTGTGTGTGTTTCTCTACGATACCCAGCACAAGACTCAAGACTCAAGAGTGAACCTGGCCCCCCGGAGCCGAACCATCACTTACACCGCTCTCGCTTACACGGCGGCGCTCGCCACGAGAGTCTCAGTTGGGAGCCACGCATTCAACGCTTCGCGCGCGCACGGTCATCATGGCGACCACGGCGCCAATAATCTTCGACATCCACCGCAAGATGCTCTCCTACCACTATACCGTCACGGCGCACCACGACAGCGCCAACCCAGACGACCCCATCTACTACTGCGACGTCAACCGCTTCACCAAGTCGGCCAGCCCCGACCTCGTCCTGCACGCCGGGCCCTCCACCGCCGCCCCTCCCATCGCCATCTCCCACATCCTCCAGTTCTCGCAGAGCTTCAAGATCGGCCTCGGCGACGCCGTCGCCCGCCACAAGGCCGACCCAGACGCCGTCCAGTGGGAGGACCTCCGCCGGACCGACCGCACCGGCGCCGAGCACCGCTGGGGCCTGCACCTCCCCGCCACTCCGACGCGGACAGCGTCGCCGACCACCGGGCCGGGGAGCGAGGACGCCCGGGACTCCGCTGCCGCCGCCAGCAGCAGTGGCCGCAGGCTCGCACTCCTGTGGAAGAGGACTCGCAGCGTGCGGGCCGACGGCGTCGAGGACGGCATCCGCTATCGCGGCTTTCGCGGCTGGAAGCTGCTCGACGAGGCGCGACCCGACGAGGTGCTCGCCGTCTTCACGATGGACCGGGTCTTTGGCCGCCGCGGCGTCCTGCAAATCAACGTCGACTATGGTG
This sequence comes from Purpureocillium lavendulum, assembly GCA_029168975.1. Taxonomy (NCBI): domain Eukaryota; kingdom Fungi; phylum Ascomycota; class Sordariomycetes; order Hypocreales; family Ophiocordycipitaceae; genus Purpureocillium; species Purpureocillium lavendulum. The sequence goes on from JAQHRD010000001.1 coordinate 6,108,828, forward strand.
GCGCATTTGTCGTTGCCGTCCTCATGACGCTACTGACCTTGTACGAGCGGTCCGAGGAGCGGTGACGCGCTGTGGACCGCCACACGCCGGCGTGGACATGACCTTTTGAACAACGTAAATGTAAATCTTTTTTTGAGCATGCGAGTTAAGCGATTCATAGCAGGCGGCGCGTATACCCTTGGCGCTCGACGCAAACAAAAACGCCGAGCGAGAACCCGCAATGGAACATCACGGCCCCCAAACGGCTTACACATCCATTGACGTGGAGGATCCCTCCCAACCAAATTTGTGAACAACGGAGACGTGTCGCAACGGCAATTGTTTTCGCGTTCTTGATCCGAAAAAGGACGTGTGTGTATGTGTGTGTGTGTGTGTATATGTCTGCCAGAAATGTCACTTATCGGGGAGAGCGCCGCGCCGCTGGCATGCCCGTATGTCTCTGAGACATTGCGATTCACGTACCACAACATCACGAACCTGCTTTCAATCACGACGTGTCCCGTGGCCAGGAGCGCCTCGAAGAGTCTTTATTCACACACGCGCGCGCTCGTCACGGTGAATCGCCGCAAACATGGAACCAAATTCAAGTTTCCTCGCCGCCCGCGAGGTGTCAAGAACGCCGAACCGCACCATGTTGCAATCCTTCCCAAGCATCGCGGGAGACATCGACTTGCCCCGGCGCCGCCCCCGTACCGCAATCATCGACCGCTCCGCAGAGAAATTTGCCGTTGCCGCTGCCATCATGGGGACATGCACCTGCACTCACGCGCAGCAGGTCTGCCCGCGCTGCCGCCGCCGCGCCAAGGACGAGGTTGTTTTATGCCTCGAGGCGAGGCGTATCGGCGTCATCTGCTCGACCTACAGGAAGGTCGACATCCCCGGCGAGACGTGCCCCGAGTGCGCGGGCCGCGCCGTCAGGCGGCATACCAGCCAAAACAGCCCCTATCTGAGCGGCTGGTTGCCGCAGAGCGCTGCCGACGCCAACAACGCCCGGGGAACCGGCCACCGCAGGCAGTCTCTGGGACAGGCGCTAGGGCTTGCCGCTAAGGAGAGCCTGTCGAACATGAGGAACTACATGAAGAAGCCGGAGCGGGTACCGTCCCCCGGTGCGGGTACCTTGACAGCTGCCGCGTGGAGGGCCACACACAAGGACGTCGACGTTTTCGCAACCACTAGGTACGAGTCGGCCGTGGCGCCGCGAGACAAGGTTATTATCCGAGGACGCACAGTCTTGGATTGTGAGGCCCTGTCTAATGCTTCGCGGAGCACCATCTGGTTCCCGCCCATCGATCAGACGCACACCGGTCCAAGCCGTGAGGGGGAAAACACTGCGGAAACCGAGCGGCAGAGTCAACATGACCAGCAGTTCTCGCCTTTGGCGATTGTGAATCAGCGTCTTGCTCTGTTGAATACCGGAGGCTCGTCGAGCAGGCCGTCGTCGGCTGCGTCGCGTCTCGAGAGTACCTCGCAAGGTAGCTCCTTGTCGGACATTGATAGGGGGCGGCCAAGCGGACTGCAATCTAACCAGACGGTCGGGACATCGTTGGGACAGGTACCCTCTGACAGGCTATCGTGGCCCAAGGAAGAGGTCGCACCGCCGATTCCAGCACGCAACCCGCGCAGGATCACTGTCGCCAACCTCCGGCGCCAGGAGTCGGCCGAGACGACATGGTCACCCCGCAAACCAAGGCGGCTTTCGGCTCCTGGAAGAGCTGCGGGTGACTTGCCCCTGGTGGTAGATGTCCAAGGTCTTGCGATTCCGTCAATGGCTCCAGGACGAGTAAACAAGTCACCGCGACTGCCGGGGGAGGCCACGCAGGGCGGCTACATGGGGCCAACGCCAACCCACCCTGCTCCGTCATCATTAGAAATCATGAACGCGGACCGCGGTAATAACGCTCAGTCCCCATCACTGGGAAACTCTCCCTGGAGGCCACCACAGCGCCAAAGCAAAGAGCTGGAGACCACGGTGTCGCAGCGCCGGGAGTCAGCAAATCCAGGCCGGATTCAGCACCACCAACGTACGAAGTCAAGCTCTCGGCGGACGCGGCGACCAAGTCGCGTCCCAGAACGAACATCGTCGCGTCGCCGGCCCGCGACATGCTCTTCCAGCGTGTACAGTCAGTATTGAGTCATGCAATGCGCACGCCTTGTTCTCCACAAGCGGTGAAGCGCTGGGCTCTGGTCGAGGCTGGAATCATCACTGCCGCGAGCCAGACAAGTGGCGGCATTGCAGGTCCCTCGTTCCCTGTACCAGAAAGCAGAGACAAACGGGCCGAAGGGTCTGCGGGTAGGCGGGGGCGGCGTCGTGACGTCAATGAAGGAAATAGTGAAGGAAAGAAGACACAGAGGTGCGCGCGAGCTGTTGGAGGCAGAGCGACGAGATCAGGACGAAGAGACTCGAAGGACCCACAGCGGAATAAGCTGTCAACCAAGGTTGCCGTTTAAGCATGAAGAGGCTGGAGCTGGAGGCAAAGTCATGCCACTCGGTCGCAGAGGCATTCGTATTCAGCATTGAAATCGGGGCGAGCACACCCGGACACCCGAACACGCGCGGATGGAAATTTGGCCCGCGTGAGGATCCATGATCGTGGCTCGACGACCCAGCTGTCTGGGTCAACGCAAGCCGACGTCTGCGATTCTGTCGAGTGAGGGGCCGCTCCCGGCTCGGCGCAGATCTAGCGCCGCTGCGCTGCGCCGTCCACCTGGGGCGTTGGAGTGACGAGCTGATGATAATTAATGAGGTGCGCGGCGGCTGAGATATGGGGCAAGCAATCGCGGCTATGTACGTGTACGAGTAGCAAGAGTAACCCTCGCCAGAGTAGCTACGGCGCCAGGTTTCAACGAGCCATGGTCATTCCGTGCGGACGACATTTGCACGTGTTGAAATCCCATGTGGCCGCCCCCCCCCCCCCCCCCCCCCCCCGGTACGTTAATGACGGTTGACAAGACGCATAAAACAAAGTTTGACGTCTCGATGATGCCTCGCGCCCGTGGTTGGATGACGGACGTTGTCCGGGGTGGCCAATCACGCTCTGCAGGGCATGCTGCGCTCTTCCGCCGCAGTACCTCATTTAGGCATCTAGAGTTACCCAAGCAAGCCGAGGTAGGCAAGGTAGGTAGTTAGCGGCAGGGCGGATTTGAAGATCGGGAGTACCACAGACGGAAAGCTCGTGGTTCTGGGCATCGCAAATGCGGGGCAATCGTCTAACGAGCCGTGGCCGGGGATGTGCAACAAAGCCAAGGCGGCGCGTCAGTCGTGGGTGGCGCCGAGGTTTGAGTTGACTGCGTTGACTGACTGGCCGTCGGACTCCTGGGGCCCTGATTCCCGCCCTGACGTGCCACGGTCCGGGGCCAAGCTCGCTCCGACACGAGAAGCTCCTCCATGCCCGCTCGCCTGCGTGCCCCCTTGGCTGCCCGCCTGCGTGCCAGTCCGCCTGCCCGCTCGCCAGCGTGTCGCGCGACCTGTTCTCGAATAGTGGATGGGGGCTGAGGCGGCTAGCTGCTGACGGGCGAGGCCCATTGACGGCTGCACGGGATCGAACTCCTGCGGCCTGCCAGCCAGTTCTCTCAAGCGCCGATCACCGCCGTTTCCAATCCCCGGCTGTTCGTTGCCGTCCTGACAGGCGGTCCAGATCCAAGATCCGGATTCCGAACGCGGACAGCCGTCGCTCGCCGGCTGACGACCCCGCGCAGATGATGATGATGATATCACGCAAGTTCAGACGGCAGTGGACAAGCACCTGATTCTGTCACGCAGCGGCGAGGGCCTGAAGCGCGCCGCGGCAAGATAAGGTTCGGCCAGATGTTCATGCCAACCCGGTCCTCCGATACGCCTTCCATGGGCGTCGCCCCCGCATCGAGTAAAGCACAACTCGAACGAGGATCCTTGAGAGTTGGAGGAGTTGAGAGGTGCCGAAAGCCCTTGCGCCAAAAGGAAAACTTGGTGGGCCGTTGGTGTCCTGCGGTAACGGTCTAGATGCCGCGACAAGAGGGAGGACCCTGACACTGGACTCAGCGGACTGCCGTTGCCAGCCATTGCCATTGCGCCACCTCGGTGCTGGGTGGGAAGCCGAGGAGGAAACGGCCGCCGTGGGATACGGCCCACTCAGCGCCCGGGCGGTTCGCCAGCTACGAGGGAATACCCCGTGGGCGCGGCCGATCCTTGGAAGCTTGTTGGCCCGCGAGAGCAGGAGTAGCTTCAAGCATTGGCACCCCTGGGCGGCCCGTCTCGCGTCAACACAGCCGTCCCGGGCATAAAAGAGCCTGTCTGCAGCTGTGGCTGGGGAGGGAGGGGGCGCCGCCGGGTGAACGTGCATACCATCACGCCGAGGATGCTTGGCAAGGGCCGAACATGCCTTGGATCTGGGCTGATACATTGTGGCAAAGGCGCCCACCAGCCACGCCGCCAGGGGTCCATCGAGAGAGAAGCGTAGAGCGCAAATTTTGCAGACCGTGGCCGCCTGCTCGTTCCTGGGACGGTCGGTGATTTCGATTTCGCGAGGCCCTCCAAAGTCGCCCAATCGTCAGTCCCGAAGTCGTTGAGCTGTGAGAGGAGGAGAAGGTCCTTGGTGTTCTAGAAAAGCGGAACCTGGCATCTGTCCGTAAGCGCCGCCTTGCCGTGCCCGCCTATCACAGGGATCCTGGAGCAAATGCTCCGGAGTTCACTCACTTGGCCACCCAATTCGAATTTGATCAGACCCTTTTCCCCGTCCAGCATCTCGTGGTATGCGGGTGCTCGAGATTTATCAGGTAGACATGGCTCCTCTCGCTTCTCCGCCGCCGTCGCCCCTTGACTGGCCGTCTCTGCCTGTTTCGCCCCAGTTTCCCGACCAGAGAACAAGGACCAGTCGCTCCGAGCCAGGCCCCTTTTACTGGCCGCTGCCGACTCTTTGCTGTTCTCAGGTACTGCCCGTCGACAGCCCCAGTGATCGGGTGCTGAGCTCCGGCCCAGGGTTTGGAGCGTGGCAAACCGTCCGTGGTGCTTCTCCTCTGTGCCCGTATGGACGTAACCCCAGCACAGAATCCGGCGCCCTTTTAAAGACCTGTCCTGAGCGGTCAGCGCAGCCCCTACTCGGCATCACGAATAGTCGGGAGCTTTTGACTTCCTGTCCCCTGAGGTCAATCCTGTCACGCCTCCGAGGACGTTCCCCTTCGAGCCATCGCAGCTCACCCCGGCCACCACGACCAACTCGCGGACGGCATTCGCATCGTTCCACCCCCATGCCACGGAACGAGGGGACTCCATTTTCATTCATGAGACCTCTTCGCGACCCATACGTTCGGACTACTCCATGAGAGGGGCCTTCAGTCACGTTAAATGTGCACGGAGCATACGGCTGAATGCGCAGTCTGCGGGAAGGAATATCTCGTCTATGTTGCATTTTGCCACGACTTTCACCCGCCGTTTGCTCTCTGCCCAAACGGAACCTTCACCGCGCGGGAGAATATGCGTGAAGGACAGTGCCCAAGTCCAGTGTGCCCGAATAGTTTGCGTGGCGGCTGTCAGGTAATGTGAGCGGCTCCTTGTCGACAGAAACACGCCGTGAGGACGCAGCAAAACGAACTACCGCGATCGAGATGCAGAATCTCGGCGGCATCACAATTTCTCGCCAGTGGTGGACACTTCGACGACTTGGTCGATGCCTTCATACTCCGGAATGTCAAAACCATACTTCTTGGCAATGGATGGCGAGACGAATCTGTCCTCAGAGTAAGTCGGGAGCTCAGCCTGGAACAGGGGATACTTACCGTCCACCGATGAAATGGCGGCCCCGGAAGTGCTTTACAAGCGGCTTCGGAGCGGTTAAGCTGACAAGCGCGGTAGGCATGAAAGAGCTGCCTGGACCAGAGCTTGGCGGGCCGTTCTCAATGTCCCACGACGATGGAGCATCGACAGAAGTGACGGGCAGTCTTGTTTCCTGGAGTGCCTTGATCACCGCCGGGAATGGCTCACGGACCTCCCCCGAGAAACTGAATCCTGGAGCGGACTGTCAGCTTCCGAAGGCTGCACGGAAACGGATTGGCACAAACCGAATATCGCATCGACCACATGGTCCGAGGACGCCAATGCCGCCTGAAAATCGTCGACGAAGGGGACCTCGAGGTCCTCGAGCTGTTTTGCAAGACGCTTCGATGCATCAGCAGCATTCACACGAGCGTGGGGATTCTTGAGGGGAGAGAGACAGAATGGGAATCATGTTTAAAGACAAAAATTTGAAACACGGGCGCGGAAATAGCATCCTAGTGCTCCTGCCCTACGACTAATGCCTCCACTCACCGATACCCCGGGTAGATGAGATACAGCGGATAGACAACAAAAAGCCAATCAAGCTTCACAGGCGCAGGGCTTCACGGTGGCCCGTTCTCTATGAAAAGAAAATACAACGGAAGGGAGGGGCAATTGATGCACTTACCCGGTACAACTCATTCTTGCTGCGCTTGGGGTAGAAGATGGAGGGGTGATAGCCGTAGTAGAACAGATGGCGAGCTGCGACGAGGCCGTCGCCACCTACACCGCCAGGCACGGGTCAGTCTTGTTCATGTCATGGCACGATCGGACGATGCGCTCACCATTGTTCCCTGGCCCACAAGCCACAAGGACCCGTCGGCCTTTGTTCAGAGGATGAACGCGATATACTGGTTGGTCTCCATCAGGACCTCTGCGATGCCCGTGGTCCGTTGCGCGAAGGAAAGAGCTTGCATACCAGCCTGTGACACCGAGAGGCCCGCCAGTTCCATGAGCTGGTCAATGGAAAATGCGCAAGTGCTCATGAGCTCCTGATCCAAAGCCGCGGCCGCCTTCGCACCAAGGGTCTGTATCTGTCAGTGCAAGCTGCGTGGATCGGCGGGTCCGCCCCGTTTGGAAGCAGGACGCCGGCCTGTTAATGGACTTGCCTTGATCGCCATTGTGACAATGATGCGCGTGTGCTGGAGAACCCAACACTGTACGTCTTTGGGAGCTGAGGTGAAGGTTCAATTCAAGCGACGCCTTTCCAAAAGTATGATGAAGGAGCGTGGACGGAAGCTGAAATACAGTGTGCGGCGACGGCCTCGCGGCCGGATTCTGATGTCATGTCACTGGATCGTCCCTTCCGTGCATGTAGCACCAGCTCACCGCACCATCGTTGGTGATTGGTCGGCGCGGCAAAACCCACCTCCGACCAATTTTCCACCACAGATCGCCAGGAGCATCAGCAAAACGCTCTACCGCATCGTCGTTTGACTATCAGCACAGCAAAGAGGGTACTTGATCATGGTCGTCAAGATCCGCCTCGCCCGCTTCGGGCGCAGAAACTCGCCCTTCTACAACATTGTTGTCGCGCACGCCCGGTACGTCGCTACCCCCTTTGTCCGGATCCGTCGTTGTTCGCCTCGCGCACGCGCGCGCTAACTTCAATGCAGCACGGCACGCAACTCCCGCCCGCTCGAGGTCCTCGGCACCTACGACCCCGTCCCCAAGCCCGATCCTTACGACAACTCCGGCGCCCTGCACAAAGACATCAAGTTGGATACCCAACGCGCGCGGTACTGGATCGGCGTCGGCGCGCAGCCTACCGACACTGCCTGGAGGCTGCTCTCTATGGTGGGCATCTTGCCAAAGAAGCATTTCGGACCGAAGGAGGATAAGAAGACTGGTGAAGTGCAGACGAGCGAGGTGCGCGTTCGATGAACATATCTTGGCAAGGCGATTGGAGCGAAGTGTACGATACGTGTGTTTGATGAGCATTCGTGGCGTTTGGATGGAATTTTTGCGTACTTTGGACCTCGAGCTTTGCCGCATTGGCCCCCGGCAGACAACGCGTGGCCATGAATCCAGATCTGAGTTGAGGGTCATCACCCTTCACGACATGCGCAGCTGTGCCGGTGAGATATGGAAATAGATGCACAGGAGTAAGCTTAGTCAAGCGCTTTGATATACTACCACATGCCGTGGGTATCTCCTTCTAATGCCCTTCCTGGGCTTCCTTGCCTGCCCATGTATCCAATTACGAGGGCGGAGCGTTCCCGGCCTCGTCACGTATCGTACCGCCCTATGATCTTAAACCCGAAGAGAACCTATCCACTCTGAAATGCAACAATAAAACAGATGCCCGTGCCCCTACCGCATGACCGTTACTGCGGCAGACTGCGTCATATTCGCACCCAAGAAAAGTTCTGCTTAATGAGCGACAGCGAAGAAGATGTTCATAATCAAGCACACAGCCATCACGATTATACCGTAGATGGCCAGAGAAAGGGCGAGTTTCCGGAGGAGCCCATGGTCTATGTGCTCCAGGTCCCATCGCCACTTTCTTCTCCAGCGCCATTGTGAACGGGGGATGGCACCGCTTGCGCTCTCTGGCAAGCTTCCGGTGCTCTGGCCGAGGATGCCCCCTGTTTCTTCCACATCTGAGTCACCCTCGTCGTCGATATCATCATCAGCCTTGAGAAGACGTTGATGATGGACGCTTTCGGGGTCACTGATTTTGTAATAGAACAAGCCGGGTAGTATGAAACTGATGGACGTCGAGCCTGTACTGCCGACAAAGGCCAAGACTCTGTCAAGGCTGCTCACGGAGAGCGCGGTGAAGTAGGCAAATGTCAGAATGACAGTCGTAAGTAGCGCAAAGCGAGTGTCTGACATGGGCACGGTGGTTCCATGGTCCCCTCTCGGTGCTGATGCAGCGTTCAGCAAGGGCGAACCTGGACGACCGGCTCCAGGGCTGTTTCGGTTGGGTCGCCATTTGACGACAGCGTCGAGTGATGCGCGGCATGGGTGAACTTGAAGAGGAATCGAGAAAAGAACAAGGACAACAATGGCTGCCTTGCCGATGGTAGAAGCTGCCCCGGTTGGATCTGCGAGATAGTATTAGACCAAGACTAGGGAGGCGAAGCATTCTGGAGCCCTTACACATAGAGACAATGTTGCCAACAATTGCGTTGCCAAAGGTAATGTATCCGGTGATTGCAACGACTAGGTAAATGCAAGCTGCAGAGCCAATACTGGAGGTGACAACCCGCACCATGCTGGCTGGCGAATTGTTCTTTATCTCGTTGATGATGGAGAACATCTGGTAATCGTCAGCAGCTGAGGTGTCTCGCACGGCGAGGGGGACGCACATTCTGATGGCAGGTGTAGGCAAACACAACGACGGGAAGTGCACTGAGAGTCTCCACAGCGCCCGCCCACTGGATGACTCGGATGTCCTTGGGGTCGGCATGAGGGTCGGTCGCAAAATGGTAAATGACGAGGACGATGAGATATCCAATAGATACCAGTGCCACAATGCTGGTGTACTTGAGAGAGTCGAGTCTCCGCAAGAAGCTCAGGGGGATAACCAAGAGCATAAAGGCGGTGATCCAAAAATGTCGATCGACGAGGTAAGGGATGTCGGCGGCGCGGTCGTTGAAGCCAAGCATGACTCCGGGCATCAGGTCGCCGATGATGATCATATACGACACTCCCACGCCAAAGCACTTGACGGCAATAGCCAGATCGAAGATGACGGAAGCGTTAGGGTACGTTATTTGTGACAGGGCGAAGAACGACGAGGTGCCGCGATCGAGATAGCGAGCGCACTTGGACTGGAGGTAGAGGCCGAACGCGGCCGTCACGCCAGACCACAATACCAGGACGACACCAAGCATGATTCCCATGTGCGACAAGACCGATGGCATGGCCAGGGTCCCGGCGCCAACGACTGAGCAGCGGTTAGCAGGGGACGACGTGTAGATCGAGGGGCTCGCGCGTACTCGTGTTCAGCAAGTTGACGATGCTGGAAATCGTGGTCGCCTGACCACCGTGGCCGCCATCCTTGCCGCCTCGTCGCCGTGTCCTGTAGTGCGGAAGACCTTGCGTCAGTGCGTGGCAGATGAGGGCGTCGTGAGCGGCAGCGACTTACCTCGACATGTCGCGATCGCCTCCAGATGAGGGGTTGTTACCATCCGTGATGGTTGAGTAGGTCGTCATAGCAGACGGCGAAGTTTGCAGAGCCTCGCAGCACGGTGCTGCTGTCTGCGCTCACACGTGTCTCAAATTGCGGCAGAGAGGACCCAGCGAAAGACAGACAACTCAAAGCCAAGGGGTCGGTCCTTGTCAGTCATGCGCTGGTCCACCCACCGGCGACCGACCTGCGGCGCAACAGCGAGCCAGCCAAGTCCCAGGGGGGGGGGCCGTCCGAGCCAAGGGCGGCGAAGAAAACAAAAAAAAAAGAGGCCCGAACGAGTGCGCGACGTGGGCCGTCTAGGGATGTCGGGGCGGCGGGCTGGCGAAGGTGGCTCTGGGGGGAGGAATGCTGGGGCCCGTGGTGGTGAGAAGGCGAGAGTGAGGACAGATGGAATTGACGTTGCCAGCGATCATGAGGATTGGTCACTGGAGGCGCCACCTGGCCGGGTTCAGCGGGAGGCGGCCCCGAAACTCGGCTGGCAGCGGTGGACACAACATTTGCGGTCCAATCACGGGGTCGCTGTGCCCTGCACGACGCCCCTGCAAGCCGCTCCTCCAGCGGCTGGTCTCCCGCCAAGAAGCACCACCGCTCGTGTCCATCCACCTCGAACCCCCCCTCTTGCAACATCCCGGCCGGGCATTGCGAATCGAGCTGCAGCTCCATCCTCAGCTTCTGCTGCTCGCCATTCTGCGCACAACGTTTGTCGTGTGTTCCGCCATGGAGAATCCTCTGGACCAGACGACTCTTTCAACTCTGTCGCTGCTCGAGTCCCGCCTCCTGCGTGTCGAGCACCTCCTCTACGGACCGACCGCCTCGCATCCCCCACCCGCGCAACATGAATCTGCCGTACGAAGAATGGAGGAGCTGGAGAGGCGCTTCTCCATGTTGTCATCTCGCGTACGCGTATATGGCGAGCTCCTAAAGATCTGTACGTTGCTACCGACTTCATGATCGGGCCGTGTGCTAACTCTGCCTTGTTCAGACAAAACTCACCCCGACTTCTTTCATGCACCCGCGCCCTCCGTACCTCCGTCACAACTCTCTGCCGACGCTATCCGATCCATAGTTCTCGCCTCCGCCTCCTCTTTTCCCGCCATACTCTCGTCCCTGACGGCCGTCAAGGATAGCCCAGTTCCGGACCCGTCAGAGAGCGCAGCTCTGATTGCCAAAGCAGAACGCATGAGAGCCATCGAGGCGACACAGCTTGCTCAGGCTGCGGAAATATCAGAGCTACGTCGACGGAGCGAGAGTGTCATGCGATCGTGGTATGAAGGCAACGTGCTCGCCAACTCGCAACTCATGGCCGATGTGGAGGGCCGCGTTGAGAAAGTTGAACGGTTAGTCAGGAGAAGAGAGCGAGAGATCCAAGAAGAGAAGGAGGTGTGAAACTTGTCGCTCTCGATGGGGAGCGTCAAGCCTTGGGTTTCCACCCTTCGGTGGTTGAGACGAACAATGACCTCCGGATTTCACGACATGGAGCCGGTTCATTGGACAGGCTGACGCATTTAATGGCGTTGTTGATAGCATGACGAGCGCGCCACAGAGACACTTTATGATACCCATTTGCTACAGGATAGTAAATTTCAATTTTACTCCTTCCGTCATACCAGCCGCACTGCTCAACGTCCTCTACCAAATGCTGGAGCTGGGCTACGGTCTGCATCAACTCGACATTGTGGCCTACACGTCGAGGCCGCTGGACCTCAAGTCGTCAAACAACTTCTCATGAAAGGCCCCCATGGCCGGCATGTGCACTGCTCCAGGCTTAGGTGGCGGCGCATTGAACATTGGCACAACCCGGGTGGCTCCCGGAGTCACCTCCAAGATGGTGCCATTGCCATATTCGGCCTTGACCGTAAGGTCGAACATGGCCTGCACGATCTCATCGACGGTGAGCCACTTGCAGCCCTGGAGGATCTCGTCCGCCCGGCCAGGGTCTTGGTACCATATTCCCGTCTGCAACAATCTCGCATCAGCTCTGCTCCTCTGGGGGGGTGTGCAACGCAGGGCGAAAGGAAAGCATACATTTGCCGGACCCGGCGCTACGCAACTGACTCGAATACCAAGCTCGTCCCTCAGATCTCCCAATGACCTCACGAAGCCGTGCAGCCCGTGCTTGCTCGCAAAGTATAGCGGACTCGCCGCCTCAGCCAGGTAACCTGCCACGCTGCCGACGTGCACAATGCACCCCCTTTGCCCCCGCTTAGTCCAGTGCCCGATGGCGAGCTGGCTCATACGAATCGGCGCCACGAGATTCACATCGATGACGGCGTAGTGCCCAAACTCGCCGTCAGCCTTGTCGCGCGACGCCGAGTCGGGGTTCGTCGCTGTGCGCGGCGGCTGCCAGAAGCTCGACCACGGCGGGTCGTACAGCCCGGCGCCGGGGACCACGATGTCGAGTGTTGGAAAGGCGGCGAGAGCGGCGGCGAAGAGCGACGCGAGTTGAGGCCACGACGTTACGTCCGTCTTGTGGAAGATGGCAGATGGACGGCCCGCAGCAGGCGGCGGATGTGGATACGATCCTAGGAGCGCTTCGGCTTCGGCGCCGAGCTTGAGGTCGCCGATGACGACGGAGCAGCCTTCTTGGAGGAGGCGTTGGGCAAAGGCCAGACTGATGCCTGTATCCACCGCGCCGTATCCGTTAGCATGCCCTTCTTAGGTAGAGATCGAACGACGCAGTTGGCTTGCTTTATCTGTCTGTTTGTTTACCTGAGCCGGCGCCCGTGATGAGAGCATGCTTGCCCTCAACCGAGAGAGCCATTGCAGCCGATGGAAGAGGTCTTTGAGCATTGGGGGAAACGGTCGGCTACGCACGCGCACGCGAATGATGGGTCGATGCCGTGAAGAGTTGCATTGGCGTTGAGAATCCATCCGCAACTGGGCGTCCGAGGTGGTGTGCATAGCATCCCGCCTGGCTTACAGTCCGCGTGAATAAGCCACCACGTCTGAGTAATAACCCCCAAAGACCGCCTTTCAGCCCAGTCCAGCGAGGTTTTCTGCCGTAAATCCATGCGTATGTTATACATGCCGGTTAAAATACACGAATTCATGTTGAAAGCACGCGCCTGTCTGTCTGCGACGCAGCGTCTCTCGAAGTGTTGGCGCGCAAGGGTCTCCAGCGCAGCAACTGTGAGGCCTGGAGTCTCCCAAACTAGCACAATGTGCGAAAGATAACAGACCGGCACTACGTCATTGTGTCCCCTCGTTTCAAAAGGCTGTTGGGTCGCGCGGATAGGGCAGATGATGTGTTGGATGGTGCGTCACGGCCAGCACCTGGCGAGTGACGTCCCGAGACCCGGCGTTTCAGGCTCACAAACGGCATTGCCGGCCGACGGCGATGCAGTACGGCCGGTTTCGATCTGCCCGTCCGAGTTGACATGTATGAGGTGCTCGATGCCATGCTGCGCTTCGTCTTGGATCACGACTCTACCACTTGTCGGCGTGAAGCTGGCTCCCGGTCACCCCCACGCACCCAGACGTCGCCCGGGCAGGTATTCGCATCCTTGGATCCCTCGTCGCCTCATCTCATCCGGCCGTCCGAGCATCACACTTCATAATGTATATGACGTTTCCCTCGTGAGCTATTTGCGCGACGACGGCCGCATCAGGGGCATCCGAGGTCCGGATGCGGTGCTTTGAAGTTTCGATGAGAAACCAAACATAGGAGCAGCGCCGTCAACGCAGCGCACCTCAATGCACCGCGCGGCCGTGGCCGAGGAGCATTTGTCACACGCCGGCTTCAAGCCTCCCCTCCGTGGCATATCAACGGGCCAACCGTCGATCATGTCTGCCGAGTCGGGATGTCCAACTTCGTAAACCCGCGCAAGTCCCGGAGCTGTCACGGCACCGCCGCGGGAGGCTCATGGTACTGTCGTTGATATGCGTAGCCCGCATATCAGAGGTCCTTCTCGAAGTCAAGCCTGGCGCCGTCGGCAGATGGCGAGCACCAGCCAAAGTCTTACTTGATCTACATACCCAACAACCTCCTCTCGCGGCAGGTTCCCGGAGAGGCAAGTCACCTCACGAGTTCGGATAAGCAGAACGGGGACTGCCCCATCCACCGCGGCCGTGCGCTCGGAGAAAAAGTGCTTGAAGTGGTGGCTGCAACTGTCGTCCCACCTCATTGTGGGAGACACACTCGTCATCCTGGCGTGATTCGAAAGCATATCTGTTCCGGGTGGGCCTCCCTTCTCGTGGTCGTGTGCCAAGTCAAAGGGCACGAGCGAGTGTTATTAGCAAAGGCCATGGCTCGTCGAGTCGTCCGTTCGCCAAACCACGTGCATGGCGCAGCGCCTGTAGCTTGGCGCCAACAGACATTTGTCTCTGGCTCGTTCATCAAAGTCGTACAAAGTACCAGACCCATCTTGATGCGTCCGCACCGCGATGTCGCAGTCCAGCGAGCGAGTGACTCGATAACCGCTGAGAGGCCCGGCGTGGAGCCGCTCGAGCCACGTTGAGCGGCAGCTAAGACAAGCCACAAGGTTAGACATGACGAAGCTGCAGCGATTGCCACGACATCATCGGCCTTGCGCAGCGCTACCAGAGGTGAATCGTCAATGAAACCGGTAGTCAGCATGCCGAAGCAGTTCATCCCATGCGGGACGGCAACGCCGGGAGCGCACACCCCAGGATCTCTCTCTTGCTGCGCCACGGGCAAAAGTCGGACTCTGGCCGCCGAGCTTGGAATGGAATCCCAAGCGACAGGGGCACACTTGCAAGCATGAGCAGATGAGGTGCGCACAGTGCGGCCAGGCCGGCAGGAGCGGATGGTGAAATGGTTGCAGGGGGGCGAGGGGTCACGACATGGGGGGCGCGTTTCAACTTCCTGAATCTGGGGAGCAAGGGCGAATCTGGGGCTTCACGATGATTCCCGATACGGGCGTTGACCTGTGTTTGTGTGCACGAGTACGCGCGCGAGTACCTACTCACACGTACGTACTGCCTTTGAGGGGATGTGCAGGCTATGGGCAGAGTGCGCGATGTCCGCGGCAGAAGGAATGGCTTTGAGAGACTCCGGACCAGGGGTGTCATGGGAGTTCCACCATTGCGGCTGCCACGAGTCATCGTCGACGTTCAGGAATCAGGAGTCAGGAGCAGCAACGTGTGTGGCGGGCATTGCCTTCGCGGCCGCGACCTGAAGCGGCCATGGAGCGGCGCAGGTTGCCTGAGGCGAACGTGAATGTATCATCAAGGAAGAAGCAACACTCGCCGGCTGCCCGAGCGGCCGACTCGCCGTCGTGAAACGGCGACGATAGGGGCTGGCGGCGTGTCAGGCCGCCTCCGTCGGCATGGCTGTTTGGTAACCACGACTACCTACTCATTGCGCGGCGAAACAAACCGCAGCGAGGGAGAGAGTCGGTGGCGCGCTGCTGGCGAGTAATCCGAGGCAGGCTCGCAGAGGACCGGACCGGGCAGCAGAGCAAGCCAACATCGTTCGACGTCGCGTGACGAGCGCGGCATGCAAGCTGCAAGGAGAAGGGGCCACGAGCTCCTCACATCGCCTCGTGCAACCAGCGCCCGGTGTGTTGTCGGGCAGAGTTGATGAAGAGAGAGCGCGAGCTGGCGCACACGCACACACGCACACACACGGAGACAGACCACGGTCGGTCAAACGCCCTGCCCGCGTCGATTGGCCGGCCGCGATCGACAAATCGTCAAAAGGGTGGGATCCCATCCGAATCAGAGACACGACAAGAACGTCGGCCATCTTCAACTCTGCAAGGCCCGTGGGCTCCGGCGGGGCCAGCGACCTTGAAACGCCCCGGTGGAGATGGGAGACCCCTGTCGCGGAGACGCAGGGGCCAGCTTGCCGGCCAGCGTCCTGGCAGGCGCGGGTATTTCAGGTGGGCAGGGCCAATGAGCGGCGGGCGGCGGCCCCTTGAAGCACCACTCGCATACCCCACTGCGCGGTGGGCCCAGTCCATCCATCTTGCCATCTTGCCATCCATCCAAGCCATCCATCCATCCATCCAGGCAAAGGCACCCGTGGACAGGCACGGCCGGACGGGCAGGGGCAGCCAGGGCAGCTGGGGCGGCGTGCCCGCCTGTCGATTCGGCTCGGCGGGTGGGTGCGCGGGCACCTCCAGTTCTCAGGCCCCATTGAGAGCATGCCAGGCACCAGACGGAGCAGCATAGCAGCACAGCCAACCTCACTGATGAGGCGCATACACTGTGCGCCGGCCCACGGCCACCATCGACGCCATGCCATGGGCCACCATCGGCTGGGTCTGCCGCAATCAATCGCGCAACATTGAGTTGCGAGAGTGCTCGTGCGGCGCGCTTGCCACAGCCTTCATGGCGTGCCAGGCTGTGAAGGGGGTGCCGGCACCTCAGGCGGTCGACGAGCGAGCGAGTGAATGGGACAGACGCGCTGATGAGCTCAACTGCATTCCGCCGCGTGGCGCGTCAGCGAACGATGGGACGCCCACCCACCTCGTTTAAGGCACAAGCAAGACTCGCCCGTGCTGCAGAGCGCACGCGCGCGTGTGCACAGCGAACCTTGGCCGCTGGGCGTCCCCTCCATTCCATTGCGTCGCAGCGCATCACGGCGTGCCGTTCATGCCTTGCCTCCGTCGCCAACCACCACCACTCATCCGCGACGCCGACCAGAGGAGCGAGCCAGCCAGCCAGCCAGCCGGCAATGCCACCTGCTGCTGCTGTCACTTTGTGAGCGCACTAGTACAATTGACTCGTCTGTCCGCCTTTGTTCTCCTCCTCCTCCTCCTTCTTCTTTTCCTGTTTTCCTGTTTCTTCGCCTTGTCTTGTTCTCTCCTCTCCTCCGTTCTCGTCCCCATCGTCTCGCCTCGGCCAGCCAGCCCTGCAGGAAACCGCGGACACCGCCAGCTCATCATAAGCATTACCCGGTCCTGGGCCTCATTTGCTGCAATCTTACACCCAGCGAACGAGCGCCGTAATTACCTTGCAGTGCTCCGTACGAGTACGGCCTGCCAAAGACTCGCCGTGTCCTGCCAATCAGCCACCCCCTGTCAGCAGCGCATCCATCGGCCACGGCCAAGCACAGAGGCTGGGCTACTACTTGCCATCTCCTCGCATCCCCCGACCGCCACGCCCGCCGAGCGCCACGATCCCAGCTGCGGGCGCTCAGTCAAGCTCGCTGCACGCCTGTAGCCCGCCTCGCCCCGGTCACCCCGAGGCCCTTTTCATCTCCAGCGTCCTTCACCAGCGCGCCTCCTGATAAACAACAACATCACGACACCACAACACCAGCACTCCGAGAGCGCCGACAAGCGGCTCGACATTTCTTCACCAGCTCCGCACATTGCCGCCGCTGCCCAGCATCGCCGTCCGCTTCGACCACCGGCCGGCCCTCTTAGTACCTATTCCAGGCTCGTACTCGTACAGTACGGACTACTAGGGTATCTGCGCAAGGCCAGGGCCCCCTCGCTCCACCCTCGACTCCGCTGTTTGCCGCCGCCGCCGCCTCCTCCTCCAGCTCCTCCCACCTCGCCAGGACTGAGGTCCTAGTTGCAGGCGGTTCCTCCGCGCCCGCCCTCGCCCTCCACAGTGCTTACCCAGTGCTCGAGACCTGCTGCGCCAAAAAAAGACACCCGCCCACCCAACACACCCCCGCCGACACCCATTCCCGCAGCCACGCGCACGCTACTCTGGCACCAAACTCACTCCTGTCCTGGCCGGCTTTCTCCATTCGCGCTCTCGTTCTCACTCTCTCTGGATTTTCCGTCCGCTCTCCTCCGTCCTCTGCCTTTTCCTCCGGCTCCCTTTTCCCTCCGCCCAGGCCCCTTCTCGCAGCCGCGCAACAAACACCAACTTTTGACGGCTCGACACTCGCGAAGCTGCCGGCTCTGTCACTCTTTTTTCGCCTCCTTTCTTTTTCTCGACCTCACATTCGGCTGCGCCGGATTAAACTCCTCGAATCTACGTGGCTGGAACCCTTGGCGAAGCGATCGACCACCGCCAACGCAAATTGTCTCTCCAACAACCAACGATTGGCGCCGTCTCCCCGCCTCCCTCTGCCTCCGCCCATTGCCGCCTCCCCTCGCGTCGCCGACGCCTAAGACATCAAAACCGCCTTTCCTTATGCCCCCCTACGGCTCGCTGCGTTCCCCGTCCCTAAGGAAAATGGAAAATTCGCGGTCCTACGGCCGCAAGGGCGTGCAGTTGGGCAACATCCTCGGCGATCCCTTTGCGCTGGCGACCATATCCATCTCTCTCGTACGTCCAGCCTGGCATCGCTGCGCCGCACCGCGCTGCAAGTTCGCTGTTGTTGCAAGGCATGGCTAACCACATCCGCAGCTTGCTTGGTTCATTACCTTCATCTCCTGCATCGTCTCACAAATACAAGCAACCCAGGCCGATAAATTCCCCTCCTTCGCCTGGTGGGCCGTTGTCTACAGCTTATTCCTCATCATCGGGGTCTTCGTCGTCGTCGCGAGCGATGCAGTCCACACATATCACGTCGCCGTGACCGGCTACTTGGCTGGTGGCATGGTCCTGGTGACTTCATCCGTTAATTCGCTCGTATACTCCAAGAGCGGCGCCAGGGAAGCTGCTGCGGCAGGCTTCATCCTATTGTCCATGGTGGTGGTAAGTGTTGCGTCCGGAGGACGTTGGCGATACGACGTTACTAACAAGCCCGTGCAGATTGTCTGGATCTTCTACTTTGGCTCGACGCCGTCATCAACGCCACGCGCGTTCCTGGACTCTTTCGCTCTTGCCAAGGAGTCTAGCACTACCCATGGTCAGGCCATGAACGGCTACGGTGGCACCGGCCGCCCTGAGACCTCTAACTCGGTGCAGCCACCACAAATGTATACGTCAGCGCAGCTGAACGGCTTCGAGAACCCGTCGCCCGTTGGCGGTGCCTCGCAGGCCAACGGTGGACGGACATCCGCCATCCCCTCAGCGTTCGGCAACACTAGCTTGCCGCAGTCGCAGCCGACAACCAAGCCCGATGCCGAAGTCGTGCCCCCGACCGAGTACCCATACCGAGCAAAGGCCATCTACAGCTACGAGGCCAACCCCGACGACGCCAACGAGATTTCCTTCTCCAAGCACGAGATCCTCGAAGTCTCGGACGTCAGCGGGCGGTGGTGGCAGGCGCGGAAAGAGAGCGGCGAGACCGGAATCGCGCCCAGCAACTACCTCATCCTGTTATGAGATACGACATAAAGTTATTACCCTGGGTGCGCCTCCGCGTCGCGAGTCAGCCGGCACGCCGAGCCAATCGGTCAACCGCATTATCGACTCGACGACAATGTTATTTCTTCTCGCCTCTTTTAACGCGTTAGAGTCACGACTCCGGGAGATTTTCATCCTGTTCTACGCGAATCGGGTTTTGGGACATGTATTGGATGGAGTACATTGGGACGAGACAACCACCACTGCTGGCCATCGATGCCGGCATACGCCTTGTGTTTATTCTTTTTTTTTTTTGCTCATCCCTTCACTTCTTGCGGGACCTACTTGACCAGTCCCAGTATTTCTCTACATATCCAGGGTCTGATTTCTGTCCGCAAAAGGCTGCCGCCCAACACATCCGGGAGCTGGAGGTTTCCAAGCATTGGGGAAGAGGGATGATTTGCCCGGCCATGGACGGCTCGGGCGGGCTAGTGTTTCAATGTGTCGGCCTAGCTACACTGAAGACGCTGTCGGAAAGGCGGGTTTGTGTTTGCCACCGGGCACCACCGAGGAATGGGTGGTAGCGAAGGGGCCTATGCAAGTCTCGTGACGGTACATAGTTGATGCTGAAATGGAAGATGGATCTTGAAATGACATAATGGGCGTTGGGGAGAGCTCAACACGATGTGACGTTTTCGTCCCTCCGTGAGTCGCATGACAATTGCGTGAGGCGGTGCCGCCCACGCCGCCATGGCCAAGACAGTGTGTGTGTGCGTGACAAACGTCATTGTTCTATCTATTTCCATAAAGACTGACTGACATGCCGTCGAGCCGAATGGTCTCGGCGACTTGGCCCATCTGGACACGGTCCTCTGGTCGCCCGGCTCATCGGCGGCCCCAAGGCATGGGAGACCCTCCGCAAAAAGGGCGCGCATGGGGGGATGGGGGACGGGGAGGCTGGGGGCTCGCCGACGCAGTGTGGATGGCTGGACAAGCGCGTGCGTGGCCGGGCCTGGGCGGCGATCAGCCCAATTTGCGGACCTTGCATACCTCCCAGCGTGCGCCGGACTTTTTCTGACGGTTCGCACACATTGCGCGCGCGCGGCGCCCGGGATCAAGTCGGGGCCGAGCACCGGCAGTTTGGCGCGGTGCGGCCTTCGGGTGCTTGGATCTCTGCGCTTAGCCTCCTGTTTCGGAGGCCTGCAACACTCTGCCTTATTCCGGGAGGATCCCGTCCCTTGTTAGAGGCGCTGCGGCGCTGCGCGTAGCATCGAGAGAAATTCGTGCCATTCAGCAAGCCGACAGACGACGTCATCCGTCGAGCCGCTTCCTCAGCTCCCGTTCCTTCTGGAGCACCTCGAGCTCGAGCCTCTCCACGCCGTAGCGCAGAGCCTCCTTCCTCTGCCTCACGGCCCTCGCGCGGAGCTTGTCCTCGCCGCTGAGCCTCTTGCCCCTAGAGCGGTCTTTGCTCGGCGGTGCCGGCGCTTCGGGCCGTGCCAGCCGGCCCTGCTGCAGCTCGGCGCGGGCCTTGAGGGTCTCGATGCGCCGGTCCTGCTTCTCAATCTGCGAGTCGGCGCGGGAGAGCAGCAGGGCAATGTAGGGCCCGATTTCGTCTCGGAGGGAAGCCTCGGCGGCGGCGAGGGTGGGTTGTGGGATGAGCTCGTAGTGCTGCAGCAGTAGGAGATCGAAGTTAGTAACGGGGATGTACATTTGTAATGCGCTCCATGGTGGGCAGCAAAAAAGGGTGAGGCAGGAAGTGAGTGATGAAATATGGCGATACGTACTCGCACAGATTTGAGCACGTTGATGAGACGTGGAAAGTCGGAAACACCTTCGTCCAAGGTCTGGACGGAGGACTCGAGGAACTGGAGGGATGTGCGCAGCGAGCTGACACAGTCTGCGTACGAGGCACTGGAGGACGAGGTGGCCATCGTGGGCGGCTGCGAGTGGTGGGACAGCTGGATCGTGAGTCGCCGCCAGTCGTTGGGGGGTATCGTGAGTCCCGGGTGTTGGGGGGATGGTCGGTCCCAGGGGCTGGGGGGATCGTGAGTCGCTGGAGCTGGGCGGTATCGTGAGTCCCTCGTGCACGGGTGGACTGCAAGTCCCGAGCGCCTCGAGGGGGGTCGTGAGTCGCCGTGGCAGGACAGGGGAGGGGGAAGGGGGTATCGTGAACCCCGAAAATTGCGCGTCGCCTCGTCGTCTCGTCCGTTCGGTCGGGAACCGTGGTTGCCGTGTAAGGCGACCGAGGAATTATCGTGAGATTGTCGTGAGGCCGCAGGGTGAGCGCGGGGGGCTGGCGCAAGAATGCTGGCAGGTCTGTGTGTCTCTCGTCGTGGGCGAGCGGGCGGTGGGCGGCGGCGGCAGAGCAAAACTCACGATAGTTGGGTCGGGTGTTTGTTGTTGGAGTGTGGGGTCGGCAGCTCGTGGTTCGCGTGGGCGCCAGTCGAGCGTGAGCCCGGTGAGGGGCCCGTGCAGCGGACCTCCACCTCTCCAGGGCTGCTGGAGGTGCCAGCTCCAGCTCCGCCCCAGCGCGCGACGCGGTACGCCGGCACAGCGGGCGGCGCCACCACCGCCAGGGCGCACCTCACCTGGGGCCTGGAGGGGTCAGGCACAGGCACAGTTGACGGGAGCCCTGGAGCCAGTCAGATCAGCTCACCCGTCCACGGCGGACAGCGAGCCCCACAGGCGGGCGGCCCGGTGGCCTCTCCTTCACCGAGGTGACCTACAGAAGCTGCCGCCACCCCAGACGTCAAAAACTCCACCTCACTCCACGTCGATTTAGATCGGCAACAAACTCCGGGGTGCGTCGACCTCTTCAACGTTCGTCACGGCTGCGCAATGCCCCAACGATTGACCTCAGCACTCCCCCCCCCCCCCCCCCCCCCTGCTCCGTCTCTCTTGTTGTTGCCACTGTTTCCTCGCCACCCCGCCGGTCCTGTCTCACTCTGGGACCGAGCTTATTCAGACTGGAATGCTCCGACTGCATGCCAGGCATCACCGTGTTCCTCCGCCGCATCCGCTCGCCGTCCTGCTGTTCAGCCTCGCCTTCGTCTCCCTCCCCGCCTCCTACCTAGCTCGTTCTGGAGCTGGGGCCGATCGATGGACGGCCGGATGGGCGGTTGAGTGAGGCCTTCTCCAGAAAAATCTGCTACACATCGGCGCGGCCATGCGGTTTAGGAGCGGATGAACATGTGCGGATGGACACGCATGGATTGCCATGTTTCCCGCTCTTCCTGATTTGCCGCTGGTCGATATGCATCCCGATCTGCCTCTCGTCCATGCAACCAAGAGGACCAACAGCTCGCAGTTCCACGGACTCTCCACCAGTCGCCGCTCTTCGCAACACGAGGCCGTCAGCCGCACTGCCGTAGGCCGTGTCTCTGCTCATGACCTCTCGACCGGGCATCGTCACTTGACCAAAAGCAACCAGGCATGTAACCCAACATGCCAGCCTCCTGCCAGCCCACGGAGCAGGACCCTCCCCCCTCCGTCGGCGTCGTCGCAAGATGAAGCCATCGTGACCGGATCGGGGCTAAGCCAAGGGCCGTACGGCAGGCGAGGTGAGATTGGAACAGGCCGCCGGCGGCACATTGGCGCCTGAGCGCTTCCACGGCGCCTCCAAGCATGCAATGACTAAATGACACGGCCACCCTCCCTTGCCTAGTGAGACCTTGGCATCCACACACACTCGTCAGCCACCCCAAACATGGCAGCTTTCGCCTTGCCCCCCCAACCAGCTCTCGTCCATATAATGCTCGGGGAGCCCGCGTTCCCTTTTGTGTGAAGGCTGTTTGACCCGGCCAGTTTAGCAGGCCCCTAATGGTTTCTCATTCGGGCAATAGGCGGGCGAAACGTCACACACCAAAGGCGGCTCCCCATCCCCTTGCGGGATCTATCTTCCCCTCCGCTGCTCGTGGCCCAAGATGGCGGCTCGTGGCCCCGCGGATGCGGCGGCAGCGGGCGTGGGCGGCCATGGCCTGCGGTTCCTGAACGACGAGTGGAACGATAGCATCTCCAACGGCGACCCCTTCACCCTCCGCTGGAACCAGTCCGTGGCCAAGGCCGGCTCCCAGCTCGGCCTGTTCAAGGTCACGTACCCAGAAGACGGCGTCATCGTCTATGAGCTCGTCACGAACTTGACTGGTGTGTACCCTGACTTCCCCGAGCGAACATCCTGAACTCACCGGTAGAGTGGGGGGATAGAGTCCATGGATACCGCGCAATGCGTGTGGACACCGGATCACCTCGAGGGGGGCCTTTACGCACTCTGGCTCAGCAACGGCCAGCATGCCCATGCGAACTGGACCATCTCCCCTCCCTGGGTGCCCAAAGAAGAGCCCAAGACAAATGTTCGTGTCCCCCTTCCTCGTTCCCCCAGTCACGCCGCCCTGCACCGCTTGGCTGCCAGTCTGTACCATCTAACAATGGCAAACTCAAGACAGGCGGCAATCACTTACACTGGGCTGCCCCAATCGTCATCCCCGTCGTCAGTCTGCTGGTCCTATATGGCATCTGCTTGACCGCGTATCTATTACACCGCCGCCGGAAAAAGGCGAAGCGAGACAAGGAGGATGCGACGCCGCATCAGGACGTCAACCGCAACAACTCAGTCGACTCAGCCGTCACGGTACAGACCTTCACCGTCGACGCCGAAGAGTTCAAGGAGAAGTACGGCCGTCTGCGCGCCGCCAGCAACGGCGGCGAGATTTGGATATTCGCCGACGCCTCGGACCACAACGACGTCACCGTCGGCGGCATCCCTGAAAAGGACATTGCAGATGTCGAGCGCGGCGGCAGCGACGAGGGGGATGTACATGAAATCGATCACCGGACCATTGGCATCGGCCTGTAAGTACGAACTAAAAGAACCGCAGTACGCAGTACCCAGCGGAGGAGAACTCTTGTTGCATAGAACGGACGCATCATGGCGCATTGGCTGTGAATATTCCACTTGGCGCACCAGATTCATGTGCGGACTGGGAGTGGGATGACGAAAGACAACACCTTTCAGCGTTTGCTCTTCCATATATCATTCCTTCATGTCGTTGTTCGGAGTACGGGCTACGAGCGCACAAAAGAGCCCCTTTTTCTAGAGAGA
Organism: Purpureocillium lavendulum; assembly: GCA_029168975.1. Lineage (NCBI taxonomy): Eukaryota > Fungi > Ascomycota > Sordariomycetes > Hypocreales > Ophiocordycipitaceae > Purpureocillium > Purpureocillium lavendulum. The sequence goes on from JAQHRD010000001.1 coordinate 6,132,954, forward strand.
GCATGGACATCTTGTACGATTTTGGCGAACTGGTATCTAGACCCTGTATGATACATGACCCTACGCAACATCTCTTATGGGGGCATTTAGTTTGCAATACAGGATTATCATCTCGAACACGGCTCACCAGTCGAGTGTTCTTTTCAGGTTATGTGCCGTGATGGCTGAGGCGACCAGATCATGTATGGAGGTAGTTAACTTTAACAACATTTGCCATCGGCTTCGTCCAGACAAACTCATTCCATCAATTCGCCGCGGATAGCCCCCGCATCGTCCCCGTCTAGCCACTGTACCATCCCCGGCGGTGCGGCGTACATGGCCGCCGTCGTCGTGACGGCCAACACGCTGGCCGCCGGACCCTCGATCTGCATCTCGCGGCCCCAGACGTCGACCCTGTCGCCGCCCCGCGCTGTCCCCCCTCCGATCGGGATCCCGCCACGGCGCTGCCGGCGGCTGCTACGCACCTTGCTCGTCATGCGGGCGTGTGCCTCAAGCAGGGCGGTCTGGTGTTTCTGCCGCGGAATATGGTTGCGTTCACGCTGTGCCGATGTCTCGAGAGCGCGGACGGAGGGATGGGCTGAGATGTGCGGTGACCCTGGTGTTGCTGATAGAGGTGAAGTGGGCGGCTCTGACATCGTTTCTTGGCATCAACATTAATAAGAATTGTGTATGGAAGCCGTTGTACAAAAGAGTGAACTCACCAGTCTGCTCGCCGATCATGATTCGCACGCACTCGCAGTACCAACACCAGCACTCGGAGTATGGCTCCCCGTATCGGTCTGCGTATGCCTTGCAGGTCCACGCAAACGCCATGCTCAACTTATCTTCGTCTACCTTGTCCAGGTGATCGATGAGGATACCTGTTTTCACAACACTAGCCGCAGCGTATGCCTTTGGACTGAGCATGTGTGTGTGCCAGGCCAGGTCGACATCCAGGGTAGGCACCACCAACTGCGTTGGGTTGTGCGCCACAACATCCATGAATCGAGTGTATTTGAGGAGGAGTCTTTCCAGACTTTCCTTCCTATTGGTGATGTTTGTCCAGTTGAGCTGGGTCTTTCAGTTGTTTGAAGATCAGTTGACTCTGCTGCGGAAATTTGTTAGGCCAAGACGTACCTTATTTACCTGATGACTGAACACACCCAGTCGCAAAACGGCACCGACGAGATCACTCGACGCAAAGCCAAAATTCCGCCGGTATTTCGCTATCATGGCGTTCGTATACCTCCGTTTTCCCAGCATGCCTGCTTGTGGACCCAATATGCCATCAAGTCGGCCTTGTACCGTAGCCATGGACGGGTTCTCATCGACCCCTGATCTGAATTGCTTGGCTGCGTCACCGAATACGCCTTGTTTAGCAATGGCGGCCACGAACAAACGGTCTGCCGACGGTTCCGGAGCGAGAGCAGGTAGACCTGTGTCAAGATCTAGAATCGTGCTCGGAAGAGCAATATCCTCAGTCAAAAGACCGTGAACATCTTGGCGGAGCTTTTCGAGCGACAACCCCTCGTGTGTAATTTCGCGACGACATTGTCGGCAAGTCGCTCTTAGTCCGCCATCACCATAGCCTTCTCCGGATAACCCCGGTCGCCTATCGGTCTCAATCAGCCAGGTCTCTAGTCCTGTGTAGCGGTGCAGTAGTACCTCTCGCCGTCGTACTCTTGTGGCAGTCCACAAGTAGTCCACGGGATTCGCAAGCCTACCCTGCAGTACGGACATCGCACATCTTTCTCTAGTGGGTCTAGGACATTCTCCCAGTCCCGCCCCGTCCGTTCCTCCCACAATTCCTCACAGTCTCTACTGACGGAAAATATGAACTTGCCCTGAAGAGCGGCGTTGACATGTTCCCACGGCATCCCAGCTGCCCATAGAGCTCCATTTCCGTATCGCAAGCAGTCCTGTAGAGGTCGTGTTAGCTGCGAGCTCGCCCTCGAGGTAGATGGCCGGATTGCACCTCGAGGTATACTCGCGGGCTCAGCATATGTGCGTGCCAAACCATGACGACGTCTGTTCCTGTTAATTTGCTGGAGGATTGCCACGTGCAGCAAAGCGTACCTATAGGCGGAAGTTCTTCCGCCTTCCATATCATCGGAATCGATTCCAGAAACCCGCTATACCGGCTTGTTTCGGTGCCACTTGTCGTGATGTGCGACTGCAGGAGCATATCATGACGAAAGCTGTTCCACCAGGCTTCGTAACGCTCCACAGCACGGGCAACGTATATAGCCCATCGCTTCTCGCGAAGTTTGACGAGAACATCCAATGAGTTGTCCGCCGAGGATGCACGGTTGTCCCAGATATCCCAGAGACCGTCTTTGAGACCAATCCTGTTCTTCAGCTTCTCGAAGGCCTGCAGAAGCCGTAGATGTACTAGGCACGATTCTGCGTCCGGCCCGTTTGACAGGTCCCGGGACCCATGACGATTCGGGAGCTCTTGTTTGTCGGGTGCCATGAGGGGATGTCCGAGTTCGTCTAGGTAAATTCCCAATCCACCTTTGCCTTTTTGCGACCGCAGCACTCAACTCGGTTGGCATGCAGGGTTTGCCGTTCATACTGCGGCACCTATGGGCCACATTCACGGATGGGCCTCCTTCTTATCATAGAAAGCAAGTCGAGCATTGTGGACATCTCCGGCAACGGCGCCTCGGCTTAGAAACCAGCACAAGGATCCGGATGCATGCCGTGGGCTTCTAATACCCCACTATGCTTAGAGGAACAACAGGCGTCACAGGATGCAGCCACACGGCGGCAGGCAAAGTGAAGTGACCGCTGACAGCCTGGACGCGGCCATCCCTGCAGGGAAGCCATGCGTCCAGGTTGCATCTAGGATGAAAGCGTGCACTTCCGAAAGCGTGGGAACCACGCGAGGTCTTATGGACTTGAGATGGATGTGCGACGGGGGTGGGCATGCAAGGCGGGAACGAGGCATGAACGAGCCTATCGAGGACGGGCTTGCTCGATAGCGCCTTCGAGAGAGTTAGTGCTTGCATGTTGATGAGATGTTGCCCTTGGTCAGTCAGCCCTTCCGGCCCGCAGCAACCTCCACTGACTTGCATTGACGGGTGCCGGGTGGGAGGGCTGTGACGGCGCAGAATGAATCCTTTTGGGGCGGAATGCCCTTACGAGAAGCGCCGCGCAGGAGACGGCCTTTACCAAAGGCCCGAGGCCTCGGGCAGGCGTCTTGCGGCTCTCCTGGAAGGCCGCGCTTCTCCGCCATGGCAACTGCCAGCTCACCACACCACACAGCCGGCCGCCACATGGCCCAACGCTGGACGGCTCGACCTGGCTCCGAGACATACATTTCATCGTATGGCCACGTTGCAGCTGCGTCTGCTGGGCTGAGAGAAGCATCGATGTGGTATTTGCCCCTCGCTCGCATCAGCGTCACGCGACGAAATGCAACAAGAATCCTTTCACGTCAGTCTGTGGGCCGCTAGCAGGTAAGCACTACAGGCCGGACTGTCGACAATGCCACAAGGTGAGCGATCAGCGAAAGCCGTAACCATGGCGGCCTCTGGCGGCGGTTACCGTAAACGAGCGCAACGAGATGCATCTGGTTGGCAGGGGTGTCTCCAAATCAGGGTCGTTGTTCGAGACGGAGGCCGCAGCCACGTGACGTGCAAACAGGCGCCCCACTGTACCAGATCTCGGTACCTGGCCAGTGCGGCTCTCGGGTGTACAATCTTCCAGCTCCCTGCTGTCCTGTCCTAGCTTACCCATGCAGCGGATGATGCAGGCAAGAGCAGGCAGGAGCTTCAATCGTCAGCCTCGCCCTCCATCACCCACCACGTCCGCGCCTCGAGTACACATCACCACATCTTGCACGGCTACACATTGGGCCCCGGGCAGCATACTCCCGAGAAAGAACTAACCCACCCTTTGCACTCCGGTCTCCCTCCAACTCCCGTACACCTTCCAGAGACTCCGAGATCGCATCGCCACCATGTCCGACGGAGCCCTGAAGCCCGAGAAGGACTTCACCAAGGAGGTCGACAAGCAGCTGCCCGAGGCCGAGCAGCTGGCACAGGTTAGTATGGCTGCGGGTGCGGTCAGAGACCGTCGCTGACGCCGTCGCAGACGAACCTCCAAGGGGCAATTGAGAAGCTCGTGGCGCTCGAGAAACAGACACGCCAGGTACGGCAAACAGCTGATCGCTGGCGGGCGCGGCCTCACTGACCCCTGAAACAGGCATCAGACCTCGCTTCTACATCTCGAGTTCTCGTCGCTATCGTTACACTATGCAAGAACGCAGGAGACTGGAGCTTGATGAACGACCAGACGCTGGTCCTCTCCAAGAAGCACAGCCAACTTAAGCAGGCCATCACCAAGATGGTCCAGACTGTCGTTGGATTCCTCGATGAGACGCCCGATACCAAGACTAAGCTGTCCGTGATTGAGACTCTGCGGACGGTGACCGAGGGCAAGATCTTCGTCGAAGTCGAACGAGCGCGCGTGACCAAGATCCTCTCCGACATCAAGAAGGAGCAGGGCGATCTCAAAGCTGCCACGGAGATCCTGTGCGAACTGCAAGTCGAGACGTTTGGATCTATGGACCGACGAGAGAAGACCGAGTTCATTCTTGCCCAGGTCGCCCTGTGCATTGAGAGCGGCGACTGGACACAGGCCGGCATCCTTGCCCGCAAGATCAGCACACGATACCTGTCGCGTAAGCCCAAGAAGACACCCGAGCAGCTGGAAAAGGAACAGAAAGAGCTGGAGAAGAAGAAGGCGCGGGGAGAGGAGGTCTCTGAAGAGAAAGAGGACGACACCACGGACCTGAAGCTGCGATACTACGAGCAACAAATCACGCTGGCGAAGCACGACGACAAGTACCTCGACGCTTGCAAGAACTACAGACAGGTGCTTGACACGGAAGCGGTTGAGGAGGATCCTGCGAAGCTGCATCCCGTATGTGCTCCTGTTTCCCTGAGACTGCGCCTTTTGCTGACTGTGTGTGGTAGGTCCTCCAACGCATCATTTACTTTGTCATCCTGGCACCCTACGACAACGAGCAACACGACCTCCTTCACCGCATTCATCGCGACACTCGCAACTCGCAGATACCCCTCGATGCCGAGCTGCTCCGTCTCTTTACGGTCCCGGAGCTGATGCGATGGCCGGAGATCGCCAAGAAGTTTGGACCGCACCTGTGCAGCACCGACGTCTTCGATGCTCAGACCGGGCAGTCGTCTGACGAGAAGGCCCACCAGCGGTGGGAGGACCTGCGGAAACGCGTCATCGAGCACAATGTACGCGTGGTGGCCAAGTACTATACCCGCATCCAGATGAAGCGTCTCACGGAGCTGCTCGACCTGGCCGAGGACGAGACGGAGAAGTACATCAGCGAGCTCGTCACTTCCAAGACAGTCTACGCCAAGATCGACCGACCCGCCCGCATCGTCAGCTTCGCGAAGCCCAGAGACGCAGATGACGTCCTGAACGAGTGGAGCCACAACATGAAGAGCCTGCTGGGGCTGCTGGAACGGATCGATCACTTGATCACGAAGGAGGAGATGATGGCGCGCATCCAGCCTACGAGCGCAAAATAGATGGGCGATAGAGAAGATAGCAGCTGAGGCTATGGCGAGAGCTTGTTTGGGGGTCTGTAGTCGTACAGATTAGACCATCCTCGGGGCGAGGATGACATGTAACTTTTATGACGGCGCTATGTCCAGATCTATTGGCTGTCTATGATGCTTCGTGAACTCTTGATTCGTCTCTCAGTGTCTCATAGCCCTGCCTTGGGCTGCGGGTCGGACGCGTGCTGCTTGATGAACCCAGCGAGCGGCATAGCCCATTCCTTGGAAACCGGGACATGATGACCACCGGGGTGCACAATGACGACAGGTTCCTCGCATCGATCAATGAGCGCTTGGCTTCTGCTCTCATCGACGACGGTGTCCAGGCTGCCAATGTAGTGTAGCGTGGGCGTCTTGATCTTGGGTTCGTAGCAGAAGGCGAGCCGCTCCACGGGTCCGTAAAAGCCCGAGTACGAGACGGCGAAGCGGAGGGGCCGCTCGCCGTTGGCCTCGCGAAGGCGACGCACCCACTCGCCCTCAGGGCCGTCGGGGGCCTCCCTCCCGGCCTCGAGCGCGGCCGTGACAATGCCCGTCGCCGCGCCGCCCTGGCTGAAGCCGCAGACGGCATCGACGCCGCCGGCCTCGCGGATGGCGCTCGCAACGGCCGCCATGCCCTCGTCGAAGAAGCGGTACGTCCCCGTGGCCTCGTCCTTGCGCCACCACGCCCACGCATCTGGGGGTGCAGTCGCGGCATCAGATGGGTCCTCCTCGCCGCCGCCGGCAGGCCCCTGGTAACCGGGGATGTCGCTGGGGAGGAGGCGGTTCGGGCCCGTGGGGTAGACGAGCGTGGGCTGAAGGGCTGAAGGGGCGAGCGTCTTGATGAGGAGCTTCTCGAGGGCACGGGTCTTGGCGTGGAAGAGCGGTCCTGACTGCGTGTAGCCTGCCGTGTGTGTCAGTGATACTGGCTGATGTGTTGAGAGTGAGGATGAATGTGAACGTATGCGATGATGATAAGACGTTCAAGTAGGAAACTTTGCGGGACAGACTCAACCAGTCTGTCGGGCAAATCAAGGGAGCCGTACCGTGGAGCATCAGAATCTTGATCTCAGTCTTGCCCCCGTTCGCCTTTGCCTGCTGTGGCCGCCCGGCCGCAGCCTCTGTCGATGCAGTCATGTCGCGCTGATAACACCGGGCCGGCGCAAAGAGTTGCGGGCGCTGGAAAACAAGAGATCTAGCCGTCGGAGCCGCGCGAGCAAGAAAACGCATCAATATGAGAGAATCGCAGGAACAATGGATAGAGACAGGATATGGTATTGCGCCGGTACTGTCGTTGGCTCTTAAGAAGGGTGTTGTGGCGTTTTCAGGAACGGGTTATGAATTGTCAGCGAAAGGCGATGACTTTGCCGGGCTCGGTGACATCCGGACGGCGCCGGCGGAGAATGACTGACTGGCCGAAGCTCCACCGCCGCCATAGAGCCAACCGCGCATCACATCGCCATAGCCGTATCATTAGATCAAGAGTGCCGCCAATTCGCAGCGCCCATTGATACTTGATTCGAATGTTCATTCTATCTGTTAGTTTATTTCGCTGCTTAATGGAGTTGAAGGAATGAACGCGGCCAGTTCCAGCTTGCCAACGCCGACATCTTCCACAATGGAGCCCAGCATTTAACAACCGGCAGATGCGAATACGGCAAGACGGATCGTATGTCGTATTACGACTGAAAGGTTGCATACCGTCACAATTCAGCAGGAACACTGCGTTGCACAAGGTCTATTAAGCCCCGAATGCGAGTCTATGGTACAATATCATCCCAGACGGTTTCCCTCTCGGCGACGCGTCGCTCGGGTCAGCCGAATATGCTCGCTGTCCGATGAAGTCCCAACTGTTCGTTCTCGTCTCTCTCCCCCATCTCTGTGGTCCGGACACTTAGTGGCCGCCAGAGCCGCCAGTCTTGGCGCTGGGGTTGCGAGGGTCGTTCTTCCACTCGTCGGCTGGTACATTCTGTCAGTATTTCGGTTCGCCGAACGTATAATGGGCTCAGAGTGTATGCGTACAGGCCATCATGGCGTTCTGGGCGGAGTTGGCGCCGTAGGCGATGATCAGGCCTGTCAAGTATGTCAATCGCTATTCTACCCGCGGAGCGTCAAGCGAGCGCAATTGCTTCGTGGCGATTCGAGGGCTCGGATTCTCGGCGATGCGTCGTCGGGTCACGTACCAGCGGCGAAGAAGGGGGCCATCGGCTTCACTGTTTCTCTTGTCAGCCAAGTCGTGTACGTCGGGTCGGGTCGGGGACTCGATCGGCGGAGGCGCGGTCGCGGGGAGGGGTGCACGCACGGAAAGGAGCCGGGAACTTCTTGAAGGGAGCGACGCCGAGCCAAGACATGATGGGCGAGTTCGTGGGTATCGCGAGGGTCGGAATTGGGTTGATGTGGCGGGGGATGTTGCTGGGATGAAGTCTTCAAAACGAGCCTTTTTCACCAAGCAGAGCTCGCTCCTCGATGTCTTGAGCCAGTAGCCGAGCGAGCGTGGCTGCGGCCTGAGGCAGAAGCCTGCGGACAGTCCCTGCTTGAGCCGGTCGACCGGGTCTACCTCGGAAGGGGTGGAGGCTACGTTAGTCATCAGCCACGAAGACCCACCAGTTCTATCACGTGACTATAATCGTTGAGCGCGGCAGCAGCGCGGCAGCAGCGCGGTCCAGAGGCGTGACATCATGGGCGTGTGGACCTTCCCCAGAGACAGTTGAGCTGGCCAGCGAGACCTGGGGAACCCGTACCTGCCTTACCTTCCCTGGGGCCTTGCACTCCTCTTTCCGCTCAGCTCCCTCGCGTCCTCGCTGGCTCTGCTCTGCTCTCCTCTCTTGTCCTCTCCTCCCGCAATTCATTACCACCACCGTCTGCTCCCCTCCCGGCACAAGCACGCACGGTTCAATCAGCTTCGGCCTATTACAAGCACGCATCATTCATCCGTGCCCACGCCGGCCGCACCCCCGGTCTGCATCGCCAAACGTGCGGGGTGAGAGACCAAGCTGCAACGTACCTGCCCCCAAGCACCAATAGCCCGTCGAGGCTGCCCACCAACTCAACCACTGCTGCATCGCTGCACCACTACGCGCAGCTCCCGCTCCTCCTCTTGCTCACGTTTGCTGCGCGCCCGCCCGCCCGACTGCTCTCCGAGGCGCTTTCTGTGCCGCGCGACTCTGCCAATTACAGTTGCTCTTCGCGACGCTCTGCTGCTTGCCTGTTGCCACGCTGCCTTCTTCAACACGTATCCCGTCCGACCTCTTCCTTTCCGTCACGGGCCGCCTCTTCGAAACGCCTTCGAGGCATTCCTGGTCTCGTCTTCTCATACCAGAGCTCCAGCACTCTCGACGCTGAGCTTGCCTCCCTCCTCCTCCTCCAACCTCGCCCTCACCCCGCCCAGCATGCTGTGCCGAAGCATCCCTCGCCGTACCGCGGCGGCCACCGCTCGGTCCGTCGGCGTGCGATCGCTCAGCACCACGGCGCTGCGGAAGTCGAAGACGCCCTCCATGGGCGACATCGAGCCCTCGGCGACGTCGGTCGGCGCCTTCAACAGCAAGCAGCAAGCGTTTCGAGAGAAGCTAGTGGAGGCACAGAAGCAACGGGGAGCACGTGCGTTGGCCGCCCAGAAGTCCTCTGACTCTTCGTCCGACCAGTTGGGCCAAGGCTCATCCAAGAATGATGCAGGAGCAACGGCCGAAGCCCATCAAAAGGAGACTGACCGCAAGCATGGGCCGCTGTCCAACCTCATCTACGGCACCAAGGAGGGCCGCGAGATGGAGGCCCAGATCCAAGCGAGCTTCAGCCAGGTCCTCGCGCGTGGTAAATACGTCCACTCGATCGTCTTTCACGAGGTGAAGCCCGACAAGGTGGACGAGTACGTCGAGCTTGTCGGAAAGTGGTACCCTCGGATAGCCAACGCGCCAGAGAATAAGGTCCATCTGGTCGGAAGCTGGCGCACTGAGATTGGCGACTGCGACACCTTCGGTACGTCATCTCTGAGATGTATGGGATGAAAGAAGACTGCTAACCATGGGTCAGTGCACATCTGGGAGTACCAGAAGTATGCCGGCTACCACGAGTCTCGACACTCTATTACGCACCACCCCGAATTCGCCGAGCTGGACGCCAAGCTCAAGACCATGATCAAGTCGAAGAGCATTTCCCTCATGCAAGAGTTCTCGTTCTGGCCAACGACGCCCCCCCGACAGCTGGGTGGCGTGTTCGAACTGCGGTCATACACGCTGCACCCGGGCAACCTCCTTGAGTGGGAGACGCACTGGCGTAGGGGCCTCAAGGCGCGTCGGGAGGTTATGGAGGGAGTGGGCGCCTGGTTCGTCCAGATAGGAGACCTGAACACGGTCCATCACCTCTGGCAGTTTGCTAACCTGGAGGAGAGGCGTGAGCGCCGAGAGAAGAGCTGGTCGGTCGAGGGCTGGAGCGACACGGTTCATAAGACTGTGCCTCTTATTCAGAGCATGAAGTCGAGAATCCTGATCCCCATGCCCTGGTCACCTGTGGCTTGAGGGCGTTGCGACTGAGCCTTCTAGTTTGGGCTGAAGGAACTCTTGACGCATTTGCAGCGGCACCAGAACGAGAAAACCCCTGTGAGCAGACTAGCTGATTTCAGTGAGTTGCTGGGTTGGAGTATAGCATTGTGTGGGAGTAGGCACTGCTTCCAGGGCAGATGAGGGGAGGCGCAGGAGCAGCGGGTATGCCAGCCCACCGACGCCGAGGCAGAAGCATCGCCATTTCTTTTGTCGAGGGCGCCCGGAAACTACTTGTACAATCGATGCCACAGTCTCGTTAGCGGAGACTGCCACAATGTATGAAAATGGTTAACAGCTGTCACGGCGTCGACATGTGAGGCTATCTGTCGCTTGCAAAAGCATTGACATTTCGAGTTATGCGCTTAATCGTCCAATGATATCATGTCCAACCAAAACTCCGGGGTATCCAACGAGCCGCCCAAGACGCGCGCTAGGCTTTACGCCTCATCCAGGTCCACGTCCATGACGGCGGCGAGATTCCGCCGCGTCTGACCAAGCATGTGGCTCAGGTATCCCAGCTTCGAGTAGAGCGATATGAGGCTCGGGTCCGCGCTCTCTATGCGCACCTTTTCCCGCACATACACCTGCTCGACGGGACCATCGCTACCGCTACCGCCACCGCCACTCCCACCACTCCCATGGGCGCTCGGGTCGGGCGAGTGCCTGGCGCTGGGGTGCTTGGACTCGGCGCTGCCGTCGCCAGCGGGGCGGTAGGGGAAGACGGTGTCCATCTCGTCGTGCTCGAGGCGGCGGACGGTGCCGATGGCGAGGCCGAGCTTGGTGCCGAAGTGGACGGGGACTCCGGCGGGCTCGAGGGCGCGGAGGTGCAGCACGACGCAGCTCTCCTGCAGGCCGAGGTGGACGCTGAGGTGGTGCGGGCTCGGGCAGGGCGTGAGGAAGTGATGCGCGGGGCACGACGAGGTGAGCCAGGCCGACGTGTCTGGCGGCGGCTGCGGCGGCGCTGGCTGTGCGGCTGTTGCGGCGCTTGATGACGAGGTGGAGGACGGCGGGACAGCGAGCTGCTGCGGGCCCTTGAGGAGGGCGGAGGAGGCGGCGAGAGAGTCGGCGAGCAGGGCGAGGGTGGAGTGCAGTGAGGGTGCGTCGAGAGCCGAGGAAGAGGAGGGGGAGGAGTCGGCGCGGGAGAGGCATACGGACAGCAGGTCGATAGACTGCGTGAGGTGCGTGTGCAGCTCGTCGAGCGCGGGGATGTGGATGGGCGACGAGGGGTCGACGGAAATGGTCTGCGCGGGCAGCGTCCGGAGCTGCAGATGGAGCGTCTGAGGGAGATGTGAGCGACGGTCAGCCACGAATGGGCGCGGGGAGGGGAAGCCATCCAGCAGGAGAAGGAGGAGGAGGAGGGGAGGAGGAGGAGGACGCACGCCCTTAACGATGCGGGTGCCGACGCGCGTCAGCGTGCCCTTGACCTTTTCGTTGTGCCGCGTGCTCATGACGAGGGTGCTGCCCGGGTCGACGGGCGCGAGGAGCGCGTAGCAGTCGTCGAGCCCGTGCTTGAGCTCGCGGCACGCGTCGAGCGTCTCGGCCACGATCCACGCCAGCTCGCGCGCCCGCGTCTCGGCCACGAGCGCGGGCAGCTCCGCCGCGGGGACGGGCGGCCAGATGGCGATGGACATGGCTGTGTCTGGCTGGACCTCTGTCCCGTCTCTGTAGTTTTTTTTTGTCTTTGCCTGTCTGCTTGCCTCGTCGCGATGATACGTGCGTGTATCTGGTCTGTCTGTCTGCGTGTGTTGATCTCGCGCGCTCTCTGTGGTTGGTTTTATCTGCGCTGCGCTTCTGCCCGCTCGGCTCGGTTATGCCAGCGACGGCGTGGGTTCGCCCAGCTACGGCTGTTGGCTCGTGAGTCGCGGCCGGTGGATTGGGACGGCCATGGGGAGTTTGGGCGCCGTGGAGAGTGAGCAATTGCGGCTGGCTGGCGGGCCTCAGCGATGAGCGTCGCTGGTGGTGGTGGATGTTGGCCGCAGGTGCACGTGGAAGTTTAAAGTGACGTCGGGGCTTCCATGGGATGGTGGGCGGAGCTAGGGGCGTGGGGGCCTCCAGCTCGGGCAGCTTATGTGTGGGCACAGTGGGGTGCGTCCTGCAGGAGTCCAGGCTCCAGAGCCAGACTCCAGAGGCCGCAGAGCTCCCTGGGCCATCATAAATTCAGTGGACAGCTCCAATCGCTGCGCATCATCACACATCTATCTCACTCTTCTTGTCCCACATCTCTTCAATGGCGCCAACCACGCCAATAAAGAATTAAGATGGCAAGTCATCTTAAGCGCCGTCCAGGGTCTGCCTGCATTATGGCAAGACCATGCGTCGCGACTGCAAGATTGGCTGGCCATACTTCCTACGGAGGGCGCGATTGTCCTCGGTACTCTCACTGCTGACTGGACCTGCATAGCAGGAGAGTCCCGGTTCCCCAAGACAAACTTGGTTTGGTTCGCTCTTGGTGCCGAACATGGGCTCCCGTCAAGTTCAGATTAATGAAGTGAGACTACAACTACCGTGTCCATAACGATGCTCGTTTCGTAGAGTCTCTAGCAAGTCCTCTACATTACAGTGTGTACCGATAATCCGGGTGGAGGTCACCCGTCTTCCCGTTCGAGATTTCTCTCAGACGGTCCTCGTCCGTCATCCGCTCCCTGAGCCTGTTTTGTCGGCGGAGGTAAAGATACTGAGACAGGTGGCCCAGCATTGCCAAGAGCACGGCGGCCAGTGACGAGCTCAGGCCCATTAAATACTTTCCATTCACCGTCGTCTTGAAGATCTGGCCGACCTACGCTTCTTGTTAGTGATCCTGTCATGATTCACGGACCGTGATGGAGGCACCTACCACGATCCCAGAGCTGTTTCCAACGGTCTGATTCATGCCGATTGCCATTGCGCGCTTGTAGTATGGGGCATGGCTGTTGAGCAGCCATGCGCAGTTCAAGCCGACGATGATGTAAATCCCTGGGGCAATGAGGAAAGTGGAAAAGTAAAGCGGGCCCCTCTGGCTCAAGGGAAGCCCAATGTTAACGGCATATCCGATGGCAGTGAGCAAGCATACCGGCATCATGAAGAATGCACGCCGCCTCCAACGGTCCGACAGCCAAGACACGCCGATGTAGGCGAGTGACGCCCAGAAGAATACCGGGACGGTCAAGAGTTGTGTAGTGATCGTGTCATAACCGAAGGATTTGATAATGAGCGGCAGGAAGCTGGACAGGCCCAAGGAGCAGATGTCGGCCATGAATTGGCACCAGCAGCTGATGTATAGCTTCGGGTCTGTCGCCGCGCTTCGCACATCCTTCCAGTTAAACTCTGGCTTCCCGTTGTACCGTGCGTTTATCTCCGCGCGTATTCGCATGAGGCTCCGGTCTTCCTCGTCGAGAAACTTGGCCGTTTCAAAGCTATCAGGGAGACACACGAATACGAAGATGGCAATGAGAATGCTGGCGCAGCCCTCGACGATGAAGAGCCATCGCCACCCTGCAATGCCACCGACACCATCCATCTTGAGCAGACCGTACGCAAACAGTCCGCCGAATGAGCCAGACAGGGCCACCGAGACGAACAAGTACGATACCCGCAAAGCCTGCTCGTGGGGTCCATAAAACGTGCTGAGGTAAAGAGCCAGGCAGGGAAACATGCCGGATTCAAACAAACCGAGGAGCAAGCGGCTGGCGTAAAGTTGCCCCGCGGTGTGGATGAAGCCAGTTCCGATGATGACGACCGACCAGCCGAAGATTAGGAGCGGGATCATGCGGCCTACGTAGACATTAGTTTCGGTTGCTTGTGGAGCAGGCGCGGGTCTGACATACTTGGGCGGAGCTTTTTCATCACGAGCGTGGCGGGCACTTCGAATGCTAGGTACGTGACGTAGAAGAGGGTTACGGCATCTTCGTACTATAGTCAACATCTGAACATACCAACCGTCTGAGAATGGTATTGACACACTCCCCAGTTCGGCGCTTGTCATCTTTAAGTCACCTATCATTCCGGCGGAGGCGGCGTTGCCAATGTTTGACCGGTCAAGGTACGCAGTTAAGAAGATGATGGTCATGATCGGGCTTATCCACAGGTCGAGCTTGCGAATCAACTTCTTCTCCTTCTGTGAGTCGATATCGGGTGGGCCATGTTGGAGATCGTCCATGTCCTTCACGTCAATGTCCATGTTTGGCGGTGGTGAAGCCATTGTGTAAAGAAATTGTCACGCGAGCTGTTGAAGACTCAACACATCCGTACAGTGTAGTCATGCAGCACGAGTGACTGGACTACACCCAATCTTTATGCTTCTGGGTCATTTTCAGACGTCGAATACAGGTCACCACCCGAAGGTGAGCTGGGGGGCTCCGTGGGGCTCGAGACTGGCAAGCACGAGGTGACCATACGAACCAACTCGTGATGTGCCGAAAATTGTCTGGGGTAAAAGAGCTTGTTGGGTCCAGGACTCCAGGTGGCGCCACGTTGGTGGGAGAGTCAACGGCGTCGGCGGGCAGCATCGGCGGCAGCATCGGCGGCAACATCGGCGGCAGCATCGGCGGCAAGAGCGGCGGCAAGAGCGGCGGAAACATCGGCGACAACAGTACACGGTCAATAAGCGCTCGGGCCGCTTCGGCAAGAAGTTCTGAACAAAGACTATGCCATCCTGCTAGAGTTGGCGACAAGGCGAGACATCTCGAAGCCCGGTCCAGTACATACAGTGTTCATTTCGAAGACGATGATATTGTGCAACACTGACTAACAAGCCATGCGACGCTCAAATATTCGGGCACCGGCTCATACTATCTTCTAAAACTCCTGTCGCCTCCTGTTGTGCACGCATTTGTTCACCTTGTCTAGGTTCAACGACCCTATATTCCCACTCCTATACGCTGCCGTCACCCTCGAAAATGACCACCGATATTGCGTCCCCGGTCCCGTCATCGGTGCTCAAGCAGCCCGTCAAGCTTGCTTGCGTACAGCTCACGCCGGGAGCTGATAAGGCCGCCAACCTCCGCTGCGCTGCCTCGCGCGTTGCTGAAGCCGCTCGCTCCGGCGCTCGCATCGTTGTCCTCCCCGAGCTGTTCAACTCGCTTAACGGCTGCAAGTTCTTCGCTCAGTATGCCGAGAATCTAAGTCCGCCAAGCCCCGAGCAGTCGCCCTCCTTCTACGCCCTGTCTGCTATGGCTGCCGACAACAAGGTTTACCTCGTCGGTGGCTCCATCCCTGAGGCCGACCCGGATACTGGCAAATACTTCAATACGTGTCTGGTTTTCGGTCCTGGCGGCGAGCTACTCGACAAATTTCGCAAAATACACCTGTTCGATATCGACATTCCCGGCAAGATAACCTTTCGCGAGTCTGATGTCCTGAGCCCCGGGAACAGAATCGCCCTCGTTTCCCTTCCCGAGTATGGCACTATCGCGGTCGCGATTTGCTATGACATCCGGTTCCCTGAGCTTGCCACCATCGCGACTCGCAATGGTGCCTTCGCTCTTATCTATCCTAGCGCCTTCACCCTCACAACGGGCGCGCTTCACTGGCAGCTACTGGCCCGAGCCCGCGCCCTCGATAATCAAATATATGTGGTTATGTGTAGCCCAGCGCGCGACATGTCTGGCCCATACCACGCCTGGGGTCATAGCATGATCGTCGACCCCATGGCCAAAGTGCTCGTTGAAGCCGACGAGACTGATACTATTATCGAGGCGGAACTGGACGGTGAGAGCGTCATGGAGACCCGACGGAACATCCCGCTGAATAACCAGCGGCGGTTTGACGTCTACCCGGACGTGAGCCAGGGCAAGATACAATCTTGACGGGACTTGTCCGTTGGCTAGACTGCATAGAAGTGAAGCCTCAATGCTATAGAGCATAGCCACTTGGGCAAGATACTCTTAATATATGGCGGTACTATACAGTAATGCATACAAATGCTGTCTAATCTCTTCGTCTATACCTGCAGTTGCGAGTTATGGGTCGTCTGCGTCAAAGGGAATCTACTTGTACGAGTTTCATGACATCCACATTGCATTCGGCACGAATTTCGAAACAAGAAGGGTTACTTTCAACTTTCACATATCCTCAAGACAGTTTATGGAGACTCTTGAGACAATCGCTGAGCATCACCACATTCTGTAGGCGATTTGACATTCTGCGGCGCTCACGGATCCCACTAGGTCCATCGTCTTACACAAGAGTGTTGCTTTAAGCGTCGCCCGGCCCTGCCAACATATGGGAAGTAGGGACTTCGTACAGGCGCTGGACATTGTTGATACTGTACTGTACAGTACTGAACCAGACGCAACGCTAGCGAAAGTCCTTGGGCCGCGATGTGCATCACCCCGCACTGACTTCTGTTAGGTTGGCCGTACGGCGGCGCTTCGGCGGCGCATCAGGTGTCGGCGGGCGTCGGCGAATCGCCAGTACGGTTTTCCGTTGTTAGTTTGGAGGCACTGAAGGCTTGTACGGAGTATGCAGGCCGGACCCCTTGCTGATGGTCACCCGACCCTGATCCCGGTCGGTCATTTTTCGGTGTTGTGTGATTACGACATGTAGTGAGAGGCACAACTAAAACACGATGAAAATAAATACGGAAGCCTCACTTTTCTATCATGATATCCGTTCTAGACCCCAGGCGCCAGGCAGCTATTTAAATGGTACCATCCTCTCTTCAGTGAGATACTGCCTGTGGGACAAGGGGTGTGTTGCTCAACTTGGTGACGCAACATATCTAAGTGAAGGAGTGCTGCAATGTTAGAGCGTCCGGTAAAATACTTTCTCAACGTGCAGTGCCCGGAATCCAAAGCGGGACTGGGCTGACCACCTGTGTGCTGTTAGGTTTGGAAACGCTTCGTCCGATTCGTCTCTGAAGATGGTCGAGAGCTAGGAGGCGAGCCCGCTGATCCCGACATTGACGGTTTGCCTGACACATACACCGCCACTGAAGGCACGACTCTGACCTGCGGGTGTAGTTGGTCTTTCATTGGCTGCAAGCAAGTCCGTTCTGGTCAGAGTGCTCGACTCCCGTTCTGCACTTGGACCGAGTCGGTTCACAGGGGAGATCACTACCATTAAGAAGGTATGCAGCACTCGCTTTGTATCCTTTAATAGTGACCAGCGTTGACATTGACTGGTGTGATGCAGTTACTGTCTCCTCTTTCCGCATCAGAAGCTGGAGCTATTCGGGGTGTAGGGTTGAATTTCAAGGACCACGCAGTAGGCG
The DNA here is from genome assembly GCA_029168975.1 of Purpureocillium lavendulum. Classification (NCBI taxonomy): domain Eukaryota; kingdom Fungi; phylum Ascomycota; class Sordariomycetes; order Hypocreales; family Ophiocordycipitaceae; genus Purpureocillium; species Purpureocillium lavendulum. Next base: position 6,150,233 of record JAQHRD010000001.1, read on the forward strand.
ACCTTGCCCACACGGCTCATCAGGACTGCAAGTAACTCTGTCTAGGCCGAGCTCAAGATGCCGATACCCAAGATCCCGGAAGTATTCATGAAGCCCGCGGGGTGCCTCAACAACCCCTTGGACCCCATTCGACTTCCAGCATCGGCCCCTGAAGCTGTCGACGCAGAAGTAGAACTTGCTGTCATCATTGGGCAAGACTGCAAGAATGTCGAGGCAAACTCGGCTCTGGAATACGTGCTTGGTTACACCATAGCCAACGACCTTACGGCGAGAGACATGCAGTCCCACACCTCTCAGTGGGTTTACTGCAAAGGCTACGACGGGTTCTGTCCTCTTGGGCCTGTCGTGGTATCTGCTTGTGCGCTGCCTGATCCTTCGGCATTATCAATGAAGATGACACTAGATGGAGAAGTTCTTCAGGATGGGAACACGTCCCAGATGATATTCTCAATTGCCGAAATTATATCCCACTTGTCAAGAGTACGACTCCCGAGACCTCATCTGCCGTGCTGCAGGAGTCCATCCAACTCAATGAGACAACGCTAACACGTGAGCAGGACACCACCCTCCCCAAGGGCACCGTAATCATCACCGGGACACCAGCTGGCATTGGACACAGCCACAGTCCTCCGAGGTATCTCCGACCAGGATCCAGGGTGTATTGTTGCATTAGTCCAGGCCTGGGGACTTTGGCGAACACTGTTGAACTTGGTTCGGTATAGAATGAATAGATCAGGTTTGAGACTTGGGCTGTCTTGGAACCGGAGCAAAAAGTACTTGCTGACTTGGTTTCGGGTTCGAATGTTTGATGCGTTGGCTATGTATTTCGCAGCCAATGGCTGTGGCCCAATAGCAGACTGTCTGTATCCGAAGTCTTAGGGAGCCGGGAGTACGAAGCTATTGATGTGATTCGAGGTTTTCGATGAGGTCTTCCCAAACGTCATAGTCGATAGGCTCCTGAAAGCTACGCGTGAGTCCAAACCAAGTGTCAAGCCAACCATCGGACCCTCCAACAGTGAAGTCGAGCGAAGATCCAGAGACGCCCAGTCCACTGCCCAGAGAAGCTTGTGGCTGCGTCATGCGAGGGCTGACGGCCTGTGCATGGAGCAACGGGTCTTGGGAGACATGAGCCTCCATGCCACGCCCATTGCCGACGGTAGTAGTGGGCCTTTCCGCCCTGCCTTCTTGCCGGGCCCTTCCGGCACTTGCGATGCAGAGCTCAATCACCTTGACCTCGGCGAGTGCAAACGCATTGACCCACGGGTCTGTCCGCTGCTTCTCACAGTACGCGGCTAGGTCCTCCACGATGGCAGCTGTCCGCGGCAGCAACGGCTCACGCACGGCGATTACGGCTAGTACCAGGGCACTGTTGAATAGGTTGTGCATGGCGCCGCCGGCCATGAGTCTGCCCGCCATGCTGAGGTGGCGGAAGCTGAGCTTCAGTTTCAGATCTGCGCAGGCGGAACTGATGCAGGCGTCACGGCTGTGCTGGAAACGATCAGTGATGGAGACAAGGAGCACATATTTCCTGTGCAGTGTGACGCGGGCGAAGTGATATGCCGAGTGCAAATAGATGCGTTGCCAGTAAAGGTAGGGCCTGCCTACGTCGAGAGACTGATCAGGGTCAATTAGCCTGAAGTATGTCGGCAGGGATTCAGCCCATATGAGTAGTACTTGATCCAGGCCGAGAACTTTTTCGTACGTGTTGTATGAGCCCGACAGTGACGAGATTCCAAAGCATTCGTCGTGGATGTCGCCGAGTATAGTTGACAACCGTTGCTGGTACAGGTAGTAAACGTTGCGAGTTGGCAAGCTGAGGGGCAGTTCCTGCGCAACCGCGTCCACATCCTCGGTGCCATCGTCAATGCATACGTTTTTGACATCCATTTCCATGCAATGCTTGCTGTGGATTGTGTACGGCCTACCGACCGCGAGGGCGACGGATCGGTCCAGGGCATACAGCTTGCACCACAAGCGCCGTCTTGTCTCGAGAGCCCTTGCCGGCAACCCCCAGATTTCCCCGTCGATGTGCATCCCTTGCGCCTGCGCCATACGGATGGCAAAGCTTGACGTTAGCCAGCTCTCCGTTTTTCGCCCAAAGTATATGAGGTACTGGCTGACGAGGATGCCAGCGCTGACGAGGTCAGGACTCTCGCCCGAGAACGTCGGAGCGAGGACAATGGCTTTTCGAGAGGCCCAGAAGTACTGGATGGACCGTTCCTCGCAGCGTTCTTGGGTTTCGGGAGAAGCGTCCATTGGGCAGTCGATGAGCTCGGAGAAGGCCAACACCATGAACAAGAGTGCAAGCCACCTAAGGTCCACAGCCGCGAGGTCGTCGTCGCCCCATTTGCGGTCCCAAAAGGCATTGTAAGTGGTACGAAAGTCGTTCTGCTGTACGCAATCGTGTATCGGGTTTAGCTCGTCAAGATAGAGCTGCACCAAATGATCTACTACCGCCTTCCGCCGTGGCAGGTATCCGACGAGCTCCCAGATATGGTCGTGGGGGCTCTTTTCATTGCGGCTGAGGTCGCGTCGCGAGCTATTGGCGTGGATTCCGCTCATTCCAACGGGCAATTCAGGGCTCTCCATGTCCATGATGGACGCGGCAGACTGGTGGCCGAAGTAGGAGCTGCCATGGTACGACTTGGCACCGCGCGAGTTCCAGAGGCGACCCACGTGGGGAGAATCAACGCTGCTGGCCCTCGATCGTGGTCGCCGGTACGCCGGCGACAGATTGAGTCTCCTGCGGCTGTCTCGAGACAGCGCACGCGTATGTTCACGGGTATGTTCACGTTGGAACGGCGTACGGGCACGGATTTGGGCGGCCGTGGCTGTGGTGGCGGCTCTCCGGTGGTGGTGGTTCGGCAACTGCGGCGACGGAAGCTGGCATAGGTGAGTGACGTCTCTTCGCACGCAGTTACCGCATGGCGTTTGCCGATCGCACTTCTGCTTCTGCCTGCGGCATTCGGTGCAGACATTGCTGCGCGTGCGTCTCGGCCGCATCTGCGTCGGAGGCGGATCGCGCTCCATGCCTGTGGCTGCTTCGAACGAACCGAACCGAACTGAAACCGAGTGACGACCTGGATTCCATCTTCCGAGCGGTTCTCCAAAGTCCGCTGCGCGGGGTTTGACGTGGTCCGTGGTGCCCATGCATCATCATCATCACAGGCCAGGATGGGGATTGGGGTCCGGGTTGGGGATTGGATTCATTGGAGAGTCGAGACTCCCAGCGTTCTCGCTCTGGGCATCCATGCATTGCTCAGTCAGCTCGCGCGACCCTATCGGAGTCGAATCCGCAACTTTCACCGAGTCATCGGGGACACGGGACGGTGTTGTGCCATGAATGTATTGAGCAAAAGTGAAGCCGGCGCCAACAGTGCCCAATTAAATACGTACGCGTTGAAGTCAAGAAGGGACCAAGTACCTACGAATGAATGGAAGCCGCTAGTTGCAACAGACAGCGGGCGGAGCTAGGGGCGTGGGGCCTCACCTTCCGCCTGTGCGGGGTGCGTCTCCCAGAAGCCGCATGGCTCCATCAAAAATTCACAGCGCCAACTGCCGCTTCACATCTCACTCTTCACCTCATACGTACTTCAAACGAGGGCTCGCACAACACTCACCCGGCGATGAGCCCCGCGGCTTCGTTTCCGCCCAAAGTCACGCCGCCTCACTCGTACACGGGCGCTTCTTAAAGCTTGTCAGCCCCTTTCGCCACTGCATCGCCAAGGACGCGCACCCGCGCCCGAGCGCGCCACCATCTCACACGCGCCTCGTCCATGGCAGGCACAAACAACACCAGCGGCGGCGAGGGAGCAGCTCCCTCTGCCAAGCCGGCCTCCCAAAAGATCAAGAAGCTCCCGCCGATTCCCAAAGGTGCGGACCCCCGAGCACGCACTCCCCGCGCACATCACCGTCTCGCTGACACGCGGGCCCCGTTTCCGCGTCTCGCAGGCGCCAAGGTGCAGAAACGCCCCCTCACGCGGCGGCAGCTTCCCTCGTCGTCCAAGACGCCCGTCGTGTACGTCTCCTCCTCGACGCCCTTCATGTCCGCCGTCAAGCGCATCCGCAAGCACCTCGACCGCTCCCTGCGCAACGCCACCGCCGCCGCGCCCCGCAACGTCTCGCTGCATGCCCGCGTCGAGGGCCTCAAGCGCCGCGCAGCCACAGCCGCCGCCGCCGCCGGTACCGGTGCCGCTGTAGGTGATGCAGACGACGGCGAGGGCCCCGGGGTGACGCGCGTCACCGTCATGGGCACAGGCCGCGCCGTGGAAAAGGTGCTTCGCGTGGCGAGCTACTTCGAGCAAGAAGGCGATTGCGAGGTTGCGCTACGGACGGGGACCGTCGGCGCTGTCGACGACATTGTGCCGGATGAAGGCGAAGGGGAGGATGAGAGTCGCGTCAGGATGGTGAGCTGCCTCGAGGTCGTGGTGAGCTTGAAGTGAGCGAAACACAGAAAGCAGACATCGACCTGCGTCATCGTAGTACGATGCGCTCACGCCATGATGGGCTTCGGACCCTGCCAGTTCCGAGGACCGGCAAATTTCCGAGGCTATGCGACGATATTCACGCAACCGCTGCATACCAGAGGGGCGCCACGCGACAGGAAGCGAAAGTACAGACTTGGCATTGACCGCATCGGCGGCCAACACAACTGTGCATCACGGACGACAACCTCAACAACACGGGGGCAAGCCTCCTCAAGGAGGCGGGATATGAGTCCAAAAAGTCGTATATTGGGAACCACCAACGGTCCATGGCAACGACCTAGAAAGTCATGTCGCCGCCCATGCGCCGTTTCCTATGCAAAAAGCCGTCCATCCAGCTCAAACCGGTTCATGCCAAAGATGTGTCAAATACTCGCTCCGACCCGGCTAGATCCAAACTCCGCGGACCCTGCTCACGCTTCACGCGGAGCAGCGCATCCGTTATGCAAAATAGACGGTAAAAACTGTCCCACAAATGTCTCTGCGTCACACGCTCCTTGGTATCATTTTGGTCCCAATGACGCTCATGGATGGAGTACTGGAGGGGTGTTGAATTGTGTTGGTTAATAAGCGTCGGTTGCCTGTGGTTGTTCAGGTCACACGATACGCACTGGACTCGCCACCGTTAGCCGCTACCGACCTCGGAAATGCTTTCAAGGCAACGCAATGCGACTCACTCGATAATAAGCTCCTCGCCGTGCCAGACTCCGCTGGCGACCCACAAGCCGCAGTTGACGATCTCGGCGTAGCGCTTGTCCGGCGTCTTGACGGTGGCAAACATGCGGAATCCGTACTGCCGCGCGTCGATGTCCTTGGGCTGACGGGGGCTCAGCAGCGCGTCGAGTGTGTCACATGGTCCGGAGAGGGAACCTCTGGTGCGCATTTCCAGACTGTCGTCCAAAGTTAGCATCGTGGAGTATAGGTGGTGACGGGGAGACGAACATGGCAGGGGGTTCATCAGTTGTCTGCAGGACGAATGCGCCCTCGACGATGCGAATGGGCCGGAAGCCTCGTGCCTGACCTAGGTCATATCCGCCGGCCTGACAGTGTCTTGCGGTCAGCGATTTGATCTTGAAGACGATTTTTGCTTGTTGCCATCGACCTACCATGACCCGCCCGTTTCCGAATGAGCCCGACCAGCTCCCCCTTGAGATTGTGGTAATCTCCTTCTTAACGCGGTTCTCGACCAGTGATGGCTCCGGGTTCAGTCCCACGGCGATACGAAAGTCGAATTCGAGGGTCGGCATGGGAAATGTGATGGACGGACTGGGGAAATGATGCAAGGCCCGCTTGCACGACTCCTCGACAGATGTGCCGCTGCATCCGCCTTCCGACGCATCGTCGTCGGCGTCAGTGTCGTCTTTGGCATGCTCCTCGCCGGTAATGCATGCCGCCGTCAGAGAGCGCGGCGACGATGGGCCGCCAGCGCCGGTGCATTGCACCTTGTTGGGTGAGGTGGCCGAAGGAAATCGCAGGCCGGGTGTGATGTTAGTGTCCCAGTCAACGGAGTCGACCTCGTCGAGCCTGCGCTTATGCGAGTCGTGAGCGGTGGCGTGTGGTTGTGCGTGGTTGCTCTGGTGGAGAGCAGGCGAGATGTGCAAGCAGGCCATGGTGGGCGCCGTGACATCGGTCGGGGCTGTTGTCGTCGGGAGAGAGAGCGTCTCGGTCTCGGTGGCCATGGCGGGCGAGGGGGCTCCCCTTTGTCTTGCGCCGCCTGCAAAGCAACCCAGCGACTTCGTATCCTCTCTCTACCGAGATGCAGTAATGAGATGCAGGGGCCGTAGTGCGAGGGCAGACGTCGTGTTGTGTCGTGTCGTGTCGTGTCGGGTCGGGAAGCGGATGTGCTGAGCGCCGTAACCGAGTGGGACGAGACGAGCTCGAGAATGGGGTGAGATGTGGGCAGGCTCGGGTATTTCGTTGACGTCCCGCAGGCGCTCAGATGCGGGACACGCGACTTTGGCTGCGCTGGGATGGATGGATGGTGCTGGCGCGGGAGGGAGGAGGGGGAGGGGAGGGAATAAGGCAAAAGTGACGTCTCGCGTCAAATCGACTGGCTGGGCGAGCTTTGAGTATTATACCCGGGCTGTGGGAGCTCGAGCTTGCCATTCGGCTCCCCGGAAGAATATGGGGATATCGGCGAGGGAGCTTAATAAACGGCGGATTCGCCGCCTCGCTAACGATCCGTTCCAAGCACCTCAGCTGCTGCCCGGGTGGTGCTGCTGGGCTGGGCTGCTACTACGAGCACTACTGCCGTGGGCCTTTCGCCGGCGCCGAGGCCGACGCGCAGCTCGAGTGCCAACACCGGTGGAGGACATCTCCGAGCACAGCAACCCAGGTCGGCAAGGGCGTCTCCAGTGTAAGTCCGGGCGGGCCGCAGCTCTGCGAAGAATAACGTTTGGCAGCCAGCCCGGGGCGGCCTGCAGGCCCATCCCATGGAACGGAGCAGTTGACGGGCCGGATTTCAAATCGCCCAGCCCTCGAGCCTTTCCGCCTGCTTACAGCACCCTACCCGCCCGGTGCCTTGGTTCCTTGCGCCGTGCGGCGCGACCTGCCCGCTGTGGCGAGCAGGACTGGGACGTGGCACCTCAGCTTGCCAGGTTGGCTGGGCGGGTGTGCCCGGCTCTGTCGGGCGCCGAGGGCTGCGCAGCGGCTGGAGTCCGCTTCGGGGGGATAATCATGCCGCTGGGGCAGTCTTTCATGCCAACCATCCACCAGCAGCTGCGAGGCCCCTCTGGAGCGACCAGCGACGGGCATTAAAGGGGAATAATCGCCGATTCCCTCGGTGGGCAGTTCAATCACTCCACCGTCGTCCTATGCTGGCCTGTTGTCGATTTTCGCTCCGACATGTTCTCGCACTGGACTGACCGATGGACGGACGCGGCGACAGAGGCGGCCAAAGGCCCAGGCAGGCATGCAGGCCGACAGACGGACGGGGCTTTCTGCTGCTGGTCTCGGAGGTTGCCATCTGCCGCTGGCTGCAATCTGACGGGGGAGGCGATGCGCTGACGGACTTGCGGGATTCCATTGCAATGCGAGCGGGACCCAAGAGCTCTGTGCCGTGGAGCATCGCCTTAACTCCGCGGCGGGGCCTCCGAATCCACTCGGCCGGCCGCCGACCCCGTCCATCCCGACGGGCGGAGCCATCTTGCGTCTTGGTGGACGTCATTTACATTTTCTCTTGGTCTCTCGGACGGGCGCGACGCCTTTCAACAGTTCTTGGCAACTTCGTGTCGTGAGAGGAGTGCGACCGCGCCTGTTGGATCAAGGGCGCCGGAGCGGGAGGGCGCGGCGGCGTCTTTGGAGGGGGAGCCTGACAAGGGCGGCGACCAGCCATCGTGCCGCTGCACAAATGTGCCTTTGGCCAGTCAGCCCTCCCGCATTGGATGCGTATGGACTCGTACTGGGGGCAACTGGCAGCACCAACCAGGCGCACCACCACCAGCCGGACGGAATATGCAGCCTGGCGAACCATGTGAGAGCTTGTTCTAATGGCTGGATTTGCCAGGATGCAACCGATCTGGCAGCAACCTTCGATTGCAGCCGACCTGTCAAATGCGCCGCGTGCAAGGGTGTGGGAGCGCACCCGGCAATCGGGTGCTTTGTCGTTTGTGGCGGGCGGGCGGGCGGGCGAGATGGGGATGGCCCCGCGAGACGCTTTGGGGCGTGAGATATGTAATCAGTGTGGTTACGAAGTACGAAGTAATCAGCGGCCACTGCTGACCAAGGACGAGAGACAGGCGTCGCAGCGCGGGCATTGATGGCGACGATTCAAGCACCGTGTGCCTGCAGAGGATGAAGAAGCTTTCCGGCGATGTTCATTGTGCGGATGGTGCACCAAGAGGGCGTGGTCTGGCCATGGTTCGCAGCAAGGCGATGATGGATGGGCGGTTGTGCAAATCAGGCGGGGGCGCACCTTCCTCCGCGGACGATGGCCAACAAGCCCAGCAGATCCCGTCGCGCAGCGCATGGGAAATAGGGACCTCGCCGGCCCATCGCACCTGCCCTGTAGTCCGTACTCGTAACTTGGCTTGATGATGGCTGACTCCCCAAGCAAGCTGCCGTCAGTGCCGTCACCATCTCACCCTCGCCCTCAGTCCCTCACCCAGCACTTCGTAACGCAGTGGAGGCCGGCGACGGAACCCACTTCCATGTTCCACGTCCCAGGAGGTGGATTCCATTGGAGACGCCGCGCCGTCCCCCCCTTTTCTGGAAAGCCCGGGCGAAGCGCGCGACAAAGGCGCCCGCGCGCAACCACGGGCCGAGACTGTCGATGCGCAAATCTTGGCCCGCCGATTCGGTCCGCACCAGATGGCCCGCCTTGGAACTTGATCTTTCTGCGACCCCGGACAGGTTTGTGCTGATTCGGTAATTGCGTGCGGTAGTCGCACTACAGTACAGTGGATGAGATGAGTGGCTACTGTGACCGTCGACTCGTCGGCTCTCGACTGTCAGTCGGTCACTGCTGTGGCACCCCATCAGGCAGAATGGCCCTTATCGTCACATCTGCCGGGCCGGCAGCGATCGCATTTGTGCCGGAGGTCCCCAGTCACAAGCAATGCCAAGCTCTCGTGTTCCAGAACGCCAGGTTGGGCCTTCTTTCCCATTCATCATCAGCCGCCAGCGGCCGAGCCATCCCATGCCATGGCATACAGGCTGCGGTTCAATTGCTCTGACGCGAAGCCGCCACGCGATCCGCTCTAGGCGGGGGATTCCAGTGGCGGACCTCTTCGAGGGAACACACGTGCGCCGGTGGCGACCCCCGATTATTTGTCAATCCGCGCGGCCCTTTGGATGCCTTCTTGCTTCTCTGACGCGTGCCCTTTCTCCGCGTGGATTGCCGCCGGCCAGTCGGCCAGCCAGACGCCTATTCCCTTGCGGCGTGGCAGCAATGTCTGATCATAAATATTCGAATTTGGAATCCGGGCAACTGGACTCGTTCGCTCCTCCGGGCATGAGCATTGACTCTGCTCCGGAACTACGCAGCACACGCAGATGAGGCCGCTAGAGAGGCTATCCGAGATCGCCGACACGGTTTTGTCGATGGACGGTGACTGGCACTGACGCCTCCTGTACGGCGCGTGCAGTGCCGCAAAACCGGACCTTGAGCCTGGCGAAAGGACTCCCAAATACGAGCCTCGCATGCTCGATTCCCCTCGCAGATGCCGGATCTCATTACCGAGAATGACGTCTCATCCATCAGCATGTACGTAGTTGCGCACCGAGCTCTGCAAAAGTCCGCCTGAGACTGCAGATATGTTAGACTTCCCCAAGTCACATAGTATCCATACTGGATTTGGACCCGTCCCGTCCGATTTAAGCTCTGAAACCTTTACTGTTTCAAGTCTTACGGTGCGAGGCTCTCTTACGTTCGCCTTTCCTCTTTGACCGCGGCCATGGCGTTCAAGTAAAAACAGGTTCGCAGCTGCCCTCTCTTTACCCGAGGTGCTCTCCCACCGGAGCAGCGACTTCTCAACATGATAGGTATCATCACATCTTCTGAATTGTCGGGCCGTCCGTCATGTTCCTCTAGTTTTAGATTTGTCTCATGCACACTCCGAGTACGTTATACGAGTTGCGCGGTCACGGCACCGTGGACGCGCCGTGGCCCACGCGCCGGCGCTCGTCGCGGTGCTCGGCCCACCAAGGCCAGATATCGGCCCGGGGCCGGTGTCATCACGACAAGACGAAACCCCGTGCGTGGTCTGGCAGTGCGGTGTACGAATTGTTTCTTTGCAGACTATTAAAGGTCGCGCTCCCGTCGTGGTGGCGAATCTCGCAATAACCCTCATCCAGCCAGACTCAACTCCAGCAGCCGTAACAGTTTTCCATATACTCAAGCGCACCTTTGCACGAGACTTCTCGAAGCCGAAATAAAAACACATCGTCATCATGCACGTCACCGCTGTCGCCGCTCTCGTTGGCTTCGCCTTCTCGGCCACCGTCCTCGCCGACGAGTGCGCCACCAAGTGCACGAACGCCTTCCAGCAGTGCTACAAGAACGGCACCGCCGTGAACGTCTGCGCGTCCAACTATGCCTACTGCCTCGGGTACAACCCCTTCGAGCAGGGTGCTCCGTATGCCGAACCCACGTCCTGCAAAGGTACCCAGGGCGGCGTGAAGCTCGAGGCGCGAACCTACGGCAACAACGCCGCCGCCGGGCTTTCGGCCGGCGGGAACTCGGGCCACAATCACCACGGCAACTATGGCAAGCACAAGGGCCACAACCGCCGTGCCCTGATCTCGGAGCCCGTCGACGCCTGCGCCAAGCAGTGCAGCGACGACTTCCAGAAGTGCTTCGAAAAGGGCACGCCCGTCAACGACTGCGCCTCCGACTACTCCTTCTGCCTCGGATACAACCCCTTCATCAAGGCTCCCTTCGACGAGGCCAAGACCTGCCACAAGCCCGAGCTCCCCGTGAAGCGCGGCATACTCAGCTGCTCCGAGACCTGCGTCCAGGCCGCCTCGAAGTGCATCAAGGACGGCAAGGAGGCCGCAACCTGTGGGCTGCAGTTCGTTGTCTGCGAACTCCCCTGCTTCACCCAGGCCACCACCACCAAATCCCAGTAAGCGTCGGGCCCATGGAAAAAGGAAACTGGTAAGGCCGATGCGCTTCCAGTCGGATTGAACCCAACCGAGAATCGCCGTCACTCTTTCTTCACGGAGAACTTTGCCGGACAAGGGGCGTCTAACGGGTGGGTGTGAGTACATAGAGACGAAAGTCGTGTTTTGTTTTGATACTAGCAGCCTCTGTATATAGCTAGTTGCAATTTACCTGAATATACTACCGCGTTTTGAGCAACAGTCTATAGTGTCAGACACTCGCGGTGACGGAAGTGCAGCAGCATCTACCCTCATCTTGATCTCCCATTCAGTGTGTCATGAAGTATAGTCGGGGCTATGCTGATCCCCCTGCGACCGACCCGATCTGCCACAGCTCATTCCTTTGCTCAGTAGAGGCATTGGCAGAGTGCGGACAACAGGCTTGCTGGAATCACTAAACAGACGGCTTCGAGGGGGGCTACATGGAAAGGGGTCGACTTACAAAGGACCCAGCACGATAACTAGGTTAAACACTGAAGAAGCGCGAGAGCGCTAGCAGCATACACCCCCATTGAAACCCCCGCGCAGAGTCAGGCGCCACGTCCCCGCGAAACGGAGCATACTTCGCGCATCGTGTGGTCCTTTCCCTACAGAGCCAAGAGAGCCGTACTCGCATATGTGGTTTCGTCGAGGATTGGTACAGAGAAGCACACTGGGCTGGCCTCCGGCAAAGTGCACAGGGCGCTTGTCCCTTGGCCGATGGCAACACGGTTATTAGCGCCAGTTAGCGCGATGGAACTTTGGTGCAGATCCCCCAAGCCTCTGTGTGCGTTGATCCCATGCTGATCCGTTGAAACGGCCGAAGCGAAACAGATGCTGCCGCCGAGCCGTAGCCGAACATCAGACGGCGATCCAACAACCGGGGTTTCAGCGCCTTGACATCACGGTGCGAGTCGGATATGTTCACGTGGAAATGCATAAAGCCGTCATACGTAAGGCAACGCGATGATTTTCACCTAGAATTGATAAACCGCGAAGCGAGTGTCCAGCAACACCTCGAGGCCACATACCCCTCCCTGGCGCCAATCGCCATAACACATGCCTAAACCCGTGAAGCATCATGATGACGGCGCCGGACACATGCAACAACATGGCCGCGGAGCCGGATGAAGAAAGTTGCCAATGATAAAGACAAAATGGGGTTTGATGAAGCCGCAAATACCCCGTTTCTTGAGAGAAGTCCAAATCCGTTAAATACCGCGCGGCAATAACGTACAGATGAGAAGCGAAATTTCACGTCGCCTTGGCGCGAGCTCTTATCTCCATGCCCAATCGTCAAGCCGCGATTGGCACGACACCTCCATGCCAGCAGCGATGCCTGCAAGTGTCAAGCTCTTTGGTACCGATGACAATGGTCTTTCGACAGGCCATGGTAAGATAGGCGAGCGAGCAAGGCACGACCAGCGCGACAGGCGCATAGTCTTCGGTACCACGTTACATGTTGATGCTGGAGGTGCTCTTGCCTAGAGGGGGGAGGACGTTCGTGCCGTACTCGCCGCCATAGTTGCCTACATGTACCACGTTAGTGACGCTTTCGCGACATTCGATGGGTGGACGGCTTACCGGGCGGGTTGTAGTTGCAGACGGTGTACCACGAGTTCATGCTGAGAACAGTACCAGCGGCGCACTTGACCGTAGCGCAACCGACCTTGGTGGCGCCCTTCCACACAACCTGGGTGAAGTGACCCCACTCGTGGAGGTCGGAGCTCGAGGGGGGGTTGGCCTGGCCGTAGAACTGCCAGTTGGACATCTCGCTGTTGTACCACTGGTTGGACACGCCAGCGGCGGCAGTATTGACGCGCGAAGAGTCGTCAAGGGTGCCACTGGTACCCCAAGAGGCCAGGTTCTGACCGTAGCCACCGCTACCCTGGTTCCTATTGCAATTGTCAGTAATTTCGAACAAATCAATCATGCGGCTCAGCCTTACATGTCATGCTCAAAGACGCAGGAATTGGCCGTGTTCGCGGCGTACTGAGCAAGCGTGGAGTCCCAAGTCAAGTCAGGGGCCGAGTGGTTGCTGCGGTGGATGTTGTGGCGGTAAAGCATGGTCGACTCGTAGCTGCCGTCGCTAGGAGGCGGGGAAGAAGGGGCCGGCTGCGCAGCCGTCGTGGGCTTGGGCTCAGGAGCAGGCTGCTTGGCAACACTGGTGGTCGTCTGCGGAGGCGGGGGCGGAGGCGGAGCCTGCGTCGTAGTCTCGGGCTTGCTGACCGGCGGAGGAGGAGGCGGCACGTAGGTCGGCGTGGGCTTGGGCTTGTGGGTGTGCTGCTTGTTCTCCACGAAGATAGCCGTGGGAGCGGCGGCGGCCTCGCCGGCAGTGACCGTCACGGTGACAACCTCGTAAACCCAGTCGGTGTGCATAGCACGCTTCCGAAGGGGACTGGCGGAGGCCAGGATGGCGCTGGCGGCCGCGAGGAACAGAGACGACTTCATGTTTGACGACGAGCTCTGAACAAAGCAGGCTTGCGATGGTTAGATGTATATATGATCGCCTGCTGCCTTGTCAGCCATGGCCGCTTTCGGCTGGTACAGATCATCCTGGATTGAAAGTGACGAAGGGTGACGTCGACGATGGGCAGGAAAGGTTGCGGTAAAGGCAAGGAGGGTAAAGGGTCCGAGTAATTAACTAGTGCTCGACAGTCTGGAATCGGAAGTGATTCGACTGTAGGGATCTGGTGAGGAGGCTGGGAGCGCCAGCATTGGAATGCGGTTGCCGTGGAGGCTGGGCCCTTATGGAATGGGAACAATGGATTGCGAGACCCTGAATGCAAGCGTGGTCTGCACCAGCGGTCACAAAGTGCCATTGTTTGGGTCGTTGCCGGTTGCGTCGCGGGGTAGCGTTGTTCCAGCGCAGGCGCTTGCTCGCGCCGGTGAATGCCAGGGCAAAAAGCGGCTCAGGGGCCGAGGTCATCGCCAAAGACGTCGAGCACACTGTTTGGGGCGGACTTGCAAGTTGCCACGAGAACAGCGAAATTCACCCACCTTTTCGGGAAACGCTTGCCGCGAAAGCTAGGAGATTCGAGCGTGAAAGACCGGGCTCGGATGTACGACTGCTTTTGGTTCAGAACCAGCTGGGACAGCACTGCTGACGGGGATTGGTGTTTGATGAGGACGGCTCGGGTCGAGGCGGTTCAAATTGGATGTTTCGGAGGAGTCGACGGGAGTCGAGCGTGCCAGGTGGCAAAGAATTTGTAGTCGAAAGGAAAGACAAGAAAAGTCGTTTGGCGAGACAGAAGCCACGAGAGGATCGGTGAGTAGCCGCGACCTGGCGATGCGGAAGCCTACCAGAGACCTGTTTGTGGACGAAAGCCAAAGAAGCGTAGAACAAGGAGCGTACGGTGCCGTCGAGGACACACACAAAAGGAGCGAGAGGTGAAGAAAGGCGAGGTGAGACGAAGGAGCCCGACACCGATGCTTGATAAGTGAAGGAGCGTGAGGGGAGTACAAGAGAAGAAAAAGGAAATCGGGCAGGCGGTCCAGGTCGTTGGGCCGGGGGGGAGGAGGGCCTCTGTTTGTGGTTTCAAGGAGGGGGGAGGCGTGGGCCGAGAAGACTAGAGGACCATGGCCAGCAACTCGTCGTCCTGCTCAATTCGAAGCACAAAGGAAGGGACAGCGGTATCCGCCGGGGATGCGTAAAGGAGGGGCGTGAACTGAGGAGACTGATGAAGGGGGACGAGGTGGACGTGGCGAGAGAGGGGGGTTGCCGGCGAGGGCCCAGAGGGCAGGCGCCAGGGCACGGCCGCCCGCAGGCATCTCGTGCCTCGCATCCCGCCAACCCATGGAATACCTGATCGATTCAACCGCCCGCCAGGGCCTCCGATCCACGCCAGTCGGAGCTCGTTGGGGCCTGAAGATCCCCGCCGCGCAGTGCGTTAGCGCCAGGGGAACTGCGCTCGTGGGTGGTGGAATGCTCCCGGGGGCAGGCGCTACGGCAGCCACCAGCCGTGGTTGAAGGCGACTGGACTGGGCTGCGGTGCACGTCCCCGTCACTTGCACTCGCCCAGCCAGCTGGAGCCTTGGGAGCCTTCGAACTTTCCAGGTTCCAGTGGAGGTTGGGCGAGTTGGGTCTGCCAAGGTGCCCGTCTGGGGGAACATGGAGCCCTGGAGCCCTGGAGACCTGAGCCAGGAGCCCGGCCCACTACCTGAGGTGTGGGGTGCTTCTAGCAACGACCAGGCCACGAACTGCGGCACTAACCAGGGAGCACGAACCACAACCTGCCCCCCAGGGACTCGCAAGCCTGGAGCCCACCACACACGCCGGCGAGTTGCGTCGCGCGTGCTTTGCGCCTTCGCCTAGCAGGGCCCGCAATCCGTCTCGTTATATTGCGCGCACTCTATCGGGCACAGTGAATAGATGAGCCAGTTCGTTGTGACAGACCCAACCAAGTGACGGGATGAAGGCCCCCCCACGAGGCTCAAACAAAGGCCTGTTCGATGGGGGGACTCGCTCGAGTACCGGGGGTGTTCCCGTCCCGCCCGGTCCACCGGCCCCAGTATGGCAGCATCCGGACGCAGCACAGGACACCCGCCACATGGCAGTCCATGTGCAGTCGAAGACGACGACCTGGGTTGTCAATTTCTTAGCCTTGGAGTCTCGGCGCGCGTGCGTCGACGAGGGCAAGCAAGCACAACTACTCCATAGATGACCCCCCGACATCAGATGAACATGAGCTTGGCGCATTAATGATGCCAAGGCCGAGGTTCAGGGCGGCGACGATAGTTGCCAAGCTGTTGCCTCGTGCTTCGTGGGCGTTTGTCAGGTGGCCCGCCCGTATGCACCATCACACTCGCGCGAGTAATAGTCGCACAGCAGCGGGCTCGGGCGCGGGCTCGGCTTCGACCTTCATCCGGCTGAGGCGACGAGAATGCAATGGCTGTATACCCGTAACTTAAGGTGGGGCAAACGTCGTGCCACACATATGCCATGCAAAGTGGGCGGCCCAAGGGGATGGGTGCGTTGAGAAGCGATTCCAGCTGTCGCCTTCGTGCCGGGCCCGGCGTCACAGAAGAGTGGTTCGAAAGGATTGGCGCTGATCCACGGGGCATCTAGAACATCAACAACAGGGAAGAAGCACCCGAGAACGGGCTGCTGGGATCGACTCCAGGATGCTTCCGCAACGCTCAAGGTCCTGCTCAGTGGAATCAAGAGGCAAAATTACCCGTCAGGCTGGATCCGCCGAGTTCCAAGTTCATGAGTGGAGCATGGCTTGGTGGCAGGCACCTTCCGTTTATTGTCCGGCCCCGTTCCCCATCCCATATTGCTCGAGTGCGGTTCCAGTGTTTGGCAAGAACTGCTCTGGTTTACAGGTACGAGTAGGGCCAGGCAGGGAGCACCCACGCAAGCTGGGCAGTCTTGGGACCGGCAAGGCCCTGGGAGCTCATTCCAGCTGTCCGCTGGCTGCGGCCCCAGGAATCGCGCTGGTGCTGTCACCCCGTTGGCCAACCGCGGTGGGGCCAAGCACCTCGGTGTGCATCCATCCAACCATCCAAGGATGGGCCCGCCAAACAAGCTACGGTGGCGCTGCGGGGCTGCTTGTCCCTGAAACCGCCTTCATCTCGCTGGCCGACCCGCGCGCTGCCCTTCATCTCTGCGCGACGCTCCGTGTCTCCTTCACATTGACGTTGAACAGCGCACGCTGCCCCGCTGGACCTCGAGTCGGCGGCAGTCATGAAACGGGATGCTCATCGTCCATGCTATCGCCATGGCCGCACCCTTATCAACCGGCATGCCGTCCAGCCCATAGGCATCGAGATACATCACAGTACAGTACAGTACATAGGACGCAGCAGTTGATATTTCCCAAAGCGTCTGCCGCGTCGTCTTAACAATCGACTCCACCTTACGGCCCCCCTCCCCCCCCCCCTTTTCCATCTCCCTCATTAGCTGCAAGCGTGCGACTGTGTGTGCCTAGGCTCCGACTCCGAAACCACCAGGGCGGCGCCTCCCCAACCAAGCGTGCCAGGCGCTCCCAGCCAGGACGGCGACAGCGCTTTGCCCTGCCCGCCCCTGTTGATGTCATCTGGCGCCTTCGCTGGCAACCCTGCCGAGACATTTCGCTTCGGGCCCCCTACGATTGTTGCTTTTGACGGCGCCTGTCTCGCCTCGCTGTCGAGTGCAGTCGCCGTCGTGCAAGACATCGTGGCTGACGGGGACCGGACTGGCTCAAACAATCGGAAACAGCAGATCCTTGACCGCCAGCCGCTCACAGACGGTGGATGGCTAGCTGCCCGCCTGCAAGTGCGCGCGTGGCCTGTTCTTGGCGACCCTGTCGGCCATGCACTGGAATGCGCGCACGCATCCCCCCAACAATACATTGTTCCGGCAACGCTGCCGGGATCTCCATCATGGTCACTCTCTACGTGAGCAAGACGCGTTCGGTGTCACTAGGTAGCCAGCCGCGGACTGTTCCGTCGACCGGCGAGCCCAGCCGGGTGGCATCATGAGGGCGCCTCGCCCTGGCGAAGGGGCGCGGCCAGGTCGTACCCCAGTGTCTCCTGACCGCGCGAGGCTCACTTTCTCTGCAATCACTGCCGCATGCGAGCGCCTGACTGACTTGGCCAACATCCTCGTTGCCGTGGATGCCGCGTTGGACTTGCAAAGGGGCAGGGCGGCTGACGAGCGTGACACTAGCCGACCTCAACTCCCACAACGTACCCAGGCTTTGGCCCTTGACCTTCATCTCCGGTGTGATTTCGGATAAGACGACCACCTTGTCATCAGGGCCTGTATTCGGCTCAGGCGGCCTGTCGCGCCCCTTTCTTCATGTTGCAAGCGCGCGGCGGTAAGATTGGAGCTCGCCAATCTGGGCATGGGGTCGGAGCTCCCGCCTCCAACCACAGCCTGCAGTGCCGTGCACGCCCCCAGACTTGCACCATGAACTGGCGTGGCCGCCCTGGACAGCCTCCTGACAGCCGGCCCCTGTGTTTGCTGCGACGCCAAGTTGTTGTTGCACGAGTGCAGTCATCGAGACGACCATGGTTCATGTCGCGCGATGCTTCGTTGTCTCTCGCGGCGGGGTCGATATGGGTAGGATTGGACGGAAGCCGCAAAGGGACGAAACCGAGTTGTCAAAGTGAAACTGGCGCCGTGCGACCCAACAGCGCGGCCAGCTTCCGTGCAGCTGCTAATCGACGCAACCTGCTGCTCAACAGCGGGAAGCCATCTGCAGCCGACAACGCACACGCCCCCAGGTCCCCTTGGCCCCCTCTGCGCCACCCGTGTTTCTCGACCCGTGGCATCTCGTCCCTTTGCTTTTTGCGTCGTCTTGATTGCTGTACAAGCTTTGACGTCAGTCGTCTCAGACGTCAAGTGCCGTTGCTTCTTCCGCCCCGCTACGTGCCGTGCACGCAGGGACGCATTTGCCGAACTGTCTGTCTCCCTGCGATACCGAATGTACGGTGTATACTTCGTACTTGTGCTCGTTGTCCAGCCGTCTCCCTTCACGGACCGAACATTGGTTGACCGCTTCACGCATTCGTGGGGCAGGACCGAGGAGCCTCCGCGAGCAATGTTTTCAACGTCTCATGAGCAACTAACGCTCAGTACGGGTCCTATCAGGGACGAAGTGTGTCCTGCCCGTTGGCTTTGTTGTTGCTTGGTGTCCTATCGCAAGGAACAATGGTGTGTGGTGGTATCGGCGAGCCATCGAGGGCGTTTAATTCATCTGGCCCACGGCGATACGAACATGAGTGAGAAGCATAAAGTAAGGTTCCCCATCTTGGTGTTTGGAGTACATTGGCCAGCGGGCAATGCTCGACATCACTATCCCCACACTATCTCAGCGAGCACAGTACGTGACTGGGCGAACACCATGCTTGGCGCTTATGCTCTCAAAGTGAATAATTTACATACGAGTACTTCGTACGTATTGTTCTACTAATCAGTGGTCTGCTCCCAGTTGTAGTCTGGCCGGTAAATGGTGTAGGGTATGTCATTGAACCACGGACCAGGCGACTGAGTTGACCACGTCCGCCAGACGTGACGGAAAGTCCACACGATTGGTTACACAGCTGATGATGAATTTTTCTGAGAATTTCCAAGCCAAAATTGAGTAGCTAACCATCCCGTTGTCTTTGTGTCTCAAGTCTCTTGACCACTCAGCTTAGGACGTACATGTACCAACAAGTATAGCCATGACATCTCAGGGAAACGGAACTGTTGGCCTGTCATCCGGCAAAACCCCCTTTCCCCCCGAGATAGAGACTGCCCAGAGGCGTTGTGTCGTTCGGACAGGCGACGAGATGGAGACCCAAGACGTTGCGCGGGGACAACCTTGGACCCTGAATCAAAAGTGTCGTGATTTGTATAGGCGCAGACCACCTTTGCCGAGGATTGGCGGACCTACGCGGAGCTGTAGCACTTGTAGGAGCGAATATCGCCAATCTGTGTCTTCGTGCACGAATACGTGTGGTCGCTCAATATCCCCACTCTCTGCTTCTTCCCCGTGCAGTTGGGCTCACTGAACACAAGGCAGTGATATAGGTGAGACTTAGCATCGGTTGACCATGTCCCGAGCCCAATTGATTGAAACCCGGGCTCCAAGTTGCGGATGCAGTCACTTTTATCGTAACTGGTGGGCAACCTCAACCAGTACTTCCCTTCACATTTGCAGTCGGAGCACTGATGAACCCAAGTATCGTGAGTGTTGGCGAGCTGGGCCGTAACAACGCTACTGCCAAGGGCGACAATGGCGGCGACGAGAGCTTTGCTGAAATACATGGTTTCGTTGCGTTGTATTGATGTCCCAAGTAAAGTTATCAAAGAGGTGTCTGTGAACGAACAGCCGACGAATGCGTGATACGGGACTTTTGTCAGACGAGGGAGAGGGCCAGCTGGCTGATATATCTGAATTTCTTGCCCGACTTCACGGCATTCATGTGCCCTTTATGTGTTCAGCTTCCTTTTATTCACCATACATCGAGGCAAGTTAGAATTACCATGTGCTTGTTTGACTTAGAAGTAAGGTCGCCGAAGGAGCTGTACGTCGCCGGGCTCGACAATGCTAAGCCCGATTAGGAGGACATAGCATCGGCACATATGGGATTCGGCATTTAAAGCTTGTATGAGCACTCATTAGTGCCAGTCTAATCGCCTAGTGTTATGTCTGACTGGAATCATAGATTTATGGCTCACTGGAATCATCAAGATATCATTGAGATTTACAGAGCTGCAACGGACAGGGACTATGGAGTCGTACGACTGGGACCATGGATTACCGAATCACGGCAAGGTAGAACCTCTTTGTTCGCCGGGACGACACGGTCCGACCCTCTTTATCTTGCATGTGATCCATCACAGCCGTTTCTTGGCATACGACCTAAGAATGCGTTCGAACGGCGTTTCAAGACCAGTGCCTGGAAGGATTTCCCGAGCATTTTAACCCCTGAAGAAGTCGGCCAGAGAGAACATCAGCTCTTGGACCCGGGCTCAGCATCGTTCTCTTGCATAAACTCACTGTGCAAGTCCGACTGGCGCATTATTCCGAGAAGTCGAATGCCCGTGCTGTTTGGGAGATAGAATATACAAATTGTGAGACAGCTCAGTCCCGCAACCTGCATGAAGATTCCGTAATGGGCAGGTGGATGGCATATAGACAGATGTCACCAAGCCGAAAAGTGATTTAGCAGCGCCATGTCGTGGAAGCTGACAACCTGTCTGTCACCTGCAGTCTCACGTACATCAAGATAAACCCACAGTGTTACACATGCATGGCAGAGCCACGCAAGTGTGCGCGACCCTTTGGCAGCTCTTGCAGGGTATGCGAGCAGCAGCGAACCGCAACCACCCTGGGTGCGCATCATGAGTCGCCGCCGTCCTTGCCGTGCCGTCTTCCGAGCACGACGCAGACACGAGTTGTTTGGGATTGACAAGACAACGGCAACATCACACCATATGAATGAAAAGGAAGATCAGAGTCATTCTCAAGTCAATAAATGTACAGTGTCTGTTCCACACACACATCCTTTCCCGCCCATTCCAGACCTTTATTGCTTCGCCTCGCTCTGCTGGTTGGGGTTGAAGGGCTTGCCGTCACCAGGACTGATGCGAACGTCGGCGAAAATCTGCTTCGGTCGCAGCTCGACGGGGGTGACGTTGGTCGGCTGGTCGGGGATCTTCTTCTCGAGTTTCTGTTGCGAGTTTAGTCGTGTTTCCCACCCCGCATTCACGCAGGACGAGCGCAAGGGGAACGCACCAAGTTGTCAAAGACACATTTGTTCAACTTCCACTCGGCAGGGCGGCACTGCCAGAGCTGTTGGTTCCGGTCGTCGAGGCACTCCCAGTGCTTGCGGAACTCGGCAAGGCAGTGGGTGTTGATGTCCTTGATCCTATTCGTGGCGTCAGCTGTCTGTGAACCCCCCATTGGTCTCGTAATCCGCTGGTGCGAGTCCACTACAACCGCAAGTCGTAGTCTCACGATGGCTCATGGGTCCCTGACGAGAGATATGGTGTACGTACACGCTCTGGGCGCAGCGGGTGACTCGTCGTCCCTCCTTCATGCAGTCGAACTCGCCGCGGCCGGGGTTCTCCGTCTTGCACTGCATGTAGTCGTCGTTGTATTCGCGGCATCGGGCGCCGATGAAGAAGGACGCTGACAGCAGCGGTGCCGAGCTGGCGCCAATCTCCTTGACGGCCGGGACATCGTCCGGGAGCGGCGTCGTGTCGATGAGCACCTGCTGGTGAAAGCTGGCTCGATCGTTAGCCGGGGAGCATGAACGGGGGGCGCGCGAGGGCCGCGGCCAATCGTTCACATAGCGCACGCGCGGTCGTCAAGGGCAAACATACTTGGAGCGTCGGGTCGCCATTGTGCTTGTGTTGGGGCTGACCTTCTGTGAATGACGGGTGAGGTGAATGAAGTGCGCGATCGCGGGCGCCGGAATTTGAGGTCGAGGTTGGAATTGGTGCGTCGTGATTGGTCGGTCAGCCACAGCGAGGCTGGCCTGGCAGACCAGGCGGCGAGATCCACCCGCTGTTGTCTTTGTGCGTGGCGCCGCAGCTTCAATTTTGGGACCGCGACCGACAACAAAAACACCACGACCATCGATTGACGACCTGCAGCTGCGTCCGACAACAGCACCTGCTGACTCCCTCGAACCCCTTGCGTACATGCACAGAATATAGCGAGTTGCGATTAATCGCCATACGGCGTCGCACAACGCCCTGATTCTCCGCGCAGGGAGCAGGCAATCGTCCACGGCGTAGCTGAAGCTTTGTCGACCCGCCGCCCATCATGTCACTCTTTGGCCAGCCCAAGAGTTTTGGCTCTGGAGGCCTTTTCTCACAGTCCCAGCCTGCTCAGCAAACACAACAATCACAACCTACAGGCAACACATTTGGGCAGACGTTGGGGGCTGGACAGCAAGGTCCCGGTTTGGGCAACTCGATGATGCAGCAATCCCAACAGGTTCAACAAATGCCGGCCCTCGCACAGTCAGCCGCTCAGCTGTCGAGCTCATTATGGCAGCCCGGAAAGGAGACGCCTCGTGTGTATCTCCTGTGCTGCGCGCCGTCGTGACACTGCTTGCTGACTCTGAGCAGACCAGAAGCCCATCCTCGAACAGATCAAGCTCGTCACCGAGAAATGGGACCCGTCAAACCCCAGCTGTGTTTTCAAACACTACTTCTACAACAAAGTCGACGAGGCGCACATTCCCTTCTATAAGCCCCAGCCGCATGAGGATCCCCGCGAGTGGGAAGAGGCTCTGCAGAACAAGCCGGCGCCAGGTTTCATGCCGGTGCTCTGCTCCGGCTACACCGGCGTAGCAGACCGCCTCAAGACACAGAAGCGAGCGATTTCCGAATTCAACACGCGACTGCATCAAATCAACAGCAGTCTCGACGCCATCCTCCAGCGCCATGAACTGGAGACAGAGGTCAGGGCGCTCGCAGCACGGCGACGGCAGACGGCCATCAGCGAGCGGTGTCTTGCGCTGGCCGCCCGAGTGCAGATTCTGCGGAATAGGGGATACGCCCTGAGCGGCGACGAAGATGACCTCAAGAATCGACTGCAAAACCTCTCGAGAGAGGTGCAGGACCCAGCTCTGGGAGCACGGGAGGAAGAGCTGTGGAGCAGGCTGATTGTCCTGCGGGCGTACTCGGATCGCCTGAACAAGGAACTTGACAAGCCTGCAGTCGCCGGGAGCGAGGACCTCGACCCAGATATGGTGGCCAAGGCCAAGCGGGTAAGCATCCTCAGTGAGCCGTGATACTTTGCTCGGGGGCTAACGAGAGCGCGCAGGTACTGGAAGACTACGAGAAACAGCTGCAGCACCTCAAGAAGGAACTGGAGACGCTGGGTGTGGACTTTGAAGACTGGGAGAAGAGCCGCGGCGCCACCTCAAAGGCCAGATGATACCAGAGTTTTGGATGAGCAGGCCAGAGACATGTACAGGTCGTAATTTGCGGGACTCTGTGATTCTTTCGCAATGGCGTGATGGGACCCCGCCAGTGGTGGTCTTGAGAATGGTTTTGTCTACATGACATGACATATTGGGCGACCTTAAGCAACCACAACTTCTACGGCGCTCGTCTTTGAGCCTGCCTGTTCCCCAATTGTGCAACGTGAATAATTGATTTCGACAGGCATTTCCGATGCCATGTTGTTTTGATGCTTAGCTTTTGCTATCCGTGATATGGTACAAATGGGTCGGGCTGTTGGCGTCCACGCGCCGCCTCGCATAGCTCTTCGAATCGTACAGAGGAGTCGGTCGCCATCTCAAATTATCCTCCCTAGATCAGAGAAGCTCGCATTTCTATCGTGGCAAATTTTCTCGATGCCGCATGGCGGATTGTAGGCTCGTTCTCGCGATGAAAGAATTTTTTCCTTCCCCAGCAGGGACCACTCAAAGGATTCGGCTGACCATGTCAATGGCAAAAGGGGCTGTCGCAACACAGCTCGTCAGCAAGAACTCTCACTCAACCTGTTCGAGGCTCCTCAACACATACAGAGGTACAGCATAAAGGCCGTGGCGGCGACCTGCTGGACAGTGAAGGTCGCCTCGGCCTCCATGGCACGGATCTCCTCCGGCGACTGCTGCGGGGGGGCGACTGCACGAAGAGCACGTCAGCAAAAAGTCGTCTCCGTGGGCTATTACCCAACAGATATCATGGCGATGGCGCATTAGACGTACATCCTCCAAACATCGTGACAAACGGGATTGGCGATTTGTGGTGTCGTGGACGTGGTGGTGATGACGGATGGTGGTTGGGCGTGCTGGAAGGTTACGTAAAAGAAGGGCGACTTCGGCCGCGAGGAAATGGATTTGGCTGGCGGGCGGCGCGGTCACGGGTGGTGACGCCCGCCGCAGACGAAAACTCGGGAGCCGCTAGCCGCCGTAAGAGGCAGCTGGGTGCGCCCAGCGTCGGCCCGAGCGTGGCCGATGTCGTCCACTATTCGCTCCACTGCCAGGCGCTGCAGTGAGAGTGTGTCACGGAAACGTCGCCCGCCGCAGCCCACGGGTACGTACAGTACCTAGGTACCTTCGTACAGCGCTGCCGCTGGACCGGCACAGGGCCCGCGGTGGGCTGTTCCAGTGCCATCGCCAGGAGTGCGGGCCCCCGGAGCGCGCTGTGGCGGGGATGGGGGGGATGGGCGGATGGGGCCTTTCCTTATCGGGCCACTGAGATTGTGCCAGTAGCGCATCTACGGAAAATCCCTGCTGTAGCCGCTGCCGCGTCCGCGTCCAGCGAAAAAGCGTTCCAAACCAAAGTGACCTGACAGACAGCTCCTCCGTGGCAGGCGCCGGAGAGCGGTCCGTTCATTCTTAATGCATCGCGGTCCTCGTTCCTGCCCCGGGAATCTCGCAGTCGCAGCTCCCCCTCTCACGCCCGCTCTGCATTTGTTGTCGACATTGAGCGGCGGAAGCAATCACCAGACCTCGGCCGGTGTGTCTTCGCTACTCCCGTCTGCGCGAGTTTGCTTTACACGCCGTGCGACGGAACCCACATCGGCGGGAAACGGTGACGCTCACACAGGGCGCCCGCCTACGGCTCTCACAAGCTAATACCCCCGGGTGGTGGCGACGACCGCCGCTCACCCTCTGCGACCCCCGGCGATAAAAGTTTCCCACCGCCGCCCTTCTTTCTCCTCCTCTCCTCCACATCCCCTCCGCTCCTTCGACCGGTCCTCAGTCTCCCCCAAGGACCTTGTTTGAAGCCGATTGCACCTGCCGAGCAGCAATGGCTTCCAGGCTGGCTCTCGCCCGGGGCGCCGCCCTGCGCCCGACCTCGGTCTCCGGCTGCGGCATGGCCCGAGGCGCGCTCACCTCGGCTCGCGCCCGATGCTTCTCCCAGACGACCGCTCGCGGTGAGCCTCTCAGCGCTGAGTCGCGGAGGGCGCAGATCGAGGCCCTCCGCAAGGACCCCGTCTACCTCGACATGAAGAAGGCCCAGCACAAGCAGCCCTGGATGGACTTCCCGTCGCGCCACATTGGGCCCCGCGACGAGGATGTCGCCGAGATGCTCAAGGTGCTCGGCCCCGGGGCTGAGACCCTCGACTCCTTCATCGCCCAGGTCATTCCTGAGGATGTCATGCTGCCGCCCCAGAAGACGATCCAGCCCAAGACTTACAGTGAGTCGGGCATCGCCAAGGCCTTCAAGGCCATGAACAAGGACAACGACATCAAGGTCTGGATGAACGGCGGCGGCTACTACCCTGTCGAGGTCCCCACCGTCATCAAGCGCAACATTCTCGAGAACCCGGCCTGGTACACGAGCTACACGCCCTACCAGGCTGAGATCAGCCAGGGTCGTCTGCAGTCGCTGCTCAACTTCCAGACCATGATCTCGGACCTCACTGGCCTGCCTGTCGCCAACGCTAGTCTGCTTGACGAGGGTACTGCCGCGGCCGAGGCCATGACCATGTCTCTCAGCAACCTCTCTACTTCGCGCGCTAAGCGCGAGGGCAAGACATACGTCGTCTCCCACCTCGTCCACGACACCACGTTCCGCGTCATGCAGGGCCGTGCTGAGGGCTTCGGCATCCACCTTGAGCTCATGGATCTGTCCGCCCCCGATGCTCAGCAGAAGATCCAGGCTCTGGGTGACGACCTCGTCGGTGTTCTCGCGCAGTACCCCGACACCAACGGCGGCGTCCAGAACTTCCGCGAACTGGCCGACGTTGCTCATAAGCAGGGCACACTCTTCAGCGTCGCCACCGACCTCTCTGCCCTGACTCTCCTCACGCCTCCCGGCGAGTTTGGCGCCGATGTTGCCTTTGGCAACTCGCAGCGCTTTGGTGTCCCTCTCGGCTTCGGTGGCCCTCACGCCGCCTTCATGGCCGTCAAGGAGGCCAGTAAGCGCCGGCTCCCTGGCCGCTTGATCGGTGTTTCCAAGGACCGCACCGGTGGACGCGCTCTTCGCCTGGCTCTGCAGACCCGAGAGCAGCACATTCGACGAGAGAAGGCCACCAGCAATGTTTGCACGGCTCAGGCTCTGCTGGCCAACATGGCTTCCATGTACGCCATCTACCACGGCCCCGCTCAGCTGAAGGAGATGGCTGTCAACAACCTCCGATATGCACGCATGCTCCAGTCTGCGGCTCAGCACTACGGTCTCGAGGTTCCCACACGCACTCTCGACTCCGAAGGCCGAGTCCTCTCCGACACCGTTACCCTTCGTTTCGCCGAGCCCAATGTCTGCCAGGCCCTTCGCCGCGAGCTCTACGAGCAGGGCATCAGCAGTGGCAAGACCTGGACGCGCGATGAGATTGTTTTGGCCGTCCCCACGACCTTCACCCAGGACACTTACGTCCGCATCGTCAAGGCCTTCCAGACCGTTGCCAGCAAGAACCATACCGACCGCGACCTCGATGTTGCTCACAAGTACTGGACCGAGGGCTTCCAGCAGTCCTCCGAGGATATCGTCAAGGGCATTCCCGATGCTGTTCGCCGCGAGTCGGACTACCTGACGCACCCTGTCTTCAACACCCACCACAGCGAGACCGAGATGCTCCGTTACATGCACCTGCTCCAGTCCAAGGATTTGTCGCTGGTTCACTCCATGATTCCTCTGGGTTCGTGCACCATGAAGCTCAACGGCACTACGCAGATGGAGCTCATCGGTGCCGAGAACATCTCCAACATCCACCCTCACGCGCCATCAAGCGCCATTAAAGGATACCAGAGGCTCTTCAGCGCCACGTCTTCTCAGCTCTCTGCTTTGACCGGCATGGATGCTACTTCGCTGCAGCCCAACTCTGGCGCTCAGGGCGAGTTTGCCGGTCTTCGTGTCATCCGCAAGTACCACGAGCAGCAGCCCGGTGCCAAGCGCGACATCTGCCTCATCCCCGTGTCCGCCCACGGCACCAACCCTGCCTCCGCCAGCATGACTGGCATGCGCGTCGTGCCCATCAAGTGCGACACCGTCACCGGCAACCTCGACCTGGCTGATCTGGAGGCCAAGTGCAAGAAGCACCAGTCCGAGCTGGGCGCCATCATGATCACTTACCCCAGCACGTTCGGTGTCTTCGAGCCCAGCATCCGCAAGGTCTGCGAGATTGTCCACGCCCATGGCGGCCTCGTCTACATGGATGGTGCCAACATGAACGCCCAGATCGGTCTGACCTCTCCTGGCGCTTTGGGTGCGGACGTCTGCCACCTGAACCTGCACAAGACGTTCTGCATTCCCCACGGCGGCGGTGGCCCGGGTATCGGTCCTATTTGCGTCAAGGGCTTCCTTGAGCCGTATCTCCCTCACAAGGATAGCCAGACTCCCGTTGCCAGTGCCTCTTTCGGCAGCGCCAGCATCGTGCCCATCAGCTGGGCCTACATTGCCACGATGGGTAAGTTCAGTTCTCATTGTATCGGTATTTTCCCACTAACAGGTATTCAGGCGACGAGGGTCTTCGCAAGGCCACCAAGACCGCTCTCTTGAACGCCAACTACCTCCTGGCCCGCCTCAAGGACCATTACCCCATCCTGTACACCAACGACAACGGCCGCTGCGCTCACGAGTTCATCGTCGACATTCGGCCGTTCAAGGCCTCCGCCGGCATTGAGGTCGTCGACGTTGCCAAGCGTCTGCAGGATTACGGCTTCCATTCGCCAACCATGAGCTGGCCCGTGCCAAACACGCTCATGATCGAGCCCACGGAGAGCGAGAGCAAGGACGAACTTGACCGATTTGTCGACGCCATGATCAGCATTCGCCAGGAGATCCGCGAAATCGAGGAGGGCAAGCAGCCCAAGGAGGGCAACGTGCTCCGCAACTCGCCGCACACTCAGGCTGACCTCATCGTCGGCGACGGCGAGGGCAAGTGGGACAGGCCCTACTCGAGGCAGAAGGCTGCTTACCCGCTGCCCTATCTGTACGAAAAGAAGTTCTGGCCCACGGTGGCGCGTGTGGATGACAGTGAGTTGACATCCCCAATCATGAAGCTGCGCTTCGGTAACTGACCGCTCTACAGCCTACGGTGACACCAACCTGTTCTGCACCTGCCCCCCTGTCGAGGACACGACTGAGCAATAACCGACACTGCAAGCATCTGTTTTTGGATAAAAGCCATGCATTGTCTCCGTGTGTATAATACACTTCTTGCTCAGAGCCCATAGACTTCTTGGCGAGGATGACATTTGACATGAGAGTCAACTCGTCTGCGTGTTTTGTGTCATTGTCCTTTGGCGACGACTTTTTGTGCTTTCCGAGGCGGCCATGAAGCTGCCCGCCAGCTGGAGTTCTTTTTGCGTGTTTACGGAGGCTATCTATTTAACATACCAGGCGGAAACCATTCAACATCAACGGCGTCTCATGGGCTGAAATGAACTATGGACGGTCGGCTGTGGGCGGGGAGCCGGTCCATCTCAACGTCGGGTATATCCCATACGAACCAAATCAAATAGAAATCTTGAATAAATCAAGCGTTTATTAGAGTTGCATGTCATCCTACGAGTCTCTTTGCAAGAACGGCCCAGATGGGTCATGTGTGCGTGTGAAGGCCACGAAGGCACTGACTGTATTCATCATCATCGTGGGGAGGCAATCGAAGTTGCGCATCCGCCCATCTATATACCTCGCTCATGTCCTTGCACGTCTTTTTCATACCTCAAATACCAGCGCCACGCCGTCATCGCCCGCCGTCACAACCCTCTCGCCCGTCTGGCCCTGCACGAAGCCCAGAACGCCGCCCCCCTCGCCGTCGCCCCTGTGGCCCTTCCACTCCTTCCGCAGCCCCGCATCCGCAGTCGCAGCAGTAGCGCCACCGGCGCCGGCCGCACCCGCCGGCGGCTGGGCCCCGGCCGGAGCGACGCCGCCTGCGCTGGCACCACCGCCTCCCGCTCTCAGATCCCACCTGCGGACGACGCCGTCCATGCCGCAGCTCGTCAGCAGCCACGAGCCGCGCACGAACTCGACCTTGACGACCGAGTGCTCCTCGTGGGCGCCCACAATGTGGCGGCGCACGGCGAAGCGGCGGGTGGCGTCGTAGACGACGATGCTGCCGTCGACGGAGCCGGCCGCGAGCAGCGTCGTCGGCGGGGTCGTCTGCGCGAGCGACGACACGGCGAGCGTCTCCACGCTGTCACCCTGCGTGTGCAGCGACGCAAGGATCTGTCCACCAGCGGTGGCGTCGCCTGAGGACTTATTAGCGCCGCGACCGCCGCCGCCGCGCGCCTGGGCCTGCGGCTGCGGCGTGAGGCGCGGCAGAGACACGATCTTGATGGCGCCGCCTGCGCCGCCCACGGCGACGAATGAGCCCTTGGGGTCGATGGCCATGGAGTACAGGCCGCCTTCGACCTCGAACCGCTGGTCCTCGCCCGTCAGCGACACGGCCGTCATGCCGTTGTCGCCCACGAGCCCCTTGCCGGCGGCGACGCCCCAGACATCCCACACGTACAGGCTGGTATCCTCGGAGATGGTGGCGAGCAGCTGACCGTCTGGTGTCCAGGCACCAGCGGTGCATGGCCCCGTGTGCAGGAAGTACGACTGCACGATCTGGAGAGGGTTCGCCTCGTCGGAGGGGTCGATTGTGTAGACCCAGACGGAGCCGTCAGAGGCGCCGAGGGCGATGGTGTTGGGGTTGGTGGCCGAGGGGCAGGGCGCAAGCCAATTGATCTCCTCGACCTCTTGCGTCTCGCCGAGGAACTTCATGGAGACGCCAGACTGGGGCCGGGCGTCGGCCTTCCAGGCGCGCAGGCGGCCGTCGAGCCCGCCGCTGACGAGGACCTCGCCGCGGGGCAGGGTCCAGCACAGGGCGTTTATGGAGTCGGTGTGACCGTCGAGGGAGAAGAGGCTGTCGAGCTGGGTGCTCTTGGGCGTCTCGGCCGCGGTGGCTGGATCGCTGGCGAAGCTGGAGGGTAAGACGGGGCGCGACTGCGCGGCCGAGGTGTCGAAGAGCCAGCCGGCGCCGGGGGCATCGTCTTCCTGCCCGGCGGAGCCGCCGACGGCGACGAGCGACGGGTGGACGGGGTGCTGGGCGATGGCGAAGAGGGAGTCTTGGGGGAGATCGAAGTATGCGATCGAGTCGTTTTGCAGGACAAGCTCCTCGGCCTCGTCATCCGAGTCCATGGCCACGTCGTCGCCTTCGTTCACGATCTCTTCGGCGGCCTCGTCGGCATCGAGCATGTCGTTCTCGTCGACATCGTCCTCGGGACGGTCGACATGATCTTTGGACGAAGACATGGTGCTTGGTTGAGGTGGACGCTTGTCTGTTGTCTCTTCGTGGCGTAGGTTCGCCTTCGTTCGTTCGCAGAACCTTGCCTTGGTGAGACCGGAAGAAAGAGGAGCGCAAAGAGAAGCACTGGCGCCTTGAAATATCGTAGCCGGCGCGCGCGCTGCAGGTCGCGGTGATCGAAGGCGACGGAAGAGTCGCTTTGCAACTTTTTTTCTACGTCACGCCGAAAAATGTTGCTTGATAAGCACAAGCGGCGGCTGCGGCGATTGCTGCCCTGGGCTGGGTTGCCCCTCCCCCTCACCTCTGGCATCCAGGACCCCGCCCCAGTGCTGCTGGAGCTTCC
Source organism: Purpureocillium lavendulum (assembly GCA_029168975.1). NCBI lineage: Eukaryota > Fungi > Ascomycota > Sordariomycetes > Hypocreales > Ophiocordycipitaceae > Purpureocillium > Purpureocillium lavendulum. The sequence goes on from JAQHRD010000001.1 coordinate 6,181,261, forward strand.
GCTGTAATGCGCTGAACAGGGGCGTGGCCTCTCCACCGGAACCGGGCTGGAATGGAACCCAGCAAGTCTAGGTGATGCATCACCAGCAACCTGCCTGCCCAGGGTCTAGATGGTGCCGTGCCTGGAGGACACTCCGAGCTCACGCATGCCACTCGATGTAGGGAATGCTGTTTGCTGCGAGTTTTTCCTTCGCCGTGGGTCTCAACGACTGCAAGCCAATTGCCGATATTTGGGCAACATCATTGTCGATCTGCACGTCAGTGAGACCTGATAGTGTCGTTCATTACGGTCATCATTGCGCCTTGCATAGGATCCTTTTCCTCCTCAACGCCCCGGACATGAACTGTCTCCCTTCTCGTAGTTGCGCTTGGCTATTCCTCGTGATCGTAAAACGGTCGTCACTCTAAAATCTCGACCCAATTCCGCTCCGCCTGCTTCCGCTTCCACCTCTCACCGGCCGCCTCTCTCACGTTCTGCTCTTCCTCACCCACCTCGGCGGCTTGACTCGCCATCTCTCGGATCTGATACTTGATACCCAGGGGTAGCATCTTCTGCCAGCCGCTATGCACCTTGCACCGCTTGCGCTCGCACATGCCCCGCACCTCATCGCCGTCGCCCAGTGGGTCGCCGAGCTTGGACTCCTTGAATGTTGTCTCGCCCTCGGACGACTTGACGTACGCGGCAAAGGCATCGCGCGCCGATATGGTGTCCAGCCGAGAATCATAGCCGCAAATGTCTTCGGCAAAGCGCCCGGAGGTGATGGCGGCGCGACGGCGCTCCTGGGCGAGCTCAACGAGTGTGATCATCTTGTGACAGAGAAGTGTTTCCTCCCCGAGCTGGAATCGGGCCTTGGATGAGCTCTCGAGGAACTTTTTCTCCTCGTCACTCAGGATAGAATCTAAGGCGTCGTCTGAAATGAAATGGGTCAGTGCCTGGTGAGGTAAAGCGCGGGTGGTGCGGTAACATACCAAGCTTCACCCCTTCTGAGGCCTTTGGCAGCGGGCTGGAAAATGGAGGCTGTGCCATTTTCCACATCCCGTTCTCATCAAATTCCGACAAGCCGCTGTTCAAGAGCGCCATGAATTCGTCCTGCGACAGCTGGTCGCTGATGGGAGCCTTGGCTTGGCCCTTCGGTAGCCGTCCCACCATGCGTTCCCACCATGACTGGGCGTGCTCGTTGGAGCAGAAAACGCTCGGTTGGTCCTGTGATAGCCGTGCCGGCTTGCGACACGCGCCCAAGGCACATGTCTTTTTGTATATTGTGCGTAGATTGCCCTTTGTGCAGTTGGGACAGACGAACTTCTCGATCAGACTCTCCCCGATGTCCTTGCTGAGGTTGATGCACTCTCCGTGAAACCAGTCCTCGCAGTGCTCGCAGCAAATCATCCATCGGTGGTCGTCGGGTCCACGGCAGAGGCAGTATGGCCCGTTGTCGGACTCGTCATCGTCATCGCCCGACGCCTCGTTTGCGCCCTGGGACGATGGCTTAGGCCTCTTAGGTTTCTTGCCCGGCTCACCGTTCTTGGGGCGCTTGGGGGCCTTCTTAACAGTTGAAGCGGTGCCTTTCTTCTTCGGGTGAGCCATGGCAGGTGTTGGTTGTGAGGGTGTCGGATCGGGTGTTTCTGTGGAAGGGAGAGGGGTGGGTGATGGTTTGAAGGTCGCGGATGCCACGTCACCACCGGCTGCAAGCTGTGGCGAGTCGGTGCCATTTTCTGATTTCACCGGGTCATCGTCCATGAGTACGAAACGCGGCTCGTCTTTGACGCCGTTTGTCCCAGGAGCCTGATTGGGGTCCATGGCCAGAGTGAGATGAGCGTTTGGGCGCTCCAACCCGGATGATATCTCTTCAAGACAAGTTCGAGCTGCCGATTCCGGGTTCCATTCTGATTGGTATTGTCTGCGCAAGCCCTTCTAGGTGTTGGAGCCAGCTGTAGCCGTTATGCCGTATAGAGATTCGATGGCGTTGTGTGCATCCTCGTCTTGCATCTTGAACTTCCAAGTCTTAGGGACCAGGGTGGGCAATGAGAGGACAAAACGCGTGACTAATCACCGAAACGCGCCTGACTTGCTCGGCAAATTTTCGGTGGCAACCGCGCCAGCGCCAGTAACCAGCTTAATTGTCAGGTCATCATCCTCCCACTCGAGCTTTGAACATTGGCAGAAAATCACGTCTGCCCGACGGATCACCATGTCGCATACGGTCGCAGCCTCGAAAGCTCTGGGGAGCGTCCTCAGCAGAGCATCCGCCCGACAATGCCAGCGGTGCTTCTCCAGCAGCGCCTTGCAGCCCAAGCAGCTTCGGCCGACGCTTCCTCGAGCTCCGATCCAGACCAGACAACCGATCACGCAGCGCCGGACGAAGTACAAGACGGTCGAGCAGGCCAAGAGCCGGCATAGCACGGGGGTACGAACCTGGAACCGCTCTTGAAAGCAAAACGAGGAGATCCGGAGCTGACTTGCCAATCGCAGCCGTTCTCGTGGAAGGCTGGCATCCTGTTTGTTGCAACATGTGGGCTGCTGGTGTGGTATTTCGAGCACGAGAAGGAGCGCATGCAGAGAAAGAGAATAGCTGATGCCGCCAAGGGCGTCGGGCGTCCCAAGGTCGGAGGCGAGTTTGCGCTGGTCGATCAAAACAACAAGCCTTTTACGAGTGACATGATGAAGGGCAAATACTCCTTGGTACGTCGAACCTCGCCCGCGCGCCCTTGTGTGCCATCAACTGACAGATGCCCGACACAGGTCTACTTTGGCTTCACGCGCTGTCCCGACATTTGCCCCGAGGAGCTCGACAAGATGGCCCGGATGCTCGATCAGGTCGAGGCCAAGGCGCCGGGGTCCCTGCTGCCCATTTTCGTGACGTGCGATCCGGAGCGCGACGACCCCAAGGCGCTCAAGGAATACCTCGCCGAGTTCCACCCTGCCTTCATCGGCCTCACGGGCACGTACGACCAAATCAAGGATCTGTGCAAGAAGTACCGCGTGTACTTCAGCACGCCACAGAACGTCAAGCCCGGGCAGGATTACCTGGTCGACCACAGCATCTACTTCTACCTCATGGATCCGGACGGCGACTTTGTGGAGGCCTTGGGACGGCAGCACTCGCCTGATCAAGCCGCGCAGGTCATCCTCGACCACATGAAGGACTGGAAGGGCGCGAAGAATTAAGAACGAAGAGGACGATGATGTAAGATGGCTAGGTGGTGTAAAATAGTGTATCACCGACACATGTAGACTTGGGCCGTGATGGCGCGAACAACTCAATTCAACTGTACGAAGTAATGCAAACCAACCTGCTGCACATCCTCGGTGTGACGTGTTTTATCCTCCAAAAAGGGCATTGTAACCGCGGCGGGGCGGCAATCCGTAGCAGGGATCCAGTTGCGACGACCAGGCCGCGACCCGCTATTCCACCGCTACCCGAGCGGGTGCGGCCCCCTCCGAAGAGCCGGTACATCTACGACGAAACCACCCCGGCCGGCCACTCATCAACATCAACCACCGTCATCAACACACATCGCGCGCAAGTAGGCCGTACACGAAGTCCCGCCGCTGGGTGTTCCGTGCCGATGCCTTGAGCCCCGAACATCAAGCACGAGAAGCAGAGAGATGGCCAGCGCTATCGTTTGCACGCGGGGCCTATCGGGGCTGGTCTCCGGGACCGGCGCCGTGAGTCTAAGGCCACCCCGATCGTGGCTGCCGGCGAGCCGCCGGGTGCTGGGTGCAGCCACGACGTCTGCCCAACGCCAACGACTATTTGGCCACACATCGAGATTGACTGAGAGAGTGGTCAACCCTCCGAAGAGCGTCTCCGCGGAGGCTCCAACAGGCGCGGCCAAGGCAGCAACCGCACCTCCAACCTCACACACGACCTTTTCAGACATTGCCTTTGCCTTTGAGTACGTGTCATACCTGGACATTCAGGGGAGAAGCTCGGCTATTAACACTGCAGCAGCATCGATGGCGTTCTGTACCAGGGTAATCGCGGCATCCCGGGAGCCCGGGAGATGCTCCGAGCCATCCACGCACACGGCATCCGCTACGTGTTCCTGACCAACGGCGGAGGCGCACACGAGAACGCCAAGGTGCAGTCGCTGGCACGGCGGCTGGGCATGGGCGACAACGAGGACGCACTCAGCGGACGTGTCATTGTCTCGCACACGCCAATGCGCGGATGGGCGGACAGCGTCAAGGAGCAAACGGTGCTGATTACGGGTTCGCACCCCGAGACAGCTCGCCAGATCGCCAACGAGTATGTTTAGTTCTGGAGCCCCTTCACCTCGGGATGAGCACTAACGGCCGCGTAAAGGTACGGTTTCAAGCGGGCCGTGACTCCCGCCGATTTGATCCACGCCAACGACAAGCTGTACCCGTTTGACAATCTCAAGGGCAGTGTCCACTCGCAGTTTCGTCCGCTCCCGGACGGCAAATCTGCGACGAGCATACAGGACGCCTACAGCGCAAACATTCCGGAAAACGCTCTCCGAGTCGACAAGATCCTGGTGTGGAACGACCCGCGGGACTGGTCACTCGACATCCAGGTGATCCACGACTTGCTGGTATCACACCGCGGCTATCTGGGCACGGTGTCGAGCAAGAACGGGGACGCATCGCTGCCGAACCGCGGGTGGCAGCAGGATGGACAGCCGGAGCTCTGGATCTCGAACCTCGACCTGTTCTGGAAGACGGACTACCCTGTGAACCGGTTCGGCACGGGGGCCTTCGTGGAGGCGCTCAGGGGCGTGTGGTCGGCCGTGACGGATGGTACCGCCGAGCTTCAGTTTCACGCGCTTGGCAAGCCGTCGCGCTTTACGTACGAGTACGCCCACGAGCGGCTGCTTCACGACTACGGCGACACGGGCTCGGTGAACGCACAGCAGCGGCATCAGCATCAGCGGGAGGGCACAAAGCACCCGCTGCGGAGGGTGTACATGATAGGGGACAACCCGGACAGCGACATCGCCGGGGCCAACGGGTTCAAGCCCGAAGACGGGACCGAGTGGAAGTCAATCCTGGTCAAGACGGGGGTGTGGCGCGCGGGCACGGAGCCGTCGCACCGGCCGGACGTGGTGGTGGACGACGTGGTGGACGGCATCGTGTGGGCGCTGCGGAACGAGGGCGTCGACGTTACGCGGGAGGCGCTGACGGGACAGAGCTGAGTGGTACCGCCGCGGAGGGGATTCCAGAGTACATCAAGGACCATCTTTGACAGAGATAGAGGCATAATTCGTCGCACATAGAAGCGATAGACAAACTCATTTGCAAGGACTTGAAATGTGCACTGCTACACAGCTCACGGGCTGTCGGGCTGCGTACCTTAGATGGACGGAGCGCTAAAAGGGGGGCACGCGTCCAATTTCCGGATGCGTTCACCGACGCCGCCAGCTGCAGGCAGTCGGCCACACCGTCGGCACCAACGAGCCGACCAGCTGCGGTGCAACCCTCGGATCGCCAGCGCATTAGTTAGCGGCCATGCGCCCAAGGGATCTGTGTCTCGGGATGCACGCTGGCGACGTGCGTCGGCAGGGACGCGGTTTATAGCGGGAGCCTCGCAGAGCTCAGGAGTTCAGCGCGGCCGAGTCGCTGCAGGTAGGTATGCGCTGAAACTCAGCGCGGGACCCCAGCCGAGACCGAGGCGCCCCTCCTGACAGACGTCACGTCGTCGTCCGCGTTCAGGGTCCAGCTGGAACTTACGTCACCCTGTCCGCCTCCTGCAGAACCTGGACTCCCGTCTTGGCGGACGACGACCAGGAGGCCTGGCGAACCGGATCGCTCGCGCCATTCCCGGGGGGACGAGTTGCCAGGACAGGGCTGGGCAGGTCAGGTCAGGTCAGGTCATGGACTTCTCCTGCCCGGTGGTAGGTAGCAAGCCGTAACTACTTCGTACGACAAGGGGCTTCTCGACCCAGAACGTTCCACAGGACGGGCACCGAATACGAGTTGGCTCACAGAGACACGGGAGAGCCAGAACAGACGGCAAGGAAGGAAGGCCCCCCCCCCCCCCCCCCCCCAATGCCATGGAACCAGCAGGGGGATCAGGATCTGTACTCGTACGGACTACTGTTGATGGAGGCGAAGAAGGTCTGAGGCCGCCTCTCACTGGACGCTGGGGCCCGACAGGCGGCTTGCGAGGGGGGCCGAATGCGTTGGGCGGGGCGCCTCCATCAGGGAGTGCATGTGGCTAATGATTAGCGGTTGCTCTGGCCTGGTCCAGTCCGTCACCAGGCAGGAAGGTCCCGAGCCCCAGCCAGCCCAGCAAGCCCAGCCCAGCCCGCCTCGTCGCGCTGCTTGGGGTCCAGAGTCCAGACGGGTCACATGCCGGCCAACCTCTTCGTCGCCCCTTCCATGGAAGTTGCAAAAGTTGCGACGACCGACCAACCCTCCCCCTCTCAAACCTCCCGCTCAGGTTGGACAAGAGGCGATATTTTGAACGCGAAGCGCATCGTCACCAAGTCTCGTCCCGCGTCGCGCCGTCCGCTCGCACCGTCAGGCACCGGCCACGCCAAACCTCCCGTATAGCCATGTACGTTCCCGTCCATCCATCCCACCCTCTCGTGCCTGTCCGTCCACTTGTGGGGAGAGCTCGCGCTGCCATGCCCGCCCGCTGCCCACCAAATTGATGGATCCTTTCAACTCCACCCCACGCACCCTCAACTAACCGACCATCTCTCTCAAGCTCTGTTGCGACTTGGCCGACTCTGCCCGTCCCCGTGCACGCCTCCCTTAAACTTCTCAGTCCATCTGTCACGACCGTGGAGGCGCCCTATCTCCAAGGACTTCATGCTCTCACCGCCAACCGCGCGCCACCCAGACCCCTGACTTGACGCCTTTGGTGGCGACGGACCACACTTCACTTCTACACGCCGCGATCGATCATGTCTGACCCCGGCGTTGGCCCCCCAAGGCTCACGGCGTCGCCGACCACCATCACCCCCTCGCCTCTGCGCTCGGCCCTCAAGACGGACGACGACACCGTCAGGACGCCGCCTGGAAGCGGCTCACTCAAAGGTAAGAATGCCACTCGTGTCGCTGCACTGTGTCTGGGTCCCCTCGAGGTGTGATGGGTGACTGGATTGGTGTCGCGTGCCCATCTGTCTGTGTGCATCGTGAGCGCATCAGCCAGGCACAACAGCCGCCCCAGCCAGCAGCAATACCTGCGGCCTACTGCAGATGGCCCCTGATCTGCCATCGACCTTGCTTCGCCCCACGTCTCATGCTGTATACCCCCAATCTATGCAGCATCATGCGCGTCCACCCCCTTTGCCTCAACCTCGCCCTTCCTCACGTGGGCTTTAGTTCAGCGTAAGCTCACATCCGCATCGCAGCTGTTCAGATTGCCGAGCCCGTTCCTGAGCCGCAACTCGACGAGGAGTGCTCTTGCTCTGCCGTCAAACAATTCCGCGCAGGCCCATCGCGCAAGCTGAGCGGCAAGGCTGCCCCGTGCAGCTCGTCGAGGACCTCCCTCAACGACTCCTCCTCGGCTTTGCATGCTCCAGACGAAGCAGCCCAACCCGCCCACCAGCATCACCACCAGCATCATGTCAACAGCCAGTATTACAGCGAAAAGCTGCTGGCCCAGGTTGGCGAATGGCTGGACCGCGAAAGGACCAAGGCTGCCAGTCGCAAAGCCAAGCCTCGTCGACACAAGTCCAAGTCGCCTCCCACTGATGTTGATCGAGCCTCCCAGTCTACGCCAATGCGCGAGCGGGCGGACTCAATTGACTCTCAGTCCAGCGATGTCTCCCTCGATAAGCTGGAGAACATTCTGGAGGACTCCATGCTGCACCTAGGCCTGAGCTCCTTGCCGAAACACACGCCCAAGGTGTCCCGCCCAAGACGTCGAGCAACTTCTCGGGCTTCTCTGCAGCGGGCGGCCTCGTCAGACACCGACTATGTCGACGGTGACGCCATCGTGCCCGATTGCGACGTGTGGCTCGACAACTCCAAGACTATGAGCTACACGGGCGGAGCTGCGGCCAGCACGGATGATTTGGCCGAAAAGGCGGACAAGGAGCGTGAGTGCTGGCTGAGCTTCAAGAATGAGATCATTCGCATTGCACACACTTTGAGGCTCAAGGGTTGGAGGCGGGTGCCACTTGGCGGCGGCGACACCATCACTGTCGAGCGTTTGAGCGGTGCCTTGACCAATGCCGTGTACGTTGTCACCCCACCTGCAGACATGTCAGAAGTCGACGGCAAGAAGGGACCGCCCAAGGTGCTGCTCCGAGTGTATGGACCCCAGGTCGAGCATCTCATCGACCGCGAGAATGAGCTCAAAGTCTTGCAGCGGCTCGCGCGCAAGAAGATTGGGCCCCGTCTGCTGGGTACCTTCAAGAATGGCCGCTTCGAGCAGTTCTTCAACGCCATCACGCTCCAGCGCATGGACCTACGCGACCCGGAAACTTCGCGACAGATTGCGAAGCGAATGCGGGAGTTGCACGAAGGCATTGACCTTCTCCCTACTGAACGCGAGATCGGTTCCACGACGCTGAAGAGCTGGGATCAGTGGCTGGACAATGTCACCAAGGTCATCACCTTCCTCGACAAGCAACTCGAAAGCGAGTCCGGCTCAGAGCGAAGAGACTCAGTTGTCCATGCCTGGAAGGCCAACGGCTACGTCTGTGGTGTGCCATGGCCGTTCTTCAGGGACACGGTGGTCAAATACCGTGCTCATCTTAGAGCAGCGTACAAGGACGACGAGACCATCAAGGATCGTCTAGTATTCTCGCACAATGATGTAGGTGTTCGAGACACAGCTTCCAAAGCACGTGCTAACTCTGTAACAGACCCAATACGGAAATATCCTGCGCATTCGCCCCGACGACGAGAAGTCCCCCTGCTACAGGCTGCCAACAAGCACAAGCAGCTCATTGTCATTGACTTTGAATATGCTGGTGCTAATACTCCAGGCCTCGAGTTCGCCAACCATTTTACCGAGTGGACGTACAACTACCACGACGCGGCCACTTCGCACGCGTGCAATCACACGCTATACCCGACGGTGGAAGAGCAGAAGCGCTTCATCAAAGCCTACGTGGACCATCGCCCACAGTTCCCCAACGCCAGCCTGACGCCGCGCATTCGCCCAGCTGACAGTGCGAGCTCGGCGCCGCCCGCGGTATCGGGCAGTGTTGGCACGCCTCCTCTCGTTCCGACGACGTCGTCGAGCTCCATCATTGATTTCATGCTTGATGCTCGCGCGCCACCAGGAGGCTGGAGCGCTGCTGAACGCGAGTGCGAGGAGCGGACGGAGAAGAAGGTGAAAGAGCTGATGGACGAGACGCGACTCTGGCGACCTGCTAACAGCGCATTCTGGATCGCGTGGGGCATCGTCCAAGCTGATGTCCCGGGACTCGACGCCAACAACAATCCCGTCTCGGCGGAGGAGGCTCTCGCGGCCGAGGAAGCCATTGCCGAGGACGAATTCGACTACTTGAGCTACGCCCAGGATCGCGCACACTTCTTCTGGGGTGACGTGGTGCAGATGGGGCTTGTCAAAGAGGAAGAGCTGCCCGAGAGCCTGCGCGCCCGGATCAAATTGGTGCCGCGATGAGCAATCTATGACGAAGCGACGAGCCTGAATCTGATGTACCGATAGCCAGTCCGTGTAGATTTCTAACGCCACGTGTTGAATATATTTGAGAAAAGAGGTTTCGTCAAGAACTGCCTGTGACATGTTTGCGCATGCTTTGTATCTCCTCAGTATTCACTCATCTTTGTTTGCCAACCAAGCTTATGGCTAGTCACGTATAGCCACGCTGGATGCACCCTATGCGACCATGCTTGTATGCAACCAGGCTCCATCTGCAGCCGCTCTATCAGGTCTACGTCTACCACGTCTTTCAGTCATAGTCATCAACTCGCTCTACGCATCCAGCTTGAGGCGGTCCAGCATCGCGTCAATCTTGCCCAGCAGGATCTGGTAGTTGATGGCGTCCGAGGCGAACTCGTCGTCCGCGGTGGCGCCGTCGAGCGTGCGCACCGCGTCTTCGGCCCCTGTCGCCCCGGCTTCGCCGTCCCGCTCCGGCGCCAGCTCCGGCTCGAGCACGGCTCCCGCGCCTGAGGGGACCTGCACTGGTTCGGTCTTGGGACCGCGCCCTTCGGCCTTGGTGTTGTCGGCGGCGCCGGCGGCCGCGGCCATCGCGGCGCCGCGGTCCGCCAGCGCGGCCGCCATGCCCGGGTCGATCTCGCCGGCGTCGGCGAGCCCAGCGATGGGGGTGCCGTCGTCGTCGAGCATGACGTCGTCGAGCCCCGTGTCCTCGAAGCGCAGGCGGAAGCGCTCCGAGAGGTAGTAGCGGATGTCGTCGAGCAGCTCGATCGTGTCCGTCTCCTCGCGGCGCTGGATGCGCGCGGCGCTCTCGCGGATGAGCTCCTGGAAGTCCAAGTCGTCTATGTAGTCCTCGAGGCGCGTGGCCAGGTACCGCGCCGCGAACTCCTCGAGCCGCTGCACGCGCAGGTCCCACGCCGCGTGGATGACGTCGTAAATGTTGATGGGCTCCATCTCTGTCGGCGTCGTCGTTGTTTCCACCGCTGTTGCGGCTGCCGCTTCTGGCTTGTTGTGGTTTTTGTTGTTATCGCCGTCCTCGCCGTTGGTGATGTGCGCGTGCGTCCGGTCGACGAGGGCGTTGCGCGTGCCGCTGCCGAGCGTGCTGATGGCCACGGCGGCCTTGCTCTTGAGGCTGTCGAGGAAGAGCATGTCGGCCGCGTAGAGAAGGTCAAGAGCGTGCTCCAGCGGGCAGTTTGTGTTCTCGGTGTAGAGAAAGGTCAGGACGAGCTCGAGCACCGCGGGCGAGCAGTCGATCTTGACCACGCGGAGATGCTCCGACCGCCGCGACTCGACGAAATCGCCCGAGAACATCTTCTCAAAGTACTCGCTGCGAATGAGCATAGCTTTGTGTACCGGGTACAGAGCTGTCTTCCGGGGCCTCTTGTCGCCTGCGGCCGCCCCCATTGGTATGCCCTGGCCATTGAGCGTCGGAGTCGCATCAGCGTCGTTGGTGCTCCCTTCCTCGTCGTACTGCTCGTCCGCCCTCAGCAGCACGTCTGCAAACGCCGTATTGTCATAGTCCCACCTGATGTCGCCCACGCGCTCCGTGTCGACGACCATCTTGCGCCCGAGCACGTGCCTGCGGAAGAAGTCGCCAATCTGTCGCATCGCCCGCTCCTCCTCGTCCTGGTACCGCTGACGCGCGAGTCGGCGATCGTTGCCAGCCATGATGGCCTCCCACAGGTGTTCGACCTCGAGCTGCTTGCTGACCTTGTCGAGGCCCTTGGCGACATCCTCCTCCGACACCTGGCTGCCGGTGGGCACGATGTCTCGAGGCAGGTCGCCCAAGTACACGTACCGCAGGGCGATCTGGAAGGCCTCGACGGGGATGGTCGGTACCAAGTTCCATGTTGTCGTCTCGGGCTGCTCCTCGAGCTTGCGGCGGAAATACGGTGACCGCGACGCTAGGAGGAACTTGTGCAGGTTAAAGGCGCGCTCGCCGGCAACGAGGGTGATATCGGACGTATGAGGCGAGGTCCGCGCGAAGAGGCTGGAAATGTGCGTCGACCAGTAGACGTATGGGTCAGAGGTCTTGGAGAAATCATACTGAAGCAATAGGTTTCGTATCCTGTCATTGAGGGCGTTGTAAATGCAGCGCTCGCCTTGGAAAGTATTCCGCTCGGCCAAAGCCCCTACGGTTGAAGTCAGCGCGCACGAGCGGGCCAACGGCTGTTAAACGCACAACATACCGGACTCTAACAGTAGTTGGACAAGCTCATAATGACCACATAGACTGGCCTGCGTCGTGACGGTCAATACCGGAGATATCGGACAATGGGGGTGCGCGGGTGCAGGGTAGGCTGGATCAGCGCACGTACAATGATGAGTGGCGTATAGTCAAACTTGTCCTTGCCGTTGATGTTGACACCGAGGCCGATGAGCTCCTGACACTGACGCAGGTCCCCGTGGCGACATGCGAGGAGAAATTGCTGGAATTCGGGGCTCTGGTCGAGGGGGTTCTCGTCGCGCAGCACGCCGCTCTTGATCAAGGCGCTCTCCTCGCCGAGCTTGCCTTCGAGCTCGTGCTTGCGCAGCACCATGGCGACCTTCTCGCCAGATGGCAATGGAAAAAGAAACACAAAAGCAATATCCAGGCGTACACTACAAAAGAGACACGGACGGGGGTCCTAGGCGCTAGGTGAAATTGGCATGAGAAGTCGTGTGTCGATGGCCGTTCAGTCCGACAATCGTTGGTGGCCCATAGTGGCGGTCATGGCGGCCGTGAAGAATGACAAAGCATCGAGAATCCGGATCCACGGCCTGGGCCAATGGGCACCAGTGCTTCTGTGGCGCCCGCTGTGGCACCACCAGCAGCAGTGGCGGGGTTGTGGCGGGGCAGCGAGGGACCCGCCATGGCCGCTTATCGATAACGTCGGCAGGGACTCCCGCAAGTCCCAGACGCACCGTTGCCATGGCAGCGCCCCATCTGTTTACTCCGGGCAACCAGGCTCGCCAGGCACCCCCCCGGCCTGTCACCGTGGACCGCGCCTGCCAGCGCCCCCGTCATAGCGGTAGCACGTACATGTAGCCAGCCGCACAAGTAGCTAGCTACAGCGGTTGGATTGGCCCCTCGGTCCCCGTACGCGCATCACATTCGCATGGCCCGTCCCGGCCCTGCCTGGCCTATTGCGTCGAGAGCGGAAGCCGTTGCTTGACATTTTGGACTGTTTTGGTCGCATGCGCAACGGATAGCCCACACACACCACCTCCTCCTCCTCCTTCCATGCTCTGCTGCTGCTCCGCCTGTGCTCCCACTCGCACGACTTCTTCATCCTCACACCACCATTCGCACGCGCATTCCAACCATCGCCAGCAGCCTTCGTTACTAACCCCCCCCAGCAGGTATTTTTGCGCCTTTCACGGCAGTTGGTCTTTGCGTGCATTCATTCGTCCAGCATTTTGCACAGTCTGTTCCGTCGTCCATCGTCAGCCAGCTAGTCAGCCTTCGTTGGTGTTTGCCGCATTCTCTTTTCATGCCTGCCTGGGGTTGTCCTCTGCTCTCCTGTCCCGTCCTGTCCACCCGCCTCACTGTGCCTCTTTGAAGGACCTTGGTGCGTCCATGGGTGCGTGACGAGACGACGAAGCCGACAAGACGCTTTACCGACGACGCCTGCCGATCGACAAAGTTTCCTGCCCACCATGACGTCCGAGGACAAGTACGAGACGCTGGAGAAGATTGGTGAGATCGGACGCCGCTACCATCGTTGCCTCCCGGTTGCTGACAGAGCGTGTTGCCAAAGGCCATGGCTCCTTCGGCGTCATCCGCAAGGTGCGCCGCAAGGTCGATGGCTTCATTATGTGCCGCAAGGAAATCTCGTACCTCCGCATGTCACAAAAGGAGCGCGAGCAACTCCACGCCGAGTTCCAGATCCTCTCCCACCTCCGACACCCGAACATCGTCGCGTACTACCACCGCGAGCACCTCAAACTCAGCCAGGACCTACATCTGTACATGGAATATTGTGGCAACGGGGACCTCGGCCGAGTCATCAAGGACCTGCAGCACAAGGGGCAGAGAGCTCAGGAAAGCTTCGTATGGAGCATCTTTAGCCAGCTGGTCATGGCACTGTATCGCTGCCATTACGGTGTCGATCCTCCGGAGGTCGGTGCGAATGTGCTCGGCCTGACGCAGGGCAACGCGAGCGGAACCCCCAAGACACCTGCTGGTGCCGTGACGATTCTGCATCGGGACCTCAAGCCCGAGAATGGTACGAATACTACGTCTGTCACGATGTGAGTTGTGGCTAAACATGCTTGCAGTATTCCTCGGCGAAGACAACTCAGTCAAGCTCGGCGACTTCGGCCTTTCCAAGATGATCAAGTCTCACGACTTTGCCTCCACATATGTCGGCACGCCATTCTACATGTCACCCGAGATTTGCGCCGCCGAAAAGTACACGCTCAAGTCGGACATCTGGTCGTTGGGCTGCATCATTTACGAGCTGTGCTCGCGTGAGCCGCCCTTCAACGCAAAGACACACTTTCAACTAGTCCAGAAGATCAAGGAAGGGCGCGTCGCTCCGCTGCCGGACATGTATTCGCCCGAGCTCAACCAGGTCATCAAGGATTGTCTCAAGGTCAACCCCGATCGGCGGCCAGACACGGTGCAGCTACTGAACATGCCCGTGGTGAAGTTGATGCGCAAGGAGAAGGAGGTTGTCGACTTGAACAAGGCGCTCAAGCTCCGGGAAGAGGCTCTTAAGAAGAAAGAAAGGGAGCTCAACGAGCGTCTTGCCACCGTCGACCGCGAAAAGACCGCTGCCCGCGAGGAGATCGAGGCTTCCCTCAGGCGCGAGTGGGAGGTCAAGGCAAGGCTTGAGATTGACCGGCTAGCCAACGCCGAAATCGAGCGGTTGCAGAAGAGCTTCGACGAAGAGGTCAGGCAGCGCGTCGAGACGGAGCTGCAGAAGAGGAAGCCAGCGGCTCCCACGCACATCCCTGAAGAGCCCCCGATCGATGAGTATGCCTCCTCCGCCGCGAGATCCGAGCATCCCTACTCCTCCATCGGAGCTGCCAGCGGCGACGAGTTTCCGTCCACGACGGACATAACTGAGTATTCCATTGACAGCCCCGACGCGTCCAAGGAGTCTAAGCGTAGCGCCCGGACGCCCTTTAGCCGGGCGCAGACCATGTTTGCCGGCGTCGCCGGCACGCCCATGGATATCGAGATGGTATCGCCCAGCCCCATCGCCATTGCATCGCTGTCGCTGTCGCCGCGTCGCAAAGGTGCAGCCAAGGCGCCAACGACACATTCCGGAAACATCTTTGCGGCTCACAACGCCGCCAACGGCGACCCCAAGTGGGATCTGCACCGCGAGCCGCTGCTCCCCGAGTCGGATGACGAAGACATGATGGCGCCTTCGCCGACGCGCCACATCAAATCCACCAAGAACCCGTTCACGGCCAAGGACCGCCCGGTCCTCACCTCGCAAAAGTCGTGCCCTGCCAACCGCCTGAGGACCAAGACCTCTAACTCGGGTCTAGTCTCCAAGGCGGCTGCTAGCACGCCAGCTTCGACGTCCCAGCCCGAGCTGCGCACGCGTTCGCCCGTCCGTCAGATCAGCAAGATCCCCTCGGTCGCCAACCTGCAATCCGAGCAGGCACCCGCCACCGGTGGCTTGACCCGAAAGAACTCGGTCAAGAAGGACAACGGGGCCAACGTGGCGGCCGGCGAAGCGCTCGGCAAGGTGGCAGCCAAGAACAACATCAAGGGGCGTACCCTTGTGGAACTGCAGCAAGCACGCGCCGGCGGACGACCGCTTAGTGTCGTCGTCGGGGAGAACGTCAGTCCGAAGAGGGCCGGGTTTCGAGAGCGCATCGCGGGCGAGAGACGAGCTAGCAGTTCCAGCGGCAGCAGTGGCGAGCCAGTCGCCGTCTGGGACCCGGAGAGAGACGAGATGCCCAGCCCATTCCTCGTGCGCCAGCGTCGAATCGCAAAGGCCTAGGAGTCTCTGTTGCGCTGAGACCTCGGCTGCATCTGGATGAGTCGCCATCACGCGACGAGCTCATGATGGAGGCGTTTTGCATTTACATTACCACCCTCTTTGGCTTTCATTTGTCTCTCTTGTTTCCGCCCTCAAGCATTTGCTCTTTGCAATGCGAGGAGAAGAACCCGGTGTTGAATAGATGGGGTGTCGGGTGGCATGTAACTTTCACAATCAGGATAATCAGCTGGAGGCTGGTGCAGCTCACGAAGCTGCACGCCGTTAGGCATGACGGCATCACACGGAGTTTTGGGACAGGGTTTTCATGGTTTATCTTTTGTTGTTCACCGCGCGGTCTTGGGCGTTGGCCGGCCGAGAAGCGGCTCGGGTTCGCCTCGCTTGCTCCTGTCTCTTTTGTTTGTTCTCCGAGGCTTGCTGGAGCCAGGCGCGTCGACCGTTTGGGCGTCGCCGTCGCTTGCTGCTGTTGGAAACGGCGGCACGAGGGCCCCCGCAATGGCGTTGGACAGAGGGGGCTGTATTCTTGTTGCAGTACTGTACGCATGGTGTGTTCCTGCGCTCACGTCACCACGAGGCGCAGGAGAGGATGAGGAGAGACAGACAGTACGAGGAAGCAACAGAGGTGCTCGAGATATTGCAACCACGATGCGCGCCTGATGAGCCGCGTGACTTTGTCGTGAGCCTGTCGCACCGTAGTGTGCGTGTGCATTCGTGTGCATGTGTGCGTGTGTGCGGCGGCGATTTGACCATTCAGTGACGAACAACAGCACGCTGATACTTTTGCACTCGTCGTGACATTGGAGAATGGACGTCTGACAAGTCGACGCCCCAGGTGAGACGGCTGTGAGACGGGGGCCCATCTGTCACTTGCGAGACATGTTTGTCACTCTCCGGAGTACCGAACAACGATCGAGCCACCAGACGCGCCCCAAGAGACATGCGCTCCTCTCATGCCCCGACGGAGGGCATGCTCCAACCTGCCGCGGCGCCTGCCAAGCGACGGACGACGGGTGACGAGCGACGGGCCATCGTCCGTTGAATACTACCTCTGCGGGCAGGGCGCAACCAGCCAACCAACATCCCGACTTACACCGAAATTTGCACACGGTGGCCCAGCGCCATGCGAGGCCCAAGCCCCTCTTGCTTTCACTAGGTAGTTCTAACTGGGCGTTCTGGGTACTAATAGCAACGCTCCCAAATTCGCGCGCTGAGCTGCGCGTACACATTCCCTTTCAGACACCGAGGTCCAGGGCGGCGGATCGAGATCGGCTTCAGGCAGAGGCACCTCTCGACCTCGTGTCCTCTCGCCCCCCCCACACCTGCGACCCGGTGGTGCCTTGGTCTCGTCGGCACTTGCGCCGGCCGTCATTCCCCAAATGCCGTCTCATCGTGGGGATCGGCAACCCTCCTCGCGGTCCTCAAGTGAGACAAGACCCTGCCTGCCGGGACCGTCAATGCTGGAGAATTGGCCGAGCAACGTTCATGGAACCAATCCACTGGGTATAAAAGGCAGTCATAACGCAAAAGACGTACATCCACCTGCTTGCAGATAACCACCCCGATAAAACAGAAAAGGCAGCCAAGGTTCGGTGGGTTGTTCGTGAGAAACACCAATTTTCTAACCCGCCCATTGCAGTGCGCCCCAAAGCGGGGATGTATCCGGCATCCGAAACAAGCGCAAACGGTAGAGCAGGGTGAACCCCTCAGCATAGCGTGTGGATGCCAAAGGGTGACAAAAGGAAACAAGTAATGGTGAAAAAAAGATTGCAGCAAAAACCCAACGCCAAATCAACAAAGTCCAACGAGCCGTGAGGCCGATTCCCATCTTTGCCTAGCCGCGAGGCCTCGACCCTTCTTGTGCGATATCCAGTCCAAAGCTCACCTTCAAAAATACCTCCCTCGTACATTTTGACACCCGTGACCTCAGCGTGGCGGGCAACTGGGACAGAAAATGCGCCGAAGCAGGTCAGTGCTGTGGTACCCTGTGCCCGGGCATCTTCCGTGTCGTCTTCCGTCGCCGGTTTGACTCCGATTGCTCCTCTGGCCTCGTGGCCTCTGTTTGTCTACCGCGCTACGCACGCGATGCGTAGCATTGGCTGGGCAGCCCATGCCGTGTGTGACTCAGGCCGCACCTAGGCGGCTCCTCAGTGCTTGTGCCTGTGCGAGGAACCGTGCCGGTGTGAATGCGAATGACCGTGACGGTGTGATGAGTGTTTGTGATGTCGGCTTGAGGAGCCGCTCGCCTCGAGGTCTCTCTCCAGCTCCTCAACCCGTTGACGGTAGCCTTTGACGATCTCCTTGATGTGAGCTATCCGGTCAAAATCCACCTCGAGCTCGTCGAGCTGGCGCAAAATCTCCGTGTATCGGGCGATCTCGGCATCGGCGCCATCGATAATGTTGCCTGCCCGGTCATACTGGACTTGGGTGAACATTTGCGCCTGCTCGCTGAGGTACCGAATGTTCTGCTCGATGCCAGCCATCAGCCGGTCAAAGTATCTGCCCAGAGCCGTAAGGGACGAGCTGTCGAGAAGCAGAAGGCCTTGGCTGCTAGCTCTGCTGGCCGCTCGGGAACTCGTCGATCCTCCGCCGGCGCTTCCGCCCAACGCTGCCTGACCTTGGCGCAGGAGCTGGATCTCCTCCGCGGTGAGGCCCAATTGCGTGTCTGGCACAGCGTTGGTCGCCATGGCGAGCCTGCGCACAAGGCGCTTCGGCGCCTGGAGTGATGGAAGCTGTCAAGTCGGCCGGCGACGAGAGGGTGCGCACGGGGAGAGTGGTCGGTGACGTCCTGGCTATTGGGCACCGATGGATGACGTTGGGAGGGGCGTCGCGGCGGATTTCGGATGTGGGCGGGAGCATGAGGTTGCGAGCGGTGATTGCCTCTGAAATGGCGACAGTCGTGCGCCGGGCATCATGGTAGTAGGAAAGCGACGATGGAGAGGACGATGGGCATGGCCGCATGCACCGCAGGCGACAAGAAGGAGGAGATGATGGGTTGAGTCGTGGTTTGAGTCGGGAAAAGCAAGCGGGCTGAAGGCGCCCAGCGGGATGTCCCAAGCTAAGCGCGGCTACGGGGTTTGGCGCAAGCTTGGTCCGGGGACAAGGTGCTAGAGCTGCGTGTGATTGGAGAATGGAGCGGTGTAACCAGCGTCGGTCGGGCGGTTCGACGTCCCCGCGAGACAGGCTGCACCAAGGTCGCAGTGTGGGCAAGCGAGGACCAGTGAAGGACTCGCACCTTTTGCTCGTCGTCTATTGCGATTCGAACAGGCCCGATGACGATACAAAGACGGTGCCCGGTGCCCTTGCTGCCACTGTCCCGGCAAGGTGGTGTGAGAGTCGGGTGGCTCAAGCGGGCTGTCGGCCCATCTGGGGCATGTGGAGAGCTGCAGCAGTGGTTCGCGCAGGCACTGCAGGCGACTTGCAGCGAGTGGAACGGGCCCCTGTTCCTGCTTCTCGCCAACGACGTCCTTGCAGGTCGAACGGGGCCGGCGCAACGAGTTGGGCCTGGGGATGGTCACCTGAGGATATCCCTAGCAGTCTGGCGGTCGGATTCGGGCGCAACGAGATCGAGAGGTGCGCGTCGAGGGGGGGAGATGGATGGAGGAGGAGGAGGAGGAGGAGGCGGGAGGCGGAGACGGGAGAGGAGGAGGAGGAGGAGTAGGGAGGAGACTGGGAAAGAGGAGGGTGGAGGCGCCTTGAGTTGGTGGTCGACGACGAACAATGGACGAACGAAACGAGGGGCAGGATCGAAGGAACCACCCTACACCAGAAGGAACCGCACGGGAGGAACAAAAAGAGGCAGGAGGGCTCCGAAATGGCCTCGTGTGGTTGCTCTTCTATCCTTCTGTCTGGCGCTACTTGACCGAACCGGGCCGCTGGAACAAGGAAGGCGCTAAACGGCGTCAGATGCCACGAGGGAACCAACAACCTTGCTCCTGGGCAGGCACCAGACACATCCTCTGCGACTTGCAACTTCCCTTCGAGCTCGCAGAAGCCCGCACTTGCACTCGCTGAGACGGGCATGCGAACTGTTTGCAGCAGCCACATGAACTGGTGCAGGGCCAGGCCGCGTTTGACTCTTGCTCTGTGTGTTCCGCCCGTTGTATGTCGATATCCTGGCCTATGGACCACCTCACGTGCGCTGACTCAGTTCGTCCCAGCACTGGCCGGCCACCCGTCAGTTGGTCTTGTTCTTGCAGCCGTCACTTTCCTGTTTCGAAGCTCGTCCCATTCTCACTTGCATCATCGCATCGCTCACGAGTCACAACCTACAGGGCCTCGCAACCTGCCCACACCTCCCGAGTCGCAGCGGCATCGATCGACCGACGCAGCATGCCTCTCCTGGCGACCGACGCCGACTCGATACACTGGGCGCGGCGTCGCCAAGGTCCCGCACGATTGCGACGAGGCACAAGCCGGCGAGAGGGTGTGCGACGTGCATCGCGAACTGCTTAGCGCCGGCGTCCGCTCGATGGCGGAATGGAACATGCCCATCAACACCACCCGTCGCCGGTGCTGCAACCACCACGATATCACCAGATGATCACGAGCGGCCCTTATTGATCATTGAGGTGTGAACCCCTCGCCGCCCCTGCCGTTCCTCGGCTCCGTGCTTATCAGATATCACAGACGCGCGAGAATGCTCACACCCTCTGCGCCCCGCCCGCCCGCCGCTCGCATCCGCCCGCATCTTCCCGCGTCCTGGCCACGTCCCATCTGCATCCCGCCTGCATCCCGTTTGCCGTCCCTGCATGCCTCCTCAGCTGCATTGCATGATGCATGCAGCCAGATACACGGGCGGATGGCCCGTCATTTCCCTGCCATGATGTTGACAGCGGCTCGATGCTCATGCCCTCAGCGTTGCATGCATGCGACGGCGCATGGCCCATTCGCGAGTGAGTCGTGACGCTCCGCGGCATCCTCGTGGTTTTCATCTCTTTCGGACTTGCTGCAGATCGCGCAGAAGCCTCGGTGGTTGTCGCGTCTCCAATGCTGCTACGGTGTTCTCCGTGATGTATAACAAGCCTTGATGCGCATCCATGACTTGATGCCACGGTGAGCGTCAATGCTCGGATTACACTTGCTGCCTGCCTACGATTCAACGATCGAACCAGTGCTTCTGGCAAGTCAGAGTGACGCCGGTTGTGCTGGACTCGTGAAGCACAAGGCGGCTTGAGGCCAGGGAAAAGTTGCCGAGGCAAGGATACTGCATGCACATGCTACTTACCATCCGCCGGCCGGCATTTGCGCAGTGGCGATGCATGCAATCGAACAGCCGAGGAATCGTGGCTGGTATCTTGACCATGCAGGCGCCGGTATGTCCGTGTGACATTCAAACGACATGAGCCAGCTTTGTTCATTTACACACTTGTCATTTGACCGTGTGCAGCGTTGGGGGAGTGATACGATCTATTGATCAGTAGATACAAGGGGATCAGATACAGAACCCGCTCCTATGATTACTGTGATAACAACTCGGCGGTGGTCGTTAGGAAATGGAAGGGCAGGAAGTTATTCCCTACCTGTAGTGCTGCCTCCCTGGCACCTTCGGAGTAAGCCGGAGAATAGTAGACGCTGTTTATGCCCCGACGGCATTGGGCATTCACAAGCCTGCCACCACAGCATTATGCAAGCTAACTGACCAGTGCATGTTTCCGGAATCTGAGTACCCATGACTTCCATGCAAAGTGCGATACCCGATAGCCTGCAAAATGTTGAGCGCTGGGGTTCATCCCAACAAATCGAACATCCGAATTGAAGACTACCATATTCTGTAGACTGCCATCTACGTGATGTGCCGGCTACGTGGTCTGGCCAAACTCAGGGCAAACATGGTCCAGCCAGCGGAAGTTTGGTTGCCAATCCCGAGCCCTGCTTGGCGTTGAGATCCAGTAGAAGAACACCATAGCCATACCATGATTTCTTGGCCCGCTCATATATCTCGGACAGCCGGTAATGAGCGGAAGGTCCAACATGTCTGCATAAAATTGCCAAGATGCTGCGTCTCGGCGTTTACAATAAAGATGCGACAAAGGGCACGAGGCATCTTACGGCTGCATACCGCATCCCCCGCGAACTCCAAGATAACGGCTCCGGCGATACGCGGGGGCGTATGTGCGGCTTCCCTGTAAGGCAGCTGCACTCGTAACAGCTCAGGATGCCCATGCAACAGCAATAAGATCGCCCGGTACCCATGCGGCGAGGGCTGCACACACCGTAGGGTGGTGGTCCATCAAGGTGGTGCGGAAAGCGATTCCGATGTGTACGAGTACGTATCCCTGAGCTACGTCTTGATGCAGCTTACAAGTACACACCACCCGCTTGCGTTATGACGCCACGATGGACATATAGCTGAGCAAGGAGGCATCTGATGTTCCGCTGGTCGTCTGATGCAGCTTCGAGATGACGCAGTCGTCCCGAGTCTTCAGCTAACAAGGGCCCTATCCCCCGATGATAAAAGCCCACGTAACGAGATGAACCCGGATAAGCCCCTTCCGTCCCAGGAATGTGCCACAAGATGAACATGAACGCTCGGGTAATCCTCGTCGTCGTCATCGTCATGCAAGGCGCACATATCATACAGGCACGCCCCTCATCAACTTCTTCATGCAGTTCCCCCAGTTCGTCTCAACCACGAACAGGGAGCGCAGGGGGGGGGGAAAGGGGTGTCAAGGAAGGAGAGGGAGGCCAGATAAAGTTTTGACAACAAACATGATTCGCAGAGGGTTGGCCGGGGATGAGGCAGCCAGAGGGAGTAGATCTCGGGGGCAGGAGATTCTCGGCAAGTGTAGAGCCCGTTGCCACGATCGTCGCCAAGAACGTGGGCCTGACTTGGGACGTCTCAGTCACTTGTCACGGAGGCAGCGGCCGATGCAAACATCCGGATCGACGACAAGGGGAGGGCAGGAGAACGCCTGGGAGAACGATGATTTGATTTTACAACGACAGCCCGTTTGATGCACCACCCGGACACGCCCTCTCCCCTGTCACCAGGTCGGTCCTTTGGCAGTTACGCGGCTGGGATGAGGCGGTGAGGGCGTCGTGCGGCGATGGGGATGCGGCGATGATGATACATTGCATGCACATCACGCAGGGGGCCGTTTGTACGCGTGTGCTATTAGAACACGTCCAAGGGACGACGCCCACCCGCCCATGTCCTCTACCGGGAGGGGCAGTCCAGAGGAACGGAGGGATTTCAAAACACTGAGACGGGTGCGGAAAAATTGTGGTGAAACGATGAGGCTCAAGGTCGTGATGGGCTGGCGCGGAAAGGCATTGACATGGGCGCAAGGTGAAACGCGCCCCCTTCGGCTTTTGGCACGCCTGCCTCCTGTCTGTCACACAGAAACCTCGCAAGCAGGCAATGGGTATTTGCGTTTCAGAAGCTGTCACTACGTCTGAGGCGAGGAACCTTTTTTTTTTGTTTTTCTTTCTCCAAGCCATCGTCATCGGTGGTCTTTTGCCCGGGCTCTTTGCGGTCCGGACTAACACAACCCCTAGCTGGCAACCGCCCCGGTGAAAGTCGGGTGGCACAACCAGGCGTCGCCTCGGAGCCGAAACTCTTGTTGCCGCGCAAATGTCTAACGACACCTAATAATATAGAGTAGTACGGAGCCGAGGGCAGAAGACCTCTGGTCCCCGGTGGCCGGAACCACGGGCTCCCGCGCTGACGACTGGAGCAACATGCGCGTGCGTGCGTGGCGACGTCGTGATGAGCGGGTTAAGTGCAGATTAACGACTCAGGTGGACTGAGCGAAGGGGGCGTGCGTGTATCGCCACGGTCCAGACCGCAAACCCTCTCAGAGGGGTCTCGGGGTCTCTCTAGATGGGCATTATTTGCTCATGGTCCCGGACGTAGAATGTCACCAGGGCGGCGCGAATGGGTTTGGGGATCCAGCACGTGGCCGGCAGATGGACATGGCGTCGAGCAACGGAGACGCATAGCGTCGAAATATCCAAGTTCGCAGGAGCTGCGACTACGAGTACGTGTGTACTATCTTAGTACAATGCTCGTAGCGTTGAGCCTCCTCCACCGGGTCGGTCGAGCTTGCTCCATGCTCGCGGAGATTTGCACTGACGGAGAGGGAGGGGCAGCATGGCCACGTTGCCACGGGTCCGATGTTCGATGCCGGCTCCGCCGTCGGACTCGTGGCGCAACCCTTCCAAGGGGCCAACCGCCGCCGTCGCCGCCGCGGCGCCGCGCCATATCCCCTCCCCTCCCTCCCCGGCCGGCTCCGGGGGCCCGGACAAAAGCCCAAGGCCGTTATTTGCGCCCATCTGAGATGAAGAGTTGGGGGCGTGTCGATACCATCGCGACCGATGATGAGGATGGACACAGTCAGTTGGGCGGACGAGTGGGATGAGTGGAGGGCAGGCCAAGGGGCGCGCCGGGCGCCGGCTCCACGACATGTCACTGGCGAGCTGTTGTCGTCGCCTCGGTCAACCTAAAAGCCGGTAGTGCGAGGGGCTCGGCTGGGGGGAGCCAGAGCACTTGGCGCCAACACGCCAGGGCGCGTCTCTCCATCAGCGGCGGCGGCAGCGGCGACGGCGCACAACACAGCACAGCACAACACAGCACATGGCCGGAGTGGGCACGCGCGCGCCAGCACCAGGCTGCGTGCCTTGAGCATCTGCTGCCCCAAGCTGCTAGCTCCCGACGCCAGCAGCTCGTAGTCTGTAGTCGTGGGCTTACGTGGACTCGACGGCTGGACCCCTGAGGCTAAAAATGGGAAGCGGCCGTCGACGAGCGCTGCCACTGTAACGTAGGCCATGGGGTGGACTCGGACGAGCGGGGGTCTGTAGTACGGCCAGGTAAGGCAAGTAAGTTCATCATGCGATGTCGTCGTATTCACCGAGTCGCGGCTTAGCAGCTGGTAAGGAACCAAGAAAGCAAGAAAGCACGCAAAGGGGTGCCAAGGGCGCTGGCAAGGCTGGGCAAGAGAGCTCTTACTCGTGAGCCACCCAGATCCGTGAATCGAACAGTACTCGTACGGGAGAATATCCGGCGGCCCCCTCCTCCCCCCCTCGGCAGGCAAGCACGTGTGCCGGTGCCGAGACAGGCGCCGACCGCTGGGCGCTCTCCCGTCGCCACCACCCACCACCACCACCAGCGACCCGAGAATGTCATCCGCCTTCTGTATTTCGCATCGTCGCCCGGGGGGGCTTCTGGAACACCACGGGCCATCCCCACCGACCGCCGCCATCGTCACCGAATCGGCAACGGCCAGCGAGAGACAAAGACAAAAGAGGTTGGAGGGGCCTGCGAGAAACGAGTACCCGTGCTGGTTCCCTCCCCTTCCAAAGTTTTTCCTCATTTGCCCCGACAAACACGCCCCCCGTCCCCGCCCAAGGCGAGAGAGACAAAGAACACAGAGAGAGGGAGATCCACTGATCAGTCAAGATCCACCGCCGTCGGCCCCCAACTCAAGGGTGGCATTTCCTCTTTGGGCGATACGGACGCATCCCCACAAAATGCCACTGGACGGTTCCGTCGGCGGCGGGAGCCCGTGCTGCTGCTGGCTGCGCTGTCCGGCGGCCGTACCTGTGCCCACCGACGACGATACCTGTAGGCGTCTAGCCTTGGGTGACTGCCAGTGCCACGGAGTGAGTGTCTGTGCCCTGGGTCCCTCTGGCGCCGCCGCTCCAGCGGGTGCCCGCCCGTGTTCGCCGACCACGGCGGGCGCGGCCGTGAGTCTCGGGCTTTGGTCTCCAGCGAAGCCTGTCATGTTGGTCGCCGTCTCGCGCCGGCGCGTTTCCCGAGCTAGTCTGCATTCGATGCCATTGTCCGTGCCTGTTATTGTCGGCGTAACGGGGGGAAGGGATGTGCGCAAATCACCATTTCGGCGGCTCCTTCAGCGCCGCAGTCGTATTATTGTGACTGAGGTTCCATCGGACGGTACGGTCCCTGACGTAGGTACGAAGTACGAGTCCTCCGGTCGACGTCGAGTCGGGTTCCGGCCACACCAAAGATACCCGGCTTATAGCACGGTGCTCTTCTGGTTCCAATATCGGCGCGGGCTGTGAATTACCTGCGCCAATCGCGGCAGCGCTCTCCCGGCAGGGTAGATCCCTCGAATACTTTGTCTCTCCCGGGCTATATGTGAGCGGTGCGCCCCATGCACGTATGGCACTCTCCCGTCGTCTACCGCCTCCAGGGTTCATCCTTGGACCACGCAGCACGTTTTCGTGCGCGTGCGCCGTTGAAGCTTCCCTCGTGCGTGCGCACCAAGCAACGTGGGCATTGGCGGCCGCATCCACTCTCGACCGAAGGCCGGACAGGGAATGAACCTGCTGCTGCTGCTGGTGCCCGGGAGCGACTCGGCAATAACTGAGAGTTGCCCACCGACTGACTACCTTAGGTTGGGTTGCCTGGCCCCGGGGCAATCTGTGCAAAGCAATGCAGTCATTATCACCAGATCACTCACTCTCCTCAAGGGGCAGGCAGTGCATCGCGCAGAGCGGCGTCGGCTAAATGCGTCAATTGCAACGGCGGGCAAAGACTAAGGTAGGTACTCGTAGCCTGCCCCGGTGCAGGTGGCCTCGATTTTTAGTGACCTAGGTAAGGTACGGAGCATGGTACGGGGTCTTTTTCTTCAGTGACCCCCATCCTGTCCCAACGGTCTGGGTAGGCGATCGCCCGCCGGCGGCCCTTCTCCACTCAAAACGTCCTTGGGCCTGGGCGCCCCCCCCGTTTCCGCCCCGCTCCGCCGCAAATCTCGGCTCCTCTTTTTTTTTCTGCTGTCTTCTGCTTTGCGACAAGCCTCTCGTTTTCCTTCCAAATTAGAAGGATGCCAATCCCGCCGCGACCCAGTCGCCCCTTGCAGTCCTTGCAGGTTAACAAGACCACGCTGCTCAGTGGTATTACTGTGCACGAGTACAAGTAGTTGGTAAGTAAATTAGCCCGAATTGTGCACGAGTGAGGGCGGTCAAAGACGCAGACGCAGACGCAGACGCAGCCGTCCGTCCTTGGTTTCCGCAAGTGCCTGTGTAAATTACTCGCGGTTATGTTATTACCCGGCCAAGACCGGCGACGTGGCCGGCACTCCGCGATCCCAGCGTCTGTGAGTCGCTCAGTCAGTCGGAGACCCTGCTAGACCCCAGATGGCGCTGGTTTGCGCAACGCGCTTGTGAGCGAGCTCTCGCTCAGTGTCTACGGACTGCTGGCCAGTTACCGGTAAACTGCCCTGATATTCCCCCCACCCCCCCCCCCTCCTCCTCCTCCTCCTGCTGCTGTCGTCACTTCCACGGCCCTTGGCCCCTCGCTTCCCCGTGTGGCGTCCCTGACTCGACATGACCTGACCCGCCGACCCGACCCGGGACTTTCGGGGTCGCTCGCCCACCGCCCGCCGCCCGCCGCTGCCGCTGCCGCCGCCGCACGCGTCAGGTCTCCGAGATCGAGCCTCACGCTCCCTGATGATGCCCCCCCTTCTCCTTCTGCCTTTAGGCGGCTCTGCGCTCCGGCTCCGAGTGCACGAGTTGCTTGCTTGCTTGACTTGCCTCGCAAGGCTATCGAATCACCACGCGCGCCTCGCCCGGCTTTTGCTCCGCTCGTGCGCATTGGCTGCTGTTTGAGGCTAGCAGGTGGAAGAGCCGCACGAACGGGGCCGCCAATGGCCCCAATGACTCTCTGCCTCCGAGTACGAGTGACCGTTCCTGTCTGGCATCTGTCACCAGGTGTTCGTCCCTCCGTCACCGTCCCGCCGCCCCTGACGTCTTATTCATGGTCGTGGCTGTGCAGACGAGGTCGATCTCCGGGGAAGCCAAAAGTGGCATGATGATGATGATGATGATGATGATGAACACAATACCCGATCAATGTCCTTGTGTCCAGAGACGATTCCACAGCATTATCGCCCCCCGGCCGTTCTAGCCATTCTGTGCTGTGCTGCGTCGCGCGCCGGATGATGACCTACACGCCCCCCCTTCGTAAGCCGCCACCAGCTGCCATCGGTGCAGCTACTGTAGCTTGCTGATGCCGCGACGGCTGCTAATGGTGGTGGTTTGCACGTCGAGTGCGATTCCACGAACCAGTGCTCCCGCAGCGGGCGATGAACCGCGGCCTCTAACCTTGGAAGCG
Source organism: Purpureocillium lavendulum (assembly GCA_029168975.1). Classification (NCBI taxonomy): domain Eukaryota; kingdom Fungi; phylum Ascomycota; class Sordariomycetes; order Hypocreales; family Ophiocordycipitaceae; genus Purpureocillium; species Purpureocillium lavendulum. Next base: position 6,208,820 of record JAQHRD010000001.1, read on the forward strand.
GCAACCCTTGCGATGCTCATTGTCGGTCATTGCTGTTCATCAACATCATCACGGCAACGCGGCTCGCGCGGGCGTTTCTATTTTCTGCAACGCCGTTGATTCCGCATGCCTGGCTTCGCTCGGCAGCGCCGAGGGCGCCCAGAAACAAACGTGTCATGCCCCTTCCCGCTAACTACCAAACCAACTAGGTAGGTACCTTAGCTAGGCGCGTGCCCGCTACGAAGCAGGAGAGGCACGAGACGCCGACTCGATGCACGGAGTAATTCCAAGCAACATCGCACCTTGAGTCGTTGACATGCGGTGAGCAGGCGGGTACGGTCTGTCGGTAAACCAAGGAAAAGAAGGCCCCGGGGGAGGCGGATCAGCGACCAGCATCAACCCAGCCTCCAGGGGGGGTCGTCGACCCAGGGGCGTGGATTGTCGCCGCTTCGCCGGGGTGCCCCCCCTAGCCAGTGGCCCAGCCCAGCCCAGCCCAGCCCCCTCTCTCCCCGCCGGCGTGCTGGGTTGGCCGCCTGGGCGAGGATGATGTGCGTGCGCAGGAGCCGTTGTCCACTGGCCCCCGGTCCGTCGTCCAGGGTCCTCCTCCTCCCAGGCGTGCTTGCGTGCGTGCGCGCCTGCTTGCTGCCGGAAAAAGTGAAGAGTTGCGCCGCACAACAGCGCTGGTCTTGCGTCGAGACAGCCAGCCGACCGGCCAACCAAGCGAAACCAAACCAACGTGCCTTACGTAGGGTGCGCTGCAGAGTCAGAAGAGACAGGATCCGTGCCTCTCTTCTGCGTTGCGCATCTGGATCATCTTGCAGACGGGGCCCAACTGCCGTGATCTTCTCCCCCCCCTTGGGCCGCGCATTCGTTCCCCTTGAGGCAATCTGATAGCGCGAGCGCGCGCGTGCCCATGGTCTTCGCTGCCTCGACCAACACCAGCTCGGCCTGTCTGTCGCAAGTGCAAAGCATCAGCGTCGTAGCCGCCATGCGGCCAAGCCGAGCCCCGGCCCGGCACGAGGCCCGGAAAGCAGCACGAGCCCTCAGCCTCTGCAGCCAGCCAGCCAGCCAGGCGCCCTTCCCTAGTAACCTTTTCTCTGGATGGCCCCCGTCCTTGCAAATGGCCAGAAGAGACGAGCGACTAGGCAATTTAGCCGCTGCACTGACCTCCCGTCGTTGTTAATCACGGTGACGACGACGACAGTGATGGAGGCTTCTCACAGGGGACACCTTGGTTAGAGACATTGCCCGAGTTAAGCGCGGGTCGTTTTTTTTGTGCGTCTCTTCGGCCTCTCCAGGTTCCTGACTTACACCGCGCATTTGTGTCGCATCACCACGCGCCACACAGCGAGAACGGCCCTCCCTCCCCCCGGCGGATAATCCCCCAGACGTGTCTCAGTCCCAAACACGCCGCAAAAAACGCCTCCTTGCGAGACGCAACGACGAACCCGCCGGTTTCTCCGGGGACCGGCTCGGCGTGGCTCTGGGCAGGGCATGGCACGGCATGCACAAAAGCACGTACCAGCTCTTGAATTCGCGCGCGCCGCGGCGCTGGTGCATGGGTGCGCGCATTCGCGGTGACGACAACCTGGGGAAGAACAAAGGGCCCCCAATCCCTGTTCCGTGCATCTGCCGGCACTGCGTCGACGTCGCCGGCGGCGCGAGCGCACGTTCTCGTACATGGGCAGGGCGGCGGCGCACAGGCTCCCTCGGCCTCCAGTCATTAGTTAACTACTAGTTAGCTATTTCGCCCTGTACGAGCACTCTCGTGTGTGCTCGGTATGTGTGCATGCGTAGTCCGTATGCGCGGCCAAGCTTGTATTATGGGTAGCTCATGACTCGAGGCGCACCCCTCCCAGCGCCCAAAACAGAAGGAAAACCACCGTGCCATCCATGTTCCCCCACGACCGCGACCTGAATCCTACGTCTTTTGGCGGAATTGCCGCGAGGAGCACGCCGTCGTCGACGTGAAGATGACCACGCCGCGTGCCCGCTCGCTACTCGCGTCGGCCAGGGGCAGCGCCCCGAGTGACGCACTCGCAAACACGCTTGCGAGTCAGCACAACACCCCGCGATTTGGAGCCGTGACCAGATTATTTCCCGAAACTCTCTTGGAGCGATTGTATTTGGTATATTCCCCTGGGGGCCGTCTGTCCTGGAACCCCATGAACGCCTTGCAGAATGCGGGCCGTAATCATCTAGACCGCCTCTCTCCCTCCCTGAGAACCACGCCCGTTTCCAATGCTTTTGCATCTCCCCCTTAGTGGGCTCCAGTCTGTTTCGTACAGGAGTAAATAGTTGAAAATATTCAGAAAAAGAAAAAGAGGAGCTGCAACCAGAGCGCATCGAGAGGGTGAAATAAAATCAATGTGCCTTGGGCCCCTCGTTTCCCACAGCATCAACGGCGCCCCTGGATGCACACCCGGCGCATCGGCACCTTGTATCCTGCGACTCAGGGTCCGCTGTCCCCCTTAGCCGGCATTTGCAGGCCGCCCTGTGCCCACTTCGAAACTGTGACACCCTTTCTCATGGCGCTTCATGTTGCTGCGGACGCTGAAGGCCTTGCCGCACCCCGCATGAGGACACTTGAAAGGCTTTTCTCCGGTATGCGAGTGACTGTGGATGCGTAGGCTGCTCGGTCGGCTAAAGGCCTTGTTGCACGTTTGGCAGATATACCGGTCCTGGCTCTGCGGGTACGGTGTTCCATGCGACGGCGTCAGATAGTGATGGTGCTGCCACGGGTTGGCGCCCGACGATGGTGCCAGCACCACGGGGACGGAGAGTGGCGGGAATGACTGCGGTAGAGGTTGTTGATAGTAGAGGTTTGAAATCTGAGGGTGACAAGAAGCTGCGTTCTGCAGCGAGTTCGTATAGTAGCTCCCCATTTGCGAGTGCTGTGCAAAGGGGGACGCCGTGTAGGGTTGCCGAGGAGGGCAGGAGACCTGCAGAGCCGGGCGTGCAGCGCTGCTGTTTGGTATTTGCTGTCGTCGGACGTCGTTGTCGAGCGGTGGCGTCGTCTCGTAGAACCGACTAGATGCACTCATGCTAGGGAACTGGTTGACCGACTTGATTGACGGAGAGCCGTAGCTGTCAAATGCCGTATCTGCCGCCATGGGCGGTGTCGGGGGCAACCCCCTGTGCGAGATAGGCTTCGCATAACTCGACGTTGGACGGCTTTCCAAGACGGAACTTTGCCTGCCACGTTGCGAGGCAGAGCAGCTGGTAGCTGGTGCACGAAATCGCGTCAACAACCGTCGAGGCCGTGGTGAGAGCTGTTTGTCCGTCTTACCTTCATATCGTGACGACTCTGATAGGGAGGTAGGCGACGATTCGCCCGTGGGTGATCCCGCATCCGCAAGGCCCAGGAGCTTGGATATGGAGGGGAGGGAGCATCGTGAGTCGTCCATGGGGGGCGATGGAGGAGGCTGAGGTACTTGGGAGTAACGATGATGTCCACCATGCGGTGCGGCGTACTGAGAGGATATCGACGGCGCGGCCATATCGAGGCGCCAGCGCAGTAATGGCGGTGCTGTCGTGCACTCGGATCCGGACCAAGTGGACGGCGGGATCCGGACTCGAGGTAAGAGGCGAAGGGCTGCGGCTGGAGACTGTAGACCCTACGATGCAGTATTCGAGATGAGAAGCGTCGGCAAAGCGCAACTGTCACTAGCAATAGGTCGACGCCGTGGCAGGTCGTAAAGGGCAGTACAGTGTGTGTCTAGAGGTCCGGATAGAGTCCCGGGCGTTGAGACGATGGGGGCCAACCAGGTATAAGTATGGCCAACGGGTGTGTCCCGCAGGCAAAAACAAGGCTAAAGGCAAGGCGGAGACTGAACATCAGATCTGGATTGGCATCGCACCCACGAAGATCCCTGACGAGGGCGAGCAGGCACATCTGTCACAAAATTTGGCTGTGGGCCGAGCACGACTCTGGCACAGCGGAAACCTGGGATGAAATGACCCAGAAGGGCGACGACTGCCCATACGAAACGACTCGGGGAACAGAGAGGGGCGTGTGGACACGCCGCGTCGACATGACACCCGCCGCCGAAGAAAGGCAGTCGCCGTTCCGTTGCGATGAACTGCGATGCCCCAGTCGCCCACCTCAGGTCCCGGCCTGGTGGCCTGGGGGGCGTGGGGGGAGGCCGTGGTGGCGGGGCGTTTGCCCATCACCTGTAGGAACCCTGGATGTAGGAACGGAACAGTGGGGAGCGAGCGAGGGAGGGCGTGTCGCTGGGGCCCCGTCCTGTCCGCCGTAGTCGCTGTCGCCGCGGATTGAGATCGAGGTGGCCGCGACCCGCCTGTTGGCCGCGTGGTGGCACCAAGCACCAAGTCGTGAGCCAGAGGGGGAGGGGGAACGGAGGGACCGGGGGGGGGGGGGGGGGCGTGGGCTGCCCGACACGGAGCTGGGGCCCGTCGTGGTGGTGCGGCACCCTGCCTGCTGGTGCAGTCTTGCTGCTCCAGCGGCCACCAAGCCATTGTCATCAGGCTGCTGTCGTGCTCAAACGGTCAAGTCGGGTGGGTGTGTTGAATGCATGGGTCCAAGGAAACGTGAGCCACCAGGCCCCTGCCACCCCTGTTCCTTGCCGCCACATCATCGACGAGCTGCCGCGATCCCTCTTCTCCCGCCTTCTAGTGTTGCGGCTGCAACAGCACCCTGGCGGCCGTTGGTGGTGGTGGGAGCAGAGCTGGCATGCTGGCCTTGCTGCCGTCGCAGGAGCTCTGCCATTGATAAGTCGGTCCGCAGTTGCTGCTCGTCGCCGCCACAAAGCGCCAGTCACCACCACCGCCATTTCATGTCAGAGTCGGTGCGATCCAGTACGCCAGGTTCTGCCCAGGTGCCAGAGCCCTTGAGGCAGCGGCCCGGGGCCCCTTGCAACTGCCACTCGCTCTTTCATGCTCAAATCCTGGGGGCCGAGGCCAGCCCCTCCCGTCCTCCCCGGTGCCGGCGCAACTCGAGACGACGATCTCCTCCCCAGGGGCCGTGGATCAATGCCCTGTGCGACCGGATTGTCGAGCTGATCTTATGCCGGGCTTGGCTCTGCGACTTTAAGGGCGCTGCTGGGTTCCATCCCGACCCCGTGAGCATGATCCTCGATCGCATCCGTCAGCGTCCGAGGTTTGTCTGGGCTGTCCTGGGACAAGCTCTAGGCAGCCTGGTGTTCATCGCATTGCTCAGCCGGACTCGGGCCAGTTTCGGATTTTTCGTGAGTGGAGGAAGAATGATGGCGGCGAGACCATGTGCATCTGCTAGCGACACATCGACTCCCTGGTCCACGAGACTCGTCGTGTCGAGTCCCCCGCTTCGCCGCCCGCTTTGAAGCTCTGGATGGCTCGAACGTGCGACAGCTTGGCGGTTTGTATCCGCCGAGCCGAGGAGAATTATCAGTCTCGTGTTGCAATTACCATCGACGAACCCGCAGCTCTCAGATGAGCGTTCCCGTGCCTGTGTCCAACTATCTCGATCGAGCAAGCGGACGACGTAGTGCGGCATGCCTTCACCCCGTGGCCTGGGCTCCATGCTGGGCGTTCTGCAAGATCGCCCACTCTCCCTGCCTGGGCATGCTGTCGTCCCTTTAGGCAAACAGGAAAAGCGGCCGCGGGACCGCAGCCGCGGAGTCATGGTGTGTCCTTCTAAAATCCGTTGCAAGCTTGGTCTTGAACGGCTAATTTGATGATCAGCGGGCTGCAAGGCGGCTCTCACCAAGCCCTGCATGCATCATGGCACCACGCATCTCCGGCTCCGCGCTCGGCCGTGACTGCACACTCTCGTATCCGCTACGACTGGTTCTGCTGGATGCCGTCGCGTCGGCGGATATGAGAATGAGGCATCGCTAATGAGGATGCTTACCGACGATGATCGACTGCGAAATGCCTGCCTCTCCTCCAGCACCTCATCCTTTGGCTGCAGTACTAGTACTCGTATGTATGCCACTTGACCGATGCCGAGCTATGTCCACGCAGACACGTCGACTGTCAGTCTCTGCGTGGCAAGCACGCCTAGCATCAGCCGTGGGGACGGTAAAGTCGCTTGCCTTGCAATGCGACTCGTCGTCGGGGGCCGGGCTGGCGCGGTCTTGCTCGCCGCGAAACCCAGCCTCGAGCAAGATGAGATGGGGCAACAGCAAGCTACGTGGAGCCCGCTCCAGCATTTAGCACGTGTGAACAGACGACCGAGCCCCTAGCTCTCGGCAGTCCGCGGAGGCGTGAACGATGAACTTTGCTGAGCGGCATAGGCCACGGCCACGACGTGGTCTTTGGTCGTGCTCGGGATGTCGGCTGGCAGTATCACCATGCTCGCTCAGCATCTTGGAGTCAAGAGAGCTGTATGTGGCTCCGAACATATTGTCGCTTTACCTACCCTTAGGATTGGGTGTGCGAACAGTGCGGTGTCGGGGGACGCGTTGCCCTTTGACAGGCACCACATCGCCCGTCTCCGCCTGGACGGGTCGGCGGGGACGGCCAAGCTGTGGCGGCGATCTGCTGCCCATTTTAGCACCTCAAGGGTGACAGGGAGGTCGACTCCGCGCAATCCAACTTCCCAGCCAGCGTCCATAGTTCCCACATATTTGCCGACATTGTTGCCGCTGGGCTGGGTGAGCGGACTCGTCCCGTCTATCGCTGCGCTTGCTTCACTCGGGCGCCAGCCGCCACGAACCCGTCGGAATGGGACGAAGTCGACCGGACGGCGACATGTCGCTGGATGATGGATCGATGAATGGTCGGGAAGCGCTGCATCTGCCGGGTTCCCAGATGCCCACACCTGCCGTTACATCTGGGGCAAACCCCAGACTTCCATTGAGCCGACGTTTACGAGGCTACCTGTTGCGAACGGCGCTGGTCAGGTCAGTGCCTGGAGCCGTAAGTTACGTACCGCATGGGCGAGACCCGGTGTGAGCAAAAGCGGGCGGCACGGGGTCCTGATCCCTTGCGTACCAACCTATTGAGCGCCGCAATCTGTTTGGCAGCGGGTGGCTGCACCGCCTGGTGCATCGCTAACGTCCCGCAGAGCGATTGGCTACGCGGGCTCTACACGACTTCCTAAGAGTCCGAGCCGTTTAGTGCCGGACGACCTTCCGCAATAGTCATCGCGGAGGAATCGAGAGGGATGGGGGTCGAGAGAGGATCTTCCCGCTGGCCATGTCAATCAGACGGTGCTTGGATGGCGCGGCTACCGCACAAGACGTCTGGCTGTTACTCGGGATGACGACAGGTGTAAGCCATGGGGCAGACGTCAGCACGAGTTTGTGAGCGACTGTGCGGCGCAGAGGTGATTCCAAAGGGCGACCACGCCACGGAGGCGACGCTGCTTGCCTTGCCGGTTGGAGGTTGACAAGCGGCGGCCATTGCGAGAGCCAAATGACGGATATCCCGACGTTTCCAGTTCTGAGCAAGAGCGAACCGAGCGTGCGATGCGACACAAAGAGGAAGGCACCATGCCACACTTGCCCCTATCGTGGATGGGAAGGAGCCATGGAGGCCTGGAGGCTGGTGCCGCGGCAGCATCAGGGCCATGTGAGCCGCTATTTCGTACTGCCAGGTTCCAGAAGCCGCCACCTGCCCATTGTCGGGCCCATTCCTGCGCCGCATTCGCCCTCAACGTCATCTGGGCCAGGACCGATTGTTGCGGGCATATCAAGCGAGGCACGCATTCAGACAGCTGAGCTGGGTGGCGGCAAGCCACCCGCGCGAGGCCCCGAAGGGCTGGCAGGCCTGGGCCTCTACCTCTCGAGCAGCATTGATCAAGCTAAGCGAAGACCGACAGTCACTTCCAGCCGTGCAGCAATTTTGGGTGCGCCAGCTGCTGCGCCTTGCCCAAGACAGCCGTCGCGATCGACAGCTACCTCGCCCTGTCCCTGTCGATACTATGATGGATATAGCATCTCCAAACCTTCGAGTCGTTTTCTGTGGTCTCTGTTCGTCACAACGAAACGGCAGTTCTGCCTCGACGAGGGTACAGTACCCAGGGCGGGGTTGCATCGTCCGAATGTTGGTCTGATCTCTGCGGCAGATATAGCTTCAAATACCACCAGAGGCTCTTCGCCTTTGGTTTTTTCTTCGTTCTTCACTGGTCTTGGATGGCCGTCAGCGTGGCTGTTCATACGTTAGGCTCCATACCGGAATGAGCCGCCAGTGACAACCTGGACCGGACCTCGGACGATCAGACCGCGCCTACGAGTACACTGCTTTTCTCGTGACCCAGTCCAACGACGTCAGCGGATTAAGCCAAGCACACAAAGAGCGAGTCGCTTGCGCCTGGCTGACAATCTCGCCATTTGTGGCTGGTCCACACCTGAGCTCGGTACCAGAGTCTTGCCTCTTCGGCTCTCTGGCGCGCCGCCTGCGATGTAGTCCCTGATTGTGCGCTGTAGTATTATTTGCCTGCACCGCACCTGGCGGATCGTTTGCGGGACATAACCCTTTCAAGGGGCGGGCGGAGACGACCGTTCCAAGGCTGGGGGCAGAATGGCGTCTTCCGAGTTTTTCTCCCGGGGAACGGGAAGTGGGCATGCTGGGGTGGTAAACACCGGGACGATGCCGAGCGCCGCCATCCGTGCATTGCACATCCGCTCCAAGGGCCGTTCATCGGCTTACCGGAGAATTGCGTTGCCGGAAAGCAGTTCAGCGCAAAGGCGCGGATAAGACATTGGGCGAGCAGTGCAGCGAGGAAGCCCCTCGAAATGATCAAGGAGCAGTGGCTCGTTCGGCTCGCCTCAAGAATCCCTGTTCGCAATGGCGATCCAGGCCAGGATCCCCCCTGTTCGTCCACGCGACGGGTGGAGAGGCTCTCTGCTCCGCCAACGAGCTAAACGGAACCGTTGGGGGTCAGGTTGTCGCCCGTCTTTTATTATTAGCCGCCTGCGAGGAAGACGGTGGCTTCTGCCAAGGTGGCATGCCCTTTGGAGTGTTGCATTTGCCCACGCCCTGTAGGGCTCCGCCAATAGCTCCGATGTTGTCATCCACCACCTGTGGTTTCCTGCCAGGTGCTCTCACACTGATCCATGGCGGACTGAATCTTGACGTTCATTCCAGCCTTACCGTCACGGCACGTTGGTTCTCCAACGATACATGGCGAGAGTGGAGGGACTGCCGCCTGTTGCTGCGTCTCTCCCCTCCTCAGACTATTCACGTTCGAGGGTTCCCGGCCGTTCGAGTGATGGTAGAGTTGGCGCCGAAGGAAGGCGTGAACAGGTCGACCAGGTCCGACCCGCCCGCATCCGCGACCACCCGGCCGAGAGGCAACCAGACCCCTGCGCGCTCCCCTCATCAAACGCTGCATTCCTTTCGCAGTTGGATTTAGGCCCCCGCCCAAGGACCAGGATTTCGCGGCCTGTCACTGTTTTACTGTGGATGGAAACCGGGTCCTGCAGAGAGTGGTTGAGTTTATAAACTTGCCAAATGAAGCTTGGGCGGTTGGCCATTGTCTCCTCCTGGTTGGCATGGTTCCCTGCAGCCCTGGCAGCGCAAGCAACCAACAGGTGGGACTTTTGGCCGTTTTCGACGTCGAAAGCATGCAGCCAAACAATGACCATGTACCCAATTCGCTGCTGATGTGACGGGCGATCGACCTTGCATGTTTGGACGTATGTATGGTGATGATCATGGGCTTGGTGTCCCGGCTTCGTCCACCCAGCCGCCTTCTGAGAACTGCCGCACACCCTTGGCCTGCAACAGGCCACTGCAATCCTGCATTCAGCTTCCTGAAGTAATGAAGTGAGCTCAGCAGGGCCCAACAAAAGATCGTTCCTCCCGCTCCTCTCGTGCTGGCATCTTCCGTACCCTCTCGTATTGCAACGCTGATACACGTACCGTACCATGGTTCCGCCGACGCCTCTGCGGCTGTCCTGGGCGACTTTCTTTTTTCGTCGCCTGCGTATTTCAAATGGCGTCAGTCATGAACCAATTGGAAGCGGGTGATCCGCCGGGTATCTCGCATGCTCATCGAAAGATGCTTGAGCAGAACCTCGTTTCCATCGAAGCTGCAGCTCAATCTCTCGAGACGTTTCCATATTTGACCTGCATCCCATGTCACACGACAATGAGTACGGACGTACTTGATTGTACGGGTTTCTATTGACCGTCGGATTGAAGGACATAGTCTCGCTGCGAAGCCACGCAGCCCCCAAGCCTCGTTTCTGATGGGCATCTCGAGGTTCCGCTTCGGCATGCCGGCACAGCTTACCTCCCTTGGCCTGTGCGACTGCGAGCAGGAGTGAACATGTGCCACGGGGTGCGTCCATGACCCTCGGCACCGGTTCTGATTCCAGGTCCGCGACTTGCTGGGGAGTGGAGGGGCGGAGGAGGCTTGCCAGGGGGTCATCCCACTCCGCCCCTCTGGGCGGACCTGGCAGTGTTGATGGAAAGACCAGGACACCACAACCAACCCCTCCAAACAGTGACTCTCCCTGCCAAGTGTGCGTCTCTGTTGGCTCACTCCCTGCCACTTCAAGAGCCGGCCCAGCCTTCGGGGCTATGTGGCACGTAGGTTCGCTCTCTGTTGGTCATGATAGTCCAACAGAAGAACATCGCAAGACGCACTCGTCCAACAGGTGCAACGCTGATCACAGTCGGCCTGGCAAGAAACGTCAACAAATACAAGAAAGGCCCTTGTTTCACGTACAGCGTATTCAGGCGGTCGGGGTATCCAAATTTGGCAATGGAATGGCACGGGAGTTCGATGCCCAGCAGGCTGAGTGAGGGGGAAGCAACATCCGTACTAGGCCGCTGCACGAGTGCCAGGGCAGTGTGTGTGTGTGCCACTGTATCTTGGGATTAGCTCCTCTATTGAGCATTGTTCTCGGGCTTGAAATTCCAGAGGGGTGGCTCCTGACCTGAGAAAGAGGATCACTCCCTCAATGGTCACGCCACCCACTCCCCGCGCAAGATGAGCTACGTACTATCAAATAACTCCCTGGAAGCTACAGGTGTGATGCAATCCCGCACGTTGGAACGGTGCCGCCACTCTATTGTCTACCCGGCGATCTATGGCTGATGTCCATTCACCGAACTGTACACATTCAGTTTGTCGAGGGCGATCCGAGCCGTGAGCATAGCTCATCCGCGATTGCAGAGGCTGGCCTGCAAATTCAACAAGATAGCCACCACATTGAAAAATGTCCGGCTTAAAAGATATAGCCTGAACTGGTTCTTGGCCCCGTGCCATCTTTCCAAACGCCTCGTACCATATTCAGCAAATTCACGGTCGGCCGGGGCCAAAAGTTCTCGTTACAATACAATGTGGTCATCGCAGACGCTGGCATTACAGGTTCCAGATAGGCAGCTGTCGATGCCATCTTCCGCAGGCTGACGGACGCATGAGATCACATTCCGATCTGAGTGGTTTGTGACGTTGCGTTCATGTCATGGGGTCCGGTGCTGCTCCCCCACAGCTGGCAGGGTTGCAGCACCCCTGAGCCCCTGCGAGCGAAGTCGTTTGGGGACAGTGATGGTTGCGTCAGAACCAGAGAATGCAGAGTCAGTACTTTGGCATTGATTTTGGCATGCAAACATCTCAAACGCCTTCTTCAATGAGGTGCCATTATCCCACTGTACCGGTGAGAATTTGATACGAAAATTACGAATTGCCGCTGATGATGTGGCGGAGCCGCGGAACGGGCGTTCCTTGGTGGTGCGCACTCCATCCCAAAGGCGGTATGGCAACGGCGTACTTTCGATGACTGATATGAGATGTCACATGGGTACAAGCAGACTTCGGTTGGTGGAAAGAGCCGCGCCATCTATCAATCGCATTTAGCAGACTGTTTGGCGTGCAGCAGCCCATAGAAATGCATGAAGGAGGAGGGGTGAACAGCTGGAGGGGTGGCCAGGGCCTGGGTGTGTTCATGGAATTCGAGTTTTGGAGCGAGTGTTGGCTTCCTTTGATCGCAAGACGTGGCACCTGTCTATGTCACCACTAAGGCCTGAATGGACTCGATCCATATTCTGCAACACTTTATGGGGGCTATGGGTCAGGTTGAATGCGAAGTGGCAGATATGGTCGTCGATCCCAAAGACAAGGAGGCCAGGTGGCCAGTTCGCAATAACGTTAGCTGTGTCAGCAGGGGTTTATCGAGGGAATTGAAATGAGGAAGCCAATTCCACAATCGACTTCATTCCTACCATTGAACAGCAAGCGCTTGGACGCTCATTGCCACCCTACCGCCCGGCTTGGCGTCCGGGGGGGAGAGACTATCGCAATGGCGCGCGCCGCAGCCTTGGTCGGCGGCCACGGTGCGTCTGGTTCCCTGGACAAGGCCGAGCCATCCGTCGCACGGGCCTAATATCTGACAATTAGACCGGCCAAGCCTAAGCTTCGTGAGATTTCGTTGTGGGAAAAGGGGTGTGACAATGTTCCTCACAAGAGAACTGGATCAAGGCAAGGAAGTGACCTTTCCCGCCACCGGTGTGCCGAAGACGACGAGAACTTTGACAGGATAGCAATCAGGAAAAATGAAACAGACACCTCTAGGAGGTTCATTCGAGGCTTCAGGGCGTGGCTGTCGCTGAGAGCAGACAAGGATGAATGCCTAGCATCATATTGACCAGAATCTGTGAAGCTGGGCCGCGACAGGCAAGACCTCACGGCTTGTCCCAATCGCAAGAAACGTTCCATTGAGACGTTAGGGAAATGAATGCTACTCTGAGCCTTCGTCCTGCAATTTGAGACCACTACAGTCTCCGATACTCGCTGAGGCTCAAATCTCTGACCATTTCAGAATCTCTCTATCGTGGGCCCAGGGAACATGACGCGTCAGAACAGCCGGCAGGCACGCATGAATTTCAGCAACATGGTCCTCGGGCCCGCGATAGAATTCCGAAGCCGGTTCGGCGTGACGGGACATCACGATATCCACTCCAGCGAGCACGAAGGAAGGGCTTCTTAATCCGTGACTGAAGCCTCGGTACGGCATCATGGCCGTCAGGTTTACCATGTCCCGGATCTCGAGCCTCCCGACTTCTCAAGACACATTTCGGAGCGTCATGCGGCATAAAATCGGGAGGGAACGGCACGAGTGTTGCTTTTGTGGCAAACGCTGGAAGCTGGGAACCTGTTTGTGTGCCCTCTTGAGCTGGACGGCACGGCACACCGTGACGGACAGGTCACAGGGCATGGCTCCTCGAAAACGAAAGCGTCTGAAGTCTCATACAAGAGGAAGTCAGATAGGAAATCATACGAATCCTAATGTACACCTATAAGGTTCTGAAAGGGTCACTCGACCGAGACAAAGCAACGTGGTTTGGAGTCGCTTAAGTGAGACTCTGCGAGTTTGCGTTCCACAGTCAAGTAGGTGACAAAGTTCAGGGCAGCACGTACCCGCATTTGCGAACTCGCGAAATGCGAATGTCGGTACGTACCGCCCTCGGGGATGTCGGCTCGCACAATAAAGTTGAGCCTTGGCTGCCTTATTGGGGATAGCGCCATCTGCCAACAAAGGCTCCTGGGGCGAATTGCGGGAAGGAGCCATGAGTCGATGGAGGCGGCTACGAGCAGTGAGGATGGAAAAGGCAGGACGCGCGCAGAGCCGTCCCAAACACGAAGTAGCACGGCTTGTCCTTCTCCTCCTCATCCACCCCCGTGCCTGTGCCTCACTGCGACCTGCCATGCGCGCTGCGCTTTCGACGAGCCAACGGGCTCCAGCGTCAAGGACCCTGTGCATGCCTTGAGCCCCCGCCAATCCCGCCTTGTGCCGTTTGTTGGCCGCCAATCCCTTCAGCCGGCGCCCGGCCCTGCCTGAACTGACCATGTCCTCCATCGAGGCGCCCACCAAGGCTTGTCACAACTGCCGCCGTCAGCGCCTCCGGTGCGACCGCTCGTATCCGCACTGCAACAAATGCATCGCTGCCGGGAAGGAATGTCTTGGCTACGGGAAACTCTTTCGGTGGACCGGCGCCGTGGCCAGCCGTGGCAAGCTGGCCGGCCGCACATCAAGCGCACCCGTTGACGACTCGTCATCGATGCCGAATGCTCGCTCAGAGAGGGAACTTTCATCACCGTCACCCTCGCAACCGCCGTCACCAGTACAGGCGAGTCGTCGACAATCGTCACGCTATCCGCGGCCGCGGGACCACGGACCTCTTGGCGACCAACAGGGAAGCGCCGCAAGCACCGCGGATCTGGCCCTGGAGAACGCCCAGCTCATTACCCGCCCGCGCTCTACGGATAACTCACCTGTAAGCAGTCCTTGGGTGCTGGTCGACCCGCTGTTCCAAGACCTGGATCCGTCTCACAGGTATTACCTGTCCTACTGTGAGTTGCCCATTGTCCATCTTTGTTGTCTCGGCGTATCTATGACGAAGACTGGAGGCTTACGCCTGTCTAGTTACGCAAAGGCTCTGCAAGGACTTGGTCTCTCAAGATCATCCCGATCGCAACCCCTTCCGCTCCTTGCTACCCCTCACGCGTGCGCATCCCTTACTGCAGCACATCATCGTTGCGGCGTCAGCCGCGCACATGTCCAATCTGGTCAGGGCAGCACACGCCTATTCGGCCGATTCAAGCCAGCTGGTCATTGCCGCGGAGGCAGAGGAGGCATCCGGGCGAGCATATCGCGATGCCCTCATCGCCAAGCACAAGGCACTTACCCTCATGCGCGATGCCGTGCGGGATGTCGATTCAACTGGCGGCGACGTGATCCTCGCGGCGGCGCTCTTCTTCATCAATGTCGAGCTGATTGAGTCCGGCAAACATGGTTGGAAGGCGCATTTGGAAGGAGCCGGCAGGATCATGTCGCTGCTGCAACCTGCTCTGCCAGGTAATGAAGCACTGAGAGATTACATGCTTTCGGATTGCTTCGTGTAAGTGAGACTCGCCAATTGAGCCAGTCACGCGCTGACAAACTTCAAGTTATTTCATCCTCGGGTCCGCGTTTATGCCTGCTGCTGCATTCGACACTGGCTCATTCTTCCAGCCGTCTCAGATTCCCTCCATTCTGGGCAGGGCAGCCGCCAATAGCTACCTATGTTGTCCGCCCGAAATCCTCGCCATACTACACGCTGCGTCTCAGTTGTCGAATGCCAGCACAGATGCACACTCCACCGATGAGATCAGTTCAGCTGGGCTGGCCCTCATTCAGCGGGCACAGGCTTTCGACATCAACGGCTGGGCAAATGATGTTCGCAACATTTCGTACCTCCAGGACGCACCTGTCCAGAGCCGCATTCATGCGGGATCAGCGCATCGACTAGCCGCTTGTCTTTATATTCTCCAGGCCATTCCCTCCCTGAGCGAAATGAAAGGTCATGAGGAGGTTGCCGAGGCTTTGAGCCGCGACATATTTGAGCATCTGTCGAGTATCCCAGACGACGATCCCAATTTCAAGGCGACAACTTGGCCAACTTTCATCGTTGGAGCCGAAGCAACAGGCCGCGTGAGGCGCGAATGGGTGATGAATCGGCTTCGTCGGCTGGTCGTTTCATGCCCCTGGGGGTTCCTATATACTGCTATGGATACCTTGCAGGTAATTTGGAGCCTAGACGGCCAAGGAAAAGGCACTCGCGGTTGGGTTCAGACCCTCAAGGATCCGAAGCTGAACTTTTTGATCGTCTGAGCTTACAACAAACGTGCCGTTGAGGGTCACAGGATGAAGAATACCCCCGTTTCCACTCGATCGGAGAATTTGGATGCAGCGCTCATACGGCACACGGATGCTGACCCCTGATGGCGGCAGCAATCCCATCGAGGGGTTGCGGCTGAGTTCCAGGACAACGCTTGGCTTCCCGCCATATGCCGGATGAGTCATCGTTTCAGGCCACAAAGCGACCGAGTCGCGGAGTGTTGACGCTCTGGGTCGACAGGATGGAACAAGGATTCCTCGAGTTCGCAACCTCAATCGAACGTCCCCGCTCAGTCTCGATCATGCAAGCCTGCAGGCCTCCCTTCGTTCTACCGAGTGCCCCTTCAGAGCGATGTATCGACCGCTTCAGCATTCTCGAAGATGAACAGGAAGACGTAGCTGGTCAGGTGCTGCTCTGGCCTCTGCTAGTCGAATTGCTCAAGCAGCCAGTCGAAGACCCATCGCAACTTATTGAAGTCCTGGATACTATCGCCAACACCATGCGTTTCTCGTCTGGCGCGGCTGGAGACTATGGTATGCTGAGGACAGCCGTGCAAAGCAAGCAGCACGACTTCTTTGGCACTGTATGGCCTAAAATCGTGCGCCTAGCGTTGATGACACCGGAACTATATCCCGAGGCGTCTCTACCGATCTTGACTCCAGGACAGACGTTAAAGCTTTCACGAAGCCAGGCCGCATGCTTGGTATCCCATCAGTTTCTCTGCACCTTGCGACCCCCGCCTTGGCGACATGACTACTTTGACTTTAGCATCTGGTACGATTCGTCGCAGCGGCACCCCAAGGCCGTGGAAATGTACTTGGGTGCACTTTTCAGGTTCTTCGAGCAGTTAGATTGGCGTGATGACGTCCTTGTCACGGATGGTGTCCAGTATTCTCTCCACGTGTCCGATCGGCTATACCAACCGATGCCGCAGGCTTGGCAGGATGTCGCTCTGTCTACCGCCGAAGTTGTAAGGGTACAAGCATACAGTACCGAGCAACAGGAGTTGGGGTACCAAGGTACCAACGGTGCCGTCGTGGTGTCGGCTAACAAGGATATCGGATTCGGACAATCTGCCACACAAGAAGAATTGTACGTCGGAAACTGCCCGGAAGCGTACCCTGCAGTCCTCGTAACGCCGACGTTGGGTCACGATCAGGCTCTGGTTATAGAAGGTGCCAGGCCAATGCTGAGGATTCGCGGTCAACGGCGGGACATCTCGTTCTCGGCTCTGGAACCGTCAACAAACGCGGGCGGCAGGATGCTCTTCATCGATGCACTAGAGATTGATGAAGTGGACGACCAGCAAGGACTTCCCGACTTGGTTCCATCAAATATCGATCGCGAAATCAACAAGGCATATACGGCTTTCTCATCCTGGCCATCTGGTGTTGACGCGACGGTGTGGGCTGGCATCTGGGGATGTGGCGCGTTCAATGGCGACCCTGGGATCAAAATGACTCTGCTCTGGATGGCGGCGTCATTGGCTGGCAAGGAGTTGCGGATTCTTTGCGATCCCGCAAACGAAGCTTTCGCCATGCAGTTCGAGGCTTTCATTGCACAAGTTATCGCTGCAGAGCCTAGAAGAGTGGGGGACTTGATGGTAAGATTGCAAAGGATGCCCCCCACCACAAGGCGACTCGATTCTATGCGCTGGTTGCTGGACGAGTGATTGCAGTCTCCCCGGAGCAGTCACACACAGTTAAGGGGCAAGGGGCGTGCACTAGGAAAGCCATTGACCGGCTTTGGAGATATTGTATAATCGCTATTCAGTGAAAAGTACCTGTGTATCTGGATGGCCGTGTTTGCAACGGTTTATGCGTCCCCAGTCCAATCCACCTGCGGCGCTGGGGTCTTCCTCCTGATGTAAACCCTCTTCGCCCATTTCCACAGCTCCACGCCGACCACAAATATGCCAAAGGTGATGGCGACGACACCCCACTCCCAACCGATGCCCGAATGTAGGAAGACGTCGCGATTGAGCACGGGGATGTATAGCGTGGCGAAAGTGGCGATAAAGACACCGACAATGGACCAGAATAAGAACTGGTTGTCCCAAAGACGCTTGCCCCACGCTTGGAAGCCGTTTGGCATGTAGAAGAAAGACCGGCGCAGGTCGGTCACAACCCAAGTGTAGAAAAGGAAAACCCATGTTATGGCGGCGTAGCAGGTCGCGCGCGCGCGGAACACGGCATCGCACGAATCTGAGTACTCGTGGTTGCATTCGAAGCCGAGGTCGCCACCACCGAATCCGAAGATAACGACGGTAAACGAGCCGAGCATGCAGATCGCCATGAGAACGCCATAGACAATCATATCGAGGATCAGCTCGGGACTAAAAATGCCATGTTTCAGCTGGCAAAAGTTAGCAAGTGATCCCTTGGTGATGAACAAGATACGTACATCGTGGGGAGGGCGGTTCAGGATGTCTGGCACCCCCTTCTCGAAGCCCAGACCTGTTTCACAGAAGGCACCGGTACCCATCAATAGGAATAAGATCTCCACTGGCGTTAGAAGGAAGACCGACACGTTCGAGTCATCTTGGAATGCTAGGCCGATGAGAAGCGCAAGAACGAAGCCGATGTTAGCGGCGAGGATGTGTAAAATGAACTTCTGGATGTTGTCGAATATCCGACGGCCTTCCTCGATGGCGTTGAGGATAGATGAGAAGTTATCGTCCGTTAGCACGATATCGGCCGACGTCTTAGCGACATCCGATCCGGTGCCCATAGCAATTCCGATATCCGCATGCTTCAGGCTGGGGCTATCATTGACGCCATCGCCAGTCATGGCCACGTATCGTTGTCGTCGGTGGAGGGCCTCTATCATGCGTACTTTAGTAGACGGCGTACATCGAGCGACTACGAGCGGAAGCTGCTGGAGAGCATCAATCTGGTCATCAGACAGGGCGTCGAATTGTTGCGCAGTCATCACCATTGACTCGGTAATCTTAATCGGAAGAAGTCGCATCTTGTCGGGTGGCGGGAGGATGCTGACGTCGGCCGCGATGGCGCGAGCTGTCTGGGAATGGTCGCCCGTGAGCATGTGAACGGCGATGCCGGCGCGTTGACACATGCGTACACTCTGCTGCGACTCGGGGCGAGGGGATCGTAGATGCCAATGAGTCCTCGGAATATAAGGTTCCGCTCGAAAAGCGCCCGGCTAGGAGCAGTGCCGCCTGGCAGGAAATCGGCCTCGGAGACTGGCCCGTCACACGGCCGGTGGGCCAAGGCAAGGACTCGTAGCCCTTGACTTGCAAGAGCCTCCATGTTAGAGATGACATTGGCTTTATCCATTTCAGTGAGCGCATTGATATCCATGTCCATTGCGATACGGTCACAGCTGTTCAGCAGCTGCTCCACGGCTCCCTGTCGCGTGTGTTAGCAATGCGCCGCTGGGTGTGTTGTGCGGGAAATCTTCCGTACCTTGGTGAAGATGTGAGCGCCTTGCGATTGGACGTCACGAAGTATGACAGACATCTTCTTGACGTCCGAGTCGAAGGGAAACTCGGCAATATGCGACCACTTCGCGTGCGTCCCCTGAGTAAGTTGGGTGCGATTCCATCCGAAGCGAGCTGCAAAGACGGCCATGGCGATCTCTGTGGGAGCACCCTTTGCTTTCCATGTTATCCCGGGCTTCTCAGTGCTGTCATCGACGGTCTCTAACGTTGCGAGGTTGGCTAGCGACGCGATGTTGAGGTACCACTGAAGTGGAATGCTCGAGCTCGCCTCGACAGCTGGCGATACGGACGTTGAAGATTTCGTGGCCGCTCGCTTCAAGGTGTCTTTGGGCTGTACGGAATCGAAGGAGACGCATCCCGTGGTCGGATTGTAGACCTCGTTGCCGGATTCGACCGAGTATGTGCCGCAGCCTGGGAGCCACGCTTTCCTTGCAATCATCTTTCCCATGGTGATCGTACCCGTCTTATCGGAGCAGATGTTGGTTACGCCACCGAGTGCCTCTAGGCTTGACATGTTTCGCACAATGACATGTCTGTCCACCATTGTCTTGGCGCCAGCGGCCAAGGACACGGTAAGGGCCAAGAGAAGAGAGACGGGAATGGTGCCAATCGCCGTCGTAACAGCGTAGAGGATAACGTCCTTGCTCGTCTTGAACTTATTGGCCCCAAGCACGATAATGCCGCAGGCAATGGCGAATGCGAAGAGCCAACAGAAGAGCTGCGAAAGCTTCCGCTGTAGCGGAGTGCCTTTGGCGAGGCCGAGGAAGTCAGCCAGCCACCCGATCATGGCTCGCCACGCCCGACTGAACATAGAAGCCTCCTGGTCGGTCGACTCGTCCGGGCTACCGTTCAGGGCGCTTGCAATGGCGCCGATCTCGGTGAACATGCCTGTGGCGAATACCACACCACGGCCGCGACCTTTAGTGATTGTTGTTGAGCTATAGGCAACGTTTAGGCGATCACCTGGCCCAGTTGCTTTCTCAAATATTGCGTTCGGACTCTTGAGTATAGGCACCGATTCACCAGTGAGGAGCGCCTCGTCCGCTTCGAGATTGACTGCCTCTATGAGGCGAATGTCAGCAGGTACTGTATCACCTGTCTGTAGGTCTATAATGTCTCCTGGAACAACCTCGGCCGTCTGGATACGGACAGTGTCCGCATTCCTGAAGACGTTACAGGTCGGCGAGCTCAGAGTCCGTAATGAGGCAATGGTTCGTTCTGCTTGGAGGCTTTGCCGGAATCCCGTTACGATGTTAAACAGGATGATGGAGCCCAGTAGGGCGCCTTCTATCCAAGCCTTGATCGCGAAGCTGGCGGCGAGGGCTAGGATGAGTACCTTGAGGTGGTGTTAGAACAGGAAATTCGGGAATCAGCGTATACGGGTAGCCACTTACGAGTGTCATCGCATTGAATATTTGTTCGAGTAAAATGGCCAGCGGTTGAACCCCCTTTTGCTTCTTGAGCTCATTGCGCCCGACCTCAGCGAGCCTGCGGGACGCATCGTCGGGCGACAGCCCTCTCGCGGGGTCGACCTGCAGTTCGCGCACGACATCGTCGCTCGTCAGGCTGTGTGCAGGCCGGGATATAGGCTTGTTTGACTGACCAGAGACGTGAGCCTGGCCGGTGACGGGTTCTGGTTTCGGTAGTGCCATTGTCCGGTATGTGGCGGGAGGCAGGATGAGCCACTAATACTAGCGATAATTCACGGCACATTGGAGAGACCAAACATGGGTTAAATTACTCTACGAATGTAATATACCTTGCCTTGGCACATGAAAAGTGGCGGAGTAGACTCAGTAGAGACAGTCACGGCGGTGGATATAGCAATGATAGAGTGGCACGCTGGTGGCGTGGTGTGGTTGGAAATGGTGAAGCTGGAGCCAGAAAGAAACAGCTTAGATCAGTGAAGTTCGCCTAACCCGCGCGGCATGAACTCGAACAGGAAAGCTAGGAAACCAGCTCTCGGGCGAGATTGACGTCGGCAGTAGTCTGCATTTGGTGCTCGCACGCGCGGACAGACGTCTCCATGTGGGCTCTACTCGAGCGCAAGGAGCGTCGAGTCGCCTGAGAGTGTCGTGCGATGCGAAGCGTGGCACCGCGCGGATTGAGCATGCCAAGAGCCGAGCCATGGGCTTGGCCTAGCGCTGGATGCGACCGAACTACCGAAGGTCCGAGTCTATGACTCGGGCGCTGCGCAAATCGCCGCGTCGGAGCTCCGCGGGTCGCGATCAAACGCTAAATACTGTAACGGGCCATACAGAGGCAGAGGGCTCAGAGCTCCGGCTGGTCCGAATTTATGGAGTTCAAGTGCTCCGCGCCGCTGTCCTTGATTGCCGTCGAGTGTCCTGTGCTGCCGGCCAGGCAAGTGGCGATGCGGTCCCGGATCCAGCCCCGGGATCGTCTGACACCCGGCGCCGGGCCGGGCGCCCCATCCGGCCTTGGCGGTCACCTCGGCCCGCCGTCGGACGATGGGCCCCGGCGAATTTCACGCGGCTCCAATTATGAATCTCGCGCCGTCCATGGACGTCATTCGGCTGCATGTAGGGAATCGTTGTGCTTTATACATTATAACTATTCGCTACCTAGAGCGGAGTGCGTCGGTGGATCTCATCCATCTCGCGGGCACGTCTGTTAACGCGTGGCACTCAGAAAGGGCCCGCGGTGAGACATGCGGAAGTGTCCGGCCTGTGCCAGGAGTCCATTCTCGACCAGCCGAATCGACATAGAGCCACAGAGACTCGGTTTCCAGCACGTTGACATCCGTTTTGGGTGACTCACGTCCAATCCGCCATGATTACATGGTATAAGTAACGCCAGCGTCCCACAAGAGTCGGCCCTGACAGTTCGCAAGGCCTCATTCTTGTACATAGCCCGCCGTTACTTGGTATACTGGCGATACAGCAGCCATTCGATGAACCTCCATCAGCCATGTCCGCATAAACCCTTCCCCGGGCCCCGAAATCTGCGCAGCAGACGCCCGTACAGCCCCTCTCTGCTGTTCAACTTTGAGGTATAGTTTTCTCTTTCCTCACTCACTCTCGACCAAAGGTTGCGATGATCCTTCTTCCTTGCACACCGGGAGCTAGTTCGAGTGCCACGGCCGCCTTTCTCACGTCGGTCTGCCGAATGATGCTCTCTCATCGCAGAATGAGGCGCCCTTCGCGGCATCGCGATCTATCACAGACCGGTCAAGGCTCACATCAGTTGCCTGGTTCATCAACCATCACACGCCGGGCACAGCTGACAGCTCAGGTCGAGTTGACAGTCGTGCCAAACTCAATGTGGCCAGAGCAACTCGTCAAGTTGACGACGACGACGACGTCAGCGACGGGGCGACTCAGCTCACTTCACGGCTCATCTTGTCAAGTTTGAGGCTTTCACACCTTTGATAATTGGACGACCAGGTCCTCGTTGTCATCTCGCGAGACGATGCGAAGACCCCGGTGAAGCCCAACGGTCGCTGGATCAGGCGCAAATGGCCAGGCGTCACCGAGGCCAACGCAGCGGCCGGTGGCACTCATGGTCAGGGACTACTCAAGGCGAATCACCCCGTCATTCACGTGCAGCCGCATCATCCTGCGGCCCGTTCCGGTGGCCGTAGCGGCACCAGCCTGGTTGACAGCGGCCCCGTCCGCAGCCTTGTCGGTCGACACGAGCGCACCCCTCTTGTACACGCTGCGATCAACGCCAACCGCCCTGTCACACAAGCGTCTTATCAATCGGGCCGCGCGCGGGGCGACCAGCTGCGCGAGGGCGGGCTGACCCGTCTGCATGGCCTTGACGGCGAACCTGCCGCCTCGGAGATATCATCTCCTCGAGTGAGGAAACAGCTCACAGATGATGAACGGAAGTATGGGCCTTCCAGCCAGTCGGCTTCCAGTGCGTGTCGTGCAGGTCATTGACACGTGTGGGTGCACGACCGGTCAAGCCTGGCCTCCACCACCCACCGGAGCAAGTCTGCCCAAGGCAGCGGATCTACAACACAGTCAAGCCAATCGACTTCAGTACAGCGCCAAACCTCCAATTTTAGTCTCTGGTGCTTGCGCATGACATCGGAAGGGCATGAAGTACTTTGTCCTACATTGCGGCCCCTCCAACAGCCTGGATGCATCCATGATTCCGTCGTGTCTGGTACTCAGATGACGGAGGTTAATGCCCGGGATTCTTGCGATAAGAGTCGCATGACAACAACAGAGAGGAAACCGGCACGAAGGTGGGAAGTATTGGCTGCCTTGTGCTTCGTGCAGAAAGCAGCAATCTTGCGTCAACCTCGATCATCTCAGCTGTGACGAGAGCCGTGTCCCAGATAGGTCGATCCATTCGGATCCCGTCAATGACATTCTTTGTTTCACCAAAGGGCAACACACAGCCCAACATGGCGCTATTATTGTCGAGCGGGCATCTCCGCTCCGCGAACGGATGGGATTGACTTGTCAGCGCACGGCCTGGCTGCGGCGGCTTCGGAGCCTTCTCCCTGTGGCTCCGGAAGTTCGGTGATGCTTCATGGTTCCGTAGGGCCAGACGAGAGCATGGGACCCTTGCAGCCGACTCGTCTCCGTCCCTGAATCGCCGACATCCGATTCCAGAGGACTTCTAGTCATGGTTCTGCCCCACTGCTCCGATGCACATGCACGGGACCGGGGAGGCCGTGTAACGTCTCCGCCAAGGTACCGCTGATGTACCTCGCTGCTGATAGTGGTTCACAGGTGAGTGGGAGAAAGGTGACGTCTGGCCGGCACGTGGTGGGGGCACGACATGCCAGGGGATGCTCGGAGCTACTCGTGTGTGCCATCTCCTGATTCCTGAACGTAACGGTGGGAGCCATTGACAAGGCAACTCTCCGAAGTCCGACTCATCAAGCTATTGGCTTGCTATCGTGTGCCTCCTGGACATGAGTCGAGTCGTTTGCTTGCCCTGCTTGAGTGTCCAGGTGATGCGGCGAAGCAATGGTGAACTACAGGATGAGGTAAGATGTCGAGCTCGCGGCCAGAAATGTGCAGTTTCACCCCCCCCCAGGAAGTTCTATGTATGACAGGGCAACGAGGGCATCACCTGGAAACGGGACCGGCCGTGTGTGCGCCTCTGCAAGCAGGTGACGGGACCCAGCGGTTCGCGAACTGCTGCTGCATGCGACTCTACTGGTCAATGGTCAGCTCGGACATGTTCATACCTGGTCGTCTCACGCATCCCCTGCCTAGTCTCCGCTTCGAAATATTGTTCTTTGGTCAGCCGCTTGGCAGTAGGTCGCAGCTGGCTTCCTGTTCGACGTTGGACTGGTTGCCTTGAACGAGAACTCGCTTCCCTCGGTGTCACACTGGTTCGAGGTACAAAGCCTACCACTCAAGGGGCTCCTGCCGCCTTGTGGGAGACCGGGCAACGGAAACATACCAGGATCGCGGTCGGTCATGGAACAGATGTCAGACGATGGCTTGACGGACCGCCCTGCCTCCAAACCTCATATGTTTGCCTTCTTGGCAAGCGCCTTCCCAGCAAAGCAGCAAACGTCGCCAGCGCCTGCCTCGCATCCAAAACGGGCATTCACCATGGCCCGCAAGGGCAGCACCTTCCATCCCGCGTCCCGATTCTGGCGTGATTACACAAGCACGTCGGTCCCAAGACGGTAGGGGCATGCGCGTCGGTGTCGAATCCGTGCACTGAGAGCCGAAATGGTTCATGATGCGAACTCTTCTCATCAAACTCCCAACCCCCACGTTTCGTCAAGCGACCGCCAAAGTCGCATTCATCGAGACGCCCGGTCTTTGCTCCGTTATCCCACTTCCGTCCGATAACTCCGCACGGCGCAGCAACGCAGCCTCACTCTGCGTCCCCGGTCTCCAGTGTCGAGAGAAACCGGGTGCGGTTGCCGCCCACGACGTGGTTTGGCCGTGGGTCGCATCAATATGGCGACGCGAAAGGCGGCCGAGCCGAGCGGGCACACAGATGATGCCATCCGGCGGCCTCTCGATTCGTTCTTCGCCAAACCCCCCGAGAATCGATGCGTTCAGCTACCGCGCAGGCTAGAGCTGTCAGAAAGCAAGCGGCAGCTCGGCATTGCGCGGCGTCAGGTTGTACCATCCGCCGCGGCAGGTCCAGTGGTTCGGGCTGCATCCTCGAAAGAGGGATTCTCTGGCGAACGCCATGGCCCATTGCCGTTTTCGAGCCAAAGCCGGCATCCCGATTTGCTGAGGCGACGTTAGGGCGGCCGCCTTGCGCTAAGGGCACCTTGTGCGACCTGTTCGTAGGAGCGGGCCGCACAGACTACCACGGGGAGCGCCACGCCGCCACCTGTGCACGGTTGGGGCGCTACTGGAAGCAATCCAGGGTGTCGTGCATATCTCACTAACGCATTCGCTTTGAGCCGCAATCATCATGTCTTCGGTCGGCGGCGATGCACTATAAGATTCAATGACGCGAAGCGCCAGCTCGGCAACGAACTGTTTTGAGTTGACGCCGACCGCTCCCTGATCCATTGACTCTGACGGCAAACAACATCCCGTGCCGCTCAGCCCTACGCTGACGCCTTGTGAAGCAGCAAACGGACACCAGCCAATGGCCGCCAGCTGCCCTCGAGGCTCAGACACTACGAAGCGCGCCCGTCACATGTGCCGCTCAGCCTCACTCCCACCGCACCGGCCCCATATCACCCGTGTTGCCTCCACCGGCATCAGCAGCCTCTGCACCGCATCGTGGGTGCGGGCCAACTATCGGCCAAGCTCGTGGAGGCCGCCTTCGCCCAACCAGGTAGGCAACCGGATGTGCCCATCGTGATTGGCAAGTGTACACCGACTTTTCTGCCAACCGCTTCAAAGAAGCAACTTGAGCACGTCCTTGCGTCGTTGTCCCACGAGACGGACCCCAACTAGGGCGGCGTGGACATCATGGTCTCCCGGCGCACATGGCCAAACGTACACGTGCCAGTGATCTGCATTATCCCTTCCTTGCCTGCCATGCCACTCCCCCGTCGCTTTCCACGAGATGACGGCGTGGCTAGCCTTCACGTATGACCACGCGATGGTGTATGTATTGCATGTTCGGAGTGTGTAGTAGCGTATGTGCACGAGGCCCCAAGATGCAAACCCCGCATTCGCCTTCACAGAAACTTGGCACTCAGCCGCACATGGAATTGCCTTTTTTCTATTACGGTCATCTATAGATGGTACAAAGCTGCAGCCAGCTTGTTTTGTCTGCAAGTGTCAGGACGGGGGGCAACCCCCGTTGAGGTGCTGCGGCACGGCAAAGCGTTGTGTGCGGCCGGCCAACTGGCATGCGCCGGCCCCCTGGTCCGCGTGCCGCTCGTTTGGCGCTGTCCCGCCCCATGGCATCCCCGCAACCTGCACTGGAGAGACGACTTCGGAGAGTGCAGTGACTGCAACGCCTCCCCGCCAATCCGGTCCGAACGAGTGAATGCTGAGAGCTGAATGCGTTGCCGCTGACGGAGAACCGGGCTTCATCACAAGGCCTCATTGGGCCTGGTTTCGAGCACCAAGTTTCAATGCGTCCAAAAGCAAGGCGTTTACTAGCAAGCACTCGACCCGGCCCCAGAAAGCAGCCTGCTACCAAATCCCTATCCCTGAGGGGGCCAGCAGCAATTACACGTACCTGGGTCCATGTGCCCCCAGTCTCCACTGTTGAATGCCTCTCCTGTCTCCGTCTCCCTTTCCTCCTATTGCATAGGTAGGCGCGCTGTTGGTGAATACAACGCGCAAGACAAACCGGATAGCAACTTGCGCTCGTCAGTCTGGAGCCAAGAGCGTGACTGTTTGATGGGCGCGGCTCGAACGCGCGAAGGCCTCCCCAGCCCCGGCGAAGCCCGAAATTACGGGGGTGTTCTTTTTTTTTTTTTTTGCTTCTCCTTTTCTTTGGACCCTGGCCATTGTGGCCTATGTAATGGCGTAGCTCCGTTCAGTCGCAGTCGAAGACAGCAGCCATGAATTGGGCTTGAGAGTCGCTGCTGTCTCCACCTCCACCTCCCCTGTGAAACGTATTGGATAGGCTCGACAGACTTGCAACCCATTATCGGGGGGGCTGCCACCGCGCCGTATGAGGCAAGTCCGTGAGCCAAGAGCGACTTGTGGAGCGTTGTGTATTGTTCGGACCAGCTGCTTGAGCCGTCTGAATCGCCAACAGGTCCAGCATCTCTCGATACTTACGTCGGGACCGCTGACCCCAGCCACCTGGCTCCTCGTGTGAGTGAGCAGGAGGCTGAGGCCAGCAGGGGGGGCCGCGACAGAGAAACACCAATGTTAGGTGACTCGTTCGTCGAGCTCCATTTCCATCGTCACAGGCGCGACTTCGACGATGCCGCTGCCTCCTTCACTCCTGTCATTGTCAGGAAGCCCCTCCAGTGCAACATCATACCTCGCCGTCACGCCAAACTGGCGCGCCTCCTCGTCCCACGTCAGCCACTTGCCCGAGTCGGCGATTCTGCGCCCGATCCAGAGGATGCGCTCCTGTCGCTCCAAGGTCTTGGACGCCGCCTCTAGGTACCGATCCGTCTCGTCCAGCCTCTCATTCTGGAACCAGCCATCTGGGAAAAAGTCCTCGGCGAAGAGGAGCCCGCGTAATGCGTAGTCTTCCGGCAGTGGGACCGGCTCCTCGCCCTTCTTCTCTGGTCCAGGAAATTCCTCCGCGTCGATCCTTGGCTCCGTCTTTGTCGTTTTGAGCAGGTAGTTGAGCATGATGGAAGTAAGCTTCCAGGGATAGCGGTGCTCTAAGTGCGACATGGCAGCTGGAAGCTGCGACATGCGGAGCATAAAGACTAGTGTTGTGTGGATACAGCTAAGAGTGTTCTTGTCCCCCACCTTCGGAGCACGATCTCGTACGTCTGCATCGCAAATTGTAGACCCTGCTCGAAGGATTCGTCAGAGTCCGAGTCGGGTTCCGTTACCGACTGATCATCAGCCTCCTCGTCGTCCTGCTGCTTTAATAGTGCTCGCATTAAGACGTTGTTCTCTGTGCCAAAACCTAACAGCAAACAGCAGAGAGAGATGCCCACGTAATACCTGACCACCCGTTAGTATTCAACTGGCGCGCGAAGTCAGACTCTTCTCACCCCGCTTCTAGCCAGCTTGAGTGTATGCTGCCGATCCGGCCATCGAGAAGACTTAAGAACTCCTTCATGGAGCTCTCAAGCTGCTCCTTTGATTTTCCAGAGAAGAAGATGCCGTGAACACGCACGAAGGCGGCATCCACAGCGTCAAGTCGCTGGGGTGAGCCATTTAATAGAGGATCAAAGAGCGTCATGATGCTTTCGCGTGCGCTAGGGAACGGGATGGGCACGCAGAGCGACTTTGTATAAAAGTACAGCTGTTGCAGCGCATTGGGCCGCGCCAAGATGGCCAAATGGTGGTAAAGGCGACCCGTCGTTGGCGACTTGTCCGAA
Source organism: Purpureocillium lavendulum (assembly GCA_029168975.1). Lineage (NCBI taxonomy): Eukaryota > Fungi > Ascomycota > Sordariomycetes > Hypocreales > Ophiocordycipitaceae > Purpureocillium > Purpureocillium lavendulum. Next base: position 6,237,196 of record JAQHRD010000001.1, read on the forward strand.
GCCTTGCTGTACCAGTATCTCGACACTCCCGTCCACGTCTCCCTGTCTCTAATGTCGTCATCTTCGATGGCCATGCGGTACCTACCCAGATCGCCGAGGCACTCTATCCACGTGTCTTCAAATGCTGGCACCGTCTCGTACAACAGTGCCATCATGCTGTACGCAATATAAATAAAGGTCAGCATGTGCTCCAGCGATGCCGGGAGCTTGTGGCGTAGAAGTTCTAAGAAAGAATGAATGCCGTGGCGCCACATTCTCGCGGGCATGGCGTATTTCGAGGCCAGACGGCGTAAAGCTTCGCTGGCGGAGGGGTGCTGGCTTGCTAGGAAGAAGTCGTGATGCTCGTGAAGAACAGATCGGTGCAAGGCAATAAGAGCCTGAAACTGTTCTTGGCTGAGCTGCTTTGTCTCCTGCGAGCTGTCGTATTCTATGCACTTGCTCTCTATCATGACCAAGCCGGCGTAGATGCCTTTGACTTCGGCCACCAGCTGCTCGGGAGAGATTGGTCTCGTCTCTGGCTGCCTTATCATCTCCGTCACCGAGGGTGGCTCCACGGGAGAACCATGGTCGCGCTGGGGGCCACGCTGAGTCCTAGTCTGTGGGGAGCGGCGTGAGTGGTTGGAGGCGAGCTGCGAGTGTCTCGGCTGTGGCGTCTTTGGACGTGCGTCATCGTCAGGGTTGTAGAGGTGGCGAGTGGTTGGCCGGTGCTTGGATGCAAAGCTGCGGTTGAAGTCACTGGGCTCACTCGGCCTCGCGCGGCTGCGGCCCGGAGTGGGTGGGGAGGAGCCGCGCTGCTGAGCCACCGAGGCCGGCGGCGAGCAGAGCTTCTTGTTGCTGCGACGCTGGTGGCCCTCGGATTGGTCCTCCGGGTCGTCAAGCCTGTCCAGCCCGTCGGCGCGGTCCACGGCGGCCGGGGCGCCGGGGACGGGACGCTTCCTGGTTGGTCTGCCGGGGCCGGTGGCCTCGGGGGACCGGGCTGCAGGGTTGGATCTGCACATGCGCGCGCGGTCAACTCCAGAGGCTCACGCAAGACGGCGGCGGCAGCGATGTTGGAGGGGCAGCTTACTGGGGACTCTGTATCGTGACATTCTTGAAGGCCTCTTCGATGTCGGCATCGCGGGCCAGGGTGGCATGGCTGGAGATTTCTGCTCGGACATGGGCCTTGAAGGAGTCGAGGTCGGGCTGGATCTCGGCCTCACAGAGAGGGCAGCTGCTCCGGGACGCGGTCTCCTGTCGTGCCGTCTTGCGCAAATGGGAAACCCACCCTTTGGTCAGTCGGTCCATGGCCGTCGATTCCGATTCGGGGACGGGTAGTCGCAGAACGCGTAGGGCCGCCGGCGCCGGCGGGGATCGCGTCGTCGCGTGGCACTGGCGATCTGGATGGATCTGACCGGTGCCGCGGGCCCTCTCTAAGTTGAACTATAGTTAGCGAAGCACGAAGAGTGCGAATCCAGCATCGCAAGGCCTTAAGACGACTCCTGGTCCGCGGCCAGCTGTAAGCTGGAGAAGAAGGCGATCAATTGTGTGGCACGCGAGGGGAGGGAGCAACGAACCGGCACCGTATTGTCAACAACCTGGAACGCCCGCGGGCCCTCCAGGCGCCGTTGGATCGCAAGCGACACGGCCGATTTGAGCAAGGGGCCGACGACTCTCGCTGCCCTGGAGCAGGAGACCGCGGTTGAGATGCTGCTGTTCCTCCGGAACTTGAGAGGTACTCGATGGCCTGTTGTTGCTGTGGTCGCGGAGGCAGACCCTGGCTGCAGCCCACGACGCACGCACGGCCCACCCGGGTGTGTGGGGGTGTGCAGGACTCAGGAGGGCGCTAGGGCCAGCCCCACCGCCAGGTTCGCCTGCGGCTATATGCAGGTCGCCAGGACGCCTAACTGAGGCTCTGCGGATTTTGTGGGTGCTGCCCACGACGCCAGCAACTTGCCGCACTCGAAGAGCAGCCGCGATGGCAGATATGTATCGAATGCAGGGCCTTTGCCCGCGCACTCTCCTCGCCGGCAGCGTTGTGTCCTTTATGTGTTTGTGGACCAACCCGCGCTGTACGGGTCACGTGCCTGGATCGCGGACGCTGTCTGAACGGTCTGACTCGTCCGCCCAACTAAGGTATGCAGTCAGTGGCTGAGGTGGTGAGGTACTGCGGTCACTGTCCCATGTCAACTGAGGTCGTGGGTCGATGGCGATGCTTTTGGTCTGCTGCTCGCTGCTGTCCCGGGGTACACTGCACTGCACAATCGCTCGTCAGCACCTGCTGAGCCTTGATGAATGACGTTGCCGGGCACGAAGGTAGCAAACATAAATAGCCCATGGCGGAGGCTGTGGTGCTGTCGTGTCGGAGGCGCCGACATGCGTGCGTAATCAATCGCCTCTCCTCCTTTCTCGCGACTTCGACCGCGGCGAACGCGAACCATCACGGCCAGAAGGGCACCTCCTCGGCAACCTGGCAGTGGCGACCTGCTTGCTGCTCGCCACGCAGGGCTGGAGCGGCAAACGGACCGTCGCCACTCGCGAGCACCGCGCGCACCGCCACCGGGCCGAGACGGGCCGCCGCGCGCAAACCGACGCGACGCAACGCAAAGCAGCGAGCCAGGGGCATCTCTACTCACCTCCAAGGTGTTGTCGTTGGCCAAACGGGTTGCTGACAGCCGAATGACGAGGCTTCCGCCGCTGCTATGGTGGCTTTTCCTTCTGCGTTCGGAGATGATAGAGCATAGTATGGTATGGTATGGTATGGTGTTTCGGCTTTCTCTTGCTCTTCCAAAAGTCCAAATGTCCCAGACCCCGTATGCCACTTATATACTTTGGTCGCGGCGCTCCATGCATCACTCCTTCCCGGCCCATGCTGACCAAACGAGGCCGCAACGAGGCGTCGGGGGCGCATTACATCCCGTGAACAACAGCTCACCGGGTACCACTCGTCACCATAGTGATTGCGATGCGAAGTCATGGCCGCCCTGTTTGGCCGAGCCGGACAGGTGGTTGCCTCGACGCTCGCAACCTGACACTTCTCACCTTGGAGCTACCACGGTCAATACTTGCCCTACACCCCATCCTAACAAGACTGCACTTTGGGGTCAGCTCTCAAAGGCAGAATTGAGCCTCAGCGGCCTGGGGGACGGGCCGCGGACAAGCATGGTCTTCGCAACTTCATCCCTCCCTCGGTTACATCTGCTCTCGAAGGTGCTGCATCAGTTGTCGCCTTCCCAAGGCGCGTTCACACGGCCCCGAGGCCGCGACCAACTTCGACAACGTTGGACTGCCCTCCACGGGACCAGTCCGGCTGTGCAGCGCGTATTCGGAGGCTTCGCTCAGGCGTCAATGGTCCTTGCTCCCATTCACCTCATACTTGACGACATGAGCGTCTCGTTATCATGACCGCTGGGCGATTCAAAATTAAGCTCACCCCCTTTCCCGGACTCCTGACTCCTGAGGCTCGCCGTCAACGCAGCAGGAATGCGACGCCACCGACTCGATCCGAGCTCGATACTCTACCCCTAAGCGACTTTCACACCACGGTACGACAAAGTACGCCTCGCGTCGGTGATCCAGTCATATTCGCAAGCTGCTCTCGCCCCGAGAACGCGTTTCACCACGTACGTTGCCTTCAGGCGAGAACGCGTCGTGGGGCGCTTGCATACTCCGTCATGGCCACTCGTACCGTGACGCTCGGCTTGCTCAGGCAGCCACCATCCAAGCCAACGGACGTTTGCTTCGTTATAAGCGCCGCCGCAACATGAAATGCGTCACTGAAGGGGCATGGTTGGTCCGTCATTTTCGCGCGACGGTGAATCACACTGCGCCGTCTCTTCTCACGCAATGCATCGAACAGACAGACGAGAGGGATGCAAGGACGCAGCTCCAAATTACACGGTGAGGCTACACGACTTGCCACGGACATCAGATTAATCTGAAGTTTGCGCTCTTGTCCACTAGCTGCTCGCCCCCCGTTGATGCTACAGACCTGATCTGATTAGCGCGTTGGTTGGGGCTCGCCAATGAGTGGCTCTCGGAGCCTGAAGGCACCGTCGTAGTGGACACAGCCCTACCACATTCCAAACGAGGCACTTAATGACGACGTCGAGGCCCCCGTTTGGTTGGATGTGGATAATGAAATCCGTCCAGAGTGAAGCTACATAGTACCGTGCAACGTAGCTGTAGATTTCGCCGCCCAGGAGGTTGGATCACAACAGGAATCAGCTGCACTACTCTATACCAAATCGTACAACAACTAAAAAACGCTTCTAACAGCAGTTTCCATGTATATATGGTTTTTCTCGACGTTTCCTTTTCAGGAGCAGCTGCTCTGTATCAACTGGTGTGTCCGGGGACGCGTGCAAGAGATGTAAAGCGTTTTTACACTACATATCGTCATGTAGTTTGTTCCGGCCAACTTCTGCACATTTGACGCATAACCCAAAATTTGGCCCTATCAAAGATCATGCTATGTCTACTCCGTATATAAGTCTACTACTTCGAAAGATGACATAGGAACGTCGTGCAACACGACATCGTCGGAGTAAAGCCCAACCCCTACAACGACCAAACTTGATTCATCACTGCACGACAGATTGCTTTACGCTCGAGTCGGTGACATGCTTGACTCTGTGCACTAGGACTCAGTGTCAAGGTGCGCCCCTGCACGGCTGGGCATCAATCAAACTAGGACTACGCAAACCCAAGGCCACCGGTTGCCACACCGAGTCGCTGACGCGCAAGCTCGGAGTGGTGGCGAAGTATTGCATGGAACTTGCAGGACTACTGTCAAATCAGTCCTCGCAATGCCCATTCCGTAAGAAAGTCGAGTGCAGACGTTGGGGGATTTTCGCACCTGTCAGAGACTGATCGCCTTTGGCGTGTCTGACCTTCCGACTATGACGACACTCTAGATTCGCTGATGCCGCTTCAACGCGCAATCATGTGACTCGCCAACTCCCGACCTGCATATCGTGCTTCCATCTGATTTAACGTCACAGATCGACTGTGGAGTTGCCTGGGGGAAGAGAAAACATCCCCTTACACCGGACCCGAGCATATGCGGTTTCACTACATACGTGGATATCCCTTTGCCGAGATCCGTATCGCCCTACCTCCATCTCGTACTATTTGAAATGATGGAGGTTCCTTGGTATTCTTACGGACCATGTGAATCAAATACCTCTATTGCGATACTACTGCCCGCGTAATGAACAACGAATTTGATATGATGCTGCTTCCGGTACATGTGGGACAGATTCATCGTCAACAACCATGTCCAGGTACAGTACGCTGTCCATTTTTCCAAGTCACTAGCCCAAGAAGCAGTCACAATGATCAAGACACTCGTTTGCAATGAGTGGCCCAAGACAGCAGGCATGCGAGGATATCTCGTTTGAAAGGTGTGGAGTGGCGCCTGCCAAAACAAGCTTGGGACAGGTCCGGCGTCCTTGACGTGTTGCCCCTCGACGCACTGACCCGTGTACAGTACCAGTAGATGGTCCAAACGCAGATACATACGTATGCCAGCACCCGTGTCTGACCAACTGCATCGTCCCTTAAATGGAAGAAAGGCACGGGGTCTGCGAGGCGTTCTTCCAGACAGCCCAACTGCAACGCTCGGTATCCAACACAGCCGGCAACCCCAGGCGTCGATCAAACATCTCCTTGGCGTCCTCCATGGATCCCCATGCTCAAGTTCGGCCAAGTGTCACCCACTCGCATCCGAGAATAACGAGGCGAGGTCCCGAGATGCAGTCCTTCCTTGGCAGCTCGCCCTTGCTCGGTTGCCTCACGTCCGGAAGGGGGTTGAGCCGCCGTCATGACCTTGCATCATCAGAAGCAGGGCGTGCGGTAACCCATCATCCTCTTGAGGCTGCCGGCACCAACTCAGCCGTCAGCCAACGCCCTCGCGCGGACAAGGCGCCGAGGCTACAGTACTGTACCTTTTCGGCTCGCGACCAGTCAGGGCTCGTGGGCATCCGACACCATCCTCTTAGAGAAAAAGGCGAGCCGCATCTGTCGTACCAACAGGGCCACGGAGCTCCACCGCCGGGCGGAAGAAAACACGGGGCGCCAACCGGTCTAATGGTCGAGTCCAACGATTTGCAACGTCACCGCCGGCAGGGGTCGAGGCGGCTGCGCGCGGGTGGCGGTGGGCACTTTCTCTTCTCGACATGCCCGTCTCAACTGCCTGTGTTCGAGATAGATGCTGATTCCAAAGCAGGGCCACGCACGTTCACGCAGGATCAAGGACTTGGTTCCCGCGGGTCCTCACCGCTCCGGGTCTCTTCCGCGGCAAAGCTTTCCAGTTACGGCTGTGGGACCCGGTGGTGCCGGGGTGAACCGGGTGCTCAAGCGAGCGGAGCCTCTGGCTTGGTGTCTCATGCAGGCTGTGGAGGCGGTGTGTACAAGATGGGCTCGTTGGCTGCCGATTTGAGTCACGTTTCTGTATTCACGCGCATGGCAAACGACCTGCCAAGTTGTCCAGATTCAATAATCTGTACGCTGCCTGACGCCTTCCTGCACAGCTCTGTATCATCACAGCTTCCACTTCAACTAGAATCAGGAGGGTGCTGTAGGTCTCATGAGGACGGGACCCCGCGTCACTGTCCACCCTACGATCGTGGCTTCAGCCCTTCACTGAAGCGACTGTACAAGCTTTGTACATCGCTTCGCTACCCCCTCAGCTCCGAACCTCCACGACGCGAGACAAGACGGGCGCGCTTCACGACGCAGCCAGATCAGGCAGCAATTCTCGCAGCCTCGCCCTGCGCCTTGGTGGAGGCTTCTCTGTGCCACGACGGTCATGTCTTCAAGCGCGACTTGTTTCTGCATGTGGCACCGCCGCCAATGGTGCCTACGCCTTGCACCTCTTGGCTCTTGAAGCCGCATCGCTCACGAGATGGTGTGATCCGGTCCGAGGCAGCCGCGTCCGACCCGCTTACTGTCATCAAGACACTGGTCATGAACACCGGTTCGCACGGACAGGGGTACAAGTGTCCAGGCAGCACTGGTATCATCAGCGGGCTCACCTGAAGGCCTCATGCTTGGCTGCCTCGGCGAGCTTGGACTCGACACGGTCCACTGTCTCCAAGTCGTAGACCTCCCCGTGCGTCTTCCCTGCCTTGAATACCTCCTTCTCGTGACGATTTGCCTCTTCTTTCGTCATGCAGACCAGGTCTCGAAGGCGAACGGTGGACCATTTTTGGACATCCTTGCCTTCGCCAATCACGTTGAAGCTGGGCCCGGCAGGCTTGCTCCAGCGGACGAGTACAAGCTTGGTGGGGATACCGCTCACGATGCTCCGAGCATGGTAAAGCTCCTCGGACAAAAAGGCAATGTCGCCCAATGTCAGCGGCGTCTTCAGGCCCACGATCCCAGGCTCTGTTGACCGAGCCAGTCTCTCCTCGGAGCCTTGAACATAGTTGAGGATTGACTCATACATCTTGGCGCGGCCCTTGGCGGGGACATAGTCGATTGGGTAGCCCGTGATGCTCAGGATGACGTGGTTCGCGGCAGTCAAGCCAAAGATGGCAGGCATGGTGCCGAGCACAGGTAGGATTCTGACGCGGAAGTTGGGCATAACACCGAGGTCGCCGACGGTGCCTTGGGCGAACTCCTCCTCAGCAAGGGGCAGGAGCTCGGCCTTGCCCTCCCCAGCCTGCTCGGTCGAGTAGACGACCGGGATACCAGACGTGATGCCCAACAGTTTGAGCCTACTCCTGGTTGCTCTCGAGAGCCCGTCGTCCCGGCTGGAACCAATGTCGCCGACGATTATCCTCGTCGGGTCGCTCTTGCAGCCAGCGCCCATGGCACTGATGACAGGCAGCTTGTGGTCGTGGCAGTATTTGAGAAGTTCCACCTTTGTCTCAATGTTGTCGATGGCGTCCACGATGTAGTCCGGCGCACGTCCGTCTTCTTCCCATGGGCCGAGCATTCTAGCCGCAACGCTGCCATCAAACTTTTCCTGCTGCATGTCGAACTTGACCCAAGGAGCGATGGCGATCAACCTCCGCTGCAGGCATTGGACCTTCGGGATTCCAACGTCCGCGAGTGTGGCAACCGCGTGGCGGTTCAAGGAGCTCAATGTCACTTGGTCAAAGTCGACGAGTCTTATTTTGGACACGCCTGACCGAGCAAGGGATGCGACGCAGTGAGAGCCGACGCCGCCACACCCGACCACTATGACGAACGAGTCCCGCAGCTTCTGCAGACCGTCCGGTGTGAGAAACACACGATTTCGCGCCAACTGTTCCAGAATGAGCTCCTCATCGAAATCGCCGGACTGTGCGCGCCGCGCCAACGCCTGGTTCCGCGCATCCTCTTTGTCAATGGAGCCTCCGAAGCTGTTCAGCTGCATGTGGTTCAGCTACGGCGTCCTGACGTGAGCATCGGGTTACCCTTACCCTACTGATCTCATGTTGCTCTTCCTTCAATGATGGGATTGACTTCTTAAGCTCTGTCAATCTCTCCTCGCGCTCAAGAGCCTGGTAGCCGAGAATGAGCGATGCGACCGTGGCGCCAGAGAGGACTGCTGTGGCGAGCAGTTGGAACCGCGGGTTCGCAAGGGCATCGGAAATAAGAGACGACATCCTCACGGTAGGAGAGGGGATAGCCCCGTGATGTGCGCAGATCCAGATCGCGGTGGTTGGTGGTGAGAGCTCGCATCTGTGTTTGGTGCTGGAAAATTGGGCGACTGACGTCGTGGTTGCATGCCATGATTAGTCATTGCAGGACCCTTTCTGCACTTTCCTGCACGCCGAGCACCGCACCTCCTCGACATCAGCTCTTGCGCGCCTCGAGCGAAACGCCCATCGACAAATCTTCTTCGACATTCCGATCCTCGACGAACGACTGCATCGATCTCGGGTCACGATCCAACTGGGGCTGCGGCTCCGCTGGAATCCCATCACCATGCGCGCCCGACTCGTAGTCCGCCGCCAGCGGCTGCTCGCCGCATCCTCGAGACACCCACAGCCCTTCTTCACCACCCGGTCTTTCGGCAGCCAGTCCAAATTTACATCCACCAAGGCCCGCCCCAGCCTTCCCTTTCTTCTCGTTCCGAGAACTAGCTCGGCTTCTGTTCGCTCCTTCACGTCTGAGCGAAGGCGGTGGTTGAAGCACGAGGCCAAGCTCGTCGCGCGATACACCATCACCCTTTGGGGCGTCGCCGCAGCCGTGCTCACGATTCTTTTCGCCGTCAATGAAGAGGTCGTGGAGCGAGAGTTCCCTACACCGCACGACTGGAACTATCTGACGCGAAAGTTCCTGCGCGATGCCAATGGCTTTCGAGAGCCTAAAAGCGGAGAGATCAATTGGGCTCGGGCCCTCGAGCTATCCCGAGGAGTGGTCACTCGGTTAGAAGACCCAAAGCTGGACGGCAAAGACGTCTCCAAACTGTCAGACAAGGAGGACCCAACGCTCGAGGTGCCCGGCGAATTCAACAGCTGCGATATCTCGGCCAAGTCAGAGGAGTGGAGGAGAGGGTACTTTGAAGCCATCATGCTCGCCGCCAAAGCTGCCGAGCACGTCGACGGCTGGGTGCGCGATCGCACTCGCAACGTTGTCTCTCCGCCCGAATTCGTCATCGGACCGTCGAACCCGCGCCCGAAACCGATCGCTCCGGGGAACCCCCATGCGCCTCGCGAGGAGGACTGCGATGTCGCCTACCCGTCCGCAGACAATTTCTACATGAAGATTCTTGCAACCAAGGGCCTGACGGCACGACAGAAGATGAATGCTGCTTTGGAGTATGCGAGCTTCATGGAATTCAAGGGCCGCAGCGATGGCCCTGAGGCGCTCTACAACTTGGCCCTTGCGGAGGCCACCCAGGGCATCGAACCTGCCGGGCTACCATACAACCCGAAAACGTTTGTCGTCAAAGACCACACCAAACCGTCGCTAAACATCCTCGATGCCCTTTCCGCAATGGCTACTCATAAGGCTCGTAAAGGCGATGTCTCCTCCGCCCTTCCCATCTATGTCTCCCTCCTCAAATGCCGCCGATCACTTTCCGACACACCACCACGGCCCACGCCTGCCAAGCCAAGGCGGCAGACGCTCTTGCAACAAGTCGTTGGTTTCTTTTCGCCACCAAACTACCCATCTCCCCCACCCGATGGCACCCAGCCTCCCTGGCGCAGCCCATACGAGCGCTGCCAGGAGGCTTCGTTGAACCTGTATATCGGCGAGATCCTATATGCGACGGCCTCACGCGACGATGGCTTGGCGTGGACCCGCGACTCTGTCGACTTGTCCGAGGAACAGCTTCGCGCATTGGGCAGTGGCACTGACAGGCGGGATCGGGATGCGAGACAGACATGCCGGGAGTGCTTGGCCACGGGTCTGGACAACTGGTTTACCATGGTAGCCAGGCTGGCTCGGACAGAGGCGGCGAAGAAGACCAGCGGCGCAACCTCAAGCGTTTTTTCGTTCTGGAGCGGGTCGCAGGATGCCGAAGGGCGGTGGGCGGCCGAGGAGGCGGTCGTACAGGAGCGCAAAAGGAGGACCAAGGAACTCATGGAGGAAGTCACACCGCCATCGACGGGCATATGGTCCTTCATCAAGGCTTAGTTGTCGCGGTGGTTCTTGTATCACGTTGACGAAGTTAAGGATACCTTGTACATTAGTTGCCTGGTCACAAAGCCATACTAGCAATGTATTAATCTGACGTGTCAGTCAGCAAGCCAGCTCCTGGGTCGCTCTGTGTGCCTATGCCAGTGTCCTAATTACCAACAATGACAGCTGCCAGCGAATCCAGGTTCATCTCAGTCCATAGAGGAACTCCTCTCGCGGTCCTCAATTTCCAGCTTCTTCACCTGCTCCAAGATCTGCTGCTGGTCCACCACCGAGACCGACGGCTTATCTTCTTCTGGGAGCTTGCCCCATTCATCCTCCACGTCCACCTCCTCTTCGTGCGGTCGCACAATCACGTCCACAGGTGGATTTGCAAAGTCGGGCGTTTCGGCGACCAAGTCCATGTACTCAAGAATCGACGGAAGGGCGCGGCTGAGTATCAGCTCGGAGTAGCATGGCTCGCCAGAGGAGAAGCAAGGACACCCGATATTTGGGATGCACTCCTCTGGATTGCCAGCAGGGGTTGCGAGTCCAGTATCGAGAGGCTCGCCGGACGTGATGTAGGCTCGGGTTCGCTATTGACTTATTAGTAACCACTACGAGCTGAAGAGCCTGGCATCTACCTTGAAGAGGAAGTCTTTGAGCGAGTTGTTGGTGAGGTCGTCGCTAGGATAGACGTTTCCCAACAGTGCCATCGAGCTGAGTCTGTCGGCCCAGCGACTCCAGTGCTCTGGCTTGTCCAGATACTGTGTGACGGTCTCACACGTCTCGCCGATGGCAATCACGCTGATCTTGGCTTCCGGGTTTGACTTGGCCAGTAGAACCTTGTCCCAGACGTAGCGAATATGGCTGGATCGGCTTTCATTGCCTGGTATGTCGTTCAGCTCCGGAACGTGTCGTCGTCCAGTATGAACAAGACTAGGCAACGGGACCGAGTCGCTAGCCGTGACTGTGAGAGAGCGCCGTCCCTCGGGCCACCAGTACAGCTGGCCTGGGTTGGCGATGATGACGCCTGGAGGAGATGGGTCGGTGGCTGACGAGACGTGTTCCTGCAGTTTGCGGACAACGGAGACCATGCTGCCTTGATCGATGCCACCGGGGCCGTTGGCAACGCGGCCCGCCATGACTCCTAGGTCCTGAGAAGGTTCTCCCAGGATCAGGACGATGCGAGACTTGCTCTCCAGGCCGTCGCTCACGAAGATCGGCACATGTGGCTCCGTGGCCGTGGCTCCTAGCGGGAGAAGCACCTTCTGGAGGCCTTGTTTCTCGAGCCTCGCGTGTATTTCATCCTCCATTGCTTCTAAACCCCATAGTGGTCAGCCTTTTGTCAGCATATCCCACTGTCTCGCCCACTCACGGTTGAAGGCGAAGCGCTGGCGAGCACAGACGCGGGGGTTTCGGTCGATGAAGAACTTGAAGTAGCAGTCGGGGTTTTCGATGGACCGGATCTCATCATCTCTGTTGATGAAATATCTACCAGCGTGTCAGTGTCCATAAAGCGAAAGCATCGAGATGGTTGTCGCACCCAAGCTTTGCCAGGTCAGCGGGATATTCAGCGTCCTTCGGGAGGCCTGACCAGTGGCGACGAAACATGATGACCAGAATGGCGATAATCCTCGTTCAGTGTTGTCAAAGTGTTGTGGGATCTTTTATCGGGCGAGGTGGTGCTGCAGATTTGGTAAGGAAGGAAGGAAGAGGTCGAGAAGGTGATGGTGGCAGGAGCACGTTTTTGAGGCGTTGCGAGGAGAAGAGCAAACGGAGGGTCGGCCGCCGTGAGACCCCTCAACTTTTCACGGCACCGACAGCACTGCATGCACCCTACTACAAGGAAGAGATATTCGGAACGAAAGCAAAAAGAAGAAATCTTGATAAGGAAATGAGCGGCCGCTATCTGCTTTCGGGATATCACAAAACCTTGAGCTCGGCTCCTGTATGCATGGCGTCACGCTCAGCGTCCGGCTCGTACTGGCTCGTACTGATTCATCTGCGCTGCATAACCTGGGAGGGCATTTTCGCCTTGCCGTAACCATTAACGCCGCCCAAATGCCGTCTCGTAACTCGTCCCTCAAAACACTTAACCTCCCACCGGCACCAGTGTCATGCGTCGGAGCACATCACTGATTGGAACCCGGGGCATATCGACTGCGGAACGCGCCGCTAATGCTGAAGCGGCTGCTGATGGCGCCGCGATTCATCTGGCTAGCAAGAGCATCTTCCAATGCTGACTGAGTGACAGATGCGTCTAAGCATTGTCAGCGCGTCGCCAGAGGGCAAAAGGGGATTTGGGACCATACCATCCAAGTCGCTGAAGCTACTGCCCATGCTCGGAGTGCCATCACTCCCCTCACGCGAGCCAGCTTTCGCCTTACCACCTGGACTGCGGCCAGCAAGCTCGGCCGTTCGGCGCGGGGACAGAGGCCCCGTGCCTTTGGGTTCCCTAGGTTTACCGGGCCGCTGCATTTGCGCAGAGCCTACAGAGGAATCAGAGGTCTGCGACTGATGCACAGCGTCTCTACCGATGGCCTTAGGTCGACGCTTAGAGGTCCCAGGGCCCTCGCCCTTGAGGGTCGATGCGAGGTCCTGGGCGGATGTTTGCTCAGACTGAGCCTGGTACGGCTGGAAGGCAGGCTCAGAGCCGTCATCGTCATCGTCTGGGTATCCCTCGGAGACCTCTTGCTGTTGAAATCGGGGTGGCCGACGGATGATGCGAGACTGTGCGGGGCTCGATTCGTCTTCATCGGAGGATGTTGTAGAGTTCGACTCGGCAGGACCTGGTGACAGGGTTCCATCTTGTTCACTTCGGGGTGCCGCTTGGGGCTCCGGCGACTTCGCAGCTGGCGAGCCGATAGGCAAGGATGAAAGTCGCCTTCGGCCACCTGCCTGATCGGTCGTTCGGCTAACATTGGGCAGCCTGGGGGATGAGCCGCCCGCGTCCCTTAGCACGGCTGTATTTGTATTGGCAGAGGTGTTGCGGGAGATGACGGGTCTTCCCGAACCAGCAAGCGGCGTTGCGGAAGCGCTGCCGTCGGTTCGGGGCATCGGCGAGTCGCGGCGCATAGACAAGGCAGAAGCCGCCCGCTGGTTTTCAGACCCAGGGACCGGCGATGGCGCCGATGAGCCTTTAGCCGCGGCCGTGGCCTTCCTAACTTGCGCGCGAACTTGCGACGCATGCCGCTCGGTAAGATAGGCTACTTGTTGGAGGAGAAAGTCGACGGGGACATCGAAGCGCTCGGCTCTGTAAGGTGTTAGTCAACCGTCCGCATGCGAATCGACTGCACGTACACTTGGTTCCCTGGTCTAGAGTCAGCGGCTGAATACGACCCACGAGCCAGAAAACTTACAGTCTATATCATCTTGGCCAGCTCCTGATAGAATCTTCCACAGTGCGTCGTCCTTGGTGGTATCCCAGTGCACCTGCGAAGGCACGTCAGCTAGTTTCGTGATGGGGCCCTTGACAATTCGACGAAGCGATGACATACCGGCGGTGGATCGACAAAGTCTCCCCGCGGGATGGGCACCCGTATCAAGACGGTATACACGGGGTCGGCCATGCCTTGGCTCTCGGCGAGCTCGCCAAAGCGTGCTGACTGATGCCTGGGGGCGATGATGGAGGAGCGAGGTTCGAGGTTGGCTCAAGCTGCCCGTGGTTGAGCTTAGCTTATCACCCGGTGGCGGGCCGTTGCAGCGCGACCCAGCGCACAGGAGGCACCCAGCGTCAGTGGCCCAGCCCGCCAGGGACCTGAGCAACCGGCGTATCGATAAGACGCCCTGCATTAGTGCGGGTGCCGCATGCACGGACGACGAAGTGAACTGGTGCCGAGCAGGTTGCCACGACACCAAAGGCCACCAGAGAGGTGGTCGTAGAATGTCGTACATGAATGAGATTCTTCTGTCATTATATTGCGCGATGGACCTTTGCGCATGACCTATTCCAATTTTACGAGACCGCGTGCTCCGTGGTCCGGGCCTCTCAGAGCCGAGTCGAGCTCAGGGCTCCAGGGTAAGGCGGCGCATTCACAATCGCGCCACCATTACCTAATCAATGTCAGCCACTGCCCCGCGGCGCATGGCGGGGTTGGGACAACCTCCAGAAACAGCCGCCGATGCCCCAGACTTCCGTCACTAACCCACATTTGACAAGCCAGGTCTGCGTCTGCCGTTTGCGACCAGAGCCACCGCTCTTACCACCACGGGCTACGCGGAGGTGAACACAGTCTCTTTGCGCATCGCAAACGCAATCTTGTGTGACGTCGCCAGTCACAGCTTAACCTCCTGCTCGCTGCGATCGCCACTCCCTGCCGCTGTCGTTCACCCTTATCTTCCCACGCGACCCGCCCAAGCCGACAGCTCGAAATCGCTCGCCGCCGATAGTCAGTTGATCCGATATGGGCGTGTCTGAGCTCACGGCCTCGGCGGTTGCCCGGGGCCCAATTCCTGTTGAAGGCGGCGTTGGAGGGAGCCTGCCAAGCCCACAGTCGGCCTTACAGAATAGAGCGGGATCCAGCAAGAGTCCGTTTGTTCGGAGCGCTGGCTCTGGCTTGGTCAAATGGCAGCTCTTGGACAACGAGACCATTGAACGGGCAAAGAGGGAGAATAAGCTCATCTTCATTCACGTCGGATATAAGGCCTGCCACTGTATGTGTCTTCAGTTGCCACACGCGGTTGGATCTACAAGCTAATCTTACCGCAGTCTGCCGCCTCATGGCCATGGAGTCCTTCTCCAACCCCGACTGCGCCGCCGTCCTCAACGAAGCTTTCATCCCCGTCATTGTCGACCGTGAGCAGCGCCCGGACATTGATACAATCTACATGAACTACGTCCAAGCTGTCAGCAATGTCGGAGGCTGGCCATTGAACGTGTTCGTTACCCCGCTGCTGGAACCGGTGTTTGGCGGCACATACTGGCCCGGACCCGGAACGTCACGCCGTTCCACCGCGGAGCATGAGGACGAGTCGCCTGATTTCCTGACGATTGTGAAGAAGGTCCGGGATATTTGGCGTGACCAGGAGTCCCGTTGCAGGAAGGAAGCTACTGAGGTTGTCGCCCAGCTTCGAGACTTTGCTGCCGAAGGCACGCTCGGCACCAGAGGTATCACAAGCCAGCAGCCGCTCGCTCCTCCTGGCTGGTCTACTCCGACACCATCACAAGCCCCAGCTCCACGTGAGAAGGATGCCGCCGTCTCCAGCGAACTAGATCTGGACCAGCTAGAGGAAGCCTACACCCACATCGCAGGGACGTTTGACCCTGTCTACGGAGGCTTCGGGCTTGCGCCGAAGTTCTTGACACCTCCCAAGGTGGCTTTCTTGCTGCAGCTCAGCACATTTCCTAGCGCTGTGCAGGACGTTGTCGGCGATGCCGAGTGCAAGCATGCCACCCAAATGGCGGTGGACACACTGCGCAAGATCCGTGACGGTGCGTTGCATGACCACGTCGGCGGAACAGGGTTTGCTCGATGCTCCGTCACGCCCGACTGGAGCATTCCCAATTTCGAGAAGCTTGTAGTCGACAATTCCTTGCTGCTTAGGCTGTACCTGGATGCTTGGGCGGCTGCTGGTGGCCAGCCCAACAGCGAGTTCTACGACATCGTGAGCGAGCTGGCCGAGTACCTGACATCACCCCCGATCGCCCTGGCCGAGGGAGGATTTGCTACGAGCGAAGCTGCTGATTCACAGTACCGAAGGGGCGATAGGGAGAAACGGGAAGGGGCTTACTACCTCTGGACAAGACGAGAATTTGACTCGGTCCTCGACGCTGCCGACAAGCAAATTAGCCCTGTGGCCGCCGCCCACTGGGATGTTCAAGAAGACGGCAACGTCGATGAGGATCACGACCCCAATGACGACTTCATCAACAACAATATCTTGAGAGTCGTCAAGAAGCCGGAAGAGCTTGCTCAGCAATTCAACATTCCTGTTGAATCAATGGAGCAATACATCCAGGCAGCGAAGAAGGAACTCAAGTCTAGGCGTGAACGAGAGCGAGTACGACCAGATCTCGACGACAAGATTGTCACAGGCTGGAATGGCCTGGCTATCTCGGGACTGGCGAGAGCAGCGACCGCACTCAAGGGCGCAAATCCCGAGCTGGGAGAGAAATGCCTCAACGCTGCGAGGGCAGCGGTCAGCTTCATTCGCGCGAACCTCTGGGACGGCACCTCCAAGATTCTGTACAGAATATGGAAGGATGGGCGCGATACGGAGGGTTTCGCCGACGACTACGCATACCTCATCCTTGGTCTGCTCGACTTGTTTGAGGCCACCGGCGAGGAGACTCTGATTGAGTTTGCCGATACACTGCAGAGTGAGTGTCCACCAGGATATAGGCCAGCTGTTGTATTTACTTACTGTCGTACAGAAACCCAAATCAGCCTCTTCAATGACACCGCTGGCGCGTTCTTCTCCACGACGGCCACGGCACCACACAGCATCCTTCGCCTCAAGGATGGGATGGACACCTCCCTGCCCTCCACCAACGCTATCGCCGCGTCGAACCTCTTCCGCCTGGGATCCGTGCTCGGCGACGAGAAGTACTCTGCGCTGGCCCGAGGCACGGTCAACGCCTTCGAGGCCGAGATCCTTCAGCACCCGTGGCTGTTCCCGGGCCTGCTGGCGGAGGTCGTGACAGCGAGGCTGGGCCTGCCCGAGAAGGGCCAACCGGCGGACATCAAATACAAGACCACGAGGGAGAAGGCTTAGAGTTGGTATTGGATCTTTGATAAATCCAGGATACATCATCGGGGTGTGGAGTTGCGTTTTGGCCAGGATACCCGTTCTGCCCAGAACAGCCATTTGTTTGCATTTTGCTTGCATCTTGTTCGATATAGCAATTGCTCTGTATCTGCAGCTGAATTGCACGATCTATGCGAACATTCACTGGACGAGCCACGCGCAGGTGTAGAACCGAAGCCTCTGTATTCCTCCGGGGTATCTATTCTAGGAGCCGTCGCCTCACAAGTTGCCTACTTGGTACTGCTGCTGGTGCATGGCCCCATCATCAGCGTGGGCTGTCCGTCGCGCCAGCCGTCCTGTTCATGAGTCCACTGAAGAAACTTTGGAGCTGCTCGTTGTCGTAGTCCTTAGCCATGTTGGCGGCGGTACCTTCCTCCTCGAGTTCATCGGGCTCGGGCGAAGCAGCATGAGCGTTGCGGTCCTGTGATGATTGATTAGCGGCCACTCCCATTTTTAAGCTCAGGAGTCGTACCTTAAGACGCTGCAGCATGTCATCGGCATCGACTTGGATGCCACCCATGTTGAATTGCACGGGTCCGATGTGGTCCTTGACGCTCTTCTCGTCCCCAAAGTTGATGCGCCGCGCGGAGGAGGAGAGAGTGCCTTCGCTCGTCGTGTCCGGCGCCTTGGCCTTGAAGGCCTCGAGGATCTTGAGCTGCCTTTCAAGAAACTCTTGCGGGTCGTCGCTCGTCACGCCCGCGGCCGTGCCGTCGCCCATGGCGCTCTCCACGACGGCGAGACCACCACTGTTGGGGTCGCGACACCAGTACTCGTACTGGGCGATTGCGCTGGGACCACGCGCACTGTTGGGGCCGTCTGGAGACGAGGGCTGCTCGTCTTCCATACTTGGAGCCTTGGAGCCGGGCGGAAGCTTAATGTCCTCTTCCCAGCCTCGTGACACCAGTTCAGCGTCAAAGGTGCCGCCCAAGATGCGGATCTTGCCCCAAGAGTCCCAGTTGGGCGCAACGACGATCTTGTCGCGGTCGATGACGTTGTGCTTGAGCGGCTGTCGTTTAAGTAGAGAAGTTATGCCGAGTGTCGAGTGGATGAGAACTGGTAGTTGGGAAGGTGTATTTTGCGATGTGTAAATGAGAGACGCTCCGTCTATACACCGTCAGCTTGCGGCTACGTAATTCAGGATGGGCTACTCACGCCGCAACAGTACTGTCCGAAGGTACTGCAGCACGGTGTCAAAGTCGGGCTCCTTCCAGCCCTGATTCTTTTCCAGGAACTCCATCTTTTGTGCCTGTGCGATGTCAGTATGGAGAGCAACGAGCTTGTGGGATAAACTTACGTTCTGACAAACAACACAGAGGGGAAGCCCCAGTGGCTCCGCCCACTCGCCAGGTCCCAGAGGTAACAGTCCGTCGCCGTCGGCCGCCGAGCCTGTCGCAGAAGGCGTTCCATCGAGGTTTACAGTCGCTCCTCCTCGGCCTCGTTCCCTCCAAGACGCCATAGCGGCCTCCATCTCGTTGCGGGCGGGAGCGCTGACTTGGCCCATGACCTCCTCGAGGACTTGTATCCACCGCCATATTTGGCGCAACCACATATGCGGTTGAGACCAGTCGAGCAGTATGACGAGCGCAGTGTGCTGCACCGTCTCTGGCGTAAGGAGGGGGGAGATGAGGGGAGCGAACTCGGCCGACGGCTGGGAGAGAAGGTAGAGAGAGACGCGAGCTAAGGTATCTGTCGCTGGCTGTCAGCTCTGCTCGGGGTCATGCGCTCGGGGGGCACGTACCGTCTTGGTCCGCGTCGAGGACATCGTAGTATGTGTAGCCAAGGGCGAAGTTGTTGGCAATCGGCGGCGCCTTCTGTCGGTCAGAATGTCGCCTCGTCTCGCTACTCGCGAGCGACTCGAGAAACTCCCGCTGCGAGTCGGGCGTGCCACCTGTCCAAGAGTCAGCGCCCAGGCCGCTTCACATAACGTTCTGCGAGGCTCATGGCCTACCTAAGACCAGGAGATTCTTCTCGGGCAGCTTCTTTCCGCTGGCAACCGACTCCAGCATGGACGTCCACAGGTTCCGCTTCGCTTCACCATTGCGACCGTCCGTCTCGCCCGACCCGCTCGTGTACGTCGACACCCGCTCGTTTCTGCCCGACATCGCGGAGGCTCTCCGCCGATGAGCGCGCTTTCTTCAGGCTGTCGGTGTCGCGGCGCCGGCGAGGTGGATAGGCGACAACGGTGGGATGTCGGTTGCAGACGCGTACAGGGGCAGCTTTGTCGCGTCGTGGTCCGTCAGGGGCTCGCTGTTGAATTTGGTGCAACTAGCGATGACGTCGGAGCATCTTGTACCCAGACGTTGACGAGCTGCGCTGTGATCAGCCCAGGGTTTCAGTTGCAGTCGTTAGCCGCACGCTGAGGGCAAAAGCATCGCCGGGTAAGAGGTGCAGTCCGGAACGGCAGTCTGTCGAGACGGAGCAAACGCGCGAGTCCCTTCATCTAACACGCCAGGGGTGTCGCTGGTCTAGTCAGTGGCGTGGCTGCTTTGCTGGGAAGTCAATGCGCTAGGCAGTGTACCTAGCTACAGGGAGCGAGTGGAGGGGCACAGCGCCCGTAGACCACCCTGGAGGCACAACAGGTCGCGCGCGTTCGCAGCGGTCGGTCCGGCAATTGACCCGCCGCCACGGCACCTGCCAGCTCGCTGATGATGTCGTCGTGCACGCCACTGAAACAGCCTGGGCGGCTTCTCAGCCTCGCGAGTCGCGACCACTCAACCACAATTTCCAGCCGGATGCCTCGGCGCACAACAACTGCGCCATGAACAAAATACGTGCGATCCAGTCGCTTAACAAGAAAGAGATAGAACAGGGGATGTAAGTGCAGAGTCATCTCGTGTTTCGTCCGCCAGCGTCCTCGTGCTGACTGAAGCCTCCAGCTCTCCGGACGCATCGTGGCACGCCGACTATCGAGACACGGCATTCGTTTACTTTGGCGGCCTGCCCTATGAGCTCTCCGAGGGCGATGTCATCACAATATTCTCTCAATTCGGCGAGCCTGTGTTTCTCAAGCTCGCCCGCGATAATGAAACGGGCAAGTCCAAGGGTTTCGGCTGGCTGAAATATGAGAACCAACGAAGTACCGACCTTGCGGTGGACAATCTTGGAGGCGCGCAGATTGGAGGCAGGATGATAAGCGTCGACCATGCCCGGTACAAACCTCGAGACGACGAAGACCCCGAAGAGTTCAAAATCGGCTGGGAGGATATGATGCGACGAGAAGGCAAGGCCGTGTCCGAGGACGAGACAAGTGATGAGGAAGCGCAACGGCCCACGCTTCCCGAGGAACGAGAGCTGGCAATCCTCATGCGCGATCATGACGATGACGACCCCATGAAGGGATTCCTGATCGAGGAGAAAAAGAAGGAAGTCGACGAGGCTAGGAGGCAAGCCGATAGGAAGGACCGAAAACACAAGCACAGACACCACCGATCCCGCCGACACAAGGACGATGATGGTGGTAATGACAGCAGCCACAGGCGATCGCGGAGAGACGAGTCGCCAGTTGCTCGAGAAAGGCGGCATAGGGACAGCGACTCGGCTCGGGATAGAGACCTAAGCGAGTCGCGCCAAAAAGAGCGGCAACACAGGAGAGACGAGGATGACAGCGGATCGGGGCGGAGACGGGAACGCCACAGAGAGGGGAGTCGAGATGCGGGACGGGACAGGAGGCGGCATGACAGGCAAGGGTCAGGCGAGCCGCGGCATGGGAAGCGGCGAGACGACGATCGCGAGCGTCGATCAAGACGACGGAGTAGGAGTGGGTCCCCCCGGTGACGTGAAGATTCAAACTTCTTTCGACAACGAAAGGAATATCTAATCCAACCGCGCACTATTCTTTGCCATCCCAGTCCCAAACGCCTCAGAGATGATGTTATGGTATGTCATAACGTTCGACTGTCCCATGTAGAGCCATGTTCGTAGGTCATGTGTTGCCCAGGTATCTCTTCCAGCCCTCACGAACGCAGTGTCGTTTACCATCCTCGCCTTCCACTAGCACAAACTTCTCCCACCGAGCGTCCTGACCTGCCCCAACGATGACAAGACTATCCTCTGCTATCCAACCGATGACGCCTTTTGGCGGACGTGTCGTTCCCAGTACAGTGCCTTCTGAGAAAGGGATGCCCCCAATCATAGATTCGTCCCCCGCCTCGAACGGCGCAGAGGCAAACGAGTACACGTCGGAGAACACGCGCGGCATCAGGGGTATCTTGCCCAAGATGCCCCACTTCCCTGCGTCGCCGTCGCCGCCTGTGCCACCCATCTGCTGACTCCTGTGCACGGATTGCCTTCGCGTGTTGGGGACGTCGAAGATGTGAAGCGTGGACTTGTCTGACGTGCAGGCCAGCATTGCGCCAGACGGCGAGAAAGCGAGGGAGAAGACGGTGGCGGGGTCGATGCCGCGTCGCAGCTCGGCTACCCTCGCGCAGTTGCCCGTCGAGTACACGCGAATGAGCGTGCCTGTCTCGCTGGCGCTGGCGAGAAGCTCGCCGTCGGGGCTCAGCTGGATGGCCTTGAGGGCCGACGAGTGCGCCGGGATGATGCTAACGTTGCCGGTGGCAAGGTCGACAAGCTGAATTTGGCCGGTCGTGCGGCCAGGGAAGGCGACCTTCTTGTCGGAGAGGCAGCACAGTCCCAAGTAATTATCGGCCGTCTCGTAGACGTGCAGGAGACTAGGTGGTTTGGCGAACGAGTAGATCCGGACGCTGTTTTGGAGTACAACAACGATGCGCTCGCGACCGAGCTGCACTCCACGGACCGAGCTCAGAGCAGTGATTTCCAAAGCGACCTTACCCTTCATATCGTCCCAGATGATTGCCTACAGGTTCGTGAGTCGAGATGACATAACAGAGATCGCGAGAGGCTCACCTTGTTCATGGCAAACTTGGGAGACTTGCCGCCCCCTACAAGAGCAAGGTAGTTGGCCATGCCCATCATCTCAACGAGACCGATGCCGGCATTGAAGTCTGGACTCTGTTAGCAGCCTATTTCGGAACCTGCGTCGGGCGCAGTTCACGCTTCGTCATACCTCTAGATGCCTTGAGCAGGCATGATTTTGTGTGAAAGACTGTACCGCAAGGTGGCGTCAGCGAAAGCAGGCGCACAATCATCGCACCGGAACGTACTGCAAATGCCGGACTCGAGGCCGGCGGCGAAACAGCTGGAGTCATTGTTGAAGGAGACGGATAGCACGGCCGTCGGGTTGGACGTCTCTATGGGCGGACGGACATTCATGATAGCCGGGCGGTCAAGGGACGCGACAGGCTTGTGCGACGATGCTCAACCAGGGTGCCAGCGAGTGACGCCTTCGGCGGGAAATGATGATGGATGAAGAAGCCTGAGGCTACGGCGCTGGTAGACTGGTCATCGTCGTCGGGATGGCGGCGGGACGAGGTTGGAGGCGACGGCGACGTCGCTGTTGACCAAAGTCTCCGGTGCGTCACACTTTGACCGAACAGCACCCAGATGAAAAGCGCGATGCAATGCGACTTGGTTTCTGAAGTTGGCTCGCAGAGGGCGCCGGCGGAAGTTGGCAACAGGTTGGCGGCGATGGGATGTTTCCGGCTCTGGTCACTTGATGCCGACACCAGCCTGGACTCGTGGAGGGCGCCGCCTCGTCCCGTGGCTGCCATGCTCCAGTGATTGCCTGTATTGGCGTGGCCCGCCCGCCTGGGACGCCTCAGGTCCCCTCGGCTCCTGGCCAGCGCCACGCCCCGCGCCATGAAGTGATCCACCGCCAGAGCGCCAGAGCTTCCACCCAAGAACCATTGGACGACTCCGAGCAGGCGTCAATGACGAACTGACTGCGCGCACAACGACACCATCTCCATGCGACGTGTGGCAGCGCCTGCCATCCATCGTCTCCTCTCACCAACCAAGGCAGACACTCGGACAGGTTATGTAATCTTTCTTGCCTGCTGCTTTCCTTTTTATTTCATTCGCTGGCCTCAATCTGCGTTCAAGAGCTCTGAGATGACTCTGTGCACCACGGAGATTGCGCCAGTTGCTTTTTTGCTCCTTTCGCAAATCGCAAGTTCGTCGGCAGCTGGGCCAGTAGCATCTCGTCTCATGGACGCTGCCAACGCGAGCGACCTGCGAGGCCATGCAAGCACCCGCCGACGGCACGTGATACGCGAGCCTTGCCACAGCGTGGACATGACATTGCTTCTGGACAGGGTACGGTCCCGTTTTGCGGCGCCCGAGGCCTGCTGGCGAGGGAGGGATTGCTGATGCGTTGTTCGTCGCCTCCCCCAGGCCTGCATCTGGCTCAGCAACTTGGCGGACGCGGCTGCGGGAGCGGCAGCGCACGGGCGCACGCTCTGGGAGACCAGCGCTAGCCGGCCAGCGAGGGATTGGACGACTCAAGTCAGGGGCACGCACCTCATCAATGGGATGGCCGGCTGGCCAAGCTGGGGACGTCGAGGACCCCCAGAGTGAGGGGCGGCTCACCTGAGGTTAGCTTGTGGAGGGTCTCGGGGCTCGCCACAGGGTGCAACGGCTGGCCCCTGATGAGACGAGCTGCTTCTCGTACCTGCGGGTCGCGGCCTGTGAGGTGCTCGTCTCCATCCGGAGCGAGTGCATTTGGTGCAGTGAGTGGCCTGGCCGGATTCGTCTGCCTGTGCCCCTGAGCTCACAGGTCGGCCAGCTCGTCCGGAGCTCTGCTTTGGAAGGGCCACAAAGTCGCGAAAGCCGCACTGCGTGTTAAGGTGTCTGCAGAAACTGGGGTGCTGTGCTATCGCGGTGCCCAACCGCTCTGATAGCGTACCATATACTTTCTTCTCCACAAGTGCACGCCTCTCAGTCAAGTATCGTCTACTTCGTTTCGTCCCGCACAACCTGAAGAGCCCACTCCAGCACCCGGCCCCAGGGCAGGCGCCATGGGTGGCCCGGGCGTGAAATTAGCCTGCCAGACATTCCACCTTTACCTTTCCCCTTTCTCTCTCCACCCCTTCCTGCCTTGCCTGTTCCTGCCCGCGAGAGCAGCAACCACAACCTCACCATCCATCACGATCCTTCGTCCTCCTTTCTCAACATCCCCCGAGGACGAGTCCGTTCGTGATCGCACGCGCACTGCCAGCACGCCTGCAGCTCACGCCCTGCTCCATCCATCTCTTACCGCCTCGCAACCTCGTCCCGCACTCTGCTTCGCTACAGCTCAGTCTCCGCCGGCACACATTCCGCCCCGAGCGCCGCCCTCAAGATGTCGTCCCCCGCCGTACGTATTGCCCGCTCCGCATTCCTGCTTGGCCGCGTCTGCTATTGTGTCATGGAGAATTGGACTTTCCAAGCTCTTCGCTGCACTCGGAATTTCCAACTCGCTGCCAACCCCTCTTGCCTGGACAATGGGCCATAAGCTAACTCCTGTCCTCCCAGAAAATGATTCGCCGGAAGAAGAATGTCAAGAAGGGCATTCAGTTTTGCCTGATGGTGTGCGGTGCCTCTGGAACTGGTACGTCCCGACACTCGCCGATCCCGCCCCGAAATATCGAGCCCCTCGTCCCGACCGCCGCCCTGATGCACAGCGGACCTACCAGTCCGCAGAACAACTTAGTACACAGTGCTAATGCTTCTTGTAGGCCGAACCACCTTTGTCAACACGCTCTGCGGAAAGGACGTTCTCCAGCATAAGGATGCGGATGACGCCTCTGATGCTCATGTTGAGGATGGTGTCAAGATTAAGCCTGTCACGGTTGGTGCGTGACATTCTTGGTGACCCTCCCGCCGCATTTCTCCGCTAACGTTGCTGGTGCAGAGCTCGAGCTCGACGAGGAAGGCACCCGCATCTCGTTGACCATCGTCGATACCCCTGGATTCGGTGACCAAATCGACAACGAGGCCAGGTGCGCCCCATCGCGATCCTTTGACAAGACCGTTCATCACGGCTAACCCGTGACAGCTTTGCGGAGATTGTCGGATACCTCGAGAGGCAATACGATGACATCTTGGCCGAGGAGTCTCGCATCAAGCGTAACCCCCGCTTCAGGGACAACCGCGTCCACGCCATGCTCTACTTCATTACTCCCACCGGCCATGGGTAAGCTTCAGGACGAACGGTTATCGCGAACCAGGCTAATGCTTACAATTGCAGACTGCGAGAGCTTGACATCGAGCTCATGAAGCGCCTCGCCCCCCGTGTCAACGTCATTCCCGTCATTGGACGAGCCGACTCTCTCACCCCCGCCGAGCTCGCCGAGTCGAAGAAGCTGGTCATGGAGGACATTGAGCATTACAGAATCCCCGTCTACAACTTTCCGTACGACATTGAGGAGGATGACGAGGACACAGTTGAGGAGAACGCTGAGCTGAGAGGTCTCATGCCTTTTGCTATTGTCGGCTCGGAGGACATTGTCGAGATTGGAGGCCGCAAGGCCCGCGCTCGCCAGTACCCTTGGGGCGTCGTCGAGGTCGATAACCCGCGCCACTCGGACTTCCTCGCCATCCGATCCGCTCTCCTCCACAGCCACTTGGCTGACCTGAAGGAAATCACCCACGACTTCCTGTACGAGAACTACCGTACCGAGAAGCTGTCCAAGAGCGTCGACGGCGCTTCCGGAAAGTATGTCAATGTCCCTCGCCTCATGTGCCACAAGCACTTTCTTCTAACACGATCCCAGTGCCGACAGCTCGATGAACCCCGAGGATCTTGCCTCCCAGTCCGTCCGCCTCAAGGAGGAGCAGCTCCGACGAGAGGAGGAGAAGCTGCGCGAGATCGAGCTCAAGGTCCAGCGCGAAATCAACGAGAAGCGACAGGAGCTGTTGGCCCGCGAGTCGCAGCTGCGCGAGATCGAGGCGCGCATGCAGCGCGAAGCAGCGCAGGCCACACCTGCGCCGGCCGAGACCGCCAACGGCGAACACACGGAATAGATCATCTCACACAGTATACGGGGTCTTCGAGCGGTATCCTGATAAACGAAGTGCGATGTTGGTCTACTTTATTGCTCTCGGCGTTGGTTCTGTTCCGCCTCCCTGAACGAAGAGGGGGAGGGTCGGAGAGTATTCCCCTGGCTGCAGCAAAATCGAATCGAGTCTGTTTTTCCACCCTTCCATACTGCTTCTACACAGCCAGAAAAGCTGCCCACGAATGAGATGACGGTAGAAATCGAGGCGAGTTATCGGGAAAGGCGAGGCCCAGAAGCAGGGCATCCCGCTTCTCGAGGCTTCTTGACGGATTACCGAGCACTGGCTCCGTGCGGGATCCGCCGACTTGTACCGGACGATAGCCGTGCAGCGGGAGACGGAAAGGGCTTGCGGCAGATCCACGCGATGGCGAGTGGGCATGGTCACAGCGAGCCGTCGAGGGACGACACCCATGGCCCTCGACCCCGTTGCGGGTGTATTGATTGGAGCCGCGTCTGTTTGTTGCCTGGCCTGTTCCTGCGGCATCCCGCATATTTCTCCATTTCCTAGCCTTTAGTGGACTTCTAATGCAAATATCGAATACCTTCAACGTTGTGACAGCCGAATGCGTAGGTTACGAACGCGTTCTCGACGTATCGAGGGGGAGACGTGGGCTGAGTGTACAGAAATAGGTGAGCACGGTGATACAAATTATTGCGCTTGGTCACAGGCAGTAGAAAGGTAATGGATATGACGAGTATAGGAATGACAAAGACGATAGCAAGGTCGGAACAAGGCCTAACCTAATTCTCTGCGCGCTCTCGAAACCACAACAGGTTGCACAAAACCACCCGCAAACACCAACTCACAGTCCAACTTGCGATTCACACCAAACGTCTCCAACCATCCGCCCATCCTGTCTTTGTAGTTGTCGTGCTCCTTCGTCCTGCGACAGCTTTTAGTTGTTGGACTGGCTGTTGAGGATCCGCAGGATAGCGAGGAAAAGGTTGATAATGTCGAGATAGAGGCTGATGGCGGCGGCAATCTCCTCCTCGACGTGGTGCTTGCGCATGATGAGCTGCGTGTCGACGAGAATGTAGGCGCTGAAGATGAGGGCGGCGAGACCGCCGTAGATGAGCTCGCCCGTGGAGCTATACGGGAAGAACATGGCCATGAAGCCAAAGAGGATGAGACCCCAGAGAGCGCCGAAGAGGTATGGCATCCACGAGGTGAAGTCGTACTTTGTCTGGCAAGCGAAGAGAGTGAGGAAGATGAAGAGGCCAGCGGTGAGAACGACGGCGTTGAGGACGATGGACGTCTTGTAGAAAGAGACGATGACGGAGATTGTGTAAGCCTCGGCCAGTGTAAAGAGCGAGAGGAAGAGCAGGTTTGTCGGGTACGACTTGCGCTTCCAGTACGTCAGGCCCATGAACACCATGGCGCCGATGAGCTGCGACACGTTAGCATGGTAGCTTCGCGAGATGGGGCGGGGAACGTACAGAGATCCAAACGACGCCTGGATGGGCCTGGATCCATGATTTATAGGACTCGCTGAAGAAGGTGAGGGCGCTGACGCCCGCGGTGGCGAGCAGCTGGACGGTGAGGATGGTGTAGACCTTGCGGACGAACTGGTTGCGAATGTCGACGGTCGCTTCGGCCACGGAGCCGCCAAACTGCGAGCACATATACCGTTAGCAAAGTATATACCTCCGAGACGCCACGGCTCCAGCGCAGGACATGCGCCCGCATCCGCCGCCTCCGGGCCTTACCTTGAAGTCGTCTGGGAGGTTGTCCTCGCTGCTGCGCGGCGGGCCAAACAGACCCTGGGTCTCATCGCGGGACGAAGGGCCGCCCTCGGTCGCAGTGGCCGAGTACGACGGCGGCGCGTGGGTGTAGTCGTCCTCCTCCGGGTCCTGCTGCGCCGCGCGCTGGTACTTTGCGTTGGACGCCATGACGAAGGCTTGATGATGCTTTGCCGGGAGGGCTAGCGCTGTCTATCAGAGGCTCGCGGATGCCGATTCCGGATAGGTAAGAGAGCAGGAGATGGCGATGGAGATGCCACTCGCGGGTTGGACGTCGTCAGCAAGTGGTGGTGTCACCCTGACGCTGGACAGGCAGCTGCGGGTGCTCTCAGGGTGGATGTCAGGTGGGGATGGGGCGGCTGTGGCAAGAGCTGTGGCGCGAGCTGTGGCGTGTGTGGCTGTGCGTCAACCCACGTGGCCATGGTATAGGGTAGCCAGGTGCAAAAAGCGGGACGAAGCATCAAGTTTGACATGGACATGGCAATGGTTGATGACAAGTTGATTCCCGTTGGTGGGCTTCTTTGGCTAGTTGCAGGGTAGTGATACAGTTCTCGTTCATATCCACTTGAAAGGTCCTTACGAGACCGCCTGGTACAGTAACGCACACGCTCACGGGCACCTTGTCTGGGACAATGTCCGAAAGACCGACGCCTTTCATGTGCAAGACGCACCCCACAGCCGAACCAGGTGATACCTCGCATGTTCGCGCGCGTCGCACGCTGAACGCTGGATGCATTTGCCAGGTACAGTACGATATACTGGCCGAAAATTAGGCCGGTTACCGCGGGACATGATGCATGATGCCCTTCAAGGTTATGCGATGCCGAATGCGCGCGTCAGTGGAGGCATGACGAAGCGTCGTGGCAGCCGGCCGCTGGATGTCGGGCGACGAAGGAGGGGACCCGTACGACCAAGGGGGGCGGGCGCGGGCGCCAATAGCGGCCGGCGGGATTCGCGCGTGCAATCTGGGCTTCCTTTCTGGGGGCCAGATCTCCTGCAGCCCCCTTTTTCCAGCGGGCAGCCCAACCCGGCGCAGGCCCCTCCGGGGGCCCCCCTTCGGCTGGGGCGCGGCGCCCGCAGACAACTGCAGCAGCATCGACACAGGTGCATGGAACCACTTCGAGCCAAGTGCTGCGCTGCAATGGCTGCGACAGGGTGGGTTCGCGGCGTGCCTCGACAGCGAAGATCAAGTGGGCCGGTAAACCCACTGAGGGCAGTCCACTAAAGGCGCCCCGCGGCCCTCCATTACGACGGAGCATTTACCATTACAGCAGCAGTCGCTGGCCGCCGTCGGGAGGGCCAAGCAACCGTGGCATCGTGGAAGGTACCCGAGAGCTTGCGGCCTCCATCGCGAGCGCCGCTCATTGGCCGCCCACCAAGGCAGGAGGAGCTTAGCCTGAGGTGGTCCCTGAGCATGCGCGCGACCCCGTGTGTTCCTTTGTTACAGCGCAAAAAAAAAGTCGTTGAGACTTGTTGAGGAGTGTGTCTGAGCCGGCCCCGCACCGGGAATGCCTTGACCGCTTTGATGACGCTGCGGCTTGCTTTCTTTCGAGGTCAGACGCATTTCATTTCACGTGGTGACGGACGAAATTTACCTCTGGGAGGGGAGGAGCGCGCCTGTCAAGATTGCCGACTGAGGGGAAAGCCGCGCGCCCCCCCCTTGCGTGGAGGGAGCCCAGCAGATATCCACTGTTCGTATCTGAGGAGGAGCAGGGCGTGGCGCGGACGCCTCAGCGAGGAGTCGAGGAATCGAGGACCACCGAACAGCGGCGGCGTCTCTGTGGGGATGAATGTCGCCGCCGAAGCTTGAACGTGGTGCTAGACCCAGTCCAACCGTGGGCGCGCCGGAGCCGCTGGGGGGCCACCTGGCGGCGCTGAGCCCTCGGTTCTGGGATCCATCCATCCATGGCAGAGGAGTGCCTGGATGCCTGGCACCTGGGTTGCGTGTGTGCTGCCAGCCCGGGCCCGGTCGTCAAGAGAGGGGACGGGAGGGGGCTCTTCCCGGAGCCGACTGAGCTTCGCGCCGTTGGCAGGCGCCCTCGGTGAAGATGCAACGCGGGCAACCACTTCACTTTGACGTCTCCAACGGAGCTGCCGCCCGCGTCTAGCTCGACATGGCATGAAAAGAAGGCGCCAGCTTCGGCTCGCCGAAAATGCAGGCGCAACGGGCGGCGGGGATTGGCAGGACGAGATGCCCGTCCCATGTGTACAAGTACGCGCAGGACTGTCGATACTTTACGAGTCGCCTGGGCGAGCCGCACCCATGGAAGTTGAGGCCTTGGCCTGCCTTGATGGCTTGACTTGCCAACCTTGCGAGCGCCCCCGGCGATGCGTGCGGTGCGGCCGTCACATCACATCACACATCCCATGCCTCGTTTAGCAGCTCTCTCCTCGTACTCCGTACCTTGCCTGGCCTGCTCCCCTCCATGTGCCTGAGGTGCGCGCCCACACGCTCCCGACGGCTCCCCTCTTGAAAGCTTCCCATGCTTCCCTCGCGTCCGTCCCCTCGCCAGCTGTGCGCTTCTCCGCACGCGATGCCCACCTATTAAGCCATCATACTTCGTAACAGACGTTACACGCCCTCCATCGCCGTCTCCCTCTCTTGTCCGTCCTCACCGTTCTTTGGAGCCCTGCCTGTCGTTGTCGTCGTCGCCGACGTCACCATCGTCGTCGCCGCCGTTGACGCTGTATTTGTTTCCGCTCCTGTGCGGTGCCGTTTACGGGGGCACTCACCAGTCAAACAAAACGCTCGTGCCGTCAAACGGGGTGCGTGCGTCAGTGTCACCTCGTCCCGACGCTGCCCACCTAATCAATCCATCCATCCAACCTGGAACCCTCCATCCAGTCCACCCGTCCGTCTGGGAGGTAGGCCAGCCAGCTTGCCAGCCAGCCAGGCCAGCTCCACCGCGTCTTAACGAGATCATCGTGCTGCCTGCCCACCCCCTAGCGCCTGCGCTGGGGCTCGACTCGAGATCTTCCAGTCGGCTTCTGTGTCTGGGCCAGCCGCGACAAGGAGAAACACGGACCACCCCACCGCCCGCCGCACTTTAATACCACACAAAAGTAGCACCAACCACCTGGCACACCGTCGCCTGGCACTCGCCCGCCCGCCTGCCTGCCTCCACCGCCGCCGCCGCCACTGCATCCTTTCCCCTCGGACGGAAAATCTGCTGGTCGGATTGCAACACGACGCAGCGGTGCCGACGAGAGCCAGTCTCTCTCCTCCACCTCCTCGACGTCTCTTCTCGACGACCCTGCCAGTCGCTTTACACAATGGGCGACTACCAGCCCGACGAGTCCTCCAGCGTCGCCGACTCGGCTGCCGTCGGCGCTGCAAAGGCTGCCGCGCGACCGCACCTCAAGACCGGCTCCAGCAACCCCAACATGAACGGACCACTGTACATGCAGACCTCGGGCAGCAATGTCGTCCTCGTTCGAAGGCTCAAGCGCAAGGAGGACGGCACTTGGAAGCACCTCGCGCGCTGGTTTGTCGAGAACCAAATCGGTGCGTCCCCCTGCGTCGAGCGCTTTCTGGCAGCTATATCGGGCCGGCCAGGAGGCGCATTCCCGTAGCATGTTGCTGTCGGCGTCGCTGCATGCCGCTGGTCTCGCCAGGGGTCAATTGGCTCGCAGCCTCGTCGTCGAAGCAGTCCAAGGCAAATCGAGCAAACAGGCTGACGCTGCGTCCCACAGG
This sequence comes from Purpureocillium lavendulum, assembly GCA_029168975.1. NCBI lineage: Eukaryota > Fungi > Ascomycota > Sordariomycetes > Hypocreales > Ophiocordycipitaceae > Purpureocillium > Purpureocillium lavendulum. Next base: position 6,268,813 of record JAQHRD010000001.1, read on the forward strand.
TCTCTCCTTCAACCTCCTTGCCCTCCTCTTCCTCGCACACACGTTCATTCCGAAAGCGAGATCACACACGCGCAAGTTCTTCCACCTTGCGTACCACAGGGAGCAGACTGGACGGTATGGCATCGGCTCCGACGATGCCTACTTCATTACGTTTTGCATCGTGCTCTTCACGGGCCTGCGGGCTGGTATCATGGAGTACATCTTGGCTCCCTTTGCCAGGCTGCAAGGCGTCACCAAGCGAAAGACTTTGACGCGATTCAGCGAACAGGCGTGGTTGCTGGTGTATTACTGCTTCTTCTGGACACTGGGCGTGGTATGTTTGGCGGTCCCGTGGCACAGCAGCAGCTAACCCTGGCCTAGTACATCTACAGCACGTCGCCGCACTTCATGAACATGCGGGAACTGTGGACCGGCTGGCCCGACCGGGAAATGGATGGCCTTATGAAGGGCTACGTGTTGGCGCAGTGGGCCTTCTGGTTGCAGCAGATCATCGTCATCAACATCGAAGAGCGACGCAAGGACCACTGGCAGATGTTTAGTCACCATATCATCACCACGGCCCTCATCTCATCGTGCTACTTCTACCATTTTACCCGGGTCGGCAACTTTATCCTGGTAATCATGGACGTGGTGGACTTGTTCTTCCCTGTGCGTATCACGTATGCCGGCGCGAGGGCTGCGCTAACAGACGCAGGTTGCCAAGTGTCTCAAGTACACGGGCCACAACACGCTCTGCGACGTCTTCTTCGGCATTTTCATGGTCTCATGGTTCATCGCTCGCCACATCTTCTACATCATGGGGTGCTGGTCAGTGTACGCTCATACGCCGATCGTTATGCAGTACGGTTGCTTCCGTGGTTCCAGCGCGGAACTCGTCGGACCCGAGGACACGCCCCCGGGTCTTTCGTATCTCATCGAGCCGTTCCTCAACTCTACCGGCCGCGTTTGCTATAACAACACGGTCAAGTGGGCGTTCCTCACGCCGCTTCTGCTGCTCCAGGCTATCACCATTGTGTGGTTCACCATGATCGTCCGCGTCGCCATCAAGGTCATCCGCGGGGATGGCGCCGAGGATACCCGCAGTGACGACGAGGGAGAAGAAGAAGAGGTCGAGGAAGAGGACGAGTTCATCTATGAGGAGGCTCAACCGCTCGAGGAAGAAGTTGGCGTCGAGGACCTGGACCTGAAGAACTGGGAGCGCCGGACCGGGGTTAAGCGCCAGGCCAGCAGCTCCGGCGTCAGCCTACCGGGCCACAGCGACAGGAAGGAGCTCCTCGGCCGGATAGGCTGCGAGAAGCAGGTTGACTGAGGCCGGCGACGGCGTGGTGTTTGGAGGCTATGTGCATAGGTGCTTTGGTTGCTTGGGAGCAGGGACTGGGGCATTCCCCCCCGTTATTCCCCCACGGTTTGTGATTACTTTCCTCTGGCCCCGCACGGTGGCCGGGGCCGGCGTGCCTACGCGGTCTGAAATTTTCATGCATAGACGAAGCCTTAGATGGGCTGGCTGATGGCTTGTTGCTGGCACTGAGCCGCGAGCTCTACTCGGGCGATTCTAGGTTCTGCACTGGTCTTTTCGTTACGAATAAAGCGGCAGCGAGGCGCTGCTCCTACTCCTATCCTGTGTGTGATGCCGTCATGGGGGGTTTGATACCCAGTGTGCTGCATATCTCATATCAGGTGAGGGATCCGTACGTCGTGCAAGAAGGCTGGTATATTCACATGGCCCACGTCTATACATCGGCGCCACCGCTATACCTTGGCTGGACTGGCCTTGAGTGCCTCGACAGCCATGTCACGCAGCTTGAACTTTTGGATCTTGCCGCTGGCCGTCTTGGGGTACTCTTCGACCCAGAAGACGTGCTTTGGGACGAGGTGACTTGAGAGTTTGGTGCGCACCCACGCGCGCACGGCATCCTTTGTCAGGGTCTGCGGGGCGGCGGCTCCCTGCTCCCCGGCGGCGGCGTCTGCGTCGGCCGTGGCCCAGTCCCTCCGCGGGATTACAAAGGCGGCGACACTCTCGCCCAGGCGCTCGTCGGGGACGCCCACGACAGACACCTCTTTGACGCCGGGGAGCTGGAAGAGGCAGTTCTCGACCTCGAGCGGGTGGATGTTCTCGCCGCCGCGGATGATGAGGTCCTTGATGCGGCCCGTGATGGTGACGTAGCCGTCGGCGTCCATCTCGGCCTCGTCGCCCGAGTACATCCACACGGCGTTGCGGCCGGCGTCGTTCAGGGGGTCGGGCTCCTCGACGCGCACCTCGGCGGTGCGGGCCGCGTCGTCGTAGTAGCCCTTCATGACGAGGTAGCCCGAGGCGGCGAGCTCGCCGCGCGTGTTGAGCGGCAGGATGCGCGAGTGGTCCATGGGGTCCACGATCTTGACCGTCGTGTGCGGCATGGGCCGGCCGACGGACGAGGTGCGCTTGACAAATGGGTCGGCGGGCGTGGTCATGCAGTTGACGGGGCTGGTCTCGGTCATGCCGTAGCAGATGACGAGGTCCTCGAGGCCGAGGCGCTGGTAGATGCGGCGCATGAGCGCCTCGGGCACGCTGCTACCCGCGACGATGCCCTTGCGAAGGCTCTGCGGGGCTTTACCGCCGGCGACGATGCCGCCGTCGAGGGCCTCGAGGACGGCGACGAGCATGGTGCTGACGCCGTAGAGGCCTGTGGCGTCGCGGTCGAGACACATGCGCAAGGTGGCGACGGGGTCAAAGGCCGGGCTGGGGAAGAGCAGGGCGGCGCCCGTCGTGGCGGTGGCCATGTAGCCGAGGACGGAGCCGAAGCAGTGGAAGAGGGGCGGCGGGACGACGATGCGGTCGGCCGGGTCGAGGCCCATGCGGTGCGCGATGAGGGCGCCGTTGTTGAGGATGGACGAGTGCGCCAGCATAGCAGCCTTGGGCGTCGACGTTGTCCCCGACGTGAACTGGATGTTGATGGTGTCGGACGGCAGCAGCGGCTCCGACGGCACGACGGGCGCGTCCGAGCCCGCGAGCAGCGCGGCATAGGGCGTCAGAGCCGGGCAGTCCTCGAGCGGGAACGCCACCTGCGGGTGGAACGCCCGGTTGTCGACGACGACGACGTGCCTGAGCGAGGGGACGGCGCCGCTCCGGAGGTGGCCCGCGGTGCCGGCGCGGATGTCGCCGGCCACGGCATGGAGCAGCTCCTCGTTGCTGCGGCCGTTGCCGGGCTTGTAGGCGAGGTCGGTGACGGCGCCGATGACGAGCACCTCGGCGGCGAGGTGCTCGAGCGCGGCGCAGACCTGGCGGGCGTTGAAGCTCGGGTTGAGGGGCACGAGCACGGCGCCGAGCTTGAAGACGGCGTAGGTGAGGGCGGCGAACTCGGGCCCGTTGCCGAGCGAGACGGCGACGCGGTGTCCCTTGCGCACGCCGAGGCCCGCGAGCGACGCCGCGAGCCGGTTGGAGAGGAGGTCGAGCCCGCGGTACGTGAGCACCGTCTCTTCTTCGATTACTCCAGCCCCTCCTCGCGCCTGCTGCGACTGCGCGCTGCCGTTGCTCACGGGTGCCCGCGCGATGACGGCTGGCCGGTCCGCGTGCTGGGCCACCGTCGCGGCAAAGTGCTGCGGGATGGTGCCGGGGTAGAGGGCAGGCTGTGGCGAAGAGTGTTAGCCGTTGATGTCGAAAAGTGAGAGTTTGATGGTGCAGTGGCTGGCAGGTGGATGAGGTGCGTCTCCGCGTCTACTACAAGTAACAATGGACATCACCACCACCACCACCACCCCCCCCACGGCGTAAGGTAGTCTCCAGGGAAATCACATACCTCGCTCGGTCCACGCCGTATACTGAGCCCCTCGGTGCTCATGGCCCTTGTCTGCGCGCACCTCGTCACCATCACGGCGGCCACGGCCCTCCTCCCGCTCCAGCGCGACGACGACGACGACGACACCGCCGCCTTCGTACGCGATGCGGCGACCCTTGTCACGCTCGCCAGCACAGCCGCAGGACCCATTGCGGGGAGGGCAGGGGCGCAGCGTCGAAGTCCCATATCTGCGTGTCTGCTCGTTCTGCGTCTGAAGGAAGGAAGGGAAACGGGCGACGAGCCCTCACAGCGGGCACAGGGGCCCCGTATATGTTGCAGGCGGCGGCGGCGGCGGCGGCGGCAGCGGCAGCAGCACAAGGGGAGCCCAGGTCCGTGGAAGAGATCTCGAAGCGGAGGATGAACGTCGTCGGAACGAGCCCTCAATGAGAAAAGAGAAATCGCAGAAGAGACGACAAGCGTACCTACCGCCGGTGAGCTGTCCGAGACAGGACGGACGGAATCAAAGAGGAAGCACAACGCAACGCGTGCCGTCGTGAACCGTTGCGCTGGCCCGCCCGCCCACGTCTTATTACGTCCCTCGGCTGAAGCTGCCCCCCCCCTTCCCTCCCCTCCTTCGGCTCCCATGTCAGGACTCAGGACCCATGGAAGCTAGGTTGCCAAGGTACCCTGGGCTAAGGTACCTTCAGCGGCAGCCGGCCGCTACTGCCCCAGCTTTCCAGGTACCCCACAGCGGTCGCCGGCCCTCGAGGTGCCTCAACTCAGGCGTGGCTATTGGTGCAGCGGCTCCGTCTCCCAATTCTGCGGTGGAACCCGCTGCGGAAAACCCCAGCAAGCCCCGAAGCCGCAGGCGGGGTGACCCAGGATGCGCGGGTGGGTGGGCGGGCGGCACGGCGACCACCTCACTCACATGGGCAGCGACTCTGACGCGGTCGGACGGCGCCCTCTGCCCAAGTGATCCCCCCAGCCGAGGGACCTCCATTACTGAGGTAGGCAAGTTACCAATTCCACGGGCGGCGGCTGCGACAGGCCCCCCCCGTTTTCAGGGTCCCACGCCCTTGGTTGGCCACTTCGTTTGGAGGCGTTTCTCTTGTGCAAGCAATTCCGCTTCTCAAATAATTGCCTATCTGAGCCCTCTTCGGCCCAAGCCGCCTACCTGCCTGCCTCGCTGGGCCTGGTACCCGTTTTGTCTACACACCGATCCTGTATCTATAATGGCAAGGCAGTGCAACGCAAACAAAGTGAAGATCCCGCCCTCCAACTGCATGTTCCCGTCTGCGCTGCTCGTGCGAGCGCCGTTCCCGAACAGTGCGAGCGCCTACGCTCGTGCGGCGCCGCGGCTTCTCCAAAAACTCCCCCGGAATGAAATGCGCCTGTGTCGCTGACGTGTCTTGCAGCAGCCGACAATGCATAAGGGCTCGCCTCCCGCGCGTCCCTCCTCGTCGTCGCGCCTTGAGCCGCTGAGGGGGCAAGGGCATGTAAGAATAGTGATAATAAAACACATAGAACCGAAAGATGCAGACGAGATGGCCGAGATGCCCACATTATCTCGTGCCTTCTCGGCGCGCGCGCGCGGATCCGTGACCGCGGGGCATCGCCCCATTAACTTGCTTGGCGGTGCCCGTCTCCAAAAACGTCGACCATGGCAGAGTTCATAACTAGATTCGAGGGTGAGGAATGGCCCTGGCCTGTCGAGGGGGGTGCGTCAGCACCAAGCGGCAACGCCAAGTGCCGGCCGCTCCACCGCGTTTCGGGCTTGGCGGCGCAGCTTCGTGTTTGCTGCATGTCAGCGGCAGCCGTCTGAGCCGCAAACGTCGTCATTGCCATCGTCGTCGTCATTGGACGAGGCCCTCCTGAGGCTGCTCCTTTTGCTCGCCGATATGTCGTTCTTCTTCGGGCTTCCACGTGCCTGCACAATTGCTGTCAGTCTTTGTTCTGGTTACGTTTGCCGCGTGAAGCTCACCCTCGAAGTCGTGCTTAACAAAGGCCATGGGGTCATCGTAGTCCTTGGCTCCCATCTGCTCCACGCCCGGCGAGAAGCTGGTGATGGGGAGGACCACGACGTCGCCCACCCGCTTGCTCATCTCCATGCCCGTAAAGTTGCGCCAGTCAACCTTGCCCTTGCTCTTCTTCATGTCGAAGAATCGCTGGTCGTTGAGGTAGTCCATGATTGTGTCTGTCCACACCGCGGGGCCCGTCAGGTCCACCACGTTCTTGCCCTGGAAGCTGGCAATCTTGCCCGTCCGCTTCAAAGTCAGCGTCGCGTTGGTGATCCTGGTGATGATATCGCGGAGGGCCGGGTGACCGGGCTTGCTCTGGATGGTCCATTGGCAAAACTGAATGCGGCGGCTGTACCAGTCGGCCCAGTCGGGGCGGTCGGGGTCAGCCTCGAGACCAATCACGAGCCCAATGGATTCGCGCGGTATTTGGTCCGGCACCCACTCCACGGCGCTCTTGATGGCGTATGTGTCAATGTCCGAGTAGATGCCTCCCCTTGCGAAGAGGATGAGGTAGCGGAAGAAGTCGGCCTTGAGCACGGGAAGAGGCAGTACATTGTACGCCTCGAGGACCTCTGGGACACCGGCATAGAAGAGGCTCAAGAGGCTGACGGCAACATCGTCGGTGATGACTTCGTGGACGAAACCAGGGTGCTGCTCGGACCACGACGCCTCCTGTTCGCGGAATTGAAAGTCCTTATCCGTGGGCGTCGTCTTCCACGTCTGCCAGATGTACGCGGGAAACTTGGCCTCGATGTCGTACGGATAGGCGTAGGCGAGCTTGTCATACGTCGACATGCGCGACGTGTCCATCATGGGCTTCTGGGGCACGGGTCTCTTCTGCTGCTCCGTCTTGACGTCGGCGGCGGCGGCAGCAGCGGCGGCGGCATCTTGCGTCGTCGTTTGAGGTCCATTGGCCGAACTTTTGTGCTGGGCCGTATCGGCCGAATTGTGCGATCGGGAGACGAGGAAGAAGACGGTAATTAGAAAGGCGGCCGCGACGAGGGCGCGACGCGAGTTGAGCATGTTCGCGGCGGGCGTCGACGCGCTCAGACCAGGTCGAACAGTCTGGAAGAAATATAGGAGGTGTCGGGAAAGGGGCGCGGCGGGCTGTCGATGTCGACGCGGGAGGCTGGGACGCGTCAACGAAGGCGACGGCCCGTCAATGCTGGACACTCGGGCGTCTATAATGAAGGCATCGAGAAGGGGACTCTAGCGGAGGCTTGTTCGTCGTGCCGTCGCCGGTCGTCGAGATGTATCCGTAGGGGCGTTTCGAAGGCGTGGCGCCGTGGCAGTGCGTCAGGCGCTTGGACGAGGCCAGTGCTCGAGGGATTGCGAGGGAAAAAAGTCGTCAGCGGCTGGGAAGAAACCCTTGGGACGGCTCTCTCGGCGGATCCGCAGTGGAGGGCGCCAAAGCGGCCGCCGGTGGATTGAGGGTTTTGGCGTGCGAGGAGGGTCGTCGTCTTATGATTTATCTGCGCAGATACGAGGAAATGGCGTGTGAAGGAGCGTTGACGCGGCTGCGATCCGGGGCGCAAGCCGCTAGCGAGTCAAGGTGACAGAGACGGACAGAGCCGAGGGAGAGACGAGAAGGGAAGAGACGACGGAAAGAAACGAGGCGAGACAGGAAACGAGACACAACGAATACGATGCCCAGGACGAAGGTCCGGGGACGAGGGTTCAGAAATAAGAAAAGGTCCTTGTTAGGTGGATGGGGGGGCTCTTGGGGTGGAAGCGCAACAACAGTGGTAGAAAAGTCCGAGGGGCAGCTGGAATAGGACTGGAGGGAGCCACACAGCCACCAAGGTACGAAGTAGGCACGGAGACGCCGCAGGTATGCAGCTCGGTATGCGACACCACACAAAGGCCCACTTGAAGTCGACGAGGGATTCGAGTGTAACAGAGGAGACGACAGCCAAGTTGCCAAGGTGTTTGTTCGCAGCAACTCGCGACGAACGCTGGGGCGGAGACCGGACGGGGAAGAAAAAAAAAAGGGGGTTACGAAGCAATGCGCCGTCTTGCGCAGAGCCGAGCCGGCTGCACCGCGACGCTGGCGAAGATCTGCACGCTTTGGTGTCCAACGTCCATCGTTTTCTCGCCGCTGCGACGGCCCCTGATTGGCAGCCCGGCGTGCAGACGTCAGCGGGCTGGGCGACCATGCCAGCTCTGGCCCAACTGAGGTGCGCTCGTGCGTGCGAATTGAACGCACGTGTACTTTGTAGTCAGCGAGGTCAGTGCAGGGATGGACTCCTAGCTGTCCGCCTGGGTCCCGCCGCCGCCTGCTGCTCAGTGCTGCCTCCAGCTGCTGCTGCTCCTGCTGAAGCGCCTGATCAGGTAAGGACCCAGCCGTCTGCAGGTGCAGTGCCCCCCGTACCTACGAGCCAGCTTGATGCTCCAGGGCTGCGTTCGCGAGACGGCTGGGCAGTCGCAGCGGGCGCCACAGTGGAGGAGGGTTGCAGCCCCCTCCAGACAGAGGGGCGAGTGAGGATGAGGATGACGACGCAATCACCAACTGCGCCGGCTGCTCTTCCCAACCCAACCGCGAGAGCTGAATCATGACGCACCACAACGGCTTGCCGTCCTGCCGGCACGTCCTGTCCAGGCTGCTGTCCCTGGCTCGGACCGTGCAGCGTGAGGTGTGAGACGCCATCAGCGATGTCGTGGCCATGGCCTGGTGGCCCAGATCCTGGAAGACGCGCGCGACCAACATCAAAGTCAAATACCTCGTCAAAGCCCCGGCGCCCGAGCACGGTCTGCCACCAGTGCACACAGGTCTGACTCCCATGGCACTGACCGGGCCGTTCGTGATCGTTCGCCCGGGGCGGCTCAATCCACCAGAAGGGGGGGGCACGGACGTCGGACCGGCGAAGCTTGGCCTGGCGAAGCTTGTCCCGTCGCTGTCAGAGGACAGATCCCTGTCGTTTCAGCATCGACAGAGGCTCGAGTGTCAGATCTCCCGCTGGCGGCTGGGCGCTGCCACCGTGGCACCCGTGGATGCCCAGCCGGCATGCGATGCCTCCGCGCCGCGGCGCGGGTGAGAGCGCGCCATCCACAAGGCGGGCCACGAATAAGACGGCATTTGCTTTGGCACGATCTGACGTTTCTATTTTCGAGGCACGCTTCCCGTGCTCCGGCGCACCCTCCAAGTTTTGGTCGCGCGATGCTGCCTTCGGTGGCGGGGCTCCCTGTGGATGAGAGCTTTCGGTCTCGGGCTCGTCGTACTGTCGCCCATCCCGTTTCTTGCGCGCCTCTTGTCGCCGTCACCTCCGTCGTGGCAGTGTTATCCTCGATCACTGGTGTCAAGTCTTCGCATTTGTCGTAGAACCATGCCTCTGTAACTAATAAGATGGTCGTGCACATGCAGTCCCACGCAACAGGTTTCACAGACTTCAGCCGCGTCTCCAGACCTGACGCTACTTCGCCAGTCGTGAAGCCAGACCGTTGTCGAGATGGGCAACGCAGGATGCGCCGAGAAGCTATAGGTCGAGATGACAAAATGTACACTTTCGTCTATCCGGCGCAAGGTCGGGAAAGTGCCATACGCTGACGGACAGTGACTCCAACAATCGGTCGGCGAGGTCACGATTAAGTGCTGCCCACGCCTCCTTGAACTCACGGTCAGGTTCCAGTATTGTTTCTCTCAATTCACAAAGATGGGGTATCCGCCAACGGTGTAGCTGCCCTGAAATAGCGACTCCAAGCCATGCAAATGCTAACCTTCCAGAATAATGCCGCAACGGCTCAGGCCATGACCCACGCCCGTCGAGCTAACGACTTGGCAGCCCGCTAGCCATTAGTCGCCTCGCTCCCGCTCTTCGTAGCGCACCTCAAATCGATCGGTTCTCCAGATGGCCTTATCACTGCCGACGCTCTCAATGGACTGGTCCTCGTCACCGGCCCTCTCCCGCCGCCCGGCCGTGGCTTTCGTGACGATCTCGGCAGTTTCATCTGGTCGCAGCCTCGCCATGGCCCTGCTGTATGGCGCTCCCTCTCCCTCCCTGACGACGATGTCGCCCTCTGCACCACGCTTGGATGCGAGAGTTTGAAGCACATAGCTGTCGTTGGTCCGACTCCCGGAGCCCGTCTGGGTGTCCGACATCTTCGTCGTAGCTCCCCAGTGTGAGTCAAAGGCCTGCAGGAATTGACGAAAGCACGGGAAGGTCGCCGCCATGATCGAAAAGTGCATCACCACCTGTGTCGTGAGGGCCGGTTCGGTCCAGTCGAATGTAGCATCGCGCGTGTCCAGCGAGCGGCGGACGAATATGAGTCGCCAGATGATGGGTACAATGACAAGAAGCTGGGCCGAGAACGCGCACACGACAGCTACCTTGACCTTGAAGGCCATTATCAGGTTCCAGACCAACGCGATGGCCATTGCCGAGATGGACACTTCGATCAGGATGCTTAACGTCTCGACAACGGCCCACCGTGTAAACTGCTCCGCGTCAGCCACATGGACAGCAGTTGCACACCGATACGACATACCAAGCTGCTGCAACCACCGTGTCTAGCTGTGTTCCAAGGGTCCGGCAACGAGCATTGAAAGGCCATAATGAACAACGATGCCAACGCCCACACTGCAGTGAAGCAAGTGGCACCGTGGCTGATGACGAGAGACAGGTGTTGTGATTGCCGCGTCAGGCGAGCGATGAGCAGGAACATGGCGCATTTGGACCCGCAGATGGCCACGATATAGAGCAATCCCGCCGCGTAGTTGAACTGCCGGCTCGTTAGTTTCGATCTTGACGGCCGAGGGAGCCGTGGAAATGGACCTTCAAGGCTGTATCGAGCTCATCGGCAGAGAGCAAGTCTTGCGACTTCCCCAGCCCATTGCGGACGGCAACAAGAGTGACGGAAGATTGTAGAATACCGATAACCTGTGTGCGCCAAGCGTTAGAGGACGCCAAGCAGTGCTATTCTGGCACTTACAGTCGCAAAGGACGCCGCGGCGTCATCGAAGCCGAACGGGCCGTTGATATTTAGCCTGATGTACAGCCGAATGCCGTAGACCAGTGCCGTCCAGATCACTCCAACGATTGCCGCGACGACAATAAAAGCGCCATGGTCCTGCGGCGTGACGGCCAAGTTTTGCGACGTCGAAGACGACATGACCAGAGGCGTGAGTGCGGTCAGTGGACATGGTGCAAGTCGTCGAGCACCATCGTTTCGCGACAGGCAGCGGGAAGTCTCTGGTAGAAATTCTCCCGGCTCGCGCAAAAAAGGCGAACAGGATGCGAGTCCCTGACCGTTGGATCGACCTTGCACGTCGCATCCTCAGCCAAGCCAAGGATCGAGTACAGACTCGACACAGAGTCGAGCCAAAAGTTTAATCCAATAGCGACCCCGGCCATCCTGGTTCGATTGCAGAAATCCTGTGGACCAGTATATTGCTTTTCTCGGTACGGCAACCTGGTTACTCTGAAAAGCTAAAGGCGTTACAATTAGCGTTGCATCCTGGCTGGATCCTGCATGCAGTACCAGAGTCTGATCCCTGCCCGCCTGCCGCTCGCCTTAGCTCTTATTCTGCGAATGTTCGTTAAGAATCTCCTCAATGTTACCGTACTTTCCCCTCGTACGTTCTTTGAGAAAGGGGTCGTCCTTCGGCTGCTTCGTTTGTGCCGCTCATTCCGGACTACTCGTCGCGTCCTTCGGCCTTCGCTTGTGCAACAGTCGGCGGTGCCGCATCCGTTGCTCTCGTATTCAAAATGGCAACCCTCGGGGAGCAAGACGGACTCGAGCTGCGCAGCATGGGCAGCGCGGCCGGCAAGCAGCCACTCCATGTGGCGGCTGAGGTCGGGCCCGTCCAGCGCAAGAACGGGATCGTCGTCCAAGGGGCACACGAAGATGGCCTGGGCGAAGAGTCCGACTCCGACTACACCGCCAACGACAGGAGAGACATGCAGCGAATGGGCAAGAAGCAGGAGTTTCGGGTTCGTTTCGAGTTGACAAACACATGCATTACTCGACGCATAAACTGACGACACTTGATAGCGGAACTTCAGAATTCTTTCGACAATTGGTTTCACCATTTGCGTTACAGGAACCTGGATCATCCTGTTAACCTCGAATACTCAGGGTCTCATCGCAGGCGGCCCGGCCGGCCTGTTCTGGTCCCTGGTTTGGTCGCACATCGGTCAATTCTTTATCGTGCTGTCCCTTGCCGAGATGGCGTCCATGGCCCCGACTGCGGGAGGCCAGTACCATTGGGTGTCTGAATTCGCGCCTCGTCAGCACCAAAAGATACTGAGCTATCTATCGGGTACGTCTGTCTGTGTCTCAATGCCGTGTAGTACCTTACTCCCAGGCGAGCGATCATTGATATCCATGATGGCGCTTCTACACATCACCTCACTTTCACGCAAAGCTGACATATCATAGGATGGCTGTCAACCGTCTCCTGGCAGAGCATTGTCGCACTAGACGCTTTCCTTATTGGCTCCATTATTCAAGGGATGATCGCCCTTAACGACGCGTCATATCTGCCAACTCGCTGGCAGGGCACACTCCTGGTGTTCGCATCAGTCATTGGGGTGTCCATGTTTAATGTGTTCGCAGCCAAACACCTTCCATTGGCCGAGGGAACATTCGTTACTCTCTACATCTTCTCCTTTTTTCCTGTCATCATCACGTTGCTGGTTCTCGCTCCGAAGCAGCCGGCGAGTGCCATCTTCACACAGTTTACGGACAACGGCGCGGGATGGCCAAATATCGCTTTGACCGTCATGGTCGGCCAAGTCTCATCCATGTTTGTGGTTCTTGGTAAGTATTTTGACCAGAATGTTAACTGTGAGCCGTTTGCCAAAGGATAAGCAGCTAACGAGTCGTCATCAGGATCCGACTCTGTTGCGCACATGGCCGAAGAAATCAAAGACGCGGGCATCGTCGTGCCTAGAAGTATGGTTTGGTCGTTCTTGCTGAACGTCCCGTTTACTTTCGCGTTGCTCTTGACGTACCTATTCTGTATCGGAGACGTTTCCGAGGCCCTTGGGCACCGGACCGGCTTCCCGTTCATGTACGTCTTCGAGAAGGCGACAGGGAACATCGGCGGCGCCACGGGTCTCACCGTTGTCGTCTTGGTGCTGCTCACAATGATCACAATCTCGTCTCTTGCGTCCACTTCACGCCAAACTTTTGCCTTTGCACGCGACAACGGCCTTCCATTTTCCAATTGGCTGGGGGCGGTAAGTTTGCTCCTTCGCAACTCTTCGCGTCGCACATCGAGCCATTCTGACGCTCCACAGGTCCACCCGACTTGGCACGTCCCGGTCAACTCGGTCATATTCACCTGTGGGTTCTCCATGGCCTTTGCGCTCATCAACATTGGCTCGACTGTGGCTTTCAACGCCATGCTCTCGCTGTCGACAGTCGCCCTCATGGCCACGTACCTCGTCTCTGTTGGGTGCGTGACGGCTAAGCGCATCCGTGGTGAGCCTATGCCGCGCTGCCGTTGGAGTCTCGGGCGATACGGGCTGCCCGTCAATATTCTGGCCATGGTGTACGCCTGCTGGTCCTTCTTCTGGAGCTTCTGGCCCAACAGCTTCAAGGTGACCGCTGAGACCTTTAACTGGGCGTGCGTTATCTTCGTCGGTCTCATGGCTCTGGCGTCTGTTCTTTATTTTCTCCAGGCCAAGTACGTATACGACGGGCCTGTCGTGAAGGTAGAAGAGCAAAAGGACTGTTAAGCAGCCGCTGAGGCTTGCCAAAAAACGCCTTGTCGTGGAGCGCAAGGCGCATCAAACTGCTAGTCTTTCATGTTGTTTTCAAGTTTCACACACAGAAGTATTATGAAGTTTGAAGGTCACAAATGCTCTGAAGTTTCGCGTGTTCCTACCTGAAGAAGCACTACTGTACCTTCTGTTCACAATGAGATACGGATGCAAGCGTCTTGTTGCAGGGGCAAGGGTAGACAAGTGGCCACCCAGATCTCAGCAGCGCCACGGAGTAGAAAGATACCGTACCCGGCCAGTCCGGCGGTGCCGACTCAGCATCAGCAGGGTGGCTTTGCATGAAGATGCTGACCGCCAGGGATCTTTGTGTACCAATTCGGAAAGTGCCGATGCCACTGAATTGATCGACCGTGCCGGCCGGAAGTCAGAGGATTCAGGTACGGCTTGACAGCCTGACAGGGGACCCCTACCCAGTACAATTGCCAATGTTAACAAACGCAATTCGGGTAAGTTTATTGAGGATGGATGGGTAAGTATGAAACAATCCAGTTAGTGCGAACGAGATTAATAATTGTTCAAGCGGCGGAGACTCGAGTAAATGGCTCTATAACGATTTGTCGGAGCTTGAGGGCCTTTGACTTATGGGAGCCTGGCTATAATGGGCTGATGCGGATCCAGCCAAGATGTTGTTGGAGCTGCGGGTGAAACATACGGGCTTTAAGGCGGCATAAACGGCATTGAGCCTTATATCTCCGCCGCTCAACTTGCGACGCACAGTGTTGCAAGCTCAGCTGTCGGCCATCACGCCACGTATGCGACTTGGGATCTACGCTGCGACAGACACACACACCGTCAAGTTGTCATCAGGGCGATGAGGACATAACGTGAAAGCTGAAAGTTACACGCCTCAAGCTCCGAAACATCGACCGCCTAGTCCCCGGTTGTCAGCTGTACGTTGAAAGCTCATCCAGCACGGGTTCTTACGGCGGACTTGTCTATTGAGACCGACGTCAATGCTGGGGCCGACGCAACTACGTTATTTGCAATCCATCTCCTGAGGCATTGGACCTGATCGGCGGGGCAGAAAATAACGCGGATAGAACGTGAATAAAGAGATCTTTGCCACTTTTCAGCCTGGAAGAAACACTCAATTGGCACTGCATCGAACTTATCGTCTGCTGTGTCCATCCAGGAACCTTGGTCGGCCTCCGAGTGCCTAGGGCGGATTGACTCCACTCTCGGCCCCGGGCGTGGCCCGGCGCCCGCGGAAATCCGAGCCGTCCCGGCGCTCTTCGGATCCATATGCCCGGCCCCTCACCAAGCCGAACGAGGGCTGTTTGGCCGATGTGGAAGTGCATCAAAGGACGCCGCAGGATCTTGATGGTAATCATGAGCGCAATTGGATGACCGTGCCCTGTGTTGAGCTGTCGGCCGGCGGGTGAAGATGCGGCAAGCTGGCCAAGCCAACTTGCCGCACAGCGCACTCCGGCGTCGTGCATGCCCTCGATGCCAAACCATCGTCGACCCCAATTCGACCCTACTTCCAGTCCAATCGGTTGTGACCACGGAAGGCGGTGGGAGCTGCAACTTGAATGCCGGACAACGCCCACATGACCCTAGCTTCGACCTCGTCAGCAGTGTCTCGGCCACAGCCAAATGCGGGGACGCGCCCTCTGGTCCGTCCACCGCGAATGAGGGGCAAGGCGAGGCGACATGTTGATAATCCATTCACGGCAGTGTGAGGTAAGAGCTTGGCCGATTGTGACGACACTGGACCATCTTACCGGCCTGAGTCTCACTTGCCTTTAACGTCAGCCCGCCGGTTCCGCAATCCGAAGGTGCAACGGTTCGTTCTCTCTGCTCTCCTGCCTTGCTAAAGCGACCACAAACACAACATCGACACACTTTTGACCGCCTCCCACGGGGCAAAGCACAGATAAAGGTCCGGACATGGGATCTGTCACTCCGTCCCCCCAGCCCCACCCGCTGGCCCAGCTCTCCAAGGAAGAGTTCTGTGCAGCTCGCGACGTCGTTGTCAAAGCACACGATGCCACTGAATCGCTCTTTTTCCGGTCCATCTACCTGCAGGAGCCGCCAAAGGCGGATCTCGTGCCTTTCCTCGAGGCCGAGCATGCGGGCGCCTTGACCAACGCGACGGAGCGCCCGCCAAGGCAGGCTCTGGTGGATTACGACATCGTCAAGCCGGACAAGCATCAAAATGCACGGGCTGTGGTTGATCTGGGAACCGCAAAGATTGTGTCCAATCGAATTACCGCCGATGGCGCGTATCCCTACTTCACCATGTAAGCGCGTTTTCTTCTCTTATGCAGTGGCATCGCCTGCAATGACATGCACTGACACCACTCCAGAGCCGAGTTCGCCAAGTGCGAGGAGACGATTCTCAACTCGGAATTGTTCAAGGATGCCATGAAAGAGTTCTCTCTGCCTGATGGCTTTACCGTAACCGTGGATCCTTGGCCCTACGGGAGCGATGTCGATAGCCAGCCGCGTTACATGCAAGGTCTTGTGTTTGCGAAAGACACATCTAAGAAAGACCCCGATGCGAACCATTATGCATACCCAATCCCCATCATTCCCGTCATTGACTGGGTAACGCTCAAGGTCATTCGAATTGATCGGCTCGCCACCGGAGGTGCGGGTGACGGCATTGAGCCGGAGCCGCGAACTGATGAACCGAAGAAGTTATTTCACAACTCTTTGGCCGCCGAATACGTGCCCGAGCTCCTGGATCAACCCATGAGGAAGGATCTCAAGCCCCTCAATGTTGTGCAGCCAGAGGGTGCATCCTTCTCCGTTCAATCCGATGGCCTTGTGGAGTGGCAGAAGTGGCGGTTCCGGGTCGGATTCACCCCTCGGGAGGGCGCCGTTCTTCACGACGTCTGCTACGAGAACCGCCCCGTCATGTATCGCCTCAGCTTCAGCGAGCTGACGGTTCCATACGGCGACCCACGCCCGCCCTTTCATCGCAAGCAAGCCTTTGACTTTGGAGACGGTGGCTGCGGTCGCGCGGCCAACTCTCTGGAGCTTGGTTGCGATTGTCTGGGTGCCATTCATTACCTCAGCAGCTATCTTGCATCGCCTGACGGATCCCCGACGGAGGCAAAGTCGGTCGTCTGCCTTCACGAGCAAGATAACGGTATCCTGTTCAAACACACAAACTTTCGAACCTCTCGCGCCGTGGTGACGCGCTCACGCGAACTCGTATGTCAGTTTATTGTGACGTTGGCAAACTACGAATACGTTTTTGCGTTCAAGCTCGACCTTGCGGGCGGCATTACCCTCGAGACCAGGGCGACGGGTGTTGTGAGCGTCGTCGGCATTGAAGAGGGCAAGAAGAGCGAGTTCGGGACAATCGTTTCGCCTGGGGTCCTCGCGCAGAATCATCAACACATTTTTGCGGCGCGCGTTGATCCGGCTATTGACTCGTACAGGGAGGGCGACACGCAAGTCGTCATCGAAGAGAGCCACGGCGTCAAAACCGACCCCAAGACGAACCCCTTTGGCAATCTGTACGAGGTACGGAGGTCGACGGTAGAGCGGCCGACGTGGATTGACGCCGAACCCAAAGTCAACCGCGTGCTCAGGCTCGAGAACCCGAACAAACAGAACGAGATGTCTGGGAAGAACGTCGGATACAAGCTGCTGGCACCGGCGACGCAAATGATGATGGCTGGCGACGACACCATCATGGCGAAGCGTGCCCCATTTGCCAAGCACAATTTCTGGGTCACCGGCTACCGAGACGGCGAGCTGTGGGCTGCAGGAGAGTTTACGAACCAGAGCCGCATGGAAAAGGGAGGCGTTGGTGAAATGGTCAAGCGCGGAGATTGGTTCACTGGCGATGGTCCTACATCCAACGGTAATGCTCACGCGAACGGTGAGGCAGCCGATGAAACGACTGGCAGAAAATGCAGTCCTTTACTTTGGCCAGTATATGGATTCACCCATAACCCAAGAGTGGAGGACTGGCCAGTAATGTGAGTACAATGCTATTCGAATCGCTCGTTGTTGGCGAGGTTGTAAGCTGACAGATTCTGCCAAGGCCGACCGAGGCTTACCAGATCCATCTCCGCCCAGCAGACTTCTTTGTGAGAAACCCGGCGCTAGATGTGCCGTCGACCCGGAACCAGTCGAGCGTTCTGGTTCCATGTTGTGGCGATAAGCCCAGCCAAGAGATGCCGCAAACTGTCCAAGGATCGCAAAAGGGACCAGTACCGCAGGACGAAGAGTCGGCACCAGGGGCCACGGAAAAGACAGAGAGGAGGCTCAGCAAAGTCTTGACAGGCCTTTTCAAGTCCAAGGCCAAGGACGCTGAATCGAAGGAGTGAGTGAATAGAGATGAGTCTAGACGTCAGCTGCTTGATGGGTCGTGAGGCAGAGTGCTACTGGGTGATGACTATAGTACAAGTGTTTAAACAACTTCTTTGCGCGCGCGTCCCTAATGCTCTATCTTGAGCGAGTAGTCAACGATTCCTACGCCCTGGTGTATGTAACTCGTTGAGATGACGTCGATGTCGTTGCAGACGTAGGCCTCTACGTTGTCGTCCCTTAAACCGCCCGACACCTCGACGAGGAAGTGACGCTTGCCTTGCCATCGCTCCTTGAGGCTTCGCGCCGCGATCTTGACGCCGTCGCCGGTGAAGTTGTCGAGCATGACGATGTCGGCACCTGCCTCGATGGCCTCATCGGCCTCCTGCTCAGACTGAACCTCGACCTCGATCTTGAGGCTGAAGCCCGCGACGCGCTTGGCGGCGCGCACGGCCTCGGTAATGGAGCCGCGGCTCCAGACGGCGTTGTCCTTGATCATGGGCATGGCGCTGAGGTCCATGCGATGGGGGTCGACGCCGGCGACCTGCATGCCGTACTTTTCGACGAGGCGGAACCCGGGCGTCGTCTTGCGCGTGCCGGCGAGGATGCCGCTGTAGCCGGCGGCGCGCAGGCGGGTGAGCAGGGAGCGCGAGCGGGCGGCGATGCCGGAGCAGCGGGCGAGCGTGTTCAGGGCGACGCGCTCGCCGAGGAGGATGCAGCGCGCGGGGCCCGTGACGGTGGCGGCCTTGACCTTGCCGTCGGCGCCGGGGTCGACGTCGGCGCCCTCATCGACGTGCCACTCGACGGCGCAGCCGCACTGCGCAAAGACCTCGTCGAAGAAGGGCCTGCCCGCGACGACGCCGGCGGACTTGGCCCAGAGGGTGGCGGTCCGCGGCGCCTCGCCGACGACGTAGCCGACGTAGTCGAAGGTGGGCGTGTCTTCGGCGAGCCAGGCCGTGACCTGCGTCTTCCAGCTCGCCGGGAGGAGGTGCGCGAGCGAGGACGGGGGCGAGGCGGACGAGGAGGACATGGCTGGCTGGCTGCGGTGTCGTGTCGTGTCGTGTCGTGTGTCTGCTGCGGCGGGCCACTTCGACTCGGTGCGGTGCGGTTTGGTTTGGTTTGTCGCGGCGAGGAGGTCGTGAGGGTGACGGCGGGGAGGCGGCCGCGGCGAGGAGAGGTCGGACGTTGAGACGTGCAAAGGGCGTGGGATGTCAAGGAGTCGAGGACCGACCAAGGTTCATGCCGCTGCGTGCCGACGGGCGCAACTCGGCGTTGGAGGGGCTGTCTTGACTCTTGTCATCCATGGAGGGGCAATTCCACCGGTTGCGGGTCCGGGTGTTCCCGGCGGCGCCCGTGGATGGAGTGGACTGGATGGGATGGATAGGTCCCCGACAGTGACCGCTGACGGCACTGCAGGCACAGCACTCGCGGGACACACCGGCTGCAGCACAGGCGAGGAACAGGCGTGTGTTTCAAGGGCAGCCCGACGAAATAGAGGCGCGCGCACCGACTTGCTCACTCATTCCTCGTTCTGCCTTTAATACCGACGACATCACAGAGCGCGCGATGATGTGACTTGATGTTTTCAGCACCATGCATCAAGGCCAGTAACATGGAAGATTGCCACAAGTCTGGCTGCTGTGTATAATTTCTCCAGGCCTCGGCCGCCGCGAGCGCTAATAAATGGTCTGTACTTGTACTCGCCCAATCCTCTAGTACACGTACCGGAATTGCGGAATCTCCATATCCGTCTTGTCCATCAAGTTGGCCATGAGCTCTGCGTCGACCGTCTCCGCTTCGACGTGTCCCCCGACGCTGAGCCCATCACGCCGCCGATTCTCCCGTGCTAG
The DNA here is from genome assembly GCA_029168975.1 of Purpureocillium lavendulum. NCBI lineage: Eukaryota > Fungi > Ascomycota > Sordariomycetes > Hypocreales > Ophiocordycipitaceae > Purpureocillium > Purpureocillium lavendulum. The sequence goes on from JAQHRD010000001.1 coordinate 6,288,426, forward strand.
GTAGACCCGCAGCAAGGCGCACAAGACTACGCCCACTCCGAAGCATACCATCATGGCTAAGAAGCCTGATGTGTACGTCGGCGCTTCCTTTGCGAGAAAGAGCTGTGGCCCGATGATGTTACCGGCGCAATACACCATGAAAGACTAGCACAAAGGTCAGCGACTCAGCGGTATAGGAGCTTTTGGGGAAGATTCGAGCTCACTATGGCGTTGACAGTCATCTTCTTCGTAAACCCGCCAAAGTTCCCCGATGTCAAGGACATGACCATGGGGAAGTTGGCACTGAAAGCGAGGATCAAACAGTAGCCCACGTACCGAGCCCATCGTTGTTCGGCCGGCAACTGGCGTACGAGGCAGGCTCCTATTGTGGCCAGGGCAAAATTAAACATCATGAAATAGCTCCGGACGTTGCGGAAGTACGTGCTCCCACCAGTGGAGAGCAGGACCAGGATGAGCTGGGCGAGATAGCTGGCGCTAGTCAACAACAGCGTCGGCAGAGTATCGAAACCCAGGCCCTCTTCGATCACGATCGATCCAAACTAGATGGTCAAAAGTCAGTGATGTGCCTCACGTAACTTGGGAAGCGCAACTCACAGAGTGAACGCCGCCGTTGGGAATATTGCCACAGCTCTGAATCAAAACAATGAACCATGTTTTGGGGTCGACAAGAGCCTCACGGCACTGAGACCACTTGAAAGTGTTATTCTTGATGCCGGTCATGTTCTCCTTGACTCGCGTCACAGCTTTCGTACGGTCCTCTTCGCTGAGGAAGTACGCCGTCATTGGCACGTCTGGAAGCAGGAAAAAGACGCCAATGGACCAGGCAACAGTGGCGCCCCCGAAAATAAGGAAGACAGCCTAGTTTAGTATCGTCAGTACCAAGTCCTACCCGCCGGGGGAGGAGTACTCCAAGGAAGGGGGATGCCAACCTTCCAGGTTGCGATGGTTTGGATGTGACCGATCCCGTAGGCCATTAGCCCGCCCAAGATACCTGCTGTTGTGTTGCCCAAGAACCAGGCAGCGTGCCGCAGCGGTTGCTCAGAGCGTTTGTACCACATGGCCACTATGACGGTCAAGCCAGGCGCAATTGGGGCCTCGCAGACTCCGAGGAAGAAGCGAACTGCAAACAGGCCAGCGGCGTTTGTGGTAACGGCGGTTAACATGAGGACGACCCCCCAAAATACGCTACGCGGACAAGTCAGCAAGGTCCGTCCCCATTGCGCGTTCCACGGTTCATGAGGCCCTCCACCACGGGGACGTCCTGATCACTTACACCGCGATGGCAATAGTTTTGCCCACCCGCCACCGCACCATGACCATGGCCGCTGGATACGATGCGATCAAATACCCAAAGTAATATATGCTGGATGCCCAGGAGAAACCCTCGCCCGTGAGTTTCAAGTCCTCTCTCAGTCCCATGATGGCCGTGAACCCGAGCGCTGACTTGTCCAAGAATTGAAACATATAAGACACAGCCATTACAGGCAAAATGCTACAGTCCCCAGGGGATCAGTCGTCAATCCTGCCGGATGAGCGAGACGGGCTTACTAAAGATCAATTCTCCTTAACAATCGCTTATCTTCCTCCTTGGTCAATTCTTCCGCCGAGACGGTACCCGCGGTGATGATATCATCATCTTTGCTGTATTCTGTCTTTTCCTTCATTGGATCTTATGGCACTCACGCCGGATGATGCAGAGGGGATGTCGCGGACCGAGCTGAGTCCTTCGATAGGAAGCACATACTACTCAGGAACGTGGGACAACGGGATGGCAGAGGTTATGTAGTCGCACATGCGCCGTGCAGACGCCGCTTGTACCACGCTCGCTAATGACACCCCAAACCGGATTTCATATTGGACGAGCGGGCGGGCAACAGCCACCCAAAGACATGGCGGGTAATCAGGACACGCACCGATCACCAGATACCATGTCGCATGGCCAGTCTAACACCGTCGCGACGGGAGCATTGTGTCAGTCCGTTGGGCTCTTGCCGGAGACAACACCCGAGTTGCTAGTGCGCGCCACGCGGAATCTGGTGGCGGGGAGCATCCCGCGCGGGGGTTGTGAATCAAATGCGCCGGCAACAGACCTGGAAGCGGGGGGCGCTGCGGCACCAAAGCAGGGAGGAGTTCGGTGTCCCGCTGCCAAAGAGAGATCTGAGCGCGACATCTCCGCTCAAGTTGAAGATCACCCGCCAATGGATGACTGGCAAGCTATCCGGTCTATCACCAAGGTGGACCGTTTGTCTCCGCCGACACGCTTCCCCAGACGATACTGTGCCGATCTTGATTCCTCTGGAGTCTAGCCTGGCGAGTCAGCACAGACGGCACTGGATGTCGGCTTTGTGAGTCTCGACAACAGGGTGGAACACATTTGAGTACCAAGTACCAACCACATCCCCTCGCCCCTGAGCGGATATATCTTCAGTAAAAGGCCCCATCATCGAATACTGCACTGCTATTCGCCGTGCTCGTCAGTCGGCGTGCGGGGCATCCGCGGAGCGTCGCCAGGCAGGCTGCCCTGGATGTTGTTGCCGAGCGGCTTAAAGAAGAGAGTGCTTACGCCAGGGGATGCATTTGCGTCCGTCACGTCGGCCCAAGTCCAGCCTTCACCTGCCCGTCATGCACAACCGAGACCACCCAGTGATTTGCGCTAAGCAAGCCATCTCCCCACTGCAGGGCGGAGAGCTTTGACTGGGAATCCCTGAGCCTTGAGTTTAAGCTGTTTGTTGATGAAGCTCGCTTACCACCGCGCGGAAACGTCAATCCATGATTGGATGCTGATGCTCGTAGCCTTCCTTGTTGGCCGATCGCAAGACAACAAGAGGTAGATTTGATGCCATCGCACTGTCGGCTTTCCGACGGAACGCATCCATCATCAGACCTTCATGTTCCTGACGCGGAAATCGGAAATCGGAAATCGGCATCGGCACCAGTACCCCACGTCGAGGCGGTGCTGGCCAACACGAAGCGCTGCGGCCCAACAAGGCCATCTGAGAAGCTGCAGCTGTACAGTACCTGAGTGCGACCTCGGCCGATGTTGTCCGTCGGTTGGTTGCCCCTTCAGGTTGGAGTACAGTACGGACTACCGTCGTCTGAAGTAAAATATCGCTCAGAGGGGTGGCCCTGCATGTAGCTGTCTCGACAAGAAGCCATCGACATCGACGCGAAAGACCTGTTCCAGACCAGTCGGTGACACAAACCCTACCATTGACTACATGCAATCAATTTGCAGCACCTCCCAAATGACTGTCTCAAACACCAACCACGGCCATGGCCCCTCGGAGTCATTTCCAGTGGAGATGGAGAAGGCCCGCGAGCTTGTCAACAGCCGCATCGAGAGCCTGAGTGATGAGCTGCGCGAGAAGGTCAACAAGGCCATCCACGGGAGCCCAGAGCTATGCTTCAAAGAGTACAAAGCTCATAATGCCCTTGCCTCGTACCTTGAGCAGGCCGGGTTCGACGTGAAGCGGGGTACATATGGTCTTGAGACCAGTTTCGAGGCCACTCTTGGCGAGCGAGGCCGCCAAGTAGTGATATGCGCAGAGTACGATGCTCTACCAGAAATAGGCCACGGTTGTGGGCACAACCTTATTGCGACTTCGTCCATGGCGGCGTTCTTAGGCGCCGCACACGCTATGAGGGCCCTCAACATACCCGGCCGCCTGCGAATTCTCGGCACACCGGCTGAGGAGGGTGGTGGCGGCAAGGCTGTACTGATCGACAATGGTGCTTTTGATCCGCCAGAAGATGTCGCTGCTGCGATCATGGCTCATCCGCTGTCTCAGCACTCTATTCCCGGCGCGGCCTCTGGCAATAAGGGCCTCGCGGGCTTGCTGCTCCTGGCCAGCTTCAAATTCGAGGTCAAGTTTCGCGGCCAGGCCGCCCACGCTGCTGGAGAGCCTTGGAGCGGCAGAAACGCCCTGGACGCAGCAGTGACTGCCTATAACGCCATCGCAGTCCTGCGGCAACAAATGCGACCCGACGAGAGAGTTCATGCCATCATCTGCGACGGCGGCGTGGCGACCAACGTTATCCCTGACTATACACGCATGAGTTGGGGGGTTAGAGCTCCGACTATGACCGGCGCAGAGAAGCTGTTTGAGCGCGTGAAGCGATGCATTGAAGCGGCTGCCTTGGCAACTGGTTGCTCCCACGAGATTGTCATGTAAGTCGCTGTTGTGTTGGGAAAGGACGGACATGAACGCTCACCCTACATCCTAGGACACCTACCTATGCTAGCCTAAGAGCCAACGATAGTTTCTGTCGTGAGTATTCTGACTCCATGGCTCAAATTGGCGAGAAGGTGCAAGTTCATGAACGGAAGCCGTACACCGCATCAACCGACATGGGCAACGTATCACACCTGGTACCTAGCTTTCATGGTGCTTTTGGGGTACCGGCTGAATCCAACGTTGCAATTCACAGCGCGGATTTTGCGACTGCTGCGGCTACAGACGAGGCACATGCGGCTGCCCTTAGCAGTGCCAAAGGCATGGCCATGCTAGCGTTACGGGTTCTGGTGGATGGCGAGTTCACAGACGCAGCTCGGAGAGACTTTGAGAAGCCGGATGAGCCACTTTGATGTACTGTCGTGCACACGGTACTAGCGACTAATGTAACGAGCCGCGCCTTTCCCATGTCAAACCAGCTGCCAACTCATAGGGTATCGAATATACGCACCGTACGTCAAAGGGCAGATGTCAAGTTGGAGCGCAGACAGTCAACTGCAGGACCAATTTCCGTCGCAGTACATATAGACAGAAAACGCAGCTTGCTGCGCGTGCGGACAATTTTGCGAAGCATATGGCTTGTTTAGTTTCGTAAAACTTTACCAACCCTTTCCTCTAAACTCTTCAAGGACCTTACAGTGTCAACTATGCTCTCTTCTAGGCCCCTGTAGCTGAGGCCCAGTTCCTCCGTCGCCGCCCTGTTTGAGAAATTGTAGACACCGCCAGCAGGGAAGCCGCCGTCGCTTCCTTTCCAATCCGGCAGCGCATCCTCGTACTCGGGAAAGCGTCTGGCAACAATGGCACATATGTCTTTGTTGGTAAAGTGTCCTTCTGTCAGAAGGTATCGGCGGTTTTGTGCCGAAGAAAGTTGACGCTCCATTGCCTTTACATGGGCGTAGGCCGCATCTCGTACATCAATCCATAGATAAAACGACGCCCCTGTGTCCGGAATCTGCGATTTGAATGCCCCGGAAATGAAGTTATAAACGCGCTGGTTCGACGTATTGATGCTTTCCAGGCTGGAAAGTGGCTGAATGACAGGCCCGTAACACAGTGTTGGGCACATTGTTACCAGTGAGAATGTAGGTGCCCGAGCATCCATGAAGTCCCAGGCGGCTTTTTCGGCTAGAATCTTGCCAACCCGGTAGCCGTTGAGAGTACTTTTGAACGCATCTTCCTTGCTAAGAGGGTTCCAATCCTCGGCGGTGTAAGTGTGCTCTGGAATTTCGGCCGACTTGTAGCTGTCCAAGATGGCAGCAAATGATGACGTGAGAACCACGGTTTTAATGGACGGATGATGACTGGCTGCCTCGAGAAGAGATGTAGTACCGATGATAGAGGGGTCTAGCAATTCTCCCTGTATGTCTGTGGCGGAATAGTAGAATGGTGAGGCAACGTGAAGGATGGCGTCAAACGCTTTCGACTGAAGGCACTCGTCGAATGCACCCGAGGTCGTGAAGGCTGGGACAATAAAGACCGAAAGCCTCCGGCGGATAGAATCGTCGTACCTCGCCAGTACTTGGTCGCCTTTCTCTTTCGTTCTGACTGTGAATGTGACCGTGTGCTCACGAGAGCCACTCACGAGATGATCCAGTATATGGCTCGCCAAGAAGCCATTGCCTCCTGTCAGAAGCACATGAACCATCTTTAGAAGTTTCCGCGATGGTTATTGTTTGCGATTACAAACCTGTGATGGGCATCTGCGTATGGTGTGATGTCGCTTTGTTTTATAGACGACGCTCCTCCAAGCACGAAAACAGAGTGGATGACCGTGAAGATGTGAACGTTCCCGCATTGCTTGTGATGTGACCAATCAAGTACCTGATATCGAGCGCCGACAGCCAAAGGCAGCAATTTTGAGGAGCCGCAGCGCTAATGCGGGCATTCGCCTCGGAGTTCGGGAACTTCATTTGCCCCATGATGACCGTGTAAGCCGAATTTCGCGCGCCGCCACACCTGATTTATGGAACACGTGAATCCTTGACATGGCTGGGTAACTGCGCTCTGAGAGTCTGGACTCTGGAGCAATTGAGGAAGCGGCTTGAGGAGATCTGGAAGGTACCCGATGCATTGGGGCTTCGCTTATTAACGAATCTGTCCGACACCATTGCGAATCGATGGCAACATGAACTGCGCGGCCCACGGCCCGAGCCTGCTAGTCACCAACCACTCACCCCATTCATCGTTCATGCACGTTGTGCGTAGTGCGCCGGTACATGCGTCCGACAACAGCACTGCCACACTTTTGTGCCATGCGCAACCCGTGCGCGGATTTCCCTGACAATCTACCGGTTTGTGGCCTCAACCTGCGAGAAGAGCCGCGTGTCGATGATGTCTCAGCCACGTGTTGCGTCGCTCACGGCCATGCTTCGGCGTGGTTGTTGGCGGGGGACGATGGTAGTCAGTGCTTTTCTTCGTCGTAACACGGGGACGTCTGAACGTGTCAGTTTGACGAGTCTCATGGATTTAGATGATGACGACTAGACTCCGTGCGCCATCACCTCGGCGACGCGGGCCACCCCCCAACGGGAACAGGACCCAAAGCCCGCCACAATTGAAACGACTGCGCAATCTCAGTTTCCGACAGGGTCGATTGGTGGTGGAAAATGAAGCATTATGGGTGAATAACGGATCCTTAGGACTCCATGTGAGGCCGAGTGCAAAGAGCGCTTCGAGTTAGTAGCCCTTCGCTGCAAGTTGAGGATAGCTCTTGAGGTGTCGCAGCCCAACTTTTGGGAACCAAGCCGACTACGATACTGTACTAGCCCTCGAGAACGCGAATTTCCGTAGGCGTACGTGGCTGAACGAGGTGACATGTCTGTGGTGCATCTCGCACGGCCCTGCAGCCAGTGGCTCGGCCCGGGAACGCCGTCGGCTGTTGAATACTATTGTGGCACCGTAGCGTTCTAGCTGGAGCTGGAGGTCATGGCGAGGACCGTCGATCTATCTCCGGGATGCTGCGGTCACGTAAGTAGTGCGTCTGGTGTTCATGGGACTTCCAGCTCGGGTTTGACAAAGTGTTGGCTGGTCTCGTATGTCTGTCACGCAGTGCTCCTGTCTGCTCATGGTTAAATCAGCATTTACTATCCCTACATGCAATTTCCTCGTCGTGTTATTTTGCTCTAAACACAGCGCGCCATCCGCCCTGCAAGTCGATAACACTTACCACACTGTTGCATAAGGTTCCGGTCAAGTGGCTGCAACCCGCATATACTGGCCATGCCCCCTGACTGTAAGAATCAACCTAACCACCCAACCCCCACCGTAGCCATTATGGCCATTGTGGTGAGGACGCTCATGGCGTCATACAGTCCCTATAGAGGCCATCAATGTTGATATACATACGAGGTTTTCTCACACACATAGCAAAGCCAATCGAAGTCTCCCTCCTACAGCAACCCTGCTTGTAGCGCTTATAGCAGATACGCAAGCTGGTTTCTATACACGCTGATCTTTGCACCTGACGAACTCAGCAATTGCAACGAGCGCAGATCGCGACGGGGCCACCTTGTCTCGGGTCTTCTTCTCAAAGTATGTGCATTTTCACCGAGTCAGGATCCCACCGGTCACGGACCCGTTAGCGCACCAACGAGCGTGGCGCGTGACGACAACAAGGCCAAGGTTGAGCTCTTGCGGTCGCAACGCCGTGCCAGCATCTGGTTGGCGTCGAGTATAAAAGCGGCTGGACGGATAGCATGAAACGAGACGCATCATTATATCTAAAGCAGCTACTCATACAGCCCAGTCATACAATCCTGAATCTAATCTCCTCTTCTCCAGGTATCAAGATGAAGAGCATCAATGTCCTAGCTTTGGCCCTTTTTGGGAAGGCCCTTGCCGTTCCGACGCCAAATGCAAACTCTATTGACGTTGGGAGCATTCCTGATGGTGTGCAAGAAGTTGTGGAAGGAGCTGAAAGTGTCCTTGATCTTTCTCTGCATGAGCCCACGTCGAGCAGCAATTCCAGCGGGGACATCGCAATCAACCCAACGGACGACAGTGTCCAGGTTGAAGGCAACTTCTCTGGCTTGGACGGTGTGCAGTCGCGGAATGCACGATGGATAATGGACGAAGTGAGGAAAACAGGAACAGGGCGACGAGGCTGCGAGGCGGCGATTGCGACCGCCATGACTGAGGTTGGTGATGTGGCACATGCCAAGAGTTAGCGGGAGAAAACGTCAATGTATACTAACACCGCTGAACAGTCGAGTTTGCGCATCCTCGCAAATAACAAGGTGCCATCGTCACTCAGGTATCCTCGAGACGGGTTCGGGGCAGACCATGACAGTGTCGGACTGTATCAGCAGAGGGCTCAGTGGTATGATGTTGGCTGCGGCATGAGGGCCGACTGCAGCACTCGGGTATTCATCGACCGCATGAAGACGATCCGCAACTGGCAGTCGATGGACTTGACGGCGCTTTGCCAGGCCGTGCAGATCTCAGAGAAGCCTACAGCGTACCCGAACTGGATTCACCTGGCCAACCAGCTCTGTCACGGCTTCTAAATAGAGTTGCATATGCTGATGTGAAGCGTGCAAACAGCTGATGTTATGTACGATTCAACTGTGAAGACGGTTATCAAGCAACTAGACCAATGAAAAGCACATTGAAATGAAATGACGAAAAAATTGTGAACAGGTCTCGCTGACTGATCGCCGAGACACGGTTTCACGACTCCAAGTGTCTCTCACGGTCGTCAAGCCGGCGGACCTAGCGCTTGGGAGCAACCTTCCGGCGACCAACTCAGTGGTCAGGTAGACCGTACAGGTAAATGAGCTGCTTGTTTCAGTGTCGTGGTTGTGTTTGCTTTCTCCCCCGTGAAGCCCATGTTCCGAACTTCATACGCGTGTACTTCAATGCCGAGGCCCGGCGGCCCCGGCCAGCTCGCTCCGCCAACCGGAGACGGGAAAAGCGGGTCCACGGGATACCTAATGTGCCTGCTGGGCCTCCAGGGCTAGCGTACCAGTGACGCACCTGTGCCCAAGCAGCTCCAGCGCTCCTCCAGCTCTCACCCCAACATCCATGGATGGTCTCGCGTTTCCCCCCACAACGACCTCCCCTCGACAGCTCCATCGCCCTCGATCATGACCAACAGCGACGGCCAGCAGTCGCCTGGCAGCCAAAGCGCCGGCGATGTGGACGACTATTACGACCTCGGCCATTCCCATCGGTCGATCACAACATCAAGCGCCGCCGCCCAGACCTGGTTCGACCGAGGCCTCATCTGGTCCTATGGCTTCAACCATGAGGAGGCGGCCAAGTGCTTTGAGCACGCTATAGCACACGACCCTCAATGTGCCATGGGCTACTGGGGGCTGGCATACGCTCTCGGCCCCAACTATAACAAGCCGTGGGAGCTGTTTGGCCGCCGCGAGCGCCAGACGACGGCCGAGCGGACACACGGCGCGATCGAGTCGGCGATGGGACTAACGGCTGGCGACGTTTCCACGGTTGAGGGCGCCCTTATCGACGCCTTGCGGCATAGATATCCGACAGACAAAGCCCCAGGCAAACCCGAAGCCTGTATCTGGAACGCGGCGTACGCTGACGCCATGAGCGCTGTCGCTGCCCGGTTCCCGGACGATTTGGACGTTGCCGCCCTTTACAGCGATGCGCTGATGAACTTGACGCCCTGGAACCTCTGGGATATACGAACGGGTGAGCCGGCGCGCGGGGCGCGGACCGTCGAGGTTAAACGCGTGCTGGATCGTGCGCTGGTCCAGCCTGGGGGCGACCAACACCCAGGGATCCTTCACATGTACATTCATCTCATGGAGATGTCACAAACGCCCGAAGCCGCCATGCCCGCCGCTGACAAGCTGCGGGGATTGGTGCCAGACGCAGGCCACCTCAACCACATGCCAAGTCACCTCGATATCCTGGTTGGCGACTATGGACGCGCCGTCGAGGCGAACTCGGACGCCGTCCGCGCTGATGTCAAGTTCCTCGAACGCGAAGGCCCTCTCAACTTCTACACATTATACCGCAGCCATGACTACCACTTCCGCCTCTACGCTGCCCTGTTTGCCGGTCAGTCGAAAGTCGCCCTCGAGACGGTTGACATGCTGGAGGCAAGCATCTCAGAGGAGCTGCTCCGGGTCGAGTCGCCGCCCATGGCGGACTGGCTCGAGGCCTTCCTCGCTATGCGCGTACACGCTCTCATCCGCTTCGGACGGTGGCGGGATGTGCTAGCCATCCGTCTGCCCGAAGACCAAGATCTCTACTGCGTGACCACGGCGCTTGTTTACTACGCCCGTGGCATGGCACTCGCCGCCATGGGCCGCGTCGAGGACGCTGTTGCCCAACGCCAGCTATTCCGTGAGGCCGTCCCGAGGGTTAAGCCGTCACGGACCCTGTTCAACAACAAGTGCGTAGACATTCTGTGTGTGGCCGAAGCAATGCTCGACGGCGAGATCGAGTACCGGTCATGCAACTTTGATGCGGCCTTTGCACATCTTCGCGAATCGATCCGCCGCTACGACCAGCTTCCGTTTGATGAGCCCTGGGGATGGATGCAGCCCGCGCGTCACGCCTACGGAGCCTTGCTCCTCGAGCAGGGCCATGTGGAGGAAGCGCTAAAGGTCTACAGAGCGGACCTCGGACTGGACGATTCGCTGCCGCGGGTACACCAGCATCCAAATAATGTATGGGCCCTGCACGGCTATCACGAGTGCTTGTTGCGGCTGGGTGAGACGGAGGAGGCAAGGCGGGTGCATCCGCTGCTGCAGGCCGCTCTGGCACGAGCGGACGTGCCTATCAGCTCTTCATGTTACTGCAGGACGGTGCTGCCCAAGATGTAGGAGGCGCAGCTCCCGCCGGTGCAGGCCCCTGAGGATCATCAATAATAGTGAAAAAAATATAACCAACTGATCCATGACATGAACGCCTCTCCCCTGCAACTCGCCGTTGCCGCTGGCTGACGCGATGGATGTGAGCCTCGCATCATTCACACCCACTACCGGACGTCGGTCGATTCTCCTAACTTGACACCGGATACTTCGTCTTCGTCACTGCTGCTCGCCAGGCGCTTCTGTTCTTCGGCCAGGAAGTCGGCCTGTTCCTTGGCGCTCTTGTCCAAGTCGACAAAGAGCCAAATGGCCACAGCGCTGACGAAGCTGAGTGCGAAGAGAAAGTAAAAGGGTGCGCTGTTGTTTGTGCCACCAGGCGAGGCGTCGATGATGGCGCTGCTGATCAGGGGCCCAATGAAGCTCGACGCCTTGCCGATGACGTTGAAGATGGAGAAGAACAGAAACTCGTGCCCAGGCGGAGTTACCGAGGATATCATGATTTGGGAGTAGCTGTACCAGGGGCAGACGAAGAGGCCGTAGAAGGCCTGATATGCCCAGACCTCCCAGGCGTTGTGGAACCCAAACCGGCCGGTCCAGTTGCCAACCATGCCCCAGGCGTCGAGCAGGACGATGCCGACCATGACGGCGCAAAACATCACCTTTGGCCCGAGGCGCAGACGCCGCTGGATGAGCCAGAAGATGCCGATGCCGGCGGCTTGGGCCGCGATGCCCACAATCAGAAGATATGTCAGGGTGAGGGTGCTGTAGCTGACGATTTGGTTCTGCAGCGTGGCGATGACGGTGACGGTTGTGTTGAGCGAGTCTCCGAGCAGAAAGTACGCTGCGAGAAAGATGAGACTCTGCCGTAGACGCCAGATCAGGACAGCCGCCTCCTTAAGTTGCCAAAGGCCAACGGTCAATGGGCCGCGGCCTGCGGGGATGGGTCGACCAGGTCGTCGCTTTTCAAGCAGGAACCAACCAGCCGAGAGAAGGAGCCAGCATCCTGACGTAAAGGCAATGACGATACTGAGCCCGCGGCTGTTGTCAGCAGGGCCGACGTCTGCCGAATTCGAGTAGCCCAAGCCGAAGAGGATGCCGACAATGATGGCGAGGATGCCCAGCTCGCCGACCGACTGCGCCCAGAATGCGACATTGCTGAGACGGCTGCGCTCTAGCTCGTCCTGTCGCAGCAGCCCCTCGGCGAGTCCGGTGCGAGCGGCCTCTCTCCTCGCCTCCCGCATGCCGGGCGCATTGCGCGCAAGCTCGGGAAACGCAGCGGTCCAGTACGTGAGCGTCAGCTGGTACGCGATAAGCCCGACGATGTACAGGGCCGTCGCGGCGCGCCAATGCTCAGGATCCCGGACGGCGAGCCAGGCGAAGCCGATGGCCCAGCCAACGACGGACCAGGCGAAGAGGATCCCGCGTCGCACGGGCGAAGGACCAAAGTCGGCGTAGGCGCCTATGAGGAGGAACAGGGCAGCCTGGGCGGCGAAAGATATGCCGTTGGCGATGAGCAGGATTGAGTTGACGTCGCGGTCGCGGCCGGCGAAAGGGAGGAGGCCCGGTGACGCAGAGGTGTCCGCATCCGCGGCTTGCTCGAGGAGACTCTGAAAGGCAGTCGGTCCATAGTTGAACAAGGCGAGGCCGTTTGCCCCCACGTAATAGGCATACCAGGCAATGACCTCGCGTCGAGTTGTCTCGGGAACCGACTCGTCGTCCTGGACGAGCTCGTCGCTGACAAGCCCCCGCACGGGGTCGACGCTGGGAAGCGACTCCGAGGCCTGCTCTGCCTGCTCCTTCGACGAGGTCATGGGTGTCGTCGTTGGAAGGTCAGCGTGAGACCGTTCCGGTGGCGATCATCAGAAGGAGCACGGGGCCGGTGAGTTATATACTCGTACTCGCACACACTGCTGGGACTGCTCAGTGGCCACGGCCTGTCGCGCCGCGTCGCACAGGGACGATAGGCGCATTTCGGGGCGCGCTTGCACCGCATCCATCGACGGCGCCGGTCGTGAAACCCATAATCGACAGCGCCGTCGGGGCGTCAAGTGGAATTCGCCGCCTGGGGGGGTCTCCGTCGGCCCGGTTATGGCGGCTCGTCGTCGCGGCGGATGCCCCGTGGAGAGTTGGTGATGCGGGCCGGGATGGGCGCTAGCCCGCCGTAGCGCCGTAGCGGGTGCGTCGTGCCTTGCTGATGCCCACTTGAGGTGAGAAAGGGATTGCGTGCTGGGGGTCTTGCTCGAGCGGATTGGAATGGATGTCGGTGGACGGAGCGCGTGATGAGCGATTCATGTTTCCATCCCCAGGGCCTGGGAAGGCAGTGGGAGCTACCTTCCCTTGGGTGGGGGGCGGGGACCTGTTTACATCTCGGCGACCCCCGTAGGTGAGGACTCTAGGCGGGAAGCCTGGAGTGGAAGTCTACCTGAAGATATGACACTGTGAGAAGTATTGTTGCCTCGCCGCCGCCGCCCGCGATACGGCACTATCCTTTACACCCGTACAGCCTGTAAGCGGTAACGCCGTCGATCTGCCCCCGCAACAATCCAGTTGGCACCTCCACGCCAATGCCATGACGGCACACTGCCCCTGTATATTAATACCTGTTGGCCCCTTTAGGTGGTGCTGCAGTGCCGAATCCTGCACGATGTCGACGCTCACTACAACTTAGGGAAATGCAGTTCATTTGTTCCAATCCGCTCATGGCTATCAGATGCCAACGCACTGCTTTGTAAATGATCCAAGACCCAAACTTGTTTCCCACCCCGTGTTCAATAAGCGACGGCCCGGATCTTGCGACATGCTCCCAAACAATCTGTGCATCTCCTGGAACTGGCTCGACTCGCGATCTAGCAGTACCGGCTTCAACACGCAACACGAATGCCACTGGAGGAGCCCAACTCAAAGATTACCTGTGGCCGCCGATACGGAGGGGCTCACGCGGGAAAACCCCGAATTGCACTGTGTGGCTGTTCCTGTTCCTGGTCTCAACTCGAGGCCAAACTGCATGCGGTTCCCACAGCCCACAAGCGACTGATTCTCCTACTTTGACGTCCCTATTCCCAGAATACCTAGAGCCTATTGCTGGCCCAAGCTGGCAGCGAGAGCAGTCCGTACCCTCACCCGCCAGCAGTCCCAATGTTGAGACGCCCCACGATTCATCTGGTGGCCGGCCCCGTCGCTCAGACTCGCACGAGCCACGGACAGCTCAACACATTGCCTCTAGAAACAAATCGTCGGGCAACAGGGGATGTTTCATCGCGACGTCATCCCTCAGACACAGGAGGTAATGGCAACAACCCTCAGCGACGCGAGCTCGCATGTATCGCGGCTGTCGTCGCCAAACATTGAATCCCGCCTCTAAATCGAGTGTCGAACGGCAACAGATCACCAAGTGCGCGGTGCGTGCTTAAATTTAGGCAGACTGCGCAGTCCTCCCAACCACGAAACGCGTGGATGCGACGCGGTCTAGGTCACAGCTGGCCACGCAATCCCGGTATATAACTTGACGGCAGCCTGCTGGCAGGCTCATCTTGGCTATTCGATAGAGAAGCTTGCGACCGATTTCTTTCTGTATACTTAATGTGATTTGTGAAATAATTTTACCCTTTCGACATCGCAGAGCAATCCTTGGGGTGCGACGATGGTGCGTTCGTTGCTCGCCACCGTCTTGGCTGCCTTCATTGTGCGGGCACAGGCAGCGCCATCAACCATCAACGCCCGTGGGCTCGAGAGTCTCGGACTCAAGTTTCGGCACGATGGGACTTTTCGCCTTACAGTCTTTTCGGATTTGCATCTTGGTGAGAGTACGTGATACCTCGAAGTTATTGTCATTCAGAAGGGGCCTGCCTGTACCACAAATTACTGAGCTAACATTTTGCTTTGCCACAGAGTCGGATACCAGCGCAGGTCCCGCGCAAGATGATAGGACCGTACTCGTCATGAACAATGTGCTCGACTCGGACCCGACGGATCTGGTCGTCCTCAACGGTGATCTTATCACGGGCGACGCCACGAACCTGAAGAACAAGACGACCTTGGTTGAGAAGCTGGTAGAGCCCATGGTCAAGCGTGGGCTCTTCTGGGCCTCCACCTACGGCAACCACGACCACAGCAAAACCCTTGCTGCGCGGAACATTATGGAGCGTGAGAGGCATTACCCCGGCGCTCGCACGACTAGCATGGTCAGCGGCGACGATGTTGGCGTCTCCAACTACTACCTCCCCGTCTACGCTTCCAACTGCACCACCGAGAAGGGCGACCCTGGCCGCCTGAGCAGCTCCTGCCCCCCATCACTGATCCTCTGGTTTTTCGACAGCCGGGGCGGTGAGTATTACGACCGCACGGGCTCGGATGGCAAGCCTGTCCAGCAGCCCAACTGGGTCCATCCCGATGTCGCGCACTGGTTCCGTAGAACCAGTGTGAGACTCAGACGGGCCAATGGCGGCCAGGTCATCCCGTCCATTGCGTTCGTTCACATTCCCACAAACGCATCAAACCTGATTCAGCCCAAGGTGAAGCCTGATCGCAACCCTGGCGTCAACGACGAGGCGCCAGGATTACAGCAGTCTGCGTCAGGCATGTAATTAATCAATTAATCTGAATCGGGCCAAGGATTCAGATTAATTACTGAATCGGGAGTAGGATTCAATGATTAATTAATGATTCAGCGATTAATTAACTTTGGGCTGTCGTACGCTTCTTTGCCTGTTCACAGTGGTATTGCTGCTTCCTGGGCTGGGTCGTTGAGGACTCTTCGACCACCTCTGTCCCGATACACCTCAGTTGTGTCAGGGGACATGAAGGCGCGGTCCAGCAAGCCACTCTTCATCCAGTGCTTTAAGCACTCTGTTTGCTCTATAGTTTTCACGGACAACCGACTTCTGTCCCAGGTTATCGTCCGGCGCGCTCCGCTAAACACTCGTTCCGCCTCGGCAGACATTGCTGGTATCGAGAAAATGTTGACAGCAAGGCGGTACAGGTTTGGAAATGAAGTTGCTTGGGTTGGCTCAAGCCACCAAGAAAGAGCAGATGACGAGCCAATGGGCAATGTTGGGCCATCTATAAATCGATTGAATTCGTCATGGGAAGACGGCGGTTGATAGATACGCTGTTTGTACGCCTCGTATGCAGAAAGGTCCTCGTTGATTGTCGGCACTTGCCGCGGCTTGTAATCTTCCCACAACTTGCGAACGGCCTCCACTGCTGGGCCGATATACTGTGACTGATCTTTCCACGCCTCATGCAGATGTGCTCGTCGGAGGCTCGGATGAAGCAAGATTGCAGCGGCGTAGACTGGGGAGTCATCTGTGCGCCTGTAATAGTCGTCGAACTTGTACCAACTGGTCATGATGCGATCAGTCATGGTAAGGCTGTGTCGAAACTTCTCTGTGGAGGCCTTGTAATGCGTGATAAGAAAATCCATAGAGCAAATCACCTCATCTAGAGATGAATTGTCCCATTGGGTGTCTTTGGTGATCTCGTGGAATGGCTGCAGAAAGTCGTGGATCTCCTGAAGCTCCTGCCAGTGCTCGGGGTGGAGATAATCGAGGCTGATGTCGCCTTCCGTGTAGTGGTCATCGATAAAGCTGTTCACTTCTTTGCGGGCTTTTATCGCAACGTGAATCATCAGATACCAGGAGTTCCATCTGGTGGAGTTGTCCTGGGGAATCATGCGACCGGCAGCTTTGGAAAACGCTTGATAGCGCTGGCCAGATGAGCGTACCCATACCACAAGGTTGTGAAGCATCCCAAGTGCGCCATGGCGCCGCCATGCAGTTGCCGTGTCTCGCCTGTCAGCAACACCCTCCTGTTCGTCCTTGGATAGCTGTGACACCTGGCGCAATGCTTCATCGGAGGCATCCTTATTCCTGCCAAACAAGAACGCCTGCACAGCTAGATTAATGATGTGTCCGTTACAGCGGAGTCGGCGATGAGCGGTGTCGAAGTCGCAGGCCTTCGCAATGGCTTGCAGCATTGTGTCGTTGTTATAAGCGTTGTCAAGCGTAAAGTACCCAACCTGGCCATGCAGTCCATAAGAATCAATGACCGTGAGGAAGGTCTCTGCAATTGCTTCCCCGCTATGCGCGCCCTCAAGCTCCCGGAGCGCAAGCAAGGCCTTGCGCAACTGCCGGCACTCCCGATCAATGAAGTGGGCCACGATCCCGAGGAGGCTGTGGTGGTTGGGAGAGGACCAGATGTCAATGCTGAAGTGCACCTGTGTAAGTGAGGACTTTAACTTTGATCTCAGTTTCTCGCGATGCGTGATAAAGCTGGCTTCCAGCAGCTTGGGAACTTGGCCCCGACTTTGCGTAACGACTCCTGGGGCCATGTAGTTGACTGTGTGGAGCATGGCGTACCACTCAGGCCACTCGACCAGGCTGTGTGGCAGGCTATGAGCCGTCAAAAGGTTGACCAGGGCTTGGTTGTACAACTCGTCATCCACCGCCGCAAGAAGATGATGCTCCTGCTCAATATCATGCCCTTCCTGTCTCGCAGCTTGTTGCTCAAATAGCCTGTCGATTGCGTTTTGTTGACCAATCATTTTTGCGGTCCTTGTTTCGGAAATTCGTATGCAGTGTTTGTCCCGGAGGTGATCGCGAACTCTGTTGTGGGCTGTTTGAGTGTAGGCACACCGTTTGCAATACCATATTCTTTGGCCGTGCCGGTTCCGCTCTGGTTCGCTTTTCGCTGGCTGTCGGCTTTCAGCCCAGACATCGATTGCTGTTGGGGTGCGAAAGCGCTTCCTTGATGCTGCAGTATCAGAGGCCTCGGAGGACGGTGCAGGTTCTCCAGCGACGCCGAAGTCCTCACGAGGCCTCTTGGTCCCGGCCCGACTGTCGAGATCCTCGGCAAGGGCACACGACTGATCCGCAGAAACCATGATATTTGAGAGCGGCGACGTGGCTCGGTGCTTCAGCACCTCATTGCAGAATTGAAGGAAAGCTGCTGTTGGCATCCTTTAATCTAGGTTACGGGTACAGATTGGATCAACACTCTATGCCGACGTGCTACCTCCGTCTCTCCGTGTGGCAACGGCCAAGCAAATGTGCCAAACGGAGCCAATGAATTAGGAGCAAGTCCGCTGTATCCACTTTAATTAATCACTGAAACTTAATTAATCCTGCAGAGCTACGATTCAGATAAATAATCCAACCTCAGATTCAGATTCATTGAATCGCTAATTAATCGCCGGGATTAATTACATCACTGGTCTGCGTACTGGTGCAAGGACGGAACCTACAATAAGGCGGACCCGAAATGTCGATACGGAGGTCAAGATACTACATTTATGCAGGCCCTTTCCGGTACCGAGGGCCTCATGGCGGTTTTCTCTGGCCATGACCACGGAAACACTTGGTGCCGTCGTTGGAGGGAAACCGTCCCAGGAACCTATATCCGTGGTAACGGCATCAATCTATGCTTTGGCCAGCACACGGGCTACGGTGGATATGGCACCTGGGTCCGCGGCGGGCGCCAAATTATCCTTACCGAGGAGAAACTGCAGGACCGGGCTTTGGACACGTACATTCGGCTCGAGACCAAATTCAAGGTTGGAGCAGTTTCCCTCAACAGCACATACAATCAAGACACTTATCCGGTCACATCAAACGACAAGACGTCTTGATTGAAATGCACATATCAGAGGAAAGAGGAGCATCTGTTCAATATTTGCGGGAGGCATTGACGACACACATCCTCATGATAATGTGGCGACGAGGAAAGTCAACCTGAGCCTTTCAAATCCTTAAGTTAAGCAGGGGAGAACATCACCGGTGAGGTGTCCATAGAGCACAGCCACAAATATGTGTTGCTGTTTGATCAATGTCGGAATGGTTATCAACATGAATACACGTACAGCCGGCGTTGAGGTGACGCATTCACAGTTCGGATAGATAATTAATTTACATTTGGCCAAAGCGAATTCCGAAACCCACTGTGACCCGAATGGCTGCCATTGCCCTGCAAACTCCGATGACAACCGTGTTCTTACAACCCAGGCTGCTTCTTTTGGGCGCACACGCTGGCGCATCTCAAGATGTCCGAGCGAACCAAAATCGCAGAAACTTCGACTCGTCCATTGAAAGACCTCGAGGAGGAGCAAATGGCTCCCTCGTCAACTCCGACATCCTGTGGCGTGCGAGTGCATTCCTGACATCCTGGTTCGTGACTCCAGAAAGGGGGTCTTCTGGGCCGGCTTCAAGACGCAGCTGCATGCCAATGTCGGCCGGCGTGGTGCCAGTATTGCGTCTATCCACGATGTCGTCGAGGAGAGAATACACCGCCTCCATCTTGTATTTTGTGTGGGCAGAAGCCGGAGCGTGCGATTAAATGTTGTCGCGTGGATGCACACGTGGTATCCTTGGGTAGGGTCGAGCCTTTGTTGAAGGAAGGGGCGACTGGATTATGGGGGGCTGCGTGCGTAACGGGGTGGGCGATCAAGTCGCCGGAAGTGAAGCACATCTCTACATTCACGAATCACGACCCCAAATTTACCGCACCCGAAGTCCGAGGGGATTGAAAGATCAATTCATGCTTCTCTCCATAGCATTGTACGATGGCGAGAAACCGACCGGGAGAGCCATGAAGCGCCACGATGACTCGACCGACTTGTCTCGATCCGATCTCATGCTGGCAGAAGACATTGGCAGCACAGGTGGAGCAAAAAAGCACAAGCCATAATTCCGTCGGCAAACAAATTGACGTACGTGCAAGGCGGCCGTGGATATGCCAGCATTTGCTTCGGTGGCCCCGGTTTGGGGTGATGCACTGATGACTGTCGCTGGCCGTGACCTCGTCCCAAGCTCATGTCGTTAACGGCACACAGTCTGGAGTCGGCGCTGGTTGGTCTGCGGCCACCCTCGACGCCACCGCCCGCAGGAGCTTGTTGGCGAGCCGGCCAGTGGCGCAGAGGCGCCTGCCGACCCCAAAGGCGAGAGTCTTCTGGCGTTTCTGTTGCCCTTTCGGGAATGCCACAGTCAACACTCCGCATACGAGAGACGTATCCGCAGCCCACCGCGTTCAACGTTGGCGACGATGTCTCCCGGCCGTTGAGATTACCTCATAGGCAACGACCCAACACCGCTCCGGCCCGGACACGAGTGGCCTGAACTTTGACGTTCCACGCGCATTGAGACAGGTACCACCGTGCCGCACAGTCGTCTTGTCATGATTGGCTCCCGCAAGGCGGGTTGGACGACGACCTCAAATCTCTTTCTGCGTAACGGTCGAGACTCATGGCGTGATGGCCAGCAATTTAATACAAGTGTTCTGTTTTTGGTAACTCGACCGTATTTGAGTTGAGTCCATGGCCCCTGGGGAGTACGAGATCCTGCAGGAAGCTGCTCTTTCGCTTGGCCACGCGCAGCCCCTTCTGTGGCCCGTGTCATTGGCTTTGCTTCCATAAGAGTTCGATCGACGCGTCGTACGGAGGGCGCAGATCAGCGTCGGTATAATATGTGAGAGGGTCCTCCGCAGAGCTCACGCTCCCACCACCAGACCTCCCGACAATCTCCCCATCACGTCCGGCACTTGTCATCTCAAATATTCCGCCATCCCGCATGGACCCTGACTACGAGAAGGGCCTTGCCCACCAGACAGCGTCCGTCGACGGGCATGATGATGCCATCTCCGGCAGCCGCCGCGGAAATGACGCCACCGCTCGACGCACTGCCGAGACAAGGGCCCCAGAACGAGGACAAGGACACAACGGCAGCAACGGTAGCGGCTTGCTAGCGAGGCTTCGTGACTTCGAGGCGCGCCTGGACGCCAAATTTGGCGTCGAGTCCGAGGCGATCGTCCGCAAGCTTCCCGAGGACCGACGCCCCGTCTCCTGGGTCGAAGAGCTGTCCATGGCGCTGCTCTGGGCCAGCGGCGTCATGAACCTGGGTTGTTTTGCCACGGGTCTACTGGGTTGGCAATTCGGTCTGAGCTTGGGACAGTCGATCCTGATCGTGGTGCTCTTCTCCATCGCCGGCGGCGCCGTCAGCGGGTATTGTGCGACCTTTGGTGCCGCCACGGGACTGAGGCAAATCAGCATATCGCGCTACTCCTTTGGCTGGTGGCCGAACAAGCTCATCGCTCTCCTTAATTGTATTGAGCAAATCGGCTGGGCTGCGGTTCAGTGCATCACGGGGGGCCTGGCGCTGACGGCTGTGTCTGACGGCCACGTGTCTCTCATCCTCGGCGTCTGCGTGCTCGCCGTCGTCGCGCTCCTGATCTCTCTTGTGGGATTGAACTGTATCCTGGTTTACGAGAGATACGCCTGGATAATATTTCTCGTCATATTCCTCATCATCTATGGGTTCGTCGGCGAGTTTGCCGACATCGCGACACCGGCTTCGGTCTCGGGAGCCACGTTCTCTGGAAGCGTGCTCACCTTTATTGCGACGATATACGGTTCAAGCGCCTCATGGTGCGTCATTACCAGTGATTACTATGTCCATTATCCGGTGGATGTGAGCCGTCTGAAAGTTTTCTTGATGACAACCTTCGGAATCGCAATACCGACCTCCATCGGCATGGTTGCGGGCTGCGTCGTCGCATCGACCTTTTCTAACCGGCCCGAATGGGGGAGTACTTACAAAAACGAGGGGCTTGGGTACCTCATACAAGCCATCCTGCATCCTCGAGGTTTTGCAAAGCTAATTCTTACTCTACTTGTCCTGTCTGGCATCAACAACATGGTCATGAACCTCTACAGCTCCGCAATTTCTTTCCAGCAACTTGCAAGACCTTGCGCTCAAATACCCCGCGTCGTCTGGACACTCTTCTGCTTCGTCTGCATCATGGCGCTGGCAATAGGAGGTCGAGAGAACCTCAACGACTATCTCGTGAACTTCCTGTCGATACTTGGTTACTGGTGCACGAGCTATGCCATTATTCTCTTCGAAGAGCACGTCTTCTTCCGCAAGGGCTCATTTGAGAATTACAATCTCGAGGGATGGAATGACCCCGCCAAGCTGCCCGTGGGAATCGGTGCCGCTGTCGCCTTCCTCTTGGGTGTGGTCTCGTGGTGCCTTGGCATGTCGCAAACGTGGTTCCAGGGCGTGCTCGCAAAGATGATCGGGGACAATGGGGGGGATGTTGGCAGCGAGATGACTTTCGTTGTGACAGCCTTGAGCTATCCTCCGGCGCGATACTTGGAGCTTAAGGCTTTTGGACGGTGATGGGCTCATGGGTCTGAGTTGAGAGCTAACCGAACCACGTAATGGTCGGAGAGGCCACGCAGTTCAAGCCAAATCTCGTCAAGAGCTACGAAATTAAAAGGTGATCGTCACAGTCACCGACGAGGTCCACGTGTCACACGAGGCCACGTGGTGAACTGCAGCCGAAAGACACGTATTGAGAAATCACCATTTCACGTCAGGACCATCTCTTGTTCAAGTTTTACACCTCGACGGGCGGCCGAGCCCAGCGATCGTGACATACTTGACCGTCGTGACTACCGTCACTCTAGTGGCCGCCGTGACCGCCATGGCCGCTATGGTTGCCTGACCGTAGGCGGCCGACATGGAGCATGGAATGAATTGATGCCGCGGGCCCATATCCCCATCATGGCCTTGTGGCTGCTACGTATGAAGAGGGAGAAATGAGTGACTGTGCTCTATTTTTGAGTAGTGCTGTTCGCACAACCCCTTCTTGCTGCGCGCACAACCCCCCCATATTTTTAGTGGCTGCCAGCCCGCGACACTCAAATCGCATGCGCCGGCCTAGGCCAACGCGGGAGCCAGCAAACGTAGCCTCATCATCACTATCTATAATGCAGCCTCACCAGCTTCGCCGCCCATAACTAAAAGGCCAGATCGTAGCTAGCTGCCTCGCCCGCCTCGTAACCGCAGACACCATAGAGACCATAGAGACCGTAGAGACTGCAGAGACCGCAGAGACCGCAGAGACCGCAAGGACCGTAGAGACCGTAGAGACCGCAGAGACCGCAAGGACC
Organism: Purpureocillium lavendulum; assembly: GCA_029168975.1. NCBI lineage: Eukaryota > Fungi > Ascomycota > Sordariomycetes > Hypocreales > Ophiocordycipitaceae > Purpureocillium > Purpureocillium lavendulum. Next base: position 6,311,387 of record JAQHRD010000001.1, read on the forward strand.
GTAGAGACCGTAGAGACCGCAGAGACCGCAAGGACCGTAGAGACCGTAGAGACCGCAAGGACCGTAGAGACCGTAGAGACCGCAGAGACCGCAGAGACCGCAAGGACCGTAGAGACCGCAGAGACCGCAGAGACCGTAGAGACCATAGCGACCGCAGAGACCATAGCGACCGCAGAGACCATAGATACCATAGAGACTATCGCCGTTAAGGAATATACGTGTATAAGTACCTTATGTAATTGCGCTGCTATTGCGGGATCCAATAGATCCGCGCCCGGGCGCGAATTTAATGTTCCCGCGCCCGGCCGCTGACTAATAATTCCGCGCCCCCCTCCCCGCATATCCTCCATCCTCGTTCACACGGGCTGGCTGTGCCTATCCGGTCGTCCCGCTGGCAGTACTCGCGGTACTCAATCGTCAGTTAAGCTAATATACTGAGAAACGCCCTTACTGAACTCAGTTCGAAGTGTCATAGATCAAAAATTGAACCGATGGCAGCTCTCTATTTTGGGAGGGGGGGCAGCACACGATCCGAAGGAACGCTGAGGTGCAGTGCAGCTTGTACGGTCGAAATCACACCATTAGTACTATTCACTCTCCCTCGTACCTGCCTCCCAGATCTGCTGCTGCTCGTCACAATCCCTCTCGGCCGCCCCCCAGATGTCATCCATACCACGTCGTCCGCGAGACCAACGGTTGCTTTCCATCTCCGCGGCAACCTGAGCTTCGACTCGATTGTCTTCTGCCTCGGTCCAATCTAAGTAGGCCATCATCTCCTCCTTGGTCCAATCCCTGGCACCCGTGGATGCCTTGCAGCGCTGACCCATGTACTTGTAGTCGAGACACCACTCGTAACTTGACTTCTTGTATCGTTGAGGCAGACCCATGGCCTTCCGGTACTGCTGATTAGTCTTAAGGCTGCCACGAGGCTGCGCCTTATACCAGTCCTCCCTGGCGCTGACATATCTCTGATAGATAGCCTGTGGGTCAGAGTAGTGTAGTGCTGACGCTGGCTGGTCTACCGTTGTGTGGTCTGACGCTACATAAATCGTTGATAACTCTCCCGTCGCAGCCTGCTCAGCCGCGTCATGGATTGCAGCTGCCAGGTCTGTCGCTGTCTGGTCTACAGCTGTCTGGATTGCCGCTGTTTCTGCCACGGCTGTCTGGGTAGTCGCCACGTGAATAGTCGCCGTCTGGTCTATAGCCGTCTGGATTGTCGCGGCATGTGCTGTCATTGTGTGGACTGTCGCTTGCTGGACTGCCGCTGCCTGGTCCGGCGCTACTTGGTCCGCCGCTGCTTGGTCCGCCGCTGCCTGGTCCGCCGCTGTTTCTGCGGCCTGGATAAGATCCTGATGACGTAGGGGGCATACCCTGGAAGTCATTGTATGACCCAATGTGTGGCATCTGCTGCATGTGGGTTGTGCTTTTGGCTTTCCAGCTGCCTCGACTGCCTCGAATGCGCTTGGCTCTCTCCGCGTGCTTGACTGTGGTATCGTTGAGCTAATAGCTACCCGATCTGCACGATGACGGGGCTCCAGTAGTGGCCGATGGGTTCCACCGCGCTTTAGATGCCATTGTGTATGGAAATGCCCCAGGGAAAGGGCCTGGCCCTGTTCTTGCAGATCCCTGACTGTATGGGCGCAAGGAAGTCCTTGAGATCGAGTAAAAGCGCCAGTACAACGAGGCAAATCTCCTGCCAAGATGCGCTTTCGCTGTTCTTCAACCTTGCGCAAGGCCTCATGAGATATCCAGCCACGTACGGCACTGTAAAGTAATCCGGAGAGCTCAATCGGTATCCGGATTTGCTGTTTGGCTTGGTTGTACTGTAGTTCAGCAAGCTGATTGAGCAGTGCCTGCTTCATGGCCCTCCAAGCCTCGAAGAGATCAAGGGTGGATTTCTTGAGATGGGACTTCAGTAACGCATGGATACCCTCAACACGAGAGGTAACCACGTTGCCAAAATGGGGATGCTGGTCGACCCAAGCCTTGACAAGTTTTTCCTTATGCAGATCAAGCCAATTTGCTTTGATGTATCCAACCTCTTCAAGATACTGTGGCACATAGCGCTTTTCCATCTCTTGTACGCGCTGACCAAAAGTCTCCTCATCTGCGGATCCGACAATTGCATGCCAGTGACTGAAAAAGTCGTTCCAATTTGCCTCCCCTTGCTTATATGCATCTGATCCCTCTTTGTGGCAAGTAAACGAGGGTTTGCAATAGCGGAGGACAGCCTTGTTAGCATGCCAAAGGCAAAGTAGTGAGATTGCCAGTGGGAAGCAGAAAGACACAGCGTTCAAACAGGCGATACAACGATCTGTCAGGATAACAGAGGGAAGCCTGGCGCCACAGGTCTCGTACACAGATCGCAACCTGTCCAGGGCCCAGATGTAATCTTCCTCTGTCTCGCCGCTCAAAAACGCGAAGGCAATGCAAAAGGATCGCTCGCAGGCATCAACTCCAATCATGTCAAGAAGTGGCATGCCGTATCTGTTTGTTTTGTACGTGCAGTCCAGGAAGAGTAGGTCCGGATAAGCCTGAAGGTACGCCAACGAGTCTGGGTGGGCAAATAAGACTGCGGTTACCCGACCATCCGAATCAAGCTGCATCCGGCACCAGAACCCTTCGTTGTCTGGCTGGTTGGCAAGGGCCTGGATTGTACTCTGGCCCTCACACAGCTCTCGTTTGCTCTCTGCAATGCGATTGTAGATGTCTTGCTGTGTTGCGATTGTATCGGAGTTCTGGCGTAAATATGTCCTGATATCTTTGGGTGCAATTCCAGCATTTGCGAGGCTGGTAACGGTGTATCGATCGTTGCGCGCCATGTGCCGATGTGCTGGGTGGGCAGATGGATCTTGGCTCGGTTGGTGATTATGCTCGGAGCACCCCTGGTCTGGTCGATGGCGTAGTGTCCACGAATTCCCATCCAATGATTGTTTGGCAAGAACCGAGAACTTGCACCCTGTTCCTCGGGTGCACGTACGGCGTTTTCGTTCGGTGGATGTACTGGGCGGTTGCCCGTTGCGGTCACACGCAAACACGACCTTGACTCGTCCATTCGATGTCTTGGAGGATTTCCCTGTGGTGAATGCATAACCTCTTGGCTTTGCCCATGAATTGATGGTTTCGAGAAGGGACTCTCGTGAATTGTATGTACCCTCTGGTGGTAGCGCGTCGTTGGGAAACACTGCTTGGGCCATGGCGTCGTGGCTATCACGGTAGCAGTGGTTCCCAAGCCCCTGAGTGGCCCTGTTGCGTGAAGCTGTGGTGCCAGGGGGGCGCGGAATTATTAGTCAGCGGCCGGGCGCGGGAACATTAAATTCGCGCCCGGGCGCGGATCTATTGGATCCCGCTATTGCGGCGTGCCATGCCCCTATAGCAAATTTAGGTGGCGCGGGCTGGCAGCCACTAAAAATATGGGGGGGGGTTGTGCGCGCAGCAAGAAGGGGTTGTGCGAATAGCACTACTCCTATTTTTAATCCATGCAATGCAACCATGTCTAGCCAAAAATAAACACAGATCTTTCTCAACAACGAGCGTCAAAGTCGATAGAGCTGTTCCCAACGACCTGATAATCTTCTCTCATGAGCGCTTGGCCAAGGGGGTGACATTATCACTGCGCCGCGGTCGCTCATGATGTAGCTGAGCACCAAGCCGAGTGACACTACGGACTAAATGCTTCCCAGCCAACAATAAGGTGACCGGTGTGGCGGCACATTCGGATTAAAGGGGTACCTGCTGTCGCAAGGGTAGCGCGCTCTTTTCTCTCCTCTCAAGCCATGCGTTTGATCAGAGAAGCCCCTGCGACTAGCCGCATGAGGTGGCAACACTCCATCCATGGCCAATCCTGACCCGGCTTCTGGAGTGACATCTCTGGCGTGGCTCCGGCGTGGCGCTTGGGCGCGTCAACCCTGCTTGCCATGTGGCCACGGCGACATATGCCTTCCAGCATGTTATGCTGCTTAGGCCGTCAGGTCTTATGGCCCCAATTAACCCTTCAGGGGTGCCTTGGCCTCGAACGATCCATATCATTTGCAGCGCTGTCATTGTATTGTTACCCCATCCTTGCTTTGCGCCGCAACTCCAGATAGAGATGCAATGGCATTTTCGAGAGTCCGGCCCTCAACGCCAGTGGACGACAGGATGCTTCGAAAATGGCTGTCGCCAAGGTCCCCTTCGAGCTGAGCCGTAAAGGTGTACTGTCGCTGTGTCTGGTTGGGTTTGACCACGGTGGCGGGCCGAGTGAGTTTGTTTTCCGCAATGGGGGGAATGAAGACAAGATTTGAGACGGACGCGTTCAGATTGGCCATTTCCGAAGGGTAGCTGTTGTCGACCAGACTCCAGCGCAGAATCTTGCCTTTAGCATGGCCTGTGAAGACCGAGGTTCCATCGTAGTTTACAGCCAAGCATGACGCAACCCCAGCATCCTCATCAGCGACACCGAGGGGTGAGTCCACCTGGACGACAATGGAAGCGAGCTCGGCACTGCGGGAGCCAAGCAGGGGCTTGTCTCCAAACAGCTCCACGAGGTAAAAACTGCGGTCGTCGGTAGTGACGAATACCGATCTAGCGCAGGGATCGAGAGCCACACAGAGCGGTGCTGCAGGGAAGAGGAGCGTTCGGAGAACCTGGCCTGTCCTGTAGTTCCACAAGATGCATGTCTTGTCCTTGCTGGCTGACACGCAGAGGCTCGTCTCGGCATTGGTGCTGGGCCCAACAACGAGATCGGTGATGGCGGCGCGGTGATTGGACAGTGTCAGGTCAGGCTCGTGGCCCGGGTCGGCTCCCAGCTCCAGTAGGCGAGCCAACGACCAGACATTGACATTGGAGTCGTCTGAGGCGGAGAGCACATGGTAAGGGGTAACGGCCAGGCAGCTAACTGCCTGCACATGGCAAGGGGGCGTGGTAATGTGTCTGCCCGTGCAGGTCTGCAATGCGTTTCGTCAGCACGCCGCTCTACCCCCTACATGTCGAGGCTGCGGAGAAAAAAGAAAACTCACCTCCCACAGTATCAAGCGGCCCTGGGCGGTGCCGAGGACGAGAACATCGCTGGCAAGGGCGACGCAGCCAATTCTCTCTTGGAAGGGGATGAGCGCATCCTGGTTGCCTCGCTGGCGAGAGTACACGTGGACATGTGCCTTTTGGTCCTGGGCAGCAAAGACGTGCGTGTCGCTGACGGCGAGGGAGTGCCTTGGCGCTGAGCTCTTCTTGAACGACGTCTTAGCGGCCCACGTGGGCGTGACCGTGTGGACGTAGATTCCAACGTCTTTGGAGACGGCAGTGTTGGCGGCAACGGGGGGGCCGGAAATGGCCGAAACGAGCTCTTCGGAAAGCATGGCAGCAACGACGCAGGTGCGTGTGTGACGGCGCGCGGGCGAGTGAGTGACGGGGTTCGAGTTGAACGTGAGGGAGTCAGAGGGAGGGTGGGACGAGGCCGTCAAGACCGCGCCGTACGAGTACGGGCCCAGCGAGGGTGTCCTGAAAAAAATGCCTGAGCGCAGAACAAAGTAGCAAACAATGACCCGCTAATGAGAGGGCACAGACGGTCAATGGCGAACGATTCGACGACGTGGCGACGACGTGGCTCATGCACGCGTCACGGGCATTGCGATGAAGTAATGGCGAGGGATGGAAGCAAAAAAGAAAATTGAGGTTGTCGAGGGCCCCACAAGCGGGAGCTATTGGCGGGCCACGGACCACCTCCCGTCACCGCGCCTCTCCCACTGTGATAAGTGACCTCTCACTGTGCGATTTATAGACGGGCGGCCCACAGCGTCCCGTCGCACGGAGGGGGCAGCAGGTGGCCAGGGCACCCGAGGCATCGAGCGCGTGCGAGACAACGATCACGACGACGGGGTGGCTGGAGCCGGGCCGTGGACATTGATTGGGGATGTCTGCCCCGGTGCCATCCTGGTTGTGCAGTTGGGGGGAGTCTCGTCCTGGGTGCCAACCTGAAAGATTGGACCAGCGGGGGAGGACGGCCGCCGTTGGAACGTGGAAACCCTCAGTGGAACGCCCTCAGCAGCTTCCATGAGGTGCCCTGTAGTCTGTACACGTTGTGCCGCTGAGGATGTGCTTACTGAACGACCTGCAGCGCCGCCAGACGCCGCCGCCTGGTCGAGTCGCCTGCAGCGCCCGGTCCCTCGCCGTGCGAGCCTGACACCTGCTGTCTGCGGTCCAATGGCAAGATGCCCTGGGAGGCCCGGCTCTTGGCGACCGCCCGCTGGATCGAGCGCCAAGACGCTGCAGGCAACCAGGGAGTCGCAGTCAGCAGGGGTGTCCGCTGTCCGGCACCAGTATCCAGCCACTACAAGCCCCTGAAGCTCTCCCCGCATCCCCCATGGGCCCGAGTTGGGCAGCTTCCAGGTTCCATGGGCGGGAGGCCCTCGACCCCATCCGTGGATCCCTCCCGTCCCTGCCCTGCGTTCCTCCTCCCTTGGTGACTCCTCTCCTCCCAAGGTGGAAACCCGACCGCCACGCCCTCGACGACACCACCACGAGTAAAGCATTGCGTCAAACCGCACCGCACCGCGCCGCGCCGCGCCTCATTTCGCTCTCTTCCCGGCCAACAACATCCGCATTTGGCGCAGCCCACGCGCTGGCCTCGTGCCGGAGGCGTGGCAGGTGTCCGACCGTTGGTGGCGCGGCCGTCCCTCGTCATTATCGCCGAATTGTGTTCGGCAGATTCGCTTCTTCGCTTTTCTCGTGGCGCATTGCTTTTTCTCCTGCACGAACCAACCCGTCCCTTGCCTCTGTCTGGAACACCTCGCCTCGCCCCCTGCCTCTGGCACGACCTTGCTGACGCCGCCTGGCTTGTCTGCGAGGTGTGCAGCAGATTCCTTGCTTCCCTCCGCCATGTGGCAGCTCCATGGCCGGGTCGAGACGGCGCTGTCTGATGTCTGATGTCCATCTGTCACCTGCAAGACCGATCTACGCCATGCAGTTGCAGAACCAGGCTATCACCGCCGACGCGAAAAGAAAGTCAGTCGCACCGTCCCCTCCGATACTTGACTGTCACACAGGTACGGAGTACGGGGTGACTCGTCCTGCTTCGTACGAAGTAGTGACTACCTACTCCGTACCCTCGTCGAGACCACAGGCTGGAGCGTGGCACAGCGACACCGGGCGCCGCGCAGGGCGCCTCGAAAGCATGACGCCGGCGAGGAGCAGCATGAGAAGCCGTGAACTGGTCCAAGGACGCCGTGGTTCCTTGTACCTGGACTCTAAAGCCCTCGTCAGCGCATTTAGCCTACCTTGGGATCCGACTCAGTGCTTTCCAGCAGCCTGCACCGCTGGGACTCCCCTCACCAATCCCTTTACCCAGGCGTGGTTGAACATCTACGGACTGCAGGTGTCAAGATGCACTGTGGGTGGCTGTAGGGGCCTTGGCGTGAGAGCGTCGAGGACCCCAGCTGCTTCCCGTGCCGCCGGCTCTTCATACTGGGTACCGCAGACTCCCTGCACTGTCCGGGTGATTGATTAATTGCGCCACTCACCCAGACTCCTGGACCGCCGGATGTGGTGCACCGAGCACCGAGCAGCTCTGAAGCCCTGAACCAACAAGCCACTGGCGGGGCCGTCGCCTGGTTCGCGTTGCCGGGCCCAACAACGACGACGACGAGCGGCGTCGTGGCGAGGATGCCGCCTCGTCGGCGCGCTTCTTCGGAGTCGATGATTCACGGCACGTGTGTTCCCGCGGCGCCTCTCTCCATTCAGACCAATGCTACATGGACCGGTTTCCTTTGCCCAAAGGACTTGGCGGCATGTGGGTTCGCTTCCGTCGGCGCCGCCCCGATAGCTCGACGGTCGACACCACCATCGACAGACTAGACCAACATGTTTCTTTTGTCCGCACTGTCGTGTTATTTCTTATTCTCCATGCTGTGCAGGCCATCGCATGCTTTCGCGAAGCAAGGGCCTTGGCCCCCCCGCCGCCGGCGCCGGCGCCGCCGCATTGCGCTCGCTGCGCTGGTACTGGGTACCATCTCGCTACTATATTGCCGTCTCTCGTCCCTCCACATCAGTGCGTGTTGGGGCGTCAGTGCGACACTCGCTGATTGTCCCCTTTGCCGTCTTGCTCGAGGCGGCTAGGACGAGCCTCAATTTGCGACACGCCCCCAGCCGGGCTCCGTCTTGACCATGCCTCCTTGTCTCTGACTGTCTCTCTTCTGTTGCCCTTTATTTCCCCATCGTGTGCCCCAGCGGTCGCCCACTCGCCCTTCGCCGGCTGCCATCGTCACGTTAAAACACAAGTTCATCCTCACTGCCCGCGTGCCTGGGCACCCTTCAGGCCGGGAAACCTGATGAGCTCGTCCACCGCCGACGGCAAGCCCAACGAGCTTCCCATGCCACCGATCAACACCGCCGCCACCCTCCGAAGCGATTCTCCAGAATCGGCCTGCGACTATTCCCGGTCAGTATCAGTAGCATCTACACGCTCAAGGTCGATATCGAAACGACGGCGATCCGTGTCGAACATGACCGAGCTCATGCCGCTCAGGCTCTCGACGTCCACTTCAAGCTTCTTGAGCACACCGTCGTCGACCCCCGAACCCATTGGAGACCGCGTGGACGAGTACTTCCCGGAGCTCTTGGCTCAGGATCTTGAAGTCTCAGCGGGTGTTTTTGCCGCCAGAAGTATGACGGCGGGCACACCAATCTTACTTGTATCAAACGACGACAAGGCTCGCACCAAAAGCGCACGAATGGCACCCTCTGGGTATCTTGCCGCGTCCGCCAGGGTGCGGTCCCTTGGGGCCATTGAGGAGCGAACATCCATGGTGTCGTTCCTCGAGGAACATGACATACGGCCTGACGGCGCCACGTCCGACGTGGATTCGAGGACCGGCTCGCAAACATCTGAGGATATGGCACCCCCATCGTTTCGACACCGCGAGTCTGTCCTAACAGCAGCTACATCCGTAGCTTCGGCAAGCTGGAAACCTTCGGCGACGAAGCTGGTGCGCTCCAGCACCCCTATGGAGAGCAGCTGGATCGATTGTGAGTCCGATTGCGACGAAGACGAGATCAACGAGCGCAACATCGGATCACAATCTCCGCGGCCGCCTACGCCTCCCGAGTCTGACCTCGGCTCGAGTACCACAGGTCTCAGGAAGATTGACCTGCGGGGCTCTTGGGGTTACCGCGAACACTCTCTTCATCACAAGTCGCACTCTGTTTGCGGCGGCTCACCTACCTCACCCTCTCGCGGAAAGGCGTCTCATGTGTCGTTTGACATGCCAATCAGGCCAGCCTCGACTGTTGGACTTGGGCAACACAGCCCGCAGCAAGCAAGAGGTCGTAATGTACCATGCACCATGCAAGTGTCGTCCGCACAAATGGAACAAATCACCGCCCACCAGGCGCGCAGAGCCAACGAAGCCGCGAGTAAACTGAACAAGACGCCACCTACTGGGGACAACACTGAGCCAGCTACAGCTACTGGGGAATTTCTGGACTGCAAAGCCGAAACCGCCGACATGATATTCCCCGCAGGCCCTCTCACTCCGCTCACCGCGGTGCCCGTCTCTGAGGCGGCCGTTGCGCGGCCGCCCTCACCCCGACCCGCCCTTCGCAGCGTGCAGTCCTGGTTGAACAGCAGTCTGCAGCCGTGCCCTCGCGCCTTCAACAACGACGACCTGACTCGGGTGGTACCACTACCTCCCGACGCAATGGAGACGCTGCGGGTGTCCATTGCATGCTTCCCCGAGACGATGCTTTTGTCCTCCAGCCTTACCATCGAAACGATTCGGACATATTCACGCAAAGTGCGCCAGCCGAGCTTGGAGATCCTCCGGAGTCCATCGACCAGGGTCGCCACACCTGAGAGTCCGGCTCAGACACCCAGAAGATCGCTATGGCGCAAGGTAATGCCCCTCAAGCGAAGTTCGATGATAGCGGACCTGCGGCAGAGACAGAGTCACAGCTCTGGGGAAAGCAGCGTCGCGTCCGCGGGTTCCAGCGCTTCCGACTCGCCCAAGCTATGGGAACCACTGCACAACGTATTTGGTGGCTGCTCGAGCTACGTCTGCGATGCGCTATACGCGCACATCGTCGCCTACAATTACATGTCTGCCCTGGTAGCTCGGAACTCGTCTTCCTCGGCACCAAGGGGCACGAGCGGCGAATCTCAGCAAGAGGATATTCCCAAGAAGGCAGCGACACTTCTTGGCCTGGGAAGCACCGGTGAAGGGGCCACCAGCTTGAACCGGCTCTCTCGGAGAGCCACTCCATGGCTGGACGGTTGGTCTAAGGAGGACATCGTCACACTGCAACCAACAGCATCGGCCAACCACGAGAACATGCAGGGAGGGCTCCTGCGGTGCATCACACGACTTGTTGCGACAGCCAAGCTCATGGCTGAAAAGGAGACGAGCGATGAGACTATGGTGGACCTGGAGGCGGAGGACGCCGACTTGGTGTTCATCAGAAGCTTGTGCGAGATTGTTCGCATGGCAGAGGAGGCGTCCGGATGACGTTGTCGGTTTTCACATTAGCGTGTTTGAGATTTGATGAGGAAGTGCCTGGATGACGATGCTTGAGAACAATACCCACATTGGCGAGGTTTTCGGTTGGATGGGCGTTGAAAAGGACTGACATCTGACATACTGACATGATCGTCGATTTTTCCTTTCTTTTTTCTCCTCTGGTGGCTGACTACGATGGTCGAAGGAATGCATGTATCACGACTTAGGGTAGGGCGACCATCGCATCCAGTCCGCCCGTAGCTCTATATTTTTGCAAATGAACTATAAGTCGCGCTGCGCGAATGGAGTCTATTATGTCATGGTGGCGAGTCTTATAAATCGTACATCGTGGGTTTTGTCGCCCTCTGCCAAACTGGGATGTCGAGTAACTCTTGTTTGAGAGTCATCGCGCGTTTCGGCCCATGGTGTTGTCAGTGGACAGTCTCTGAGGTCAGATCCCAGCCCAGCGTGCTGGGGTGACTCGCTGTCACTGATTCTCCAGCACCGCACTCGCTAAACCCGGCCAAAGATCGGCATTCACAAAGATAGCCGCGACACCATCGAACTCGACGGTCGTCCCTCCTCCAATGATGGATCCAGTCTGAGGTCGGGCAGCAGCTTGACCAGCGAAGGCGCATGGGTACCGCCAGTAGCTGGGTGTGTCCTCCTCCAACCACGCCGATTAAACGGTGATCCTGGCACGGCGTACAATGCTGTGGAAAGAAGCTCTCAGAAGACAATGGACATGATGCGGATGACGTCCGCGCAATTATGATCGACTCCTTTGAGCTATATCACTACCGCATATACCTCGGTTGGTCAAAGGCCGATGGTGATGATCAACCAAACGCTTGAGGTAGATGCACGCCTTTTCCACAACTGAGCTGCGAATGGTATCATCGCCGGGTGGCTGTGAAACCAAGCTCGCCCCAGAAAGTTGTTTATGGCAAACAAGTCCGGCCGACAAGGGAACTGTAGCTGAGTACCTGCACAATCCTCGGTCTTGGCGTACGATGTCGAATGCTCTCGGGAAGTGGGGAGACTTTCCCGTTGAAGCCGACTCCATATAAGTCCCCAGGAGCTTACGTGTCTCCGGGCGGCTAAGTCTTTCAGAATAAATTGACCAATTGCCGTTATCGTATTTGAGGAACTCGTCCTAGATTGGCCCCTTGTGGAGCACCCTAGACGTGCGGAGGGTTTCACGGTACTTCGCATACGTACCTAGCGGGCATCTACAACTGCCGTGCATCGTAGGATTGCCTCGGCGCCACGGGTAAATGCGTCGTCACCTCATGAACAACCCCCGGAAATTCCCTTGCGTCTGGTTCAGCCGACCTTTCATGGTCTCTGCAAGCAGAAACGCGTCATCACTCGTCCTCCCCGGTGTGGCTGAGAGGCAAATGAACATGAAGCCGTCATGTGGGATGCTATCAAGGGGTGTTGGGACATGGCTAATACGTGGACATTGAGAATCTACAAGTACGATCTGCTGCCTGGCGATGGTCGTGGAAGACGAAGAAGGTGCAGGGCGACTTTTTTGCTCCCGACTATATAAGTGACCGAACGAAACACCATCGACACCACGCCTGCCATCTTCCAAGCATACATAAAGGGCAACGTCCTCTGTCTAGGCAACATGCGACTGTCTACAAGCCTCGCAGCCGGTCTGCTTCTTTTTGGTGCCTCAGACGCTCATCCAGGGCACAATGTCGCTGAAGAGGCTGCAGAACGCCGCCAATTTCTCAGCTCCATCGAACGCTCCTCGATTGCCCACTGCTCTGAAAAGCTCAAGGCCCGGGGAATTGAGGCTCGGAATGTTGCACGTCGCTCAGCACAAATTGGGAAAATTCATCGCCAACGTGGCTTGCAAAAGCGCTCTGACAACTCGACTCTAAGTGCCTCTCATAACCAGACTGGCCATGGATATACCTTGAACACCGACGCAAATACCCTGTTCGCCGGGATCAACTCCTGTGTGTTGACACCAGAGGTCACCCAAGGTCCCTACTGTATGCACCCCCGCATGAATGCCTTTGTAGCGAGGTTCAAACTGACTTAAATCCACAGATGTGGCCGGAGAATACGTTCGGGAAAACATCATCGAGAGCCAAGAAGGCTTGAACCTGATCCTCGACTACCAAGTCATCGATGTCGAAACCTGCGATCCAGTTCCCAATGTTTACCTGGAGATGTGGCACTGCAACTCCACTGGGGTGTACTCCGGTATCGTTGCCCAAGGTAACGGCGACAGCTCCGACGACACCAATATCGATAAAACTTGGCTTCGCGGAATCCAAAAGACCGACTGCGATGGCGTCGCCCAGTTTCAGTCAATCTTCCCCGGCCATTACACCGGTCGAGCCACCCATATTCACGTCATGGCTCATACCAACGCTTCGCTCCTTCCAAACATGACTCTTGGCAGTAAGAATTACGCTAGCCACGTTGGCCAAGCATTTTTCGACCAGGACCTGATCACTAAAGTTGAGAAACTTGAGCCATACGCCTCTAACACTCAAGAGCTTACTAAGAACGCCGATGACAGTATCTTGAGTGAAGAGACTGCTACCGATGGTGTCGACCCGCTCATGGAGTATACGTTTCTCACTGATGATATCCACGACGGGATTTTTGCCTGGCTTGCTTTTGGCATCAACACCACGCAGTCACAAACCGTTACACCGGCCGCCTTTTTATATAAAGAAGGAGGTGTCAGCAACGGTAACGGTGGCATGGGTGGCGGACCTGGTGGGGGTAATGGCTCGGCTCCTGGGGGTCGTCCACCTTCGTAGCTCTCTAGGTCCAATCTCAATGTAGATCTGGATGGTAAATAAACATCACTACGAATACAGATGAAGCTACCGCTTGTCCAATGGAAAAAGCTGGATTGTCGGCTGCAGGGCGCTGAGCTGGATTTGTAGGATTAGGTGCCAAGCTAGCCTAAACTGAGTAGGCGCCAGGAAATGTTTCAGTGCTTCCGAAGCAAGCACAGCAAGTATCACTGGAATCAACGCGGTATTGAAGTTGGGATGCATCTGAAGCATGACCTTTCCGCGTGCATGCATGGTATTGAACGGAAAAAGTCGGCCGACTGGGGGAAGCATGAATCGAGGGTAGCGAGGAGACCACATACAGGAGCGAAGTCGGCATGGAGCGGTGTGTTCGAACATGCCGGCTCGAAGGGCCACTCCGTGCCGAGCACGTTCTTGGAGAGCAAACAGATGCACCAGTTCGGGAAGTCTGCTATGAAGAAAACCATGTTGAAGGTGTTACCTGTGCTTCGGCCATGCTTCGGAGAGCTTGAATAGACTCCCGTCTTCGGGGGAACCCATGAGATCGATGATATTCTCGCTTCTTCGCACATGCACTGGGGTCATCTTCCAACGATTGGCGATGTCTTCGCGTTGAAAGATCTGTAGTAATAGTAATTTCGACATCGCTTGCACGTCAGGCTCATTGCAATACGCCCTGAAGCCAATTCTAGATATGGCGTCCAAAACAATACGCAAGAGCCTGTATCTCCAGCCGCGTCTAGAATCCCGTAACCCCGGAGGTACAGCCCGAAGCATTTACGCCATGCCACATGGGCAAGTCAGCATGAGCACAGACTGCCTACAATACCTTTCACGATGGCTATGGATTTCGGTCTCAAGCAAGCGGGACCAGTACTGTATTGCGACTGGCTGTGTATCAAATTGAATTACTTGGCTTGGGCTGCAGATCGTTGGGCTTCGCATGGCGCTGTCTTGGACACCACAGTCAGAGGCCATCTCCAGCATCTCCCGCTGACTTCCTGCTACCTAAGACATGCCAAGTACCCGCATCGCTTTTTGATGATGGCTTCGGATAATTGATGCCCCCGAGAGCTCAATTTGTTTATGACACCAAGCTGGGGGTTTAATAAAGTGCAAGTTGACGAACGTTGAATCACAGTCTGTAGCTATTTTCCGTTTCATCTTACACCATGATAGCGCGTAATATCCCAACAAAACAGACATGAGCATCCCATCGAATGTATCACTAACCAAGAAGCCCTTTGAGACGCGTTCCAGGTACGGCATACGTGCCTCGTTTTTTCGGGACGAGAAGTAAGATCGGAAATACGAGACAAAATGTCGAGCCTAAAGTAGCGGCTGCTCTGTCAATGGCTGCAGCCTTGGCCCCTAACGACTGGTATGCTATGTCTTGGCAATGGCAGAGCAGCCAAGTACCACTAGATGTCGGGGTAACGGAATACTAGTGCGGTAGTGCCATTCGGAATCTTGCCGAGTGGATAAGCCTGATAGCTCCGGCCGACTGGGACAGGAACAATCAACATACAAGACACAAGATCTACAGCCTGGCTTCACTGCATGTATATTTCATCTAGAGAGGAATCTAGGGCAACCACTTGACGTGATAGAGCATTTGGACCTCCAGAGAAATACAGAAGACGGCAAGATGCACCTGGCGTGTAACAGAACAAAACTATTAATTAATTACGAAGATCCGCCTAGAAGTTTGTCCTTCATGGGAATGCACTGCACCTAGGTTGAACACTGATCAGTCATCACGACGTGTAAATGGCTGTGTTTATCCATACTTGGTCGCGCCAGTACTGAGCCACCATCCCTATGGTTCATGTGCCTGATCGCCTGAATCCCCTGCCACATGCGGCCATCCTTCACGCTGGGTTGCCCACGTGGCGATTATTCGACCATCTTTAGTGATTACCACAAAAGGGAGGTACCAAGGGTCTGAAGAGCTCGAGCGAGGTTTGTTTTGGCCCCTGCCTCCCCTAGGCAGCATTCATGGCGAAGTACATCTAGCTGTGGCGTGGCTATTGTTGCCCTGGAGGTCGTCAGTTCATGTTGGTACCTCAAGCATCGCGCAAACATGGACCTACAAGAATGAACAGTCACGTATTGACCAACAAGAATCAAGACTACGACTCCAACGAACATTGCCATGGTCCGCGACAACGGCACCAAGGCACCATGCAGACCTCGCGAAGTTCCTCAACATTCAAAGCGAGCCGGACAAGCATGAAACGGCCTCTGGAGCGCGGCCTGTTGTTCCGATTCTGTTGCAGCCGTCGTGGCCTCAGTATCGTGGTCCTTAGTCTGGCTGTCGCTAACATAGTCCTACTGAGTGCTCTGTGCGTACTTTCTGTCAATGGGTTTGGGCTCGAACTATCACAGACCGCCGGCAAACTCAAGACCCCCGACGCGGATGCACTGAGCAAGCGTGAATCGCAATCTCAGGGCAATGAGACAGACGCGACATCCCAGCCTACAGAACTTCTGATCCAACCAGAAGCAGACGAACATGGTCTCTCTACTCGGGACACCATTGACGGGCTTCCAAGCAACTCAACCGCAAGTCTGGTAGACCGGGGACTTGAAGACCACGAGGACGCCCCCGAAGATTTTGATGAGGACGACGCACTAGGAGCGACACAAGACGGAGGAAGCCAAATGACCACACCCTGGTCTCGATTTAGGCTGTAAGTGGAGGCTGCCCCAGGTTCTTCCCTTGACTATTCACTATTATTTGGCTCGTATGTGAGGATTGACACGCATTGGCAGCCTCGATGGGTTCTTCAATGGGCTGAAAAGCATCACGACGATTGAAGAGCTCGAACCCGAGTATCCAAGAAATGGTCTCACGAGCCCTCCCCGGTCACCGATAGTCAGGAGCGCGGATCCAACACCGGAAGTTTACAGTCCGTATGACGCAACAGCAGATGATATCAGCCAATGTTTCTTGGACAGCTCCGACTCTATCCCAGTGCCAGACATATATGCCTATTCTGGCGTTCCTCAGCACATGCCAAGCCCAGTTTTTGGTTCATACGACCTGTTAGGGATGCGCGAAGACGTGTGCTTCGACAGATTCAGTCGATATGGCCCCTACGGATACGGCTATCGAAAAGGCTACGGTGGATCCGGAGTTGGACTCGACACGGAGAGATCTGGGAGTGATGCGATATGGTCGCAGACCGGACAGATCAACTACGGTGGTATGAATTGGAGTGATGCTCAGGACAGGTGCCTTGCCGCGAACAGGCACCGGTTTGGCACGTCTGTGCAGGATGTGCTTGAGCGGGCTGCCAACAAGGGCAAGAAAAAGAGAAGCCGGAGGAGAACCCACGCCGAAGAGCCACCAGCAGACACGAAGCCGCTGCCTAAGACTCTCACTCGCTCTGCCGTTGTGGTGAGGCTTTACACGGGATTCCGTTGGACAGAGCTGGCCGTACTGAATCTGCGAGCGATGATCTCAGAGCTGTCGCTCAAGAGCGGTGCGGAGTACGCAGTACACATCCTACTGCACGTCCACAACACTGACCTCCCAATCTGGTCTGACGAGGAGACATTCAGAAGGCTGTTACATGCAAACGTGCCGGCCGAGTTTCATGGGCTTGTCTCTGTGTGGAGCGAAGCGGAGATGACGCTCTACTATCCTGGTGGATTCGACAAGCCGGTGGCCAACCCAAGCGAGCGAAGCATACACGGATTCTACCGCAGCGGCCATCTTCCGTTGCAGGTATTTGCAATGCGCCACCCAGAGTACTCCCACTACTGGAACTGGGAGGTTGACGTGCGCGTCGTGGGTAGCTACTACGAGTTCTTCGACCGCATAGGACGCTGGGCGAACCGACAACCACGACACCTCCTCTGGGAGCGTAGTGCCAGATACTACATACCCGCATACCATGGATCCTGGGAGAACTTCAGCAGTTCAGTCCAATTCGACATAAAGCAATCTGGTCACCCTGACGTATTTGGACCGGTAGCTTTCAAGGGCCAGAAGCGCTTGCGACACGAGAAACGGCAAGCTCCAGTATTACCTGCGGACTGTATCGAGCAGCCAGAAGAGTGCGGCGTGGGCGAAGATGCCGATCTGATTACTCTCAACCCCATTTTCGACACCTTTGCGTCCGGATGGGTATTCTCCGACGACGTCACCGGGTACCCCAAAGGGTCGCCGGCAGAGCTCCCACGGCGATGCGCGATCGTGACGGCTTCGCGTCTAAGCGGCCGTCTACTCAAGGCAATGCACGAGGAAGTGTGGCGACACCACCGCACGACCTTTAGTGAAATGTTCCCTCCGACCGTGGCACTTCATCACGGTTTCAAGGCGGCATACGCACCGCACCCGGTGTATTTGGACAGGGCGTGGTACCCCGTGAGCGAGATTGATGCCGCGTTCAACGGCGGCGAGGCTCACTCCACGTCCGGAGCAGGGAGTCCGTTCGACGAGAAGAATGAGCACAACTTCAAGGGCTCAACCTGGTACTATAACAGCGAGTTTGCTGGGCTCCTCTGGCGCCGATGGCTAGGCTATGCACAGACTCAATTGGGCCGAAAGAGTGGTCGGGGCATGCTAGCAACTTCAGCGAGAGGAGGGTTTGAGGAGGAGAGTGACGAAGACAGCAGCGGTAGGATGTGTTTACGAAGCATGCTACTTCATCCCATCAAGGTTGAGAGGCCGGGTGAGGCCTGAGGACACTGTAATTTGAGGCGTGTCTGCACCATTTCGAGCAGCTAATTGCTCTCCCGCAGCGAGGACTAGAAGTATGAAGTACACGCACGGATGATGAACACGCCTTGAGCTTAATTACTAGTTGATGTTCCACCATAGGTGCAGTCCTTCGGGGATGGCCAGCCTTATCTCGTATTTTGCATGGTGCCTCAAGGCATCCGGTGAATTCACTACTACTTCCCGTGTCGCTGGCCAAGGTAGAACGCAGGGGAAGAGCTGCCAGCTTCCTTTTGTCATCTGTGTACTGGCTAATTATAGCACCGGCGCGTACGTAGCATTACAAAGTAGGTACGATAATGCACGAGATAGTCCGTACGGGTCGGGGAAATGACGTGCAGCTTCTATTTCTTACAAAAAGGACATGACGAGGCCCCGGTGCAAATTCGATGGGGCTGGACCTCGCCGCAAAAGCAGACAGTTTTGCTTTGTAAAAAGAACAGCCCAGCAGACATGAGCTACCGTGATATGTCAAGGGCCTGGGTATAAGACGCGAGGCGCAGGGTGGGACACAAAGACGCAGTACCACGCGCCCGTAATATCCCAACGTGTCGCCTGGCGCGCACACACGCAGGGTGTGCGCCTGTTGGGCAGGTACGCGGCGGAGAAGGAGTCCGGGGAAGGCGTAGCATCATGCGCACCGAGAAGGCGGACAGCCTGCACGGGCGTTTTGTGTCGCCACGGAGGCGGCTGCTGGCAGGTGATAATGAATCAGGACAATCGTGTCCGGGCGGCCGGGTGGTCGGGGCTCGGGACGAGGCTGCGACAAGACACCGGCATGAAGTAACCTGGCCGAGACAGAGGCTGTAGAAACCTCGATATGAATCACCGAGTCGACAGTACTGGGTCTTGTGAGATTTTTTGGATTGATACAACACGGCTCGGCTGTGGGCACTTTGGGACTTGGATCACCGTCGCCGCAGGCTGGCCCTGACTTCTCAACACGCACGGTCCCAACGAAACCGGGCGCTACGGTGACACGGCAGGTGGACCATGTTCCTTGTCGACGGGATGAGCTGCGAGGAACGACACGATCTTGCCGGCGGCAAGACCATCCATCAAATCCGCCAGGCTGGCACCGAGCAGTCTCCGGCGAGGCGGCCAGGCCAGCCAGTCGGAAGTTCCGCGCCGCAAGGCCAGTCAGTCTGTGACACGTGACGCGTCGCAAGCGCGGGCCCGCGGGGCCCTCGTCTGCAGGCGAGAGGGCTGCCAGTTCAAGGATCGCATCGTGGTAGAGACATGATGGTGACGGTGGTCGAGGCGGCAGAGGAGCACGGTTCTGCGGACTGGGCCCATAGGCGAGTCGGCGATCCATTTGAGCTTTTGACGGCACTCTGCCCAGGCCCCAAGCTGCTGGGTCAGCTGAGTCAGGGGCCCGCGACGGCGCTAGCCCGCCCCGGGGATAAAGGCGGTCGCGGGGAGTTGAAGAGGCAGGAGCCGCCTGGGGTCCTCAGCTGAGATGAGGCAGCTGGTCGCTCCGTGGGGATAGCTTCATCTCTTGGCGCTGTGCCACTGCCTGGTCGGTGCTCAACCCAGCCCTTTAAAAAACCTCACCGTCGGACCTCGCGAGCCGCGATCTTCACTTGAACTTCGCAAACATGCGCACCGAGATTCGCCTCTGACATACAGAGAGGCAGCCGTGCGCGTCGCCAAAATGAGCTGTCCCAGGAACTATCTCCCGCCGTCACTGTCCGTCGACGACATCCACTCGCTGCTCAGACACCTGTCACTTCCGCTGCCAACCTCCATCAACCCCCTGCAGGTTACGGCCGCATTCCACTCCATCTACCTCCTCAACTATCCTGCGTCAACGCCGGTCGACGTCCTGCTCCCTGCGCGGGCTCGGCGGCCCGATGGCTCCATTTCGTTGGTGCTGCGCATCTCGGGCAACCACATACCGCACATCAAGACGATGAACGAGGTCGCCACCATGACGTGGATGCGTGAGCACACGAGCATCCCCGTGCCCGCAGTCGTGGCCTGGGACAATGTGGGCACGGGCACCAACCCGCTCGGGAGGGAGTTCACCATCCTCGAGTGGGTACCTGGCCGCAGCGTTGACCGCATGTACATGACCATGTCGGAAGAGGTCAAGATGCGGCTGGTCGAGCAACTGACGGACTATCTTATCGAGATGAATAAGTTTGAGTGGAATCATGTCGGCGGACTCAGCATCAATGCGAAGGGCAATGTCGTCCCGGGCAGATTCATGGACGACACGTTCTGGCTACTCCCAGACATCGAGCAGTTGTGGCCCAAAGGGGAGAGTGTCGACACGCTCAACCCCAAAGGGCCCTTCGAGTCACACGCCGCGTTCGTCAAGGGGTACATCGAGTGCTTCATCCACGGCATCAAGGTCCACCCGTCGCTCGCATGGCTGCGCGACACCATCCCGCGGCTTCAGGCCCTCGTCGAGCTGCTCCCGAACCTGCCGTCTCTCGCCGCAGTGCGGCTAGTTCTTGCGCACAAGGATTACCACAACGCCAACATCATGGCCCTAGAGGACGGCACCGTGACGGGCGTGCTGGACTGGGAATTTGCCAGCGTGGTGCCCGCGCATCGCTGGGACGCGGTCAGGGCGTTCCTTCACCCGTGGACGGGCGAGCCTGACGACGTGCAGATGAAGGAAAAGGCGCGGATGATAAAGATCTTCGAGGGCGTGCTCGAAAGGAAGGGTGTACCGCAGTGGTGGGGGATAGACAATGTGACCGAGGACGTGTGGACTGTGGTGAGGTTCATGCGGGCGCTCGTTGAAGTATGCCCGAGGGGTCAAAAGAGGGATGTAGTCGGTAGCTGGAGAAAAGCCGCGGAAGATGCTCTGGGGAGGCTTGGTGTCTAGCCATTTTGTATATACCGGGCTGTTCGAACATGAAGCTGACTTGCGGGCTGTCGTGTCACGGCAGTGACGAATCTATTCAGCGCACCCCTCGCTGGCCAGCCCCATCTTCTTGACAAGCGCCTCAGCAATGTCCTTTGCAAACGCCTCGTCATTCACGGCCCTCTCATCCAATACGACCTCAATACCGCTTCCCTCGAGGCCCTTTGTCACCGTCTCGAACAAGACCTTGTCCGCCTCGCGGTCCTCGAATGGCCCATCCTTGACCGAGATGATGCTCACGCCTCCCTGCGGGATCCAGACCTGCACCATGTCGGGGCTTTTCGCGGCCTTTAGCTTGTCGCATATGAACTCGCCTATCTGGCGGCACTCGTCTGGAGACGTGCGCATCAGCGTCACGATGGGGTTGTGTTCGAAAAGCTTCCTCGCGGCGTACCGCTCCGGCACGCTCGACCTTGGGCCAAAGTTCACCATGTCCAGCGCCCCCAGCGACACCACATAGGGGATGCCCCGGGCCGGCGCGGCAGCAAGGCGGTCCTCGCCCGCCGACAAGATCCCGCCGGCGATGTGGTCGGCGACTTCGGTGGTAGTGAGGTCCAGAACTGCGTCGAGAGCGTGTGTTCGGATGAGGCGCTCGAGCGAGAGGCCGCCAGTGCCTGTGGCGTGGAAGACGTACGTCTGGATCGGGTAGCGGGACTCAAGATGCTTTCGAATGGCATCTACGGCTGGAGTGGTAACTCCAAACATTGTGATGCCAACCCTATGCTTCTTCTCCGTTTGGCTTTCATCCGCGCCTTCAGAGAGCTTGTGTCGGGTTGCATATGAGAGCGCCGCTCCCGCGATGGCGGCGCCTGCGTTGGAAAGGACGTCTCGCAGCACGTCGTTGAGCCCGGCAACGTCGACGACCGAGTACATTAGAGCAATATCGGTCTCACCCACGATGGGACGGACATCGCCGCTAGCCATGGTCGAGACGATGAGCTTAGGAAAGCCTATGGGCAGCGAATCGCGCATGGCTGACGCGGCGAGCGAGGTGCCTCCGGAGCCGCCAGCGGACACGGCGCCATGGATGCGGCCTTCGGCGTGTAGCTTCTCTAGGAGGATACCGGCGCCTCGGGCGATGTGCTCGATGAACTGACCGCGAGTGAGTGTGGAAATATCGACGTCAGAGGACAAGGAGTCCTGTGCCAGGAGCTCCGCCTGGGGAATGGTGATGTCAGGATGTGACGCGGGGTGGCGGCCGACATCGATGAGGATGACGGAGAGCGACGGGCGGGAGGAGAGGATGGCGGAGCGGAGGAAGAGGAGCTCGTGGAGCTTTGTGTCGCAGGTGCCTAGGAGTGCGACGGTGGCCATTGCTGTGCGACGATGGCGAGTACGCTGTGCTGCGACAGAGGGAGGTTTGTTGTCACCTCGGAGCGTGCTCAACGTTGAGAAGCGGGGTTGGGAGCGCAGTGAGGACGTTTCACGACATGCATGCGGGAGCACGTGAAGACGTCGGTCGCAGCCTGCTGCTTGTTGAGTGCAAGAAAGGGACCGTGATGGATGGAAGCAAATACAAGGTGGTGGAGGCGACGCAGTTGATCGCCTACTGTATGCGTCTGTATTTGGTATCGCACGGTCAACAAGTCCAGCACGATGCAGCTGGCAGACTGAAGATCGTTGCCTCGGGGCCGCCCGCCGCCTAGACTTCTTTTGAGGCGAACGGTACGTACGACTTTCTTTTGGCGGCGAGCACAAACCAATGATGTCGCTCATGAAGTAAAGAGACGCATACGAAGTAGTTACACGTCGAACGTTTACGTCTTCACAGCGACATCCAGCGGCATCCCGGGCCGCCCCAGCTGAGGCAGCCACAACATCTGACCAGCACCAGCGCCGGCTGCTCGGATCCACTGTGACGACAGTGCCTCGCCGGATGTCAGCCCGGCAGGTGCCCAATTTTTGACTCGGTTTCCGACCACCCTGGCGAGTATACGGAGCGTGTCATCGGTCTGTCAACTTTGCGGACAAGACGGCCTTCAAGAGAAAACGTTTGCAGACACGCACCCAATCCCAGAGTGAACGTCTGCACTGCTCTCCATTCGAGTCCTCACTCCTCCGTCACCCCGCCTCGCCAGGTATCGCCCCTCACAACTTACAGCGACCTGGGTAGCTGGCTGGCTACGTACTCACACGTCTCACACAGTCACAGGTCGTCTGTCCGACAAGCACAATCCCCCACCATACCATGGCGCCCCCCACGAACAGAGACGAGATCCTCGCCAAGCTGCGCGCGCAGATCGATGCTGGCACGCCCATTGTCGGCGCCGGCGCGGGCATCGGCCTCTCGGCCAAGTTCATCGAGGCCGGCGGCGGCGACCTCATCATCATCTACAACAGCGGGCGCTTCCGCATGGCCGGGCGGGGGTCGCTCGCGGGGTTGATGCCCTACGGCAACGCCAACGACGTCGTCCTCGAGATGGCAAGTCCACCTCCATGTTTACTGTGATGACCGCCTGACCCTGCTGACGCTCCGTTGCCGCCCGCCCCAGGCCAACGAGGTCCTCCCCGTCGTCAAGCACACGCCCGTCATCGCCGGCGTCTGCGCCACGGACCCCTTCCGCAGCATCCCGCACTTCCTGCGCCAGCTGCGCGACCTGGGCTTCGCGGGCGTGCAAAACTTCCCGACCGTGGGGCTCATCGACGGGCAGTTCCGCGCCAACCTCGAGGAGACGGGTATGTCGTACGCGCTCGAGGTGGACATGGTGGCCGAGGCGCACGCGCTGGGCCTGCTGACGACGCCCTACGTCTTCAACGTCGACGAGGCGACGCGCATGGCCCGCGCGGGCGCCGACGTCCTGGTCGCGCACATGGGCCTCACGACGAGCGGCAGCATCGGCGCCTCCACGGGCAAGACGCTCGACGAGTGCGTCGACCTGGTGCAGCAGATCCGCGACGCCGCGGCGGCGGTGCGCGGCGACGTCATCGTCCTGTGCCACGGCGGGCCCATCGCGGCGCCCGAGGACGCGCAGTACGTGCTGGAGAGGACAAAGGGCGTGCACGGCTTCTACGGCGCGAGCTCCATGGAGAGGCTGCCGGTGGAGGAGGCCATCACGGACATTACGCGCCGCTTCAAGGGGCTGCCAGGCGGCAAGTGAGGTCCTCGGCCGAAAAGCAATCTGATTTCGTTCAGCAGCAGAGCAGCTAAATTTCCCGAGAAGCTGTCTGCCCTGTCGTGTTCTACGGATGGCCTGTGCCGTCTTCATCGCAAATGTGACTCAACATCGTATTCTGTTACAATCGTGATGCCCTTTTGTAGAGGGAATCTGAAGCGTTGACTCATACTGGGGCGGGGGAGGGGGTTTGTTGTCGACTCTTTGCGTGCTAGACCACCCAGACGATCCTGTGTGGTGGGCCAAACGACGTCACGCCAGCGGCAGAATTATCATTGATCAAATTCAGTGGTAGTGTTTCCGCTCGGAGCTACTTTGGGCAACGAAGTAAGATGCCATTGCGGATCCCGGGAGAGTCCAGCAGTGCCGTTGGAGCTTCGAAGTTCCGACTTAGACGACTTAAATGACCCAGGTCCCTGATTGAGCTTCCAATCCAATACAAACCACCACTTCAACTCTCCCCTCTTCATCCACAAACCTCATCGCACGCCACCACGATGGCACAAAACATCTACGACCGCCAGGACTTCTTCGATGCCTACATAAAGTACATCGATCGCTCCTCCAAGGACGTCGACACCGACCCGGCCTGGAGCCGTCTCGTGCTTCTCCTCCCACCCGTGGCTGGGCTCGACGTCCTCGACCTCGGCTGCGGGAGCGGCTGGTTCTGTCGCTGGGCCGCCGCCAACGGTGCGCGCTCCGTCTTGGGCGTCGACATCTCCCAGAACATGCTGGCCAAGGCGCGGGGCCTTGCCACTAGTAGCACCGACGAGGAAGCCTCGCGGATCGAGTACCGCTGCGCCGACCTCGACGAGCTCACCCTGCCCGAGTCCGACACGGCTCGATACGGTCTCGTCTTCAGCTCCCTCGTGCTGCATTACCTGGCCGACCTGCCGCGCGTCGTGGCCCTGGCGCACCGCGTCCTTGCCCCGGGCGGCTTCTTCGTCGTCAACGTCGAGCATCCCATCTACACGGCGCCGCGGAACCCGCGCGTCGTGCGTGCCGCCGAGGAGAACGGCTCGACTGGCGGCGACAACACGGGGGAGCTGTGCTGGCCGCTGAGTGGGTACGGCGATGAGGGTGAGCGCGTCGTCGACTGGCTCGCCAAGGGCCTGCACAAGTACCACCGCTCCGTGACGGGGTACTTGGATGTGCTTCTGGCCCAGGGTTTCCTCATCCGCGCCTTCAAG
The DNA here is from genome assembly GCA_029168975.1 of Purpureocillium lavendulum. Taxonomy (NCBI): domain Eukaryota; kingdom Fungi; phylum Ascomycota; class Sordariomycetes; order Hypocreales; family Ophiocordycipitaceae; genus Purpureocillium; species Purpureocillium lavendulum. The sequence goes on from JAQHRD010000001.1 coordinate 6,336,552, forward strand.
GAGTTCTTCCCGACAGACGAAGAGCTAACGAGTGGCAAGGCCGACGAGATGGAGAAGCTACGCCCCCTATTCCTCATGATGAGCTTGCAAAAGCAAAATTGAACAGACTTCATCACCATCGTATGACGGTGCTTTTACTTGCTGGCCATGCTATGTGCAAACTGTTACTTCCCAGCGCGCTGATATCAGAGACAGGCCAAAGACAGGCTCAAGGCATCAATAGTCGTCGTCCCCGCCGTACGTGTCCTCGTACTCTTCGTAGTACTCCTCGCGTGCCTCCTCGAGCTCCTCTTGGTCGCTGCTGCTCGCATCCGAATCGGCCGCGTCCGCCAAAGCCTCCTCGTACCGCTCGCGCGCCTCTTGCACCTCTTCCCTGTCGCTCGACGACACCGAGCTGCCGTCTGCGTCCGTCGGGGGAAGAACCGCCGGGGGTGCCGCTGCGTACGACGCCTCCGGGTAGTAGTCGGGCTGCGGCTGATAAGGAGCTGGCTGGTAAGGAGCTGGCTGGTAGGGGGCTGCATGGTATGAGTGCTCCTCCTTGTCCGAGTCGGAGTCGCTCAGGGCATGGTGAAGGAGGGCGCCGCCGACAGCACCGGCCGCGAGACCGCCCGCCGCGCCGAGCAGCATGCCGCCCTTACCACTGCCCTTCTTTTCCTGGCTCGACTGCTCGTACCCGCCGCCGCCGTAGCCCGGGGGAGGGCCGGCCGGTGCGCCGGCGGGAGGACCGTAGCCGGCTCGGGAGTCATCACCAGGAGGAGGGGTGTACCCAGGGGCCTCCCACTGGGATCGCCCGGTGGCCTGCTCGACGTAGTACCAGCGTTGGTTGCTCTGGTCGAACAGAGGGGTCCAACCGCTAGGGATGGGCGGCTTGTCCGATGGCGGCTGGTAGGAAGGCGGAGGCGGCGAGGCAACGTATTGTGCCGGGGGAGGGTTGTCATTTGGGCCGTGATAGCCATACTCGCGTGTGCCTACAAGAGTCAGATACCGGGGTTCTCTGGTTGTGTCTTTGAAGTAGCGGGTAGCTGGCGCTGGGGAAGGGACAGCGCTTACTCTGGGCCTCCTTTTGTTTGCTGTCGCCGATGCCCAAGTTGTCAAATTTGTCAGTAATATTCTGAAAGAAGGACATGATGACTGCCTCTCAAGTCTCTGCGGACTATGAAAAGAGAAAATGGGTGCAAAGGACCGAGGGTACAGAAACTTGAAGAGAGAGGTTCGAGGCGGGACGGGAGCCGACGGCAAGACGATCCGTTAGCCTGCCTTATCTACCCGTCTAACCGACGGGAGCCCTCCCTGTGTGACGGTTGGGCCATGGCCCTGCCGCGGAGCAAATGAGGTGCATGGAGCGGCGGCGTTGATGAGGTGACGAACGGACAGAGGGACCAGCAGACCCGTTCGGAGGGAGCCAACGGCGGAAATGACCTGCTGGGAACAAGCTCCATGGAGACTGCCCTGCGAATGGCCTAAACTCGGGCCGCCCCGAGTGCGGCGTACCTTAGGTCGGCCGTTGCGACCCCGCCAACCCACCACCACCAAGGCGCTGCGGCCCCTCCAAGCCCCCCTGAGGTCTCAAGTTCTCAAGGAATATCCGCCCCTCCAACCGTGGCAGGGTTGCAGATGGAGAGTGCGATGCAGGTATGGCGCTGCAAGTAGTGTGCCTTATGGAGCATGAAGTGTGAAATTAGGCCAAAGTGATGCATACGCGTCGGCGCCTCTTGGCGGCCAGCTGGCACTTGGCAGCGCCGCTATTGTGACGCTGCATACTTTCGCAGGATGCCTTCCGGACAGCGTTTGCCCTCGCGGCAAGCCCACCGACCAGAACTGCCGCGATTCGCCATGCCGGCGGCGGTGCGGCCGAGATAGGTACCTAGGCGCTGCTCTGCCCACCCGGCTGGGGAAGTGAAAGAAAGGGGGGGCGAGGGGCGCTGAAGCTTGCCCCTACAGAGTGGCAGACGCTCCCGTCCGGCACACTGCCCCCGTGTCAGGGCAAATGGAAACGCCTATGTAACAACGTCACGGGCGGGCAGTCCGCACAAGGCGGGGGCGGGGTAGTGTCAGTACTTCGCCCAGGTACCTACGTAGTTTCAGAAGCCACCAGCCATCTCCATCTCCGCCGTCTGGCGAACCAAGTGCTCGCACTCCAACTCGACTCCTGCACGTCACCAGTCTCGTCCGTCCATCGCCTTATTATCCCTTATCCCTCAGTGTCCACCTGCAGCGATCCCACACTCCACCCCGGTCGGCCGTGCTTCCCGTGCATTCTGTTGCGCGCCAAGAGTGATTACCGACTAGCCCCGAGTCAGCCCAAGGCGTTCTGCGCGGCTCGACCGTGCGCCACCCACACCAGCCTAGCCGAACTCCGACCAAGTCAGCTCCTCAGCTTCGAGTACGAGGTACGCGCTCAACTTTCCCTCCTCCAACCTCGCGACTCCATCCTCGACCTCCGACCCCGCGCCGACGAGAGCGCCCGTTTCAAGCGCTCACGACACGCGATCGACCCCGTTACCTCGAGGCCTCAACGAACATACACACCGGCATGTCTGGATACCCCGGCCAGGGCCAGTACGGCGCTGCCAACCACCGTCCTGGTGGCGGCGGCTTCGCCAACGGAGGCCCAGGCTTCGGCTACGGTTATGGCAACTACGGCGCCGGTCCCAACGGCCCTCCTGGCCCGCCTCCTCCGCAGTACGGCGGCGGCGGCGGCGGCGGCGGCTACAACAACTACGGTCCTCCGCAGAACAACTATGGCCCTCCCCAGGGCCACTATGGACCTCCGCCCGGAGGCCAGCCGCCGCCGCAGCAGTATGGCAATTACGGCCCTCCTCCCCCAGGACCACGTCCCAACTGGGGGCCCGGCGGCAGTCCCGGCGCGTACAACCAGCACCCGCCGCCTCCTCAGCCGCCTCCTCCCGGTCTGGATGCCTACGGTTACCCGATGCAGGGCGGACAGCACGGCTATCACGCCAGGGCAGGGCCGCCGCCGCCGTCGGGGGCGCAGCAGTTCGGTCATGGCGCACCGCAGGGTTATACGTTCCAGTATTCCAACTGTACGGGTAAGCGCAAGGCGCTGCTCATCGGCATCAATTACTTTGGCCAACAGGGCCAGCTGCGCGGCTGCATCAATGACGTCCACAACGTGTCCAACTTCCTCACCCAGCACTACAACTACAAGCGCGAGGACATGGTCATCCTGACCGACGATGCCCAGAATCCCGTCATGCAGCCCACAAAGGCCAACATCATCCGCGCCATGGAGTGGCTCGTCAAGGGCGCCCAGCCCAACGATGCCTTGTTCCTGCACTACTCTGGTAAGATCCAGATCCCAGATCCGTCTTGTGTGAGAGTCGCAACGCTGACAGTTTTGGGACAGGTCACGGCGGACAGACGGAAGACGTTGACGGCGACGAAGACGATGGCTACGACGAAGTCATCTACCCTGTCGACTTCAAACAGGCTGGCCACATTGTCGACGATGAGATCCACTTTCGCGTCGTCAAGCCCTTGCAGGCTGGTGTGCGGCTGACGGCCATTTTTGACTCGTGCCACTCGGCTACGGTCATGGATCTGCCGTACGTCTACTCCACCAAGGGTGTTCTCAAGGAGCCCAACCTGGCCAAGGAAGCTGGACAGGGCCTGTTGGGCGCTCTAGGGTCCTACGCGCGCGGCGACCTTGGCGGCGTGGCAAGCTCCATCTTCAAGTTCGCCAAGACGGCGTACAAGGGTGACGACGCGTACAACAAGACCAAGGACACACGCACATCGCCAGCCGACGTCATCATGTGGTCGGGCAGCAAGGACGACCAGACTTCGTACGTTACCTGCTTCAAGATATCCTCTCGCTCCGGTGCTGACAAAACAGGGCCGACGCTACCATTGCCCAACAAGCGACGGGTGCCATGTCGTGGGCGTTTATCACTGCGATCAAGCAGAACCCTAAACAGAGCTATGTGGAACTCCTCAACAGCATCCGCGACATCCTGGCCACAAAGTACACGCAGAAACCGCAGCTGTCGTGCAGCCATCCCTTGGGTAAGCGCTCTTTACTACAGCTCTCGTTCTGAGCAAGGCTAACTTGATAGATACGAACCTGCTGTTCGTGATGTAAAAGGGCGGTTGGAGAAGAGGAGGACGTGTCATGCATACGGTAATGAGTCGTTATGTGTTATGTCCATGGGATAGGCTCGCGATGGGAAATTGGAACATGTTGCATTTGAAAGAGTTTGTTCGTTGTGCAATGTTATGACTTCTTGACGGACTGCCACGACCGGACTTTTCTCGAAGCTCTGGGCCAGTATTCCATGCTCCTTTCCTCGCCGCCGACCTCCACCACGATCTCGAACGTCCTCTCGTATTGCCATTCGCACGCCTCGATCCTCGAATGCCGTACAATGAGGTCTCCGTTTCGCAGGCCCGCCGCCTGGGCTCTCGACCCATCCAGCAGACCGCTTACGATCCCCGTGTCCAGGCTCTCCCTATCGAAGCCCATTTCCAGCACATTTTGCTCGCAAACTTGCAGGCTATTCCCAAACGCCGTGTCGATGCCCATATCTGCAAAATCCATGATCCGTCCATCCTTCTGGTCCCGCAAGTGCTTCTCCGCCGCCGTCTCCTCCCCGATCCACCCCGCCACCTCCCGCAGCCAGTCTCTTGTTGTGACCCGATGATGTTGCTGCCTCCGCTGCCTGCGCGTGGTGCACAGCGCGGAGACAATCTCATCGATGGGGCGCTCCACGAACGGAGATCGTGAGGCCGCCGCCCGACGTGTGAGGGCGTCTGTGAGGATCATATACATTCATGCACGGGCCGCGAGTGCGCTGTAGGCGTGCCATTTGGTAGACTCTGCGCTGGGAGACGCTTGTGAAGAGGAAATCAGGGGGTTGGTGTAGTAGCAGGAAAGGGTGGAGTTGAGAGTTGCACGGAAGTAGTCGGCTGAGCGTTGTTTGAATCGGAATGGGAGGTATATCGTGTATAACAGTGATAGTCCTGCACTATTAGCCATGTGTTTCCCGGTCGTACATGCCGTACGTCGGTCCAAATAAGACAGCCCAACGATGGCTAGGCATACATACCCTGTTGAAACCACTCATTGCTAGACCCGTCTTCCTCCCCATCTAGCCGGGTCCACGTCGCCACAACCCCTTGGTTCAGTGTCCGAATCATCGTGAAATCATGCTCCTGCGCCGTGCTCTGATCGTAGTCTACGATGACACTGTGCATGGAGCACGGCCACGCTCGCGACCCTTGCGAAAGTTCGCGCAGAAAAACTCGGCACGTCGCACCCGGTTCGTTGAAAAAGGGCTGGAAATGAGGCATCATGGCAGAGGCAAATGACTGCAAAGCGAGCAGATTGTCGGGCGGCGAGCCGAGCCAGTACATGCTGCATTGAGGTTCGCCATGGCTGGTCTTCGCCTCATGTCCGACGGGAGGGGCGCTCTGCACTTTGCCGACCATGATGATACAGTTGGTTATGTCATCTGGGCTGGCGGTGATGGAGATGTCTCCTTCGCCAAAGCTTGTGACGCCACGGGTGCCAGTCGGCGCTTCAGAGAGGTCCCAGGTCAAGTCAACCTCGAGTACCGTTCTGTCGTCGAAGTGTCCTACGGAAGGCATAATACTCCCGATGACACCAATGGCGCCGCTACTGCTATGTCGCAAGGCGCATGCCGAAGGGCTGCCCGTGTCGCCGGCTACCGGGAAAATGTCGAGAGAGACGGTAAGGTCTCCAACGCCTGTGTTGGAATAGGTGTTTTGTGACGATGACTCGGTGCCATCACTCATAACTACAATATCGAAACGAGCATGGTGGTCTGTTGGGCTATTGCAGGACCGCAACTTTGCCCTGTAAAAAGAGATGGCCTGCTCAACAGCGCTCGAAGTGTCGGCATGGCCTGCGAAACCGAACGTCAGAGTCGCGCGAAGGTGTGATGCGTCTCCAGATGGCGAGAATCGTGGCGCAAAGTGCACCCCTAACCTTGGGATGGACATCTTGGTCGGCTCACTGTTAAAGCTTTATACAGCAGCACTTTGAAGCGGACAGTCGAGCATCGAGTTGAAAGCCTGCGGGTGAGGGGTCTGATCTGATCTGGTGTGATACGTGGCAACCAAGTGCTGACGAACGGCGCGGATCTGCGCGACGCTAGATGGACGATGTAGAATCAGGTATCTTTTGACATGCCCGTATGTGTGGAAATAGAGAAGCGAGTGACCGGAGACAGGAATACTCTATTTGATCTATTCTCGAGATGTGTCGCTCGTGATTATGATGTCATGAAATGTCCGTGTCCCCGTATGTACGAGCGGGTTTGTGACACCCGGCACTCACACTGTCGAACTGATGATCCCTCAGAACTCCCGCCGCCTCTGGACAATCCATCGAGACTCAAGCAGCGCGAACATCAAACGGGAATTCATATCCTCCTGTGACAACGCCCGCTGTGTTCACAAGCTTCTTCGCCCGAAAAGACTCCAGCGCCGACCTCTCCTCCTCCGTACCGATGTCCAGCTGCCGCAGAAGTTCCGAGGTAGCCGCATACAAAGCATCCAGGCTCCCGTCTTCAACCTTGATGCTGATGCCCAGTGCGCCCTTGGCACCGAGCCGCCGCGTCGCTTCGCACTCGCGCAGGCCCACGCCGTAGCACCCATCCGCGCCGACCTTGCCGAAGAGCCGCCCTCCAAAGGCGCCCATGAGCGCCGTGCAGAAGCGGTCCTCGCCGGCCACCATGTCTGGGTACGTACTCATGGCGTTGAAGATGCGCGCCATGTGTCGCTCCCGCGGCGTTGCTTCCGCCCCTGAGGAGACGTCGTCCGAGGCCTGCGCAAACAAGGCGTACACATGTGCGAGGTCGGTCAGGGGCATGGCAGGCGAGGCCATGTTGCACCCATCCACCGCCCATTTCACCTCGTCCGGCCGCAGACCAGAGAGCTCTTCGGTGATCTTCTTGATGCGCTGCTGAATCGGATGCGCCAGCTCGTGGTACCCCTCCGCGCCCGCGCCGATAGCCTTGGCCCCAGCCAAGACGCCACTATGTTTGCCGCTGCAATTCGACCATACTGGCGTTGGGACGATGCCGTTGCGAAGCCATTCCTCGTCGCGCGCCCGGAGGATGGCGGCGTGGCCGCCGCATCGCAGGTCCGCCTCCACATGACCGCCTCGCTTCAGCATCGCCTTTGCGCGCTCGACGTGGCGCTCCTCGCCGCTATGAGACGCGCACATCAGCGCTAGATCTGCGTCGTCGAAGCCGAACCGCTCCAGCGCGCCAGTCTCGGCCACGGCGAGCGCCTGCCAGGGCTTGGCGGCGGAGCGCACAAGCGTGAGGCGCGCGGGCTCGCGGCCGAGTTGCAGGAGGGTCGTGCCCTGGGCGTCGACGACGGAGACGTGGATCTCATGTCGGTTCTCAACGATGCCACTGCGCGTGGTGATGACATAGGCGCCTTGCCGGCTGGGTTTGGCCATGATGGCGAGTAATCCGGGGTAAAGAGCGACGAGGGTCTTGATCCTTGGGCTTGGGCCGCCGGCGGCTCAAGTAAAGGGTGAAAAGTCCACTTATAAGACCGGGCCAGGCTCCGACAACGGCCGCTTAGTTTCGGTGCCACAGACCTAGTCTCGGTGCAAGCCAGTTTAGAATCGAGGCCGAATATGCGCCAGCTGATCACTTCCAGGGTGTTAATGTGCGGTGTTGCTACAGCGAGTTCCTGAAAAAACCCGACTTCTACATTTGCAGTGCCTGCGATAAGTCTATGGCGGCGTCGTCTCGGCATCATCATCATATATCATCGACTCCCGTCGGTCGTTCACCACCCGGCCCCATTCCAACAGCAGCCGGAACAGGTAAACCTGCATATCCTCCTTCCGCAGCGCCTTTGACGCCCATTCGCGGCCCTGTTCGGCAATTTTGCGTGCCGTCGTCTGTCCCTCTCCCGCTGACCCGGACGTCGCCGGGCCGCTCTTGTCAAATATGCCTGCTAGGTAGTCAACCACGGCCCAGAAGCCATGGCCTAATCGCACGTCCACGGGAACGTAGTCGTGCCACGCGAAGACACGCTCATCGTACCAAGCATGGAAAAGTGCGGCTCGGTAGGGGAGGCTGCGGCTCTGCAGGAACGACCGGAATCGCCCGCTGAAGCCCGCGCCATCCATATCCATGAGATGCCGGAAGCGCCAGTTTTCTTCGAATGGCAGCGCAGGCGGCAGCTTCATGGGGACACTTTCCGTTGATGCACTCTCCTTCGAGCCGGCGGGTGAGACAGCGTTGCCCCAGCGTGAAAAGGCGGCAAGCTCGAGTGCGCAGTCCCCCGTGTCGCATTTCGACAAATCCCCAACGAACGAGGCATTGACCCGGAAGTCAACAGAAGACGCCGATTCCAGCCTGTTGTGCCGTTCATATGCCTCGTGCACGAATCTAGCGCGCAAGAAGCCAGGCCAGGTCCCATGCGCTGCAAACCCATCGCTGCCCGTCCCGCGCCAATAGAGACCGTTCTTCTTGTCATTCCATTCCAGATCATCATCCGCCTTGTACGCGCTTTTGTCGGCAAAGTCCCACGGCGAGGGGATCAGCACGTCTGCGAAACCGCCGACGCGCGCCTGGCTGAAGACGGGAAAGAGGGTGCGCGTGCCGACCATGGCTGCCGGGGACAGCGTGAAGCCGTCGAGATACGCGAGATCTGGTTGGTGGCAAGGGTCGCGCGCAATAGTCGCGTTGGATAAGATGAACGCTGACCGGGGCGTCGCGGCGGACGACTGAGCAATACTGACGGGTAGGGAGTGCGGTGACAGACAGGAGGTGCAGAGGGTGCTCCAGTCCCACCAGTGCGTAGTGCGCGCGGGAGAGCCTGGAGGGCAGGTCTCGGCAAGCCAGTCGTAGAATATTTGTTTGCGGATGTTGTTTGTGAAGTATGTCGAGGTCAAGGAGCCGGGGCGAGAGGTCTGCGTCGTCGGCACCGGGAAGCCGGAAGCCCATTCTCGGGTGCCCGAGTCGTCTTGCACCTTGCCCCCAACTGAATGCTCTTCCGCCCGATGCGAGAGGCCGGACATTGACGCCCTGGCTTGTAGCTTGATCAATTGCATCTCTTCGAATGAGACGGCCACGCGACACTCGTCGGCGAGATTGACCGCGAAGACCATATCCGGCAGCCACTTCGCGAATGGCTCAATCATCCTCTCCAACGCCTCGGCCATCCACCGATGCGTCCCTGGTATGTGTGGTGACTGATAGACTTTGCCACCTTGAATCCTCATCCCACCCATCTCCAAGGTCGGGTGCTGGAGCAAGTGTCCTGTTCGCGCTCTCAACACTCGTGGCTCGACGCCCCAAAATGGCAAGACATCTTGGTATATCTGGTCGAAGTCATCTATGATGGGTGACCCTTGCGTAGTGGCATACTCGTACCACTTATCGAAGTTGGGCGGCGGCGCCATGTCATATCGGCGCTTGTACTCCGCCACGGCAGATGACAAGGACTTGCTTGCCCCAGCCTGTGACAGCCACGCTTCTTTCGTCATCCTCGCGGAGTCAACGAGATATTCCACTGCTTCGAATACTGGCTGGCCGGCTGAACCGGTTGGGGTTAAAGTTCCGCACACAATCGTCAGGAGCACGGCCCCGACATGGCACAGAAACAGCCATTTCAGTGCGCTGCCGGCCGCGTAAGGCTTCTCAGCATATGAAGGCGGCACAGCGAGGCGCCAAAGAACTCCAGCAAAGACAGCAGCAAGGAGAGAGCTTTGGGCAACAACTGTGGCGTCCTCCTGTGAGACAGGTGTGGCGAAGTTGAAGCGTGGGATGAGGAAGCCGAACAAGCCCACCTCCGATACCAACAAGGCCACGGTCGTAGGGCTGAAGTCGCGAAGCAACGACACTCCGCACAGCACACCCAGAGCGGCAAATGCTGAGTCGAGCACCAGATGGCCAAGATCGCCCAAGCCGATCCGAAATGCCAAGAAAAGCCCAGAATCGGTAAGCCAAGAAGGCACAGCCAAGACTATTCCACATATCCCGGCGAAGACGAATACAGTGCCCAGATGACAAGACGCAGGTTCCTCGACTGCAGTCTCGTGCGTCCACGAGCGGGCGACGATTATGATGATGACAGCGTCGAGGGCGCACATCCCCAGTTGAGCGTAAAATGTCGTCGTCTCGCCCGGACAGACCGTCCCCGTCAATACACGTGCGCTCGACAGAGCGAGAATGGCGGCGAGGGCCCAGGCGAGAGCACTGAACGAGGACAGCACCGTCGCAAGAATTGGAGGTAATCCACGGTCTCGTATGGTCTTCGCTGTAGCTGTTTCGACGTCTGTAACTTTGTCGTGTTGCGTAACATTCTCGCACATGCGCGCGAAGATTGGCAAGAAGGCCTGCAGCAGTCCGGTTAGTTTGTCCCTCGACGCATGGATTGATGGGCGCCATTCGCACCTCAATGCCGGGGCATGAGCACTGTGTCATCCGAATAGTATACCAGAAGAGCAGTGTACGCAGGACTAAGGACGCAAACAGCAGTTGCATCGATACCGGTAGTACCCGGATGTCGTGTATGCGGCCTCTGATGAAAGACAGGGCTCGTCGGCGAGGAGACGGCGCGACGTACTGTCGGCCTGCATTTGGCGCAAGACTCCATTTCTTCTCCGACTCTCTCCCCGGCGGTTCTAGCTTCTTGGCTGCGACTCCAACGATGAGGAGAGTGATGATGCTAAAGTGTAAAGGACGCTCTGTTGAAGTCGGGCGCGTTGGTCAGCGAGCTAACTTTGCCAGAGTGAGGAGACGCTCGGTGGCGTACCAAACGCTATGCTTGTGTGGTATTTATTAGACAGTAAGTAACATGAAAGCACCAACCCGCTGCGTGTGAATAGTGTCAGTGGGCGATGTCCGTATATCGTATATATCGTGTGCGACATGCGAGCTTTCGAGAGTAAGAACTCACCAAATCGTCCAAGCCATACTGACCGCAGGGCCCCCCTTTGTGGCCATCGTTGACCCTCGGCAGGCGCCAGGCCCCTCGTGAGACCTCAGGCGGACGAATGGATTCCGGGCCCCATTTCCAGTCCTGCGCTGTCTGAGTTCCACAACGCAGAGACACGCGAGGCACGGCCGCACAATGACTGCTACTTGGTAGGTATGAATGATGCTTGATGAAAAGGAACAAAAGGAAGAAAGAACGCCTCGGCTGACTGGTCGGAGCAGACATATGCAGATCATGCGTGACGCAGCTCCCGCGACTCGACATTACCTAATGTCGGAGCCTGTAAGCGCCATGAAGGATTCCAGCCTTTCTCGCGCGCCAGCGAAATACGACCCCCGTAGTGCGACCCTTTGGGGTCGCTGCTGGGGCATCTCACCACGCCTGTCTGGTTCACTCCTCCTTTCGCGTCTGGGGCTGGCGTCGCTAGTTCTTACATTTAGCGCCACGCCCCCGAGCTGCAGGAAGCCTTGGGCTCGATGGAGTGCGACAAATGGGTCCAGTTCGCATTCGGAGGCCGATCATCCCTTTGACGCTATCATTGCTTTTAAGCGTCCCGGCGAGTAGCTCCATTGAGCAGTCTGGGAGGCATGAACGTGTGTGAATGGATGGGATTAACATCGCGAAAATGATGAGAACATGGACGATAATGTACAAGGGCAGTGACATCTCAACAGGCGAAGCGACCCCGCGACCTGTCATGGCTAACTGGGAACAAGGTTACGTTGGCAGACCAGGATCAGCGATTCCGCTTCTCCACCAGCTTCCCCACCACCTTACCCATGACACCCCTGGACCGCGTGTATCGTGATCAGATTCAATATTGATCCTCACGCCAAGCACGCGGCCGTAGCATCATAAACCGATACAGCGAAGCGGGCTGTTTGTCTTGTCGTTTCTTAATCATTTGAATTTCCCCATTTAGAAAGGGGTAGGTCAGCCACCTACCTGTCAAACATGATACATGTTGACGTAGCGAGCGGAAGCGGTGGGTTTCGGCGTTACATGCCACACCTTATACAAGTATCCCCGTTCAATCCGAGGATGTTGGTGGCATCGCGGCACAATGGCTTCGTAATGCTTTCAAATACCCGGAAAACAGCCTGCGAGGCCGTTTCCCCAGACTCACCCCTCGTTTCTCGACCCTCTAGTCTTTGCTTGGCGATGACAACCCCCGCATTATCATCCCCGAGCTACATCCGGTGTCCCGTGCCCGCAACAGTGATATAACATGGCTGCGGGTGGGCGCTCGTCGCTACTCCGCACTTACAACACTTTCAACTCGCCCCATTCTCGAGCAAATATTATCATCCATCGTGGACTCCTCGACGATGAAGGCCTTGAACTACAAGGGACCCTTTCAGGTCAAGGTCGAGGAAGTAGACAGACCGCGGCTCGAACATCCAGATGACATCATCGTGAAGGTTACCACCGTACGTCACACCCTCAACACATGCATGTAAATGGGTGGCAATGAGTTAGCTCACATCGTGTAGGCAGCGATTTGCGGCTCGGACCTGCAGTGAGTGCAGAGATGGGGAAGTTGTGCTGCAGTTCTCGCGCTGCACCGTACTCACTATCATTTAGCATGTACGAAGGTAGGACTGCGGCGGAGCCGGGCATCACTTTTGGTACACCCTCTTCTCACATCGCTTGTTAGTGCACGCTGACAAGGCGTAGGCCATGAGAACATGGGTGTCGTCGAGGAGCTAGGCTCCGGCGTCACACTTCTCCAGAAAGGTGACCGCGTAGTAATGCCTTTCAACGTCGCCGACGGACGGTGCCGCAACTGCGAGGAAGGCAGGACGGCTTTCTGTACCGGTGTGAATCCGGGCTTTGCGGGTGGTGCATACGGCTACGTTGCCATGGGTCCGTATCGTGGAGGTAAGCCGCTGTCACGCTCTTCCACGCCCACTACGGCACCACCAGATGCTGAACGGACCGTCCATGTACCACACAGGCCAGGCGCAGTATATTCGCGTGCCTTATGCCGACTTCAATGCGCTCAAGTTGCCATCTGGAAAGGAACACGAAGCCGATTTCATTCTTCTTGCAGGTGGGCCACCGTATTTCCACTACAGGGGTGAAATGTGAAGGAGCATTTACTAACACTTCATAGACATCTTTCCGACCGGTATACCTCTCACACTCCATCACCGCCAGATACTTTGGCTGACTGCAATTGTCCAGGATGGCACGGCGTCGAGCTGTCTGGCTTCCGCCCTGGTGAGAGTATCGCAGTATTCGGCGCAGGTCCCGTAGGACTGATGGCCGCGTACTCGGCCATACTGCGCGGCGCATCACGCGTGTTTGTCATTGACCGTGTGCCAGAGCGACTCCAAGCCGCCGAGAAGATTGGGTGCATCCCTGTCGACTTTACCAAAGGCGACGCAGTAGACCAGATCATCGACAAGAACGGCGGCATGGTAGATCGGTCGGTTGACGCAGTAGGATATCAAGCTGTAGACAAGGGTGGCTCGTCAGAGCAGCCCAATGTGGTGCTTGAAAACATGATCCGCGTTACTAGAGCCTGCGGAGGGCTTGGTATTCCCGGACTCTACGTTCCCAGGTACGTCGGCGACACCAAAAACCTCGCGACACTGGCTGTAGATGTTGACGTCGCAATCACAGCGACCCAGGCGCACCTGACGACGCTTCCGCCAAAGGCATGATTAGCCTGAGCTTTGGAAAACTGTTCGAAAAGGTATACTATGTTCACAAAGTAGTAGAGGCACGAAACTAATCGTAGCAGGGCCTTTCTCTCGCCACTGGTCAGTGCAACGTCAAAAAGTACAATCGCTACTTGCGCGACCTCATCATCTCAGGCAAAGCCAAACCCAGCTTTGTCGTTTCACACGAGATTGGCCTCGATGATGCTGAGGCAGCGTATGACAAGTTTGACAGGCGCGTTGATGGCTACACCAAGGTCATTATTCATCCGAACGGGGGTTTCTAGGACGAAATGGCCCATCCTAGCGTGAAGAACAAGAGCAAATTGAACTATCAGTAACGATTCTGTCGCTACAATGAAGAAAAGCTTGCCGGATCCAATCCTTTGCAACATGAACCCTTCTGCCTCATGCCAGCATTGTTCAATGTTCCGCAACGGCGATTCAAGCATCACGATCATATGAATTGCTCCCAGCAAGTACGGGAAGGCTAGTCGTTTTAAATTTCCTGGACGCTTCTTTCTCTAAAGTACCCAGGCGTTCAAGGTTGTCATGTGGGAAGCCAGGTGGCCTCTCGCGACCAGAGCAGGCGCCATCAGCCCCTTTTATACTGTCGTCTTTGGGCGTCGTGATATCGTGATTTATCCACAAATGGAGATTGTCGAAAGATCAATTGGCAGCACAATAGTGATGGTCTCTGTGGTGATGTGAAAGGTGCACAATGAACACGCTACGCTAATCTACACTTAAATCTTCAAAACGGCCTTGCCAAAGTTCTTGCCCTCCAGCATGCCCACAAGTCCGTCGGCGGCGTTCTCAATGCCTTCCACCACGTCCAGCTTGGCCTTGACGCTGCCATCGGCGAGCCACTTGGACATAGTCTCCTGGTGCTCCTTGTAGTAGGCAGGTCCGAAGCCGGGCTTGCTGACAATGAAGCCCTGGAAGAGGATCTGCTTTGTGACGATGTACATGAGGTTCTTGATGCCGTATCGCTCCTCGGGCTTGGCGTTGTACTCGCTGATCTGCGGGCTAGTCGTTAGTATTGCTTATGAAGACCATGCAGGATATTATGGAGGATGGCGGCTTACCATTCCGCACGCAACAATGCGGCCACCTGGGTTCATAACCTCAAGAGCGGCCTCGAGATGCTCTCCGCCGACGTTCTCATAGTAGATGTCAATGCCGTTCGGGGCGAGCCTCCGCAGGGCGTCGAGGGGCTTCTCCTTCTTGTAGTTGAATCCGGCGTCAAAGCCGAGCTCCTTGGTGATGAAGTCGAGCTTGTCATCGGAGCCGACGGAGCCGATGACAGTGAGACCCTCACGCTTGGCGACTTGGCCGACCACCTGTCCAACGGCGCCGGCAGCAGAGCTGATGAAGATGGTCTCGCCCTTCTTAGGCTGGCCAATCTTGTGCAGGCTGGACCAGGCGGTCAGACCGGGCATGCCCAGGGGTCCAAGGAAGATGCCGACATCGAGGTTATGCTCGTTGTTGACCTTGTTGACCATGGACGCCGCGGGGTCCTCGATGCGGGCGTACTCGGCAATGGGCGTCGCGCCAGTAATTAGGTCGCCCTCCTTGAAGTTGGGGTTGTCGCTCTTGAGGACGCGCGAGGCGGTGGCGTTGACGACGGGCGAGTTGGCCTCAAAGGCAGGCGTGTAGGACTTGATCTTGGGGTCGCGCATCTTGCCCCGCAGGTACGGGTCGAAGGACGCATATAGAATCTGAACGATGAGACCGCCCTTGGGGGGCGTCTGCAGGTCGATGTCGCGGGACTCGACGACGAGGTCCTTGCCGGGCTTGGGCAGCCCGGAAGGGATCTGCTTGTAGATGAGAGTCTTGTTGGGGGCCATGATGACAGCTCGCGCGTGTGGTTGAATCTCTGGTATGTGGTGACTGGAACTTGATCAACGTCGACGTAAACGTGTAGATGAGCGAAACTTCGAATTCGGCGCACGACTGGCGGCAAGGTCGACGAGGCGAGGATGGAGCTGGAGATGCTATGGCTTCAATGCCCCTCCCTTCCCAGAAGGCGGATATGGCGGCTATTTATCTCGCCATGACGGCGCGTGCGGGCGGAGCTCGCAACGGCGTCAAGTCAATTCATCCGCTAATGCCACTGTTTCCCAGCCACAGGCCGTTTCAGCCTGCTCAGTACGCTGTCAGTACGACTAGGGGCCCAATTACAAACGCCGAAGATTTATAATATGCTTCGGATTTAACTCTGCAAATGCAAAGTCTGGCTTGCGTCTGCATGGACGCCCCTCCCGAAGCGGTGTCGAGCTACCGTTCCACTGAGGAGCTTGGCCTCTATGACATAACTGGCACCCAGAGGCGATGCCGAGGCAATGCTCCACTCTTCTGGCCCCCGGCGGACTTTGAAATTTCGGCCGCCGCCCGGAGAGCTCATTGGCTTTGTCACCGTGGCTTTCCACGGCGTTTCTCGATGCCAATCCCGGACGGGCGTCTGGCGCGGTCTGCGGACGAATTCTAGAAATGACGATTTGGTCGTCAGCGTGCCTCGGATCGCGGGACATCGGAGCGCATCTGAGATTTGTGGAGTCCGGGAAGATTACTGCCAGGCACGTAGGGCTTACTTACGGGGCAGCCGTTGTGCGAGATGCGGCAGATGCACGGCAGTTTAGGTGCTGACAGGCACAGCTCGTGCGGATCTGGGCATTTGTCACCAACAATGTCTGACTGGTGCAGAGCCTCTGTTTCGTGTCGCGTGCCTGACTTGGCATTGATCGAAGTCGCCCTCGAGCCAAGACTGGTCGCACCGCTCCCGCTTTGTCTCCCGAGTACCATGTGGCGTGCCTGATCTCGCCTTAGCATGGCCTGGACGGCACACTCTTCGGCGTGAAACGTTCAACAAGTCGAAGGGCGGGAGGCGCGTTGCATCTCATTGCCAGGCACGGGAACTTGATGACACCGGTGAGCTTGGTTGGTGGGACGCCATGAGCGCCGCTGCGATCGGATCAAATGAAGTAACAGCCAATGCAAGGATGTTGATAGCGATAGGGAGCGGGTGCGGACGATGGCAACGGCAACGGCAAAATATGAAAGGGGTTCGTGTGGTGGGGAGTCGGTACATGGCTGTGTCGGTGACGCATTTCTTGCCAGAGCCAGGACATGAAGCGTATGTGCAGCAGTTGCTCCCGTGTTCAACACTGACCTGCAACGCGCAACACGAAGTGCCGTCGGAATGTCATGAGAATTAATGCGCTGAGAACACGGGACTTACAAAACTCCACTGAGAGTTACAATCTTCCTTTGAGGCCTTCTACCATTGCGTCCACCACCCGGGTGACCATGGTGTTGTCCGGGTCGTTGTTCGGGTTGACCTCCGTGATGGTCATCGCCTTCACTTTTGGAGAACTGAGAAACACCTTGAGAGCGGCAAAGGCTTGCTCGGCGGCCAAACCAGCATAATGCGGGTAATTCGCCAGCGGGAACTCGCCAGAGTCGATGACGTCGACGTCGAAATGAAGCACAATAAAGTCGAACCTGCTCTCCATCCAGGACAGCGCCGCAGTGGCCGCGGCCACGGCATTTGCCCGCACCGTCGGTCGCGTGAAGACCTTGCAGCCATTCTCTGTCAGGAACACCCAGTGGCTGGCGGATGGCTGCAGGGGATCGAAGCCGAAGAATACGACGTTTTCTGGCGTAACGAGAGGGCTCCCGTCAGGTCGCGACGAGCACCGCGCGCTGCTGAAGCTGGGCAGGCACCCGGGTCTGCGCATGAGATGCGACATGGTCATCGCGTCGAGCACGCCCGTGGCATCGATGCTGGCTGCTGCCTCGGCCGGCACGGACAAGTCCACGTCGCCGTCCATGTAGATTAGCCCGACATCGCTGATGGACCGACTTTTGCCGTGGAAGATGGCGTGGAAGGCACTCAAGACTGGCTGCAGGATGGTGCAGTCGCCACCAATCAGCAAGGTGAAGCGGCCGTCGTCGACGTCCAGGCAATCGGTGAGTTCGTCATATGCCTTGTTGAGGACGAGTAGTGTTTTTTGCTCGTTCCGGACGCCGTCTTCCTTCGGACTCGGTTGCCACTTCGCTGCCGACGCGACCGCAGCATCTCTGCTCAAAAGCTTCGAGTTTTCTACAACGTCAAGCCCTGATTCGAGGAGCTTTTGTTGGATGCCCGCTGCGTATATTGCTTCGGCTGCTTTTGTCTGGCCTGGGAAGTGCGTCCCCGCCTCTGTTGCGATGGTGACAATCTGGACCTTCGCCATGGCTGGCTCAAGTCATTTCAGGCAGTCTAGGAAGCGAAAGAACAGAGAAACAACAAGCGCAACAACTGGCAATCTCTCCTCCAAAAGGAAATGAGATACATCTCTGAAGTAAAGGCTGCAGCATCCCTTTCTTATATGCCGGCCACTCTCATGCCATGATCAAAAGCCCGATGACGTTGCAGCATGTTTCTGCAAGGGCGTGCGCTGGGGTCGCTCACTCAATGTCGGTCGATTGAGTCTCACGCCTTTCCGTCGGTAACACCTGCAATGCAATGGAGAGATCGGCGACATGCCAGGATGCAGGGAAAACATCCATCAGTATACACAACGATGGCAAGTAATCTGGAAGCCGACATAGTGATGGTCCGCCTACTGTTTCGTGGTTTGAACATCACCACCAAAAGCCTCTGTACACACCCACGGAATCGTCGTCTTTGGGGACGAACATTGAATGCAGGTCACAGCCAGTACCAAGAGTGGCAGGGCAGTGTCAGTCGCGTAGTACTTTGACCACCTGCTCCTATGGCTCCGAATGTGCCGATCGTGGCAGAGGGCGCGCGCGCTCTTCACGAGATGGTATTCAACATTCCTGCGTGCCAAAGCCCCTCTGTGGTGCGAGGCGATGGCCAATGCCATGTTTGGTCGAGATTGAGAATGACGGGGAGTGCATATGGCCAAGAGCAATGTTGTAGCACGTCCGCTCTGTTCCCCTGCGCTCATGTTGCAAGTATCCAGAGCAAACGCCCTCCATAAAATGATTGAACCTTGGATATGCTTTTTTGACCTGGTGCCGGGTTGCCCAAGAAATACGACCAGCACTGAGCACCCCGTGCGATGTGCAACAGGAACCCCGCCTGTCGTATTTGTCGTAATATAGGTGCCCCAAGTTCCCCAACTGAGCTGAATTTCCCAGGTCGCTCATGTCGCGCTTTAGTGGCTCGTCCGCTAAAGCAATGGGCTGTCGCGCAACTCCCGACCCGATACTTTTTCTTGCGAGTTCTTCTCCTTATAAGCTCCAGCCAGAACGCCCGACATGCCCTCACTGCTGGACCTCCCTGATGAGATCCTCGTCGAAATCGCTCAGTATGTACTGGGCCTTGATTCCACTGGCGACGAAACCGACGCGCCAGCGATACGTGTTTTCTCCCACGACTTTGTGGCGGGTGTCCCGGACTGGGTCAAACGCAACATCATACAGCAACACGCGAAGAGCAAAGCCGACCCCCCGGCCATGATCTTGGCCTCGCGTCGATTGAACACTATCGCAACGACTCTCTTGTTGAGCAAAGCCGTCTTTTGTGTCGATGACACGCCAGATCTGCGTCTTTTACTCAGTAAACTGGGTCCGGAGCGGCGTCATCTACTGAAAAACGTCTCGGTGACGTTGCACTCAAATGAAGATTATGAGCACGACCCCCAAGACGAGGACACCGCCCAACGGGATATTGATGAGGCCACCGGGCTCTTGGGTCAATTGCCTTCAAAGCTACGCTGCCTCTTTCTGGAAATGCCATACCACCCTCATCCGCCCTTCTCGTACCAAGAAGGGACCGACGTGCGGCTCCGGGAGACAATGAATAAATTCTCGGAACTGCAGGAGCTGCAGCTCATGCTCGAGACGCACTATGTCCACATTGACATGTTCACCAACATGACTGCCAATGTGTACACCATAATCCACGAATGGGTTGAACCACCGGCGCCGAAATTCCCCCTCCTGACGCGCCTCCACCTCCAGGGGTGTTTGACGCCGATGATCGCCCCACGAGGGCTCGCCACCGCTCTGTCAGAATCACAATTGCCATGCCTGGAAGCTCTTGTTTTAGACGGCATACTTCACGCCAGCGATGATGAGAACTCGCTGGTGTTTGAAGCAGCGGCGCTCGAGGGTATGCATCCGTTGCGCGAGTTCTGCTGGATCCCGTACGACTTTGACAGCAGCCCACGCAAGACGCTCGGCGTTCCACATTCGCCGCCTACGAAACAGCATCTGGAACAGCTTAAAATGAGACATGGAGAGACCCTGCGCGTTTTAAATATTGACTTTGGGGAGAGAGAATCTTGCAATGGGCCGTGGGACTTGGATATTGACCAAGAGTACCTGGACAAGCTCCAATCAGCGATGCCGCATTTGAGGGAAGTTTCTCTGGAAATGGGCAGTGAAGACTAGCTTCCGAAAAGACACCAGAAATGCCAAAGCCGAAGCGGTGATGCATCGTGATGGAGATATGGCATACGTGTTATTTGGTGCAGACAGAGGCGGTGCAACGTACGGGCGCAGTACCCGATGGCATTTACTCGACGCCCTCTCTAAGACGGTGGAATTAGCGTCCGCTCAGGTGACTGTACAATGGTTTAAATAACAGTTGCTGCAAGCTCGAGTGTGCACGACGCCGCGACTTCAATTAACACGAATCAGCTCAACGATGATGAAGATCCTCATTCTCGGAGGCACCCAGTTTGTGGGTCGTCATGCTGCAGAGGAGGCTCTCGCTCGAGGCCACGAAGTGACGATATTTAATCGTGGCCACGCCGCCGCGCCAGGTGGTGTAAAATCCATCGTCGGCGACCGGCTAGCCAAGAATGGATATTCTGGACTGGATGGGCTTTCATTTGACGCTGTTGTCGACACTTGGTCGACTGATCCAGCCGCCGTCGAGTCCGCCGTGGAAGCACTCCGCGGTCGGGTCAAACAGTACATCTACGTCTCCACCATAAGCGTGTACAACTTTGAGGGCGCACCGCGGCCGTACTCTGAAAACACGCCGCTCTTTGATCCAGAGAAGACAGAGGTACAATACTTCAAGGACAAGGTTCGTGGGGAGCACTACGCTCTCCAGTCGGGCGTGCCGACCACGCTCATCCGGCCCGGCGTCATCCTCGGGCCGTTTGAGAATATCGGGCGCCTCCCCTGGTGGCTCCAGCGCATGGCCAAGGGGGGCAAGACGCTCGCGCCTGGGCCGGCGGACATGGAACTGCAGTTCATCGACTCGAGAGACCTGGCTCACTTCATCGTCGACGCCGCGGAGCAGAAACTCGAGGGCCCATACAACACTCTCTCGAATATGGCACACATAACCATGGGCGATTTCCTCGAGGCGGCAAACAGCGTCACGGGAGGCAAGGCGCAGCTGTGCTGGCTGGAGATGGACAAGGTCAAAGAGGCAAACATCGGAGACTGGGTCGAGATGCCCATGTGGGTTGCGAAAGCCTCGCCAGCGGATCGCCCCGCCTACCAGGTAGATGTGAGCAAGGCCATTGCGGCCGGCTTGAAGATTCGGCCGGCGAAAGAGACTATTGCGGATACGTGGGAGTGGATGAAGGCCACAGGGGAGGGACCTGCGAATAGTAGGATCGGGCTTGAACCTGACAAGGAGAAGAAGGCTCTTGACAAATACTGTAGCTAGGAACATGAAGCCCACTATCGCCATCTTGATCGAGGGCGAGGGAAGTCAGACTTGAGCGGCTCAACGCACATGTACTACGCACATGTTTGCAGTTGCGCTGGGTGATTGCTTGTCCGCTGTTCCGGTCTGGACCAGGCAGTAGTTACACTCACGAGCAAGTAGAGCTGACCTCTTTGCAAGAAGCGCGTCATGGTAGTCATGGTAGTCTTGGAGGCCACTGCGCTCACGGGGGTACGGCGGGGACGACGGCGCACTGTTGAAGCCGGCACTAGCCCGGCAGGACGGAGAGCATTGGACCACCACTGGGCAACGTGTCGCGGCTTGCAATGTGAAAGTAGACAATCGAATGACTACCTCCTTCGTATTATTAGTGCTTCTCTTTTTGTTTAAAAAGAAAAGGCACCAAGTTCGACATGTAGACTGCAGGTACAAGCGCGTTCATGCGCTCATCAATCATCACAAACATGAACGCACGCTCCACATTTGTTAGCGACCCTGGGGCGTCAAGACAAGCCGCTGGGGTGCAGCTGACGTCCTCGTCTTGGCCTGATCAAAGTGCTTGAGAGGGCGAGACGAGCAGGTCCCCAGGCAGCAGCCAAATTGAGCGGTTACTTGCATTTTTATTTGAATACGCGAGCTTCGCACGCGCAATACGCATGTCTAATGTGATAGATGCATGGCAAATCCGAGTTGTGGCTGCAAAACATGATCCGGATGCATTTATCAGGGGTCGACGTACGCTGGCCGCAGCGCCGCGTCACCCTGGAGGGGTTCTGTGGCGCTAATTCGTCCCGGCACGGCAGCTCCTCTCTCGCGACGCGGTGGCTCAGCCTCCACAGCGCCCTCCTCGTCGGATTCGCAACCAATCGTCTTACAGGGCGCCCGAGAGGCAGCCAGATTCCGTGCGACCAACATGATCCGTCGCTGCTGCGACGGCTGAAAGTTGCCGATGGCATGCCTCCGGAGTAAGTTAGTTGCCTGCTATAAATCCCATTCCTCCTCCAGCGACGACGTTATTGCTGACGCCAATCCATATGTGCACCACCATCAAATTTCAGTGTCATTTGCTCCTTGTTGCTTGCCAATGTCCGGTTACTGATCGATCAATGTGCCTTCCCCGGCCTCGACAGTCCTCTCACTCGCGGTATCACCATCTGCCATCATCCGATACCCTCCCCGCACAAACCCCGGTCATTGTCATGGGCGCCCCTCCGTCTCAACCCTCCATGTCACCCAACGCCTCCAACATGAGCGCCGGGACCTTCGCCGCGCCGCCGTCCACAACATTCCTCTCCGCTCAACACGAGCGCCTCATCCTCGAGCTCCTCCCCTTCAAAGACAGCGCCAAGTTCCAGGAATGGCTCAACAGTGACTGGGTGCGCGGGTCCTGGCTTGAGTTCCATGCCGACTTCCTCACAAAGTCGCCGCGAGCGGGCCCAAGCACTTCGACTGAGCCCGACAAAGGGCGGGCGGCGCAGGCAGCCAAGGATGCCATCAACTCTCGCTCGCAAAAATATCTCGTCTACCACCCCAACAAGACAGGGTGGACGGCAGAGGATCATCACGTGCGCTTCATCATCACGGTTATACAGGACAATATGCTTCGCAGCCTGTGGTCAGAGTCGGAATGGAAAAAGAAGGGGATCGATATTGCAAAGGCGGTGTTTGAGGTGCTGTGTTTTCTCAAGGCGTCCTTCTACGTGATCGATCAGCATCCCCCAAGCTATTCCCAGTAGTGAATATCATCCCCCATAACGGTTCATCTGTCCAAACAAAAGGAGATCGATCAATGGCAAAATGTGTGTGTTAAACTGTCCTGTCCTAGCAATCACTTGTATCCCTTTCATGGGGCTACATGTATGTATCAACATGGGAGAGCATCGGGAGACATCTTAGAGCTGTGCGAGGACCACGTCGGCCGAAGAGACCGTCACGTCTCGACCGGGCTCCTTCTCCGCATATACTACTTTCCCATGATCAATGATCATGGCGTATCGGGCGGTGCGCTCTCCCTTGAGCCAGCCAAGACTCGTGGAGAATGCGGTATTCGTATCCGACAGGAAAAGCTGCCCAATGTTAGCACCTGTAGGTGTGGATGAGATTTAGGATCCTGCAAGATATGCTCACGATGTCATCGTTCTTCACCAGGTTGGTCTTTCCCCAAGCGCTCATGACGTAGGCATCATTGTAGGCGATGCAGGCTATGGTGTGTACACCTTTCTCTCGGAATCGAGGGATATTTTCTATGTACCCTGGAAGGTGCTTCTGAGAGCAGGTACCAGTAAAGGCACCTGGGACGGAGAATAAGACAACCTTCTTGTCGGAGAACTCTATCGCTTGTTGTTAGGCTTGGACATCTTGGGCAGCAGGTCCCTCAAGGAGCACGCACCTTTAGACGCATCGTAGGTCACTGGGACACCACAAGCGTTCAGGGCCTCTTTGTCGTCAGCGTAGGGGATGTACGAGAATGAAACTCCTTCGGGAAAGCTATCTCCAGCCGCTAGTGCTGCCATCTTGGCTTAGTTCTGTTGCAATGAGGGAGAGCGGCTCTTGATGATGAGGGGGTTGTATTCGCTCTTTGTCGAGAGAGTCGACTCCTCAATCCTTCGCCAAGGTGAGAGACGATGGGAACGAGAAACTGTCTGCCAAATTGCGGCCTTAAGTGCGACTGACATTCCGCTCGCGGGTTCAATATCTCCTGAGCGAAGGCCACATGCAACGACTATGCCTGCGCCGCCCTGTCACGCCATAAAGCGGGCGTGTGTGCCCAGCTTACTGCAGGAATGGCACCCAGCGGCCACGTCTGGAACATTGATGCAGGCCACGCCACCCCGAGATCGCCCTCTATTAGCGAGTGTGGCACGAAGGCTCCAGCCGCCCCTAACGCATGCATATGTGTGACAATGAGTGCATGGAGTCACAAACATGGGTGCCGCCTGTGATGTCACAAACACGAACGATTGTGCAGCAATGTCATGTAGTCCGAGACATGCACGTACATTTTACGAAGTACGTGTAGTCGGGGGTCATTGGCAGTCCTATTGAAGACTCCTTAGATGTTCGGCTGTGAATCGAGCGCTGACTTTGGCGGCTAAAACCCCGCTTACAAACTTCGTGTCACAAGTCTCATTGCACTTCAAAATTCGACTGAATTTTTCCCTCGCCACCCCATTATCGCGCAACTCGGACTTCGCATCGCACAAGAGCGCAAGCAAGCCATGCCGTCCGTTCGCCAGCCTCTACGATGGATGTGCAGAGAAATCGGTCTCACTTCCGTGTGGGAAACGGGTCCTGACGCATGGCTTGTGATTCTCGGACGCACGTGTCGAATGTTTGCATTTGGCGCCATCTCACTCATCATCGCCTTGTTCATGTCCTCACTCGACTATTCCGACTTCAAAATTGGATTGTTCATGACTCTTACTCTGGTTGGCGACGTTGTCCTGTCTCTAGTCACCGCCCTGGTGGCAGACCATACCGGTCGCCGGCGCATTCTCATTCTCGGCGGCGGCCTCATGGTGTTTTCTGGCGTGGTCTTTGTCTACTTCGAGAACTACTGGATCCTTCTTTTTGCCGCCGTCGTTGGCGTCATCAGCGCCACGGGAGGCGACTTCGGGCCGTTCCGCTCCATTGAAGAGTCAACTCTATCGCACCTCACCGACCCCTCGACCCGCGCCGATGTCCTCTCCTGGTACGTGGCGACGTCAACACTCGGCTCGGCCGTTGGCACCGAAGTCGCCGGCCGCATGGTCGAGGTCCTCCAGAAGTTGCGCGGCGGTACCATCACCGAGGCATACCATGACATGTTCTGGATCTACGCCGCCATGGGCGTCACATCCATGCTCTGTGCCCTGCTCATGAGCGAGAACTGCGAGTCATCGGCGCTGAGGGCAGATTCAGACGACAAGGAACCCGAATCAGATCCCCTTCTGGGATCTGCACAACAGAGCCCTGTGATGGACGATCAGGACGACGCCATCGGGAATGGTCGATGCCCGAACGGGTCAGCTGCATCTCAGCCTGACGCAGCTCAGCAGCAAGCAAGCAGTCCTGCGATTCCACCTGGTTCCCGCCGGGGCAGGTTCTTTGGTCGATTCTCCCAAATCTCGAAGGAATCCTTGGCTGTGTCTATCAAATTATGGATACTGCTTGCCATTGACTCTCTGGCGGATGGCATGGTCTCATACGCTCTCACCAACTACTACCTTGCTCGCAAATTCGGCCTCGCCGAATCGACCCTTGGGGACATCATGTCGACAAGTTACCTGCTCATGGCTATTTCGGCCGTCTTTGCAGGACCACTTGCTCGACACCTGGGACTGATCAACACCATGGTCTTCACTCACCTTCCTTCCTCGGCCGCCGTTCTACTCTTCCCCATACCCCAGAGCGTGGCGCTGACAGTAGTGCTACTGTTTATTCGTACGGGTCTAAATAACATGGACCAAGGCCCGAGAGCCGCCTTCATTGCGGCTGTGGTGAAGCCTGAGGAACGTACCGCCGTCATGGGCATCACCGGCGTGCTGAGAACGCTGGCGTCGACCGTCGGACCGAGTCTGACAGGTTGGCTTGCAGGCACGAATAGATTCTGGATTGCATTTGTGGTCGCCGGTGCCTTGCGAATTGGTTATGACCTCGGCCTTTTTGTGATCTTTGTGAACATGAAGCTTCACTCTCACGAGACGGCAGAGGCACAGGAACAGGGGGACGAAGAAACTCCTCGAGTCGAGGCTGGAGATGGAAGTGGCACCGCGGGCAGAACTTGAGAGCTGCCATGAATTAGCATGTTCCAGCACTAAATGCATCTTACGTCTGGTCAGAAGAGTTGAGGTTGATTAATGTAATTAAGTTTTGCGATGTTTGTGCCCACGCCAGCTGGCATGTGTAGAAAGTACATATAGTAGAGACGAAGGAATACGATCCTGCCTTCATGTTTGCCCACGTCGACTGCGCTTACCCTCTGTCACCTACATGAACCTTCACGCATTTACCCTCGTGATCCAAGTCTTGACCCAGCTTACTACGACGCCTGGCGCGACTCCCAGCCAACCAAAAGTGTACCAGCGGGAATCCTTGATGCTCCCTTGAGCCTGCTTTGAGGTCTCGCACGGCACGTCGCCAGGATCTGGCCACGACGTGGATCCCAACTTGAAAGTTACCTGCACGCTGTTGATGCTTAGCAAGTCTTTGACAGAGACGATATCTCTGTCTGCTCCTCCAGATGCCTTGGCGTCGAGAAGACTGGTGAGAACAGTTTGCATGCACTCTACTGCCCCTCTTTTGACGTCTTTGCCATACTGCTCAATCGCCTTGCTGGTATTTTCCATCTCATCAAGTCTGGCCAGGAGACAGCCAAAGTTGCGCGACGATGCGCACATTGCCAGCCGAGGCTCGTCCGCAAGTACATCTGGGTTGGTCGCAAGGATACCGTCGGAGACCAATGTCGCAGCCCTAATCTTGGCCCTCATCAAGTGGTTGGCGTAAATAACGACATTAGCTCCGGCGTTGTATAAGACGTCTTCGGGAGTTGTCGAGTACGTCGTTGGCACCACTACGACAGGGGTGTGGCGGTTCCTGACACGAAAGCGCCTCGTAAAGTCCAAGATCTCGTCAGGTTGCTTGCTCTTGCTGTGAATCATGATGGCATCCGCCCCAGCGGCACAGTACAGGTGTGCACGGATGAGAGCATCTTCAAGGGCAGCACGGATGGATGCCATGTCCTCGGCCGCGTCTTTCTTGGGCGCTCGTGTTGTAAAGCTCTCGATCCTAGCCGTTACCATAAAGTCCGCACTGGCCACCTCCCTAAAGGCAGCTATGGTTCTTGCAAAATCGTGCATGTTTGCCTGGCCTTGGGATGCAGACGAGGCGGCAAGTGAGTTGACCTTTCCACCAGGCTTTGAGACCTCTTTATCTTCGATGATAGCCATGGAAACGCCCATGCTCGAGAGTTTCCTAACCAACGCTGGAATCTCGGCCATGGGACCACCGCTATCGGCGTCAAACGCGAAACAGACCTCTCGGCATACCGCACGTGGGGCGGCAGTAGTAAAAGTGATCAATGAGGCGCGCTCCAGCGGCGATATCATTTCGGTGTCGGGGATGCCCAAGTATGTGGTTTGAGTGAGACCACTAATCCAGATTCCTTGGAACGCGTGGCCATCGTTGTTGACGCTGTGCCTCACTAAGTCGCAGGATGCTTGATCATGAGCTTCCATCAGGCGTAGCCTTCCACGCTCGTGGGCGAGGGACGACCTCACAGAGATGGACATGATTGCGGTGTTTGTGAAGATAAAGCTCGCTTGTTGAATAGCGCAAAATTTGCCGATATGGGAAGATCAGGAGATTCTGAAACTTGGACTTACGACTCCCATATCTTCATTGCTGCCCGTGCTTTATGTGCTGAATTATTACACCAAGGCATGGGCTTCGTTCATGTCACTCAGAATCTGCACAAACACAGCACGGGACAACGCAGTCTCCATCTTGCCAATGATCATGCCCGTCGTCGCCATAATCGACGACATGGAGTATCACTGGGGTCCCGTTGTGGCTGTCCGATAGCAAACAAACGCGCAACGGTAAGGTGCGAGGTTTCCCGCTGGGATAGACGGAACGAAATCTTGTCACACTGCATGCATCTCCTCCAGTTGGAGCTGAATTGTGGTGTTGCAGCTGAGACATCGGGCCGTCCTCTTCGGGGACGCGTGAACCCTGTCCTGTGCCTGCCGTTGCAGCTGAGACATTCAGCCAGCTCCGTTGTAAGAGCCACGAGAATCTGCAGCTCGTCTGACACACGGCAAATGTGGCTTCGCCAAGAGCAGGCTGTCGTGTGGCCACCTTCCGAATCCGTCGTCCATTCAATGGCTGCCTTATGATCTCCGAGAGCTCGTCGTCATCACACTCGAACCTGGGAGATCCAGCTTCGACACTCATGCGAGCCTGGGGCTTCGTTATCACACTTTTTGCGTCATATTATTACACATCGGCACACGCCCACATATGACTGGTCACATTCCGACCAGCATCCGTTTGCTTGGCTTTCGGTAAGCGTCACGGATCACAGAAATCTGCATCGCGACGCCCAGCACGAGCATACTCGAGACACCCATGATCAGCCGCGGATATCCATCCCTGCACCCTCGATTAACAGCGAGCCCATGTATCCAGGCGCCTATATCGGGGAGTATGTTCATGAACATCAACTATGTCACGGACGAGATCAATTTACGGGATCTCAAGATTATAGCCAGGTTAGTGGCACTGCACTCGGGCTTGAGGAGTTCACAGGGGTGAAACATTCTGAGAGTTGTCCTCGTAGTGATTGTTATCGCTAACATTTGAGCCAATGACCTCGGAAACTATTGCTACGTTCCCGGCTCTGCCTGCAGGCGGATCGATAGGGAGGTCAATCTTGTACGATATCGTCTTGTCTCGCATGGCAGTGTCTGACTACGCCTCACACCGTGGCTGGCTGACTGCCGCTGTCACACACCAATCATCGAAAGTACGGAAATCGGACGGATGTTGAGTTTCAATGACCTGTCACGTAGCGACAAATCCGACGAGCATGCCATCGGAGTAGTCAGGGATCAACTGATGATGTCAGTGCCAGGTTGCACGTTCTAACAAGCGACGGCAGGCCCTACAGTGCCAACTGGACACATGTTATATGCTTGCAGGTTTATTGGGCGTTGGTCATGTTACCCCTCACAGTTCAACTTGGCCCTTCTTTCTCGCCTCTCTGCTTTTCGAGCTACACGTGCCCAGCCTGCACCGATGGAAGCTGCTGCTGCCGACCGGCCCAGTGCCATGATGCCATTCGACCCGCAGCATTTTCACAATGAGGCCATCAAACTCAACAACATCGAGGTAATCTTTGGTGTCCCTGATTCCAGCCTCAGCGGACTACTGAGCTACTTCGCTGCCAACAAGTCCGAGCCGCAACATGTTGTCATGGCCAACGAAGGAGGGGCCGTCGCCATGGCCGCCGGGTACCACCTTGCCACCGGAAAGGTGGCTCTCTGCTATCTACAAAACTCCGGGTTGTCCAATGCATTAAATCCGCTCCAGAGCCTGGCGGCAAAGGAGGTCTTCGGGATTCCCATGCTCCTCATGATAGGGTGGCGCGGCAAGCCGGGCATCAAAGACGAGCCACAGCACGCTTTGATCGGCCCCCGCCTCTTGGACAACCTCAAAGCCAACGACATACCCTTTGAGGAGCTACCAGAGACTATTTCTCAGTCAAAGGCTGTCATAAAACGCTTGATCGCAAGGTCACTGGTGGAGAAGACTCCTGTCGCGGTCATTGTGCCACCAGGCGCCTTCACTCCCTACACGAAGGAGAGAGACCTCGAAACCCGCGTACAATATGGCAGGACAAACGTTCATACCGTGACAGAAAGACGGTTGGCGTTAGAACACAACAACTTACTCTCTCGCGAACTCGTCGTAAGAGGTGTACTTGCGCACATGGCGGAAGCGGACGTGTCGGTATCGTCGCTTGGTGGGACCAGTCGAGAGTTATACATGGTCCGCAGAGAAAAAGGAGAAGCCATTTCCTCAAACTTCTTCTGCCTGGGGGCCATGGGGCATTCGTTTGCTGTAGCTAACGGGATCAGGCTGCGTCCCTCATCTGGCAGGGTGTTTTGTATCGATGGCGACGGCTCTTTCCTCATGCACTTGGGAAACAACGCTGTGTTGGCGGATCTCCGCCAGCCCAACCTGGTGCATGTGGTGGTGTTCAATGGCGTTCATAGCTCGACTGGCAATCAGCCCCTAACGATAAGCAGAGATGCATTTCTCGCGGCAGCCGATGGACTCAATTACGAGCAAAAGGTCTTTGTCGATAGTGTCGCAGGCCTTCATGAGGCGCTGAGGTCATTGGACAGTCGGAGCACGCTTATTGTGGCAATCACGAATGATGTGGCATCCGCCAAGCTCCCGCGACCGTCTGAGACCGCGAGAGAGTTGAAGGATATGTTCATGGGCGATTTTCGTTAATAATTTACCATGGGTCATACTGCGCCGGCCGGGGGGGCATCTTCGATTCAACTCTATAGTAGCTTTTTACGATCAAGATCAATTAGTACAAGTGACAGCTGTTACAGCATTGGTCCCGTCATTTTTCGGTCTTCAATGGTGATTATTGGACCGTAGTGTAGTAGAGGAATGGCTACATACCTTCCAAGCTTCAGCGTCTATCCATGTCATCAACGTTCACATACAGTAGTGCCGCAAAGCCCATGCAGCAGCTTGCACAGCAGACATGAATGAAGGGCTTTGTTCCAAATCGACAGTAATGACTAAAACAGCAGGTCAATATCCGCGCACATTGATGCAATGGACGTTGCGGCCCTGAACGACACCTGGACAAAAGCAGACGTCCTGCGACCCTGAGCTGAAGGGTGCGCGGCTACACCATGTGAACCGGTCCTGTGCAAAGTATTGTCCCAAGTTGCGCGTCAACCATTGGCAAGGTTTGACACAATTCTTCACAGTCCTTAAGTCCATGTTCCATTATGTATGCTAACAGCTTACACGCAGACCGCCCTTCACACGTTTCGTGATACCGACTTAATGCTGCCAGATCGCCTTACCAGGTAGCAGACCACAGGCATGGCCACGGTGCCAAGCTTTTCTCATCTCCATTGTCTCTCCACCGCCCTCCTTGACGTCTTTGTCCGTGGCGATCCCTTACGTGGAATTTTGGTCCTTTTCGCATCCTCCCTCTCCCTTGTTGTCTCTTCCTCCACCACTAAGTCATCCCATGATGGGCCTTTCAGTCTGGTACCCAAGCCATCAAAAATGTCGACGGTCCTCGGAGGTTGCTTCTCAATTTTCGGGCCGGCAGTACCAGGGATCATTTCGCCTTCCTCATCGTCGTCCCAGCGACGTCCCTTGATCCCAGTACCCAGTCCGTCAAATATGACAATTCGTGATGCGACTGGGTCGGAGGCGGTCGTCACTGGCTCGGCCACAGTGATATCGTTCTCCTCGTCTTCATCCCATCGACTTCCCTTGATCCCATCACCACGCCCATCGAAAATTTCAATCTTTGCAGTCGTGGTCGTCGGGGGCGCCGCGTATGTGGGCAGATCGTCTTCATCTTCCTCATCCCAGCGTCTGCCTTTGATCCCAGCACCGAGGCCATCGAAAATGGTGATTTGTGATACAGAGGGCTTAGGTGCCGAGTTTTCCAACACCGGTGCTGCAAGCTCAATGTCTTCGATGTCATCCATCATGTCGTCCCAGCTGCGCGAGGCAAACTTGAGGTCGATGACATCGAAGGTGCTGATGGGACCGAGAGGCGGCGTTTCTGGGCCGCACTCGCTTGAGGTGTCGCTGCTCGCCTCAGACAGATCGTGCAACTGCTCAGAGAAAGTCTCGTTGTCGTAGGCATTGGTAATGTTGATTCGTTCAATGTCAAAGTCGACAGAGGACTCGAAATTGTCCTGTTGGTGAAGAAAAGGGGAGTCATCCAGGGCAGTCTCGAAGTGTTCGCCGCCAGAGATCACGTCGATGGCGCAGGTTGGCTGGCCGTCCGAGCCCTGGTCGAATGGGCGAGAGTTCAGCATCTCCCGGTCCTGTGCAGAGTATTCGTTCTCGGACACGGGGATGTGGTGCGGGTCGTGGTAAGAATAGCACGGCCACTTTTCCATGGGTCCATCTACCAGTATCACCTTGACGGTTCTCTTGTCATCGAATCTGACTCGAGTTTTCTTGGTACCGTCCACAGGAGGGTAGTGGCTGTACCAATCCGATACGAGAGCGCTGTGCATAAAGTACTGACAGCCGTCCTAGGGCTGTCCCGTCTCATACTCAGGGTGCTCGATGCCGGTCGTCACGGTGGAAGCGTATTGCAAAGGCTGATGATAGTGCAGGTCTCGAACTGTTTTGATGTAAGCGTTGGCACAGGTATGGGCGGGGAACAGACGACAAACCTTCAGCCGAAGCGAGTTTCGAGCCGATGTTCTTCTTGAGAATGCCTTTTGAAGGTTGCGCGGAATGCATGCTGCGCTGAATACGGCTGATAGTTGCAGAGGAAGTCATCTTGAGGGACAAGGTTGGAAGGCGGAGACAAGTTCAAATGCAGGTCGATGGAAAGCGTCGACAAAGATCAATGGCGCCGATGATGTCCTTTGTCGCCTGTTCAGGTCTGGTTGGAGTTCAGAAGATGGACGTGAACAACAGCCGAGTCGCGAGGTGATGCGACGAGTGCTTTAAGAGAGGATTGTGATGCCCTGGTTATTGAGCGGAGAGGTGAAAGAGAGAGGTGACGGTAGGGAGCGAAGGGACAAAGGGTAGACGGGAGACGCTGAAAGCGCCAGTCTCTTTTGCCCACACCCAGCCACCTGATTTCCAGAAAAGCAGTGAATGTCCTCTCGATGCTCTTTCTTCCCAGGCGGGGTATCTATGACCTAGGGAGCACCTGTTCAGAAGTGTTTGCTGCCTACCTACATGCCAACTGGTGTGATGCCCTGAGTCACTGCATCAGCACTGCGACGTGCCGTGAATCGCCAGCTGAGGGTAATACCTCCGCCACCGGGGCGACTTCATTTGCGAACACGCCAAAAGCCTTGGTTCTGTTGCACGGCTGCTTCCAGCCGCCACCACTGGGCTGTACGCGTAAACGTTTTGATGCTGTCACCGAGCAACTGCAGACATGTCCACATGCGCAGCAGTGACTTCACTCCTGCTTCAACCCGATTTTGCCCGTTTTCCGAAGACCAATGCCGCTAATAGCAGCACAGCTGATCATAAATGCAAGCATAGTCCAGAATCCTGCTCTGTAGCCTTCCAGAATGGCCCCGGGGGGGACCATGTTCGCATTGTTTTTGGCCACGAGTGTGGAAACAACCTGCATGACAGCCAACCCGAGGGAGTTTCCAAATTGCGCCGCGGTGTTGAAAACAGCCCCGGCAATGGCTTGCTTGTCATCAGGGAATGTTTCGGTGACGATGATCAGTCCAACCGTGAAGAGAACGTCCACGGAAAAGGGCATGAGGATCTGCGCGAAGAATGCGCCTGTCCAATATGTTGATTGAGGCTGTATCAAAGCCATCAGCAATGGAGACCCGGCCGTAAGGAGGCAAGTGATGACAATGAGCCACACAGCTGGAATCTTGTGCACGACAAGACCAGTCGTGAAGTTCAGCGCGACGCCAACGACGACACTTGGTATGATGCGTAACGCAGCCTGCAGTGCTGAGAATCGCTGTATTTCTTGGAAGCTAAATGTCTCATTAGCTGGATACAACTGGTACGTGGGTAATAGCTTACTAAAGACTCGCGAAAAGCTCCAGGGAGTTCAGCACGGCAAAGGACAAGGCGGTGGTTGCGCAGATGGTAGCAAAGGACGAATTGCTCCAAAATGAGTTGGGTATGAGAGCTGGTTTCCCGGCTCTATTCTGTCGATGCATCCACCCAACGAAGAGAGGTAGAGCCAGGACACCAAAGCAGAGAAGAATGATGCTTGAAGGTTTTTTGATCTGGTATACATCGGTACTGATTATTCTGTCCACATAGGTCAGTGCGTGTCGAAAACATAGAAGTATTTTGCAACTTACGCCAGAAAATACGAGATCAAGGACATAAACGCTGAAGCAAGCAGGGCTCCAGGCCCGTCAACTTTGGTCCTTACCCGACGCATGATGGTTTGGAGATCGCCGAGTGGCTCCGACGCAGGCAGGGCCCAGGCACCAATTACGGATAGCAGCAGGGTGATGCCTCCGTAGAGATACCAGCCCGCCCTCCATCCGATCGTATCAACGAGGACACCTCCCATGACGAGTCCAAACGAAAAGCCGAGCGGCTGGCTCAAGCCAAGGCAGGCGAAGGACAAGTTTCGCCCTTTGCCTCGGGGCATGATCTTGGTGATTAATGCCACAGAACTCGACAAATGCAACGCCAAGGCAATCCCTTGCAGCGCTCTCAACGCAACCAGCTCCTCGCCTCGTCGAGTGAAGCCACAGCCAACGATCATGGCACCACTGACAATGCATGCGACAAGATCCATGGCTTTCGGACCCAGAACATCAGCGAAGGCACCGGCAAGTAGGAGTGCCGATGCCGTGGCCAGACCAGGAACTGACGACGGCCAGAACGCAAGCGACGGGGGTATGTTGAGGTCGGCGGTCATGCGGGGGAGACCGACAACAACGAGCCCGTTGGTGGCGCTCGAGGCAAAGTTGACACCAGAAAGCTGGAAGGTGACGCCTGCCTTGCGTAGCCTACTAGCCATCGCAACATTGCCGCTTCCATTGTCGCTGAGGCTGGTATGAGAGGCACTGTCGGAGTCGATCACCTCGGATCCGACCGGTTCCAGAATGAGAGTCTCCGTGTGAGCCGCCATGATCGCGTCTATCACGACGGTATCGAGCTCGAGGGACGGTATAGCAACAACCAATTTTGGTGTTTACAAGAGAGACTCTGGGAGTCAGCCGCTCCCAAGTCGGATCCTTTGTGGCGGCATGTCCAAATACGCCCTACGCCCTTTTGGTGGAGAACACGAACTGTTGGTTCAACTTCGTAGTGCCCCCAACCTTGCGGCGCAACCTTCCCGTACTGAGCTATCGCTCTCAGCGGAACTCGTTAGCTTCAATTCGACAGCCGAGGCGCCTGGCGGTACCTCGAGCTACTGCGCCGCGACAGCGGGACGCGGAAGGGTGGCATTGTTGGGTTCATGCTGTATCTTCTGCTCATTTGTCGGCAAGCAACACGACAGGTAGCACAGGGTAAGAGGGCGAGGGGGCTGGCTCATGACAACAGACGTACCAGAACCGCAACCAGAATGAAGCCTTCCCGCTTCGCCGCCCGATGATGTTCTGACATTTCATTATTTTGGCCGTATGTCAGGTGCCTCCCCATAATTCGCTGCTGTCCCAGCGAGAAAAAGGCAAGCATCAATCTTCGAAGTGGGCATTTTGATCTCGACGGGGCTGCAAGTCTGGTACGCTCCATTTTCGTCGCACGTACGTCGTATAGTGGACAAAGTGAAGAAGAAGTGATGTTTACTCTCAGGCACATCTCGTTTCAGATCATGCACTGCGAGCCTTGCGTGCGTCAGTCCCTGTCGGCTCGTCGAGGATGCAGCAGCGGTCGACCGAAAAGGGAATACCGGCCTGGATTTCCCCCCTCGCAACAGATAGGTTCCACTCAGTGGGCACCAAGCTCCAGTCCCACTGTGTCTCGCTGCTAGGTTCACTCAACGGGGGCCAGAGGCCAGTGTGATCCAGAAGCTGTGATCGCTTCAACATGAACTCAGCTCCACGTTCATAACGATGCAAAAATAAAACAACCCATTCCTCGGCATCAAATGTCTTCAGAGCCACCCATTCTCATCCTCGATGGCGGCCTCGGCACCTCACTCGAGCGCGCCTACGGCTGCACCTTCACCCCTGCCACTCCCCTCTGGTCTTCTCACCTGCTCGTCTCCGACCCCTCCCTGCTGCAGCGCTGCCAGGCGGACTTTGCACGCGGCGTCCCCGTAGATGTGCTGCTCACGGCGACGTACCAATTCTCCGTTGCTGGGTTCGCGGGCACCCGGACCGGCGCCCACCCGCGAGGCATCGCAAGGTCCGAGATTCCCCGGTATGTCGAGGAGGCGGTCCGCACGGCCGAGAAGGCAAGGGGCGACCAAGGCGGACATGCACAGCTGGCGCTGAGCGTGGGCCCGTACGGCGCGTGCATGGTGCCCAGCCAGGAGTACAGCGGCCTGTACGACTCGGAGCACGACTCGGAGGACGCGCTGCGTGACTGGCACGCCGACCGGATGGAGCTCTTCAGCGGCATCGATAACCTTGCTTCGCGCATCAAATACGTCGCGCTGGAGACGATCCCTCGCGTAGACGAGATCCGCGCCATCCGGCGGGCCCTCGACACCGCGCCGGAGCTGGCACAGCGGCCTCTCTGGATGAGCTGCCTGTTCCCGCACGCCGACGCCGACACCCTCCCCGACGGGGCGTCGCCCGAGGATGCCATCCGCGCGATGCTCGACCCAGACGTGGCAGCAACGCAGCCTTGGGGCGTGGGCATCAACTGCACCAAAGTGTGGAAACTGGACTCGCTGTTGCGGCGGTATGAGGCTGCGGTAGAGGGCTTGGTCCGGGAGGGAAAAGTTGACGCCTGGCCCGCGCTCTTGCTCTACCCGGACGGCACCAACGGCGAGGTTTACAACACGACGACGCAGAAGTGGGAGTTGCCCGAGGACGTGAAAGAGGAGGAGAGGGCAACCTGGGAGGAGCAGCTCAGGGATGTGGTGCTCAGGACACAAGAAAGGGGGCACTGGCGACAGATAATTGTCGGAGGATGCTGCATGGCCGGCGCAGAGGACATAAAACGCCTTCGCCATGTGCTGCTAGGCAGGTAGATGACTGATCGGAGGGGTCCGGAGCCCCCAGAGGCGCCTCCGACACTGCTGGGAGGACTTGCTAGCTTTATCATCACTCCATGGAACATACAACAGACAGGCTTCATTGCATCGACTTTCTGCTATGTGCCCTATGCCATTTTCTCATCCTCTTACTCCCTCGCTACTGGAAAACGGTCGTTTGTTGCCAATATATCGGGCTATGAGAGCCATCGAGGTCTGCCAGTGATTCTCGATCAGATACCCAAGTTGCTTATATCCGCGCTCGTCTCCCTGTCAGCCATCATCTCCGCCATGACCTTGCCTGTCCCCAGCGACAAAGAGATACCCCACGGGCCGTGTCCCGCAGCAACGAACACGCCCCCCTCCTGCCCTACACGAGTCTTGACCCCGAGTTGCTCGTCTCTCAAACGTGTAATGTACGGCGCACCGCGGTCCGTCACAGGGCGGAAACAAAGACCCGCGCGCACCACTTCCAGCTCCTGCTGCCGGTGGCCTGCCGGCACGCTGACGAGTCGCCTGGCTACGTCTTTCAGCTTCTCCATGGCCGCTTCCTCGGGCTGCGCGGCTGTCGCCAGGCGCGGCAGCGGTGTCCGCGGCGAGTTGACGCCTGAGAGGTAAATCACGCCGTCGGCCCGAGCGAATATCTCAGGCGAGAGACCTTGGTCGCTGAGCGTGCAGAACAGGGAGTGCGACCCGTCGCCGGCCCGGAACCCGGGCGTCCGCACCACAAGCGAGTGGCCGGCCAGAGAAGTGATGCGGACGGGCGAGCCGGCGAGCGGAAACAGTGACGCGAGGACTTGTGGGGTCCAGGCGCCGGCGCAGAGCAGGAGCCGTGTAGCGGGCGTCTCGGTCTCTGCCGATGAGTTGGTGTATCCGATGGTGACGCTGGCGAGCTCGTCGCGGACGTCGGTGCCGACGGAGAGGACCATGGCTGGATGGTGGACGTGGACACCCGTTGCCTTGACATGTTCGAGAAGGAACTCGCATAGCTTCAGGGGATCCCTACTTCGGTCAGCTCGGCCACATCGTCTTTGAAGAAGCAGAGCACTCCTCGTACTTACACCACAGCCGTCCCTTCGCCGACGTCCATGACATTCACCTTATCCCCGTCGTTCAGCCTCAACCACGGTGGCGCGTCGCCTTTCCGGCTCTCTTTCTCGCCCGCGTCGCCCGCCCTGCTCGTCCCGTCACGCAGCCAGTCCCCTTCACCCTCGCCATCATGCCCAGCCATCTTCGCCTCGCCGCGCGACCCATAGCTCAGCGTCACGCTCCTCGTGTAGCCCCATCTCTCCGCGCCGCCATGCTCGCTCGCCAGAGTCGCATGCTCCTGGTAGCTCAGCGCTCCCAGCGCAGCGAGTCGCGGATCGAACCAGTCCCGCGCGACAAACCCGCCCGCGTATCCCGACGCCGAGGCGAACAGCCGCGGTGACGGGTCGACGAGATGGATCGACGACCCGGGCTGCTGGCGGGAAAGGTAATAGGCCGTTGACAGGCCGATGATGCCGCTGCCCAGGATGACAGTTGTGGCCATTCCGTTGCGCCTCTGGCTTTCCGTCTCCTCGCGTTGCCAGGGCGTCGGAGAGCTGCCTGACGCAATGACGTCGCCAACTTACAAGCTGCAAGCCTCCGTCCACGAGAACCCCACACTCCGCTCGGCAGTGCGGCATGCTGAAATGGAATCTTCCCGTGCAAAGGCAAAGCCCCGCCGCAAGCCAAAACGCGCCGCATCCCCCACTCACAACCCAGTCCAACTTAAATATTTTGCAGCTCACATTCGCCCGTCTACACCGCAGACAAACATCACCAACATGGCAGCCGCAAAGGTCTTCATCGTCACGGGTGCCAGCAAGGGCATTGGCGCTGCTGTCGCCAACTACCTCCTCGGGCAGTCCCATAAGGTCGTCCTGGCTGCACGATCTGGAGACCTGCTTGAGTCAGTCAAAAAGTCTCATCCGACACAGGTTGAGTATATTGCCGGCGACATGACGAGTTCAGACGTGTGTCCAATTGACTTGAAAGACCTCGTGTATTATGGGTTTGACTAATGAATCTGCTAGATGGCTGCCAAGCTGACCAACCTCGCCGTCAAGTCCTTCGGCCGGCTCGATGGCATTGTAATCAATCACGGCTTGCTGGAGGCGCAGACCATTGACAAGTCTACAATCGACGGCTGGAAGCGTCTCTACGACATCAACGTCTTTAGCTGCCTCGCCATGGTAAGGACGCTCACTTGAGCCATGTTCCCGTTGCTGACACTCCAAACAGGCCAAGGCTGGCATCCCGGAACTGCGGAAGACGAAGGGTTGCGTGGTGTGGTTGTCATCCGGCGCGGCGAACAAGCCGTACACAGCCTGGTCCGCGTATGGTTCTTCCAAGGCAGCAGTGCAGTCCATATCGACGCACCTCGCTGTCGAGGAACCCAGCATCACCAGCATCACCGTCGCCCCTGGCAGAGTCAACACGGACATGCAAGCCTTGGTCAGAGCCTCGGGCAAGGACACCATGAACCCAGCCCAGTACGAAACATTCGTCGATGCATTCGACCAAGGCAAGCTGTTGGAGCCAGAGCAGCCTGGCCATGTAATCGCGAAGTTTGTTGCCGACCCCAAGACAGACCTGTCGGGGCAATGTCTGAAGTATGTGTCGACACCTTGCACGCCGCACAGACAATACTGACATATTCGCAGCTGGAATTCGCCCGAACTGGAAGCCTACCAGGGGTAAGACAGGTTCCTAGATCTCGAGTTGGCGTTAGCACGCATTCAATGATAGAATCGGCATCAACAGTAGAATAGACAACGCTTGCAGTCAGTCGAAAGATGAAAAGCTCTTAATATACTCCACATGGGTGCTTCAGTATTAGCATGGAATATAAGTTTCTTCATCACGCAAGCCATTAATGGGAAATACACAAACCGAAAGAAAAAAAAACTGTCCTTACCTTGGCAGGAAGCGCAACACGACGCTTGGGGGGTCCATTGCGCGCAGCGCCCGAGTTAGTATTTACATCTTCTTCCGCCCTCTGCAGCAGACTCGCGAATGAATCCGTTCAGGTCATCGAATGGTCTCCATCACGCATGATCGGTATTTGGTAGCACCAGATAGCACATCACGGCGAGCACGATTGGCTAGGTCGGACGGCGCTGCTAGGGCGAGGACTGCCTGTACGCATGCTGTTAGTCTGATGCAGGACAAAGAAGCGAACAGGGTAGCAAGCAGCAGGGCATGCGAGGTTCAGCTATGTCTATTTGGCATAAGACTGTGTCTCTCAGCACAGGAGGCTTGTCGGACCTCCTCTGTCTGGGGCGACAACATATCTCATCATTGAACGCAGCGACGCAGGAAGGGAGACGGGGTGTTCATACCTGTTATACAGCCAGCGACCATGTGTTCCATGCAGTCTGTCGCACAGTAGACCGACGGATGGGCGCAGAGTGCACCAGACACGCACCGGGTCGATGAAAGGAAGAAAGCAGGAGAGAGAAAAGCTCAAGACGCGAGTCGAGTCGAGTTTTTTTCTTGCTTGCTGGGAGCGGGTCCCAGCCCAGCCGCCAGGCACGTGCACGCTGCCACCTCAGTTTAGGCTGCGCCGCTCACAGCCTCCGTCCCGTCCGCTGGGCTGTTCGTGCCAGTGGAGTGGGGTGGTGGGTAATGGTAAGGTAGCGCGGGCTGGCGCCCACAGGCGACGGAGCTCTGGCGAGCCCCTCGGGCAGCCCATATAAGCCGCTGCAGCTCCCGCGCGTGCCCCACTATCACCGTCCACCTTGTCCTTCATCCCGCGCCTGCCAACACTCATCGTCAACACCCCGCCACTTCATCTTCCGCGCAACCTTGTCGTGTTCATCAGATCTTGGTTTGCAGTGGGATCCTTCGCCTTGTGCAAGCTGTTCTCTGTGTCCTCGTACGAAATCTGGGCTTGCCTTTGTTTTTGTCTTGTTTTGTTTTTGTCGTCCAGTGACACGGCCCCAATCCAACGCCAACCTCTGGGGACATCTGGAGGCTTCGTCCACACAACACAGCAACCCCGTCGGTACACAACTAGTCCGTCTCGCCCTCGTGTCCCGGGCGCACTTTCCCCAACATGTCGGATCACGAGTTTGGAGGTGAGTTGCCCGTGACTCCCCACGTGTCATGCCACCATCTCGCACGCCCAGGGCTCGATGCGTCCGTGTAGTCGGCGGCATTGCGCCGAGCACTGGCCTTGGCATCACGTACTCTTAACTCAACACAACGCTGCTATCGCGACTGTGCGCGCGCTGCGATACGCGACGTTGCCGTGAGCCTGGGCCTTGAGGCCGTTCTGCACGCATAAAAGTGTCAAGGCCTCCGCCATCGCCCCCGGGGCGTCTACCGCGCATACTCTGCCCGCGCGTCACTGTCCCTTCACGCTTCGCGATGTGTCCTCGTCGCCGCCCACCGGGAGCGCAAGATCGATACTGGTCCCGCTTCGACTCGGGAATTGATTCCAGTTGCCGGCCCAGTCAGCGCTATTGTGAGCTATTGACTAACTGAATCCCAGGCAACGATGACCTATCTCTGCCCAAGGG
Organism: Purpureocillium lavendulum; assembly: GCA_029168975.1. Lineage (NCBI taxonomy): Eukaryota > Fungi > Ascomycota > Sordariomycetes > Hypocreales > Ophiocordycipitaceae > Purpureocillium > Purpureocillium lavendulum. Next base: position 6,377,730 of record JAQHRD010000001.1, read on the forward strand.
TAAGTGCAGCCCTCTCGGCATGGACGCGACCTCGGGTCGATAGTGTGTACACGTCGTCTTCGGCTTCGATAAGTCCTCTGGTGGCCCAGCTGACATGACCTAGCAACTGTTCAGAAGATCGTAGGCGAGATATTGCCTCCTCAGGGTGGCGTCGCGTTCGCCAAGGAGGCCCGAGACCTTCTTATAGAATGCTGCGTCGAGTTCATCACGCTCATCTCGTCAGAGGCCAACGAAATCTCTGAGAAGGAGGCCAAGAAGACCATCGCGTGCGACCATATTACCAAGGCACTCGAACAGCTTGGATTTACCGACTACGTGCCCGCCGTGATGGAGGCCGCCGCAGAGCACAAGGAAGTCCAAAAAGTATTCTAGCTCTCCAGTCCCTTGTAATTCCGCGTACGAGCGAGCACAGACGCTGACCTGATACTTGAAAGGGCCGCGAGAAGAAAGCGGACAAGTTCGCTAACAGCGGCATGTCCATGGAAGAACTCGCTCGCCTGCAGGAGGAACAGTTTGCCCAGGCGAGGCAACGACACACGTGAGAACTTGTTTGCTGGGATTGTTGGCGTCGCTGTGGGCATTGCTTGGCGTTGATACAAGGGATATATACACAGGAATTGCGGCTTGTTTGTTAAAGCGGCTGGGCGCACAGTGCTCCAGGCGGCAGCGTCGCGAATACCTCTTGCCTGGTTGGCTTCTGACGCTTGAGCGGCATATCCGGATCAATTGAGCATCTTAACTTTGAAGAGCACTGATGTTATCTTTAAACGAATCCGGGCGCGGTGATGGGATGGGATGGCTCGACGCTCCGTGAGTCCGTCACTGGGAGGGCATCTATGGGAGTCCCGTGGCAGCGATTTTGACCAAGTCTGCTATCGATAACGGCCGTTCGTTATCATGATGCAACACCAAAAAAGATGGCCCCGCCACTTAGGCTCCCACCTCACATGAAGATTCGCTGGTCGTCAACTTTGCTGCGGGCATACGCACCCCTCGCTCCCGGTCGCACACACTCGCTGTCGCAAACATAGGACGGCGGCGTCGCGACCGCAAGGAAAAGCCCGGCAGAGGACCCCGCTCCGTCCCACGCTGGGCTCGTTCCAAGATGGGTCAGGACGAGTCAACGATCCTGGACGAGAGTGTCGCGCCGCAGACGCTCTCGGCCAGAAATCTCTCCGCCGTCGCAGAATACATCAAAGGCGCTGGGAAGAGAAAGATTGTCGTCCTCACCGGTGCCGGCATATCTACCGCTGCGGGCAGTATGTTACCCTTCTTGTCCATGGCCTCGCCAAGCTGGCAACGGTCTTGCTCCGGCCTCGACTCTCCAAGGCTGACCAAACTGCATCAGTTCCCGACTTTAGATCTCCCAAGACGGGCCTCTACAGCAATCTCGCACGACTCAACCTACCGTACGCCGAGGCCGTATTCGACATCGACTACTTCCGCCAGCACCCGGAGCCCTTTTACGTCCTCGCCCAGGAGCTGTATCCGGGCCGCTTCCACCCGACCGTATCGCATGCCTTCATCGCCCTCCTGGCTCGCCGCGGTCTCCTTCAGATGCTCTTCACCCAGAACATTGATTGCCTCGAGCGACGAGCCGGCGTGCCCGCGGACCGCATTGTCGAGGCCCATGGCAGCTTCGCGACACAACGCTGCATCGAATGCAAAAAGGAATTCCCCGACGAAGACATGCATAACCATGTGACAAGGGGCGAAGTGCCGCACTGCGCGGACGCAAGCTGCCGCGGCACGGTGAAGCCCGATATCGTTTTCTTCGGGGAGTCCCTCCCTCGCGCTTTCTCGGAGAAGTCGCACCACACGGCCATGGCGGACCTCGTCCTCATCATCGGCACAAGCTTGACTGTGTACCCCTTTGCTGGTCTTCCCGAAATGGCCCGCGAAGGAATGCCACGCGTGCTCTTCAACATGGAGCGGGTTGGCCACCTTGGCAGTCGCGCCGACGATGTCATCCAGCTGGGCGCCATCGATGACGGCATTCGCAAGCTGGCAGATGAGTTGGGCTGGCGCGATGAGCTGGAGGAACTGTGGCGTAGCCTAGTGGGCGAAGAGGAAGCAGAGAGGCAACTGCGGAGCCAAAAGCGTCACGAAGAGGAGGTGGAAGAGGAGGTACAGAAGCTGACCGAGGAGGTCGAGGCGGTCCTCACCTTTGACGAGTCTGACACCTCCGATACGAACACAAAACACGGTACATCGAATGATACGACGACAGACGAGACTCAGCAAAGCAAAGGAGATGATCAGAGTTCGCGGCCTGAGCAGAGTGGTCCAGCCGTCGATAAGACAGAGCAACATGACAATACCGCAGAGCTGCCAAGACGCGGTGAAGAGCCCAGCGAGCCGACAGCGATAACTACTGGCGATGCACGCTATGAGGACGAAGAGACGGCACCCCAGCCGCCGAAAATGGCGACAGCCAAAGATGAGACGCACGAAGATAAAGACAAACCCCTTCTCCCGTAACCCGACATGAACAGCGCGATACGTATATAGACCACAGACATACACCGGCACTCATGTACATGAAGATCACTATGCCCAATCAATCACTTACTTCCTTCTCCACGCATTGTTTTGAAACGCCATTATATTTATTGGTGAAGTCACATTCCTCCTTGCCTCCTGCCTCCGTAACGGGGCATGAAATGCCGGAAACCAGAAGCCAGTATTAAAGCCCGCTGTCAATCTGCATTGGGATATTGGTGTTTGTCCAGGTCGCCCACTGGCGGCATGTCTCCGCGACGACGCTTGGCGGGCGCATTTTCTTGAGGGCGTCCGCCCCCGTCACAAACTGCGTGAAGAAGCCCGCCGACACGTGCCACGCGATGTGGCAGTGGAATGGCCAGACACCTGGACAGATTCATTCGGTTTAGTATATGCATGGAGCTCCGAATGTCACGCACACAAAGGAGAGACAAGCATACCGGGATTTTCGCCGGCATCGAACTGCATCACGATGTGCCCGTTCGGCCGCAGCTGTATGACATCGCGCCGCTGCGGGTTCTCTGGGTGGATGATTGTGCCGTCCCAGTCGGGGCCGGTGCCCTCATGCAGGATGTACATGTTGAAACCATGCAGATGCATCGGATGTCTGAGATCAAAAGGGTCAGCCTGTGCTACAAAGGAAGCCAAGAGACGGTATAGACAGACGCAGCCCCGGACAGATTTTTGACGTGCACGCGGACGCTTTTCGCGTTCTTGGTGTTGCGCACATTCCACTGCCTCTCGAATGTATAGTTGCCCAGGTGGCTCATCAGCAGCGTCGGACTGTTATAGTTACCCCGAAAGTCGACGCCGTCAAAAGACCAAAGCGGGTGCCCCGTCGCGTTGCGGAAGAACTTGGCCTCCATCGTATACGTGAGGTCCGGCTTTGGCACGCGGAGCTTCATTGTCGGGCGGGTCAACGAGAGGTCGTCGTTGGCGCAGGTCCCCGGGTCCGGGACGTCCCACGGGGACGACGTGGGAGCTTTGTTCACATCCGCCTTGTCGTAGTACACGGCCGCGAGTGCGTTCGGCTGGTTTGTCAAGCTGCACTTGGTGGAAATGTTGGCGCGCATCCAGTAGGCGCCATCACGAGGGCCGTCGGCCTTGATGAGCACGTCGACGCGCTGCCCAACACCCAGCGTGACCACGCTTGTGGTGTATGGCTTCACCGTGACGAAGTCGTTGGCGATGACGGTCATCTTGTGTCCGTCGATGGAGAAGCGCTGCAATGCCTCGGGTCCGGCGTTGATCAGCCTCAGTCGGTGCGTCTTACCGCGCTTGAAGCGAAACTTCGAGAGGCCGGCGTTGTTGACACACGGCGTTTTGTCGCCAGCGGCCACAGTGGAGCAGTTGAAGCTGTTTTTTCCATTGATCAGGTTGTTCGATGAGAACACTATACCGTTCCCATTAGGCTTCATGATCTCTTCGACCAATTTATTGTAGTTCTGATGAAACCAGTCGGTGAGCATGACGGGGCCGATGTCGATGTCATACTTTTTTTCCGTTGGGCCATGAATCACGATGGGCCCAAACAGTCCTCCCGCGCTTTGAGCAGAGTAGTGCGAGTGATACCAGGCCGTTCCGTATAGCTCCGCCTCGAACGAGTATGTGAACGACTTCCCTGGAGGAATCGGACACTGTGTCACAGCAGGCACTCCATCCTGCCACGGCTTGTCCTTTTGGAGAAACCCGTGCCAGTGCAGCGCGGTGCCTTCGTCCGGATTGGAAATGTTGTTGTGCACAGTGACTTGGATGGTGTCGCCCCAATTGGCCTCAATCAGGGGTGCAGGGAAGGCTCCATTTACGAGCAGGGCGTCCACCTGGTACCCGTCAGGGGCAATGGTGTTGCGGCTAACTGTGAAGTCATACCGCCTGATGACACCTGTGCGTGGATGATCTCTGTAATAGTTGGTTTCAAGGTTCATGAGACTCCAGGGGTAGCCGTTTGGCAGTGGGTTGTCGGTCTGGAAGGCAGGAAGGGAAGGTGCGTCGAGAGTCCCCAGTACCGACTTGCTGCTTGCTGTGAGTATATTGTATACTGACTCATTGAAGGAAGCTGAAAGATGCGGCGTACCCGTTGGTTGAGCTTTGTGGGAGGTTACCTACCACGCTCAAAGGCTGGTAGGTGGTCGCGGCAACATCCCGCCGCAGATGACTACTCGCAACTCCCATGATGAAGCCAGCAATCAAAAGGCCACTCAGATTGTTACTAGTGTCGTCTTTACGGTAAAATCACAGGCATGCGTATATGGACGGCCAAACGGCTGATCCGTGACTATATAGTGCTCCGCCCGCGCAACGGCGGAGACGACCTCTCACGTCAGACCCGTCGCCGAGCCCGGCGATGGCATTTCGACATCAGCTCGGACACGAACAACCCAAGTTGCCGCTACTGCGCTTTTTTTAACAGCTGCCAAGAATGCTTCCGCGTTGCCCATTGCCAAAGAAACACGAAGTTCCGCGCCGCTCAGGCCCTTGTTGGGTGCGCGACCCAGGATCACGATTCGTGAGATGGCATAACAGGGAGGCGGCAATTGATCGGCGAGTCAGGGCAAAGGCGCGTGCTGTACCTGCACCGTCGGTCGTCTAATATCTAAGATACGGTGAAGTTCCACCGAACGACGTCGCTCCAGCCATGTCCCTGGCGCAGCCACGGCTGTGCGGCTGTCATCGCCAGAAGCAAAGCGTGCATCAAAGCAAGCGCGCGGCAGTGCCCCATAGGTCATGGCTGAGCCAGCGCAGCTGCGCGACATGACAAGCAAGTTAACGGCGGCCAAAAGTGCCAAGCACAGGCTGCGAGGCTCGGTTGGCTGCAGGTTACCGTTCCCTGCTTGCCGAAGCAATATGTGGACGAAGTCGTTGATTAGCTCTGCCGCGGTGACCGGTCCCTCATGCACGACGACCCGCTTCACGGGGAACAAGGTTGTGGAACTTCAAGTTCTCCGGTGGCTTGGTGATCCCCGCGAGTTGTGCTCATGGTCTCGTTGCACCACAGAATGCGGCACCTCGTGGCCTGCTGACACCGGAGGTCAGCCCGCTCCGGAACGGGAACTCGACCGAGCAAAGCTCTAAATACGGCATCGCTACTTCGTACTTCGTACTTGTATGTGCATCACGCTTCGAGAAACCTGTCTTTACTCCACGTGCATGCGACCCTGTCCCAGTCACGTAACGCTTCGGTTGCTGGCGATGTACTCCACGCTTTGTGGAAGATCGATAAAAACGTCTCCAGCTGGCTTGGACCTGCACGGATCGACCGCTAGATTGGCGTTCCGCCTTTAGCCAGACCTTCCCTTGACTTCTAGTTGCCGGCCGTAAGGCGACGACCCGGTTTCATATCTCAGAGCGCCTCGTATTACGAGCCTCCGCGGATCTAGCCGGCCACTTAACTCCCCGCTCATGGAGCTCCAGCCGCTGTGACCCTGCAATACGGACGTGCCCGCAGCTGTATTGTTTTACCTGTAGCTCTAATTCGTCGAGGCGCGGGTCGGCTGCCGGGGCGCCCTGACATTGTGGCTGTCGCCGCGGCTGAGAATCATTAGTCGGCCGAGTCCCAAACGAGGCTATCCTTGCCACTTCGCCGACTCTTACCTGGCAATATCGTTCTCGGCGGGTGGCCTGACGATATGTTGCATCGTGCCTTGGGATGCCCTCCGCCTTGGCAACTGCGCCTCTCCGGGTTGGGGTATTGACAAGGGGGCATCGACGGATGGTCGGAGACATCGCCAGAGCCATGCCAGGAAGGTTGCACCAGTCCGCGGCTTTGCACACTGTCCACCTAGTGAACGTGAACCTCGAGTTCCTTCCAGAGCCTTACCCAAGTCAGATTTAGTAATTCGATTGTCTCCGCCGCCTATCGACGGCATCGATAGAATCACGTAATCGCACGCGATCGCAAACAGCCAACGTCAAGAGCTGAGTTCCTGCAGCCGTGTCGAATAAAGTGCTGTCATCCCGGTTCAGCTTGTCTGGAGACCGGCGGTATATTTCGGCGAGTTCCTACCAGAGCCAAGAGCTAGACCAGACAAGGACGAAATGTTGAGCTGCCTTGTCAGTTGAGCCGCGCAAATTATGCCTGAACTCTCTGTCCTGCGAATTTCAGCACTAACGAGTCGGTGATTGTCGTACGATAGCTTGGCGTGAGGCACTGTTAGGCCATGACACGATCCTTACCGGGAAGAACCATGCACTCGCTGTCACAGTGACCCTGATAGCAATGGTACCATCTGTCAGGGACTTTTGCACGCAGCAATCACTCTTTTCTCCCAACCAAATTCGACGTGCGATCAGATGTCCAGTTGTATTCTACGGACGGATGTGGTGAGTGAACCACCAGTATATTGGTACATGGGTGCTGCCGGTGTCGGCGGGTATACAATTATTGGTTCGTCGGTGCTATTAGGTCGACCTCCGCCACGCCGGGTTCGCCATCAACACAATCGGCCGCCGCTGTGCTCGCATGTACAACTCGTGGAACTTCGGGTCGGCATCAGAGCGAATGACGCTACCGATGGACATGAAGAAGCTGTAAGCAAGTTAGTTTTCGACTTGCGACAGCAAAGACTTCAAAAGGCTGCGGACCCAAAAGTGGCTCCTGAGGCGCCCATGTACTGTCCCAGAGTTCTCATGATGCCCTGAGACCCGGCACCGTATCGAAAGATGTTAACCGTGCCTAATTCAGGTTAGCGGTGTATGTGATGCCCGAAACGAATGACTGTATACCAAATATGAAGCCGATGATAACACCGACAGCTGGATTCGTTAGCATCCTAATGGGTTGAAATGATCGTCTGGCGTGTTCGTACTTCCGCCCATCATTGCGCCCATCTTGACTGTAGCCCCTCGTTAGCGCCCCGCTGGATAGACTCAAGCAAGGACTCGAAGCATACACTTCTCGAAGTTGGAGGGGCCATGCTGGCCACCGCCGGGGACCGCGGCAACAGGAGGCATGGTTGTGCGTTTCTTGCTTGGCAGTGGACGGCCAGGGCCTCTGCGAGTGATCGGGGGTGGTTTGTCGGCTTGCGTTGGAGCTTCCTGGGCAACTAGAAGCTCAACTGCGCGTGAAGAGTCGACTGATTGGGCGAGAAAACGGCTTCGGCAGAATATTGATGCGTCCCGAACCCGGCCCCTCACAGTGCTGGACGGAGAGTTTGTGCACACGACTGCACGGTACGGGAACGTCACGTGAACGCTGGTCATGAGCCGCTGACGGGATGTTCCCTTCGCCAAAGCGTAGATGTAGGAAATAACGTCTGTCGAGAGTGATGTTCGACGACCCGGGCGAAACCAGAGCATCATGAAAGCCATGCCAACGTGGTGCTGATCGCTCGCGGCGACCACCCCAGTGAGCTCCCAGCTACGGCTCGCAGCACTGTACGACGTACCCGCCGCCAAACAATCCATCCCCAGCACCAACCGCAGCGGCAGCGGCTAGTGAGAAACGGGGGAACCACAGCCAGCTCGACTCCCAATCTCCCCTTCCGCTGCTCACTCCACCCGCGCTGGCCGACTACGATCGCGCCGAAACGATCCCCTTTGTCCATTTTTCCATCACCTGGCACTCTGCTGCACGTCAGTTATCGTGCAGGTGCATCTGCGAGCACGTTACCGCCCGCAGCCGCGAGCCCTGCCCGTCGTCAATTGGCCACCCGTCCCCCGTTGGCTGGCTGCGTTTTGTGCCACTTCGACGGCATCGAAGAGCATCGGCCACCCGTTTCTCTAGTCGAGACGAGCTTTGGGGATACCGGGCAACCCTACGACGGCGCTGTACAACTCGAGCTCCTCGTCACGACGTCATATCCGAGCGGTGGAGCGGTGAAGGCGGCCGACGACCGACGCGCAGTCGACGTCGTGGCGACGAAAGAGGCACGAGAAATCGGTGCCTCCTCATCCCCTGCGTGCCGAACCCATCGACCCGAGCCGCGCCCGATCCTTCCTCATGACTGCCGTCGCGAGCCCCCCGACCTTTCCCCAGATCTCGCGGCCAGCATGGGGATCCGTTAACGGTAGCAGCCCCATGAACCCTGACGAAGTGAGAGGCATGTTCGCGCCACGCAAACAACTTTCACGAACAAACTCCTCGTCCTCTGTCTCCTCCACCTCGTCCAACACCACCGTCGCTACAAACGGCTCGCAGTCCAATGGCACGCCGCTTTCCGCTACGTCTGATCTGAGTCAGTGGTCAGGCAACGCTGGCCCTCGGAAGCGCCCACAACCAAAGCACCCTTGGCCGGTGAGCAAGGGCGAGCCGCAGCCAGACTTTTCTAGATTGCCAGCCGGCCGCCCGAACGGCATGGGTGCGCCCCAAGGGCAGATGCAGGTGGCCCACGGCCAGCCTCAGGTGGCTCCACAACAACAACCTGTGATGCGGCCGATGCCCCAGGAACAATTTGCGCCGGGCCAGCCCGTGCTCTACCTCCTTTCTCTCAACGGCACCTTCGAACGAAAAACGATCGCGGTCCCCTTCGCGCCGGATAGCCTACGCATAGGGCGGCAGACCAACCAGAAGACGATCCCGACGCCGACCAACGGTTTCTTCGACAGTAAAGTGCTGTCCAGGCAACACGCCGAGATCTACGCAGAGCGCAACGGCAAAATCTTCATCCGCGATGTTAAGTCATCCAACGGCACGTTTGTCAACGGCACTCGCCTCTCACAGGAGAACCGGGAGTCGGAACCTCATGAGCTGCAGACCGCAGACCACCTCGAGCTGGGCATTGATATCGTGAGCGAAGACCAGAAGACTGTTGTTCACCACAAGGTCGCGGCCAAGGTCGAGCATGCCGGTTTCCTCAGCAACACCAACAATGTCATGGACATGAACTTTGGTGACTTGGATCCTGCCAACGGAACCATGCTGATACCCAATGGCCCGCTCCAAATGCGTGGTAGAGCCGCCGGTGGTGCACCGATGGGTAATAATGGCGGCCGTATGATCCAAAACGGCGCGCCCATGGTTCAGCAGGTCAACGGCATGCCGCAGCAGCGCTCCTTTTTTCTCGCTCCAATAGCAACCGACCAGATTCTCAAGCGTCTTTCCGTGAGTATCACCATATTCGATCGCCACTGCACGCGCTAATCCCTTGCAAGAACGAGATGCGGAATGCCCGACTGCAGGCGCAGGATTTGAGCCGCACAAACCAGTTCGTCCACACGCTGCTTTCCAAGGACGACATCAAGGATCTCGAAAAACCTGAAGCTCCGGAACCCGTGAAGCCGCAGCCGTTGGTGAACGGTGGCGGCATCCAATTCCGGGCTGATCCGAAAGCACGCTTCTCTGATCCTCCCGCCCCTCCGCCGCAACAGCCACTCCCCGAGAAGCCCGACGTGCCCTCACTTAAGCGAGGGCCTACCGAGCGACCGAAGTCAGGACCGCCGAATCAGTCTCCCGTGCGGCCAGAGAATCTGAATCAAATCATCCAGCTCACCGAGGCTCTCAATAATGCCAAGAGAGACATTGATTCCCAATCTGCGCGTATGCGCGAGCTGGAAGTTATGCTTCAGAAAGAGCGCGAGGCGAGAGAGCTCGCAGAAGGCCTGGCGCGGCGGTTGGAGGAGAATGTGACAAGTCAGATGAACGGAGCCGCCAAGCCGGCCGACCCGGAGCCGAAAGACGACCCCTCCACAGCTACCGAGGGCGAGAAAGTATCTGACACGGGCGAGGGCGATACAAGTGCTGTCGCCGAGGCCGATGCACGAGCCGATGCGGCCCAGGAGACAGCCAGCGCTCTGCAGTACCGCATCGACACGATGGACGGCCAGATGCGTGACATGCGGGAGCAACTCGAGGCGTGGAAGCAGCGATGTGAGGCTGCAGAGTCGGAGCGCGACGCGGAGCGCAAGACACTCGCGGAGATGGTCGTACAACTCCGGAGTGAAGAAGCCAAAAGAGTCGCAGCGGAGCAAAGACGGCGGTCCCGATCACGGAAGAGTCGTTCAGGGCATCGAGGTGCGTCGGAGATGGATTCGTCATCGGCGCCCCGAGCCGCGGAAGAGCCATCAAGCACCTCTCCGTCGGGCAGTACAAGCCCGGATGTCGAGATAGACGGCGACCCTACCCTGTCAAGAGCCAATACCATCACGCCGCTCATGTCGCAGAGGGCCGGCCCGGTGCAGGATCATCACCTGCATCCGGGCTTGCCGTATGCATCGATGCTCGGCGTCGTCCTCATTGGCATGGGCTTGATGGCGTACATAAACGGTTGGCAGTCTCCCCCTTCGCGGCTGGAAAGATGACGACATGTCAACCTGCACGACGGTGGCACGCGGTTCCAGTCCCTTGCCTAGAACAACGAATAAATCCGGGTGTGTGATAGCGTTGCACTGTTGGGCAGGCGCATTCCATCCTGAAGATCAGACGACAGGCACCAACTATTTCTACCACCTACATTGGAGACGACGAAACGATATGATCACGACGACACACCTGGATTGGCCATACCCTTTCCTTTGTCACGTATAATAGTCAGGTTGACCTCGACCCCCTTTTCATGCTGTTTTACTTCTTCAAGTGTACTATTGGGAGGCTGGTGATGACTGAAACCGGATCGGGCCATATACCCTTTCGGAACCAAGTGGTACGGCGGGAAGAATGGGGATGGAAAGAAGTCATTTGTCTTGAGCATCGCTCCTAGGAAACATCAGGGCAAGGGCTTGGCGTTTTTGTCATCGAGAGACGTACTTCCTTCATTCAACGACATATGTGCATCGGCCAAGCGCAGGCCTTTTGCGAGGGCCAGGGGAGTTGCGAAGAGAGCAGTGGGCTTTGACCTCCAAGCTACGCATAGGCAGTTGTCCTCTTTCAATTCGAGCCTTGATTTCATCTGAGTGAGAAGCACGCCTGGCAAGGGTTGTCCAGTGACGCGGATGTCAGCGGGATGAGTTTGATGCCGATGGCACCCCCTGTGCAAGACTGTCATGGAACATTGGAAGTGGCTTCGTCGTCGGATGGCAGCCGTTGCAGAGTGAGCTGGCATGGTCCTGCGGCGGCCAGAGACTTTTCACAGTCCAGGAATTACATGCCGCGCCGCAGTCAATGCCTTCACCATTTAGATGCACCTACCCTGGACCCAAGACCCTCCTCTCATGGTAAGTCGCGGGCTAAGCACACAGGGACTCCTGGCGTTTCATGGCCTTAAATCGCATACACGAGTATATTTTTGGTGGTTTGGGCCCTTACCTGTTGGCAGGGGGCTAACGGAACGCAATTTGAAGCCCGTTTGTAGGCCGGCTGGCCAAGTACTTGATGGCTGCGGTCAGTGTCTGTGTCTGTGGGCGCACCCCAGCCAGCCCAGTGCCCGAGGTCAGTAACGCACGGACCACCCCGGTTGGCGTGACACATCGGGCGACTGTCCATCCGAAATTTGAGCTCGTCCTCGCAAGCTTGACAGCTACGAGCACCGATAGCATCCTCCCATCCTCCACGGACCACCTCGCCAGCCCGCCCTCACAGAGTTACGAGCAGGCGCAGCTGCATTGATCACGCACACAGCCTTCCCGTCTACAGCACCGCCGCCGGACGCGAGCTTCGCCACCGTCTCACCAAGCGGCCTCACGCAGCCCATCCATCGTATCCCAACAATGCCGACGTTTCAGAGCAACAAGTTTCGCGGCTCCGGCGATGCTAGCCGCCTCGGCATGCGCTACCGCGCCCTCATGAATAAACACCCATTCCTGACCTTTGGCCTGCCCTTCATGGCCGTCGTCATCGCAGGGTCCTTTGTCCTCACGCCTGCGACGGCTATCCGATACGAGCGGCACGACCGCAAGGTTCGCCAGATGACCAAGGAGGAGGAACTTGGCGTCCGACGGTCGGCGCGCAAGGTGGACATGAAGGAAGAATATTACGTGCGTTTTTTCTCTGTCCTGTCCCGCGTCCTTCGCCTCATTGCCGTCAGTCGCTTGGGAGGCACGGCGGGCGATGGCTTGATTCGTGAGCTGACAGTGCTGACTTGACGATGAAACAGAGACTTGCAGGTAGAGACCTGGACGACTGGGAGCAGAAGCGCGTAGAGCGCCTGCCTGGTGAGAGCGACGGTATTCTCCGATAAGCACCGCCGCCGCCCTTTCCCTCCCTGCGTGAGGTGGTCCAGTGTTGGGACCGGACTACGACCGTTCCCGTTGTAAGTTGCGACACGACACCACAACGAACGGAAGACACCGCTCAGCGAAAACCACACTCCCCCTACCCTCGATCAGTCGAAACAAATGCGCTCTACGCGGTCAAAATAGCCGGTGCGCGCCCCATTGCACGTCCCTACGGAGGAGACGCGGGAATTATCGCCCCCTTCGAGATCCGCAGATCGGGGCGTCTGAGCGAGTACCACTGTCCTCACAGAGGGATGTGTACATTTCTGCCGCAGGGAACAACCTCTTTACGCGTGAACATCGCGAATATCATCGATGACGGCAAGGGGCCAAAACGCAGCATTGATGACGGAAGGGAACCAAAAACGCAGCATCGATCGGACGGCCGAGGGTACGATCGCGAAGCCCCAGAGTGTTTCAGGAGGCGGAGGGACAGCGCCGACTACGGGCACTGATGGGCATATGACGCCACCAGAACGGGCCCCCCCGCCTTGTGAAGCATTCGCAGTGAGGAGACACTTGCGCGGCACCAGCCCCGACCGAGCCACTGCTCCCTTGCAGAGAGGGGATGGATTTTTGGCCCTGCAGAGAGGCTCCGGGGCACGTGCTGGCCAGGATGGGAGGCCAAGTTGTGCGTGCGGCGGCTTGGGGGCCTTTGGGCTGGGGCTAAAGAGATCGCCGCCTGGCTGGTAAGAGATGGGTGGGGTCGTTGCCTGGCGTGGATGATCTGCAGCGGATGATGCTGACCTGCCCCTGCGCAGCTGCACGATCAGAGCTGGGGAAGCTGGTCGGTGACATTTATGGCGCGAGGGTCTTTCGGCGCGCCGGTTGATGTGCCTTTCGGCCATGGCTTTCAGCTGCACTAGACAATGCTACAGTCGATCGCGAACGCCTCTTGAACTCAAGGAGGAGTACTGGTTGCTAGGTAGACCGATAAGTGAGTGGTATACAGCTCTCGCGTTCTTCTTGATGCTCTGTCATATTTGCCGTGCCTGCTCTCTCGTCTTTCTCTTTGTTCATCTACGAATCATCTCTCGTACCGCGTCTGCCGTGCCTACGGCCATAGACTACATCGCAACATACAGTATCACGCCTTGCGAAAAAAAAAATCGTTCTCAACCCCACCTACCACGGATGCTCTCCCGGCCGGAGACCCCGTCTGTGTGTGTGTGTGTGCATGTGTGCGTGTGCGTGTGAGTGTGTGTGTGGTGTGCTCTGCGCAATCTTCGATCCGCTGCGACGCTGATGCAGCGATAAGCGGTGATCGGGCCGGTCGCTGACGAGTGCGCTGACGTCGGATGAGGCCTGCCGCCCGAGGTTACTTGCAGCGCCATGGAGCGTCCGTGCGATGATGGTAGTAGCTTGATTGGGAGGCGCCTCACCGGCCTTGTTTGGCGGCAGTGGGATGCGCGTCGCATGTGCATGGCGCAGGAACAATGCCACCGCACAAGGCACGCAAGGGAAGGGCAGACGACTAGCACTGGCTACTTCGAGGACCTGTGTGGCGGCACTCCGCCAATAGCATGGCGAGACCCGCGTCTATCGGCCTTGGTGTGATACTACCGAGTGTTCGTCGAGGCACCGGCAACAGACACCGGGCCGTTGAGGACACCCTCCCAGGGATTGCTGAGAACACAAGAGACGTTTTGAGGTCTTTGCGGCGTGCAGCCCGGGCCGAGAACAACTTCATCTTATCTGCCTCGCCGCAGAAAGCCGCAAGCCGGTGGGAGCAGTGGGCACGTCAGAAAAGCTTGCTGCCGGATGGGTGCCAGGCGGATGCAACTCTCCGGGTCGGAGCAGGGCTGCGGCCGATGCGGGAGTCGGCAATGGGGAGGGCGGTCTCCGCGTATGCGCAACGGCCGAGGGGGCACATCGTGGCCCAGAGACGGCCATGATTGGCAGAGGGGGTTGCACTCTGCCAGTGGGTTAGCACCAAAGTCTATTCTGGACGACGTTATTTCCCTTCCACTGAGCCGTTGAGGGCTGGGGAGGGAGTGGCGGCAAGGCCAGCACCGTTGGTGTAAGTGTGTGGTGGTGCTCCTTGGCAACGGTTGAACGTACATAATGATGGTGGGAGTGAAAGGTCCTGATGGTGCCAAGGGGGCGCCTTTGTCGGGGTTGTCCGCGCAACGGCTGCATCAAACGGCAGACACCCCGCGGCACGATTACTCATTGCTACAGACGGTTTCCACATCGAGACCGGCAGTGAGGAGTAACAGAAAGGCCTGGATCGGCTTGTGGCTTGGGCAACGTGCTGGACGGCCCCTGTGGGTGAAGCGGCAGGATATTGCCTAAAGAGCAGACAGGGCGCGGCGTCGCCATGGCTGTCAGCCACACCGCGCTGCCGGAGACGGGATGGGGCCGCAGTTGCGCAGGTCCAGGAGCGTTCTGGTTCCTGGGGTCGTGAGGCTTGCGTGGCTTGGACACGATGAGCGTGGCCCTGACTGTCCTGTCGGGAGGGCGTTGATGTGGTGTGTCTTTTCCCCTCTCGACTTTGCCACTGCTGTTGCGATGTGTGATGTGGCTTTGAGGGGACCATTGGGCCCAGCCTCGCCTTCAGCCATGTTGCCGAAAGAGGTCAAGATGAGGAGAGACGAGGACGGCGAAGGCGATGCGATGTGCAATGAATGGTTGGCCCGGCGCCCGTGGTGCCCGGAGGTGCCAGACCTGCAGCAACGAACTGGTGGAGAGGAAACGGCGCGCTCCAATTCGGCTGTCAGTCAGTCCTCGTCCGGCAACAAGACGAGACGAGGCAACACTAATGCCAGCGCCCTTGCCAAACGCGTGCACATTGCCCGCGGCGCGCGGGGTAGGCAGACGGGGCAACCTGCAGCGGCAGTCGGGCAAATCAATCGGTCCACCTTGCACCTCCCTCGGGCCAATAAGTCACATAGTTATCTTGGCCTCTGCAAGCGGAAGACGACGCTTTCAGCTGGCCGCCAAAATTGGCAATAGCGCTCACCGTCGAGAGAGCGCGCAGTGTACAAAGAGTACGGCGGAGACAGCGTCGCTGGCTCTCGGCCATAATTCGCATCGCGTAGTTGCCGAGGCATGCCAGCGGGCGGGCGGGCGGACGGACGGGTAAGATGCGATGAGATGAGATCAGCTTGTCCTGCTGTGCCTGTGCTTTTTCACTTCGGCGGCGCCGGGCTGAGCGAGGTCAATGGGATGGGTCCGGCCGTGGGGGGAGGAGAAGGCGAGAGCCGGGGCATCGGAGTTGGCGAAGAGGTGGGGGATGGGGATGGGAAAAGCTGGTAGACTCTCGTACGAGAAGTGAAGCGGGAACAAAGACTGGAGGATCTGCTGGTGGACTTTGCAACGAGGCGTCTTGGTTCACACTGGGCGACAGTCGACCTGGTAACGTGATTGGAGCCCTCACGTCAGGCACTGGTTGAGCAGACCGCCATGGTCGATGCTGATTGACGGGAAGTACGAGCTGCTGGGCCGGAGGGGGTGTGTCGGACCGGGGCTTTAGAGTTTACACGGCAGACGCCAGCAGCAAAGTGTCAAAGGCCAGTGAGAGCGGGTGGCACGAGGCTTTCAACGTCTCCTGTGGCGCGAGGCTGCGATGCCTGTGGCGGCAGAAAATGGGGAAAGATGGGTAGTCGCAGCATCGCAGCTGTGCCAATTGGTCCTCGTACGAACAGTCGCGACGTTGATAGCTACCCAAGGCATCTGTATGGCCCTGGAGCTGATGATGGACGGGAGAGCTAGGGCGAATGGCCTCGTCGTGGCATGACACCACCCGAAAGGCTTCGGGACCCGGGAAGCCCGTTTTCGAGCAGCGCAGCAAGTTGCCGGCAGAGGCAGCGCGGGCAGAGCACGGACCGCATCGCATCTCGCACGACGGACGGGAGGAGGGACGGATGGGCCTGGCTGCGTGGGTCGTGATCCGTCGTCGGGCGCGGCTGGCAGAGGCCCCTCGGCCGTGGCACTGCGGAAAGCCGGACCGGGGGTGGTGAATTTGGAAGCAAATCCTCACCGCTCGATCGCCTATCTCGCATCCGCATCAGGCAAGTTGCGGCACGGAACAGCACGACACGCACATTACGCATACCTTATCCATGAAAGAGGGGGGGCCGAGGCGGAGGGGCAGCATGAACGGCGGGAGCCATCGCACCTTGGCGGGCGGTGATGCAGATGCGAGAGCTCGGTCGTCGTGGATGCCATTCGCCCAACCGCTGCAGGTACCGCCGCACGGACAAAGGCGGAGAGAGAAAGAGGCGGAAGACAGAGAGAGAGAAACGGTGAGTTGGGCTTCGCTCCACTGCAGCACCTGCAGAAGCCTGCAGCAGCGCAGGTACCGAGTGCGTTAGCGCAGCGACGGATGCGGAGAGGCGAGGCCAGCCCTGCAGGGTTGGTGGTCAGGTGGATGCCCACGCTGGCCGTGATTCACCAAGAGGGGTAGAATGCGGGGCAGGCTTTGATTGCGCCCTGGCCCCTGCCGTGCTGGAACGGTTCGCTGCGGCGCGCTGCGGCGTGTAGGTACGAGCAGGTACTGCGGGATGGATGTGAGGCGCCGCGTGCTGCGATGCGATGCGATGCGCCGCCATGCGGAGGCTGCGTGCGTGGCCGTTGGCTTGGGAAGAGCTCCCATTGCGAGCGAGAGCCTTGTTGGTTGTCGTGCCGTCGGGGTGGCTGCTCGAGTGGACGGCGACCACAGACCAGGCTGGCGGTCGTGGCGGCCAGTTCTGTGAACTTCTGTCAGACGGGCTGCCCCGAGGCTGCGGTTTGTGTGACGGCCCTGACGGCTGGTCGCGCGGTCCGCTTGAGCACTGACGCAGACGACGGCGTGACCGATCAGGTGTGAGGTGTGTCTGTCTGTCAGTCTGTCTGTCTCTCTGGCTGCCATCACAGACGGCGCGCGGCCAACAACTCACACGAGCCGTTCCGACGGCAAGGCGAGCAGAAGAGGCTGTGTGCACATGACGGCAAAGTGACAGCCCGGGTGCACATCGAAATGAGGGCATTCGCAGACATGGGATTGCGGTGAGCGAAAAGACAAGCAAAGCAAAGCAACGAGGCCTACAGTAGGCAGTCACAAGGCAGCCACCGCCGCGGGCAGTCACACACAGAGTCGCACACACCAGGCGATCGCGGCTGCCGCCGCTGCCGGACGGAAGCCGTGGAGGTGGCCATGGGCAGCACCAGGCACCACCACCACCATCACCACCACCACCACCTCGCGGTACCTGGGCCGCCCGTCCTTCAGCAGCACCCGCGGGAGGGCGCGACAATCGGGACGGTGAGGGTGAGGGTGACGGACAGCCCCCGACTCGACACCGCCATAGTGCTTGCAGCCTCGCTTTGCTACTGCGGGAGCAGCCTCTCCTGTCTCACGCGGCGCGGATAGACCAGAGGCGATAAAAAGAAACAAGAACATTCCGCCACGAGACGCACTCCGCACCCCCTGCCCGCGCCGTCAGCAGAGTGAAGGTGAGTGCGCGTCCCTTGAGCGCCGAGCGCTGAACCAGCCCGCCGCTGCCAGCTGGCGCGATCGATCCAGGCACGCAGCCAAACCACCAGAGACATGCATACGTCCAGTCGACGCTGAGCCCATTCTGGACCGACACCCCCCGCGGAGCTGGGCTGGGCTGGGCTGGGCTGGCTGCGTCCCTCCCTTTTTGCTTCTTTTCTGGGAAATTGCATGTTGCGACACTTCGACGCAACAGATGACCATGATCACAAACCTCGGGCGTGAGCTCGACCTGGGACCCGACTCAACTTATCGACTCTGCCCGCCCGGCTCCCACGCCCAACATCGTCATGACGTCGACGCAGTTGGTTGCCAGATCGAGCGAGCGACCCCAGGTCCGCAGGATTACGAGGAAACACGTTTCGAGCGCTGCGGTTGCCGTCGTCCTCGACGGCCTATTCGTCGGCTGCGGCATTGCTAGCAGGGCTTGGGAGCTCGCGCTGACAGGGGCCTGGCCTCTCCCAGTTCTTTTCTTGGTGCCTTGGCACTCCGTTCCTCGTACGAGGGCTCGCCCGCGGCAGGTCTTGCGTCAGACCAGCCTGGTGACTGTGTGCGCAAGTGATCGGCCCCGCATGTTTCGTCGATTGGCCCATCACTTGCCCATCTGTCCATCATCAACCAGGCTGCCTGCCAGGCTGGCCTCGGATGCGTCGGTGACTGAGTTGCTTGGCCCCGGCTGCTGCTGGCCATCTCGACGAGCTCTCGGGAAGTGGAGGAATCATGGCCTGACAATCGATGTGCCCTCTTGGTGTCCCGACGCCGCCCGCAACCGTTACCGCCGAGCCTCCGCGTCTGCTCCGCCGGAGGAGCCGTCTTGGGTCGCGGTGCTTCGCACTCAACGCCCGGAAAGAGCAACAGCAGCAAAAACTTAGTCGACGCCCAAGGCCTGGTGGCGGAGCTACGAATGGTGATGGATGGATGGGCGTGTGGGTGGGTGGGTGTGCGCGTGTGAGTCTTGGCCTCC
The DNA here is from genome assembly GCA_029168975.1 of Purpureocillium lavendulum. Taxonomy (NCBI): domain Eukaryota; kingdom Fungi; phylum Ascomycota; class Sordariomycetes; order Hypocreales; family Ophiocordycipitaceae; genus Purpureocillium; species Purpureocillium lavendulum. The sequence continues at coordinate 6,396,758 of JAQHRD010000001.1, forward strand.
ACTTCGCTCTCGACCTCCACTCCACCACACCTTGGCGCAGCTTCGTACCTGATGCAGTACGTACCGCCTCTTTGCGCGGCGACCGGCCCAGGCGGTCCTACCCTGCCTTGTATATCATGTTGAGCCGCCCACCTCGTCCCTCGGCCTCATCCCGGCATCCGCACTTATACAGACTACACGTCTTTGACTCTCAGATCCTTTATATCTGTCCGGACGCTCATCTGAAGTCGACTTCGCTGAGCGCCAAGCACATTTCACCGACAGCCATTCACCACCTTTCGACCGCTTACACCGCCGACGCCTCCGTCGGCTACTCTGGATCAGCCGGTATACCGGCTGGCCCAGCTACGCAACGCTTCACCTCGACGGCTCGGATATATCCTGGGTCGTCTTGGGCCACTTCTTCAACTCTCTGTCTCTAATCCTCCTCCTACACACCTCAACACATCGCAGCCATGCACGTCCTCAACGGCTTCAGCCAACGGCGAAAGTCGTCGAAGCCTCGCGACCTCCACATCCGCAAGGTTTCCTTCTCCGGATGCTCACTGTCTTCGGGATCCGATTTCTCCTCTTCTCCCTCTTCAACAATTTCTGCATCGACGGCCAGAGCGCCCCGCTCGAGCCGCAGCACGACCTTCGACCCTCTGGCCCTGCACCCAACCTTCCAGCCTCCGCCGCGGCTTCACGACCGGCCGTTGCTGAGCCCCGAGCGGAGGCGTTTCGAGGGCGCAGCCACCTTTTTCGACGACAGCGATGAGGCGGATGAGGGGGACAGCGGCTATTTTGAGCGGGCGAGCGAGTACGAACTGAGGCAGTGGGACATCCAAGAGGACCAGCCGTTTCAGATGGAGCTCCCGCCGCACGCCAGCCCCATGGACCACGACAACAGTGGCCGCACGGAGCCCGAGGACTATTTTCTTCTGCAGCTCAGGCAACGGCCACAACTTCCCAAGTCGAGGTGGTCGGCATCCACTGTCTACACCCTCGACCTCGACCAGGCCACGACAAACAGCACGGCCACGCCCGAGGATGACGTCGACCTGGGTGGAGAGACCGAGACCGAGGCCCGGGAGCAGACGCCGCTTCATCAGCTCGGCCACCGGTCGATGCCCAACTTCAGCCACAAGCGGGAGACGGTGGTCGTGCGACGACCGCCCATGAAGACCATGGACAGCCTCGAAGACTTCATCAAGCGAGGCGGCTGGAAGCGCCGGGGCATCGTCTTCGACAAGGAGGACATGGAAGGCGAATGCACCGAGGAGGCCGCGCATCTGTGAGACTCAACCGCCTCTCACTCCTACTCCCTCCATTGAACATTCATCCCCGTCAACTCAACTTCTCCTCACCTCACCTCACAACGACCCGCCATCACATGGACACATCTCTCCTTACCACATATCTACACCTACTTCAGCGGTTTCATGTCGACAGGGTTTCAGCGTTGGAATTTTTTTCATGGGCAGCACTGGGACAAGGATGGCGCAATGATTTGCATACCGATACCACGCGATCTGCAACGAACGCACAAATGACGAAGGACAGGGCGCTTTCGCACTCCACCACTTACACATGTCTTGTAATCATAGCTACTCTCTACAGCCCTGCCGTTGAGCCGGAGGGCGTAGGTTTCCCACATTTTGATACCAAATTTCACACATGAAGTCACGCAGCCCTGGTTGGGGCCTCGCGTTCACACTTTTGCCCTTTCTGCTCATTGCCGTGATTGATTGACATGCAATGTGTTCTTGTTCTCGCATCACGATGCCAATTTCGGAAAATGGCACCAAAGGAACCCATTTTCGGAGACAGGCGAGAACTACTGGACGTTGGGGCCTTGGCGGCTGGGCTGATGTAATGCGCTTGCACGCGCTTGCACTCGACAGCTGAGAGGGCGACGGCGCCTGGCCGTGGCACGGGTGGAGACGCATTCGGTTGTGCGGCCTGTTGGCGGGCTCGGCGCGCGCCCGGGACCCTGAAAAATTTCAAGGTCCCACCCCCAAAAATCGACAGGCCCGGCGGACGGAGGCTCCACCGCGCCAGGAACGAGAAACACGACGATAGCCTGGGCCCGGAAAAAGAAGGCAACGAAAAGAACGAAGGAAACGGGGGAAAAATCCTTCCAGTCGCCCCGGCTCGTGAGGCTTAGACGACCGGGGGGACAGGGGTGCACGCGGGAAGGCTGAGTGCGTCCTGCCTTGTGGAGACGGAGCTTGGGGCGCGTCGAGGGGGCTGATGACGCTGATCTCGCCTTGAGAGACAGCCCTGGGGAGATACGGGCTCGTATTCTCTGTCTGCGTCCTGGGGTTCGCGCCCCGTGGCTTTTCCGCTTCTCGCTTGGTCCTGCGGCGCCGTCGTGCAGGGCGTTTGTCCTCTGCGACTGCAGCTTTGAATGAGCTGTGGCACTCGGTGGGAGGTCGCCGTGGTCGCCGGGGGCGGTGTTGCGGCTGTTGGGTTCGGGTCCAGGCCCGTGCCTTTTGCCTGACTCGGGGCCTGAGGGAGGAGGGGTCTCACGTCATAAAATCGGAGAGCGTTCGGTCAGGCACAGAGACGGGCTGCGGGATTGACTGAATGTCCGCCCAGCCGATCGTGGCTGGATGGACTCCTCCTCCTGCACCGACGCTGTGGTTACGGGGGCCAGTTGGTTCCGTTCCTCGCCAGTTGGCCGGTGAAGAAGGACCGAGCACCAACCTGCACCCGGGAGCTTGGGGACGCTCGAAACGTCAGGTTGGCCGACTTGACGTTTGGCCCATCCGTCAGTCCGATATGCGTCTGGCGCTCCGTCATCCCGCTGATCCGTTGCTGTCATCCGAAGCCTTACATGGACGTAGCGTGTGTCAACTAACGTGAAATGATGTATTCGCCACCCCCTGGCTGTGTCAGTGTGTCTCTGGCCGGAGCATGTTCGCCCCTCCGAGGATGCGCATCTAGTTCGCACGTGGCCGGCCCGCACGCGCACAAATACGTACGTGCTATGTACGTATGACGAAAGTGCAAATTTCAGGGTCAGCCCCAAGGGTGACAAGACACACGAGCGAGGCGCCTGTGGAATGCTGGCAGTGAGGCCGTGTTTCGGCCATGTTGGCGGGCGCGCACCGCGCGGCAAGTGGGCGGGCATGGCGATGGAATGCTGACCGCGCGCGGGGTGACAGACCGCACACACGAGGAAGAAGTGCCCGCGCGCCCCATCTCATCTCAGGGCCCGGCGTGGTGGATGTGCCGCCGCCGTGGCTGGAATGGCGTGGCGCGCGGCACTTGCGAGAAGCCAAAGCCCGCGATGCACGCCGCTGTTCCTGGTGGCGGCCAACGCAGCCCGTGGGTGGGCTTGGCGGGTGCTCTCCCGCGGGCGGACATCGCTGCCCCTGCCCAGCCCAGCAGGCACTCTGTCAATGCTGTGTCCGTCCGAGTCGGAGCGGGGGACGTCGCACCGAGGCAAGGGGTTGGCGTTGGTGATTCACGGTGAGCGTGAAAGTGTGCCGCGTGCGGGCGGGCGGGCATGACAAATGGCCTCTCCATTCATGCAGGTGATGCGTTCGATGTGAGCGGAAGCCCAGGAAGGGAGTGCATTACGTGCGGGGTGGAAGAAGAAGCCTTGGCTGGAGGGACAGAGAGGGCCGTCCTGATCATCACCTCCACCACCAACAAACAACTCGAATGAGCGGTGAGGTCCGTGCAATGCGTTGCGGCGCGGTGAGGCGGGCACGGAGGCGCACGACGGCGCACGACGGCGTCAATTGCCGTGCCCATTCCCAGGACACGCGGCATGCATGAGCAACTCACGGCATGGCGTGTGTCGATGAGGGCCACCGGTCGCCATGAGGGTGTTGGCGATACTCGTTCTGCTGAAGTTACCCTGGACTCGCAAGTATTCTGTAGACGCAATGGGGATGAAACGAGCCAGAGCTATGCGCGGTATGGTACAGTACTTCATAACTAAGTAGTCACGGCAGACACGGCAGCAATCGGAGGAATAGGCCAGGGGAAAGCACGCAGGCCCGAGGTCGATGCCGAGAGCCGGACAGAGATATCCCGGTTACAGCATCACCCCGCAGAGACACATCGTCGCCCGGAAGAGAAAACAGCAAACGTCGTGCGCAAGTGCTGTCGATAATATCCCACTCAATACGGATCGTATACATAACGTTGTCAGACCATGAGCAATCTGCCGTGTTCCCGAAAAACGCCTAAATCCAAAAATATCCCAAACCCTGCGTCCCGTATCCAGCACGGGGCTCAGTTCAGCTGGCCGTGATCGCAGCTGTCAGTCAGCCCACCCTTCCGCCCGCGTAGCCGTGCCAACCATGACATCTCCCATCGCTGCATATTCATTCGTATTGCCACGACAGCTGCTCACCACAACCGGCGCTGGTAGTATACCCGCTGCTCCGATTGCGCCAGCCGCTGGATCTCCTCTTTGATCAGGCGACGCCGCTCGGCGCGCGTAATGGGTATCTTGGACTTCTTGAGAGGGTCTGGATGCTCGACGCCCCATGACTTGGCCGCGACGTCGGCTTGCAGCTGCGCGATGATGGCGTGTTGACGCTCCGACACATGCGCGGTGTCTTTGTTGCGTGACTCTCGCGACTGCTGCTGCCGCTGCTTCTCGGGCTCGTGACTAGGCTCGTTCTTTGGTAACGCCCTGTCTTGTGCGGGGATATGCGCCGTCGACACCAGTTGTTCCACTTCCTTCGCCTCCTTATCCGCGTCGCTCTCGATCAAGACAACCGTGCCGTCCTCAAGCTCAGTGGTTGATGTGCGGAAGCGGTCTGGGAGATGGGCCTTGGGCGAAGGCCGCGAGTCCCTGGGCCGGATCGCGGCTCGCAGGTCGCGCAGCGTGCGCTGCTGGATGGCGTAGCCGCTCAGGAAGAGCGCGAGCGTACATAATACCACTATTGTCGACGCAAACCGGGCATGCTGGTTAGCTGTGCTTGCTTGCGCTCCCACGTGTGGGTGCGAGGCCCATGTGGCGGGTTGGAATGCGGGTGCAGGTACCGATTGTGATGGAGGCGAGGACGGACACCTCCGACGAGGTGAGGACTGCGCGACGCATGGCGGCAAGAAATGTTAGACTGCCATCAATCGACTTGTACAATACGGTATGTTACTTTGAGGATTTCTAGATTTATTGATGCTCAATGAAGCGAGCCGAGCTTGCAGGTTGACTACGCGATTCGCCTTGGCTGATCATGGTCATGCGCGTCAGCGGCGAGGTGGGCTGTTGACTTTGTTGGCACAGCAACAATCTTATCGCACCCCAGCCTTGACTTCAGCGGGCCCGAGACGAAGGCTTTCCCATTTGAAGCTCCACCGATCGCAACCACCATCGCGGCGAGCGGCATCCTCAACTTGGCTGCTGTCATTCGTACCACCGTCAGTCGCCCAAGATGCCCAAATCCGACGTCGTGCACGCCGACGCGCGGCGCTTCCTCGACGAGCGCGGCTCCTCGGCGTCCCTCGCCCCCAATGGCCTCAACCCCGCGACAATCATGGAGACGGCCGTCAAGGATCGCATCGTCGATTCGTACTTCTACAAGGAACAATGCTTCGCACTAAACGAGGCCGACATTGTCGATCGGGTCGTTGAGCACGTCTCGTTCATCGGCGGCACACACGGCGCGAGCCAGAAACCCAGCCCCTTCCTCTGCCTGGCCTTCAAGCTGCTCGAGCTGGCCCCAGGCGACGACATCCTTCGCGAGTACCTGAGCTTCGGCGGCGACGAGTTCAAGTACCTGCGCGCGTTGGCGTGCTTCTACGTGCGCCTCACACGACAGGCCCCCGACGTCTACCAGACCCTCGAGCCGTACCTCGAGGACCGGCGCAAGCTCCGCCGCAAGGGTCGCAACGGGACCCGCTTGACGCACATGGACGAGTTTGTCGACGAGCTGCTCATCGGCGACAGAGTTTGCGCCACGAGCCTGTGGAAGATGCCCAAGCGCGATGTCCTCGAGGACTTGGAGATTCTGGAGCCGCGCGTGAGCCCGCTGGGCGACCTCGAGGACCTTCTGGGCGAAGACGAGGACGAGGGCGGGGACGACGAGCAGGAGGGCAGCGAGCGGCAGAATGGCGACGACGCTGGATCTGAAGAAGGCGAACAGAGGGATATGAATGTGGATGAGGAAGCGGCGTCGAGGAGCCGCAGCCAGAGCCGCAGCCGCTCGAGGTCACCATGAAGACTTACGACTCCCACCTATGAGCGCCAAGGACCATTTACGGCAGCAGACGGACGTACGAACTTCTCCTGCCGCGACGAATCTCCAAAGATTCACCTATGTCGAGGCAGTCGCCGGTTTGACCACCACGGCGTCCACCATTGCCACGTGCGTAATGCGATGCAGACCCATCGGCGAACTACAGCCAGCCCGACTCGGGTATGAACTCTTGCAGACCAACAAGCCCTGGCACTGGTACAAAGTCAACAGCTTGACAGGCCCCGATCTGACCTCGCCGGGAGGTGCCGACGCTAAGGACCAGTCGCGACGGGTCGCGCAGCACGAGAACCGTCAGGGCGGCCTCGGGCCAGGGCCAGCTCCTTCTGCGACGCCGGCCATTACACGAATAGACTTCACGTAAGTCGATTCAGCACGGCTGATATAATCGAGCCGCTAAGTCAACGTCTTAGCTATATCTGTTGGGAACCCACTAGATTAAGACCAGAGCACAAGTAAAAGAACTGTTGCAGGCTGGCTTGCAGATGCGTGTTGAACCAAGTATGATGACCGGAGTCGTTGGTGGTCGGCTCCGCGTCTATATGCATCGTGTCTTTCGTAATGCCCTCTATATATGCACTCACTCATCTCACCTCCCCTTGGGCACTGCACCTGTTACCTCCGCTCTATGGCACTGCCACTAGCCCTCCTCCGCTCTATCGATGCATTAGCTCCTTGAGACGCTCCGCCATGCCTAGGACGCGCTTGTCATCCCAGTACTGAGCGATGAGCTGCAGCCCCACGGGCAGATGGCTCTCGGGCGTTCTGGCGGGGAGGCTCACGGCCGGTAGGCCCGCAAGGCTCGCCGGCACGCTGAAGACGTCGTTCATGTAGGCGTCGGTGCTGCTGTTCTCGAGCACATCTCGCAGCTTGGGCGCGAACGAAGGCGTCGTCGGCGACAGTAAAAAGTCGATTTGCGGCGGACCGCGCTTGTCTTCCAGGCCTGTGCCCTCGGCCATGTCGCTCAGGTCGAACTGCTCCGGGCCCTGCAGCGGGTTGGCGAGGCGGAAGACGCGGTCGAAATCGCGGCGGATGAGGCGTCGCACCTTCTGCGCCTGGATGAAGTAGTTGTCCATGGCCTCGGAGCTGAGGCTGTATGTGCCGAGCAGGATACGCCGTTTCACTTCGTCGCCGAAGCCGCTGCCGCGTGTTTCCGAGTAGAGCGTGTCGCCGGTGGCATCGCTGCCCGGCGCACGCACGCCGTACCGAACACCGTCGTACTTGGCCAAGTTGGAAGACGCCTCGGCTGCAGCGAGGACGTAGTACGCGCAGAGTGCTTCCTTGGTGGAGGGGAGTGAGACGGGAACGATCTTGACGCCTTCAGCCTCCAGGGCAGACGCAGCGGCCATCCAGGTCCGGCGGATGACGGGATCGAGCTCAGAGATGTTGTACTCAAGAGGTATGCCCACTGTAAGCTGTGAGTTGTCCTGTAGTGTCGGCGGACATGCTTTTGCACACCGTTGCCGTGTGGCCAAGGACAGCGACGTCGGGTCCTGCGGGTCGTGCTCTTCGTCCAGCCCCGTGTTGACCAGCAGGTCGAGAATAGGCCGCACTTCCCTTGCGATGAAGCCGACTGTGTCTAGAGAGTTGGCATAGGGAAACACGCCGTAACGCGATATCATGCCGTAGCTGGGTCGGTGCCCCACGGCGCCCGTGTAAGAAGCCGGCAGCCTCACGGAGCCGCCCGTGTCGGTACCGAGCGCCAAGTCCGCGTCGCCGACCATGACGGCGACGGCACTGCCCCCAGAACTACCACCGGCAGAGGTGGGCTCCCCGTCGAGGGACAGCGGGTTGCGCACGGGTCCGTGGATCGAGTTGGTCGAGTGGGAGCCCATGCCGAACTCGTCCATGTTGGTCTTGCCCACGACGTCGGCGCCACGGGCGCGCAGCTGGCGGACGATGGTCGCCTCGAAGGGCGAGGCATGCCCGAGAAGGATGCGCGAGGCGCATTGCGTAGGGAACTCGGCTGTCGCGATGTTGTCCTTGACGGCAAGGCGGAAGGGCTTCGCGCTGGGGAGCCGCGGCGGGGGCGGCGGCCCTGTTGGTTCGACTTTGCCTGCAGCACAGCGTTAGTGGTCAACGCGCATGCGCGAAGGCAGGATCAAAACGTTCTTACCACTGTCCACGAAGTGGTTGCATGCTGAGCCCGTGCCCGTGCTATGCCAGCGACGGGGACCGCAGCATCGCGGCGGCAGTGGTGGTGACGACGACGTCGGCCGCTGGTGCTGCCGTTGCGTCTGCTGCGACTGAGACTGCGGCGGAGGCGCGCGAATAGGGACCGCAGGATGCGGTCTGAGATGGCTCAAGCCTCGCCGCATGGCGGGATGGATACTGGAGCGGCGCACGCCTGCCGCCCTCATTGTGAGCTGCGAACCATCCGAGGCGCCTGCCGTGAGCTTGTTGCTGCAGACGCGGTGCGGATGATCTCGGAGTTGAAGCGGGAGATGGACGAGAGTAAATACTCGTACTGCGGCGGGACGATGGGAAGCGGGACTGGCGTCGGAGCGGCACAATTAGCTTCGCGGGCGGCAGCGTCCACGGGTCTCGTCTGGCACGGGTCCATGGATCCTTGCCCGTCCGGGATGAGGTGTCAAGCCAGCAGCGCCCAGCGGGGCGGGACAGCCCTGGAGGTCCGGAGACGCGGGTGGAGGGACCTGGATTGCTGGCGGCCGCGGCCCTGACAGGGCACAGCGCCGCCGTGTTACCAGCGGGCGGCGTCTGTGCATCTGCCGCTAGCGCCGAAGGACCAGAATCTGGCTGAACCTCAGGCTGCCAGCCACCGGCACGGATCAGGCTGCAGGGTCTGGCCCACTCCAGGCGCAAACGACGTCAGCCTCGTTTCTTCCGCGCAGGTTTGATTGAAACTTTTTGGAGCTGGATATTGCTCGCCTTTCCCTTCTACTGTCCATCTTTTTCCTGCACGATTACAACCGCGAGGCTTTGCACCACACGATCCAGATGGTGCGACTATAGAGTTAACGCCGACGCCCTCAGGCCTGCATACTGGGCACACAGCCTCCCCTGGCATCATGGCCACCAAGCGCGACTACGACGATGTCGACGACGGCGAGGTGACGGACGACGATCCAAGCCCCAAGCGCGCGAGAAAACACACAGGCGCTCAGCCTCTGCACCAGCATCAGAACGCGGCCATCGATCCGACTTGGGGCCAAAAATATGTCTTTTCCAACATCAGCGAGATGTCCACCATTCCCTTTGGCGAGGAGTCGGACTTTGAGGATGACGCCGATGCAATGGCGTACCTGCGGTCGGTCAGGTACGGCAACAGCTCCCCAAGCCATGATGTAACCTCTTCGCTGACTACCCCAGGGAGCAAGCGCTCGGTATTCCGCATATGCTCGTAGCTCCGACAAGGCAAATCGGGCCGCAGCTCCCCCCGGAGCTGCGGCAGGCGGACGATGAGACCAACCACGACGACGTTGAAGGCGATTCGGTCGATTACGGCGAATACCCAAATACCATGGCGTCAAAAGGCTGGTATGAGGACGGCGCATACATTGCTCAAGCCGAGTCGGACGGCGATGACCTGGCTTCGTCTTCCGATGAGGAGAGCTCCGAACGGGACCTTCATCTGGCCTATTTTGCTTCCATTTTGGCTCGCTACCGACGTTTGCGGTCTATCCTTCACGCAGAGACACCCCCTGGTGCGGAGCGACGAATATCTGCCGCTCGACCAACCTCCGCTGGACCCCTCGATGGGAAGTCCGCCACATACAAGACCTGGTCTACCGCCCTACGCAACACAGACCCGCACCCCCTTCAGCTCGCCCTTATGTCCAAGGACTCGGTCATTCGTGTCCTGCGCGTGCTTCTCGGCGGCAGGTTCCTGCGGCTGGGATATACGCTTACGGAGCGCACGAGCCAGTGGGTATGGGCTTTGCTTGCGCGGCTGCCGGACCCGTGGGAGCTAGACCACACGGATATTAGCTGGGTGCGCGATTTGGGACGCCGGGCGATACTGCTAGGGAGGAGCCTCGCGGAAATGGCAGCCATGAGGGACGACCTGGAGGAGGGACGCCTGGGCATTCACGAGGTGGTCGACAGGAGCAGCAGCGTGGAATTCGGCACAGATGCGTATGATTGCCACGGCGTGGGCAGCACGGAAAGGAGCGCGGGCTCTGAAGCGTCCGGAGATCCAACTCATCTGGCCGGAAAGGTTCAGGACGCTGGTCAACACGACCAGGACGGCAAAAGTGCCGCCAAAGACGTCGAGTCCGATGAGGAAGGCCAAGTCTCAGATGACGACAAGGGTGACACCGCATCCGCCGCCATGGACCTTTCGTCCGGCTCTGATGATGGCGAGGTGCCCGCAGTGCGGGCTCTGACTGACGGCCCGGACGCCCTTGAGGCTGCCAAACAAGCGTTCCTGGCTCGCCTCGATGGTGATACAACAGCTGATGCGCCAGACGAAGAGTCAGAGGAGGCGCAGGAGGCAGCTAGATTGCGTTTGCGGATCAACATGCGAGCAACGCTCGACATGATCCTGACAGTGGCGGGCGACTTCTATGGGCAGCGAGATCTGCTTGCGTGTCGGCAGCCCTTTGTGGGCATATGAGGAAGAACAGATACCCGAGGAAACTCAAGTTACAGTCCTTAAACGACTCATGGACATGCTGCTCGATAATGACATTTATTGTTCCGTTCTTTGCGTTGGGCGTCTCATCCGACCTCGGCGTGCGTAGATCCTGATCAGGAGATGGCAGTTTCCTACTTGCACGACGCGACTTTGCTCTCTGCAAGATATCAGCTTCTTCCATCCGACTCGTGTGGTCGACACTCCACGAAGTGCACCGATATTACAGGCCGTATTCAGTCTGGGGCAACATCTGACAGGTCGGAGGAACACCGTCTACAAGGTGCCCATGACGCAGCGTTGAAAATTGGCACAGCACAGACTGTACTCAGACAGTGCAGGAATCTAGTCGTTGGGGAGTAAAACATGAAGCCACGGCTGTCACACATAGCCTGGATTCCACTGGCTGCCCTGACACACGACGGCGGGGGACTGCCCAGCCACTGGGACCACCAAACTCTAGTGGGGCGCCAGCCCAGACTTCAGTGAAAGCTTCAAGTGAGATGTTTAACACCAGGCCCGTCGTAAAACACTTTCAACACCCCAGAGATATTTCCCGACGTCCATTTTGCGTCGCAAGCAAGCAGCCATCGCCATGGCAGACCCCTGCCAGATCCTCGTAATGGCCAGCGGCAATGGCTCCAACTTCCAAGCCCTGCTCGACGCCGTTGCCTCCGGCCGCATTCCCAACTCGCGCATCTGCCGGCTCATCGTCAACCGTGGCAAGGCCTATGCCACGACCCGCGCCGACAATCACGGCGTGCCCTGGGAGTACTTTAACCTCATCTCGAACGGGTTCCAGCAAAAGGGCGAGCGCGACCCGGAGCGGCTGCAGCGCGCGCGTGACGAGTACGATGCCGCCCTCGCGGAGAAGGTGCTGGCACTTGAGACGCGGCCGCAGCTCATCGTCTTGGCTGGCTGGATGTACATCTTCGGCGAGCGGTTCCTCGACCCCATCAGCGCAGCGGGCATCAGCATCATCAATCTCCATCCTGCACTTCCAGGTAAAGATCGCAAGCTCCATCCATGATAGGTGACATCTGTGCTGACCTGCTCTTAGGCAAATACGACGGCGCGCACGCCATTGAGCGGGCCTTTGAGGACTTCAAGGCGGGAAAGTTGGAAGGCAACAAGACAGGCATCATGGTGCATAAAGTCATAAAGCAAGTCGATCAGGGCGATGCCATTCTTACGAGAGAAGTTGAATGTCTCCCGGGTGACGATCTAGACACTCTCGAGCAGCGGATACACTCACACGAGCATGAGTTGATAGTGGAGGCCACGGCAAAGCTTGTTGGCGAGATCACGGCTGGGAGGCAATGAGGAGATGGGCCATCACGAAGTAATAGAAATGGGAATTGGCGGATACCCGCTCGACACCTGGCACCACACATCGAGAGCGTCATGTATCATGGGCGCACGCCGCCAGCGATGTGCAGCCTCTCATATTCATGGCGCAACTGGAACAGCTCTAAGCTGTTCTTCCTGCGTGTCTGCAAGACCCGTCATGACGAAGTTCCATCACCAATACACCAAGCGCGGTGTAACCTTGAGTTGTCCGACGCCCTCGTCACGGCTTTGCCAGGGCTTGCCAAGTCTGCGCTCATCATGGCGCAGTGACAATGAATAAATGTTTTGGTCGTATCCTGGTTATCAGTCCCAGTCATCGTCGTCGTCGTCTTGTGACCTTCCAGCCATGCCGGTCTTGATGCTTTTCCCTGCCAGTCGTTCCTCTTCCGCATCCTCGGCCGCTTGCCTCCTCTTGACGATGCGCATATCGGATTCAGGTACTGCACCAACCTCGACCAGCAGATTATCGATCTGCTGCATATTCGTCCGGACCCCACCGATCGTCATTAACGTGACCACCTGCTTCGCAATATCGCCATTCTTGTACACCAAAATCGTCGGGCAGTTACGGTCTGGGTAGTTCTCGATCGCTTGATTCGCCCGAATCTCGCAAAATTTGATGTCGCCATATTCGCGCGCAGCTTGGCGCCAGAGCTCTGACAGCACTCTGGACTCGACATTGGTGCCCATGGACGATGTCAGATTGACAAAAACAGGGCCGTTCTTGGATGCCTCGGTGACCTCGCGTTGGTAGTCGGGCTTCGATATGGGGTAGACGCTGCCATGAATCGCCTTCTTTTGCAAGTTATTGAGCTCTGCCATCCTTTTTTGCTTGTATTGGTTCAAGAACTCCTCGTCCTCAAGGTCTTCCAGCTCATCTAGCTCGTCGAGGTCCTTGCCTTCCAGTCGGTTTTCGTGCGCTAGCCTTCGTCCCTCAAGGATGGCTTCCTCGATCATCGGCGTCGGACTTGGGGGCTTCTCGGGGATGACTCCATGTTTGCGCAAGATGTCGTTCCTAGGTGCGACCTGTCAGCGATACGCCTGACAGCATGTGGCGCAAAGCCATATCGCAGTCGCATCGCGGGGTACGAACCATTCAGTATCGGCGTTCGGATCGTCGATGGGAACGGCGATGCGTTGATCGCCTGGGGCTGCCATTGTGTCTTGCAATAAACTCAGCGGCAGGGAGACTTGGGAGCAGAAAGAAACACCAGGTGTTGAGCTTCACTGGAGGTAGCCATGGCCCCTCCACGAGGTACGCCCACTTGACGTGACGACCGATTCCCGAAACGAATGGTTGCCTGTCGAAGCTCACGCAAGCTGCACAACAGCTACCCCACAATAGTGCGTCTGCACAAAATTTTAATGCAGGGCGTTGGACTTGGCCACTGTGTCCCGCTGGAGACAGCTCAGGCCAATCAATGAAAGGCATTTTTTCGTCACGTGTGACTGGGCCTGAAAACCCTAGAGCGCTAGTCCGCTTATGTCCAAATTCGAAGCTAGAGGCAAACGAGATTCTCCCCCTCAAGTCCACCGAACTTTTCTCGCTTAACTCCCTCTCACCCATCTTGCGAGCCTCGAATCTGTCGACAGATTTCGTCAAGCATCTCCATCCTCGCAAGACCGACGACATCCTCATCCGAGATAATCAGTCAAGATGGTGAGCGACGATTGCCCTCTCCCCGGAGCCACGACGCCGCGAAGAATGCACAGCTGGGATTGTTGTGATGGATACTCGGTCGGGCGACACCGTCATCGACTGGCGGATCATGATTGTCGAAGCGACGCCCGGGTGCTGCCCGTTGGTGGCTGGGGGGCGGACAAGAGCACGGGATGAGGCTGATGGGATCAATAAAGCTGACGATGCTCGACACAGGTTCTCGCCGTTGACCTTCTCAACCCTTCGCCGGCCGCCGAGGCCAAGAAGCACAAGCTCAAGGTACGCCGACGACGACAAGACTCTCACCGCCGATGACCCCCATCCACGACGACCAAGAATCTAACGCTGCTTTGCCAGACCCTTGTCCCGGCTCCCCGATCCTTCTTCATGGACGTGAAGTGCCCCGGCTGCTTCACCATCACCACCGTCTTCTCGCACGCCCAGACCGTCGTCATCTGCCAGGGCTGCACCACCGTCCTTTGCCAGCCCACCGGTGGCAAGGCCAGATTAACCGAGGGCTGCTCTTTCCGAAGAAAGTAAACTGCTCACCCCCGTGGGTGGGTCGTTTCTTTCCTTGGGTATCATGACTCTTATGGTTCAAATTTGTGGTGGTCATCGGCATCTGCAAAACAACAACTCCTCCTCGACATGGGCGCATAGACAACCCTCACCTTGCGACATAATCCGACATCTTTGCAGATAGAAGATGGAACACCCAAGAGCTGGGGCGTTTGGGGTCTCCGGATATCTTGCATGGCACATCTTTTACCTCTTTATTTCCGTTACGCGCGCCTTTGTACCAAAGAGTCGTCTCTTGAGGCAGGAACACAAAAAGCACTGCATGGGGTGGACAGCCGGAGAAGGGCTTTCACGAGTATCCGGAGTGGCCTGAGCAGGGCTGCAGGATGCGAGGACGTGGAACCGCTGATTTGATGATCGCTTCTCATACCTGGGTGCAGTGGTAGTGGAGGACGGCACTGTGCTTGCGAAATTCAAAGGTTTCCACGAATACTTGACTACATGTGATGCAATTCTGGTGACGTCTGTGGTCTCGCGTCCTTGTAGCTACGGGCGGTCTGAGTCACCCTCACGTTGACGGTCCCCCTCGCTACCACGGGTGTCATTCGCGTAGGCGTCAGCCTCTTGGCATGCTGGCCCCCTTTGGCATTCAACCAATTGCCATGGCCGTTCCTGAAGGCGCACACGGCGTACAGCCAGGTGGTCTTCCACTAAGGCGGAAGATTGCGATGGGAGTTGCCGTGATTGACGCGTTTCGCCACCATTGCGATCCTGCCACGCCCACTATGACGGAATCTAGTTGAGCTCCGACTCCTCAATCCGTCCGATAGGCAGCCAAGATATCTTGAGACATTCGCTGTCGCCAGTTTAGTTTAGGACCTGTTAATTTGCACAGTTGTACGAAGTATGCGTTCGAGAGTCGCCCCTCTGTGACGTCCAACCCCCAGAAAGGGGACCATCAAGTTTCGGTGAGCAGTTTCTAGTACCTCGGTCATGAGTCTATCCAATCCAGGCGACACCAAGGCCTCGACAAGACAACCCGTCCCCCAAAGCCACGGGTCTTGACACTCCCCTATACACTAGCGTGACCCCGTGAAGTGAGCTGACTTGGTAAATTGTCTGAGCGCAGGACCGTTGAACTGACATCCTGTCGAAAGCTTCTCAGCGGCCAGACTACCCTAGACAGACACTTGCTGCCGGGGGAAGCCTATTTTAGCCAGGGCGACACGTCAAGAAGCGAGGCATTTGAGCTCCATGCGAATGTCCAGTCATTCATTTCCAGACACCATACCTTGACCTCTTTCATGCGATGAACACTGTCGCGGGAAACATGGCCTCGGCATCAGAGACCGACCAATCGTGGGGTGACTAATACGGAGCCTTACCACTTTACGCGAAACAGTCGCGCCAGACGCGCCCCGGGCCCACCTTTTTGTCCCCTTGTCACAGACCACCACCAACCATTCTGGCGCTGACCACCCAGCCACCTGCCAACATCTCGTCCTTTCACCAGCCTGCCCTTCTTTGTTTCCTGCCTGCCTCCCACTTTCCATCATTGATTGAACACGACCTCTCCACTCTACCTCTTCTGGATCACTTGGACCTCTGTTTTGCCTGCTTTTTCTCGCTTCCTTCCGGGCAGGGCCAATTGTTGCACGACACGCGCAAGGAGAAAAGTCTATTTCAGCTTTCCAGGGTCCGAGGCCAGCTACGTCAGGCCGAGACAGGGCCGCATTCAACGGCAG
The DNA here is from genome assembly GCA_029168975.1 of Purpureocillium lavendulum. Taxonomy (NCBI): domain Eukaryota; kingdom Fungi; phylum Ascomycota; class Sordariomycetes; order Hypocreales; family Ophiocordycipitaceae; genus Purpureocillium; species Purpureocillium lavendulum. Next base: position 6,412,829 of record JAQHRD010000001.1, read on the forward strand.
AACGCCGCCCAGGATTGCATCCTCGACGACATACATCGCTTGCACGATACGCGAATCAGCTCGCATCATACCGAGACAGCCCATCATGTCCGCGCCTCGGACCAAGCGTCCCTTCGCAGGCGCCTCTGCGGACCCTTCCCAGCGCCAGATCACCGCCTTCTTCTGCTCTGGTGCCCTCCCCGCCGACACCGACGCAGAGGCACAGTCCCCGCGGCAGCCTCTTCTGCCTTCCAATGTGCAAGCGAACCTCCTCAGTGTCGGCATGCGCGTTCGCAAATCCGTTCCGGAGGGATACAAGACGGTCGGCCCGAGTGGGTTCAAGCTTTGGACGGACAACACCCCGGCGGCCGCCATCAACGCCTCAGCAACAACAACTTCTGGCGGAGCGCGATCGATGTCACGGGAACTGCTGCCATTTTGCGGCATCAACAAGGTCGGCGGGCTTGACACGCAGCCCTCATTCCGCGAGGATGAGTCCGAGGACGACGAGGTCCCAGACCTGGACGCCGTTCCCGAACTCACCATGTCGCAAGAGAGTGTTGAGAGCAACGCTACAGAGCCATCCCGCAAGCGCATTTTCGACGACGACGAGGACCGATCTTCCAGCATTCCCATCACATGGTCAGCCAAGGAGGCCGCACGGGCCTGGGACGGCGAAATCAGCCCGCGGACTCTGCACGCACCGGCGGGCTGGGGCAATGCGCGTCCGATGGCCATTCCGCGATCCCGCGTGCGCAAGGGCTCGTCCACCACAGCGACAGCAGATGCCCCGCATAAGGACGTGGACCAGGAAAACATGGTCTTAGACGGAGACTTTGAGGAGGCCGACTTCCTGGTCTTTGGTCAAGGGCGAGAGATGGACACGTCTTGAGGCACCTCTTGCGCATTGGACGAGGGCTGTAGGCTTTGTGTGAGTACGACTGGACGGGAATAACGGGTTGAGAAGAGTCGACCTTTGATTTGGGCATCGGCGTTACGGACATTGCAGGCAAACCGCGCGCTCTCGGAATATGAGCCGCGGAAACATCGATTGCGACAGGCATACCACGCAAATTGATTTGTACGAGTTCACGCATTGGGTTATCATAGTTTGTGCACGCCGATTCCTGCAGCACGAGGAGCAGCTGCGGCTGCATGAGGTAGATTCGGGGCCAAAAGGCACCCTGTATTATCAGGCGATTCATCAACACTCTTTGCCCCGTTATGTGTCCGTGCTGGAGCATGTATCGCTCCCATCGTCACTACCGTTTTCGTCTGATGACAGAGCCACGGGCTTGGGTTGCGGTTTGGCAGCACAAGACCAGAGACCAAGGCCACGCACAGAACGCACTGCATCGAGAGCACAGCTTCAACGACGCAGGTATCTTAGATCCCGTCGCAGTTATAAATTTGCAGGCACTCATAAACTGCCGAGTTTCAATTACAGCCCGGAACCCGTTTCGCTAGTGCCGAGCAGCTGAGAGGAGCCGGGGGCTGTGTTCTGAGTGAAGTTGCGGCTAGGTGTGTCATTGGCCACCTACGAATTACTTGCGCTGCTTTGACAGGGGCCCAAGCCGCTGCTACAGGGCACAGAGGCAATCCAGCGGCGGCGCTGAACCAAGCGCTGCGCCATCGTCAGGCACCGCATGGGCCCTGTGAGCGACCGAGTGACTCACTTACACGGACAGCCCTGTCGAGAGAATAAATACGACAGGAAGATGGCTCGTGAAGAAGGACAACAATATCTCGTAGTCCTTACTTCAGAGGCAGATGTTGCGTCAAGCTAGACGGCTGACATCTGCAACCCGGCTTTGGGTCACCCGGGAACTAAGGACGGCTCGCGCTCTCGACGACACAAGCGTCCCTCAGTAGAACAGACAGATCAAGCTGTAAGTACTCACTTCCCAACACGGCCGTGTGGCTGACATTGAGATGTATCGTAGTGCCATAGGACGAGCGCCTTCACTCGGCGCCGTGACGAACCAGCCGGATGAAGCCCATTGAGCTCGATGGCAGAACAGGCGAAGGGGGCGGGCAGCTCGTGCGCCTCGCTGTTGGTCTTGCCGCCCTCACTGCTCAACCCGTGACAATCACGAATGTCCGTGGCAACCGCCAGGGCGGCCGTGGCGGTGGCCTCAAGAGCCAGCACGTTACCTCGATCGCGTGGCTCGCCGCCGTGACGGATGCTCAGACGACGGGCCTTGCTGTCGGCTCCAGGACGCTCACCTTTATGCCGCGTCGGACGCCATTGCAACCCGCCCAGGACGGAGGCAAGCGACAGTACAGCATCTCGGCCGATTCGGACGCCGCCAGCGCGCTGCTCGTGCTGCAAGCCATCTTTCCCTACATCCTCTTCGCAGGTACCGATGGAGACGAACCGCTGGAACTGGACATCTCGGGTGGTACCAACGTAGCCTGGTCTTTGAGCTACGAATACTTTGACCAGGTGCTCATGCCGACACTAGAGGAGCGCTTCGGCGTACGGGTCGAGCGTGAGCTGCGGCAGCGCGGATGGAGTCTAGGGCCCAAGTCCAGAGGAGGTCTGTGGCTACGAGTTCATCCCACTCCCCGCGGCCAGAAGCTACAGTACGTCCAGCCGCCAGCGTACACATACCCTGACTCGTTTGGCGTCACGCGCGTGGACGCAAGCATCATCGTCCCCCGGTGGGCGCACGAGACAGTACAGGACGATCTTGCGCGGGACATCAACACGCTTTTCCCGGACACAGATGTGCACTTCAAGGTGGTGGAGGACTCGGGTGACGACGCTCGCTGGTCGGTACTGCTGGTTGCACGGTCAAAGGCGGGCATCCGGTGGGCGAAGGATGTCCTATGGTCGATGCCCAAGAAGGCCAAGTCGCGGCATGTGCTCGTGTCCCAGCTGTCGCGGACTCTGTGCAAGCGGCTGTACGAAGAGGTCGAACTTGGCGGCACAGTGGACGAGCACCTCCAGGATCAAGTCGTGTTGCTGCAGGCGCTCGCCGAGGGGGCCTCGTCATTTCCACGACACGACGACGGATACGGCGCCGATCAACAGCCCGTGAGTGGCGTGACGGAGGACATCGCGAGTTTGAGTATCAACGCCGGTATGCGAAAGGAGAAGACGCATGAACCATTTGGGCACGGATCGACACACACGCAGACAGCACGATGGGTCGTCAGCGAGCTACTCCCCAGAGCTGAGTTCTACAACAAAGGTGATGTTGTCCGGGGGGTTGGCTTTTCGCTGTAGGACATGGATGCATTATCATGCTTGTTAGGCCTTGAGTACAAAGAGAAACTATCGAAATCATCGTGACTATCATAAATGCTACGATCGCTAGAACTGCCATGACGATCGTGCCGGTCGTGACTAGAGCGCCTATCGTGACCGCTATCACTGTATGTCCCAGGGCTCTTGCCTGGAGACCCAACTTGGGAATGGGCGTTGGCCAATGTGTTGTAGAAAGGCCGCATGCATTGTAAAATTTCCACACTGTTCTTGCGACGCATATATTTAAAATTGAAGTATCAAGCAATCGCGAAACGTTGTCCTGCCGGTCATCGGCGATTCAGATGCATGTACTTCGTATAAGTGATGTAATCCACAGCCCCGAGTCTGACAGTTCCTACTCGCTACCATCAATCACGAGATAATCGTTGTCGACCCTGCACTTCGGCGTGAGACTGGCACGAGCGAGAATCGGGTTGCCAGTGTCGCGGCGGGCCGACTTGGGTGGCTTCCCAGGAAGCTGCGGGAGCGGGGGCAGGGGAATCGTCCTCTTGCACGCCTTGCTGAAGTAGAAACCGGCAGCAATAAACGACCAGGTGTCCGCGTTCTTCATCTCAAGCTCCGCCGGGCAAAAAGACTCCTTCGTTTTGTCCTTGGAGTCTGGGCAGAGGACCTTATCGCCCTTGTAAGGGACGCAATCGCGATTGAAACCTCCGCGGGCAAGCAGGTAGCAACCATTGAAGCCGTACGCGTAATCCTTCGTTCTATGCAGCAGTCAGTATGCTTCGCACCGACATAATTCCAATGCATACGTCGTTGAGAGTGGTGCGCGTTTACATACCTGTCGGTGTCCAGCATTGCGTACTTTGTGTGCGAAGCCTCGTGAACGATAATGGCTGATCGGCTGCGTTGCGCCTCACGGAGGTCGATCTTATCACAATTATCCAGCCTCTCCTGGGTCGATACGATGCCCTTGCTCGAGTCGAAGAACCTGTCGCAAAAGTTCATCGTCTTCTTGCCGTCGTTCATGTGGGCAAACCACTTCTTCTTGCAGCCATCTGTCGCGTCGTTGCATGTCACCTTGACTTCATAACCCTCTGCATTTTCTTGAACCATTTCGGAGATGCGTGAATATCCGTTATGGATGTTAGACAGGAATCCCTCACCCATGCTCTGGTGGAGGTCAGAGATGAAAGTCTTGTAGTATAAGTCGTCCTTGGGGATCAGTGACGCGACAGATGCCATAAGCGCGGCAGCTTTGAACTCGTCCTTGAGGATCTTCTGTTTTCCTGCGTCGCAACTGTTGCCATCGAAGTGCCACTTTCGGGGAATGAGTGAGGCAGCTCTTGACACAGATCAGCCACAGACAGATTAAGGGGATGTGTCTTGAATTGACGTACTGAGTGAGGCTCCCAAGGCCCGATACAACCAGCACCCAGGATGATGTGCACTTCATTTTGCGGGCAGGCGTGTTTTGTAACTGGGATTTCGAAGAATATTGCGGATACAGAACTCGCTATGATGGATGAGTGCGAGGGAGCCGACTTCAGATGACTTGCACCACTTGGAGATATTGGAATTCAGTCATAATGGAGCGAGAAAACTTCCAGCTCCTTTATACATTTCTCATATATGTAGGGAATACTTTGCGTGACGTATCTCGTAGTTGAAGTTCCGACCAACTCCGGCTCCAGTCTCACCATTTCGTAACGTCTTAACTGATCTTCAAGATGACATGAGGCATAGGACATACCCTTGCGGCGCAAGATACCTATCTAAGTCGATACACATGTAATCCGGCCCCCGGTTCTTGGACTAACCTGGAAGAAGCCGAATGTTCTCTCCGTTAAACCTCCTGGGCGAAGCGCAAATCGCGGATCATCGATGCAACTCCAAGGAGGCGCAGCGTCACTGAGCCAGGATCTAAAAAGAGAACAAGCAGTTATGTACGCCCAGAGCGCGGAAGAATTGACGTTGAGGCTTGATGTAAAAGAAGAGACAAGGCAGCCCGCCGCAATACCAGAACTAGGTTTCCAATCCTAGCAAGGCTGTGTCGCGTTGTGCCGCTCCTGCTGTAGACGGAGAGCGGCCGGTATAACCCCAGCTAGTGGTTGCGCGCTTAGACGGAACAGCCCTCTGCATCGGCCCCCAAATGTGCACTATCACACCTCCTGCCGCGTGCACCGGAGCATAGCGCCCGAACCGTGCCTGCTGATATTCAGCCCCCACGTGCCGATGACGTTCTTCGCTGATCCGCGTTTGAGGTTTCTGTAGCTGATCGGCAGTTCTATTCATATCAACAGCAACGTCAAAGGCAACGCCATCATCTGGTGACGCGCATCCAGAGCATCAACAAAAAGGGCATTCTACTTTGCACTTTGCCTGGGACTTCGATATCATCACAGAACCCCAGGCAGAATGGACTCCAACACCGGCAGCGCAGACATACCTCACATCACCGTTGAGGTTGAGTCGTCAACATCCCCACCAGAGCTTTCCGTTACTCTACCTTACCAAGTTGTTGTCACGCTCCGTCGTCAGCCGGACTCTCGCAAAGAGCCCTGCATTGTCAAGTGGAATGCGTTTCAGGATGGGTTCTCCGAGGGCCGCTTTGTCCTCCTGCACGAGACGGACTCGGGCATGCAGAGGGTCAACGTTGACGTTCCCACGTCTGACTCGTCGTCTTCTAACAACAATGAGCCTATCCAAGTGACATCAAGCAACCAGGTCATGTTCAATCTGCTAGAGCTCCAGCCGTCTGGTTCCCACACCTTTCGACCCACGCTACCCGATTACTACCAACGCCACCTTGTCCCCGGGGAGAGATATCGACTCCAGTGGCCCGGCGGCGACATTGAGTACTGGGGCTGGGGCTCAATCATGGGTAGAGATGGCTCGTATCTTGAACATAACGGCCCGTCGTCACCACGAAGGCTTTCTCTTCCAGCCAGTAAGGGCTTTGCGTTCACTGCCACCGAAGAAGCAGAGCGCTGGCCAGGTCGGGCGGATGCGGAAGCAAGGTTTGGGTTCGTGGCAGCCAACGCCATGGAATACCAGTGGAGGTCTGACGAGTCCAATACTCGCCGCGCTGCCGCTGAGGTGGAAGATCAACAACCCCAGCAGTCAGACACGGGGGCGCCCATTCTCACAACGGAGCTTGAAGCCCCGGGAAACACGTCCCTTGACAAGAAGATTACGGTCGTATCGCGCATGGCTATTAAAGGGAACAGGGCCATCACTTTCCACACACACCGCATCAACTCGGGCTTTCGCCTCTTCCGCTGTCGCTCCCAGGCTGCTCAGGGCGAGGATGAAGGAGAAGACCATGAGAGCGCTTGGCTGCCTTGCGACAGGGATGAGACGCTGGGATACTTTATTGTTGATGACCCGGATGTGCGTGTCCGCGTCACAAAACACGAGGATTTCGTGACCCTCCATCCGGGTCAGTCGTGGACTTACGAGTACGTCGTCCACGAACCTGAAGGCGGCGACCTCCCTGCCGACACAGCGCCCGGGGATCGGTTCCGCGTCCGCTTCGTGGGCGTGGAACTTGACTGGTGGGACTGGGGCAGTGCAGATGAGCACGCGGAGACGGAGGTGTCACTACCGTGCTTCATCAACGGCGATGTGGTGCAGCCACGCGACAATGATGGACGACCAACAGCTCGTCTTGGTGGTTCGCAGGGAGTTGAGTTCGAAGTGGAGGCTTGAGTAAGTTGCGTGAAACCAGAGCCGGGAGCTGGATGTTTTTGTGGCAAATTGATTCGAAAAGACTGTTGATCCAAGAGGTAGTTCGCCGATGTGAAAATGACTGCATTCAAATTCTGCAATGATTTGGTAGCTCTATTGGTCATCTCACAAGACCACTGTTCAATGCGAGGAAGAGAGGATGGGAGCGAATTGAGGGCATCCACAATTGGCCAATTGTAGGCAAACGCTGGACCCCTGTCGGAGAAACCAAATCCCCACCCGCCAGCGGCTCCAGCGGTTGCCCTGCCAGGAAATTTATCCCAGCTCAGCTCCAGGTTCATCACCAACTTCACCCATCAACACCAGCCCGCTGCCAGTGTGTCGCGTCGTCGCGCCATCCTCCAGACGTCGCAAACAGCGCGAGCCCTCTCGCCAGCTCCCCCTCGACCAGCCGGCAGCCTCCCGCGACGCCTCTCATCATGGCGCCCCTTATCCTGCACAACGTCCCCGATGACGAGTGCTACGTTGGCGACGATGGCGTCAAGCGCCCCTACGCCATGATCTTCAACCAGTGCGTTGCTCCTGGCGCTGTCTATGGCATCCTATTTGTTGCTGTATTTGATGAGCTAACGCGTACGTCCGTCCAGGCAAGACGGTGCCCACACTGGAAGCGCGCGATCGAGACGAAACGCCCCAGAGTCAGGCTCATTCGGCAAGTCCACGCGTCGCTCTCGATCCCGGACAGGAACGCCGGCGCGCGGCGGGCCACGCGAGAATCCGACACTTGCTGCCGCCGACAAGCTCTTCGGTGATTGGGTCTCGAACCAGGCGTCCACAGCAGCCACGTCCTCGTCCACGGCCCAGCGCAAAAGCAGTGGCGGCCAGCAGCCGTCTCAACAGTCACAACCAAACCAGGACGAGGATGCCTCAAACGCTGCTGCCTCAGGCGCTCAACGAGTTGTCAAGTCCCACCCCGTCGAAATGATACTTCGCGGGTATCGCTCCTCTACGCAACAATACGCCGCCATAGCTCACTACGAGGCCCTTGCCGGTACTGTCCTCGAGGACTACCCACGCGACCCGCCGCCCTCGCAGCGGCGATATAAGTCAGAGTTGCGGGATCCGGCCTTTACACGCCGCAGGGTGCTCTCTGCGGAGGAGCGTTCCATGGTGAACCGCGCCGACGGCGGCGAGCACTGGGTCAAGGTCACATTTGACAGCGCCGAAGCCGGCGCCGCAGCTGCCTACGCGAGCCCACAGCGCGTGCTCGGCCACCTCGTCTACGCAGAACCGTACCGAGGTATTCCCCCGGCGCGAGATGAGGCATGCCCGGATGTCGACGGACTAGAGTTTGAACACGAGCGAGCACAGAGCATGCCGGCAATCGCAACGCCGCGTCGCAAGAGCGCTGTCGGGAACGGCATGCCGACCATGTTCAAGAGCCGACTACTCGACCTCTCCCCTCCCGACTCCCGCACATCGAGCCAGACAATGGACACGGCTACTATGTCGCCCTCGCACACTTCGTCCGCGACCGTCACCGACAACGTCACGTATCCGAACCTACCCCTTTCCACCTCTAGCGAACCCGTCCAGATGGACCAGGACAGCATTTTCTGCCAGCGCATTCCCACCGCACGGCGTGCGCGCCTCCTTCCCGCGGAGCAAGCTCTCTTACCGCAGCAGTCATTTGTCCAACGCCTCGCGGGCGCCGTTCCACTGCTCAAGTGGTTCAGCGGCACCATGATCGGCAACGAGGTGCCACGCTCCGAGACTGGCGATTTCGATTGGGGACGGGCAAGCCTCTACTGGAAGATTATATGGTGGCTCGATGCGACGTTCGGGCTGTTTGGAGGGGACGTCTGCGCGGTAGACAAGGACGAGTAGGCTCACGTGTCTAGTCCGCATATTATCTGGAGCATTTCACGAGATGACGAGGGATACGGACGCCGGGGAGTAACATGGCTGATTGGTGTAAAGTTTGAATATGGCACAGAGACGCACAGACAGACACATTCATGGATATGGCGTTGGAGGCGCATCTGCGGACCGGGAGGGTCCCGACGGGAAGGCAGTCTGGTATCGCAGTGACAGAGCGTTCACGTACATACAGCCTAGCTTGGCAGGCAGCTTATTGGCACCAATGTTCTGTCATTCATTGACTCAAGCCGTCCAAATCTAAGCGCCTGCTATTAAACTGCTGCGTTATACTGATTGTGCGTTTGCCGCGTGGCCGCCCCCTAGTGTTGCAGTTTGTACTTTGTACAAGAGCCACAACACAGTCTCGTCTAGCATACAAGAGTCTCGAACCCAACGCCGACCACGCCGATCCGGCCCAATGCAGCAGGGCCAAGAGAGCTGCACAAAGGTTTCTTTAGTACCTCGGAACCATGGTGAATCGCCGGACGGCATGGTTGTACAAGTTCTACTCGCGCCGCCCGTCCGACGACGACGCCCGCCCAAACGACAACGACCGCACCGACGTGGTCATGGGCGAGCGCGACTCTGTCCTACCACGTCGCTCGGCCTCCTCATCATCTGCGCGGTCATCCTCTTCACCCTGTGTCTCCGTTTGTGTTTGCGTGTGCCTCTCGCTGTCCAGACCACCGCCGTCTTCAGTCTGCTTCGCCGACCCGGAGTCCTGGTCACCGAGGTGCCCCAATGCTGCCGCGCCGAGCGAATCGAACGTTACGTCGGCGGGGATCCTCCGTATCGGCTGCGGCGAAAAAGGGCGGGCGCCGCGCGGCTTGTTGAAGTCGGACGAGAAGACGCTGTCTGCATCGCCACCAGCGGATGGCTTGGACTCAGAAGCGACGCCTGTGAGGGATTGGTACCTGTCGCCGTCCATGGTAAGAAGGCTGTCGGCGCGTCCGTGCCCAGGCCCGGCGCGGGAGTGACTGTCTGACGCTGTCGGATCGACGAGGATACTCTTTGGCGGCAGAATAGAGAAGAGTTTTGCTGACTCGCCCGTGGTCGTGGTCGCGCCGCCGCCGTGGCCGCCGGCATCATCAACGGCAAACAAGTCCTGGCCCTTTTCCAGCAAATCGTCGAGTCCCCCACCGCTCCACCCCTTCCTTGCGAGGCCTTCGAATATGTCAACCTCAGCTCGGACGAGGCTGCAGCTGGCTTCGACGATGCGCCCGCTCGTCTCCTGGCTCTCTCGAAGCAGTGTGCGTGCATGGTCCGCGTGCAGGGTTGTCAGGCCGTCCAGTTTGCCTGTCAGTTCAACGAGGTGGGCCCGGAACCTGCCGACATCCCGCTTTCGCTGCTTGTGTAGCTTGAGACCCTCCTTCTCAAGGCGCTTGACCTCCTTACTTTGCGCCTTGATCTTTTGTTGGTATGTCTCCTCCTCGTCGTCGATGACGGACTGCCATTTGTCGAGATCATGCAGCAGGGGAACCTCAAATGCGCGGTATACCGTCTCGGAGAGAATCTGCTGGTGGTTTGCGATGAGGTGGTGTACTCCGGACGCGGACAAGAGGGTGTCGGCGGTGCACGCGCCGCGTGAGGTGGTAAAGCTCGCTGACATGCTCGCGGCGCTGGCGCCCGAGGGGCCTATAGGCTCGGCGCGAGCCTCCTTGAGTCGGGCGCATGCCTCGAGGGCAGAGCCGAAGGCGGACGCCGCGTTGGATAAGGTCGCGAGGGCGACGCGGTAGGCTTTTGCGGTAGATAAGAGATCGGCGTAGGCATCTTGTGAGTGTTCGAGGTCGGCCTTGGTGAGGACAGCGTGTGAGGGGCGCGGCGCCGGAGGCAGAGGCAGGTTGAACTGCGACATGGGGTTCGCGGTCGAGGCGAGAGAATAGACCGGGGAGCTCGGGACGGGGGGGAGCTGCGACGGCGTCGGCGAGGTGGGACGAGAGACGGGAGCGTGGTCGTCAGCCGACGGCATGACTGCGGCTGTTCCCGATACGAAGGGATTCCGGTTGCTCTTGTCGTCGTGAGCGGCTTCTCAGGAGGAGCAGGAGGAGGAGCAGTCGCCGAGGTTGTAGGAGCAGGGATGTTGCGCGGTTGTTTACTTGCGACTCGGGCCGAGTGTCGAGTTGACGAGGCAGCACTCGCGATGCGCCCGGCTTCCGAGTTATTGAGCAACACAGGGAGAGATAGATCAAGGCGCGGTGGCGGCGATCCAGGAAAACGGTGGTGAGGGCGGCAGCGGGCGTAGCGTCACGGGGCCAGATTGCCGGCAACAGCGCGCCGCGTCACGTTGGCGATCATCAAGGAGGGATGGGAATGAGATGGATGGTGGGGAGTTCGGGGTGGATGGCGTTGCCTGGCGAGCACCTCGCCTCAAAGGGCGCCAGCCGCATTCCAGGGGATTGGATGGGGCCTTGATGGTGGGCGACCCATCCGTTGTGGCGTGACGTGCGTGGTGGGGGCCATTCATGGACCCAACCACTGTAGGTGCCCGGCGCGCGAGAGCTTCAGTGGACATCAACGGCTTCCTTTTGTCAAAAGTAATCCATGTTTTGTCAGTGAAACAAACCCCGTCAGCTGCGTTGAGCTTCGAACCTGAAAACAACAGACAATGTGAGCGCAAGGACAGAAGAAGGGCGCGTCTTCTTGAGGGCCATTGTAGTCGTCGCCAGATCAACCTTCTGGCCACTGCATCTCGTCATCCTCCGTTATCCTCATGATGCGACTGTACCTTGGCCGTCCATCGTCATCTATTCAACTGTTGAAGCCGCTGAGCCTATGTCACCTGTCGGGGCCACATCCCCATGAGCACCCCCGATGCAAAAACGGCACGGCTCTCTCATGCTCCGCCATGCTTAACGGCCGCATCCTCCAACTTTGTTCCTCTCCGTTCATTTCGACGGACTCATACGTGCCCAGGTCCCGCCATTCCAGCCATTCGAGCCTCGGCACCACGGCCGGCCGCCTGCACTGCGAACATCCCACCCCGCCCGCGTCTTTCTGTCGCGCTGCCCGTCGTAACAGCTGCCGAAGCTGAGGCAGGCCGTCAGGGATGTAGTACTCCAAGTCAGCGAGCTGGCTGCTGCTCGAGCAGCTGAGGAGGGCTGCCTCGACTAAGCTGGGCACTACGCTGGGTCGCGAGGTGGCCCGTCGTGTAGCTGCTGCGGTCTGTGACGACGGTGGCAGCTCATCTGGACCCCCTGCATGCAGCGGTATCTTTCGCACTGTCTGGTCAGACGGCAACCTAAACTCTGACAGCGTCTCCCCCCGAGAGTCGCAGATCTGCAGCGGCGAACGCCCGCGGTGAACTGAGACGAACCGCGGCGAAGGCTGCGCCTCGCCCCTCGAGAGATACTCGTCATCCAGGTCCCGCGAGAAGGGTTCCTCGGGCTCGTAAAAGGCGTTTGGGTGCAACACTAGCGAGCAAAGCTTGGATTCCGGCTGCATCAAGTCGAGCAGCTCCGCGGGCAGGTACCGCAGCCGGTTCTGAGAGATGTTTAGCTCCCGCAGGTTACGGAGCCTGCAGATGGCGGGCGGAAGCTCCGTCAGCTTGTTGCCGCGGAGTGACAGGATCGTGAGGTGCGTCAGATCAAATAGCGCGCCGGGCAAGCTCCGCAGACGGTTCATGGCCAGATACATTTCGAGCTCGGGGTCCTTCTGCTCAAATGAGACGTCCTTTGCGACGACGGGGATGCACTCGAAAGTGCCGAGTGGGCTTATGGTCTCGCTGGACAGTTCCTCGAGGCCCATCTGCCAAAAGTCGAGCTGCTCAATGCCCCCATCGAGGCACGCGCGAATCTTATCCCGTACCGCCAGCTCCGCCTCGGAGACACGACGGGCCTGACTCTTGTCCAGCAATTGGGGCAGTCTGGACCGCGTGGGCAGCTCCAGCTCCTCTGCCAGGTCCTCGCCGTCGGTACCGTCACTGCCCAGGAAGACACCGCTGTCGACCTGCCGCGCAAGAGTGCGCTTCTGGCCGCCCTTGGGGATGACAATGGCGTCGGAAAAGGCCGAGTCGGACGAAGCGGGCTGCTGCTGGAACCACGAGCCGACGTAGCGCTTCTTGCGACGGCCCTCGACGTAGTTGTCGAGGCCCGGGTCGTCGTCGCTGGAGAACACAGCCGGGTCGCTCGAGTTGTAACCGATAGAGGGCGAGTAGCGCGATCGCTGGGCGCGCACGCGCTTTCGCGGGTTGTTGGAGAAGGTCTGGGAGTGTTCGTCCCACGACACGGCGGGGAGCCGCGGCAGGGACGGTTCGTCCGACATGACGCTGGTTTAATGCCGAGGGGGAGGGAAAAAAACACAATCAATGACGAACGAGATACGTCCTGAAGATGCGCACGCTAGAATGCAATGGTAGCTGAGACAAAAACGTGGAGATGTTAACTGCGACGGCGTGACGAAATGTTGATGGATGGTGATGGAAGACGCGCCTCGACGCGCCCGCGCTTGGTGCCGCATAGCGGATGGCGGGCGGCGGGCGCTCCAAGCGATGGTGGGTCTTACTGATCAGGGTCCAGCCCGTTCAGTGCCTGTCCCGCGGCTCCCGCCCACCGTTCCTGGCACGCCCCACAGCTCATGGGCGGGCGTCAAGCGAGGTCTCCGCAGCAAGCGCTGGCATCCACCTGCGACTCGACCCAAACACCGTTATCAGATCCGAGATTAACATCGTCATGGCAGGTGAGTGGTAGTCGTATTCGTCGTATCGACTGTGCCGTATCGCATCTTGGTTTCTAGACAGACTGCAAGAACCTCGTGACTGCCTTCAACGTCCACCCATCGTAGTATCTCACCGCGCAGTCAAGCGCGGGCTGGACGTGAGCCTCGCCCGGCGCAACCGTCAGCACCACGTCGTTCTGCCAAACCAGCGCCACCTGTTCATCCGAGTCAACAACTACCGTCTCCGCGCCCAGCAAGTCCTTTCCGAATCTAACACACGAGTCCAGCAGTGTCTCGCCCGTACCTGCCGTAACGAGCACCTTCTTGGCCAGCATCGCTAGCCCTCTTCCGGACGCTGATGCTGACGATGGCTGCCCAGGCGGGAAGGCGCTTCTCCACAACTCGACTGCGCCGTCGCCTTCGCTGAGAGATGCCCAAACTTCACCCGCCGCGGGCTGGAATAACCGCACGAATGCGTTGGCCTGCTGCGCAGAGAGGTAGTCACTCGAGTCGTTCGCTGCGAAGGAAGCATCGCCGGTTTGCATCGTTACCCACGGCGAGAATAGCACGACGGCCCGCAGCTGCCGCCCCTCTTCAACCCCAAGTTCCGTCAACGGCGGTGCGTGCGGCGACGGCCGCGCCACATGTGCGAGTAAGCTGGCGACGAGGTGCCCTCCCGCGCTGTCCCCCGCGAGAATCAGGTTTCCTGGCTCGACGGCGCCATCAAGATTGTCGTCAGAGTCAGCACCGGGGCCGCCGCGATGAAGCAGGTATCTCACCGCGGCGACCATCTGCGTCAGCTGCGCCGGGTACCCGTGCTCTGACGTGAGCGCGTACTCTATGAAGACGACCTGTCGGGCGCCGCACGCAGACGCACACCGCAGCGCCAGCGGGATGTGCCCTTGCGGACGGAGAGGGTTGAGATAGCCACCTCCGTGGGCATAGAGGAGTGTTGGACCCTTTGCGGGCGCCCCCTTAGGCGTGACGAAGTGCAGCACCGCCGGGGAGATCTTGACGACGAGTCCCTCGGCTGTCTTCTCAGGCCCCGGCACGGTGACGGCGGCGTAGGCAATGCCGTTGGCGCGACAGTATGCTTCGACGGCGGCGCCGGTGAGCTGTAACCGGGCCAGGGCGAAGAGCTGCCGAGGGTTGAGCGTGCGTCGCAGTGACTTGAGGTTGGAGATGGCGAGCTTCTGGCGCCAATGCAGAGACGGGGAGCCAAAGACGCAGCGGGACGTGAAGTTGATCAGCCAATGGCCCACTGGAGTGCGACTGTGTCAGTGCCGTGTCGAGCTCTGCGCCGCGAATGTACCGGAAGTGCTCACCGAATAAGGGGACGAGCCACGACAGCGAAAGTCTGTCGAAGGTCGTCATCGGCCCCGGCAAGGATGCGGGAGGTGTTGAAGGCATGGCTGCTCCAGTTTGCCTGAGACAACCTTGTTCCCGTCGTGCCTGTTGCGTCTCCTGTGTCTGAAGTGCCTGCAATGCTCCTTGGGTCTGTTGTGCTTGTCGTGCTGAGAGACGATATTGTTTCTGTGTAGGTTTGGGGATGGTCAATCGAGTAGGGCTCGGTAAGCATGCGTAGCGGAGCCGAGGTCCCGCAGATGGATGCAACCCCTTCCCCGCGCGCAATCAAATGATCCTCAATTTGGCCTCATACTCGATACTGCAAGCCGTACGTCTATCGGAATCAATTCATCGCCGCATCCTGCCCTCGGCTGTCCGCATATGATTCCGAAAGTTCAGATAACGTGCATCAGTATCCGTCAACCCACGTCCTCATACTGCACTCCGCTTGAGTGATCCAACTGTCGTCACCAACCCATATCCTGGTTATATGCCAACATAAACCCAAACATCAGAGTACCTCTTCAGCGTGAGGCCTGCTATTCCCAAAACTGTATTTCTGGGTGATCTGGTTCCCTCCAGGTTCCCGTGTCCAGACTCCCCACGGGCGCACCACTCCGTGCAGGTGAAGGATGGACTACCTCCTCAGGCCTGCCAAATGCTCCATGATCCGCAGATTACCCTCGCGCCTACACATGGCCCTGAGTACGGCGTCTTCATCATCGCCCCTGTCTCTGTCGAGCAACTTCATGGGGCGTCCATCCTCAAGAATGCCTCCCGATGATGTCATGACGATGATTCGGTCGTAGTCGGCGACGGTGGTGAGGCGTTTTGCTATAGTGACGACGGTGGTGCCAGCGGCGATGCCGTCGCGGATCGCGATCTGGATCCTCTGATCGGTAGCAAAGTCGAACATGGCGGTCGCCTCATCGAGAACCAGCACGAGAGTCTGTCGAAGCATGGCGCGGGCGATGCAGATGATCTGCTTCTGTATACGCGAAAGTTCGGGAAGGACATCATCCAAATCAAGACCCGGGAGTAAGCGCGGCACGTGGAGGCTCTCCAAGACCTCGTATATCCTGTCTTCGTCTTGGACGTTTTCCGGGTCAAGATTCTCACGGAAGGTGCCGCTGAAGATGGTAGGCTCCCGAGGTACGATGGTCACGAGACGGCGCAACACGTCGAGTCTGAGAGTTGCAATGTCGACACCATCAATCTCCACCCGGCCGTGCGAGGGTCGTAACGCGCGAATAATAGCCAAGGCTAGCGAAGACTCGTCGCCACCAATGTCGCCGACGATACCAAGACGGCGGCCCGCGTCGATCTTCAGCTCGAAGTCGCGCAAGGTTGGCGATGCTGTGGAGTTGTGCCTTGCATCGAAGCTGCGGAAGCGAACGTGGCCCCCACGGGGCCAAGTGTACGTTGGTCCTGGATGCTCACGGATCGGATCCATGCGTTCCTTCTCGGTCTGTATGTACTCTTGGATGCGTTTGACTGAGACCAAGGCTTGGTATGATAGCGAACAGACTTGCACCAAGGCGGCCATGTTCTCCGCTGATGCCAGTGCATATGTGAGTGCGATACCGGCGATCCCGTGATGGATGGTGCCCTTGTACCAGAGCGCAAAGCCAGCGGTCGACGCTGCGGTTATGGCTCCCAGAAGTGCGACGCGGAGGGTGATCCACGTCTTACTCGCGGATAGCAAGAGACTCGAGCGTGAATGGTAATCTAGAAAGCGATGACCTTGCTCCGCAAACTCTGACTGCCGACCGTAGGCCCTGATGCTCACGCTCCCTTGGAACAACTCTGCTAAGTGCTGGCGGAGTGGCGCCTTCTCGACGGTTGTAACTCGTCTCAGCTCGCGTGATAAGTTGGCATACATGACACCCTAGGCCACATACGCCAGGAAAATAAGCACAGAGAGAAGCAGAAACCAGGGGAAGACAATTGAGATCACTGCCATCGTCATGACAAAATTCAAGGACAAGTGTAACGTGCTGAGAAACAAAGGCGCCAGGTCCTGGTCCATGGTGTTCACGTCGTCCTTGAAGCGCTTGGCGATCTCTGCACTTGGCGTGTTTTCCAGGAAGCCAAATGTTGCGTGGAAAATAGAAGAGATGAGTCGCTCGTGAATCGCGAAAGATGACGTCAAAACACTGCGGTGGGCCGACATGGATCCAAGACCGGCAACAAGAAGGTAGACAAAGACCATGGCCGAATAGATGGCGATGTGGAATCCGGGCCCAACTTCATGGGAATTCGAGGATGAAGCAACCCATTTCTTGACCCAAAGGTTCAGCGACAAGGTAAGCAGCTGCTGGGCGGCGAGCGCGCAAAGTGTTGCCGGCCAGTATCGAGTCTTTCCCATCGCCGCAAGGTAAGTCTGGAGTGCCTCTCGCCCGGCTCTGTCGGTCAATTTGTCTACCTCATGTGGTTGAGCAACCACGTCTTTGACTTTGTCCGTTGACACCTTCGAGAAGTTTTTGGACAAAAATGTCTCTTCGTATGGAACTTCTGGCAGAGAGGGCACATCGTTGAAGACCTCCAGCACATCCGAGAGCATGTTCGGAGACACGGCTCCAGCAGCAGCTAGCTCCTGTGGCGTGCCTTGCGCTGAAACCTTGCCATGATCAAGGCGGACGGCAAAGTCGCAAAATGGGATGGCCATCCGGGCATGACTCGTTGCCAGGATGCAGGTTCGGTCATGCATGAGTGGCCCTCTGATTGCGTTGAGCAGCACATGCTTGGCGGTAACGTTGTCCAGCGTGACAAGAAGGTCGTCAATGATCACCACCTTTGCGGGGCTGTATAGCGCTCGAGCGAGCGCCACGCGTTGTCGTTGACTAACGGACAGAAGGCATCCGTTTTCGCCTGCAATGGTGAGGTCGCCGTGCTGCAGCTGTGGCAGGTCATGCATCAAAGCGACGGCCTCAAGCACGGACTTGTAGCGTGCGGAGTCAAAGGGAAGCCCAAAGGTGACATTGGCACGCATCGTTTTGTTCTGGATCCACGCAGTCTGCGGGCAGTATGCGATGCAGTTGGTCGGCCGAAACGGGTGGGTTGTCGGGCAAGGTCCATGTCGTTCAATCTCGTTGAAAAAAGGCAGGTAAATACGACCCGCGAGCAGTTCCATCTCCCCCAAAAGGGCCAGCAGCAGTGACGATTTTCCAGCACCTCTGTGACCCACGACTGCGTTGAACTTTCCGAGAGCAAATGAAATGTTGATGTTGGAAAGCCCAAAACTTGGGGAACGCGTCATCAATAAGGAATCTGTCTCCTCAGGCGACTCTGTTCCTGAGCCTGCCCATTTGAACGAAGCATCTTGGAAACCAAGCATGTCATCAGAACTTTGTTGCGTCGCGGCGGCGATATCTGATTCCTTTAGAAGAGCAACAAGCCTGAGCCAGGACGTCTTCGCCGCGGGGAAAGAGTTGAGAATGTAGGAGAAACGGTCTAGCGGCACTCGTAGAGTGGCAAAGATCGAGATCACCGGAAATACGGTCGCGGTCGTGGGTCGATTCCCAGCCACAAAGCAGTGCAGGAACAAAGTGAGGGTCGTCGCAAAAAGAGGCAGGGCGTATCCCGCCGTCATGGACATGGACCACCACAATAAGCGCGCCCTAAGCTTTCGCAGCTCTGCCTCGCGTAAAGCGGAAATCCGATTCTGGAAGCATGCCTCCCAGGCATAGTATTTGATGATGCGAATTCCAGACAAGAACTCGGACATGAGCTTCGCTCTTCGCTCCGCAATCTGGGCTTTCTGCGCGTCTGCCACAGCTTGCTTCTTCAACAGCAAGGGGTATGCTGGTAGCATGACAAGCGAACAAGCTACGCCAGCAATGCCACTGACTCCAACGATGTGGAAAAGCACAAGGGTGGCCGCTAGAACTTGGGTCGGAACGCTGAGCCACAGGACATGCATCAGACCACTCATTGCGCTGACCACGCCCGCGTCCACCTCGACAAGGCGGCTTATTGCCAGGGGATCGCAGGAGTCGATGCGCCGATACTTTCTCAGGTCCCCAATAGCCACCTCTGGGGAGCGCAGAGTGTTTCGTCGGAGTGTCTTGGCCATAATCTCGCTGAGAATGGCGCCTTTGACCTTGACCCCAATATTGACTCCAATCCAATCGCACTGCGTGTCTGCCAGCGCAGTAAGTGCCTTCGAGGCAAAGATCCCGAGAGCCAAAAGCCAAGCGGACTTGATGTGCACGCTGCCGGGCGTCTCCAAATAGGCAAGGATCTGTTGTAGAAGGACAGCAGGGACGAAGAGCATGATGCTCATTGTTAGAGCCCAGAGTCCCTGAACGAAAATATCCTTCTTGAAGCACCGGAAAAGTCGCGCAAGGAATGATATGGATGGACTGGGTGCTCTTCCGACTGTGGCGGCGATTAGAACTGCCCTCTGGCCATAATCGACCGGGCCGAGGTCCTGCGAGTCGAGCGAGAAGTGTTGACATTTGGCCACGGTAACGTTAAGCCAAGAGAAAGTCCAAAGCGACCAGAGACTTGGCGCGCTCTCCAGCGGAGGCTCAGAAGTCGGCAGTTGGGTTTCGTCCAAGCGAGTCGTGGTCTGTCGCGACGCTGTGACTTGGATCGCCAACAATACAGCGAAAGTGGTGAGACGGAGCAGCGGCGGGGCCGTTTGGGTCATGCCGCAGTGTTGAGCCAGTGCATAATGCGTCAGAAGCAGCGAGGACAGACAATATGCGAAATACAAGAGAGAAGAGTGCATCTGAATGGCAGATCGAAGTTGGAGGGTAGTGCACCAACAGCGGCCAACCAGCAGCAGCAGCAGATAGGTTGAGGTGAGGATGGAGGTGAAGGGGTAATGAACATCAAACAATATCTGTAAAACAGTGTGCAGAACAGCTCCGACGAGAATAACAAGCGACTCAATGAGCGCTGTCTTCGGGGTGAAGGCGGTAACGACGTGAGATTCGGCGCACACGTCATTGGCAGGATCAGCATCAACGGCCATGCCATTCGGAGCTTCTCCATCTTCAATGTCATGATGAACCTTTGAGCTGCTGCTGCTGTGGCTTGTGTTTCGTGGGCTTTGCTGTCCCGTAAAGAGCCAGCTGATCAAGTCTTCCTCATCAGGCTCCTCGTCTGGTTCGACCGTGTTGCCGGCGCCGTCGGGGCAGCACGTTTCGCTCTCAGGCCCATTCGGAGCCTCCATCTCGCGGGAGTCGCGCTGTGGCTGCCGTTGAGAACAGGTCCAGAGAATGACGAGCCCAATGCATAGAGTCGTGACCGAAAGCGCGGTGGCAGCCAACGGGGCGAAGAAATCCAGTACATCGCGGGGATCGCATCCGAAAACGCGTCCACTGTGCCAATATCTGTCGTTGTTCGGGCACAGAGGTGAGGCCATGGCGAAAGCAGGCGACATGCCAGGCATGCCGTGCTCGCCGAAGCCGGCTAGGGATCCGGTGTATATCGGCTGGACGATGTTTGTAGATGACAAAACGCGAGCTGAAGCTGTTTCGAATCGTTGTCAATCCAGAACGTTATGAAGCTTCCCGAAGATGCCTCCAGGGCATCCGGGGAGACGCGGGGTGGTGGATCCATGGTTAGGAAGGGTACCTATTGTTGGGTCGGGATGAAAGGACCAGTTGGTCTGGAATCAGCTGGCGGGCAGGTGTTGACAGGTGCTGACAGCTGGCAATACTGATATGAGAGAACAGGTGGAAGGTGGTGAGATTGTTGAGGGTGGAGCGGGCCTAGCGGGATGCGGTGGTGGGTATCAGCTTGTAAACGAGAAGGCGGGGGTTCGAGGGAGCCGCTTAGCCTGAGGCACCCCCGGGGATGCGGCACAGGCTTGGGCGCAAGGACAGCCCTGGATTTCACTTCTCTTGGCCCCAAGTTGACAACCAAGCCGTCCAGGGTGGTGGGCAACTGAGGCGACCGGAGCTTGAACACGAAGTCGCCAACACAGGCACGCAAGGTACGCAATTTCCCGGAAGATCGCCGAAGATCACACTCGCAACTTGCTATCGCAGATTGTTTGGCGCTTGGCTCAACCATCCGTCGGGCCCCTGGCAGTGCTGATATCTGATGAACTCGTGCATGTATTCTCCAAGCCGAGCCGGAAGCTGTACGCCAACGCATTCGCCACAGCGAACCTAGCTTGTGCCGAAATGGTCATACATGATCCAGAACATCGATCTTGTCCAGAAAAGACCGAAGTACATACGCTGCGCGACCTGATACTGTCGAGGGTCCGCTAAAGCTGAATGCCGGGCGAAACAAAGCTTCTCCGCCCTTTCATATGTCCAGCAGCTCGCTCCGCGTTGCCTTTGAATCTAACATCCTCGCTTCCGTGCTGTCCAGCTGCCACAGGATGTCTTTCGGGGACCGCATGCCCGGCGCCGGCATCTCATCCACCGCGTCCAACGGCGGAACTTGACCCAAGCACCGAAACCCGAGTCTCCGTGGCACGCCCGCGCTTCGTTCGTTGGCCTCGTCGTGACGTATTTGCACTCGGTCTGCGCCAAGGGCGAACGCCGCGCGAGCAAGCATCGCGGCTGCCCTGGTCGCCACCCCGCGGCCAGTCGCGTCCGAAGCGATCCAGTAGCCTATCTCGAGACCGCCGGGGCCGATCCGCCGCATGAGGCCGCAGGAGCCGACAATGCGGCCCTCCGTGATGATGGCGAAGCTGTAGTCCTCGCCTTTGTCCCATGCGGGACCGGCACGTCGGGCCAAGAAATCCTCGGCGTCTGCCTTTGTGTAGCCCTTTGCGGCCCAGGGCATCCACTGCGAAAGTTCTACAATCGATGTACTTGCTGCGGCGTAGAGGGCGTCCGTGTCTGTTGTGCGCCAGCGTCGCAGGACGAGATCCTCGTTGCTGTCGTGGAGTCGCTCGGGCGGTTGCCCGGGAGGGTCCAGCTGTTCGGGAGCGCCAGCGGCTTTGTCACTCATTTTGATCTGTTGTCGCGCGTTATGGGAGTTTGCGTCCAAGCGATGCGATCTCGTTGCTTTATGCGTCGAGAAATACGGAGTCACAGAGGCAGGCAGCCAAGTGTGAATTGACTCAATCGCTGGACGAGAGCGGAGACGCTGTCAGCTACCTACTAGCTGCCATCTTGGGTGTAGCTCTGTGACTCAAGCCCCGGCCTTGGACTGCCATTCTCCAGCATCGGCGGGCCACAGTCAAATGTTGGAGCGCATCACCCCATATGGGCGGAGGGACAAGAAAATGACAAGCGGTAAAAACATTCATCGACGACAACTGAATGTTACACGATCGAGCACTCGCAATGCAAGTTCAAACATTTGTGATTTGATGAAGGCATTCACGCACCAGTGTGGACAATCGACAGCCTGAGTGGCGCCGACTGGGAGCCTCGGGGGCTTTGTTCGTGATATAAATAGCACTCTGCCTGGAGCTAGACACTTGCATGGACTTCGGCAGACCGTCCTGTGCTGGTGAATTGCTGACACCGACAACTGTCCAGCCGACACTAACTAACACAGATGGGGGATGCTCCACAGGCCTCAAAGCCCCCCTCTGTTCTTGCTGGTCAAGTTTTAATACCAGACTCTGGGGCGCAGAGACGTCGTGGACCCTGTTCGACACGCTGCGGACGCCAAGCCGGGGCACGGGGGGATTTGCAATTGCCACTGACACGACACTGCTGTTGCGCACAAAATGATTGACACGCTGGGCATTGCTCTGACTCAATCGCCAATCGCCAAAGTTACCAGCCTGTTTTCATCGCGCGAACTCCTGTGGGGGAGCGCGTGTTGAAGACGGCGGCGTCACCGGCGGATAGACACCAAAATTTCAGGGCAACGTGCGATGAACGAACCGATTGTCAAGCGACGATTGATGCTTAAGATAGTTGCTGTCGCTCAGCAATGGCTGCGCGCCTCCAGAGAATGCTCACGACGCCGATTGCAGACGACAGGAAGCTGCCCTTTCTCGCGCCGTCCCTAGTTTCGGGACAAGGACATGCAAAATAAAAACTTCTTTCGCAAACCTGCGGTCCATGTGCAGTCGACCTTTGCGACGAAGCCACGGGTCGATGTACCTCACAAGACGACGCGGGCTCTGGCACATCAGGTGACGATGTAAATAAGCCGGCCTGGTATCACGCCGTCTGACGAACTGGAAAGGCTCCGGCGGACTGCCGACGAAACTTTCCGGATCAGCGCCCAGAGTCAAATCAAATGAAAACCCTTGCTGGGCTCCCCAGTTCAGTCCAGAACACGGCCACGAGCACGGGAGACCAGAACACGCCAAGGCGGCCAAAATTGCACGCGGTGCATACCGATTCGGGGGCCGCTCCAACTCGATACTATTCTTGGGCCGCTTATGTGCCCGATGTCGATCTTGTGCCTGTTCTCAGGGGCAAAGGGCCGGTTAGCGTTCCCGCCCCATGCGGCTGACGGGCAGCCCCTGGGGACCTTGCCGCAATAGTTGGTGCAAGCACCCAGTAAGCCTGCGTGAATGAGGCCCGAGCCGCCCGTTTTGGGTAACCAGCTTGCGGACTATGACAAGCCAGACAAAGCCGCAGCTCTCATGAGTACAGGGGATGAAATCCAACACATGGTACTATCAGATTGTACAGGGAGTTCTTGCTCAGATCAGGGGTTTAACCCAATCTGACGGCGACAACAAGCTTACTTTAACATCAACGATCGGCGCATATATAAGGCATATCCCTCCCTTGGTCGTTGTTTCATTTGCGAGCCAGCATCGAACAGTTTCATTCCTTAACATTTACCTTCTCTGCCACCCCATTGGATCCTCTTCTTGAACCGAGTTACCATGAAGGTTTTCGCTCTTGCTGCCTCCGCAATTGGCCTGGCCTCGGTCGCCAGCGCCTTCCCCATCACCGGCAGCACTGTCAACTGCCGCGCCGGCCCCGACACCAGCTCGGCCGTCAAAAAGACCTATTCCAAGGGCACCGACGTCAAAATCGTATGCCAGACCGAGGGTCCGGTCATCGAGGGCAATTCTATCTGGGATAAGACGAGCGACGGCTGCTATGTCGCCGACTTCTATGTCAAGACGGGCAAGAATGGATATGTGACCGACAAGTGCCCCGGCACTAAGCCTCCTGGCGGCGGCGACGGCGGCAAGATCCCCGGTCCTGTGACCAACGATTACCCCTACAAAGGCCGCTGCTCTGGCGTCGACCCTTGGCGCTACTTCAAGTGCCAGTGCACCAGCTTCGTTGCCTGGCGCATTAACCAGCGCCTCGGAATCAAGTTCCACAACTACTTCAAGGGTCCCAACTGGGGTGATGCCAAGACCTGGGACGAGGCCGCCCGCAAGACTGGTTACAAAGTCGACAACAACCCCAAGCCCGGCTGCATCGCCCAGCACAGCCGGAACAAGTGGGGTCACGTCGCCTGGGTCACCAAGGTCGACGGAAACAAGGTCACCATCGAGGAGTACAACCACGTCCGGCCCGACACCTACAGCGTGCGAACCGTTCAGAAGTCCGAATTCGTGTACATTCACCTCAAGCCGGGTCACTAAATGACCTCTAGGCGTTGCTTGGCTATCCATCCATGGGAAACAATTTCTTTTCTGTTCATATGGTCAATCTTGAATATTGCCGAGATGTCACACTGGTACATAGAATAGAGACGTTCATCGTCAGCACAGGACGTGTACTGTATATAGCTTTGCATGGCGAATCTGTGGATATGACAGACTGAGACCACAATATTAATTTTCACCAAAGCGAGAGGACCTCATCGATCTCCCGTCTTTTTTGCAACCAAACTTGAAATGCAAAGACTTGCCAGAGATTTCAGGGACATGTTTTATTTCCACAAAGCTCATGCTAAGCCTCCTCTGATTACGACACGAAGCAACCACCATTGCCTCTCGGAGGTGAGTGGGATAAATTACCAAATGCTGAAGTGCTCAGAGGATGTGGGGTTCAGACCCCGAGATGCCGAGGAGCGGGATGAAACTCGGGAGGCTCCTGCTACTGCGATAAGGATCGATGACTGCCATGTTTACGCACGGCTCATAGCCGGGGTCGGCGGCGAGCAAGAAAAAGTGTCCCGATTTTTTGTTGGAGGCCTTTCTTTCTGGCAATCCATGTATGGTCATGCCTTCAACGAAGTACGAATAACTAGATGGTGCAGCAATCGCCAAGTCGCGACGGCGGAGCAAAGGATCTAGATCGAAGGCGCCGTGTCATACAATATTAAACGTTGATCAGTAATACGTCCATTTGATTTACCTCAATGTTTACCTCAGTGCTTGCACCACAGAATGCTATCATGGTGCTTCGACCGCTCAACTGCGTCCTAATCGCAACGTCATCCCTCGGGACTGGCTATTAAGGCCAGTCACGTAGGACATGGAACGATGCACCGCCATCGCAGCGGAGGACAAATCTCTCTTTCATAAATCATGCGACATTGACAAGGATACCGCAGTCTCGTGACAGCCCGTTTCAACTCCCCCCAATCCACCTGTGATTGCCACAGAAAGTCATTCGCCTGCGCGGCCTTGAAGCAGACCCCATCACCAATCACGATCCCCGTAATCTATGACCTCGAGATAGATTGACTGATGCGGATGTTGGGGTCGCTGCCATTGTTGACGGATTCCTCGACCCCGATTATTGAGCTTGGGACTGATTACGAGATAGAACAGGGACACGGAAGCCTCGGACCCTCGAAGATGAAGTTTCATCTCTTGCACGGGTCATTGTCCCCGAGCTCTTGTCGGGCGAGGCAGGGGTGGCCATGCGTGACTTCAAAGCCTGGCATCAAACGGAACCGGTGAGTCCATTGCGGAGGGGATCAATGGGCACATTCCCGGCCAACATATCGCCCTTGATTGAACGGAACTGCCGTGCTGGCCTGGCACGACCATTTGCACCCGGACATCCTGGAGGGACTTGCCTTGACGGGCATGGTTTACCAAGGGAGGAAACAACATGAAGGGCCATTGTGCCTCATCGCAGGACAAGGGTCCGGGATACATCCGCAGACTGGGCTTTATGGGTGTTTGTCATCGCCTGCAGCACTTCCGGTAGGTAGCCCACACTCATCTGCTCAACTGCTCATGGAGGTGTGCTTTTGTTGCCAATCAATTGGCAAGGTCGATGCCTTGGCATCGCAGCATTGACCTACTGTGGAGACGATCTGATGCCTTGGCACAAGAGGCCATGGTGCCTGCCGCGAAGAAACGTATCTAGCTAGCACTGTCCACGCAAGGCCGTGGCGTAGCCCTGCGAGAACCCCATGCTCGAGGTCTGGGTTGCGTGCCGTGCGGGTCAAAACATGCTCACGAATTAGTTAGAGTTTAAGCCATTCCAATTATGGGGGATTGCCAGCACAGGTGGGCTATGTCGTCAGGCACAGTTTCCACAAAGCAGCAAAGAAGGCCCCTCCTAAAATTGGTCCAGGACACCGCCATGTCTGATGCCTAAGACTATTGTAATACCTTACAAAACGCCTGGAGTCGCGTCGCCCCTCGCTTGACAGCAGTGACAGCTGCATGCGACGCTCTCATCACCATCAGACGAACGCCAGTTGATCCCAGGGAAATTTTCAGTATGTTTTGCCCTCCCTCGTTGAAATGACGAAGCCTTCACATTGAAACACTGTGGTCCTGCTAGATGAGGAGGGCCTATGGCAACCATCTCCACCCAGCAACGGCTGAACCGTCCGTGTAGTTGCACTGACACTTGACTCATGTAAACATCTTGGCCCCGCGACAGTCAACCATGGAATTGATTCTCGCGGCATGGATCCGGCCCCCAAGATAAAACAGCAGCGATGCGGGGCAATCTCCGCGATTGGTCGCCTTGGCTCGGATGCTGTACACGTACGTACTGACGCACATTGTAAGGTACGAAGACGTGCACACCGCGGATTCCATTGATGTACGCCGCGGATCGATGGCGGCCAAAATACAGAGTACCTACACGTACATTTACGCCGTCATTACGTACCTCAAGACGTCATGAAAGGGGCTGTCGGCTAACTTACTCGCTCGCACAGACTTTGAACAAATCTCCCCCTTGGCAAATTGACGTAGGCACATAGTACAGCAGGCAAGTGGCTGAATGACTTGGATCCGGCCTGCTGGGTCCCGAAAGCCATAACGCCATTCCCGTGGGCGAGCCACGCGGCGCGCACTAGTCGTGCAGCATCGACCTAACCCGCCTTGCTCAGCATTACAAAGAGGCTCCTCACAAACCCGGACATGGTAGATTGATCCTAGCTCTGCATTGCTTGCAAACTAATCAGGTGATGCTGCGCCTTGTTTGAGATGCCCAGGCACCATTCTTCTAGAAGCGCGGCAGTGCAGAGCAGCGCGAGGGATGTGATTGTTGCGTAAATGTATGGATCTCGGATCTTGGCGGGCAGGCGCCGAAGTTTCCCGGTTTCCGCGTTCCTGCGAAACCGGAATCGCGGGTATTAATAGAGCATCTTCGCCCAGATAGTGTGAGGATCAACGAGCAGGACAAGACATTCTCCTTGGATATTGCAAAACATCAAATTTGTCAAGCTTTCCCCGATGCTCTACCCATTTGCTGCTGCGCTCCTTTTGGGGCAGGCCCTTGCAGTGGACCGCACTCTTGGCTTCAACGCGAGGCCTCTTGTCGAGAATCGTACCATTGACGAGATCTACAAGGCCGCACTGACTGAAGGTGGTGTGGTCACTCTGTGGCATGGTGGCGACGAGACCTACCAGCGAGATGGCGTCAAAGAAGCCTTCGAGAAGCAGTTTCCCGGCATGACTCTAAACCTCACTGTCGATCTATCAAAATATATCGATGGAAAGATCGACGAGCAGATCGCCTGCAACAATGTTTACGTGGACAGCGTCATGCTGCAGACAACGCACGATTTCCCTCGATGGGCGCAGAACAGCGCGCTTCTCAACTACGCGCCCAACAACTTCAACAAGATTCGCCCTGCTTTC
This sequence comes from Purpureocillium lavendulum, assembly GCA_029168975.1. Classification (NCBI taxonomy): domain Eukaryota; kingdom Fungi; phylum Ascomycota; class Sordariomycetes; order Hypocreales; family Ophiocordycipitaceae; genus Purpureocillium; species Purpureocillium lavendulum. The sequence continues at coordinate 6,440,539 of JAQHRD010000001.1, forward strand.
AAAGACTCGACTTCAGCGTCGTACTACGGTACCGAGATTCTCTGGCTGTCTAGTGTCTGGAACACCAAGAAGCTGCCGAACACCAACCTGAGCAACTTTCAAGATTTCTTGAAGCCCGAGTACAAGGACAAGATTGTGCTCACGTACCCCAACGATGACGACGCGATCCTGTATGCGTTTGATCTAGTGTGAGTAAAAGATCGACAGAAACACCAACGCAGACAACGGGGGAGACTGACCGGCACGAAGCATGCAGCAACACGGCACGGCTTGGTTCGATAAGCTCCTAGCGCAGAACCCGCGATGGGTGCGCGGCACGGAGACCCCGTGGACACTCCTTGCAAACGACACGGAGTCGGTGGCCGCCACGTTCACTACCATTGTCGGCTTCGACCCGGTCGAGGGCACCAACCAGACGTTTCCGACCGACGGCATGTTCGTCACCTGGGCGCAAACAGGGGGCATCCTTGCCGACGCGCCGCACCCTGAAGGTGCCAAGCTGCTGCACAATTGGATCCTCAGCGATGACTACCAGAAGGCACTGGGCTGGAGCGTGCGCAGTGACATCGCGCCGCCCCAGGGTGTGCCGGACATGATGGACCTGCCGACAACCAACACACCTGACTTTCCCCGTTGGATGCAGGACCGTGGCAAGGTTGAGCGGTTGAGGTTCTGGTTCGAGAACCGGCTGGGAAGCGCACAGGGCGACAGCCCGCTCAAGGACGAGATGTAGCTTCACGGTTGGCAGTTGGTACATCGCTGACGGTGCAGACGCTAATCTTGCGGATGACATGGAATGAATCTAGATTGCGTATACACATAGAGACTTTAGAATTTCTGCTGTAAATTGTTGACGAAAAAAAAAAATGAGTTGTTCATTTGCATCACGCGGCTGCCGTGAAACACAGCAAGACTGGCAGCACCGGTGCATATCCTGCGGTGTCTCGCAAAATGAAGTCGCTAGCAGTGGGGCTCTCTGGTCCCTGGTGTACACTGTGGAATCGTGGATCAAGGACCACCCGTGACGGCTGGATGCAACCCAACCTATCCAAGGCATTGGGATTGCGAGTCTGTGCGTTAAGATTATGGTTTCAGGGCATCGCCAGACAGGTTACACTACGAGTCCTCCACGTGCTTCGAGTGGACACAGAAGTTGGCACAGCAGCTACAAGCGGTGTGGAAATTCGGCGAGAGGCCTCCATACTTTGCACTACGTATACACAAAGGTGCATGTGGAGGAGCATTGACAAAGCACAGATGCTATGAGAGGTCCGACTCCGCCAGACTTGAGGATTATTTTGCTCCATGTACTCATGCATGGCCATGTCTTCGTTGTTGGGTTCTCGCCGTATGGCCTCCACTTCCGTCGGCCATATGAACTCAGTGACCAGAGTGACCAAGGCGTGAATACTTGACGCCAAGTCACTCCAGCACGCGAGCACTATAACCACAGTCATTGAAGTGAGTAGCCATGATCTACGTAGCTCAACTGCAGCTACGCGGTCACCTCTCGTTAAGCCATCTTAGGGCCATGCCCAGAATTGGTGTTCGGGGTGTCCCTAATCTCACGGTGTCTCGGGTCTCATCTCACGGTGCCCAGATGCCAGATTAAGCATCTCGTACATAAAGGCCGAAGGAACCCGCCGCAGCGGCGGTCAACTCGCTTCGACACAACTGCGAGTATCGTCGCCGCCGGTCTGTAGCGTATGAAGGAAGGTACCGCGGCCATCGCGGTCATCCCCGGCGCCGGGCGCCGGGCATTTGCAGCAATTGCAGGCATCGCAGCTGACACGGTCCACACGGCCAACGCGGTCAACACGGTTAATGCGACCGCCCGAGACACCGTGGGATTAGGGTGGCCCGGTGTTCGTGATCAGTTCTTGTCCACTTGCGAACGGCAACATCCTGCTTCCTGAACAGGTATTTCGGGGCCACCCGTGAATGACCTTCATTTAGATTTACAGTTTTGGTCTATTGCCAAATAGGAAAAGCCACGTTGCGGCGCTGCCCAATTGTATGCATGAGTGTGGACCTTCAGGCCAAAAGTAGTAAGGCTTGGTTAACCCACAGTCGCACCCACGCTTTTCATCCACACCACCATGAAGCGACACAACGCCACAGGCAACATGGGTATATAGAGCAAAATAATCCTCAAGTCTGGCGGAGTCGGACCTCTCATAACATCACTTCCCACTTGCCTTTTACCAGTCGGAACAGTGAGGTGGCCGAGCAAACTCCATTACTCAATCTTTGGAACCCCTTGAACTCGATTCACGTCGATTTTCTTTTTGCATGAGATGCTGACGATTCAGCGCCCTATGGCCGCCATGGCGCAGTGGGTAAAGACCGGGTCCACTTTTTGGACATCGCGGGTTCGAATCCGGCAGGTGTGATCCAACTGTCCCGACCACACTTATGCTCCGCGCTGGTAGGACCTCAAGTTCGAGATTATCGACCCATAGCCCCCGTCAATCTTTGGGACGCTGTGGGCCGATGCCACGACATTCTTGAGATAATGAGAGTGTACGCAGACGGATATCTGGAATCGTAACTGTACAACAAGCAAACCACCACCTCTGTCCCCTCTCGCTCTGTGTGCTCCGTGGAGTCCGTGCCCTGACTCCTGACTCAACCGTCTCAACACATCTCCATCACGGCAAAGCGCAACCCATCGTCCTGAAAACATTTTGCCCAGCTTCCCGTTTCATTCATGCCGCCTCAGGAGCACGTTGTCTTGCTGCACACAAACGGGTTTGGAAACTCGACCAGGTCTTTGCAGTCGCAGCGACAGATGTTCTTGTCGTCGCAGTGCGAGTTGCAGTATCCGATGGCGTAGCAATGTCCGAAGCAGGCGAGACCCTTGGTCACGCCATCAATGTTACAAGTCACACGCTTCTGCAGCGGAGAGGCAGCGCGACCCTTGATGGCGGGCGTGGTCTCGGTCTCGAGCTTGAGCTGGGAATAGTTGTTAGCACTCGGACACCAACTGAACACCGAAAGCAGACTGCTTGTCTAAACGATGTAGCATGGTTGACTTACAATTTCCGCATCGTTGAGATGACCCGGCTCACATTTAATGTGGCCGTCGTCATGGCCAGCACAGGTGACGTCCCGGTTCGAATCATACCAAGTCACCTTTGCAGCGGAAGCTACGAGGAACGTGGAAAGGAGCGAGATACAGGTCGCGAGCTTCATGTTGGAGTGTCGATAGCGAGTACTGCTGGGGTAGAATGCAACCTAGGACGTCAAGACACGTATTGTAGAATTGGCTGGGCTACTGGATATTGAGCATGATAATCTGCGTGGAATACTCATCATTTATAAATTTTGAGTGGTAGAGGAAGTTGTAAGCCACCACCGCTTCGCAGCGACGACCGCCACGAAGTATTTACTGCTGTCATTCGAGCGCATTTTGCAACCCGTTCCTGGCAAGATCATCGAGACAAGGCGTCCACATTACTGCAATTACGCCACAAGGCTTCGTTTCCCTGGTTGCTTGTGCCATAAATATCACTCCGTGTAGGCCAGGACCAGAAGGCACCTCTCCAAGCCGGAGCGCCAGAGCTGGACAGTCTGGTACATCTTAGCCGAATCACGACTCTAGGCCGCCGTCCCTGACTTGTGATTTGAAGCCACGAAATGCTACAAGGCTCCATTGAGCTCAGCAATTGCTCGATTTCAGGCATCCAGGGTCCTTGCCGACTGCATTATGGCCTCGCAGATCCCCCCATCACCGGCGACGACACCGACGGCCTGCATCTGCCAATCGTATCCTGTACCTGAAACACGACGGCGATATTTTGGGTATGGCACCAGCTTCTGAGCACAAGCAGTTGATGTCCGAAACAGAGGCCATTGATGGTAATGAGGAGATGGCGCGGTCTGAGTGGCGAATTGTTGCCGTGCACTCGGAGCAACAGCCGACCGTGTATGACGGGCTATTTTTGAACCCTGGCAGCCCGGCATGCATCTGCTGAGCTTTCGCCAGCAGGGCCGAAATGCGCTCCAGGGTTGCGTTTCAGCCCCTCCAGCTACTACTAGCACAGTTGTTGCGGGCGGCGCCTGGGGTCGCATGTCAGCGGGTTCAGCCCAAGCTTTGAAGGGTTCCAGTGGATGGCGACAGAATCCCAGGCTGGATTGAAGCCCACCTGAAAGTAGGACGTTCCCTTTCGGCTTTGTCCTGCCCAAGGAAAAAATTAGAGTGCTGCAGCTCGCTGCACCCTGACATGTACTGGAACACCGGGTCGCAGTGTTTTGCAGAGGTCATCGACAGATGTCGTACGGTCTATGGACACAATGAGCACGATCGGCAAGCCAGAATGCCAATGGCAATGGGGAAGCTACAGAGGAAAGCGAAGAACAGGCTCATCTCCAGTTTCAAGAAAATCTGCCAATCCTCTTGTCCTCTGACCATCAAATCGTAATCGTCCAAGGCCATTCCGCCCACTATCGCAATGCCCCGGGACTTTCGCCTGGGCATGATTCAAAGGCCAACCGCGAAGAGACGGTCTGGTGACAAGGTTTCGTTGGTCATTCCTTGCTGCGTGCTGGGGTATTGGCAGGTGGGTTCCAGAAAAAGAGAGACCGCAAATGCCCCCTTGCCCACCATATCAGGGAGAACCCTTCTCTTGTCATGAGTCTCCCCGACACCAGATCGCGATAGCAAATAGAATAAAATATGAGATGGAACCCCTAGACCCTCGAGACTGCCTCTATAATTTTCTTGACCTTTTCGAGCAATCGTAGTGCAAGAAGCAGAGCCCAGAATTTCGCACTCTCCTTTCCTGGAACCCACTTTGAGGACGACAAAGACGACCTACTGGCACGGCCGCCTGGCGCAACCCAGCCCGCCATCGCGCCGTAGGTCATGCATTGAGTCGTGATGTTGATGTCACGCTTCGAGGTGTGCATGCCCAGCCAGACGATCGATCGTCGGAGGCAAACGTGAGCTGCCGGCCGCATTCACCGAGAGCGGCCCTCCAGTTTCCGCAACTCTGACGTCGCCTTCGCCAGACGGGCCTCTGCGCCTGAACACTCCCTGGGTGGCGCACACCCTGGCGCCGGTGCGAGAGCCGTGGCCGCGGTCGCCGTCAGGGCACACCCGGCGCTTGCTCAGAACCCTCCGGCTGACTGCCGTCATAACCGCCCACCACACCACTTGACGCATCCTTGGTTGCGTCATGGTACAGATCGAGATGCCTGAAATGATACCTCAACAGGGCAACACGGGCCACTGGTGGAGCGCCAGCAGCGTATGGAGAGGCACCGCGCTCCACGAATTCGCAAGACTCAACCCGTGACGCCCACGCGCCAGTCGGCTTGCGCGCTCCAGTCTCTTTGCCACTGAACTGTCGCGCGGACAATGCGTTGCTGAGCCCGCGACACACCGTGGGGCTATGTCAAAGGCTGTGAGTCACGGAAGGATTCAGACCGGATTCATTCTACGCAAAATTGTGTTTAGGCGCCTGCAGCTTCATTGAAAGGTCATTCCATGACAATATACATGTGTGCGCTGCTGGCACTGTTGTTTACATGGACGAGGTGCTGTGGACATTATAATGCGGACACAAGATATTTCATGGGTCTATCCGATCTGGCAATGGGTGAGGGAATGCTTGGTCTATCGTCGTTACACGAGTTCTGCGACCGCGTTATTTGGCGAGGCCATGGTCAATAATAGCAGAGCAGCTGAACCTACTTCGCTACTGCTAGTCGGTTTCGGTCGGATTCGCCCTGACTTGCCTGTAATGCTGCGTCTGGAAAGGCGGAGTCCAGAGACGGGTGAATTGTTCACTCATGGGATCCGCCAATGTCGCACGTGGATTATCGCTGCAGGCTGAGCACGCAGGCAATGGTACCTCCTTCTTCCAGCATCTTCGCCCCAAGGCAAAGAGTACGTTATACGGGAATAATTGAGGCTTGACTAGTTCCTTGGCCCCAAGAGATCCCCATCGCCAAGGTCGGCGGCTTGCCGGCGGCCCCCCCCCCCCCCCCCCCCCCCCCCATATCAGCCACCAACTGTATTGCATCATCCCCCCGCGCCGGGCCTGCCCTTCTGGCTGTCGTTGCGCCGGGTGGTGCCCGGGGTAGTGGAGGTTGGGGAGTATGGCTTGTTCGATGGCAGCTTCCTCCGGCTGTCATTTCGACCGAGCTCGACGTCATAAGATGCACCAACAGGCTACACGCTGCATGGAGCAATCGAGGCAGTAGATGCAATTGCGCGGTGGCTGTGGACGCAAACAATGCGCGAGAGAACGATTGGTGAATGATGACAGGCTACTGTCGCCCTCGAGGTGCCTAAACTGTCAACGCAGCAGTGATTTCGGCCACGCGACGTTGTTTTGGCAGAGGTTAGTGAGAGGCATCTATCAAGATGCATGCTAATTTGACGAGAAAAGGCGACTGCAATAGCCCATGGACGTTGTCTGGGAGTGAACAGTTTGCGGATACTGCTGCCTGGCCGCCACAGACTACCAACAACCGCATCGTGATACGACTGCCCACCGGAGCGCCATTCGCCATCCTTCGTCTTCCTTGCATGGATCGATCGACATGGTGGAGCATCCCCAGCCGCGACGAGCCACGCAGTGTCAATAGCGACCATCCACAATCGCAGCATGCTTCCACACGGATCCATGTCCTGGTGGGTGGCTCTGGGCAAGCAGGTTGGAGCAGAATCCTTGCCACCTATCATCTTTGAACCGAAGCAATGCGACGGCGAGTAAATCGATTTGACTCCGGGTAGCAACTCCGACACAGCGGTTACCTGACATGCTACGACTTCTACCCGGCAACTATCATCGCGCCGTGGACTACACCTCATCGGCGCCGGCTTCACGTCTTTTCAAAGTGTCCCTCTTCCATCACTATCGTAACCGATTCGCTGTGGATACCTTCAACCAACGAATTATATACGCTCTGTTTATCTGCGGTACTTCTCTTGCAGATCTTCGAAGCTGCATGTGGCTCTGAACTACACCTGCGACACAACATGGCTGTCATGGAGGAGAAGGAACAAAGAGTTGCGCGCAACTCCAACGAGGCCGAGACGGTTGAGTATGCACCTCACCGACGGAGTTCGTTGGGCTTCGACAACATGGAGAAATTGTCGGCCATTATGGAGAACCCGCTCAAACAGCGCTCCAAGGAAGAGCTCATGGCCGACGTTGAAGAGTTCTGCCGCCGTTGCGATCTAACAGACTTCACGGACGAGTTCCGCAAAGGGGCTCTGATTGCACAGAATCCGGATCAGTTCGCCAATATACCAGAATTGTCACTCGAAGACCGCAATATTATTGATCGCGAGCATACCCATCGCTGGAGTCAACCATTTACTCTCTACTGGCTGTGCGTTATGTGCTCCCTGGCCGCAGCCGTGCAGGGCATGGATGAGACGGTCAACAACGGCGCGCAAGCTCTGTACCTCAAGGACCTCAACATCGCTGGAGACAACGTCACGCGCTTTAGCAAAAGCATGCAGGACAGCATCACCGGACTAGTAGTCGGTGCGCCATACTTATGCTGCGCAATTATTGGCTGCTGGATGACAGAGCCGCTCAACAGAGTGCTTGGCCGACGCGGCACGATCTTCGTCTCTTGTTTCATTGCAGCTGTTGCATCGATTTGGGAGGGTGTCGCGAACTCATGGGTCAACCTCTTCCTCGCACGCTTCTTCTTGGGGTTTGGAATCGGGCCGAAATCATCCACGGTTCCCGTCTACGCCGCCGAATGCTCACCGGCTCCAATCCGCGGCGCGTTGGTAATGCAGTGGCAAATGTAAGCAACTGGCCAATATACGACTCGGATTCCGTACCAGAAAAGACTAATGCTGGACCATTCTAGGTGGACTGCTTTTGGTATTATGCTCGGAAACATTATGGGTGTTTGTTTCGGGCCCTCGACGGGCATTGACCCCTCTCTAGGATGGCGTCTAATGCTTGGTTCAACTGTCGTACTCCCATTAATTGTATGCGCTCAGGTATACTTCTGTCCTGAGTCGCCGAGGTAAGAGATATTCCCTGCTTGCTACAGAAATGTGCTGCGGCGCCGCCGCCGACAGCATCGGACAGAACCCATGACTATATGGGTGTGTAAGAACCAGTGGAATGACACGCACTAACATATTGAAGATGGTATATCCAGCATAATAAAGTCGGCAAAGCCTTTCGGTCCTTTCAACGCCTACGATATTCGAACGTACAAGCTGCACGCGATACCTACTATACTTACGTCGGCGTCGAGCTCGAGCGCGAAGCAAACAAGGGCAAAAACCTCTTCACTCAGTTCATCGAGTTGTTTACAGTCCCTCGTAACCGCCGTGCCACACTAGCTACTTGGCTAGTGATGTTTGGACAACAATTTTGTGGAGTTCGTACCCCATGATTCTGCATTTACAGTGACCTATAAAACTCTATTTCAGCAGGATGCAGTGAATCTACAGGTCAACAACTAGTGAACCTCCTAATGTACCACTGTTATGGATACAGCCATGGGGATCACTCGCTTGCAACCTGTAGAACACATGCTCTGCCACCCAGTCGACGCTCTGGGCTGACATTGTGGCTAGGTTAACATCATCGCCTACTTCAGCACCAACATCTTCCTTGAGGCAAATTACTCCATCAACTCCGCTTTGCTCGCATCAATGGGCACAGGAATACTGAATTGGGTGTTCGCTGTCCCAGCTCTGTTTACTATCGACCGCTGGGGCCGGCGAAACTTACTGCTCTTTACATTTCCCTTTCTCAGCCTGACGCTTTTATGGACGGGCATGTCATTCTTTATTACCAACGAAAAGGCTCGCCTCGGTATGGTGACGACAGGAATGTACCTCTTCGAAGTGTTTTACTCCCCTGGTGAAGGCCCGGTACCGTTCACATACTCCGCTGAGGCGTTCCCTGTTCATGTCCGCGATGTTGGCATGAGTTGGGCGACAGCAACAACGTGGTGCTTCAACTTCATTATTTCATTTACCTGGAACCACTTGAGAACGGCCTTCACTGAGCCGGGCGCCTTTGGTTGGTATGCCGCTTGGTGTGCAATACTCTGGGTCCTTATCCTTTTGTTTGTACCCGAGACGAAGGCACTCACGCTGGAGGAGCTGGACCAGGTTTTCAGCGTCAGTACCAGAAGGCACATGGGGTACCAGATCAGGAACAGCATCTGGCACTTTCGCACCTATGTACTTCGCCAGCGACTTGAGCCAATGCCGCCGCTATACAAGCATGCGGAGAGGCTCAACGAGACATGAAGCACTCCAACGGCAGCGATCCGAAAGTGCATACGGATCACTATTCTCGGTTACAATATCTTTTAGTCACCTCGCTGCGACTGCTAGCCTTATAGCGATGCCATGCTCTCTATCTGGCCGAGATGGCGGAGTCTATCATTGCTGCCATTACTGCTATAACATGGATCGCTGGATCTCTCGCGACTGCGATAACTATCGCGACTGCCATGACTATCGTGACCGCCATGACTATCGTCACTGTCGTCACTGTCGTCACCGTCGTCACCGTCGTTACCGTCGTTACTGTCGTGTCCGCCGTGACTACTTTAACCATCATAACTATGGTAACTATATCGCGACCTCTTCGTGCCGTATAGCGCTCTCGGCAGCCAAGGTCGTATGTACTGTTGAAAGTAGAGATGCACATGACTGAAGATAGAAATGCTTGTATGCATTTGCGTTGTCCGTTTTCGAGCAAATGACGACTGGAGTGGGATGAATGAACCGGACATCTGAAGCAGCGACGGGTGCACTTAAGAGTTCTCCGGTTGGTCGCGGATAAAACGACTACATTTTCGCATTTTGTGTCTTTACTTTGATCAATCGATTAGAGGGAGCGGTCACTTACATGAATACGCTCTTCATTGGCGGATAAATAGTTTCTCTCCCGACAAAATGACCAGAACAGCAGACCGTCCCACAAGACGCCGGCATGGGATCGTGTTGGGGCGTTTGTAACAGCTCGTCATTTTGCACTGAGATATGTACGCCGATCGGCTGTCGCCAGCCGTGCATGTCATTCAGGCTGAATAGCGAAGCGTTGCTTGTTGCGGCAATGCCGCACACTTGGCTTGGGGGCGGCGCGGGTACGGACGCCACAGCCCCAGCAAGTGCCGATTTATCCCCATGGGCACACCTCGGCCCGCTGTGGTATGATGGATGTTTCCACCGAGTGACCCAGGATCGTAAAAGATCTCCACCAGTTCCCCAGGCTGTTGACATTTCACGATTCCTGACATTGCATTTAACCGGCATTGGAGGTACATGCGATTTCCGTATTCCACTTTAGCCGCCGTCAGAATGCACTCCTCCTGACATGGGAGGACGAGCGTATCTCTGGCGAAGACCACGGCGCCGATGTAACCCTACCTCCTGAGTGATACCGTCGTCACTTGTACTGCTGTCATACTGCAATTACTGAGAGCAGTCGCGGATATAGGTGGTAAAGAAACTCTTCATTGGTATAAAAGCTGGGTTGTTCCTCTGTACAGCCTGTATGTCGTAGTTCGCGGCCAGCCTACTTCATTGCGTAAAAAAGTACTCCGTCGTTGACTCTCCGTCCTTCCTTCACTCTTCTACAAGAAAGGCAGCCTCCATACGACTGAGTACATAGTATCCCCGCACCTTGATTCCCTGGAACACCAAGGTCATACTCTCAAGATGGGAGGCGTCGATACGGGTGCCCAGATGTACGATGCGGCTTTAAACCGACGAAAGGCTCTCATGGGAGCCAGTGGCCCCGCAGCACTGGTCAAGAATCTCCGGGTCTTTTCCATCGCCTCATTCGCGTGCATTGGTGGCGTCTTGTATGGATACAATCAGGGAATGTTCTCTGGGGTCCTCGCCATGCCTGCCTTTCAATCCCGTAAGCTCATGGCATGACAAACTCCGCAAAGAGATCACGTTGACACCAAATGCATCAGACATGGGCGAGTACGACCCTACGGACGAAAATGCCGACCAAACCAAAAAGGGGTGGCTGACCTCTATTCTGGAGCTTGGGGCATGGCTCGGGGCATTGCTCTCAGGATTTCTTGCTGAAGCAATCTCACGGAAGTATGCAACCCTAGTCGCAGCGACCGTCTTTATCGTCGGCGTAGTGATTCAAGCGACCTCCGGGCACGTTGGGTATCAAGCAATTCTAGCTGGTCGTTTCGTTACGTATGTCACGACCACACCATTAAGCTCTTAATGTGTGGTGAAAGGAATGCTAACATTGCAATAGCGGGATCGGAGTTGGAAGCCTGTCCATGGTAGTACCCATGTACAATTCCGAATGCGCTCCTCCTGAAGTGCGCGGTGCCCTGGTGGCACTTCAGCAGTTTGCCATCGCACTTGGAATCATGATTAGTTTCTGGATTGACTAGTAAGAAGTCTTGGCCAAATCTTGTTGCGTCAGAAGCCGCTAACGCCATGTTTACTAGCGGAACCAACTATATCGGCGGGACGACAATAGACACCCAGAAAGATAGCTCTTGGCTGATTCCGATATGCCTGCAATTGGGACCAGCTGCTATTCTGCTCATTGGTATGCTCTTCATGCCTTTTTCCCCACGATGGTTAATCCACCATGATCGTGAAGGCGAAGCACGACAGGTCCTTGCCAGTCTCCGCGGACTCAGCCAAGACAACGAGCTCGTCGAGCTCGAACTGCTGGAAATAAAGGCCCAATCTTTGTTTGAGAAGCGTACCGTTGCCGAGAAGTTCCCCAGCCTGGGCCAACAGAGCACCTGGAATACCTTCAAGCTTCAGTTTGTCGCCATAAAGGCCCTCTTCGAAACAAAACCAATGTTCAAACGTGTCATAGTCGCAACTGTGACCATGGCATTCCAACAATTTACTGGTTAGTCAAGACTATATATCTTGTCCAAATACATCTGGTTCTAAGGTTCTAACATTATCAGGAATCAACGCGGTATTGTACTACGCACCGACCATCTTCAAACAGTTGGGTTTGAATGGAAACACCACCTCTCTGCTTGCAACCGGAGTCGTTGGTATCCTGATGTTTGTGTTTACCATCCCGTCTGTTCTCTATATCGACAAAATTGGACGCAAGCCTGTTCTCATCTTCGGCGCAATCGGAATGGCGGTTTGCCACATCATCATTGCGGGGATTCTCGGCAAGTTTCAAGACGACATGTCTGACAATCCAGCCGCGGGGTGGGTTGCGGTAGCCATGGTCTGGCTCTTCGTCGTGAACTTTGCTTACTCCTGGGGTCCTTGCGGCTGGATCATCGTTGCCGAGATCTGGCCCTTGTCCAGCCGGCCGTATGGGGTCGCGTTAGGGAGCTCGAGCAACTGGATGTAAGTTCCTGATCTGCTACCGCAAACACGCCATAACTTAACGGAATGTCAGGTGCAACTTCATAGTTGGGCAGGTTACACCCGATATGCTGTCCAAGATCAAATATGGCACCTACATCTTCTTCGGTGGGTTGACCGCCATGGGCGCTGCATTTGTTTGGTACTTTGTCCCTGAGACCAAGCGACTTACTCTTGAAGAGATGGATGTGGTATTTGGCTCTGTTGGGACTGCCCAAGCAGACTTTGAACGAATGGAGGAGATCAATCAAGAGATTGGTCTAACTTCCATGATTTTAGCAGGCGGGGATACGTCTGCATTAGATCCGCAAGACGAAAAGGAGGGCGTTGCAAAGGCTGAACACGAGTGACGTGATAGGCGCAGGGAGCTACTATAGCTAGGAAGTATCTACTATCGGGGATGCATAATGCTTTCGAGGGACTGATACAATTTCTGGGCCGTGGAGTGATGGAACTAGTCACACCACTTGACGTAGGTTCACGAAGATAATGAACCAATAATTTCCAACGAGAATAAATACTTTCCGTAGATTGATTACAGTGGATAAACAAATCGGATGTTCTCACGGTCAGTCTGGTCAAGATCCTTGTCGTTTAGTCGCAGGATCCCATCGCCAGTATCCAGAACGTCCTCCTCATTATCGCTGCCTTGTTGTTCGAGTCTCGCCGCACGCAGCCTATTCTCGTGTTTGAGATAGAACCGAATGATGATACACATGATAGGTGAAATGATCCAGAACGCGGTCATAAAGGACCACGGGAGAACATAGCGTGGCTTGTACTTCTCTTGCCAGAACCTGGTCCCGTGGTCAGCAAATTCCACCTTCGGCGATTATGCAGTCTGATCATACTCTGGCGAAATCATGTTCGCGACAGCTGCGGCAACGATGCAAGTAGACATGAGACACAGTTTTTTGGTGTATCCAATAGTGGTTGTACCCGCCCATGACAGTCCAAGCAAGTATGACGGCTTGAATGTGGATATTTGCGTCCCGACCACCAGCGCAATTTTGTTCGACCATGGAGCCGCGACCTTTCTCATTAGTAACAGTACCCCTCTAGAATTACGGAGTCTTACCATGATTATCCCGCCAACAAAGCAAGGGATATACGAGATAGCACAGGTATAGCCAACCCCTAGGTCAGTAGCGTACAGCATAAGTGCGGAAACGCAGATTAAGAAAGAGCCCCAGAGTGGTTTGGCAATGTTGAATAAAGCGCTTTGCGCTGGGGTAAAACCAAAGCCGACGATGATCAGCGGTAGTTGTTGGGAAGTATTGTTCGGCAGCTCGTTGAAGAACATGTGGATGCTTGTCTCAATCAGCGACTTGTCGTTTGATCGCGTGTCAGAGCTCAGAGACGTACATGAACAGCCAGCTCTTAGGGTCAACGAAACACTCTTTGACCTGCGCCCACTTGAAGGTAGAGTTCGAAATTCCGGAGTGAGTCTCCCGTATTAGATCGATTGTGTGTATCTTTTCTTCTGTTGAGAGCCACTTCGCATCGACTGGTGAGTTCGGAAGAAAGGCAATGAGTACGGCCGCAACAATAAATGTGAGGATGACGCAGATGATGTGCAGCCACTTCCAAGATTTGAGGCCTCCGATGAGAGTCCCGTGGGCGTCATCCTCTATGAGCTTGTAGGCAACCATGGTCAGAAGAACGTTTGCAAAACTACCGGAAGCCCACCAGAGCAACTGAACCCAGGGGCTTTTCTTTGGAGGAAAAAAGGCTTGGTGGAGGACAGTCGTGGAAGGAACGATTTGCGACTCAGTCTATACAATTGCATCAGCACTGTTGGTTCCTTGGATTGGGAAATTTGGCTTCTACATACCATTCCGAGGAGAAACCTCAGACCGATCATCTGCTTGCCTGTCTTTGCCAGTGGGTGCATCCCCAAAAGCAGGGCCCAGAGAAGCAACGATATGGTGATGAAATACTTGTGGCCGATTCGTTGGGCAATCAACGCGCCGGGCCACAGGGCGACGAGGTATCCCGTGTAGAAGACGACGAACAGATCGTTATACTCGTTCTTGCTCATTTGAACATCCTTGAAGATGCCCATGGTGCTCGCCTGCGAAAGTGTCGATTTGTCCAGGTGAATGAGGAACGCGATCCACCACGTCTGGCAGAGGAGGAACCAAAAGTTCTTGCGATTTAACCGCTTGATGTCTTCCTCGTCGATGGGCTTGACGCTGTCCTTATAGGTGTTATAGAAGAGCGTTGTATCATCGATATCGCGCTTGGACACAATCTTTATGCGGTTGCTGCCTCGTCGTGCATCGGAGCCAGTGTCGGCAAGGCCAGCCTCAGCTTTGACAGCGAAGCTTTCGTTCCCATCGGTGATGACCTGAACAACATCACCGGCCGGGCGCCTCTTCTCGGTCATGATCGCCATCGGAATATGCACGGAAGAGGTTATGGTATTTGCAGCATGGAGGACAAAATTGCTCAAGTCTCGACCAGGTTCAACGGCATCACGCTGTTGGCTCGCTAAGAAGCAGAGTTGCGGAGGGTGAGTAGAACAAGGTCAGGGCTGGTCAGGGCTGGTCAGGGCTTTATATTCTCGTCGTATTGGCATGTAAGGCGTACTGTCCTGTATCGAACCAGCGCCACAAGTGTATGGGACTCAAGAGTCAGGCTGGATACGAGGCACAGCTTTTGCCGGGGCGAGGAACGGGCGGACTCTTTCAAAAGCTTCTCACCTCGGGTCTTGGAGCTGCTCTTGGACGGTGTGCACATGGTAGACATCAAGGTGTTTGCTCGGCGAACTTGTCTCTAGTTTAAGGAAGAACATCCATGCCGCCTTTCGTCCAAGGCTTCGACTGTCCACTTCCAACACCCTGCAGTAGCAGCCGGCGATTGCCCAATACACTTAGGCGATATTAATAATAGCGTGAATAAACTTATATGTAACCGTAGCGAGTCCAATATGCTCAAACGGGGGATGATCTACCGATCCGTACAGGTTCCCACGCAGGGCGTTCCAAGCCGCTGATCCAGCTCTGGTGGACTCGTTCAGGCCAGAAAGCTCGGGCAGGCTCCGGCCGGTGGCGGGGGCCCTAAAAAGCGGGAAGACGACGAGAACCACCCACCTTCCTACAACCCATGACCACACCACACGCAAACCAATGTGTGTTCATTTTCGGCGAGGCTAGCCCTGAATTCGCCGAGCTCTCGAGAACAAAGGTGTTGGATGTTCCATCAATCCTGAACGCAACCGGATCCCTACCCCATTTCGAGATGGATAACCCGAGCAGAAAGAACGTTGCAATTGTTGGCGGTGCGTCCTGCAACGGCACATATGCAATGTCGCCGTTCCCCGCTCCTGATCATTCGGCTTACAGCCACTGCAGCGGGCATCTTTGGCCTGTCATTGGCCCTTTCTCTGCGCAAGAGAGGTATGTCGCGCTGGTGGTCGGCTCTGCTCTCCCTGGTATGCCGCAATCTTGATCTTGCTCACATCACGGCGGGCAGGGCACGATGTCACTGTGTTTGATCAACACCGGTACGACGAGACTAGCTATCACCCATCCGAAGCTGAACCTGAGCTGGTGGCATCCGTCGACCACAACAAAATCGTTGGTCACCATGCCTGTTCATTTGCCAGAACACGTCTCGCTCCGTGTTCTGCGTAGCTCCCATCTAATGCGATCAACAGTTTCGAGCATCCTATGGGACGAAACTTCACTATCAGCGACTTGCTCTCGAGAGCCGCAAGGCGTGGATTCGCATCAACAAGGAACTTCAGGAGACAAGCCCTGGAGCCGAGGACCTGTTTGTCTCTTGCGGGATGTTGCGTGTCCAGCCTACCGCGTCTCTGAGTGCACTTGAACAGGAAACTCTCACTAACATGACACGGGATGGCCTGCGCGACACACAATTTGTTGAAGGAGACTCAGACGATCGTGAGCGCGCCTCTGAGCGCGGTTGGGCCGCGAAATTGCTTGACTTTGCGATTCCCAATGACCCAGATAAGCGTAGCTTCGAAGCTGTGCTTGACTCACTCGCCGGGTTTACACGTTGCTACAGCGGGTGCGCATATTTTTACCACCTCGCTGAACAAACTGGCGTCGCGTTCAAGCTCGGCCCTGAACAAGGCAAGTTTGACTGTTTGGTCGAAGAGCAGGCGGGGAGTGACAAAAAGGCAGTCGGGCTGAAGACGAAGGATGGGCGAGTTCATAAGTCCGACGTAGTGGTCATTGCGGGTAAGCGACCCCACGCAAATCTTCTTTCAACAATAGGGTTCCAATATGACCTGACTTCCGTAGCTGGTTCGTTCTCTACGCAGCTACTCCCAGACCTCTCATATCATCTAGAGTCGTCCGCTGGTAGTGTCGCGACTTTCAAGATCGAGAAGGGCGACACTACACTCTGGGACAAGTACTCTCCAGAGAAATTCCCAGTCATCACTTGGAAAAGCACACCCAGGGGAAAAGATGGTAAAGACACTGGAAGCGTGTACGTCCTGCCCCGCACACCAGAGGGCCTTGTTAAGATTGGATATCGCGGGGTTAAAGTACGTTATAATGTCTTGCTGCCGGGGATTGAATCCACATTGCATTCTCGCTGACACGGCTCATCAGTTTACCAACTTTCAGCCAGCCCCTGAAGGAACCCCGTTCACGCAGGACAGCAAATGGTCTATTCCTTTGCCCCCTTCAGATTGCAAAACCTTACCTTCATTCTCTGTGGATGCTATCAGGGAGTTTGTCTCAATCTTCTTACCCGAGTTCCAGGATGTCCCTTTTTATTCGACTAAGCTGTGCTGGTACACGGACTCGCTCGACAACTCATTTCTAGCAAGTCCAACTGTTCAATACCCCTCATGTACGAGCTAGGAGCTAATGAGGCCACTCAAACAGATTGACTACGTTCCTACGTACATCGGGAACTCTCTGTTTGTGTGCACTGGAGGTAGCGGACACGGAGCCAAGTTTATGCCAGTTCTTGGCGAGGTATGCATCGTAATCCGCATTCAAGGCGATTCTTTTCTAACATTTTGCAGCATGCAGCTGACATCTTCGAAAATGGCGATGGGAGCACCACGCCCATGCGTCCGTTCTGGCGTTGGAGAGAGGACATGCCAAGGCGCAATGGACTTCAGGAGGGACCAGACGGCCCACGAAACATTGGAGAGAAGGCGGCCCAGGGCTAATGGCAGAGTATGTAACGACGTACACATAAAGACGTCCTTCAGGAGCTGTATTTGAAGAGTTTAGGTGCTTTCTATCCATAATTGCACACCGCGAAGATTACAGTAATCTGAAACCGTCTGCTTCAATCCTTCCTAATCCACCTGCCCATCCATTTCTGGTTCAATAGTTTTGCCTCATTCACCATGCCCACCTCCAACAAGAGCTGCACAGCACCCCGTACTGCTGAGTGCAATGACGAGCTGATCCAAGCATGTGTTGGTGCTGTGTGCTCGCCCACAAAGATGGTGTGATGCTCTGTACGGTGATACGCAGGGATGTACAGTCGGTGCTGTTCCACATCTGGCCTACACCATGATGTGGCCGTGTGCTCGTCTTGCAACCAGCACAGCCGCTCGTAATCGCCAGTATACAGATCGCGTATCGACTCGCCATGTAAGCTGGCAATTGCATCGAGAACCAGCTCTGCGTGCTGTGCGTCCGTCATGCTCACAAACCGATCACTCCAATCGCCGCCACGGTAATGGGTGATGAGCCCCGGGCGACCAGTCTCATTGAGGCCATATACTGGATAGTACAGGGCGCCCACGGCCGAACTTTCAGGCATCGAGTAACCTCCAAAGATCGGTCGTTCCCCATGTTCCCAAAAGCGCTCGCGGAAGAGCAGGGAAACTTTACAGGCCGATTTGAACCGCAGTCCAGCTTCGCTGATGGCCCGGTTCAACACAGACGAGAATTCAGGGAGGTCCATGAATCGTGTCATCGTGAAGGGCACGGCCATGATGGTGTAGTCGAAGTCCTTGGAGTGCGAAGTTCGGTTGGATCCTGAGCCCGAGTACCACGATAAACGAGTGCCGGGCCGCCCTGCCTCTGTTGATACTGCCTGAAGCTTGGTAATCTTGCGGTTCAGTGTGAGTCGATCGGATACGTGCGGCAGGAAAGCGTCGGAGAGACGATTGAACCCGCCCTCGACGCACTTCCATTCCGTTTCACCTAGGGCGTCTGCCCCTCCATCCTGAGCGAGATTCGAATTGTGAACCATTTCGTCCCAGAAGACATCATAGTCAGTTGCCGTCCAAATCGCATCAGTGACATTCTCGCTGGCCTTGAAAGCATTGCGCATCATGGACTGCTCGCTCCAGTCGTCGAGACCTTCGTCCATGGCTTTCTTGTGTGCTCTCCAAGTATCCTTTTGAATCGACTTCAGAGTTGTTTCGTCTTTGAGGATGTGATTCATTTTCATCTTGGTATCCTTGTATTCCATGGATGTCATCGGCGGAGTCTTTCCCAGGCTCGAATTCGCGGCAATCTCAGCGCGAGTCGGCACACGTCCGTCAGGATGCCTCCCGGTGCCCCTCGCTATGAGTTCGTTTGGGTGATGTTGGATCCATGGGATAAAGTCCACTTTCCAACGCGGTTCATTTTTATTGAGCTCGTTCAGCCAATCTGCCAGCTGGAATGTCATCATGTGGTCCGTATACTCATGTGTCGAGTTGTCGCTCTTGTATCGAATCTTGTACGGCAGCCTCATAGGGCCCATTTCGGCAAATTCTTGCGTCCCGCCCACGAATACAGTGCGGAAACGACCACCCACTCGCTCGCTTGCCTCGATAATTTCCCAATTATGCATTCCGACGCTGTCTAGCATCAGTGCAGTCGCCAACCCCGTAATGCCACCGCCCACGATGGCAATCGTGACATTGGGTTGGCGGAGGGGTGAGGTACCGTTGATCGATGCTACCTCTTCAAACCAGGCGCCGAGGGCGTCGAAGTCATGCAACAGAGGACTTGTGTTTCGAGGATTTCTTTTCGCCGGGTGGTGCTCCTGAAGCGGTGTGCCGGTCGCACGAAAGCCAAAGCCAAGGGTCGCCCAGACAGCGGCGAGTTTGAAGTACGAGTTACCCATCATCGCTCCGTGAACAGAAACCTGACGATGCACACGGGAATAAAGCTGTAGTAGCACGTGCTTATCGACCTTCATATCCTCTATTTATACTGGAAATTTAACGAACTTGTTCCAGCGAGTGCTTCTGTGGACGATTTGATCACCGTTCACCCCTCGGCTGCATTCCCGAACACCTTGATGTCCCAGCCTGGGTCCTAGACTGCGTACTGTTCGTGAGATGCATATGATCTAGCCCTATGAATTATTGGGCCCCACTTGGACAATATCCAAGTCGGAAACTACTGTGGATGTCACATTGCGGCAATACTTGTTCGGGCCGGTCTGTCCTTGCTACACCTGCGCTGGCCAAGTGGCGCCGCAGATCTCATGCTCACTTCACTGTATGGCACCCCTTGCTTCTCCTTTCAGCAAGTTCTTTGTACCGGGTTCTTTTGCGGTACCCTGATCTTCTGCGCCTTTTGTGAACTTCTATCAAGGTAGCCCAACCTCTCAAGGTTCCTGCGTTAGTGGCTCGGGGTTGATCGCTGGTACCTTGGACATGTCAGCCAGTTGCTTTTGCTCTCCAACAGACCCACAAAGCCGTAATGGCCTATTTATTCAGTTTGATGAGATTTCGCCACTTGTAGTCTTCCTTGAGGCTTTGCAGGTGCAATTTTTCACGCACATGAGCGACTCAACTCAAGCTATACAACGTTATTAAGCTTCGCAGGCCTCAAATTGAAGTACTCTTATGCGGTGTCAGAAGGTCCATGGTTCTTGGCAGTCGCGCAGAGTGAGTCCCAGACGCCAATATGCGCGCTCATCGGCTGCTCGTGGCAACAGTCGCCCTGCTGCAAGCCGACGCCACCGCAGCGGGTAGTCTCCTTTTGACAGGATCGACAGTACAACTCGATGGCGTTTCTTACTATGTGCCGCCAACTTCAGTCGGAAGCATTGAACTCGAGATTCCCCAAGCACCAAATGCCCTGGGTCTGTTTCCGATAACTGTCGTCAGCACAACATCTCGAAACTTCGGTCCGGCTGATTTCGCATCGATGAAGGATCATTTCAGCCGCACTGACGATGTCTTCCAACACGGATTTCTTAAAGGCGAGTTCTGGCAGGCTGGTAAAATTCTACCGGATGCAAGATATTGATCTCTATCATAGCACTGTATATCCAAGGCCCTGGAACATATCCCAAAATTGTCAACAACTGCACTATATACTCCAATAAGCAGTACACTTCGATTCCCAACGGGCCGTACTTTGTCTCCCACACAGGGTCTCTACATCAAGCACACCGACTGTACGCTGATACTCAGGGGACTTTTACCGAGACTACGATCCCAAATCCCGATGGCTCTTACTCAGTCCTCCCGGCCAATGTTCCAGGTCAGTCGCTCGCAGTCGCTGTTCCATCGCGTCTCTTCTTCACAAAAACGCCGGAGAAGCCACTCGCAGGTGTACGTCTCGGTGTTAAAGACATATTCGACGTCAGGGGCTTGAGGACAGGGAATGGCAATCGCGCATGGTATCAACTTCACCAGCCAGCCAACGTCACTGCTTCTGCTGTGCAGAACCTTATTGATGCCGGCGCTGTACTTGTAGGCAAGATGAAGACCAGTCAATTTGCCATTGGAGAGACTGCAACCGCAGATTGGGTGGATATACATGCGCCTTTCAACCCACGCGGAGACGGTTATCAGGACCCTTCATCTTCATCTGCAGGGCCCGCGGCGGGAATGGGTCAGTTCGGCCTAGAACGCATTACGCATCCTGTCTGCTAACTCATGATAGCATCCTACGCATGGCTCGACCTTGCCATCGGCTCCGATACGGGAGGAAGCATTCGAAGTCCCAGCCAGATACAAGGGGTATTTGGCAATCGACCCAGTAAGGCTTTATCTGTTCGTCAAAGAATTTGGGCGCGGCTGACACTGCAGGTCACGGCTTGGTGTCCCTTGTCAATACAATGCCCATTGCCCCAGAGCTTGATACAGCAGGACTATTCGCGCGCGATCCCCGGCTTTGGAAGGCTGCGGCCGCGGCCTTGTACCGAGGAAACATGGCAGTCGTCGACAGGTTCCCGTCAAGTATCCTGACTGTGGGCTTCCCAAACGACAGCAAATCGGAGCTTGCATATATGCTGGTAGAGTTCCTCAAATCTCTCAGTGTTCTCTTACGCGCCAATACTACAGCCTTCAACGTTACCACGGCGTGGGCAGAGTCGTACCCTGCAAGTCAGCCGTTTGATGTCTTCATAAACAATACCTACGAGGTCATCACGGCAACGGAGCAAGCCAATCTCGTCCGGAACCCTTTCTATGCCAAATATGCCGCTTCACACGATGGTCGCCTACCCTTCGTAAACCCCAGTCCTCTGGACCGCTGGGCTGTTGGCGATGCATTCCCGGACGCTCTCGGCGAAGCAAGAACGAAGCAGAAGCAGTTCCGAGATTGGCTCAACGCTGTGGTACTGCCCAGTGACTCGGAGTCGTGCTCCAAGAACTTATTCGTGTACGTTCCGCGTATACCGAAACCAAAATATCGCAACACATACCTCCACGGCGTTACGCCGCCGGCAGCTTTTTCGGCCAGCCGCATCTCGGTCATGGGCGAGGTACCGGATTTGGTGGTGCCAATCGGTGAGATACCATACAAGTCAGCTGTCACGAATCACACTGAGTATCTACCTGTGACTGTGGATCTAATGGCAAGAAAGGGCTGTGATGGCATGCTGTTTTCCCTAGTCGAGAGGCTCTTAGCAGAAGGCATTGTCGGTGTGAGCCGGCCTGGTGTGACGGTACAAGGCACGAACAAGGTCGAGTGCGACTTGGACAAAGTGATTGTCTACAAGGAGAGAAAGGGGGAAGAAAGAGCTTCGTAAGGAAGGCTCTCACTTTGGCTAGTTGTACAAGTTCACAAGTGAGACATGCATGAAGTCACCTGATTGTTCCCTCACATATGGTCTCCCCTTACTCCCTCTCCAAGCTTCTTCAAGACATTGCTTGTGATTCATCCACATCTCAGGTAGCCTGGAGACGAGCATTTTGCATTTCTTGCTTCGTGGGTCGAGGTTTGGTCTTGTGGCGTTTCTCGAACTCTTTGATGGCTATGTGTGCGTTGACAACGTTGTGCAGTGGCTCCCATGTTGCGTCTTCGAGGTCATAGCCCCTCCATTGAACGTGGTACTGGAAACCCTTCTGCTTTGTGCGTTTTGAATCCAAGATTGCTTCAATTGCCCAGAGTTTCTCTCCGTTTGCATCCAGTGCGATCGGCGGGGGCGGTGGGTTGTATTGCCCAGGCAGCGGGTCGTTCGGTGCCGGTCGCAGCAGATTGGGGTGGAACGAGTTGTGAAGAGAGTCTAGTTCATGTGGCAAGCTCAGCTGGTAGGAATGGGCGTTGAGCACACGCTTCACTCGAAAAGGGCCAATGAATTTGTGATCGAGTTTGGGAATGGGCCTGGCTGAATGAATGTTCCGTGTACTCAGCAGCACCTTATCGCCGACTCGATACGCTGGTGCCGGCGACCTTTTTGCGTTGGCGAATTGCTCTTGTGCGGCCTGGGCTGAAGTTAGGTTTGTCCGTAGCAGATCGGTGATCTCTTGCATCTTGGCGGCGAAGCTGTTGCCTTGGTTGCTGCGCCTAGCTAGGTCTTTGGATGTTGCGCGTGGTAGTGGTCGAGGGGGTCCAAAACTCATGCGAGGGTGGTAGCCTGTGTTTGCAAAGAATGGGGACATCCCAGTTGAGTCGTTGACGACGTTGCGGGCTGCGAACTCGGCTAGTGGGAGCCACTCATCCCAATCGTCCTGGGCAAAGCTGACATACTGGCGGAGATATTGCTCGAGGAAGGCGTTAGCGTTTTCCGTCTGGCCGTCAGTCTCCGGGTGATAGGCCGTGGAAAGGGCAATGTTGATCTGCAGGCGGTGGCACACTGCTTTCCAGAACTCGGAGATGAACAGTGGTCCTCTGTCCGAGACGATGGAATCCGGGAGCCCGTGAAGCTTCCATACATCTCGGACGAAGAGCATTGCCAGGTCATGCGCCTTCATGTCGGTCTTGCAAGGCGAGAAGTGCCTGTCCTTGGACAGTCTGTCGACGACAACCATAATTGCATTGAATCCACGGGGTGTAGGCTGTATTGGGCCAACAAAGTCAACAGACAGGTCTCTCCACCTTTGCAGTGGAATTGGGAGAGGTTTCAGCGTCCCTTGGTACTGCAACCGGGAGGCCTTGTTCCTCAGACATCCGTGGCAGTTCCGTGTGAACCGTTTCGCATCAGCGCTGAGCCTCGGCCACCAGTAGGAGCGTGAGATGAGCTCGTACAATTTATTTTTGCCGGGGTGGCCGGATTCAACGCTGTCGTGAGCGAGTTGGATGAGGAGGGTCCGCAATTCCCCTTGGGGTACGTACAATCTTTCTCGGAAATATAGTCGGCCATCATTTATCATGCACTCCGATAGGGGGATTTCTTTGGAGTGAGGTACGCCATGGGGTTTGAGCATCTCGTCCCTGATTTTCGTCCACCATTCGTCATCTTCGTATCCCTTGTCAAGGAGTCTCGTGATCTCGTGGTCGATTGGCTCTGGACCTTGAACGTCGTCGAGAATAGCGGGGCAGAGCGCAATTTCCTGTTCCCAGCAAAGGTTTGCAAAGAGCTCCGAGAGCTCGGGGTCAAGCTTGAGTTGGTCTTGTAGTGATCGGTCAATGTTGTGGCGCTTAAGCAGCGCCTGTTGTTGGTACAGGATGCGGTCGTCATTTGCGTCCTGTGGTGCGTCTTGCGACCTCCGTGTAAGAGAGTCGGCTTTTCCGTTTTCTTTCCCCGGTATTGACTTGATAGCGAATTGGAACTGCGACAGGAATTCGCTCCACCTGACTTGGCGCCTTGAGAGCTGCTTCGTGGTCATGAAGTAGCGGAGATTAGCATGGTCGGTTACGACTGTGATTTGGTGATGTGCGCCTTGGAGTTCGGGTCTCCAGCATTCGAAACAGCGGACAATAGCAAGGAGCTCTTTGTCGTAGATCTCGTAGTTGCACTCGGCGGGATCGTACTTTTTGGACATGAAAGCCACTGGACGTAGAACTCCCTGTTCGTCTTCCTGGGAGAGAATGCCTGAGGACACGAAGTCGGACGCGTCGCATTCGACAAACACTTCTTTTGCCGGGTCAAAGTGTCTGAGAATTGGAGCGGACGTGAAGCGATCTTTCAGCGCGTCGAATGCTTCTTGACAAGCCTTGGTCCAATTCCATTTAACTGCCTTCCGTGTCAAGGCAACAAGTGGTCGCACGATACGTGAAAATCCTTTAATGAAACGCCTGTAGAAATTGGAGAATCCTAAAAAAGCTTGGACGTCCTTCACATTGACGGGGCTTTCCCAGTTGACAAGACAGTCGACTTTCGCGGGGTCCATTCGCACTCCCGTGGTGGAGATGATCATTCCGAGGTACTTGACTTCGGTGGTCTCGAATTCACATTTCCTGACATCAAGCTGTAGGCCTGCGGCTTCAAGTGCTTGAAGCACCGATTTGACGTGGAGTCTGTGGGAGGCGAGGTCGTCCGAGTAGATGAGAATGTCGTCGATATACGCCGTGCAGAATCTGTCAAGGAACGGGCGAAGGACTTCGTTGATCCGGGCTTGAAAGGTGGCCGGGGCGTTTGACAATCCGAAAGGCATCACCAGGCTCTCGAAGAGACCGTATCTTGTGTTGAATGCCGTCATCCACTCTTGACCCTCCTTGATCCGTATGCGGTTGAATGCTGCGACAACATCGAGCTTGGTGAAATACTTGGCTTGGCTGAGCTGGGAAAGGGTCTCCTGGATTAGTGGCAGCGGATATCGGTTCTTGATGGTTATGGCATTGAGACCTCGGTAATCCACACAAAAACGAAGGCCGCCTCCTGGTTTCTTCGCGAACAGCACAGGCGAGGCTGCTGGAGACGTGCTGGCCCGTATGAACCCCTTGTCGAGGTTTTCCTGCAGGAACTTCCGGAGGACGACAAGCTCTTCCTCGGACATGCCGTACAGGGGCCCATGCGGTGGAGTTGTGCCCGGTTGAAGCTGGATTTCATGGTCGCAGCCCCGGTGGGGAGGGAGTTTGTCTGCCTCTGACTGATCGAATACCTTCAAGAATTGGTGGTAATGGTCGGGTACCTTTGTTGCGGGATCAACCACAGCCTTTGGTTCGAGGGCTTTGCGAATATCCTCGAGGGATGCCCCGAAAGGTACATGTCGGCTGCAGTTCTCCGGGAAGCCTGGAGGTCGTGGGCACGTTGACCGTTTGAGAGAGGGACCACCAGTTCGTCCTGTCGCGCGAGTTCTCGGTTCATCTTTTGTAAGTCTGTAAGTGCCTCGCTGAACCGGGGTGCCTTTGGCTCTACGAATGTGGAACCTTCAGCGATGGCTCCGATTTCGGCCAGCCTCTTGTCGATCTCGTAGAGCGATAGTGAAAATAAGTCGACGTCGCGCTTTTCGGCTAGCATGTAGAAGGCGGCGGCGCCGACCCTTCTGGGGAACGACGGGCGTGGCAGTGTCGTACTAGCTGTTGAAATTGCCAGCGGACTGGCTCCAGTGACTGCCAATTGATATTGTCCCTTCTCCATGCAGTGTCGGCGACAGTGGTCAGAGTTGAAACTGACCATGTTTGTGCTCCAATTGATGACGGGGTTGTGGTCTGTCAGCCAGGGTTTTCCGAGGATGATGTCGTACTTCCCAAGCTTCGTTACGTAAAAGAGCATCCTCTCCTTGTGTCCTTTGATGTCCATTTCGAGTTTGGCTACGTGAGTGATGTCGCCAGCCGAGGAGGGTCTTCCATCGACTACGTTCAGCCGGCGACGGTTCTTTAGTTTGTATAGCGTGAGGTTGTTGGCGTGCGCGAATGATTCGTCTACGAACCCCTTTCCGGTAGCGCCCGAGTCAAGCATTGCGTTCGTTTTAATCGAGGTAGATGTATCGTCGACTAAAGTACACGGTAGTAACAAATGATCTTGCTCGGTGTCTAGGGAAGAGAGTAGCAAGGTGACTTTCTTTCTCCGTCTCCTGCGGCGACTTCTGCCGGAGACTACTCTTTTTCCGTCTTCCAGGGCGCCGTGTCACAATTGAGCGAGCGATGTTTGTCCGAGCTGCACCAATGGCAGAGTCCGTGCTTCGTGCAATAGGCCTTGCGTGCTGCTCTCTCCGCGTCGGTCTTTGGTCTGCGACCTGAGGCAACGTCTTCTGCTCCCCATGTGATCGCACTTAAATCCATGGAATCTCCGGACTCGTTCGGGGTCGTCGAGGGCGCTGCGGCCGGGGCCGGTACATGACCACTGTGCTTCGTTGAGCCAGCGGTGTTCTTCTTCCTGAAGTAGTTGGCGTCTACTTGGCGGCATTCGTTATCGCAGGTCCGGACGAGATCCATGAACTGGGTGAGCTCGCTGGGCGTGTCCTTGGCCTTGGTGAGTGAAAGTCTCCACGTAATGTCGTCGTGGAGAGCGCGCCGGAGATGCGCGATGAGGGCTTCACTATCCCACTCGGTGAGCTTGGCGATGGCATACCATTCGGGAAGGAATACCGTAAGGGGCTTATGGCCTTGCTTCATGTCAAAGATTTTGCGCTGGGCTGTGGCTTTCGCGTCGATATCGCCAAAGGCTGATTGAAGAATGGCTTTGATCGCGCTGACGCTGTCGAAGAGGACCACACCATCTTTGATGTTAAAGCTCACTTGATCATGCGCTCTGCCTTTCAGGCACGAGACTGCGTATCCCATGCGTTGATGCTCTGAGCTCCACCAGTCTTTGTTCATTTCGAGCTTCAAATCGAGCTGCTGCAGGAAACTCGGCAGAAGAGAGGGATCTTCGCCAGTGAACGCTTCAGGATCGGGGTGTTCTGGTGAGCGACGTGAAGCTCCTCCTGACTGGATGACATTTAAGTATGCTTCGTTTTCGGCCATCAGGCGGGTGATCGTTGCGTCTCCGTCACTCTTGGTGATGAGCGTATTTTCCAGGCGGTTTTGGAGGTCCTCCACCTCTGTACTGGTCTTGGCAGCTGAAATGCGTAGGGAGTCGATGACCTCTTGCATGCTGTAGGCGGCATTGCATACGAGGAAGACTTCTTTCATAAGGCCTGACGGATTGGCTGCGAAAGTGCTTCGGAAGGTCTCTTCGGTGTTGCTCTCGTTGAGGAGGGGGCAGGGTGGGACCCGATCGACGGGGGTGCTACCCATGGCTGCGGACCAAGGCGGTTGTCGTTAAGGTTGACGGCTTGTTTACCCTTGGGTTCTTTTTCGTTTGGTCGCTTCGTTTGGTCGCTTCGTTTGGTCGCTTCGTTTGGTCGCTTCGTTTGGTCGCTTCGTTTGGTCGCTTCGTTTGGTTCAGTTCGTTTGGTTCAGTTCGTTTCGTTGGATTTGTTTTCTCTGGTTGGCTGCAAGGATAAATGGAGATTCTGCTTGCGTGGGCATTGGGTTGCGGCTGGGATAATGAAAACGGGCTAGCGACATTCACGTCGAGGACGGTGATCGGTCGCTTTGTGGTTTCGGTAGACAATATGTGACGGTACAAGGCACGAACAAGGTCGAGTGCGACTTGGACAAAGTGATTGTCTACAAGGAGAGAAAGGGGGAAGAAAGAGCTTCGTAAGGAAGGCTCTCACTTTGGCTAGTTGTACAAGTTCACAAGTGAGACATGCATGAAGTCACCTGATTGTTCCCTCACACCTGGCAGGAGTCTTGTGAGAGGTGGGGAAATTCTGCTGTAATGCGTGATCGCAATATTCTCTAAAAGGCTTGCTATTTTTCAGTCACTTTCTTCTCTATGTTCACATCTACGGGCCCACCACGAGCAGTGCGTCATGGCCGTCATGGCAGTCATGGCAGTCATGGCGGTCATCGTGGTCATCGTGGCCACGACTCACGGCGGCGTTTCAAGTCCTTGCCGGCCCGGCCAGACAGGAAGGAGAGCACCGCCACTGTGCAAGGTGTCACGACTAAGTGTCACGACGAGGCTTGATGCCGCCACAATGACAGCTGCAGATGTGCGTGGAAAGGTCGGTTAAGGAAGGAATGGAGTCTCTGGGGTGCAGTGCAGCGGTGATTTTTAGGCCATGCCCTCCGGTGGTCGGGAGAGGTGGGGATCTCCCCGATTGGGCCCTCCACCCATCAGCGTCCCGCAGTCACAGTGGTGAAGGGCGCTGGAACTCGGTGTTAGTCGGGTCGGACAATTGTGTAGGCCGAGAAATTTGTCATTGGCCAAGCGCCCAATCAATCGTCCACTGCCTCCTACCGTCGCGAACGGAGCGGCATCCATCATCAACCCCAAGCTCCTCGCTCGGCTCTTCACAATTTCGGCTTTCCATTACCACAACAGCGCCGCGTCATGTCCGTCGTCGCATCATTGAAGGGCGACATGCCACAACAAGTCAGATCTCTGGTACGTTTCCACCGTACTCGCTCGATCGCCTCGGGTACAAGCGTCGGCCCCATGACGGCGACAAACTGCATTATCGCCACCGGAGAGGGCTGAAGGCACGGCGCAACGCCGAGCAGATCCTATCGCCACCGACAATGGATGGGAGATTGAATTGCGCTGACCACGCTGCAGTACCGGCAATTATTACGGCAGGGCGATCAGTTCGCCGCCTACAACTTCCGCGAATATGCGAAGCGCCGAACGAGGGACGCCTTCCGAGAGAACAAGGACGTGCAGGACTCGCGCAAGGTCCAGGAGCTGGTACAAAAGGGCCTCAAGGAGCTGCAAGTGATGAAGGTGCGGTGCTTCCCACGTCGGGCCGAAAATGGCGCGCAGCACGGAAGTTGACGCAGCAGCTGTTACAGAGGCAAACGGTCATCAGCCAGTTTTACCAACTGGACCGGTTAGTGGTCGAGGGCGGAATCTCGGTACGTGGCAGCCGGCACGCGTTTATCGACAGAGGCTAACTCGTGACAGGGCCGGGAGAGCGGTGATCATGGCGAGGTCATGAGGCAGAAGGAGCAAGGGTACGGTCCCAACGAGGTCTGCATCACGACGTGACACATCTTCTCTGACCATGAATACAGATGGAACTGAAGCGATCAGTAGCAGCTTTGATGGGGCACAGGACGACGCTTGTATAGTAGGGCTGGGTGGCGTGGGATATGTATATCAAGACGGATACCACACGAGGCATTCCCGGCAGCTCCGCCGTTGGAAGATAACGTGACTATGGGCATAGACGGAATACCAATCTCAATCTCTATCGCAACCCACTCTCGGTTTGCAGAGATCTAGAAGCTGAGAGCAGCTTCGGCCGCATGCGTCTGTCGCTCGCATTGGTGATCCAAACTCAGACTTGGGCCTGAACAATCGGCTCACCAACGTGACACCCCTTACAGGACTTCCTGAAATCATTGAAATATTAAAACTAAATAACTACGCCATTTCGATAGATATGGTTCGTACAGGCCAGGTGCGTAGGGACGGTAGGGTGCTTGCGCAGGACCATGCCACAGCATTGTCGCATCGTTGGGGAAATAGGCGTGCTTATGTCATCTTGCTCATCGCCGTTCATTGGCTTTCAGGTGCCTACGACACCAGCAAGACCAGCCACGCCAATCTGCAACCATCGAACCTTCACGACGTGTCTATCCCCCGGCGCATCGTGCATCAATCGCCGCCCGTTATTGTCGCGCCACCTCAAACGGTTCGCCGGTCGAATCATACGCGTCAAGCGCACAGTCACGCCGACGGCGGCTGTTCCGACACCGCGCTGCGCCGCGCAGCCCCCACCGCGGTACTATGGCTCCAGGAGTATGTGTCGCGGCCCCGTCCTTCACCGTCCGCATCCCACTGACATGGTTTCTTTATTAGACGAGACGCGCCAATCGTGGAGGCTATGCCGAGCATGACGACTTTGAAGGTTTGATATGGCGATTCGGGGCTTCGCGACGCAGCGGCTGACGTGACTAGGCCTCCCTGTCCGACAATGGCGACAAGAATGGGTGAGCGTTGCGCCGCCTCCACAACAAGAACTTCAGCAACAAAATGATGTCTGGTCCCTGGAACTCATCCATGGCATGCCGAAAGACTCCAACTTGCTGCCTCCTCACAGTCAGGAGCTGCTGCGCGCGGCTCGCTCCGGGCGCCTGTACAAGCGCCCAGCGCCGGTCGAGACCGAGGACGATGACGGTGATGCCGATGCCGATGCCGTAGCCCCCGAGAAGCCAGAAAAGAAGGAGGAGGAAGCGCAGTCTCAGGGTTTCTCCATCAAATTGTGGAAGCAAACCCCGCGCAATGTCGAGGCGCCCGCAGTGTCACACCTTGCCAAGCGCAGAAAGGGCACTGTAAGGATCGCCAGCAAGACCGTCGAGGACAACTTTACCGGTCCGACCGTGACACGTGCCACGGTGCGGCGCATCGATGCCGCGGGAAATCCTTACACCGAAGAGGTGACGCTTGCCGATGGACACCATGTCGAAGGCGAGATCATCGCGACGCGAGAGGTCGCTGCCGCCGCTGGCACTGAGGCGCTAGCCCCGGTCCCACCACCGCAGAGGAGGAGGCCACCGCCCCCCAAGAGAAAGGCCAAGGCTGGTCCCGGGAGGGGGAAGAAGAAGATAAAGACTCCTCTTCCTGGTGAGGGACAGGCCACTCCAGCCGTTCCTCTGGTCGACGGTGCCGTGGCAGCAATCAAGACCGAGAGCCAAGGAGAAAACGTTGGGATCCTCAAGCCGTACACGTATCTTCCACTTTCTAACGCTGCGCAGGGAGCTACTCCAATCGATGCGAACACGCCCAAAGAGGACAGCGAGATGGCCGACGGCGACGAGGACGACGATGATGATGAGGGTGATGAGGGCGAAGAAGGCGAGGAAGGTGAAGAAGGCGGCGAAGGCGACGGCCAAGACCACCAGCCAGCTCCCCAAGGCGATCACGATCACGACATGCCAGACGCGGCCATTGCCATAGAGCCACCAAGCGATGTGCTGTCGTCCGATAAAGAGGCTGTGCCGAAAGAGCCTACGCCACCAAATCCGCTTACCCTGGCACCGCCAATCGGCAGTCTCGCCGCTGGGTCGCCTCGACCAGAAGGAAGCCCCCTCAAGAACGTCACTCTGCTGTCACCGACCGAACCATCTGCGCCTCAGGATCTACAACCCTTATCTGTTGAGCCCACACAGGCAGGCGATGCTGAGACTGTAGTTGGGTCAACGATTGCCGAGCCGCCGTCGACCATTGTCGGCGAGGAGCCTCAAGAAGCGACAGAGCGAGATATCCCGGCCGCCGAGCCTCCCTCCGCCGAGCCGCCGTCCGTCACAAGCCCGCCAAAAGAGCAGTCTCCGAGCCAGCAAATCGTCAAGGACGAAACACCGAAGGATGAGGCTTTGCTGCCGCCGCCGCCGGAGCAAGTCGGCAATATCGATTCCCCTAAGCCTGATGAGGGCAAGTCGGACGAGGACAAAAGTAGAGAAGGCGAAGGTGAAGCCGGGCCGCAACGCCCACCGCTGAGCCAGTTCGACTCTGCCATGACCGAGGACACCATCAAGCCGGATGATTCCGCGTCTGTGCGATACCCCTTGACCGAGTCGGGTGCACCATCCGAAGTTGGAACAGCTTCAGTGGAAGGCAGCAAGGAGGTAGGCCCTCCGGCCACGGAACCATCACCCCCAGCGCCAAGAGCAACGTCGCCACCCGATGAACAGCTGCAGGACCAGGACAAGCCGCAATCACCAACGGATGACAAGCCAGATTTGCTCGGGGGGTTGATGAGTGAGCTGGATCGGCAGGCTTCTGTAGACGAAAAGCCCGCTGAAACGACGACAGAGCAAGCGCCAACGCCTAAGGAGCCCAGCCCGCTGCCCGTTGCAATGCCAGAGCCGGCACCGGAGCCGGCACCGGAAACCATGGTGGAAGAGCCCAAGGTAGACTCGCAGCCACCCAGCGAGCCGGAACCGCGCAAAGAGCCCACGCCGCCGACCGCTGCGATCAAAGAGGAGGCAGTCCCAACTCCGGATCCGCCTCGGGAGAACAACATAGTCGAGGAAAGCAAGGATGAAAGCATGCCGGACGCACCGGCAGCTGAGACCGGTGCCTCTCTAGAGCCAACACCGCCTGAGCCAGCCGTCGTGGAGACGTCGGAGACGTCGCCGCCTGCGGTCAAAGACGAGAAGGGCAGTGAGCAGTAGCGGGGGGGTTCATCGCGCAGATCAATCGGGCGTTATGATCACTGGCAATGCAGTGTCAGTTGCAGTAACCCGGCGAAAGGCGGAGTTCGGAGAACCTCGCGTATCGGTGCACAGTGTTTGAAATGCTCCGGGGCGGAGCGGCCTTTTGTACAACATGGGGCTCCGCGGAAGGGGCACGTGTGTTTATATGTCGATTCTACATTAGTCTTGGACAGAACTTGAGAATACAATTCTGGAAAATTCGCTATTAGAAACGCCAAAACTCCGCGTCTGTAACGCCTCGCTCGTTGCTTCGTGTTGTTGCGCTTCTATGATTTCCTACGCCGGCAGCCTGGTCCCGTTTCCTTGGTGCTGCTGCCCCCTTTTTCTCCGGTCATTCAATGCGCGTTCGATGCTGAGCCTCGCCACACGCCCGTTCATACGCAGCTCTCTCGCATGCGCATTGCTCAAGCCTAGCAAGCCCGCGCTGACGAGAAGCAGCGACATGAGCACAATAGCGCCAGCCTGGCTTAGATTGCCGCTGAAGGCTGCCACGAGGTAGACTAGCAATTTGGCTGCGGCCTCAAGGTAGCCATCGAGGGTAGACTTGTCGCGCAACCATGTCTGCGTCGTGAGCGCGCGAAGATCCGAGTCCATACCGCGCAAGACTGCACGACGGCCACCCCCGAGCTCAATGGCATATGAAGTCCGCCTATCAGGCAGTGTCGGAGGCGCGGATTCCGAAGGAACCAAGGAACGTGGCAGCGGTCGGGGTCGAGACGGTGGCGATGATGGTCGGGATCGCTGCTTGATGGACCAGATGTTCAGGACGCGAGAGATCATGAGGGCAACGAGGAAGGCCAAACCCCACCAGTCGGCTAACAGTATCATAAACGTTAGTGAGGCGACGGTGAGAAGCGGGCTCGCGAGGTAAAAGAGATGGCTGAGCCAGTCAACTTCGACCCTCTGCTGAACAACATCTGTTTCGTTCAAATCCTCAGCCTGGTGCTGCGCAGGACGGCTCCGCCGGCCACGCCACCAGTTTCGAACGGTCTGGCGTAACTGCTCGATCTCCTCCTTGCCCGTTTTCTCTTTGAGCATACCCACATCGAGGGTGAGCGTGCCCGTCTCGTTGACCTCCTGCCAGAGTCTGCGAAGGTAATTCACCATGGCTCTATTCGAAATTGGGAAACGGGCCTGGGTGTCGCCATCGATGGCCGAGTCGCCGTCACTG
This sequence comes from Purpureocillium lavendulum, assembly GCA_029168975.1. Lineage (NCBI taxonomy): Eukaryota > Fungi > Ascomycota > Sordariomycetes > Hypocreales > Ophiocordycipitaceae > Purpureocillium > Purpureocillium lavendulum. Next base: position 6,474,263 of record JAQHRD010000001.1, read on the forward strand.
CCATCGCCAGATGCTGGCGGGGGCCGGTGCTGGTCAAACAGGGCATCGGCGGCCTGTTGGTAGTGCAAGCCGGGAGCGAGGACGAAAGCGTCGAGCCATGACGAGCCGCCCGAAATGACGGTACGCTGCGCGACGGTGTTGAGGTCGGCGAGAGCCAGGAGACCACCGGCTGAGAGTGTAAGGTTCGGGATCGGCGTGGGTGACCAGGAAGATATGAGCGGGCGGGTGGTGGTCGAGTTCATGATGTCCCCGGAATCCCGGCAGTTTTGGCTTGTGTGTCCGCTCCAGGGATCCGGTGGCGGAAGTGTTGAGCCCTGGCTCCCAGCGCTGCTATGGCATGGCGAAGGTTTGCCCCAAGCGCTGACGCCTTCTGGTAAGGATTGAGGTGTATCGGTTCCTTCCTGGAACTAAGGTATGTATGAGCATGCTTGTTCTGTCCCGCCCAGGAGGGAAGGAGCGTCACGACTCACGACTCACGACTCACGACTATTGCCGTACCTAATGTAGATTCCGTCCGATATAAGGCACCTTATAACCAATGGGTTCGTAGCTCGCGAAGAAGATGAAAGACCTGGGATGACATCCCAGGTAGCGCCCTTGTCACGGCATTGAACGAGTGGCAACGGCAGATCTTCACGTGGGTGGTGTTGACGCCGAGGGGGGTACGTGACCTTGTTGGCTGGTCCGGTGCGACGCACTGACGGCATCAGCGCTTACAAGTTCCGGGGTGAGACATGCCGTGCATGCGAGGTGCCCAACCCTGGACCCGTCACCAGCCAACATGCAAGCCACTCCGCTCTGTAGGGCACAAGGGCACCCTGTGTGAAAGTTTGTTTTCAAATATTGTATTGGGAATGAGATGCTGAACTGCATGATGTTCGTCTGGTGCCAAGCTGTCTGATGCCTTTGTCCCGCGTGGAGTACTTCGCGGTCGGTCTTGGTGTGCTGTGAGTGTACTGGTGGCTGTCCGAGACAAGCTTTGGCAAATGCAACCCAGCGACTGGCACCGCAACACCACCAAACCTCGGCATAGCGGTCTAGACCAAGCTCCAGCGTCACAAGCTCTTTCGGAAGGCACCTACTTTGTAAGCTGTTAGCCTGTTAATTCTCTCCTTGGACGCTAGGTTCCCCTCGTCTGTCAAGGACACGATGCGAGCGGGAGCCCCAATGCTGGCTACCCTACACTCGCCAATCAACCCCCCGCCGAGATGAGTAAGCAGACGAGAGCTCCCACGCTGTCGTGCGCTTTCGTGACAACCAACCAAGCTCGAGCTTCCGCGACAGCTCAGCTCCAGGACAAGTCGCCATCGCCAACATGCGACGCACACTCCAATCGGCCCTGTTGTTGGGCCTGTCGGCCCTCGCGACCGCCGTATTCCAGGACGAGGTCGGCGACATTGACTTCCACTACTCCCTCCTCGGCCTACCCCGACAAGACGCCACCTTCTTCCACCGACCGCGCAAGGAGGACAAGGCGAGCCTCCTCTACACCATCACCGACCTCGGCGTCGTCGGCGCCGTCAATCCGAGCAACGGCGACCTGGTGTGGCGGCAACGCATTGCGGATGATTCCGACGATATCGCGACGCCCGGGTTCTTGCGCGCCCCCGAGGGTGAGCACTGGGTCGTCGCGGCCCATGGCTCCAAGGTTCAAGCATGGGGTGGCATGTCGGGGCGCAATATCTGGCAGACGCAGTTCAAGGGCGAGGTGAAGGACCTTGAGATACTCGAGCTCACCGAGGCCTCGCGCAAAGACGTCCTCGCTCTCTTCGACGAGGATGGCGTCACCGTCTTGCGCCGCTTGCATGGTTCTCTCGGCACTGTCGTCTGGGAATTCCGCGAACACAGCAAGGATGTGCCCCTGCAAGTCTCCAACAACATTGCCAACGTTTATGTCGTCAGCCTCCACGGTTCAGCGTCGTCTTACAACCTCAAGATCACGTCTCTCGACACGGCTACCGGATCGCGCGTTGACCACTGGTCTGTTGGCACCAAGGGCGACATCCACGGGCCCAGCGACGTCATGTTTGTGGGCGCCAACTCGGCTGCACCCATTGTCGCCTGGGCAAACAGCGGGCTGGCCAAGATTGCCATCAACATTCTGGGTTCCAAGTCCAAGCAGGACTTCCACCTCCCGCCTGACACTGCGTCGGTGCAAATCCATGCCCCGCACCTCGCCCAGTCGCAGCCGCACTTCCTGGTTCACATCCAGACCAAGCCAGACGGCGCGGGAGAGAAGAATAACAAAGCCATCGTGTTCCACACGAATCTCAAGACGGGACAGACCGACATCGCTTACGAGCTGCCATACTTCCGTGGCGAGGGTGCGTTTTCTGTGAGCTCCGAAGGCGCCAACGTCTTTTTCACGCAAGTTGGCAGTGAGGAGACGTTGATTGTCTCGTCTGATTCTCATGCCATCCTTGCCCGCTGGCCAGTAAAGCAGGATGCCAACATCCACCCGGTCACCGCTGCATCCGAGGTTGTCAGGAAACCAGGTGGCACCGAGTTCGCTGTGCGCTCCGCCGTGCTCACCCAATCCGACGATTGGACCCTCATTCGAAACGGCGAAAAGGACTGGACCCGGGTCGAGGGCCTATCTGGGGCTGTAGCTGCGGCTTGGGCTGAGATTCCTGAGGGCGAGGACCTGGCTAAGGTCCTCGCCGAAGAGGCTCACACAAACCCTCTGTCGGCGTACATCCATCGTGTGACGCGTCACATTGAAGACCTACAGTACCTCCCGGCTTACTTGGCTAGCATTCCTGGAAATGTGATCAATAGCATCGCCGGCGGCGAAATCATCGGCAAGAAGCCAGGCCTGCACCGCGATACCTTCGGCTTCAACAAAATTCTGGTCGTTGCGACCAGTCGAGGGCGTTTCTATGGTCTCGACTCTGGCAATGGCGGCAGCGTTGTCTGGACACAGAAATTCTTTCCCCGCGATGCCAGCAAGCCGCTGGAGGTGAGAGCGCTAAATGGCAATGGCGAGGACGGCCTGATGACCGTCTATGGTGCCGAGGGCGAGTATGCCACGTTCAACGCCAGCACGGGGGCCTGGCGCGCCATTCTCGGTGCCGCTGGTGACCGGCCCGATATCTCCAGCGTCGCGGTCGTTGATACCGAGTTGGAGAAGCTTTTGGTCCCTATTGGTTCGGGCGGGCTGCCGGTTGGCAATTTGCCGCCGGGCTGGGACGCTAAGCGGACCGTGGTCGTGCGCGACGGCGACATCCTCAAAGGTGTCAGGTATAGCTCTGAGGGAGGCAAGATCACCAAGCAGGACGTTTGGCAGCTACAGGTCTTCGTTGGACAGAAGATTGTAGAGGTGGCCACTCTACCATCGCACGACCCCATTGCCTCGATTGGCCGAGTTCTTGGTGACCGACGCGTCATGTACAAGTACATCAACACCAACAGCATCGTCGTCGCGGTGGCGGACGAAAAGGCAAACAGCCTGTCGATCCAGCTGCTCGACGCTGTTTCTGGCCAGGTGCTTGCCTCTCAGCTGTATGACGGCGTTGACTCCACCAAGGCGGTCTCTTGCGCCATGGCCGAAAACTGGTACGCATGCTCGTTCTTCGGGGACTACAAACTCGACGACAACACGGACCGCGCCATCAAGGGCTACCAGGTGGTTGTGTCGGATCTGTACGAGTCGCCGGACCCAAACAGTCGTGGTCCCTTGGGCGAGTCCGCAAACTTCTCCTCGCTCAACCCAGTCGACAGCCCTACCGGCGTTCCGCTGCCGTGGGTGGTCTCTCAGGCATATGTCATGTCCCAACCCCTGAGCACTCTGTCGGTCACGCAGACGCGCCAGGGCATCACAACCCGCGAGCTTGTCGCCTATCTTCCTGAGTCACAGAGCATCCTTGGTCTTTCCCGACACGTCATCGATCCCCGTCGACCGGTTGGTCGGGATCCCACGGCCGCCGAGATGGAGGCTGAAGCCCTGATGAAGTACGCACCGGCCATGGAGATCGACCCGCGCAGCATCCTCTCTCATGAGTATGACGTGGTCGGTGTCAGGGGAATTGTGGCCGCACCCGCGCTGGTGGAGAGCACAAGCTTGCTGGCGGCGTACGGTGTGGATGTGTATGCCACACGTGTCGCCCCAAGCGGCGTGTTCGACATCCTGGGCCAGGGATTCAACAAGGTGACGCTCGTGGGCACGGTGCTGGCACTGCTGGGTGGCGTCATGTTTCTTGCCCCGATGGTAAGTCCTCCATTTGCTGCTCACGATCTGACGCTAACATGCCACAGGTTCGGAGAAAACAAATCAACATGCGATGGGTAGCCAACTTCTAGATGTAGACTAACTGTATGAAGCAAAAGAGAATTTAAAGATATCATGTTTCTCTTCGTTTGTTGTTATGCCTCGGGCCAATTCTCGTTCATGGTCACACAACCCCCATTCATGCCCTTACCCCCTCCCTCAGCTAAGAAAACCACCATCCTCGCCACATCTTCGGCCTTGATGATTCGGGTTCCGGGCTGCGTCGTCATCATCTTCCCGACCCCTTCGCGGTTTACTCCTCCGTGCACCGGCGCCGGTGATTCCCCTGCAGCTGTCGCCGAGCCCCCCGACGGCGGCGCAAAGGCATCGCTAATGTTCGTGTCCGCCAGACCACCCAGCGCGAGCGCGACGCACGACACGCCCTGCGGGCCGTAGAACCCCGCCGTGTTGCGCGTCAGGCCGAGCACGGCATGCTTTGATGCCGTGTACGCCACACCGGCGGATAGCCCGCGGAAGGACGCGTTGCTCGCAATGTTGACGATGAGCCCTCCGGTCTCTGCGCCACCGCCCCTGCGCTCGGTCTCCTCCTGTGAGGTGGCTTCTCCTACCGGAGCCGCGTCCTCGTTGACGCTGTTTTCCTTGTTGATATGAGCACCTGGGTGTGGAAGAAGTAGGTGCGGCAGCGTGTGCTTCGTCACGAGAAACGGACCCGTGACGTTCACCGCAAGCACCCGCTCCCACAGCTCCTTCTCACACGTGCCCGCGGGGTCGAAGCGGTCCATGATGGCCGCATTATTGACCACGACGTGCAGCGTGCCGAACGCGCGCACCGCGTCAGCGACCAGCGCCCGCACCGAGTCCTCGTCCGTGACGTCGACGCGACGAAAGAGCGTCCCCGGCGCGGGACTGCCCCCGTGGTCCTTCTTGTCCGACGGCTGCGCGCAGCCTGCGGGGGGCGTCGCAGGTGCGAAGCTCGCCTCGGCGTCGGCGAGCCGCTCGTCGTGGATGTCGCATACGACAACGTTGGCGCCAGCGGCGAAGAGCGCCCGGGCGATGACGAGGCCCAGACCTCCGGCTGCGCCGGTGATTAGGGCGGTCTTGCCACGTAGCGACATGGTGTGTGAGACGGAGTCTCGTGTTCGTGGCAATCGTAGAAGCTCGTGGGATTTAGACGATGTGTCGGAGAGGGAGAGCGATGCAAGTTGCTGTGTCTTTGTCAAGGGGATGTGTCCCGAGGCGTATAAGTTCGTGCACCACCACCGATCTGTTATTTTGCATTCTGCAAAGGAAGATGCCCTGAGCGCGGCTGTGTATGGGCCAAGAGGAAGCTTCTATAGTTCAATCTATATCCGGATAATATAGTACACCACCCTCGGCACACTACGAGCCGTGAGTCCAGTTCGGCAAGACGAACGCCATTTCGTGACGGGGAGGTGCACCCAACACTTTCCATTCCCGCCTGCGGCACCATTCAAAGAAGAGTCTACCTTCCCTCGGGCAAGTGAGAACCTCTCACTGATGAGTCGTATTCGCATCCCCAAATTCTGCCTAATCGTAGCTCCGTGGCGGCCCGTCGCCATGGTGGTGGTGCCGTGCCCCTGAGCACAGAGCCTGTGATGCACTCCACGCGTTAGCGTCGCCGCTGTCGATTGCCGTGGACCCCCCGCGTCATCCCGCTGTGGGGACGCAACGGCATGCGAACCGAATACGAAGGATCGCGAGGTGCAGCATCGTTCAACTCGCATCCATGCGAATATCTGATTAGCACCGGCTAAATGACTTTGAGTTGGCGGTGCCAAGACAGCCAATCGCTAGCCACAGCCGTGCAAATGCTCGGCCCCATGTTCGCCTGCTCTAAACATCTATGTAGGTTCCGTAAAGTCATAAGTAGCCGCCAATACATATCGCGCTCAGCAATCTTCTTTCCAGTTGGCCTTGATCCACTCGCCAAGCTTGTATGTCAGAGTTCCGTCCATATACCGCCGTACATCATCGTCACTGAAATCTCCCCCACTGAACTTGAGCGCCGGAATGATCCACGGCTGCACAAAGTCAATGAATACCAAATCTACCTTCTCCGGCTTGCCCTCGTCGGGGAACTCAATCTCGGACTGGATGCAGTTGGGCACGGGATAAAAGGTGACTGGTTTATGCACAGTGTCGTCACCGTCCTTGCCAATGTCATCCTTGGTCGTGTAGCCCGGAATAAGATCTGGGCCACCCGCAGCAGGAGTGCTCCGCAGTTCGAGACGAGGCTCTTCTTCACCTGGACTATCCTGGACGAGGCCGGGATGTGTTGGATCTTCAGAGGTCATTTGTTCCGGAATGTCCAGGAACCGCGAGTGGGTCCGCTCTGTTTCGAGCACCTTCCCAGCGCCGTTGAGAAGAACGATCACCTTGGATGCCACCTCGTAAGGCACGTCGGGTACGTAGCTGAATCCGCTTGTGAACGGACTCACTGTGTACGTGCTGTCGCGGGTAAAGGGGCCCTTGAAGATGTCGAACCGGATGCCACCGGTGTTGACGATAGCAAGGCGTGCCTTGTCCTTGCGCGTGTCGTTGACGATAATGTCCGGCAGCACTTCGTCTTGGAGCCAGGAGTAAATACTCTCATTAGACGGAAATTTGGCTCGAGACATCCAGAGGTCCTTCGGTGCACAGCCATACGTATAGTCGAGCTGGAGAGCGCTCCTGGCCTTGGCTATCATGCTACTGACTCGCTTGCCATGATCTGTAGGGAAGGTGGTCTTGTTGAGGCCGGTGTGGTAGTACATGCCGTACAGGTTGTTGTCCATGTACTTGCGAGTGAAACTGACGGATGATTCGGTCGAGGCGTCTTTACCTGGCTTCTTGGCCTTTCGGAGCCCGTCGACAGACATCCAGCCAATCGTCTCGAAGTATCTGCCCGATGCCATGGCGAAGGACTGTGAATCATAGCTCAGCGCGTCACGAACGTGGGCATGTCCACCAAAGAAGACGATGGGGATATGCCAGTTTTGCTTCCGCAGTGCTGTAAAAATCGTTCGGAACTCTTCCATACGGAGGCCGACGTGCCCGATGACGACAAATAGGTCCGGTTTCTCTCGAATAGCTTCCTGAAACCATTCCTCCTTGATGGTTTCCGCCACGGGCTGAACGACGCTATTGTTGGCGTTTCCTGTAAAGTCGAACAGGAAGCCAAATGCGACGATCTCTAGGCCTTGGTTTTTGGTCTTGAATTTGCGGTATCGTTGAGCTAGCGGTTTGCGCTCGCCCGTGGCCGAGTCTATATAGTCGAGATTGGACGCGATGTAGTTCTCCCTAAAGTTGGGAACGGTGGCGTTGTGCTCGCGGTCGGCGGAGTAGGCCTGGTACAGCTCGTGATTGCCGATGCAGATGATGTCGACATCTTGTTCAGCATAGATATCGTACTGGAACAAGCCCTTTGGCGTGGATGCGTCATAGAGCCCGTTGCCCTCGATGCGATCGCCCGTGTCGACGAGAAGGAGGTCGGCGCCTGTATCATCGGCTCGTTTGCGCATGTGGTGGGAGAATGAGATGTAGTCACCCCAGTCAGCCGAGTACTGGGCTCTAGTTGGGGCTCGTCAGCGGCAGAACAAGGGTATAACGCGACGCGACTCACTCAAGAAGATGGCCACCGAGCCAGCCGTGTGTGTCTGTGGTATGGAGAAAGTTGAGCTGACCCCAGGTCAAATCTCGCATCGGCGCGGCCACGGGTTCGACAGCTCCGGGCTGCGCGGCCCTCGCAACGAGGGCCAGAGTGGCGCCCAGCACCGACCTCGTTAGCATGGCGACGGCGTATCAGGGCGTTTCCATAAATCGTCTTTAACGGTGACGCGGTTGCGATAGTCGCGATGGTCGGCAAGTTGTATTGATGATGGGAGTTGATGCAGGGGAGGCAGCGTTGGGACGTGGTTGAGTGTGACCTTGATGGCTGGCTTGGGCTGTTGACATCAGCACGTGGCGCGCAACTGGGGCAACTGTGCCTGACTCCAGGCTCCTGCCGTGGGATCGCACGCACATGACGACGACACGTCGCATCATGTGACCATCACCCAAACCCGTCGACGGTCGGCAGACACCATCATCACCGCCATCGACGATTGCTTCGTTTTCGTTCCTCATGGCTTCCCACGAGACAGCCGAACCCGCAGCGTGTTCCTGTCTTCGGGGCTAAACGGACCTTCACGGAGCTTGACGCAGCCTTGCACGGCCCAGGCCAAGGCCCAGGTGATGGTGGGGCCGCGCAGGCTAACCCTTGAACTTCTGCGGCTCTCCCCTCTCCGCAGGGTCCAACAATTCACGGCCGGCAGGTCTTCACAGTCAGCGTCAAGCCGATTTAGGAAAAATCCGTGCAGCTTGGCAGCGCCTGCCAGCTGTGGTCGGACACCAACTCAAGCCCGGTCGCAGGCGAACCATGAGGACCCGCTGGGTAAGCCTGCGGTCCATCTGCCTCGCGAGGTCCAGACATCCGTTGGCCCCGGCAAGTCAAATATATGGCGCCGGCTCTCGGAGTCGGGCTTGGATGCCCCCGAGTGCCAGATCGGGGAATAAGCAGGCGTGTCGCTGGCATCACTCAGTGGGGCGAGCTGATGAATCTCTCCGCGTCACAGGTGCGCAGCCGCGTCGACGGCCTCGACCGCCCTCTCGTTCTCGCATCGGTCGTGAAAGGAGAATGAGGACGTCGCGAACGGCCTCGGTCCGGGCCATACGCCCTCTCCTAGTGACATGGGATCTTTGAGGCGATCACCAGTCGCAAGGTGGAACTGAGGGCCGCCACTCGCATGCGTCGCACTGGGGCCTGTCCAGAGGTGCTGGGAAAGGACCAGACGGGGATTGGGCCGCTGTTCAGCCCTGCGGAGAAGGTCGTGGCGGCGCCAGTCTCAGAGCTAACATGACTTTCAGACTTGTCGCAAGGACAGGCCATGCTGTCGCGCAGCTGGCGCACAAAGTTCCCCCATTGAGACGGGCCCTGTCGCACGCCGGTACGAAATACGAGTCGCGGCCCCGTCGACGGATGCAATGCAACCTGGTGATTCGCGGGTCTTCAACGACCACATTGGAAGCTTTATTTATAAGACGGGACGACTTCTTGACGTCTGGAGATTAGAAAGTCTGCCGGCAAACCTAGGTCTGGTTGCATCACATCTACGGACCGTTCTCAGCGTCACGACCTGCCCTCGAATGCTTACCGTCGCAAGTCATCGACGCGACGTATGATTTCCGTTCAGCGGCAGGACACGTGGGGCGTTGTAGGGCTGGATCCTCGGGGACAGTTCACGGCCACAAGGAGTGAACCCGCCCGCAGGACGCCCGGGAGGGCGCAAGCTGCCATGCCCTCGGGTCAAGGTGAGGAAGCATCCTCTCCCTGTTGAACAATCTCGATACGGCCTCGTATGCGAGCGTTTATCGCGCGTTCGATCGACAGCAGTGTGCATTCTCCATGGTGCTGAATGAGTTTGGCTGACTTGGACACAGTCCCGGGGCTTCGGGCCGTGATGGCGCCCAAGTCGGAAGAGGAATGCTTCGAGCTGCTCGTCAAAGAGCTGTCGTCAATCCCGGACAGGGAGCCACCCATCGCACAGAATGGCGAGACATCCCCCGACGGTGGACAATTGACACCGGTTGCCAGTGAGTTCGCGAAGTCGCATGAGCATAACCTCGGGATAACGGCTCACATGAGAGTGGTAGTGACGAGTCGTGCTCCAGCCGCGGGGACAGCTACCAACGTCATGATTGCGAGGACAATCCGAAGTGCCATGTCGGAAATTCGCCCATCCTCCTCATGAAGGGGTTCGCGTTGGCACCTGGTTGTAATGGCCAGGGACAGCCTCGTGGCGTAGATCTCTCGAGGGTGCAGCGCCTCGACCGGCCAGCCCAACCACCAAGACGGGCAGATGTCAGGCTGGCAGCCCAGAGGGTAGGCAAGCCCAGCCTCACGGAAGAGCCATACTCGACCGTTTGCGAGCGGTATAGGGAACTCGTTGACAGGGCTGCCCCATGCATGAAGTCGCGGTCCACATGACGAGAGTGCTACCGCGGACCGCCACGATGCGGATATCAGCGACCGGGAGGGGGGCAATAATGTCGTCGGACCGTGGTCCAAAATGGACAGCCGTGCCCTGTCCGCCGTCGGATGAGCACGGCGGCGGACAAAGGGGGGCTGAGCAGCTGGCAGCAGTCAGCTGCCGTCGAACCATGCAGCATCACAGCTTCGCGGTGGCGACGTGACGTGGGGAGAAGGGCTCATCCGCATGGGATGCGACAAGGCTTAATAATTTTAGCGACGCGAACGGTTTATTTGAGCGCCAAGGCAGAGCCGGGTGCTCGTGGAATTGAAATCTGTTCCACCGTGCATGCTCGTCGCACCTGGCCTCTCGGAACTCGCATTAACGTTATCATCGCCCGCGCGTGGCCAGAAGCCAACCTTGGAACCTGTGGTTTTCGGCCTTCGAGGCCCCGCTCCAGCCAGCGCCGCGCCAACAACGCCACCCAAGCACAAGCCAACGGCAGCGGCAGGCACCGCAACGCCAAGTTTTTTTTTTTCTTCCATCACACCCAACGTCCAGCAAAGCGCGAGGGTTCTGCAATCGCCCAAAAACGCCACCTCATGACCTGAACACCTGCATCCCCCTCTTCTTTGCAGCGCAGCCCATTTTGCTTCGTCGCCCCTTCCCCCAAACCCCGCGACTGCCTCACAATCGCCAGCCATTTCACCGCCCGCCCGAGCACCCTGTCTGTGTCTCACCTGCGCTCACGGACACCGGGCCCGATCCGACTTATGCCACCCCGCGCCGCGACGAGCTCCCCCTCCTTGATCCTCTCTTCGGCACATCGACGCATGTGCCGCGCGCGACGGTAGAACAGACGGCAGGCGACTTGAGTCTTTGCGCTTGCTGCTGGGGACGAGAAAGACTGGAGAATATCGAACTATTTCTCTATATTACACTACGACGTTGCGTTTTCTAGTCGAGACGCATCGGCATCTATCAACTTATAATCCGCGCGCCATTGCATTTACATAGCATTGCGCAGCGTAGCATTGCGGCCCGGAGGATCGCATTGCCATACACTGAACTTTAAGCCGCAAGCAGGTGCAGTAGGTCGAGTTACATCAATCGTGCGTGGATGGATCAACGGAGTCTAACAGCCTGGACGCAGACTTTGGATGAGCCCGCCTGAGGCTGCGCATCGCCAACCTTTGTTGTCCACGCCAACCCAAAGATACGACACCATTGCGCCCGACGCAGCGCATCACGCACATTTGGCCCAGCACGACTGCATCATGTCCACGCCAAACGAGCAGAAGGGCTTCTCCAGCCCCGTCGTCTCTGCCGACAACAGCGACGACAAGACCGCAGGCCCTCAGGACACCCTCAACGTGGCCGACGACACCCGCGGCGGGCATGTCCCCGTCTCCGCGTCGGACGAGGACGACGCTGCCACGCGCGGACTGCACATCCTCGAGGCGCGCTCCGCCCACTGGTACTCCTACCTCCTGACGCCGTCCTTCTGGATCGTCATCGCCATCGGACAGGTCCTCGCGCTGTGCATCACCGCCACCAACACCTTCACGTCATTCCTGTCCGGCGCGCACTTCAACGCCCCCGCGTTCCAGACCTTCTTCAACTACGCCTTCCTTGCCATTGTCTACAACACCATCTTCCTCGTGCGCGACGGGCCCCGCGCCTGGTGGCGCCTCGCCTACCGCGATGGCTGGAAGTACCTGATCATGGCCTTCCTCGATGTTGAGGGCAACTACTTTACTGTGCTCGCCTACCAGTACACCAACATCCTGTCGGCGCAGCTGCTCAACTTCTGGTCCATCGTCTGCGTCGTGCTCATCTCCTTCTTCCTGCTCAAGGTCCGCTACAAGCTCTTCCAGATCCTCGGTATCCTCGTCTGCTGCGGCGGCATGGGCATCCTCCTTGCCTCAGACCACATCACCGGCTCCAACGGCGGCAGCGGCGCGGACATGCTCAAGGGAGACCTCTTCGGCCTGCTGGGCGCCACCCTCTACGGCACCAGCAACGTCCTCGAGGAGTGGCTCGTCAGCAAGGCCCCCATGCACCACGTCCTCGCCTTCATCGGCCTGCTGGGCATGATCATCAATGGTGTTCAGGCCAGCATCTTCGACCGCCAGAGCATCGCCGCGGCCAACTGGAACGGCCAGATTGCCGGCTGGCTCGTCGGCTACACTCTCTGTCTGTCGCTGTTCTACACGCTCGCGCCCATCATCCTGCGCATGGGCAGCGCCGCCTTCTTCGACATCTCGCTGCTCACGGCCAACTTCTGGGGTGTCATCATCGGCATCCACGTCTTCGGCCTCACCATTCACTTCCTCTACCCCATCGCCTTTGTCTGCATCGTCATCGGCCTGTTTGTCTACTTCCTCAGCGGCAACATCCTCGGTGACTCGCGCAAGCCCTGGCTCGGCGAGAACCAAGAGGGCGGCGTTGCGGGTATCGGCACGGCCAAGCTGCGGGCCATCAAGGCCGCCCAGGAGGAGGGCCCAGGTGTTTGAAGAGAGCGTCTGTGGCGAGCCAAGGGCTGTTGTGTGTGGGATAGGTTGTCGACACTGCTGTCAACCGAGTGAAAGGGTTGGAAAATTGATGGATGGTGCCGAGAGCGAAGCTGCTTTACGCTGGTGGACCTCTCGCGCATGTCTACATGTTCGAGTCATTAATAAACATGAAGCCCGCCAGATACACGCGGTACATGAGAATCCGTCACGGAGCACTGAGGGCGAAGAGTGTGCAGACCTAGTGATGGTGTATTGTCTTCTCTGCAATGTGATGCGGTATCATGGCTCTCAGTCTGTTACTCAGAGCCAACGTCCCCCTGCTTCACAAGCGGCGCGCAATCTTCCCACAGGCTGCATGACGTGGGCTTGTCCAGGCTCCTATTCTTCCAAGTTCAGTTGATACTTGACAAGCCACGTTCCCGTTTGCGTGTACGTCACCACAGCGACGTTTTTGCCCTGGCCATCCCCCCTCGTGAAGTCGACGTTGGCAGCGTTGGCGTAGCCGGCCGTGAGATCCAGGATCTCGCCGACCGGGTATTCAAAGGCGTCGACGAAGAATCGCATCGCGGGCGCGATCATCACACTCTCCATGTTTTGCGCGAACATCTGGAGAAAAACAGGCCTCGTTAGCTACACCTATCAGAGAGTCCTTTTCTTCTATTCGGATGCGGAGTCGACCCCCAGTCGACACTCCGTCTCTGCAGCCCACGTACCACAGCAGCGGGGAGGCCGATTGCCACTTCGCTGCTCTTTCCCAGGCCAAGGAGGTATTTCTCGTTTGGGTTCGGGAGGTCGCCGCCTGTGATGATCTCGTATGCTCTGCCCGTCGCCTGAGACGACACCTCGGTGAGAGTTGGCGTCTCGTCGGCCAGGCCCATCTCGAAAGTGCCTGCGGCGTCCCACGCGGACGCAATGTCAGCGTATCTCGCGACACTCTCACTGGGCCGCTTCTCGACCGTGAGAGGGGAGAACCAACGTACTGCCATTTGCCCCTGCGCCTCCGAGCTGGGCCAAGAGACTGACGCCGCCGGTGATTCGCACACCCGGCGCCGGATACTCGGACGTCTCCCCAGCCCCTAGCAATAGTCAGCCAGCCATCATTCAATACGCAGCTGCGTCCCGAGGCGCTCAAGCGCTGTTTAAGCGCTGTAGTAGCCATCATCCCCGGTTCGCTGCTCTCGGGTGAAACCTACATGCGTACCAGTCTGTCGTGGTCAAGGCGCTCGCCCTGCCATTTGCCGCCAGCAAGAATGACTGCCATACTGTCGTGTATACCTCGCCACTGGCCCCGGAGACGTCAGGAGGCTGCAGGGCGACGGAGAAACCACTCTGGAATCCACTCAAGTTGACGACGGTGATGTTATACTGGCTCGCGGCCTGGGCCCAGACGTGGGCTGCCGCCGAGGCGAGGACGAGAATATTGACAAGGGCTTTCATCGCGACGGAGTTGGAGATGGCTTAGCGACTGTCAGCAAGTGTGTATCCGGCAACGAACTTCGAAAAGGATGGGGACGATTGAAAAGACCGGCGGCGGTCAACTTAAGCCTTTAATGTATTGTTTTTGTCGGTGCTTTCAGTCAGTCAGTCTTTTGGTTGTTATGGAACATCTCAGCCCCCAGACACCGGCCCAGAACGTCGCCAGTGCAAGAGGCGCGCAAACCCGGGACACAGGTCTCGCGAGAGAGCAGGAATTCGACGCCAAGGCTCGGTTGGCTCGTTGGCCACCCCCGGATACGCATTGGGAGAGGAGGCTTGAAACAAAATTTCGCCCATTTTCGCTTTGCAATGCCAGAGGGCAAGCATCCGACTTCTCGCACGCCGCAACAGCAACGGGGCCTGTGTCTCAGGTCTCGACGCTAATACCTCCGTTTCGAGACATGTACCTGCTCGCCGTCTAGCGAGGCGGCAGAGAGCCTGGATAAGACGTTTCCTCAAGGCCGCAAACAGACCCCAGGGGCTGTGGTATACCTCTGTTTAGTGGCCGAATCCAAGCCAGTCCTACAGTGTCTTGACCTATACTCTGAAGCTTGTAGAGTCCCAACGATACAGTCAAATGCGGGTTGTTCTCAGGTATTTGCCGAGCTGCTGAAGCATATACTAGGCATAGAGGTACTGTACAGACATGAACTTCGCCAACACCGGGCTCCGTAACTCATACGCGTCATTAGCAGGGCACAATGTCCAAACATAAGCAGAATCCAAATCGCTCGCCAAGTCCCAAGCCATACCAAAACCAATATACTCCAAATCCCAACGCCCAGAATGGGTATAAGCTCCTCGTCGTCCACCTTGACTCAATTATCGAGATGAACCTGTATTCCCTCCGCCGTCACGTACGGCCGGCTCGTTGATGCCCCGCCCAACATTCGCATTACTCAAAGCAACAAATGGCGCTTTCACGCCCCCTTGCTCGCTCCGCCCGCGTCCGCTTCCTCGTTTCCATGATCGTTCACACCCCCCTTCTTCAGAAGGCCGACCCTTCGGTCGTGCTCGCTGCGCAACTGCTTCTCCCCTGTGACCACAAGCGTCTTGTCCTCGAGCGTCTCATCCAGTGACGGGTCCCCATGGCGGAACTTCTCCCACAACGGTACGATCCCATCCGCTGGGGGCGGTGTTCCGTCGCTGCTATCACCGTTCGGCAAACCCAGAGCATGGCGGTGCGCGCGGGGATGTAGGATCGCCGTGGTGGGCGGGGACATGCGTGGCGGGGGTTCCGTATCCAGGATTGAGTCGGGCCAGAGTATCCGCCGCGCTTCTTCCTCGGTCATTCGCATGACGTCGTCGTCTTCAATGGCCGCCGTGATGACGTCTGGCTGCTTCGTGGGCGACGTGCGCGATGGCTGGCGCACGTCCATGGGGCTCTGTCGTGGCGTTGTCGGCGACGTGCGGCCGCGGGTTGGGGGGCTCGAGTTTCCATCATACTTTGGTGGGTCGCCCGGTTGGTGGTGTAACAGAACGTCGTGTGCCGACGCTGTAGAGGCGTCACTCAGTGATTCGTTATCTGAGCCAGCTTCCCCATCGTCATCTTCGTCGAAGACTTCGCTGATCGTGCGCGCGTCCAGCTCAGTTTGCACAACCTCCTCCTTCATCCGGTCCGACACCTCTTTCGGCACCTTGTCCTCCTCGTGCCCGGTGTTCCTCTCAGACGCCCTTCGAATCCTGTCGGCTCTCAGGAACCTGCGTATCAGGCTCAGTTCGTGCCTCTGGTACGTGTCGTAAAAGCCCCGGTTCGTCAGAGCCGCAGCGTGCAGATCGTCGACATCGTCCAGCGCCTGCAGGATGCGCAACCGCACCGTATCTGGAAATTCGGCAGTAACCGTATGCGAGTCATCGGGCGCGGCCATGCGTCCGAGACCGCTCGTCACCAAGACCTGTGGGTCTGACATGCGATGCTTGGATAACGCCCAGCCGTGGCTCTTGCCGCTAACGTCGTGTAGCGTCAAACCTGTCACGCTGTTGTAGATGTCTGCGATGGCGGTCCGGAACGACGGGCCCGGGTCGCACACGCCGCCCTGGTGGATGGGTGAGGCAGGGCTAGGCATGCGCCGGAGAATGTCTACCATCTGTGCGAGGCTCCTGGGTTGTGTCTCTGTCTGCGGCAGGTGTCCGAGAACCGACGGTCGCATTATTTGGGGCAAGAGGTCCATTTCGTTGTACACGAGCATCATCCATCCCAGGTTTACTGCGTCGCAGCCGTGGTTACCTTTCGGACACCGTGGCGTGCTCGTCAGAGACGCTGCATGCTTCGGAGGCGCAGCCGGCATGTTGATGGTCAGGCGCAAGTCTGCCTGCGACAAAGGCTCTGGGTCGTCCTCGGGGGTCCGCGTTGGTGGCCGGAGGTACTCTTGAATCGTGCTCGTACAGCTCGCATATACCTGTGCCACTTTGGCACACCTAACGGCCCAAACCCTGTCCTTGATCTTCTGAGGCCAGGGCTTGCTCTGAAGGTCCTTTTCATCCACCAGGTTAAGAATTGCGCTCTTGGACATGCGCGTAAAGAGCTGGCGGGAGCCAAACGCGTAGCTGATGACGAGTAACCCGTCAGGCATGTCATCGGCCCCCTTATGCATCCACTGAGGCAGCCAGCGGTGCTCAACCACCAGCTCAAGGGGCGACGTGCTCTTGTACCGCATGCAGCACTCGGCGATGGCCACGAACTGTTCAAATGACACCTCGCGGGGTACCTGCTCGTTGTGCATGTGCGCCGCGTGCATGAGCGTCTCCATGGCCCGGAGGTGATTGACTTCGTACTGCGGCATACGGTATAGCTTCGCCTCGGAGCCATCCTTGAAGATGTACTGGGCTGGCGGGGGCGGAAGCTGGTCGTTGATGTCGCCAGCCTCGTGCAGATACAGGCTGCCCGAGTGGCCTGAGAACATTCGTGCAAAGATGGGCGATGTCTCGGCCAACATGTAGGACGAGACTCGAAACCTCAAAACAGGCTCACTGCCATTCGACTCGGGAGTGATATTGGCAAATTCGAGGATTGCGTCCCCGCGAGGTGCGATGGGGTACTCCTCGACCGTCCGTGAGGGCAGGATGCCCGACTCGCCCGACTGAAGGATATGCCGTATCTCACCCAACTCTCCCTTGACCTTTTCATAATTCCTGAATCGAATTTCATACCTCGGGAACTATACCATGTTAGCGGCGTCGACTGGGAAAGCCATCAACGGAGTAGGCTCAGCTCACAAACTGTGGGTCGGCAGAGAGGACTCTCGTAACGCTAGCATTGCGCATGCGGTTGACAGCGTCCTTGCGAAACCTCTTACTGCTGAAGAGCAGATCGACCATCTCCTGGGTGGCGTCGCGCTCATAGCTCTTATAGGTGTCGGCGAGGCTGACCCTGAAAGCCTCGGTCAGCGTCTCGAGACAGTTCTTCCAGTCGCGGATGGCGGCCAGGAACAGCTCGTTAGCCTGCGGCACCCGCGCCACGCTCCCCGTGGCCACCTCGGTCAGGCTACGTCCGCTGAAGGAGCTGCGTTGGTCGAATACGGCAGCACCGGGGCTGTGAGGTGAATCAAAAGACGAGTCTCGGCGCTGGAGGGAGTCGGTGTCATTGGAGCCAGCTCGGAGCGGCCGCAGCTCGTCTTGCAAGATGGCGAGGCAGAGCGTATGGCAGCTGTCCTTGATCTTCGTAAACTCCTTGTAGGCGCCGTCGACATGGTTTGGGCCGGCGGGAGCGGCCCGCATGCGTGCGATGAGGGTCTGCAATTGTCTCAGGTTGCTCTCCTGGGCCTCGTTGATGGAGCTGGACTCGACGCGGCGCAGGTGGGTGAGGGAGGGGTCGGAATGGTCGTGGTCATGGATGGACGGGCGGGACTGTTGGATTGTCAGTCATGTCTCACGAACAATGAACGAAGAATAGCGAGACTCACCCTGTCGTCTCGCCTGTCGGAGCGGTTACTGCCGATCTTTCGTAGCGCCGAACCCAGTCGCCATGACATTTTGGAGCTGGTGGTGGACGCAGCACTCTCGCTGGCGGTCCTCTGCATCGTGACTTTAGTCTCGCCCGAGGCGCGCTTTCGCTGGTCGCGTGCCGCCGGCGCCGGCGCCGTCGTTAAATCTTCGCGTCAACCTTGTGTCAAAGGCGCCGCGAGTCGGGCGACAGCATCGTCACCGCGCCGTAAACCCAAGAAGCGAGCCGTTGCGCAGCGCGCGGTCGTCGAGGGAAGCGGATTGCCGTCGGTCCGCCACGGTGTGGGATGCTTCCGTGCTTGGTCGCAGGACTGCGTTCGCGCGGTGATGACTGAGCTGCAAATTGTCGCTCAGTGCCCGATGGTGTCCAGATGACGTTCCCGCCGCTGTGTCCGCCCGGAGTCGAACGGAGGTGTCGCGTGCCCGGGAGTCAGCACCGGGCGGCAGTCGATGCTCACGTAAGAGGTATAGGGAGGGTCGTCGTCGATCGGCTCTTGGAGACCTTTGAGACGGAGAGATGGTCGGATGCTGGGTGACGTTGGGTGGCGACGACAGATGCGGCTGGGGAGCAAGACGAGACGATGCGTATCGCAGTTGGTCAAAGCGAGGCCCGCTGCGTGCGCGGAGCGCAAGAGCGCCTCTGTCGGGTCGCCGGGCAGGCCCGCTTGCTGGCGCACAGAGCAGAGGGTTCGGGACAGACACGACCCGTTTAGGGCAATGGCGAACAGAGGCGAAAGAGAGACGGGCAAATGCAGCGACGAGAGTCGACGAAATGCGTCGAGGCGAGACGAGACGGGACGAGACGGGACGAAACAGACAAGGTTGAAAGGACGTCGGAATGGAGACGTGAGGTAGCGGTAGGGTAGTGGATGCAACGGCAGAAGGAGCGTTGCGGGCGGGATCTGCGGGCAATCCGGGCCTGACAGCACGCTTCGAGGTGGGAGATGGTACCCCAAGGTCGAGCTAACCCACCAACTGGCTGGGACGCCAGCCTAGTTTAAAAGGCAAGCGTCCTTTTTGCTCAGCGGCTTTTCAGCACAAGGCCCGACTAACGCATTGCATTCACGCTTCCCGCTAATGGCACATTGCGGGGTGGGCGGGCGCACGGGGGGTACCTCTCCAAGCCCTTTGCCAATTGCCTCTGGCGCCGCGGGGCCACACGAGCAAGGGAGGTACCTGACCTGCCGCGGCGGTGCAGCGCCATCGCATGCTCTGGAGCCTCGAGGCTCGACAGCGTCTGGCCTGCCCGCTGCAGCACGAGTGGATTGACCCGACACCCCTTCAGCTAACACGAGCCGGTGGATCCTCCCGCATGGCCCCGACCCCGTGGAGGTCCAGCGCTCTCCGCTCCACTCCACTCCATCGCTCCCGTCCACCAAGTGCTACGGAACTGTACCTAGTCGCACTCGTACGCGCGACTTCGCAGCTGTTGATCCCGTCCATCCACCATCATCACCCGCTGACTCGGCTGCTGCAGTCAGTGCGTGCACAGCGAACAGCACGGGGCAACTCAGGGCAAGCACGGTTCCCCCCCACAGTTGCCCAAAGCATCTACCCGTGGATGCATCTGGCAGTCGAGAATGCGCTTTGCTCCACCACCAGCCTTGAAACGAGAGCAATGCATCGTATCGCATCGAATTTTCATCCCATCTCGTGTCATTCGCGCCACGGGTCAAGCCGCTGTGCCCTCTCATCGGCCGTCTGCTGGCATCTCGCTGCCTGGTCTTACTGCGGCGTCGATGCGACTGCCTAGCCGTGTCGTATACCAGGCGGCAGTTAAATTCATTCCTGGAACACCCATCATCCCCGGTCCTCTCGCGTGCATCTCTGCTGCCTGCCCGTCCGCCTGGGAGGCGAGCAGCCTCACTTTTCCTGGACTCCAAAGTCCGGCAGTGTCATGCAGTTCTGCACGTCCGCACTTCTCCCGACCGACAGCTCGGCCCGCTCCGTTACCAGGAGAAATACTAGGAGAATAGGAATCGCAGCAACGGGCTCACGGGCCCGCCCGTCGTGTGCCGGCATGCTACTTGGTGGCGACGAAAGCAATCCTCTCGACTTGCCCCTACCTCAGGGGCGGTCTCATATCCCCATGCCGTACGGCGTCCCCCGTACTTTGTCCCGATTTCATCTGCTTCGCTGCAAGGCGCTCGTCACCTTGTCTTTCATCTTCTCATTCGTCCATCCCGTCAACGCACCACCGACGCTCACCGGTTCAACTTGTCCACCGAAGCCAGCCACCAACGCGTTTCCCAAGCCCCCATGTCGTATCCGCCCATCATCCCATCCAACCACCTTACTGCCATCACCGGCTCCTAATTTAGGGCAGAGCCGCAGCCTAATTTTAGGACTGCCTGGGAAACGTCGTCGCCTGCGCTCCCTCATCTCCACCGCCCATCTTGCCGTGCCTCGCCTCATGCCTCAGCTCGTCTCATGTAGTCTCCACAGGCACCACTACAATACGCATGCGAATGGCTATATCCTTGTTGTCTTCATGAATATCTCTGTGCAAGCTTTTAAAACGTCCCGTCTATGCGCTGCCCCGGGCGTCTGACTTGCCCTCCACATGCTGCATGTCCGCTCATGCATGCCGACGACAAATAACACCACCAAACACAATGTCCTCCGGCCAGGTCGTACCTGGACCACTGGATGTCAATGCAAACGCCTGCAGCCCAAACACAAGTCGTGGGTGATGTGCCATGCCGCTTTGCCTGTTTTCCACGTGCCAGTGCTGCCTGTCCGACAACCCACGGCAATGTCCACCTGATCCGAACAACCGACTGTCAACATTCTCCGCAACCTTCTACGGTGGTTGACCCCGGTCGAGATCATCTCATCATGCCCATATCAGGTATGTAAGGTCAGCCTCAAACACCAAGCCTTGTCCAGAGCCAGAGCCGTGATTTTCCCACCCTGCCCGTTTCCCCCCAATACGAGGGCCAAACATTGTATCCAACGTTTGCCTTGTCCCAAACCGGCCTTCTCGGACGCTGTGTCAAAGTATTCAAGCAATGCCTCCGGATCCCGCCAATGGGGCGCTAGCAGAGCAGGCGCTATCCAGTTGTACAGAGCCCGCGTGAGATCAACCGCCCTTGCGCTCGGATTCGTTCTTTGGCGGCTGTTCGGCTTGACCTTGCTGGAGTCCCATGTTTGCTGCTGGTCGCTTCTTGTTCTTGCCAGCCTTTTGCCAGCCCCCATCGCTCTCGCTCTTGGCGGCACGGACGTGACCATCTGTTCGCGGCGGTGGTGCCTTCGCGGCTTGGACAGCTCCCCGGAGGGGCTTCTGCATCTTGTCATTGTCTTGTGGCACCCGTTCGGACCCTGGCGGCCCCGCCTTGTCTCTGTCCGTGCGACCACCCTTGCTGTCAGTCCGTCCATCCATCTTCGAAACGCCGAGTGCACTGTCGTTCTTCCGGAAAGTACTCGGTGACGGAGTGCGATTCTCGTACACAGGGGAAAGATGCGCCGAGTCTGCCATCGACGGCTTCGCCATGCGGTGGTCAGCAATGGCCAAGTCCAGCGGAGCAATGACGCCGTTCTGCGGTTGTCTCGATATTAACCGCTGCCTCGCAGATAGGGAGAGTCTCGCAGCGCCTCCGTTTGGCACGTCTTGCGTGGCACCTTGGGGAAAATAATATGCCCCCATCTTGGCGACACGGTCGCGAAACGACGCGTCATCTGTGAGGACCTGCGGAACAGCGCCGCTCGTGCCATTGACAACGATGGGGGGTCTATCGAGCGACGGAGGCGACCTGGATGTCATCGCTCCGTATGGCGTTGCTGATACATCTGCCATTGCCACGGAGGCAGGTCCCGTGTTGATATGCAAGGCGTTGTCGAAGCTGGACGCTAAGGAGTCATCTGAGGTGTGCGACTCTGCCACGGAGTGCTGCCGTTGGCCAGATATAGCGCTCGTCTTCAGCCCGGATCCGTTCACAACAAGGGGTCGATTCGAATTCTTGTTCTGGCTGCCTGGAAACGGCGCAGATGACAATGGCGCAGATGCTGTGCCGACTGAGAATGCACGTGTGTGCCCAAGAGGCGACGGTGACCTTGATGCCCTCCTCATACGCCTATCCAGGATTGTCTGTGGTAGCTGGTCTGTCGAAAGACGTCTCCTACCGGGGCTAGTCGACTGGGCGGCAAGATCCCCAAAGGCAATACCGTTTGGAAGACCTTGTGGCTGTTGCGACGTAGACTGGCTGTTGGGACTGGATGCTCTCTTCTGGAAGAAGCTTGCATGCATGTTTTCCGAAGATTCTGGGGATTCGGGTGCGGCTTTAGGCGTCTCATCAAAATCAGCATCATCTGACATGAAGCTCGGGATCGGGACGCCATCCGCGTTAGCATTCCGTGGAGGCACCAAGGTCGACGGGCTAAGAGGGATCTGGCTGCCCAGGTGGTAGGCAGCTGGGTGATGTGCTGAGGATGGCGACCGCGTAGCTGGCTGAGACTGCGACCTAAGCGTGCTGCTAGAAGCCGAGGCGCCGTTCCCTGTGGTGACCGTCGATCTCTGCAAGGGCCGTCTAAACTCTTGGTTCGGGCCGCTCGTTGTTACGGGAGATGACGGATACGTTCCATATGCGGCTGTTCCG
Source organism: Purpureocillium lavendulum (assembly GCA_029168975.1). Classification (NCBI taxonomy): domain Eukaryota; kingdom Fungi; phylum Ascomycota; class Sordariomycetes; order Hypocreales; family Ophiocordycipitaceae; genus Purpureocillium; species Purpureocillium lavendulum. The sequence continues at coordinate 6,497,028 of JAQHRD010000001.1, forward strand.
GTTTGCGGATAGAAGTGTCCAAGAGTCATGCCGTAGAGGGCATACAGATCCGGTCGCAGTGGCGCCGTCATGGGCACGTTGTCAAACGAATTGGTCCGCGACCGATCGGACGATTGTTGTCCCGGGCTGGATCCTGTAGAGACCCTCTGCTGTTGGCCGATGGCATGCTGCTGAAGAAAGGCAGGGCTTTGCGCCGCATACATGTGAAGCTGGCGTATGTTCTCTTGGTACGCCATCTGCGCCATCAGGTCTTGGTGCGTATACTGAAGTTGATAATGCGCATTCTGGTACCAAGTCAGATCCCCTGGTATGCCCATGGGCGCCATGAGCAGCCCGTTTTCGTACGAGGTCGGCACGCTGGACGATGCCCTCCTGTTGGAACCTCCGCCACGGTGAAAGTTGTTGTTGTGACGGCCGCCTCGGTGGCCGCCGCGCCCGCCGCGCCCCGAGTGGGTCTGGGATGAGCTGCGCAAGAGCACCGGTCGAGATTGCTGCGGTGGCCTAGTCCACACCCGTTCCTCTTCCTTGGGAAAGACGTACAGCTCGCAGGCCTCATTCAGCTTCGCTTCAGAGATGAGATCGAAGGCTCTACGGAGCTCCAGGTGCAAACCGCGAAAGGAATACTCGTCGGCGGTGTTACCGAGATTTCGGGACACGTTGAAGGGCTCCTCAACGCAGAGAGAGTTGTTGAGTTGGTAGTTCCACTTCTTTTCGACCTTGGTAATCAACTTGCCCTGCCGGACGGACAGAGCGTGCTTATCGTAGTCGAACTCGTGAGCATAGAATCTGAAGAACTGAAACAGCAGCTCAGGCACAGTCGACTTGTTTTTGTTTCCGAACCCCCGTATCTTTTTCAGGTTGTCGGCAAACTCGCTCACAGAACCATCGGTCTTTGGGATCTTATAGGGGAGTTGGTGAAGAGCTGGCAGTACAGCAGGTTCACGAAGCTGAAGAAACGCGATGATCAGGCATATCCAGGTGTACGAACTGAGCGTCCCACCAAACGCTGCACGAGGTTAGCAACTCCCATGCTCGGCACCAACGTCGCTTGGGGGTCCCATACCAGCGTCGTTCACGATTCTCCTCCGTGTCCAGTACTTGATGATCATGGCCAACTGACGCACGCGAGGATCGGCCTCGACGTACGTCCGCACCATGCGCGTGTTCTCCAACGCCAGCGTATTGTTGACATTCATGTCGCAAGCCAGACCTAGCTCGGGATCCCAGACTTTCACGATCGGCACTTTAGCGGCAGATATGCAGACCACCTTTTCCATACCGCCTGGAAGTCTGTCAGCAAACACAGTCGGTCTTGTAGGGCGACCTAGACGACTCACGCCGTGCCAGCAAGTCTGCAATTTTGCACACTGCCTCCAACTCCCGCCATGCCGTGGTGATACAGATGTCGACTGTCGCAGTGTCAGCATGTGGAGAGCAGACGCGAAACGCTTGGACCATTCATCGGTCACAGCGAAGGCGACTCGGGGTAAACGCACCATCGGAATCATCTGAGCAGAGTAGATTTCCCGATGATCCAAAAAGATGCACGCGTATGTCATGTCCAGGCCATTCGTCGTTGAAGATCTTCTCGAGCTTCTTCACGAGCTTCTTCCTGTTTTCTTCGACGGCCTCGGTGGGTAATAAGCGGTCGTATATCTCGCGCATATCTGTCGTCAACTTCCTCTCTTCATCCTCCGACAGCTTATTCTTCACCGTTCGCAAGTCGAGCTTCTCTAGCCGGTCGTTCCCAACCGAGTACGGTATCCTTCTCCGCGAGTTAATTTGCGCAGTCTCGTATTTGCACCCGCCCAACCGAGGGGGGAGCGGTCGCAGGGAAGGCAACGTGCTATTGGTCTCGGAATACGCGGACCGCGGTGAGTGGCTGCTCACAGCAGTGGGAGACGGGTCTCGAGAGCCGAAGGAGAACTTGCGGGCATGTTGATGCGGCGTAGAAGGCACAGAGCTGGAGTGTGAAGGACCCGAGCCTGTTGACGACGCGGCAGCGGTGGCAGCCATGCGCTTCGGTATGCTTCTCGATGGCTCCGCAGTCGCCTGGTGTGACTGCTGCGGCTGCTGTTTCGTGCCCATCTTGGGCGGAGCGTCCTTGGACGATATACCCGAGCGGTTCTTGTCGTTGTTGTGGCTCGACCTGCTCCCATGGCCTCCTGCTGCAGCTCCCTTGCCGGCCGCGCCGTCTTTGAGCGACACCTTGCTTGATGACCGCGACCTCGGCCCGACGTGGACGTGAGGTGCGGAAACGACGGGGGCGAGGGGCGGCGTTTGAAGGCCGCCTCCCCGTGATGGCGAGACGAGCCTGTTGTAATGTAGAAGCTGGGCGTGGTAGATATTGGACTGTTGCGGGAAGAGGAAAGGCAAAAAATCCAAGTGGGGAGGGAAATGCGAGCCGGCGGCGAGCGACGTTGGAGTGGCGACAATGCCAGCGGCGGTTGCTGCGTCCGAGGCACCGTCCGAGGCGTGCGCGGGCACGCTGTTTGGCGCCAATGGGGCCGATGACGAAGCAGTAGGCGTCGCCCAAGGGTTGGAGGAGTAAGAATGCTGAGGGTCGGATGTTGAGGCACTGGCGTCCATGAAGGGGGAAAGAGCCTCGGTAGAGCAGAGGATAATGAGGAGCCAAAGACGGCAGCTCCGGCGGCGGCGAAGGGCTACCTAGACACCGACAATAGTGCTACAACGGCCGTGGAGGCGATGCAGCGACTCCCGAGTCTGTGACGCTCGCCCGAAGCAGTCCAAGGCCGGCGCCTGGGATGATGCACGAGTCGTCGGCAGCTTTCGGTGAGCGGGCTGGTGCTAGCCAGGGCGCTCTGCAGCCAGGCTTGCCGGCTGCTTAATGTTCACCACCAAGTTCGCTGTGAGACGAAAGGAGGTTCGATGTGAGTGACGAGTTTCGGCGTGAGGGAAACGAGTGCGGCGTCGTCAGGCAAGGTCGACCGAATTCTTCGACATGGACGCAGGCAAATCCACTCGCCAAAGCAAATGCAGCCACTGGCCCCGTTCGTGGTAGACGCGAGGTCGCGAGTGGTGCCGGCATCCAAAGCGCGAGCAAGGCGGGCGGGTACGCAGGTGAGGCGAGAGGACGCAGGCAGGCTGCGGACACGAGGCAACGAAGGCGGCTATCGAGTGGACTCGAATCGAATCGAAGAGAGGCGGTTCGTGTCTTGTCGAGTCGAGTCGAGTCGAGTCGAGTCGAATCGAATCGAGTCGTGTCAAGACGGAAGTCAGGGCCGTGTGGCGGACCACGGGCAGCCACGACGCCCAGTTTGGGGGCCCGTAAAGTCGGTAGTCCGCGGCTGGGGCAGCAAACGGTTCCAACGCCGAGGACCCTCCTGTTTGTGTCGGCACGGGGCGCGGTGCGGTGCGGCGAGCGACGAAGGGCCGTGGGACGGTGACGGTGGCGACGACGAGGGACGGGATGCGTGATATGATGTCGGGGGGACAGGGCCAGGTGCTGAAAGGAGCGCTCAAGTGCCGTGCCACCAGGTGCCTGCGGGATGGGGGTTGCAGGATGGATGGGGAAGCTGAGTGGTGCGCGCGAAGACGGGTCGGCGGCGAGGCAAGGTAGGCCAGCCCAAGGCAAGCAAGGTGCTACTGGAAGGTAAGGGTAATCGTCGACTGGACTCCAGCCAGGTCCGATCAGGAGGGCGGAGGGTGGAGGCTGGCCCGGCGGTAGTACTCTGTGCCTGCCTCTCGCGTCCTCGGCAGGGACGGTACCTCTATGGCCTGCGCCAGTGGGCGGCCGCGATCACCAACGGAGGTGGGCGGCAGGTACCTCCGGTGCCACTCCGCCAGCCCACATCAACCAAGGACGATGGAAGTACCTTGCCCAGCAACTCACACAGGCACCTTTACTCGTACTCAAGAGGTCGCCCATTTGAGCGATGAACCCCCCTCACCCGCCGCCCCTGAGGGAGGGGGGCAGCCCACCTCACCTCCCGCCGCCAGTCAATGAGAGCCCGCCAGGCCGCGCCCAGCCAGCCAGCAGCCCCTTGCCGCTGCCCGTGGCCACCCAAGCTAGCAACAGCGGCCTGGACACCAGCAGAGCTGAGGCGGGCAGCGGAACAGTGGGTGGCCGAACCGAGCACGGGCTCCGCATTTTGATTGTCTCGGCCATTCAGCATCTATCGTCAGCGGGTGGGCAGTGGGCTGGCCCGACAATAAGACGCGCCGCACCTTAGCAGGAACAGTGCCTTGGGTACCTCGCCCTCTGACCATGGAACCCGGTCACCACCTCATCGCGCGCGCCCCCCCCTCGGGGAGGCCCAGAGCCTGGTGGTAATACGGCGCCGCCCCGAGAGTCAGGCAGGGTGGTAGCACCGTCTCATGCATGCAGTTCGCATCTTAGGTCAGTACGAACTGCGAGGTCGTACTTCGTACGAACTTCGTCCTCCCGTGTTTGCTTGTCCGTGATACGCCCGCCCCGTCGGCGACGACTCATCGGTCGGACCGGCCGACCGGCGCTGACGTCCTTGCCTGCCCGCCGCAGACCCCCAAGGTGACTCTCCTCTGAGCCTCCCAGGTTTGCGACGTGTTGTGCGAGGCGTCTCGGGGAGCGAGACTCGCAAAGAGACGAGACGGGCCAGCCGCCGTCACCGCCCTGCATCGGTGTCTCGACGACCGACGGTCCGGGCGAGGGACGTACAGTGCTGCGCGTGTGATCTTGTGCACAGTACGCGATCCAGTTGGCATTGGCGCAGGTACGAGTACTGGCTCACCTGCCTTGAGGGCCAGCAGACATGGCGGGGCCAGAAACCAAGGGGTCCCGGCTGGCCGGATTCCGGCAAAGTGGGAACGCGGGAACGCAAATTGGAACTTTGGAAGTGTACGAGTACGCACGTCCACGTAGAATTTCCTTCGATGGCAGTGTTGGGCGATGGCTCTAGGCCCATCACGAAGACGCAACAGAAGCACATATGGGGTAAGCCAATGAAACATGGGCGCGAACGTTGGGCGGTAGGCAGGTACCGCCCGCCAGGTAAAGTGCTCTTGGAAGTGACTCGCATCTGCTGGAGTGCGAATTGGAAGTTGGAAGGCACGGGTTGGCGGTCCACAGGTGGGTAAGTACCTTAGGTAGCTTCTTTCGTGGGCAACTCGGGCCCGAATTGAGGCGATGTCCAGGCGTGCCAGGGCAGGTCCACGACGGCTACGACGCGAATCCATGTCTTCATCTTCCAGTGGGCCGTCGCTCGTTCCATTTCGAGTAGGGAGGCGCGGTCGACATCCAGCGTCAGTTGCAGCCCCAGAGCCTCGCTGCTGCGAAGAGTAATAGACTTCCATTGCTCAAACCACCAGCCTGTTCGGGCATCTAACGTCCAGCCAAGCCATCCCTACAGACGTCGCGGGGTCGCGACGCTGGCCAACGATCAGGCGCTGAGGAACCCCGGGCAACACTGGGAAGCTGCAGGCACGCCAACGTAGGAACGCTCTCACCTGCCTGTCCAAGCCGGTCTGGCCAGTCGAACGCTCTACTCGAACCATAGGGCATATCGATTACCTGGTGGCGTCGACAATGCGTTGGCAGCGGCGTGCACCAGTCAAGCTCCAGCTTTGGCGCCAGCCTCGGGCTGCGGTCGGCCACCAGGCTGCCCGACATCGATGCGAGGGCGAATGCGTGCGTCAATGGTCAAGACCGTTCGCTCGTGCCTTCGTGCCTGCTGCGCACACGGTATCGCTCGAGGCGCGCTCGAGCGCGAGGCGAGAGGCCAAGGAACTCTCGCACGACCACCGGAGACGCGCCACACCCTGAGACGAGCGGTGAACGTCACAGTGCTTTGACAGCGGCGCACGGAGCGCCCACCCTGCCTTGGAAACTTCGCCCTGGCACCCTGCAGTTCAGCTCGGCCTCGTGTCGACGTCAGCGTTCAGACACGGTCCCAGGCGGTCACTTGGCGCGTGGCGATGGGGCTCGATGGCCATTGTCGATTCGGTTTGTGGCCGGAGATCGCATCCGGGGCAAGCCAGATTGGCAGGCAGTCAGGCACCAAAGGGAGGCAGCCAGCCGCCACAGGGCTCGGATGCCAGCGCTCTGCCCGTGTTCTGAATACGGCGGCGACGGCGCCCCATGGCACTCCACGGGCCGCAACATTGTCTCCGTGAGCAACGGCTCGAGCACGGGCATCGCCACGCTCGGAGAGGTACGAGCCTTTCAACGGTCCTGTGACTGACTGCCCCTCGTCGACCCGATGATCTTGGACGAAGCCATCTCGCATTGCGCCACGCCGCTTAGAGGCGTGCGGAATAATACGAAGCGTGGTCAAAACCCAAATGGGTGGCTGCCGACACTCGCCCGATAGCATTATCGACAGACACAAGGCGGTGCCACGGGGACGCTGCTCGTAGCCTCGAGTGGATGATAGCTTCGCATTTTCAGCAAAGAACGCTGCGTCTTGCTCACCATGTAACCCCGGACCTGAGTCTCTTACCACAATTCCGTTCCGAGCTGGCGCAAGCACCGGTTCTTCGCGCCCTTCCGGTATCTACAACACGGCGCTTTGCTGTTGGTACCCTTTACCTGGAGACAGGCCAGGCAGTCGCTTGGTCTCGCCTTCCACGACCCTTGCGTCGGCCTGGTGCAGCGACCGCTCAACTGGTCGGTTTTGTCCAACAAGTCATCAGCATCCTCGTTGTGGGGTGTCTCGTACGCTCTCCTTGGTATGTCCTGCTCGGTTTACGGAGAGCGAGCCGTGGGCTGCCCGGTACCGCTCCAATACGAGCAGGAGGGAAGCGTAGCGAAATTCAGGCGCACGGAGTCAATGGCCTCCAGGAAGTGCTCAATCTCGCGGCCAGATTGAATTCTCCAGCGGCTGCAAATGAGCGGCGCCGCACCGGCCCCGGATCGCAATCTCCATCGACAGCACGCAGGCCTGCCTCGGACCCGCGCCATGCCAGTAGCGCCATGTGTGGATGTTTCGCCCATATTATTACATCCCAGGACACTCTCTGTGCTCATGGAAATCACAGGACTCGGGTAGGCACGTCACAGCGCAGCAATGGGTTTCAGGACGCCACGGAACCCCATCACAGCCAGTTACTGAGCCGGACGTTGCATTCTGAACATGTGCGGCTGAGGTTGCACTGAGCCCGTGACAGGCGCGCGAAGCCGCCAAATCATCGGGCGCGCTCTCGGGCGCCTGTAACGATGATGCCAGTTGGCTGTCGATGTGCGAGTGCGAAGCCGTCTGCCAACGTCTATGCCATTCGGCTGATTGCCGCCTTGGACTCGTGGGGCTCGCTCTTGGGACACTGGCCGCCGCCAAAAAGGGCACATCTCAATCGCGAAAGGGGGACTTGGCTCATGGACAACCGTCGGCTTGTGGAAGCGCCAGCTACACGCTGTTGGATGTGTACTTCGTAATATTCCCTCCTTCGGATGCGTTGGTGCTACCAGTCCTACACCGAGCCTTGCTGGCCTCGACTCGCACTCCTCCACTTCTGCGTTGCAGTACTGCGGCTTTTGCAGACAGGTGACCCGGCGAACCCACGAAATGTACAATGTAAAGGGGACAGCCTTTGTTACTATACATCAGAAAGGTGTGCCGGGGCTGGCGTGCCACAAGTTCATACGCCTGATGCGGCCAACCGCGTCGCCCGGCCGTGGGGACAACGGCATGAAGTCTTGTCAGCCTGCCGACGGCGATTTCTGAACCCTTGTTGGCATTCATGCAGCATGCGAGTGCATGACATGCGCGTCACTGGAGCCCGGCATGAACACCACATCTCAGCAAGTGTCCACGATGGACGACCCATTCGCCGGGTTGCATTGCAATATGCTTAGCTGAATGGCCCACTGCTTGATCTATTCACTACAGCCCCCAACGCATGCGGATGTTTTTTGACGATCCAACCGCTGGTTCCCCCATGCCGACACGCGGTCCCTGTTGTTCCGGCCTCCAAGCGTGGGGGGCTGGTGGCACCACTTTCCAAACTTATAGCGCTGCTTTGCAAACTGCAAGAGAGGGCCACGCGGTACCACCCTTTAAAGCGAGTCTTTGTAGCGATATAGATACCATGAACTTCGCTCAAGGCATACAAGGAGGTTGGTTGCTGTTCCGTGACGAGCCGATCATATGTCAATCCTCAATGGTTCTGGACTCTGCTTCAACCACAACTGCCGTGACTGCATCAGAGCCAGGGTAAGGCTCTTTGCGCGCTCGCATTAGAAAGCCGTGCGTTGACGTCACAACCGCTGAGCAGCCAACAAGAATAATGTGCGTCCGGGTAGTACGTAGGAGTGGTGTATGACAGAGGCGCGGAGGAAGCGCCAACAGGATTTCTGGCGTGTCGTATCCAGAAATTGGGGGCAGGAATCCACGGCTCCTACTTAGGCACCCTAGATGATCTGGACAAGTATACTGAGGAAACTGTTGCTCGTGAACGCCATCTGAGCTGTACGTCCTTCTACAGCATGGGGGATCGACGGCGGCCTTTGGGGTTGCAGCGATGCTGTATCCGCGGCCCCATCCATGTCCAGTGGTATAACTGTGGTACGGCCTAGACCAAATGCTGCGGTATCTTTTGTGATCGAGGACTACTATTTTTCAGTCACGCAACACCCTACCTGTACGCCTCGCCGGGCTACCAAATCCGGCGAAAGTGCCACACTTGAACGCCGTGGCCACACTGTAACTACCGTGACCAAGTTGGCCTCAGCGGCCGCTATGGTCGTTGTGGCTGCCGTGCTATGGGCGGCCGACATGGAATTGAGTCAATGACACCATATCCCTTTAAGAAACAGGACATTTTAGCTGTCGCAACATTCTTGGGTCATCCCACCGCCAATGGCGTCCTTGCAAAGAGGAAATACGACGCTGTGGTCGCTGGACAACCTGCGGAGCTGGAGTGGCCTCATAGGCAACCATCGAGAACGTCAAGGCTGACAATCAACTTGACTCTATCGGGATCACCCGACATTTGCCGCTGCTATCAAGCCCTGACGCGATCAAAACACCAACTAGTCCAAGAGTCTGGGAATAGCAAGGGGTCATGAGGCAAGCCGTGCTAGCAAAATTCCAACCATCTATAAATGACAATCTGAGGCGAGGGTCCGACTAAATGACCATGTGGTTTCAGTTTAGCACCTGAGGCTAACCAAGGCACACTGCGACCGATGTGATCCGCGTTGAGACATGCTGCGCCGAGCAGCTGCAGTTTCAAGGGGGGTCTCTTGACTGGCTCTCGTGTTTTCCAGGCCGTTCAGCTCAGCCTTTGGCTCGTGTCCCGAATGGTTCGCCCGCGGCTTTCTGCAAGGGCGGTCGCTGTCCCGATGTTAGCTGACCTGGAGTGGCGAGTTTTCCCCAGGCCTCGCGGCGAATTCTCCGACGGAATGATCTGAGCAAGAGTGACTTCTTGGGCACACTTTACTCAATCATTGCTCGATGTTTGCATATGCACTCCGCGTATATGAGGTGTAACGGGGCCCAAAGACTCTCATGGTGGGATCTTGTCATTCACGACCACGACTCTCCAGCCAAGTCAGGGGGGTCGACAGGTGAGCATCCCTGACGATGCTTCTTTGCAGCCTTCCAGAACAATACATTGACTTCCGAAAGCGTCAAGCCTGAAGGTTTATCTTGCCGCAGCTCCCCGCATCGCCAGACGCCAATCGGCACGTCCCGTCTCAACCCCTGTTTGTCCGTGCGCCACCCTAGGGAGCTGTTCCGCTGAAAATATGGGGCACCTCAGGGGTTCATTGCAGGGCGATTGATTGATCGCTCGCTGTCAGGGAGCTGGTCTTTCGCAGCTGCAAAGCTTGTCGAAGACATCTTGAAGTTTTGAACAGGACAGACAGGGGACTTTTCTGCAAAAAGTGTTACCAGCTCATGCACCTTGGAGTCATGCGCACCCTGCCGATCTCAATACCTGGACAACCATCACACCTGTAAACGCGCGCCTGCACATCAGCCGCACCGATCCCGCGTCCAATGATCCCAAGCTGAACTGCGGCACTCCAATATTGGCGATGGCTTGCTGCCCGATTTTGCTTCTGCTGTGATGTTAGAGCTCGTTGACTCTAGCGGCCGGCATCGCTGAGAGCTCAGGCGTCTGTTTGACCTGAGCGTCGACATGGTTGTCAGGGCCAATCGAGAAACATATCTATTTCTATGCGCTGACTTGAGGTTTTCCGCCAAAAAGGACTCTATCCAACTGAGCAACATCCTCGGACTACCGAATGAAGCGTGATAGACCACTTCCTTGTGGCCCGCTCCGGGCCGTCCCAAGACGATGTGGCCCCTGCGCAATACTGAACCTAGACATGTTCCCGTTCGTTTCAGTGCACTCATCGAAGAGGTCAAGCTCCCGACTTACCTCGCACCAGAGTACCCGTGTTAATTGTTTCATATCGAAACGCTGCGATTGACTGCAGACGGATCTCATGAAGCTTGCTGCTGGGCATGAGGCATTCGGATGTAGCTATGAGCATTGGGGCGCCCAGCGGGTGATTTCCCGTCATTCCCCTCATAAGCATGTAATGAGATGAATCCAGAAAGTAGTCGCTCCACGTCGCCGGCGAGAAGTCGACCACCAAGAGCGATCCAATCCCTTCCAAAGCAATAGAGTGTTGAAGATGGCCTGGTCCTTCCCGTCTTCGTCCTGTTGCAGGCGCCCTGCTCGGCAAAACGGCCGACTCACGCACCCTGGTCACGAAACGGCTGTTGTATCATGTCGTCGCCACAGAAATAGCACCAGGAACATCTCGCCACATGCCAACCCATCGTTTCCTTTCGTTGCCATTTACTCTTTGTTCACTCCAGTTCCTTCCTTGACATTGCTGGTTGTGCCGGTTCCTGGTCGCCTTTCCGAGGTTGAGCTGGGGCGAACCCCGTCCGCACTTCCCAGCGCTCTCCCCTGGTCGCTCACTCACCCCCTCTCACAGCCCGTCCAACAACTCCGCCAGCGCGGTACGCACGAGGTAGGCGCTGTCTTTGGCAACACTTCGAGATGTTCTCCAGCCTCGGCACCAAGATAGCCCTCAAGAAGCTCGGCCTGCCCAGCAACACCCTCGACTTCTCCTCCTCCTCCCCGTCCGGCGATCGCCGAAGCGGCGCCGACGCAAATCCCGCGCAGGATGACAAGGCCCAGGGCTGGGGCTCCTCGTGGCTCTCCGTTCGGTCGCTCCCGTTGACGGCCCAGCCGTGGCTGTCCCCCCCTCCCGCTGCCGTCCCGTTGGGTCGCGTCCCCCGTATTGGCGACGTGGCGCCGCGGGACCCTGACGGGAGGCTGCAGCTCGGCAGCGGGAGACGGGTTCTCGTGGTGTTCTTGCGCTGCGTAGGCTGTGCATGTACGTTGCTGTCTTTTTCCCATGTCGCGTTGCTTACTCGACCGGGCAACCACCACTTCACGCCCAAAGCGAGGTATGCTCTTATGGCCAGATCGCTAACATCAGGCCACAGTCGCCCAGAAGACCTTTCTCGCCCTCCGCACGCTCGCCAACCGCCACGCTAGCCTCATCACCTGCGTCGCCGTGTCGCACGCCTCCCCCGCCGCGACCACCAAGTGGCTCGACCTCCTGGGCGGCGCGTGGAACGTGCGCGTCGTCATCGACGAGGACCGCGCCCTCTACGCCGCCTGGGGCCTCGGCGTCGCGGGCCTCTGGCACGTCCTCCACCCGGCGGCGCAGGCGCAGGCGTGGCGCGAGAAGGGCTGGCTCGGGGACCGCGTCGCCGAGGCCATCCAGCGCCGCGGCGGCGTGCAGTCGGCGACTGCCCCTGCGCGGGCGGGTGTGGACGCCAGCGGCCGGGGGAGCACGCGCCGCTCCCCGGCCCGGGGAGGAGCAGTCGAACAGGGGGACGATGAGGAAGGGGAAGATGGACCGTTGACCGTCATGGGCAACAAGTGGCAGGAGAGCGGCGCTTTTGCCGTCGACGGCCGAGGCATCGTTATTTGGGGGGGCAAGGCACTCAGAGCCGACGACCTCATGAATCTTGATGAAGGGGCCAGGCTCCTGGTGATGTGAGGAGCTCGCCACCCAGCCTTATGGTTGACAAAGAAGCTGTACGATACTTGATAGCGATCACGGCGCGGCGCAGGCGGCACCAGGTCATCTGCATTTAATCACACGAACAAGAAGGCATGGCAATACGGCTCGCAGCTCATCCACAGTCTCATTAATCATACTGTCCTGTGACTGCCTTGCCAGATATCAGTCTCCCTCATTATTCCGGTCCATATATACCCCCAACAACCCCGAAGGTCAAAAACACCTCCCGCCCGTATCCCAGGTGAGAAGAGAGAACGAAACCCCGTCCCAGCCGCCCCGAACAAAGGAAAGGAAAAAAAAAAATGAAAAACTCCCCCAGCCTTTTTGTGCCCAATGTTTTTGTCTGATTTTGTGTGACGTTTGCTTTGGACTTGCGTTCTTGTCGTCAATGTTGAAGTTGCCGGAATCGCCATGTCGTGTATGAGGGATCTCGTCGCCTGCTGAGTGGAGGATATACTGTCGTCTGCAGATCGTGGGGCACCATGGCGCAGCCCGGCGTTCGTCCCAGATGTCTGACAGCCCACCAAGAAACATAATGCGTCGCTCCCGAGATGCACGCTGATGCTGCCCGGCCGTAGCAATATCAAAGCCGTCCAGTCCTTCCTCCTCGCCCCGAGACACCCCGTCTCATAGCCCAGTGGTGGTTCTAGCCGCGTCTCCCCGATCATTCGCATGCCGCACCCAGGATATACGCTGCTTTGCGACCATGATGCAACTCCGTCCAGACCCTGCCAACAAAGCGCCCAAAGCCGTCGGCCGGCCCACAACATCGACGCAGACTCCCGGTCCTACCCAGCCAATTCCCGAACAAACCCTAGGTATATGAAAAAGCACAGGCCATCTGGTCTCGCCATCGCCCAAAAATGCCCCAAGGATGCCGTCCTTGTCAATGAAACGCGCGCCCACAGAGAACACCCAGCCTTCCCGAAACAATAAAACAATCGAGACAACACCGCTGCTGATTCGGGTCCATCCCGAATTCCCATCGACACCAGAAGTCCTAGCGCCATTTCGATGCAGACCCACGAAAACCACACGTACAGCTTCATAGCCACTTCTTCATGATGCGCGGCTCAGTTTGGTCACGGCGCCCTAGCCCCAGACGCTGGCCTGAGCCCCGATACCAGACGACTGTCCCCAGACGCCGTTACCGCGGCCCCAGCCGCCCGACGAGGTGAGAGGCGTGGTCGAGCGCTTGCCAGAGGCGCCGACTGCGGGAGTCCCCGACGGGCGGGTGCCAATGGGCGCAACGGTAGCGCCCGTCTGGCCGGGCTTGGATCCGGGTGCCAGGTCGCGGGGCGGAGATCCGCCAGTCGGGCTCGAGTTGCTCGTGCGGCTCTGGGGCCCCACGGCGTTCTCGAAAGCCTTGTTGGTCGGGCCTGCCGTCTGAGGGCTCGTGGTGGACTGCGGACGCGGGCTGGGATTATTCTGCGCGTGGTCGCTCGCCGAGCCGGGGGTGGGAACCTCTGCGCCCGACGGAGCACGGCCGATGTTGTCGAAGGTCAGGGGGGACGGGCCGCGAAGGCTGGCCGGCCCGCTGACCACAGGTGCTCCCGGTCGCATGTTGCCGTTCTCATCGACATAGCCGCTCTTTTCGGCAAACGGGCCCTCGCCATACAAGGCGCTGCGCTGGCGGGCGATGAGCTCGCGCGTCTCTTCCTCAGACATGTGCTTCCCAGCGTGCTGGGCCACATCGGTCAAGACATCTACGAGCAGACAACTGTTAGCTCAAGTTCAACAACATACTGTGCGAAAGCGCGGCGACCCGTAACCGTACGAGCAGAGGCCGGGCGAGGTGAAACGGCTCGAGAACGGGGAACATGATGAAGAGGCTCGCTGCGAGCCATCGTCTTTAACCGCCCAATGCCGGGGCTTTTTCTTTTTCTTCTCTATCGTGGGGTATCCTTTCCTTGCGACCAGGCAAAAGAATGCTAAACTGTAGAGGGTGGCCTACTTCGTTGGTATTGCTGCTCCGTGTGGAGGTTGCGCAGCTCTCGCTCCCGCTGGGCTGCCATCCTTCTCTTCGCCTGCATGACCTGCTCCGCCTCGTTGCTGCCGCGAGAGGGCTGGTGGCGCTGAGTAGCGTAGAAGTTGTGGAGGTTCTGGCCCGGGGGCCCACGGGCATCGTCAAACGCATTCATGTGGTGAGAGCGAGGACCGCCGCCGTGGGAGGCACGAGAATCTACTCGCATAGGAGGCGGCGCCGCCTGGTTAGTCGGTGCCCTGACAACGTGTGCGAGACCACCACGCCTGTTGGCTTGGGGGCGTGCTCCAGCAAGCGCATCGGCTGTCTTCGGGAACTCACGACGTCCGCCCATGCCGTAGCCCTTGCCAGACTTTGACAAGTTCTCGAAGGCGCGGTCGACCTCTGCCATACGTCAGTGCCTGTTTGATGGTGCGAGACTATACCGCCCCGCGCCGCTTGCCGTGGTAAAGGGGAAACCAGGCCCTTGCCTTGTACGGTCCATCTCAGGGACGGCCGTACGAGCAGCAATGCGGCATAGTCGTATCGGAGTATCGAATCGACGTACCATCGAACTGATAGGAGAAGGCGAATTCATCCTGGGGTTGGGGAGCGCTGGCACCGGCTGCGAACGATCGAGTGTCAGTTGTGGTCTCGAGAAACGGCGCAGGGCCGCGACATACCGCTGCGGACAGGTGTGGAAGTGCCGCTCTGGTGCTCCCAGTTGTTCTGGTTCTGGCCAGGGCCGGACCACTGCTGCTGGTTGTCGTAGTAGGACATGATTCGTATCAAGGTGCCGCTTCTGCGGGATAGCGATATTCGACCCGGTCGAGGGATTTAGACTGCATGAGCACGGCGTCAGCGACCAGTCAGGGGCAGCCAGAAAGATGACCTGGGAGTCGAAACGCGACAAGCATAGGACGCAGGATGGTGACCATGTCCAACAGCGATGAAATGGTGCCGGGGGATAGTTGTCCATGTTGCGCCGAGGCGGGTAGGCTTGTGCGCCACGGGTCACATCGCGCCGAGCCGGACAGGTCGTGGCGAGTTGATACTTGAGGATTCCACGGTTCATCGGGCGCTTGGCAGTAGGGAAAAAAACTCACCGGCGAGATGGCGGTGGTGTCGCAGCGCGATGCGAGCGAGGCTGCAGCAGTCTCCGTCGTCTAACAGAGACAGCGCAAAAATGGCCCAAAACGACACGAGGAAAAAAAGAGAAACGCCACTGCCGCGCGCGAGACAAGCGGGCAAACACAAAGGGGGGTATCGAAGGGATCTGACGAAGAGATCACCCGAGGAAACAAGAAACTCGTCCGGGGGGTCGCGCGAAGCGAGAGGTCGGAAAGGGGGGGATTGTACAGCGAGGGACCGAGGCGGAGAGAGTGTGAGAGAGGAAGAGGAACGAGGATGGAGGCCACGGAGGATCGTGGGTGGTGGTGTCGTGACCAGTCGAGTGGATTGGGGGGACGGGGACTACACTGGGACTGGGACCCGGACTGGGGGGCCAGGATGGATGAAATTTCCAGGGTGGGAACCTGGACCCGTGCCGTGCAGCGCGAGGAAAGGAGTCGAGCGGGAGTCGACGGGAGAGCGCGGGTGGACCGTCTGGGCGGCGGCGGGCTGCTAAGCACCTCCAGCTCACTTCCAGGCTGTTGAGCTGCCCGTACGGGCTGGTGGTGGTGGAGGTGCAGTGCCCGCAGGTGGTGGTGGTGGTGGCCGCGGTGCCCCGAGGTGGTGGTGGTGGGTGCAGGCTGGTGGGTGCAGCCGGTGGAGGGTCAGCCGCCGCGAGGGCCAATGGTGCGCGCTGGCGCGCCCTGGGCGCCGCTGTATCTGGGGGGGTCTGTAGCGGCCTGCGCGCCGGCACACTGTGCAGGGACCGCGCCGAGATGAAGACTTCCATCCACCACCTCACGGATGGTCAGGCTCAACGGGGTTCCATTCGCGCTCCACGGCGCGACTCTGTCGGCGGCGAGGCAATTTCAGGCTCCTCCTACGGGCACGTAACCTGCCCAGTGCCTCGCCCCACGGACGGGTCGACCGGCGCCTTGCCCACGACAACAATAGACGGCGGGCTTTTGCTGTCTTTGCTGGACGGCCGTCGTGGCACGGTCAAGGCAGAAGTCGACGACGACGACAACAACGACAACGATAACAGTTTGCCTCACGGAGAGCCCGTCATCGCGCCGCCCCCGATGCGATGGATGATCCGCCCATCCACCTGGGTGCCTGGCCAGCTCGCTGGCCTCTCGCTTGCTGCCGTTGGCGACTGGTGACGTTGCTCCGAGTCACTCTCTCGCCGTGTCTTGTAACACCCTTCCGCCGCCCCGAGCTGGTTGGACGAGCTCGACGTCTGGATCACGTCGACGCCACGCAGGTCGCCGGCCTGCCTGGACCAACCGGCGTCGCCTCGCCTCATGGCCTCATGGCCTCATGGCGCCGTTGCCGCAGATTGCAAAGACGTCGTCGCCGCGATGTCCGCTTGGGCTGCGAAATTACCACGCCCACGGCATGCTTGGGAACGCCCGGGATTCGAGACCCGCCGGCCGTGTCACCGCCGTCGCTGACCCAGACGGGAGCCCCCGTCGCGTCCCAATGTTTGCTGCTGCTGGCTGGGCCTCACCTACCAAGACAAGTAACACTCGTGCGGGACGCGGGAGAGGGGAGAGGGCGTGGGTTGTCCGTCCGCTCCTCGGACCGCGCGCGTGCGGAGAAAAGGTCTTCGACGCTCGAACACGAATGCAAGCGCTTCGTTGAAATGACGACTGGCAAGAGCTGGGCTCGGCTGTCCATCGAGGATGCCACCAAAGCATCCGGCCCGATGCCACTAACAGTGTACCGGCGACCCGACACACTGTGAGTATACCTGGAGGGGCGTAAATAAAGCCGCAGAGATACGCGACGGACACGCTGGCGTCGCCGGCGTCGGTGGCCAGAGCGCCCTGTCGACGGATCATCTCCTGGCGGGGCGTACAGTGCCTTCCGTCACCACACACCGTACGGAGGGTCCAGCGACGACCTTCACCGACAAGCACAGCTTTGGCCGCCACTGTCTCGTTTTCCTTCTCGTGCGTCGTCGCCTAGTCAATTATTCGAATTCGAGTTCAGGGCACCGACACCCATGAGTGACTCCCTGGGCGTCGCAATTGCGCGACAGTCCTCGACGTTCGGCGTCCCAACGCAGACGGCGCACTGTCCTGCGCCAGCACGTCATGTTTCTTGGCTCGCGTCTCCCATTCATCCATTCATCCACCCATCACCACTCTTAGGGCCCGTCCTTGTGGGGGCCCAAATTTCGGCCGTTGTCAACTTCGCCAACGGAGCGCTGGGGGCCCTCTCCTAGCGCCTCCCTGTTCCTCGCGCCACTGTTTGATTGTCTCGCCAATGACCCGATTTTCGGTTTCGGCTCGACGGCCTGCTGAAGAGGCCCCGAGTCGAGGTCTCGGATGATGATGCTGAGCACGGCGGGAGGAGGCAGGCATCAGTCCGTGTCAGGTATCGTCCGTAGCAAGAGCATCGCGTCGCTACGATTGCCAGAGCAATTCGTCACGGCCGTCCCGGCAACTCAACGCGGATGCAAGGGCCCCCCGCGTTTTCGTCAACGCCTGCCCGCATCGAGCAGCCTGACAACCTGGTTCGGCTGGTGCTCTGTCGCTGGCCTCCTCGACGGATGAGCTTGGACTGGTCTGATGCAGCAGCCCAAGTCAAACCGCCTCGCGAACCATGACGGAGACGCTGCTTCCCGAACCTGTCCGCATATATGTGCGGTACATGTGCCTCCCCGTCGCGCCTATTTCATGCATGCAGCTGCATGAATCACATCCAGTCCGCCGAATGGCGATGCGCCGACCTTGGCGTGGCCCACGACGGTTCCAGCAAGGTTCACGCAGCGCCCGCGAGCGCTCGGTGAGAATGCCATTTGCCAAGGATGAGCCGGGTCCCGTCCAGTCTTGGAACGCGGGCTGTCTGATGTCGAGGAGGTACTGTGTTCCCGGCACCCGCCCTCGAATCCCGTCGCTGGAGCTGCCGCCCGACTGTGTGACAAGCTGCGTTGCGCGCCTGACTCTGCCGCATCTCTCACATGGCATGTCTTGCTTGAACGACTCTCCAGGTCGATCCCGCGACGTGGACGGTCCGAGCAGAGACCCTGATTTTCCGTCGAGCACATCCCGTCGTCCAAAACGAGGGCTCAGCCTGCGCTGGGCGTAACTCTCTGGGTCGGGGCGAGCCGCTTCGAGCGTTGACACCCTCCCTCCCAGGCTGAACCGGGGAGAGTGCCACAACGGCGCCTGTCCTTGGTAGGCCCATGTCTAGCCGTGCCCTGCTCCTTTTAACGCTCGTACCATCGACGCCTGGTGGATTCGCTGCTGTGCTGCTGTGGTTGGTGCTAATTTTCCTGGGGAGGCGCCATATCCGGCGTCTGGAAACCGCCAACAGGATCCGGGGTAATCTGTCGCCGAGGGCTGGAGCTCCAAGGGCTTTCGGTGAACTGACCCGCCACAGATTCCCGAATCCCGCCATTCTCCGCAGTCCGCACACGCGCTCAGGCCCGGACATGCACCCTGAAACAGGCGGTGCTCCGCCAATACGTCACCGAGGGTCTTCACGAAGCCGTGCGTGCGTGGTGGTCCGAAATAAAACTGCGGTTGACTAGGTAGTGTTCCTCGATGGGCATGAAACATGGAGCGTCGTCCTGCGGCTCAGAACGTTATTACCGTGGCAGCTGCAGCTGCCCGAGAACGTGTTGAAAATGCATAAGTGCCCTTGCACCAGGGTGGCTCGGGTGGCTCGCCGGCAGCGACATCGGTAGCGGCAGATCCGCAGGCCGCTCCAGCGACTCGGCGCCAGGATCGCCCGGCGCGCGGTGCGCCATGAAGGGTTCCGGCCAGGGGCCTCACAATGACGAGTGATTTTATACCGACGAACGGGGACCGTTCGGCATCCGTGCACAAATGGTTGGTCGCGATCTGGGTCTGAGCGTTGTGCCTGGGATGGCAGCGGCACGCGCCTGAGACACGTCCCGGCCATGACATGAGGGAAGCAGTTGTCAAAACAAGATAGACGAAACAACATAGACATAAACATTGGGTCATCAATCATTCCATTATAATTAAAAGTTATCGGTACCCTGACGCCATTTCCGTCCCATGCTCGCCCAAACTTTTTGTGGTTGTATGCCGTGGGACCAGGCTGGCTCGAGTGTGCTGCCAAAGGCCATCCACGCAACGCTGTCCAACGCACCAAACGCCACGTTCCTATCCGTCGTGTAATCATAATTGGATGCTTTTTGTTCACATCGGATAGGTCCATTGTCCGTTGTTTGGGAATTGGCTCGCATAGCTCGGTCCTCCAGGGATGGCGTGTACTTGCATGCCGTATGTCGGTGGCAGGGATGGCCACAACCCAGCACCTGGTGTTTGGAATGGTACGGCGCTCATCGGTGAGGATTCGGTCGGCCGTGGCCGCATGCGCAGGCCCATGGCGGTATTAATCTCGACCTCGAGGTCAAAGTCATCGTCGAAGCACGACTCGAGGTCGGCTTGCGTATACGTCGGGTATTGCTCAGTCGCCGACGGGGCGGCGTACGTCGATGACGACGAGGGCAGTGCGTAGGATACGGCGGTGTTGTTGTTCGGGATGGGGTTGGTATCAAAGGTAGCAGCAGGGTTCGCCGCCGTCGCCGCATATGGCGCCACAAAGTCGCCGCCGGAGGAGGAGGCGCCAGGAGACGCACCGGCTCCGGCGTATGCTGTTGTCGTGAAGTCGAGAGAGGAGACGTCCGAGGAGGCGGCTGGAGATGGGGTGTAGCCGTAGTCGGACGAGGTCGGAGAGGTCACGTAGGAGTAGTCGTAGGGCAGCGCGGCGGGCATGTATGAAGCCGACTGAGACGACAGCTTCTGCTGTGGATATTCCATGTGCCTGGCCTTCTTGGAGGCGGAGGGCTGAAAGGGCATGTCGGCGACGACGACATTACATGGTCGTTTTGACATGGTGGCGGCGTGTATTGGTGTAAGTCTTAAACGAGGGCTGACTACTGCGAACAGTAAGAAGAGGGCTGTATAGCAGAGTGCCGGCAGTGTTGCTTGTGATAGGAAGAGAAGAATCAGTTGAATAGCATTAGACGCGGTGCATTTCGTGTACTGTATGCTGCTCGTCAGCCTCAAGACAAGGAGGAGGGTTGGGGCAGGCCCTTATACCTGCTGCGAGGAAGCCATCCATGGATCCCAACGGCACGCCCCCAAGACAGGGTCCCATGAACCCCTCGGAAAGCCAAATTTCACCACGACGAGCACCGCTTTCCCCATCACAGTTTCGACAGGAAAAGGAAATGCCCCCGCTCGACAATGCAAGAATGACGTTGCGGCTACGCCAGGCTTGTCAGGCACAAGGTCGGGTCTGTGTTCCAGGGTTGCAGGGTCCCCCGCAGGGCCACCATGCCACTGGGGGCTTCGCCAATGAGACGCGCCGAGTCGACCCTCCATTTCGCTGCAAAAGCTCCGGCCCACAAGCTTGACAACCGTCGCGCGACGTCATCCTCTGAAGGAAAAAAGTTGCGAGGAACGGGTGGCCCACAAACCCAAGCCAAGGGCCAAAGGGAACCGGGGACAACATGCCTGCATGTCCCCCCAAGCCCCCTTCCCCGCCCACCGGAGCTTTGCAAGAAAAATACAGGTGAGGGGCCGCGACACCGACAGCTGTCTGGGCCCTGGAATGCCAGGGACGGGAGGCTCCCGCGCCTGCGGTTGGCTGACGGTGATGTCATTCTGTGTGACACGTTTCTGTCGTCTTCTCTCGCCGGCCCCTTGGTCGTGCCAGGGTGCGGGCCCGCGGTTCAGTCCTTTCCCAAACCGCACCTGAAGGTCGATGGGTGCTGGCGCGGGGCGCGTGCAGAAATCGAAGCTATACTCTTTTCTAGTCCTCACCCGTTCTTGCCGTTCTCCGTCGTGCTGGCCAGGATGTCCAGGGGAAACCGTTGGGGTCGCTTCCGGCAGCAGCCGATTTTGCCACTGGCGCGTGGCCTGACATGTTCGCAAAGTGGCACAATGGCATGAAGTTGAAGGGCATTTACTGCTTGCCGACGTGGGGGAAAGACGGGGTGCGTGAACGTTGGCCATGGCGTTTGGGTTCTTGCTGTCGTCAAGCAACTGCGCCCACTTTCCGGAGCATAAAGACCACCCCCGGCCGTGCAACACCGCGGCCACGGCGGCCGCAAGCGACGATCGCCTTGAACCGACGTAACGGCACGTACATAGTTTGCGTCGTCGACGGGGCCAATGCCAGTCCAGACGGTTGGTTGGAGCTCTCGGCAGTGGCTCCTATCGACACGGTGGCGTTTGGCGTTCGGTCGGCTCGCTTGGCTATGAACTGATGTATCGCGAAATTTCTCCCCCGTCCAGGCTTCTCGAAGGCCCCGTGACTTTACCCTCCACCGTGCCACTCATAGCTTCGGGCATGCATCCACGGCCTAACAGAATGGCATCATGGGCACGTCCCAGCAGCTCGATGGACGCATCGGTTGACCGGACCGCGCCTCGCTTAGGTTTCCCGCAATCGCGTCGGCCAGCAGCACGGCTTGCCTGACGCCCATAGACGCCCCAATACGGCGCAGGCGATCGACAGCAAAGGTCCGCACGCTCGCCAGGTTTGGTTCTTCCAAAGCGACGACGCATAGAGGGCGAATGAGCGAGAGGGTGCCTGTGTTCAGGTGTCAGCACGTGTGCCGGTTCCGCAAGTGTGTCCTTGACTTGCGTGGCGTGTCCATCAGAGCAATTGTCGATATGCAGATATCCTCAGACAGCTGCCGGATCCTCGACACTACCGTACCCCCGGTTGGCTGCTCAATCGACTCGTCGTCGTCGGTACCTGGGCCGGTGTCCAAAAGAACACGGCTCACGAGGAGCCGGACAAGGCGCCAATTGTTCCACACCTCTGCATTCCACAAGCTGGGATAGATGTGTCTCTTTTCGCCAAAGGCGTTTTCCAAAGGGGCTGCAGGTACGTGAACTTCGAAATTCCACTCCGCGGGCAAGGCGGCGCGCCACCGTTGCAGCTCCTCGTCGACATCCAACGCCGCCTTTCTGACAGCTTGTCGGTTCAAGCCCTCTTCTCCACGGAGCATCCTGGCGCGCAAGTTGACGATTCGAAATGAAATCTCGAAAATCGAGCTGGGCGTTGCGATGTGGCCTTGCCGCCATCGCTGTCTAGTTCTGCTGCTCTGGAAGCTGCGGGCCGTTTGAACAAGCGCAGCGGGCACGCCAGAGTTCTGTTGCATGTAGACCGACAGCTTCGACCAGGGGTTAACGTCTGTTCCCTCAGGTGATGCACAGGACACCTACAATCTGGGAGCGGATTTGCGTATACAGCTGGCCGCCACGCTCACGTGTGAACTGTTCTTGGCCCCGAAGTTCAAGCAGCGCCAAGGCTCCTTTAATATGTGTTTCCCAGCAGCGGTACTGGTCGCCATTTCGAAAACTCAATGTCTGCAAATACTGTTAGTCAGTCAGGGATCGACCTGTCGTAACAGTGGGACTCGTGCCTCAAATAACCCAAGCAGGATGACAGCCATCAGCGTCCTATCATCAGTCGCATCGGTAGCATTGCTCAAGTTTTGCTGGGTGGCCGCCAATGCTTCCCAGTACCGTCTTCTGGCACGAGTCTCAAGATGTGGTGCGTATGAGACATTGGACATTCCTGCCAAGCCGACCGCATCTATGGCAGCTTTGAGAACGGAACTGTCACGGTATGACCCCGTGAGCCAATTTCGGTATGCTTCTGAGAAAGGGACCTCGTGAAATGCGTACTTGGAGAAGAAGAAACTTGGGCTGAGGTCATGATGTGGTATCGAGATGGTCTTGGGAATGGTGTACCGGGTAAACCATTGCGCAGCAGGTCCGCAAAGTTGTGTTCTTCCTGCTTCCGCGGAGCTGAAGTGTTGACTCTGGGTTCGATTGCGTTGCTGGGATTCCAGATGCCTCGCCTTGGTGGTAATCCGCCGCGACTCGTCCCTAAACCGTATATCGTCGAGGTTACGATATCCTGGACAAGGCACGTCGGCCTTGTGGCAGCGCAAGCAACCAGGCTTCTGCTCGTCGCACTAGATATTGTCTTGGTCAGAGGAGACACGCCCACCAGCTTCCATTTCACATTTCTTCGTCAATCATATCACTTTACCTTGACCTTGCGCTTACGGCAGCGCTGGCAGCCTCTGCTCAGGACGCCGTAATACACCATGGCGGGGTTTGCGGTGCTTGGGTGAGTTGTGCGACAAAGGGATCCAACTATGCCGGCAGGGGCTGGACATTCATGCCGGCGACGCAACACGTCCTACTCATGGCTTGATAAAGAGTACGCGGACGGAAAACGAAGCGCATGGCTCGGTAAATCTTGAGTCGATTATCTGCCGATGGTCTTTGCTGGACGACGTTGAAGCTGGCAAGAAGTCCGGGCCGGACAGGGGGTCGCAGTCTGCCCCTGTAACGAGCTTAGCGTCGTCGTGGTGGTACCCCACTGCGTGCGACCTGTTTACCACACTCCTCGACGAAGCCTCACCACAACGTACCATGTACTTGTCCAATGCCGAAGTCCGACCACCAGCTGAAGTGCATTCACGCATATAAATATGCGCTCGGGAACCAACAGCATGCTTTTGCTCAGAGCATCTCGCAAACATCAAAGAAAAAGGTGCTTTCTTTGAGTGTTTGCCGGCAGCCATCTCGGTCGCATTATCTTGATTCTTGAATCACTGAGCCACCTTGATATACTTCACCATGGCCTCAGACTCGTCCAACAGGAGCGGCCCTCAAGTCTCCGAGCAGACATTCAGTTCTTACAACCAGGATCAAGGCCAGAAGTACGTCCAGGCTCGCCACGACTACAACCCCCTCGTCTACCAAGCCGTCTTCGAGCAGCACGCATCCACCGGCGGGCGTCCTGGCACTCTCGTCGATGTTGGTTGCGGGCCTGGGCTCGCTGCGCGCGCCCTCGCGCCTCATTTTGAGCATGTAATTGGTCTTGACCCTTCCGAAGGCATGCTCGCAGTCGCGCGTACACTCGGTGGCGCCTCTTCCACGGGCGAGCCCATCCTCTGGGAGCATGGCGCTGCCGAAGAACTGGACAGGCTGCCGCGCCTGGCGCCCGGCAGCGTCGACCTCATCACGGCCGCAAATGCCGCCCACTGGTTCAACATGCCACGATTCTGGGCCGCCGCGGCGCGAGCCCTCCGGCCCGGCGGCACGGTCGCGCTCTGGACCAGCGGCGACATCCGCACCCACCCGTCCATGCCTGCGGCGGCCAAGGTGCAGGCCGCGATGGACCGCCACTTCGAGGAGAACTTGCGTCCACACATGACAGCTGGGAACCTGCTCACTATGAGCTGTTACAGAGACCTGCCTCTGCCGTGGACGCTGGAGCTTGGCGCGGGCGACGACGAGGCCGTGCACGCGGCGTCTGGGCAGTTCGACGAGGCCAAGTTCACGCGCAGGGACTGGGCGGAAGACGAGGAGTTCTTCGTGAGCAACTCGGAGGTGAACCTCGATGGGTTTGAAAAGCTCATGGCGACTGTCAGCGCGCAGACGCGGTGGAACCAGCACCACCCCGAGCTCGTTGGCACGGACAAGGACGTGATCAAAATGTTGCGTCGCGAGATCGAGGACGCCTTGCACGAGGCGGGAGTGGAAAAGGGCAAGGAGAGGCTCAAGGGGGCCGTCTTGGGGGCCTTGCTCGTCATCAAAAAGAAGAGCGGCCCTGAAGAGTAGTGATTCATGCAACTCGTTTGCTCCAAACAGCGAGATACAAACAAATTTACTCCCCCGCGAACGCCTTCTCCAATGCTGCAATGTCCAGCTTCTTCATGCCCATCATGGCCACCATGGCGCGATCCGACGCCGCGCGGTCTTCGGACGCGAGCATCTCCTTCATGCGCTTGGGCACAATCTGCCACGACACGCCGTACTTGTCGGCGAGCCAGCTGCACTGCTCGCGAGCCGGGTCGGCGCTGAGTTTGGCCCAGAAGTGGTCCACCTCTGCCTGGTCGGCGCAGTTGACCTGGAAGGAGACGGCCTCGTTGAAGGACCACTTGCTAGGCCCGCCATTGAGCCCGACGAAGCGCTGCCCGCGCAGCTCGAACTCAACGACGAGAACGGAGCCGGGCTCGCGGCCATGCACGTCCTGTCCGGCCTTGGAGTAGTATTGCGTGGTGATGATGCGCGAGTTGGGGGCGAAGACGGAGACGTAGAACTTGGCGGCGTCTTCGGCCTGCGTGTCGAACCAGAGGCAAGTGGTGATGGCTAGCGACATCTTGGGTATTTTGTGATAGATCAACAATTTTTTGTCGTTCCTGGTTCAATTCGGCTCGGCGTACGAAGTGCACTTTAATGATTCCAGTGAGGACTTGTCTTATCGCGTCACTTGTGGCACGGAACACTCAACCTGTTAAATACGCAGGCCTCGTATTTCGTACAGGGGCCTCGAGAGATCGATGTTCGATGGAATTGAATCGCAGTGACGCCTCTCACGTAGGGCGGCTCCCAGGGCGCGTGGCTTCGTGATGTGCCGCACCTCAGCTCCCGCCCGCCCCCGCTCAACATTATTCGTCAAGATCGCTGGGAGGCGTCCTCCTTTGCGCTTTTCCGTCGACCACGATCCCTGGCAATGCCGTGCCTTCGTTTCTGTTATTGGTCGCTTTCACATTTCCAACTAGGCAGACTTGGCTGCCTTGGCTACGAAAAAAAAATGATTACTATTCTCATGACTTCATCTCTCGATTCGCAAGTCGCAGCAGCTGTATTGCGAGAGCTACGGCCCCGTCAATCAACACTGCGTCCCGCGACCGAGCATTCAAAGGAATCCGGTGGGAAAGATGCCATGGAGTTCAGTCGCATCACGAATTGAACGGTCGCTTTTCTGGACCTGGTTCAACCAACACCCATCTGGGCTGCTTACGAGAGTTTAAGGTCTATGCGACGACGTGATAAACGGGAAGCCGACACTGCGAGATTGTGATGCAAGTTTAGCCAAGTGCCTAATCCTGACGGGCAAATCCAATGTCTCGGCAGGAGGATGCAAGGCGCGATCCATCCCTTGCGTGTGTTTGACTGTCCCTTTGGCCCGGGGACCAAGAGCGCAGCCTGCGCAATCGAAACGGGGCTGGCAACTGCCACCTGCCGCCGGCAGTTGCCACCAGCTGCCACACTTACAGGGCATTTTGATCAGCTGCAAGGCAGCAACGGCAGCAAGCACATCGACATTGCCGAATTAGGGTTTGTTCAAGGCTGCGCCCTAAACAACGGGCGTACCTCGCACCGTTCAATCAATGCTCCAGGCCATTCAATTACTGCAACACGGAGGCGGCTGCACACATCGAACTTCCATTCTACAGCCACGTACTCTCTAACCAGCTCGCCAGTATCCACACGTTTATCGTAGTGGCGCCTTTGATCGCGGATCATCACCCCCTGTGACCCCTGCATGACAGACTCAGTCGTCTACGGACCAGGGTCATGATGGCGTCCGAATTACCCGACCCCGGCACTGGTCAACCTCTCCATCGCCACGTCAAGCAGGACACAGAAGTGATTCCGCTCGGGCTTGACAACGGAACACTCGAAAAGATCATCGACGTCCATTACAATGGTTTCAAATGGATTCGACTGGGGTCTTGGACAAATATCACCAGCAACACGCAGTATTACCACTGCGATTACTGGAAGGAGTCGAGACTTTATTCAGATCAGGCCAATGCGATTCCGAGCAACATCTTGGCAATTCCGAGCAACTCCCACGAAAAGCGTGTGAAGGATGACCTGTGGAACATTCTTGATGCTCTCGGAGACCTAGAGATCCCCCTCAGCGACAAGACCGAGAACGCTCTCGCTGTCAGCATAACGACGCGGGATATCTCGTCTACGGCGCTGAAACGGAAGACTATGGTGGATGTACCTGCTCACTCGCAACTTCATTTATACCAGCGCAGGCTGTACTTTACGGCGGTTGCACGGTTTCGATACATCGCGGCCTCGTCTGTGGTTGATCAATCTTCGGCGATTCATTGGACTTCCGGCCTCCCCGTCAGGGTACGCGCTACGGTACATTTCGATACCATTGACCTTTTGACCACAAATGCACCCCTGAATCTTGAGGATAGCGTGACAGAAAAGTTCGAACTTGAGCGACTGTCAGTGGAAGACGATCCTATTCTGCTTTTCAACAACTGCAGCGCGGCATGCAAGCAATACATTCGGAATCGAGGCTATGGCCTGCCAGAAACGTCTTGGCTCCTGTAATTTGCGATGGTCTTGAAGAGCCCGGGTACGCATCGACACAAGAATCATCGTTGTCGTTCGAGGCAGCACCGGGGCCCAAGGGGAGAATGACCGGGAAGCGCGTTGGAGCAGACCGCTTCCGCATGTTGCACGGCAGAGGCCAGTTGGAACGGAAATGACTACACAGGCAGTGCTTGGCACCAATTCATCCCACGAGCATTCTAGATAGGACAGGTGAAATGAGCAAATAAAGGACACAAACAACCATTGCCTCAATCCATGTCTCGGTCACCAGTGTCTCGGTCAAAGTCGTGCCAAGCCCCGAACCCGATTAGCGAGGTCCCTTGACTCTAGCGCCGCCGCGCCTCTGCAGCTTGCGTCATTCCGTCATAGCTCACTTACACATCTCTGACTGACTGACCTGCCCTTGCTACTTGCCCACGGCAGTGGCGGAGTTTCACTCACTGACCCCGTCCAGCTCCGAGCCTGGCCTGGCCTTTCACGTCTTCCCTTCATCCTCACATTCTCGGCGCACTAAGCAGCCATGCCATCCTCCGACGCATCGTCCGACCTGGAGCTCGATCCCGTCGAGGAAGGGTCGCCCGACGCGCCGCTCACGACCGCCACGCCCACGCTGCCAAAGTGGTACCGGCCGCCGCGCTGGCTCGCAGGCGGCACCACCAACGCCTCGTCGCCGGAATCATCATGGCGACGCCGCGTCCCGCGCGCGCTCGCCCGCACGCTGCGGCCCCGCCTCACGTGGCGGTACGTGCTCTTCGCCCTGCTCTTCCTGTACGTCTTCATCCGCGGCGTGCTCCTGCGCCGGCCGCTGCTCGCCTCGGCGCTGCCGGGGTACACGGGCCCGTATGCCGTCGGCGCCGTCGACGTTGAGGTCCCGCTCGACGGCGGCCCGCGCGTCCTCTCCAACGCCACCTTCAAGGCAACAGGCCGTCCTGCCTTTGAGCTCGAGTCGGTGCTCTTCACGCTCTACTATCCCGTCGCCAAGGACGCGCCGCCCGCCTCGTCGGACCTCGCACCGCTGCGCTGGATCCCGAAGCCCGTGAGCCTCACCGCCAAGGGTTACGCCAGTTATGCGCACGTGGACAACTTCATTGTGCGTCCCATCTTCACCTTCTTCCTGTGGCTCGTCGCCGGCGGACTCACTGTCCCCGCGCGCGTCGATGCTCCGCTGCTCCCTTCCGAGGCGTCAAGTGGCGATGGGTTTCTCGTCGGGAAAACGGGTCAGCTCCCCGTTGTGCTCTTCTCGCACGGCACCGCTTCGTCCCGAACAGACTACACCAACTACCTCGGCGAGCTGGCCTCACGCGGTGCCGTCGTAGCCGCCGTCGAGCACCGTGATGGAAGCTGTCCCGGCACGCTTATCCGGCTACCAGACCAGCCCGATCGAGAGCTACTCCATTTCCGGGCGTCCGACCTGATTGCACCAGTCACTCCATCATCATCTGGCGATGACGACACAGCCAAGAGGATCCGTGGAGGCGACGAGATGCAGCCCATCGACAACGACCGTCTGGTTCATGACCAGCTTGAGTTTCGCAACGCCGAGATGTTCCAGGCCCTGCACGTCCTCCAAGACCTCCACGCCGGCAACGGCACCTCCATCGCAGCACTCAACACCCGCCGCCACGGCGCAGTCGCGTTCCCCTCCTTCGCCTCCCGCCTCGACCTCTCCCAGCTCGTCATAGCCGGCCATTCGTACGGCGCCACCCTCGCCCTCAAGTCCCTCGTCGCCTCCCCACTGCCCGCCCGCGGCGGCATCGCCCTCGACCCAGGCAAGTCGTCGGGCCAGCTCGATCCGCGCTCCCCTGCGCCCCTGCTCGTCGTCCACTCAAACTCGTGGTCCCGCACCCGCAGTCTCTTTTTCGGCAGGCCGCACTTCGACGCCGTCAAAGACCTCGTGCGTGGCGTCCTGCGCCGCACGGGCTCTGCCTGGTTCGTCACCAGTCTCGGCACCGCCCACCCCAGCGTCTCGGACGCGCCCCTCATCGAGCCCTGGATCCTGAGTTGGACCACAGGCGCACGCATGAATACCAAAGAGGCCCTCGAGGAATACGTCCGGGTCTCTGCGGACTTCATGTACTTTCTCAGGACCGGCACCGCCCGGGCTTTGTTGGCCGAACCCGTCACGCACGATGAGTATGATAAGTGGGTGAGCGAAGAGCGTAGGGAGGAATTCCCAAAGGGAATGGCGAGATTGTGGGAGGTTCACGTCAGTCCAGCAATCAACGGGTAATCTGCATCCATTGTTTCAATGGCTGAGGCTCGAACACTCCGAGTAGCCTGACTGCGCCTTAACCCATATTGTCTCCTCTTCAACGTTCTACACGATACCCCGATAAAGCCCACGTCCAATAATCAACCAATAAAATACCATCTCTTGTCGTGCCGCCACCAGCATCAACACTTGTTCATATATATGCTGCTGAAACATCACTCTCAGTGCTCGTCTTGCTGCCCTTAATGCGCTTACGCCGACTGCTCAGGAATAAGTCCACCATGCGTTTGCTCCCAAGCTTCTGTGCTTCCCAATCCAGCGCGTCCTGCTCTGAGCCAGTTCTGCTGTCTAGAACCGATCGAGGGGTCATGAACCCTTGGTCCGAGCTGCGACCAAAATCGTGCCCCTGAGATCCACTACTCGATCTCCCAAATTGCCTCTCAAACGCGGCTGTAAGGCCAGGGCTTGACTTGGCTGGCGACACATTGTCCATTCCTGGACGGGTCCTCGCCCGTCGTCGAAACAGTTGCTCTCCTCGAGTCGGACTAGCGTGCGTAATGGTATTTAGCGAGCGCATCCTCGGCAACATGGCAGTGGAGCGCTCCTTGTTCGTCACCGTGACGCTTGCATTTGGCAATGAAGGACCGGCCTGGAGGCAGCTGCGTGATGGCACGGGCGGCGGTGTTCCACCATTTGACTTGACCGCTCGCTCACAAGTTGCCGGGGGAGAGTTTTCATCAGTATTCCATGATTGCCTGCACCTGGTTTCAGTGGAGTCTTGGGCCTTGCGCAAACCATCGACTTGTTTTGACGGCGTCATTTGTGGCCTGTGTCCCAGGATGCCCCCTTCAAGTCTCGAGATATCCCCAGGGGACTCAATTTCGGCAGATTCCCTGACGTGGTGGCCAATTGGAGACACTCTAAGCGATACATCACACTTCTCATCAGTGTTCATTGTTGTTGAGGGTGTTTCGAGCTTCGACACGTTTGCGCTGAGCCACGTCTTCCATTCCACAGAACTCGCCGTGGAGAAGTCGCGGGTGTGAATCAGGGCATGCTTGTAAGTTGGCTGATCCGCACGAACTGTAGCGCTAGCATGGCCCCGACTCGTCGATGGTGATGTCGCAACAGCTTCGTCGCTCGTGCCAGTATCCAAGTCGTCGGTAGCATTCGAGTAGGAACTATCCGCGTATGTTGTTCTGATGTCTTTGTCTGAGCCGATCGTACTGGGACGTCGTGTGGGCAAACTCAAGGCAGACAGCGTGCTCAGGTATCTGGTGTCGAGCGCGTGTGTGTAGCCTGGGCCTTGTCGGTCCTTCATGGTCTCTCGGAGGGTGCGACGGTATGGACTGGCAGTGCGAAAGAGGTGGTCTGTCAAGCCGGAAGAAACGTCGGAGTCGCGCATCACACTCCTGCACATTTCTGGATTCAAGAGCGGAGCTCTGTTCGGGGTCATGCCAGCTCCATCACCTGCCGTCGGGGTCGGGTATGCCTTGTACGAAGTAACTCTTCCGCGGATAGGGACCTGCGATGACTTCGAGCCCTCGACAGCTTTTGGCGTATCTTGGAACACATCGTCTTCAGGTTGGACGTGCCGGATTGTGGGTGGGGACCAGCTCTCGCCATGCTCAACCGAACTGCTGCGTGGTGGTATAAACCCGTACGTTTCTGACATCGTGCTGGCCACCTCTCCCTCCTGCCACTTTTCGTTGAGCCGTTGTAGAAGGGCAGAGTAGACGAGATCACTTGCTACCGCCGCGCCGTGATGCCCTGATGCTGACGCCTGAGTCCGCGTTCGAGCCCTTGCGGACGACGGGATATGTGTGCCGTTTTCTTTGATCACAGAAAGACGCTGGCGCTCCCAGTCTGCGTGCGACGCAGGGCTTACGGCAGTGTTGGTCGAGTTTGTCCAACTTGTAACGCGGGACTTGTCGTCCGCTATCGCATGCTGCTCAAAGCGAATGCTTTCCAGGCTGCCCCGTCGTGATCGCAGTTGTTGGGTGCTAGGTACGGCGTGAAGCGACGGCACATGCGATGGCACCATCGACATAGATGCCTCCTCTGGTTCCGCCGGACTGGCCATCATATTGTAACTGTCGGTGTCGGAGATCAAGTGCTGAGGAAACCCGACGGTGGTTCCAATGACGTTGTCAGCACTGTACGGTCTACCAAAGAGTCCCTTGAACTTGCTCCTCAACGATCTCGAGACTTTTCGTGCTGTGGATCGGAGCCCCGAGTACTTCAGTGCGGGTATACTGCCACCAGAAAACGCCGATGACCTGCCGGCACTGTTGTCACTGCTGTTGCGGAGCGACCTGGGCATTCCAACCGACGTTTCACAACGACGATGCTTAGAGCGGAAAAAGAGAGATGGATGAGATCGCAGGCGAGTTCGAGAAACGCTGCGCCACGGGGTTCGAACCGGCATGCTTGACCCGGAGACGTCGTCCATGCGGCTGCCTGGCTGAGATGTGCTGGTGCTACGGAGAAAGCTCATCGACTTCGGGGTCCGAAGGCTGTGTCCTCGGAAATGAACACTCTCTTCGTTCTCCTTATTATCGGCATTGAAATGAGCACCAGACAGCCATTGTCCGAGTCGGTCGTCTGGGTCGTCGCTGGTATCGAAATGCGAGGTGGTTTGAAGGGTGGTGACCGCAGATCTCGACTTTCGTAGTCTCCCGTCCGAGTATTGGCCGGGCCGCAGGCCGCGGTCAGGTGTCCATTTCGGCATGTGTACGTCGTCGATAGAACCAGCTCCGTCATTGTTTGGTCGTAAAGGTCTTCCATGAGTTGATGATACGGGGTGCAAGCTTCCGTACGATGGACCTTCTTGAGTACCAGACCTGTCTTCTCTGCGTGGAAGGGAGGCCTGACTCGCCCTCACGGCCAAGGGTTTTCTTGGGCGAGCATTTGGCCCGGCGAATCTGACGCTCTGTTTCCTCTCCACAGTACAGCTTCCGAGCGGGCTTTGCGGCTTTGTTTTTGCGGCAGAGTTCCCCGAAGGCCCCTTCGCGCAGCTAGCACTGTTGCTCCGGGCCAGCGTACGGCTGGGTGTGCCTTTAGAGGTTGACGGCATTCCAGAACCGTACCTGCTCTGCTGTGTCTGAGCTCGAAGAAAAGACAACGTGGCGGCGATATGCGCGTCTCGCTCCGCGTCTGAACGCTCGATGCTGACAAGGCTGGTGAAAATGGAGTTCGCAGACTTACTTCGGACGAGAGGTCGCTTCTTGCTGCGGGAGCTGTTGCGGCGGAGCATCGCCAAGCTGGCAGGAGTCAGAATCCGGGCAAGAATCGTTGTCTAGACTACGGAAACTTGGTAGAAACAGACGTTTAAGAGTTGCTCGGATAGCGGTGAGATAAAGTAAGACGTGCAGGCGTTGGGCCGGGCTGACATGTTAGCAGGATACGTGGATGGGCAAGGCGGGTGGCAAAGATTGGAGGTTCCATCACTTGGAATCCAGAGGCAGGAAGGAAGGATGGCGACACAACGGCTCACGGAAGGGACACGGACGACAGTGCGCTCAAGCCAACGGACTGCGGAAAGAGCATTGTTGAATGCGCAATGCCCCTTCCTTGAGACACTTCTCAGCCAAAGCCAGCCGCCAACACACAGCACGAGGCAGAGACGCGCGACAGGTCTTGTTTACAATAAGGAAATGTATTGGTACGGATGGATAAAAAGCCAAATGCATCCTGATACGGGGCATGCCCCATGCAGACAAGTACACATAAAGAAAGTCCCGCAATCTACGCCAGCAACCGAACCCAGCTGCTATCGTTACCCAAAGAATGAAGTCTCATTGACAGACTTGGCCGAGCTATCTCGCCCATGAGGAATCTGTACTCGCTACCACTCACATGGCGATCTCGGACATGAATTCCTCAACCTCCTCCTCGACGAGGTGTTGGATCTTCTTGGCAAACTGCTCGGCCTTGGAGAGGCCAGTCGTGGCGCCCTTGACAATCTTGCCCTTGACGATGATGATATCCTCAATGGCAGCATCTTCGATCTTCTCGAGCTTCTCCATGGTAGTCTCGACACGCTCGGCCTTGTAGCCTCCGGCGGCGACAATCTTGGAGAAGTTGCTGCAGCCGCCACCGTTCCAAGCGAGCTTGTTGGGGGTCTCGGCCGGGATGTCGGACAGGATGCCCTCGGTCGAAACCTCGATGAGGTTCTCCTTGAGCTTCTTGGGTGTGATGGGAGCAACAGAGTACTCGGAATCGCCAGCAGGCTGGAGGGACAGATAGTAGGCAAGGAGGCCAGCAATGTGAGGCGAGGCCATGGAGGTGCCTGAGATGGTGTTGACGGCGTACTTGGAGCCGATCCACGTGGACTGGATGCTCAGGCCAGGGGCGAAAATGTCAGTGCACTTGCCATAGTTGGAAAAGTAGGCGCGGCTGTCGTCGAGGGCCGAGGCACCGACGGTGACGGGCTCAGAAGCGGCAGCAGGCGAGTAGTTGCAAGCATCGGCATTATCATTACCGGCGGCGACGGCGAAGTGGATGCCAGACTTGACGGCAGCGTTGACGGCAGCGTCCAGGGCCTGGGTCTTGCCACCACCCAGAGACATATTGGCGACAGAGCCCTTGAAACCCTTGCGCTTGCCGTCCTTGGCAGCCTTGACTTGCTCGAGATGGCTCTGGGCGGCATACTCGACGCCGCGGACAACATCAGACATGCTGCCGGAGCCGTTGGAGCGGAGGACCTTGACGGCATAGACGTTGGCCTTCTTGGCGACACCATACTTCTTGCCGGCAATGGTGCCAGAGCAGTGGGTACCGTGGCCGTTACCATCTTCGTCGGCATCGCCACTGGGAATGGTCTTGCCCCAATGAGCACGGCCCTCAAAGTCAACGTGCTCGATGTTGGTGCCGGTGTCAATTACATAGGCGTCAACGCCCTCGCCGCCCTCCTTGGCGAAGAGGTACTTGTTGAAGGTGCCAAAGTTGAGTGTCTTGCGGTGAGAGACGCGAGCAAGGCCCCACGGAGCCTGCTTCTCGGTCTCGCCGTCGCAAGAATCCTCAGTCACTGCGTCCTCGGTGCTGAGAGGAAGCATAGTGTGGACGATGGAATCACGTTCAATGTACTCGACCTGTACATAGTCATTAGCTGGCGAAGCGAGAGACACTCGGCTGGGATGCAACTCACATCAGGGCGATTCCTGATCAGCTCGATGGCAGCGTCGGAGAAGTTGCCGGAATACCCGCGGAAGGCACCGCTGATGTGATCGGCGCCAATCCTGTACTCGTGCTTCACAACAGCAACGATATCGTCAAGCAGGCCTCGCTTGCGGAGCTCGAGACGGTCCTGGTCGCCATTCTCGTGGATGGTTTGGATCCACGTGTGGTGGTCGGACGCCTTGGAGTCATCGATGTGATCCTTGAACTTGATGATGTAGGCATTAGGAATGACCTCGGCGTGGGTCGAGGCGAGAACGGGCGCCGACTTGTCGTGGATGGTGCCGATCTTAAACGAGGTGGCCTCGGCGACGGCGGCCACGGACAGGGCGATGGCGGCGGTCTTCATGGCGATGGCGTGACGGCGAACTGCCTCGTCGGTCTACCTGCGACGCAAACGAAACGAGCCCGAAAAGAAAGATGATGACGCGACAAACAACTGCCGACGGCCTCTATCGCGATGAAAAAGGACGCTGGGAGATGGACAAGTCGAAACGGAGAGGATGCGTGATGTTGGAGGAGGAGTGAGATGGCGGAAGGAGGGAGAGGATGACGAGGCGCTGTTGGGGACGGGGTTGCTGATAAGCGGGCGGCCAGTGCTGCCTCGCCTCACCCGATGGCGGCAGTGACGCATCCAGCACTGGGGAAGCAGTGGACGGGGGAACCGCCAGGGGAGGCTATTCCAAAAGGGGTTTGGCGCCACGGCGGACGTGCCGCACGCGCCCAACTTGGTGGATCCGACAGCGGGCCAGTGCAGGGCCTCGGGCGCTCCTGTTCCCACAGTGATGGCGATAAGCCCGAGCGCAACAGCGCGATAACGGACCTCGCGGGTTCGAGCGTGAGGCCAAGATGGGAATGGATGGAAGTTGTGACATCGCACCCGTGCAGTGCACCATCTCTGCGGGATGCAGATCGGGTGCTGGCACGCGCCGAGCTCGCCGGCAACCCCCGGCTGGGCCGCACGGCGAGACGAGGCTGTTGGGGGGAGGCTGGGGGGGCGTGGTCTGCATCAGCTGGTCCCTGGCATGAGACACGGCGGGAGGGGGACTCGGGTTTGGCTGCGCAAGATGCCGCACCGCCTGCCTGGGCTGTGTCCGTACCTGGGAACAAGCTCGGAGCCGAGCTCGGTGGCGGCACTGGCGGGCATGAATGGCTGCCGACATTCCTTGTAGTCTTTCGCCGTGTGGCCCAGCTTTCGCTCTATCGGAGGCCCTGCTTCGACTCCTGCATCATGGACTCACAGTCCATTAACCCTGGATGACGACAGCACGCTCAGCCAAGGCATCAGGCGCTGGTGCGTAAGCCGAGTTCGCAAGGGTGCACGGCAGCAGGCTGCAGACGAATGAGGAAGGCGGCGCAAGGTACGTACCGCTCCTCGTGTCAGTCAACAATGCGGGGAAATCTCTCCGCTTCAAAGCGCCGCCGTTGTTGTCCGCCTGATCATTTGGCCCTGGCACGTGCTGCATGCAAGCCAGCCGCATTCAGCGCCTCGTCTCGTGCGGCGGCGCCTGCGCGTGAGTCGTGTGTGCAGCAGCGAGAGACAGGGCTCGTTGTGGCGAAATGGAAGTCGTTCCGGGCTGCAAGCTGGAGATGCTGCTGCCCAGTCTGCAGGTACTGTACAGTAACGGAGGCCCGCCGCCCTGGTGATGCGCTTGTTGGAGCAGATAACCTTGGAGAGCTCCAATCAGTTGGCTAGCGGGGACCACTCCAGTGAAGCTCCACGCCTGTTGAGTTGTGCCAGGCCAGCAAGGCCGGGTCGCACTTCATTTTATGAATAGTGGACGAGGCGCAGAGGTCGATGCTTGACGGCAGAATGCAACGCATCAAGCATCAGCAAGATTCAAGGTTTGGAAAGGCGCAGCGGGCGGATACTAACCACGAGTCAGAGATCCGGCTTCGGGGATGCATGCACTGCAGCTGCAGGTACTGGTGGTACTGCTCTGTTCTTACAGCGTCTGTTATCACTTACCCTGGACCTCCGTTCTGGGCAATGGAACTCGGGTCTCGTGAAGAAATGGATGCATCTCGAGCAATCAAGGAGACTTATGACTGATGGAGTTGTATGCGAAATATGTTGTAGTTATTGTGGCTCAAACCGGTGATGGCCGCTGCTATGTGCCCATCGCTTGAGCTTCTTGGCGTCGCCAGGTGGAGGTCCTGATGGTGCTGTACCCCAAAATGCCCCAAGCACCTCTGCTCCAGTGCGAGCTCCAGCAGCCCTGAGCTGCGCCTGCCGCGCTGCGGGGCACGGGAGAGCTCCGCCGCGCGGCGAGCCACGCTTCTCCAAGGCTGACGAATACGGGCCGTCGTTGCTGGAGGTTCCAACATTTGCATCTTCAGACGCGTCGCGCCGTGAATGCCAACAATCTATCACGGTTCTTTCGAGGATACGACACAGCATCGAACGGGTCTGAAAGTCGAGGGGTGCGTCGAGAAACACACTTCACCACCCGCCACAGCGAGATCCCAAAACAGCCCACCGTCAGATCACTTTCCACCACGCCGAGTGCCCCACGACGCAGCATCCGCGACGGCACTGGACACACGCGCCGGCTAGCTCCAGCTAGATGCTGCCGCTATATGACATAAGTGGTTGCATGGATCCTTGAAGGGCTCTGGGAGGAGGCTCTGGACCGAGCACGCGGCCGCGACGACATCATGGCATCGATCCCTTGGCGGTATCGGTCCTCAACCGCGACCTCGACCCAGGCTCCATCCCACTCGTTCGAAATTCTGCGCGGCCTTCTCAACACATTGGCAGACGACGCTGCCTCGCTGGGCGACAACGGGTTTCCAGACGTGGGCAAGGCAACCAAGTCCTTGCGGCAGATCGCTCAGCATGTGTCGGCAACCACCACTTCAGTTCACCAGGACGAGTTCCGCCACGCTCATGGCTTCGAGTCCGTTCTCGGCCTACTCCGCCACTTCTCCGGCTTCTACGATCCGCACAAAAGGGGCGAGGCCGAAATGCTTTCGCTGTTTAAGCTGCTAGGAGGCTGCTTGAACGTTCTCTCAGCAGCCATGCGAGGCCACGCGGGCAATCGCCGATATTTTCGATACCGCGTGGACGGCGGCGGCTGGGAAGCCCTCGAACAAATTATCGCTAGCATTGGTCTGGGAGGCGCCGAGCCTGACCCATGGATAAGCTGCCATGTTTTCGGAAAGCTCCTCTCCTTTGCCCTCGACGACGACGCGCTTGATCTTCTATGCCAGTCCGTAGCCACCACACTCCGATCGGACACAGCGGACGGCTCGGGCCAGATCGATGAGCAGACAAAGCAGGACGACGAGGAGCAGTGGGACCTTGTCCTTGCTCGTTCCGTCCGGAACATCGGACCAAGCGTGCGCGAAGTTGTCAATACCAAGACGATTATCCGCTTTCCTGAAATCCTTAGAGCTGTCATCAGCTTCTGGACCACCATTCCACGCCCCGAGGGTTCCGCAGCGAACCCGAGCTCGATTCTTGTACTCGAGACCGTTCTTTGTGCCACAACAGTTTCCATATACAACCGTGCAGCCGTTCACTCCACTGGTGTCTTGTCCCAGTTCCTACGCGTTGCTTTTGGCCAGGGCTGGCTGGAGGATACCGAGCGAGAGCGGCTCCTGGCAATATGCCGGCTGCTCATGTGTCTGGGCGTCAACGAACCGGCTGACATGCAGTTTCTCCTCTCCGCCTCGGGATCCAAGGCTGCCGACTTCTGTCTGGAAATGATGTCGGCCTACGCTGGGCCACCTTTCTTCCAGTTCGATCTATCTCTTCATGGATATTCGTCTCTGGAACTACCCAGTCTTGGTCGGTCGTTTCCTCCGCAGTCCTCTGCCGGCTACACGTTCACAGCCTGGATTCGCGTCGAGACCTTTGACCCCACCACCCATACCACACTCTTTGGCGTCTTCGATGCTTCTCAGACGTGCTTCGTGCTCATGTATCTGGAGAGGGATACGCACAACTTCATACTTCAAACATCGGTTTATTCCAACAAGCCCAGCGTGAGGTTCAAGTCTGTTGCTTTCAAGGAGAAGAAGTGGTACCATATCGCCATCGCCCATCGAAGACCTAAAACTATGACGGCCAGCAAGGCATCACTCTACGTCAACGGCGAATTCGCCGAACAAGTCCGCTGCAGTTACCCGCACACGCCGCCGCTGTCAAATGGAAGCAATGAAAGCTTTGCATCCTTCAACTCGAGCCAAAACCGAACGAATCCTGTGCAAGCATTTCTCGGCACGCCCCGTGAGCTGTCAGGGCAAACAGTAACTGGTGCCGTCTTGTCGCGGTGGTCTCTGGCGTCGGCCCACCTCTTTGAGGACGTCTTGAGCGACGACTATCTGGCGGTACACTACGGCCTCGGCCCTCGGTATCAAGGCAACTACCAAGATAGCCTCGGAGGGTTCCAGACCTATCAGGCCTCTGCAACATTGGGCCTTCGCAACGAGATCACTCACCCCGGGAAGGACGAGAACTCGGACATCCTGCGGGCTGTCCGTGATAAAGCCAGTTCTCTTCTGCCGGAAGCAAAGATCTTGCTAAGCATTCTGCCTTCGGCGACATTTCCCGAAAATGTACAATTCCTAGACACCGGCCTTCTCCGCTCCCTACCGCGTTTGTCTACCCGCAATCTCTTTCGCATGTCCAACCAAGAGGGTTCGCCGCTTGCTGTCAACTGCGCCACCCCAAGCTTGTCAGACGCACTGTTTAGAACGCATGGCATTGCGTCTTTCCGAGGGACCCCCATTGTGGCCGTACCATCGCATCTTGACGAAAACCTGTGGCGTCTCGCTGGCTTTACACCGCTTGCACTTAAGCTGTTAGAAAGGGCCACGACCGTGGATGACACCGTACGCGCCCTTGAGATTCTGTTTCATTGCATTCGCAAGAGTTGGCGGAATAGCGAAGCAATGGAGAGAGATCAGGGCTATGGGATTCTTGGTGTGCTGTTGCGATCCAAGATCGGATTCAGCAATGCCCCGATGGCTGATGCCCCGTTTCCAAAGCTTTTGCTTTCCAGCGAAGATCGGGATAGCTTGGCTTTCCGAGTCCTGAGTCTTGTTCTAGACTTTGTTGGCTACAATCACGCCGAGCCAATCGAGTCCTTCATCGTCAATCCTCTTGCCTATCGCATTCTCCTCATCGACCTTGACATATGGAGGCGGTCGGCGCCACGAATTCAGGAGCTGTACTATAAGCAGTTCATGACTTTTGCCATAAACAGCAAGCACCATGAGTTCAACAGCAGAAGGCTGATTCGAATGCGTAAGTTGATATCACTTCACCAGCGTTTGACTAGCTGACTCGTAGCAGGGATCGTGAAGAGACTTCTTGACGCCATGAAAGGTGAAGGCGTGTCGGAAGACGTTATTGAGCATTTCATGAACGCATTCCAGGCCCTGGTGAAGTCAAATCTCAGCCAAGAGGTGATGAGATCACTTTCTCTGTACATAACCTATGCCTTCCATACCCCCACTCTGTCCATATCGCGGACGCCGAGACCCCTCTCTGCGATATCGCGTTCAAGCACACCAGGACCCATGAGGCGGTTGGCTGGAGATGCGAGCCGGACACACAGCCCCTCACTTGGCTATGCATTTCTCACCAAGAAGCAACTCGGTATCCGCGTCCTGACCATGTACTCGCACATCCTCTGTGAGAAGGGCAATATGAACAACATTAAGAAGTTTGCCCGAACAGTGACTAATAAGGTAAGTTAGAAAGACTCAGTGCTAGGAATGTCGCTGACTTTGACAGTGGCTGTTATACCTACTTGCCGACGAGGACGCAGGAATAGTCGTGCACGGTTGCAAAATCCTTGCCAGGTTGCTCGTGGCACATGGGACTTCATACACCTCGAAATTCGCCGGCAAGAGTGGTGGCTTTACGATAATGGCGAGCAGATTGAAGCGGTTCTGGGACATCCCGACGTTGTGGCCGATATGCTTTAGCATATTCTTTGGGCTCGATGTCGCAGAGGTTAACTTCAACCGGCCCTTCGATGTCAACAGCATGCTGGAGGTCTTCGGCAAGCGCAAGGTGGCGTATCCGGAGTCTTCCATCATCATAACGTCTATGCTTCAGCACGGCTTGAAGGAGGTGATGAAGCATCAAGAAGACCCAGAATCCCCTGCGAAAGCGGCTCCGACGGCTACGTCAGTGCCTGCTGCAGTGATGCCAGGTGCCAAACAACAAGCCAGGTCCATGGATCTGGCCATGGCTCTGGAAACACGATGTAAGTCTCCCCCCAGCTAGCCAAGATGCTCTGGAATACCGCTAATATGTTGAAGTGACATTTTCGAGAGACCCCGATCGAGTTACTGGCAACATGGACGTACTTCAAACCACATTAGGTTTTCTGAAGCAGCTGCAAGCCCGCTCGCCCGAGTTCCGGGACTTCGCCCTGACGTCCGACTGGGTGCGGCTGCTGCTTTCGGCGCTGTATCCCGTCGTCGTCAGCACAGATTCTGTCACACCGGATGTCGAGCTCAACTCTCGAGACTCTGCGTTGACTTTCGAGGGCGGGGATGTTATAATAAGGCCGATTGGTGGAGGGCTGGCTCCCGCGCCCATCGTACGAACAAGCAGCGTCGACGTACTACCGTCGCCTCAATCGACGCCACCTAAGGGAACGCCGTTGCGACGCGCATCGTCGTTTGTGCTGCTCACCTCCCAGCGAGAGACTTACAGCCCGAACTCAAATCCAGCGGCGCTTCGGCACAGAGACCCAGCCCAGAATGGAAGCATCACCATCGCCGATTCTGTGCTGGATCTAGTGCTGGGTGTCTTCCTTGACCAAGTCTTCGGGCGGAAGGACTTCGCAGCGTTCGGGCTGTTCACCAAAGTGCCCCCTGGATTTCAAGAACACCAGGCATATTTTGAGTCATACGTACTTAAGCGTGTCGTTGCGAGGATCTCGGACCAGATTCACGGGAACCAGAGGGCCATCTGCGAACCGCGAATTTTGACCAACCTATCGCGCTTGTGCCTCCACCTGGCAGAGGCAATCTTCGAAGGCTGGTTTATCGATGGAGCCGAAGTCATGATTGACTTTTGCGGTATGTTGTTGGAGTTTCTTCAGCGGCCGGAAGTCGCACGGCTCAAGAGCGTACGACTGTGCAGTCAGGCGCTGAACACGATACGCAGCTGCCTGCTGAGAATCATCCTGCTCAGACTGTCAGACTTGGATAATGCGAAGGCAACAGAAATGGAGGCGAAAGACTTCATGAACAAACTGGCCTACTGGCAAATGTCAATCCTGGAATCCTTCTCCGGGGATGATGAATACCTCAAACTTTTCTGGTACCAGCTATACACGAAGCTTATCAGCGACAAGCCTACGATCCGAATGGCGGCGGCCAACTTCCTACGTATCATTTTGGTGCAAAAGCCCGAGGAATCAGTCACCGTGATCCGCTCATGCATGACGCCAGACCAGCGGCAGTTGTCGCGTGACTTCCAAAAGCTCACAGAGGTAGACGATGAAAGTTTTCTCGCCTGGGTAGACCAGCATCGACCGTCTCTGGATGGACTGTTCTTCGGGAGCATGGCCAAGACGTGGGAAGATTTTGTGACTGCTGAGAACCAGAAGACTTTTGACACGGCGAAAGGTCGTCTCTCCAAACGAAAAGAGAAGCTCAGAGCATGGCACACCGAGTCCGTGGGCGCTGAAAAGACATTGCTCAATCACGAGGTCGGTAACAGCGCCTGGATGAAGAGCATATACAACTCGGAGTACTTCAAGTATCAGCGGCTCTTGCAAGACCAACAGGATGATTCGGCTTTCCTAACATCTGCTTATCGTCGCATGGAGCGTGACTTGCGACGACCTGGCGCCGTGTTTAGCGAACCGGCACCGCTCAAATGGAAACTGGATCGGACCGAGGGGCGAAACCGCATGCGGCTCCGGTTGCTTCCAGATGCATCGGCTTCGGAAGAAAAGTACCAGCCAAAGAAGAAGGGAGGCGGTGATGCGACGCCTCTGCGGGCTGCTACGACTGCGAACACACCGACGACCACGACACCCCCGCCCTTGAGCACCACGGATGGCGCCAGCGACAAAACCGGTTTGAATCCAGAGACCACTGCGCAGCCAGACCGGCCTGACTCGGGCTTTGCGCCCGAAGATGATTTTGAGCTCGTCGATGACCCAAACGAGCCCAACGAGGGCGATGAAAACTTTGAAGACAAGAATCGCAAGGTCATGCGACGCCTGGAGCAGCACGACCAAGTGCAGGCTGCCTACAACATGTCGCGCATCACGGGCCTTGAGGCATGTGAAGGCCTTCTCATAGTGGGGAAAGATGCTCTTTACATGATGGACAATGTGTTCCAGTGTGCCAACGGAGACATTGTCAATGTGTGGCAGGCTCCGCCAGAAGAGCGCGATCCTTTCACCATGGTCGTTACTGGCTCGAAGACGTTAGAGAAGCGACAGAATTCCAGAGAACAAGAGTCGCGTCACTGGCGTTGGCAAGACGTCATTAGCGTCTCCAAACGGCGATTTCTGTTCCGAGATGTCGCGATTGAGATATTCTTCACCGACGGGCGGAGCTACCTCCTGACGACTATGAACCCGACACTTCGAGATGAGCTCTTTGTCAAACTGCTCAATAAGGCACCACATACCAGCGCAGCCAATTCGCTGCCCAACCCCGAAGACGCCTGGCGCCTTGAAGCACTAAAGACGTCCGACGATTCCCCGCAAGGATTTGGAGCTGGCTTTGGCTCAAGACTGGGGACTTTGTTCAACTCATCGCCTTTCAGCCCTATCTTGAAGCGGTGGCAGCGCGGCGAGGTGTCCAACTTTCACTACCTCATGATGGTCAATACTATGGCGGGAAGGACTTTCAACGACCTCACACAATATCCAGTCTTTCCCTGGATCTTGGCGGACTATACAAGCGACGACCTTGACTTAGAGGACCCCGCCACGTTTCGGGACCTGTCGAAGCCCATGGGCGCACAAACTCAAGGCCGAGTTCCAGGGTTTGTGGAAACGTACAGCGCGCTGCGAGAGATTGGACAGACTCCATTCCATTATGGAACGCACTACTCTTCGGCCATGATTGTATCGTCATATCTCATACGCCTGCCGCCTTTTGTCCAGTCATATTTGCTGGTGCAAGGCGAGAGCTTTGACCATGCCGATCGCCTCTTCCAGTCTGTCGGCGATGCGTGGTTGTCTGCCTCGTCCCGGAACAAGACAGATGTCCGAGAGCTCATCCCCGAGTTCTTCTGCCTCCCCGAGTTCCTCACAAACATCAACGGCTATGACTTTGGCCGCCGGCAGAGCAATGGGGCCAAGGTAGATAACGTGATATTGCCCCCTTGGGCCAAAGGCGATCCGAAGATCTTCATCGCCAAGCACCGCGAGGCACTGGAGAGCCCGTACGTGAGTGAGAACTTGCATCACTGGATTGATCTTGTTTTTGGCTACAAGCAACGAGGTGAGGAGGCGGTCGACAATCTCAATGTCTTCCACCACCTTTCATACGCTGGGGCAAGTGACTTGGACCGCATCACCGATGCGAACGAGAGAGCTATCACGGCTGGCGTGATACACAACTTTGGACAGACTCCTCACCAAGTGTTTAGCA
The DNA here is from genome assembly GCA_029168975.1 of Purpureocillium lavendulum. Lineage (NCBI taxonomy): Eukaryota > Fungi > Ascomycota > Sordariomycetes > Hypocreales > Ophiocordycipitaceae > Purpureocillium > Purpureocillium lavendulum. The sequence goes on from JAQHRD010000001.1 coordinate 6,541,241, forward strand.
AACCGCATCCTCCACGTGAATACGCGCAGTGTCCCATTCGAAGGCTGGACACAGGTGTTTTCTCGCTCAGCTGTCTGCCGAATCCGCTGCTAGGTGAGCCCATTCCCTTCCCCCGCAGTTGGGTAGATGCTAACGCGGAACAGAGAGTCATGATAGAGTTGCCTCCTTGGTTTACGCCCCAAAACTTGATAGGCTGCTTTGCGCATCGCCACTGCGTCTGAACATGGCGCCTTACGACAAGTTCTTGGAATGGGGCTATGCCGACAGTAGCATTCGCTTCTTCTTCAGCGATAACCGCAAGGTACAGCATTTGAACTCTGCCCTGAAGATTGTCAAGCTGACTGACGAACGCAAGCCTGCTGGGCTTTTTGAGAACCTGCACACGGGCCAAATCTCGTGCGCGTGCTTTGCAGATTCCAAAACGCTTATCACGGCAGGGGAAGATTGCGTTGTATCCGTCTTCACTGTCGTTACCTCGCCAGGGAAGTCAGTAGACCTGGTGCCGAGATCGAGCGTGTTTGGACATAAGAATCCAGTGATGACAATCGCTGTGAGCAAAGCTCTGAGCACACTTGTGACGGCGTCGTCGGACGGCCAGGCGTTCTTGTGGGACTTGAACCAGCTATCGTTTATCCGCAAGCTTCCCCTCGTACGCCCAGTGGAGTGTGCTCGTATCAACGACGTCACAGGAGAGATATTGCTTGGCTCTGGTCCCAACGTTGTGCTGTACACGCTCAACGGCAGCCTCATTCTTGATCAACACGTCTGCTCAGAACAAGATGACGCAGTCTTATCGTGCGCTTTCTATGAAGGCGCTGGAAACGAATGGTTGGAGAACCAACTCATATTCACAGGCCACACCAGGGGCCGCGTCAACGTTTGGCGGAAGAGTGTCGTGGGAGGCAAGTGGACGCTGGAGCCGCTGCGACGCTTGGATCACATCGACTATAAAAACGAGAAGGGCAACAATACGGAGGCGGGCATCACGTGCATCACGCCAATGCCGACATGTCTGTATACCGGGGACGATGATGGACGAGTGGTAAGCTCCCGTGTCACCCTCATTCTGGACCTTTCTAACGCCTTGACAGTACGAATGGAACTTTGGACGAGGCGACAGGTAGAGCCTACGCCGCCAAAGCCATATGCGCGTAAGGAGCAGTAGGGATTGTTTGTCGGCACGGCGAAGCGAGGCGGCTGGGACCGATGTTTTCGGGTATATACCGGATTGCACGTGATAGAACTGGAACGTAAGCGAGCGAAAGGCTCATGTCCAGACGACTGATGACAAAAGTGTAGCGTTAACTGCTCTGTTCGGACCTTGTCCGCGGTCTTCAATAGTCTCCGTTTTGAAAACGCCATTGTTTGTACACACGGGCCTCGCCCAGTTGATTCTCCCCCTGGCTCATGATTTCGTCTGTCCGCCCTGCCCATGCCATTTAGTCGTCGTAGCCGGTCAATTGTTTACGAGGGCCGTTGGGAACTGTCGAACTGTCAGTCTCGACCATCTCATAAAGGCCACCATGGTGCCCAAAGGACGAGGGGCGCATACCGGGATACGTGACGGGAACGGGCGCAGGGTCGACATCGCCAAAGTAGTGCCTGATCGGGGGCACAATGGGCATGAGGGCAGGGCCAGCGGCGCCGACAATGACGGACCAGAAGAGGGCGGGACGCTCGCGGGCGGCCCAGCGGCAGTACCGCAGAGGCGTGGACCAGAAGAGCGGCGCGGCGGACATGGTGCCTGTTACGAGTCAGAATGCGTGATAGTCTCAAGGCCACGACGACAGTTTGGGTTGAGCGGTGGGCGACGTACGCGACTGCGTTATGCGACGGTGGTGTTGAGGATCGTGGGATGCGATGTCGAAGAGCTCCCAGCGGCCAATTGATGTCGCGGTATTGCATGGCGGAGAAATATCGGCTGGACTGTGACGACTACCACCAGCCACACTGGCCAGGTGTGTGGGGCTGTGGCGGTGAGACTGTGCCACACATTGGGGCCCCCACAGCTACTGCACGGCCTGGCCAAGGCTACGTATCCAGAAGCTCCAGGAGCTTGCGACACACACGCTCCAGGAACCACTAACATCCACCACTTCCACCTCATCAACTTCGACCACAGCGCAGCGGATCTGCACAGCATGCGGTCGGTTCTGAGTGTGGTTGCGTGCGCCTTTGCTGCGGCAGTCTCTGCTGTCAGCACGACGGGCAACAGGTTGCTTGTCGTGCTTGATGACACTGCCGAGAAGGATGGGTACTCGCAGTTCTTTGGAGATCTGGCCGGTAAGAGACCATGCCAGTCCTGTTGCAATTGGGTTATGCTGACGGCTAGCAAAGCTCGCGGCTTCGATATCAAGTACGAAACGCCGAGGAGCGACGATTTGAAGCTGTTCCATCTTGGCGAGCGGGCGTATGACCACCTCGTCTTCCTCCCCTCCAAAGTCAAGGGTACGGCACGGCCACCTCACACAAGCCAGGTCGCACCAAGCTAATGGCATCAGGGCTGGGACCCAACTTGACCCCGAACTTGATCGTCGACTTTGTCAATGCCGAGGGCAACGTTCTCGTCGGCCTCTCTTCCACGACCCCGGCATCCACCTCCGTCGTCTCGCTACTGTCGGAGCTCGACATCACCCTCCCCGCCGAGCGCACTGGTACCGTCGTCGACCACTTCAACTACGACTCTGTTTCTGCCCCCGAGGCGCACGACACTCTTGTCCTGAACGCTCCCACGAACGTGCGCCCCGGCTTGAAGCAGTACTTCGAGGTTGGTGGTGTTCTCGCACTGCCGCACACGGCGGGACACATCCTCGGTCAGAGCCAGCTCCTGTCGCCCGTCCTGCGTGCTCCGTCCACGGCCTATAGTTACAACCCCAAGGAGCAGGCTGAGGCTGTCGACCCAGATGACCTGTTCGCGTCGGGACGGCAGCTGGCTCTCGTCTCGACGATGCAGGCCCGCAACTCGGCGCGCGTGACCGTCTTGGGATCCGCAGAGATGTTGCAAGACAAGTGGTTCGACGCCAAGGTCGCGCGGGGCGACGAAAAGAAGGTTAAGACTGAGAACCGCGAGTTCTCCAAGCAATTGTCCGGGTGGACTTTCCAGGAGATCGGTGTCCTGCGCGTCAACGAAATTGAGCACCATCTGGTCGGCTCAAACGAGACGAACCCAGGCATCTATCGTATCAAGACTGATGTGGTGAGTAAATTTCTTTGGTCAACTGAGCGATCACTGACAGCTTGTAGTCGTACAGCATCTCGGTCTCCGAGCACGTCTGGGACAAATGGATTCCGTTTGCCTTGCCCGAGGGCGACAACCTACAGCTCGAGTTCTCGATGCTCTCACCGTTTCACCGGCTCAACCTGAAGCCCGTGGCCGCGGGTGAGTCGGCGACGGCCTATTCGCGCACGTTCACGCTCCCGGACCAGCACGGCATCTTCAACTTCAAGGTCAACTACAAGCGCCCGTTCCTGACGTACCTGGAGGAGAAGCGCACGGTAAGCGTGCGACACATTGCACATGACGAATGGCCGCGCAGCTACGAGATCTCGGGGGCGTGGCCCTGGCTTTCCGGTATCGGAGCCACGGTGGTGGGCTTTGTGGGCTTTGCAGCGGTCTGGATGTACAGCAAGCCGACGGACAAGAAGCGAGCGTGAGGGCAGGGCTGTGTACGATATGACATGGCGAATGATTTGCATTTGTAGAATATGGATGCGCCAAGGTTGAAATAGACTGTTCGCGATCTTGCTTGGTTTTTTGGTTACTGGCTCGATGCACGGGACTGCAACTCGGGCGACGTAAAGTGGAGGGCTTGCGGATGTGCTTTGAAAGAAAAGGAGATATAGCGCGATGCTTCAAAATGACAACATGGAATGAACGTCGGTCATGACCCACAGCGCGAGGTCGGAGCTCACGGACACCCCAGGTGGGCGGGCAAGTCGAGCTCGCGCAGCGCGCGCACAACACCAAAGTCTTGGAGACAGTTTCAGCAAGACATCCACCACGAAAGCCTGACTGACTGATTGTGCACACATAAGTTTCATTGAAAAGCCACTACCTAAGTACATGACACTGCAGTGTAGGCAAAGAATGAAGCAGCCAAAAGCCCTCAGATTAGCTCTCTTGTGTTCTCACTGACAACTCGCGCGCGTGTTTGCACGCTGTTGCCTGCAAATTTGGCTTTTTGGACGCTTGGTCATCACAGGATATGTTTTGGTGGTTCATTCTTTGGCACTTCAGCATTCACCAACCCACCGACCCAACCTGGGTGCCGCTGGCGTCTCCTGACCCCCAATCCCCAACCTCGCCGCGCGCTCCTTACTGCCCTTCTGTGTGTTTGGCTTCGCGTCCCAAGCTGCGTGAGTTGGCGCCGGGGCGAAGGGGAGACACTCAGCCTGCTCTGATTGAAAACTATATCGGGTGATACTGCCATCATGTAGCCCCCGCCAAAGGCAAACGGCTTCTGGATGGTATGAAGGGTATCATCACGGCGGCTACAGTGAGTGCTCCTCTTGCCTAGCAGGCCTGCCCTGGAAAACCCAAGAGCGATGACGCGGCATGGATGAATGACGGGAAGAATGTATCAAGGTAATGATAGGAAGGGCAGGGCGGAATATGCGGCGGCGCGGCTCAAAACGGGGTAGAGGACAGGACGCAGCGCACGAAAAGAAGGGTACAAGAGCGGTAGGAAAGGAAAGGAAGGAAGAATGTTCTGCTCAGATCTCTGTTCTTGCGAATAGGACCTCACGAACCGCTGAGTGCTGCAGGGCTCCCGAGGGAGCACACCAGCTGGCACTGTTTCAGCGGGGTCAGACACCGGCGGTAGCCAGATGTGTGCGTGTCTTCATCATAGCGGAACAGACCTCGTCTTCGGGGGACTGGTCTGAAGAGGGACACGCAAAAAAACGACAAAAGGACGAGGTTGAAGCACAAGGCCCGAACCATCCCAACCGGTTGGTTTCTTGTCGTTGCCCACCCACCGCGTCCCTAGTCCACTTGGACCATGTGCGGAAGGCTGTCGATCGTATGCGAGGGCGGCGGTCGGTCGGGAGTCGTCGTGGGGGGGGGGGGGTGTCGTCGGGAAGTCGTCGGCGGGAGGTGTCGTCGGGAAGTCGTCGGCGGGAGGTGTCGTCGGGAGGTGTCGTCGGGAGGTGTCGTCGGGAGGTGTCGTCGGGAGGTGTCGTCGGGAGGTGTCGTCGGGAGGTGTCGTCGGGAGGTGTCGTCGGGAGGTGTCGTCGGGAGGTGTCGTCGGGAGTCGTCGTCGGAGTCGTCGTCGGGAACCGTTGCGTTGGAGTCGAGGTTATTGTCGAGGGTGCTGTCGAAGGATCAAGGACAAAAGAAAGATGAAGGAGGAGGGAAAGAAGAGCGAGGTTGTCGGCGGAGCGAAGGGGTTTATATAGTTGTACAGGAGCGCCGCAATCACTCGCCAGCTGGCAGCCTCAGGCTGGCCAGCTGTAGCCCAATACGTTCACTCACTTGAGTGAATCACTGCGTACAAGCCCATAGACCAATGAACAAGCGTTGCAGCTGGGGCCGTTGTGCATTCACTCCCGGGCGACCAGAACGGCGAGCTGTGCGGCCAATGGGAATAATGACCAGGCGAGCAGTTACCGCTGAGTGGGTCCGAAGTGCAATAACGCAGCTGCCCGAACAATGGCCAGGGCCGCGAGGAGAAGCATTGTGGCGTTCAAGTCCCCATGGGAGAGAATGCTGTGATTTTGCGGGAGGGTGGTGATGGGAGCTTGGAGTTGCGGCAACTTTTTGGCAAGGCTGAGCCAGAGCTACAGGCGCCAAAGATGGGGTGGTGGGGACAGCCAGTCCGTGTCCAACCAGCGTCTGACCCACCCGGACCTCTGCGCAAGGCTGCAAACTCTGGGGCAACGTCAAGCGTCCCTCCGCTCATCTGCAATTCATCACGACACTCACCAGCTTCCGACACAGGGCGCCCCTCGTGCATCAAGATGGTTCGTGATCCCAGCAAAATCTTCAGAATACAGTGACTGACCCCCGCAGGCGCGTAATTCAGAGAAGGCGCAGTCTATGCTCTTTCGCTTCCGCGAAGCGCAAGCTGCAGATCTAGGCATCATCGACGCCGGCCGCACGCGACGCCCGAAGCGCATTACCGAAGTCGACTCAATCCCGTCATGCGAGAAGTGGCGCGGGCAGGTGTTGCGCGAGATCTCGCGCAAGGTGTCGCGCATCCAAGAGCCCGTCCTCAGCGACTTTCAGATCCGCGACCTCAACGATGAAATAAACAAACTCATGCGCGAGAAGCACATGTGGGAAGTGCAGATCCGCAACCTCGGCGGCCCGAATTACATGCGCGGCGGCGGACGCATCTACGATGAGCAAGGGCGCGAGATACCTGGCGGCGGGAAGGGTTACCGCTACTTTGGCCGCGCCAAGGAGTTGCCCGGCGTCAAGGAGCTGTTTGAGGCTGCGCAGAGCCGGGCCAAGGAAGACAAGCCACTCGAAGAGAGCAAAGATTTGCGTCGCAATGTCGACGCCGCCTATTACGGTTACGCCCCTGGCGAGGAGACGGACGAGCTCCTGCATTACGAAGCGAGCAAGGAGCGCGATGCCGCAGCCAACCTCCTGGAGAACGGACCTGGCGAACCGCCCGACGACTGGACTGCCCTTCCCGGCGACACGGACGGCGAGACGTGGCTGCTGCCGACGATGGAGGAGGTCCAGGAGGAGCTGCTAGAACGACGGCGGCAGAAGCTGCTGCAGCAACTCTGATGCTTTATCGGGCTTCCTTGGCCAATCTCTCGCAAGATTCGCCTGCAAATGCATATGAAACTTTGCGTTCACTGTCACAGGGACGGTATGAGGGTTGGACGGACACCTAGCAGACACAAGAAAGTAGGGGGACTCAGCAGTGATTCGGTCGCTACCTCTGCCGCCAAGCCGCCCCGAATGAGCAACACGCACGCTCTGCAGCTTTACAAAAACTTTTGAACGACGCCCCGCATAAGGAAAGTGGCCTGATCCATGCAGCGTCCCGTGAGTTGTGGGGCACCATTGCTTCGGCGCTGTGTCACTGCCTTGCCGCTCGAGGCAACCGGCCACGTTGGGCATGTCCACACTGGCCAGAGATTCTCTAGAATCCGCCTCGGGCCGCTGTTCACGACATGTTGAGGGAAGATGAGTAGAGGGGTGTTGACGGCGTTGGGTTTTCTTGGGTTCATTTCAAGCGTTTTCGTACATCGTTTGGCGTTCGAAGGGGGCATCGAATTGCAAAGTCGTGGCGTCAACCCGGTTGCAACATGGCTCTTGGCAAGACCTGAACGACGGAGTGATCAGAGCATGGCGCTGTCAGGGCCGCAGCACCACAGCCTTATTCTAGCTTTGGCCAGGAGCCGGCTCTTTCAGCTGCCTATGCCAGCTGCAAGCACTTGTTGACCCCGTAGCTTTCGTCTCTAATAAGTGCCCACCGCTAGCAACGATCCTGCTGTGCCTTGCACTACATACCCTTGGAGCAGCCTTGGATGTGTATGCCAATCGAGTCAGTTCTTGCGCCCCCAACTAGCAAGACACTGCTCCTCCAGTCCATGTCACACGCCGAATAGATGCCCTGGACGTCGAAGCCATATCTGCAGGGAAAAGGCCAGACGATGGCACGATGAGGCGAGATAGCGACCTACTGATGGCACGGGGCTCATGCACACTGCCGTTTTCGTGTGCGGAGCCGCTGAAGCCATACCCAACGCCTGCCGAGACCACCCTCGCCATTCATTTGCTTGAGTCGTTCTTATCTTGGTAAGCCAGCATGATGAAGATCATTTTCTGATAAGCGGAATTAGACAGTTTCTCTTTTACCGGAAGCAACACATTAAGTGTCACATCTGGCTGTGGCAGAACGCTCTCAGTGTCCAAGAACATTGCCGCTCATGATATTTGATGGCCGGGCAGCCACGAACAGCCGAGGCTGTCGCCGCTCACATGCCCGAGCGATGCGTATACAAGTCGGGATATTTCTGTGAAGCTCTCATTCCCCAGGTATCTGTTCTTGATTTGGAAGCCACAGTAATGCAGCCTTGGCACCGCCCGTTGGGAACACATTCTTCACTCACCATACAGTTTGCATGAGATCAGTTGACACCAAAAGTCGCTCTCCTTTTACCGTGAACTACACGTTGTAAAATTCATTTTAACAATGTCGAAAGGTCCTCTTTCTGTTGTCGTGGTAACACCAGCCGACCCGCGTACCACACCTGACGAGAAGAAGGGCGCTGACACATTTCATGCTTGTTTCCCTGTTAGACTGGAGGACAGCCATGGACAGCTTCAACCCGACAAAGAGACCCGAATACCGGGTGGCTCACTTTACTGGCGTGAAGAGGCCATCTCTTTCCCTCATCGCATTGCTGCCTTCTTGTCACACTTTGCGTCATCAAGCGCGCTCGGTCGCGGCACTCTTCATGGCATGGCACCACGACGTCGCAACCGGGTAGACCTGGTTGGGCAAGAGTTTCTGGCCCGCTGGCCAGCCTTCCCAGAACGCATAGCCTTCGAGGGCATTGTCCCCGTTGTTACAGAATACGTTCGAGCCATGGAGTCGGCCGTGGATTCCACTCCTGGTCCTACCGCCCGTACGCATCCGCACTCACTCAGCGATACCCTCCCTCACCATTCAGGGTTACACGGCATCTGTGCTCAATTCTAACTTTTTGTAGCGATCATGAGAGGCCCAGTAATATTACAAGGCCCAACTTTGCCAGCTGTCAGAGCCACGGATGTCTCTGCAACTGCTCCGTGGAAAGACGCAGCAGCGGCTTCACAAGCCCCGTCTCTTCCGCGCCCAGCACAATTATACAAGTGGGCATCACAGTTAATGCTATCTGCTTTCGATACCCGAGACGCAGTTAAAAGTGACAATGAAGTGAGAAGCCGAACAGACCGGCCCGCAATTTCCACCGCAAGCCTCGCCAGAAGCTCCGAGTTCGTTTTCGGCGTCATGTTGCTCTCTGCGGTATGGTTTCACTACGCTCATCGCCCGTCAGCCGAGCCGGTCACAGTCCACTGGTGCTCGTGGTTCAACGATCGAGTCCCCGGTGCAAGGGCGCGTCCAATCCCGACACCCCCTTGGCTTGGGTCTGGCCACCCACTCTACATTGCGGACGCCGGTAACGCAATCATCGCAACGGTGTGGTCTTTTGCGACTCGGATTTTGGGAGGCCTCAGACCCACGGGGTATCTGGCCAACTTCGCAGAATTTTACTCAGTAATGGCGCTACGTGCAGGTCTACCCTTCTTGGCTCCTGACGGGACTGTCGCAACAGATGCCATCGTCATTCTTCAGATCGCGGCACAGGTGCCAAACTTGGCGTACGACTCCGAGAGTGGCGACCAGAGGGGCTGTAGCATCTTCATGGATGGCGATAGGGGTAGGGCCTTTGCCGGCCGCTTTCTGTCGGCTGCCCGCTGGAATCTGCAATGCAGCCCAACTACCGCCGGCCTGTGCATCCTGCCGTCAAGCCTTTATGCGTACGCCTCGCGACGTCATGGTCCTGCATACTGGGAGCTCGTGCGGCCCAAACTTCAGCGAGCCAAGGAGAAGACAATGATCTTGCCGGCCAAGTTTCGCCCGGCTACATGTACATCTAGTTTCTGGTACGACGGCGCGGACACTGGCGCTGCGCCGACTCCAGTGGAATTATGCTCCCACATCCCGCCGCCAGCTGTCGAGTCACCACTGACGGAGGCCATTGATGCAGTGAACTCCATCACGGAGTGTCGGACATATGACGAGTGGCGTGCTCGAGTTGATACTGCCGTTGAAGCGGTGAAAATGTGGTTGGAGGGGATGGCCTCGAGTGGCGAGAACAATGTGCTGCCTGCCACCAATGGGGCGGCGCCGCGATTTCTGGACTTGCTTGCGACCACTCTTGAAGCCGTTTTGAATGATTGATTGCGTGCCTGAATGGAAGGTCTCGTTTGCTTGTCCATGCTCTAACAGGCCACAAAAGGCCGGCGCGGTGGGATGCGGATGTCGCGACGACAGATAACACTCACATAAGAGGAATGGCATGTAATATTGGAGGGACAGCTTTGGGAAACAGACTGAACGTCAATGTCGGTTCTGCGACACGATCTACAATGAACCGACACTGACGTAGACAATTGCGCAGCCGCTTGATGAGATGCCTGCCGGCCCTTCCTGATCGATCGCACCAGACTGCCGTGCTCAGCAAAGCGGTGTCGTCAACAAGGAATCACAGCCAGCATCGTGAAGGAGTCAGCAATGACGTAGAACTAAAACAGGGCGATATAAATAAGCTTAAGCACACCCGGAAAGCTGTCCCACAAGCGCCGCATTTTGCCAAAGTAGGAAATCTGACAGGATGCGGATGTGGCGTCTGCATCCCCCCGCGGCAGCGATCGGCAGCCAGTCCCAGGCTGCCAGCGTCCAAGGCTTTCCGCGTCCTCAGGATCGGCATTCGGCTTGTGGCCCGAGAGGTCCCTCAGTAAGGTCTCTGTGCACGGCGGCACGTTGACATCCCGGGGTCGGCAAGGCAAATGTGGCTGTACAATGTTGCGCGGTCTGCAGGGATTGGGGCACAGCCGGCGGCCACTGCCATCATCGCCCGCTGCCGCATCTAAACCAGTCCTGGGCTGATGCGCCGCTGGGCCGGTTGGGGATCTTCCTCGCTATGGTGCGCTATGACAGCATCAAGGAAGCTTTTTAAAAGCATAGCCATCGTTAAGATGTATTTAGACGCATGGCTTCGCTCGAAAGAAATCGCCTGGCCTCGAGTTGCCGTCAAGGTGCGACTTACATCACATCACCAGCCTCACCATGGCCCTTCGCAAAGCAGCCGTCCTGTTCGCCCTCGCCTTCGGCTCCTACAGCCAACCGATTGACGAGTGCCCCATCTTCGGCTCTTCATTTCCTGCGGGCTTCAACATCTCCAACACCAAGGCCTTCTCCAAGGCTCGCTCCGCGTTTCCCAAGGCCATCGAGAAGCAATTCTCAGCTGGCCTGCTGAACAAGACGCATACAGTGTTCGCCATTGACGTCTTTTCCACGGCCACAAATGAATCCGTCTATAGCTACTTCCACACTGGCGAGGCGCTCAAGGGCAGTGTCACCGGCGGCGAGCTCAACGACACGACCGTCTCGCGCGTCGGTAGCGTTACCAAGCTCTTTACCGCGTATGCAGTTCTTGCGGCGGGCGGCATCGGCGTGCTCGAGCACCCTGTGACGAAGTACCTGCCAGAGCTGGCGGGTAACAATAAGAGTGATCCGCTGGATAAGCTGCACTGGGAGGATGTCACCATCGGCGCGCTCATGTCCCAACAGGGCGGCTCGGGCGGAGTCCGTACGTGCCTGAAGCCATGCCATCGTGAACGTAGCGGTTCTCTGACAAGTATTTAGCCGCCGAGGTGATTCAGAAATGTCCAGGAACGCCGGGCAACTGCTCCATCCCTGGTACGTCAACACCTCTACCCCTGCAGCCTTCCTTGGCAGGACTGACTCCAAACCAGACTTCCTCAAGTTGATGCGCAACGAGAAGCGTCCCACCATGCCCCCATTCCAGAGGCCGCTATACTCTGATGGCGGCTGGGCCATTCTCGGTCGCGTTCTCGAGCGCCTGACCAAACTGCCCCTCAACGATGCGCTTCAAAAGACGCTATCCAAGCCTCTTGGCCTCGATTACACGGCGTACATGAAGCCCCCGAAGAACCATTCCAATACTATTGTACTACCGGGGGATCTTTCGAAATCGTCTTGGGGCTATGACAACCAAGTAATTGCATCGTAAGTCACATTCACTCGTCCTTGTTACCGAAACAACCGAACTCACGGCCACACAGATCCGGCGGCATTTATACAAGCGCAGCCGACCTCCGAACTGTCGGTCTCTCGATCCTAAACTCGAAGCTGCTACCAGCGTCCACCACTCGCCGCTGGATGCACCCGCTTGGCAGCACCAGTTCGCTTACGTTCAATGTCGGCGCACCGTGGGAGATACATCGTCTGGCAGTGCCCGTCACACCGGGATCCAACCGTACTCGCATCATGGACCTTTACACCAAGCTCGGCGCCAACGCCGGCTACAGTTCGTGCATCGCCCTGTCGCCGGATCACGGTCTCGGTTTCAGCCTCATGTCGGTCGGACCCACGGCCGGTGTTGATCGAGTCACCCTGAGAGACTTGATCGGAGACGTGTTCCTTCCCGCAGCGGAGCATGCCGGCGCCGAGAACGCGGTCGCCAACTTTGCTGGGACGTTTGCGGACGAGAAGGAGCCCGGAACTAATGTGACTCTTACCGTCGACAAGGGCCGTCCTGGCCTTGGTGTCGCCGAGTTCTTCATCAGTGACATGGATGTGCGAGGAAACGTTTCGACATCTCCGCCTCCACCTGGATCGAAATTCGCTGTCCGCATTTACGGCACGGGAGGCTCCTCACCCGACAACCTGCCCTCTGCACTGTATCGCACCCGTGGAACGGTGCGGTACGGCTTTCGCGCGGTGCTAGAGGATCTGCCGTACGAGAAGCACAATGCAGCTCGTGGCGGCAAAAGCCTCTTCATGAACGAGTGCCTGTCGTGGTTCTCAGTCGGGTTTTCACAGAACATTGACGAATTTGTGCTCGAGATGGTAGACGGAGAGCTGAAGAGTGTTGAGTATCCGCTTACGAAGACAGTGATGAAGAAGGTGAAGTAGAGTACCAGGAGAATGGGTTGCGTGTGTTGTTTATAGACTTCATCGAATCTTTTTTTTGGATGTCATGTAGCGCGCACCTTGAGCGTTGGCTGCCGTTCAATGCACTGCCGATCATCAAACGAACAGAAGACATGCGTTCCTCGAGGACATCACTACATCCACATTGCGGCAACCTGTCGCCTCAGACGATGGCACAGACACTCATGGCCACGGGTCGTCATCATCGCGAGTAGTTGCGGCCAATTGTTTGGGATGCCTGCAGTGAGGCTTTCCTCCGCCAAAGCTTTCTAACAGAGTTGAATCAATCGGATTACTTTGGTGCACACCAGCCTCAGCGGCGATCGGGGTCTTGTGATCGCTTAGGGAGAGTCTGCATACACTTGTGCCAGGCGGTCGTGGCTGATTTGCACCACCGGCATATGAGACACCTGCGACAGCCATGTTCCTGTGCGACGTGGAAGGGAAGGTGGAGTCTCACCTCGCACATGGTGGACTACAGTGGGCGGAGGGACCTAAGCTTGGCGGGGCTTCAGTCGGGGGTTGGGTTGCGTAAGGTTGGGGGTGTCAAGCAATTCATGAACTTCCGCCCGCCCAAATTCCCCGCGGCGAGGGAGGTTAACAGTTGACGTCCGCGAGAAAGTATCCTCAAGTCTTCTGTAGTCAAGGCCAAGACGCACTTTGGTTGCTTGTCCGTAGGGTGTCTACCACGGCACTCGCATGGATGCACCTGGACCATCAAGGCCATTCGGCCACGTTCGACTCGCAACTGCCGGCTCTCGTGCTGGGATGCGGCCACGGCTATCAGCTGAGTCGTGCTGCATTGAGCCTATGCACGCCTTCCTGTGTCGACAAGGACTTCATCGCAGACCACTCTTCAAATCCAGTGCCAAGGCTAGCCCATTAGTTGACTCTGTCCCTGACTGTCCTACGGAGCGTGCAGGCGGGTGGGGACTGGATTGCCGTCTCCGCAGGTTCTCGTTGCGGCGTGCCCACGAGCTCCGTTTCAGGTGACCATGGAGACGAAGAATGTCCTGACGCAGCCGTATCCAAGGAATAGGGCGAAGCATGAACAGCTCTGACTGTCGGTCGTGCAGAACTGGGTCAGCGCTGTAATGACCATGTCGACTCATGGTTGAGGAAGCGCACCGGGCGCATTCACAGGGATTGACTAGAAGGTGCGCTTCAGGTGAAGAGGCGGCGAATCAAAATATGCCTCTGGCGTGGCGTTGCGGTTGGACGCGTCGTGTATCGTCGGGCGGCTGTCCATCTGGAAGGATGGGAAGCAGAAGGGGCCTGCTGCAGGCGGGAAATGATCCACCACGAGGAGGTGAGCGGACGACCTCGCGGCGGCAAAATCGGTCAGCGCAGCGTTCCTTGAGTGATGCCGTGGTTGAGTGAGGCATCCGTTGCTCCTCCCGCCCCGGCGCCATCTTGACGGGCTGACGCGACCAAGTTCACAGTGCCTGCGAAGCTTGCCCTGGGACAGTGAGGTCCGTGCAGATCCTCATGGGGTGTGTTGTTCCTCATCTCCCCTGTCAGCGATGGCTTCCCAAAGTGGCTGCACACAGGGCACCCTGGTCGGTGCTCGGCGGTTCCTGGCCTAGCCCTGCAGGCGTTGGGAATGGTCGATGCTGGACCCTCCAAATTGGCACCAGCGTCACCGGTCTGGCATTCGTTGGCGCCGCTGCGAAAAGGGGCACAGGCAGGGGTGACGCTGGCAGGCCAGGGTCCATCATTCCGTGAGGGTGCGGTGACGGTCACTGCGGTGCAGCGCGAGTGCGGGGGTGTTTGGATGGTGGGCGTTCGTCGCGGTCGCTAGTCTCGGACGGCCACGATGTTCCCGGGGAGGTTGTGCGCCGTCACCCCTGTGCTAACTGCTGTGCTCACCTCTCGCTAGGCGGGTTAGTTAAGGGGCCCGCGCACGGGTTGACGAACGGGAGACGAACGGGAAGAAGGCGCCTCGCAGCTGGCGCAGGTGGACGGACAATGGAGCTCTTTCCCGGACCAGCAGGCGCTTGGCACACGCACCGTCTGCTGAATTATCCGCTTCCCTCCCACGCCGTTCGTATCGCCCCTCTTTGACACTCTCCTCTTTTCTCTTCTTCCTCCTGCGTGCGCAAGACGCGATGGTTTCTTTTTCCTAACTGTTTGACTTGTTTCAGTGTGCTTGAGTGTGCTTGCGACTAAGACTGCGCGCGCACGTCCGCTCCTTTCGTCGTCGCTCCCTGAGAGACCGTCTCGCTCTATTCTTGGTCCGCGCCATCGTTCGCCTATCCCTGCACCCGGCGACGTCGCAGCGCGTACGGACTACGATAATCGCTTCTTGTCCGAATCGAACCCGCAAAGACACGCAAACAACCGCAAACAATTCGATCGCGACCGCCTCTGCCCGTGGGCTATTACACTGGCATGGTTCAGCTCCTTGAGCGGCCGCCTGAACCGCGACTGCGACGTCCGACAATCGCATAAGTCGGCTACCTCAAAGACATCCAGTCCTCGGTCACCGTCCACATTAATATCACCGACCGACCAGCCACTCACCGTGAGTGTGGCGCCGATCAATACCCGCGATGGGAACTGACTCCCTACAGCTGTAATTGTAATATCCAAGCCGCCAATATGGTCTCCTTCTTCGGCATCAAGCTGGGCGGCGACAAGAAAAAGTCCCAGTACGAATACCCTCGCCCGCGACCGTGAGAGTGTGGCTGACTCTAGCTCAGAAAAACCCAGGACAAGCAGCCGCAAAAATGGAACCGCATCGATCAAAATACCCTGGGCGAGGGACAATACTTTGGTCGGAACCACGACCTCGCGCGACCAAAGTTCCCAAACGCCTCTGATCGACCAGGAACATCACATTCTACGACTCCGACCCCTTCCAACTGGCGGGCCGTCTTCAATAACCCCGGCATGACCTCGTCGATGACGGATCTGACCCCTCCCACAATGGGCGCATTGCGACACAACGCCTCCGAGTCGAACCTTAGGACCAATTTTGCCGGCGGCAGCACTACTAGCCTTGCGCTGCCCGCGCCACTGGGCGGCACGGGGGTGAGGCCCGGCACACCGAATCGCCCAACAACGAGCAAGGCCGAGTGGGTGAATCCTTTGGATGTCCATTTCTGCAAGAGCACTTCCACGTCGCGCCCTGGGACGCCCGTAGGAAGCAACGCAAAAGGGGTGCCGAAAAGCCCTCTGAGCCAGTTCGAGTTCGACATCAAACCGGGACCTGTCGTGACCGCTGCGCCGCCAGAGTCGAAGCAGGATGACCCTCCACCTTTGGTGGGGCAGCACGGATATCCTTCTCCTCCAGAATCAGACAGGAACTCTGATAGAGCCTTTTCGCCGGTAAATCCGTCGCCAACGTCAGTGGCACCTGATCTGCCGCCTCTCAGCAGCCGACGCAATGCCCCCAGCGCCCTACGCAAAGTAGATCATGCTGCTACCTCACTCCCAAGTCCTACACCATCGTCACCGGCAAGAAACAGTGACGAAAAGGCGGACGGACCAGTCATTCGGAATGTACGCGCGAGACGTGATACGCTTGCGTTCCATCAACCCCGCCGACAAAGTGTCAAGATGGAGTTTGACGACGAGAAACAAAAGGAGGCACGCAAAACACAGCACATCGAGGGGTTTCGTGGTAACTTTTCAGCCTTTAACTTTGGCGAAACTGTCAGGCGTCCGAGTGTTGACATTCCTCGTGGGACCAGCACGGATATGAGCTCAGGCGAGAGACCTAGTATGTCAACGGAGAGCACACATACCCGGGATGGAGTGCAAGCTCCTAGTATCGCAGATTCTGTCTCGCAAGGATCAACAAGAGCAACAGACAGTCCCATAAACGGACCGCCAGCTACGACCCCGATACACGCGTTCAAATCACCATATGGACGCCCCGAATCCCCGGTCGTAAAGCTTCCGACGGGGTTGCCCCGAGAAGTGCCCAGGCGACCAGGTCCACCACCAGCAGCCGCAGGTGCTCATCGAGGGAACACTTTCGGTCGATCGAGCCCCCCTCGAGGATTCAACTCGCGGTTCGAGTCCAGCAAGCAGACGCGAGCCCCGCCCCCACGACCCCTATTCGCCACGTACAACATAAAATCTCAGGACGGCGTATCGCCGAGTCCACGAAGTCCGTACGGGCCACCTCCTGATCAAAACAACTATGTCCGCGAGGATGTCGAGCCACCTCGCCGGCCGCGATCTCGACCGCCGTCGAGCCCCTTCTCGCGCCCTCCAATGGCTGGAGACTTTCCCAAATCCAAGGGTCTGCCTCGTGGCCGCCAGCCGGAGAAGCCTCGCCTTCCCTTAGAGAACGGCCACGATGAAGATGACGGGAGTGTTTACGAGGAATCAGCTTGGCCTGAATTCGACCGCGCGGAGGCTCGCTTCTCGGCCATGCCTGCTCCACTCTCAACTCCCCGAAGTGATCCCAACCGGTCTCCCGCTCTACCGCCACGACTGCCCAGTCCAACATTCCCATCGTTGGCAAAGTCCATTTCCACTTCCAGCGAAGATATCGCAAAGAATTTGGAACTGCATTTCGACGAGCCACTGAGCTCAGGGTACTTTCCATCGTTCGAGCAGCAGCCGGGGACGAATATGGGCGAAGTGAGCCCGAAACGTGTTGAGGCGAAAAAGGCTCCCCCACGGCCGGCTGTCATGACACTTCCGCCATCGTCGTCAAGCAAGGACAGCAGCGCAGGGGCGCTGAAGTCGCCAGTCGAACCACGTTTTACAGGCGGCTTCATCTAAACCACGTAAACCTACAGATTTCTCACCTTCTCGGAGGAAACCCCTCGACTAGGACTGATGGATGGAATTCATGATGAGATTTTGCAGCTTCTATACTCCACGCTAGATACCTGTTCTTTTCTGGTTACTTGGTTTGGCACCTACCGCCTCGATTCGTCGCCTTTTCACTATATCTGGCACGAACTGTACATACAAATTCCCACATACGGTGTCGGGTGTAACACAGGGCAATTGAATCGCCCTGATCAACCTGGACAGCAAGTCGTTTAAAGACAGCTTTTTGAGTCTACAATAAGAACATTCGCCCATGGATGGCTCGTACCTCTTACAACTTCGGACTTTATACCATCTGTTACTCTTATTTTGAAATGACAAAGTATAAACTGACACCGTTGGACTCCACAGGTGATTCAACTTGCGTTGAACCCTGCACTAGATGGATGTGACGTCAGCATCGGCCTGAGTCACGCTAGGTCTGCGATGCTCATTTACGATGCGGAGGGTGGAAAAGGTGAGGGGTAGTTATATTAGTAGCCAACTTATTCCTAGTTGCCGCCCTCACATCAGGACACTACGCGCGAGTCAACAAGTGTCGCCGTGGCCTCTTCAATTCACCGCTCCGCCGCATTTTGAGACATGTCTGGAACGAGCACCAGCAGCAATCCCTCGAGAGGCCGTCTCCGAGATATCGTGCCGAACGTCTACCTCGGGGCGTGGGCTCCGGGACCGAAGAATGGCATCACGGACGTACCCGGAGTGCTTGCCCACACCATCACCATCCGGGAGGCCAACGGTGCAGTCAACACAGGCGTGACAGCCATTGTGCCCCGCAAAGACTGGTTCCACAAGGCCTGTCACGCAGGCATCTTCCGCTTCAATGGCTCTGGCGAGATGACGGGCACGCATTGGATCGAGGAGACGGGCCTTCTGCATTCACCCATCCTCATCACCAACAGCTTCGCCGTGGGGTCATGTTATACTGGTGTGTACAAGTACGCGATCCAGCACTACGGGCAGGCGGAGACAGGCGTGGATTGGTTCCTGCTGCCCGTCGTCGCCGAGACGTTTGACGGGCACCTCAACGACCTGCGCCAGTTTGCGGTTACGCCCGAGCACGTCGTCGAGGCCCTGACCGAGGCATCTAGCGCGCCGGTCCCCGAGGGCAACGTGGGTGGCGGCACGGGCATGATGTGCCAGGGCTTCAAGGGCGGCACCGGGACAAGCAGCCGTCTTGTGCCGGGCGAAGACGGCGGCAAGTCGTACACGGTCGCGGCGCTGGTGCAGGCCAACTACGGCCGGATGCAACACTTGCGCATCTCGGGCGTGCCCGTCGGGCGCATCCTCGCCGAGGAAGCGGCACGCACCGCCGCCGCCGCCGAGAGCAAGGCTGCGTACGACGCGGCCAAGAACTCCAAGGACGGATCCATCATCATTGTGCTGGCCACGGACGCGCCGCTGCACCCGGTGCAGCTGCAGCGGCTGGCGAAGCGCGCGACCGTGGGGCTCGCGCGTGTCGGCGGCTACGGGCACAACCCGTCGGGCGACATCTTCCTGGCCTTCTCGACGGGCAACGAGGTGCCGGTGCAGACCGTGACGGGCCAGCACCGCAGCGTGGACCCCTTCAAGCCGCGGACGCTGGGCGCTGAGTTTGTCGACGACCAGAGCATCAACGGGCTGCTGGAGGCGGCGGCGGACGCGACGGAGGAGGCCATTTACAACACGCTGTGCATGGCGGAGACGATGACAGGGAACATGGGCCGCACGGTGGAGGCGCTTCCCCTGGAAAAGGTCAAGGAGATCATGGCGAGATATCAGGAGGTTGAAAAGGGGTTCTCCGCTTGATGCGATTTGCCAGGCTTGGTGCGTGTATCAAGCGTAGAGTAGTTCATATGAACTGTGAGAGAAGGACCGCCCGCCGAGTGTGACAATGTTTTGAGATCCATCAGGTCTCGCGCCTTGGCCCTGGAACAGGTCTTAGACCGATGGTGGTTCATGCGCTAAACCCCACGTCTCGACGCCACATGGCCAGCACGCCGAGGGACCGGCGAAGATCGGAGAGATCGGCGAGAAGTGGGTCGTCACCCCGACAATTATGAGTAGATGCACTCCGCGCCGACATGTCTCCTTTACACCGCACTCCGAAGCCCTGAGCGAGAAGCGGAACTCCGACATCGACGGCCATGACATCCAGGCAACCTGCTTGTGAGCCATGTAGACGATCGAAACTTGCGTGCGATCATGGACGGCCCATCTGCTCTCGCTGTCGACAGCAGAAGAAGGGTGGCGCCTGCACATACAGAGCGTCCCCTTTTCGGCGAAGACAGCAGTCAGGACAGCATTTGTCCAGGTAAAGATCTCCCCGAGAACATTATTCTGAACCTTCAGCTCAATTTTGTGTGGTAGGACTAGAGAAAGCCCCCTGTCACCCTGCGAGGCCTCGTCCCAAGCGTCCTTGGTATCGTCATCCACTCAGCGCGGCCGTCCCTATCCAAATCCCGGATTCCTCGGTCAATCAAGTCATGTTTCTATATTCAGTCAGATCTTCTCGGATCAACAAGGCGATCCAAATACGGCGAAACGAAGCCACGTCTTGTCACCGTCGCCGGCTCCGCGTGTATCACTAGACACGCACCCTCTCGCAAAGCAAGGTGCCGAGATCCTTAGACGATTGGTGGAAAAGTTCGACCTGCGCACCATGGAAGCTCTAGTATCATTTTGGAGAGCCAGAGGGGCCAATCTGGCTCTAGCAGAGCCATTCGTGGAGCTCTGCGCGTCTCACTCCAACCTCGCCACACTATCAACTTTTCAGGGGCAGGACTGGCACCTCAACCTCGCGTTGCGCCTGCTCGAAAACACCTACCATCCGCTTGAAAGTGATGAAAATTCCACTTTGAAAAGCTTCGCGTCTCAATTTTTGGGAACGAGAACGCGATGGGAGACACTAGGCATCTTCCTCTCTGCCGTGCTGAGGGCCACCATGGATGTTCCGTATTTTCCATTTCTTTACACAACTGACAGTACTAAGCGAGATTTTCGTACCATTCTTATGCAGCTGATCAGCTGTGCACTCGACATCTGTCTGTCCTTGGATTGTCTTAACGACGTCCAACTCATCTTTCAGTATGAGAACTTCATCATACACTCCTTCATGAACGGGGACCAGAGTACGCGCTTCTCTCTTCATAACCAAAACGTCAAGCTAATGACCCAGGCTACTATTTATGGCGCAGGTTAGGCGATGTCATATCAACAACCTTTGCCCTCGGGTACCACGAGAACGTGGCAAGCAAACCCAACACCCCATCATTTCTCGTTGAGCTCAGAAAGACGGCCTTTGCGCGAATCTACTCTGCCGATAAGAACATCTCACTTTTTCTTGGTCGGCCATTGCGCATGAGCAAGCGATTTTGCCACTTTCAAATCCCAGACAAACCGTCTCCTCCTACAAATGGGTCGAACGCAGTGCACGAGTGGAGCGACGATTCAGCAATGAACTATAGGTCAGAAACTCGCTGGTCTGCCTTGTGCGCCTCGATCAAGGAAGAGATCATGGAACTTCTGTTTGATCGCGGCCGTACTGATACCTCAGAGAAGGTCAAGTAAGCTACCTGCTCTTCCCATCAAATCCGTGGTCCACCGTGGCAGCGTCCTAACGGCTATGTCAGTGCTCTCCAAGCCGTCGCTGATATCCAGTGGGCTGCACTTCCACCATCCTTTCGAGAATGGGACACCGTAAAGGACCGAATAGAAAGCCCGTTTCAGCGAGACTTCATGATCAGCGTCCGCCTCAATCATCTTCACATTTGCTTCTTACTTCGTCGGCTTTTGCTTATCCGCATAACGGAGCCTGACGTGCCTACAATCGGAGTCGCTCAGGAAATGTTGAGGCTGGTAGTGGAGGCAATTCTCTTACGCGACGAACTAGCCAATTCTGGAACGACTCTTGGTTGGAAGGTGGGTGCCATGCGCCTCTAATGTTTGCTCTGTGCTAACGCCTTGAAAGATCGCACACTATGGGCTTCCTGCCGCTGGTTTAATATTGGTAGCGATGTTGGCGCAACCAACGATCCCGGATTGTCTCCAAGAGCCTTACCCCAGAATTGTCCAGGACCTGAGCGTCTTGGCGGCAGAACTGGAGCATGGGACAATTGTGAAGCCCAAAGATCCGAATTACGCTCTCATGTCGGAAGCTACACAAGCAATCAACAAGTTTCTTGGCTTTATCCACGGGAGTGATGGATGGAACAAACGTAATCCATCAATCCCAACACCGGCGCCGCTCGAGGATGATTCTTGGTTCTCACAGTCGGGACACGATCTGTGGGATTCTGAAATTGGCTTCTGGCAAGAACTAGCCGAACACCCCTCACTGTTTAACCAAGCCCTCGCTTCTCCCATGAATTGAAACCACCCTCACGGGACTTGGAGCCAATCCGATTCTCAAGTACAGCGGGTTCTTCCGCTGCCACCGCGGCTGCATTCGAGATAATCTGTCATTATTTCACATATGTATGAGAATTCTCTACATGAGGCCCATGCAAGCAGATAAATTGTAAATGCATCATCTCTTTAGCAATGGGAGCTGGCCTCCATTTAGAAGCAGTCGGCGAAAAACATTTTCTGGTTCGAGCAGCATCTGAAGCCATGCTTTCCATTACACTACATGTATGAATTGGTTTTGTATGAGCAGAGGCAAGTGCGGAAGGCAACCGTCGGTCGGAAGTGGACTCACTGGGTTCTGTTGGAACAATTCTTCTCAACCTCGCTTAAGATGGTTTATATACGGATCCTCCGTTAATAAGGTGTTTATACAGGAACTCGATAGTGACTTTGCACGTGCCCGTCCCTGGGTTGCCTGGGTTGCAAGCCTAAAGCTCGTTAGAAATGCGAGACGCAGAGTCTGCCGCTACTCACTCACGCCCCAAGCCATTGGGTACGTTGGTGGTCCCATGGATTCTATCTGAGAAGATGAACGAATTGAAGACGCAGAGAAAGTTGAAGATGAATGAGAGTTGAGGCCCTGATTAGTTTGAAAGGGGGGGACCTTCGCCGCTTTAAGTTGTGCCATCAGCGAATCTAGCGAATTAAGAACAGAACAAGGAGTGGCATGTAACATGACGCGTCATCAACACCTAATATCTGTTATGAGAACTTTGTGTGTTGTGTAGATGGTTTGTCTCGCCGTGTCAAGTTCTGCAACGCCAGTGTTCGTGAAACCACGGATCACATGCTGCATAGCTTGAATGCACTCAAAATAGCGACTGATATAATGTGTGAATGTTAATCAAACTTTATCTCAAAGTCGAGATTTAGAAGATGCATGCCTGAAGTGAAAGGTTTCTTCTATATGGAGCTCAGGTTTCAGGAGATTTATTTCATGGTGCTTCGAGCGTCGCAGGTTTTCACGTGTGGACGAATCGATTTAAGGAGTTGAGCCATTATTTTCTGGCTATGACCAAATCCAGCCAGCTCATAGATCCGATTGCAGCCTAAACTACAGTCATAATGTACCGCGCGTTCATTGTTGAAACGTCGCGCATTGACTGTAGATCTGGGCCCTGCCTGCCTGCCAGAAAGCCCGATTTGAGTTATTTTCTGACGAGCTCGTATCTCACTGCCTGTGCAAATGTCTGAACAGCACGGCTAAGCTCTTTTTGGGCTGCGGCAACGAAGGTAAGGCGGAAAAGTACACGTCCTTCGGCGTCACTGTCGATGGCAAACCAACTACCTTTGCTGACCAAGACGCCGTTACGCTTGGAGCGTTCGTAGATGTTGTCCTCCACGACAGAGCAGATATCTCGTATGACTGGACCGGAGTTCAGGCATTGAAGCGACGGCTGTCGTGAAAGGTCGATGCTCACCCACAGGAACATGCCTGACTCTGGAACTTTCCAGCTACAGATGTCCGCAGGGAGAAAAGCTTCCGCTGCGTGGATCATGGTGTCCCTTTGCTCGGTGTACTGCTGCGACAAGGTGGCCAACCACCTGACGAAACCGTCGTGACCCCAGGATTGGTCTAGCAGTTTGTACATCATTATTTGTGACGGGCCACTGGGCGACAAAACGCTGATTTCGGAGTAAGCGATGAACTTCTCCACGACTTGAGAGGACCCCGTAATCCAACCACACCGAAGACCCGGAGCGAGGATCTTTGATGCCGTGTCCATGCGCAGTACGCGGCCGCTCTCATCCATCGAGAGATACGACGGTGGTAGACGCGCAATGTAGTTGTCAAGGGTCGCCATGGCTCGAGTAGGCGATGCAAGGTTGCTGTGATGGAGTTGGAGAAAGTAATATGGGTCATCTTCAATGATGTAGAGGTCGTGTTTGACAGCAATATCGTAGATTTGCCTCCTTCGACCTGCCGTCTGTGTTGCGCCGGTTGGGTTCTGGCCAGTGGGAATGGTGTAGAGGACAAACGGCTTTGGACCCGTCGCATAATCCCAGTTGCCGAGTTTCTGCTCGAGGTCCTCGGGCACGAGCCCGAAGTTGTCCATCTCAATACCCATCATATTGAGACCCTGGCCTCGCATCGCAGCAATGGCACCAGGATATGTGAACTTCTCCACTAAGACGACATCGCCCCGGTTGCAGAGCATGCGAAAGGCTATGTCTAGCGCGGAAGTGGTGCCGCAGGTCAAGCAGCTCTCCCAATCATCGTACGGCGGATTGTGTATCATCTCCACGTGCTCGGTAATGAATCTCAGCAGCTGCGGAGATCCCGCGGAGTAGCCGTAGTTCATGGCGACAGAAAAGTCGTAGTTGTCCTCGCCTTTGGCACAGGAAACCAGCTGGAAATTTGTCTGGCCATCCATCTCCTCATTGGTCATATATGGACTTTCCACGTGAAGGGACTTCCAAGGGTAGTACTCGGCTGTGGGACGGGCAGTACCGAGGCTGGTGAGCTTTGTCTGCCTGTTTCTGGAGGCAGATTTCAGTGGCGACGACCCATGTGTAGAGCTTTCTATGCTGAAGCGGTGATCCCATCTCCGCGCCTGAGTCCTGTACTTGGGATTTTGTGCCCTGAAATGAGTCGAAGATGTATGAGGTGCTACTTCTGTCGGGAGTGGTTCGGAGCAGGCTCGCCTCTCACGAAAACGGGCAACATGGTGCGAGAGACTCATGATGAGAGGCGTCTGGTGTGCAATAGGCACCTACCAGAGAGAGGGAGAAAAAAGGCGCGCCTGCTGATGTAGCGACTTGAGATAAATCATGAGGACTCTCAAATAATTGAAGTACAATCGTCTTATATGGACCTCTAGGTCGGAGAGTGCGATCGGAGTAGCTTCCCACACTCGGAGTGGGCCAACTGAGAATCGGAGTATCGGAGTGAAGCCCCCCACCACCAGACCAACACTAACACGAGAGGGGTGCTGGGAGGGCGTATTAAGTGATAGGAGTCCATGGCACCCGGGACAAACAACACTTCCATAATTCTTCTCTCCTCTCTGCCTCGTTCTTCTCTCTCTCACCGGCAGCGATGGCTTCGACAATGAAGTTGGCTGAGTATCTGTTCAGCCGCCTCCGTCAACTCGGCGTTGGCTCTATTCATGGTGTGCCTGGCGACTACAACCTCGCTCTGCTGGACTACGTCGAGCCCGCAGGCCTACGGTGGGTAGGCAATGCGAACGAACTCAACGCCGCCTACGCTGCGGATGGCTACGCCAGAATCAAGGGCGTTGGAGCCCTCATCACCACGTTCGGGGTCGGCGAGCTTTCGGCCATCAACGCCATAGCAGGTGCTTACACTGAGCGAGCCGCTGTCGTGCACATCGTCGGCACTCCGCCCCGTTCGTCGCAAGATGCGCGGCTCTTGATCCACCACACGTTCAACGATGGCGAGTACAGGCGCTTCGCGCAGATGCACTCGCAGGTCACGGTGGCTCAGACATGCCTTCGGGACCCGCGAACGGGCACTAAGCAGATTGACGATGTGTTGAGAGAATGCCTGCGTCAGAGCCGTCCGGTGTACATTGAAGTTCCGGTCGATTTGGTCTCGGCGTTGGTGCCGAGTGAGGCGTTGCAACAGTCCATTCAAATGGAAGACCCAATCGCTGCCTCGGTTTCCGATGTCTTTGATCAAATCGTACACAAGATCAAAAGTGCACAGCAGCCACTTATCCTTGTCGACGGAGAGATTCGCCCAATGGGAATCGTTGGCGAAGTACAGCAGATCATCGATGTCACGGCCTGGCCGACCTGGACAACGCCATTCGGAAAGGGTCTCTTGAACGAGACAATTCCAAACTTCCACGGTGTCTATCAAGGCAGCTACGATGCTCCAGAAGTTCACGCCTTTGTGCAACAAGCCGATCTCGTTCTCTGCTTCGGTCCTCACTTCAGCTCAACGAACACTTACGCCTTCTCCAGCATACCCCAACCAGAAGTCACCATTGCCTTCACGGACCACGAGGTCAAGGTCGGGACCAAAACTTTCCGAGACGTGCCGACAAAGGCCATTACTTCGATGTTAGTTCAGAGGCTGAATACCTTGGAGCTGAAGCGCTACGACCCGTATCCCTCTTTGCCTCGCGAGCACAAACTGTCATTTGCGGATATTGATGGCGCCGATTCACTCTCACAGGATCGCTTATGGCGCCTTCTCGCTAACTTTCTCCAACCTGGCGACATCGTGCTCGGTGAAACGGGAACAGCGGGCTACGGGGTTCGGGAGATGCCGCTGCCGCGACACAGCCGCCTCTTTACCCCTGTTACTTGGTTATCCATCGGATACATGCTTCCCGGCGCGCAGGGAGCTGCTCTTGCACAGCGGGAACTGACCGAATCGTCGCAGTATTTCGGCATAGAGAATGCCCGCACAGTTCTGTTCATTGGGGACGGAAGCTTTCAGATGACGGTGCAAGAGCTCGGAACCATCATCAGACTCAACCTCAACGTTGTAGTCTTTCTGATCAACAACGACGGCTACACGATCGAAAGATGCATCCACGGGTACCGGCAGGGGTACAACGATGTCTCGTCGTGGCGGTACTTGATGGCACCAAGCTTCTTCGGGGCGCCAGAGGGAACTTACACCGGCTCCGCCAGAACGTGGGGCGAACTGGAAGCGATTCTTGGTAGCGATGAGGTTTGTGATGGCAGGGGTTTGAGGATGGTTGAGCTCGTGGTAGGCCCCGAGGATGCACCAAAGGGGCCATTGGTGCAGTTTCTCCAGAAGCAGAAAGCGAGAGAGAGAACTTCTAGAAGTTGGGGTACGGACACCCCATAGATAGATAGATCAAAGCTGTGACATAGACAAGGGTTGCGTGAATGAGTTGATCTTATTTACTCGCTATATCGTGGTCTTGAGGTGATTGTATGCATAAACACGCCCCAAACTGTGACCGCATGGGACAGACGTAGGCAAACGTGTAGGCCAACCCCAGGCACGAGCGCCATCTTGGCCATCAGAGAACAGATGCGTTAAGAGTCACCGGGAGCGAGAGGCAGCTGAACTAGCCAGTAGCAATAGCGGATGGTAAAACCCTTGCGAATAGATAATATCCTCCAGGCTCTGCTTCCTGCGGCACGCCCGCAGGCCCGGCAGGCAAACATAGGACTCCATGACATGGTTCAACCACTCAAGTCAATCTAGCTCTGTACGTCAGATCAACAACTAGTCGCAGCAAGCTGGTTCAAGCATACCATCAAGTCATAACTTCTCACGTGCAGTGGCACGAAAAGGCGCCCAGCGACGTCCTGTTGCGAGCCATGGTCGGGTCTGGCTCTTTGCGCCGGTCCAATCAGATCTAGGCTGACAGGAACTAGATGACGCTGTCGACACACGCTCAGACGGCCCAGTACAAGTCGATCTTGACGGCTTCGACGTTATTCACCCAGGCTGCAAACCTCGCCATGCCCCACACGGTCACAACATCACCGAGCCTTAGGTCCCGCACAAATTCGCCGTCACCGGTATGTCGACCGCGGCCCTTATCCTCCAAGGCCTTGCCAGCGTCGGAGTCGGGCTTAGCATCATCGAGGTACGACCAAGTTACAACATGGTCGACGAAATCTTTTGAAGCAGCGCGGTTCTTTTGTATCAGGAAAGGGTCTTGGGGGAACAGAGTATGGTCGTACGTGTAGGTCTGCTGGTCTGAAGAATCGGAACTGCGACTGACAGTTGGTTTTATAGATCGCAAGCCGCATACTGGAAGAGGTGGCGCTGTCGACTTGGGCGATTCATGGCGAACATCATACGTGCATTTGGAGTCGCCTTTCCCGTCCGCTAGTCAGCATAAACTGCTTGTAAGTGACAGGATGGTGTATACGCACAGTCTTGCGTTGCGTCAAAACGTTCCAGACCCGCTTCATACCATGTCCAGGAGCCGCTATACGTGTCTCTCGAGTCGGGCGAGGTGACCCAGCCCTGGTCTTTGCCTCGTATGGAGAAGACTACCTTGCGACATGGGCGCGCCAATCTTGGGGTCGGGTAGTTTGCCAGCATCGCAAAGTAGCTTGACTCACGGTCCTTGGCGAGGGGTTGTGGCTTCGACTCGTTCGTGTCGTATGCGAGCTCCTCGGCGAGGCTCTTGTCGGCAGTGATGCCCGTCAGACCGAGGGGGAACGAACGGAGCTGTTGCGCGCCTTGTCAGTTGGAGGGCTACGTTCACCAGCTGCTCGGCCGTGCTTACCAGGAACTTGTTCTCGACTTCACTGGAGCCGCTGATGCGAAGGTGGTCCTGGTGCTCAGTGGTGAAGTTGATGGCGTTGGTGGAATGTGCCCAGTACTCGGCAAAGTCGAAGACGGCATCGACGATATCCGGGGGCAGGCGCTTGCTGCGGACAAGCATAATGCGGGTGACGGCGATGTCGATGGGCGAGGGGTGGTAGCGGTCGTTGTTCGCAGGCGTCTTGTCGGCCGGGGTCGCAGGGAGGTCGTCTGCGCGGCGCTCGGGCTCGTCAGGCTCAGGCAGCTCCATGCGCTGCAACCGCCGGATGAGGAGGCTCGGGACGAAGTGCGCCATGATGACGGAGGCGACGAGGGCGATGAGGAACTCGAAGACCATGGGGGTTGATCCCCTTGACGTGGCGGAATCTGAGGAGAAAACGGCGATATGGCGCAGGTAGACGGGGTAGTTGCAGGAGGGAGGCAAATGATGCGCGCGAGACGGTGACGCGCGTTGGCAATGTAGCATGACGACCCAAGCGTCTCGAATAGGAAGTCCAGGACACGGACACCTTGAAGTGAAGCACCGCGTTGACGTCAGCGTCAGTGGAGGTGGCCCTGCAATTGCCGCCTGCGGCTCTCCCACCTCAGTGGCTGCACAGTGGCCGGGGAGCTTCAGCTCCGAGCTAGGTACAGTGCCTAATTATCGGACTGCCTATCGGACTGGCTAGGTGGCGTGCATCACTCCCGGTCCAACTTCACGCGACGCGTCGCACCGACATGATACCCATCGCCAGGACCAGCTGCTGCCGGGGAAGACAAAGAATCATCGTCACATATCCTGTCATTACACCTCTCCGGTGCAAATCTCACAAAAAACGTTCCTACACAATGGGTGAATCAGTGCTTGACAATGTGTCCATCGACCTCCCAGATGGCCTCGCTAAGGATGAGCTCCAGTCCTTCCGACCGTTTCAGGTATCTTAAGGCAGCCCCCATGTCCTGCCCTCGTGATGGACAGACAGCCTTGTTAACGCAGCGATAGACTTGGATTCGCACACTCAACAAGTCCCTTTCACTGCAATCTCAAACGGCCCACCCCTTCCACTCGGACCCGTACGCGCTGCGATCCGTGAAGGTGCAGTCATTTGATCGATTTGGTGGCGCCCGCTTGGGCTTCGTCAAGCTGTCGGCCACCGTCTCCAACTCTGCCTCGGAGACGCTCCCGGCGGCGGCTCTCCTCCGCGGACCCAGCGTCGCCATGCTCGTGATGCTGATTCCGGACGATGTTCCCGCGTCATCAGACGAGCGCTACGTCGTCTTGACTGTGCAGCCGCGTGTCCCGGCGGCAAGCCTGGGCTTCGTCGAGCTGCCTGCGGGCATGGTCGACGACGCAGGAAGCTTCAAAGGCGCAGCAGCCAAGGAGATTGAGGAGGAACTGGGCATCACGATCCACGAGGATGAGCTGACGTGCTTGAGCGAGCTGGCGGCGAGCCAAGAACCAGAAGGAATCGACGAGGGGCTGCCGTTGGCAATGTACCCGAGCGCTGGGGGGTGCGATGAGCACATCACGATATATAGCCACGAGCGTCGAATACCGCGAGGGCAGCTGCGGGAATGGAGCGGGCGGCTGACAGGACTGCGGGATCACGGCGAGAAAATCACTCTCAAGGTCGTGCCGATGAAGCAACTATGGCGAGAAGGGGCGCGAGATGCCAAGGCGCTCGCGGCAGTTGCCCTATGGGAAGGGCTGCGGAGAGAGGGTAAAGTCTAGCCGTCTATGGTCTATCAATATCACCCCAGTGACGCAGTGCGATCTGCAAATCAAAGCTTCAACCTCTGTGCCAAGAGAATCCCCTCGGCAAAGGTGCCGACTCGCGCATCGATAGCGTACCCCTCGGCCTCGAGCCGCTTGCACTCATCCCAGAGCGTGGCCAGCGGCACAGTAAACACCTCGATGAACTCGTTCTCCTCGAGCTCGGGCTTCAGGTCTTGGTTTTCGGGCAGGGACATGTCGATGGTCACGTGCACCATGCGCAGGTTGGTGTTGCAGAAGCCCGGGTCGTTGAACATGACGGGCGACGACTCTGACACGACGCCAACGTAGCCCGTCTCCTCGCGCAGTTCGCGCACCGCGGCCTGCTCGGGCGTCTCGCCGGCGTCGATGAGGCCCGCGGGCACCTCGATGGCGACCTTGTCGATGGGCGGGCGGTACTGCTTCTGCAAGACGAGCTCGGGGCCGGTGGGCTTGTCGAGCACGGCGACGATGCCCACGCCGTCAATGTCCGAGTCGGCGGGGCGGGAGAGCCGCTCAGACGACTCCCATGTGCGCGTCTGGCCCTTGGGGTCTTGGTACGTGATCCTGGAGGCGGGGGTGTCAGCAGCGGGCCGCCGGGTGGACAGCTGGCGGCAGGCTCACTTGGTGAGCTTGACCCATCGGGCCTCGTCATCGGGCTGACAGAGGTTAGCGGTGTGCGTTCTGTCATGTTGCGACGGGGACGTGAGGTGGCGCACCAGCGGCCCTTGCGACAGGACTTTGGCTTCCGTGAGGGACATGGCGCGCGATGTGTCAAGCGAGATCGCGGGGGCGGAATGGAGACTGCTCAGATGAAGCTATCGAGCTCCTCCCATCAGGCTGAGATGACAGCTCAGGAGTCAGGCAATCAGGACTCGGGGAGTCAGGGGCAGGGGTGCGGTCACTGTGGTGGGGTGGCGGGGTCGCTCCTTCGAGTAAGACACTAGATTCTGGAACGGGGCTACGGGTGCAATCCCGAGCTCTCCAAGTTCCCCAACTCATCTTCGCTGATTGATCTGGCCGCGCCTTAGGAACACATCCGATTTGCGCTGCATATGATAGCCGCCCTTATCCGCACTTTGGCTGGCAATTCCACATCGATGGATTCTCCGAAACGCGGCCTCGGTCTTTTCCTCAGTCCTGCGGCAAGACGCCATCGTGCCGCCTTGAAGCACTTTCTCTACAAAGTCTCACCGCAAGACTAGACGAGGACCTAGGAGCTTACGAGTCCTCTCGAACGCGCTAGAATGGCACGTTCGATGTCTTTGCTTAAATGGCAATCTACCTCCTGCAGGTGTGTGAGCATCCCGACAACGTCATTCGTGGACGACTCCTACAAGAAGGCGATCTCTTATGATGCCCGCACCTCAAGACATCCCCGGCCGCCAATAATGCAGAACGACACAATCGCCATCGGGTCAATTCCCGAAGCGACGGGTATCGCTTGCTTGGAGACACGGCTCCAGCGCCGAAAATCGGCTTCGGTGCCGTAGGTCCAAGCAATTATCCCGCGCCTATCATCGGCAGCGCCCTTTGGGGTGGATGTCGTTGAGGCTAATCCCTTCGGTCCAAATCAAGGGACTTTTGATCTCGAGCGCGTCACGCACGGCATGGGCTCCCAATACGCCGGCATACGG
This sequence comes from Purpureocillium lavendulum, assembly GCA_029168975.1. Taxonomy (NCBI): domain Eukaryota; kingdom Fungi; phylum Ascomycota; class Sordariomycetes; order Hypocreales; family Ophiocordycipitaceae; genus Purpureocillium; species Purpureocillium lavendulum. Next base: position 6,572,711 of record JAQHRD010000001.1, read on the forward strand.
GGGTTCGCATCCATCCAGACCCTGGCCACTCTGGTAGGCGGCGTTGGAGCAAACCAAACCAAAGCCAGCCACCCGGTTGATCGGCAGACATACTACCCCGATACAACGGCCTTATTCCCACAGTTGGCCGACGCTATCCTCGTGGACGACCTGCCCTGTTGCCACCTGCCAACATCCTACAACGCCTGCAACGCTGCGACGGCCCTTGATCTCGCCGGTTGAATATGGAGATCAAGGAATGCGGGGTTACGAGATAACCGTCGCCATGAGCGGATACCAACCAGCCTTCGTTGGTCGCACGATGACAGTGGAACGCGGGGGATGCCTGCTCATGTGGACCAACGGGTCGGTGCTGAGCCGCGAGGAATCGCCCGTGGGGGTCTCACTGCAACCTTGGCCAGGATGTCGTGTAAGTGGGCACACCCCGTTCCATCGTGATGGCCAGGGAGCTCTGCTTTAAGCGATGGATCCCCGACGGTCTCTCCGCACTGCGCACTGGAAGCTGTCTGCGGTTTCGCAGTGATATTGGTGACAGCGGTGAGCACGTTTGTCAACAATACGCGTTCACGATGAAGAACCCTTTCAAGATCGGCTCTGAGGCCATCTCGTCCGAACACAGCGACGAGAAGTCGCCGTCCACAGACGTTGAGCGCATTGACGCCGCCCGTGCCGAACTCGAACAGATCCGCAAGGCACACCAATGGGACCCGAACCTGCCCCAAGAGAAGCTCGACGCCGTCAACGCCGCCATCCAACATGGCGACCCGAAAGAGCTGCTGCAGGCCGACCAACTCTTCACAGAAGACTCGCCTTATGAAGAGGTCCGGGCAGCCGTCCGCAACACCGATGGCGAAGAGGTGGCCAACACGGTCAGGGCATGGATTCTTGGCATGTTTTTTGTGACCATAGGCAGTGGGCTCAACATGTTTCTCAGCATGAGGTATGACGCCTGCGCCTTGGCTCGCATGGATACTCACTCACCTCTCTATAGGAGCCCTGCCATCAACTTTCCTGCCATTGTCGTCCAGCTGCTCGTCTATCCCATCGGGTGTGCTTGGGCCAAGGTGATTCCGACCAAGGTCTTTAACACCTTTGGTCTCCGCTGGACGTTCAACCCCGGCCCCTTTACGATCAAAGAACATGTCGTCGTTACGCTCATGGCCAATGTCTGTATCGGCTACGCCTACAGCACCGACGCCCTGCTCGCGTTGCAGGGCAAGCCATTCTACAACCTCAACCTTGGTTGGGGCTTCTCCCTCCTCTTCACGCTGAGTTCCCAGCTCATCGGCATCTCCCTCGCGGGTATCTTCCGTCGCTTCCTCGTCTGGCCCGCCGCTATGATGTGGCCCAACCAGTTTGCCAGCACATCGCTCTTTTACGCGCTGCATGACAAGAGCAAGAGTGACGGCGTCCACTCCAACGGCTGGCGCATTAGTCGCTACCGCTGGTTTGGTCTCGTCGCCATGGCCATGTTTTGCTACTACTGGATTCCCGGTGTCCTGTTCCAGGGGCTCTCTGTTTTCGCATTTGTGACGTGGATCCGGCCTAAGAATGTGGTGCTCAACCAGCTTTTTGGCGGTGCAACGGGCCTGTCTCTCATCCCCATCACCTTTGACTGGACCTACGTGACGGCCTACCTCGGCGATCCTCTGCTCGCCCCGACGCACTCGCACGTAAACACTTTGCTCGGGCTCTTCCTGTTTGTCATCATCACCTCGATCGGCATCGTCTACAGCGGCGCCCTCTACGCCGACTACCTGCCGATGGTCACGGCCCAGACGTATGACAATACGCAGCAATACTACAACGTCAGCCGCATCCTCGGCCCTGGCTATACCTTTGACGAAGCGAAATACAAGTCCTACTCTCCCCTCTTCTTGGCACCAACGTTCGCCCTCAACTACGGCCTCTCGTTTGCCGCACTCACGTCTGCCATTGTTCACGTCGGGCTGTACCACGGCAAAGAGGTCTGGTACCGTTTCCGCGCTGCGCACAACCAGGAGCCCGACGTGCACATGAAGATGATGAAGAAGTACGCACACGCCCCGGACTGGTGGTACGCCATCCTCTTCGCGCTGTCCGTGGCGCTCGGCCTGGCCACCGCCGAGGGGTTCGAGTCGCAGCTCCCCTGGTGGGCGTTTTTCGTCTCCATCATCATTGCCCTCGTCTTCGTCGTGCCCACGACCATGATTCTTGCCGTGTCCAACATCCTGCTGAGTCTCAACGTCATCTCACCGTTTCTCGCCGGCTTCATCATCCCCGGTCGACCCATTGGCGTCATGATGTTCAAGGTGTTCAGCACCATCACTCTCGGCCAGGCGCAGACGTACAGCGGCAACCTCAAGCTCGCGCACTACATGAAGGTTCCCCCGCGCATCACGTTCATCTGCCAGGTCGTCGCCACAATCTGGGCCGTGTTCGTGCAGATCTCGGTCATGAACTGGACCCTGGGCAACATCGACAACGTGTGCGACAACAAGCAGGTCAGCCACTTCACCTGCCCCAACGGCCGCGCCTTTTTCTCGTCGAGCATCGTCTGGGGTGTCATCGGCCCGCGACGCATGTTTGGTTCGGGCAGCATGTACGCCAGCTTCAATTGGTTCTGGCTGGTCGGGGCGGCTATGCCGGTGATGTTGTACGTGCTCACCAAGCACCTCAAGATTGGCTTCTTCAGGCACTTCCAGGCGCCCATCATGCTCGGCGCCATGGCGTGGCTCCCGCCGGCGACGCCTCTCAGCTTCTCTTCCTGGGCCATCTTCGGGCTCATCTTCAACCGCTGGATCCGGCGCAAGTGGCATGGCTGGTGGACCACGTACAACTACGTCACGGCGGCAGCCTTGGACGCCGGCCTAGTGCTCAGCACTATCGTCATCTTCTTCGCCATCACCTTTCCCGGGGTGACAGCGCCGCAGTGGTGGGGCAACGTGACGGTCTTTGAGACCCTGGACGCGACGTATGCGGCGGTGCTCAAGACGGTGCCGGAGAATGGGACATTTGGGCCGGCGACTTGGTGAGCTGATTGTATTGAATGCCTTGTAGCGTGTCTACGTTTACCTGTTGCTATATGCCTTATCATTGTAGTGATGCAACTTCTGCGTGTCTCATTGCCAACACGCCAGGAAACATGCCAGGAGTCACGTCAGGACAAAGTCTCTCTCCCGCCCCACGCCATCTGTAAGCGCCTCCCCGTCCATGACGCCGTCGCAATATGCTGCTCCCATGTATATACTCGTTCCGTCCCCCCTATCCCTCAACACATGCGGTACAGTGCCCCCGTACAGCACCACGATCTCATCCCCTTCGACCATGTCCTCCGGGCCCATGCCTACGCGGCCACCTTCGGTCGTGTACACCGTCCTGCGCACATTCTTTATCAAGTGGTGCGTAAACTCGCCCATGTCCCGGTCCAATGCCATGTTGGGGTCGAGCCCGAGCCGAGCCACGGCCTCGGGCGTCTGCTTCAGATTCACCCATTGGAAGCGCCGCCGGAGCGCAATCCACCGCGATGCCAAATCTATCGCGGCGGCGGCCGACACCAGCCCGACCATGTCCTCAAAAAAGTCCACCGCCGCGTCACGCAGCACGCGCAGCGCCGCGAGAGGGTCGCACGCCAGCATGCGTAGGGCGTCGGTCTCTGGCGCGGGGATCCAGTACCACGGCGTGATGCCGACGGTGCGGTAGATGCGCGTGATGTGGTACGCCTTGCGCGTGGCGTCGACGCGTAAGAGCCGCTCGCCTAGTTGCGAGATTTGCGACTCGAGGCCGGACAGTTTCGCCATGGCGGCGGATTCGGACCCGAGGGTGCGCCAGAGCATGCGCCAGGAGAGTCCCGAGTCGCATACCCGCAGGCAGGTCCGGCGGTGCGCGAGCTGCCTGGCCTCGTCGTCGTCCTCGCTTCTGGAACGGTCGTGGGAGCCACCACGAGCATCGCGCACAAACTCGTCCACCTCCTCAAACACGAGGCGAGCCCAGCGGTAGTCGACCACGTCGGTGATGTGCTTCTCCGGCTCGACGCGGTACACGCGCGTGCCCACGCGGACGACTTTGTCGATGGCGACGCCGCGGATCGTCAACCGCCCGGCCGCTTCATCGACGACAAAATGGGGGGCGCGCGCCGCAGCATCCTTTCCCGAGGCCGCATACACGGGCTCTGTGACGCGCGAGTACCCGACCGGCAGACGCAGATCCATGGCCCAGTCGGGCACCCACGACGGCAGGCCGGGCGTCGTCCTGGGCGTCTGCGCGAACAGCAGCGCGTCGACGCTCTCCTCGAGCAGCAGCCCCGCAACTTCGGTGTACACCTGGCTGGCGACGGCGACACCATCGTCGCCGTACCGCACGCGCACGCGCCCTACCAGGGGGTCCGCCTCGTCGACGAGCCCGAGCAGCGCAAAGACGCGGTCCTCGGAGAGCTTCGCGCCGATCTTGACGGGGATGACGCCGCCGCCGTCCTCGCCGACCAGGTTGTATCGGAGCAGCACGTCGTAGAGCCCCTTGCGGCGGCGCAGCTGGTGGACGGCCTTGCGTTCTTGCCAGATGCGCCCCATGCCGGAGCCCAGGTCGAGAAGCGCCGCGCGTTCGCGCAGCTCGGCGGGCCGCCGGGCCTTGTCGCCGCCGACCCAGTGCGTGTTGGCGACGTTGAAGTAGAAGAGCACGGCGCGCATGCAGTCGAAGCACAGGGTGCGGCGGCCACAGACAAAGACGACGAGCGGCGCGAGCGCGGCCTCCTGGATGGTCCACAGGCGGTTGTACCAGGGCCGCGCCAGCACGTCGGCCATGCCGTCGCGGGGGAGGACCTCGCCGTAGCGCAGTACGAGATCGAGCATCGCGTCCCGGTCCTCGCGGAAGAGGCGATTTTCTTCGTTGTCCTCTTCGTCGTCGTCACGGGGTCCGGCGCCTTCACGATAGGCCACCACGCGCTGCGACACGACAGCATCAAAGACGCGCATGGCGGACGAGACCCGCGGACCCAAGATGCGGCCGAGCACGGCGTCGCCGCCTGGCAGCAGCTCGCGGGTGACAAAGTCGAAGAAGCGGTCCGAGGCGCGTGTCTCCGGGCCCAGCCAGACAAGGGTGCGGGCGCAGCGAGCGTAGATGACGTGCATGAGCGGCACCTGGACGCCCTTCTCGGCCGGGTTGCGCTGGTCCATGCTCACCTGGTCGATGAAGAGCGGGCGTCTCGGGAGGTCCTCGGAGAGGTACAGCAGGGCGAGCTCCAGCGGGCGGTACACGCGCAGTTCGCGGGACGAGTTGACGCCATCATCGGCATTGGCAACCGCGCCAGCTGGCGCCTCGACGATGATGCGACGGTCCGGCTCCGTGACGCCGCGTGGGATGCTCCACGTGTAGGACAGGGCGTCGTACTCGGGCGCGTCCAGGTCGTCGACGTCCCGCTCAAAGATGCGAACGCGGGCGGTACCATGGCGGCCGGGGATGAGCGAGGGCTTGGGCGGGAGCAGCTCGATGAGGCGAAAGGTGCGGCGCGAGGTGTCGAGAGGGGTGTATTCGTAGGCCTTGGGCGCGGTGAATTCGAAGAGGGACGTCATGAGAGGAGTAGCGGCCGTGGAGGCGGGTGCGGCGCAAGCCACATCGCCAGAGTCGTCGTGGCGGACCAGGCCGCGACATTCAGGAACGCGGGCGTCGGGCTCATTTTTAATTGCCTGGATTGATGGTGAGAGAGAGCGAGCGAGCCAGCTCGGTTGGTTCCGATGCAGCTCAGCCGCAATATTGGATGGTTGTTGCCAATCAAGGCCAGGGGAGGCACGCGCTCCACTCGAGAGGGCAGGCAGCCTGGTACAAAGCCTATATTTTGCCGGTGTTTGAGATGATGGTGCTTGAGCTGCAGGGATTGCTGCTCAATCTAAAGATGGACCCTGAGATGGGCTATTCCTGCGGCCGCGTGTAAGTCGACGTGTGTGTGCGTGTATCCGCCGGCAGGGTTGAAGCCGGGCACTTACACGGAAGACGTGACTGACTGCGGACCGAAATGGGAAATCGAGAGTAGCGCTTGCTCACTCGCCGTGTAAGGCCGCAGTCGCAAAATGTGACGCGCCCTGCAGAGGGCATCTCTTGTCGCACGGATGACTCCGAGTACAGTGTAACTACGAAACACGGACAATCAAGGTCGGCATTTCGTTATCCACGCCCAACGACCGCCAGCTAATAACTGCACGTGGATCGTGTACGTCGCTGCAGCGGGGTAGACAGACACACGGGCCAGGCGCCATGACGCATAGACTACTCTGCCACCGGTCGAGCTTCTGGATTTCTGGAACTTTGTCAGTGCTCGACAGCTCGACGATGACGGTTCTAGCGTAGCACAAGGCGAGATGCTCATTCTCCATGCCGGCACTCATGGAGATTCGTGTTGGTAAGCGGTCGAATCGGGTTCGTCGGTCCAGTCTTGTTGGCATGGGGGGAGCCAGAATTTGACGGTGCGGAACGCCGTGCGCCATCGACAAGTCGGCATGTTGGGCAGGTAGGTATGAAGTGCCCCGTCCTGCGGTTGGTCCTTGCGCGGGTAGACAATGGACCACTCGTGACTCTATTGCTCCTCTCATGAATGCTATAGAATACGGTGAATAAAAAACCTCGAGTGTTCAGTCCCTCCCGCCTGCAAAGTCCCGTGTGGATGCTCAAGTCGCACATGCACCTCCTGCTGCCTCGTATCAGGCGGTACCATCTCTCGACAGCATCGCAGGGCGCTCAGCTTCATTCGCTTCCCAGATTGTTGGGAGGTCTCTTCGCTCCCTCATGATGGCGGAAATCATGAGGGCGTGGCATATTTCGTCGCCAGGCCCCTTCGCCTCCGTCCTGGCCCTCAACACGTCGGCGCCACGGCCTTCCGACGCCGCGCTCGCCTCCTCGCCGCCGGGCTCCATACTCGTACAGGTCCTCTCCGCTGGCCTCAACCCGGCCGACCACAAGATCCCCGAGATGGGCTGCCTCGCGCGCCTCGTCCTCGGGTTCCCCAAGACGCCCGGCATGGACTTGTGCGGCCGCGTCGTCGCCATACACCAAACAGGCGGCACGTCCGGCGACGTGAAGCCGGGCGACATCGTCATCGGACGCCTCGACCCGATGAAGCGGCCCGGCTCCCTCCAGGAGCGCGTCATCCTCAAGCCCGACGAATACGCCGCGCTGCCCGAGTCGGCGGCGCAGATCCCGGACACACTGCGCGGGGCGGCCGGCGCGCCCACGGCGGCCCTCACGGCTTACCAGAGCATCCATCCCTACGTCAAGGCAGGGCAACATGTCTTCATCAACGGCGGCTCCGGTGGCACGGGCACATTTGGCATCCAGATCGCCAAGCTGCTGGGCTGCCGCGTCACGACAACGTGCTCGACGTCCAAAGCCGAGCTGTGCAAGTCGCTCGGCGCCGACGCCATCATCGACTACACCAAGACGGACGTCAAGGAGGAGCTCGCGCGGCTAGGCCCCGTCTTTGACCTGGCCGTCGACAACGTCGGCGTGTCGCCGCCGCATCTGCATACATTCTCGGCTTCATTTCTCAGACCCGAGGCAGCGCTCGTCCTGGTTGGCGCGGAGGTGACGCTCGCCAGCGTGGCCAACATGGCCAGCGCGCTATTGCGTCCGGGTTTTCTGGGCGGGAGCAAGAACAAGGTGGTGCCGTTCGTGACACGCAACAGCCACAGGGACCTGGCGCAGATTGCCGACTGGATCGGCGAGGGGAAGCTCAAGACGGTGGTCGACTCGGTGTACAAGTTCGAAGAGGCGCCCGCGGCGTACGAGCATGTCAAGAAGGGATCCTGCGCAGGCAAGGTCATTGTACAGTTCCATGAAGCCTAGCTGCATTGTACGTTAGCGTTGAATCCAAATTGTAACGTACGTTGCGATCGTCTTCTTGAAAAGGAAGTCCGATGCCAGCCACAGGTGGCAATGTGTTGGACGTGTTGGTGCATGTTGTGTGTGTGTGAGACAGCTGCCCGCTGGAAGCAGCCCCGGGCAGCCTGGGGTTGGAGGCAAAATGCACGGGGCAGGTGACCAACCCCGGCAGCACAGCCCGCTTCCACGACGCTCTTTCATCCTCGAGATCCCAGATGTGCTCCCTCATAACCCCAGTCTGATAGCCGACTCGCATCATGAGCGCACCACGGTCGTCAAACCTCTCCTATTGCTCTATCGCAATGCAGCCCTGAGACGCAACAGCTTGTTGAGGCTGCATTAGCCCCTTCGTGCATGTCGCCGCGAGCAGGCCAACCTAAGACGACATGGGCGACAACTCACCCGCCATCAAGTCATCCATCTCCCTTCCCCGTCGCCGCATCAAGGCCATCACCACCCGGCTCCTACGCCACCACCCCATTCATGGCCATCCTGTTTCCCGGGCTCTGCCTCAGGGTCTCAGACCCCTCCGCGTTGTCTGCATCTCCGACACACACAACACACAGCCCATTCTGCCCCCTGGCGACATCCTGGTTCACTCAGGCGACCTCACCGAGAACGGCTCCTTCGACGAGCTCGAAGCGCAGCTGACATGGCTCAACGCCCAGCCGCATCCCCACAAGGTCCTCATCGCCGGCAACCATGACGTCCTCCTCGACGACGCGTTCCTCGCACGCTACCCAGCTCGCCGCTACGGTGACTCGCGCTCCAAGGAGGACCTGCCACTCGGTGCGCCTCTGAAGTACCTCAAGGACTCCTCAACAAGCATCATGATCGCTGGTCATGGTGAGGGCGGTGACACACGCATTCGCGTATATGGCAGCCCATGGACGCCAGCCTACGGCATCTCCGCCTTCCAACATCCCCGCGACGAGGACCCGTGGGAAGATGCTGTTCCCGACGGCACCGATGTGCTGCTTACCCACGGACCCCCGCGTGGGCATCTCGACCGCCGCGACTTTCACGACGCAGGGTGTAGCTATCTCGCGGCGGAGGTCTTCCGCGTCAGGCCACGGTTGCATGTCTTTGGTCACATCCACGCCGCTCGTGGCAGAGAGGATGTAGTGCTCGACCGAGCGCGACAGATCCACGACGAGGTTTACGCGGGGTGGGCAGGTTGGTCCTCCGTGCTCCTTCTGGCGGCGGATGTGCTCGTTTCCAACATCCAGTGCCTGTTCCTAGGCAGAAAGAGGATGCTGGCAAGGGAGCGCGTGACGACATTCGTAAACGCCGCCGTCGTAGGGGGCCCGCCCAACGAGATGGTCCACGAAGCCATTGTGGTGGAGCTGTGAGTTGCAAGTCTATTTTCAGCGCCTATATACAGAATCGCAGTAAATCATCCCAGGCGTCAGCCATCAATACATCATTCTTGCGAATCGCTCTCTGCCCCGTGACTCTGTCCCGCTTAAATACCAACACTGGCTCGCTTACTGTCCCTCAGCCTGCTTGAGGAGACCCTCAAGGTTGATGCTCTTGGGGCGCTCAATCGGCAGGCCCAGAGCACGGTCCCAGATGAGCTGAGCCAGCGGGCCCAGACCACGCGAGACACCGAACGTGGCCGTGTAGTACAGAGTCTCGTGGAAGCCGTAGTGGTGGAAGAGAACGCCCGACGACGAGTCGACGTTGGGGTACGGGTTCTTGGTCTTGCCGTGCTTCTTGAGCACCTCGGGAGCGATGCGGCTGTTCTTCTCGACCAGCTGGAACACCGGGTCCTTGGCAATCTCGGGGCGAGCGGCGGCGTAGTCCATGAGAGCCTCGAAACGGGGGTCAGGCTTGCGAAGGACAGCGTGGCCGTAGCCAGGAACAACACGGCCCGAGTTGAGCGTCGACCACAGGTAGTCGTTGACATCCTGCTCCGTGTAGTTGGCGGGGATGTTCTCCTTCATCTGGAGGATCCAGCGGAGCACCTCCTGGGCGGCGAGGCTACGAGGCAGTTAGCGCAAGCTAAGACGAGACAGTACGAGAAGGACTTACCCGTGAAGAGGACCAGCCAGACCCTGCAGACCGGCAGAGTAGGACAGGAAGGGGTCGCTCAGGGCGCTGCCGACAAGGTGGGTAGCATGGGCCGAGACGTTGCCGCCCTCGTGGTCGCCATGCAGAGCAAGGTACAGGCGGAGCAGGTCCTGGAAGTTCTCGTTCTCCTTACCGCCCTTGCCAAGCATGGCAGCGAAGTTATAGGACCAATCCTGCTCGAGGTCGACCTGGGCAGGAAGGGCACCGCCGCCGCGGTAGGCGTTCTGGTAGATCTTGGCCGCAATGGTGGGCAGCTTGGCCAGCAGGGAGATGCAGTCATCGAAGGTGGGCTCCCAGTAGTCGGCCTTGTTCAGGCCCTGCTCGTAGGCCTTGGCGAACTTGGACTCGTAGTTGAGGGCCGAGACGGCAATGGCGAACTGGGTCATAGGATGCAGGTCCTTGGGGAAGTCGTCGAGCATCTTGTTGACAAAGGCAGGCAGCTGGGCCTTCTCGGCGAGCTCGCGGGACAGCACGCGGACCTGGTTGGTGGAGGGGACCTGTCCAGTGAGAAGCAGCCAGAACATGGCCTCGGGCAGCATTTCGGTGCCGGTCTTGCCCTTGGGGAGGACCTTCTGGCAGTCCTTGATGGTCTTGCCGTGGAAGCGGATGCCCTCGTTGGCGTCGAGGACGGAGCCCTCCCAGACCATGGCCTTGAGGCCACGCATGCCGCCGAGCGTATTTTCGACCTTGACCTCACCAATGACCCTGGAGCCGTGGGCCTTGACCTTCTTCAGGAGCTCCCGCTTGGCGGGGATGACCTCCTTGAGCGTGGTCTTCAGGTCGGGCTCGGCGGAGCTGCTGTAGGGGCGCGCGCCGAGGAGGGCAGCGCGCGTGAGCTATGTTCGTCAGCGGCTGTCTCTAACGAAGCGAGTGTCGATCGAACGGTGGCCCATACCTTGATAGAGCCCAGGGCTCGGGTCGTCCTCAGGTTGAGGGCCATGGCTGCGGTCGAGATTCGGGACTGTGGGGTATCTGGGGGAAGTCTGGGGTCGAGTCAATTGAAGTCTTTACGACAAGGTAAGACGGCGGCGACCAGAGAGAGGCGACGAACCAGGCTGGGTTTTGGGTGAAGCTGGCGAGACGAGGGATTGGAAAAATATCCAGCAGCTTAGCCGAGCTGATGGTGGTGGTATTGCAGCCGAGCGGCGTCCGGCCACCGCGTGCCAACGGCACGGCTGGGCAAGCACCTGCATCCCACCTTCCCCAACATTGGCGGGGAGGCGAGACAGCCGAGGAAAGCCGTGCAGGGCCGGACCAGCGGGTTCCACCGAGCGCCGTCATTGGCCAATCTGCCCCGGATCTGAGCTCACTCCGGCAACCCACCCAGCATTGGCGGCCCCAGCGTTCGTGCTGCTGGACTTTTTTTGCACGCGGAGGAGGGACCCTTCGGTGACGTTTCGGCCGCCCTTGCCGTCGCTGGCCAGCCCAGTCCCCGTCGGGCCCGGACCGTCCTCGGCTTTGCTCGACCTGCGCCCGGCCTCCGAGCTTCCTGATTTCGCCTCATCATTAATAATACCTGCAAACATCTTGGGATTCCAACGTGACTTCGAGTCTGCGGTTCCCGGTATTTTGACGGCTCTCTCCCTGTCGTCATCAGACTCTGTCGTCAGCGCCATGATGCATCGGATAGCATCTCGGGCCTCGCGCCGCGTCCTCACCACCTCCCGCCTCGCCGCCCGCCCCGCGCGAACGACCGCGACGGCTGTCCGCTGCCTCTCGACGACAACGGCCAACATGTCGAACCCTTTCTCTCACGCTGTCCCGCCCGCCGACGCCTTCCAGCTGCTTCCCGAGTCGCAGAAGGCAGGCGAGGCCGAGGATGCGCTGTACGAGGCACAGCTCAAGGAGGTGGAGGCGTGGTGGTCGTCCCCGCGTTTCCAGGGCATCAAGAGACCCTACTCGGCCGCCGACGTTGTTTCCAAGCGCGGCACCCAGAAGATCTCTTACCCCAGCTCCGTCATGGCCACCAAGCTCTTCGACCTGCTGAAGGAGCGCCTCTCCAAGGGCGAGCCCGTGCACACTAGTGAGTCCCCATCCGCTCCTTCAACATCAAGCGATCTTCGCTGACGGTTCCTCCCAGTGGGCGCGATCGATCCTGTCCAGATGACGCAGCAGGCGCCGCACCAAGAGGTCCTGTACATCTCCGGCTGGGCCTGCTCCTCCCTCCTCACCACGACCAACGAAGTCTCGCCTGACTTTGGCGACTACCCCTACAACACCGTCCCGAACCAGGTCCAGCGCCTCGCCAAGGCCCAGTCCATGCATGACCGCAAGCAGTGGGATTCACGCCGCAAGATGACGTCTCAGGAGCGCGCCTCTACGCCGTACGTGGACTACCTGCGGCCAATCATCGCCGACGGCGACACAGGTCATGGCGGCCTCTCTGCCGTCCTGAAGCTTGCCAAGCTCTTCGCGGAGAATGGCGCCGCCGCCGTTCATTTTGAGGACCAGCTTCACGGTGGTAAGAAGTGCGGCCATCTTGCCGGCAAGGTGTTGGTTCCAACCGGCGAGCACATCAACCGCCTCAACGCCGCCCGCTTCCAGTGGGACGTCATGGGCGCAGAGAACCTTGTCATCGCCCGCACCGACTCCGAGTCGGGCAAGCTCATCTCTTCGGCCATCGACGTCCGGGACCACGAGTTCATCCTCGGTGTCTCCGACTCGGCCATCGAGCCTCTTGCTGAGACCATTCAGGCCATGGAGGCCAAGGGCGCGTCGGGCCCAGAGATTGATGCCTTCGAGGCCCAGTGGGTCAAGGGCACCAAGCTCGTCACGTTTGACGAGGCCGCCGTCGCGCACATGCGCAAAGAGGGCGTCAGCCAGGAGAAGATTGACGAGTACCTGAACGCCACGGCCGCTGACCGCGACATGGGCATCACGCGTCGCCGCGCGCTGGCTAGTCACTACGCCAAGTCTCCCGTCTACTTCAACTGGGACGTGCCCCGTACTCGCGAGGGATTCTACCACTTCAAGGCTGGCATGCCCGCTGCCACCAAGCGCGCCATCGCATTTGGGCCATACGCCGACCTCCTCTGGGTTGAGACTGGCGACCCCAATGTCGATGTCGCCGCCAAGCTGGGCCGCGCCGTGCGCGACGTCCACCCTGGCAAGGGGCTGGTGTACAACCTCTCCCCGTCGTTCAACTGGATGGCCCACGGCTTCACCCCCGAGACGCTCAAGAGCTTCATCTGGGACATTGCCCGCGAGGGTTTCGTCCTGCAGCTCGTGTCGCTTGCGGGCCTGCATTCGACGGCCACCATCTCCAACGAGCTGGCCAAGAACTTCAAGACGGACGGCATGAAGGCCTACGTCGAGCTCGTCCAGCGCCGGGAAAAGGAGCTCGGCTGCGACGTGCTTACACACCAGAAGTGGAGTGGCGCTAGTTACATTGACGGCATCCTGGGTGCCATCCAGAGCGGAAGCTCCAGCAGCAAGAGTATGGGTGATGGCAACACGGAGGGACAGTTCAACTAAAGGTCAAGCGGGTGTAGTGTTATGTACCTTGTCATTTAGCATCGGGCGGAGTTTGTTACATCAATGCATTGAAACGAATATAAACCCTTACATTTTACACACCATCACTTCTTTGCAACACGGCAAACACATTTTACCATCGTTATCATTATTAACTCTCCATCTACTCAAGGGAGCTCTTGGACGCATTGTTGGTCGGGGCCGCGGGCGCCGGGCCCTCCGGCGTGACGTAGGCCTTGCTCAGGCCACCGTCGACAACGAAGTCGTGACCATTGACGAAGCTGGCCTCGTCGCTGGCGAGGAATACGACGGCATGGGCCTGCTCAATAGCCTCGCCGAAGCGGCCGGTGGGGAAGTGGACCTCACGACGGTGGCGCTTGGCCTGATCGTCGCCGAGCCAGTCCTGCAACAGGGGCGTGTTGAGAGGCGCGGGGCAGAGCGAGTTGAATCGGAAGCCCTCGCGGGCATGGACCATAGCGAGCTCGCGGGTGAGCGCGAGAACAGCACCCTTGGAGGCTGTGTAGGCGAGCTGCGGCGTAGCGGCACCCATGAGCGCAACGAACGAGGCAGTGTTGATGATGCTGCCCTTTTGCTTCTTGTGGCGGCGGAGGGCAAGGACGGCGTGCTTGCAGCCGAACCAGACACCCTTGACGTTGATGTTTTGCGTCAGGTCCCAGATGTTCTCAGGGGTGTTGACAGCGTCATCGTCCTTGGCGTGCATGATGCCGGCGTTGTTGAACATGACATCGAGACCGCCCCAGGAGTCGACGGCCTCAACAAGCGCCTGAATCTCAGCCTCCTTGGAAACGTCGCATTTCTGCCCGATGTCAGTTTGGGCCGGCCCATCCGCGGGGGTGGTTACACCTACCTTGATCTCAATCTTTTGGGCGTTGGGGACAAGCTGCTTGACCTTGGCCTGGGCCTTCTCGAGGGCCTCGACGGAGATGTCGGACATGAGGACATTGGCTCCCTCCTTGGCGAACAGAATAGAAGTCTCGAGGCCGATGCCGCTGAATCGCTGGTGTCAGTTTTACGCTTTCAGACAGTCGTGGACATGGCGATGCACGTACCCGGCGGCACCGGTGATGACGGCGTTCTTGCCGGCGAGGCGGCCAGAAGGAGCTGCAGCGGCCATTGTAGTGTGTGTAGAGGTCGTTTCTCGTGAAACTGGGGTATAGAGCAGGAGGCAATGGATGAAGAAGAAGATGCGAATTGAAGAGGATGGGAGAGCGACGACGAGGGACAGTCCACGATAATGTAATGGCTGGACCTCATGGTGGGGTCGACTGGAGCTGCGACACGACCGCGGGGCAGGCGCCGCCGATAAGATAGAGCTGATCCCAAGTCTACGATGTGGGTGGATACTGTGTTGCACGGATGTGCCAGTACCACGATGCGCAGGTGCACCGTGAGGCGCGCCTTCCCACCACGGCGAGCAGGAGACAGCTCACGTGGCTACAGCGGCAGGCGGCAGTTTGTCACGAAATTGAGCCCGCCAGTTCGTCAAGCACCATCGCCCGGCACGATTTGAACGACATCCCCGGATGCTGTCGCGGACGAGCACCGATCAACGCCTCGACCGTGCGAGCGCGGGGCCGACAACGGCGGCGGTCTCGGTGCGCGCTCCGATGGAACCCACCAAGCCACACCCGCATCGCACACCGAGACAGCATAGCCGCGATGGCCACGGCAACGCCGTGCGAGTCCAGAATCGCCTCATGAGAGGACAGGATAGTCTACTGACGGCCTCTAGATGCTGCCACGACGTGTCACGAGGCAGTCCATGGCGTTTCACAGACGCACGTCGTGCGCAGAAGTCGCCCCAAAAAGACGGTGTGAGCGTCGCCCTGCAGGGCCATGGGCTCACCGTGCGACGCATCGGGACGCCGCGCAGTGGCCCCCCCGGCTCGACACCTGCAGCCCAGCATCCAATCAGGCAGGGCCGGCGGCTCAGCCCGTCGACGGCGGATTCGCATTTCCCATGCGACGAGATAAGTTATTAACCAACGGGGCGAATTGGGCGTTCCCTGCTGCGCCCAGGCGGCGTCGTCGACTCTTCGCATCGCGCGCTCCCGCATGCACGGGATCGGGGAGTCGGAAATGCGGACGAGAGAGTCGCGTCCGCGACACGGAGGCGTGCTGTCGTGGACGATCGACGGCGGCCCGCGATGACGAGCCGCGCGGAAGACGGACTGTAGCGACGGTACGCGCGCGGTCTCTGGCCTGCCGTCGCAGCAGCGAGCCGGCGGCGTTGAGAAAGGCCGGAGCGAGCGCAACGGCCAGAGACCGCGCGCATCGCCTGCCGCCAGAAATGGGCCGAGGAGACACAGCACAGGGCAGCGACCTTGGGTGCGGCATGGATGGATGCGAGGGCCATGTGGTTGGGTGCCGCGGCGCATCAGCGCTGGGGAACCGCGTCTCTCCCCGCGATGCCCTATCGTCCCTGAATCGAGCCGCCAATGACGGGCGCCAGGCTGCAAGCCACCAGCCAACCCTGGCGTGCCACCGGCGCCCCGCCACCAGTCCGTCGTCCGCGCGCGGATCCATCCAGATGACGATGGCTACGTCGGCAGCTCCCTGCGACTAACTGGGAACGTGCTCGACCTGGAGGTTCCCTGCTTGGCCGCGTGCCCACTGCGCTCCCGCTCCCACGCCCACGCCCACTCCCAAGACGACTCCCCGCGCGCGGCTGAGCTTCTTCTCCCCTTACTTCCGCCTTGTCAACTTCGCCTTGCTTTACCCCAGCTTTCTTCTCGTCTTCTAGCTCCTCACCTCCGTCCTTGCCGTGAGCGCGCCGACGTCAGCCCGAGTCGCGCGACGCCGAGCACTCATACAAACACCCTCCATCCGCCGGCGTCTCTCCAGCCGTCTATCCCTTCTCGGCACCTTCGATCTCTCACAGTCCTTCTCCCCCATCTCCATAATCCCCTCCGTCACCATGTCCGAAATCACCGCCGCCTCCCTTCCCTCGCTCCTTGAGCATGACAACCGTGTCAAGCTCGCCGGCCTCGACGTCGACGGGATCTTGCGCGGCAAGATTGTCTCCAAGAAGAAGTTCCTCTCCATCGCCGAAGCCGGCTTCGGTTTCTGCTCCGTAATCTTCGGCTGGGACATGCACGATCAGACCTACCTACAGGAGCTCAAGGTCTCCAACGCCGAGAACGGCTACCGGGACATGCTCGCCATTCCCGACCTGTCCAGCTACCGTCGCATCCCCTGGGAGAACAACGTGCCCTTCTTCCTCGTCAGCTTCTTCGACCCAGAGACCCGCGAACCTATCGCCGCATGCCCGCGAGGCCTGTTGCGCTCGCAGATCAAGAAGCTTGAGGCGCAGGGCTACGGTGCCATGGCCGGAGGTGCGCCCTTGACCATCATTCCCCGTTCCACGAGGCAATGCTGACCGTCCCAGCCGAGTACGAGTTCTACACATTCAAAACCCCTTCGTCGGACGAGTCATCCCCGGCCGCCTTCCTCCAGCGGAATCCCCCGAGCCAGCTCCCCTCGCTCACCGAGGGCATGTTCGGCTACTCACTCACCCGGCCAGTACACAACAAGGACTGGTACTACGACGTCTACGACACGTGCGCCAACTTTTCATGTGACATTGAGGGCTGGCACACCGAGTCGGGTCCCGGCGTCTACGAGGCCGCCCTGGAGTTCGGCGAGGTAGCCCAGATGGCTGACCGAGCCAGCCTCTTCAAGTACGTGGTCAAGAGCGTCGGCGCAAATCACGGCATCACGCCCTGCTTCATGGCCAAGCCCAAGCAGGGCCTGCCTGGCAACAGCGGCCACATGCACATCTCCCTCGTGGACAAGGACGGCAAGAACCTGCTCGCACGGGAGACCATGGACGACAACGCCGAGTGGAAGGACATCGCCGGGCTGTCAGACATGGGAAGGCACTTCCTGGCCGGCCTTCTCGAGGGCCTGCCGGACATCATGCCTATCCTGGCGCCGACCATCAACTCGTACAAGCGGCTCGTGGAGAACTTTTGGGCGCCCGTGACCGTGTCGTGGGGCTTCGAGCACCGCGCCGCCTCGATCCGCATCATCTCGCCGCCGACGTCCAAGGCGGGCGCCACGCGGTTCGAGGTGCGCGTCCCCGGCGCCGACTCGAACCCGCACTTTGTGCTCGCCGCCATCCTCGGCTGCGGCTGGCGCGGCGTCGAGCGCAAGCTGGCCATCCCGTGCCCGCCCCTCGCCATGGGCCAGGACGTGGGCGGCAAGGAGGACAGGGGCGCGCGCCTGGCGAAGAGCCTGCGCGACGCGACGGACCGCTTCAAGCGCGAGGGCAGCGTCGCCCGGGAGGTGTTTGGCGACGACTTTGTCGACCACTTTGGAGGCACACGGGACAATGAGGTCCGGCTGTGGGACGAGGCCGTCACGGACTGGTACGTTTTCTTCACCACCGTCATTTCAAGTCGAGGTTCTGCTGTCAATGCCATGCTAACACGTCCGCCCCAGGGAAATGAAGCGATACATAGAAACGGTGTAAAGGGGGACATCATTAGACGTGCAAGGATACCCGCTTTCTGTCGTCCCCGTTGTGCATCTATTCGGGTCTTTCTCATTGTGCGTTCGTTCATTCGTCCAGTTTGGAGTGTTTTGATGCCCGCCCACGTCGCACACGCCTCGCGTCGAGTAGAATCTGTGCAACACGGCGGCAAGTCCGCGACAACATGTCGGCAGACACGAGCGCACGCCCCGCCCCCCTTTCCAGCCTTCGCGACCCCCATTCGCGCCTGTCTACAAAGTGCACATGCATGGATTCTGTGCCCCCTTCTCGATGCCCAACGTTCTTGCAGGTGTCTCCTCTTTACGCACGGCTACCGCTCAGTGTCATCTCCTCGGCGCCGTCGTCCTCTTCCTCGAGGGGTTTCTTGGCCGTAATGAAGGACCTGACAAGCTCGTCAGTTTCCTCGTCCTTAAGAGTAACGCTGGTGCAGAGTCTTTTTATGCCCATCGCGCTTGATTGATTGTGCAGGTCCCCCGGTTCGCAGAAGACAACAGTTTTGTCGATTGACATGGACAGAGGCAGGGAGCAAACTCACATCTTCATGTAGCTCCGCCCGCGGGGGTCTTTGATCTCACTCTTGACGCGCTCAAGGAGGGCTCGAGTGTCCTTCTCTTCCCACCCACACCGGCCAAAGAGCATCAGCGTCCAGTTCTCGAGGCCTATCAGATATCAGCGCCCGATCCTGTCACGGCAGCGGTTCACATAGCCGATGGTTGCGTTCGAGGCGTCTCGAAGGGCAGATTCGAGAACAGCGCAGGACTGGCAGCAAACCGCGCGAAGTTGGCGACTTACCGACATCGAGCATATCTTGGACCAGCTTTCCCTTGCGCCTCTGCAGGACGTCACTCCCCCAGGCACGGACGGGCAGCCAGTCGACGCGCTCGCGCACAACTTGAGCACCCAGCTCGCTGAGCCAACCGCACACTTTGGGTACAGGGTCGAAATCGACGCCCACCTTCTCAGCACCATCAACAAAGGCGCGCTGATACTCCTCGCACGCGGGACCAACGCCACCAGGCGGCTTGCTCCCAGGCGCCGCCACGGCCCGCGCTGATGAGGATGATGGCGGCGAGGCTGGTGGTGAGGACGACGATAAAGACGGTGAGGGTGACGGCGGAGGTGACGGACGCTGCAAGAAGGCTGACGCGGCATCAACATCGAAGAATCGCGGACGTACCTCGGTGAACTCGAGCTGTCCCCCGGGTTTCAGGCGGCCCATGGCCGTGGCAAGAAGGGCACGCCAGTCCGGCACGCCCCCGCCGATGAGGTTCCGTATGTGGATGAAATCGAAGGGCGTTTCGATGCCATCATCGCCATCCGCACGCCAGAACGGCGCAGAGGCGTCGGCGGCATCGGCGACCTCAAATTTGCAATTCGCGGGGATGGTGGTGTCACTTCCCTTGGGCAGTAGCGAGTCTGAGAGGTCTACGCCAAGCACTTGCGCGGAAGGGTACTTGCGTGCCGCTTCGATAGCCCACGTCCCTGATCCGGTACCGATGTCGAGTATACGAAACGGGGTCGCTGGCTGGCCCTTGGCCCCTTGTCCGCCGACCTTCTCGATCCCGGCTGCCGAGGCGGCCGATGAGAAGCCCTCCGACGTTGACCACGCTGCGGGCCGACGCGGCGCAGCGGCCCCTCTGTGAGCTGCCGACGGCCCCGCCGCGGGCGCGGGTTGTGAGGGCGTTGAGGGCGAGGACGGCGGACGGCGCTGATTCCGACTCGCCGTCCGCGGCGCCTGCGGGTGCATCTGCGGTCTCAGTCCCCCGCCCGGGCGATCAATGGGCAGCCGTGCGGCCGTGAGCCGCCCGTCGAGGCACAGCTTGAGCAGGTCGTGCATGAGCCCCATGCGGCGCGCCTCGGACGCATCGTGCGGAAGAAGAACGCGACCTGAAGGGTGGTAAGAGTGACCGTACGCGCGGATGCTCTCCTCGCGTGCAGCTTCTACCGGTCCCCTGTCAGCGCAAGAAGCCTTTGCGCCCTTGCCCTTGTCCTCGGCGGCGGTACCATCGCCATCGCTGCTGGCAGAGTCAGCCCCCGATGGCTGGCGTCGTTCGCGAGAGTGAGGAGGTTGCGGCTGCCGGAGGGGCAAGGCGGACGACTGCTTGGGCCGCGGGGGAGGCATCCTGGCGGCGAGGGTGCGCTTCCCGTTCCCTTGCGGTGCTACTGGTGATGAAAGACTCACGAGTCGGTGAGACGGAAAGAGGCGGAGGCGGTGCGCCGTAAAGCGATGCGGCTCTGGGTAGCCCCGTCTGGGGACGCAGCGAGGCGCTCGCGCCGAGGCTTGGGACGAATCCAATGCCCGCTGTCTTGATGGTTGACAACCTAAACCGGCATCACCCCGTCACCTTTGGCAATGCAGACAGGATATGCTGTGTTGCGCCGCGCCGTGATGCAACACAAAGCCAACGCGAATGCCAATGCCAATGCCAATGCCACGCCTGGTACCCGCCGCGTGGCTCTCCGCTCGAGTCGTTGGTCCCGAGGCGCGAGCCGGGCAGAGACGGGCAGACAGACAAGCGGGAGAGGCGTCGGCAGGGTGCACCCGCTCCCCGCCTCGATGTTGCTGGCTCCGGCTGGGGTCTCCGAATGGTGGACAAGCGACTGCAGCTGTGGATGCGGACGGGGACGGGGGAGTCGGTCGGCTCGAAGGATGGCGTGTGCTGGCCAGACAGACAGTCGGACAAGTGGACAGGTGGGATGGGCCGCTCTCCGTCTTGGTCGCGGCGGCGGCGGTGGTGGCGGCGACGACGACGAGATGGCAGCTGTTGTAGGGGGTTCTTGGACGAGAGGTGGATGGATGGGTTGGAGGTGCGGTCCAGCTTTTCAGTTGAGCTGCAGCTGCATGCAGATAATGCAGGACAACCCTTGTCGATGGCTGTTTGTTGGCGGCCGTCTTTTATCGTCAACGGCGGCAGTGGGTGGCCCGGCTTGTTGTTTGCTGGCGGGCTGGCTGGCAGGCTGGCGGGTTCGGAGGGGCAAGCGTGGAGGAGGCACGGGTGCTCTCTTCGGGTCCAGGACACGATGTCGTTGCTTTGTGGATCATGAAGATGATGACGATGAAACGGGAGAGTGACGAGACTGGCTGCCGGCGAGGACAAAGTCTCTCTTGTTGGACGGCCTCGCAGCCCAAGCAGGGCAAGAGCTCCCCGTTTCTGGTCGGCCTCCCGCACAGACGACATGGACCGACCCCCGCCGGCGCCGCCGTCGCCGTCAGTGGAGGCAGAGGGAGGGCCAACAAAGGGCAAGCAGGCAGGGCCCAGTCAGTCAGTCAGTCAGTCCCCTTTCCCTGCTTCCCCGTCGGCTTTTGCCTAGGGTCCGCCTCCGCCAGCGGCCCCCAAGGCCAGGCACGAAGCGGGCAAGACAGACACCCACCCTTCCTGCCTTCCTGCCAGGCCAGGGCGGCTTGGACGGGCACCGTTGTTCGTTAGTGGGCGGGTTGAGCCCACCGGGGCCGGGTGCTGCCGCTTCGTTTCAGCATCGGCTGCACGAAGAGACGGCGGTACAGCCCCAAGTACGTACTTGGCAAGTAGCAAGCAGGTGGGCGGGCTCTGACTTGAGAATGTGGGTTTCCAGCAAGTTGGCATCCACATCGACTGACCTGACGCCGCAGCCGAGCGTCGAGTCGGGGTGTGATGCAACCTCGCGCCCTCGCTTCTGGGCATGAATTCGCACTTGCAGTTTCCAGGCGAGGACAGCCTACGTAGTGTTACGTGCATGTCTTCCGCGTCACGCCAAAGCTCGTCCTTGTCTGCGCCAATGCCCGGGGGCCCATTAGCCGCCATGTCCTTCGCTGCAGTGCGTCTCAGCACCCACGCATCCACGCCGCCTCGCCCAACGCCTCCTGCGACCTGACGAGGCGAGGCAGGGCATCAGCCCCCTCCCTCAGGTCCCCACGCCACGAATGGGATCGCACCCGGCCTCACCTCGACCTATCCAGCCCATCCTTGGCCCTCACCTTGCGGCGCGTCGACACACACACACACACACACCAAGGTACAGTACTGTACTGCTCCGTACTGACTGCACTGGACGGGGCTGTCGACTGACAGCGCCTGTGTACCCCGTACTTTACACTTCCCACCTGGAACTGCTCCGTACGTACAGAGTAGATTAAGATGCCCACCTCGTCTCACCGGCCCGCATCCGATCGTCCATCGTCATCGTCATGAATCGTCAACAACACCCACCCAGCAGCACCTGGATCAAACTTGTCAAGCAAAGACAGCCATCCACTTGCAACAACACCCCGCCGTTGCCCTTTAGCCGTTTTACCCGTCTCGGTCCCCCCACTTGGGTATCCCCCGATCCCCTCTCACCCCGCTTCGCCGTTGGAACTTGATGCGCCTGGCGACGCCTGGGCAGAGAGCGCACGTTGGCTGGCCCGCTCCGGGGATCCGTCCCGTCCGCCGTAAACCTACAGTAGCGCGCCAAAACGTGGCATTGCATGAGATCGGCTCCTGCAATCCGCTGCTGCGCTTCAACGAGCAGCTTCAGGCAAGGTTTTTTTTTTTTTTTTTGGCCCAGTCTTCCTGCTCTTTTCTTCTCACTTGTGCCTGCCTGGCCCAAATGCCCTGATCACTCAGCTAGTTAGTCTTTGACTTGCGCCTTTGTTCGGCCGCACAATGGCGCCTACCCTGAAGTAGGGCTCATCTCTCGCAATGTCTTGGATACACCGTCGCGACTCGCGGCCATGCTTCACGGCTACGCATGTCGCCGCTTGATGAGAAGGCACCCAATTGGAAGATGGCTGCCGCTGCCATTCCGCTTTGCAAACGAACGAGGGCCTTCGGCGAGGTCCCCGCAACCGGCTTCGTGGCCGCCCTCATGCACAGCTAGCACCCCAAGTCACGTAGGTACTCGTGAAACCGTCTTGTCGTCTGCCAATGCGAACCCATGCATGCAATGCTATATCTCAAGACACGCCTGCCAAACGCCGGTGCTATGGGTAAGCAGTCCCTTCGTCGCCCTAGGTCTGGCTCCCCAGCAAACACACCACGCCGACCGTCCGCCGTTTACGATCCAACATACGAAACCGACATGCATCATGCCTCATTAATCCTATCGTCATTCGCCTCCGTTGCAGCATCCCGTCCGCCGTGACATGCCGCTCGATCAAGCCGCCTCACTCACCCGTCTTCAGTCTCTCTCCCGCTTACCCTTCTTCTTCGTCGCCCGGCCCTCGCCGTCGTCCTCTGGGCTCCATTCCTCTGGATGAAAGTCGGGATTTCCGTAGTGCGCCCGGTTCCATACGCTGTTTTTAAACGTGCTCGTCTTGACCTGGAAAGTCGACTCCCGGAATCCGCTATTAGACTCGTCGTACTCGAGCTGAACCGGGCTGAACCGGATCGGGTATCCTGCCGACGCAACGAGCCCGCCCGGCACCAGCGACGGCCGTTTTTGGTCCATGGACAGGCAGCCCGGCATCGTCGGCGGGCTCGGCCCGATGGGTGACGTCGGCGACGACGGCGTCGGGGGCTGTGCCGCGTTCGGTAGCACCTGAGGTGCCTGCACACGCAAGTCGTCCGAAAATGGTGACGTCCAGGGACTCTGTTGCGGCGCCGGTGAAAAGGCCGCCTCCACAGGGCTAGATGTCGACGGCTGCGGCAAAGGCATGGACATCGAAGACATGCCTGATACACCCGAGAAACCTGGAATCATGGAGAGTGCGCCAAAATCGAGCGTCGAAAAGGCCTCGAGGCTGGTGCTGTTGCTGGCGATTTGCACGTCGTGGGTCATGCTGGACACTCGGTTGACCTGCATCGTGATGGGCGACGGGTTGTCCGCTGCGCGGTATAGGATGTCGTAGTGGTCGGGCCGGTACAGCAGGTACACGACCGGCGCGCCAGCCAGCGAGCCCTGACCGCCATCGTCGCCGTCGTCGGTGAAGCGGTGATGGTTCACCTGGCTGCCTGGGCTGCGATCGAGATACGCAATCTCGAGGGCGATGCCGGCAGGCTTGAGCAGAACGTTGACGAGGGCGACGATGCCGAGGTGCTCGATCTCGCGGTTGACAAGCTCAATAGATTGGCTGCAGTATGTTTGCACGCCCTGGCCGTCGGGCACAAAGGGATCGTAGGTGTCGGCGTTGGCCTTGAGATAGGTGGCAGCTAGAAGACGCAGATAGTAGATGAGGCCGCCCTCGACAGAAACGTCGTTCCAGCGTCGCAGCAACATAGCGTGGGCGGCGTCGGGGTCGTCGAGGATGGCGGCCAGGTCGCGCACGAGCCCAAGCATCTCGTCGGCCCAGTCATCATAGTACGTGTAGCCTCCGACGGTGGAGAGCATGTGGTTGAGGCTCATAAGCCGGGCCACCTCGCCTTGCATCTTGTCCTGGTCGCCAGCCTCGACCAGCTTCTCGAGATATGAGAAGCCAATGGCTGGAATCACGCGTCAGCATTCAAACGGACGATGTGATGGGTCGAAGGGGCAGCAGGGTCGCGTCGTCCTGTGCGACACGTGGGCAGCAGGGTTGCCGCAGTGTGGTGGTGATACAGAGCGACGACATTGGCCGCCCAAGAGAACAGGAAACGCACCTCGCCAGCCACAGTTGCCATCGCCCTGGATTGGCCGGTAGTGCGAGTATGTCTGAGGGAGTGCCTGGCGGGTGTGTCAGCGGGCGGGCGGTGTCACGAAGAGCGGGCGGGCAGAAGGAGAGGGTGGATGCGGTGGGCAGATGGTTGAGCGACTCACCACCGTCTTGTCGACGTAGACGGCGTCGGCCTTGGCGTACTCGTGTGTGATGGCGTCGCTGGGCGTCTTGTCGCCGACGAGAGGGCCCTGTTCGCAGGGAGTCAGCGATCGGTCGGCCTGCCGCGGAAGGCTGTGGGAGAGCGATGCCGCCCATTGTCGGTCGCGTCCCAAGGCAGCCGCCGTGGAAGGGCAAGGCTCGAGGCTCACCTCGAGGACCGGCTGGTAGTCCTTTGCGGCCTCTTGCTGGGCAGCCAGGTCGTGGCTACCCTGGTCGTCCATGGCCACGGCGCCGTAGAAGGGCTGTTGATGGTGGTGAGGCTGGCTAAGGTGCTGGCTATGCTGATGGGGAAGCTGATGGTGATGCTGATGTTGAAGCTGATGCCGCGAGGTGCGGGTCTGGCCCTGATGATGTAGCTGCGGGAGCTGGTGGAGCTGGTCGAGTCGCTGGAGCTGGAGCTGGAGCTGGGGGTGCGCGTGGGCGAGCGCGTGCGGGTGTGAGAAGTGCTGATGCTGGGTGTGATGCGGCTGCCGTCTATGATGATGCGTGTGATGAGGCCGATGCTGTGGGCTCGGATGCAGATGGTGAGGATGAGAGCTCGATGGCGCCGTGGAAGGGCTAGAGCCACTATCGCTGCCGATGGAGCTGGAGCTGGCGGTGCAGCTGCTGTTGCTTGTGCCGACGCCGCAGGTGCGGTTGCCGGCGCCAGTGCTGTTGGCCTGGCCGGTGGTGCTGGTGGAGGCGGCGTGGGCGCTGGGACTGGTCCTTTCAATGGAGCTGGAGCCGGCGTGTGGCGGGTAGCGCAGCAGCTGGAGGTCCGTGTGGCCACCAGCTCCCGCTCCCGCTCCCGTTCCCGTTCCCACCTCTATCGCAAGACCAGGTTCAGGCCCAGCTCCAGCTCCCGCTCCCGGCCCAGATGCAGACGCGGACGCGGACGCCGCTCGAGCAATCGTCGTCGTCGACGGCCCAGGAACGGCCTCTCCAGCTCGTCTGGCCGCCGCGGGTACGAGCGCTGGTTGAGAAGGCGGCGGCGGCGGCGGCGGCGGCGGGATGCCAAAGCCCAGCGCAAAGCCGTACGGCGACGCCGCGAAGCACGACGACGACGAGGGGCCAAAGGGCGCGGGGTGAGGCTGGAACATGCCTCGCGGTCCTCGGCCGGCCGAAAGCCGTCGCGAGCGGTTTCTTTGGGGGTTCCGAGGAAGATGGATGCTCTTGTCTCCGCGAGGTTCGTGGGAGAGAGGAGATTCGAGGGGGAGGCGGCACGAGCCCGGGAGAAATGGGCAGAGGCCAGCCGACCCGACCGTCTGCGTCGGTTCTGCAGGTGAGCTGCTGATGCTGGGATCTGATCAAATCCAAACCCAATGCCCTTCGCTGGCACCAGCGTTCACTGATAGGTACCCAGGACAGTGGACGCTAGAGACACTAGCAGGGGGAGCTCGGAGCTCCAGGGGTGGAATCGACGGCGGTGGAGCAACGCGAACGGATGGAACACACCTCACAGTTGGCCCCTCTCTGAGCGATCCCTGCCTACCTGGGGTCGCCCTCCAAGCTGCCGAGCAGCCCGTCGAGGACCACTGAGCGGTCCGCTAGATCTAACCTTGGGCAGGGTAGGCGTGGGGGCGGGCCGTCCCAGCGGAGGATCCGCGTGCTGGCGGGTGCGCTTCTTGCTGGAGACGAAAGTGACGGAGCACGCACAGCCGAGCAGCGAGTGCGATGACGGCTCCTTCGGCGGTGATGACGGCGGTGTCTGTCCGGCGACAAACGACAAGACGAGAGACGCGGCGACGGTGACTGTAGAAGGTGAGTTGCGTCGCGGCCCTGCGCCCGCGGTCTCACTTGGTGACGCGAGCAATGCACGAGACGAGACCCGTGGCCGGACGTGACGAGACGACACGTCCCAGGTGTCGAATATTTCCCGCGCACAGCTCGGCTCAGCTGCCTGCGAGCTGCTCACTCCTTTCAATCGAAGAAGGGTGTGCGTGTGTGCGTGTGGTGTGGCTGCTCAGACAGCCATTCTGGGCCAGGGCATGATAGACGGTGGGAGGTGAGGATTCGACCCGGGCGGTTATAACATCGGGCGTCTGACTTTGGACCAGGGGAGCAGAGACGGACGAGACGGTCGGAACCAACAAACTCAGTCTGTTACAATTCCTCCGTGGGAAGGAGAGAGGAGGGCTGAGGAGGAAGAAGTCGGAGGAGAGGAGAAAGAAGAAGAAAAAAACAAGAGAGGCGAAACGAGAGGATGTGCGGCAAGCGTCAATGGCGTGAACCACAACCACGGCCCTCGCCGTCGACAGCGGGCTCGCACGCACACACGCACAGGACGGCGACACTGGCAGACAGACCTGGAGGCGCACAGAGGCGTCCGGCCCGGCCCCAATTGGCCGCTTTGCTTTCCTTCCTTCCGCCCTCCCCCCTCCCCCTCGTCCCGTCGATGCGCTGCACAAGATGGCGTCGCATATATTGTTGTTGCCGGTCCATGCGCGCGCCCCGGCGGCCTGCGCTACGGCCACGCCGCACCGTCATGGCCATGGCCATGGCCCTGACCTGGCCTGGCCGGGTCGACTCGACTCGACTCGACTCGACCGCGCGCGTGTCGTCGCATGTACGGAGTACGTCCGTACGGGCCGCCGAGTCCTGCCTGGCCGCCACGGGGAGGGGGAGGCGCGTCCAGACATGCAGGGCAGGGCAGGGCAGGGCATCGCAGGGCATGGCGCCATGCCCGTACGTACATGCCGCGCAGCGAGTGCCTCTGTGTTGCTGTGGTCCACGATATGGCTCGCTGCCTGCGGTGCGTGCGCCCGCCCGAGCCGTGTAAGTCGAGCCAGCCGTGGCCGCGGTGC
This sequence comes from Purpureocillium lavendulum, assembly GCA_029168975.1. Taxonomy (NCBI): domain Eukaryota; kingdom Fungi; phylum Ascomycota; class Sordariomycetes; order Hypocreales; family Ophiocordycipitaceae; genus Purpureocillium; species Purpureocillium lavendulum. The sequence goes on from JAQHRD010000001.1 coordinate 6,600,150, forward strand.
CACCGCGACGACGACTCGACACTCCCTTGCCGTCGCCTTTTTTTTTCCTTTTCAACGCCTCCCACGCAGGTCCGTGCACAATAGAGCGCCGACCGAGAAAAGGCACGGAGGCATGGTAGGTAAAGGGGTCGTTCGTTTGCATCGAACCCGTCCCCATCGTCCGCTGCAGACTGGCACCACCCGGCTCGACCGTCCAGCTCCCTGCCATGCACGGCTTGAGCCCGGCCAACCACCTCAAACGCGGGCCGACCTGCTCTGGCCTTGCACCGTCTGGCAGCCCATACCCCCGGCTGTGCGTGGGAACCTTCCGCCCAACGAGCCGTCGTCAGCCAAAGAGCTCTCCGCCCGCGCCGCGCAACATCGACTCTCCCACCCCAGGCTCCCATGTCCCGTGGAGCGGACGCGACCCGGCCGCGGGAACATGACGGGCGTGTCCACGACGACTGGTCTGGCTGGCGTGTCAGACAGCGACCGAAACGACGGGTGACGGCATGGCAGGCCCGTTTTTTCTTGCTGCCTCCCCGCCGTGCGCATCATGTATGTCTCAACGACACCCGTCTAGCCTCGACGTCTCGCGGCACGAGGGGGCACCGCGGCCGCCCCTCCCCCCCTTCTCTCTCTCTGACGCCCACGCCCGCACCCGTCTTTCGTTTCGTTTCGTTTGCCATTCGTCTCATCAATGCGGTTCCCCTTCGTCCCGTGCTCTTGACTCTCCTCACGCCGCTGCCGAGACCCGTGCGACCCCCAACGCGCCCTAGGGAGAGCACACACCTGTGGGCAAAGGCAAAGTTGGGGCAGAGGGCAGAGTAGGAGATGAAATCATCTCTCATGCTGCTGCTGGCCCCCTACGCACCCGCCGCGCCCTTTCTTCACGCCAGTACCCGCGCACCGAGGTCTCGCGGCGGTGACACCGCATCTTCCTCCACCGTCCGCCCTCCCCCTCCCCCCCTCTCTGTGTAACGCAAAGACTGCCACCGTACGTAGGCCTTTGTCTCGCCCGCTGTCTGCACGCTGTCAACGAGTGAGACCGCGGGCTGGACGGGGTTCCCCCCTTAACGGCGATGCAGCAGACCGCGCGCGCGCGCGCCCCACGGGGCGGGCACGTATAGGCGCGGGCCTGCGTTGGTGCCCGGCACATTGCGTTCCCGCGCGATTTCACCCGCGTTCCACGAGACGTGCGAAAGGGGGAGATATCGTGGGCCCGCGGGACCCAGCGCTGGCGGGGGTTAGCGCGTCCTCCGTCGCTTCAAGTTGGTTACAAGGCGGGATATACGGGACCGTGAGAACCATCACCAAACTTTGGAGTCGACGGTGCAGAGATGCTTGGTGGCTCAAGTAGCACGGATGGTGCTCACGGTGACCGTCATATTGGGCATTTTGTATGAACGGGCCCTCTGACAAAGAGTCTACTTGCCTAGAGCTCCCGTGAAAGGGGCGTTATGCCGTGCTCTGGTCAAGAGAGCCTCGCAGACTAGATGCAACCCTCTTTCCATCGCTTGGAAGACAGGGCCGCATCGGAGGCGGACTTACGAGCCGCAAACTCCCATTTCGAGGCATCTTGTCCGCGTTGACCTTGTACGACGCGCAGGAGTCAGTGATCTGAGCCCTCAATCGCTTTCTTTTTTCCCCGAAAGGGAGGCGCCTCCGCACGCCATTAAGCTTCTCAAGCGTGCGAGATATGGCAAAAGCGCTACCAAATTTCGTTCTTGCGGGCAGTATATTCATGTGGAATATCAGTCGTATGTATCGTCGCAACGTCTGTCATAGTTACGGAAAAGCAGGCCTTATGCTAAACCCACCCTCGTGGCTTCCCCTTCATATTTAGTGGTAAAAAGCCCTGGTGGTGCTCAGACTGATCAGCAGTTTGTCCGCTCTATGAATGACTCTTCCCCCGGCGTTCAGAATTCACGTACATCTTCCTCTGTGCATCCAACACACGGCAGTATTCCGCCTCCCCAACTCCTTATTCACCACCAACCCTCCCGACACCATCCCAACAAACCCTTCTCGTCACACATGTCCCTCGGCTACCCGCATGTCCTCACTTCCTCGTGTCCAGCCACCCATCAAGGCTACTTACCAGATTCGTCCCGACCTCTTTTTGCCCGTCCGTGCCACAGTCGTGACCGAAATCCCCTCGTCACGGACTCCCGGAGCCTTGCCACTCTGGAGCTGTTCTTTCCTCTTGTAAAAGCTTGCTCGCATTCGTCTGGGTATCCCCCTTGGGCAAGCGGCAAGCGGCTTGTTAATCCTCTATGCCTGAGTGGTCTGGTGGCGGAGCGCACGCACCATGCCGTATTCTGTCCTACTGCGATGTTACAGTCAAGGGGCTTGGCCCACGTACATACACGCGGCACGCCTAATGGGTGTGAAAGGCGGAGCAAACGCCACGAGTGCGCACGATATATCACGACTAGAATGGAATACTTCCATGCTTCGCTAAAAGGCTTGACTCAGAAGACAGCATGCGCTATCTGAATACGAAGGCCATCGTGTCAGGCATCATCCTGGCTCGACCTCCCACCTAGGAACTGGCACATGTTCGGGCCCACGCCAGAGACGTCTGCTATCTCTGACTAGCAATCACTTCTCGCCTGCCGTTCCACTCGCTTCCTTCGCCAGGCGCCGTGTAACACATTTGTGTCCCGCCGACTCGGCCGTCCCTCGCATATTACATCTGCAGCGACGATTAGACGTCCTCGTCTCGGTTTGAATCGCTCTTTGCCGGAATGTTTCATCTTTCTATGAATGGGGAAAGAACCTGTGCGCTGAACCGTCGTTCAAAGTCCACACGTAGGCATGCGTACGTTGGCCACGTCATTTCATCAGGTTGGTTACAGGGACATGGTGCTCGGCCGTGGTCTGGATAGCCGGTGGGCCAGACAACATATCCATCCGGCCGACGCCACCACCCAGTGAAGCGGATTCCACTGCAACGTCGTGATATCAGCTGTGGGGCCGGCAGGTGCATGCAAAGACACCCTGGCAGCCGACAACGACCGCACGGAACGTCTCGTGAAACAATGCTTGGTACGCCATCGAGGATGGCGTGCCTACACGAGGTGGCCGATTCCTCTTCCTTTTCTTGGGCGCAGTGAGTCTCGCATTCGGGCAGCCTTGCGCATCGATAGGCCCTGAGCTGACTCCAGGGAGTTTTCGTCCGTTCCTTGCTCGACGACCTTGAAGCCGTCACCGTCTTTGAAAACTGCCCCAAAGAGATCCTGGATGGCTGTGGTGAGGTTGTGCATGGACTCGATGCGCTCGGAATCGGCATCCGACTCCATAAGCAAAGTGCCGTCGTTCTGGTCGATGCAGCCCTTGATCTTGCCGTCCACAATGAGGAAGCCGATGATGTCCTGGACCTCGATTGTGGATACCTGGAGTTGCTGAGCGATCCACGAAAGCCGCATTCGTGTGTACGGAGCAATGATCTTGAGAACACCCTTGGTTCTCATGTTGCGGGTGACCTCGTCGATGTTCTCCGCAATAAAGGGATCATCAAGGATGCCCTGGTTGCGCTGCAGCACCTTTTCGTAACCGTGTATATCATCTCGCTGGAAAGCATCGACAAGCTCTGTCATGGCTGAGATGCGAGGGTCCATCTTGTAGGGCTTGGTCTCTTGTGAGTCAAAGGGATTGATGTCGGACTTCATGAGCATGGTCGTGAGAAGTAGGTATTTCAGCACCTGGATGCGCTGAAGGGAGCCCGCCTCGTCGTAGTTGCGAAAGGATTCAAAGAAGTCGCTCTGAGCCGCGTGCCAATTTTCTTCGCTCATGTGCATCTTGCCGCCGCATTCCCGGATGATCCCCATGACCCGAGGGTGAGGTACCGCCGACTTCACTTCGAGGGCGCGGTTGTACAGAGCTTTGAGCTGCTTCGTGTTTTTTGTCTCGGAGAACGTTTGGATCTCGAGGGCGTAGATCTCGAGTGAATAGGTGCCCTTGCTTGGATCATCTGTGCCGTCGGGACGTTGGCAGGCTTTGTGGAGGTCCCGCAGCTTCTTCACCGCGGCGCCGTACTCTTTTCGATCCAGCAATAGTTTGGCAAGCTTCAGGTTCGTCTTCAGCCACAACCGCTCGTTGTTGGTGCTCTGGAAGCTCTGAAGTGTCAAGGAGTAGAATCGTTCGATGCTTTCGCCGGCTTGTGTGCTATCGGCGGCTTTTTCGATAAAGTCGAGCATGTTGTTGATGGATTTCTCGGAGTAATTGCGCGTCACGGCAGACTTGACGTACGTAAGGAGCTCGGCGTAATGATCGGCGGCCTGATGGTCAGCAATGTTCGCGACTCGTCTTGCTAGGTCATACCTTATCATAGTGGCCCTGCTTGAACTCGAGCTTGATGGCCTGTTTCAAGCCCTTGAAGCCCCATTCGCCCTTTTCCTCCTCAAGCGGAGGGATGCCCAGAAACTCGGCAATCGCATCATCCGGATCCGTGAGCTTCAGCTGCTTTGCGTTGTAGTATTTGTTCTCGATGTCGACATCGCCACTGTCTTGATCGTCGTCTTCTTCGTACTCGAAGTCATACCTACCCGCCGTCAGCAAAGCATGGAGGGCAGAAGCGGCCAACCCACTCCTCGTCGGACTCTTGCATGAAGTCCTCGTCGTCCGACATGGCTGCGACAGGAACTCGGGTTCCTCTGAATGTACTAGAGAAGCGATGCGGGCAGAAGCTATAGGGGTGATTGCTGTGCGGCGGCCGGTGGTATGTCGCGGGGGAGTGTGATTTGGTGATGGAGGTCGGTTGTGCTGCTGAGCTGTGGTGGAGCGGAGGCGGGGTGCTTGGCGGATGTCGGCGCTATCGATAAGAGCAGCCTTACTGTGTACGCGCACTGGCCGATGCTTATTCGTAGCTGGGCGATCCACGGCACAGGGGGGCTTCAGAGCAGGGGGCCCAGCGCGGGACTGACCCTCCAGAGTCCAGACTCCAGGCGGGGCCTTTGTGTCACCTGTTTACCGACGGCCAGACTTAGGACTCCTTCTAATTACCTTATGCCACGCGGAGCGCCGGTTTTCTACACACATTGCTGCGAGCCGCGCTCACAAATATGAGCTACATTACAATGCCTAAGGTGGTACAGCTTGTACAAAGTTGTCATGGTGTTATAACTCTTCCCAAACGCCGTAGTTCGAACCAGACCGTCAACCCATGCCCCCGGACCCTCACAGATGCGCCTGCGCAAAGCCAGTCGGGATCCTGAATGCAAACACCGCCACCAAAACAAGCGCCGAGCCCAAGGCCGTCACCAGAAACGGCAGTCCCAGCCACGGACCCCCAAGCTCTATTCCTCGGCTCAACAACCAGCCCAGTGTCGGTGCGCTCACGAGGCCCATCAGCGTCTCCATGGTCGAGATGGTCGTGTTGAGGGTCGCCACTGTGTGCGGCTCGACCACGGCGTTGAGCAGGGCTCGACATAGCATCGTAAACCCGATACCCAGGCTTGTAACTATGAGTGACGATACAAGCAGCCACGGAACCGGCGCGAACGCAAGCATGAACCCGCCGATCACGACGAGCACGACGGACACACGGGCGAGGACCAGGTCGCGGCGCACGGCGCCGTATCCGTAGCGCTTGGTGAGGAAAGATGACGCAAGGGGCAGAATAATAAGGAGCACGACGACGGACGTCAAGTTGCCCACTGTCGAGATGAGTGTAGCCTGCATTGCACACACAGGTTAGCGCCGACTCAGAACCAAGAGGGGCGCACCAACATACCGTCGACCACTTCCAGTTGAAGCGCTTGGTCATGTACTGCAAAATGTTCAAGTTCACGTTGAGCTTGACCGGGAAGAAGAGTCCGTATGCCGCAATAAGCATCATGATGCTCTTGGACGCAAAGATGAAGCGCCAGAGGTGGCCCATGTCGTTCCGGACCGCAAACCAGGCCTGTTGCAGTTTCGTCTTCCTCGTGTCGTCGGGCTCATCACGCCGACCCGTGCTCCGACTGCGTGCCCGCCTCTTGCTATCAGCGGCTTGCCGCAACCGCAGTGTTTCTGGAATCAGCAAAGCGGAGAACATTCCGAGGACGAGGATGCCAAAGCCGAGCCACATGCCAATCCAGGGGTCGATGTTGAGCAGCAGCGCCGCGATAGGGTTGATGACCACGGCGAGGACGAGCGTCAGGGCATATAGCCGGAAGAAGACGTCCGTACGGTCCACGACGGGCACCGCGTCGGCCAGGATAGTCCATACCATGGCACCAGCCATCTGGCCTCCGCCTCCGATGAAGAAGGCCAGGTTCCCGTAGAGTACGGCCCAGATGGAGAAGACGTTGGGGAGGAATAGAACAATCATGATCCACGCAACCTGAAGAACGCAGCCAAAGAGGGACAAGAACAGGACGGTGCGCCGCCCGTACTTGTCGGCAACGATGCCATACGGGACCTGCACCAGAAGCGGGACGAGCATCTCGCCAGACATGGACCATGATCGCACCATGGCCAGCGTCTGCTGGACGTCTGTGTCCTTGCACCGGTCATCCTCGACGCTGGGCATCCGCAAGACGTGGTCCGGGTACCGGTCCCGGCAGATGATGTCTTCCATGATCTGCTGCGTGGGCGGCCCCATGATGAACACGCTGACCTCGACGATGAACAGAACGACAGTGCACATGGCCACGACGAGCCGCCGGAACTTTTTATCTGGCGCAACGTCCGGCGGCAGGTCGGTGTTGTGCAGCAGGGGCGTCTCCTCGCTGGATGGCGTAGTCTGACCGTCATCCATTGTGTCGAGGGCGTCGCTCTCGATGTCGAGGGGCGACTCCTCACGGTCTGTTTGGGGCGGCATGACTCTCGTGTCGCTATCCTGCCACACGCGGTGCGCGGCTCTGGCGAAAGGGAGGGAAATTCGAGCGACGGGAACAATGGGAAAAGAATGAATGAATGGCGGGTGCTGGAAGATTACAACTATTCATACATGGCCCGGGCTCTCGCGATGACAGTGCCAAAAGCCAAACGCCAACAAGGAACGACTCCGGGCGTTGGGCTGACGATTCGATAACGTCTCCCCCCCGAGAAGGGAAAGGCGACAACGCGGCCTCTGTTCAATGCCTAATCCTAATTGGGTTGAGGCTCCTGGAATGTGAAGCGGCTGGTGGCGCGCCTGGGGTAAGGTACCCGAATCATGGCAGCTACAGTCGATGACGAGTTACAAAGCTGACAAGTGCGACAGGCGAGCTGTGGGATCATCTTCAGTGTCAAAGGCAGGCATCGTATCCACGTTCTGCTGCTTTGTGTTCTCGATCGGCTTCGGTAGACAAGTCAGCCCTGCACCACCTGGCGAAGGAAAAGATCCATGGATGCAAGGCATGTCAGACGGGGGCGGGCGCCGCGCAAGCTGCGGCCCGTAGCTGCTCTGGGGTGGCCCCCGCTGTCGAATCGGCTTTCAGGGCACCTCAGTGACAATTACGTCGGCACGTCATCATGCCGCCTCTCGCCCTGGTTCCTGTAGCCGAACCTTGCGTCGGCGTTCTGGTTCTTTTGTGGCTGCAGCGACTTACAGGGCTGGCAGCGCCAGCCCTTGATTGTCGACAGTGGCATCCGTGGGTGCAAGCAACTGGTCTGTCCTCGCTGCTTGGCCGTGCGCCGAGGGGACAGCGGACAGCCGGGGGCCGCCTGGGGTGGAGACCGTGTGGCTACCGGTCCGTTAATGCAGATGCTCTCTCTCGGCAAAGAGAGCAGCGTAAGGGGCGGTTGCGGCAGAGAATATGGCTGGGCGGAGGAAGCCCAATACCTAGTACCTACCGAAGGAACTGGTAGGCACGGCAGGCACGGCAGGCACGACAGGCACGGCAGGCACGACAGGCACGACAGGCACGACAGATAGGGCGGCCCCGGGCACGTAGGGCATAGGACGCATGGGAGGTGTGACAGGCACACTGGTCACGACAGGCACGAGGCGGATATCCGGTACTGGAGAATAGTCCCACCCGTACACCAACGACCAGCCGTTCCGTCATATTCGACTGTGTGATGTCTCGACGACCGAGAAGCCTTGCCTCTCCCCGTCAGCAATCGTGTGTCTCATCCAGGCCACGGTTCGAGCCGTGCTCCGACTGCGTGCCCGCCTCTTGCTATCAGCGGCTTGCCGCAACCGAAAACTCGGGTCTCGCGTCTCGGCGATGGCTAGCATCGCCTCGGCCGTGAGGTCCCCCCTTTGCAGCGCTGCGCTGCAACGCTGCAACGCTGAAGTGAGTGACATCAACCATCGACCCCTGGATTGCCATGTGGCTCGGCTTCGGCATCCTCGTCCTCGGAATGTTCTCCGCTTTGCTGATTCTAGAAACACTGCGGTTGCGGCAAGCCGCTGATAGCAAGAGGCGGGCACGCAGTCGGAGCACGGCTCAAACCGTGGCCTGGATGAGACACACGATTGCTGACGGGGAGAGGCAAGCCGAGGCCGAGTTTGGCGGGCGGCGAAGGCAGGACAAGGAAGGGGCGAGCGACCACCTACTGCTTCGCGTCACCTGCAGTCGGGATACTGCAATAGGTACTTTGTAGACGACCTTGACGGTCGAAATAACCACGAGCCATGTCGGCTTCTGGTTACGAATTGCATCACAGCTCTTACATCCCCATTAGCAGCAATGTTCGGTCGGGGCTGGCGCCCTGGTTATTGCGGCAGCTGACAAGAATTGCCAAGTGCGTCAGGCAGCGCAGCTGCCGAGACTTGATCGGGTACTGTGACAACCTCCATCCTCGGCCACGTCGCGCCATTCACAGATGTCGCCCAACAGCATTTGTCGGTCTTGTCCAGGGTCTGACAGTGCGCTTTGCGAGGGCGTGCTAAGATGCTTTGGGAGCGGCCCACGAAATTTTCCATCCTTGGGAGCGTGACGCGCATTTTGCGCGTCACGCTGGGGCCATCCTGTCTCCTTCAACGCGTCCCTGGCGCGAGGCGGGGCGGCGGGTTCTTCTTGAGAACAATCGAGCCAAGGGTTTATTGCCTCACCTCAAGTCGAGGCGCAGACACTGGCATCATGACTGCAAGCTACATTTTAATTCACAAAAATTCATGTTGGTGACAGTGACAACGGTGACGACCCGGCAGCTCGGGAGTGCCATTTCGCTCCGTGCTCTGAAGGCGCCTTATCGTCATCATTGCCATGCCTCTTCACTGTGACTTGCAAGTACTGATGAGCAGAGCCTCGCGGCGTTCATGCCAGCTAATGGAGTTTGCGACTTGAGCAGATTTGCGCAGACAGCACGTGTGGTGCAATGGAGGGCAGATTCTATTTCTGGCGCCGTCACTCCGTTTTGGCGATGGCAAGGGCATGGGATGTCTGCTGTTGATCTTTTTATGTGTACTTCGTATTGCCAATTGACATCAATGATGTCCCATTGTTGTGGGCAAGTACATGTAGCGTTGAAGTCGTCAACTGCGATGCAGTGCCCGCGGCGTCGGCATCGAGCAGAGTCCAACGGCCTGCCACCCGCAAGTTCGTGGGGCAGACAGTTTCAGTGTACCCAGTGTGTTGGCTCCGCTCTGAGACAGTCATCTGGAACTGGAACGTTGACGAATTCTGAGATATTACCCTGTAGGAGTCTTCATGGAACAATCTTCAAACCAGCGCCGCTCACGTGGCGAGGCGGCAACTTGTTGTTGCCCGAAGCGACTGTAGCCGACACACAGTGTCCTCTGATCTTCGGACGTGCGCCGTGTCGAGGAGTTGAGTGATCTCGCGGAGCGTCGTGTCGTAAAGACTTTGTCCAATATCGAGGTTTCACACCATCCAGGCCAGATCCCCAAGCCCGTGCCTTGTGCCACCAGGCCACCCAAAACGCATTGCGACCTGGTTCAAAAGCACCCAATAGGATGCTTGCTCGTATTTGCTGGTCCCACCAATGCCACTCTGACCAGCTGCGGTGGGTGGCGCGCCACCCTGGTTACGGAACCCGCCGGAGCCGCAACCCACAACTCAAGGAGGCTTCTTATACATCATTTCGCGCTCTGAATCACAACAAATACAAGGCAACGTGCCAGAGTGGTTAATGGGATAGCCTCGAATCATCGCAAGCTATTGACTTCGGTCGCACAGGTTCGAATCCTGTCGTTGTCGCACAATTTGGAATCCTGAGATCAGGATTCCTCACTTTTTGGTGTTGAAGACACCACCTTCACTTCCGCCACGTGTATCTGGGATTTTTTTTGGACTTTCTGAACCGCCCATCATCTCTTCTCGTCTTCATCTTTGCTCCCTTCCATCGATTGAAGGATGGTCGCCTGGCTGTTGCTGAGGTGTGGGTGGTGCGCCCAGGGTTGTGATGGTGGACACCTGTGCGTGTGGGGGCGTGGCGTCTGCAATGCCTCGGCTACTTTTTATGCGAGACACAAGGCAATTCCATCTGGTGAATTTCTGACGGTCTCCTGCTCATTGTGTTTGCTCTGGTGCCACAGAGCTTCTGTGCTGTGCTTGGTGCCTGCGAGCAACAATAGGCCACAACCAGCAATTTGCATTCAAAGCAGATTAATGATGCCTCAAGTTTGTTTGCTCCATGGACCACCCGGCTAGACATTGTGGGGTCCTCGCGAGCATCGACACGCTCAGCGCGACACGCTGAGTGCGACGCGACAGACGGCGCGCATTCCCAAGCATCCGTAGTGCTGGCAGTGCCACGACAGACGCCTCGCCTCCAGGTGTAAAGGGTCGCTTCCGAATTGAGTTTGAGATACTAAATACTGTGAAATTCTTTTGTCTGGTTTGCACTGCATGTTACATGTAGAGCCCAGCCCCCAGCTCCAGAAGAAGGTTCCGCCGTCGTCACCATCAACATCAATGTGCTAGGCGTACGAAGCGCAATCGACCACCGGCCATTGACAATGTGGCCACCAGAGCGTGCATCAAGACAATGCTGCAATGTTATCGCCAGGCCAATCGTGGCTAACATGCCCCCCGTCATTCCTGTTCGTCACGCTTTACTACGTGAATCTCTGCTCTGTGCCATCTCTACAACGTCTACTGTGTCGGCGAGTACCCCACAGTCTTGATCACTCGAGCGTTCAACCGACGAGCGACACTCGGCAGAGCTTGTGACCAGTTCTCGGCTGATGTGGTCACCCGATTTAAGACCCGCCGCAGGACTTTATTGGGGACCTCAACCATGCCCACACTGCGCTGGGACTGAGACGGGGCAATCGTCATCGTGGTGCCTTGCCGTGCCAGCATGGCTCCAAATTCCACTGATCGGAAAGTCGAACCAGGATGCGAATAAAATGACAACGGCCGCACACCGAAAAACTAGCCCAACCTATAGACCGCATCACCCTCCAGGACAGAACGGGCGCCCCAGCGGGACAGGCTGGCAGGGTGTTGGCGACCACCCTGACCAGTCCCATTGGGACGGACCTGCTCTTGAAGATGACCTGCAACGACCTTCCGGAAGAGTTTGGGTGCAACATATTGACCAGATCCCAGCTCGTCTATAATCATCGTGCTCCTCAAACGGGCTTCCGGGATGTGCGATGGCCGTCTTTTCGACAAGAAGGACAAGCCTTCTGGGGGATCCCAAAACTTGTACCGGCAACTGGCTATTGGAGAGGCGGAAAATGGTAATGATGGGATCATTGTAACTGCCGCACGCTTCGTGCCTGTCTTGACCCCCGTCCCCGTCGTAGCCCCCGTCCCCGTCGTAACCCTCATACCTGTGGTAACCGTCGTGCTCGTCATAATCGTCGTGCCCGTCACAACCGCCATGCCCATCGTAACCATCGTGCCCGTCGTAACCATCGTGCCCGTCGTAACCCGCATGTCCGTCATGAGCCTTATGCCCGTCATAGCCATCATGGCCGTCGTAACTCTTGTGCCTGTGGTGCACTCCGTGGCTGCCGTGTCCGACATGCCCATGATGGCCAACCTTGCTACTATTACCGCTTCGCGAACGCTACATGTAACATAAACGCCCCAAGAATACGTAGCGCGGAGAGTCCCAGTGTAGCTGAATATTACCACAACACACTAGAAGTTGATCTCGCCTCTGTTCAACGTACAGGCTTGCCATGAGCTACGACACTGCTACTGATGGGGTATACATATCCGATAGTTAAGATCTGACCCTCCATCAGCAACATGAGATACAAATCACGATACAGGGGAGAGCAATACTGGGTTTGCATACGCAGCGGTAGAGACAGGCGCCCACTACGTTGAGCGATTCAAATTATCCTGAAATGTGAAGGAAGGCGAGCACGACGAATTGCACGACGTCGGTGCACTTGTTTCCGCATTATTCCCCGACAATGAACCAGCGACGTCAGAAGTGCTAGGAAGAGTTGGTTGCGCTGGGTACGTTAGTCCAGGACCCTGGCGGAGCCACTGTGGAGTCCGGCCCCAGCTCCGACAAAGTCTGCCAAGCTCGCCACTGCATGTGCCCTAGTTCGCTACTCGTACACTGCGGCATCGGCGGCGAGGACAATGTCCATGCTGACTCGAGTCATGGACCAATTCACTTTGTCCCTTCGAGGTGGCCATACTCATGTAACTCCAAATATCAAGTTGTTTGGGTCTGATCCAAGATTCGCGCCATACCCTGTTGATTGGAGAGGTTACATATAGGTGGTCACTTCAACTATCAGCTCAAGTTTTGATCACTGCGCCGAGGACCGCAACATAAAAGCCCTTAGATTAGCTTTTACTATTAGTTGTCAAAGCAAGCTTGGCATTGATTAGAGTTGTGTCATTCGATGCCCGTTGGATTACGTTAGAAATGCGATTTTCCACGGCGACTCTGGTTGATTGAACTGAATGACAGAAAGTCAAGCCCGGTACGTACCTAGACAACTGCCAAATTGTGCAACATGTCATGAAATGTCTATAATGCCCAGAGTTTGAAGTGTTCCATGTTTTGCAAACCGGAGCCGTGGCGAGGGTTCAAATGAAGTCTAGATCATAGAGACGACTAGACGTGCATGGACCGAGAAGCGGCACAAGGTAAGGGACACACGCAGGCAGCAACATGCGGCCACTCTAGAAAAATCAAACACTCTCTCACAAGAAGCGGCGGGACAGCCGTTTCTAAACAGCTGTGGCGGTGACCACTCTAAGAGCCAGGTATAAATACGTGTAGGCGTCCCGTGCGGAGAGCTCCTGCGGTTGGGAGGTTGCAGATTAGAACCAGTCATCGGGGGATGGCAGTAACTTTTCATACTTCTGACAACTGCATCGTCATGAATGTACATGTATTCCGACCGCGTAAATGCTTCTTTCCGAATAGCTTCTATTATTTTGCATTCTCATATGTATGTCGATGGCGGACGCATCGATGCGCAGACGTCATTGGGGACTGGACATTGATGTGGCTTCGGAGCCACTCGGGTCGGACGGCGGGCGGCACGATGCACTGTGACTAACGAGGAAGTCAGCGCCTTGCCGAAGACACCCACTCCACCTGGAAGATGGTGAGGGTGGATGGGTGATGGTGGACTTGGCCGAGTTGGACATCATGATGTGGGCGGGCGGTCGTGTGCTCGAGTCATGACAGAGGGCGGAGGCCGAGGACACCCATTCCGGACAGGAAGGCAGACTACTGCTTTTATCTCGCGATTAAAGCACGCAAAGGGCGGGAACGACATGATAAAGCAAAATGCACGAAATATGTACCAGAGCCATGCCGCGGGCAGGCCGTCGGCAAGTGACACTCTGGCTGACAGCGCATGCCACCAACCCCCCATGGCTGAAACCACACTTCCCTGTTCTCCGTACCAAAGTAGACTCCAAACAACATCTTACTGGCTGTTTTCTATCCGAAGCGTCGCGTGGCAAAAAGAAAGCGGCCGGCCGCGTTGGCCTGATGCAGAAAACCTGGCGACAATGTCTCACAACGCACAAAGGACTCGACAACCGCCGCGATGGTTTGGTTTTGCTGGGTGACCATCGGTCGCGCGTGATCGTGCGTTTGTGAGGTGAGAGTCATGTGTGAGTTGAGATGCTGCAGCCAAGGGCGTTCTGTGTGCGATTTGATGGCCCCATGTGACGGGCTTACGGGACATGGAGGCACGAGGCGCCGGGAGGGTGTAGGGAAAGCATGTTACGTTGTAACCCGACGAGCGTCGGTAGTTGAAGTTGGGGGGATCAGATTACGGAGTAGATGAAAGTGATAGATCATGTAGGGGCGTTGTATCGCGCATGGCTTCGGTTCATCTTGGGTCATGAGCCAGATGCCGCGCGGCGCGGGCGCCCCCCCCTGAGTGTCCCTCCGCCAGCACTACCATCAATAGACTCGCCTTCCGACGCAGACACCGTACCCAATGACATTGCTTATTGCTAATTCACACCTGGAGCTGCATATCAACACTTCCCTCCCGCTCCACGAGGCTTCGAGGCTTGACCGGTGAACTGGTTCGCCGTTTCATGGCTGGTACGCCTTACCACCGCCGGCCAGCGCCGTCAGATTCTTGTTCCCCACCTTGAGGATCGTCTTCTCCTTGGGGAGGTTGTCGAGCAGCTTGTCAGGCAGCTTGAGGTGGTCCTTGACCGTCTGCCTGGGGGTCAGGGCGAGCCACTGGGCGACGGACACGTCGGAGAACTTGGGGGCCTGCAGCACCTCGAGGAAGACGAGGTCCTCGGTGCCCGTGTTCTCGATGTAGTGCGCGTCCGCCTGCGAGATGTAGCCCACGTCGCCGGCGGTGAAGTCAAAGGTGCGACCCGCGCTGGGGGCGTCGTAGATGGTCGCGCGGCCCGAGCCCTGGAGGAAGTAGTCCCACTCGTCTGAGGTGGTGTGCCAGTGCATCTCGCGCATGGCGCCCGGCTGCACCGTCACCAGCGCGGCGGAGAACATGCTGGCGACGGGAAAGGTTCGCGGGTCCAGGATCTTGACGCTGCCGCCGGGCACGCTGTACGGCGCCTGCTGCGACCAGTGGTAGGTGTAGGAGCCGTTGCCTGACAAGAAGCCGCCCGGCGCGGTCGTGTTCTGCTGGGTGATGTCCTTGGGCTGTCGAGTACCGTTGAAAATGTACAGCTCGTCCTTGGGCAGGTCTTTGAACGCATCTACGTCGGCCTGGAAGTTCTTGGAGAGCACCTCGCGCGGGGTGCGGGCGAACATCTCAGACACCAGAAAGGTGCCGTTCTCGTCAAAGTCGCCCTCGTCAAAGACGAGAAGGAACTCGACGCCCTTGTCGAATGCTTGGATGGAGTGTGGCACGCCTGGAGGGAAGAACCAGACGTCTCCCTCGCAGAGATCGTCGGTGAAGGACTGGTTCTCGTCGTTGATGGCGGCGACGCGCACGCAGCCCTTGAGGACGAGCGCCCATTCGCCCGCCGTGTGCCAATGAAGCTCACGGTAGGCGTTTGGCGCGAGCTTCATATCCACACCCGCCATCTGCTTGGCGTTGGGAAGCACCGCCGTGTTCTGCTGGCGCGCCCACCCGGAGCGGCCCTTGTAGCCGGGCCGGTTGTGGGACAGGCCGAGCGGCCACACGGCATTGGGGACGGAGCCCGAATCGGTGCCGGGTGGTGCGTAGAGGTCCGGGTTGAGTTTCTCGTACTCAAACGTCCGCGGGCCTGGGTCGACCTGGCCGTAGTCGCCGCGGATGGGCTGCGGCCTCTCGACGCCGTTGAAGTTCAGGTAGAGGCCGAGGTCGGCGTCGGCGTCCTGGCCGTTGACGAGCTCCGGCTTCTCAGGCACCTGCGCCATGTCCGAGTCGACGTCGGGGATGCGCGCGTTGCCCCCCAGGAGACCACTACCGCCGTAGAGGCTGCCCGAAGCTGCCGTCGCGGTGGGTATCGGCGGCGTGATGCCTCCTACCGGGCCGGTGTTCTCCCCATATTTGAGTCTAGTCTTGTAAGATGGCGCATTAAAGTACGTGGATAGGGGGTCTCACTGAGGTGCCGCTGAGGCCAAGACGGCCAACAGCAGGGCTACACGTGCGGATGATTGGACATACATCTCGCCGACGTTGCTTTGGACAAGATGCTTTTGGATTGTAATCAGGAGATCTATGGAAGGACGAATTCGGTTCAATTTATATCTGCTCGCCAAGCTCCACGATCTCTCAGGCCGGGGACATGCCGAAGGAACTAGAGTGTGATCCATTGACCTCGGCGCGCCGCCCAGCGGCTTTGATGCCGAATCATCCGATCGGATTGCGTCTTTTCTGCGCGCGGTTCGCGAATGCCGAAGACGCAGCCGCCCTGGGCTCGCCGGGCTTTAGATGTAGGACCGCAGCAGGCACGGTTCCTCGCGCCCTGCTGTGACGTCAACCACATAAGATCTGTGTAAGTCGGGGCGGAGGCGGGTGGCGGGGCGTAGATCCGACGCTAAATCCCCAGTGCCGTGCCCTCTCGGTGCGTTGACCCGTTTCCTCTGTATTGTTGTGTCGTCCGTTACAAAGTAGATATTTCTTTTACCTTCTGTTTTGGACCTGTGCGAGGCGTTGATGTCCCTGCCATGAGAGATGTCTCGGCCTGCAGATTTCAGCGCCTTGACCGAACGGTGACACAATCGACGCCCAACGAAAAAAAAAAAAGTGGTGACGGAGCATCGGCAATATACAAAGTAGGTGAGGCTGTGAGGCTATGCTGTACTACTCTGTCAACGGCAATGGCCGCTCCCACCGAATGCTTTGCAATGATGAGGTTGCATCGAGCGGCCGCGCCAGGGCGGGACGACGGATGCACGGGAACGCAAGCGCTCAGATAAAAGATGCCGAGAAAACGGCGAACGCAGACGCAATTGCAAATGTGTCCGACACGGTTTTATCTTGCCGAGGGCGGGCATTGACGGGCTCCTCGCCTATATGACTTGAATGATGACTGCACTCGCTGGTTGTTCTTGCGATCTTTGTGAGCTGCGAGAGCGCGAGCATCGCCTGCCCGAACTCGACGGACATGGCTCGGGGTCTCAGCCAGCCCAGTGTCCTAACTCAGCCGGCCCGGCCCTGCTGGCGTCCGGAAGCTTCCCGCTCGACGGGGTCGGCCGACGGGAGGGAGCACGTCAGCTTCGCCTGCCTCTTTGTCAGCTAGTTTATAGGGCCTAATGGTACTCGTCTGCCGGTCAAATCAATTCATAATAGACGTAGGTGAATTCGAGGTGGCAATGTGCTTGCCTGCGAGGTTGCGTGGTGCCGACACCCGCTGTTGCGAAGAGGGTGAGGGTTGAAACACCAGAGGCAGGCACGGCATCCCGTCCGCCCCGCCGTGGACAATTGCCCCAACATGCGTCTGTAGACTGTCTTCAGGGCATGCGCCCCAATGGCCATTTCCGATGCCAAATGTTTTTGAATTCTCTGTGAATCAATTACTGACCCATTCGTATCGGAGTGGCATCCAAGAGCGCTGTTGTTGCGAATCAATGCGCTACGAGGGTGAACTGGTGCTACTGCGAAAGCTCCATGTTCAAATGCTTCAATTGCAGCGTCTTCGCTGCCCGCGGGCGCCATCCAACGTCACATCAGAGCTGGGCGCCGTTCACTAAGGTCATGGGGCTTTGCCCAACCTTTAATTTCAACCAGCGCGATTTGCAACGTCAAGTGTCGAGACGAGAGAAGCGACGGCTCTGCCAGCAGGAAACATGAAAGAGCGCGCCGAATCCGCCCAAACCACGACGAGCGCCAGCACGGTCGGTGCAACATTCTGGAAGTGGCTAGGAAGGCCGAGCGAGATATAAGGCAGAACGCTCGTTCAGACAGAGTCTTGTCACAGATTGAATTCGTGTACTCTGTATTACCGCAAAGGATCAGAGGCACAGCGCGGCGTGTGAAGTAATTACGGCGCATCTGTGACGGGTCAGTCGGCCCTTTGGCGCCGATCATGACCGGCGCGGACGGCTGTTTCAAGACCGGGGGGCCCACGGCGAGAACGCACGCGGGGATGTCAGGGGACAGCCAATGAATGGCGAGGCTCCCACGGCCGCGAAGCACAGGAGCGTGTGGGGGACTTGGGGGAGCTGAAGAGACGACAAGGGGAGCCGACGTGACGGAGCTCTCTGGCAGCGTGGTTGGCTGCGGCCGGCGAAGCTTGGAGCGGTGATGGATCTTGGACCCCGCCGACATAGCCGTTCCGCTTCCGCCCTCGCGCCGGATCGTCATCCTGGGCGATGGTTGGTTACCTCGAACGACTCCCATTCGGAAGGCCAAAGGATTGAATGCTAAATGCCCCTGACTAGAGAGCCGCAGCCCAGATCAAGCAACGTCCGAAAGTCGAGCCCCCAACAGCGCGTGGTTCTTGCAGCAGCTCGCTGCGGCTCGAGCGTAAGCACATGCTGCTGGGAGGGGGCAGAAAATAAACTCGCCGTGGGCGTGGCGGCCAAAGTCAGCCCTGCGGCGGCGGTGCTCAGCCGCAACTCGGGTCCTATTTTGAGGAACACGACGGCGGCCGATGTGGCTAAACGCAGCAGCAGATGCATCTCTTGGCAACAAGGTGCATCTGACCAAGGGCAACACAGGCAGGCAGCATACCCAAGCTTCTGGGCTTTGTGTGCGAGCAGGAGGTGCGAGTGCTCACCTGTAGGTAGGTAGTTTGTTCACACAGGCCGCAATCGCGTTTGGCACGTCCTTTGACACATGGGCAACCGTCTCGCATGCCGCCGCGAGCCGCCTGACCCCGTCTCGCAGCGTGCATGCACGCGCCGTTGAGCGATGGACGCGACAATCCCTTCCGCTTTTTCCGTTTTGTCAAGTTCCTTCTGGCGGGTGCATGGAACATTGAGAGCCGCCGCTGCCCCCGTCGCCTCCTGCGTCGGCCACAGCAAGACCAGCAGCAGCAGCAGCAGCAGCAGGAGCAACAGCGGCGGGAGCTGCAGAAAGGGCAGCGCTGCTATGCCCCAAACGGGCATGTCAGTTGGACGTGAGACGACGGGCCACTTACACTCGGGCCAATGGCGGCCCGCCGTCATGCAACCCGACGCCGAAGCCCAGGGGGGGGCCTGTGCTCCAGGCCTGCCAGGTCTGCCAGTGGAGCCCAGCGCCGGGGCAGTTAGGCGGACGCGCTGAAGACGGGTGCCCGGGGGGCTGCCGTGTGTGCACCAATGGGGCGTCGCGGACGCGGGCCTGCCTTCTTCTGAGGAGGCACCCGTGGCTCGATAGTCACGACGCCATGAGCCCGTGTGCCTGCTCGGAAACAAAGGGGCAAGTCGTTTTGCGCCGTCGGGTACGAGGCACTGTACGGGGCGCAAGCGGCAAATATTTGCAGGAAAAAAACAATGGCGATGAGAGAATTGGAAAAAAAAAAATCATCACCGGCCGAGGTGATGGAGTCGCGCGCTTACAGAGTCATTCGGCCCACAGCGTCAGCGACTGCAGAGGGCCCCGCGGTGGTGGACTGGTGGTGGTGGTTGCAGGTTTCCATGCAAAGCGGGCCCTCGTCGAGTCGTCGAGTCGCCTGGCGTGTAAGTGCATGCGCTGGGCTTGCTGGTGCATGCAAAATGCGCGCAGCCCGCCCGTTTGGCCCGTCTCCGTCATTCCCCAAAGTAAGCGCAAAAAAAAGCCCCAGGTACCTGCCTACCTCGTAGTCAGGGGGGCCGGCCCCCCCAAAAGAGGTAGACGGGGGGGCCACACGGCATGTCACTGATGGAGTCTGGCGCCTCTGTGCCTGTGTGGCGGTTGGCAACTCCCGAGGTGGTGGCTTCCCACTGGGTGCCTCTCCTCTGACTCGGCACAACCAGACCAAACTACACCAAACCACACCAAGCGGACAACGGGCTGAAAGGAGCCCCCCCTTCCCCTTCCGAGCCATACTACCTCGTGCATGCGCCCATGTCACGTCTCCCGGCTTGCGGCTGCATCGCGAGTCCAGCCTGCTTGCCGGTTAGCGCGGCATGACGAGTCAACTTGTATCGTGCTGTATGTTGCTTGTCCCGCGGGCATCCAGTCGGAGGCGACATGGACCCAGACGGCGGGAGGAGGGGGGTTACCTTGGTTGTGCATGGCCGTGGCAAGGGGTCCGGGGCGGACATGGACGACGACCGCGGGTAAGCCCTCGTCTATAAGTATGCCCCGTCTGCCTGAACCTCGTCGTGATGACCCGGCCCTCGACAGCACGCAACGAGCCAGTCTCTCACCAATCCTTTACTCTCTGTTCCTTTAAAGGTCCCTGGCGGATCGTTCCATTCCCTCGCACGCACGCTTCATCGAGACAAGGTCAACTCCCCCCTGTACATATAGAGACACCTTTCTCAACACTCCTTGAACACTTCATCAAGATGCACTTCGTCGCTTCCCTTGCCTGCGCCGGCCTCATGGCCACCTCGGCCCTGGCGGCCCCGTACAAGCTCGCCGCTCGTGACGCCTCCAACGGCGGCGGCGCCCAAAACGTCGTCTACTGGGGACAGAACGGCGGCTCCGCCACGGAGAACAACGACCTCGCCACCTACTGCACCAAGGAGGCCGGCGTCGACATCGTCGTCCTCTCCTTCATCTACCAGTACGGCAACGGCCAGACCCTCCCCGGCGGCACCATCGGCCAGTCGTGCAGCATCACCAACGGCCAGGGCCAGAACTGCGAGGAGCTGGCCAAGGCCATCGACACCTGCAAGTCCAACGGCGTCAAGGTCATCCTCTCGCTCGGCGGCGCCAGCGGCTCCTACTCCCTGTCCTCGCAGCAGGAGGCCGAGACCATCGGCCAGAACCTCTGGGACGCCTACGGCAACAGCCAGTCCCCCGCCGCCTCGCGCCCCTTTGGCAAGACCTCTGTCGACGGCTTCGACTTTGACATTGAGAGCAACAGCGGCAACCAGTACTACCAGTACATGATCAACAAGTTGCGCTCCAACTTTGCCTCGGACTCCGCCAACACCTACTACATTACTGGCGCGCCCCAGTGCCCCGTGCCTGAGCCCAACATGAACGAGATCATCACCAAGGCCAAGTTCGATTACCTCTTCATCCAGTTCTACAACAACCCCGGCTGCTCCGTCGACGGCGAGATCAACTGGGACGCGTGGAAGACCAACATCGCCAACGGCCCCTCCTCCGGCGCCAAGCTCTTCCTCGGTGTCCCGGCCTCGCCCCTCGGCGCGACCGGCACCCAGAGCGGCGCAAAGTACTACCTGGAGCCCTCCAAGCTGGCCACGCTCGCCAACAAGCTCAAGACGGACGGCGTCTTTGGCGGCATCATGATGTGGGCGGCCGCCTTCTCCGACGCCAACGTGAACAACGGCTGCACGTACGCGCAGAACGCGAAGCGCATCCTGACGACTGGCTCGTCGTGCTAAGCGCTACTCTCGTTACACGTACCGGCTCTCCGCGACGAGTCTCTCTTTGAGTTTCTGTCCCGGGGCGGCCGCATGCACCACACACCCCCAATCTTTGGCTTCATGAACATATTTACGACACTCACTTCGTGTTACATGTACATACTTTCCGGCTACAGGTCGGACTTGAATGAGGAGTTGGGGCACATATACCATCGTTTTATACGACCTTGAAATTGAACAAGTCAAATCATTCACGCAGCGTAGACTGAAAGTGTGCATGTGGCCGTCATCCGTGGCATCTGGACGACTGCGTGCAAACGTCCCGGCACTCATTGCCTAGCCTCGACAGTCTCAACGTGGGTTGCCACCTCCGTCTTCTCCCCCTTGCTGTACTCGACCCTCTTCTCGATGATGGCCGCCGTGTTGACTCTGTACTTGCCGAACCAGACAATGTACGGGGCCGTCTGGAACAGCTCGTCCAGCTCCTCCAGCGTGAGTCCCTGCGTCTCGGGCAGGAAGAAGAGCGTGATGAGCGTGCTGAACGCACACAGGCCTATGATGGGTCAGCATCCATGTGGCGGCGGCTCCGGCACGCGCATCCGAGGAGCAACGGGACTTATACGCACCGGCGTAGTAAAAGTAGGTGCGGTATTCAATCGTTACAAAGAGCAGTGGCGTCGTCTTCGAAACGCACAGGTTGTACATGAAGGTTAACGCCACCGACACGGCTGCCCCCTTTGCGCGCAGGTTGGTCGGCAGCACCTCCATGGGTATCCACCACCCGCAGGGCCCCCAGCTGGCGACGTAGACGCTGTAGAAGAGCCAGATGAAGAGCACGATGAAGCCGTGCGGGACGGCCGCGGTGGTCGCCGTCGCGGGATAGTACCGCAGCAGCAGGCCGATCATGACCCAGAGGCAGGTCATGGCCGAGATGCCCGCCAGGAGGACGGGCCGACGCCCAAACTTGTCGAGCGTGTAGAGCGCCGTCAGCGAGACAATGGTTCCTGGGTGCGTGACATGTTAGAAGGCCCCCATGCCATGACTCGTGGTTCGTGTACGCACCCAAGGTTGTGTTGCCGGCGTTGAGGAGGATCTGCGAGTGAAAGTCTTTGATCCCGGCGCTCTCAAAGATGGCGGGGGCGTCTGTCTGTGTAAGTGGATGGGCAACTTGTGTGACCTACACGGGGCACACGGAATGTGGACTTACAATACGTGATCGCGTTGATCCCCGTAAACTGCTGAATTCCGGGTAGGACCAGTGCCAGAGCGAATCGCCGGAGGTTAGGCCCGGGACGCATCAGCTCCAGCCAGCTGCTCTTCGTGGCCATGGCATTCTCTTCTTGAACCGTGTCGTGGATCTGAGCCGCCTCGAAGCGCACCAAAGGATCCGACTCGTCACCATCAGCTGCGACAACCGTCAGTCTCGCAAAACGATCTCGTCACGGCGGCTCTTCGTACCATGTAACTTCGCGAGGACTTTCAAGCTCTCCTCACTGCGGTCCTTGAGGGCCAGCCATCTTGGCGAGCTCGGTAACACATACACACCACCCATCAGAACCACGGACCCAACGTACTGGCATGCAAAGATGAGTCGCCATGACGTCTGCCCCGCGACGTAGCTAAAGGCAAACGACACCCACGCGATGAGGGCGAAGCCCAGATCCTCCATGACGTTGGACAAGCTGGTGTAGCGCCCGCGGCGGTGGGCGGGCGAGATCTCACTCAGATAAAGGGGGGTGTTGTTGGCCACGGCGCCGCACCCGATGCCCGAGATGAGGCGCCCGACATAGAGCATGGGGATGTTGACGGCGGCGACAAGGAGGGTGGCGCCGACGGTGAAGATGATGACGCCGGTGCCGATGACGGTCAGTCGTCCGAGGCGGTCGGAGAAGCAGCCGGCGAGAAAGGCACCGACAAGACCGCCGACAATGAAGAGAATGACTATGTTGCCTTGCTCGTTGGCATCGGGATTGTCCTCAGAATAAATCAGCCGGGCTGCCCGATTGGGATTCTCCAGGTCGACTCACAAAGTACTCGGTGAACTGGGGAAGGGCAAAGGCGTTGGCAACAACCGATTGGTCGAAGCTGCATGGCAGTTAGAACAAGTGCCATGCAAGAGAATCCGAACTTGACCTGCCCGAAAAAGGTACCCCCAAACGCTGCGAGGATGGCGCATCGCTTAAAGTACCAGCTGGTGCCGCGCTGGGCATGCGAGAGAGTCGACGGGTCCTCCATCTTCGCACGTCTGGGTCGTGCGCGGACAAACAGTGACGATGAGCAGGAAAATCGTACGACCCGCCGACCCTCATGCCCCGGTGCTCTCGTCTTTATATGCGGAACCTCACGTCGGGTAGCTGAATGGGCTTGCAAAGCCAAGCACGCCTCCGCGACCCGTGTAAGTCCCATCAATGAGCCAGCCATCATCAGCTTCCCCACATGATCCCCCATTCCCCACGATACGGTGGATCTTGGAGGAGCTTCAAAGCCGAGTCTGGGGAAGCGCTAGAGGTTCGGAAATCGTAACGCCCTCCAATTGCAGCCGGTCGCCGATGTCGTCGTGACGCTCTCCAATGAGGGGTCCTGGCGCGCGGTGGCGGGCTGCGCCGTTGTCGCAACGCTCGTTACGCCGTGAAAGAGACGGGAATAAAGCAATAGCCTAAACGAGGGCGACAGCTGACCTAAAAGGTGGACCGTCCCCGAATGCCGACATCAGCTGGCGCTCGCCTGGGGACGTTGGTTCCATGTCTCTGGCCGCCGGGCATAAATAAAGTCGAGGACAACATGGGACGGGACGAGTCCATCATCAAGGGACAACGAGGTCCATCAACGTCGACATGGCCACCGCTACCATGACTGTCGAGAGCCCGCCCGTGGCGGTGGGATCGAACCAGGGCAAGATTGCGCCGCAGCATCTGGGCTGGATGCGACCGACATCGACCGACACCCCGTTGGAGGAGATGAGGAGACGGCTGCGCGAGGACGGATACCTCTTTGTCAAAAATCTGATTCCCAGAAAAGACGTCCTCCGTGTCCGCAAGGAGTGAGTTGACGTCCGTCCCTGGGCGGCGACAACAAACACCCGGGTCCGGCAGCTGACTTAGACAAACAGCTACTTTGAGCGCTACGCCCCGACGGGCATCCTCGAGCCCGGCTCCGACGCCGAGGCAGGCATCTTCAACGGCGGCGAGCTCGCGTCCTCGCATGGAGGCATCGGCGCGGGTGAGCTGCCGCCGACAGATCTCCAGGTCCAGACCATGACGGACGCGCACAAGACGCCCGAGTACCTGGCCTTTCTCGAGCACGCCAACCTGCGCGGATTCGTGAGGGACGTCATGGGATGGGACAGCGAGGTGCTGCTGCGGCGCACCATGCTGCGTCACAACGTCCCGGGAGGGCTGAGCACCGCCGTGCATTACGACAAGCTGTTCCTCCGCGGCGGGGATGCGTACTTTCTGACCGCCTGGGTCCCGATAGGTGAGCCACTCGAACGGCTTGCGGCGTGAACATGGCGCCGAGGCCTCATCCCGCTGACTTGATGGAACGAACAGGCGACATCTCCCAGACGGGCGGTGGGCTCATGTACCTCTCCGACTCGACCCCCCTCGGTCGCTCGATCGAGGACGACTTCACACAGCGCGCGGCGCAGATGACACATGAGGAGCGCATCAGCGCCTTCAACGTCAACATGGAAAAGTACGGACAGCTGTCGCAGAACGCGGCCGAGTTTCGGGACGCGCACCGCGGGGGCCAAGGGGCTCTGCGGCGCTGGCTGGTGGCCGACTACGAAGCCGGGGACGTGGTGTTCCATGACCCGTACATGATCCACACGAGCACCAGGAACGAGGACGAGGCGCGGAGGATCAGACTGAGCACGGATCTGCGCTTCTATCGCGAGGGGAGCGACCTGGACAAGCGATGGATGAAGTTTTGGACTCCGGGAGACGGATTGTAGGAACGGAAAGGGGTGTATGTATGCACTATGCACTGGGAGAAGAGGGAAAGAAGACTTGATGATATACATACGAATAATTACAGACTGGAAACAAGTTCGAGCCTTATTAGCCTAGGAGAATGGCTGCATCGTCATTCGTCGCCTGAGTCGTGTCCATGTCGATGACCTGCTCGCGGCCCCAGTGCGTCGCCGCACTGCGCCTGGCGTCCTCGACGACCCTCATGTGCTGTCGCTGCTGCAGCCTCATAAACACCTGCTGCACGAGCGTCCTGTCCGAGGGGGAGCGCGCCTGCAGCGCCACAGTGTACAGCGGCCACGTCAGCGTGGACATTGTCCCCGACAGCACGCAGACGCGCAGCAGGCTGTCGAGCGCGCGGCGGTACGTCTCCTGCAGAAGCAGCTTCGGGGCCTCGGAGCCTTCGGAGAGATCCTGGCGATCGAGCACCGTCGACGAGTAGAGCGTCAGGAGACTGCTGTACTTGTAGGTCTGGGCGATTTGCATCATGGCCTCGGCGTCGACGTTTGCCTCGGCCGTGGGCGGCTCGCCGTGGCCGTCGGCGCGCTCAATGGTCCACGACCGGAATTTGTGCTCGAGCACCGCAGCTTCAAAGGAGACGCAATCGCCCTGGTGGTGTCGCGCGAGGAGCTCCGCGAGGCGCTGCATCATCGGCCAGAGCGTCCCGGTCAGCCCGAAGGTGTCGTCCGCTCCATCGGCGTCGATCGGAGGACGGACAAGCAGGCCGAGAGGGGCTTCGGAGAGTGACAGCGCAATCATGACGTCGAAATAGAGAAAGACCTTGCAGAGGAAGCCCATGCGCGCGGACGGCTGCCCGCCCTGGTGCAGAGACG
The DNA here is from genome assembly GCA_029168975.1 of Purpureocillium lavendulum. Classification (NCBI taxonomy): domain Eukaryota; kingdom Fungi; phylum Ascomycota; class Sordariomycetes; order Hypocreales; family Ophiocordycipitaceae; genus Purpureocillium; species Purpureocillium lavendulum. Next base: position 6,626,074 of record JAQHRD010000001.1, read on the forward strand.
GGTCGGTATCGAGAAGAGCCTTGGCCCCGCGAAGATGGCAGCGGGCAGCACGGACGGAGCTCCCCAAGACGACCTAGTCATGTTAGAAGGTGCGCTCGCCAGTGTCTGGTCGCAGTGAATCAGGCGTCGCCCTCACCTCGTAGTATATGAGAAGCAGGCTCGCCGTGATGAGCTGCTCGCGAGCCTCTGCGGAGAGCTCGCCGGCGCGCACGCAGTCCGACAGCTGCCGCAGCGTCTCGAGCTGCAGCGTCTGCGCGCGCAGCAGCGGCGACGTGCCGAGGCCATGGAGGTGCGCCGCCGCGACGGCCTCGACGGCGGTGCGGACGAGCGGCGACGCGGAGACGAGCGGCAGGACGTGCGCGAAGAAGGGGTTCTGCGTGCCGCAGGGCGCAAACGAGATGAGCCCCGCGACGGTCGAGTGGAAGTGCGCGACGAAGTTGCCGTCGCAGCGCGATACCGCCGCCGGCACGGCTGCTGCTGCCACGGGAGCCTGTCGCAGAGGCACGAACGTCGAGCTCTAGGACGGACGCCCCCTGGGTCAGACATGTGCGCACGTCTCGAGACTGGAGTGGATGCGACGGGATGAATGAAGTGAACGTACCGAGCTGCCGCGACGCTGCGACTTGGGGGTGCTGTACACGCACGGGATCCGGCGGTCGACGCAGGCCTGGCAGGAGGGCCGCTCCTCGTCACATTTCTTGCGGCGGGTGCGACTATCACGAGCGTCAGCGTCAGCAGCGGGTCTTCCGTTTGGCCTACATCGGAGGTCGGAGGTCGGAGGCTACGAACCAGGCCTGGCAGCCCCATCGCGAGCGGCGCGCGCTGGATACGTATATCGTCAGACTGTCGCTCATTGTGCAAGCCCCTCAGGGGCGGCATGGCTGTGCGCGGGCAGTGGTTGAAAGTGCGACGCGGGTCGACGTCTGGGCGCGAGCACGAGAGGACGACGACGGCAACGATGTTGGATGAGCGCAGCTGCTCAGCTCGTCCCGTGTGGAACGCGCGTGGATGGTGGAAATCGGGAATCCCGATGGCTGTCTGGTGCTAGTCGAGATGAGAGAGGGGGGGGGGGGGGGGGTGACCGCCGGCCCCCGGGCGCCACCAGACAGTATCGCGAACTTCAGAGCCGCGGCAGGATGGCGAGAGCCGAGATGGACGGGGCAGATCGTTCGAATCTTGTTTAAAACGGAACAGGTTGTCCCATGCGTTGCTGCGATTGAGTCGAGCGCCGCGAGCTCAGAGTCCTATCCCGCGTCCCCTGACGGCTGCATCCAGTCCAGTCTCATTTAGCCGGGCATGGCGCCTGATATGTTCACCCCGTCGCGGTGATCGTTGCTACCGCGCACAACTCTCACCATGTCGAGCAAATGCGGTGCCGTCAAGACGATGCTGGGGCGAGTCAACTCAATCAATATAAACCCCGAATCGTATCGACCGCTCCATCGCCTGGTATATACAAACAAAAAAGTTATCCATGTCCGTCCATTTCAGTCATAACACATAGCCCTAGCCTGAACTCCGCCATGGCTTTATCCTTCGCTGCCTGCGAAATCATTACAATATAGGTATCGTCAAAGTGAGAAATCTCGCACGTGTACGTGTAGCCGCCAAGGCACATGCAATTGAGCTGCTCACACGCACTTTGCGTTCTTCTCGGAGTGGTCGTTGCCGCACCACACGTAGATGCGTGAAAACGACGCTGATGCCGACGTCTGATTCCGCTCGTTGCACCAGTAGCCCACGTAGCCCTCCGCGGTCGCGTTGTTGCAGAACGAGAGGCAGCACGACGTCAGCAGCGGCCGCCAAGCGTAGCTGTGTATGTCGAACTCGAAGTCGGTGCCCTTTTCCTTGCGCACAATGTCCGTGTACGCCCCGGAGAAGTTGTCCCGCGAGAAGCCTTGGAAGGCGAACCCGTTGCCCGGCACCGTCATGTTGTTGAGGAAAATTGGCGCTGGCGTGTGCGTGGGTGTCGCACTCGTCGATGTGGCCGATGTGGACGTCGGCGTCGTGCTATTCCAACAACACTGTCAGCTATCCAAACGCACTCAAGAGAACCCGTACATAACATACCTCGCCGTGGTGCTCGTCGTGGCGGGAGCGGAGCTGTCGGACTTGGACTTTGTCGATGCCACGGCGCCTCCCACGCCGCCGCCCACTGCTGCCGCGACAATAATGAGAAGCACAGCTAAGAGGATGAGGAAGCCTTTGCGGCTCATTCCCAAAATCTTCTTCTTGCCGGCCTCCTTCTCTGACGGTGGCGGCGGTAGCGAGGCGCCTCCTCCAGCGCCCCCTATCGTTGACGCTCCCGCCGCCGTTGACGGCTGTCGCTTGTGGTGCTCCGAGTGGCCGTCATCCACCGTCGTCGACCCGTCGCCCCAGTGCGCCGAGAATTGTGTGCTCGTGGCGGTCTGCGGGTACTGGACATGCTGCATCTCCGAGGGCACGACCACCTTTGCCGTCTCGTCAAAGGGAATCACCTCCTTGGCCGAGTCATCGTTGGGTACCACGGGATGCTCCGCTGCGCGCCGCTCCAGGTATTGTCGCTTGTACTCTTGCTCAATGTTGGAAACATGCGTCACAGGCGACTGCGCTGCGAGATGGACCTCGGGCGCGGTGTCGTGGCGGTCCTGGTGATGGTGATAGAAGGGGGCGGGGTGCTGGGGGCTCAGGGCCGAGACGGGACTGATGTAGTGCTGGTATCCCTTTTCGGCGTCATCTTGGCTGTAGCTCGTCATGGTCACGCTCAGTCAACCAGCGTTGGTCCCTGAAAGGCGGTCGTGAACGACGATGGGCGGTGACGTTATGCGCTGTGTGCGTCGTCCGGGGACTGGAGGAACGTGAATTGGCATCGCTGAAGCGCGTCGGCCAGGCGGGCGGGCAGGAGGCCAGACAGTTTTGTAAGTCGCTCAAGCGGTCTCTCATCCTGCAGCACCGAACGATACGACGCCAGGAAGCGCAGCCGTCTGCGACAGGGCCACTTCATCTGCCTGGGTGCCGGGAACCCGTCCACTGAGAGAGATGGGCAGGGCTGAATCCCACCCAAAGAAGCTCCAACGAGGCATGCCGGCATGACATCAAGGCCTGCCCAAGGGGAGATCACTGCGAGGACAAGGTAAGACGGAGGAACAGTTGTCGAGGAAGGAGTAGCGATCGGCGCAGCAGCCAGACAGGCGCTGGCCCTCTGCCGGGGTCCATTCGCCCGGGCCGTCCAGGACGAGGCGCACTTGTGCCTGGTCGAAGCCCTGATTGGCAGAGGGTGCGGTAAAGCAGGGGGCCATCGTCGACTGCGGGCATGAGACAAGGGGGTGGGGGCTGGCTCAGCTTGGGGGAACGTGGAGAGGTGCCTGGGCCTCGAGTAAAGTGATGACCTCAGCCGCAATGCGACGCTAGAGACGGGGACAATGCAGGAGACACGCGATGAGGCCGGGGAGGGAGATGAGAACGCCTGGAAGAGATCCATGTCGTGAACTGTGAGATTGACGATGTGGCGAGAAACGTGGGCGATATGCCTGGAGTTGGACAAAGGGTGTGCTGCCGTTGAAACCTGTTGTAGACAATGAACCAAAAAACGCCACTGATGCTGTGCAGTTCGTGTGCAAGTCGCCAACGGGCCGCCCCGGGGACCTCTTCAGTCCGCCAAAGCGCCACTCGCCAAATGAAGCCTGGCTGCCGATGGGGGCTGGGGCTGTGGGCATGACACAGGCCATTTAATCTGCGAGATCAAGAAATAATCCGGCCGCCATTGTCAGGCTGTCCCAATGATCCTGGCGACGCTGGACCCTGGGGGACAATAGGGGTATTATTCGTTGACGGGATCGGCTTGGATCGGGCCAAGTCCCTCCGGACAGGGAGCTACTCCCAGTAGTCACGATACGATCGTTAGCTACCCGTGTGGGTTCGCCTGGCCGTGGCTGTCTTACATGGTGGGCCGTGGCGGTCGCCACAGGGCTGACTGGCGCTCCCAGGCTGGCTTTCATGGCTGGGCATTAACTCAGTTGCGGGCTCTCTACCGAGGGTCTGCTTCACGGACGCCTTCTTGCACACAGCCTCGACTCTATTTGCATGGACCGCCTTCAGTGGAGCGGCCTCTGTTTGAGTTTGTTCAGGTGACAGCACGAGGGCTCGCTACAGCTGCTTCTGCTCAACCTCCTCGACCCTGCGCTCCAGATCCTCGCCAGCAGCGAACCGAGCGGCATCCATTGTTGGCACAAAGAGCGGCGCCTCGGTGAAGAGGTGGCGCATCTCCTCCAGCGGACGCTTGGCCGTCTCGGGAAGGAAGGCCCAGAAGAAGATTGCGTTGGTGAAATTGCACACCTGGTGCGTGTCAGTCTCAGTTCTCTGCTGCGTAGGGTGCTGTGCTGTGCCTCGATGACTTACAATGAACACAATGTACCACCGCCACCCGATGCCCGACTTGTCGTCCAGAGCGACCGATGTCGTCTGTCCGATCATGGTGTTGAACGCAAACGATACCATGGTCGCGATGGATACGCCCTTGGAGCGTGTCTTGGTGTCAAAGATCTCGGCAGGGATGATCCACGACAGCGGACCACACGTCGCGCTGAACGAGAAGTTGTACAGCCACGTCATGGCGATGAAGCCCCAGGCGGCGCTGCCGCTGCCCTCGGCCGACCCGGGCGGGAACTTGGCCAGCAGTATCGTCGCGATGATAAACGTGACCATGTTCCCGAGGTTACCGAGGATCAGGGGCCAGCGGCGGCCGGTGTAGTCGATGAGCATCATGCAGAGAAACTGCGCGACGAGGGCAATCACCGACGAGATGGCCTGGTAGCGCAGCGTCTCGTCGCCCGCGATGCCAATCTTGGCATAGATGTCAACCGAGTAGTACTGGATCGCGCTGACGCCCGTCATCTGCACCGACGCCTGCAGCGCGCACGCGAGCAGCAGCCGCCGGAAGCAGCTCCGGTCGCGGAACAGCTCGCTGTAGCTCTTGGCTGCGTTGTCGTGCTCAAACGTGATGCTCTCCTGAATCTGGTCGAACTCGGCTCGCACCCACACGTTGTTGACGTCGCCGTGCGCGTGTAGCTTTGCGAGCGTCTGGAGGCCTTCGTCGGGGCGCCCGTGGTCGATGAGCCATCGCGGCGATTCGGGGAAGAGGAGGATGAGCAGTGCCAGGATGACGCCGGGGATGATCTGAATGCCCAGAGAGACGCGCCACTGTCGGGAGTCGTCGGCATCGAAGCCAATGTATGCCCCTGAGCGCCGCGTGAGAAGTTGGCTCCCGACTCCGAGCGCGGAAGGGATGTTCGCCTACCGTACGAGATCCAAGCGGCAGCCAAAGCACCCACCCCGAGCATGAACTGCTGCAGAGACGTGACCCTTCCACGGATGCTCGGATGGCATAGCTCGGCTTGGTATAGGGGCACGATCATGACAAGAAAGCCGATGCTGCCGCGCTGTCAGTACGTGTTGGTTGGTACAGTTCCTGACACTCGTGTTACCCACCCAACGCCGGCAAGGCACCGTCCGGAGTAGAGGTAGTTGATGTTCATGGCTGCCGTCTGCAGGGCTCCGCCAAGACAGAATATGATGGCACCGATGAGAATGGTCAGTTTACGGCCGAGCCTGTCACCGACTGGGCCGGCGAACAGGGCACCGAAGAAGGCGCCTCCGGTGAAGACGGAGACGACAGCGCCACTGTTGTCTTGTCAGCACGCACTCATATTGACGTCGTCAACACACAACATAAGCATACCGCTCATCTGGGTTGTTGCCAAACTTGGCCGTGAAGCTCTCCGAGGCGATGGCCTCGGCAATGACACCGAGATCATAGCCATAGAGGAGCGAGCCCAGCGACGCGAAGACGCTGATGAGGAACTGGTGGACCTTGGGCGGGAGTGCCATTTTGAGCACGGCATAGGTTAGACTACAGGAGCATGCGAGAGCGAGTGGCCGCTCTCCATCTTTTTATCACGTCTCTGCCGGGACGTGGAGCATCATGCACATGCACATGCACCACGGCAACACCACGACTGCGTCGTCACTGATGCGCCTTGGCAGCTCGGTAACGGCCAAGCCCGTCACTTTGTCAGAAGCTCGTTTACCCGACTCGCGACGCCTTTTACCGCGAGCGAGGCTCGGGAGGATAGACGCCGAAGCACACGGTCCAGAATCCAAGATCCAGCTCCATCGAGGCTCTGGGGAACAGTGGGCATCCCCGCGTTCCGGCGTCAACTGGCCTGGTCTGTCTCCATGCGGGGCCCCGGCCGCGATGCAGAGACTCGGGGGTATGCGGGCCGGAACCGCGACGGAGTCACGGATTAGCTCTTGGAGAGGGCCCGTCCAGCCCGTGAAACGCCTTGGCCACGGACTATTGGCACGAATCTGAATCTTGAAAAAAAAAGTAGCCTTGGAGTTTCCATACCGGGACTCAAGGACCCTCTTGGCCTAAACGACAAGGATTCTCCACGAATCGGCGCCCATTGGGGTCTGGCGTCTTGGGACGTAAATAGGCAAAATGCACGAATCCATTGGCGACGGCATGCCCCTCGGCTGTTCGTCCTCGGCAATGTCACTCAATGTGCCCTTTATGTCCAGGTGCGGCGACTTCGCCCACTTCCCGTGCTGCTCGTCAGCCGCATGCGTGACAAGCGCTCCAATGGCGAGCCGTCACACTTACACCTCAACCGCCACTACGACGCGGACATGAAGTCAGGCGAAGAGACCCATCAACCACTGTCGGGCAATCATCCGAGCGAGGTTCCACTGGCTGGTGACCCATGGATGTCCGTCATGAGAAATCAAGACTGCGTCGTTGCTGTGCCTCACCTGTACGAGTGGCAGTGTGAAAAGGGAGAGCACCGGGAGACTGCTGCCTCGGGAACATCGCCGTCTTCATCCCTCTTTCTCTCATGAGCAGCGTTCCCTAGCTCCTCTCATCATGACTACCTTCACGCGCACTGCCGATCATGAGCAACCAACCATATCTGTGGACGCGCGGGCCGTGATCGCGGACATCGATGACAACATTTACGGCGGCTTTACTGAGTACGTACTCCATCCGACCAGTCCTCCTTAAAGTGCCAGCCAGCAGACATACGAGTAAAACATCGCGATGGCACATGGCATTCACACATTTGGTGGCTCGAGCCGCGCTCACCTTGGAACAGGCACATAGGACGGTGCATCTACGGAGGCCTCTACGACCCCGAAAGTCCGCTCGCCGATGAGAATGGATTCCGCAAGGACGTCATCGAAGCATTGAAGGAGCTCAGAGTCCCGGTAGTCCGATACCCGGGCGGCAACTTCGTGGCCACATACCACTGGCTTGACGGTGTCGGTCCCCGAGCGGATCGCCCCAAGAGGTGTGCAAACCCTCGTCTGCCAGACCGATGCGAGGGCGATGGCTAAATACTCGCGACATTAGACCTGAGTTGGCATGGGATGGCATTGAGACGAACCAGTTCGGCACGGATGAATTCCTGAAGTGGTGCGAAGTCGTCGGCACGGAGCCGTATTTCTGCCTCAATTTTGGAACAGGTAAGCTCCCTGTCATGATCTATGAGAAGTTAAGCTGACGGGCTCTAGGCACGCTGGACGAAGGTGAGCATCCGTCTGCCACCTGAACCGTGCTACTTTAACCGACTGACAGGCAGGCGATGCTAGCTCTCGGCTGGGTCGAGTATTGCAACAGTAGCAAGGACACATACTACGCAAATCTTCGCCGTAAGAATGGGCGCCAAGAGCCATACAATGTCAGTCTTTCTCATCATCGAATATCGTGCCGGGGAGGATGCTGATGCGCCGCAGGTCAAGTATTGGGCCCTGGGCAACGAGGTTTGGGGACCTTGGCAGGTCGCTCAGATGACCAAGGGGGATTACGCCAAGAAGGCATACCAATGGGCCAAGGCGATCAAGCTGCTCGATCCATCCGTCAAGCTCATCCTCTGCGGCGAGACAGGATACAGCTCGTGGGACTTCCACGTCATCAAGGAGTGCATCAAGCTCGACCTGCACGGCCTGGGCGGCAGCACGACGGTAGGGCTCATCGACATGCACAGCATCCACATATATACTGCCAGCACCGACCATGTCAAGAATGCCACCGGTAGGACAGCGTGTTCCTGAAATGTCTGGACGCAGCCGCTGATATGGGCGAAACAGCACCTCGATCCGCAGAGCGAGCCATTGAGATCACCGCCGGCCTGATCGATCTCGCCAGAGTCGAGAATAATGTGCCGCCTTCGATCCCGCGACAAAAGATCTGCTTCGACGAATGGAACGTTTGGGATCCCGTGCGCGCCCCCGGCGAGCAGGGTGCCGAGGAGCGATACACCCTCTCCGACGCACTCGCTGTCGGCGTGTGGCTCAACGTCTTTGTGCGCCAGGCCAAGCACGTCGGCATGGCCAACATCGCGCAATCGGTGAATGTCATCTCACCCTTGATGACCACCAGCAAAGGTGTTGTCAAGCAGACGACGTGGTGGCCGCTGCTTCTCTTCAGCAAGTACATGCGCGGCAAGACGATCGCGGTCAACGTGCGGTCGGGAGAGTATGAGGGCGACACGCAGCCGGCTTGGATCCGTGGCGCGATGGAGACCCCCTGGCTTGATGTGAGCGCCGTCCTTGATCACGGCGTCGTCAACCTTGCCGTGGTCAATGTACACGACCAGCGAGACTTTGTGACAAAGCTGGCCGGTGTTGAGGTTGCCGGTCATGTTGAGGTGTATGTCGTAACTGGACCTGGTGTGGCCGCAGTCAATACGGAGGAGAAGCAAGATGTTGGATTCAAGGAGTCATCCTGGGATGGCAAGGGGGATTATACTTTCCCCAGGCACTCGTTGACTCTGCTGCGCTGGAGATTGCCCTAGAGTGGCGCGGGAAAAGACATTGAAGCTCATTCCGCTATAGACAGCATGCAGAAAGGATAGAAAGCGCTGCTGAGCGCCACGTGTCAGAAGGGAAGTCCCGTCACTTTTGCCTTCTCGACACAATCCACAAGTACAGCCACCTGCGCGGGGTGCTGCTACCTGCCTTCATGAACATGTGCATCATCTGAGACTGGACGTGATTCCATGTTGTCAGGGCTTGCCAATCGCGCATGTATATGGCGCACCAGAACCGGCTCAGCCTCCATACTGGCTTGAGGTCATGATTGCTCACTTCTCTTCCTTCGGGTTCCATCCTGCAGGCACACAGGTGCCTGCTGCACGCAGTTCCCATCACTCGGACAGCTGTAGTTGAAGCAGAGACTACTGTCTGTTCGTCGACATATTGCCGAGGTCGTAGGTCACCAGCCACTCACCGGCGGGGCCAGGTATAGGCAGTTTGATGTTCGGGTTGCGCTTGTTAATGCTTCTCGCAAACAGAATTGCTACCAATGCAGGATCGAATTCGAATAGTGTCTCGTCAGTCGAAAATTTCTTCTTAGCCGCCGTAACCTCAATTGCGTCAATGAAGGTATATCCGTCCTCGATCGGCAAACTTGCCGCCTGAATATTTTCCTTGATGTGCCTCGCAGTCCCAGCATCGAGCCGCGTGTCGATGAAGTATAACTTATTGTATCCTGCTGCTGCCACGTATGGAGTATCCGGCGCCACGACCTGGGGACCGTACCAAGATTCGATAACATCCGGTACGTAGCTACCCCAGTATTCCTCTTGGAAAGTTGGCGACCCGTCGCATATCCCGCAGGGTAGTGCCCTTGAAGGTTCGTGCTGTCGGAAGCCTGACGAAGACTCGCATGGCCGGAGCCGGCTCAGAAACAATGCGATCGATAGCGCGGAAAGCATTTTGGTACAAGCACAACCTGTTTCTGAAGTTTGCCTCGTATCTTTGTGTGCGCTTTTGGGACCTGTGGATTGGCAGCGTGTACTCCGTGGTCAGAGGCGCGCGGTTGTATCCCGGGGACTGGCGAGTTTGTACGGAGTCTACGGACGTACCTGCACTCCGCAAACAAAGGGCTGCTCGTTGCGGGACTTTTAAATTCCTGTCCCTTCATTCTGTGGCACGTAGCGCCGTTGGTTGACAGAAATGCCTTCATGTTGCCCTCCGCAGTACTCCGCACACATATATGCAGTGTTGGGAGCAACGCCTTTGCCACGAATCAGGCCGAACGGGCACCAACACTCTATGTATCTTTGACGAATCGTGGGCGCCGAGGATGCTCGGATGATCCCCTTGCATGGACTTAGCATCGTGATCCATTAGCATTTGGTCCGTAGTACGTACAACACTTGACGTCTGCGCCAGAACGGAAGGTGCACATCTGTTGGTCGATGATTGTGTTTGAGCAATGCCGTCTATTCCAGACTGTGAAAATTCGGCGGGAAAGAGGGGTAAGAGGGGTAAGAGGAGTGAAGCCTCGTCATGAGATATCCCTGGTTTCTGAATCGAATGTTTGCCTGACATCATCAAATTGATGTCAATTGCTACTTCGTGTGATCAACCGCATCACCCCATGTGCCGAGGCAGGAGCCGACTTGTCAATCCAAGGCCATTCTTCGCATCCGAATATTTTAACGAGCCGATGTTGATTCTTCAAGAAGACAGGGAGTTCGATGTGAGATCCTGCTTCATGTTGTGAGCAATGACAGCTCTGGGCACTTGAACCACATTCATCACTGCTGCATATCTGCTTGATGCAAACGAGAAAGAGCGACAGAATGCCATCAAAAGTTACTTTTCTTATCTCTGTCGACTGTTCAATGTCCAATTTCGACCGCCATGGCCAAGCATGCCGGCACGCGAACGCGGATGATGAAATGACGAGATCGGCGCGGCGAAGAAGCCCCATGATGACGATCTGGTAGGTGCGACAAGTGCAGCACAACACGGCAATCACAATTAACTGACACTGTTGCAGCTCTTTTGGTGAAGCAGGGCAACCGTCTTGTCAACCAACCCTGAGTTTGCTCGTACCAGAGTGAACGAGACTTTATCGCACAAAAGTCCATCCAAACGTCCAACGAGCACATGTTTTCGCCGTCGGAACCCCTTTTTTCGAGAGAGACGAGTGAATTAGCCTGTGTCTCGAGAGCATGAGGCTATCATTTAAGGGTACATCATCTTCCGATATATTCATGGAACGTCGAGCAGTCACCCCTCCATCGCATTGCCTCTGTTCCAGAGGCGCCATCGGGGTGTGCCCTACCGGGCCTAACTGTTCTTAGTCCGTTCCCGACAGCTCGCCTCGCCATGTAAGCGCCAGCTAGGCCCTTCCAACATCCTCCACACGACGCGCGCTTGGTCATCGACACCGCTTCTGGCAAGTATATGGCATACGCTCATGCCCCGGTAGCGAGCCGATAAGCGTTTATTTTCCTATTGTGGATACTGACACGTCCCTCGCATATAAAAGCCATCGGCGCGGGGACGTGTCGGCCTTCCGCAGCCCCCTTTTCCATCCCCTATTTACACGAACCAAGCCGACATGTCTTGGCACATACAGGAGCGTTTTCGCAATTACATCGACCCATGGCAGCCAATCTCATATGCTATTTGGGGTAGATCCTCCAGCATGGCGCCTACATGCACGAGCTGACCTGCCATCTCTCTGCCCCAGCCATTTATGCCAGCGCAAGAAACGCCGTCCGTGATGGCAGCTATCGCAGCCTCTGGAGCCCCGCGGCCGTCAAGGACTCGGGCTTCTACCTGTGGTTCCAGACAGTAAGTAAGTAACGCGTCGTCGCCCATCTGAAAACTGCGTACCTCGATCTCACAGCGCACCAGACGAGTTCATCGTTCAATTTGAGTCCACGAAGACGGCCGTCCCGCTGTTGGTGCAGAAGGCGAGCGGGGTCGTCCTTGAACTTGGGCCGGGCATGGGCAATCAGCTGTCTCACTTCGATAAGCCCAAATTGACTCGCGTTGTAGGGGTAGAGAGCAATGCCTACTTCGCAGCGGAGATTCAGCGCCAAGTTCAGGAGCAAGGACTAGAGGACGTGTATGAGCTTCTCACCTGCAGCGTGGACGACAGGAGCGCGCTGGAGCGCGAAGGCCTCGTCGCGGGAAGCCTCGACACCATTCTGAGCATCCAGGTTCTGTGCTCGGTGTCACACCCCGGAGCCACGCTCAAGGAGCTGTATCGGCTGCTCAAGCCAGGAGGGAAGCTGATCTTCTGGGAGCACCATCGCAGCTCAGATTGGCTGACGATGGCCGTCCAGTGTAAGCAGCGTCCCTTACCACCAGCTGCGGCGCAGCTCACTGACCGAGCAACAGATCTCTGGAATCCCATCTGGAGACAGGTGATCGGGGGCTGTGACATGACGCATGATATAAAGACAGCAATCGCTGCAGCAGGCGAATGGGAGAATTTCGAGAGCATCGAAGGGGATGAGACGCCCTGGGCTTTGCGCCCCAGGATATGGGGAGAATTGATCAAGTCTGGGGTATGACCGGGGCCAGGGCAAATGGAAATCTTTGTGCTGTTTCACGGCTGCGGCTGCCCGTCGCCGTTTCTATCGTCTCTACCGTCGCAGTATAATAGTTAACTACAGTCTCGTCTTCAGATCGAAGAAGAACAGATTCCTCTCGTCATCTTTCCGTACCGTCCCAACTTGTCCAATATGCTCAGCCGACGTGTTTGCCAATTGCGCGAGCGTCTGCTCATCCCCATGGTTAGCAAGGAACCGTTGCCCGGTGCTCTGCAGCTTCCCGACAATGAGGCCCAGCGAAGGGGCACCTTGTCGATCGTACTCGATTGTGTACGTCTAAGAAGGAGACCACAGTCAGTAATTGCAACGCCGCATTTCGCGAATTGAAGTGTCGACACGAACCTCAATCGACGCTGGGCCTGCGGCAGATTCAACAAACGGAGGCGACGATTCGTCGAGAATCAGGGGCAACGGGTTGCGGCTCGGATACGCCCGTCTGTCGGGTCTCGGGTGGGCGGAGAGGCACAAGACGTGCTGGTGAGTGAGCATGCCACCGTTGGCCAGGATGAGGCCATTCTTGTACTGCTTCTTCCTCAACACTCGGGTCATGGCGGAGATGGCCTTGAAGACTTGTCAGCTCGCGGAGCCTCGCGCCGGCGAGGTATTTTGCCGCCATAACCAGATCAAGAGGCGCACGTACGTGCATTGAGTAATTATTTCCGGCTCCGCCAAAGGACGTCAGTCCGCCCAGAAGACTGATGGGTTTGTTCCCACCTGTCGTCGGCAGCCCAAGATGATCGCATGCGAGTTTTGGCACAATGGGAAAACACCTGGTATTTATCATCAGCCTCGCCCTTCTTGTCGCCTCATGCAGAACTTACGAGTAAAAGTCGTACACATCCACTTGACTCTTGGTCAAGCCCGAGACCTCCAGCCCAGCATCGATCGACTTCGAGAGAGCCGGGCTGTCGTGGAAATGGGGCCGCTCCCAGACTACCCTGCGGTGAGCAGTCACTCGCGCACAACGTCCTCTGGGACAGGATCTCACAATAATCTTTCTCGTGGGTTCCGGCGCCACCTAAGACGTATACCCATCGGTCGCGGGGAATACCCAGCTTCTCGGCGTACTCGGCAGAGGTGACGATGCAAGCCGCCGCGAGGTTGACAGCGTTGAAGGCGTTCATGAGCAGGGGATCTGAAATGTCAGTGTTATAACTAATGCCACATAACGACTTGCGCATGCATTCTTACAAGGGTCGCAGATCATGCGATTTCTCTTGGAAATCGTTCCGAGGAACTCTGCGCTCTTGACGGGCTCGCCCGAGTTCCACGAGAACTCGTTTTGCGAGGCGATCTTATCGAAGTCGGCGTACAGGGTCGCCGACTCGTGGGAGTTTTGTTGGTACGTCTGCTTCCGGTGAGCTCGACGGCTGTTCTCGTAGAGAGGATACACGTGTATAGGCAAGCCCATGGAATGCCTCGTTCCGGCGCCTTGGTCGAGTCCGTCAGTGGGGGTTGTTAGTGGTTGGTGCAGAATATGGCTTCGCTCACTCTCTTTGAGAATCGACATATCCAAAGAAGCCAGGGACTTCCCGCTTGGGTCCGCCTCCTCCCAGTTCTTTGGCGGTACTTGTCCTGCCTTTTGACACACACCAACTGCGGACGTCAGCCCTGACGGCAAGCCTCCCCTGAGACCTGGGGTACTCACGCGATGCGAGCGCCTCTCCTCCGGTCAGGATTGCAACGCTGCTCTCGCCTTTGGCAATTGCCCTAGCCGCTTCGTCACATTGTAGCGCAGGTTGATTCCCGCCGTGGTCCGGCATTATCCTCTCTCGGGGGTTTATCCCCAGACCGGAGGCGATGGAGCCCGGCAGGTCCTTGTAGGCCCACGTCCATGTCGGCACAACGCGCAGACTGTCTGCCTTGAGAAGAAGATCCCTTTGCGCAGCCTCGCTCAAACCCGTATCGGCGGCAGCATCCGAGATGGCCCTGATCATGAGTTTCGCTGGTTCGATGGCATCGTCGACCTTGAACGACTTGTTGCGGACGTCACCTACGCCGACAATGATTGGAACCGCTGACCCGGGCGCCATTGTATTCGGAGACGACAGGCTGGGGAAATTCAAGATACAGATTCAAATTGAAGATGGAACGGAGCTCTACGTCAAATTTGGGCGATGACAGCCAGCCGTGTACGTGACGGGAGCGGACGTCACAATTCATCCTCGGCGTAAAGCCTGGCCTCCTCCCCCGCGATTCGGCACATCATGTGGGAACAAAACTGGCTGGGGCTTTAGCAGCGATGAGCACTAGCGGGGGCTCGCGTTTCCCGGCGCGTCATTGTAAGGCGTTGAGTAGTCGTTGGCGCCGCCGGAGCGGGTATTCTGGATTTCGTCCGAGCCTCCGGAGCCGCGGTTGACAACTAGACACCCGGGGCCCCGCACTACGGATAGCCGATCTAAGCGTCAGAAGACGCCACTCTCAACAGTTTGGCTGTCAGTTCTACCGGGCTCCTGAGGTCTCCTTATTACCATGGCTTGGAAGCAGACGGCTTGGACGAATTTAGAGCCCCCATAGTATTCTGCGTCTCATCATCAGCCTCGCATCGGCGGGCAAATCACAGTCACCATCATGGCGGACAACTTGGCCACGCAGCCCCGAAGACGACATACTACGAGCTCAGCTATCCTGCCCCGTATGTCATGCTCGTCAGTATCGACCGCGAGGCGGCCATGAATGCCATCCCAATGGCTGGTCATTGGGAGGGCATGCGGCTGTGGTCGTGGTTCGATGAGGAGCCGGGGCTGCGAGTGGCTATTGTCACGGGCAGGGGCAAGAAGGCCTTTTGCTGCGGAGCAGACCTCAAAGAGCAATTCGAGAAGAAGAGCTCATCGTCAGAGCCGCCCAGCGTGACGCCATTCCCGCCTGGCTCGTTCATGGGCCTAAGTACACGCGTCGGCAAGAAGCCTGTAATCGCGGCTGTCAACGGCTTTGCCCTCGGAGGCGGATTCGAGATTGCGTTGAACTGGTGAGTGAGGTAGCGAGGGACGAGCCAGAGTCCAAAGAGGGACGCTGACAGGCACTGGGTAGTGATCTGGTAGTTGCATCGCCATCTGCCACTTTCGGTCTGCCAGAGGCAAAGAGGGGGCTATGGGCGGCCGCAGGAGGCATCCCTCGCGTCGTGCGAACCTTTGGCATGCAAAAAGCTTCCGAGATAGTGCTGGCCGGACGCACCCTTTCTGCTGAGGAGGCAAGAGACTTGGGCTTTTGCAGAGTGTCAACATCACCCGAGTCTCTCCTGGAGGAGGCAGTCACCCTTGCCAAGGAGGTGGCGGACATGTCGCCAGATGCCGTCGTGGTCAGTCGAGCCGGGCTCCGAGAGACCTGGGAGACGGCCAGCGTGGACCGTTCGGCTCAGCTCGTGAGCGATCGATACGCCAAGGGTATCCTGGAAGGCGAGAACCTGCGCATCGGGTTGACGGCCTTTGTTACCAAGTCGAAGCCAGAGTGGGTGCCGTCCAAGCTGTGAGATGGCGGCCTTGAATTGCCAATTTTGCATGTACAATTGAGAGCAGAGCGAACATGATTACCGGCGGTGAATACAGTGCGTCAAAAGACAAGCGCTGTGACGTTGAAGATGCATCGCGAGCTCCTGGAAGGTCACGTGGCTGGATCGACACCACCCACCCCCATGACGAGTAGGAGGAGGAGGGGCTGGCTGGCGATGGCTCACGATGACCTCGGCGACGCACGGCGATGCAGAGCGCCTGACTTGTTCCTCGATGCAACCCCGGTCCTGTCGCCGTGTCTGACACGCCAATCTCACCACTCCCTCGCGACGTCCGAGCCGGCGACGGGTCGTGCTCGTGTAAGACACGGAGAGAGAGTATCGGAGACAGCGTCGTCGAGGCAGGCCGACAGGACGCCTGCGGACTGCAGACCGTGACCTGCGGGCTGCGGGCTGTGGGCAGTGGACTCTGGACCGTGGACGGTGGACGGATGCGATCCCCGGTGATCCTGTGCAGGCTGCATGTCTGTCTCCATCCTTCCCGTACCCGCAATCGCTGGCGTGTGCCTGAGCGGGCACGAGGAGAGTTGCCGGCTTGCATCTCTGGAGCGGAGACACTCGTGAGGCTTGCGAAGTCGCGAGGCATCGAGGCTCCTCGCGCCCGGGGGAGGGGGCTTGGGGGTCACGAATCACTGGGCCAGGAAACTGCGGGGTTGAAGGTTCACCAACCGTCGCTCCGCTTCGTGGGATGATGCGGTCAGGAGGGGGGGAGCCAGTGCAAGTGGGGGTTCGCGCGCAGCTGCCAATTGCTGTGTACACGCCCTTTCCTTCTTGGGACACCCGGCCGGGGCGCGGGCGCGGGGAGGGGCAGATGGAGCTCGGTCGGGGAGGCGCCAGCGCCGGCACCAGCGCCAGCGCCACGAGCAGGAGCACGAGCACTGGCACGAGCAACCTGCCTGACATCCAGGTGCTGCTAGCAGGTCGCCCTCCCCTCCGAACCAAGGCGGCCGGGCAAGGTGGCATGGCGGCCTCGTACAATGTACAGTACTTGTTGTCGTCTTCCACGACGGCCGCCATCCGGCCCCTATTTCCCTCCCCTCCATCCTGATGAACCCGCTGCGGCTCTCCGAGTCGTCCAGGTGGTGCCCGAGCAACGCAAAGGGCAGGGCATGGAATCCGTCCACATCGCAGCGGAAGTCTGACACGGTGGCCCGCATCAGCCTGCCTTCAGGTACGAGTGCTCCGTGTGCCGCCCAGCGAACGAGCACCTATCATCACACATCGCCCCAGCTGACCCGTGTGGCCGTGCTCAGCCAGGTCGACAGAAGCTGCTTTTTCTCTCGCGCGTTCTCTCTGTCTCTGCAACCTCAGCGGCGGTTCAGCGAGCGGCCGACGCATGTCTCGCCCTGTCTTTCCTTTGGCTCTTGCTCCGCCGACTCGCCGAGAGCAGCGGCCCATGCCCCTCCCCCCTCTCTGCAAGGTACCTACAAACTCGTACGGGCTACAGGCCGTGCTCGATGAGGGGCCCTCCAGCGAGCCAGCGCAAGGGAGCCTCGATCTCAGCTCAGGCAGGCCGGTACAAGGCAGTGGGCGCACTAACACGAGCCGGCCGTCCCGTCGTCGCTCCCGTCTCCCTCACTCCATCCATCCTCCCAGGAGTCCCAGCACTCCCTCGCCTCCCATCCACCACGCTGGCTGCCTTCCGCCCCCGTTGCCCCGTCCAATTTGCCTGTGGACCCAGCGATCTGGACGAAACAGCCAGAGGTTCGTCTCATGGCTGACTGTGACGCTGATGACTGGTCACGACAGATCTGCAATCTGCCTCCATCGCATCGCGCCTTCGCCTGTGCCAGATTGCCGCCGTGTCTCGCGGTCGCGCCAAAGTTTGCAGCCCCAGGAATGGACCGCTGAGGCAGTTACGTACTGAGGCCCTTAGCAGGGACCGTCGTGCACCATCTACAGTACGTACTCGTAAGCAATGCGGAATCTCAGGAATCGCGTGGATCCCTCCACAAGTACAGACTACCGCAGCCTTGGTCGACTCCCACGCCCGACGAGTGCGACTTCTGTGTAGGTACCGAGCACTCGTAAGTTACTCCGCACATCGAAAAGGGATCCTGCTGCCCGTCTGAAAGCACCACCATCCTGGCGGCTGCCCACGGGCCCCACGCGCACGCAGCCACTGGGGCAAACCCCTGGCCCTGACGTCGCGCCAGCGGACGGCGAGACAGGTCGATTGCCTCGATTGACTCGTGCTCGTGCGCGCGCGCGTCCTTGCGCTCGCCCACGCGGACGGGATCGGGAGCGGGAGGCTTCATCCACCACGCGACGACCCGGCCGCCGGTGCCAGCACTAATGAAATTGGTTCAGGAGACGTGGATGGAGCCGAGCCGATGTCGATGCGGCGCCTGAAGGACGCGCCGGCCACGCAAGGTACGGCGAGTTAATAATAACTGACCTGAGATTACAGCGCTGGGCTGTCTGTCCCTGGAGGGAATTCAGTGAAATTAGCCCCCCTCTGACTCGGGAGAGATTGCTCTGTCGCGGGCCAAGCGAGCCAAGGGCAGCCAGGCCGCCCGCCCCGCTGAGGCAGCAAGCCGTGCCGATGGCCAAGCTGGACGGCGCGCCAACAGGCGGTGACACACCGCCCAGTACAGTGCGTCGCGCGACCGCGACGCGACCGGGGAGCCCTTCCATCCATCAACGGAGTGGGACGCCCTGGGCGAAGCTAGGCTCCGGCATCGAAGCCGTCTGGGGACATTCGCTACGGCTGGTGGGCCGATGCGAGGATTCAGGTTGGCAAGACCCGTATGCCCCGGTGACTCCATCCAGCCGGGCCTGGGATGCAAGGCGCAGCCACTGGAAACGGCATCGCGGCGCTGACTTTTCTTCTCTCTCCGTGGGTATCGTTATTTCCTTTTTGTTTCGACTTTTCATGCGGCAGTGCCATGACGCGACCATGCGACCAGTTCGATTCGAGCCGTCCCTTCGCCCTTCGTGTGTGCCCATCGCAGAACCCTCCCGGTTGCGCCCGTTCCGAACGCCAGCGACCTAGCGCAGCCACTCCCTCGGGACCCATGGGCGGACGAGGAACCATTGATGCATGCACTCAAACGACGTCGTGGTGCCTGTGGCCTCAAGCCTCGACACTCGTTGAGC
Source organism: Purpureocillium lavendulum (assembly GCA_029168975.1). Taxonomy (NCBI): domain Eukaryota; kingdom Fungi; phylum Ascomycota; class Sordariomycetes; order Hypocreales; family Ophiocordycipitaceae; genus Purpureocillium; species Purpureocillium lavendulum. The sequence continues at coordinate 6,645,076 of JAQHRD010000001.1, forward strand.
AGCGGTGGCCCGTGGCCATGGGCTGACGGCCACGGACCACCGCCAACAGCAGCGCCAGCTGGTCATCGACGGGATCTCTCACCGACGCTTTATTCGCCCCCGACCGCACCGTCGGGTTGCTGGGTCTCGCCGACCGCGATCCTGTGTTCGCGCACCGGTGACCAAGTGGCGGATAGCGTCGATGGGCCCGTCGGCCAGCGCCATGACAACCGGGCGTCGAGAGAGAGTGCCCGACGCTCCCGAGCGTGCAAAGTACACTCAAAGGTGCTCCGCCCGCGAACACTCATGGCTCTTCTCCGTAGGCGCCTGATGCTTCTTTCTTCGCGAGGCTCATGCCCTTTCCCGTGTCGGTGCCAAGGTTGCAACATACATAAGGTACGAACCACTTCGTACGCAGACGAACACATCCGTTTGCTACCCAACCCTCGGTATCGCGCCTGTTGGCGCTTTTGCATCTCGGCATGGAACAAGCAAACCTCGCTGAGCAAGCCAGCGGGAAAAGCAAAAACAGGGCCGGCCAGGGGGATGCAGGTACATTCACGTTGGCTTCCTGGGCCGGCCCGTTAGGCGTTTTAGCTTCCAGAGTGCCTGGAGGACTGACCGCGAGACCTCGTACAGGCACGCATCCCAGCTCGAGTCGCGCGCAGTCGGACGTGCTGAAAGACAGGGGACCGGACCATGTTCCTTGCAAAGTACTTCACGGTCAGTGGTCAGATGGCTTCGCGTCTCGGTGACTGTGCAACGCGGTTCCAGGGCCGCCGCTTTTAGTGGCCCGCGCCTTCCAGGTTCTCCTGGCAGAATTTTCATCAGTGGGCTTGCCGGTTGGACAAGGTCCTCCTCGAGCGGCCGGGCTGGCTCGCTGGCGGCCTGCCAGGTTGGCAAGTCGCTGCTCGCGCCAAGACGCGCACAGAGCTCCGCGTGCCTGGTGTCTGGTTTCTGGCCTGGCGGTGTTGGCGGCGGGCGCGTTCTGGCAGACGACGGCGTCGACAGTCACCCGCTTGCTGGCGGGAGCTGGCTGGCGGCCGCGTACCGGTACCTGTCTGTTGTCGTACGTAATCATGCCGACCAAGACCAAGAGACCTGGGAGCCGGGCCCTGTGGATGGACGGGCAGGAAGCGCACCTCATACCCATGTCCATGCCATGCCACGCCGTGCCAGGCAAGCCAGGCAGACAGGCCGCCCGCCACCAGGAGGGAGGGCGTGGAGGGGGCCCCGCCGCCCGCCCGCCCGCCTCACCTCCGTCCCTCACCCCTCCGCGCTGACGGCAGCCCCGCCGCAGCGTCGTTGTCCCGCCAGTGGGCTCGCCAGCTCGAGTGGGCGGGGACCAGAGGGGCTTCGGTCGTCGCCGCGACAGGCTGGGTCGCCAGCGCACCGCAGGTAGTCGCAGCGCCGCGCACCGCACCGTACCGCACTGCACTGCAGCGCATCGCATCGCATCGCATCGCATCACGAGTGCGGTGCGGTCCATCGCCATCGCATCCTCCATTGCGCGAATCACGCCAGCGCCGCACAGCGCCAGCGCCAGCGCTCGCCAGCCCGTGCAGCTCGCTCCCCCCGACTGCATCCCGTTCCTCCAACCAGATGGTGTACGCCGTCTTGCACGGGCCGGTGACAGGATGAGGCGAGGCCAGATGCCCACCCTCCCGTCTCAAGCACGGGGACCATTGCCTGGGGGGTGGCCAGCAACGGCGTCGCGTCGCATCGCATCGATGGAGGAGCGCGCGCGGGTTCGTGGTAAGGTACTGCGCGAGGTACCCATGCTGTAGCTTTCCTCTCGCCGTGGCAGCCGCGGTACCTCCCAAGCTCACGGAGCTCAATCGTGGCTGGCACGGCCACAAGACGCCTGGAGACGCGAAGCCGACACTGGCGACAGAGGCCGGTTGCCGCTGGAAGGTCTGCCCGAGCCTTCCTTTTCAGCCACTTTCTGGCGGCACCCTGGCCCAGCCCCTCCCTCCCCTCCTCCTTGTGTCCTGCTCCCTCCTCCCACTTTCCCACTCTGTGTCTCTTTCCATCCCCCCCCCCCCCCCACTGCGCGCGCCCCCCGTTCGCTAGTCCGACGCCCTCGCTACCCAGCTTCTGGCCCTCCCCCCCAGAATCTTTCCCCTCCCTCCTCCTGCTCCTCGAAGACTACCACCTCCCGCCTCCTCTCCTCCTCTTCCCCTTCTTCCCCTCCCATCCCATCAGCTCCTAAACGCACTTCCCAACGGCTCAACGTTACCGCCAAACCATCGTCGTCGCCCGCAACGTTCGGGACAGACAGACTCGTCGAGGCCATCCAGAGCCTCTGACCTTGAACAAAACCCACACAGCCTTTCCATGACTAGGATACCACCACCAATGACCAACTTCGCGACCGAATCCACCGCAGTCACACTTTAAACCCCACGGGAGCGCGTGCGAGCGAGGAGCTAGGAGTCGAGAGTCAGATTTGAGATTCAGACGATATTCAACCATCGTGCTGCCCAGAGGACGAGTCCCTCGGCCACAGTCGCCCATCGCCGCGTTGCTGCCCACCGCTTCCCCAGCGCAGTCAACCCGCGATATCAAGCACCCCCGACCAAGGCCATCAAGATGCCCGGCGCAAGCGTCGCAGTCCTCCCGCCACCGGCGGCCTCGACTTCCTCCTCGCGGAAGGCATCTCTCGCACCGGAACGCAAGTACAAGTGCCAGTTCTGCAACAGAGCCTTCAGCCGGAGCGAACACCGAAGTCGACATGAACGATCCCGTACGTAAAATGTTTGCGCGAGCACCTACTTGAGCCTTTCATTTCAACGCCTGCACCGTCATGTGCTGTCTCGTCTTCTCCGTTTGCAGCCTTGTCCTCTCCTGCGCCCGACCTTCTCAGTGCTTCACAGAGTAAAATTTTGCTAACCTGGTTGCAGACACCAAAGAGCGACCATTCAAGTGCATGAAGTGCAGGAGTACGTTTGTCCGCCGCGACCTTCTTCTTCGACACGACAGGACCGTCCACGCCAAAGATGGAGGCGTCCCTCTCCACAGCGATGGCAAGCGTCGTGCCGGCGGTCCCAAGACCCGCGCTATCGGTGGCCCGTCCAAAGCGTCTCTGCCCCTGGATACATCTACCTTGGAGCAGATGGAGGCTGGCAGCGACGGCATCTTTGACGTAGAAGCCGCTGCAATGCTCGTTGCCGACCTGCATCACAAGGCGACAGCCGCCATGCGCGGCGATGACGGAACCTACGATGACAACGCATCCATGACCTACTCACCGAGGAGTTCGTCCATCGTCGAGTCGACTGTCACCTACCCGTCGGGAGCCATTGCTCTTCCTCAGATGCAATGGGATGGTTTCATGCCTGCCGAGCCCAAGGCACACTCGATCTCTTCGAGCACGTCTGGATCTTTCGACTCGCACCAGTCATTCGCAAGCGGAAGCACTGTTCAGCCGAGCTCCCATCAGCTTCACTCGATGGTGGGCCAGAACGCCAGTGGCCTGGTGCCGGCGTTGCAGACAATGATCAACTCGCTGCCTAACTCCGGTGCTGGGACCCCCGTTCCACACAGTCCCTCGGATGCTTCCCACGCCGGGTTTCGGCCGCCGCAGGTCAGCGGCGATGAGGAACGCAACGCCATCCTGGACACAATCCGCGGCTACGATCGAGAGCATGCTATTCCTGATGGCTTCCGTCTCCCCGGGTTGGGCTCCTTGAACCGCTACTTGTCGACGTACTTCAGCATGTTCCACCACCACCTGCCGTTCCTGCACCCCGCCTCGTTCTCGGCTTCGCAGGTGTCGCCCCCGCTGTTGCTCGCAGTTCTGAGCATTGGTGCGTTGTACGCCTTCGACCAAGATCAGGCGTACATGCTCCACATTGGATCCAAGGTCCTCGTCAATCAGTTCCTTCAGAACAAGGAGAACTTCAGCTCGCGCAAATGCCCGCTTTGGACCATGCAGAGCTCTCTGCTCAACATGATCTTCGCCAGCTGGAGCGGCGACCCTAAGGGCCTGGAGTGGGCTTGCTCGATCAAGAGTCTGCTCGCCAACATGGTCGCTGGTAACCGGTACGAGCTGAAGCTTCGTCAGGAGGCCCGAGGCACGTCGCAGCCCACCCGCGCGGAGTGGGTTGAAGACGAAGGCTGCCGCCGTACCTACTACGCGGTCTACATCTTCTTTGGTCTTCTGACCCTGACGTACAACCATACTCCCGCCATCAGCTTCAACGAGTTTGAGGATCTGCAGCTGCCGTCGACGGAAGCTCTCTGGAACCTGCAAGTTGCAGACGACGTGGCGTGGAAGGAGCACCTTAGCTCGTCGCCTGCCGTGACCTTTATGGAGGCGCACGACAACCTCTTCCAGGGCGAGCGACTGCGCTACAGCGCGTTCGGCACTCGTGTCATGATAAATGCCTTGTTTCTCGAGGTCTGGTATCACAAGCGAAGCCCCGAGGCGCTCCAGGACGTCGTCACCGAGTACAAGCTTCGCCTTGCTCTTGAGACTTGGGAGAAGTCTTTGGATATGTGCGAGCCCGAGTCGGTTGCAGTTCCGCTCAGTGCTCCACACAAGGGTCACCATCCCCTCATCTTCAACGCCAAGGCAATGTACCGCAACGCCCGCGCGCGGCTGGAGGTTGACCTCAAGAGCGTGCAGGAGGCGCTGCGCTACCACGACCCGTACGAAGTCGCGGCGGCAATGTCCCACGCTCGGGATCGCGTAAAGCGCTCGAGCGAGATGATCACGGTCATTCAAGAATGCTACAACTGCATCGAGACGGCCGTGGTCCAGGGCATCCGCTGGGTCGCTCGCACTTCGCCGACCAGCTGGAGCGTGGAGCACCCTCTTTGTGGCATGGACCTCATGATCATCCTATCGCTGTGGCTCTACCGCCTGGAACACGACGAAGAGCCCGCGACGACGGAGGAGGTCGACATGTACAACAAGGTCCGGCAGCTCTTCAAGAAGGAGTTGAGTGACGGCTATGCGACGCAGCTTAGCTCCGTCGTGGCCCGACTCTGGGGCTCAATGCTTGACGAAGTCGTGGTTTGGGGGTAAGTCGCTGTCCGCGCGCAGTCGATGTGACAAAGGCAAACTAACACGGTCTCAGGATCACGCGCCTGATGGGCGAGTCTTTCAAGTTGCACTCGCAGGCTCTTGTCGGCTATGTCGACGACCCCGAAGCTTCCTCAAACGTGTCGACCCCTTCGATGATTTCGCAGGGTGCCGATGAGGACAGCGTGTACTAATCAAAACCTGGATGATTGAAACGAATACTTTTCCTTGCGTCACCGGGGAGCGTGGCACCTCTCCGCCGCTTTCCTAGGCATATACCTCTCTGTTTGTTGCGTCTTGCCATCCATTGCCTGTTTTATGGGACTGCTTTCAGGCGTGATGGCCTTGTTGGGCCGGAGTTGAATTGTTGCACTCTCCTTGCGTACTCTGGGACGTTTGTCCACCATTTCCTTCCGACGGCCTGAGGCAGAGCAGGTCTGTCGTGTCGCAGCGTCTTGCTTTTTGGTTTTGGTCCGGTTTGCATGGCCTCCGCTCCTGGTTTCTCAGCGTGGGTATCGGGACGCGATCAGCGGCGGTAATGGGGAAACTGGCGGCGAGGTCGGGAACAGAACTCGGACGGACGGAGGGACGGACGGGCACACATGATATTTCAGGGCCCCGGCAGGGGAAATTGGATGTTCGACAGAGCGGCAGCGCGAGCTGATGGACTGACTGCAGCACTGGCGGGTTGATTGGCTGGTCCATGACGGCGGTGCCGCTTGCTTCCCACTCTCCCTCTCTGGTTGTTTGATTAACTATCAGTCTCTTTTTTCTTCTTAATCCTGGCAGCGCTCTTCTCTTCTTTGCTCATTTTTTCTCCCCATGGCAATGTTTCTGCTTTTCGACTACTCGCCTCACTGCTTTTCATGTCACTTCTCAGATACCTTGTTCGATATACAGATTGTTGCATTTGCTTTTTGGCTCGCCTCTTGTCATTTCCGTTTGCCGTGGGCGGGAGGGCCTCGCGTCTCCGCGGCCGGGCTGGCGCTGGCGCAAGAGCCGACAACGGGTTCGGCTGTTGACTGCCGAGCGCGCCCGGGCGAGGAGAACAGCGACTCGCCCGTGTATAGATACAGTTTTCAACGGTACTCGGTACTACAAATCATAATTACTTCTCTGTCAACTGGCCTGTCGTGCACAAGTGCTTGTAATACGTGAGATGAGGACCCGCGGAGGGTTCAAGACGGGGCCTGGCCCTGTGGATGGATGAACGGGCCCGGGCCGGAGTGTTCCCTCTTTTTCAACTCTTTGGGCGAAATCGACGGGCACAAAACAATGCCAGTGCAATGCAAATCTGCAGGCTCGTGTCATGATCAGCGGCGTTCGCGGTAGGTACCCGCAGCGTGGCGGGCGTTGCATGAATGAGGACGCGGTGGACGCAGTGGACGCATGCAAGCCGGGGTGCCACCCTGTCGACAGGACGAATACCAGGCGAGCTTTTCTGCCCAACGCATCCCGCACAGGCAGGTACCGTGACACGCGAGGTGTCGCCTGAAGTGTCGCCTGGGGGGAAGTGCGCTGGATGCGTTACTTGAGGTGGGCGGTCCGGTCCCTCCAGTGAGTGAGTCCAGTCCCCTCCTCGACGCACGGATCGTGACACGTGCCGCAGCGTGAGCGGTGCCAACCTGGGGGGACCATGGCGGTGGCCCGGGGTTCCCACTCTGCCTGCTCAGTACGAGGACAAGAACGGGCGGTCGTCACGAGCGTTGCATTGTCGAGCAATCCGGTCTCCCCCCGGTCCCCCATCCGAGTCGCATCGGGCCAGATCACTCGCCATTCAGAGACGGCCGCTCCGGGGACAGCACGCTGCGCCGCCCGGCCCCTCCTCTGTTGGCGGATTTGCAAAGTCGGTCTGTGGCGGAAGGATGAGGTGTCCAGCAGGTCGAGGCAAGCAAAGCCAGAACAAGTCAAGTCAAGTCGAGGCAAGGCAGCCCCAGGGGTGGGTGGTTCGTACAAAGTAAGACTTGCAGACTCCCTTGACGTGCGCGTGCGTGTTCTTCTTCGCCGCCGCTGTGGCTTTTTCTTCCTCGCAGCGGAACCAGGCGCATTTCTGCGACGTCCCTCTTGTGGCCCTTTGCCTTTACCCTTGCCCTTACTCGGTACCTTTACCTACGTCTGGTCGGGTGACAGAAACGTCGAGCGCCCAGTTCGCGTTCGCGCTTGCCGCCGCCGCCTGTCGCGGGCCAGCATCCGTCGTCCCTGCCTTCCTGGATCGTCGCGGGAGTGAGGAAGGGACGACGCCACCGCCGACGACAGACGACAAAGTGCGCGCGACGCAAGGCGCAAGGCGTAAGGCGCAAGAAGGTGCCGCGCTCCGAAGTCCACATGCCGTGGATGCCGTGGTCGACTTGTCCGTACGCGCTCCTTGCCTTGCCTTGCCTTGGCTTGGCTATCCTCCCGCTCCCCTCCCCGCCAGCAAGTCGTTGGCCGCGCCGTTTCGGTTCCGCTGACCTCTCCCACCACCTTTGTGCAGCGCTTGCTGGTCAGGTTGCGCAATTCTGGCGGCCTCTTGACCGAGGATCTACATCGTCACTCGCTTCGCTAACTCTGGCTCGACGGCTGACCGGGCTGCTGCCCCCTCCCCACTCCTTGACGCTGCTGAGATAGACACCCGCCAAGATGCGTCTGTCCATCGCTTTGCTGGCTGTTGTGCCGCGGCTGGTGACGTCGCTGTGCGAGTGCGGCTACTCAGCCAAGGGACCCAGCCCGGGCGACGGCTCTTGGCTCTTTACAGATGCTCTCGAAAGCGACTTCACTTACATCGCCGACGTCTCCAAGGACAAGGACTGGGCGCGGCAAGACTTCAACGTGACAGCGCAGGCCGGCCGTGGCCAATACGCCAAGACGTTTGGGCCGGACAACGTGGTATCGCGGCCCAAGGTCGGCGGCGGCCTCGACTTGACCGTTGGGAGCGTCGTCAGGAACGGCGCGGTGCCCGCGGCCGAGTTGGACTCGACCAGGCACGACCTGCACTGGGGCTCTTACCGGACGGGCATGAAGCTGACTGCGGTCAACGGCACGTGCGGTGCCTTCTTTTGGGTGCGTGAGTTCGAGCTGCACCAGTCCCGGAGTGTGACTTGGTCATGGTAGTGCGCGAGTCTAACGTCAGGCGCTTGCAGTATTTCAACGACACGCAAGAGATCGACATGGAGTTTCTCTCGCGCCAGTTCGACGCGACGAACAAGGTCTACCCCGTCAACCTGGTGATCCAGTCGCCGCAGTCGAAGCAGGCGGGCTACGACGCCAGCAAGACGGGGCTGTTCAAGACGGTCAACCTCACGTTCGACCCCACAGCCGACTTCCACGAGTATCGCTTCGACTACCTGCCCGGGCGCGTCATCTTCTACGCCGACAGCAAGCCCCTGGCCGAGATGCAGGGGCCCGAGATGCCGTCGGACGCCGGCCATCTCATCCTACAGCATTGGAGCAACGGGAACCCGCTGTGGTCTGGAGGGCCGCCGACGCAAGACGCCGTCACCACGGTTAGCTACGTCAAGGCCTACTTCAACTCGACAGCGTCGCCCGACGCGTGGGCCAAAGCCTGCGCCGACAAGAAGGTGGCCGCGTGCGCGATACCCGACGGGACGGCAGCCAACGCCAGCACGGGAGCGCCGTATCTGACGGCGGACCAGGGCCGCGCCAGCGGAAGCGCTCGAACACGCGACGTCGGGCAGGTGGCGCTCCTGATAGCAACGATGGGTAGTGCGACGCTGGCTGTGCTGCTGTAGGTTATATATATGCGCGTGTCGCGAGCGAGTGCGAGAGCGCCGTGGCGGGTGCGTGTGCGAGGTTGTCGAGGTTGCAACCGTCATATTCTGCGTCTAGCTACTTACTATTGTTAATGAAACGCTGCCAACCCAGGTTGGGCGAGTTTACCGTTTTAAGCGTTGCGGCGCGAATGCGGATGCCACGGGGCGTTGGTGGTTTTGGCTGCTCGGATCGTCCGTCGCGTGTCGGGTCCGTTTGGCTCACGTCGAGCTCGGTCAAGTGACAGCGGCCCGACCAGCGAACCATCAGATGACGCCACGGCTGGCCCCGCGGCAGCCACCCAGGCACTCGCGCGTCGCTCGACCGAGGCGGCGGCAGACAAGCTTTGGCTAGCGGGCGCCGTCCTGGAGCAGGTGGCTCGGATGACGGGCGGCCGTGGACGAGGCGGCGGGTGTCCCCGTGCGAGGGCGGCCGCGGCGTGGGCAGCATCACGGACGAGACGGCGCATCCCGTGGTCGCATTCGGATCGGCGCTGGAGGGGGCCATGGAAAGGGTCGCGCGCGCGCGCGAGAAGAGAGTGCGAGGTGACGGGCGCCGACGTCGACGGTCGTTGCTGATGTGGGTGGAGTGCGCGCGCACTGGAGATGGGAGATGCGGATGGGGATATAAAGGAGGCTGTGTCGTCGTCGATCGGGTCTTTGGCCTGGCCTGGGGATCAAGCAGCATCCTGTTTCCTGAATAGCCTGAACGGGATCCCTGCAGGGCGTTCCTAGCATCATCATCATCATCATCATCAACTACAACAACAACGACGTCATTAGTATCGTTCGTCACCGCCGTCACTAACGGAGCCGGCCTCATCACACGGATTCACACCACACCGACAACGAGACGAGCAGCGACGCCATCCGGGCCCCTGCCACCACCACCACCACCACCATCATCATGGGAGACACGCTCAACATCGTGCTCCGCAACGAGACGGGCGCGGCGCAGCTGTACGCGCACATCACGGGGTCCGACGACAAGGGCATCGTGCTCATGAGCGCCGACGGCAAGACGCCGTACCGGCCCGCGTCGCCACCGGCGGGCGACACGCTGCAGCCGCTGGGCGCCGACTGCGCCATCCCGCTCGGCGCGTCGGGGTCCTCGCGCACCGTGGCCATCCCGCGCCTCTCGGGCGGGCGCATTTGGTTCTGCAAGGACAAGCCGCTGACCTTCTTCGTCAACCCGGGCCCGGCGCTCGTCGAGCCGTCGGCGACGAACCCGGCCGACGCCAACTACGGGCTCGACTGGGGCTTCGCCGAGTTCACGTGGAACGCGCAGGAGCTCTACGCCAACGTCTCCTTTGTCGACTTTGTCGGCCTGCCCGTCTCGCTGCAGCTCAAGACGGGCGACGGCCAGACCAAGACGGTGCCCGGCCTGCCCGCCGACGGGCTCGACCAGGTGTGCGCCAAGCTCGAGGCCCAGGGCCGGGCCGACGGCAAGGGCTGGGACAAGCTCGTCATCCGCGCCGGCGGCACGGGCGGCGCGCCGCTCCGCGCCCTCTCGCCCAACGCCGGCGCCGTGCTCGTCCCGGGCCTCTTCGACGGCTACTACCAGGCCTACGTCGACGCCGTCTGGGACAAGTACGCCAAGGAGGACCTGACGGTCAACACGCAGTTCAAGTGGGGGGACGCCAAGGGCCGCGTGGGCAGCGACGGCAAGCTGAGCTTCGGCGGCACCGCCGGCTCCTTTGGCAAGCCCTCGGCCGCCGACATCTTCACCTGCAGCACGGGCCCGTTTGCCCACGGCGACGGCGTCTCGGAGGAGCAGCTCAACGTCGGCGCGCGCCTGGCGGCCGCCTTGAACCGCTCGACGCTGCTGGTCAACGCGACGCAGCCCGAGGGCGAAAAGGTCGACACGTACTACAAGGAGGCCGTCACGAACCACTACTCGCGCATCTGCCACGAGACGAGCGTCCAGAGCCGCGGCTACGCGTTCCCCTACGACGACGTCGGCCCCTCGGGCGGCACCGACCAGTCTGGCTTCGTCAACGACCCGAACCCCAAGGAGCTGACTGTCTGTGTCGGCAAGCCGCTGTGAGAGGCTGTCGAGTGCTGACGCTGAGGAGATGAGCGAGGGATAGAGGAAATGGCTGGATGGATGGATGGGGCGGGGCGGGCGAGCAGTCACGTCGCGTCGCTGAAACGTCGAACGAGAGAGAATCTGCACATACAAGTATCTTCAAGATCGCCAGGGGATCCTTCTCTGTTGGGGATGAGCGATTCCGCACCGTATATATATCTATATATCGCTTTTACATATAGTCTAGAATAAGATATTGCTCCCACCGGGAAAGGTAGCATCCCCGATCGTGCAAGGCACACTTGCCGCTATTCGCCCGCCTCCTAGCCGTGCCCCTGTATCGCTGCGTGGCCGTATATAAGGACCCAGCCTTCTTTTCCTACCTCTGCCATATATTCTCCTTTAATAGCTATGAACCTCTAATCGCTAGCACTCGCCTATAGTCAAATTAAGGCCTATAGTATTCATACTAAACCGGAATAAATAGACCTTAAATGAAACGGAGCAGTCATCCTAGTCAGGCTGCCTGTTTGCTTGACCTCAACGCGTCGAGATATATATCAATAAGATCCCTTCCGCATCCGGGACGCTCGCATTAAGCGGCTCTAGTCGACCTGTGCTTTGCATCTCAACAGCAGCAAAATGGTAGGCTGGTCCGTACATTTGCATCTGATGCCGTCAAAGCGACGTAGTGGAAATGCTACACTGTGTGCGTGCAAGCTGGGCATGACCACGACACGAACGTATTGAACGGCTATGCCGAGGATTCCACAATGCTGGTGCCTTGGCCCCGCATGCATCTATCCGGGAAGTCACGGCTGGAGCAAACATGCGGGCAAGCGTGCGGGGCAAGTATTGAGCTGCTGAAGACATAAGGAGCACGAACAACAAAGACTAGGCGTGCTTGCCTCGAACGGCCTGAAGACACAGCCCGACAAAAGGGATGCTGGAACGCAGACAGAAATAAAGTATACGACAATTGATGATTTCCTTAGCTGCCCCTCGCCTACTGATGGCCCCCCACAGGGCAACAAGCTAGTCGAGAATGGTAAATCGGCGGTGGTGATGAGAGAGCGTCCGGACCGGGGCTTCATTGCCTTCATCAGGATCCCTCCAGGCCCAATGAAGATGGTAAAGCTCCATTCTGCTCAAAAACCTGCAGAAAGATGTTGGCATGAACAACTGCAGAAAGTCGCACCCGAGCAGCTGTTTGAGTGGGTCATTCCCATTGTCGTACACATCGTCTCCGTCGGCACGCTCCTACACCGCGGACACAGGTGAAAGCTCAAGTCTCCCTGATGCGCACCCAGGTCTCCGGAGCCACCCACAACCTGGTGCAATCCTACAGGAGGTAAATTGCCGCGATCCCTACGGCGAGGATCCCGCTGACGTGGCTTTTGCCTGCGCTTGCAACCGGCGGCAAGGTCGACACAGGGGGCGTTCCGCTGCCAGTGGCTGAAGCGACACCCGACGTGGGCATCCCGGAGGGCATACTGTTTCCGCCAGTTATGACAGTTAAGGGTGGCGCAGTGCACGAGGTCGATGGCAGGGCCGAGCGTGTGACAATATCCGGAGTCGACGAAGCAGGCGGGCATGCGCTGCAGTGAATCGTGGAGTTGGTCGCGTGAACCGTCGTGAGCGCTGCTGGCTGTGTTAACTTCTGCGTCCGCAATCGAAGATGCAATCAGTCGTGCTCGTACCACCAAGCCCCAAGATTTGTACAAGTCTCATGTTGGCGGTAGACTTTACAAAGATCGTCTGTGTGCTGTGCTGAACGAAACGCTGATGTCGAGAACGAAGGACACACAAAGATGCCAGCGAATGTGAATGCTTGCAAGCGCCAAATGACTGACTTTGCAGAGAAAATGTGTCTAGAAACAGAGGCGATGGTAATATCGAAATGGAAATGAGAATGTTAAAGGGTGCGCAGAACTGATTGGGTCTGGGGGTTGAATCCGACGGCGTCACATCAACAAGACGCGCGACTCAGCGCGTCCCCAACGGCCGAGGCCGTTCTAGCTCGGAATCCTCGCTGCGCCGAGAGATAGACAGCCGCTACCCATTGTTCTTTGTGCCTAAGCTTCATTTGACGCTGCGGTTCATCAGAGTGATGACAATAGCTACTGTACCACATCACATCCGTCCCCATTTGGGCAGGTACGAGAAGCGTGTTCACGGGTTTAGCCTGATCGCCGGCCGGGACTCATGCCCAGAAGGCAATTTCAATCACGATAGACGGCAAAAGCCGCACAGAGCCTTGCCTTCCCGAGAGATGATCAACGGCCGTTGGGCAGCTTGGATGCTTGGACATGCAGGCCGAGGTGCGCGCCGACTTACACGACGACACGGAGCTCCGGCTTCCCGAGCCCTACGGCCCGATCGGGCTTAGCAGCCACCCGGGTCGGCAGCGTCCCGGGCAGCAGCTTCTTAGAGATTGAGGTTCCAACTTTCCGATCCCCCAGCTGTTGGGTGGCGCTGTCCCAGCGTCCCAGCTCACGCTAGAGGCCGGCACGTTCAAATGCCGTGCCGACTACTTCCCCGTAGAACCAGAGACCTGCGATGATGATGGTGCCCTTCAGCCGCAACTCCCATCGCCATACGGGAAGTGACGGGCCCAGTTTTTGTTTCGTTTTGTTTTGTTTCTGGGTCGTTTGGGGGCGTGCTTATGCAAGCGGATGGTTCGCTCCTCCACGGCAGGCTATCAAACGTGTTGAAGTCTATGACGATGGACATCAACAACGGATGAGCTGCATTGGGCGCTAGACGGGACGAGACCGCGGAGCGCGAACGGATGTTGGGACTGAGGGGGCTTGGCATTCTCTAGCAATGGCCCGCGATGGGATTGACGCGTGCAGATCGCCGTCGCGATATTGCGGCGAACAATTCAAGAGTCTACGGATAGGTTGAGATGAGCTGCTGCGTCGGTTCAGGTTGCGCCGACGGGCTTGCAATATCCGACCGTATATACTCAGGCCGCCGCACGCATACGCTTCCCGACGAGGCCTCTCTGCCGCTGTTTCTCACAACGCCCCCATCTCATCATCAACGATTTACCACCTCCATCTTACTTCCCACAATGTTTCTTCTGTCCACCGCCACCGTTGCCATTGCCGCCGCCACAGCCGGGCTCGTGTCGGCGGCGCCACTCGCAGACAAGCGGGCGGACGGTATCAACGACGGCGTCATCCTCAACTACGCTCTTACTCTTGAGCATCTCGAGGACACCTTCTACCGCCAGGGGCTGGCCAACTTTACCGAAGACGACTTCAGGGCCGCGGGGTTCGATGCGACCTTTTACGGCAACGTCAAGAAGGTCTCGGCCGATGAGACGGCGCATGTCGGGTTCCTCACCGAGGCACTCAAGGGTACGTGTTCCTCCTCATGGTGCCCCTCCCTGAGTTTGTCATGGGTTGTTAGATCACGGGTGAAAGGTGCAATATGAAGGCGGGTGCTGACTCCCCTGATGCAGCGGCCGGCGTCGCCCCCGTCGCCGAGTGCACCTATAGCTTTGGCGTCACCGACGTCAAGACGTTCCTCGCAACGGCGTCCATCCTCGAGGGCGTGGGCGTGTCGGCGTACCTCGGCGCGGCGGCCGACATCATGAGCAAGACGTACCTGACAGCGGCGGGTTCCATCCTGACGGTCGAGGCGCGACACTCGTCGTACATCCGCGCGGGGCTCAAGCAGGCCCCCTTTGCGCAGCCGTTTGACGCGCCCCTGTCCATCAACGAGGTGTACTCGCTCGCGTCGCAGTTCATTGTGTCGTGCCCCAAGGAGAACCCGCCGCTGCCGGTCAAGGCGTTCCCGAAGCTGGTGCTGGACCCCAAGACGCAGATGCCGGTGAAGACGGGAGACACAGTGACCCTTCTGACCCCTGTAAGTACACACACACACACACAGCTCACTCCATGACCGAGTCTTTCTGGACCGCTCGTGACATGGACTGGGTGTGGGAGCTGATGGCTGACGTTGTTGAACTTGTAGGACTATACGCTCAAGGGTGCCAAGGGGCAAAAGGTCTACGCCGCATTCATCGCTGTTACGGGCCCGACCTTTGTCGAGGCGACGCCTGTGCAGGGTGGCTTCTCCGTCAAGATCCCCGAGGGCTTCGCTGGTCAGTCGTACGTGGTGCTGACGGGCTGCAACGACTCTGTCAGCGATGACACGGTGGCCGCGGGACCAGCCATCATCGAGGTATGTGTCTCCACCCAGGAATCGATGCGTTGTTCAACAAATGCTACACCATAAAGTGATCATGGAGACTAACAGAGACACAGATATCTAGCTAAGGTGCCGAAAAAGGAGTTTGGAATGTCGCGCAGCTCCGAAGCATCCAGGAAATTGACCGGTGGACTAAGGCGCGATTCGCGGTATGCCGGAGCTACGAAGGCTACCTATCTTAATGTCACTAGAGCACAAACGCAGGATGGCTATGAAGGAACAAACGCATGCAGTCGTAAATACGTTCGCCTTCTTCCGTCATACACTTTCCTTCCCTTGTAGGAGAACAAGGTTCTATATGTACTCAGGGGCTAGCATGGAACCTCACTGGAGGTTATCAGGGGCATTATGGCACCCCAGTCGGCCTCTCTTGCCGCGTCACTGGCAAAAAGATATGAATAAAAGGTGTCAGGCGGCGCGTTTCGAGTCTGAATGAAGAAAGGTCGGACCATGGCGTGGGATCGGCCTGTCTCTTGGGCCGAGGCGGCTGTGCCCCTGGGCCCTCACTGTCGAGACCACCAAAAGCGGCGGCACCTTCCACCCGATCTGGTGGCCATAACAGCGCTTTCCATCATTAATCTGCATGTCAATACTGTTCTGTGTATAGTCCGCGATGAGCAATGCACATACGTATATAACGTAGCATCATACCTCCCTGCGCGAGCCGTCGCGTGGCTCTATTGTTAGAAGCGTCAGCACCTTGTCGGGTCATCTGTAGCGGCTCCCGTCCCTCCTGTTCGGCGACTCCTTGCTGAGCGCAAACCGCCGCCGCCGTCGTCGCCGCCCACCACCCGCGTATTGGGGGCCGTCGTGCGCCATTGGTTCGTCGCGAGACAGGGTGGTATTATCCCCCCCCAAATTTGCCCTCTTATGCGGAGGATCATCAAACAGCTCTGGGTGCTGGACTACGTTTGTCGACGGAGACGCCGGGCGACCAGGGTTGGCTTGGTTTGTTCATCTCCCCATCCAGATGCTAGCTCGCGGTGGCTGCGATGACAGGTCCAGGGCAAAGGCTGGAAGGGCCCACCGAGCAGGTGAATGAACTCTTGCAGGTTATTCGTAAGCGGGTTGCTCGACGCTTGGATCTGGCTCAAGGAGAGGCTCCGACACAGCGCGATGATAGCTACTCGTACGGCGCAGTTGCGCCAATATTCCACATATCCACGAGGTTCGCTGCTGTCCGTCAAGATCCCCTAGGGAACGAATGCCGCACGGGATTGGACACGCTGCATGCACGCAAAGGGGATAATGATGCAGGCTCGAGAAAGCCTTGCCCGTCGCTTCGGATATCCGGGGGTGGTAGGGGGCGTGGCCTGCATGCAGGAGAGCAGTCTCGCGCAGGCCCTGCGCCTCGTGGGGAAGAACGAGGCACGTTTGTCAGCGGACGCGTTGAGGGGGAACAGGGGACTAGCGAGGTGAGGCATGGCATGCATGGGAACGGCATTTTCTTCTTCGTGAGGTTACTCTCGGAGCGGAGAGTGCAGCCATCACGGCGACAACCTCGCAGCAGTTCGGCGACATGCCTGCTTACCATGTTCCGGTCGCATTCGCCGGCTGTCGCGGGGCGCCTCTCGTACCGTGACACTTCATACCAGGTTTCGCCTTGAATGCCCGAGTGTCTGTGTGCCAGTGGCCAGGCCCGTGGTCAAAGGGCTGCAGGAGGCGGGTCGGGGTTGGCGTGCGGACGACGGTGACCAAAGCAGGCAATTGCAACACGCGTCGGCCATCTGTCCGCCGCGTTGTCACATGTCTGTGGCCTTCGACAAGCCGGTTGGTAAGTTAACTAATAAGGTGTAGTCCGTAGCTGCTATAGCAGTCCCTCGGGCGACATGGCAGCAGAGGCGACTCCGCCCTCTGCAAACACGGGAATCCTTCCTCTGCCCTGGAAGCGATCTGGTTTGCAAGCCAGGACTTCCCGCGCAGAAGGGGTTCGGAAATCCCCCCCAAGTCGCCCGACTGCCGACCAAAGAGCCCCAGCGGGATAAGGTACCCAGGCGGCCCCCGTTCACCCCGTTGGCCAGCACCGCGGCTGGGCTGAGATGGGGACGGGGCCGCCCCTCCTCGACAGGCACGTCAGCCACCCGATGCCAGATCACGTATTGGCCGGGGCATGACGTCGAAGGGGGTTGAATGGATGGATGCCTTGGACGCAGAAGGCCTGGATGCGCAAGTTGATTCGACTTGCCCGCAGCGGCGGCGTGGAGAAGGGTGGTGATGGTGGCAGCGCCCGGGCGAGGCGTCCCCAGTCACGGCCAGTGGCGGACGAGAGGGTGTCGCAGGCGGAGCTGCACGAGCACCACCCGCCGAGGATTCGCCTGGCTGCTCGTCAGAGGCGCTCGAACAAGCTATCGCCAAGGCGGGCGGCCAGAGCAACAAGAGCTTATCCGGCGCGACAGGGCTGAGAGATTCCAGACTCCACTGGCAGGCAGGTCGGCAGGCAGGGCGAACCCGTCCCGCCCGGACCGGGAGTTGGAGGGATTTAGGCGAAGAGCCGCCTATCTGGAGATGGTGAGAGTGCGAGCCGCTGTTCGCTGGCCGTCGCACCCGCTCAGTCGTCGGTCTCGGGGTTTTGGATCGTCCATCCACTGTGCGGTCTGCCATGCCATGCGGCATCTGCCGGGCCCACTCGCGCACGGATGACTGAGTCTTGCTGCAGACGTGTATTAATACCGCGCATATGTGGAGATGTGGCAACGGCGAGTATGTACGAGTACTCGTACGAGCACTCGCCGTTGCACAGACTGGACAGAGGCCGCAACGCAGTCGACGTCGGCCCTGGCGAACCCACCACCTGGATCGGGCCTTGAAACTGGACGGGCCGACGCTGGACTGGCAAGAACACGAGTTGGCTCTTGGAAAAGGGCACTAGCCTAGCGCTCAGTGTAACTTAGTGCCTGCAGTCTATTAGCTGGAGACCTTGCCCTGTCATGCCATCCACAGATGCTTGCCTCGCCTTGCCGTCCCGCCCGCGAGACACGCTGGCGCCAGCACCGAGGCGAGGAAGGCTTGGAAGGGGCAGAGCGCGTGCACCGGCGCCGCACCGTCCGATACCCCGGGCACCCATGCATCCCCGCTGGCCAAAGGAGCCAGTGGCGTCAGCCCGGTGCTGCAGAAGCCTGCAGAGGGGCCTGCAGAGGGGCCTGCAGAGGTCCCTGAGGTGGGCAGCCTCGGTGTCGTCGTCCGTGATGTGGCTTCCGGTAGGTTGTCGCTTCCAGAGGGATGTTGCATCCGGATTCATTTCAATCGCCGGATCCCCTGCGGGCTGCCGGCTTTAGGGTCTTGGGGCAAGAGCGCAATCCCGCCGGGTCTTGTGCCTTCCCATCCTAACTTGCCTCCTGCCGTCCCCAAGTCCTTCCATTGATGCCGTCGACGGCCGACGAGTACTGTACTCGTACCAACGTGGACCCCTCAAGCGGCTCAGGTCCACTCCACTGTCCTGTCCGTCCTGTCCCACTGGGCTGGGCTGCTCTGCAGCGCTCTGCCCCCACCACCGGTGCGCCAGTGAACGCGAATCCACGGCTCCCGTCCCCATCCACCCACCACCCGCTGACCGCCAGCCGCTAAATAAGGTGCTGCTGTACTCCGTACCCACCAGGCCGCTAACGCAGAGCACCCGCGACTGCAACGGCACCACGTTCAATCAAAGTACCCCAACGTTTGCCGCTGCTGCAGACCCAAAGCGTCCGTTATGGTCCCAGGCCCTCTTCTCGCCTCCACTCCCGACGCTCCTCCTCATACCTCTTCGTAGATCCTATCCGCTCACACTCCCGGCCTCGTCCGTCTGTCAACACCACCTCCGTCTCTCCTTCATCCTCCCCGAGCCAGCTGCGTGCGCAGTCCTTCCGCCTTCCGCCTTTGTCTGCGTCCTGCCGCGACGGCGCGCCCTTGCTGAAGCAGCTCGGTCTCGATCCCCTCCGATTGCTCGGCGCGGTCTCATCAGGCTCATAGCCTCGGTTGAGGGCCTCCATGATTGCGAATCGACATTGTCGCCGGCCAGCCCTTCGCCAATGGCACCATCGTGATCGATAGTCTTGTCACCTCCGCGCCTGCACCTGCTGCCCCTTCGGCTTCCTGAGACTTCAGCTCGGCTTTTCATCGTCAAGGTTCATCAGCTTGTGTTGGCCAACGACCGCAACCAACTACACCTCGTAACACACCTTCGCCACTTCCCTTCTTCTTCGCCGCATCGTCACCATGGTCTACTGCGGCAAGCCCTCCAAGGGCTGTTCCAACTGTCGCGAGCGCAAGATCCGCGTGAGTTGGCCGTCTAAATGCTTGGCAGGTCAAGTCGCCTTGCCCGACCTGTCTGACTGACGTTGCCCGCTTTCCAGTGCGATCAGAGGATGCCCACATGCGGGCAGTGCGAGAAGCGTAATCAGAAATGTCCCGGCTACCGCAACATGGTCGACCTGATGTTCCGTGACGAGAGTAACCATGTCATCAAGAAGGCCAACACCGCACGGAAACGTCTCAACAAGTCGCGTGAAGCGGCAAACGGCTCTGCCAGTGGCGCATCAACCGCCCTCCCCTCACCATCACCTCGCTCTTCCTCATCATCATCTTCCTCTCCCACATCTACGACTTTGGTCCACCACTCGCGACCTTTCATCGGCACTCCAAAATCCACGAGTAGTGTGGATGGCCTATCGCCGGATGACGACGCGCTCGTCGAAGCCCGTTCTTTGCACGATACACGCCAGGTTCGTCGCCACCATGTCGACGTTGGCAGCGGACCCGTGACCGCAGCGGCGACTGAAATTCCCTACGCCTTGACTCCATCCCTACAAGAACGGGGTGTTGCCTTCTTCTTTGCCCGATATGTCGCCACCGATCACGGGTGCTACCAAAACTACGACTTCATCTACGATGTCTGGAGGCCCCCACCCAATGTCGACATGGCTGACATGAACGACGGCATCTTGGCCAGCATGACCGCCGTTGGTCTCACTGGCCTGTCCAAGTTGACCCGTTGTCCTGAGGCCATGACAAAAGCCCGCCAGAGCTATGTGCTCGCTCTTCATCTGGCCAACGAAGCTCTGCGCGACCCTGCCGTAGCAGTCAAGGACAGCACCATGCTAGCCGTCCTCATTCTCGGAACCTACGAGTTCGTCTCTGGTCGTACTCCGCAGACGATAAGGGCTTGGCAAGACCACGTCAACGGCGCCGCTGCACTCGCCACGATGCGCGGTGCTGGGCAGTTCCGCACC
Organism: Purpureocillium lavendulum; assembly: GCA_029168975.1. Taxonomy (NCBI): domain Eukaryota; kingdom Fungi; phylum Ascomycota; class Sordariomycetes; order Hypocreales; family Ophiocordycipitaceae; genus Purpureocillium; species Purpureocillium lavendulum. The sequence continues at coordinate 6,665,287 of JAQHRD010000001.1, forward strand.
AGGGCGGGGACACGCATGTTCATCATGCTGTGCCATACCGTTCTAATTAGCTGCGTTCGAAGCGGTCTTCCCATGCCTCAGTCCATGGTCGACCTACGTAACCAGCTGTGGCATCTAACTGATACCAGAGGCCCCATCTGGCGAGTGGTCGATACGCTGTACAATGCACTTCAAGTCCGCCACGACATTACTTCCGGGAAAGTGGTAGGAGTCGACGCCATTGTGGAAAAGCTGTCCGGGGTCGAAGATCAGTTTGCGTCACTTGTCGATAGTCTGCCCAACGGCTTCAAGTATCGAGAGGCGAAGCTCATGCGGCCACATCCAGCCGTCATGGGCGATTCATGCCACATCTATCTCGGCCTAACGCAGGCAACCACCTGGAACGGCATGCGAACCATGAGGATGCTTGTTCAGGAAACCATCCTTGATGTCCTGTACCACAGCGTGGACGACCCTACGAGTCTGCCGGCCCACCACCAGTTGCAAATGGCCAAAGCAATGAAACTGATACGGATGCTCGGCGATGCCTTTGTGGCAAGCGTGCCGCAACACTTTGGAGTGGTGAGCTCCAAGGACGTGAAGCGTGACGACAAAGGTCGCCGCACGGTTACGCCGGTTCCGACCTCCAAGCTGCCCTGCCGGATCCTCTCGTCCTCCGGGCCCAAGGCTCTTGCAGAGGCGCCTGCAAGCAAGCAAGTGTCCGCCCCGACAAGAAGTCCCACATTACTCGACCCAACGCAGTCAACTGGTCACGAAAAAGGCCATGAGCGGTTCTTGACTCTAGCGACTGCTAGTCACACCATCATTTGGCCTCTGTACACGTTGGGCATGTCGTCCTCGTGCACACCAGAGACCATGGCGTACGTTCTCGACCGACTCGACGCCATCTACAAGGAAACGGGCTTCGAGCAGGCCCGTACCGTGTCAAACATCATACGGGAGAAAGTTCATGCCCTATCGTGGGACGACTTCCCCACTGCGACGTTGCCGACGTTGCCTGAAGGGTCATTGCCGATCATGGTGTAGGCGGGGTTTATTTTCTGCGTCGTGCGAGGACACTTTGGGGCGTTGAGGATACCAACATTTATTGAAATGAATAATGAACATGCCGTGAACAGTTGTAGCCTTGTACTAGAAAGCGGGTCATAGAGTTCGATCATTTTCCATCTTTGGAACCGGACGAATATAGGATTGCACTTCGTTTGCATGGCAGTTTCGTTTTGGTATCTTACAGCGCGTACATCACCAGCTATCAAAGTTTCCAAACCCACCACCTTTGAACGTCTTCTTCAGAGGCTCCTCCCATGTGTCGACATCCTCCGCCGTCGTACCGTCGGCGCCGTTGGCCTCCACTGCGGCGGCCTTGAGATACTTGCCCACGGCCTCCCTGCTCTCGTCCCTCTCGACGGTACCGTCGCCCCTGATCCGCTTGCCCGTCCACGTCGTGCGGTCGTCCTCGGTGCCGCCCTGCCGGCGCACCTGCTCGCGCTCCTCGGCGCGGCGCTCCTCCTCCTTGCGCTGGGCCTGGAACTCTTCAAACGGGTCGATGAGCACCACCACGTCCTTGATGAGGATCTTGTTGAGCGGGCGGTTGGATCCGTCTGTGGGCACGGCCTCCATCTTGGCGAGCACGGCGTCGGTCGACGGGCTCGGCGGGATGACGCCGAAGATGGTGTGTTTACGGTCGAGGTGAGGAGTGGGCTTGTAGGTGATGAAGAATTGTGACGAGTTGGTGTTCTTTCCCTTGTTGGCCATTGACACTGCGTGAGAAACCTCGTGTCAGCATTTGTTCATGCTCTGGGCGACATTGTTTCATCAAACGGGAAGAAACTCACCTATTCCGCGGGCGTTGTGTGTAAGAGGCCCGTCGAACTCGTCGTTGAAGTACTTTCCCCATATGCTGGCGCCGCCCTTGCCCGTGCCTGACGGGTCACCACCCTGGATCATGAAGCCGGGGATATTGCGATGGAAGGCAACACCGCGGTAGTAGCCCTTCTTCGCGAGGCGGATAAAGTTCCAGACTGCGCGCGGGGCCGTCTCGGTCTGCAGCTCGATCGTCAGGTCACCGAGGCTTGTCTCCATGCGCGCGTACCCCTTGGTCTTGACGCGCCGCGGCTTCAGCATGAACTCCTCGTCCGTGAGCAGCGCGCGCTCGCCGCTCGTTTCCGGCGTGAGGCCCGTACTCGTGAAGCTAGCTGCTGCTTTGCCCGTCGTGTACGCCGCCGAGTTGGCCGCCAGCTTCTTCTCTTGTATCATGTTGTGTCGCGGCACGACGGCCGCGGATGAGCCGCCAGGCAGCTTGGCCAGCGCGGACGACGAGCTGCGATTCACGTCGGCACCAGCCTCACGAGCTTTGCGCGCCTTCTCCACGGCGGCCTTTGCGCGCAGCACCTTGTCTCCCATGCTCCCCAGCGCGCCGGCGTTGATGCCGCTGGCCTTGCGCTCTTCCTCCTGCTCCTTGGTGAGCTGGGCCTCGCCACCGTCGCGCAGGAACTTGAACTGGTCGAGGTTGCGGCTCGCGGCATTCTGCGGATCCTGCAGGGTGATGATATCGGCACGTGTGAAGGGCTCATCGTCGACCAGGTCCTGCCACATCTTGGCCTTGATGTTCATGCGCTCGACCGTCTCCCACGCGAATACGTTCGCGTAGGTGCCATGACGCACGGCGACGATGTGTGTGTTGTCGGTGAAGACTTTGTACGTGACGGGATCGACGAGGTCACCCTTTCCGTCGCTCAGCCCGGCGCCGAGCGAGTCCGACTCGGCATTGCGCGCAAAGTTGAGCCGTATCAGGTCTTTCTTGTGCAGCGGCTCGCCGGTGACGGGGTTCTGCCCTGGGTGCTTCTCGAGCCACGCGCCGATGACCTCGACGTCGAAGATGGTGCCATCGGGCGTGCACACCGGGTTCTTGAAGGGTTGGAGGGACGCGGCGCAGAAGTTGAAGGGCAGGCGGCGGAAGGACGCGGAGGAGCCGCTGCCGCCGCCGGCGCGGGACGCGACGTTTGCGCCAGCGCTGGCCGAGTAGGCGTCGGACGAGGACCACTCCGAGTGGGTGATCTGAGAGGAGGGTTAGCTTCAGAGGGACATTGGGGCGGTAGGATCCGTGGCCGTTCGTACGTATAGCTTGTCTGTGCCCTTGCCCATGGCGGCGACGGTTGGAGGGGAATGGAGATTTGCCAGACGCCAGCGATGATGCGAGGCGCAAAGTGACCGACGAGGGATGATGCCAAAAGGCTTATCTTATCGCCCGCCGCCGCCATCGCCGCCACCGTCTGCGCAGAGCCGGACACCCATGGGCAGCGGGTCCCGCTGCGCCAAAGCCCACCTGGGCAGCGCAACCGTGTGTTCCAGGTTCGCCATAGAAAGAGCTCCCCGGCGCTAGCACCCTAGCGCTATTGCTACCTGAGCGCCAGCCCGCCCCAGGCCAATTACGGCAACACTTACGTGTAAAGTATGAGTGCCACCTGCCATTGCCGTCTAATTGACGGAGCTACCTCAGCCCGGCCACTTCAACTTGCCAAGTTGCATCGCCCCGACGTCCCTCCTTGACGGCTCAACTTCGAACTCGCAATCTGCGCCCAACGACTGCCTTCACGAACCCCTAGACGCCCTCCGTTGCCTCGATACCCTTCGATACCTATCGCTCGGAATCTCCGCCCCGTCCGCGAAGCGCCCGTCGTGTCCCTGAGGCGCAGCCCAGCCGCGCTCCCGAATAGTCCGGCTCGCGGCCCCGCGCTGTCCTCGTCGGTGCCTGCAGCCGTGTCGCTGCGCGCGAATCTGCAAGCATGCGGTCATTACTTGGTCTCGTCGCCTTGGGTCTGTCCGCCTGGACGGCCCAGGCGCTCGAGGTGGGCATGGTAGGTTGCTCCTTTGAACCATACTGTCTGGGACTTCGGCTGACGTGCTGTCGTCACACAGGATCAAACGGACGCGAATCGACAATACTGCTCTGGTCAGCGCCCTTGAGGCCTTCTCCTTGCGCCGACCTGTTGACACTCGACATAGGCATGTACAGCCGGACAACATGGGGAGGCCCCGTCGACCCCTTCATCCTCGTCAAGTTCCTCCATTCGTCGGCACCGGAGAAGACGGACCCGATCGCAAGTTTGCTCATCTTTGAGTGGAAGGACAAGGACCTAGTTGGTCGGCCAGACCCCAACTATCCGGGAACTGTAAGCTCTCGAATAGTCCCGCGAGAGGCACCAGGTACTGACGCACGCTGGAGCGGCGACTCGAGCTCTGCCGCGACGAGTCGGTCAAACAAGGTCACTGCAACGCAACCGACATCGGAAAGTTCATCACGACGCCCAATGCCACCGACCACTCCAATGCGTTGATCGTATCAAAGGCAATTCATCTCGAGGACCCGAAGCCGATCCACTATTCCATCAAAAAGACGGGCTACTACTGCGTTGTCACGGACAGCTTCTCTGCTGAACAGTACAATGCGGTCACCGAGTTCCGCAACGCCTATGGCGAGCTGCCGGCAACGCAGATCCCGAAGCTTCCCTTCTACGGTGGCATGACCATTCTCTATGCTGTGGTAGTGGTCTTCTGGGGCTTCCTGTACTACCAGCATCGTCATGACATTTGTAAGACCGATGCCGATTGAGCCCTGGATCCTCTGCTGACTGTCAGTAGTGGCGGTCCAGAACTATATCACAGCCATTCTGATCTTCCTCGTTGTTGAAATGCTAATGACTTGGGGTTTCTACGGTTCGTCACGTTCCTCGCTGCAATATGTTCTTACCGCTAATGACAATAGACTATCAAAACAACCGTGGCTCCAATGTTGGCTCCAAAGTACTGCTCATCATTGTCGGTATTCTCAATGCGGCGCGCAACTCATTCTCATTCTTCCTGCTCCTCATTGTGTGCATGGGCTATGGCGTGGTCAAGCCAACGTTGGGACGCACCATGATCTATGTGCGATGGCTCGCTGCCGGCCACTTCGTTTTCGGACTCGTCTACTCCATCACAAGTCTTGTTGTGTCGCCGGAGAGCGCAGGTAAGTGTCATGATCGTGACTCGCGCAATGGCCGCTAACTGTAACCAGGGCCGTTTGTTTTGCTCATCGTCCTCCCATTGGCGGGCACCTTGACCGCATTCTATGTATGGACTCTCAACTCGCTGAACTTGACTCTCAAGGACTTGCGGGAACGCAAGCAACATGCCAAGGAGGCCATGTACAAGAAGCTGTGGTGGGCCATTCTTGTCAGCATCCTGGTAATCTTCGGTTTCTTCTTCTTCAACAGCTTCACATTTGCCTCGGTCAGCGACCCCGACTTCGTCCCGTTCCACTGGAAGACTAGGTGGTTTGTCCTCGACGGTTGGCTCAACATTGTGTACTTTGCCGACGTGGCCTGGATCGCCTATGTCTGGCGGCCGACAGCGAACAACCGTCGCTTCGCCATGAGTGACGAGATCGCGCAAGACGACGACGGCAACTTTGAGATCGGCGACATTGGTATGCCGGACGCCTTCGACGAAGATGACGAAGAGGCCCAGGTGGGCAAGGGCCAGGCGCACCCACCGCCTGTGACGGGCATCACAGGACCCGGCGCGGGACCGGCGCAGCCGGCGCAGAGCACCCCACAGCGGGATCAAGGGCGAAGTATACCTCGGGACTCGATCGAGGGGGAGACAATCTTCGCCGTGGGCGAGGACGGAGACAGGTTTTCGGATGATGGCAGCGACGAGGAGGATGCCAAGCTGGTAAAGGCGAAATGATAGAGCAGGACATTCTTTGCTGGGTTATCTGGGACATTGTATTGTACATCGGGCATATAGCTGTGTTTGACCCAACTTTCAGAGGGTCGTTAGAAGCCAGATTTTCTGTAGGACTGGCAAATGTTCTCGTTGTACATGTGAGCACCAAAATGGGTATGCGCCATCGACACAACGCATTGGTCGAGTGTGTATAACGCTTTATCTCCCATATGCTACCGGGTCGAGACTCCTACGCGTTACACTTGACATCAACACATTCCAGTCTTCTTGCCCTTCTACCCCCGAACGTCGCCGCCGAAGCCTACAGGTCGCCGACGCCCGTCGTTCTCGGGTAGAATAGCCAGAGCCTTGTACACCTTGCCCATGCCGTTGGGCCCACGGTCGACGAGGCGGTTCCAAGCCTTGTCGATGGTGTCGGCGGCATCCTTGCCAGGAGCGGCCTTGGTGAGCATCTCTGCGCGCTCACGGATGCCCATGAGCTCGAGGAAGTCGGCCTGGGGCACGGGCCCGTGGACCTCGATGCCATCGCTGGCGCGGGTGGCGGCCTCGGCGAGGGCGGTGAAATCGACGTCGGCGCTGAGGTCGACGAGGCCTGGGGCGGCGAAGGGGCTGACGATGCGGTGGTGGCGGATGCCGCGGAGGGAGTTGACGGGGATGGTGTCTGTAGTACCGTAGTCGAGGATGAGGGCGGCGCCGCTGGGGTTCGCCTTGGGGTGCTTGGAGGAGCCGCCGATGCGGGCTGCGAAGTCGCTCGCGTAGAGGGAGGCGTCGGGGCAGATCTCGACGACAGCGTCTGGGGTGTGCTTGAGGGCGCGGTAGCGCGGGGAGGAGTCGGGGAGGTAGCGCGAGTGCCGCGTCGGAGTGGAGGAGAGGATGAGCTGAAACTCTGGGGAGGTACTCTGGGTGTCGGAGCTGGAGGAGGTGGTGGTGCTGGAGAGGGGACTGATGGCGACGGGCGGGACGGGGGAGACCATCATCTCACGCCACTCCAGGGCTGGGCGCGAGGGGGGACTATCGACAGGCTGCTGCTGTTCCTTCTTGGGCCCAGTTCCCGGTGCGGGCTTGGACTGTTTTGCAGGCGCAGTCTGGAAGGTGTGGATAGGGAGGGCGTCGAAGAACTCGTGTGCCACGATGAAAGGCATCTTGTCCGACTCTGCACCTCGATCGTCAGCAAACATTGAGGATCATTGAACGTGCAACAACCGACCTATGGGTATGGACTTGATCGTCTCAGTCCATACTATCGGCTTGGCCAAGTGCTTGCCGGTGCTGTGGTACCCGACCTTGGACTCGGTCGAGGGGGCGTCGGGCCCGCACAGCAGCGTCTTTTGCGTGTCGCGCAGCTCGCGACTCGCCTCGACCATGAAGACGGTGTCGACGGCACTCGCCATGGCTGGGAATCTCTGAATGGTCTGGTATTGTCAATCCCGTCAGCACCCTTCACCAGCGACCACGAGAAGGGGGCCTCGCCTACCCGCAGCACGTCGTCCATGAGGGTCCCGCGGCCCGGCCCGACCTCGATGAGCTGCACGCCCTGCGCCGGGCGACCCTGGCTGATCCATTCCGCGATGAACCACACGCCGACGAGCTCGCCGAAGATCTGCGAGATCTCGGGCGAGGTGATGAAGTCGCCCTTGGCGCCAAACTGGTCGCGTCCCTGACTGATGGCGCCGCTATAGTAGCCGCCCAGGTCACCCGTCAGGCACATGCGCATGTAGCTGGCCAGCGGCACCGGGCCCGTCGTCTAGGCGGCGAATGCGGTGAGCGGGAAGGGACGTATCGTACGGTGTTTGTAGAGACGGCTTACCGAGATGGCCTCAAAGAGCTGCTTGGCCAGGGGTGTCGACCACGTCCGCTCCTCTTGCTGTTGCTGCAGGGCGCATCTCGAGTGAGAGAAGCTCCGGAAGTTCTGTTGCGCAGCGCGGCGGGCGCCCAACCATCGCCCGCTCAGGCTCCCGAGCGCCCTGGGGCCCGCTGCGATCGTCGAGGGTCTCATTCTTCGCCGGTATGTGGCATTGGAGGGATTGGGTCGCCGCCTGCGAGGGTTGTGTGAGCTGAGTCGCAGCTGAGTGAAGTGAGCGAGAGTGCTTGAGACGTCATTGTAAAGTAGGAGCAACTTTTCTGGGGTTCACGGCGCTCGGCATGTGCAGCGATAAGATAAGCTGTCCGCGCTGGGTGCGAACGACCACCACCAGCCCACCACCACCACCACCACCATCCCCACGCGAGCTGATCCTACTTTGTACATAGCCATTCTTTCCGACCCTCCGACCCTACGGCCTTCAACGAGCCATTGCCTGGCTGCAACGACGATTGCGAACCCGTCCCTCCTTTTCAGTGGACCTTCCACCCCACGACGTCTTTGACAGCAGCTACCGTCGCCAGCCGAGAACGCCCTTCAGCACCCCACGGGCGCAGCCTCATCCCGGCGGCGGGAGCGGCCGCCTGTTGTATAGAAAACACCGGCCCCAGCCATGGCGAGCGGGGGCAAGTCAAGATGGGCTGCCGACACCGAGGAGGACGCGGCGCTCGACAACAGGCTTAGGCGCGAGAAGGAGGAGAAGCGGCGCAAAAAGGCGGACAAGGCGCGCCTGCTCCAGGAGCAGCAGCAGAAGCGCGACGCGGCCGCCCGAGACGACGGCAATAACAACAACAACAGCGACAGGCCGTCGAAGCGGCGGAGGCTCACGCCCGAACCGGGAGCTTCAACAGCAGGGCCCGCTGAAAAGGGCGACGGCGACGACGGCAACGACGGCGCACCCGCCAAGCGGACGCTGCTGCGGTTCGGGGCCGGCGGCTGGGGCAGGAGTCGCAGCGTCGACAACTACGAGAAGCTCAACGACATCGAGGAGGGCACGTATGGATTTGTGGCGCGGGCGACCGACAAGGCTACGGGCAAGATCGTCGCGCTCAAGCGCTTAAAGGTCGAGCCGCAGGACCGTAACGGCATACCCGTCACGGGCCTTCGCGAGATACAGATCCTCAAGGACTGCAGCCACCGCAACGTGGTAGGCCTCGAGGAGGTGGTCGTGGGTGACGACCTGTCCAAGCTGGACAAGTGAGTTTCTTCCCCCGTTGCGTTTTTATCGTCTCTTCTCCCTGTCCAAGTCGGCATCACCCGTTTCGCTAACCACCGGCGTGTCGCTCCCAGCTCCATCTTTCTCGTCCTCGAATTCGTCGAACACGACCTCAAGGGCATCCTCGAGGACATGCCCGAGCCTTTCCTCGCGTCCGAGATCAAGTCGCTGCTCCTGCAGCTCGCCTCGGGCGTCGCCTACCTGCACGACAGCTGGGTCCTGCACCGCGACCTCAAGACGTCCAACCTTCTCCTCAACAACCGCGGCCAGCTCAAGATTGCCGACTTCGGCATGGCCCGCTACGTCGGCGACCCCCCGCCCTCACGCCTCACCCAGCTCGTCGTCACGCTCTGGTATCGCGCCCCCGAGCTGCTCCTCGGCGCCCGCGAGTACGGCTACGCCGTCGACATGTGGAGCGTCGGCTGCATCTTCGGCGAGCTTGTCCGCCGCGAGCCCCTCCTCCAAGGCACAAACGAGGTCAGCCAGACGCTCAAGATATTCGAGCTCTGCGGCCCGCCCTCCGAAGACCGCTGGCCCGGCTACCGCAAGTTGCCCAACGCCCGCAGCCTCCGCCTGCCTCCTCCCCAGTCGCGACCCCAATCCTCCTCGTCGGGGAGCCTCATCCGCGCCCGCTTCCCGACCCTGACACGCGCGGGCGTCGACCTGCTCGAGAGCCTGCTGTCCCTGGACCCGGCCCGCCGCCCCTCCGCCAAGGACGTGCTCCAGCACGAGTACTTCGCCCAGGACCCCCGGCCCAAGCCCGAGAGCCTGTTCCCCACGTTTCCCAGCAAGGCCGGCCAGGAGCGCAGGAGGCGCCCTGAGCCGCACGCCCCCGCTAGAGGCCAGGCCGCCACGGCCCTCGGCGATGTTGACCTGCGCGGGATATTCCAGGGCAGGGAGGAGGAGGAGCGCGGGGCGGGCTTCGCCCTGCGTTTGGTGTAGATTGCCGGTGCGTCTGGGCATCTCCGTGCGAGGGCTCCAGGCATGTCCCGGAGAACCACGCACGCTCGAACGAGGCTGGTGAGGCACATTCAAGTTGTTCAACTCAATCATTTGCGTTTTATAAGCACGGCGTCCGCGAGCAGGGAGCTGCAATAGAACAGCACTTCAGTACAAAGGCAACGAGGGCACTGCGTGTAGATCTGAATATTCAAATGGCTTTGCACTACCAAGTTGTCCCACCATCCAGGCCGACATTATCGAAATCAACGCAGATAACAGGCCATGTTCAATATGTTCCTTTGTAGCACCAATGCCAGAGCCACGATTTCCAACCAAAAATACCCAAGCCTACGTAAAAACAACGCCCCAGTAAATGACCGCCCATAATTAGTATTGCAGTAGTGTCATCGCCCGCAGAATGCTCATCAAACGACCCGGCTGGCCGTAAATCAGTAAATCCCAAGGCCGCCCACGAACCATGTGAAGCTCAGGAACGTCAAGGCGCTCATCGACAAAGCGAGACCGAGAGATTGTGAGGCGAAGATGGACGAGGAGGCGCTACACTTGCCAGGGCACTTCCACTCGTTGTATGGCTGATAGGGCTGAGGCGTGTACAGTCCGAACTTGAACGACGACCAGACCCCCAAATAACCCGGCTCAGGAGCCGCATCGCTCGGCAAGGACGAATCCTGAACCCTCAGAGTATACCATTCTGTCAACAGAGGGTTCTCCACCGACTCGGCGTCCTTCTTAGTCCTCCAAACGAAATTGACCGATGTCTCGAAACTCATGTTGGACGCGACGACCCATGTGTTACTCGCGACCGAACAGCTGGCAACCACATCGATAGCAGTTGGCGTCCCCAACAGGGATGTGTAGTTCCAACTCCAGGTAATGTCGTCTCCGATCTTATACAAAGGCGTTGCTTGCAGCATCGGGTTGGGAGTGATCATGCTGACGCCGCCAGGGGGCGAATCGGGTGGGAATGTGCTATGCTTGCTGCTTTTGGTCGTCTTCGTGCCAGTCGCTTTGCCCGTCTTCTTGCCCGTCTCGGTGCCGGTTTCGCTGGCCGTGTCGCCCGACTGCGTCGGCTCGGCAGTGTTGAGATCCCCTCCCGTGGAGGGTCCATCGGTCTTACTTGCGTCTCCGGTGGGAGAGGCAGAGGACTGGTCGGTGGCTGAAGGTACGAGGTTAGCAGACCGCCTCGTGATGCGGATATTAGAGGAGATGGGGTTAGACGCACCAGTCGGTCCCGGGGTGGTGGAGGCATCAGCACGGACGACGAGAGCGTCCAATTCGGGCAGCCAGCGAGGCCATGATGAGGCCGAGGCAAAGGATGAGATGGACGATAGGCACAGGGCCACCTGGAACAGAGCCGGGGCGGGACGCATGGTGATGGTCGCTCGACGTGGACAGGCAGGACAGGGCAGGGCAACTGTGCACCAGAGTCCAGACGAAACCTGTCGATGACACGGTCGGGGTCGGGCGAGGGTGCAAGGGAAGAGCCGCGTCTGTGGGATGCTCGTGATGATGAATCGAGGGCGAGTCGAAACGAAAGTCGACCGTTGGGCGGGCGGACGAAGGGCCGTTTGTGAAACGTCTCCCCTTTTGGCGGTGCTGGCGTGGCGGCTTTTGCTTTGCCTTGGTTGGATCAGGAAAAAGCACGGAGCGGGAGGAGACGGAACGGGGCGCGCGGCGACGCTTCGAGAGTGGACAGCGGGCGGGAGCGAACGTTGAAGCGGGAGGGGATGGGTGCGACGAAGCGAGGGTAGGAAGAGAAGGGACAAAAAGCGAGGGACGGTGATGGACGCACGAGGGGCAAGAAAGCGATGAAGCTTTTCGATGGGCTGGTTGACCAGGGGAAGAAGGGAGCAAAAAACGATTGAGGAGTCGAGACGAGGCAAGCGGGCAGCGGGCGACGCTTTCGATTGGGGGGGCGAGGCCCCTGTTGCTTGGTGCTTGCTTGCTTGCAGGTGCCCAGGTGCTGGTTCGGCACGCGGGCAGAGCGACGTTAGGCCCGATGGGGCGTAGAGCCATCGTACAGCACAGCAGTGGCCACTCGTTGGGGGGGGCGGCCGCCCACTGAGAGGCCGCAGACGGCGGCCGTGGGCCGTTCCAGCGTGTGTTTGTGTGTGGCGCTGTTGTTGCCCCGGGCGGGCCTGGCCCGGCCAGGTCCTGCGGTCCGATGGATGGGATAAAAAAAGAAAACAAGCTCTGGTGCGGGCACCAGCACCAGCACCACTACGGAGTACCAACCTAGCATCCTAGGTACGGAGCACCACCACGAGGACTGGGTGCAACACAGCGAGGCACAGCGCCAGCACAGCGCACACCACCGCCGCTACGGCAGCTGCTCAGTGCTGAGTCTGACCACTCGTGACAGCCCACCGGCTGAGCTGGACGGGCGGATGCTGAATACGGGGCCACGTGATCTCGTGTTGGCCTTGGGCGGTCCACCTCGGCCCGCGCTACCTTGTGCCACCCTGAGCAGGGACGGGTCCTGGGGAACCTCGAGGCGCGAGAAGTGCGTCGCGATGTTTTGCCATGCTATGTGCGGATGGGCGATGCCTGCATTGTGCGACGTGATGTGATGTGATGCGATGTTATGTTATGTGATGGGGCGCGCGGACTGTTGGTTGGCCCTTGACGACTGGAATGAAACCCATTATCTCGGCACGACGCCCGCGGGAGCGTGAGCGATGAGGGGAGGCATGAAGGCAACTCCACACGGGAGAGAAGCACAGCCACAGCCACAGCTCCAGCACAGAGCCAGAGGGACGGTGACCTCCACTGGATGGATGGAGCCTGGAAGCTGCAGAGCTGGAATCCACCTACCCCGTCGGCAGTGGCGCCCAACTCCCGACCCCGTTGACGACGGCACGTCGTCGCCGCTGGAGTCGCTATAAATTCGGCCCTCCCACCATCCAACCTCCATCGGACGTACGAAGTAGGCACGGCCGCCTCTGCAAGGAGTCCCATTAGTCACTGCCTTGCCTGTCTTGCGTGGCATCTCGCTCCCAGTCCGTGTAATGTGCCTGCAGCATCGTACGCTCCGCTATCTTCGCGCCAAATAAACGCATTCTTCTGGAACACCATGACTCGTCCGTCCATCGTCCGTGACGGCACAGGCGTCGCCAGAGGCGCCGTGCACCGCTTGCCGCCCCTGTCCCAAAACACACCGGCTCGCTCTCTCTCCATATTGGCGGTCTCTTTCTGCCCAGGGCCTTGAGTTACCGAACGTCTGCCCTTCCCCGGCAGGGTTCGCCCTCGCGCACTCGAGGCGGACAACGTCGTCGTCGACGTCGTCGCCGTGGCGAGTGCCGTTCAACAAGCGCGGCTGAGCTGCTTGTTGTTGGTCCGTTTGCTACACCCTGTCCAACACATGACATGCATCCGGCTGCCCGCGCAAGCGTAGGCGCCGGTGCAGGCGCTGGCCCCCCTCGAGGCGGCTGCGTCAACGTGAAGACGGCGTGCGCCAGCTGCCCGAACACGCCCAGCCTTGACGTTGTACAATGAGACGAAGGTTGCCCCGGCCGCGTGTCCACGTGAGCATCGCCTGTTCGCTCCTGCCAGCTGCCGCCAGCCAGCCATTCATTGCCATGCCCATCTTATCTGTGCCCTTTGCTCTCGTCCTCGTCCCTTGTACTTCGTACATTCTGCCTAATTCATCCTCCGTAGAAAGACAGGCTGCAGCCTTTGCCATTCCCAATGGCACCGCCGCGGTAAGATCCCTGAGCACCTCGACTACCAAGTTTAGTGTTGGCTAACGCGTCATGGCTCCAGGTCCCAGTTTGTACGACCCCATTGTCACCTTCCGTCTGCATCGTCCATTGCTGATGTGACTCTTTTAGTTTTCGAGTCGCGGTACCGCGGTGATGATTCAGATAACCCGCGACGAGTATGATGGCTTCGTCGAGATTGCGCACAAATATGGTAGGTGCAGCTACAGCTCTCCGAGCCCATCATCGTTTACGCTCACGTCATCTAACCTCATTGTTTCCTCTCCGCAGCCAATTTGTGTCAAAACCTCATGTGTGGTGGGGTGGGAGAGGAGACCATTCAGGTATGGGTCATCGAGGCATCAAGCTCGAATTCAGACTCTGACTTCATCTCAGCTCCTCAGCAACCAGGTCTCGACGGCCCAGGGCCATCAGAATGCAGACACTGCTCCCCCGGTTCCTGCACAGGCGGCGACTCGAGATGTCGCCCGCCCGCAGCTTCCCGAGGTGGCCGCGAACGGTCGACAGCGTTGCAGAGAGCCACGCCCAGACCACGAGGATCAGATGGTCATTCATCACAATCTTGACACCTCGTCCGACTCTGAGGAAGAATACGTCGATGCTTTCGAACCGGCTGCCGGTGAGACAACCGAGTCGGGCCCGGAGGCCGCGTCCCACCTCTCTGCCCGCCCGCGCCTAGAGCGTGAGGCGACCCGATCCATCATGCTAGTCAACCTAGCCGACAAGACAAGACACGCCGACATCACGTCCGTGGTTCGAGGGGGTATGCTCCTTGACATATTCATGAAGCCACGCGAGAATGCCGCCGTTATCTCTTTCCTCCATGGCGTTGATGCCCAAGCATTCTACGAACATGTTCGTGAGCACGGCTTGATCATCAAGAACCGCAAGGTGGGCTGTACAATTTGTGCTTGCCATGCTCTTCGTGCTAACGGATCCTAGGTCGACGTCAAATGGAACCATTTCCAATTCACGCTCCCGGGCAACACCGCCCACAAGATCAGCTTGGGTGCCACGCGAAACCTCGTCATTCGCCGCCGAAACCCCAACCTGACGGAACAGATGATACGCGACGACTTGGAACACATTCACAATCTCTTCGTCGTCAGAGTCGAGTTCATCGGCGAGAGCTGCTACATCAGCACCAACTCCGTCCACAAGGCAGCGTTCGCGCGCCTCTGTCTTATGAGCCGCCGGTAGGCCCTGCTGCCCACGACTACGAACTATCCGAAACTGACTGACACGACTATAGTGAGTACAAGGACAGCCACGTTGAGTGGGGAATCGACGAGTGCGCCCAGCCTCTCAACCGCATGCCGATCCCCAACCGCTTTCGCCTCGCGCCTGCGCCCGCTCCAAGCAAGCCCGTAGATCAGGGCCCCTTGTCCAATCGATTCGAGTTGCTGAGCATGGACAACTAAGTCATCACGACTCAAGAGCTTGACGCGTGTTTCGTGGTCACTAAAGGCATAGATCGTTCATAGCGTGAGGAGTTAGTATGGGCTTGGGGGATTGACGGACATCATCGGCAAAACACTTTTGGGATCGTGCAACAGGGTCGTCTCTATAGCGGGCCACGTTGAGGGCACATAATGAGGTTGATGGATTACTCTCAAATTTACTTGTCACCACTGTGCGATACTCGATTACAACCTGTCCGTCCCTGACGCCGTACCACCCATTATGGTCAAATTTTCTCTAGCACGCTGCGGACAACGCAAGAGTGCTCGTTGATTCCACTTCAACGCGTGGCGGTGTTTGTGACGTTTTGTAGATAATCCAGCAAGAAGGACTGGTCGGCTGGTGATATCGGCGTCTCCGTTCCTCGTCGGGAGGAAGAGCCCGTCGTCATGCCGAACGGCGGCTCGCCACTTCCAGAAGCCATGGAGGCAACACGAGACCTCGCGTGCGCGGGGGCGGCAGGTTCCATAGCAGCCGGAGGGCTCTTCTGCTTCCCGAACAAGGATAGGAGCTGTCGCTTCTGGTCCGCTGGCGCTTCGGCGGGGCGAGCAGGATGCATGGTATGTGGGCTGACCACAGTCCCGGGTCCGGATTGGGCCGGTCGTCCGTAGGACAAAGACTTTGGCGACACGACACGTTGCTCCTCGGGCAGTTTTTGGCCACGTTGGAGAATGCGAGTGGGCTGCGCCGGTACCTGGGCTCCTGAAAGTGAACGCGTCCCCGCGGGAACGTGACCGTAGGAGGCTCCACGCTCCCGCGCGTCTCGAGGGTACGCTTCAGGCTGCGATGGCAGAGGACTGACAGGCAAATGGCGCGGGGATGGCCCTGAGGTCTCTTGTCCGTCGTGCTGGAGCTGTTGAAGGAGCATCTTGCCCTCTATCGAGCCGGTGCTTGCATCACCCGACGCACGGGTGGCATAGCCCTTGGGCTTTTGGCTCTCATCCGTGGCAGCATCAATGGTCGTCTTCTTGAACATCTCAAGCAAGGCGGATCGGTGTTGGGCCGTTGGTGGTCCGACAGCGGTGCCTGCAAGCTCCGAAGGCTTCCTCTGATCGGGCACACGGTTGGCCGCGCTTCCCAGCAAATTGGGCAGTCCCTGTGGTAGTGTGTGAGAAGGAGGAGGTGCATTTCCGGGTGCCTTGCGGGCGTCAAAAAGTCTCGGGGCCTGGTCGCTCCCGGATATATGTGTAGACCGTGCCGCAGGGGCGGTATCCCGCTTGAAGGCATTGAGCAGCGCCATCGACGGCCCGCTGAGCTGCGCAGGCCCAGGACGATGTGGGCCGTGAGGCGGCAGAGAAATGTTGCCCTGAGGGTGCTGAGGTTGCTGGGACTGTTGAAGTTGTCGTTGCGGCTGTTGAGCTTGTGAGCCTTGCGTCTGGGCCGACAACCCCTCTTGAAAGGCGCTTCGATCGAACATGGCCCGTTGGACTTGCGGCGGAAGTGGTTGTGGATGCGCAAGGGACACTTGTTGGTCGATGGGGTAGTATCCGGGTGGTGCCATTGCACCTTGCTGAAGTTGCTGCACGTTGGCACCCTGCGCTGGAGCTGGGTTCCAGGAGCTCGCCTGATTCATCGGGAGGTTGAAGGTTGGCGGCGGGCCCTGTGATTGTGCGTGGACCGGCGCCGCCGGCTGATTAGTATGATGATGGGGGTTTCGAGGCTGAGGTGGTTCGGCCACGGTGAGGTCCAGGGGTGTCTGAGGGCCCATTGTTGCTGCTGTCGGACCAGAACTGTTAGCCTGGAGAAGGGAGAGGAGGGCACTCCCTTTATCCTGGTGAGATGGCTGAGGTGGCTGAAGGCCCTGTGTAGGTGGCTGC
Source organism: Purpureocillium lavendulum (assembly GCA_029168975.1). Classification (NCBI taxonomy): domain Eukaryota; kingdom Fungi; phylum Ascomycota; class Sordariomycetes; order Hypocreales; family Ophiocordycipitaceae; genus Purpureocillium; species Purpureocillium lavendulum. Next base: position 6,682,054 of record JAQHRD010000001.1, read on the forward strand.
ATCTTGAGCAAACGCTGGAGTTCCTGTGTTGCACCATCGAGGGTCTCAATGGCGGGGACGCGATTCGGGACAAGCCCCTGACCTGGTGCCCAAGCATCGTCTTCCGTTGTTGCGGCTTCCTCGGCAGTAAGATGGTGGTGTGCATAGGCTTGGGCTCCGCTTCCTATTCTCCGCTCATCAATCTTCTTCTGCGAAGAGATCCATTTTTTCAAGGGCACCAGAAAAGGGGCGACCATGTAAAACTTGTTTGCTGCCGTGCCTGCCCCGGTTTCGTCGTTGTTTTGAGCGCCCTTCTTGCGAAATGCTGGGAGCTGAGAAAGTTTATACCATTCGATTTTGCTGATTTCCTTGCGGGTGCGAGGTTGAAAGTGCGTGTCCATTGGAACGTCGCGGAAGACGTAGAGGCGAAGCTGCTGTTCGCGCATGGAGATCTCGATGTACTTGGGCTTCTTCTCCGTAGGGACCAAACCTGCTTCGCGAAGGTCAAGACCAGTCTCCTCATACACTTCTCTTACGGCACAGTCCAAGTCGTCTTCATCTTTGTTGATCTTGCCCCGCGGGAAGCTCCAGTTGGCGCCCTTCTTCCAGCCCTTGACAAGAACGACCGAGTCCATGTCACGGTTGAGCATGATGGCACCACGGACGGGCACCCGCGTCTTGTACTGAAGGAACTCTTCAAACGCCTTTGTGTGATTTTCGACGGAGAAAGACGCCAAGAGGGGGCAATGCTGGAAGATGCGGAGGCAAAAGGTTCGGAGCGACATGGATGGTAGGGTCGGGTCCAACGGGCGGATGAAATCCTCGTAGAACCATTGGGCCTCCTCGACTTGGAAACATATCCGCGCGACCGAGGAGAGATCTTCTTGGGGGAGGTTGATGATGAAGCGGACGCAGAGGTCGTCGAGCCCTGTAGTCTGAGGTCAGCGCGGAGCAGGCAGGCGTGCTGCAGTTTGCGACTCACAATCCTCCAACTGCATCTGTGATTCGGACATGGCTGCGCGTCTTTCGCCCTAACCCATACTATGTCGGATACGTGTTCGTCGAAACTCGGAATATAAGCAAGGTCTCCTTCACGATGTTGCCAGACAATACTCGATGCGAACGTGCGAAGGGATGTTTGACATGATGGGGTCAAGGGAGCTCGGAGGGTCAGACCGGGTCGCAGGTCGCAGGTCGCGCACGCGGCGGCAGCAAGCAGCTCAGTCGCGTCCGTGTTCGGCGGTGAGTTCCGGCGACTTGTATACAGGGCGACTTCTGTCAAGCTCGATTGCTGCGCGGCGAAGGTCTTCGTGGGTGGCGTGGTGATGTGCTGGCAGTGTCGAGGAACACGTCGGAAGGTCCAGAGGGTGCGCCGTCCGTTTGCCAGCCGCACGTTGGGCAACTGGTCCCGCAAGCGGAGGAGTGTGAGGGAAACTCGCACTGTACAAACGAGGGCGATTTCTCGCGTTCAGTTACAGTGTTGTAAAGACTGTGTGGCGCGACCCTAGCTTCAGCCACATATTCTTGATGGTTCCAGAGTGTGTGGCTGTGCACGGGCGGCCGCTGGGAGGGAGCCCAGCCACAGCAAATCGCCCCGATTCCAGCCAGACAGGGGGCCAGGGGCAGGTCCGGTTGCTGGGGGATCAACGGCCACAGCAGGTTTCGGCTCCCCGGCAGATGGGGTTCCAGGCCAAAGCTTCACGAATTACATCATTGAAGACCAGTCGCCTGCTGCCATCTGGATCCAAGTATTGGTGAACATTCACTGGCAGTTTAGCGCCGCCTGTCTCTCTTTTCATAAAAATAGGCCTCCTCCAACCCTCTCAAAGCCCTCCGCCCGTCCTTACACCTCGTCCTTTGGTCACCCTTGGCTTGGACGTCTTTGTTCCACGTCCGTCGCCTGAGGGCGCCTCCTGAAACAAACACCGACAAGCGCTCACCCAATCGACCAGCAAACGCATTGCCAGGGCGCGCCAGCATAAAGCGATAAATACCTGCCCGCACTGGCTACAAATTTGCAAACTTAACACCTGGTTCTCCCAAGTCGCTCGATTCACAACAGTCCGCCATGACGTCCTACCTGGCAAAGATCATCAGCAAGAAGATTCTGGGGGAGTCGCTGCAGAACAAGTTCGGCACAGAAGTAAGTGGTACCGGCTAACGCGCAATGAGCTCACACTGACTCGGTACTTTCAGGATCCCTACTTCGAGCAAGTCCCTGCGACGAGGCTCGATGGGCGGCCGACTGGCAAATTCAAGAAGCGCAAGAAGGCGCTGCCACCGGGCATCTCAGACCACGATGGAAAGGTCCTGACCAAGGTCAAGCGGCGGGCACATCGCCTCGACCTAGCCCTTTGCAGCTTCTTCGGGGTTCGATTTGGATGGAGTAGTGTCATCGCACTGGTACCTGCGTAAGTTCGGCCCTTGGCCGCAAATTCGAAACCTGACGCTAACATGGATGAACAGAATCGGCGATGCACTCGACGCGTTCATGGCTCTGATGGTCTTCAAGACTTGCTGCAAGGTCGAGGGCGGTATCCCCAACTCCCTCAAGCTGCAGATGATGTTCAACATCGCCTTCGACTTCGCTATCGGACTGGTGCCGTTTATCGGGGACATCGCCGACGCCGCCTTCAAGGCCAATACCCGCAATGCTCTTCTGCTCGAGGCCCATCTCCGTGAGAAGGGCAAGAAGGAGCTGCGGAAGAGCGGCCAGCCGATCCCCGCCATCGACCCAAGCAGCCCCGAGGAGTTCGACAGAATACGACGCGAGAGCCCACCGCCAGCGTATCAGTCGCAGGCCCCATCCCAACACGGTGCCTCCCCAGCAGCCAGGCCGACCGAGCAAGAAACAATGCCCAGCGCGCCCGATGACGCCCGCGTGCACCATGGCCGCGGCTGGTTTGGCCGCGGCAGGTCGCGACCCACCGATGTCGAGATGGGCAGGGCAGACAATGTGGCACGAAGCACGCGGTAGACAACAGCGCCAGAGGACAGCCGGGGTCGCCGACAGAATTCAGGCTTGCAGTACACGCGGGTGGATGGGGAAATGGCACCGCCTGCCGGCTCTCTGCTGGGTCAGAGCGTCAGGTGGGATTCGAATTGAGCAGGCGATCGCCAAGGGATAGTCAGGCGTGGAATGTGCTCTCGCATGCAAGCGCGTTTAATGGATGGACAAGGGTGGCGCGTCTGTGCAAGATCTGATAAGATGGCTTGGATTTCTCGTACGGAGCATGAATACCCGCTGGCGCACCATAGTTAGGTACGTGTACCTTGGCAATAGAAAGTCTTGAATCTTGATCCACTCCTCCCTTGCCCCAGAAAGGAGCTCCCTTGTTTGTGGTCTGTGAATGTGCGTCAGGGGCGGCCGCTGCAGCACCGGACAACGGCGGAGCCGTTCACCTTGACAGCGGAACGGGATGCCGTTCGGGCACGCTTGTCATCTCCGAGGTGCCCTCCGAGGCGAGGATCCAAAAACCATCTGACATGACTGGTGTTTGGATCCACAAACGCGATGGGTGCTGGCTTTGTTTGCTGATTGAAAGCTCGTGGATCATGACGAAGCCAGCAGAAGCCATCGAGCTGGAGCCAGGCCTTGGCGGGGTACCTCGACGCGACGGACGGCTTCACGCGTTGCCCATTAAAGTCGGTGGCTGGCGCGGCCGAGTCAAGGCGCAAGCGCTGGCCCCAGCGTCCGCAAACCTGGTACCGCCCTGGTACCACCTGTCGTACCACCCCGGCCGACCAGCCTCTTGGGAGCTTAATTGGCCCACAGGTTTGACCCACCAAAAACACGCTCTCGACGCGTCGCGCTTCACGTGACGGCGCATCTCTGCCTGTACAAAAAGGTCTGGCGCCACCGTTCAGCACGTCGCAGCTCTACTCTCACCATCGCGTGTTCCCAGACTCTATTCAGGCCGAGATCAAGTCGAATTCTGCCTTCGTGCTTGCTCCTTGTCCTGCATCTCTCCATTCCTACCCGCTTTCACGTCGCAATGGCCGCCCAGATCACCCCTTCCAAGCAGGTGAGTGACGTCGTCGACGCTGTCGCGCACGCCCTTGTGCCCATCGGAAACCTCGCGACTGACCGTGTTCGATAGGCTGCTTCTGCCATTGAGTCTTTTAAGATGGAATCTCCCGTCAAGAAGCTGGACTTCGCCGACAAGGAGAACCAGCCTCTGGACGAGGCTGCCGTCTCCGCCCTGGCCGCCGAGGTCGACGCCAGCCACAAGCCTTCCGTCGACGAGACCAAGAAGCCCGAGGAGAAGGCCGTCGTCGCCTCCAGTATCAAGGCTTCGGAGGCGGACGAGCCTCTGTTGCAGGAGAACCCGGGCCGATTTGTTCTCTTCCCCATCAAGTATCACGAGGTACGTGACGCGTCGAGACGCGTAAAGTACAATGCGACGCGACAATGGTTGCTGACGGGAACCCTTCACAGATCTGGCAAATGTACAAGAAGGCTGAAGCCTCCTTCTGGACAGCCGAGGAGATTGACCTCTCCAAGGATCTGCACGACTGGAACAACCGCCTGAACGATGACGAGAAGTACTTCATCTCTCACATCCTGGCTTTCTTTGCCGCGTCCGACGGCATTGTCAACGAGAACCTCGTCGAGCGTTTCAGCGGCGAGGTCCAGATCCCCGAGGCTCGCTGCTTCTACGGCTTCCAGATCATGATGGAGAACATCCACTCAGAGACTTACTCCCTCCTGATCGACACCTACATCAAGGAGCACGCGCAGCGCACGTACCTGTTCAACGCCATTGACACCAGTATGTTTCCGTCATGTCCCTGTCCTGTATGGCATAAGTGCTAACCATGTCCAGTTCCTTGCATCCGCAAGAAGGCCGACTGGGCCATCCGGTGGATCAACGACAAGGAGTCCACCTTCGGCCAGCGCCTCATCGCGTTTGCTGCCGTTGAGGGTATCTTCTTCAGCGGTGCCTTTGCCTCCATTTTCTGGCTCAAGAAGCGTGGCCTCATGCCCGGCCTGACCTTCTCCAATGAGCTCATCTCTCGTGACGAGGGCCTGCACACGGACTTTGCCTGCCTGCTGCACTCCCACCTGAAGAACCGCCCCAGCAAGGAGCTCATTGCGGAGATCATCACCGATGCTGTCACCATCGAGCAGGAGTTCCTCACCGAGGCTCTGCCTTGCGCCCTTCTGGGCATGAACTCGAACCTCATGAAGCAGTACATCGAGTTTGTCGCCGATCGCCTGCTCGTCGCCCTGGGCAATGAGAAGATCTACAAGTCGACGAACCCCTTCGACTTCATGGAGAACATCTCCCTGGGCGGCAAGACCAACTTCTTCGAGAAGCGCGTCGGCGAGTACCAGAAGGCCGGTGTCATGGCCAGCGCGTCCAAGAAGAACGAGGACGCTGGCGCCTCTGGCGACAGCAAGGTCGAGGGTGGCGACTTCTCCTTTGACGACGACTTCTAAACTGGTTGTTGAGAAAGAGGAGCGATCCATATACCCCTTCTCCTTTTGTCTGCTTGTACATTGAAAAGCAACCGGTCGGACGTTGACCAAGGCCCAAGTCGCCATTGGATCTGCCGGTAGCTCTGGGTGGCCTCTCTGGTTTTTTATAACGTTTTTGTGGTTTGGTGACATTTGGCGGGCGTTGGCGGCATACGATTTCCTTTGTCTATGAATGGGCGATGGCCAGGTAGCGGCCTGTATTGGATGGATCATGATGTATTCTATCACACTAAAGACGAGCATTGGAGAATTGACGCAAGGGATCAACACCAAAACGGAATCCACGTGTATCGTATCATGTCAAGTCATGTCATGTCATGTGTTGACTCCTTCATGTCTACCTGTGGCTCAGCCGTGCGTCAACATGCGAAACCCGCCCATCCACGATTCCTCAGATTACCCCGCGCACACCGCTCATCTTCTGCCCTTCTTCTTTTTCTTGCCACCGCCGCCAGCGCCTTGCTGTGCCTGCTGCGGCTGTTGCGCCTGCGCCGCCGCCCCCGACCCGGCCTTGACGCCGTCGTCCGCCCCCGTCCCCGCCGCCGCGTCCGGCATGGCCTCCTCGGGCGTATCGACGGGCACGGCAGCCATGCCCTTGCCCAAGCGGCCGAGCGCGGCGCCCATCAGCCGCGACACCTCGGCGGCCTTGGTGGTGCGGTACTTGAGCGTCGAGCCGCTGACGGGGTCGTACGACTTGAGGACGAGGCTGCCGCGCGGGGGCTTGGTCCCTGCTGCTGCCGTTGCTGCGGCCGCCGCCGCGCCGGCGCTAGGCTCTTCTGTTTGTTGCTCTTGGGGCTTCTTCGCGCGGGGCTTGACGGGCTTGATGGAGTATTTGGTGGTGATACGGGTCTGCGAGGGTCGTCAGCCTCTATCTCTCTCTCTCTCCCTTTCTTTGCTTGGTTGTGCCATGTCGCCACTGTACCAAGCCAGCTGAAGGGAAGGAGGGGAAGGACGCACGGTGGATGGCCTCGCCTCGAGCAGGAGAGTCGACTGCTCGAGCCATTCCTGGCTCGTCTTGAAGTACGGCATCGTGCCGGCCTTCAGCACCTCTTCGGCAGTCGCGTGCCGGCTGTGTAGTAGAGCGAACGCCGCTCGAATGATTGGCGTGCCTCGTGTGGTATCGATAGAGCGTGGGGGAAGGGGCTCAAGTCGCGTACCGTCGGCGCGCGTGGGTGGTTAGGTAGGTAGTTGCGGGCGGTGATGATGAGGTGAGGTCCAGCTGGAAGTGAGGTTGGAGGTGTCGGTGGATGGACAATTTCGTGTGGGGCAAGGACACACGACAGGCGAGGCGGCGGGGGAGGTGGGGGGCTGTCCCGATTACCCTACAGCAATCGATCCAGCAGCACAGATTCGCAAGACACGAAGTGTACGAATTCAATTTCTTCGTCCTTCGTCCTTGTGCTCGCTGGCTGAGAGTATTTGAGGCTCCAGTAGCGATAATTAGTGCGCTCCCTCATTGTATTTGTGCAACCCAACGTGTTCACATGGCAAGCAGTGGTACGGGCCTGTCCACGTCCCTAATCAACGTGCTCACTTCACCACGCACTGTCGAAGTCGGCCTACTAAAGGGATTGAACGTATAAACCTCATTTCGACGCAAGGGTATATGCCTATTCGAGTACAAAAACACTGCAATGCCTCCTTAGCCCCAACTCCGACCGCGCCATAAACCTCTGCTGTCAACAATCTGTATGTCCCGCCCGACGCCCTTAGCTGTGGGGGTCCGGAAGCCAGAAGACCAGATCCTGGTCTGCCGTAGCGAAGAAGTTGAACCGAGGGTTGAACGCCACCACGGCTGCCTCTCGCTTATCCGGTAGCGTGTACGTGGGTTCCAGAATCTTGTTCTCGGATGGCTGGATGAGCGTATCCCACGCCAGTACATCCTGTCTGCTGCCGCTGATGACGTGACGCCCATCTGGGGCGAAGCAGCAGTCGCCGCTGCTGTCAAAGCTGCTAGCGTCCGTACCAGACGCACCGTTTGCCAGACCGGTCGTCTCCCCGGGAGCTTGCCGCCTGGTGCCACCGGACGGCTTGCGCAGGTATGCCTTGAGGGTGCCCTCGAAGGCATCGAGCAGCAAGTGGCCGCTGCCCTTTGTCCCCAACAGGAGTGACTTGCCGTCGTTGGAAAACTCGAGCTTGGTCCAGCCCTTGGCAAGGTACTGCGTGTCAATGCCGCGACACTGTTCCATAATGTCGACCGTTGTGAAGGGTGCCTTATCGTAGTTGCGCGCGTCGTAGAGGAGTACAGTGCCGCTGCTCGGGCAGGCGATGGCGAAGACGGTGCCGGACGGGTCGTAGGCGGCGAGAGACGGGTTTCGCAGGAGGAGCTGGCCTTGCCAGTGCTTAGTCTGCGTGTCCCACAGGCGTACCGTGTTGTCCTGGGAGCAGGAGATGAAGTTGTCGGAGCCTGGATGGACTGTGAGGCAGGTGACGTTTCCTTCATGACCCTCAAAGTACCGGATGAAGGAGTTGTCGTGCGTTGCAAGATATCGAATGGCATCTGGGAGCGCGTTGGTCAGCCTCCGCCACGGAAGGGCTTCGGTCACAGTCCGGCAGTGCAATTGCTTACTGTTCTGTTTCGTACTCGCGTATATTATACTCGAGCTTGTGTGGGTGAACTTGGCCAGCTTGACGCCGTACTTTTTGCTCAACAGGCTCTTCTCATGTCGGCCCTCGCGAACATTGTAGATCTGGATCGTCTCATCGCTAGCTGATGTCATAAGCAGCTCGCCTTCGTCGTCGTAGTCTATGGAGAGGACGTAGGGCTGAGGGCGACCATCTTTGATGTCGTCGCGCCGTAGCAGCTGCAGTCCGGGTTCCTGGGTCAGCGGGCGCCGTTGCAGCTCGCCGAGTGGCAACGCTCACCTTTGTGGGACGGAACGTCGACATGACATCGCCGAGCTTCGAGACGGACGCGCCGCCGCCAAGGGTCCTCTGGATGTTAAGGCCATTGGAACCACGGTCGGGCCCGTCGAGGTCCATTGGGGTCGACGCCATGTTTTCGTCGGGCGCGCGCGAGGGCGGCAGCTTCGCGGCGCACGTACTTGGTACACTGGGCGCAGAGATGTGGCACGCGCGCGCGTGGACGACTCGTGTGTAACGGTGCTTGGATCGAGGGATATGGAGACGAGCCCTTGGAGCTGAAAACTGGAGCGAGGGGCCGCAATGCGGAAACGCGTCTGCAGGATGCAAGGCAGGCGGGATGTTCGAGGTGCGTCGAGGGTGCGAGATTCCGCTGCGGGCAGCCAAAACAGCCACAGCCAGGTCTGCCACTGCAAGCCTGGCGCACGCGCCTCAGTGGTGGAAACTGCCCTGCAGAGTGGGGAGCTACCTGTGCCATCTGCCCCCCCCGGCGGGAGAGCCGAAGTCGCAGCCTCGCGTGCCACGCCCCCGGGACAGGGCCCGACCTTGGCGACGTCAATGGACTGACTAAGCCGACCTGGCCCTACGATACCCGAGCTGCAGGGACACTGGGCGCCTGCTGGGTCCGGGTCCAGGTGTCTCAACTTTCTGCCCGGCCGCCCGCGGCTTGGAACTTTCAGCGGGGGCCCCGAGCCTGACCTGAGTCAAAGACCGCGGGGCAGCGGAGGGCTCTCCAGCAGGGCTCCGTCCGCGGACAGTACCTGATGTACATTGGGTGTCAGTCCAGCGGCCTGCAGGGCATTGCGTCCACCAATCCCTGGTCCCGGCGGCAGGGCCATCGGCGTGGCCTGCAGAGACATCCATAGATTTCGTGGGTTCCATTAGGCCCCCAAACCTGGACGGGGACCGCAGCGAGCTGAGACGAGACGGGACGGCACCTGGCAGCGACCCAACCAGACGGCTCCCGGGGAAGGGAAGGGGGGGGGGGGAACCAGAATGATTGAAGCCTCCCGTCCAGGTGGGTGACACAAAAAACCACCCACTGCCACTGCCGCTGCGCTGCGCGCGTCAGGTTGCCTCCATCTGCAGGCGCATGATTGATGGTTGTTTGTGAGCAACTAGCGCCGCCTCCCGCACGCGGGCTGTCCATTTTCGTCAGTCCAGTCGGGTCCCCACGCCACAGAAGTCTGAAAGTCTGAGCCAAGTGAGCGCGGCCCAGCCCAGCAGGTTGCCAGGCCCAGTTTGCCAGCCCGGCGGCCCAGCCAAGCGGATGCCGGGTCCCCATGGCCGCCGTCGGCCCATCCATCCCCATGTGCGATGGGGCCCAATGGAGCTCCTTCTAATTCGAAGCGGCCGACGTCGGCAGAGCGTCTTGGGCCTCTCTGCGCGCGCCGACCACGGACACCCGGCCCTTGAAAACGGAAGGCCCGCTGCCATCGCGCCGCACCGATGGAAGCCTCACGCGCTCACCGACAGCCCGTTTCCCTTCCATCATCTCCCATCGCATCCGCCGCTGTGTGACCGCTGCCATTGCTGCAGCCCCCGAGCCAACCTGCGCATAATACCACAAATCGCATACGCCCCCCCGGTCGCCGCGGTTGGCTGGGCCCCCTTCCTGAACCCTCTCGCGCCCCTCGGGTGTGACGGAACCGCGAGGTCAGATTTCCAGCCCGTTTCGCGCCCGCCTGGCGAGGCGAGGCGCAACGCAACGCAACGCAACGCAACACCGCCTGATTCCAAACCGGGCCTCGCTCGCACCAACACGTTGTGTGCTGACGCAGTCCCGTTACAGCGCATATTGCCAGCTCGACTTTGCCGCCTTCGGAACAGCGATCTCGGGAGCCGACAATTTTTCCTCCTTTTCTCGACCGACCTTCTCCCCGTTGCCGTACGCGCAGGCGCCGACCATACACCTCGTGTCCGAATCATCGCACCTTGGTCCCCGTCTTCGCTCGTCTCCCGTCGCGCAGAGTGCCATGTCGACGACGCTGGGGTGAGACAAACCGACAGCGGAAGCACCCCCCCTTGGAGACGAGCAACGCTAACCTCTGTCTTGCACTGCAGCGCCTTCGTCGCCGGCGGCATCGCGGCCTGCGGCGCCGTCACGGCCACTCACCCCTTCGAGACGGTCAAGATTCGGTAATTGTCCTCGTGCCTTTTTGCCCCGCCACCCGTTGCGTTGCCGCGAACCGCGAATCTGACCCGACGATGCGTCTACTGCAGCATGCAATTACAAGGCGAGCTTCAGTCCAAGGGCCACCAGCCGCATCACTACCGGGGTCCGATACACGGCGTGGGTGTCATCGTCAAGCATGAGGGCGTGCGGGGGATATACCGCGGTTTGGGATGCGCCTACATCTATCAGGTGCTCCTCAACGGCTGCCGACTGGGCTTCTACGACCCCCTGCGCATGGGCATCTCCAAGGTCTTCCTTAAGAACGAGAATGCGCAAAACCTGGCCGTCAATATGTTCTGCGGCGCTTTCTCCGGCATCATCGGCGCCGCCGCCGGCAGCCCGTTCTTCCTCGTCAAGACGCGCCTGCAAAGCTACTCGCCCTTCCGGCCCGTTGGCACGCAGCACCAGTACCGGAACGCAATCGACGGCCTGTCGCAGATCTACCGCGCCGAGGGCGTCCGCGGCCTCTACCGAGGTGTCGGCGCCGCCATGATCAGGACCGGTTTCGGCAGCTCCGTTCAGTTGCCGACCTACTTCTTCGCCAAGCGCCGCCTGGTTCGCCACGCCGGCATGGAGGAGGGCCCGGCCTTGCACCTCGCGAGCAGCACTGTCAGCGGTTTCGTCGTGTGCTGCTTCATGCACCCACCCGGTAAGCTCGCGCGCGCGAATTGCTCCGTGGAGCCCTCTATCGCATTTGCTGACGTGAGATGGGCCTCTAGACACTATCATGTCCCGCTTATACAACCAGAACGGCAACTTGTACAAGGGCGTTTTTGACTGCCTGGGCAAGACGATCCGCACCGAGGGCTTCTTCGCCATCTACAAGGGCTTCCTGCCGCACCTCGCCCGGATATTGCCGCACACCATCCTCACCCTGTCGCTCGCCGAGCAGACCAACAAGCTCATGAGAAAGTTCGAGGGCCGGGTTCTGCCCATGCTCGACAAGGCGTAAGCGGCGACGCGCCTGCAATGCGACGACGGCAGGGGCTTGACATTGCCATGTCTTGAGGAGTTAATGCCATGTATGCCAAAGGAGAGGGTGGAAGAGTTTTTGTGACTTAGACGAGGGAAGGGGCATCTTCGAACCGATACGGCTGGGAGAGAGTCACGGAGCGACGGAACCACAAAAGTGCAGGTGGCCGCATCACAGGGAGTTGGCAGCCTTTTCAGGCGACTTTGTTTACTAGACTTCTTTTTTTACCATTGGTCTTTCAAAGACTTGTGTGCCTACCCATTGACGGACCTCTTGCACCCGTAGCAGAGCCGTACCCTCCGGGCAGCATCGCCTTCGGCGTGGTCATTATCATTGTCGTCATCGTCGTCGCCCAGCTCGCCCGCCCATCGCGAGTCGCCCTGCCCGTCGAGCGTCATGCCACACAGCCCGCACATCATCCCTGCCGCGGACGTCCGGTCCAGCTTGCCCGTCGTCCGCACCACGTTGGCCACGATGCCCTCGTAGGGCCCCTCCACGCTCGCAAAGTAGCGGCTCATGACCTCGGCGATGCTCAGGTCCTTGTGCGACACGATACTGCCGCTGCCGCTGCCGCTGCCGGCGCCACCGGAGATGTCTGTGCTCGCGGCGACGAGCTCCGCCAGCTCGGGCATCAGCTCCAGGTACTGTGCGATCTCGGCGCCAAACACCTCGCGCAGGATGTAGTACACGGGCATCTGCTTCTCGCCCTCTCCCTGGGGGTTCTCCGTGGCTGCTGCCGTCGCGCCTCCGGCAAGCGCGCTCTCGCCGTCGCTGGTGTTGCTAGTAGTCTTGTTGCCGTCCCGGGAGCCGTACGTGCGCACCGGATAGGGCCCGTCGTTGACCTGCCACGGCACCGAGAAGCCTCGCCCGTTGGCCACCTCGGCGAGCGTCACCGCCGCCAGAGCCGTGGTGCTGTGCCCGAGCAGCAGCGCCGTGTAGGCGCCGGCAAGAGCCACGTCGAGAAGCACATGGCGCACGAGGAGGCGCGTGACGTCGGCGCGGGCCGTCGCCGAGGGCAGCGCATCGAGGAACCGGCGCAAACGCTCCCGGTCGCCGTCGTCGCCGTCGCCGTCGTCGTCTCTCCGCTCCGCTGGTCGCTCCAGCTGCTGTTGAGCGACGGCGGCTGCATCCCCGGCCGGCAGGAGCGCCGCCCAGTCCACGGTCCGCAGGCGCAGCGCCCTACTGAGGTGCACGCACTCAAACGACACGTTGGGGAAGCGCGCGCGGTACCGGTCGAGCAGCCGCGCCGCAGCCGGCGAAGAAGAAGGAGAAGAAGACCGGGGCCTTGTCGGCGGCGGTGATGGTCGCAGGTCCGTGTCGACGTGCACGACGAGGGCCTCAAAGGCCGCGGCCGCGGATCCCTTCTTGCCCGACGAGAGGAACTTTGCGCTCCGGTCGAGGACGTGCGTCATGACGGCCGACGAGCCGCCAAAGGACAGACCGGCGACGTACCGCCGGGGCGCGGGCGCCGCCGACGTGCGCGTCTCGCGGGCCACGGCTCCGACGCGTCGGCCCGCCTTGGACTCGACGTACTCGACGTAGCAGTCGCTAAGTTCACGCATGTGTCAGCCATCTTTCCATGCTCCGTATGTCTTTCACTTTGCTTTTCTTCTCTCTTCCTCCACCAACGTTCCCGGTTCTCTTTTCTGATCTGCCTTGCGCCCCTCTTCGAGTGTCTTGTCTCAGGGGAATATGAATATCCGGGTGGTCGCTGAGACCAGACCACGGCACTCGCAAAGGGGTCTCGGGGGGTGTTCAACAGCAGCAGAGGGAAAGGGGGCCGGGCGGGCGACAGGAAACCGGCCATGTTTCTGGGGGAAATAATCCGAATAACTACAGCGACGTACCGGCAGGTCGGGGCGTTGCGGAGGGTGTAAGGCGCGGGCGTCGCCTTGCAGCGCTTGCAGGGCCGGGGGGTCTGCGCCTCGGCCATGGCGGGCGGCGGGTGCTCTGCTGGCTCACTCTGGTCCGTCGATCTTCGAGAGGCGTGGCTCCTGCGTCGTTTTGGTGCGAATGGGCGAGATTTGGTGGCTGCGTGGGTGAGTTGCGTTGAGGTTGGATGCGTTGTGTGAGGTTGATGTGTGGAGATTTTTTTATGTACTCTTCGAACGTACCTGCATGTGCTGCGAGACAGTTTACCAAAGTCGGGGGGGCGTGGTTGCCGCCCGGCTTACATGATGGACGGCTAAGACAACGACACAGATTGCCAATACGTAGCCCCCAATTTCCAAGGAAGTCTCACAGAATTGAATTAGAGACTCTGGGAGGGAAAAGATTATATCCGCCGGTCTGCATCGATTGATGGGCTCGCTCACCCGGCACTCATAGCCACCACCAGGCAACGAGTGCGAAGTAGTCCGTATTCGTAACTACCGTCCACGGTCGACTCACCCTGGTGGCCCTGGGGGGTTTGTCGGTTGAGGGTCCCCACATGATGCGTGCATGGAGCGCGCGCCAGTGCCTGACCTGAATTGCGTCATGAGCCGCCAACGTCGGCGACTCGGCGTCGTCGACGACCCTCACCTCACCGCACGTCTCGCTCTCGCCCTGACGCGCGCCATTTCCCCACGGTCCGGCCACGCCCAGCCCTGACGACCGCCCCAGCTTGCCGCGATCGCAGCGTCTACCCACCGTCAATGTTCTCACGCCTGTCGCAAGTCGCCAGACACCTGACCGGCCCGACGACAGCCTCGCTCCTCTCCAGACCCGTGCAGCGACGGCCCTCAGCGTTCGCGACCATGGCCGACGAGCGCAGGGCGCGCACCATCCACACGGCCGCGTGCCTCATCATCGGCGACGAGGTCCTGGGCGGCAAGGTATGCACGGCCTGGTCCCTGTGAAAAGACCCTCCTGCAGGCTGGTGGCTGACGTGGCTGGCAGACTGTCGACGTGAGTCGCCCCTCGGGCAATCAACGCGCCCCCGGGGGAGATGAGACTGACCGTGTGTTGACATGCGTCATATCAGACCAATTCGGCGTACTTGGCCAAATGGTGCTTCTCTCTGGGAATTGTAAGACCGCGTGAGTCTCGGGCAGCGGACATGGACTGACGCGTCGACAGAGCTTGAAGCGAGTCGAGGTCATTGAGGATGATGAGAGCGAGATCGTCGAGGCTGTTCGCCGCATGAGTGACCGCTACGACTTTGTCGTCACGAGGTGAGCCCATGCCTGACAAAATTTCTACCCCAAGACCAAGAACAACTATGCTGACTTTGTTTCAAGCGGCGGCATTGGACCAACGTGAGTCCTGCCCATGTTCTACGGCGGCGCCAAGTGTGATGTTGCGTTAACACCAAACTCACTCCACACAGGCACGACGACATCACCTACCAGTCCATTGCCAAGGCCTTCGATCTGCCCCTGAAGCTGCACCAAGAATCCTATGACCGGATGAAGAAGCTGTCCAGGCCGCACCCTTCGCAGCCCAACTTCAGCTGGGACGTTGACTCGCCGGCGCTCAAGGCTAAGTTGCGCATGGTCGAATTGCCTACCGACGAGAGCCGTGATCTAGCTTCACAGTTCCTCTTCCCGGTCGAGGAGCTCTGGGTTCCCGTTTCGGTCGTCAACGGAAACGTGCACATCCTGCCGGGCGTGCCCAAGCTGTGTAAGTGGAGACGCGTCCGCCCCCTGGAAATGCTCGTACCATCGGTAGCTATCATAGACATGTTGGTCTGACCGCGTGCCACTGTCATGGCCACCCCACGTATAGTCGTCAAGCTGCTCGACGGGCTGAAGCCGTACGTCGTCCCGCGACTCGTCGATCCCGAGGGCAAGAGCACGACCCGGATCCTGATATCGACACCACTGGCCGAGAGCGAAGTCGCCGCGTACTTGACCCAACTGGCCGCCAAAGTCGAGCCCAAGGGCGTCAAGGTCGGCAGCTACCCGCGGTGGGGCAGGTCGCGAAACACCGTCACCCTCGTTGGCAGGTTCGTACCCTTTTCCCGACAGGTTTTCTCTACTGCGTCGTTGAAACCTGCACGGCCCTCCCTGACTCGGGTTGCTGACCGGCTCCGGCAAACAGGGACCAGGCCTACTTGGAGAGCCTTGTCGCCGAGGTGGAGGACGGTGTCCGGGGAAAGCGGGTCACGGCCGAAGGGGAAGACGACGAGCCCGGCTCTGAGACGGACAAGGATGCATGATGCCCCGGGTATCAGATCGTGGTGATGGACGTCTAGCGCAGGATAGTGCCGCGGAGGTCCGGGCTCCCGTGCCGGCTTCCGGCCGCTTCTCGTCATCGGCACCGGAGGGAGAGCCGTGTGATTCAGTCTCCACCCCGGCAGAATAGACCGGCTGTATCGAGTCAGTCGCCGGGTGCTATCGTCGGGAGAGCTTGTCGGCCGATACATGCCTGTTGTGACCTTGGCGAGATGATCTGTTGAAGGGGCCCCCCCCCCCCCCCCCCCCCCCCCCCCCTTTCCCAGCACCCGAAACTGGCATCTCGAGCCGGTTACACGCAGCGATTGACGACGGCTTCGTAGCCTGTTTCATCCTTGGCCTTTGTTCGGTCAACGCACGTATGGCGCGCATGCACCCTCCCAACATCCACACCCTGCCTAGCCAGCTCCGACACCGAGTCTTCGTCCCACGTGTTCCAAGGTGCACGCAGCCATGCGACCATATCCAAACATGCCATGTTGAACGATGGGCAACAGACAAGGACAAAACGAAACAGGCGGGGACGCATGGCTGCCGCGGGCCTGGGCCTCGACCCAGTCGCTCGGTGCAAAGGCTTGCACGCTTTTGGCGCCAAACCCACTCCAGCCTGGTGATCAAACATTGATAACGGAAGCCGGGCTCCTCGTCAATCCTCAAACTCTGGTGACGAGAAACTGCCGTGTGTGGGCACCATCCGAGCTTCCCATTCGCAGACAACGCCTCGCTAACGAACCTCTTGTTGATGCCCTTGGCTTGGCCGCTTCAAGACCGCCAGAGAGACCCCCTGTCGTGGCCTACGCGACGATCGCCTCCAATTTCAGAGCCCTTGTCTGGCGTCGCCGGATCCACGGAAACTGAGGAGAATCAACTGGTGCGAGGGTGACCGGATGACAGCGGCTCGGGGCGGGTGCATTTTGTTCATGGCGACGGGTTAGGTTATCGTCATGCTTCACTTCTCGGCCTCGCCTGTGACATCTGTGACAGGATTGCATCGTCGCGATTGGCGACGGCGAAGGGTTGCTGGTCTCGCTGCCAGCGCCCGTCGGACCTTGAGGCACACATGACGCAGATCTCGTCGGATCGCATTGCAACATCGGTCCAACATCAGACCGCGCGCCAGCCATGTTGACAAGATTGCGCACATGAACCTCAACCGAGGCGGCCATGATAGGGGGCAGCCACCCCAGGTGGTGGCTCTGTCGCGGTGGATACCGATACCTCGTAGCCTGCTCTGCGGATCACGGTGGAGCGCGTGGTGGCGTGGAGAGGCAATCATTCTAGAAGGCCCAGGGGTCGGGCTGTCATGTTTTTGGGCGCCAACGAGGTTGCGACCGCACAATTTCACGGCCTCGGCGGGCAGCCCGAGATTGTAATTGCGATGGTCGTTTTGACCATGCACGTGCCGACACGCTGAGCGGTGATGCCATGCGCCCAAAGGCCCGACTGCGGTCTACTCGCGGAAGGCGGATGCCATCGTGCCTCCAAACGGGCCAGGCGCCCGCGCCGTTGTGACAGCAGGCCGAAGGCATCAACGTTTCTGAGGCAAGCCGATGCTTCTCCCTGGCGCACGGCCTGTTACAAGTGCACAGTAGTGCAGCGCACCCATTGTATGCGCATGTCGGCGCTGGGCCAACGACTTTTCACCGGTGGTCCAAGTTGCATCAAAACGCGCGACGACCAGGTCGACCTGGGCCGTCGCCGTCGACCCATGACCAAGAAGCGCCAGCTACAGAGCTTTGTGAACGGATCACGCAGCTTGCGTTTTGGGCATGGTGTGGTCGGGCTAGGTCTGCTCGTAATCGTACATACAAGGACGTGTCTGTGACGACTCTGCTGGCGGCGTGCCGTCGACGAATGCCGTGGGCCAAGCCGGAGGGTCACTGGCAAGCCTGGTCCATGGAAATTCGTCGTGGCCTGCCGGAGGCGCCCAGTGGATGGTGACGGGGCAAGGCTGGCCAAGTTCTAACACGAGGCGGACGCATGCTCATGGACAGGAGCAGGGGTCCGTCAGGGGTCGGAACGGACTGCAGACGGGGACGCACAGCAACGCGTCAGGGGTAGCGAAGCGGCCCCGGTGGCTCGTGGTTGAATCTCACCTCACCATGCGCGTGGGTGCCGGCTGATGGATGACAACGGGTGCAGCGACGCAGATGCAGACGCAAGCTGGCCGTCTGGCCGGAGACGTGGCATTCGGAGGCGGCGAGGCGCCGTCGTCTGTCGCTCCATTCTGTCAAGTCTTGGTATGTGGGACAAACGATTGTGATGAAGATAACCGGCCCCTGCTGGATCAGCGTCTCCTCCCGTGGCACGAACCGCCGACCGACCGACGACAGCACGCACCCAGGAGCAACAGCAACAGCACGAGGCCCACGGCCGGTGTGCAATGGAGACGCTCGGTCGCGGGCGCCAAGCGGCGAGGCTAGACAGAGAGAGAGAGAGAGAGAGTAAGGGGGGGTCGGGGGGTCGGAGGCGGGCCAGGCAGTGATGCTCGGCTGCGCTGCGCTCGAAAGGGGACCGGGATGGGCCTGGGGCGCCGCCGCCCCAGGGGCGGCGTCTCAAGAAGACCAAAGAGCCGTTTCGAACAGAGTGGCCGGCCAGTCGCGCGTCGTGGGTGTGTGCGCGCGAATGTGCGTGCGAGCATGTCCCGTGGCGCCCAGGTTTTGGGAGACGGCGAGCGCCCGGACTAACGTGCTTCCCGGCGGCCATTCCACGTTGGCTGACGCACAGGCCTAAGCCAAAGCGGGCGAGCGAATCTGCTAAAAAAAAGTGTGCCGTGCTAGAACTCGCTCGAGGTGGCCCCAGACGGATGGCATTGTCGTTGTGGTCTGCTCGTGTAAGTCGCCGATGATGATGACGGCGTTGCGTCGGGCTCTCACTCGCGGGGCCCTGAGGGTTTTTGCCTGGTGGATTTCGCGGTGCGGGTGCAGTGGCAACGGCAAGAGCAGCTGCAGCCAGCAACCTCTGCCTTCCTCGCGGAGCGCAGAGCGCAAGGGGACCACCAGCCTTCCAGCGCCGGCCCCTGCCTGGTCCAGCGGCGAGGGTACGTACACGAACGTACGAGTACCTGGCAGGCTCTAGTCCGTAGGTAGTCCGTAGCTCTTGGGGTGCCGGGTTTAAGACGCAATGGAGTTATGCGGCGTTGCTGTTGGGGGGTTCCTTGGGGCCATGGGCGAGCGCACCAGGCCATCGAATGGGAAAAGGTCGCAGAGCTCACGTCGATTCGCAGAGCTCGCTGGGCATGGCGCCTCGAAGGCTTGCAAGTTCCATTGCTCCCACTGCCTCCACCCCCGTTGGTCACTCAACCCATGTCCGCTGTGCGCTGCATTGTCGCCTGCTTGGTCGGTGGCCTTCCTGCATGTCTGCTTGGCTGATGGATGATGAATCGACCGTCTTTCTTCTGCGTTCCGCGAGGTTGACGGACGGTTCTCGTCCTTGCAGCGAGCAAGGGGGCGCGCGCTCTCAGACATAGTCAGGGGCTGCAACGACGGCGACGGCGCCGGCGACGGAGCGGGGTGCCGTCTTGCCGTCCAAGCAGCCCAGCCCAGACTTTGGGGCTGGACGTTCCTCGGCGTCAGGTAAGGAGGCAGGCATGTCGCTCGTACGACGGACGACGGACGGGATGATGTCGATTGGCGGCGCACAGCGCCGGTGTAGCGCGGGGCCGCCAGGAGCTGCGTTGTTGAGATATTCATGCCGCGTGCCTGCGATGCTGTTTCTGATGCCGATGGTGAGGGACACACACACACACACACACACACATATTCGTCTGTGCCGCCGGCTGCCCTTCACGATGGCCGGGGTGGTGACAGGCTCTGCGACGGGCGACACGCATGGCCAACGCTCGTCCTGGCTGCTGCCAACCCCCTTCCCGTTTCCCCCAGTCCCCTTTTGTCGCGAGCGCCGTTAGCCGGCCGTTTCTTTTTTTTTTTTTTTTCTCGCCGTGCCGATGCGGAAACAAAAACTCCGTATGGAGGAGACAGAGACAAGAAGAACTGCGGGGCTTCGATGGACGAACTACAACGAACGACGACGGCGGCCGCAACATGCCGGCACTCGCAGTACGGGGCGTCACGCGTGAAGTGCTTCATACGGCATGGTGCCGTGCCACGGGGCCAGAGAACGAGCACTCGCCTAGGTACAGACTACGGACTACGCATGGCAAGTTTCTCGCACGAGTAATGGACTGTTTCCCCTCCCCCATGCAAGCAAGGCGCCCGCCGTGCTGGGCCCAAGGCAGCGAGCGAGCGCAAGTCAGCGACAGGCGCCCCATGCGCCGCCCCCGTCGTTGCCTGTACGTACGGTTGTACCTGAGGTGGTCGGAGAGAGGAGACGCGTGCTCCCGGGCTCCAGGTCGAGCTCGCGCGAGATCAAGCTTCGCTTCCACGTCGTGCCCATTCATACTTTCACACTTTCATATGCGGGTTCCCACCCGGGCCAGAGCCAAGGCCAAAGCTGCACCTCCGGGGAGGGGGGACCTTCCGCCTGGGTCTCCAGGCTCTCCACCTGGGAGCGCGGCCCCGAGGCGCTAAGCCGTCTAATAGCAGGCGATCCACGTTAGTGCACTTAATAAGGTCGGGGGCTTGGGGGGTCCCAGGCTCGCCAGGGTGAGCTCCTAGAGGGGCCAGTCAGCTAATCTTGCCGCCGGGCGCGCGCCACCCCCCCAGAATTGAACTCCCATCCATGGATCGATCCACTGGTCCGTGAGGGACGGACGGGACCTTGGGGGGAGGGGGGGCACCAGCGTGGTGCTGCCGCCGCCGCCGCTGTTGCTGCTGTTGCTGCTGCTGCTGCTTCTGCTTGCGCTTTGTGCTGGGCTCCTCCCGTCCGCCGCTCTCTCCCACCCCCCCAGCGCGCGCCCGCGCCCGCGAAAGAGAGAGAGTGAGAGTGGGCGAGCCCGCCGCCCACCTTCACAACGACGACCACGCCCACGCCCACGCCCACGCCCACGCCACGACTCCGACCACCGACCACCCACCAAGACGGCCACCACCACCACCACCACCACCACCCACACCATCCACCCACCCACTCACCCGACCCGTGCATCCAATCCCATCCACTCCATCCTTCGCTTTCCCCCGTCCTTCCCTTCCGTGCGCTGCTCCGTTCTCCATTCCGCATCAACTCGCCGCCTTCCCGCCTTCGCAGCACATCACATCGCGGCAACGCAGACCACGCATCATCACCCGCCCCATCGTCGCCTCATCGCCATTCACTTGGTTCGGCTCGCCGCCCTTCTCGACCGCCGCATCGTCCTCGATTGCCTCTTGCAGCCCCTTCTTCGCCCAGCCCTGCCGCCGCTGCTCGTCCCGCCGCCCCGTTGCTTGCCGCGATTTCGAGACACCCCCGAATTCCAGAGGCCACACCACCCCGTTGTTGCGCGAGTCAAAATTCATTCTGGCCTGACCTGAGCGCTCTGCGGCCCTCGATCCCCTTCCGCGAAGCCCTTGCATCGTCAATCGCTTTCCCAAGCTCGAAATGGCCTCATCCACAAAGGTATGCCGCTCGCCCGATGTCGACAATTTTCCCCTCGTCACGCCAGCATGCAAACTCGTCGTCTGCCCGACCGTGGGCCCCCTGCTTTGCCGCTCAGCGCCCATCAATGTGCCCGCATCGCCCTCGGCGCCGTCGCAGTCCTCGCATCGTGCGCCCGACGTCAACATGTCGCTAACTTGGAGGTGCCCTGTCATCTAGTTCCTGCGAGAGTACAAGCTCGTCGTCGTCGGCGGCGGCGGTGTTGGAAAGTCATGCTTGACGATTCAATTGATCCAGAGCCATTTCGTCGACGAGTATGACCCGACTATCGAAGGTTCGTCCCTCTTACACAGTTTTGGCGCCGATGCGTCAATTGCAACACCCTCCCGTGTCGCTCGCGCAACCGGCTGACGCTTATCGCTCGCAATTGTAGATTCGTACCGGAAGCAGTGCCACATTGACGACGAGGTCGCTCTCCTCGATGTCCTCGACACGGCGGGCCAGGAGGAGTACAGCGCCATGCGCGAGCAGTACATGCGGACTGGCGAGGGGTTTCTGCTCGTCTACTCCATCACCTCTCGACAGAGCTTCGAGGAAATCACCACCTTCCAGCAGCAGATTCTGCGGGTCAAGGATAAGGACTACTTTCCCATGGTCGTCGTCGGAAACAAGTGCGACTTGGAGGGCGAGCGAGAGGTTACCAGGCAAGGTATGACCAACGCGCACAGCATCCACCCGTGAGCAAGTCTGCTAACGCGTTCGTCTTTCCGAAACACAGAGGGCGAGGCGCTCGCACGGTCGTTCAACTGCAAGTTCATCGAGACTTCAGCAAAGTCGCGCATCAACGTCGACAAGGCCTTCTACGATATCGTTCGCGAGATCCGGAGATACAACCGCGAGATGCAGGGCTACTCTACCGGCAGCGGAGGCAATTCTGGCATGAACGGGCCGCCAAAGCCCATGGACATGGAGGACGGTGAGAAGGAGCCCGGCTGCTGCTCCAAGTGCGTCATCATGTAAATTTGGTGGCTTCGACGCTACCGACCATGGCCGAGTAAGGGAGCCAAAAAGACGCCGTGTGGGTTTCGTGGTTGGTTGGCTATACCCATGAGCTGCGGTCAGCTCTGGTCGAGCCACAGGAAGATATCAGGGTTTATTCTTGTTACATTTTGGAGCCGCCTCATTCTTGTCGGCTTTCGCGAACTGAGCGGGCAACGGTCTAGGGACAAAACAACATTTTCTTTCATTGCATTGGACGATGAGCCGCCATTCGGACCGGCATGCGCACGTTGCCTCTGGCTTGGGGGTGACCAACAGCCCCAGCCGCGAAGCAATATCGAAGGCGATCGGATTGGCAGCGGGTCATGACGATGATGATGAGCAAGCACCAGATACGGCGAACGTGCCATGCGTTTTTGTTTGTCCGAGCCACACTCCGCAGAACAAGCATCGCCTGCACCACGCGTACCACGCGGGGACGGAACTACTCGGGGGTGACCAGGATCGTCGGGAAGGTTCTCGAGGCGCGGGTGTGTGGGCACATGCCGGTGCCCCAAGTCCCGAGCCTGCGCAGGCGATGTTGCGGAAAGACGCCGTGGGTGGAGGAGGGAGAGAGGGGCCCGTGGGAGAAGAGGAAGAAGAAAAGGGGACGCCAAACTTATGATGCAGATGGGTTTGCAGATCCCTAGGCCACAAGGGCTCCGCGCCGTCTGCTGGCGCGACCATGTCGAGGGCATAGGCAGGGCGAAAGTCATTTTTTTTTTTGCTACAATTTCCTTTTTTTTGTCCCCCTCCTCACATTTGTTCTGATGCTAGTCAACTGGGCCTTGAGCTGCTTCTTGTTCATTGTTCCCCTATATCCCCGCTACTTTCATAACTGTAATGTCAGTTCTTGGTTCGTTCCTGGCTTCGACGTCGAGGTGTGTGGCGTGAGTGTGTGGCGGTGGCAGGGTGCCCCGCGGATGAAGTGAGCTTTCTTGCTCGGGCTTTCATCTCGTGCCCGGCGATGCTTTTTGCACGAGGACTCTGTTCGTATTGTCGCATCGCGGGTTGGCGTTTGTGTGACTCGAAGTGGTGGACGCCCGCGCGGAGGGGTTACTGAAAAAGCAGCAGAAGAAGACCAGTGAAACTCCTCACTGACGAACCTCAACGAACAAGCCTTCCACAGACAAACCATGGCTTTCGTAGCCCTGACGACAGGCCCTGACAAAGGAAACACAGAAGATTGCATCGGTGGTGATCACGTACGCTGACCTGATACATGGCCTCACCCAAGGTGGCCAGCACTGTTGAAGTCGCGGCACCAAGCATGACCAGGCCTTGCCTGGGGCTGTCATCACGGACAGACGAGTTACCCTACGAAGCACATCGGGTAGAAGCTTAGTCTATAAGGGAGGGGGGAGTGGTTCTGATCGAGCCTTGCTTGGGTCGACCTTGCGGCCACTCCTTCCACATCCAGCGATTGATGCCTGCCTGCCTGCCCGACGGCAAGTCTCACCAAAAACGCCGGCTTCGCGATGAGTCGTGCTCCGGGTTGCAGTTGTGCGTGCTGGATTGAGCAACAAGTACATAGCACCGCATGACAAAGGCCGGAAATCCGTTCTAAAGACGCCGGTGTCGAAACTTCTGGTGGCGGTTGGCTGGATGGCGTTCATCCTCATTCACCCACATCCCGAGTCCATTGTCTGTAGAGTCCATTGTTACCGCAACTTGCCTCCATGGTGGACCACACACGCCCAACTTGTAGAACAAACATGTCAAGGAAACATCACAAACTTGGGCACAGCGGGGGGTTTTTTTTTTCCTTTTTTTTGTATTTTTTGTGAGGTAAAAATGCTGACAACGCTCGCTCCGTATGCCAACGCCGAGAGACAGCTCGCGCCGTCTTTGATGCAGTTTTTGTCTAAAACCGGGCCCGTTCGTGCAATCGTCAAAGGACGCGTGCTGCTGGTGCGTCGGTCCATCAAGGACGAGACGATGCGTCTTCGCGCTTCTATAATCATATCCGTGTCTCATCTCCGTCTCCCCCATGTCAATCTGATTACCATCCCCGTTCCTGTCCATTACCATTACCATTAAACATTAGATGCCACGCTGGCCCATGCTCCGTGCGCCTCGCTGCCTGGCAGGCGGCATGAACGATGCCGTCCTTCCTCCTGGGGAGGGCTTCATCCTGTGTCGCCTGATGTTCCGTGTCTTTGTCCAGATATCCATCCATCTGTCCGGATGCATTCTGGTTGCTGACACTTATTACGAACTCGCGGTGTCGCTAGGAGAGAGACCGCGGTAGGTGACAAGAAAAGAAAAGAAAAAGAAAAAGAAAAAAAAGGAAACGAAATCCATAAGTCGTACAGTTTCGCTGGGACGCGGGCGTCCAGTCTCTGAAGGGTGGTGCGACGCACACGAGGTTCCCTTTGTCTCAACGCTCGCTGGTGTCGTCAATCACCCATTCCCCTCTGCTCGGTTTGTTTTTTTTCGTGGGGTTTCCAAGTTTTCGTAACGCCGCCCTTCTCGGGATCAATGAATATATATGTCGGGCCACAATGGGCCAAGGACCGTCCGCAGTTGTGAATCTCGTAATGTGTGATGGTCGCTTGCACCGGCACCACCCGTCCTCATGTGGTTGGAGGATCTGGTCCCGCCACGGGTGGCTAATACTCGCCATCAGGCGGCAGATTCAAATAATCATCGATGTTGAAATCCGCTCCGGAGGGATTGGCAGGCTCGGGGATCGGGGGTTGTTGCTCCTGGCCACCACCACCGGCTGAAGAAGCTTGTGCCTGACCGCCAGTCGGCGCGGTGTCGATATCCGATGGCAGAGTCTGGGCAGGCTGCTGTTGGCCGCCTGCCGGCACGTAGCTGTTGCCCTGCCAATCCTCGGGGTTGGTGCCCGTCACGGCGCACACGACTCGTTGAGTCGTCTCGAATATGTCTTCGTCAAAGGACAGTTGGCCCGCGTCCATGAGGTCCTCCCAGCTTATGTCGCCGAACTGCTCGGGAAGGGTGTCGGCTGCCGGCTCGTCCACGACTGGGACCGGTGGCTGCTGCGCCTGTGCCTCGGAGTCGTTGCGCTGTCCGGGCGAACCTCCTCCCATGGCACCCTGCGGGGCTGCCAGACCTCGGGACGGCGACGTACTCTGAGTCTGTGGAGGTGTGGACGGAGCTGGCAACAATCCAGTTGGGGGAGGCGGTGGGATGATGTCGCCCGAAGCTGGCTGATCCGACTGCTCCTCTGTGGTCGGCACGGCCGTCAAGTTCTCGCCACCGGGCCCGAACCCGGACGGCATCGCCAATGCCGGGTCAGTGGGAGGCTCAGTGTTCGATTCCGCCGGCGCCTCCTCATCAGCAATCGGCAAGACGCCGAAACCGTCGTCTCCCGTGTAGTTGGGACCCGGAAAGTAGTCCGGTGTTGCAAGGACGTCTTCCTCGGCAATGCCTACCGCTGCAATCTCTTGGTCTCCAGCGGCCTGCTCCGCCGCAGCTTTCTCTGCCGCGGCTTTCGCAGCGGCAGCCAGCTCTGCACGGCGACGTCGTTCGGCCTCCGGAAGCCACTCGGAATCCTCACTCGATGCTCGAGACCGTGTGTCCTGAGAGTAGCCAAGAAAGTCAGAGATGGCCTGAAGCTCGTGGCTTGCGTCTACTACCACAGGTGCAGGAGGGTCGACGGGCTGGGGCGCCGGTGGTTCGCTTACCCTTACGAGATTGCCCATCCGCTGAACTTCAGGCATGTACCACACGTTGAAATTGTGAGTGTTCTGTTCCTCCTCAGTCAAATTCGTGAGGTCGCGGGCCACCAAGTCTTCCCCTTGAATCACAACCGGACGAGGCGCTGGCGGTGCCTGGTTGGCTGCATCCATCAGTTCCGCCAGCGAGTCTATAATCGAAGGAGGGATGGGTGAGGGGCCATCTGCAGGAGCTGGCGCTTGAGCTGGTTCCTCCGGCATGGGGGCTAGAGGAGGAAATCCGGACTCCTGCGGCGTATTACGAGATGATCCAGTCTCCGGCCTGGGGAGAGGTCCGCGGACCGAGAGCTGACTGGAACGTCGCGGCTCGCCGGTATTAGTCTCGTCCTTGAACTCCTTCCTCTGCTGCCTCCGGCGAGCGTCGCCCTTGAGCTTGGAGGTGTCCTTGGCCCACTGTATGAGTTCCTCGAGGCGCGGAGCCTCGGTGAGGGGATATGCTTCGGGCCAGCCAGCCAGGATCCAGTTGTCCAGATGGACGGGAGTAATCTCGGACGGCCTGATGCCGTCGAGCACCCCGTTGGGTCCCGCATATGGTGGTATTCCGCCTGGAAGAATCTTCTTGCGGAGGTTGACCCCCGTCCAGACGAGTCCTTCGAAGTTCGTCGTGGTGGAATTCGGGTCCAGCCCGTACAGGGGATATGGGGGGCCTACCCAGTGGCACAAGCGGCTGCCATCCTTGACGTCGTTGACGCCAAGGGGACCGTAGCCAAGCGCGAGGTAGTATAAGCAGCCGGGCTGCGGCTCGATGCGACCGTTGATGACCTGGTGCGTGTTGTCGTAGGGGTCGCAGAGATGTGCCTCGCCATTGTAAGTGCACGAGTCGCACGGCCGCTGCTTGTCGCAGTTGCGTCCCGTCTCGACACAGCGCTTGCAGCAGTAGTAGGGCATCTGCTTGCCGAAGCCGACCCGGCTGATGTCAAATAGGCCGTGGAAGTAGACGGGGCCTCCGGGGACGGCCCGTCCGCCCTCGTCGCTGATGCAGTCGAAGCCGAACTGCATGCACTTGTTGCAGGCGCCGTCAGGGTGCATCGTCATGGTGCGACAATGGGCGTCGTCGCGACGGCAATTCAGACACTCCTTGCGTCCAGGCGTGTTGAGGCGGTGGTCGCTCCATACCGAGTCGAAGTTGATGGTGGCGCTCCATCCAGAGGGAATCACCATTGGAGGTGGAACGACAACGCCGATGGGCAGAGCCGCGGCCGAGCACTGGGTGCCCTTTGCGACGCACTGAGCACAGGGCTGATTCCACGAGGTCCGGTCATGCAGCCAGCTGCAGGGGATTCCGTTCTTCTGCCCGTTGCCAGAGAGCTTGCGGCAAGGATCGCAGGCGTGGCGATACCACTTGCGGAGGCCCTGACGGGGATTGGGCGGCTTCTCCTGGTAGACGCCTTGGACGAAACAGTTTTTCTCAGTCAACCCTCCTCGGGGCCGCTCTCTCTTCTTGGGTTGACCGGGCTCGGGGGTAGCTGGAGGCTCGGCACCAGGGGGCAAGGGCCTGCGTCCGGACTTGCAGTTGGTACACGCGTAGCCGAGCGTGGTGTCGACGTCGCAAGACCATGCCGTGCCCTTTGCGATGCATCCATCGCAGGCCATGGGGGAGAACCCGATTGGGTCGATGTCGGCATACTTTCTCCAAGCGGCTGGGTTTCGCAGCGTGATGCAACCATGCAACGGGTTGTTGTTGCGGCGGTGATTGGCACAGTTGGTGCACTCGATCTTGTAAGTGCCCACCTTGTACCAGTCACAGGGGGTATCTTTGTGCATCAAACTGCCTTCGTTGCGGCAGAACCTGCAAGGCTTCGACCAGCCCTCGGGATCACCTCGCTGGATTTCGCCCTGCGCAGGAACAAGCTCGCCTAGCGTCCACAGCGGTCAGCTGGTTTTCGCGATCTGGATGCAGAAAAGGGGGAGGGGCGCGAGAGAGGTTCGGTTCAGGGGCCCACGACAAGCCAAAGGGGTGCGTGCTAATTACTTACCAGCTTCGTTCAGGACAAAGTCGTGCCCTTGAGCAGGCTGAAAAAGCGTGAGATCAGAAGATCCCGAAGTCGTCGGCTGTAGGGGCGCTGCCGGTACAGCGGGAGGAGCCCAGGTGATGATGGGCGCGGCAGGGGGTGGCTGTGACACCGTGCCTTGAGGCTGGCGTTGGCCCGTTGGGTTCTGAGCGGGCGACTTGCGCTTCTTCTGTCGGGCGCGTTGCTCATCGAGGTTTTCAAAGAAATCCTCCTCTACCTCTTCACCCGATGCGTCTTCATCGACGTAGTCATCATCCGACCCGTTTCCGGGGGTAGGTTGACCCGGGCGACCGGAACCCTGTGATTCGACGTCCGAAACATTTCCGCCGCCAGTGGCCGCAAGAATTGGGGAAGCAGGAGGTGTCGCTCCGTCTGTAAGAACCAGTTAGCCATGACCTACTCTGGGTACGATGTGTCGAGGTGGTGAAGCGCAAGCCAGGGGATGTGAAAAATCAAAGTCGGGGCACTTACAGATGTCGTCATCATCCTGAAAACCGGGGAAGACGGGGTTGTCATCGCTCTGAAACTCTGGAATATCAAAGAGCGGAACGTCATTATTCTGAGGCCCAGTGGTAGTGGGAGCCAGGTCGTTATTTCCGCTCTCTCCAAAAAGATCCAAAGGACCGTTGTCGTTCGTATCAACAAATCGAACATCGGGAAGGTCATCGTCGTCAGGGACAAACAGAGAAGGCTCGGCAGCCTCCTCGGCTGCCGGGGCGCCTGACAGGAATATGTCTTGGGGCGCTACTGTGGCACTGGCCGTGGGAGCGTCCCGTGGCTCGGCCGAGACGTTTGACATGGGAGTGTCTCGTGGCTCAGCCGAGGGGCTGGCCACTGCAACGTCCTGTGGCGTGTTCTCGGCCGGTGCAGGTGAAGCTTCTTTGTCTTCTTCGTCAGTAAGGTGCTCACGGGCCGAGTAAAACTCGTCGCTGGAAGAAGATCCCTCACGATCAGAAGTAGGCTCCAGTTCATGCTCACTTTCGTCATCTTGGGTCGCCTCGGGCATATAGCTGAGTTCCATGTAAGCGTCATCTTCTTCTGGGGGGTCCGACAACAGAGACGAGTCCTCAGACTCGGGGGTTGGGTGGTATCGAACATTTCAGCATCATCATCGGAAGCATCTCCAGCATCTTCCTGTTCTTCCTCGTTGTCAGACTCCAAGGGCTGGGTGGCATCGACCATCGAGGCGTCATCCTCGGAGTCATCTCCAGCATCTTCTTGTTCTTCTTCGTCATCAGACGAAGCGGCCGGCGCCTCCATGCGAGGCTTCTTTTTCTGCCGACGGCGAGAACCAGCTGCGGAAGACTGCTCACTATCGCTGCCATCTGAAGCCACATCTGTCAGCTGATGATTGAGACGAAGGGGACGTAGTACATAGCAAGACATGTGTGGTCAAGACTAAAGGGGACTTACTGTCATCGACGTCTCGGCAACGCTTAGTGCCTTGGGCAATAGACGACGAGGCATTCGATCCGTCTGACTTGGGAGAGTCTCCATCTGAGTTGGGAGAGTCTCCATCCGAGTTGGGAGAGTCTCCATCCGAGTTGGGAGAGTCTCCATCCGAGTTGGGAGAGTCTCCATCTGAACTGGTCAGACGACGACGTTTTCTGGCGGGTATAGCCACGATAATCGTACTCTTCACCGAACGATTGCTTCCATTAGAGCTGCTGCTCTCAGCATTCCCTGTTCATGGTCAGCGGACTTGATGCTATTGTATGTGTGTAGCGTGGGGAGGGTTGGGTGACAAGGGATGTGCCAAATGTGGTGGCGGGCAAGATTGGAGAAATGGATCATACCATCAGAATCATCACTGCTATCCTGGCGAGGTCGCTTGGACCCTGTAGCAGTCTCGTTCTGTGCGGCGAGCCTCAAAGTGCTACGCGTTGCACGAGTGGGAGGAGCTCGAGCTGGTGCGGCTCCAGCTGAGGCTCCGGCACGACCTCGTGCTCGGGTGGCGCGACCACCGCGAGAAGCACGAGTGGATGGAGCAGCAGAAGGATCTGAAGTGATACCGTGTGAGTTCAGATGGGCGTAGTTGATGTTGGAGGTGGCAGTACTTCTGCGAAGGCCGTATCGCGGGCTCTTTTGAGCCCGCTTCGGAGCCATCGTTTGTGCCTGGGTCGGGCTTCTGCCCTCCGAAATGCTTGAGAAAGCCGCTCAAACAGAAATCAAAGTGCGAGAGAACAAAGTGCAATGTGATATCTTGCTTTCCTGCAAATTGCAGAAGTGGTATTGATGCGTTGTTGTGGTCAACGCGAGGTGAGGAGGTTTGGTGTTGAAAAACGAGCAAAGTGCAACACCAAGAAAAGTGAGAGGAGTGGGAGAGAAAGAGAGGTGGTGGGTGGGCGAGGTGGGCGAGAAGGTGAGCAGAGCTTTCCGGGGGCAGGTTGCAGAGCGAGATCGAAGACCTGGGGGCACCCAGGGAAGGAAGACGGACCTCTCAGGGCGTCGAGCAGGGGAGATGTGTGCTGGGCTGGGGGGCAGATGAGCAAGTTTGCTGTCTGATAGCTCGGGTGTCTGAATGTCCTGCAGTGAATCTGACGTCTCCTGGGACGCGGGAGATAAATACAAGCTTCTCTCGCATGACGGCGGGCTTTCTACGATGCACTGTAGCTGTTCAGGACAGAGGGCCGTTCTGTCCAGAGCAATTCCATTTTGTCTACGAGCCATAGCAACGGCGTCATGCTCTGGGCACTGCAAGAAGGCCGTTTCCCTTGATGAGGGACTGTACAGCTTTGTCGGACGTGGACGCTGAACGGAAGCAAAACGGTTGTTCATGAAAATATACAGGGGCCCCTTTGTCGGGGCGGGCGAACACTACGCGGACACCGCCTTGGACTCTGCCCGTCGTTCACTTTGCACAGGCGATCGGAAAAAACGTTTGGCATGCTTTAACGTGGAGAACCCCTGCCAAATCTAAATCGGACGTTTCGTAGATCGGCACGGCATCTGAGCGGCATGCTTGCAGCGGCTCGTGGTCATGTTCCTTCTAGAAGTCCGGACGCCCCTCCTCCTTAGCCTCCTGCAGGTTCCCGTCGGCGCACACGCCCCCTCTTCTTTGTTGTGCCACACGCCCCCCCTTCGTTCTAATGACTACACACGGGAGAAGTACATCACAGCAGCAGCAGCGGCAGCAGGAGGAGGAGAAGCAAGTTCACGGATGGTGATGATGAGGAGCAGAAGCAACATTGAAGTTCACGGATGAGGCGAGACGCGAGGGCATCTCACAATGTAGTTGACCGACGTGTTATCCCGTCCCCCCCCTTCTATTTGATCCTACGCTACGGGGGCTACAAACTTCCTCATGAAGACGCACGGCACCGTCGTCGTCTCGCCCGTCGCCGGATTCACCCAGTCGTACATGCTCGCGTTGCGCGCCACCACCTCGTACCCCTGGCGGCGATACCATTCCTCGTTGGTGCGGATCACAGCCGGCCGCGGCACGCCTCGCGCGTCGTAGAAGCCCGCCATCTGCTCCTCGCGCAGCTGGAACTCGCTCGGCACCGTGTCGAGGGCCACGCAGTCGGCCCCAAAGGGTGGCCCCGCGATGACGCGCTCCACGGCCGCCATGGCGCTGCGGCCCAGGCCAGACGCCTGCAGGGCCCTGTTACGTGACAACGGTGGCAAGGTCAGATGTGTTTTCCCCACGGGGCCCCAGGGGGATTGGAACAGTAGAGGGCCATCACGGCAAAGGGACAGTGAGACGCACCATGAAATGTACAGGGACTTGACCCAAAAGGTTGTCTGGGGGAGCCCGAACTGCGTGTTGCGATCGGGGAACGTCTCAATGGCGATGTGTCCCACGGGGTGAAAGGCCTTCTTTGTCGGCTCCCGCGTCGTGCCATTGATGACGGCGGCGGAATCAACAAGACCATCGCTCTCCTTTACGAACCAACCACATGCATTCAGCCTTACACGAACACGGACCACCACCCTTCTCATGAGAGGCTTCAACAATCGTCACGTACCTTGGGCCACTGCTTAACATGCTGAGCCACCAGCTCGTCTCGCGCCGGAAAGTCTTCTGCTATCGACTGGCACACCGTTACCGTTAGCCAACTGTATGCCCCGACGATTCGCCGCCCATGACTGGCCAGGACCGCCCACGACCACCCACGAACGCCCACGACAGAATAACAGAGTAAGGTGATGAAGAGGGGGCAGAGAAAGAGCGATAACAGCCGGAGGAACGCACGATCCAGTAGAGCACCTTCTGCCCGTTGAGCATCTTCTCCTTCCAATCCTCCACCTCGTCGAACCCCCAAGTGCACGCCACACGCTGCTCGTACATCCTCTTGTACTGCGCATCGTCGGTCGGGTCCCAGGGCGTGAGTTCCACCGACGGGTACGTCCTGCCCGTCACCGCCGCACCCGTCCCGGCCGAGGCGGCGTCCTTGAGGCTACCCATGGCGGTTGCGGTCGTGACTCGTGAGGGGCTGCGTATGCCCTTAGCCTGCAGTCGATTTTGGCAACGAGAAGTAAAGAAACTGCTGCCGTCAGAACTATGTGTGAGATCAAGTTCCTCAGCAGTTGATTTCCGCGTTGGTTGAGTCAAGAGATCTGACGGGTTGCGTACCCCCTTTTCTACGGTCCGGCACTTGACGTTGACAGAAACTCGTCAGCCCTGCGCTACATATTTATATAGATATACACTAAGTTATCATATGGTGTGGGGGACCCTGGACCATGGCCTGCTGGGGATAAGCGCCGATTGCAAGTCGTTGGGCGACGTGGATCCGTTTTAGCTTGACATGTCCATCCTTCAACGGGTGCGACAAGGTTGCGCCCTTTGGCGACACGAGCGCCTCATTCGAACGTTTTTTTGGGCCAGGGTCTCTCTAGCGCACGACCGACATGCCGCCTCATCCGCTGACTCATTCCCAAAGCCCTCCGTTGACCACAAGTCGAACCGCCATACGCCGCAATGTGACGATGCATGTCAGCGCTGATGGGGAGAAATTGCAGCTAGCCACGCGAAGGATGATTCATTATGAGCGGTTTCTCGGATCTTGTAGGTCATGTCTGTCTATTTACTAGGCCGCCTCAGCTACAACATCACATCATCCTTCAGCACCCGAGGCCGTCCTGTCAGCCTTGGCTACAATTCCCGACATGCTACATTCACATGAGAGCATCTACACACCCTCACGGATATGTTTGGCACTCGTTGGCCATCGGTTCGCAATCTCGTCGGCCCTCGTCGGCCCTTCGAGTCATAATGAACTGCCAATTCCAACAAGCACCTCCGTGATGTGTCGCACGTGCCCGCTGTCCTTGATTCGCCTCCCAACACCCAGCAATGTTTCGCTTGATCTTCATGATAGCTCTCTTCCCACTAGGTATCTTTGTCGTATTTCCCCGTTCCTACTTTCCCATTGGCAACATCTACACTCTCAACCTGAAAACTGAAATCGCGTGGCCTCGAGCTGTCCAAGGCCATCGCGGGGAGCCACGTTCCGACGCCGGTACGAATTGGTGAAGTCCTGGAGCAGCACGCGCACGTGTCGGAGGCCACCGGCGTCGCCCGACTGCAGTCGGTCCTTGATCTTCGTCACCAGCCGCTCAGCCTCTTGCGGAGATACCGTCCCCTCGGGCAGGAGCTGGATCGTTTGCGCAACCCATCCCGTCGTCTCCGCCGGCAAGAGCTCGAACATGGCGAGAAGTACGCCGCTGCCGTCCGCAAAGCAGTCTCGGGGGAATGTGATCATCATGCCCGCCATGACCTGTTTAATCAAGTTCGGCCCGTGGCTCAGCAGCAAGTTCTTGACGATGCCTCGAATTTCCGCCGCTGCTTGCTCCGGCAGGCCCTCGCTGCTCGCGGGATTGTTGCCGCCATACGACAACAAGTCTCGCAGAAAGTGCAAGGTAGATGACAGAGGGTCGCGCTGCTCGAGCGTCAGGGCATAGATGGACGCCTCGAAGATGGGAACCAGGAGGTGCGACGGGACAAGCTTCTGCGGGTAGTACAGCAGAGCGTCAATGAGCAGCCGGAAAAAGTCATCAATAACGTCAGGCAGGTCCTTAGGCTGCAGCTCCGTCATCACCCGCAGGAACGCAGTCGTCTGAGCCTCGAAGAACGAGTAGATGTTGTCAGTGGTCGCCTGGTCCACATGCTCGCGGTCCTCCGAGAACTCGCGCAGAATGGCCGATGTGACCCACAAGAAGCAGCCCTCACGAGCCACATTGAAGCCGCTGGCGAGCTTGTTGGCCATCTCAGGCAGCAGAGGGGCCATGGCCGTGCGGTACGAAATGATCATGTTCCGCCAGCAGCGACAGATCCGCTCGCAGATGGGACTAAAGTCCAAGAAATTGTCCAAGACCGTCGAGAGGATAGGGAAGACCTCTTGCCAGTACTTGACGGCCGGGTTCTCTTCGCCGGGGCCGACGAAGGGCATTACATTCTGGACGAAGATGGTGATGAGCTGAAGGTGGTCGGCGAGTGCCAGTTTGCTGTCCTCGTCTGTGGCGCTGTTCGCTTTGTTCATTAGCCTCTGCACAAGCGGGTCGCAGTACAGCTTCAGAAGGCGATACGTCTCCGCCGCGGGCTGCACCGCCACCACGTTGGCAACGCCCTCGGTGATCTCCTCCTTACTCAAGTCCGGGAGCTTGTCGAGAATCTGGTCGTAGAACGTCTGGAGCTGGAGGACTTGTCCACTGAGGAGGTGCTTGCAGTCTGTACAGAAGAATTTGATCGACAGCGCCGCCGCCCGCATGATCTCTCTAGAATCGGACTGAAACGACGTGACGATGTAGTTGAACTGTGGCTCGAGATACTCGGGATGCGCGGCGGTCCACTCCGTGTATCTGCCCAGCACCATGATGGTCGCAAATCGCAGCTTCTCGTGGCTGGGGATCTGCACGAGAAGGGGCATTAACTGCGGCAGGACAATATTCTCCTCCTTGTCGACCATGCGGCCAAGGGCACGCATTGCAAACAGGGGCGCCTCCAGCTGCTGCCAGTGCGGCACCTGAGTACCCGATACCTGGCCTGCGTACTTCTGAGTCCAGACCTGGATGGCGTCGAGCACCTTGGTCAGGCACTGGGTGACGCCCATGACGTCGCATGCGTCTTTGAGCGTGTCCCCCATCTGGTGACGGAATTCCCTGAACTTTTCCTCCTGTTCACGGTCCCCGTCAAACAGATCCGACTCGTTACCCGAGTCCGGTGTGGGGTACTCGAGGTGCTTCAACAGAATATCCACAAGCTTCGAGTACACATCGACCATCTGCATGCGCCCTTCGATGTAGCGCTCCAGAACGAGATACTGCTTGAGTTCATACCAGAACCCGAACGTGTGTTCGATGACATCTCGGTCAGTGTCTCGCGCTGCGCATTCGAGAACAGCATCCACCAATGGGCGGAAATGGACCGGCTCGCGGGCGATGGCCACCACCCAGCTCTCGGCGGAGGTAGCGAAAACTTTTGTTAAGGACTTGAGTCGCTCTGTGTCTTCCTCTTCGACCACCTTTTGAATAATTGGCCTCAGGGCTATGACCCGAGGGAAGAGGGCGTGGACGACGGCCTGGCTCTCATCGACGTCACTCGCCTCCCTGAGCATGACGCAGAGGCACTCTGACGCCTCCTGGCTGCAATCGTCGCTAGTTACGCCCTCGAATATGACGTCAAGTAGGGGCGAATTGACAATGTTGGCCACGGGAACCTCTCTCAGCCATGAGGTGATGCACTCCATGAGCTGAGGGTTGCGGGCCGCGGCGGCTGGAACCGTAGGGTTAGTGAAAGTTCTCGGAGTTGATGCTGATGCGGGCACTCACGGGAGGATTGAGCGTAGTTGATGAGGAGCTGCACGACCTGATCCGTATTGTCTCCTAGGAGGGCCTGTGTTCGAGCCGCAAGGTCTTCTTCCTATTTCCAAATATTAGACTATGTCGCCACGAGGAGGCCGAGCGGCCGAGATGGTGCCACGTGAAACTGAGCGCCGGGTCGAATTTTGCTGAATCCACGTACAGAAAGGTTGATTTTGCGGCCTTCGGTCACCTCTTCGGGGAGGACTCGCAAAAAGTCGAGGATGCATGCGTGGCTCTCGGGGCTGTCACTGAGCGACTGGACCACGGATGGGAGCACATCGTGCCAATCCTTCATCTGGATGGCCAGGATGGCCAGGCACACGCAGAGCTGCACTCTTATGGGCTTGGGGCCCGCGGCGAAGTGCTTGAGCAGGAGGAGAATCTGGCTTCGGAGGGCGGGAAGTTCGCTCGTCGAGACTTGGGTGTTGAGGTCGTAGGTCAACTGCGCATATGTTAGGACACAATCCACCATCGGCGCGCTTCGTGTACTCACCTTTCCGCGGAGAGTGATGGCTGCAAAGAGAGTCGCCTCGGGCTCGGCCTTGGACTGGAGGATGCCGATGATGGTGGCCCAGGAATCCTTCTGCAGAGAAAGTGTCAGTTAGCACGCGCATGCCGCCAAGGGGGCCACGGTTACTGACAGATTTCTGGAACCGCTCCAGATAATGATGCGCCTTGGTCTTGCTGTCCTGCTCCCCTGTGCGCATCGTCATGACGGCAGCCAAGACGTCCGACGGCGCAAACGACTCCTGGGAGCCGTTAGTGGCCATCGTGGGCGACGGTTACGATGATCGGGCGGACGATTTGCGAAACGACGTTGCAGAGAGAGTGATGAGGGTGCTTCAAGGAGCGAAGGAGGAAGCCGCGCGCATCGGCCCCGTGGGGAGTATGGCTCTAAAAGCTGCTGGGTTGTGGTTGCCCGAATGTGCCAGCTGGCGGGGCCAGGAAAAGAGGAGGGCGCGCGCGGGCTCGAGTGCAAAGGATGCGGCGCGTGGTTTCGGGAAGAGCAGCAACAGAGAGAGGAGTAGTCCGGCTTGCCGTCGAGGCCGGGTCGGTCGTCAAGAGGCACAAAGGGACAAAGCCCACGAGAGAGAAAGGACGCAGGGTCTGTGTCTGGCTTTGATGATGGCATGGGGTCGAGGCGTCCCTTTGGCGGGGCAGTCAGTCAGTGAGTCGTGGTGGCCGACCGGACGGGGGCCTAGGGACAGGGTCTGCCGCTCGTTTTTCCGCTCCGATGGCCCGCCAATCGGCACAGCAACAGACGCGCAATGACGCATTCAGCCAATTCGCAGCGCCAACCTGTGACGAAGACTGAAGGTTTGCCCTACAGAGAACTTCCACCGCGTATGCTGCCTTGCCAGGGCTCAATGTTTTACCGTTTGATTCCGCATACGGTAACGAAAATACGTACATCTTACTGAGGGTCTTCGGCAGGCGCGCAATCCTGATTTCCAATGGGGTGCGATATACTTCGTAGGACTACAATCCGGGTTCATAGGTACAATGGTCCGGCAACGCAACGCGACGCCTCCGCCGCAGGGTAGCAACTCGAGTACGGGGGTGTTACAGTTCAGACGCTGCTCGTGGAGGACTGGCGGATCTCGCCGCTGCCCAGGACCAAGCCGTGCAGCCTCCGATCGTGCGCGCCCGTGGGCACCTGTTCGCTCGAGCCAGGCGCCAGGAGCTGCTCGGTCAGGGCCAGCCCGTACAAGGCCAGCGGCGGCCGTTCAGTGCCGCCGCCTTGCTTGGCCAAGTACCTGTTGAGGAAGAAGTCGTAGAATCCCTTGCCGTGGCCGAGTCTGCGCACCGACCCAGCGTCGTCGAAGTCAAAGGCCACGCCGGGCATCAGCATCAGGTCCAGCGTCGCGGCATCCGAGCGCTGCGCGTCCGGCCCGCCGAGGATGCGCTGGCGCTCGTGGACGGTGGCCGGGTCGATGCTGGGGATGCCCCAGCGGTCTAGCTTGAGGCTCTCGTAGTCCTGAACGCTCCGCAGGTGCACCATGTCCATGACGCGCGCGGGCGTGTCGGGCGTCTCGAGGGGCGACTTGTGCAGATACGGGACGAAGACGTGCTTCCCGGCGGCGAGGGCGTCGCGCACGATGGCATCGGTCTGGACCTCGGCGGCTGGCATGGACAGGTAGATGCTGATGCGGCTGGCATGCTTGTACGGCTCGAAGTCCTTGAGGGACTCGAAGATGTTGCGGCCTGTTACCGGAGCAGTGAGCGAGGGCGCCAGGGTCGGAGGCGGAGAGTCGTACTCTGGAGCGTGACCGACTCTTGAGGCACCGACGACAGTCTCTGCTTCATGAGGCTCCGCAGCTGCTGCTTCGCGGCGGTGAGCGAGGCGGCGGCGGCGGCCATGTTGGGTTTTCGTGTCTGTCTGATGACGACACAATCGTCACCGCGATTTGGCGGATGGAGCCTGAGCCACAGCTGTTGCAGGGAACATGAGGTTTGAACTTCTGAGCATGAGCGCCGCGCTCGCACGTGAGTGGATTTTGGGCGTTCTGGCGGCACGCGGAGCCCGCCGCGGCAGCGCCTAGGGACTTGGGACGAAATCATACATGCCGACTACACGGGGGCCACATGTCAGTGAAAGAGCACGTCTGCACTTTGAACACTTTCATGACTGGCGCTTGTGCATGCTTGAATGGCGCCATCGTCGACGCGACAATAAATGAGATGAATGCAATGCACCATGTCTCCGCAGGAGCTTCCAGGTTGCACATGGCCTTCATTGTAACGCTGAAGTTGTGGGTGGAGAGGCACCGTCGCCGCTAATAACAGCCTGCGCTCTCGGATTGCCGCTTTCGGCAGCAACGACACTTGCACAGCTGGTTCAACTCCCGTGACACAGCGTTTAATAGGTTCGGTCGCGAACATATTGACGCCGCAGGGACGGTCCCTTTGGAGAGGGAGATTGCTCGCAGGGCACTGCTGACTGAAAATTGTGCCCGGCTGCATTGATGCCCTGATGAGAGGCGAAGTCAAGAGCTTGAAAACCACTCTAACAAGGCGAGGCCCGCAAGACCCCTTCCATAGTTGCTTCAAATGGAATGGGCACACGAGGCGAAAGGGGAGAGGCATTGTTGTCGTACGATGACGTGCAACTCCAGTTCCGATGCTTGCGCTTGCGCTTGCGACGGCCACAGCTGGGCAGCTGCCATACGAGCACGTCTGGTGCTCGAGTCTTTGGGTTCGGGAGCTTCGCTCCACCATCATGGATTGGGTCTCTATCCCCGGGGATGCAGCGATTGCCAACACTTTGCCTCACCTCGGCTTCCGAAGCACAATCCGCCCGTGATGATGTCGAGGTCGAGGAGCAAAGCGGTGGCTGCCTCGCTAATAAGCGGGCAAGGTGGGATGGTGGGATGCTGAACAGGTGGTGTGGGAGACGCGCCGAGACATGGGCAAGGGTCTGCGATGGGGGCTTGGGGGGCTTCGGGGAGCCCTTGGGTTGATGCGTGCAGGCATGAGTAACCCGGGGTGGAATGCATGAGGCGCATCGCCCGCCAAACACGGTACCCAGATGCACGGCAGCCGCAGCCCGTCCCAATTGAGGCGAGCGGGAAGACGCATGTCATAAATCAGATTGGCGGTCATGGCTTACCAACGGCATCCTTGGCCGGTGCGCGAGGCTAGGTACGAGTTGGTACCGATCCACGACGCGACGGGCAGGAGGAACAAAAATTTCGGCTGGTGAGGGAGCCTTCAGAAGCCAGCTGTGGCTCGTCCAGTTTGCCGCAGGTAGGTACCACATCAGTGAGGTGGGTGGTGGCCGAGGCTGGCAGCCCCGGGGGGCAGTAGGGTCTGGTGTTCGGACAGAGGTCACTGTCGACGAAGACGGCAGCGCGCGCTTCCGCGGGCGGCTTCCCCTTCCATCAAAAAGCCCGACATCGTCGACGCGGGGGGAAAGTGTACTTCGTATGTGAAGCCACTTTCACGGCTTCTCACCCGCCAGCGCCCGTGCCACCGTGATCGAAGGGGCGACCTCGTCATTTTCATCCTCAGTTGGCAGGCAAGCTGCGGCTCGCCCCGTCGTCGCACTCGACGCATCCCTGCACCCGTGCGTGCATGGGCATCCCCGCCGCCCGCCCACCCGCTCGGCGCATTGCTCACGGCCCGGACGCCGACCCCCAACCACACGCCAACAGCTTGGCACAGGCTGCTTGGTTCATGTGCATTTGCGTCGTCGTCGCGGCTTGATCCAGCTCCGGCTGCTGACACGTCGACCCTTACGTCTGGCAGAAGCTGAGGTTGCCTCCTCGACTTGCTGCCGCCGCCAACGAGAGGTGAGCCCAAACGTGCGCCGGCAGATCGGGTAAGGTACCCTCCAGGGCCCCCTCGCGCCGTTCGCTGCAGGAGCCAGCCCACCTCGCCTTCCGTCGGTGTCTGCAGCGCCGCTGGCCGCCTGAAGGACAACCTGGAACTTGCCAAAAGGCCAGTGTCTTTCCGCTGCGGCGGGCGCTTGTTCGCAGCGGCCAGGGATCAATTCACGCCCAAAGCTCCATCCGCGTGCTGCGCTAGCGCCGGCCTCTTGCCCTCCTCCTCGTCGCCCGCCAGCGTCCGGACTTCTCGCCACACGACAAGACAGGCGAGGTGAGGTCCCCCGTCCCGCCCGTCTCCATCTCCATCTCCATCCGCGCCCGCCCCGCCCTCGACGTCGCCGAAACTCCGTCACACTGACAGTGGAGTGCTAAAGACCGCCCCGCCATGGACCGCCGACGCACCGACACCGACTCGAGGTCCAATTCCAAACCCAAGACCACCACCACCACCACCACCACTGCTTCCGACACCACCTCGACTGCCGCTACTGCACCCACCTCCTCCTCTGCAGGCCCTTCCCAGGCTGAGACCAGGGTCCGCGCCGGTGGTGACTCTGACTCCCATCAGCAACGCGCTCTCCAGGATTGGCAGGCGCACGAGCCCGGCGCCGAGCCTCCTCCCCAGCAGCAAGCCCTGGCATCCGCCGGCTCCTCCACATCGCGATCCACTGTCTCGCAGACTTGGCCGACTCGACCTCGAGAGGCGCCATACGCGACCCGCCAGATCCCACCCGAGACGTCTCCGACTACATCTTCCCACCATGCCCGCTCGACCTCCGGATCAGCCGAGGCGATAGCACTGGAGGAGC
The DNA here is from genome assembly GCA_029168975.1 of Purpureocillium lavendulum. Classification (NCBI taxonomy): domain Eukaryota; kingdom Fungi; phylum Ascomycota; class Sordariomycetes; order Hypocreales; family Ophiocordycipitaceae; genus Purpureocillium; species Purpureocillium lavendulum. The sequence goes on from JAQHRD010000001.1 coordinate 6,722,855, forward strand.
TTCCTCAAGCCAACCCTCCCTTGGCTCTCCACGTCGAGGACATACCCGACGCCGACGACGATCACGCCGCTGCCGATATGGCTGCTCCCAGGAGGAAGCGGAGGCTTCCCTTCCTCCTCTCCGGCGAGGCTCGCGAGTCGTCGCCCTACGGCTCCGTCTCCGCGACGCCCCGTCACGACGGCACGCCGTCCGACACCGACACCGAGTCCGACAGCTCACATGAGCTTCGCCAAAGCAGCAGGAGCCGTCGGAGCTTGAGCTCCAAGCGTTCTGGCTTGTCCAAGCAGTCGTCGCGAATGTCAGAGGAGCTCGACGGCGCCGCTCTCGTCTCCGGTTTAGACGGTCGGTTCGGCCTGGGAGAGGCTCCCTTGCCGGGTGACATACTGGACCACGGCAAGGACGACGACACCACCACTGACGATGGCCTGCCGCTCGATCAAGACCGATCGGACGAGTCCGACCACGAATACCTCGAAAACTCCCCCAACGAGGCGGTTCGGGCCTCGGTCTCTCCAACCGACAACACCACGCTCTCCATAAACACGCCCCGAATGTGGTGCCTCTCCGTCCTCTTCTCCATACTCGGATCCTCTACGAATCTGTTCTTTTCTCTGCGATACCCTAGCGTTGCCATTACACCCGTCATTGCCTTGCTTCTCGTTCACCCCCTCGGCCATTTGTGGGACTTTCTACTTAAGCGACCATACGATCCCGATGAGGAATTCGTCGAGGGCATCCGAACGCCGTCAATCATTGAGCGCGAAGACCCCGTCCAGCGCCGTCGTCCGCCCAAGAAGCTCGGGTCGTGGCGACTATGGCTGGCTCAGGGGAAATGGAACGAGAAAGAGCACACGTGCGTCTACGTGAGCAGCAACGTCGCTTTTGGCTTCGCCTTTGCGACCGACGTCATCGTGGAACAGACCCAGTTCTACAACCAAGAGGCACCTATTCTCTACCAGTTGCTCCTGACCATATCGACCCAGATCCTGGGCTACGGGTTCGCCGGCATTACCCGTCGCTTCCTGGTGCGGCCCAGCGGCATGGTGTGGCCAGGCACGCTCATGTCGGCGGCCATGTTCTCGACCCTGCACAAACAGGACAATAAGCCCGCCAACGGCTGGACCATTAGCCGGTGGAAGTTCTTCTACATCGTCTGGACCGCCGCCTTTGCCTTTTACTTCCTCCCGGGCCTGCTGTTCCCCGCACTCAGCTATTTCAGCGTCATCACATGGTTCGCACCCAAGAACGTGGTGATTGCGAACCTGTTTGGCGTCACATCGGGCCTGGGCCTCTTCCCCATGACCTTTGACTGGGCACAAATCACCTATGTCGGGTCACCACTACTCGTGCCCTTTTGGGCGGCCATGAATGTCATTGGCGGCTTAGCCATTGTCATGTGGATTATCGCCCCCATATTCTACTACTCCAACGTCCTGTTCTCGTCGTACATGCCCATTCTATCGGCGGGCGTGTTTGACAACACGGGCAAGATCTACGACGTCAGCAAGATCTTGACGCCAGAGTTCCTCTTCGATAGAGAGGCCTACTCCAACTACAGCCGGGTGTTCCTCCCCGTCACGTACATGCTCAGCTACGGCGTGCAGTTTGCCGGCCTGGCTGCGCTCTTGACCCACACCCTCTGCTGGCACGGCCACGACATCTGGCGGACGTGGAAGAAGGCGCTCGAGGAGGCGAGGGAGAGTGGCAAGCCCGAGTACCAACCCGTCAACGACTCACGAGCTGCGTCGAGCGGCTCCCTCGGCAGCGACACTTACACCCGCATGTCCGGGTCGGCCCCGAACATCGACAACCTGCTGAGCCGCGAGGACGTGCACTGTCGACTGATGAGGAGGTACCAGGATGCCCCCGTGAGCTGGTACCTCATAACATTTGTCTCGATGACTGCCATTGGCATGTTCCTCGTCGAGTAGTGAGTGGCCCCGGGCTGCTGGATTAGATTTCATTGCTGACTGGCTCAAAGCTACCCCGTCCACCTCCCCTGGTACGGCCTCCTCTTGTCGCTCGCCATCGGCGCCATCTTCTTCATCCCCAACGGCATCATCATGGCCGTCACCAACCAGCACAGCAGCATCTACCTCATCTGCCAGCTCATCTGCGGCGCCGTCTTCCCCGGCCGCCCCATTGCCAACATGGTCTTCGTCACGTACGGCTACATCTCGTCGGCGCAGGGCATCAAGTTCGCGTCGGACCTCAAGCTCGGCCACTACATGAAGATCCCGCCGCGCATCATGTTCTCCGTCCAGGTGGTCGCCACGCTCGTCTCGTCGGTCACGCAGATTGGCGTGCTCAACTGGATGTTCGCCAATGTCAAGGGCATCTGCACCTCCGAGGCCGTCAACGGCTTCACCTGCCCCATCGCCCGCGTCCATTTCAACGGCTCCATCCTCTGGGGCGTCGTCGGCCCCGGCGAGTTCTTCGGCCCCACAGCTATCTACCGCGCCCTCGTCTGGTGCTTCCCCCTCGGCGCCTTCCTTCCCATCCCGCTGTGGCTCTACGCCCGCAGGCGTCGCGGCAGCGTCTTCCGCAAGGTCAACCTCCCCGTCATCTTCGGCGCCATGGGCTGGATCCCCCCGGCCACCGGCCTCAACTTCTCCGTCTGGGCCCTCGTCTGCTTCTTCTTCAACTACCTCGTCAAGCGCCGCGCCAGCGCCTGGTGGGGCAAGTACACCATGACCCTCTCTGCCGCACTCGACTCGGGCCTCGCTTTTGGCATCGTCATCGTCTTCTTCGGCTTCATCTACCCGGGCCTCGTCAAGGGCTTCAGCTGGTGGGGAACCGAGGTCTACAAGCAGGGTTGCGACTGGCAGGCATGCTCCTACCGGACCGTCGCCGACGGCGAGAAGTTCGGCCCAGATACGTGGTGAGACGGGGAAAGCGCGTGAATCATGGCGTCAAGTTCACCACCATCTACGGCTCTACGTCGCCATCATCGACGGGGAGCCACAACATCTTTGCATATTGGGAATCTGGAACACATTCAATGGCGCCGGCGAGTTTTGGATATCATCCGGTCGGGACTAGACTTAGCAAAACATGGCATGTAGCAAAATAACCATGCGTTGAAATGCATAATCTTTGTGTAATTTGGCCGTCCATTGATGCACATGGCCGCGGCAAGCGTCCGTGCCTGCCACGCATAGGTCTACCATACTATACAGTCGCACAGGCGGATTTGTCCTCAATTTCTGTCAAGCGCGTCGCGTCCCGCCACAAACTCCCCGCTTCAATGTCCGTCTATTTTCCGTCCTCCCACTCAGGGTTCTATTAAAATCGTCCGTTAGCGCATGTCCAATCAAGCAAAGACTGATAGGGGGGTGTACACTCACCTTTCGCAGGATGACCAGACCCTCCAGCGTGCTGTTGAGGCTAATGTACTGCTCGTCTTCCAGCTCGGCACGCTCCCCGTAGCCCAACAGGACTGGCGTACTCTGCGTCTGCCAGCCCGTGATGGTCTTGGGGCGACCCGCCTGGCCGACCACATCCACGGCCTGTCCAACGCGGACGTTCACCTTGAGCGGCTTCAGGCGCTCATCGAGCGTGACGAGGAAGCGCGGGTGCATGGCCGGCACCAAGAAGTAGAGGAGGTAGTGTGAAGTGGAGCAGATGAACTCCTTGGGGTCGATCATGGCGACCATGGTCGCTAGGAGGCCGGCAGCGGCGACGTGGGAGAGCACCTGGCGGTCGGTGTGGAACGGGTTGATGGACAGAGTGCCCTTGCCCATGTGGAGCAGACCCTGGGCAATGCGGACCATGAACAGCGCATCCTGGTCGCGGTGGTAGTAGCTGGCAAGCTGCCGCAACAGCTGCGCCAACCTGGCGTTGTTTGTGCCTGCGCCCAGCATGCCCATGGCGAAGATGGCGTTGATGGCGACCTCGGGGTCGTTGTCGTGGCTGTACCTGGACAGCGTATCGTAGACCTTCATCTGAGGGTTGCTCGGGCTGATCAAGCCCATGGCGAGAGGCACTGCCTTACGGATGTTGGCCTCGCCATAGTGCATGAGGTGACCAAACTGCCGCAATACCATCTCCTGACCAACATCCTCGCCCATTGCCACCAGAGCGATGCCGATCACGGCGTAAGCCTGCAGCAGCTCGTCGCCTTTCTTGTCGTCCGACTCTTCCTTGTGCTCGTTGCAGATGTGCAGCAACTCCTGGATTTTGAGGACGGCACCAGTGCCTGCCCAAGCACAAATCTCGGCTAGCACCGCGGTGGGCTTCGCCATGGGATGGTCCACAGCCTTCAACGTTTCCAAGATAACATCGACCTCCTCTTGCCGTCCGAAGAAAAGCAAGCCCAGGCCCAGCGCGAGAAACCGTGTCCACTTGTCCGTCAGTTGATTCTTTCGGTCCTCGTCCATCAGTGTCGTGACAATAGCCTCTGACACCTCTGGGTGCGAGGAGCCGACAAAAATCAGACCGCACGCAAGCGCCGCCATGGCCGAGATTTGCATCTCCTGCGACGAATCGCTGATTATTGGCAGCAGCAAGTCCAGCAGGTCTTCCTTGTTCGATCCTGCATACGACAATCCCAGTCCCATGATGCATGCTGTCCTCACCAGAGGGTTCGAGTGCTGCAGCTTTTCGGCATCGCCAAGTAGCGCCAACGCCGGCTCGGAATCTATCCGCACCCCAGAGTTCATGATGCCGATGGCAAGCATGGCACCAGCAGATATCTCGGGCTCCGGTGAGTAGGTGTACTTGTCGATCTTGTCGAGCCCATTCTCGATGTCCCAGAGCAGCAATGTGCCCATGGAGGCGACAGTGGACATCATGCCATCAGCTTTGGTCTTCCACACCCACGTCTCCTTCTCGCCGTCCACCAGCATCATCTTATCATTCCCGAAACCGGCGTTGACAAACGCGTTCACAAAGGCCGATGCCAGGTTGTGCCGAGCGGAGTCGAGATTTGTCATGCCCGCCACGCGGCTGCTCTCTAGGTGGCTCTTGTAGATGTCCTCCGTAGTCTTTGGGTCCAGGATGTTCAACTCCTTCGCGAGCGACTTGAAATGCTCTGACAGCTTAATGTTTGAGAGGCACTCCGCGCTCTCCTGCTCGTCCAAAGTCTCCTCCGGAAGGTCCATGACTATTCTTTGACGAGCGATCAAGAACGCCAATTGCTTTTTGAGGGCAGGATCCTCGGCCTTGTCAAAGTCGGCTCGGATCAAGTCAATATCGTGGAGACGAATGGCAAGGACCATGGCTTGTGTGAACTGTTTGTACTCCATGTAAATGTTGTGTGCCGTTCGCAGGAAAGTTTCGTTGTCGGGATAGGTGAGCAGATTCACCATGCTGACCATGTACAGGCACACTCTGGAGTACGTGTTCTCGTCCACGTACTTGGGAATCTGCTCGATGATCTCCAACTCGCTCATGAGATCGACGGCATCGGCCTCAGCATTGCTGTTGATGAATTGGGGAACCAGGATCAGGGCGAGGTCCACCAGATCCTTGGTAGGTTCGTCGGCAGTGATGCGCTTTCCATATACCTCTCCAATCTCAAGGGCCAGGTGCCTCACGTACTCGTGTCCCCAAGAGATGATGTCAGACGAAGGAGCGAGCAGCCTGTACTTCAGTGTGTCTTGTCTGTCCTCGTCCGAGTATGTCATGCCAATGACAGAGAGCACGTCCGCCAATGACGTCTTATTTTCTCCAGTCGGCCACTCGTCATAGAGTTTTGTCAAGGTCTCGTAATGTGGTCGCAGGAACTTCAATGGTTTCGGTACGGCTGTCATTGATGATGTTGAGGTCTTGATCGACGTCTTCATGGCTTCGAGGGCTGTCTTGTAGAGCTCCGCGTTCGATTCCTGCGCACAACAGTCAGCTCGGCGTCCCCTGCAACAGCTCCATCAGCAGTTGTACATACCGTGAGCCGCTCCACCATCATATCGAGTTCGTTCTTGAGCTGCTGGTCCTCCTCATTAAGCTCCTCCTCGGCGGCTGCGATTTCGTTAGCTGTGGCCTTGCGCGATAGCCACTGCGAGACGTACCATCCTTCTTGCCATCATCTTTCTTGCCATTCAAAACGGGCTTCTCATCCTTGGACTCGTCCACGGCCTTTCCCTTTCCCTTGTCAACCGCTTTGGGAGCATCGCTGTCCTGGGCCATGTTGATGTCGGTTGTCTCGAGCCCAGCGGAGGCTCCAGCAAGAAGGCGAGCGAATGGGTGCGCAGGACTACAAGAACCGGATGTATGCGATCGATTCTCAGAGACCACGCCGGTAGTGATACTCTCAGAGGAAGCTGTTGATCTGGGTCGGTTGTGTGGAAGTGGAAGGTGATGGATGTGGATGGCAACCAAGCTCCCCGAGCGCTGCTCTAGAATGGTCGTAGCTCTGGTTACGTGAGGCGCTGCCGCCTGCCACCCACGGGGCTGGCCACCCTTGCCTTGCAATCACGTGTGGCGGCCGCTGTGGGCTTCCGAAAGGTTGTTCCGTGATAAGCGTGGCAGCTGTTATCGATTAGATCTTGGCGGCAGATTTCTTGGTTCGCTGCACCCCACCATGTTCAACATCCAGCCAAACCCCACCACTGTCCATGGGAGAGGCCTTCGACAACGGAATAGATTTTGTTGTAAGCCGCATACCGAGCCACATCAGTCATGAAGCTGGATACGCGGGCGATGCGCCATCTGGCGTCGGAGGACTGGCGGGTCCTCACAGCGGTACGAATTTCTCCTCCTCCTCCCATTGTCCGTACGCAGCCCTAATGGTCACTCTCAGGTCGAGATGGGCAGCAAGAACCACGAAATCGTACCGACGCCGTTGATCGAAAGGATTTCACGTCTTCGAGGCGGCGCGAGCGGAGTCCACAAGAGCATTTCAGCCCTCGCCAAGGTCGGCCTCATCGCCCGAGTCAAAGAAGCCAAGTACGACGGATACCGCTTGACATATGGCGGCCTTGACTACCTCGCCCTTCACACCCATGCTCAACGCAAAGATGTCTACAGTGTTGGCAACCGGATCGGAGTCGGCAAGGAAAGCGATATTATGGTGGTCGCAGACCATACTGGAACCCAGCGGGTACTTAAGATCCATCGCCTCGGCAGAATCTCCTTCCGGTCGGTCAAGTCGAACCGAGACTACCTCAAGAACCGCGCATCCGGATCATGGATGTATCTGTCAAGACTAGCCGCCATGAAGGAATTCGCGTTCATGAAGGCACTATACGAGGAGGGCTTTCCCGTTCCAGTACCGATCGCACAGTCTCGACACACCATCGTCATGACCCTGATAGACGCCTTTCCGCTGCGACAAATCGCCACTGTCCCCGATCCTGCATCCCTGTACGCCGACCTCATCGCACTGATACTGCGACTAGCCAGTCACGGCCTTATTCACGGCGACTTCAATGAGTTCAACATCCTCGTAAAAGAGACAAAGATGGTTTCCGAAGACGGCCAGGAATCATTAAACCTCGAGCCCGTCGTCATTGACTTTCCCCAAATGGTATCTATGGAGCACCAAAATGCAGAAATGTACTTTGACAGAGACGTCAATTGCATCAAGCGATTCTTCGACCGACGCTTCCATTTCACGAGCACCCAACCAGGCCCATTCTTTAAGGATGCCAAAAAGACCGTTGGCAAGGGCGGACTGAAGAGACTTGACGCGACTGTGGAGGCGTCAGGTTTCACGAAGAGGATGTTGAAGGATCTGGAGGCCGCCATTAAGGAGAAAGCGGCGAAGGAGGAATCTAGCGCAGCTTCTGACGCCGAGTCTCAAGGCAGCGGGGACGAAGAAGAGGATGACGAGGGCGAAGAGGACCAGAGCGATGGCGATGATGGGGGCCCCGTTATCATAGGATCTGCGACAGCGGGAGCTGAGGAGACGGCAGAAGGTGGCCTCGATCCCGCCGTGCAAGGCACTGACGGCGAAACCAGCAGCCCAGTTCAGGAGGGCATGTCCAAGCTAGCAGTATAGAAAAGCACCAAGAGCATGATACCCATCGAAAGGAAGCACCTCACATAGATAGATGCAGGCGCTCATGAATGAACCAGTCAATTTTCATTACAATGCCAGGCCTCTCCCCATACGTAATCTGTCACGGTCCCCATTACGATTCCCTAAAGTACAAAACTGCGGAAAAATGAGAACCTTCTGCTCACACAGCTAGCCCTCAATACTATCAGCAGTCGCAGACCTAGACTGCTCCACACTGGCCTAACACTGTCGCGACGTCCATGGTCCATGGGCTCCAAAAGAGTTAGGAGGGTACCAATGAATGTGGCAGAAACAGCGTGCACGGCGGAGGTGACAGATAAAAAGAAAAGCTACGATGGCCAAGAGACAATCAAGCTGCCTCAGCTGTGGCCTCGTTCTTGGACGAGTCCTTCTTCATTGGAGGCGACGAGTGAACACTCTCGTCAGCGACGGCTGCAGCGACGGTTGGATCCGCGTGAATCGTAACGCCCTCGTCACACTCCGAAGAGTTGGGGGTCGAAACATTCGCGTCCGAACTCGAGCTCACGACCGTCCTGAACAAGAGGTCAGTACGTGCTGAAGATACTCAGACGCGGAGCATACTCGGACAATCCACGGCGGGTTCCCGAGTGTCTCGTCGCGCTGCTGTCATCATGCGAAGTCGCAATCGTGCTGTAGCGGATCAAAAATTAGACTAGAGAACGATGGCCAGCGAGAGAGAACATGCCTGCGCGAAACCGGGACGCTGCGACGCCACTGAGACTGCTGGCCATATAGAGTAGGACTCATGCCGACAAGCGGAGTGCCGTAGGCGCCAATATTGTATTCGTTTGTGCGAAACTGTCGGCGCTCGGCGGTGACGCGCTTGAGCTCCTTCTGGGCGGGGGTGTCGGCGTAGCGAATGTTCATGAGCAGAGCCTCCTCGCCGATGCTGACACCGTTGAACTTGCGGATGATTTCATCGCAAACGTCGCGGGACTCGAAGCTACCGGTGGTCAGTAAATGTTCCCGATCAAAAGGAGTTTGGAGTTGGCATACCGAGCAAAACCAACACCACGGCTGTTTCCCATGCTGTCCCGAAGGATCTTGCTGGACAAGATGGTGTATCCGAGAAAGATGGTTGCAAGCTCCTGACAATTCTATCAGCACAACTACTCAATGACGCATTGTGCACGGCAAAGACTTACCACCTCTGTGAGGCTCTTGGGAAGGTTGGAGATGTAAAGGTTGGTGGAACACTCGTCACCTTCTGCCTTGAGGCGCGAGTTGAAAGATTCCTGGTGATGCGATCAGCGAGCTGACCGTCATGTCACAAGGCGATTACTTACACGAGCAAATCCAACCTCGTATCCGAGGCGATGGAAACCGCGGATGCACGATTCCGAGTCATGGACGTGAACGAACTTGGCGAAGCCGAATCTGTCAGAGGTTAGAGAAACATGGCCACAGCCCGTCGTTGGATATAATATACCCTTTGCAAGCACCAGTGTTGGTGTCGATGATTGCCTTGGAAGTCTCAACAGGACCGAAGCGAGCGGCAAATTCGTACAACAGCCTGTCATCGGTCGTCGGGTGGAGGCCACGGATGTAGACGTTGCGATTGCCAGGGATTCGGTTCTCCAGGCTCTGTTCAAGGCTCTTCATCTGACCAGGAGGGGTAAAAACAGCGGGAACGGCGCGAGGAATGGCCGGGTCTTTCTTCAAGAGGTCGTCAATGTGGCTGTCGGACACCGTGGGAATCGCGGACTTGGCGGCCTCTCCATGAAGAGAGGTAAGGCCCATCTGCTGAGGGGATGGAGTCGTATACGCAGACCTGTCAAGGCTCGCGACGCGAGGGCCATCCCTCTGGGACATGGCACCGTAGAATGGCGTGGCTGGGGTAGATTCCGTCGTCGAGTAGGAGCCACGACGGTTCTCAAGTCCAGGGACGTCAGAGTTGCCGCGCTCAACGCGAGGCTGAGTTGTATTGGCCCGGCCCGGGGTGTAGGGCATGAGTGGCATGGGGAGGCCAACGTAAGGAGGGCCATAGCCACCAGTGGGCATGGGATAGCTGTTGTATGGGTGTTCTTGGGAGTGGCTCATTCCCATCGGCTGGGCGGCCGGCATGGGAGCCAGGACAAACTGTCCATCAGATCCAACCATGAAGTGTCCAGGTCCGAGTGGAAGCGGTGCAGAGTTGTTGGGCATTCCCATGCCTCCAAGACTGAGACCGGCAAACTGGCTCATCATGTGGCCCAAGCCGTGATCGGCACCTGTGTGCGTTGGGCCATGGCCGTGAACGTTGCGCCCAGCCGGGTTGGCGAGGTATTGGCCGGCGACACCAGTGCTAGTGTCCATTGTGGCAGCGGTTCGACTTTGATGCTGATAAGTCTTGGGGCTTTCCCTACAATTACCATCAGTGAGTTTCGACAAAAATGAGCACCAAAGTGTGGACTGAGCGGTCCCAAATGATTTTGGCCGTTTGCAGAGGGCAGTTCAAGGAGCGGCAATCATCAGGAAGCATCCAAACATGCTCTGATGCAAGACGAGACACGCTTTCCGCACTGAGATTACCGTCCTGCGCACGATGTGACGTCGGCAGGCTCGAGGGTGCGTCGGCGTATGCGATTCGAGAGTATCAACTTACTCGGGGGATCACAAATCGTCTCGAATGATGGTTCAAGATGGAAACGGTGCGGCGGCGGGACGAAGATCTGCATCGAGTTCGTCAGCAACCAGCACGAGCTGTCGCAGTCCAACAAGATGGAAGATTGGGAATCAGGGTTGGGGCAGATGTCGGAAAATGGCGATCTCAAAGCCGTGTAACTTGTGTCTGGCGAGGCACGGCAAACTTTCACCGGGCACTTTTCGCTCCGGGCGAGGACGCCACGGCAACCACAAGTCGATTTCTTTTCAGAAAAAGACAGGTGAAAGTCAAACTCACCTTGGTCCTGTGTTGCGGCTAGCTGGCGTGATGGCGCAAACCAGCTTGCGATCTGCCGAGGCAAATGTTTTCGGTACCAAGACACTTGAGATGAAGCGAGAGTCAGTAAGATAGAACAGAGCTATCGAGCAAGATGAGGCTTCGAGAGAGATCGATCTATCGGCCTTGCCAAAGAGTCGGGGCGAACGGGTGCTTTTGGTGGAGGTTGATGCTGTTGGGTGTGCGAAGGAAGAAGAGAAATGGATGGACGAGATGACGATGGAGAGAAGAAACGAGTACGAGCAGCTGGGGATGAGGAAGCGAGCACCACTTACCTTGCTCTGTAAGGCTATTCGCACCAAGGTAATTGCGATTCCGATACGGTTCCAAAGAAGCGAGGTAGGAATGGGAAGGAGCCGAGGATACGTCCAGTGCACTGGCGAGAGAGGGATGTTGCGGAGGCAAGCAAGATGCGGCTCGGTTGTAAAGTTGGCGCCAGAGAAAAAAGTTGGTGGCGGGAGAGAGATGAGTGCAGCTGCAGCCGAGCAGTGAAAGACAGCCTGGACCACCGCAAGGTCGCGTGCCTCTGGGCGTCAGGTTCGTTCAGTCGCGGTGGGAGCCGTACAGAGAGTTCCAAGGCTGTTCGCACACCTGTTCGCGCCCCCGTTCGGAGTGGTTGCTGGGTAGCGCAGCGAGGCTCTCAGCGCCCTCAGAAGCCCAACACAGCCCGTGGCGGAAGCAATCCACTGCGAGTGGCAGTAAAGCGCTGTGACGGCCTTCAACTCTCGTCCCGGAAGGTGCTGGACCTTGGATCGGAGGCAGCCAGAGGTCGGTCCTGGCGCTGGGTTAGATGAGGTGGACGACGTGCTTCCCAAGCCCTGCTCTGCTCTTTCCTTCCAGACCTGGGAGTAACCACCCCGCCGCTGTCGTCTCCTTTCTCCGGTACCTTAGTCGAGGCACGATCCGTGTCTTTCTCGAGAAGCGACCGCTGCCGTCGTGATGATGTGCCGCACTGCCGCACTGCCGGTCTGTCGCTCCTGCAAGGTCCGTAGCCAAGCTGGCGTCGTTTTGATGGCTCCAGATCCCAATACACTGTCGCCGACGATGCTCACTGCCTCCAGAACGACAAAATCCACACTGTCAGAGCGACCACACAAGTCCCCAGTGGCAAGCTAGACCAACTCGAAAACGGTTCGAACGCTGTTCGGCCTTTGAGGTCATCAAAATTGTCAGTTCCGTACCCGACTGTACGTATTCGGAACGCCAAGCCACGTACAAAGATCGATGCCAGCCAGCCGATGCGGATACCAGAACAGCCCTCGACTGCGCCTTCTAATAGTCAGGTTTGGGGACCAGAGAATCCAGCCACCGTTGGCTCTCGTTCGTCGTAAGCGATGCTCAGAAACGACTCGGCCACTGCGCACCTGTGACGCAAGATAGATGTCCCCGGTGTCAGCCGTCGGTTGTGCGAAACTGCAAGAGACGATAGCTGCAGAAAACAGATCTAACGATACTGTAGAAAGACTGAGAAGAGGTTGACAAGTAGCCAACTACACCACGACCATGTGCGAAGTCCGACAACAAGAGTCCCAGGAACAGAGGCGGGAGACCACTACAGAGGTCTCGCGGGACGCTGACGTCCTAAATGGGATGTTGTTACTCTCGATGTGTCGCAGTGCGCCACTGCCGTCGCTCTCCGTGGTTCCTTTTTTCGCCTCCCAGACATTACGGCGCATGATTCATCTGGAGGGACGGCCAGGGGTAACCCCTCCCGGGAGATTTTACGCCTGCATGCAGAGAGCAGCGCCATGTTCACCCAGCCCAATCAATGACCGTGGCCCGGTAGTGGACTTTGGAGTCAAGCGTCGGAACTCACACTCTTTGAGCCTTTCTTGCGGCGGAGATGGAGACTGACAGCAAGCGCAAGCGGCAGGAAGCGAGCATCAAGGTGTCAGTGCACCCACTTCCATTGACCATATTCCTTTGGCCGCTGGCATATTCGCCCGCAGCCAGTGCGGTTTGCTTTTGGGGCGGCTCAGAGCGAGTGTCGACGGGCAGACGGCTACCAGGGCCTCGGGGCAGAGCATTCCTGGGCATGAGACATGCGGCCTTGCCGGGCGGGCATTTTTTGGACATGAGGAGATCGAAGGCGACATCTCTGTCCCTCTGTGCGTCTCTGAAACAAATCCCATTCCCTGAGACCGTTTCCTAGTATCACCAAATGGGGAAATCCTCGCATCGATGAGCAGGAAGGACGCAAACGAGCATCGCCCATTGGGAGATTCCCCAGACTTGCCACCCTGCGTGCAGCAATCGACCGCCCTCGCTAGCAAGCCCCGCAAAGATGAGGGATCTGCCGGCGTAGCCAAAGAGCGTCGCCCCTGGGTCGCATCATTACGCAAGGGAGACGGGTCGTGGCCAGGACCAGCGCCGTCGTTGGGAAAAAGCAACGACGCCGGTGCCAAAGTCTGGAACAGGTTGGGACAAGAGAGAAGACGCCACGCCGCCCTTTCTTTGCTTCAAAGGCCAGTCTATCGAAAAGTGCGAAACAAAGAGGCGCTGTGTGATCTCCAGACAGTGGTGATGGAAGCGCGAGATGCCTCGCTGCGAGCGATGGGCTGCGGTGATGTGATGTCGAAGCACCGTTTGGCCGGTCGGAGACCGGAGCCTCGGAGCGTTACCCCACAGATCGCCGGAATGCAAGGGTCGAGGAGAGACCGTAGCACACGTGCTTTGTCTGGCGCGCACGACGATGCGGGTGCTGCTGCAAGGTCACCTAGCGACCGGGGATATTATACTTGCGCGAGTGATAACATGTAGAAGAACGTGGCATTTCAATTTTCAGGTACGAGATATACTTGCTTCTGCTACGAGCTTGACTCGACAAACGTCGTGCTTAGTCTCTGCTCGGACGGACTAAGGCAGTTACCCTGCAACAGATCATCATAGGGTCGTATTCCGCGCAGACCACCCTCAGCCCAAGTCTTGACACCGACAGGCAGGAAAAAAAGACGGGAGAGGAGCTAGATATGGTCTGATGTCTTTTGAAAGCTATTCAATTCTATCCTTGCACATACACATCCCATCAACACCTCCTTCCCATTTACACCAAAACACGTCATGCGGCCGGTCCGTCTCGCCTGAAAACATAAAGACGCTCGGTCCCAATTCCGCATCCGTCCCCGTGCTTTCCAACGAGGAGCCTTCTCCAAGACCAGAGCTAGGAATATGAGAACCGTTCTATGTGTGTAGCTGTAGTAGTAGGTGGGCGGGCCTGCAGCGTTTGATACGGTCGGACCGCAAAAAAAGGTATGGAAATACACCCAGGTAGGTTTCGATTCGCAGGCAGGGTGGAGGGCTGCGAGGGGGCAGGACATGTAATGACGATATGCGGATGGGTGAATTTCCGCCAAGTAGAAACGCCATGGTCGCCAAAGGGATGAATCAAGCGCCATGCATACATATGAATGCTGGGTGGCCGTCACGGCAGGTCGGTTCGTACGAATCTAGGACCAAACATCCTCCTGGACACACAGTGGGTTAGAGTGTGCGTTCTCTTCAGGACGTGAAATGAACGGGGATAGGGGCTCACCTGATACTGGTTGGCTGCCCTCATGTGCTTGACAACCTCCTCGCCCTTTTGCTCAGACACGCCGCGACCTTCGGCGATGATCTGGGCCAAGACGGAGTTGACCTCGCGGGCCATGTTGGCGGCATCACCGCAGACGTAGAAAAATGCCTTCTTCTGGAGCAGCTCGTTGACCTCCTTGGAGCGCTCCTTGAGCCGGTGCTGGACGTAGACCTTCTTGTTGCTTTCTCGGGAGAAGGCGGTGACCATTTCGAACTTGTCGCCGAGATCCTTCTTGTACTCCTGCACAGCGCGTTAGAAATCAGTCTCCTGGAGAGCGCATCTTTTAAACCTTACCGCCCACTCGGACTCGTACATGAAGTCCTCAGTGCTCTTTCGGCAGCCAAAGAACAGCAGCGTGCGCCCGACCTCGGCGCCCTCGCGCGCTTGCCTAGCTCGCTCTTGGACGAAGCCGCGGAACGGGGCGACACCAGTACCAGGGCCAATCATGATGACAGGCTTGCCGGGATCCGAAGGGAGCTTGAAGTTGGAGTGGCGCACGTGCACAGGTACGTGGACGCCATCGTACTTGTTGCGGGGACCGTCGAGCTCGTAGGTTTGGCCGAACGGCTCCGGCTTCGGGTCGCCGTTTTGCTTCTGCTTCAGGGCAAACAGGTAGTTCGTCGCGACACCACGGAACGGCTCACTGCGCCCCGGGATCATCTGGGACTCGACGACAGCGGTGATGGAGATCTTCTTGGGCTGGACCAGGGAGGACGAGGAGATGGAGTAGTATCGCGGCTGCAGCTTGTTGAGGCCTTCGATGAAGGCAGAAAAGGGAATGTTGGTCCACTTCTGGCCCTTGCCGACAGTCGCGAGGAGCCGGGCAATGTTGTAGAAGTGAGGGCCGGTCTTGTCGTGGAAGTAGTCCTTGTCGTTACCAAGTCTGGTCATCTCTGCCTTGATCTCATCGGAAGGGGAGAAGGCGGCCAATGTCGCAACGAACTGACGGGACACGGGGGCGCACACCTCGAGGTGGTAGCGCACAATCGCATCATAGGTGGTAGGAGTCGGGAAGGGGACCTTGGCCGTGGGCTCGAGTGCCTTGACGCTGATGACATGGTTTCGCTTCTCCGTGAGGCCAATCACGTCGAGGAAGCGATCAACCTCGTCGCCAGGGTTGGTGGGCCAAACGGCAATGTGGTCGCCGGTTTGGTAGGTGAGGTTGGAGCCGCTAACGTCGATATCCAGGTGAATGCAGTTGCGGTCCTTGGCCGAGAACAGCTCGCGCGACTCGGCGATGGGCGCAATATAGGGGTTGTGCGCGTTGAAGGGGCCCTTGGCCGTGCCTTCGAGGTGCATCTTGTTGGGCTCGCCGAGGTAGACCTCGGTTGAGTCGCGGGTCAGATTGTCGCGGTCGACGATGCCGAAAGTCGGCTCGTAGACAGCCTCGCGCTCCTCGAGGCCCATCTTGGCGGCCAGGGCAGCCCACATGGGGTCCTTCCAGGCCAAGAAGTCCTCCTCCATGGTGCCAGCACCGTCGTCGCCCTCGCCGGCCTCACCAATGCGGTGCGCACCGAGCTTCTGGAGAGCCTTGTCGACGTTGCGCACCATGGAGTTGTAGTGCTCGTAGGTGTTGTTGCCGAGACCGAAAGCGACGTAGTTGAGGCTGCCGAGGGCGGGGTCGTTGCCCTCGGACAGGGCGACGTCGTCGCCGGTGATGAACTCGTAGAAGTCAACAGCGTTGTCAGTGGGCTCGCCCTCGCCGTAGGTGGCGAGGACGAACATGACGACCTTGTCCGAGGGAACGGTGTCGAGGTTGTCAAAATCGTACTCCTCGAGGTCTGCGACCATGGTCTCGAGCCCGAATCGGCTCTTGCCCTCCTTGGCGAGACGGGAGGCGTAGTCCTCGGCGGTGCCGGTCTGGGAGCCGTAGAAGATGACGCAGTTCTTGCCAGACTCGTCCATCTTCTCGACAATGTTCCTCGTGCGGCCGGCCTTGGCGCCATTGGCGTTGGCAAAGGCGGTGGCGTAGGGGTCCTTGACGATCCCCCAGTACTTGCCCTTGGTGAAGTAGGCAAGGGTGCCGAGGAGGATCGCCGCGAGGACGACGAGGTCGAGGGTGTCGAGTTCAGCCATGGCGACGAGACGCTGGCGGCGAGCGAGGAGGATCCGGGTTTAGACGGGGAGGGCAGCAGGGGACGAGGAGGCGCGCGGCCGCGAGTCTGTCGGCGGGTGAAGAGTCGCAGTCGACGTGGTCGTCGTGGTCGGACACTCGCTGGCGCGCTGTGCGAAGGTCGGCGACCGGAGGCGGGATGTGTAAAGGGGAGATAGGGGAAGGGGGATGAGAGGTGTCGCGGTGGGACGGGAGTGAAGAGCGGAAGTGGGCTGTTGGGGCCGGTTGCCGGCGGGTTTGGACAAGTTTCGGCGTCGAGTCGACGTGGAGGGGCTGGCGGCGGGCTCTGGGATGGGTGCGAGCGAGCGAGCGGGCGGGATGGCCCCAGTGTCGCGGAATCCAGGTCTCGTTGGACTTTTTTTTGGGCCGCGTGCGCCCCACAGACAGCCCTGGAGGACAGGGACAGAGAGACGACCTGCTCGGAAACGTTATCTGATCGAGCCGAGGGCTCGCTGGTCGACAACCAGAGCTGCTACGTGTGTAATGCGGCGGCAAGCGAAGAGCACACTGAGTGAGCGAGTGAGTGACTGGAAGAGCAGGCACGAAGTCCACGCAGCGGACGGAGTGGGCGATGGAGGACAGCGCTGTGCTTCCGTGTCCATCTCTCAAGTTCTGTCCTCTAATCCTTCGGTGTCCGTCCAGGGGTCCGTCCGTCAGGCCACGCGCCGCCTGCCAGCACGCACATGCTGGCTTCCATGCAGTGGCTGAGGGAGGTACCACACGTCTCGCTGGTAGTGTGGTACTGGCGTGGTACCCAGAGTTTGTACTTCGGTGCGAGGCAGGCAGAGCAGGGCTCCGACAGCACACGCGCCGGGCTGACTGGCCGTCCCAAAGCGGCTAGGCCAGCTCCGTCTTGGCCGGCCGTTCGCTGCGTCGGGGTCCGGCCGCCCATCTCTCAAACCTGAAAGTTATACCGTACCCGCAGCCGCCGCGCCGCAGCGCAGAGGGAAAGCATGTGCGCGCTGGGATTTCTTTGGTGACAACCTGGAAAGGCATTCTGCGCATGCACAGGCGATGGAACCGCGACAGGCAAGCCGACGCCGGCATCGTGTGAACCCACCGCAGCCGCAGTCACAGCCGGAAGATGCGGATGCGACCTGGCCATGCATGTACTTTGCCTCCTCGTGCGACCTCTGTTGGCTCTGTGCCTCCCGTCCATCCCCATACCTAAGGTAAGGTACCTACACGGGCGGGCAGTATGGAGTACAATAGCCTTGTCGGGGCGCGGAATGTCCGTCATGTACCCGCCAGGTATCGTCCGCGTTCAATGGTGGACTCGGCATTCAATGGGAAGAGACAACCACCGTCACCAGCCAGGCGATGGATGGTCCGCGGGGTGGCACGAAGCGCCCGTCTTTGGTCGCAAAGTTGCCTTTCATGTGACGCCTTGAGCGACGACCCCAACGTCAGCGCCGGCCTTGCGGCCGTCCATCCACCTGGAAGCGGAGCCTTGCGGCCGCGGAACACAGCACGGCCTCCTGGCGCGGCTCCGGCCAGATACGGATACGAATCCGATTCCGCGACTTGCCCTCTGCTCTGCAATCCGGCGCGGCACTCTTTGCTCGTCGTGGCGTCAACGCCAACGCCGACGTCTTTCAAAAGCAACGGCCACGGGGCGTTCCGAGATGCGGCTCAAGTCGTACCGTCCCCACGGCATCTGCGTCCCCTTGTCCCGCCTCCAGTTCCGAGCCCGCTTGACACTGGGGATCGTGCGGCCGGTTTGCCTCAGGACGAGCGGGGCAACGGCCTGCGTAACACGACCGCGACTCGATAGTTGCCACAAAATCGCAGACCTGCCTCTGGTGACAACCATCTCTCGCTACCGAGGCTACGTGCGTCGCGTGACGCGAATTGGGCACCGCTAAAACATGCGTGTCTGTCGAAGCTCCATTGGGACACGGCGTGACCATACGTGACCTCGAAGCAACTCTGCAGCCCGGGAGGCGACTGTCATAGTCCGGCCGGCTTGTCGCAACCCCCAGGCCGGATTGCGCGGGGCCCCGGGGGGACTTGAGATGCCGGGCCGTCGGTTTTTGATCGGCACACAACTGTTCCCCCGCAAAGCCCCGTTGTGACCGTGGCCAAGCCGGGCGGGTTTTGGGCACGAGGTTCGGTTTCGCGGATAAATAAGCCGGGGTGAAGACGTGGCTGGTAGCAAGTGTGAGTCGTAGCTACAGGTAGCTGGCTACCTAGCTAGGTAGCTGCCTTGGATCGGCGCCTGCTCTGTCAGGCTTCCCCTGAGTGAGGACTTGACGCGCGACAAACAAAGTACAAAGTAGGACCACGTTGGGTCACCGTCCCGATGGCAATCTGATATTTTTGATGTACGTCTTATCAAGCGTGCGAACATATCAAAGGCAACAAGCACTGGCTGGAACCGGCCACGCGCGTTCCTAGGTTTGCAGGTTGCCGCCGCGGCACCTGGGGCTTTCCAGGGCTGGCAGGACGGGCAGTTGGGCCAGCGGGCCGTCGACGATCGTATGCCCAACCTGGAAACCGTGGCCGGCGTCCAGGTAGGTGGTAATCACCAGGGCCCTGTTCTGGCTGGCGCTGCCAAAACCTGCTGCACGCGACACGACGTACACGTACGAGTAGGTGCCTCGCCCACGCAACTGGCAAAGACCAATTTATATCGACAAATTTGAGGCTCCTCGTGTTCGTCCCGCTTCCCCACATTCACCAAGGGTTATCTCACATTAACCTGCCGTTATTATTCCCTTGCAGGAGTCAGGATCGTCACTCTGGGAAGGCGCCCGAAAATGACTAAGCACAGTGACCACCCTGGGCTGGGCTGGCTTAGGTTGGCTGGTGGCTCCCGTCTGGCCACCTGTGCGCGCCCGGGAACAACCTGGAACCATGGGAGGCTTGAGCTTGGGCCATGGAACCGAAGCTCCTCCCACTTTGTCCGATCCAATGCTGGCCGCCCAGCCCCCAATGCACCACCACACCCCGTCATTCCTCCACCAGTGAGTGCATTGACGCGCCGTCATTGTGCCCGTGCACCGGATAAGGCATTCCCAGGGCACCAGCCTGCGAGTTGTGCAGCGGCCGCTCTCCCACGGCGTCACCGACTTCGTCGTCGCCCGGGACGTCCACCATCGGGCTTCCTGCGCCGGCCGTCAAACTCCCGGATACCCTCCCGCGTCCGTTCCTTGACAACTTGCATTCGCCCGCTGCGATGCAACTCTCCTAGCGGCACATGCCCAGCGCTAGACCGTTGGGAGCTGGGGCCCGGCCCGTTTCGAGATGGGTAAGTGTCACGGACTCTCGGATGCCCTGCCCTGGACTGCTACTGCGGGAACATGAATGGTGGCGGTTTTGAAACTCCTGCTGTGTTGCGCGCCGGCTCTTGTCGCCTGACCCCCCCTTCCCATGCTTCGCACCCTCCCAAGCCTCCCTTCCAAACACCAGGCTGCCCTCGCGCCGGCAGCTCTGACACACGCCGCCTCTCCCCGATCGCAAGCTGCCGATCGCTGACGCGCTTCCAGCCCCATCGCAGCCGCCGCCGGATCCGCCGCCGGATTCGCTGAGGCAGCTTTCGCGCGCCGCCTCGCGCCTCGACGACACACCCGAGCATGAGTCGACCTGGGATCAGACCGTCCGACCTCACGCCGCCTTCGCCCCGGCCTCGTCGCGCTTCCCGACCCATTCTCGAGAACCCTCGGCCGAGAAATTGCCTTCGTCCCTGACCTCGCCGCGAATCCATCCCCCGCCCTCGCGCCAGCCCATCGTTGCTGGAGGAGGGGTCATCGAACGACCCGTCGACCACACCAAAACCGCAATCTACGGCCACCATCGTCAGACGTCTATTGTGCACGGCTTCCAGCACTCGAGAAATGGCAGTGTCGCGAGCTCTGCCGGTCCGCTCAGCCCCCAAATGATAGCTGCCGCCGGTGCAGGGCTTGAACGACCAGACATGCAGTCCGTTGCTGCCCGAGTCGAGGCCGAGGCGGGGAATCCGCCCCGACCTACCACAGCCTTGGCTGCCCCGATGGCGACCTCCAACGGCTTCCCTATGGAGAGGTCCGCCTCTGCCATCGACATGTCGTCCCCAGGCCTTAGCCAGCGCAAGCTGGACGCAATGGCACCCAGGTCGCGTCGCGATCAGCCTGGTCACCAGTCGCACGCTTCGCGGGCCCATCGAGATGAGCAAAAGACCGTGGGCGAGTATGCGCTCCACGTGCTCTTTACATCGGTACGTTGCAGAGATTGACTCGGTTTTAAATACTGTGTTACTGACGGGCTCTCAGTTCATTGCCCAGGCCGAAGAGAAGCTCAACGAGTGCATCACGGTTCCCTTCGATCCCGAACCCCAAATTGACCGAATATGCGGCGCTGGTGTGGATCCAGCTTTCGATCAACTGATCGTGGCCCTTGGTCACATCGCGAGCCCCAAGCCCAAGGCTTTGATCGACTCGATGATGCTGTGGAGAAAAAGCAAAAGCGATGCCGCAAACGAGGCGCGAAGTCAGCTCCAGCAGATGCGAGGCCCTCAACCTGGAGGGCCGCTATTACGCAGGAATACAGAACCGACGCAGGGCGTCCCCGGCGAGGTACCGCTCAACGGCACCAACACGACCTCGAAGCAAGAATTTGTGGCTCAGCAAGAGCGCCGGTCTACAGTTTCCATCTACATCCTATGTCGCGTCTTACTGGAAGTGATATGCCAAAGCAACCTGGCTTCAATCACCCCCGAGATGGAGGACAAACTGGAGAGCATCATCTTTGGACAGCTCAAGATCGCCGATTCAGAGCAGCTCATGTTCTCCCCGCTCAAGCTGGCCAACTGGAACCTATTCGCTCAGCTCTTGGGACACATGAGCGACATCAACTTTGCAGGAGTCACAAGGCGGTTCATTGAGGACCTGGATGCCTCACTCCAAGAGAGGGTCGTCAAGAGCCCGACGTCGTCAGCCGCCCGGGACGCCGAGGGCAAGGTCGATCTCGTCCTCGGCGGCATGAAGCACCTCCGAATCAAGATATCACCTGAGGGAGCTTGGGAAGAGTCTTGCGACTTCCTCGTCTCGTTGGGTCGCTTGTTTAACCGATCACATGGACCCAGAGTAAAGACCGCATTCTGCCAAATTATCGACATGCTGCTACTACCCATCGCCGCAAAGGCCAGCAACAGCCATCTTATGCATCCGAAGTGGTCCGAGGTGCTCTCCGCCATTGGACCACGCCTTGCGCAGATGTTTATCAAACCGCGACACTGGGCGGTGGCCTTTCCGCTCACGGCTACCATGCTGTGTGTGTCGTCGCCCGATAGCTTTGGAACTCAGTGGCTGCAACTCATCTTGTCGCTACAGACCAAGATCAAAGATCGGATTTCGAAACCACTATGCCTGCAGGTCATTTCTCGCTTGGTCTGGACGTACCTGTACCGCAGCAACGACAGTTTCCAGACCTCTGTCAGGAAGCTTGACGATGTGATGAAACTTGTCCTGCCGGCCCCCAAGCGCGGTCTGCTATCATTCGATCCCGCCATTACCGACCCTCTCATTCAGATCATCCGCATCATTGGGTTCAAATATCCAGACTATTGCTTCCGAACCGTCATTTTCCCTCTCATCAACGCCGAGCTCTTTGTGGCGAACAAAGAACTGCGTGTAGAACAACTGGACCCCGACCGAATCGTCGTTGGCATTCGAGCGTTTCTGTGCATCATGTCCGACTTGGAAAAGGGCGAGCAGGGCCGTCCCCCGTTTCCCCAATATTATGACCAACAAGCGCCGGTCGATAGACTCCCGACATCGCCAGTGTTGGCATCGCCTCGAAATGGTCCCCTGGCGAGTCCCACATCCTCCTCCAAAGAAGAGAATATCTCGCGCCCTGTCCTCACCCATGTCCTGAGCGACGGGGTGCGCGAGTTCTACCTACAATTCTGCCAAATTCTTGGCAAAATCACCATCGTTTGCGACAACGCCTTTGGTGGACAGGCTGCTCTGGACGAGAAATTCAGCAGTCCTGGCCCGAAGACTCCCATCACGGAGTCTTTCAACTTCTCGCGACGTGATGAACACCAGACCGCCTCGGACCAGAAGCAAGCATTTTACGAGCTATTGCATGTGGCGGTGCAAGCTCTCCCTCGATGTTTATCAGTAGACATTCCGTTCAACTCGCTCATCAACCTCCTATGCACTGGCACAGCACACGTTCAATCCAACATTGCAGAATCATCTGCCAACTCACTGAAAGCCATCGCTAGGCATGCACATGCGCAGCAGGTAACTATGGGGTTTGCTCGCTTCATCTTTAACTTCGACGACCGTTACTCGACCATGTCTGACGGCGGAATGCTGGGGCCCGGTCACATCGAAAATACGCTCCGGCTGTATGTCGAACTGTTGCAAATTTGGATCGAGGAGATCAAGCAAAAAACCCGCGATGCTGCCGCCAACCAGCCCGAGTCGACGGCGTCAGACAAACGAGCCCTCAAGCTGGATTTGTCGAGCATCTGGGCAGAGGTCGATCAGGCAGAGGCACATGGTCTCTTCTTCCTCTGCTCGCAGTCGCGCCGAGTTCGCTACTACGCGGTCACTGTCTTGCGGCTCATCACCGAGTTCGATAAAGCCCTTGGTAAAGAAGGATCTGAAGAGAAGGAGACGCTCCGACTCATCAATATACTGGAGAACAACTCGAACCAGGTCATGGATTTCAATGACGAGCATCTTTCAGTGGCCGAGCGCAGCCGCCTGCAACGAGGGCTGCAGACAAGCAACAGCAAGGGAGTCGTCGTTGAACTCTGCACGAGCGACTTGACATATGACACGACTCTGTGGTACAAGATCTTCCCCAACTTGATCCGCATTGCTTTCGACAAATGCCCGTTTGCTGTCGCGATTTGTCGAGACTTGATTTGCAACCGCATCCTACAGTTGTACAAGCCCATCGTGGTCTTGTCAGAGCCAACGCGTGGCCTGTACTATGCCAGTGATCAGGGAGCTGGCCGTGCTGCGACACGATCTACAACGACGCAGCCAGAGGTCTTGATAGAGCAGTGGAAAATCTACCTCATTTTCGCCTGCACGACTCTCGCGGACCCGGGAAGTCAGACATCCACACCCTCCAAAGACGCACAGCATGCACGAAAGACGTCAAAGCCCGGGTCTACGGACAAGATCGTGACGGCCAGGACACTTTTCAAATATCTCATCCCCCTTCTCTCTTCGTCATCCGCATCTGTGCGCGACGCCGTCGTGGTACCTATGGGTTCCATTAATCTGCACATCTATCGCACCCTGCTCGAAGAGCTACAAGGACAGGCGTCTCGATGCAATGACGACGCGCGCGCTAGAATTCATCAGCGGACCAACAGTACCCCTCGGCGAAATCGCAGGATGGACCTGTTGAGAACCGAAATTACGCATGTGTTCAAGCTCACCTCGCATTTTCTAAAGGAGCCTCAGGTGTACCAGTCGGAATTCTTCCTCAGTACCCTCACATCATATGCCAAGGATCTGAAGCTTTTCTTGATGGACGGGGAGGTTCAGATGGACTGGGAGTTTCAGAAACTGAGGCGGCACTATTGCGGCCTCAAAGAAGCGCTGTTCGAAGGCATCAACCGCACCAAAGATCCGTCTCGCTGGATGACCTTTGAGTCTCGAAAGTCGGCATTCTCCCTCATGGAAGACTGGTGCGGGTTCTCCCCGAACCAGAATCAGATTCGCGCCAGGGAAGACTCGATGCGCCAATCCCTCATCGACCAGCAGTCTGTGGGAGAACGCGGGACAGTCACAGCGGCCATGGAAATTGAGAAGCGAAACCTCAGGACAGCCGCATTGAGCGCAATGGCTGCTCTCTGCGGCGGCCCCATCAGCGTAACGACTGAGAGTGGCGTCACGCTCCAGTTTGACATTCGACGAATGCTTGCCTGGATAGAAGCCATTTTCAACTCTGGAAGCGACAGGATGAACGTCATCGGCCGCCGAGCGTTGAAGAACCTGGTTGTGCACAACCAAGAATACCCCTATCTTCTTGAGCACTGCATTGCGCGTTGCTACCTGGCTGATGTGCCAAAGGTCCTGGAGAGCTACTTCGCCGTCACTGTCGAGGTTTTACAGGAGTACAGTGCATACCCGTGCCCTTTCTGGAAAGCTTTGGGGCTTTGCCTGTACACGCTTGGGAACGACCAGAGCGAAATTCGTTCCAAGTCATCGACTGTGCTCCGAGCCCTGGAGGCCCGCCAGCAGCGCATTTCCAAAATCCAAGACTTTGACATCAGCATCTCCGACAAGACGCAGGCGGTCTACAAGCTAGCCCAGTTCGAGATTTCCAAGCGACTCGCAAAGCAACACGGGGACCTTGCCTTTCACGTATTTTCGGAATTTACCTACTACTTCAAAGATCTTCAACCGGCCGCGCAGCGTAATATCATTGCCGTTATCCTCCCGTGGATCCAGACCATCGAACTCAAACTTGACCCCAACGGCGGCCCTACGGCACACTCGTATGTCTTGCTTGCAAACCTGCTGGAGCTCACCATCAGATCTAGTGGGGCGCTCCATAACGAAGTTCAGGCCCTCTGGCAAGCACTCGCAACTGGTCCGTACCCAGGCAATGTCCGTCTGGTCCTCGACTTCATCATCCAACTCTGCTTGGAGCGGCGTGAGCAGAACTTTGTCGAGTATGCCAAGCAAATAGTCGTCTTCTTGTCGACGACCAATAGCACACCGGGCATCAAGGTCGTCGAGTTCCTCCTAATGCAGATCACCCCGAAGGCCATGGTGCCCAACGAGAAGCGCGAGGCCATTCCGCCCCCGTCAGACATCAGCAACTTACCATACTGCGCCAATCTTGGCGAGGCTCTTCCCATCGGAACAAAGCAAGCTGGATTCTCACTCGGTCAGCTAGCACTCATTTTGCTGGTGGATCTGATGGTGTCCCCGGTGCACCTGACGCCGGATAATGTACCGCTTCTTCTCCAAGTTGTCACTGTGCTTTGGGACCACTATACACCGCTGGTCCAGGAGCAGGCACGGGAGATGCTTGTCCATCTCATTCACGAACTCGTCATTTCGAGAATAGATGATCAGCCGCAGAGTGTGGCAAAGGAGTCTATTGAAGATCTTGTTGATCTTATCCGCCGCCATGACCGCTCTGTGGTTTGGAGCTATGAAGACAGCAACGGCAAAGTGGATGATCAAGACAACAAGGTCCCGCTCAGCATGGAATATCTGACAGCAGAGGTTATCAAGACGTTTGAGATGACGTTTCCTGGCATCAAAGAGCAGTGGGGCCGTTTGTCTCTTACATGGGCAACATCGTGTCCCGTCCGACACCTGGCCTGCAGATCGTTCCAGATCTTTCGCTGTGTCCTGACGTCTCTGGACCAGTACATGCTGGGCGACATGCTTGCCAGGCTGTCAAACACCATCGCGGACGAGGACACGGAGATTCAGTCTTTCTCGATGGAGATCCTGACAACACTTAAAACACTCATTGTCAAGCTGGAGCCGGAGAAGCTGCTGACATTCCCGCAGCTCTTCTGGACCACATGTGCGTGTCTGGAGTCCATCAACGAGCGGGAATTTCTGGAGGCTGTGGAAATGCTCAACGAGCTGATACGCAAGCTCGACTTTCGATCCTCAAATGTGCGTCGACTCATTGCCGACGGGCAGCCTGATCGATGGGAAGGATCCTTTGACGGAGTTCAGCCCCTGCTCTGCAAAGGTCTTAGATCTTCTTTGTGCTGGCAGCCAACCCTCGACATCTTGGACAAGCTTGTTAAACTACCAGCGGACAACCTGATTGGCGATGACAACCGGCTCTTCTTTGCCCTGCTGGCGAACTTCCCGCGCTTTCTCAACGAAATGGAGCGAGGTACACCAGGCGACGAAGTCATGAAGACGGCAAGGATCCTCCTGGCGGAGACAGATAAGCAGGGCTTAGAGGGCCTTGGTATTGTCTTGGATGACTTTGTGTCCGGGAAGCACCAAGACAGCCAGGAATTTCTCAACCAGCTCTTCCTGGCCATCAAGGAGTACTATCTGCCGCGATTGGAGTTCAAGATGGTCACTTTCTTGATTAGCCTGTTGACCAATTCGCTGTCATGGGTCAAGGTCCAAACGATGCGCATCCTATGTGTCGCCATCCCGCAGGTGGACATGCGAAACCCGGAGCTCGCGGGACACGGGTCGGACCTCATCTCACCGCTGCTGCGTCTATTGCAGACGGAGTTTTGCATGGGTGCGTTGGAGGTGTTGGACAATATCATGACCATGTCTGGCAGCCACATGGACAAGCACCACTTGAGAATGAGCATGACGAGATCGACCTCGAAGGCGGTGCGCAAAGAGTATGAGCGCACCCAAAGCCTGTTTGGTATACCAGAAGCATCGGGCTGGGCCATTCCTGTTCCTGCGAAGAAGACGGAAGCCACACGAGCAAACATCCACGCAGCGTTCTACATGTGCCAGAGCACCGAGGGCTCGTCTGTCGAGGCGACGCCCACGGCCGAGGTGGAGTTCCACAACGATGATTTCCCCTACGGCTACTTTGGAGCTCTAGACAGGTCGGACACGATGCTTTCAGACGATGGACGCGTTGACATGGGCGGAGGCGATGTGGTAACCAAGCTGGACAGCCTGGACGACTTCTTCGACGACCCGTCAAGCCCTCATACCGACGACGACGGCAGATCGTCACGGACCATCACGGAGTACACGCCAGAGTCATTTGAGTCTGGGACAGAATTGTACGACGAGCAGATTCTTCCCATTCTTCACGAGGCGTCGAACAACACATCGCTGCAGAATGGCTTCGCAGACCGGCCCATCGTCATGGCCAGAGATGCCGCGTCCAACACGATGAACCCTGGTGCTTTCACGGCAGCGATGCCGATGCGGCCTGGCCTACACTCGAGGTCCATCACGTCGCCTTCAGCCCCCGCCTCCTATCAGCCGCATTTGACGGGCGAGATGCCCTCGGACGATGAGTATCTGTCCGGAGGGTTCTCAGATGCAGACGACGAGCGGCCGAATGCTCGAAACGCGGACGGCTCGTTCTTTCTGGAGAACATGATCAAGGGCTCAAGGCAGATGTCGAGGCCAGGAACAAGACGTTTCCTAAGCAAGTCCCGCGATGACGGGCATGGAGAGAGGGCGGCCACACCGGCGACGCCCAAAATACCGGCCAACATGTTTCAGACCAAGATGTCTGGGCCAGGAGATGTACTCTGAAAGTAGGAGAGGTAAAGGAGAGGCACATAATGGAGTAATATTGAAAGTGGCGATTGTGCCAGCTACGGGAGATGATTAGTTGGGCATCTACGAGACCGCACGTGTGGTGGCGGACAAGATCCAGCCATAGTCTTCTGGATGGACTGTGTACTACAAACAAAGACATTCACGAGAGCTGGCCTGACGAGGCGCATGGCGTACCTGCATAAATGACAACGTTTTACGAACTCTTGAACGCGGCGATTAGCATGATTTGCCAGACCCAAGTAAAGTTCTAATTTGTGAGACTAACTCTTTTCACTTTGATCCACAAACTCCGCCGATTTTGGTCATGGGCAACGTAACGCTTGTGATGGAAAGATGGTGAACGCAAAGACCCGCGGGTCCGCTGGTGGTGTGGCAGTTGCCGAGTCGAGGACGGGAAAGAGAGCCGAGCCCCGAGGGCTCCTCTCTCTAGTACCGATGTCGTGTGGAATAGTCTGCCAAAGAACAGTCAGACTGAGGAAAACAGGGTTCGGTGGTTTTGCATGCCTGCTGGGCATTGCTAGGCAGAGGCTTGTCATGGTTTTCGGGGTTGAAGGAGGTAGGAAACGTACCCTTGGGGCTGACGACGAGACCGCGGCCCTTCTTGGCGCCGCGGTAGATGGTCTCGATGATGTCGATGAGCTCCTGCTTGTCCTCGAGGACCCAGTTGAGCTTGTTGTTGTTACCGGTACCGAAGTCGCACATGATGTGTTTGTTGCGGAAGAAGAACATGATGGTGCAGGGGTCGTACAGCTCTGTTAGGCAAACAGTCAGCGGGGGATCGATTCATCGTCTCTTCTCTCGGCGCACGTGCTGTACATGCATCTCAGGAAAGAGGGGGGATACAAGGGCGAAAGCGACAAGGCGATGGGGGATTAACCACTCACCGTACATGCTGTTGAAGTCGGGCACCTGGTCAATGTCGCAGACGTACACAACGGCGAAGCTCTTGACCTTGTCGGCAATCTTGTAGAGCACCTCGTCCTGGCGCATGCAGTCGGGGTCCCAGTCGCGGCCGAAGCGAATGACGACGAGGCGCTCCTCTTCGCCGAGGATGGCCTGGTCGACGTGCCAGCCCGAGACGAGGTGGGGGATGACGACGGAGCCCATGCTTTCTTCTCTGTTCGGTCGGTTGGGCAAGCAGGCAGGCAGGCGGGCGGGCGGGCGGGTGATGGTAGTGATGAGGGCGGCGAAATGTGATCCGCGAAGTAATCGAGCAGCTGATGGGCGCGGGCGTCCGGGCAGGTAGATGAGGCGACGACGGCACGGTGCGCTGAAAGCAGGCGAGAGGACAAGGGGGCCGTGACAGGAAATGGTGCAAGTTGGAGGAGTTTGCGACGACGACGACGATGAAAATGACGAGACGAAACACAAGGGACGTCGCGGGGGTGGGGCACTCAGAGGCGGCGAGAGGCAGGGCAGCCTTGTTGGCTTCGCGCCATAGATCGCCCCGCAGGCAGCAAGACCCGCTTTGATGCATACCGTACAATGTACATACGTACCAGGTAGGATCACTGGAAAGCTGGAACACTCTCTTGCAACTTCAGGACTGTGCTGTCTCTCACTCACAACGCCGGCTGGGAACGATGCCCAAACTGCACCCGCAGCTGCCGCCACGCCAGGTCATCACCCGGGCGAACCATGATACGGCGATGCCGTAGCGTACCGCTTCACACACGGCAACCGCCGGGCCACCACTTCCAACACCCAGCCCGCCTGTTCAGCCAGACGAGATACCATGGCGACGACCGCGCCGCCAGCGCCGCATCCTCGTCGCCCAAAGCCGTCCCGCGGGCCAAGCTGATTTATCCCGACGTGCCATCGTCGACGCACCACGCAGACCTCGCCAGCTTCGTATCCTACGCGAAGCGCACGGGTCTCGATGAGCGGTCCACCGTGTACGTGGGCACGCACTACGAGTATAGCGTCGCCGCCGCGCTACGCCGGTACGGCTTCCACCTGGTGCGCGTGGGCGGGGCGTCGGACCGCGGGACCGACCTCGTCGGCACCTGGGTGCTGCCATCGCTTCTAGCGCAGCAGCAGCATCGTCAGCATCAGCAGGAGGAGCCCGCGCGCGTGCTCGTCCAGTGCAAGGCCGGCGCCGGCGCGCAGAGGGTCGGGCCGCAGCACGTGCGTGAGCTTGAGGGCGCCTTCGTCGGCGCGCCCGCGGGCTGGAGGGGCGACGGCGTGCTGGGCCTGCTCGTCGGCGAGCGGCCGGCCACCAAGGGCGTGCGTGACGCGCTGGGGAGGAGCCGCTGGCCGGTGGTGTACGTGTGCTGCTCGCGCGCCGGGGCGGTGTCGCAAATGCTGTGGAATAGGGCCGCCGAGGAGGCTGGGTTGGAGGGCTATGCGGTCGTGCCGCGTCGCGTCGCGGGCTCGGACGAGAGCGAGCTTGTGCTGATGCACAACGGTCGCGTCGTCAAGGATCTTGCCGTGTAGTGTTTGTCGGTCACCACGAACATGGCCAGTACCGTTCGCGAGGCGACCGCCGGCGCGGGTAACTGGGCTTGGCATGCGTACATTACGCTACAATACTGTACCACATCATGGAGGCGCTTGCACTTGGGCCTTTGGCTCGGCGAGCTCTCAGCTCGGCCAGATGCACGAAGTAGGCCAGAAAAGTTATACCAACTAACAGAAAGAAAGATGGGAAAGGCACACTATGGGAGCTATACAGAGCTACAACATAAAGAGGGCAGGCCTATATTAGTCAATTTTCTCTTGAAAGTGAAACTTTGGGTCGGCAGTCATGTAGATTTGATGCCACGATGTGCGATTGCATGTCGGGGAACTGTAGGCAAGATGACAGCTCATGTCTCGTTGCGGTAAGGCGCCGATGCACATCCGCCACAACTTCCTTCAGGCCATAAGGTACCTAAGGTACGAGTAGGTACTCCTCATTGATCTCCAGCTAGGTACGTACAAATGGTATTACTGCGCATCTCCCACGTCAGGTCACAATCACCCCTCCAGCCGTGACGCCTGCATTTTGACCGTCGTCGCCATCAACCGTCATGATTCTCGAAAGCATCGCCATACTCGCCCTTGTCGCATTCCTCGCGTACAAGGGCGCGTCAAGACTGCAGCAGCTATGGCACCTCTATCGGCTCATGGGCACCACCAGGTTCAACATGCCCATGCCCGTCTCGCGACTGGGCGCCCTCGACGTCGCGACCGTCATCCTGCTCATGGTCGTCAAGTACGTCTACAGCGTCCTGGGGTTGCTGCCCAAGCTCCAGCCCGACGATGACGGCGTCCACATCGTCCTGCCCGAGGTCACCGCCATCGCGAAGCTGCGCGTGACCTCGCGAGACGAGCGGCGGTTCGATGACGCCGCCGGCGGCCCTGGCAAGGACCGGTCAAACCGCCACAACCGCATCATGTTCCTGCCGGCCCTGGTGAATCCCATGCTCAGCCTGCTCCTCGCGAACCGGAACTGCCCTGTGCTCCCCTTTGGATGCGTCAACACGCAGAACTCGTTTGAGATTCGGGATCCCACTATAAGCCGTGATGCCGCCGCCTTGGGCGAGGACAACTGCATCGTCATGGCCTTCTTTGGCGGGCCGGAGCGCAAAGGGCGGCGTGTGAAGCGGGGCATGGAGTTCGACATCCGAATCGCCGTCATCAAGTTCGACAGTATAGGGCACGGCGACTCGGTCATGGAACAGGTCATCACCATCTTGGCGTACCTGCCGTCGTCCGCAAAGCCTAGGTTTCGGCCAGCAGAGAACACCATCGACGAGCCCAGCGTCGCCTGGTCTACTACGAGCACCAACAAAGTTACTCTTGACCTGCTGGCGCCGCGCTCGTGGGCCGCCGTGTGCAAAGACTACAACCCAATCCACATGATACGGCCGATGGCGAAGCTATTCGGGTTCCCGGGCACGATTGCGCACGGCAACCATGTGCTCGCCGTGGCGACACAGCAGCTCCTGTCCGTATCTGATCCCGACGAGCGCGTCGACGACCAGGTGCGCAGGATGATCTACAGGGAGGCAAGCTATGTCCTCAAAGTGGCATTCAAGCGGCCCATGGTGTTACCCGTCAGCTTGAACGTCGAGTACGGGCTAGTCGATGGGGGCGGCCTTGGCTTGAGAGTTGTTGGCGGTGGCAAAGAGTACCTCACGGCGTGGATGATGTGAAGGCTAGCCTTGAACGACATATGGACATTGCCTCGCTGAAAGAG
Source organism: Purpureocillium lavendulum (assembly GCA_029168975.1). Classification (NCBI taxonomy): domain Eukaryota; kingdom Fungi; phylum Ascomycota; class Sordariomycetes; order Hypocreales; family Ophiocordycipitaceae; genus Purpureocillium; species Purpureocillium lavendulum. The sequence goes on from JAQHRD010000001.1 coordinate 6,754,830, forward strand.
GCACTGGGTGCCCGTGGAGCCTTATGGTAAGTTACCGAGCACATCACTTGAGATCTCGCTCTGTGCGAGCACTGCGGGATACCCGCATAAATATCACCAGCGTGCGAGCGCCTCTACCGCTCCGGCAGCTCTCTGCACCTGCTTGATTCGACACGAGGTCAGACCAACATGTCCATCGTTGAGTCTTATCAGTGATACATTTGCTCGAATCCTGACGGGTCGCGCTCGATCGTCAATCATCGCTTCGCCCACTGGGGCAATCGCCCGCTGCCAAGGAGGAGCATTCTGCAAAACTGGCAGACCATCACCGGGTGCAGATGGGCGTGCGTCAAGGGGAGTGACCTGGAAGAAATCGCTTTCGGGGCTCCCATGCCCCCGGTGTGGTGCCTTGAGCAGGCCAAGGACTCGGTCTGCGAGCAAGCGAAGCCTAAGGATGAGGCTTCGGTGTTGACGTTCGACCTGCAAGGGCTGCCGATGGAACTTCAAATGCGGATTTTCCGAGAAGCGATCCATGATTCGAAGCCCAACGTCCTAAAGGGCGTCGTTCGTCCACTTCGGCGGGGACAGGATCGCAGTGTTCGAGACTCCAAGCCCGACTTCCCCGTTGATGAGGAATCCGAGCCGCGGATCCATGGTATGCTTCTCCAAAAAGGCACTGAGGGGACCCAACGCAGCTGCGCGGCAACCGAAGCCTCTGGCGGCGGATGCCAGGCTGATTGCAAGCGCGGCAAGCGCAGAGCGGAGAACGTACTCGGCGGCTTGGAGAAGCTGAGCGTCAGGCTGGGACCAGTCTTGGCTGCCGGCGTCAACTGTTCCAGATTGTTTCTCCTTTGGGTCGGCGCGTGGGACCTCATCGACCGCATGTGTCCCCGACTGCAGGAGCTGACCCTGCTTGAGGCCAAATCCGACCTGTGCACAGACGACCCGACCATTGAAGCTCGACGTCGGCAACGGGAGGTGCAGCGCGCGAACGGCCGGCTGATCGAGACGGAGCCCTGCTGGCTCAAGGCGGACATGCTTCCCCTGGTCGCCGCCACAATGAAGTTTCTCAGCACGAACTTCCAGGACTTCTTTCCGGGCTTGACGATGCTTCGGATTCGCCTCGTCGAATCCGTCTGCTATCGTGACATGGTTGAGTGGAATAGGGGCAACGGCCAACAAGTGCCGTTGGGATCAGAGCTAGTCAACACGAGGGGACTACCCGATGTTCTGTTTCAACATGCGGACGACCTTTGAATATCTGTCTCCTCAGCGACGAGCAGAGCAAGTCTCGATTTACGGACCTGACATCACCAGGCTTTCCAGGCTAAAGTCGTCGAGCCTTGGATCAGCCTGCGAGGCGGATATGCACGATTGACGAACGACACGCCCTGCGTCCATGCACTGCTTGTCACCCCGCAATGCGCCCTGGCCCCTGATGGGCTTGAAAGGTGCCAATTTGGAGTCCTTGACCCTGTCAATGTTACTGTACCATGCAGTTACACACCGCCCATACCGACCGACTGACACAGGCCGGCTGACAACAGGCCGACTGACTCGCACGCCGACTCACGAGTTACGAGTACGCAGGCCGATTGACACAGGCTCCCCGGAGTAAGATCCGATACGTCCGGTCTTGTCGCAATGGGCACGAGCGGCCCTCCGCAGGCGCCTCGCAATCTCGGCCCCCAAGTTCGCACCCATGATTCGCCAGCCGCCAACCCGACCGGACTCACCAGAGCCTCCCGCGCGGCAGATGCTAGGAACCCCATCGAGCCCATATGAAACCCCAATTGGGAAGTGCTACCGGCCACTCGCGAAACGAATCGGCGGCAGCGCTATGCCCCTCGCGGCCAGACGGCGTCAACTTAGTCATCTACCGCGCGGTCCAGGCGGTCCTCCCAGCGCAATATCGACGATTCGACAAATGTCGAGCCCCCAGGGAGGAATGCACTTACAAATTGCGGAGTTTCGTACACGCCGTGTCGCCGTCATGCTGGCGGGTTCATGCGATGATTTGAAAGGCGCGGGGCTGCTAGCGGAGGAACTCCTTGGGTAAGCAGTCCAGGCAATTATTAATTCGCCCGGCAACAGGCCTCGCCGACGTGTGTTGGTATGCGATGTAGCGGCAGTCTCTTGAGTGATTTTCTCAGATCGGCGGAGATGAGCTCGGACGAGGGCGGTTGCGTGGGCTTTTGTTCATTGCTCGGACGAGGTTGGGTTGTATAAAGCGTAAACCGTCGTCTCACGGTGAGATGCTAAGCACAACACACCCACCCCTCATACAAGAGAACAAGTACTTGAGATCGATCGATATTCAACTCGATTGACTGTTCTAGTAGCGATTCCAATTACGAATAGAAGTACAAGGAAACAAACACCGCAATCATGTCTGGACTGAAGCCCATCAAGGTTTGGATCCACGGTACGCCCGCCTCTATCACGATGTCCCGCCGCAGACACTCATGAGAATACAGGCCAGGGTCCCAACCCGCGCAAGGTCCTCATCGCCCTCGAGGAGCTCGGCATCCCCTACGAGTCCATCACCATCGAGAACCCCAAGGAGGAGTCCTTCCTCAAGATCAACCCCAATGGCCGCCTGCCCGCCATCCAGGACCCCAACAACAATGACCTCATCCTGTGGGAGTCGGGCGCCATCGTCGAGTACATTGTCGAGAGCTACGACAAGGAGCACAAGTTGACGATTACCACGAGCCCGGAGAAGTGGGAGTTGAAGCAGTACCTGCACTTCCAGATGTCGGGACAGGTGAGGCCACTCCTCTTTTTTCCATGTCCAGGGCTGGGAGCCGGTCTGGGTGGTGTGTGTCTGACTGACAATGCGCGTCGCAGGGCCCGTACTTTGGTCAGGCTGTTTGGTTCCGCAAGTTCCACCCCGAGGACCTCCCCAGCGCCAAGAAGAGGTACGACGAGCAGACGGTGCGCGTGTTCGAGGTGCTCAACAGGATCCTCGAGGGCAAGACGTACCTCGTCGGCGAGAAGTTGTGAGTTCCATCCCCCCATCCCCCTCAAGATGCCCGTCCCAGACCACAAGAGGACCAGGAACAACCCTCCCGCTGACACACTTGCCTCGACCAGCACGTACGCCGACCTGTCCTTCATCCCCTGGGACTTTGTCGTCCAGGGCTTCCTCACCGACGTGTGGGCCGACCACGAGGTCGACAAGAAGTACCCCAACTTTGTCGCATGGCACAAGCGCATCACGGAGCGCGACTCGGTCAAGAAGGTGTACGCCGCGTAAGGCAATGGCTGTAGGAGTAAGGGCGAGGTTGAATCCCATTGCAGCGGGACTCGAGGGATACATGATGATTGAAGACATTGCATGCATGCTAGAAACCATTCAAGCCAAACCGTTCAAAGAAATGATGGCCAGCTCGGCGAGTCTGTGCGAAGAGGTGCCGTACCCGTGCTCCCGTCGGTCAGTCGTCCCACACGGCGGCCTTTGCCCTGTCCACCTCCTCCAGCCGGCGCTTCTCCTGCTCCTTCTCCTGCTCGCGCCGCTTGCGCTCCTGCTCCCGGATGGACCGCTGGTAGGCCTTCTGCTCCTCCGTCTGCCTCGGCGCCTTGAGGCCGAGCCCCGCGGCGATCATGCGCCGCGCGACGGCGTCCGTCTTCTCCGGGCGGCGCGAGGGGGGCAGGTCCCGCGCGGACGAGGACGAGGACGACGAGGAAATGAGGTCGGCGCCACGGAAGGAGGCGTCCCAGTCCGTGACGGGGGCGTAGCGGGGGTCGATGGGCGTGGGCGGCGGTGGGGAGGGGACTCGGGTGCGAGACGCGGATGGTGTTTCTGGCTCGTCGTCGACGTCGTCGCCGGCGGCTGGATAGTCACGGGGGGCCGCGTCCCCGGAAGGCGGGTCCTCGTCGTCGTCCTCGTCGTCGTCGTCCCACGAGTCGACGACTTTGACTTTCTGTTTGGACGCGGGGGCCACCTTCTTGGTGGCTTTGATGTCAAGGTTGAGCTTGGACAGTGAGGCTGCAACCTCATCCTTGTCGCGTGACGAGGCCATGATAGGTGAGAGTCGGAATATCGCCCGGCTGGCTCTAGGTGCGGAAAAGGGAATGATCTCGGATCGATCGTCACAGGGAGCGCTCGTCTTTGCGCAGCTTCGAGGGGTTAAGAGATGACGGAGTGGGATGGTGAATGAGTTACGTTGAGGGTGAAGCGAAGCGGGTGGACTTTGGCTTTCAGCGGCCCTCTCAGCTCTGGCTTTTGAGTTCCATTGAAGTTCCAACGGATGAACTACACTGGAGGCGGATGGCAGCGGGCGTCTCAGTGGCCCTAGCGCCCACCCAGTGCGGTGCGTGCAGCGCAGGCAATAGTGGCACCGCGGACCACCGCTCCAGGCTTCAGGAACGGGGTCCAATTGATGGAGCCAGCTTGAGACGTTGGGCCGCTGGAGCAGCTTCCCCGCAGATGGCGTGGTGCTGCCTCCATTGTGCGCTTGAGAAGTCATCACGGGCGGGTAGCAAACTCTCTAGGGCGCACTCAATTCATGGTATTTGTGAATGAAAAGCTACGGGCAGTTCCCCTTCGCGATACGTCACCTGCATGGCAGGTCTTCCATCATCGGGGTTCTGGAACTAACATCATGCTGAGTGCCCGCCAACCGGGACGGAGCCGAGGCCGAAGCTGGATAGGCGCGATTATGCGCTAAACGGGGCCCAAGCTCCAACGGGCCACAGCCAGGAGACCGAGCGCCGCCGGCCCCCTGCGCCAGCCGGGGATCTGCCGATGGAAGCTCCTAGGCCCCGGAAGCCTCTAGCGCTCGGGTTTTTGGATGATGTCGTTGCCGGTGCCGCCTATTCGCCCCGTCCCGTCATTTGTAAGACAGACAAGCCGTCAACCATCCACATCTTTTCCCGCCATCATCGACCCTTTTGCGCGCGCCCGGCGATGCTCCCCATTGCCGCCACGACGCAACCCGCCTGTCCATCCCCGTAGGTCGCCTCTCTCAGACAGCACCCCCTCTGTCTGCCTGCCCGGTCGAGGCGCATTTCTCGTCGTCTTCGGCCGAGCTTCGGTCCTCGCCAGCGCTACCTCGCATCCGAGCTCCGGCACGCACTGCTTTCGGCGCAGCTCCCACGACCGGCCATGATTCCGCGGTCCCGTGTCACCGGGCGCCTCCTCCTGGAGCGCTCGGCGGCGCAAGCCGGCAGAAGGTCCTCGGGCGCGGCGCCCAGGACGTGGGCTCTCCCGACCGCATCCCCGAGCCGGCATGTCTGCGCCGGCCGACTCCCCTCGCTCCACCCCCGACTGGCCGCGGCCGCCGCCTTCTCTACGGGCGCTCGCCTGAGTAGAGAGAAAGACAACAAGGACAAGCCCAGCGACTTCTTCGACTCCGCCATCGAGCCCGCGACCGAGCCCCTGTCCGAGGAGGAGGCCAAGGCGAACCTGGACAACAAGAAGAAGGATGCGGCGGAAAAGGCGAGCGCAGACTCCAAGAACTCGGCGGCCGACCCCGCCAAGTCAGAAGCGGCAGATGGCAAGGCCGCGGGCAGCTCAGCGGGCGGTAGCGCCGGCTCCGGCGACAACTCTGGTGGAGACGGCAAGCGTGGCCGCAAGTCGGCCGAGCGCGCTCTGCAAAAGCCCGTCGTCCCGGAGGTGTATCCGCAAGTCCTCGCCATCCCCATTGCGCGGAGACCGCTCTTCCCCGGCTTCTACAAGGCCATCACCATCAAGGATCCCGACGTTGCCACTGCCATCACCGAGTCCATCAAGCGCGGCCAGCCCTATGTCGGAGCTTTCCTATTCAAGGACGAGAACGAGGACGAAGATGTAATTCGGAATGTCGACGATGTATACGACGTGGGTGTCTTTGCACAGATTACGAGTGCTTTTCCCATACACGGTCAAGAGGGTGCTCTGACCGCCATCCTCTACCCCCACCGCCGAATCCGACTCTCGAGCCTGCTGCCGCCGGGTAGCCAGGATACCAAAAAGTCCGATGCCAAGTCAGAGCCCGATGCGCCCCAGCCGATACCGCAGAAGGCTGCGGAGGAAGACGTCCCGCAAGAGAAGAAGGGAGATGTCGTCGCTAGCTTCGAGGAGGGCGCCGTTGAGAAGAAGCCGGACCAAGTCGCCGAAAAGTACGAGCCGACTTCGTTCTTGAAGAGATACCCCGTCAGTCTTGTCAATGTTGAGAACCTCACCGACGAGCCGTACGACCCCAAGAGCCCTGTCATCCGAGCCGTCACCAATGAAATTGTCAACGTCTTCAAGGAAGTGGCGACCATGAACAACCTCTTCCGCGACCAGATCTCGACTTTCTCGATGAGCCAGTCGACCGGCAATGTCACCTCTGAGCCCGGCAAGCTTGCTGACTTCGCGGCCGCTGTGTCCTCTGGAGAGCAGAAGGAGCTGCAAGAGGTCCTCTCATGCATGAATGTCGAAGAGCGCATGCAGAAGGCCCTGATTGTTCTCAAGAAGGAGCTCATGAACGCCCAGCTGCAGTCCAAGATCACAAAGGATGTGGAGAACAAGATCAGCAAGAGACAGCGCGAGTACTGGCTCATGGAGCAGATGAAGGGCATCCGCCGCGAGCTGGGCCTCGAGTCCGACGGCAAAGACAAGCTGGTCGAGAAGTTCAAGGAAAAGGCCGGCAAGCTCGCTATGCCAGACGCTGTCCGCAAGGTCTTCGACGAGGAGCTGAACAAGCTGGCTCACCTGGAGACCGCCGCCTCGGAGTTCAACGTGACGAGGAACTACCTCGACTGGCTCACTCAGATCCCTTGGGGTCAGAGGAGCCCCGAGAACTTTGGCATCCCCAACGCTATGAAGGTCCTGGATGAGGATCACTACGGTCTGCAGGATGTCAAGGATCGAATCCTGGAATTCATTGCCGTTGGTAAGCTGCGGGGTACCGTCGAGGGCAAGATCCTCTGCTTTGTTGGCCCGCCCGGTGTCGGAAAGACCAGTATCGGCAAGTCCATCGCCAGGGCCCTCAACCGCCAGTACTATCGGTTCAGTGTTGGTGGTCTCACAGACGTTGCGGAGATCAAGGGCCACAGGCGGACATACGTCGGTGCACTGCCCGGTCGCATCATCCAAGCTCTGAAGAAGTGCCAGACCGAGAACCCCTTGATCTTGATCGACGAGGTTGACAAGATTGGCCGCGGCTACCAGGGTGACCCTTCGTCGGCGCTGCTGGAGCTGCTCGACCCTGAGCAGAACAGCTCGTTCCTGGACCACTACATGGACGTCCCCGTCGACCTGTCCAAGGTTCTGTTCGTGTGCACCGCCAACATGACAGATACTATTCCTCGACCCCTGCTCGACCGCATGGAGCTCATTACGCTTTCTGGCTACGTCGCGGACGAGAAGAAGGCCATCGCCAACAAGTACCTGGGCCCGGCCGCAAAGGAAGCGGCTGGCCTTAAGGACGCCGATGTGCAGCTGAACGACGAGGCTATCGAGGAACTCATCAAGTCGTACTGCCGCGAGTCGGGCGTGCGAAACCTGAAGAAGCAGATCGAAAAGGTTTACCGGAAGTCGGCCCTCAAGATCGTGCAGGATCTTGGTGAGGAGGCTCTGCCGGAAGAGGAGGCCTTGACAGAAGAGGGCAAGTCCGCTAAGGAGGAAGGGGAGAAGAAGGCGGAAGAGGCGGCGGAGAGGGCAGCTGAAGAGCCACTGGAAGAGGGCAAAGAGAAGGCTGCCACCGAGGCCAGCGAAGCCGAGACAACCGAGAAACCCCGGAAGGCACTGCAAGTCCCGGACACCGTCCACATCGAAATCGGCAAGGACAACCTCACCGACTACATCGGCCCCCCGGTGTTCACCTCGGACCGCCTGTACGAGGTCAGCCCCCCTGGTGTCTCCATGGGTCTCGCCTGGACCCAGATGGGCGGCGCGGCCATGTACATTGAGTCGATCCTGCAGGCGCCCCTGCGTCCCAGCACCCGGCCCAGCTTGGAGATCACTGGCAACCTGAAGTCGGTGATGAAGGAGTCCACGACGATTGCCTACTCCTTTGCCAAGTCTTTCATGGTCAAGTTGTTCCCCGAGAACCACTTCTTCAACAAGGCAAAGATGCACTTGCACGTGCCGGATGGAGCCGTCTCCAAGGATGGCCCCTCGGCGGGTATTACCATGGCCACCTCTCTTCTCTCGCTTGCCCTGGACGTGCCCGTCAACCCGACCGTTGCCATGACCGGTGAGCTCACGCTCACCGGCAAGGTGCTTCGAATTGGTGGCTTGAGGGAGAAGACGGTGGCGGCGAGGAGAGCGGGCTGCAAGACCATCATCTTCCCAGCTGATAACATGTCGGACTGGCTGGAGTTGCCCAAGGTACGTCGGGAGCGTTTGACTATGTTTCGTCGCGGACAAGTTGCTGACATGGATGTAGAACATCAAGGAAGGAATCGAAGGCCACGCCGTCGGGTGGTACAGCGAAGTGTTCGACTTGGTCTTCCCCGAGCTCGACAAGGAGCAGGCCAACAAGTGTAAGATTTGCGAATGGGAGTCGCAGCAGAAGAAGGAGAAGCACGAGCGGTCCGAGGACGACGATTAGACGAGACTAGATGGTGAGCCATGTAAAAAAAAACATGCATGTGGGCGGCGCTGCCGGACTTGAGCATTCTAGCCCTCCCGATACCCGGGGTAGTGGGAGTGCAGCAACAATGATTTGGCGTTGTGTGTTATCGGACATATGGAATACAAGCAGTATGCTTGTTGTTGAATAAACTACTCCCATCTTACGCTACCGCATCATGCAATGGCCGTTGGTATCAGAGCTAAACCTGTCTCGATGCCTTGGGAAAGGTGGCATCTCGTCCTGTTACCTCACTCTGGCATCCTCTGCCCCTTGGCAAGCGTGAGATACGGACAGCCCTTCCAGTCACAAGTGTTCTACCGGTTCGATTAGTAACTTGCTAACTCTTGCTTGGCCTTAGAACAAGGGAAGCCATACCTGATAGACCTCCGTCCCCCACCATGAAAACCCCTTGGACGCCCCGGTGTAGACGACGGCGAAGAATATGATGATGCCTGATATCGCCGTCGAGCAGTCCAGCGACGCACTCAGCACGAAGTTGTACTTCTTCCACCACGTCCGGCGGCAGCGCTTGACCAGCAGGCCAAACACCAGCCCGACGAGCGCCCAGCTGCCGTAATTTGTGCCCGATGCAGGCGGGATGTAGTTGAGCCCGCCGAGGATGAGCGGGACGTGCACGCGCCGCAGCCACCGGTGCCTCGGGAACGCGCGGCGCAGGGCGTAGGCCGCGACGGGGAGCAGGAAGCCGACGAGGAAGAACCAGAGCAGGGCGCGGTAGGGCGCGCCGGGGGCGAAGAAGCGCCGAGGGCCGAGCGCACCCCAGACAGTGCTCGTGTTGAAGTGCGTGCGCGAGAAGGGGCAGGTGAAGCCGTTGGGGGCCTCGGCCGTGCAGATGCGCGGGATGTGCGTCAGGGCCCAGTTGAGCACGGAGACTTGGCCGAGGGAGCCGACGACGATGCCGACGACCTGCACGAGGAACAGATGTCGAGGCGGGATCTGGTTGAGAGTCAGCGATCAAAAGATGGTTTCGGATTGCACCATCTAGGCGTTGGAGAGCACGAGGGAGCATGTGTCGTCGTACGTTGCAGTATATGCCGAGCTTGAGATCCTGCGCAAAGGCAAGGCCCTTGACGCCCGAGATGGACCCCAGGGAGAAGAACCAGATGTTGGCGAGGACCTTTCCCTGCCAGATGTAGCCGGCGATGATGCGGCAGAAGAGCTCGATGCCGATCTTTGTGTTTGTGGTGGCGTAGACCCAGGCGATCTGTGGCTGTTAGTTAGAACGACCGTGTTGTCGTGCCCACTGGGAACAGGAGAACCGCACCGGAACGAAGAAGACGGAAGACACGATGAGCGATAGAATTGCGCCGTACCACCGCAGTTGAACAGGGTAGAACTCGCTGGCAAAAATGGCGAAGAACGTCGCCAGCACGCCTGCTGCCACGTACCACCACAGCGGCACCTCAAGGTACGGCGATTCATTTTGGGGCTTCTCTTCGTTTCGTGTATCAGTCCGCGAGAAGACGGCTGTAAGTTTGATCCTCCGCAGGGCTGCGACAATCTCACGGTGCTTTTCCAGGACTGTCCAAGAGAAGAGCGAAGCAGTCGTCGCGAACGCAAGGCCAAACTTGTTCAGCGCATAGGTCACCGGCAGCCGAATCTTGAAGCAGCAAGAATTAGCGTGCCCATGCGAGTTTTCCATGTGCGCTGACAGAGCGTGGGGACTTACATCCGAGTACGCTTCATACTTGGCAGGATCAAACGTGAAGCCGTCGCCCTTGTTCACTACCCTCGACACGTTGTACACCTTTCCCGCGCGGTCGAATATGGAGTTGCTCTGCAGCGGGAGGTAGCCCGACAGCCACGTGTTGGAGTAGTACAGCGCCGGCGTCACAATGTAGATCCAGAAGACGACGGACGCGAGGACGTTGACGATCGCCCACGTGGGCACGACGAGCGGCGAGCCGATGTACGAGATCTGGCTCCCTGGTCGCGCGGTGTTAGCACATGGTAAAGCACTTCGACCTGCTGGTAGCAGGCTGGAGGAACCAGATACTTGCAGTCAAAGGTGATGGGGAGCAGCCCCATTCCGCTCTTCATGCCAAAGACTTGATTGACGATGGCGTTGTTCGGCGCGATCCAGCATATCCACGTGAAGTACCCGAGCGCGGGGAAGAGCAGGTCGGGGACCCAGTACCAGCAGAATCCAGCGGCAAACGTCCAGAGGAAGAACCTATATCGAGACGACTTCCAAGAGTGCCTGAGAACTTGGTCAGCAAGCCGCGGCCACCGCATACATCGCAGCATTGGAGACTTACTCAGGCGAGGCCTGCTTCCCCACCGAGCCGTGAAGCGCCGAGTTGAGCGCCGTGTTGCCCAGCACGCCAGGCCATAGCAGCCCAGGAGGGTCGACGATGAGTGATCGTGAGATGCCTGCGAGGGCAAAGCCAAAAAGAATGGTGGCTATGGTCATGAGGAGCTCAAAACCCCAGCCGGCTTTGTAGCCGTAGAAGACGCGCTGCTCCGTGAGCACATCCGCGCTGAGGCGCGTCAGGAAGCTCAAATTGGCGAGAATGTAAATCAGTATGTTTTCCTGCATTGAAAGTCAGACATGAATATTCCCGCCAAAAGATTGTCTTGGCAAATATCAGCGTAGGCCTACGAAGTACCTTGTGGTTAAACGGGCCAGGGTTCAAGCTGTGCCGCGTGCCCCAGGCTGTGAACCCCCAGTCTGGGATGACCAGCTCCCACGCCTTGCCAACGGGATATGCAAGGAATTGGATCGCCGACTGAGACAAGCTGATGGACGGGAAGCGAAATGTGTACAGGGTATTGACGCCGCTGCCGACAAGACAGAAGCCTATTCCGATAGTCCACATGCGGAGTGTAAGACAGGGCAAGGTCGGATCATCAGATGCCATATCAACACCGGCGGCGGAGAGGACATCGCTGGCAATAGATGGCGGCCGCGCTTCATGCGGCGTCAGTCAAGCAATGGAAGTCTCGTTGGGGCTTTAGCGCACACGAACAATGGAGGTCTTTAGAATGGCCATCGTCGGGAGTCGGGTTTCGTCGCTGTGTATCGGTATCAACAACCACGCGCGCTGCTTCGTTAGGTGCGGTGGCGATTGTCATGATTTCCCCATGAATAGATCAGGCACACAGCGATAGCCCGGGCCAAAGTGAAAAATTCATCTAATAAGAACAACACATTCTCAGATTCACTTGCGGGTTGGCAGTTGGGGCATATCAATCTGATAAGATTCCATCATGGCGCTACAGTGCCGCGAGGTGGACCTTCTTAGTGCCGGTGGACCGCGTGCTGAACCGTTTATCCGTCGGCACTGCCACCACTAGACCGTTGGAGATATCCACCTCCAATGCCGTCTGATCCGCTTACCGGGAACATCCATGGCCGTTGTTACCTGTGGCCGTTACGCACCCGAACCCTTCGCTGGTCACGAAGAAGACGGTTCAACGCTGGAAGGACGACGACGACGACACGACTGTCGCATGTCCCTCTAAAGTTGACGAAGACAACTCAGTCGCCACTGTTACCCACTTACACCTATAAGGATATGATCTGTGATGAGACTGTCTACGAGGACACCTCATGACCATAGCTTTCCTGAGCCAACGTCCCATGCTAGCGGACTGGGCTTGGCGACATGGAGCCAACGTGTGACCAGGCAAAATCTTACACCCGCTGCACAGGTTTCACGCCGATTTGATAAGACAAACAGGAATTCGGCAGCTGGGGGAAAAAAGCTACCCGAGAGCGGTCATGCGCTGCGGCCGCGACTGCAATGGAGCCCAGCAACTGAAACATGTCGGCAATTGAGGGAGCGTGGGCTGCGGCAGGCAGTTGGCTGCGTAAAGGTTGAGCTTCGCAAGGCCCAGCCGCACCCTGAACCGTGACCGGCCCGTGGGTGCGGTGCGACGCAGTTTTGCTCCTGTGTGAGCCAAATGCAGCCAGTCAGGTCAACAAAGCAGTAGCTGCTGCTTGTGCGGCCATGAGTGTACGAGAATGCGCATGGGAATGACCAGGTCGCGAGAACTCTCCCAAGGAGCCGCCACCGGGCTGGCCTCAACTCAGTCATTAGCGTCCACCGCGGGCGAAAAGTCCAGGCCAGGCCGACTGACTCGCCTGGCCGTACGTGCAGCAGCTAAGAGCAGTGCCGGATAGCCCCGCTTGTGGATGGAAAGTGTCCTCGGCGGCCACTGCACTCATAGCGAGTCGAGAGGTGTGAAACAGGGAGATGCGAGATTAATAATGTTGGCGGCGAATTCCAGCTTACAGTGAAAGCTACTTTCAATCCCTTTTGAATATCTGTTAATGACCTATCTATAAAGACAGATATACACCCGCTGAGTCTTGGGTGCGTAACTACTCAGCTACACACTGATCTAGAATAACGTATTCTTAAGACTGTATTATAGTAGCTTGGAGGAGTTCTGCTGCGATGAATTTCTCCACCATACAGCCTGTTTTACTTCTGCTCCTAGCTGTCCTGGGGCATGCTTATACCGTTCCCATAAAACCTAAGGATGGCATCTACATTGTTACGCGAGACACCGCAGGCAACGATGTTCATACTGAGATATCTGGACCCAAACAATGCGTCGACGCCTCGCCGTCCCATCATTATAACTACTCAGCACCTTATCCACGAGCGGTCCTAAGGCGCGAGGATGGCGACAAGCGTGTGCGGACTACTTGGTGCGGGTGCAAACACCACCTTGACAAAAAGGATTTCCACGCAGCCGGAAAGAACCTCTACCAACAGGTAAAACAGCACCCGCAGCTCAAGACGCCGTCACTATACTCGATCAGTGGATCTGTGGTCGCATTCATCTGCAAGAAGGATCCTAAAAAAGGGCCTCCATCGATACAACTGGCGGACATAGGGTACATGGCAACAATGGTACAAAACGCATGTGGTCCGTTTGTAGCCGGCACGTTTCTAAAGACTTACGGTATCGAGGACCCCCCCATATTAGTGGGGTATATGCAGGCGAACAAGGGACTGGACTTTTGCAAGGAAGCCATGGGCTCAGATGAAGAAACATGTAAGAAGGGAGGAACCCGCTAGGTTCTTCGTTTATGCTATTTGCAAATCAAAACAGTCGTTACGCGCGCTACTTCGATGTTTTAGAACTTCACTGAGGTCCTGAGGGCGACCCCAACCATTCGAATTGGCGACCACGAAAATGTCTCAGAGGAATTCCGGATAAAGAAGCCGAGTCTTTTCCGAACTGCGAGTAGTTTGACTGACCGCAGTCCGCTGCAGGCACAGACACCACAGCTACAGGCTCGTTGGCAAGCGGGGGTACTTGCCCTGTTTACATTGTTGATTACAGTTGTTGTTCGGATCAGCGCTTCTTAACATTCCACATTGACCAAAAGTTCGGCTGCGGACGGTCCGCAAGTGATGCCATCACACGGAGGATTTTGATGGCTCTCGTTCGAACCATCGACCACGACGAGGCAACTCAGAGAAAAAGGATGGATGCCCAGCTAATGATACCAAATAAGAGAATTTCGCAGCTCTATAACACAGTCAACAAACGCTGTTCATAAGCTTCGGGTTGTGAATAACGGTCACTTTGTCGAGAGGATGTAGCATTGACGGGGCGGCTTCCGTCATGTGTAGGTTTTGGCTCTTCAAGGTTTGGTCACAACGCGCACGCACACACACAAAATGCCCACGGCCTCTTTCAATCCACGAAGGATCTGTTTTCGCACGCCGCGATTTCAAAGTGTGGATTCTGCTGCCGTTCGTTGTGTCATGCAACGGTCGCTGGCCACCGCGGAGGGCCAGCATCGGCTAGAACGAGTAGGTCTCCATGTTTCATCAAGTCTTGAGGCCTTAACGCAGCTCAACAAGGTCCTCGCTGATAGACAGACGGGCGGCAGATCCTGATCGTCGGTGGATTCAAAATATATTATTGAGTGTCATGATGCGTCCCGTTTCTAAGCATGCTCCGCTGTCAGGTAGCTCTCATGCCAGCCCCGACAAGCCAGGCGAAGGGACGATTGTGGGGTAGCCCTGGAGTCCTGGTCCTCCTGGACCAGCTGTGGAGACCGGGACGCGGGACGAGCCTAGCTGGCCTGGGCAGTTTCGATTGCCCGATTGAGCGGATCCATTGGCGATCTCGAAGCAATGCGAGAGAGCATGGAGAGACGCGACTTGTGCGCGGAGCCAGGCGAGGATAGATAAGACGGGAGACACCTGCTTCGATGATGACATCCCATCTGGGGCCGTTCTCGGTCCCCGCGATGAGATCGGCCATACCTCACGCCGCTTACGATTGGGGGGACAGCGCTTTGACTCTCGTCACAGCCCAACTGGCGATGCCCAAGCCCCGGCAGTGCTATGTTTGCTCCTTAGACCGGCTGAGGGTCCCGGGGCGCGTCCATGGCCAGCCGTGGCGAGCTGCAGCCTCGCTGCTAACCCGAATCCTCCTGTGCCTTTGGCAATGCACGCTACCCACCTAGCGGCGATGCTCTGGCTGCGTCGGTTGCTGCAATTATGCCTGATCTACTGCCTGGTGTTTGTGGTGTGCGCGTGGGCAGGGCAGCCTTGTGTGACGTGGTCGGCGCGAGTGGACCGGATGCAGGGCTCCAAGCGGGGGAATATCGCACACGCCCTATGAGAAAGCGGACGACTGCAGTCGCCGTCGCGCAGCACATCATGGTGTGCGGATGGAGGGGTGCCGGACGGGTGGGTTTGTCGGGGACAATGCGAAGCACCCAAGTAGTCGGGTTTCTTGATGCGCTGGCAAGGGCCCGCACGCTGCTGGTGTTTTGAGTATTGGACCATGGCCTGACCATAAGTTACCTGCTGCCGATTACCTGATCCGGGAGGAGACGGAACCCCGAGCGACGTCATCCGGATGGCCGGGATTGACGGCGCGAACATGCATACCTCCCTTTGAAGAGCACAGACTTGGTACTGTCCTGTACGAGTACAGCTCAATGAGCCCCATCCGTGGATTTCGCCCGTACTGTACGACCAAGATGCACCACACGTGCTGTCCGATACGACGTCTGCATCGGGTGCATGGCAGGAAGGCACTCCAAAGGAACTCGTCATACGAACGGCGGTTCGGCCAATTTTGCTCCATCACTCGTCCTCCAAGCCACCGGGGCCACGCCATTTCGAGTCGAGAACGCCTCGGTGGCTGCTAGAACGGGGTAGTCGGCCTGGCCGATTGAAGCCCAAAGCCTTCCGCACGCACAGATGACCGACGTATCGACGGGCCTTCACAGAGCAGCTCCGAGGCATCGTGCTTGCCGGGTACGAAGTATGAGACATCTTCAAAAAGCGCCCGAGCGCAGAAGGCTGGGAGCACGTGTCGAGGGAATTAAGAGAGCCGTCATGTGCACTTGCACTTGTGCAAAATTGGCGCGCCGCGGCGGTACACGTGAAATGCCGGCGCTCTCCATCTAGCAACAGGAGCCGAAGTGGCATGTTGACAAGCCGTCGATGGTATCCCCACGCGGCGGCTATCCTCCAAGCGGTCGTTGCCCGCCGGACGGCCCGTGACGAGAGGATTTCAAGCGCTCGGACAACATCTGACATTGGCGATTGCTGACGTTGACAAGCCAGGGCGAGCAGCGAAGGACTCCCCAATCGAGAAAGGACTCGGAAGGCAAGCCGGCCGCGTCTCCTGCATACTAATGCACCGGGCTGGCGCGATGGCGGCGTTCAGGGCATCGTCAGGCGTCAACGGCAAGGGACCTCTTGGGACGGGATGACTCTGGAGTCCTGCGGGCGAAGCGATAGACGGCACTCGCGTCGCCCTACGAACGGGCGACTGGCCAGGGACGCAGGGAAGGGGGGGGGGGGGAGGGAGGGAGTGAGTCGAGAGGGGCAACTTTGTAGTCCGTACAGCAGCTAGTCCGTAGTTACCTCAGAGAAGATCCAGGTGGCTCCGGAACCTGGAAGGTGGTCTTGGACGGCCACCTGGGATGCTGGGCACTGGGCTCCTGCACACCTGGAGGGTGGGGATGGGAACGAATCCAGGGTACTTCGTATGGAGGAGGACAGAGGAGGGTGGAGACTGGAGGCTTCCTGCCACTTTCAAAGATGCACACCGCAACGTGCCACGCCTCCGGCAAAAGGGGCAGGCACAGCCCGCCCGCCGCTCTCTGCTGCTGTTGTCACTGGTCCTTGCTGGTGCTGTTGCTGTTGCTGCTGCTTGGTGCTGTTGCTGTTGCTGCTGCTTGGTGCAAAGAAAGGTACCTTAGGTAGGTAAGGTACCTAGGTAGGTACCTTACCTTACCTGGCCACCACGCAGTCCCCATCGTCGCGCCCTGGATTCTTCCCTTTTGCAACTTCTGCTTGAGGCCCAATTGCCCTGAGAATGTAAACGCGCCGCCGTTGGAATCAGGTCTCTTCGTTTGCCTCCAGCTGCCCGCTGCCACCAACAAACACGCTTCACATATTATTAACTTTGTCGCGCCCGCGTCTGTTTGCCTCCACAGCGCCTGATCCCCCTGTCCGGTCGGGGCCTGCCCTGGCCTGCCCTGGCCCGCCCCGCCCCAGCCGCCAGCCCAGCGACCAACTGACAGACGCCTCGTCCACTCCATCCCTCCCCGCCCGGGACCCCATCGTCGCCCGCCCACACCTCCCGTCATCAAGAGGAGGTGACGCCGCCGCCGCCGCCCTGGGCTACCGTGCGCTTTGCTCCATGTGCCTGCCACCCCTCCAAGCCCCCAGCCCGTCGGTCCAGCCTCGCAGCAACCTGGAAGCAAACAACCTCAGCAGCGGCCCGCCGCCGCGCCAGCCCAAGCGCCAGTGGCCGACCGTCCTTGTGTTGATCATCCCTGAGGCACCCGCGGAGCCGCTTTTTCCTCAACGCGGCCCAGTCCAAACCGACAGAGCGAGGCACAAAACAGCCTCACGACCACCGTTGCTCGTCCACCATCGTCTCCTCCGCCCAGGCTTCAACGTCGACTCGACTCAACCTCACCCCACCAGCCTCTCACGCCACCCCTTCCTCGCCTGTCGTCTGTCCACATCGTTGGCCAGATCCCGCTCGCCCTCCCGATGGATGCTGCATACGCTCTTGCCTCGTACTTCGTGTCCTCCTCCAGCTCGACCTTGTCGTCTCCTTCACTAGTGTCTTTGCTGCTGCGCTTCTCGTCCTTGTCTGTCTGACGCTCCTTGTACTACCTCTCCCGTCTTCTTGTCTCTCTTCCTCCCTCCCTCTCTCTCTCTCTCGCCATTCTCAGGCAGGCCGCGAATCCTCCACTCAATCGCGAGGCGCTTGCGTGCATCTACCCACATGCATTTCTCACCTACCCGCTTACAATCAAATCATTCACTTGGAACCCCTGTCGGGCTCTCTTCCATATCTTTGTCGATACGAGGTTGACTTGCGAGCCGTCGACTGGGCAGCTTGCCGGTTGACCCCTCGGCATAGCTGGGCCGTCAACATGGCATCCCCAGGCGGCACCGAATCCGAGCCGCCGCCGTCTGGGAGGTTGTCATTCCTCCGCAAACTCATGCACAAGCCGAGCCTAAGAAGCTCGTCAGTTCCCAAGGAGCCACTTCAGAGCCATGTGTCGATGCCCCAAGAGCCGCCGCCGGCGGTGGCACCTTGTCATGCCAGCAGAGAGGTCATTACTGGGCTACCGCGTTCCCAAACATTCGCGAGGCAGCAGTCAGAGCAGAGAATGCATCTCGCCCCCGTTCCACCTTCAGCCGATGAGCGGAGAGCCGCCTCTGTCGACCGGCGATCGCGTAGCCGGCTCAAACGGCCTCGTTCCCACGTCCGAATGAACCCGCGTGTCAGTGCTCCGGGCCTCCTGGGCTCCTTGCTGGACGACGACTTTCCAGGACATGGCACTCTCCAGACCGGAGAGTCGGTCGTCGATGAGATGGATGCACGGTCTATGGGTCAGGAGTCTGTCGGGCACGTTAAAGGCGGCGAGAGCACGATCCCCGAGTCTGACGTTCCATTGGACGCCCAGTCCATGACAACCTCACAGCACGAAGCCATGATCAATGATGAACTTGAACGAAAGTGGATTCTCAACCTCAGCATGCACTTTAGGGATCGCTCCAAACGAGAAAAATTCTTTGTTACTTACCGGGAGGAGGAGCACGTCTGGCGCCGGGTCACGATCTCGCTCGACTATCGCTACGCGACGCCAAACTCGCTCGAGATGGACCTGTTCCAGACTCGATACCAGCGGGAAAAGAGCGCCAAGATCTACGAGGCAATTCGCGAGAGCTTGACCGACATCAAGTTCTACGACACCGTCACCAACCTCAAACTCGAAACAACCGACGGGCGGCTCCACGTCCACGTCGTCGAAGACGGTAATGTGAGTGGGGGTCTCTGTTTTCTCCATCATCCCTGTCGCGCAGACTCTGTGTCACCGCCTCGCCATTCGGGCGCTATCTCGCCCCCTGTCCCGGACGCCGTGTCTCGGAGCTTGGCTCAGTTGCTGACACAGACCAGGAAATAATCAATTACCCTCGCGTCAGCCAAGTACGACATCTGGGCTGCAGACGAATCAGAGAGCGAGATATCGTCTTCGACTCCCACATGTCCGGTTTCGTGTACAAGGTCAAGGTGCATGGTCACGTTCTCATCAAGAAGGAGATACCAAGCCAAGATACCATCGAGGAGTTCCTGTACGAGGTCAACGCCCTCAACACACTACGCTACTCCAATGACGTAGTACGGTTTTACGGGGTCGTGGTTGACGAAGACGATGAATATGTCAAGGGCCTGCTCATCAGCTACGCGTCACAGGGCGCACTCATTGACATCATTTACGACCACTGCAAAGAGGGTAATTACGGCCTCCCTTGGGCCACCAAAGAGCGATGGGCGCGCCAGATAGTTCGAGGCCTGGCAGATGTTCACGACTCAGGATTTGTGCAGGGCGACTTCACTCTCTCCAACATCGTTATCGACGACTTGGACAATGCGAAAATCATTGACATCAACAGGAGGGGCTGTCCTGTTGGCTGGGAGCCACCAGAGGCGACGGCCTTGATTGATGCCGGGCATCGCATCAGCATGTATATCGGCGTCAAGTCGGACTTGTATCAACTTGGTATGGTCCTGTGGGGGCTTGCGATGGAAGAAGACGAGCCAGAAGCGCACGGGAGACCGCTGATGCTCGGCCCGGAGATCAATGTACCCGACTGGTATCGACAAATCACAGAGATCTGTCTCAGCGCGGACCCCAGGATGCGACAACAAGCCTCTGTACTCCTTCAAATGTTTCCGCATGGCGCCCAGGAGGACGAGCACGCCTTCGAAAAACCGCACCCCATCACGGCCGAGGACGGCCATTCTCTGGATGAGTACTTCGTGGATGGCTACCACGCCAATACTCGGCCGCTGATCAGAACCGTTGAACCTCCAAACGACTTCCTCTACTCGGGCAGGACGTATGTGGACACCAGTCCCGTGCCATACGAGCAGTACTACCCTGCGCGCGGTCGCTCGCCTCCGAGCCCCTTGCCCAGCGACTTCGATATCTGCGATTCGTCACGAGACCCATTCAGCAAGACCTCTTGGGCTGCAAATAGAAGCGTACGACCCTCGTACACGGACGTGGGAGCAGGTGAGACAGTCGCGGACGACATGTCACAGCCTGAGAACGAGCAGAGTACACCAACGCCGACAACGGGGACTGCCGCTCAGGCTCAGACGCCTCTTCCACAACCGTCGGAACCCGGGGCAGGCGGTGTCACAACGGCACCAGTCCTGGCTGGTGGGGTGACGAAGAACGACGCGGAGGCTGCAGGTGTGGCGACTCGCAATGACATTTCCGATGCAGTGCGAGAGCCATCCGGTGTCACGGGGGCGGACGCTGAACCAACCCCCGGATTGGTCAGGACACAAACTGCCATCAGGCTTGAAGCGATCTCGTCGCCTCCAACAGCCTGTCCAGCAGAGGCCGAGGCAGTCCCATCGATAGGCCACGACATACTCGAGCCCGGGGAGCAGATGTCCGCCCCCGAACCTGCCGGCCACTTATGCAGCCAGTCTCAAGACAGAGGAACTGAGACGTCGGAAGCACCTCGGCCACACCAGGACACCTCAGCACTCGCTTCGGGCTGCGATGGCTCGGTAAAATGTGTACCAAATACATGCTCTCGCGGGCCAGCAAACTCTCAGCAAGAGGCAACAGCACTTGCACTGCAAGGACACACGGAAATGAGAGCCGAGAGGGAAACAGAACACTCGGTTTCTCAGGGGCCTAGCACCGAGGCTCCCGGGTCCCAAGTATCAACGGGTGGCGAGGCACATAATGATACGGCAACGCAAAGCCACCTGTCCAATTCAACGGCGGGTGTTGGAACACAGAGTCGTCTGGCTTCTCCCCCTTCGATGACCTGGACGCGTACGCAATGACCCCGAAGACGCCCCTGCAACACAAGCCGGGGTACCCCAGGCAGGCATCACTGCCGGAATCACTGACAGGCATTGGCGCGGCGCACTTTGGAATTGATGACAGCGTGATGCGCAGGCCGGGCATTTTCGACGACGACCTTAACCCTATAACGCGGCCAAATACAGTGCCGGCATTAATGATTACGACAGACTCAGGCAACTAAGGGCACAGGAGGATGATGGGACTAACTTGTTCGGAGCATCTCTCGGCATGGCAGCCGTTGTATTTTACAGAAGGTGCACAGGCAACTGATTGTTCATTCAGGTCAACTTAGGGGGCAGTATATGACATTGTGGAATAGTATAGCACATCACTGTACGGAGTACGAAGGTTACGCATATCATGACATTCGCATGAGTCGGAGCGCCATGGTGTGATGTTGTAGTCAACGCGAACTCACAGATACGGCCCCCGTCTGAACAGCACGAATGGCGGCGATTGGGTATTAGCGCGAACAGCTTTTGCTGGAGAAGACCTCGAAAGCCGGCCAAGACCCTTGGTGCCTCGTTCCGGCTGCCTCGTTCCATTCTAGAAGCCCGTGGGGAACGGGACTTGGAAAACCAGTGTGGGGCCGAAGGTGGACAGGAGTCACGGGACTCGCCAGCCAGTCACGTGGAGACAGTGCTGTCCCTGAGACCAGGCGGCGCCATGATTGGCTGGTGGCCAAATACTCGCGTCGGCAACGCGGCCCCCCCGAGTTTCTGTTGGGGACAGCCCTGGCTTGCAGGCAAGTCCGAGACAGCCGCCACTTGGCGGGCCGAGGGCTGGCGCTTCGGGGTTTTGCTGGCCTTGATGGAGAAGCGGCGGCAGGCGGCTCGCGCTCAAGTGCTCGTACTCGTATACCATGTCGGCGGCAGTCTATGACTTACATGGCATGTTTCGATGAGCTGATTGCGGTGTAGCGGAACACGTCGTGAATGACGAAACTCGCATCTCCCTGGTGCGCCTTAGGACCGGGGAAAATAAGGAACGAAGTACGGATCAAGTACATCTTTCTTGTTGTGACGAATGGCGATGTTCGAGATTGCGGCCGCGGCAAGCTTACGCGAAGCTTTGCGGGGAGTCACAGCTACGTCCCAGCCGCCGAGGCGAGCCTCGCAATTGCCCCTGAAGCGGATGAAGTCGACTTGTTGGCCTGTCATGGTCCCGTCGGGCAGGGCTGCCGAGTGATGCCATCAGCACATGCCGAGTGGCTCGACGCCGGGCCAAGCAGGCCCGCCATCGATAATCCCCGGGACGGACCCTGGCGGCCGCAGCCCCAACGTCATGTCCACGAGCCGCTCCGGGTCGCGGTCGACGTCGACCTCAAACTGGGGCCGCCCATAATTCTTCTCCAGATCGCACGGCATCGAAAATCGTTGAGCGACGGGAACAGGCGAGGGCGAGGTTTGCGAGGCACAATCCTACGCGTTCGAGTACGTACGCCACGAAAAATGCCCTGACGAGGCTTTAAACCTGATTTGGGGGCCTTTTGGGGAGCTATATTGGCCGACGTATGACATGATGCCTGGTTGTTGGGCTATGCGAGAGGATTGACGGCGCGGCGGGAAGTGGTATGATGATACGATGTATGATACAATGATGAAGAGCGACGGGCGTTGCCGGCACGCTCTGTTTACGTTTCGAGTGCGAAGGGCCCTGCATCCTGCTGGGAGTTTTCCGGAACCCATCGAGGAAGCGGGGGCGCCTGGCGAGGGACGATCTTGGCTGTCCCCGGTTGGATCAAGGTGGCGACAATCCAGATTCGGGGGGACAGCTCTCGTTGCGTGCGATATCGCCCGAACCAAGCAGCAAGTTTGTCAACGCGTCATCGACACATGGTATCGAATGGATGTGCTATGCTCCTGACGATGCCCTGTTAAGATTGCAGGCATTCAGAGGACCTCGGAAGCACCATTGCGTTTGACGCAGGTACCTGAACGCACGCCACAGGCAGCTCAGCTGTGCAAGCTCGCCTCGGGGGGGACCCTTCCCAGATGGCCGCAGAGATCAATGTATCTCATCGCCAAGTATTGGTGAACAGGTACTTCTGCTGGTTCCGGACGCCCGCGCCCCTCTCGCCCGTTGCCACCCACCATCTCGCGGCGGGCGAAGGTTCGGGACAGTGGGTCCGAGGTGAACCAGATTGCCTCCATCTCCCCCTGCGAGCGGGGCCGCCGCCGCCGCAGCTGCCAAACCAGGGACCGGGAAAAAAAAGTTGTTGGGGAAGAAGGGTTGGGTTGGGAAGGGTCAGCCGGGGTCAGTGGTCACCAGTGGTCATGGCCACTGGCACTGCGCCTCGGCACCGAGTCTGTGCAGAAACGTGCTGGCGAGCACTGCTAGACACTGGATAAGCACGATGCGATTGCGTTCGACGGCTGTCATGTGAAGCGTTTCCTGGCTCTCCCGTGAAGAATTGGAAAGCCTGGTCGCGGCCGTCATCTGCAGTTCATGGTACTCAAGGGCAGTGCCTTTTTGTTTTTTGTTGGCGAGGTACGGGTGTACCTGAGCACATGTTGTATGTACACGTACGAGTACACCGGCCGCCCAATCCCGAGGGAGGGAAAGGGCGAACCGCGCATGCATCGAAGCTGCACCAGCGCGGCCGCAACAACAAGAGACGACGGACTATAAACAGGAGCAGTGCTGCACCGCCCGGCTGCTCCGAGTCGCAGAGAACGAATCAAAGGCCCTGCAATACAGTACCAAAGAGGAGACTGAAGAAACAAGCAGAAAAAAAAGAACAGCGACGTGGAGACAAGGTGGCGCCTGGGTCTGTCTTGTGTGTCTCTACTTCCGGGTGCCTGCCTGCCCTGCCCGGCCTGCTTACACGCGCCTTCACCTCCAAGGGCTCAAAGCTTTTGGCCCGCCTCCGCCCCAACCAACCCGGCACCCAAGGCAAACGACGGCCGAGTCGCCGACCCTCCTCCTCGCCTCCCACCACCGGCAGCATTCCCCATACTTTTACAAGCACGCATTGCCTATTTCTGTTCTACTATTTCCTCCTCCCCTCCCCTCCCCTTCCTTCTTACTCTTCTTACACCACGCCTCTCCCCAATCCTCCTCCCTGCTCCCAGCAACCTCGAAGCCAGACGGACGTGCAGCTTGGGTCGTCCTCGACTGGTATCTCGCCCACTGCTCAGCCTTACGAGTGAGCCGACTCTTGTCGCCGTCGCCGCTCAACATGTCGGAGCCTTCGACCTCGGCCGCAAAGGCCCAGGCCGCGGCCTTCCCGGACGGCACCACTGACTACAAGCCGCTCCGGACAAACGCCAAGTGGGATGCCACCAAGGTGCACATCGCCGACACGCCCATGACTTGGTCCAACATCCACAAGCACATCAACTGGCTAAACACCACCTTCATTATCTTTATCCCCATGATCGGCTTCATCTCCGCCTACTGGGTGCCCCTTCAGTTCTATACTGCCATCTTCGCCGTTGTCTACTACTTCAACACCGGTCTTGGCATCACAGCTGGTAAGTCGTCAGCAGCTCTTCCTCAATAAGCTCCACGTATTAACTGACCTCGTCTAGGTTACCACCGTCTGTGGGCTCACACCTCTTACAAGGCCACCCTTCCCCTTAAGATCTATCTTGCCGCTGTCGGTGCTGGCGCCGTCGAAGGCTCCATCCGCTGGTGGTCTACTGGACACCGCGCCCACCACCGTTACACCGACACCGAGAAGGACCCCTACTCTGTCCGCAAGGGTCTCCTCTACTCTCATCTTGGATGGATGGTCTTCAAGCAGAACCCCAAGCGCAAGGGCCGCACCGACATCACCGACCTGAACGAGGACGCCGTTGTCGTCTGGCAGCACCGCAACTACCTCAAGACTGTCATCTCCATGGCTCTCGTCTTCCCCACGCTCGTCTGCGGCCTCGGCTGGGGCGACTGGCTCGGTGGCTTTATCTATGGCGGCATCCTCCGCATCTGCTTCGTCCAGCAGGCCACCTTCTGCGTCAACTCGCTCGCCCACTGGCTCGGCGATCAGCCCTTCGATGACCGCAACTCGCCGCGCGACCACGTCATCACCGCTCTCGTCACCCTCGGCGAGGGTTACCACAACTTCCACCACGAGTTCCCCTCGGACTTCCGCAACGCCATTGAGTGGTGGCAGTACGACCCGACCAAGTGGATGATCTGTGTCTGGAAGTACCTCGGCCTCGCCTACGACCTCAAACAGTTCCGCGCCAACGAGATCGAGAAGGGCCGCGTCCAGCAGCTGCAGAAGAAGCTCGACCAGAAGCGCTCCACCCTCGACTGGGGCACCCCTCTGGAGCAGCTCCCCGTTATCAGCTGGGACGACTTCGTCGACGATGCCAAGAACAAGGGCAAGGCCCTCGTCGCAATCGCCGGTGTCATCCACGATGTTGGTGACTTCATCAAGGACCACCCCGGTGGCAAGGCCCTCATCTCGTCGGCCATCGGCAAGGACGCCACGGCTATCTTCAATGGCGGCGTCTACCTCCACTCCAACGCCGCCCACAACCTGCTTTCCACGATGCGCGTCGGTGTTCTGCGCGGCGGCTGCGAGGTAGAGATCTGGAAGCGTGCTCAGTTCGAGAACAAGGACGTCACGTACATGAACGACTCTGCCGGCCAGCGCATCGTTCGCGCCGGCTCTCAGGTCACCAAGGTCGTCGACCCCGCGGCGAGCGCCGATGCCGCCTAATTCAACGCACTGGGATGAATGTCATTGCCGCGTTTGAGTCGGGGGTTGGGCGTGGGGCTCATAATGTTGTCGAAAATGGAGCCCCGCGACGAGGCGGGGCGTGGGTTGGGGTTGCCATCCCAGCCAACCGAGCGCCTCGCTGGATCCTCAACGGCTATGGCCACCGAGAACAAAATCACATCATGACTGGCGTTGGGCGGAGTTGGGCTGCCTTTTCAATTTGTTTGACTAAAGCGGTGGCCTTTTTTGGGAGAGGAAAAAGATCATTATGAACACGGGTGATGAGTTCGGAGCAAGCACCATTAGATTTGCCCTTGGTCGAGTGCCAGGGCCCAAGAGTCACTTTCACGTAGTGAACCCCCCATCATGAAATACATTGAACTATCCAATATTCTGTCAACCTGGCTCCATTGTGAACACCGTGAGGCAACAAGCCATTCAGTACATCGCCCCTATCCGACGCCCACAAACACCAAACTCCTGACTATGATACACCTTGTAGCTCCGGTCAAGCTGAAAATTCAAGCCCGTCTTGTCACAGCATGGTCAGGCACACAGCACATAAAACGCAGGCAAGCTCCGTCCCTTTTCGAGGCAGCGGCCTAACACCATGCTCAAAAGCCCGCTTGATCATGGTGCGAACATGCGGGCCTTCATCATGATGAGCTCGGAGCTCTTGGCCCAGGACCCATCGGGCGTCTGGCGGTAACACAGCAGACGGCCGTCGTCGCCTGTGCTCCCAAGGATCTGGCCGTCGTCGTCGAAGCCGACCCTCCACACGGGCGTGCGGTGGCTGTCGAGCCGTGACAGCTCGCGCACCGCGTGCTTGACCTGCCCGGGCTGGCCGGACCAGTGCCGGTCGCCCTGATGGCCGGACTTGGCGAGGCTGGCGCTCAGCGTGGAGGGGTGGGAGTGTTGCTGCTGCTGTTGGTGTTGCTGCTGGGACTGTTCCTGCTGGTACTGCGATGATTGTGACGGCTGCAGCTGTGAGAGCTTGTCCGCGTCGTCCCTCGGCGTAGAGTCCTTGGTCGGCTGCGCGCCGGCTGGCTTGAGCAGGTCGGCGGCGGACCAAGACTTGCCGTCCGCGTCAGAGTAGGGCGTGTCGATGCGGAAGACGCGCGCGTAGCCGTCCTGGCAGGCGGTGGCGATCATGTCGTAGCCGCGGATGTTGCCGGGGGCCCATGCCAAGTCGCGGACGAGGCCGCGGTGGCCGGGGACCTCTGCGGCGAGGTAAAACTCCTTTTGGGTGGAGGAGACGCCGTAGGAGGCGGAGACGACGTCGCGAGAGCGGTAGATCTTGACCGTGTCCATGCCGGCGACGACGAGGCCGAGGGCGTCCGAGGGCACGCCGGCGCGCAAGGCGGCGTAGCAGGGCTCGGGGTTGGGGTCGAAGCGCACGCGGAAGGACACCTCCTCGCCGCGGCTGGGGCGCGGACACACGGTGAAGGCGTCGATGGACGTGTACTCGGACAGGTTCTCGGGCGAGTCGTTCTCGTAGACGGTCAGACGGCCGTCGGTGGCGAGCAGGGCCAGGTACGTGTGGCGCGTCTCCTCGTTGTGCTTCATGGAGAAGGAGCGGTACGGCGCCCGACTGGAGCGCGTGTCAAAGGCCGGGCGGCCCGAGACGGAGCGCCCCGAGCAGAAGCGCCGACCGGGCGCGGCGGACGGGTCCTCGGCCCAGAGTCGGAACCAACCCTCGATGCCGAGCGAGGCGATGAGGTTGGGGTAGATGGTGGCCGGGAGCCATTGGAGCTGCGAACTCGTCAGTGACCATACTAGTCCGGGGGTCCCATGCCAGGCCGGCTTTCGCTCCCATGCGAAAGAGCCACGGCGCACGCGCGCGCATGCGGCCCTGCGAACCGGGTCGACGTGGGGAGGGGGGGTCGCGCACCTCGAGGACTTCGCCGCCGTGGGCGCTCCACGTGTCGCACAGCCGCCAGGTGCCGTCGCGGTGGCGGTTGAAGACGCGTATGCGGCCGTCGACGGAGCCAGTAGCGCAGCGGTCGCCGTAGGTGTTGAAGGCGACGGCCTGGACGAGGTCCTTGTGGCCGTGCTGGAGGTTGAGCTCGTAGGCGGGCTTGTCATCGCTCGGCGAGTGCGGCGTCGGGGCCTGGGCCGAGGAGGAGGAGGCCGCGGGGGCGGCCGCCATGATGTGAAGAGGGAACGGCCCCAATACGGAGCCGCGGATCTCGCGCGACGCTGGTGTCGGCGGGACGGGGTTGCGTCTGCAATTGGCGGCGGCGACGACGACGTTGACGGCAGGTGTTTCGCTGGAGGGATGGAGTTGCGGGAGTGGACGTTGGCGGAGCTTCCAGGTTGCTCTTGGGCGCGGGAACAGCATATGAGAGTGGGGAGCTCCCTGGCTTCCAGTGCCCCGCATGTGGTGCCGCCAGCATCTTGTTGGAGACTCGACCATCAACTCTCAACACTCCACATCTTCGCACAGCAAGACGATTCCATCAAGAAAGTCTAATTAAAGGCACACGTCGCTGCTCAGGGAGCTGAAGTATAAATCTAGCACGCACTCGGATCTTGCGAGCGCGCTGCGTCAGAACCACATCCCGGGCACACTCGCCATCGCTGAACCCTGTGTAGGACCGCCGATGGCCGATTGCGTGCACTCGGCCTCATTCAACCGCCTGATGCCCTCCATGTCCAGCATGTTTCTCATAGCAGCGCCATCCCAGAGACTGTCCTCTTGCGGCCACTCCCGCATCATGTCCAAGATGCCATTCTTTGTCTCCGTGTCCCGGCAGACACTGGCCGTCATGTACAGAGCCGGTATCACGCCCATGTCGACATTGGTCCCTGCCGTCCTGCTTCCATGCGGCCTGGAAAGCAATGCTCTGATATTGGCAGCGATATATTTGAACTCGCGGTAACCCGAGACCTCGAATGGCTCCAAGCATCGGCCTGTGCCGATGACGACCGGAAACGGCAGCAACTCGAGGACCAAGGACGCTCCACAGTGTCGAAGCCGGCTGACGTGCCAAATTAGGTGTCTGTCAGACCAGAAGCTGTCGTTGAAGGCATTTGAAATCGCCTTGGACCGTTCTAACAGGATGGAGTGCTGCTTCCGTGGCCACGGTTGAGCCCAGTAATCGTCATCTCCACGATGGTGCTTTGTGAGCCATGCAAAGGCGCTCACGTCTTGGCAGAAGCCGTCAACCGCCTCGTACAGCTGGTCTTCGTCTGGTAAACAAGACTCTGCCCGAGAGCTGAGCTTCCTCGAGTCGAATATCTGCAATGTCAGGTGTGGCCGAAACGTGCACGTCACGAGCCTCGTCGACAGCTCCCATCGACACAACAGTTTGAACATGTACACCACGCGCGCGAGCGATGTGTCCGACCCTCGGCTCCATTTCTCCGGGTTTTGCAGCATGTCAGCGACCTCGTCAGGCAGATTCGCCATGAGCTGCAACCCGTTGGACAGATGAGTTTGTGCGGAGAGGAAATCGTTGCGCAGGACCTCGATGCAGAAAAAGGCCACGCAGCTGATGAGCGTGATTCCGTACAGCCTGCGGACGGGCACTCCTCGGACTTCGTCGGTCAGCCCCTTCAACGCGAGGTTATACTGCCGAATGACGAAGCGCTCGGTCTCGGACGGCGGCTCCAGCAGGCTGGTGCGAAGCCCTTGCGTCTGGAAGTGATGATACGCTGCGCCGAGGGCGACAAAGGCATGCTTGACGGCCGGAACCTCGAGGCAATACGCTGGGACAACGTGCTCCCAGAAGAGCGCGTTGTGTTTGTGCCGTATGCTCAGGGCCCGCCCTGCGATGCGTCGGAAGCAGTGGAAGTAGAAGCGCTCCGTTTCGTCGCCTGAGATATCGGACAGGATCGGTCGAGGGGACGAGTGCCGTGCCATGACGGACTTGCTCACAGTGCTGGACCTCTCGGGCGGCTGGGACCGTGGCGCTGAGGTTGGGTCGTAGCCGTCGCATTTTCGGCCGGTTGATGTGCATCGCAGACAGCTTGGCTTCTCCTCGCCGCACTTGACTCGGCGGATCCTGCTTTCTCCTACTTAGAGCTGTGCCCCTGACGGGATGTGCGAGCTACTGACTTGCTGAAGGCTGTGTCAGTAACATCATGACGACAAAGTCGTCCCTGCGCAGCTCACCATGTAATGCATCCTGTCCGAACCTTGCGTTTCCCATTCGTACTACGCTTCCTTTGAAGTGAGGGCGCATCCATGACAATTTGATCGCGCCGATTGAACCTTTGAGGCGGCTTTCTTCCACTGGCGACGGCGAATGACAGACAGCGGTGTTGTAGGAAGTGGTTTTGCACTGGTCAAAGTGCGATTGACGCTGCCCGTCTCCGGTGCGACTATCACAGTCGGCACATCTTGCGTCTCGGTTGGGCCTACTGCACGCAGTGAGGCAGAGGCACCTGGCCGCGCCATCGGACGCGTGGAGGATTTTAGTGCCTGCGACTCTTGTTACTGCGAAGGCGAGAAGATGCCGGCGCTAAATAAACCAGAGGCTAGACTAGATCTGAGACGGCATGTGGTAGACTTGCAATGTCGCAAATCGATGTGTTAATGCCGATGCTAAAGTCGGAATCATGTCAGCGCTTGGGGCTCAACTACCTCATCAAAGGCGGGTTTTGTTCTGCATGATGTTGGCCCTCAGCGCGGCACCCAGGGATCCGTTGAGAGCATTCACCGAGGGTGGTGGTGGCTAATAAATGCTCTCCATGCGAAATAAAGGTGCTCCATTGACTTGTCTAGACTACAGCGCCGTGCTCCATTCTTCTTCCAGCTTGCGCGCCTCAACCAGATCGCTCCGCAACCTGTCCGTCTTCTTCTCGATCCGCTCGACGGCGTCCATCCCCAGCGGCAGCCTCAACACCTTGCCTCGCAGCCCCCCTGCGCTTCCCTCGCCGGTGATGACCTGGAACATGCGCTCGACGGCCTTGTCCGGGTCGCCGGGCTGCTTGCCCGCCATCTCGCCAAACAGGTTGAACATCTTCTCCGTCGCGGTGCCATTGTAGTCGTCCGCGAGCCCGTCGGCCGGCCGCTGCACCGCGTGGAAGAAGTTTGTCCGATAGGCCCCTGGCTCGACGATGAGCACCGAGATGCCGAACTCGGCCACCTCCTTGGCCAGGGCCTCGGATATGCCTTCGATGGCGAACTTGCTGGAGCTGTAGGCGCCGCACGTCGGCAGCACGTCCTGGCCGCCCACGCTGCTGAGGTTGACAATCTGCCCGCTCCGGCGCTCGCGCATGCCCGCGAGAACGGCTTGCGTCGTGAAGAGCGGGCCGTAGACGTTGGTCCGATACTGCATGATGAACTCCTCCTCACTGAGAGAGAGAGAGAGCCTCTTGTCAGCCATTCGTTCCTCCCATCGTCCCAACTACAAACAGACCGGTCCACAGACACCGGGGCATCACTCACGTGAAATGTTGAACCGCTCCGAGCTGTGAGTACCCCGCATTGTTGACGAGAATGTCGATGTGCCCGTAAATGCCCTCTGCCTGCTTGACCTTGCCCGCGATACTCGCCTGCGACTCCGTCATGTCCAGCTCGACGACTTGGCCGCCATCGTCGGTAATCAGCTTCACGGCCTCGGCGGACTTTGTCTTGCTGCGGATGGCGGCAATGACGCGGTGCTTGGCCTTGAGCGCTCGAAGTGTGAGGGAAAGACCGAAGCCGCTGGAGGCGCCGGTGATGAGCCAGACCGGGGATGACATTCTGACTGCGACGGTTTCGACAACGGTTGCTGGGATGAGAGTGTTGTTCGGAAAGAGAATCGATGAATGCATTCTTGGGTTCAATGTTCTATAAGTTGTCTTCGCATCTCGGAGATAGTGGCCATAGAGGCACAAACTCCGCTGTTCGGGTGTTGGTTCCGCGCCAAACGATCATGCGTCATTCGCCGTCCGAGGGATCATGGCGACTTTCGTCAGCTTGTTGGACGCGGCACTTTGCGATAACGGCGAAACCCCCGCCGAAAATGTTCATTACCCTCGGCTCTGCGACATGATCCAAGCGGGCACCAAATTGTCCGTGGTAACTCGTCCGTCGAATATACGCTCGGGGATGGGCCGACGAAGCGACTGTCAAGCAAGGACTGAGCAGTCGTCTTTCCCTTGGTGACCTTCACCGCCTACAAAATACCATCTGGCGTTTTTTTGTGGTCCAGATGGGGCGATGCGGCGTTAATACCGGCGATAGACACCGCAGAACAACGGCCTGGTTGCCGCTCGTAACCCTCGTATTGAAGCATCGCCTAAGGGCCCATTGAAGCTGGCCATATGTGAATCCTGATATAAGGCCCCCGGATGACTGGTGTCCCTCACTCTTCATAGCTTTATTTACAGGGTCTCAGTATTACCTAGGATCAAACTTTCAAGTGATGCGCATCTAGTGTTCGAATATGTATGGCTGCCAAGGTTGACCGCCCGAATATCCATAATACACGAATGAGCCACTGTCAATAAATCCCGTTGTTCATGTTGTTCACCTTATTTAATTGGGAGATGTGCATGTACTACCCACACTACACATGACCAAGTAGTGTTGATGGCGCATCGCTAAAACCCACGGGTCTCAAGCCATTTTATCAAGCTTGCCTCCGTCTTGGCACGCAGCTCAGCTTTCTCTGCAGCATCTAGCTGCTTGAGCATGGACTCGTTGCCCAACCTGAACGGGCATAGCAGCCTCTGGAACAACAGCATGTCGCGAATTTTATCCACGCCCTTGATGTCAGTTGGGCGAATAACCTTCGCCTCCACCATTGCAGCATTGAACGCCTTGGCCAGTTGCCATTTCTGACTGGACTGCTCGGACATGCCGATTGGCGGGACCGAAAAATCGCCGGAGAGAATAGCCAGCTCGATCTCCGTGTCTTCCAGTGTGATGGAGCTGCCGAGATCACTCAGACTAGATGTGAACTCGTCAAAAGGGTTAGACACAAAGGAAAAGTCAAAGTCCAGGACGGCAGTGATTTTCATAGTCGACTTGTCGAACAACAGATTGTTTGTCGCTGTATCGTATTAGGTGACTGCAAGGCTGATATATAATTCGAGGCCGACTTACTGAAGTCCCCGTGTATCAGGCCCAACCGATGCAGGTCTACGCCATGGAGGACTCTCTCGGGTCCACCGCTGACCAGAAACCTCTCAATCCTACCGTTCACGTCATCCTTCTTCCAGCCTTGAATTACAGGACTCTTGGCGGCTTCATCGAGTTGTTCGCGTAGCCTGGCGACCCTCCATTCGCCGTATGTCTCAACAGGCTGACAATTAAACAGAGGTGCTTCTGCGCTCACGATTTGCCCGCTCGCATTGAAAGCAAGTCCGCCAAATTTGGCGACGGATTCCGGCAACCTTGCTCCCTGAATGGCCCCGAGGATAGCAGCGATTTGCTCGAGGACCTGCTTCTTGTCTTTGAGCTCAAGCAAGGGGAACTCCGAGTCGAGATCCACGCCACACCTGAATTCCATCATGATCCATCCAAAGCCTTTCTCATTCGTAACATCAGTTGTCGTGGGCGGTGCCCAGGCGTAGACTGCAGGGACAAGTGGCGGTAGGCCGCGTTGCTCCATGGATTCACGAACGAGATGTTGCACCGCCACGTCATTTTCCACGCGATTGGCATTGCTCATCCCACTTGCTGCAAGGTTGCTGAGCTTCACGACTAGGGTTGATATGCCCTCAGAGGGTGCGCTAATAGTGCCAGGCTGTGTACCGGGAAACACGGAAGACGACGCTGGGATTGATACTTCCACTTTGTGTAAGAAACTGTTGAATGGGTATTGGCATTGATCATCGTATGCCAGAGTGGATAAATTGGCTGGCTGAGGTTCCCTAAGTTAGCAAAACGGTCTGGTTTATGAGCCGCCACACCGGGCGGGATTTGATGCGCAACCCACCTGGAGTTTGAGATTTTGAAGAAGCTGCTTAACCACAATGAGACGGCGATCATAGCCCTCTTGGTTGATTCCGCCCGCCATATTCAGGTGAAATTGTCCTCAGGATCTGGGATATCTGCGTATGAGATCAAGCCGCTGAAGTGCTGTACGACTGGGTTTGCAAGCACATATGCCTTTAGTGATGGTGAGAGATGATGTAGCAGCCTGGTGCAGAGGGGTTTTGCCGCTGTGCCCCGCACTTTTCGGCGTGATAACGCCAGCAAGGAGAAGCAGGTAGACCTGGACACGTGCGGAACTTTGCGACTTCATCAACCAACAGCTCGCACTACAGTATCATGCGAGTCCATTACACATCAGATTCTGCATGCGTCAAAGCCTCCAATAGGCCAGTGGTGGGTCGCGGAAGTTGCCCGATTCGCCTTGTCTACGGCAAGTATCTCTAACTGCATGAAAGGGCTCGTGTATCTAGAAGCAAACAAATAATACGATCTGGCCTTGAAACGAGGTTAGCCGACGCGGACCAATGTGTCCCGACATGTGTGATATAGACGTCACAAGCCTCATTTCACTTAGCACCAGCTCATGGATTGGACGAACTTGGTATTACTTGCGACCTCGACGCAGAGTCTCCTCCACAGAACTATCGGATATTTGAGCTAACCAAGTTGAGGAGTATGCCTCTTAAAGCTGTTCTGAAGCTGCTAAGTGAAGTCTTATCTCCCCATCGCTGGGATTGGATGCATCAGGTAGTGTATTAATAGTTGAAGTCTTTGCGACACTACCAGCTATAAAGGGGTTCATGTAGACTTGGGCATTACAGGAGGTGCGGCAGCGATCTACAGGAACGCTCTCGGATCCAGCCAAGAAAGTTTTCAATTGGTTTACTTCGTCACCGCGACTCGAATACTCTTACAAACCGCTTTTAGTCCGAACCTGTTCTTGTGTACTTAGAGCGCTGCCTCCAGCGCGACCCGTGGCGTAGGATAAGAACGGGGATCAAGCCTACCACAAAACTCACCACTGCCAGAACATTGAATGCGCAAGCGTACCCACGACGTTCAATCATTTCTGACGCCGCCATTGGAAAGAAAGCACCCGACAGGCACCGGATTACAATGACACCGGTCAACGCTGACGCAGAAAATAAACCG
Source organism: Purpureocillium lavendulum (assembly GCA_029168975.1). NCBI lineage: Eukaryota > Fungi > Ascomycota > Sordariomycetes > Hypocreales > Ophiocordycipitaceae > Purpureocillium > Purpureocillium lavendulum. The sequence goes on from JAQHRD010000001.1 coordinate 6,789,425, forward strand.
GAAGCATCCACCACATAGGACATTAGCGGCACGAAGGCAATAGTCATGGACACTCGGATCCAGACGATGGAGAGCAGAAATAGCGGCAGAGGTAACCGGTACTCAGCGCACCAGCCATAGAATGCAACAGCGGGTGACATCGTCATCACCCCGATAATGGTGAGCGGCAACCGGTATTCCGGCTGTCCAACACCCTTGTTAGCGTTAGCCAGTCGTATGTATATCCTGTCGACCGTGAAGTTACAGATTCCCACGCCAATGAAAGAGCCGATTCCTAGATGCTGTGTCAGCAAGGATTGGATGGGCAACGGGGGAATCGGTGCAGATTTTACCATTTGCTAAGAAGGCTGATCCTGTCATCGACGGTGGGAAATCGTATACGTCTTCCAAAATGTTGGGGATTGTCACAGACGTAACGTAGAAGTAGGAATACTGGAGGGAGCCAAACAGCGACAAGGCTGCTAGAACTCCAGACCCAAGGAATACACGGGCGGGTCGCATCATAGACACCCACAAGCCCGCAGGGCTCCTCACGGCATTGAGTTCCTTTGTGAGGGACTCGACTTTCGATGCATCGTCAGTGGACCTGCGAAGTCTGGCGACCTTGCCTCGGAGAATGGAGACCTTGTACGTCTCCTGGAAACGTGTGAAGAAGGCTAGCTCGCAGATAACTGCAAAGACAACACTGATCCATATGACAGAGCGCCAGCCCAGGCTGTTTGCAATGATGCTACTGGCGGCGGGGCCAACAGAACTGGCGATGAGTGGCGCGAACATTATCCAGCTCATGGCTGCTCCTCTTTGTTCGGATGGGAATATGTCGCCAACGATGGCCGGATTTAGCACATTGGCCGCCACAGCCATGCCCGTCAGCGTACGCGACGCAATGAGCTCACCCATGTCGTGTGAGAGGGCTCCGAAAACCAACGCCAGTGCGAAGAGCGTATTTGCTGCGTTGTACAGCGGCCAACGACCAAACATCTCAGCGAGCGGCGCGATGAGAAGTGGGCCGGCCGCCTCCCCCAGCTCCCAGATCGTGACGAGGAGAGTGGCGGAGGATGTACCATTGATGCCGCCTCCCAGCTCGCTGGCGATGCTTGAGGCCATCGGGGCAACAGCGAGGCAGGCATATGAGCTTATATGCCGTCAGCTTCACTCTTTTCGGCGAAATTGTGTGCTCTCTGTGAGGGTTTGCGTACACTGTAAAGGACGACAAGGACATCAATGCAACGATGCACCATTTGAAAGACGCTGGCCATTCTTGGGGGTCGTCTAGAGAGCCATGGAGCTCGCGGCGAGGCTTGGTGTCAGCATCCTCTCGATCACGGCGACAATCCCGACGACCGTCTTCAACTTCGGCCAGTAGAGGAGTCGTCTCATCCATGGTCATGACACGGGAGTATTTTCGGGAACTCAGCTAACGACTGGGCGACGGAAAAGGCCAAGTGAAGAACTGAAGGATGTTGCGGGACGCGGAGGCATTAGCTCCATCACCAGACATTTCATCTCAGGCGGTCAAGCGGAGAAAATTGCTTTTTCTCAGGCGTTCAACGCACCTGCACTGATTCAACAGCTGCGAGCGGTTGACGGCAGCGAGGCGGAGGTCGCCCGATCTCGGCTTCTCTGTTGAGACACGCGGCCCGGCTCGCTCACCCACTGGCAGTGAGGGCGCTGCCACCGAGAGTTCGACCTGATGTAAGATGAGACATTGTCTTGTTGACCGTACCCGCCCCGGACTTGGTACGCTTTCCTGGGGGACGCGCAGGAGCATGTCCGGGGGAGCAGGCAAGATGTACGCAAGGAGCAGCTTTGTTAGGTTCCGATCGACAAGGCTTAAGTGGCGGCGCGGGAGTCGACGCCTCTACCGGTCGGGGGCCACTGACCATCGTGCGCGATGAGCAGGCTCTTGAGCCGTCAACCACAATGCCCTTTATGACTGCCCGGGAGAATATTGCCATCCCGCATTTGAGTCGCCATAAGAAGGGTCCTAAGTCACCATTCAGAGTATGGTGCCACCACCAGGACGCGTCATGGACTCGCAGCTTGTGCGGCAGAACAAAGCCGCAGCAGAAATGTCATTTCCAAACTTCATTCAGGCTGCCAACGGTAAAATCTTCCGGTTCTGCTGGGGATTCATGCGTGGGCTTGCAGCGCTGAAGACGGTACATGTCGCACTGCATGTCCTGGTACACAGGCACAGCATGAGAAAGAACGGTATCGGTCTTGGCAGATGCCCAACGGCTACCGGTCTCAACGTTGAAATAATGCTTGCATGCAGACAGACGCCTTGGTATCGTTTCCCGATTGGTGAACGCAAAGAACAGCAATCAGCGCTCAGACGGGCTCTGGGGTAAGGCGGTGCACGAAGTCGAGAGCAGGCCACTACCTGGGTACAGGTATGGTGCATTGGTGACCGCATTGCCGCACGCGGCACGACCGTAGCCGAACTCATGTTCGCTGGCCTTTGCGTCGAATGAAGCTTCCAATTTCCGCCTGATGAGAATCGCTGACGAGGAGGAGCACGCTTCGTCTTCTTGCGATTGAAGGTCCAAGGCACCGCAAATGGCTCCTCTCCAATACATGCAAGTTCTGAGTATCGCGCCCGCCATTTGCGAAGCAGGCGCGGTGGAATTGGCTGGTAAGGCTGATTACATAATTCAAAAGAACACAATTACCACCCACCCACCAGTGGGAACGACATCATCGGTCGACAGCACCAGAACTCCAAGTCAAAAGCCACGCGATTGTGCTGCTCTGCCAGGTCGTCGGCGCCTCGACATGAACCTCCCGTCATAGCATCACACCACTGCGCCGCCCGCCCGCTCGTCATCACCCCGGGGGCGCGTCAACATGTCCCACCTCACGAACCCGCTCGCGACGACGGAGCAGCTTCTGCTGCGAGCGTCGCTCTCGACGGTCCCGCAGGACCTGCAGGAGTCGGTCTTTGTCGCGACGCAATGCCTGACCCAGGCCGCCGGCAAGCTGCTGCGCGCCCCGCCGGCCGTGACGGCGCAGGCCAATGTTCTTCTCGCGCGGTACTGGCTGGTGGACTCACCCATGGCCGCGGAATTCAGCGTACGTTGTGTTGCCCTGCGCGTGACTCGTCTCGTGCTGCTGCTTTTGCTGACAGGCCGTGCCCAGGACGTCTCGGCTGCCGTGACCTACCTCGTCGGGAAAATTGGCCCGAAGCCGCGCTCCCCGCGCGATGTCGCCAACGTCTACGGCTACCTGCTCGCGCCCGGCTCGGCGCTGTTCCGCTCCGGCGAGCCGCCCGAGGACGACCCCAAGTCATACTACCAGAGCGAGACCGACTACCTCGCCTTTTCGAACCGCATCATGGCGCTAGAGGCGCGCATTCTCTACGCCTTGTCGTTCGACACGCACGTTGCGCTCCCCCACCCGCTCGCCATCACCTACCTGCAGACGCTCGACTTCTTCTCGCGGCCACGGTCAGAGGCGTCGTCACGCGTGGTGCAGTACCTCAACACGGCGTTGCTGTCGCCCCAGATGCTCTACCTGACGCACCAGCCGCATGCCCTGGCGGTGGCCGCAATCTACAACGCGGCCCGTGATCTTGGCGCGAAGACGCCCGAGTCAGAATGGTGGGAGGTGTTCGACGTGGACCGCGAGGAGCTGGGCTTCCTGGTCGTTGCGATGCGCAGCCTCGAGGCATGGCTCCGGCAGCGCAAAGAGGAACTGCCGGTGTTTCGGGAACGGATGTTGACGCGCAGAGACGTCGAGGAGGAAATGCGGAAGCGTGGCCTGCCTGCGGCCAATGGGGATGGCGAGGCGGACGAGGAGGCCGAGATAATGAGAAGGATGGACGCCCGGCAGCCCGGTTTCACTTGATCGGCCGACGGGACGCAGGATATCGGACAACGGTATCGGACAGACTGTGGCCCAACGCGCGGCCGATTCAGGTAATCAGGCCTGCCAGGATCGGGATGGCCCAATATGCGGCCGCGACCCTTGCACAACATAGAAGGCTGCCAACCCGGCAAGCCCAATAGACACGACCAGATGAGACCATGACGAGGTCGACGGATGTCCTGCCTCGCCGTGGCGATGGCGTCATCTGTGCTGGAATCGAAACGAGGCGGCCAACCGAGACGCGAGCCATGGCCATTCCAGAGTGTGTTGTCTTGAAGGGCGGGCTGAAACACGATGGAGAACCGCGACGTCTCGGGTCCTCGATGCTTTGTGCCCGACCAAGGCGGCGCAGGAGAGGGGCATGAGGGGTCCGTAACGGGCAATTCGCAGGTCTCGCATGCAGAGTCGCGGGCGCATCGCATACGAGCATCTTGGCATCGGCGGGTGAGCGGCCGGTCGGCATTCGGGACGGCAGGCCGTTTCGGTGGCTTCGGTGGCTGTCGGGGGGCGGCAGCGCGATCCCTGTCCCGGGGGCCCGCCTGCCGGCGTGGCGCGCCGACTGCCGCCCGCGAGGGGGATCGGCTGGTCGACGGGACTCACCAAAGTGCGCCGGCCAGCCACCCCGGGCCATGGTGATTTCACTCACTCACCGTTCGCCCGCCGTGCTCGCGGCACCCGGCTGGCGACGGCGATGAGACATTTTGCGCAGCCCGGGGAGGGCGAGAGGTGAGGGATGAGCATTTGTCAAATTGCGTGATGATCCAACGGCATCGAAGCGAGACGATCAGCAGCCCGCCGGTAGTCCGTACAGCTGCCCTGCCCTGTACTGGTAATTTGCACCAATTTACGGCACGCGAGTGTGACTCTGCAAGTGCCACCGTGATTATTACGTGTGCCTGCTGGTGCTCTGCCTTTTTTTCCCCTGCGGGAAAGGACAAAACCGGGCAGGTTCCCTCGCCTCGCACCTGCCACCGACTGCCGCCCGGCCTTGGCACCGCACCCGCAGGACTTCAGGAGTCCAGGAGTCCAGGCCAGGAGTCCCCGTCCCCGACACGGACGGCAAAACATCTCTTCCAATTTAAGCCGGCCACAGACCACACTCCGCCCCTCTCGTGCTACCCCGTGGATTTCAGAGTATCATACCGAGCATTTGTCTTCTTGGACGCTCATGGCTGTGCCGCGTACGAATACATCCCCGGCGCTCATCCTGCTTATTCCTCTCGCCGCTCGGAGAACACTCATACGTAACTCCATAGCACGAGGCCGGCTCCACAAAGTCCCTGCTCATGATCTCGGGTATCACGACACGAATTGCATGACTCTGGCTCTGCTGCAGAGTCCCCGCTACAACGAAGCGCCATGGCCCACAAGCGAGCCGCCAGCTTCGTGGTCGAACAGGTCCTGGGCATCGACGTCAACGACCGCTACGCGCTCCTCCCGCCCGACCTCGACCAGCGCGCGCGCCACGTCATTGACCCGGCCGACTCGTACCTCGAAGACGAGCCGACTGTCAAGGAACTGTTCAAGGAGTTGGTGCCGACGCGTGATGGCGTCGTCTCGTACGCCACGGAGCTGTTTCCGTCCGCATCTTGGGTTAGGAGATACAATGTGCGCTGGTTAGCTGGGGATATTCTTGCCGGTAATTGTGTTACAGACACTCTATCTCAGTCCTCTCGCTGACAGCTCAACACAGGCATCACGATCGGTCTCGTCGTGGTTCCTCAAGCGCTGGCGTATGCGGCTCTGGCACAGCTGGACGCTGCTTTCGGCTTGTACACGTCGTTTACCGGCGCTGTAACGTACTGGATGTTCGGAACCTCCAAGGACATTGTTATTGGCGTATGTAACTCCCACACTCTTTTCGGTCCTATGCTGACAACCAGACAAGACAACGGCAGTGGGCTCGCTTCTCGTCGGCAATGTCGTGAGCAGCATCAGAGAGTCTCATCCAGACCAATATTCCGCACCCCAAATCGCCCACGCGCTGAGTATGTTGTCCGGCGCCGTCCTGCTTTTCTTTGGGCTGCTCCGACTAGGCTGGATCATTGAGTTCATCCCATACGTTCCCATTTCCGCCTTCGTCACCGCCGCAAGCATCACCATCATGTCGACACAGTTTCCAGTTGCGTTGGGACTCCAAGGAGTAAACACGAGAGAGGCTCCATACAAGGTCATCATTAGCAGCCTCCAGAAACTAAACACCATGCAGGCCGACGCTGCGATTGGTCTCTCGTGCATTGCACTGCTGTTTGCGATCAAGAGCTTCTGCTCCGCGATGGAGGTGCGGATGCCGAACAAAAAGCGCTTGTGGAGCTTTCTCTCGTCTCTTCGATTGACGTTTGCCATGCTGCTCTTCACGCTCATCAGCTATCTGGTGAACCGAGGATTACCAAAGGGACAGCACAAGTTCCAGATCGTTGGCAAGATTGAACAAGGTTCGTCTCCCCGGCTATTCCTCCATCCCGTCTCATCACTTAATGATCGCACACGACACTAATTCCAACCCAGGCTTCAAGGAGGCAAGCGTCCCGCATCCTGACACGGGGCTGATCAAAGCTATATTGCCTGAGTTGCCTGCTGTGGCTATCATCTTGGTGATTGAGCACATTGCCATTTCAAAGGCAATGGGGCGGCTTCACGGTTACACCATCAATCCCTCACAGGAGATCGTCGCGCTTGGCATGGCCAACATGTTCAGCCCGTTCGTTGGTGGCTATGTCTGCACTGGGTCCTTTGGCGCTTCGGCAGTGTTGTCAAAGGCCGGAGTCAGAACTCCCCTTGCAGGACTCTTCAGCGCCATGGTCCTGGTGCTAGCTCTCTACGCTCTGACGGGGGTGTTCTACTTCATACCCAAAGCAGCACTGGCTGGCCTCATTATCCACGCCGTATGCAATCTCGTCACTCCACCAGCGAAGCTGTACAAATACTGGGAGCTTTCGCCCATCGAACTGCTTATTTGGGTAGCTGGTGTCGTATTGGCTATTTTTGACTCGCTGGAGACGTCTATCTACGTCGGAGTCATTCTGTCGGTCGCAGTGCTGCTATTCCGGATTGCAAGGAAGCGGGGCACGTTCCTGGGCGTGGTTTATGTCAAGCGCGTCGGCGACGACAAGCAGCTCAGTCCAACAGGAAAAGATGGGCTTTCGTCTCGCCAGATCTTTCTGCCATTGGAGCATCGGGGTGCAACGAACCCCGACATCAAGGTCCTTAGCCCTTACCCGGGCGTTTTTGTTTACCGATTAAGCGAAGGCTTCAACTACACCAACCAGGCCTACCATGTGGATACGCTTCTCAGGCATGTCATGGAGAACACGCGGCGCATGTCGCCGGAAGAATTTGAGAAGGAGTCGGATCGTTTGTGGAATGACCCCGGCCCTCGCGTGTACGAGAACGACTCGGGGTTGCCTTACCTCCGGGCCATGGTGTTTGACTTTGCTGCCGTCAACAACGTCGACATTACCTCGGTGCAAGGCTTGATCGACTTGCGGAACACTTTTGACCGCCACGCGGCTCCCGACACGGTCGAGTGGCACTTTGCCAACGTTCACAACCGCTGGACACGTCGCGCTCTGGCTGCGGCCGGGTTTGGCTATCCAACGTCGAAAAATCCTGAGGCTGTCAGGAACTGGCATCCAGTCTACAGCATAGCAGCTACCCTCACGGAAAAGGACTGGCCCATCATCGGCAGTAGCCGGCGTTCGGAGATTGAGGTGGACGAGGAGCGGACAGCTGGGGCAAGGACGCCAGACTCCGTGGGCTCGTCGCCAACGTGGGGCCGGCCCGACGGCGAATGTGACGGGAGGTCTGCCGCTGTCAGCGGAGTGGATCGGCCTTTCTTCCACAACGACTTGCAGGACGCCGTGGACTCGGCCGTCAAAGACGCACGGAGCAAGGATAGCAGATAAATATCACGCCCCTGGAGTAAGGTTGAAGCATAGCACATGACGGCGTTGGGATACCAGGTCGGTTTTCTGAAATTAGGGCGCAGTGGATATCGGCCTTTGTACCGTATAGACGGCGTGATCAGCGGTAGCATATCCAGTCCATAAGAAAGAATACGTAGTATTGATTAAAAAAGGAAACCAGCAATGGCCCTTTTTTGGTTGTCAACAAAACTAGCGAGACAAACAGTTGTACTCGTAAACCGCCTAATAGAACGCACACCCGGGCCTGAAAGATTGGGCACAGACGCCCAGGATCCCGACGATGCGCGGCCCTGCGTAGCGGAAACATGCAGCACTGGATGTATTTTGTGTTCCGTAAGCCCAAGCACAAGTACTCTCAAGGCAAACGAGCCGACCCATACTTTGTACAGATACGAAGGTGGCGCCTTGGTGGCAATTGTCGCCCTCGCGCGCCCTCCAATTCCAACGAGCGAGCCGTCCTCCCCGTCACCGCCGCCGCCGCCACGCCGCCGGCCCCGACAGCCGGCCCCCCCAGCGTCCAGCCGAATTAGGCGCCCGCCGCGCACCCCATTGGCTGGGCTGCGACGGCTGGGCAGCGCCGGTCGATTTCGCCCTGACAGGCAGGCGCAGAGCCCTTCCAGGCGGGTATCGTCGTCGTCAGAATTATGACAGCGCAAAGTCAGCCCGAGCGCGGCCCAAGGCGACGCGTCGGGTCGGGTCGCAAGCGCCGGCTTTTGTCGCGGCCAGGTGGAACGGATCGCGGCTTGGAATCGCGGCTCGTCGTCGGTTGCGGCTCGCTCCGCAGTGCGAGAGCCGCGTGTGTTCTCACTGCTCTGTGCTGTAAGTGGTGGCCGCGACCGGGAGGATAATTCATGACATCGGGCTTGCTCATGCCTTCCCTTTTGGACCAACGATACTGAGAGACAAAGAGCCCACCGATCCGATGGAGGGAAAAAGGACTTTTCGAAGTACTTGCGCGTATGAGACACTGGGTATGGCTCCCGGGGGGGGGGGGGGGGGGGGGGGTTGCCCCCTCGCCCCCTCGGGCTGTGCAAGGTCCTCCAAGCCTGTCTACCCTAGTGCACTTAGTGATTGCGCGACCGTCGTGGTCGAAAAGGTCTGTGATGGTGATGAGCGAGCAGCGCGTAACTGAATCAAATGCAATTGCTTACTTTGACAAGTGCGTTGGAAACACGACTGCGTGAGATTAAGTAAAGTGCACCTTATTAGATCTAATGCGTGAGGGTCTGGGCTCACCCACACGCCGGGATATCCACGCAGACCATAGAGGTACATTTGGGATGTAAATGTAAACCCGCATACAGTCGCTCACGCCTCTTGCGATCTGTCTAGGTTCAGCACCTAGCATCGAATCTTGACGTATATTTCACGACGAGTCAAGCAGCCTTTCGTCCGGTGATCGGGACAAGTACAGTGGTGCCGTGTTCTGCGATGGCGGCTTTGCGCTGACTAAGGTTACAAAAGGGTGAGGTCATTGACGATGAGACCATCGCTCGTGATAGGCTCGCCCGTCTTCCGCCAACGCGCGCATCTCATCGCTCCTCTCGTCCGGGAATCGGGCATCTCATCAACGTTCACCGCGGAGCTGTCGCAGTCATCTCACAAGACGTCTCTGAATACGAGGGCCGTTTGTGTGTAAGCTGGCGCAAGCGAATCCGCCGTCGACGCTGCGGTGGGTGATCGCGCGATGGTGTCTACATCACCTTTCGATAAGCTCCCGACCGAGGTAGCTATGCACGCCATCATCAGGTCCCGGCATCCGCTGACACAGGACAGATCCTGGCTGCCGCGCTGTCATGGCTCTCATCACGGCAGCTCGTCCTCGTCACATCCGTTAGCCGGCGCTTCCACTCCGTCGCCGCACGTGTCCTGTACCGCCGTCTGATGGACGCGGCGTCCCTGCCGGAACACGAGCTCATCCTTGAGTGCTACCACCCGAGCGCAAAGATATCCACGCCCTATCTTGCCTGTCGCTTCCTCGGCACAAAGACCGCCGGGAAGAAGTCAATCGATGAAGGCGCGCCTCGCCTCGACGACCTCCCAAAGATGTACTCATCCTTCCGGCCCGTCCAGGCCGAGGAGAATCGTCGCCGACGGCTCAGGCCGGATTGGCCGCAGCAGTCGTTAGCAATGCCAGGTGGCCAAAGCGATGGCGACGACGAGTCTGCGGTACAGGAGGTCTACCTCGACGAGGGAGAGCTGTTCTCGCAGCTGTGTACCGTCACAAACGTTGTGAAGGAGAGCTCGCGGCGGGGCTTCTACTTGAGTCACATCAACACCTGTGACGGCGTCATTCGCATTTGGAGGGACTGGCTAGCGCAGTTGGCTGCCTCGACCACATATCGACCGCGAGACGACGACTCACAGCGTTTTGCTGCTTCGGCGTCCCATGCATCGGGCGTCGAGATGGACAAGTTCCTCTGGGTTGATCCGGCAAGGACGGTCGGTGTGCGGTTTAGCAATAAGGTGATGCCGTCGGAAAGGATGCCACTACTATCCGGCCCGGGAGATGATGAACCAGTCTCATACTCGCTGGTTTACGAAGGTACGTCTTCCCGTCCGGTGAGCAGCATTTCGGACCCTGACACTCGACAGAGCTTTTGGTGCGCAGCACTACGCTGCTATTTGCTGTCGAGGCGTCTGCGGTGCAAGAAGTGTCTCGATCTAGCAAGGCGGTCGTCATCGCCCAGTATGGGGGCTCACCTCCCTGAAGGTCATGTTCATGCGAAACATGGAGGGATGCGTAAGCGGAGGTTCTCGCGGCGTCGCGCACGGACCCGCCGACTGGCTGATGTGCAGATTCTGCAGAACGACGAGACGAAGATGGAACATGCTCGTCCGAGATGCGTGACTGTCAGACGGTGTCGTGCCTACACTGAAGCGGCGCTCTCTCTAGGCCAGCGACTTGCGATTCGGACACCAACAGAGTCGTTCGTGGCAACCTTGGCCTTGTCGTCTACTAGCTGTGGAGCAATGCACCGGGCTGAAATGCCCATAGAGGCAACGATGGCCGCTCGTGGCAGCTCCGGGGCACATCGGCAGCAGTCTTGGTGGCAAGTCGACTTTTGCCGCCTGAACTGTGGCGGTCACAGGTAGCGAAGTTGACGGGCGGTTGCTGTCGTGCTCCACCGTGACGGCCACCGCAGCGGCGAATTGTGACGAGTCGTGCGACGTATGCGCCTGAGCCTTCCCGTCAGTCGGGGGCAGTCGGTTCATGCATGACATTTGTGTGTAGCGAATGCCAGTCTGAGAGGGTTTCCTCACACATGCATGCGAACGGCGGGAACAGTTCGTGTCGGATCGGCGACGGGAGCCCATGACGCCGTACCCTAGCAGCTGCCTGACAGACAACCTACCTATACGACGTACCCATGCATGGCCTCAATAGCATTCAGGGGGAGGCCATATCTTGATCTTGCGGCATCCAGCAGCTCACCATTTGTTTTGCCGCTGTATGCGGGGACGATAATGAATTCCTCAGCGCAACGCACGGCCGAGTTATAGCTGAGTGCTGAAGCGGCGCCGGACAGGGCCTGTCCCAGGCGGCACCGTATCACCGGCGGCATTGGATGTACTTCACTTCGTATTGGACGATGAAACGCCTGTGCCACGGTCTTGCTGTCGGACGAGCTGCATCTAGTCGGTCTCGACGCCTCTGTTCCTGCGGTGGGATGAGAAGCATGACGCCCGGCGCGGCGCCGAACGAATGCATGCACTGCGCGCCCTCGGCCGTGCGTTCGAGCCTCTGCGGGATGCAGCAGAATCGGCAGAGGTCCGCCAGGTCGCATTGGAACCTTGCGTTCAGTTCAGCCCGACCGGCAAGGGAGATGGAAGGTTTTTTCCCTGGGCGGCTCGCTGACGGCATGAGAAGCGGCGACTATCGAAAAGCAAAGTGCCGAGTGTTTTTTTTTTCTTCGCTCCTTCCCTTCTGTCCTCCCGTTGGAGAGCAGTCGCGCCCGCGTGTCCCTCCTGCGCGCGACTGCCCTGCATACAGATCGTACCATCGCTCCTGCCCTCTCGTCGCGACGCGTCCAAGACCTGCGGCGTCAGAAAGGCTCAGTGGGCTACAGGGGGCCGCAGGGTTCTCGCGCCCACTGGAAGGGTCTGGCTTGGTCCCGTTGGGTCGGGCTCCTTTGTCCCTTGCGTCACAGGGCGCGGGAGCAGTGGAGACCCGACCCCTCCTCTATCTCCCTCCCGGCGGCTCTGCCGACGCCCTGATCCTGATGGCCTCAACCTCCAAGGCTCTAAGCTAGCGTCTACCTCGCTCGCTCACTCAACCTCTTGGCCTGCTTGCTTGCTGGCTTGCTTGTTCCACCCCATCGATCAGCAAGGTTCTTCGACGTCCGTCCATCCCCGTGGCCGGATCTCTCACCCACCCCCCCACGATCTCTCGGCCCGGCCACAGGCGAGACAAGATGAGGAGAGACGGCCGCAGAAGACTCTCTCCCACCCGATCTTACACTGCAGGAATGTCTCAATCGATAGATCTATCGCACGCGTCTGTGCCTGTGTGCCTGTGTGCCTGCGCCTGTGCCTGTGCCTGCGTCTGCGGCCGCTTCTGTGTCCCTCAGCGCTGCCCGACCCCTCGCGTCGCCGTTGCTGGCATCTGCCTCTGGGCTATTGCCTGCCGCCCCGGCCAAGGGAAGCATGAGATACTCGATCCTGTATGCCCAAAGTCTATCGATGCTCGGCACTCGGGAGCCGTTGCGCTCGAGTTGAACAGTATTGGATATCTGCTGAGCAGGCCGTTGACGACGGGATCCCAACCCCCATAACAGGGACGCCGCCACCTTTTCCTCATCGTATCCCTGCTGCAACCCATCCATCCCCGTCCCCCATCCCTCGAAGAAACAACGCCGTTCTTCCGGTCCCGTCGTCACTTTTTCCTTGCCTGCCACCCTTCTTGCCAGTCTGCCTGCCTTTCCCGCCCCGCCGGACCGGTGCCTCTGCTTGTCTCTTACTTATGCAGGCCCCGGACGATCCGCCCGCCGCCGCCCATTTCCTCACCTCCCGCGTCCCGCGTCCCGCCCGTGGTGTCTCTGGTCTGCTGGTCTTCCAACCCGCCGTCCTCGCGGTTCGTCCAGCCACGAACTGCTTTTGTTTTTCCTTTCCACGCATGTTGTTTTCTTATTTCCCCGTCTCGCGGCGCTGTCTCTGTACGCCTCCAGATCTCTGGCCCCCCGGAGGCGCGTCAGTCTTCCCGTTTCCATTTCTGTCCGCCTGCCCCCCCCTCTTCCTCTGCCCGCTCACCCATCAGTCCGCTGGCTCGGGTTTCTGCGTGGTGTGTGTGAGCCCGCGTGTCTTCCACTTTCTCCGCGAGTGTCTGAAGCAGCCTCGCGAGTGTGCCTGCGTCGAGCTGAGGCCGCCTTATTATCCCATCGTCTGACCCCCGAGTGCCTTGCTCTGACCAAGTGCCTCGACAATGACTTGGAAGAACATCACCATGCCGCGGCCGGTTGCTAGACCGCCCTCCATTCATTCACCAAAGTCACCCGCCACTTCCTTTACAACACGCGCGTCCAACATGTCCGGCCTTGCATCACCTACCCCGTTGACGACTTCGACAAGAAGTCTGTCAATTGGCTCCTTTGCGAGTCAACAGAAGCCCATAAAGTACGGAAAGGGACGGCATTCAGATGTTGAGCTGGTCCCGCAGCCAAGCGACGATCCTGAGGATCCGCTGGTACGTCAACCATGCTTCACTTCTTCGTGCGCGCCTTCAAAGCTTACAGGTCTCGCAGAATTGGCCCCGGTGGCGAAAAGACCTCAACTTACTGTCACTCCTCATGACAGCAGGCCTGGTGGGCGGCATGAAAACAGCTTTTATCACTACAAGTGGCTCAATGGCCACTCACTATAACGTCTCCTTCACAGCGGTCGCGGCACTAACTGCCGTCCCGATGATCCTGTCCACCTTTACAGGACTGGTCAGCGTGGTGGCTGCCAAGTTCTGGGGCAAAAGACCGATTTATCTGTCTTCCATGATTCTCCTCTTCATCGGGTCAGTGTGGAACATGACGGATAGTGACAGCTACGGTTCCTGCATGGGTGCTCGTGTCATTCAAGGCCTGGCCTGGGGCGCGTTTGATACGCTCGTGATGGGCTCGATTCAAGACACGTACTACGTGAGTTACCTTCCCACACCACACTCGACGATTGCGAGTCTCTGACCCGACTATGATGCCACAGGAGCACGAGCGGAACCTCCCGGTATCATTGTACAACATCTTCTGCATAGCGACAACCTGGGGATCTCCACTGTTCGGGGGCCTGGCATCCCAAAACGCCGGCTCGTTCACCGCCCAATTCCGAATCATCAACGCATTCTTCGCTGTCGCCATTCCTCTCCTCGCACTTGGAGCACCAGAGACTGCCTTTGATAGGTCTTGGTCAACTGCCCCTCCACCGCCGCCGGTGCCCTGGTTCGGGGGCTCGCCGCCCTGGCGCCCGTGGCGTCTGAGGCACCGCCTCACCAAGGAGAATGCCATTCAATACCTCAAGAGCATGAAGCCAGTATCCTTTGAGGGCGCGTTGACGCTGCCCATTATGCTGCAAATCCCGCGAGCCATTATCGCGCCCACAACTTGTCTGTTGTTTCTCATTTCCTTCATCCCTTACGGCGCGCTTTGGGGCATGACCCTCTCCCTTACCCTTCTCACAACTCCACCGCCGCTTTCCTTGGAACCCAAGACGGTTGGCACGCTCATGGTCGGGCCATGGATCTTCGCTACCGCCATTGTCGCTGGATTTTGCTTCTACCGAGGGCTGTATCAAAAGTTCAATGGAAACGTCGGCTACACCACCGTCGCGGCGGGCACCTTGCTCACCTTTGTTGGCCTCCTCACCTTTGGACTGGGCCTGGACAACTTCATGACTCACGACACGTCAGGACCTGGCAGGACCTTTTTCGCCGCCGAGACCGCTGACCAGATCAGTCTTCCCCTGATCTCCTTTCAACTGGGCGCCCTGGCCGGTGGCTTCTACGTCATCGACACGGCCACACGTCCGCTCCTGGCGCGATCCGCCTCCTTCACCTCATCGAGCATCGTAGTCGCCCAGCGCAGCATCGGGGACATGTACACCAGCGTCGTGCTGCTGCGCAACTTCGCGGCCGGCGTCCTCGTCCTCGCCATGCCGAGCGCCATTGCCGCCGCGCGAGGGCTCAAGGCCGCCTCCATCGGCTTCAGCGTCGTGCAGATGCTGCTTGCGGCCGCAGTCGTCGCCTTGTGGCGCTTCTGCGACGAGGCCATATGGAGGGCAGACGGCAAGATCATGGGGCTGGTTGACCTCCGGCTCCTGAAGCAGAGCGTGAGCTTCTTCGACCACGACTGACGCGCACGTGGCCAAAAGCAAGTAAAAACAGAAAACATTCACACAAAACAAGGGTCAGGGTAAGGGCGGGGCAACAAAGACATAGATCCATGCGGAACAAAATTCGGTGCTTAGATGGTGTCAGGATTTGGGCTGGCATCTCGAACCAGGAGCGATATACACTCGTTCGCTGCTGCTACATGATTATCACGACAAAAGTACTTGACGACACAACTTTCATGTATCACGATTTTCTTTTTCTGTATGTACGGCTGTACGATGAAGACGAGCTACGTCGAAGCAAGAAAATCTTTCTTTAGAATTGTATCTACTTCTTAAAGGCAGCTCCTGGCCCAGCTAACCACCGACCCGTCAATAGGCCTGAAGGGCAGGTTCAAATACTCTTAGCATGAGCTCTTTTCAAGAAATCCAATATGTGAGAAGAAGGAAAGTCGAATGTGCCATAATCATTGCTCGGTTTAGGGGATCTGGTTGCGGAGTCTTGCCCTGCGGCAGTCACACTCTCGCCAAGAAACGAGAAGAACATAAAGGTCCAGCGACCGAACCTGACAGTAAAGTCTCAAAAACATTGGAAGGGTATAGCACATATAACGCCATTTCCTCATCAATTCAAACACCAAAAGACGCCCGGTTCGCCGTACCCACCCCTGAATCACCACCTGTCACGCTCCGTCGCAGAAAGACACGCCCCGTTAGTGAGCTACAGGCTTGTTGAGGCCTTGGTTGGCACATGGGGCAGGCCTCGCAGCTCGACCTCGCTCCCCAACGTTTCCGATTCGACATCGCCCATGTCCGAGTCCGAGGTGCGGTAATTGTGCGAATACTGCTGGTTGCTGCGCGTATGGTTAAGTGGGTGCGAGGTGGTCGCGCGATCCCGGTCCATGGTCCTGTCCACGGTGCCCGTCCCGTACCCGTCGTCCCGGGAGCGTTGAGAGTTTCCCGTACCATAACGGCCTCGCCCCTGTATCCGCTTCTTCACCACGCTCCAACTCGTGACGAAGAAGATGAGAAAGTTCCAGAGGCCTTGGAGGGGTAAGACGGCCGCCGTGGCGAGGTGGTACTGGTAGGGGGATGTGCCGTGGAGCCAGCCGTTAATGCGGTTAAGGCTACTAGGGATCCAGGTCACAAAAACACTGACGGCGAACAAGAGTGAGGTGCGAAGGTACGCGCGCTTGATCGGGTCGTCGACGACGAACTTGCTGGCCATGCGCCTTGTAGCTACGCGAAATCGGGCCATTCCGGACGGGGCAGTTTGCCGTTCTTGGGCGTCCACCGTGACAGTTGAGTAATAGTTTCTGGGGACGGTGCGATCGTTGGTTGACTGGTCGCCTTTGTTGTTTCGAGTCGAAACCTGCTCAGCCGGATCTGGCGGCGGAGAGCCGTGTCTGGCGCCTGCGAGGTGAGCCGTCTTCGGCGTAACAATGGTGTCGCTACCGCCGTCAACCGAGGCAGACGTGTGAACGACCTTGACCTCGGTCACGACAGTTCCATAGAAGCCTCCCGTGTTGCGGGCGTCATCCATTCCCAGTTTCTATGCACTCCATTAGTTTCTGCTTACAACGAGGTTGCCGGTGCAGGTACCTGTTCTAGCTGCCCAGGTTCGCGGTTCTTGGACATGGAAAAGCTGTGCAGTTGGTTTCGCGAGTGAAACACATGGTAGCCCACAAGGAAGTAGCAAATCATGGACCCGGCAATGCAGATCCAGATGAGCATGTAGTAGGTGTAGATGCGAATGCTGTCCCATTTGGGATCCACCCAGCACCAGATCTGCAGGAGAGTTAGGGGCGGCCAAAGATAACTGTGAACCGTTGTGGACTTCATACCGTTGCCTGTCCATATACTGGGCCCTTTTTGGGATCATTGACCAGGAGGAGACCGAGTGCTATGATAAAAGGCCCGCCGTAGCAGATGATGCAGTACACCCACCACCAACGGCGGAAGGAATCCGGGCTGGCGCGGTAGTAGAAGACGAGGAACACATTAATCGCCATTGCAAGTGACCACCAAGGGTCCGATTGCATGAACCTTGAGTTGGTTAGCCATGCAACGAGTCGTTCGGTATAGGCCACAACGCAAGGACCCAATGCACCGAGGCAGCTGCTACAGCTCGGCCTACTATGTGCCCACGCAGAGGACGCAGGGGAAGGCATTGGCAACTTACATTTGAAAAAGAAAGCTCTGTGTCTTGCACAAATCCGAGCGTGTGCCTTTCTGGAGACCATTGAGAGCCATGATACTGGCGATACTTGCCCCCGCGTTGGCAACGCTCGCGAAGACGATGAAGGTGTTTTGTACATTTCGCACGCGCCGGACGAACCCGTATGTGACGAATATGCAAACGATGCCGATTAGACTTATGGAGCCGCCAACGCGCTCAAGTGTAGCGAGTGTGTTGACTTGCTGTGGGGTGAACTGCTCGGTAGCCTTCGTCGGACTGGGCGTTGGGGCAGATGCCACGATACTAGAGACAACGGATGTCATGGTGACGAACAACAACAGAAGGCGCGCCGATTACCCTCCACTTCGCCTTTTTTCTAATGTCAAATCGTCCCGGAAACAAAGACTGTATTCAAGAGAGTGTAGCGATTTGATCGTTTGGCGCGCGAAACACTGCGTCGACTGGCAGGCAGCTGACGTCCTGGGAAACGAGAGAATACAAGCAAAGCTGAGACAAGCGGCGAAAGTTGGTCGAAGGCAGATTTTTGAAAGCCAAAGACAGGCTGTGGCCAATCCACTTGAAAGGTGAAGCGTTCTGCGTCCGCGTTCCTCGGCTCTGGCGCGTCGTCAATCAGTTACACGAGGTATCGCGTGGTGCGGCCAGCCGCCAGTGAAGCGGTGTAAGTCGTCGAGAGAGCTCGTGTATGTACGACCGAGTAGCGTAAGTGCATGCAAGCAGCCGCCGACACGACACGAAGTGAAACACTGAAGAAAGCTGGGAAAGATCGCTGTCCACGTCTTGTTCTCGCCGAGTTGTTGAGCTGTCACGTTTCCGCCGACGTGCTACCCGGGTAGCGCACTGGCCTCGTTGGGTGGTTGTACTGGAGACGGCCGCCACTGGCCTCGTGCTATAAGTCCTATGGCCTCCTGTGGATGTGATCCAGGAGAGACAGCCTGAATATCCCTCTTGGGTCCTGTTGAGCCGAACTCTCTTGCGTCCATGTGCAGTTGCAGTCTGGGGCGCGTCTGAAGTGCCGGGGGTAGAGTTGACGGTCGCCCAATCTCGTTGGCACCGCGCGTGTCTTCTGAACAACTTAGCAATACAAAGGTCCGTTCCGCTTGATTCGGCCAGGATCGAGGAGCGAAGAAGAAGAAGGAGCGAGAGTATGCAGACGACAGTCCGGGCCGGGGGAGGGTGATGAGTTTGGCCGGTTTGTACGCTTGCTGGCTGCAGGGGGGGGGGGGGGGGGGGGGGCAATGGCTGTCTGCGACCAGCTTCCAAGTTTGGCGCAGCGGTGATGAACGAGAGTCGAGCCAGCACGAGCCGGGTTGGTGACCGTCGATCAACCACTATAGCGATCCTGGTATACGGAGGAAAGGAATTGTAGTGTTGACGGCAGATTCGCACGAAAGCATGCAGAAAGCCACGCCTCAATACCTCGTGCAGCGACTATTGCCTCAGGTGGCAGCAGGGTCTCTGCCACTCCGGGTCAGCAAGGCAGATCGGATGTTGCTGACTGCGGCGAGGGGAACAGGGGCGGAGACGGCAGATATCCAGGTCTAAAAGGAATCGTATTAATCCTAACCAAGGTATCCATCCGTCGCGACGCAAGACCGCCATAGTCCGCAGAAGCTGAACAGGAATCGAAATCAGCGTCCCATGCTTAGACTCGACTCAGTCATTTGCCTGGAAAGCACAATGAGGACATCTCCACAAAGCCACTCGTACACACAGACGCACGCGCCCGACGCCACCGGACAGACGCCCTGGGTTCCGGCAGGACGCTTGGAAGCCAAGTTGGCACTAGCACCAGGGCACTCGGACCCAGCTCCAATCCGTGCTGCCCATGCTTCAGCCTCTGGCAACATGGCAGGCGCTCTTCTTCAGGAATCAGGTTGGCGGGCCGTCCTACCCTTGACAGGACGGCAAGGCCTGGCCTGGACCCTCGCACGGGGTGGAGGTCCCCCGCGTTGGCGCTGCGTGGCCAGAAGCGATCTGCAAACGACGAAGCGCGGCATGCTCCCGCCCACGTTTTCCTCGCCTCGGGTCCCGCGACGATCCGCACTGCGCAGAAAGGGGATGCGACGAGGGTAGGAAGTAACTATGTAAGAACGATCAATCGGTCAGGAACGACGTCTGTGCGCACCCGCTCTTCCGAAGAAGTGTCACCGGCAGTTAGTGGAGCCGTTGAGGCGTCAATTCTCATTGTGTCTTTCCTTTTATTGCTGGCGGGAGCCTATTCTCGCCGAGTGCCGGACGGATGACCCATTCGAGCTGTTCCCACGAAGGACGAAAGGGACGGACAGGCTGCCCCGCCAAAGGAACCGTTGACCTGGTGGCTGGCCAGTGTCTGCCAGGCGCGGGGAGGCGTCTCCTGCTCGCACAAAACGCCAGAGGACCCGTGGCCCGGTGCCTGGCGTGGAGCCGTTGGACTGACTCGGGTGTCGCCTGGCCGGGTGCGATGGCTGGATGGGCTGCTCCTGTTGGCTCGGCTGTCGCCTTGCCATTGTGAGGTTGCGAGCGTGGGCGAGCGGGCATGGCGGGGCGCTGAGGACTCGGTGGGGAGCGTGGCGTCGAGCAGAACCACAGGATTCAGCAAGGTGGCGCTTGGCAGGGGTCGGATGGCCTGCGAGCCTGCGACGCGATGCTCATGGCCTCGAGCTCGTAACGGCTCGTCTCGGGGTCCGTGGGCACGGCGGTGCCGGGAAAAGGGGGAAGCGAGGCGAGATGAGCATCGAAGACGGGCGTCGACGGGCAGAGCAGCAAGAGAAACGTTCCCTTCAGCCGTGGTTGGGCCGCGCCGGGTGCCGTGAATCCCGTGATGGTGCACTTTGAAAGGAAGGAGCGCCGCGCCTGCCTGTCCGCTTCCTCCGTCCCGCGAAGTTGGGCAAGAGTTCCCCAAAGCCGCCGCTCAAGTCGGCAGAGCGTCGCCGTCTCCATCCCCAACGCAGTAAGCACTCCGACTATCACGGCGCTGCTGTTATGACCAGCGCAGCCTCGTTATGCGCATCATGCCATGCGAGGTGACATTCTGCAGAGTGCAGACGCGCTATTCCTGGCTCGTGGCGCTGCAGCCAGACGGACGCCAGTGGTTGGTCGGGGGCCTTGGGACGCCACATCCTGGCAGAAGCCCGTCTTACCTGCAAGTCAACGCAGATGAAAACACCTACCGAGGATACGGCAGGGGACAGAGCAGGAAAGTGGTTCGTTGGAATTGTCGCTTCGAGTCTGGCACCCTGTTCCAGCCAAGCAGAGCTGACGCCGGGTTCCGAATAGTCCTGCCCAGACTTCGTCAGTGGCGGGACAAGACACTATCGCAGCTTCGCAGACCCAAACCTGGTTCTCGCTCACGAGAAACCGGCCGAGGCCCGGTCGACCTGGACTTATACCTTGGGCGCGAACCCCTCCCCCGTCATTCTCGCTCGCGCAGCCATCTCCCGTCCGCGAGACAGTCTCGGCCCTCCAGCCATGGATCAGACAGACCCTGAATTCCTGGAACCGATGGCCAACACCGGTATCCCTGCCGCCTCGGCATCCGTCCCCAATTTAGCCCGTTGTTGGCAGGCCATCGAACGACAAGTCCGAAAGCCTTGTGCATGTTTGGAGCCCAGTCGTCTGCAACTTTCGATGCCACGCACTCTCACTTCATGCCGTCTGCTGCGCGGACCTGCCAGACCACGTCATTCATCAGCCCTGTTCTCCTCCACCGCCTGAAGCCAGCGCCCGTCGGTGCCCCGTGCTGCGAGCCAGCGCGGGGACGCGGCAACGTGATGCGAGGCCCAACAGACCAACCATTGACCACCTGGCTGGGCTCTGCAGTTCCGAACAACCGACCGCTCACGATGGCTTTCCAGTTGCGCTCAGCCCAGACGATAGTCGTGCGATTCGTGGCCTGTTCAGGTTGTCAATATTTCAGCCATTCGGCTTGTTCCTCTTGAAGTGACATGTTTGTTCCCTCAAACTGCCTCACCGACTTAGGTCTGCATGAGAGCTGTTGGGAGCGACTCATGTTTGGCCATGCTGAGTCCTAACAACAACAGTCCCCATTGACGTGCAACCTGCCTTAGCGATCTTTTGTTCGGCACACGTGCCAATTCGAGAGAATGAAGTGATACATCGTTTCCGTTGGGCTCCTCTGCTATACTGTGCTGGAAATGTCCGATCAACAAATGCACACCACAACGGCACTTGTGATCCACGGGAAAGACCTAACGGTTCCCACCTCAGCAGGCCGAGATCAGACCGCCAGGAGGACCGAAGGACGAAAGGGCCGGTCCGTCACGATCCAAACAACTCCACACTCTGACCTCGTATGGCTGCCGCGGTGGACCGCCGGGGCGCACATGCCCATCGCTGTCCGTGAGTCCACCTCTCACCGAGCCGCGCCCCGCAAGGGCCCTTGACCTGACCCTTCCGACGGTCGTCCCTCATGCCGTCCATGCCCCTCCCTCCAAAGTGCCCCCCCGATAGGGCAAGTCAATGTGCAACGTTGGACCCCAGGGTCGCAAGATGGCATTGTCCTGCCGCATGATCTGCAGCCGCTCCCTGTTTCAAGAGCCTGTCGAATCTCCATGGGGCCGGCTTCCTTATTGGAGCGGCTTCATTGGAGGAATTCGTATGCCGTTTTTTTTCGCAACTCTCCGACCAACGTGCATACGAATCCAGGGATCGCCGCCTGTAAAGGCCCTGCGTCTGCAGTCGCAGGGCTGATTCCTGGCCTCCCGCGACGAGTACCCTACGTGTGTTGTACTTACTGTACAGCACAGTACATTACACTTGCCCTAACAGACGCGATTGTCAGGCGCGCTCAGTTTCCCCGGGATACGAGTGCGGCTAGAAAAGCCATATCTGGTGGCGTTAGCATTGCGAGGGATCGAGCCTCACCATGGTGGCTGCCCTTAGCAGCCCGCGGTGCCTGGCGCGCGGCGTGCCTGGCGTTCCTGGACTAGCAGCGATATTTCTAGAACTCGCAAATATAGCAGGTTTACGAGGAGGCGGATGAATCCAGCCCCTCGGGGGGCGAGTCGAGCCCCCATGCAGAGTCAGGTCGACCGAACATTGATGGGCAGTCCAGCGGTTCCGAATCATACGAGCTGAGCCAACAGTGATGCAGGATGTATTGGGCTGGTCGGTAATTTACTTCCATGTCCATGTACCGTACTGTACAATATACAGTAGTCTGTGTCCATAGTCTGTAAATGCTATGTATAGTAAGAATGTACCCTGAATATACCAACTACATAGCCAGAGTACCAGAAGGCTATCCACAGTCTGAAGGTTTTCCGCTCTTCCCGCCAGTCAGGGGGTGCACGCGCCAGTCTATGTGCATCTCTCGTCAGAACATTGTGCAGGACGTCCGGGGCGGCTAAGGCCGGGCACAAATCCATCCATGCCCGGTTTGCCGTCCGTCCCCCCCTTGCAGCCCCTGCATGAATCTCCACCGGCCCGTGCAGAAGAGGAGGGAAAAAAGAAAACACACGAGACGAAAAAGACGGCTCAGAGCTTGTAGATGAAGTCGGGCCGCATGTCGCCGAGCATGTTGATCTCGGCCTCGGTCTTGCCCTGGACCCAGTGGTCCCGCTCGCCGTTGCGGCGCTTCTTGTTCTCCCGCCGGAGCATCGTCCACATGAGGAGGCTGCCGCCGAACATGCACACGAACAGGTAGCCCGTGACGGCGCCGTGGCCGGTGAAGTAGCGCGGCGGGTCGCGGTAGATGTTGCTACTCACGACGCCGTTGAGGTTGCCCCAGCCGATGACGAAGCCGAGCACGATGCCGCGCTTGTACACGCCCTCGACGTTGTTGGCGATCCACGCAATGGTGAGGGAGATGCTGGGGTAGATGCCGCACGCGCCGAGGAAGGTGCCCGCGTATTGTACGGCAGGGTTCGTCGTGGCCATGAGCATGATGAAGCCGATGATGCCAATGAGGGCGCAGCCCATGTTGTAAACGCCGCGCTTCCCCGTCCTGTCCGAAGCGAAACCGACCACGACGGTCAAGATGGCGGCGACAGCGTAGGGCGGCACGCTCAGGAGCTGGTTCTTGATGACGTGCGACTTGTCGGTGAAGCTCATCGACTGGATGATGCTGGGCAGGAAGGTGCTAAAGGCGTAGAGAGGCATCAGGGGGCCCATGTAGATGAGCATTCCGGCGTACGTCTTCCAGTCCTTGAGGGCGGCCCACAGATACTCAATCTTGAACTCCTCGTGCTCAGCCGAGTGCTGGCCATCGCGCTTGAGGCGGAGAATGACGCGGGCACGGTCTTCCTTGGACAGAAATTTGGCCTCATCGGGGAAGTCGTTCACCATGAAGAAGGAGATGAGCGCGACAACAATGGTGAGGGCGCCCTCGATGATGAAAATCCACGCCCAGCCTTCGAGACCACCCAGACCGTTCATGTTCTGGATGGCCGCCGCCAGCAGGCCACCGAACGATCCGGCAATGGCAGCTGCCGAGAAGAATATGGCGGCGCGGACGCCGAACTCGTCTCGTCGGTACCAGCACGAGAGATAGTAGTTGATGCCTGGGAACAGGCCGGCCTCGCAGACGCCAAGGAACCATCTGGCGGCCATCAGACCGGACCAGTTCTTGACGAATCCCATACCCAGCATGCAGGCGCCCCAGAGAACCCTTTCTGTAGTGTCAGCAATGTCACAAGCATGGATGACGAGTTGGAAGAGGGTCTTACATGATAGTTGGGATGAAGATGGACGGCCGCAACTTCTTGAGAAGAAAGTTGCACAAGGCCTCGAAAAGGGCATACGAGACGAAAAAGATGGTCAGGGTCGCGTTGAACCTGTCCGGGTTCTTTTTGATGTCGATGCCGATGGCCGCCGGCAGGTCAGCGATCTTGGCATTGCCAATGTTTGTCCGATCCAGGAAGCAGATGAGGTACAGCAGCGAGAGCTGGTTACAAGCGCGCACGTCAGTCCCACGTCGCAAACACTAGCAAGGGCGCACGGAAAGCTTCCACAGGTTCCAGACGGGTAGAGAGCGGGCGAGGACGACGACGTACCCAGGGGATGAGCTGGAGATCAAGCTTCCACAACAGCTTGCGCTCCTGTGCGAGGTCAGCATCCCGCGTCTGTGCGGCAACGAGAAACACCCTTCCCCCGGTGCGAGGGCGGCGGCGGACGGCGACGGCGAACTCACGGCAGCCTTCCTCTCCTCCTCTGACAGGCCCGCATCGGGGTCGACAATGTTGTCAACGTCCGAATTGGACGAGTTGTCACCCACGCCGTTGTCGACGGGGTTCTTCTCGGTGTCGACGCTCATGGCCGCGCGGGGGCGTCGGGCTTGTGAGACGACGGAACAAGTGTGCGCGCGAAAAGCACTGAGGATGAGATCTCTCGCGCTCGCCTTTTCGCTGCTGCAACTCTCGGTTCGTCGGCGACGAGGTGGAAGGGAGCAAGCAGGTACGGTAGGAGAAACAAAAGCGGGCGGAACGGCGGCAGGTCGTCCGACCGGGTATTAGTCTGAGACAATAGACACGACGACAGCGGGTGCTTTCTGCGCTTCTGGTGCTGCGTTGCCCGGCTTCTAGCGCAACAGCCCGGCGCCTGCGATGGAAAAAGGGACACCCCGCGAACAAAGGCAACAAGTCAATCCGCGATGGGAGTTTAGGAGCGGCCGGACACTTCAAGGAGGAGGAAGCAGGATGAAGAAGGAAAGCGGGAGAGATGGAAAATAATAGTAATCGGCTGCAGCAGTGCGCAGACCAGCGAGAGGGTGGATGGAGGGCCGATGGCAAGGTGGCACTGGCCGCCCGCCGCGCGCTGGCCTGGCCTGGCCTGGCATGGACGGGCACGGCCTGTTGGTACTTGGACGGTACAAGCACTGACCGAGCAGGCCGTCGTCGACGGGGAGAGCAGGACGACGACGGGAGTTTCCAACTGTCGTCGCAGCCAGCGGGCGTTGGCCCCCAAGCCAAGCCCTGGGAGCGTCGAGGAACCCCCCATGCCCCATGCCCCCCCAGCGAGATAGGGATGTGATGCTGGACAGGACAGGGGGGGCCACCCGGCATGGCAGCTATGCCCGACAGGGCTTACTGTCGATGCAAATGCGGGGGGGTCAGAACCGGAGCCAATATCGGCCCAGGTCGTCGCGCGTTTGCTTTGCCGTGCCTCGAGCGCCGCGCTTGGCCTTTTCAGTGGGCTTGAGTGGGTGACGGGCTGGGCGTGGGTGGTGGCATTGCGGGCATGCGGGCTTCGTCCCCAGTGGTGGTGCCAGGTGGGCATGCCCGCGCAAGGACGGGGGGGAGGAGGACAAGCGGGCTCTGGCTCCACGGTGGAGCGGATCGGCGGCGCCAAAAGCCTCGTCCATTTGCGGGCAGGCGTGGGAGGTGCAGCCAACGGGAAAGTCGTGGACCGTGGTTGTGCCTGCTTGTGCGTGCTCGCACTTGTAAGTTGGGCCCTTCCAGTCGTCGGTGCCATGCAACATGCAACGCGTGTCCATCAACGGACATGGGTTAACGGCAGCCTCAAGAGCATGTATACATACTTTGAAGATGCTTGCAGATGCTAGTTCCCTTCCCCTTGAGTTAATTTAATTTGATTCGATTTGGTCGCGTTTGATTGTAAGTACAGTACTCGTACTGAATGATGATCTGAGATGCGGCGTCACGTCCCTGCATAAAACCTCCTGACTCCCTGATGAGTGACGCCCAGGCTGTGACGGTGGCGCCAAGCCTTGCTCTCTTCCTTGGCCCAACCTGATGCCTTCATTCCTCCTTCTCGACGCCGCAAAGGCAAGGCAGTCCATGCATCGGCAATTTGCCGAATCATTCGCCCAGGCGGCATCCGCAGCCAAGTCTCCCTGCGCAAGCTCAAGCCCATGATCCATCCCTCCTCTGCTCGTTCCGTCCGTCCGTCCAACAGCCCGCAATACTTCTTCCCACGGTATGTACGTCCCGTCTTCACATTGGGTACTGGCGTTTCGAGACGCATTTGCAGTCCCAGGTCTTTTTGCACTCGTCGGTCGACTTGCCCGCGTCGTAGTTCCCTTGGTTATCGCAGCTGGCGCGTGGAACAAGGCAGTCGTCGAGCAAGTCTGGACGCTTCGGGCATGTGACTTGCCAGAGAGTCATACGGGCGTCGAGCGAGTTCAAGGTAGGCCCTGAAGGTGCACGCGCCGAGACGCCATTGCCGGCGGCTGTGGGTGAGGCGGAGGCGACGCGGCTTAGGAGCGCGGCGGCGGCGGCGGCGATGCTGAGATGCGTGACCTTCATCTTTGGGTATCCTTGAGGAGACTTTTGACCTCTGTCCGGTGAAAGAGATGTGGACATCGACTCTGATGATATGGTTTAAAGACCCGTTTTGTTCCTGTTCCCAAGTATTGTATCTACACGCCAGGCAGCCTGAATCCGTCCCCGCGTTCTCAAGCACCGTTACGCCTTCCCAGGCGGTTGTGTACTTATTGTTAGCAAACACGACACGAAGTATCGGTCTCGCCAGCGTCTTGGCTGGGCAGCCGGGTGTCCAGCATCGCCACGTGCGATGGCTTCGAGTTTCACCCTGGGCGCGCCGGCCGGCTGGAGCTTGGCGCACGGCCTGCGCCCGATAAGCGAGCGAGGGCGAGCAGCTCGCATGCGCCTCGCTTACGGTGTGGTAGGCGCATCGCGCTGCCTTGCTGTTCTCTGCGCGTCTGCGCGAGCAAGCGAACGTGAGCAGGCGCCGTCTTGCCGTTCCCCTTGGCAAAATGCTGTGTAGGTAACTGCTAGGTAGTCCGTACTCCATTGCGCCGCCAGGAGGCATGACCATGCGTCAGAGTTTAGTTGTTGTTCCCGCGGCCAGGCACCCCCGGGCCTCCTTGCTGGTTGTAAGAGACATGGCCAACAACACTTCAGATAAAACGATAACACCCGTCCACGTTGACATCCAGGGGTGCGTCTCGTCACGAAGAGAAAATCGCAACAACAGGGTATGTATTCCTCACGTCGCTGCAACAGAACGGTCCAAATTTGTCGCGGTCCAGACTTCTCGAGGTCGTGCAGGGATGCAACAACTTCACGTCTCGGGTCGGGCCAACGGCCAACCCGGGCCAGCAACCGGCACGCCTTCAACCGCCACAGCACACGCAACACCCTGGAAAGAATGCCAGACGTGAAAGAAAAGTGAGATGGAAGGAAATGGGGAGCCCGTCCCGTCCCGGTGGCGCGCAGTGGTTGCCTGGCTCGGCGAGCGCGCGGGATCGCTGTCGACAACGTCCAGGACGTCGCCAGCCGCGCGCTTTTTCTCGTTGATGCCGTCCGCAGGGCTAGACACGCACGCCTCGCACGGAGCTTGCACACGCCATTGTGCGAGCATGTGGCAGGGAGGCATGAAGTACTACGCAGCCAGGTATGAGCCCAAGTGCCTGCAATGTCGTGCCGTGCTCCTGTCACGGAACTCTGTGACACCTGTGAAGCAGCTGAGCCGTGCTCTCGCGCATCGCCAATGACAACACCACAATGATGCTAAGGGTGCCACAACGCAAAGGCGACCGTTCAGGACAGGGACCTCTCGGCCCGGCAAAGGGAGACATTGTTTGCCTCATTTCCACCACTGCAGCAGCGCCGCCCCCGGGGACCGGGCTGGAAGAGAGGAGCGGCAACTCATTGGCTTCCGTCTCGACGGGAGCAAGTTCAGCCGCGGCCTCGTCCGAGACAACGCACCCTGCTGGGGTCTCGGCGGCCAGCACCGAAAATCAACAATATTACGCCAGCTATCCGATGCCATTGGCGGAAGAAGACAGAGGACAAGGCCTTCACACAAGTCTGGTGTTAGTTCGAGCCGGGCGCCCCCTGTCCGGTCGGCCGCTGAGGGGCTGTTCTAGAAACGCGCCAGGCAAGCCCTGCATCCTGCACGATGACCAGGCAGACGAGATTGAACTGCAACGGCAACCGTTGGGCTCGTCCCTTTGGTTGGAGACCAACTCAGCGGCGGTGAAGAACGGACCTGGCCAACGGCTCCAACTTTTGCACGAGGCGACGGTGCCCGGCGGATGTCGGCATGAATACTATAGTTGCCGCCAGTGAATGTCCTGGGCCAATTGTTGCTCCTCGGCTCTGATCTCCCTCTCGTACCAGTGCCAGAGTCATGCAGCTGCGGGGGAAGACGGCCGTCCGGCGCCTGCTCGTCGTCGTTGCGGTTATCCCCGGCGCTCTTGTCAGGTCAGGCCATGGTTGTGGGACAAGACGCACGCGGCGCCCCGGACGAACGGCGATTACCCACAGCTCCGTCACCACAGCAGGGCGCGCGTTGACCATGGCACCGCAGCGCTGAGCCGGGCGGCCGCATCCAGCGTCATCATCATGTCTTCATCGGCGGCAGGAGGGACTAGTTTATCAACGACTATTAGCCGGAAGGCAGGCAAGATTCAGCCAAGCCAACCAAGACGGGACCAAGACGGGACCAAGACGGGGAGCAGGCCGCGCTGTCCAGCCACGCGAGCGCCGCATCTCTCGGCATCTCGCGATGGGGTGAGGGGGAGGGGGGATGGGGGGGCATTCTTCGGCGCCCAGCCTGACTCCCGATACCTCGACCCGGAGCGTGGGATGCGGTGCGGGCAATGAGTGGCGCACCCTCCTCGCGCCACGCACGCGACGGGGACAAGGACGACCTTGATTTATCGCTTGTTTCGACTTCGAGCCTGCGGCTGCCCCAAGAGGCGAACTTGGCTTTGCCGCGCTCTCGACCAGTGGTGATCACCGCCAACTGCCCAGGTGCCTGCCCGATCTCTCCGCGGGGCGGGGCGGACTCCCGGGGCGCCTGATGAAAGACGGGCAGCGGAGGCTGGGCCACCCTTTGGAGACGTCGGAACCGAGAGGAAGCTGATGAGGGAGTTGAAGTGGGACGAACTGCTGATGGCCCGCCCCATGGCTTCGGCTGTTGGCCGTTTACAGTTGCCAGTGCGGAGGCGGGACGGGCGGGGGCAGCGGATACGTGAGCTTGCTCAGGTGGACTCGGGGCCCTGGGCACCCTGGCGTTTGATCCATCGTCAGCGGGGGCCCCAGGGGTCTGGGGTGCCTGGGATGAACCTGGAACCCGCCTGGAAGCACTGGAGCAGACGGGACCGGGACCCGCTCGGGGGATAAACTGCCCAATCTGCCCAATCCGCCCACTGATGCGCCCGCCCAGCGGCGCCTCCATATCCACCTCGTCCATCCATCCATCCATCCATTTGATCCATCCACCTCAATCAACAAGCTTGGCAAGCTTGCTTTCCACGGCCTGGTGATCTTTGCAAGTAGTGGCACCATGAACCCCAACTCCCCGGCTGCAGGCACCCACTCGCTCCCCCGCGTGAGCTCGGCCCAGCATCCCAGGTAGGTACACAACATGTACATCTCGTACGAGCCCTTTCTACACGCCCAAGATCCGGCCGTGTGGAGAAAGACAGGCCCTCAGCGTGCAGCCTGTGGAAGAGCAAAGCCGGGAGAGATTCCATCACATCTTGGTAATCATGCGTGGAGGGCGGAGGAGGCCACGACTCGCGAGTCACGCATGCGTCGGCGGCCGCCCGCCCTCCCGCCCGGACGTCCCGCTGCCTGTTGTTCTCGTCATCTTCATCTTTGTTCCATGCTGATGCCTGCTCGCCATGTGGGTGAGCGCGCGAACCGGGGCGCCTGCCTGACTCGTGCACTGCACTCGATTCCATCCGCCAAGGGCTGTTGAGAAACAAAGGAACAGACTCCCTTTGCACGCCCCTCACAGCTTCAGCTCTCGAGCCAAGAAGCCAAGACTGCTTGAAAGCGGCTCTCGCTGTCCTCGGTGCATGCACCACCGAGGGGCACGCACGCTTACACCACCGCGACACAACGTGGGCGTTCAAGGCCTCGCTGCCAAGCCAAGCCAACAACACCAACGATGACGACGACGACAGTCGCACCGCGAGGGCGAAACGTTGCGCCAATTCTTCTCGTCCGTCTTCTTGGCTCTCCTCTCATCCGCACAATCGCAGAGCCAAAGGGAGACACAGACGTGACGTGAAGTGACGTGACGCGCAGAATGTCGAGCCGAGGATGAGGTGCAACCATGCCCCCGGGACGCTCGCGCAACAGAGTCCTGTCCTGTCATCTGTATGCTCGCCGTGCCGCCGTCATGCGGGAAAATAATATCACGACGGCCGCCGTCTCCTGCTCCTGCCCGGGGCCGGTCATTACCTGGGCATTACGTCGTTGCCATGTGCGTCTGCAGTCGTGCTGCCTCCTCGCCGGCGGTTACGCGCGCCCGCGCGGGCACAAGCAGCGCAGCAGCCTCCAGCTCAGATGTGAGCTTGCGCCGTTCTGTCGCTCGATGTCCGCGAGCATGCGTGCGTGCGTGCGTGTGCAACATCGTCATTCCCCGTGCTTGGTGCTACGAGACGCACATGTCAGAGGCAATGGCTCGCTCGTCCGCCCTCGATCACGCAGGCAATTGGTGACGAGAGTCCGTCCCGTCGTCCAGGGACCGATCACCTTTGAATCCGCGAGTAATATACTGTACGCCACGGCGCGCCTCTCCCATTTCCGAAATACGGTGAGCACAGGCCCCTATATCTCGCTGGCGCCACCATTCATCTTGAACCGTTAAACACCCTCGTACTCGTAGGTAGGGAGCAAGGTACGTAGGCAGACAGGTGTGAATATCGCGGCGTCGCTGCGGCTTCCGGGAGGAGATCGCGGGACGGATCCAGCGGCTACCCGCAGGCGCCTCGGCCGCACAGGTACGATGCGCGCGACCCCTCTCTCCACCCGCCCGGGCCGAACGGACGCTCGAGCCAGCCTCTTCCTCACTATTCATTTCTGGGAGGCAGGGGGCATGGGGGCCTGGTGGCAGAAGTTTTAGTCTCCCTGCTGCCCTCCCGCTCCTCCTCCCGTCCCGCATCGTCGCCGCTGCTGCTTTCCTCGTGAGATGTGACGGCTTTCGAGCGACGGGTGCGTGTGCCGGGTAGATCCAGCAGCATTGTACAAGTACACGGTACGACTCGCACAGGAACCATGCCGAGTAGACTCACTCTTGGCAAGGCCGGTAGCCGAGGCATGCTGGACGCGACAGTAAGAATGGTACCGTAGCAACGAGCTACGGGAATACGGCTCTGCGTTGCACGGGGCACCTTGGGCAACCGCAAACATATTGAGTGATGATTACATGGCGAGTTGTAGCTGTGATGGGGATAATGCCGGAGGCGCTCGTCTCGAAGCGTATGGCCTTTGCCCTTTGACTGAAGGGACAATACAATGGTTCTTGACGTAGCAAGGTAGATCTCGAAAGGCTACATGAGTCATAGTGACTCGCTCTACTTGTCTTTTCACTTGGAAAGCCCCAGTTCCCTGTAAAAAGCCTCGGTGCTGGGCTCGCGCCCCAAAAACTCCTTCAGGAACTTCATCTCATCCATGCTGCCGCCGCGCTCGAGCACCGTCCGTCGGTACCTGCGGCCCTCCTTGCCGTCCATGGGGTCCTTCTTAAAGAAGGAGTGGAACATGTCGGTGGAAAATACCTCCGAGTAGAGGTAGCCGTAGTAGCCGGCGTCGTAGCCACCGATGTAGTGGCCAATGTTGGCGTAGCGGTTGCCCCATTCACTGTTCATGTCAGCACTGAAAACACCAATATTATCAAACGGTAATAGGCGCAATGGTACTTACAGTCCCTTGCCCTGGTCCTCGGGGCCCTTGATGCCAGAGATGTCATGACGGAGCTGGTTCCAGAGACGACCGACGTTCATCGACTTGACGTCATCGTGAGACTTGGGGGTATGAATGTTCATGTCGAAGAGGCCGTAAAGGAGCTGCGTGAGCGTCGCAGTCGCCGAGTTAAAGTTCTTCGTCTTGACGAGCCGCTCAACCATGTCGTCGGGGATCGGGGCGTCAGTGTCCCACCTCCGCGACAGGGACTTGAGCACGCTCGGGGTCCAGCACCAGTTCTCAAGCATCTGCGAGGGCGCCTCGACAAAGTCATCAACCACGGACGTGCCGTGGAAGTAGCTGTATCGGGTGCGCGCCGCCAGGTCGTGGATACCATGTCCAAGCTCGTGGAAGAGGGTAACAACCTCGTGGTGCTTCAGGAGAGCAGGCTTGGTAGGCGACGGCTTGCTAAAGTTGCAGACGAGCGCCGTTGCCGGGTAGTTCTTGCTGCCGTCGGCCCTGATGTATCCAGGCTCGAGGTTGAAGTTGGCGTTGTGGCCATACTTGTTGTCTCGAGGGTGCAGGTCCAGGTACAAGTAGCCGCAAAAGCCGCTGCCTGCTGCCTCGTCGTCCCAGACGGTGTACACAACGACGTCTTCATGCCACACAATATCTCCGGCCTTGCCAGTGGGACTCAGCCTTGCTCGATCCTCGTCCTTCAGCTCGACAAAGACGAAGCCGAAGATTTCCTCAAAGATCTTGAGCATGCCCGCAAAGGTAGAGTTGACCGGGAAGTACTGTGAGATTTCGACCTCGTCGACGCTGTACTCCTTCTCCTTCATAATGCGCGAGTAGTAGGGCACGTCCCACATGTACAGGCTACCGTCGAATGGGGCGCCACGCTTCTCGCAGTCCTCCTTCTTGTACTCGAGCAGGCGGTCTGCCTCCTTGGCGCCACCAGGCGCAAGTCGTTTGCGCAGATCACCAAGGAACTCATTGACATTGGTCGGGTTCTTAGCCATCTTTGTCTCGATTCGCAGGGTGGCATGGTCGGCGTAGCCCAACATACGGGCAGCTTCGTCTCGGAGAGTAATGATCTCCTGGAACAGCGGCACGTTGTTGAGGCACTGGGACGTGTAAGTCTGCAAGCTCCAAGATCACAATCTGAAGAGCAAATGCTCACCTTGTTCGCTTCGGCCATGACGTAAGTCCGTCGAGTCTCCTCGGCCATGGCATACTTCATCATGGGGAAAAAGTGGTTGTACTTGAAGCTCAGCTTCACCTTGCCCTCGTTCTCGCCGGTGCCTTTCTCTAGCTCGTTGACGTCAATGTCGTCGGCAGGCACTCCCTCGAGCTCCTTGGGAGTGAACCAGATGGCGCCCTTTTCCTCGTTGAGGTTCTTCTGGGCCTGAATGCACAGCTGGCTGAGGCGCTTCTGGATTTCCTTGAACCTGTCGCGCTGGGGACCGGCTGGCAACAAGAGACCGTTGCGGATATACTTTTGGCGCTCCTTCTCCAGAACATGCAGAGGCTCGGTCTCGAGGTTCTGGGCTTCGCGGGTGCCGTAGGCGGCATCGACCAGCTTGAAGATGTCCTCCCGCATCTTGAGGTCAATGTTAAAGTCGTCGAGGATCTCCTCGGCCTTGTTGGAGGCTTCACGGAGGGGGGCATCCGCCGAGACGTGCTGGTAGAAGGTCATGATCCTCTTCGGAGCGGCCGACTTGTTGTCGTCGAGCAGGATGGGCTCCATGACGTTGGCAAAGGTGGCATTGCCAGGCTGCACCTCAGCCACGACCTTGTCGTAGACGCTCTTGGTCGTGTCATTGAGCTTCTTCGTCTCGGCCAGGATCGAGTCTGGCGAGGCCGTGAAGACGGGCGGCGGCTGCGGCGGGGTCTGGTACTGGGGTCCCGCCATGGTGCTCGTCGTCAATGGACGGAGGGCAGAAGCTGCTGGGCGCGGTCGGAGACTGAAGTGGCTGACGAGAGAGGTGAGGCGAGGGAGGGCGCGTTGGGAAGCCAGCGTGGCGGCGAGGGCGAGGACCAGCAGAGAGATGCAGATGAGGGGGAGGGGCTTTAAGAGCCGCCGCCGCGAGTCCAGCTTGGCGGTGCGGGAGGGGACAAATGGAGGTGGGTGGGATGACGCGGGACACCCTGCAGATGGAGACGTGCGGTCTGACAGCAGTGGTGCGGCTAGACAAGGCAGAAGCTGCAGCTGCAAGGGCGGAATGTCGATGTGTCTACTGTGTTGGTGAATTGAGTCGGCGAGAAAGGGCCTGGGCGAACAGCCGTTGTGTTTGTCTCGTGATGATGCAGGGACCTGCCAGACGGGATCTCGTGAAGCTGACCCAAGTGGACACGGCAGCAGACGGGGGGCCCGCTGGAGCTCCCCAGTCGGGCAGGTGGTGAGGTCACTGCACGAGGACGAGGTGGTGGACTGGTGGCCAGCACTTGCGCACCAGGCAAACGGGGGCTTCTGGGGGCAGCACCAACAATGGATGGGACCCCGTTGGCGCGGGCACGCACCACCAGCCCGCCCGCAATATCTCGCGGCCTGCACATGTGGCCATCTCGGACAGCCGGCATCACCGCGTCAACAACGGTGCCAATTACGTGGCAATTACACACAAAGTATCTTCTGTCGGCTATGATCCACAAGGCGTGCCCGTGTGCTCGCCCGCGGGTTGCCATGCCATGCCATGCCATCAGGCCATGTACCTAAATTCGTATCCATACACTGTCTTCCGCGTCTTTCCCGTCTGCTATCCGCTGCCCTTACGCGCAAGTCGCCAAAGCCAAGTCCCTTGTACAGGTGCGCAAAAACCAAGAGCGCACCCAAGGCGCCAAGTAAAACAACGCCGTTCCGTCCCGCAGATGCATCGTAACCGAGAGGTCTGTGTCAACCGTCGTCTTCGTCAAGGAGATTGCTTCAATGTCGCTCAGTTGGCGAGGATGGTCCGGACGAGATCTGGCAGGCGCACGTTAGCAAGAACCACAGGTCTCGCGCCGTAGCAAAAAAAAAAAAACATGTCTGGGGAGTTGGACTCGAACGTACCCGTATAGTTGACCTGGCCGGAGCTCGTGTCCACGGCCTTGAGCAGCTCGTCGACCTCCTCGTCCGTCATCTTCTCGCCGAGGTTGGTCAGGATGTACTTGAGCTGGCCGACGCCGATGAAGCCCGTCATGTCCTTGTCGAAGACCTGGAAGCCGCGGCAGTACTCCTCGGGCTCGCCGGGGTCGCGGAAGCCGCCGGGACGGTTGAGGATGCGCTGGAACGTCTCGAAGTCGACTGCTCGCGTAACGCCTAGTCAGCCCATCTGCGCTTCTCCCGCGCGCACGCCGCCGAACGGGTACGCAAACTCACATTCGTTGCCGGCGCCCTTCTCGAGGTCCTGGATCTCGGCCAGCGTCGGGTTCTGGCCGCACGCGCGCAGCAGGTCGCCCAGGCTGTCGACGGTGACACGGCCGTTGCCGCGCTTGTCGAACAGCGCAAAGGCCTCCTTGTAGTTGGTCGAGGCCTGCGAATCGTAGTTGTTAGAAGCCATGGCTTGATGGTATGCAAACGTGCAGCGGCGCGAGACGAGAGTATCGATGGGAGAGCGGGCCACGCGAGGTCAACGAGGAACGAACGTGATGGTGATGGCAGTGGGAGCAGTCGCAATTGCCGCGCGAGGCCTTTTGGGCGGCGTCGGCGGCGCGACGGAGAACCTAAGGGGGTTGCGTCGCTGCGGCGGTGGCTGGCGAATCACGTTGCCAGGATCGGGCTCCCGCGGGGCTCTTTGTTTACTGCGGCGGCGGGTGCTGGGGCAACTCACCATTTTGTGTCCCTGGCAGGCCTGGCTTGGTCAGACAATGGGCGCTAGCGCTCGTCTGCGAATGGAGCTCGCGCTGCGGCGCGGAAAGGGAGACGGCGGGTTGGGGCGATTGCGGGAGGCGAGAGACTCGGGGTTCGCGATGATGGACTGCGCTTCGGTCGTGGTGTTGATGCAGGAGACAGAAAGGCCAGGAGGTCAACAACTGCTTTGTCCTTTTTCCTGAGACGACCGCCCCACGGTCCCATGACATGGCCCTGCCTTGCCTGTCCAGGGGGGCCCTTGGTCCTTGGCTTGGACTGCCGGGGCAACGAGGACTTGTGCACGTCGGCCGGCTGGTGCCGCAGCCAATGGCGGCGAGATGAGGGCTGTTTTATGCTGGCGACGGGGAGGGGGCTGTGCGGCTGGTTGCTACTTTTATGCAGCGCTGGCGCCCCCCATCTTCACGATGATCCAGGATGCGGTGAGCAAAGACACGGCAATCACAAACGGGGCAGCCACCAACTGCCGCCCCGGATGTACTGTACGTACGAAGTACTCGTGCTTCGAACATTGAGACGGGCAATTATTTGTGGTGCACAGCAGCTGGATTCCTTGTCATTTGTACACGCGGCACCAAACATCGTCGACGATCCCTCATCTCCGTCTCGCCATGAGAATGTACGAGCCCCAGACCGTCTCGACCTCGGCGTCCCTCCACGTCTCGCCCAAATCGCTCCACGCGGGCTCCGACGCGACGATGCGGTCCATGAGCACGTCGGCCAGGTCGCCGTCCCCGCCCTCGGCCCGGCTCCGCGCCTCTGGGTGGGCATCCTTCCAGCCCTGAAACGCGCTGAAGGTGCGCACGTACGCCTCGAACTGGCCCAGGTTGATGCGCTTCCGCATCCACGCCGTCTCCTCGTCCGGCAGCTCGTCGGCCGTGACGCCGGCGCCGACGTCGCACAGCACCCGGCGCACGTCGCGCCACTCGGCGTCCGGGGGCGTCACCTCGCGCAGCAGGTTGCGGACCTTGCCGCGGCCGGGCTGCTCCCAGTACGGGTTCATGCCCTCGACGCCGGGCCCGGCCACGTCGCGGCCGTCGGCGTAGCAGAAGCGGTCGAAGATGCGGTTGGCGCGCGGGTGGCCGACGAGCACGTTGTCCTTGTAGCCCCAGAAGGCGAGCGAGCCGCCCGGCTTGACGACGCGCGCCAGCTCGGGCCAGGCGCGCGCGTAGTCGAACCAGTGCGCCGACTGGCCAGCCACGACCATATCGACGGAGCCGTCGTCGAGGAAGGCGAGGTCCTCGGCGCCGCCCTGCCGGAAGGACACTTTGGGGTCGTCCGTGGTCGCGGCGGCCTGTTTCACCATGCCGGCGCTCATGTCGAGCCCGACGACCTTGCCGAAGCGCGGGCTCATCTCCCGCGCGATGAGGCCGTGGCCGCAGCCCAGGTCCAGCAGCGTGCCCTGCTCCGACGGCGCATGATGGTACGACAACACGGTCCGGAACAGGCTCGCGGGATACGTAGGTCGTGCCGCCGCATATCCGGCTGCCGAGAAGGTTGCGCGTCTGCAGGTCACGTCAGTTTGTCACTACGAGCTGACCGGGCCGTGACCTAATTAATAGGCATTGCTCGTGAGTCGTGATCGAGCAATCGGAGGAGCTCACCCGAATAGAGACATGTTTGCTACGCGCCCATGGTCAGCGATGGCGGCCGCCTAGCGAGAGCTGAGAGCTGCTCGTGTCGGGACGTCGAGCAGATATATAGCCGAGCAAACAAGTCGGTTTCAGCTTCTTGCCGGGCGACGATGTCATCGCCGCGTCCCAACGCGGCCCCAGTGAAGAAGGGGCGCTGGCGAAACCTTACTCGTAGAGGTCTCGGCGCCGACCTCGGGGTTGCGCCATTGGGTCGGAGCAGCGCCTGGCCAGCCTCGGAACCCCGCGTGCCCGACCGGCGCATGCCGTCACTCAGCGCCGAGATATAACTAATCCGCCGCCGCTCGACAACGCTGCTAACAGTGCAAAGCGTCAAGTCAAGCTGGCCATTGACGCCCCCTCCATTTCAAATCATATACGGGACACGGATCACAAGCCTGCCATGGCTACCGAAGCTACCGCTCGCAGGTTCTTTTCCTCGCCCCTCTTTGCCGTCGTGGGGGCGAGCTCCAACCCGGCCAAGTTCGGCCACAAGGGTGAGTGACGACGATTCTTACCAAGGCCCTCGATGTCGACGAGAGAGATCCCCACCGCTGACGCGCAAACAAAGTGCACGCCTGGTACCTGGACCGCGGCCTCAACGTGACGCCCATCAACCCGGGGTCGCCGAGCGTCAACGTGGGAGGCAAGGACCATGCCACGGCGCCAAACCTGTCGGCCCTGCCCGAGCCCAAGAAGACATCCGTGTCCATCATCACCGCGCCCGCCGTGACCCTCGGCGTCTTGGAAGAGGCCAAGAAACTGGGCATCCCGGGCATCTGGCTGCAGCCCGGCACCTTTGACGAAGCCGTCCTCAAGTCGGCGCTCGCGGACGGGGCATTCGAGGCGGTCGTCTACGGCGACGGCGGCCGGGGCCACGACGGCTGGTGCGTGCTCGTCGACGGAGACAAGGCACTGCGGGAAGCGGAGAAGCTGTGAGGGCCTAGATAAGTAATTACGGCACAGGGGCAGAGATGAGCAGCATTGCATGCAGGCAGAGCAACCATCTCCCAGCGAGACTCGGCACAGAGTTGTGCCGCCATGAGTATTGGCAGGATAGGAATACGTACAGGTTGTGTGCAGTATCGTCACCTTGATAGGCACGTAAAACAATCCAACTATTCATTTCATATTCAGGCCAATTGGGGATTGTCGGCGCGGATGCAGGCCTGCGACTTTGTTCCTGGTACGGCCGGGAATGCGTGGGCGCGCCCCCTGCAGGCAGGTACTGCGCTTGGCTGGGCGTTGCAGGCGGACAGCTGCCCGCCCAGTGGACGGTTCCAGGTCGGCGCTGCCAGCAGCCCCACACCCTCGAAGTAAACAAACGCGGTCACTCAAGATCCACCCACCACCACGTCCAACTCGCGCAAAGGACATCACTCGCAACATCAGCTCCAACGGCTCCCGACACATTGGCAAGGCGTCGTGACCTGGCTTTGAGCTTCGTGACTTCCTTCGCATCGCGTCGCGTCGCATTGCTTTCTTCGGCTTCCCGCATGGTCAGCTTGGTGGCCCGTACGTCCGCCGCGTCGCGCCTGCCGCGTCCACAACTTTCGACCTAGAATCAGCGACTCCATAGCCGACAGCCTTCGCGCCAGGCAACAGCATCATCATGGCATCTTCAGACACCGATCGTTACTTTGCCCTCGAGGCGCGTCTTGCGTCTTTCCAAAAGACGTCCAAGAAGCGCGGGTCCACAGCCGGCGGCCGGGCCAAGGCCCTCAACTGGCCGCACAAGCAGATTTCCCCCGAGCGAGTACGCGCATCCACCTGCCGCTTCCATGTGTTTCAATCTCTGACAGAGCATGCAGCTCGCCAAGGCAGGCTTCTACTTCGATCCGAGCCCTGAGAGCGTCGACAATGTTGTCTGCTTCCTATGCGACAAGGGCCTCGACGGCTGGGAGGCCGGCGACGACCCCATCCTCGAGCATCTCAACCACATGCCTGGCTGCGGCTGGGCTCTCATGGCTGCCATCGACGCCGAGGTTGGCGACTACAGTAGAGAGAACCCGAATCAGGACTACATGCTCGATGCTCGCAAGGCTACATTCGGCGGCCGGTGGCCGCACGAAGGAAAGAAGGGATGGAAGTGCAAAACCAAACAGGTGAGACGACACCCCCATGTGTCGTGCTTTCCGTATGTTGACGCTTGCTTGCAGCTTGCAGAGGCTGGCTGGAAGTACACACCTTCCCTCGAGTACGATGACATGACAACTTGCGCGTACTGCGACCTGGCGCTCGACGGCTGGGAACGCAACGACAAGCCCTAGTAAGCACCGCCTGTGTCTTCCCTCTCTCTGCAGTCTAGCTAACACTTCAAAGTGACGAACACTATCGACGTGCTCCTGGCTGTTCATTCTTCGCCCTGTCAGCCCAGTTTGGCGGCCCCAAGAAGAAGAGCAGCCGAAGCAAAACATCCCGCGCGTCCAAGGCCTCCCGCTTGTCGGGCCAATCCGTTGCAACAGTAGCATCTGAGGCCTGGTCTGTTGCAGACGCGACGGCGGAGGTTGAAGACAGCGTTCTCACCACGGCCTCGACCATGACCCAAGGAGGAAGAAAGACCAAGGGGCGTAAAGGCGCCGCCTCAAAAACCAGCCGCAGCAAGTCCAAGAAGGCCGATGCGCCTGTCGTCGAAGCCGTCCCAGAACCGGAGCCGGAACCTGTGGCCTCGCCACCTAAGCCGGCAAAAGCCACCCGTGGAAAGAAGAGGACGAGTGACGCGATGAACGAGTCATCAGTTGTCATCATCGCCGAAGGCCCGGCACCCAAGAAGCGAGCGACGCGTACTCGAAGCAGTACCCTGACGGATGCCTCTACCGTCATACCCGACGACAGCGAGATGACCGACGCGCCCGCGCCCGCTCGCAAAGCCAGCCGCAAGAAGTCGTCAACCGCCAAGTCGAGAATCATCTCAACAGTTTCCACCGCCTCCATGGCATCGTTGAGAGGACCGCCCGAAGAGTTCCCTGATGACGAGGAGATTGAACGCCAGCTCGAGGCTGACCTCGCGAGAGAGTGGAGCGACGACGAACTGGCCCACGATTCTGAGTCTGAGGCCAACAGAAGCCGGATGAGTGCTGCCGCCCGAAAATCGAGCGAATATGCCATGTTTGCTCCGGCTCCTGCCGAGCCTGACGATGCCGCTGTGGAAGAAGAGCTACGAGCACTACAGCAGGAGATGGCTGTAGAGGAACCAGTCCCACAGCACCAGCAAGAGCCTGAACCGCATGTTCAACCGGTACCTGAACCTGAACCCGAATCAGAGCAGCTTGAAGTACCTAAGAAGGGTCGCAAGGCTGGAACTCGAAAGGCATCGAAGCAAGTAAAACCCAAGAAGGCAAAGGCCGTCTCACCTCCTCCTGAGGAACCTGAGATCGTCGAGCCACAGCTTGAGGAGGCTGCTCCGAAGCCAGTCGAGGAGCTGCAGGATGAAAGCATTGGAAGCACCGACACCGTGGTCAAGAACCCGGAGCAGGAACCAGAGCAGGAACCAGAGCAGGAACTGGAACCAGAGCAGAAGCCGGAGCCAGAGCCGGCATCGACGCAAGCTGCTGCACCCAAGCGAGGGCGTGGACGGCCCCCTAAGCTCTCACTCGTCTCTCAGGCATCTGAGGAATCAGTGGACGTATTAGCCGAAGACTCGGCTAAACCGCCTGTGAAGCGAGGACGTGGCCGCCCTTCGAAGTTGTCGCTGGCTTCTCAAGCTACTGCCGAAGATGCCTCCGGGTCTCGTGAGGCTCCTCAACCTCCGCCCACTGAGCAGCCGGCCAAACGTGGCCGAGGCCGCCCGTCCAAGGCGTCCATGGCATCACAAGCCTCCAATGTGGTTGATGAAGCCAAGCCTGCAGAGGCTCCCGTCAAGCGCGGTCGTGGCCGTCCCAAAAAGCAAAGGGAATCAGTCGAGCCTCCCAAGCCGGAACCTACAATCGAAGAACCAGAAAGCGATGAAGTCGATATCGTGGCCACAGGCGACGAACCAGAAGCACCTGTTGCCGCAGAGCCCGAGAGTTTGCCTCTCGTGAGAGAAGACGAACCGACGACTACCTCGGCGCGGAACCTCGCTGAACCCTCATCAACCCCGGCCAGAATTATTTCACCTGCGCCTTCGGCGAAACAGCCTGCGCTGTCACCATCGCCCTCGCCTCAGTCGTCCGATGCCGAGAACCAGCCTCCATCATCCAAGCCTGCCACGAGCGTCAAGACCACAAGGGTGGCCCTCGCGCCGGTGGCGGCTACTCCTGTTCGCGGCTCTCCCTCGAAACGAAACGTACTCGCTGGTCTGCAGAGTAGCACCCCATGGACTGCGGTGGACCTGGATGCGGTCTTTGGCACCCCCCGCATCGGCGTGGACAAAGAGAACACAGTTGGGCGGGTGTTGACCAGAGGCAAGGAGCTCACTAGCCCTGAGAAGGGTATGACTGTGGAGGAGTGGATTCACTTCAACGCCGGCGAAGCGGAGAAGAAGCTCAAGCATGAGTGCGAGGCTATAGTGAACGAATTTGAGCGGGAAGGGACCAGAGCGATGAACGTGCTCGAGGGACTTTCGGTTGATTAAAGAGCGAGTGTCAAGCGTACATGGCTGATTACAGGGCATGGGTATTGGTGCTTGGGCTGGACTAGGCGCTGCTTGCATTTGGCTGAGTTTTCAGGGCCGCAATACATACTTGCAAATTATGAGGCGGCGTTGGTCTTTGTTGATCCTGATGCTTTAGTTTGCTTTGGGATATCGCTGGGCCTACCCTAGATGAAAGGAGGTCGCGTGGAAACACATGGCGCTCAACGGTATGCACTGCTACTCCGTTCCTTCATTGACACGCGTTGGGCGATGGCGCATCAATGTCAGGCCACGACTATAGTCTATCCCGCTTATGTCGGCGTAGCAGGCCGCTTCCCCGTATGGCGTGCCAGCCTGTCGCAGTCTGCTTCTATACTCAGCGAGAAAAGAATGGCCATGTCACACACAACTCTCCCGTTGCGCGGTCTTGCTCAAGGCAATGGCAAGCTAAGGTCCAGACTCGTAGCGCTACGGAGAATTGGTATTTCGGAAATCCTTCGTACGAAAGTCTTTCCTACGAAGTACAGGTAAATAGCATTGGCAATTGCGACTGCTTGCTCGGAGCAGCAAGACGAGGAGCCGGAGCGGCAGGGATCCTCCACTGGGTCGCATGATTTTCGTGGAGTCGGCTCTTCATTTCGCCAATTGGAGCCACATGCGAGTATCTTACATCTAAACGGTCAAGCGCCAAAGAGACGCGTCTCACGACAACGAATCAGCGGCTCAATTTGAACTGACTGTTCGACTACAGCTGGAGCAGTCTTCGAAGTTCCGGCACAGAAGATGTCACTCGTCCTGTGGGCAGGGAGAGGCGACCCGCTCACAGAGACGCAGTTGTTGTTCCCTTCCCCCGCCACACTGGTTTCCTCATTCCAAGGCCCCAATGTCCAGGAGTGGATCCCACAACCAGACCTGGTCCTGACCTATTGTTGGATATCCTGGCATAAATCCCGTGGCACTCAATGTAGCCTGCTCGTCTTGGGAGATAGAGTGGTATGGGTACATGAAGGCTATTTGGAGCGTTCCTGTCAGTTTACGTCACACTGTGGAGGAGGTAGGGGAGGGGCAGTGGAAGCACCTTGTTCAATGTCCAGCATGGCTTGCGCCATAGGCATATCCTGCAATAGGTTGAAGGAGTTCGTAGGTTGCCGTGTCGGCTCGGACCACAGGGGTTGGGTTTCATGGACGGTCCGTTCTAGGGTTGCAACATCATCTCGCGGACGGTTCAAGTCCGCGCAATTCTCCCCCAAATGTGCGAGCGGAACTTCGGGAGTGGAATGCCCCTGGCTGCCCGCTTCTGCCTGAACCCGGTATCCGTCGCTCTCTTCGGACCCTACCTCGAGCAAAGAGTGTGTTTCGTTTCTCAAGACAAGTGACAGTAATTTCTTGAGTATTTGGA
Source organism: Purpureocillium lavendulum (assembly GCA_029168975.1). Taxonomy (NCBI): domain Eukaryota; kingdom Fungi; phylum Ascomycota; class Sordariomycetes; order Hypocreales; family Ophiocordycipitaceae; genus Purpureocillium; species Purpureocillium lavendulum. The sequence continues at coordinate 6,832,725 of JAQHRD010000001.1, forward strand.
GACCTTGGGCTGCGACGATGGAACCACATCTCAGAGATGCTTGCATCTCCATTACTCGACGAACGCCCAATTTTGAGTCGAGCGAGTCCCGCGTCAGCGGATCCGAACCTGTGAGCATACAGAGAGTGACCCCAGCCGTGAGGAGATGCAGGGAGATGAAGTTCAAAGCGTATGTAGTGGAGGCCTCCTTGAAAATAGGTGCCTGTCCCGTCCACGATATTTGAAGGGCTGCATCGCGGCATGTATGAATGATATTTGGTGGACATTCGGGTCGTGACGAGGTTGCTGACGCTGTTGCTTTCTTCGAGGTGCCTTGCCTCGTTCTTCCTGAAGTCTCTGAGACATCATTCCTTTTTGCTGACAGAAGTGGCCGGTGTATCAGGATTCTGGCGTTTTCGAATGCAAGCTTTAACGCAAGGGCTTGCAGCTGGAATAACTTCTCCTCGAATGAGCCATGACTAGTCGAGTCATATGCTTGACCATCCCAGCCTGATAAAGCAGCTCGATCCGAGAGTCTCCCCACTCTCAATTTGGGCGGGAGCTCAGCGTACCATTGCACGAGTTGATCGTTCAGTGAGGCGATTTTCTCAGTAATTGGTTGAAGTCGCACACTCTGTTCGACTCTGCTGGCAACCTCGCGAGTAGCCCTGTGCTGTCTCTGGCGGAACCCATATAGACCCTCGAGTGCGGATTTGACGATCTTGGACAGATTAGACATGGAGCACTTGTAGACTAGAAGAGTGGGCTGATCGTTGGATGGCGGCTGCCCGTCTGCTGCAATTGACCAGGGATCGCTCGGGTCCAAAGGCTCGACATCGCAGTCAGTATCGGAAAAACTAAGCGGAAAGCCATAGACCATGGAGCAAAAGGTCTCCATCTCATGCACAGCCCACCAACAGCGTTTTCTCACTTCGGTTTCCTTTTGCGTTATGCCGCCTGGTCCAGTGATCGGGCGGCGGTGCAGCTCGAGCGCTTGGGCGAGTCGCAGAGCACATCCGCACAGGGGCCAGGCAAGCTCTGGTTCGCCGTGATAAAGATAGTAGCTTCCTAGCAGGACACACATCTGAACGGCTTCAAGTGAGCCCAGAGCGAGGACATCAAGGAGTCTGAGCCTCAATGTGGTCAGGATGCGCTCCCTCAGCGACTCTGCGTGAACACCATGCTCCGCAAGTTGGTTCTGTTGCGTGCTGCTGACATATCGGAGGCTCACAGCACACGCAGCCAACAGCACACTAACGTACCCGATGGTATGTCCATCTTGAGTACCAGTCGGGGAAGAAGTAAAGGTGACGCTTGGATATATGGCATCCAAAGACTCCTTGAACTCGCGTTGGTGGAAGAGCAACATGAACCAGTGGATTTTGTCGAAATAGTTGTTGACCAATAAGTGACTGACACCACGAGTGGGGAGCAGCTGCGTGAGTTCTGAAACGGCTGGCCGTGAGATCTTGGTCGGCCTCGGACGATGATGACTGGTCACTGTGGCGCGCTGCCTGGCCTCCTGTGGGCTGACATCCAGGCGAGGCCCAATTTGCCTTTGACCGTAACCCAAGGCCGACGTCTCTGATGTCTTTGGTGAGGAGCTATCATGATGGCGGAACGCCTAACATGGGAACAAGTCAGTGAGGACGGCGGCCTCGCAAGAGTCTTGCAGGATGTCTGTTTCTCACCTCTTGTACGAGGTTAATAGTGGAACTAGAGCTTCTCCACGGACCGTTGTCGACGGATGCGGGCAGTTGATAGTCCGCCGGCCGGGCTGTAGCCGCGTGTGTATTAGAGGTAGCCCCTTTATCTGCCGTTTCACTCCTCCGGTGGGAACGCTCATCCACCCGCTCCGCCGGAGCACGAGGTGTGACACGACTTCGTTTCTTCCTTTGACCACCGCTGAACTCGCGTGTGTTCCGAGCCGAAGTCTCTGCTGGTTCGCATTGCTTCCATGCCCTGATCTGGCCAGCGACGCAGTCTACGCCAGCCCGAGTGCAAAGAAGACATGGTCTTCCAACATCGCACTGTGGTCTTCACTCTCAGTAAAGAGGCCCGGGGGGCAAGGAGGGCGGTGGCAGGCCACTTGCCTTTAACTTCTGTTTGCGACACCGAACACATGCCCTGCTGACTCTGTTCGGGGTCATGTCGCTGATACTGGTACTGTATTTCGTGAGTGAATGACGCGATGTCGGACGATGATGAAGGTGACAGCCGCTCGTGGTGCTGTGGAAGATTTAACCTTTCTAGGAAAGAGTTTCCGTGGGTCCGGTGGAAGACGACACCCAATGCGGGGCTTGCTGCCGACTCGAACATGAGCAGGTGGTCACCCTCCAAGGCTTGCGCCACGCCCAAGCACAAATCACCTTCGGAGGTTCTTGTCAAATCGAGCGAGATTTGTTGGCTAAACAGGGTTTGTTGTTCCGTTTGACGAATATTGGCCGCCACCGCCGCGGAGAAAGAGCTGGCTCGAGTTTTATATAAATGGACTTGCCTCCTCGCGACAGTTGCCGGCAGCCAACATCAAATTTCTTAAGGTTACTCCTCCTGTCTCATAAACTCTTTGACCAACTCTTTGATCAAATAACTGCTCTCGGCCCTTGCACCAATAATACGACCAAGCTTTCCGCACCGCGTCGTGAAGCTACAAAATACTGCGACAAGATGGCCGCGACCGACAGTACAATCACAGTGAGCCTTGGCCAAATCGCCAAGATGATCGACCATTCGCTTCTTCACCCCACAATGACGGACGCCGACATCCTCGAAGGCCTCCGCATCGCCAAAAAATACAATGTCGCCACAGCTTGCGTCAAACCCTATGCAATTCCCATGGCGAAAAGAGAGCTCGATGGTACAGATGTTCTCGTTTGCCCGGTCATTGGCTTCCCTCACGGAAACAGTACCACCGAGGTCAAGGTTTACGAAGCCGATGCCGCCGCCGCTGCCGGGGGCAAAGAAATCGACATGGTCATTAACATTGGAAAGGCGTTGGGGGACGATTGGGATTACGTCTCTGATGAGATTCGCCAGGTCAACGCGGCCGTTACCAAGCATGGCGCCATCCTCAAAGTCATTTTCGAGAACGACTATCTCCAGACAAAGCACGTCATCCGCCTGTGTGAGATCTGCTCGGAGATTGGCGTCGGTTTCGTCAAGACTTCTACCGGATATGGATTCGTCAAGCAACCTGACGGGAAATATTCGTACAAAGGCGCGACGGTGCCTCATCTGAAGTTGATGAAAGAGAAATCTAAGCCCGAGGTGCAGGTTAAAGCTGCAGGGGGTGTTCGTACGTTGGACGACCTATTGCACGTTATGTCACTGGGCGTCACAAGAATTGGCGCGACGGCGACTGTCACTATTTTAGAGGAGGCCGTCAAGAGGGGTATCACTGATCAGCCCACCATCGTTCGATTCAAGCCAATTTCCGAAGGAGCCCTTAGTGATTACTAGCTGATTGTTAAGTCTTTTCAATTTGAAAAAGTCTGGTGCCATGCTATTGACGAAACTTTATTCTTATGAAGTGACGGCTTCCTTTGCTGTGACAAGTGTTTACTGTTCTTGGCAAATTGAAGGAGAAGATAACGCTGCGACGTAGATACCACCCGGGCCGGTGACAGAAGTCTGATTGAGTCAATATGACACAATCTTAAGCCTAGATCCAGCGCATACGGCTACCAACAGACATTCTTGTCGCCGAAGCTGAGTTATCATACACAATCTTTATCGCGTATAACTACATGGCCATCAAAGGAAACGAGGTATTCTTCACGTAGTTTCTAGACGACACCTTCAGATGCAGCTACTACTAGGCCATGACAACGCGCTACCGATTGCAAGAACGGACAGGGTATTAATATGATGTCTTGCATGGCCAAGAATTCTGTGGACGGATTGACATAGGCAGAGCGATAAATGACGAGATTTATGGTAACCCATGCGCATTTCGAAAACAAAATCATTATAAGGAGGTAAAAATTATATCAGTCAGATATTAAGACGGGCGGAATACTGATAATGGAACCAGCCTGTTATAGACCAACGACGCCCGATAGCTAGAAGGAACGTTATTGGTAAGAGGATGGCACGGGATAGGCACCCTAGTCGGCTAGGCGGCCGAGTAGGCGGCCGTGTTACGTAACCTATAAGGTACTTACCTTAATTACCTATGCTTACTATACTTAGAGGTGAGTAGAGGTGAGCAGATAGAGTATAAGTGATTAATGAAGAAGCTAGATAGATATATATACTACGGTCATTACCTAAGAGTAGATAGCCAGATCTTTAGTAATTAATCTAAGTATTTATCTAAATAAGAAGTCTTTAAAGCTTCTTAATGGACTCTTGTAAATCGTTTACTGCTCGTTAAACCTAGCTTACTTCCTAAGTAATAGCAAACCTTAGGATCCTATCTAGGCTCTATTATATTTTAATCACTCCTGTTTAGTAAGTTACCTTTAACAACTAATAAGTAGTATGTCTACCTAAAGCGGAACGACCTCTAACCCTAAATGGGCCTTTGCCTATATAAGGGCCGAAATTAATCGACTTATGGTAGAGGTCCGCTAGATGACGGTAGCTAGAGGAACCCCTAAGTTCCTTAAGCTAGAATCATTCGACGGTTAGAAAGGGAACATTCGTTCCTTCTTGATATAAGCTAAAGCCTACCTCTGCGTTAATACTTCTATCGGAGGATCTATTCCCTAGATCCTCTATATCGGTAACCTTCTTACCGGGAAGGCCTTTGAGTAGTAGGAGCCTACCCTTAGGGACTACCTCGATAATAAAGGAGAAGCCGATAGAGACGAGGAGACTAACACTATCTTTTAGAGTTATGAGAACTTCGAGTATGCTTTAAAGACTGCTTTTAGAGACCCTAATAAAGCTAAAACCGCTATATGCTAGTTGAAGAACCTACGATAAACTAGGTCGGCTATATATTATAATAGAGAGTTCTAAGTACTCTCGTCTAAACTTAACCTCGGAGATAATGCTTTTATAGAGTACTTCTATGATAGCCTTCGAGAGGATGTAAAAGACGACCTTAGCAAAATGGATAAATTAGAACTCTTCGATAAATACATAGAAATAGCAATTAAGATCGATAACCATAACTACTAACGCCGGCTAGAGCGAGGAATAAAAGGGGGACGGAACTTTAGAGTTTAAAGTTCGCAAGCTAATTAAGGGAGACCCTACCGATACCGCTCTATAGCTTATAGATATTATAGCGGACTAATAGACCTTAATACTATTACTCGCGACGATAAGAAAAAGAAGACTTATTATAACTATAGGAAGACGGGACATTTCGCTAATAAGTATACCTAGAAGAAGAAATAAGGCTAGAAACTACTTCCTAATAGATAAGTATAAGTCGCTATATAGGAAGAGCCTATAAAATATAAACTCCTCTACTTCTCGGGATATTATAATGATTCGTGCTAGACTTATCTATCCGATAAATAAGGGTCGGGCTAGTACCCTTAGAAGCCCCGAGAAAGAAATGTTTCGGTAATACAATAGGTTCGAGACCAGGCCTCTAATAAGACTAATTAATAAAATCCCGAAGATATCGCTTGCATGCGAGCTATATTATGCGTTGCGATACCTCAATAAGCTATGGGACTACATAGAATCCTCTAACCTATGCGAAGCCCTAGCCTAACTATATAAAGGCTTATATAAGCTACCGAAGATTAGGAGTATCCTACCTAACCTTATGAATGACTAGAGTATTATAGTATTCTACTACTATAGTATAAATAGGAAGAAGCGACCTAAGAGGAAGAGGAAAATACTTTTAAGTCCTCCGAAAGTTTAGATAAGGATAAAGAAGTCCTTAAACCTCTCGTCGGCTTCGGGAAAGATATTATAGTACCTAAACTTCTCCTTTCCATCCTAAGCCGAGAGGCATCTAACGAAATTTGTTAAAAACTAGTATAGGGAGATAACCTAGTCCTATACCCTATAGCGGTAGGATATAAATACCTCGTTTGGTTCTAATGTGTCTACCCTCGCTACGCGGACTATCTATAGGATAAGCTAGAGAATAAATAGATACCTATATACGAGCAGCTAGGATAGAATCTCTTCTATATATATAGCGCTATATAATATCGAAACTATAATATGCTAGTCAAGGGAATAGGAGATAAAGCTAAGCTATACTATTAGCTAGCGGAAATAGTAAACTTAATCTTATTAATATGACTAAAGGAATTCGATAAGAGCTATTATAGATATCTTAATGAGGGATAATCCCGTAATATCTTTACTTCGATCCGCTTAATTAAAGGAAGCGTACTATTAGGATAATTATCTATGACTATACTTAAAGTCGCTACTTCGAGAGAAATACCTCTTAGTTGGAAATTCTATATAGCTCTATATATATATAGTAAGATCGTATCGATAAAAAACGAGTTAGATAGATAATAAGAGGACTACTGCTTGCTAACCCCGAAAGGTTCCTTATAAGTATGGTAACTAAGAATTATAAATACCTGCTCCTACCTATAATAATTGGAGGACGATAAATTAAGGTAATACTAGATAGCGGAGCGTAAGTAAACTTTATCTCGCTAGATCTTATTAATAAACTATAGTTGCCTTAGAAATAGAAAGATAAGCCCTATTGACTTAGGAATGTCGAAGGGACGATTGTTAGCTATACGTAAGGATAGGTCGATATAGAGACTATATATCTCCCGACTCTAATTTGCGGGAAGTAGTATGACTTAATACTTAACGTTATGGATATCCTAAACGATATTATACTAGGGATACCTTAGTTGCGGGCGAGCAATCCTAGAGTTAACTAGAAGATAGGCTATCTCTAGTAGGATATACTAGGAAGCGTTTTAGTTACTAAGAAGTGGGTTAATTCTAATAAACGAAATACCCCCTTAAACGAATCGAAGAAGGCCCTTAGGATTTATATAGTAACTAAGGAGCCTAAGCTAGTACGATCTAAACGGATTCCTAAGGAATACCGATAGTATGGCAAACTATTTAGCGATAAGCTAGAAACAAGACTTCTAGAATATAGCCGATAGGACTATAAGATACCCTTAAAGCCTAGGAGCGAACCTAAGTTCTATAAGATATACCTACTTAACGAAGAAAAACGAAAAGCCCTTAACGAATATCTTATAGAGAACTTAAGGAAAGGATATATTTAATTATTAACCTTACTAGTAGGATTTCTAATCCTATTTATACTAAAGAAAAATAGTAGACTTAGAATGTATATAGACTACCGATAACTTAACGAAATTACTATTAAGAACTAGTACTTACTACCCTTAATCTCGGAACTCTAAGATAAGCTCTATAGTGCGAAGTATTTTATGGCTTTAGACCTAAAGGGAGCCTATAACCTAATCCAGATTAAAGAAGGAGACGAATAGAAAATAGCCTTCTAAATAAGATAAAGACTCTATAAGTACCTAGTTATGCCTTTCGGATTGACTAATATACCTACTAGCTTCTAGACTATAATTAATGAAGTACTTTAAGAATACCTCGATATATTTATTGTAGTCTATCTCGATGATATCCTTATCTTCTTTAGTAACTTAGAAGAATACCGCTAATATATATATAAGGTCTTAAGGAAGCTATAGGAAGTAAACCTCCTTGTCGAAGCCGAGAAATACGAATTCTATAAATAACGCGTTAAATTCCTAGGTTATAAGATAACCCTAGGATTTATCGGTATAGACCCCGATAAGGTTAAGGCAGTAAGGGACTAGCTACCTCTAACTAATATTAAGGAAGTCTAAGCCTTCCTAGGCTTTATGAACTTCTACCGTAAATATATTAGGAACTTTAGAGGTATTAGTATTCTTTTGACTAACTTAATAAAGAAGGATAAACCCTTTATCTAGGGAGATAAAGAATAAGAAGTATTCGAATCTATATAAGATAGGATTCTTACGTAACTTATTTACGCCCTACTAGATCTAGAACGACTATTTAAGGTCGAAACCGATGCTTTAGATTAGGCACTCAGAGGATAACTCGGCTAATAGAATAAAGAAGGATAACTTTACCTAGTCGCTTTCTTTTCGAAGAAACTTAATAGACTAGCCCTTAATTATCTAATCTATAATAAGGAACTAATAGCTATTATTGAAGCGTTTAAAGAATGGGAATACTACCTAAGCGGAATAGCCGAACCTATTAAAGTTTATACCGATTATAAAAACTTAACTAGCTTTACTACTATAAAGGAATTAAATAAACGATAAATCCGATAGTATGAATTCCTATCGGAATATAACTTTAAGATTATCTATCGAAAGGGTAGCGAGAACGGCCGAGCTAATGCCCTTAGCCGCCGAGAAGATCTAAAGCTACTAATAGAAATGCAAAGGGCTGCGATCCTATAGGAAACCGACTAGGGAACTTTATAACTAGGTATATAAGAAGTTAATGCGATATGGAAGGTCGAACCCGACTAAGAGTAGATCTAACGTATAAGATAAGCCTATAAGAAGGACGAACTTATTAATAAGTAGGAAACGAACCCGGCTTTATTTAAAGAATAGGATACAATCTTATTTAATAACTGATATTATATTCCTAAAGTATTGTAGGATAAACTTATTAAGGAATTCTATGAATATAAATTATATGGATACTAAGGAGTCTATAAGACTCTAAATAGGTTATAACGAACCTAGGATTTCCCCGAGTTATAAAAAACGACCTAGAGGATCGTTAAAAAATGCGACGTCTATAATAAAGTAAAAGCAAATCGGTATGCGCTATATAGGAAACTATAACCTATCCTACCGCTAGGCAAAGCTTAGCATATAGTCACTATAGACTTTATCGTTAAGCTACCTCCGTTAAAGGAACCTATAACTAATGTAGTCTTTAATAGTATCTTAGTTATTATAGACAAACTTATAAAGTATGCTTACTTTATACCTTATAAGGAGTTAAGTATAGCGGAAGAAATCGCATTTACCGTTATAAAGGTTGTAGTAAGCTAGTATAGGCTACTAGAACGAATTATTACCGACCGAGATAAACTATTTATATCTAAATATTAGACAAGCCTAATATAGTTGCTAGGAATTAAGCATTCCCTCTTAACCGCATTTTACCTATAGACGGATAGACAGATAAAACGACTCAACTAGATACTTAAATAGTATCTATAGTCCTATATTAACTATAAGTAAGATAATTAGGTAGAACTACTACTAGCAGCCTAATAGGCCTATAATAGCTTAGATAACGAGGCAATCGATATATCGCTATTTAAAGCAAACTATAGGTATAACCTTACTATTATGGTTTAATAGCTATAGATCGATATACTAAAAGCAATAAAAATAGCTACGACGCTTTAATAAATATACGCTTATTTGCAATAAGAATGGACTTTCCTTTAAAATAGAATGAAGCATTATGCCGATTAAAAGAGATTGGAAGGACTAACTCTAAAGGAGGGGGATAAAGTATATCTCCTCTGACGAAACATTAAAACAAAACGGCCTAGCGAAAAACTCGACTAGAAGAAACTTAGACTATTTAAGATCTAGAAGAAACTCTTAGAAGTTAACTATAGACTATCCCTACCTCAAGGAATAAGGATATACCTAATATTTTATATCTCGTTATTAGAACTAGCACCTAAGAACGCAGCACTCGAAATAAATATCGAAATAGAGGAAGAACGAGAATATAACGTCAAACGAATACTAGACTTATAGGATAGGAAATACGAAACTAAGTACCTCATAAAATGGGAAGGCTATAGATACGCTAAGAATACCTAGGAATCTAGTTCCTACTTGGAGAAATGCCCCTAGCTAATATAGTAGTACTACTGGGAACGGAAGGAGAACCTGGTACTATCGCACTCTAATCCGCCGCGTTAAAATACCTAGCTGCATTAACGCCTTCCCTGGATAAATCATCCTACGGAAAATCCATAACCAATACTTCTTGCTCTCCCGATTTATTTAGATCGTCTAGCGCCCTTAACTCCTAACGAAGTATCTAAGACTGCGTCTCGGTATACCGATCGATCCTAGAGGAAATATCGACTTCTTCTTGCTGAGCTTTAGCTAGAGCGGTATATACTGCTACGGTAGCGGCCGCTAGTCGACCTACTTCTTAATGCTTAAGCTACACATCTGCCTTTAGCCGCTCTTTTTGCGATTCGATAGTATTAAACTCCGCTACTAAGAAATTTCTATCGTATTAATAGATATTTTTCTTTATATATAAAGAGTACCGAGAGTAGCCCTTTAAGACGAAGTAGAGCAAGCCGCTCTACTAGTAAGGCATATACCGACCTATATCGAATAATTAAATGCCGATCGCTTCGATATAGGTAATTACATCCTTTCAGCATTAAGTAGAACTACAGGGTGGCTTAGCTACTCGGTTAGGACTTATAGCGAGCTATAAAGGGAGGAAAATAAGGAACTCATTAGGCAATAATAGTTCGGGGGTAGGTAACCTACTTAAGGGCCTTTAGGGATAAAGGATAATAAGGAGGGGAATAATGTTATAGACTAATAACGCCCGATAGCTAAAAGGAACGTCATTAGTAAGAGGATAGCATAGGATAGGCACCCTAGTCGGCTAGGCGGCTAAGTAGGCGGCCGTATTATGTAACCTATAAGGTACTTACCTTAATTACCTATACTTATTATACTTAAAGGTAAATAGAGGTAAGTAGATAGAGCATAAGTAATCAATAAAGAAGCTAGATAGATATATATACTACGGTTATTACCTAAGAGTAGATAGCTAGATCTTTAGTAATTAATCTAAGCATTTATCTAAATGAGAAGTCTTTAAAGCTTCTTAACGGACTCTTATGAATCGTTTACTGCTCGTCAAACCTAGCTTACTTCCTAAGCAATAGCAAACCTTAGGATCCTATCTAGGCTCTGTTATATAGCCTTAGACCTTCGCTACCTAGAAAGCTCAGTCCACTATTGCTATTAGCTGTTATTAGATGACAATCTTAGCTCAAGCTTTAATAAACAATAAATGTGCGCTTGAGCCTCAAGTGACGGGTCTTTCAAGTCGATCTAGTAGTAATCCGTGTGTTACGAGCCAGGGCCTATTAGTATAAGTCGGAAACGTTCCTCGCACACGACGACATAGAAAGAACCAGAAGACTGACGAATAAACTCAGAATTTGCTAGTTATCTCTCATTCCCATTCGCTCGGACTGGAAAAAGAGCTGTTGCTTTATACAACACACCCAAAAACATTGCGTATTTCTCACAGCGCAAGACGTGAATATAACATCCAGGCTAACCCTTCACCCAGTAATTCTACGTCCACCCAACGTAATCGACCTTGAAGGTCCCATTGTTATTCCGGTCCGTCGGGTCCAGGCGTATCTTTGCACAATGGTCGCATTTCGAATAGAGCATCTCGAAAAGCTCTTTGGCGGCATCGCTGGTGCCGACTACACCGTCCTTAAGGTTCTCGAAGAAGGCGCAGAATCCGGTCGGCCCAAAGGCGAGGTTGTGACAGACGACATGATGGCCGCTCTTGAAAATTATCCCGTCGGGGAGGTTTTTGAACTCCTTCTTAATCTCGATCATGGGAGTGCTCCTTGAGAATCCAGTCAGGTGACACATCGGTTGACCCTCACACTCAGGCTTCAAAGTCTTCAGGTCGACAGGCAAGAGGGCCATCGCCATGCCCTTGCCGATATGCATCTGCCAAGTACATGAGCACGAATAATCTTACTCGTTGGTAAGGGACCTTACTGTGAGGCTGTAGATCAAGCAATATAGGAAGAGCAGACTGTGGCCTAGCAAGAGGAGCGAAAGTTTTGAGCTAATTGAATACCGCAGCCCTTGCTCTGGAAGTCGAAAAAGAAGCTCGTGTACGGTGATCAACTTTCGTTCTATGCCGCAGCATCGGTCTTTATATCCTTGTCGAGCGATGTCTGCCTAGAGCACGGCTACTGGGGAATACGTAATCTGATGCATGCAGGGACATTAGTTGACATGAGAAATATCTACTGAGCGATAGCCTCGCAAGCAGCGACACGCCGCGCCATAACATAAAGTAAATGCTTTTTTATGCCGCGGTAGACACGTCAAGGCACAGCCTGACCATGATCAAGGTGCCATCACAATCTGAAACGAAGTACGTCATAAATTGTTTCATGAGAACACCTGCTCTACTCCAGCGGAGCATAAGACGAAGAACATTCAACCCCTATCACAACAGTAGCATGAAACTAGCTACATTACGGAATTACTCGATATATGTGTGTCATAATCCAGAGCACCGGACAGTTTTTGATTACCTGGTGGCGTTATGGAATTCGGGCTATGAGGTAACCGAGACCGAACACCATCCTGACGCTTAGCAGAGACGTCTGCCCCGTTAGGTACCATGTCTAAGCTCTCTAAGAGCGCTATATTTCTTACTTCGGATGGATTAATGCGCTACGAGTAAGTAGGGACTGTTCCAGGAATACATCACCGCCGATAGTGATACCAGACCGTTGTAAGGACAAGCCGCCCTAGCGAGTCAATGTCATTCGAGTCTGACATTGCCGCCAGAGCGTTGAGACCAGACACTCTGAGAAACAATGTCTATTAGCATAGATGCCGCTTTACATTCTAGTAGATATAGTCGTTCGCGATACTGTAATTCACGTACGGGTAACGATGCCTCTTCCCCGTCAAACCCGCCCGGGAGGGGAAGCTTACAGAAGGGAAGTGACATCAGCATGAAAATGGCGCGGATGCGATGTATGATGATAATTAGGGGGCGTGCTTGACTGGCCACGGTGGAGACCGCCGTGACGGGGCTGACAGCGCACCTCAAGGCTTCGTTTGTCTGCATTGACGGAGCAGAGTAGTTGAGGGGCAACTAGGGCGGGGGCGTGCTTGACTGGTTACGGTGGTGACCGCCATCACGGGACTGATAGCGCACCTCAAGGCTTCGTTTGTCTGCATTGACGGAGTAGAGTAGTTGAGGGGCAACTGGGGCGGCCGTGAACAAACCGGGCGATGAGTTGCGTGTCTATGGAGACTGATCCATTACGAAGGATTACTGCTCCAAGCACAGCGCCGATGCTGGTAGCCCAATTTCGCAGGTAAAACAATTGGTCCGGCGTCACGCCGCACCGGCTGCTGTTGGGCGGGGGGCATATCTCTCAAGACTTATTTCGCCATTACGTGGTGTGACCCTTTGCTGTTCCGTAATATCGGGCCGGTAGGCTTCATGTCGGTGATGACAGTTGCCTTCGTGCGCAGTATTTGCTTTGTGGTAGTTGCCCTGTCAGAGCGTCTGAACATATGTAAGTTTATCGGACCCGCATGAAACGAAACTGCCTTGGTCTTCCTCTTGAAAGTCCGTCGACCGGGTTTCCCAGCCTTGCGGCATTGAGCGTGACTGAACACTGAGAAGTCAAATGAGCGGAGCGGGGCTGGCAATACATTGACTTTCATCGGCGCTCCACTTGTATGCCTGCGATGCTTATATGACACCATAATGCATTAAGGCCAAGCAGGCAACACTATCACATCAGCCAAACCTGCAGCACCCGACAGGTTAGACCTGTGTCACCTCGTATGTAGATGGTTGATCGCATGATAGCAAGGGAATCATGCATGAGGTGGACGGCGGCCACTGTTCCCATATAAACAGACGATCGTCCACGTCGGCCTGAGCACAACTCAGGAACAAGACTACTACGAGTACGTTCTGAATTATCACTTTCGAATCGCCACAGTTGCAATCCGTCTTCGTCAAGTCATGCACGTCATCTCCATCTTGCCATTCCTCGCCATTGGGGCAAAGGCAGCTGCTGTCGCCGGACCGTCCATAGGCCTAGATCCCTGTGCGGAGCCCCATCCACCGAGGAACCAGGTACTGCCGTGGCTTCCAGCATCGGGAGAGGATTGCAAGGCAACAAAGAATTTCACGGAAGCCTGTTTCGGCACGTGGGAGTGGTGTCTGCCCTATGACAAGCCCCCTGGTTGCACGAAAGAGATCGGGATGAGACGGACCAAGGGGTGTTTCAGCAATCGAGGCCGCAACCCGAGTCCATTGGAATGGTATCCTCCTGCCCGGTATTGTTCTAAAGAACAGTCAGAGACGGAGAAGTGCCGCGGCTCTCAATGGTGGTGCACGTGGCAGGTGGTATCGTCTGCGAAGCAAGGCTGCGAGAAGGAACGCCAGGATGCGCCCCGTTTGCAATCCGATTACAAGCTTCCTTACTTCGAGGGTTCTGGACAAGATTGTAATTTGCCCGGTTTTGTTGACGAGGGTCGTGTTGGAACGCACAATTACTGCACAAAGTGTTTTCGGCGCCTCAGCTTCGAAGAAAGACGGCGGTATCCCAATTCGGAAGCGTGTCTCGACGACCGCTGGCCGGCCCCAAGCTCACAGGAACCACCTGCATCGGCTCCTACACTGTGAGAATTGAGGCAAGATACATTTCAATATTGGCCAAACATCTATTGGACAGAACTTTCCAGCCTCTGTTTTACCGTAGTGCTGTCTACAAGGACCCGTCGGCTGCCACCGAGGCCGCCCATGCAAGGCAGCGCCCTGGGCAGCCTTGGTGTTCTATGAGTGATGAGCCTGTAAGGTCTGGGTACTTGAGCCTCTGAAATGAAAGCAGGCCGGACGATGCACCGTTAATCATGTCATCCACTACCTCCACAAGCAGACCGCTGCGCCCGAGGACACGCTCACCGCCTCTGAGATCAGGTTGCCGCCTCCTCTTCCAAAGCCCTCCAGTAGCAGCATGATTACCACGACCAGCTACCAACCAAACGAGACCATACATGGCAATAACGCTATCAATACCGCTTCCATAGTAGTACCGCGCTCGCTGGGCGTCTGCTCGACTCCCCTCTCCTCAACGCCACCGTGATCTCGGTAGCTCACTCACCGACCAAACACCCTAGGTGCGGACCTCATGATGGACCTAATCAGCCCCTCGCGTCACCGCTGGTGTCGTCCTCCCGATGCTGTTTCTCCCGCAAAGCCAGCCCGCTTGTTGAGTCCCTGTTGAACCGCCGCTGCCGCCGCCACCGCCTCGAAATACCTATGACGGCGGCAGCGAGTGGGACTGACAAAGGCGCGCGTGCAGGGACAGGATAGCTCGGCGCATATTGGGCTGGAGATGCTCGGAAGATGACGCCCATACTTTCATGTTACCCTCGCGATTAAATGAGGAACGGAGTCTGGACTTGGGAGGGGGGTGGGCGGCGTATGGACTTATATGAGAGTCTGGCTGACGAGCTCGCCAAGACCCTCGTAGTTGGGCGTCATGGCCGGCATGGTGAAGCGCCCGGCGTATAGATGTGGCTCTGGGCCGCTTTGTAGGGCGCTATAGGAGTGGCGCCTACTGGTTGGTATATCGTGGATAAGTCAGTCTTGACGAGAAGCACTCGGGCAAAGACGAGAATTTATAGTCCACTGAGATGAGAACGACGATGCATCGCCATTGCTTGTTATGCATTGACAACTCAGCCGTGCGCCAGTAACACGAAACACAGACAGCAAACATGGCATGGCACCGCTTGCCGTGGTGTTACCCAGGGACATGTATCGCAAGAGCAACTGTAGACAAGACAAATTGGTACCAGACATGAGATTGAAGCATTTGGTAATGCGGAATATGTCACAAATGAACTTTACTACTACTTCATGCCAGCCACCCCCTTGGTTTGCTTCCCACGGCGCTCAGGTCCGTGTCTTTTGCCCCCAGCTCCAGATACCACGCGGTACTATAACCCAAGAACTCCTCCTCCTCCCGCGGTCTGGTGCTTCGTTGGCTGGGCGATATCGGGGGTATCTACAAACTACCACCGTGCCCCCTCCTCCTCGTCCTCGAAGAACGCATAAGAACATGGATCGCTATTGCCAGCGTCCTGCATCATCAGACTCATTGTGTTGCCATTATTAATTAAGATAAACATTCGTCAAGGATAGTCGTGAAGGGACATTGACCCTGAACACGTCTTTGGTCAACGCGCGCGGGTTCAGGCTCAGACGATCAAGGCGGCAACAATGGCCACAATTGCCGTCAAAAGGGTGCTGCCCGCAGTGACAGCGTGAGCCGCGGCCGTAATCACGGGAGGCGAGCCGCTTCCAGTACCGGTCACACCGCCTGTGCCTGTGTTTGTGCCGACGTCGGTGCCGCTGGGCGACGGGGTAGGCGTGGGTCCGTGGAAGCCGTTCCCGGCTGGAGCACTGGTCTCGGTAGAGTCGCTCTGGGAAGCCCCAGTCGACTGGTTCCCTCCACCCGTGCCCGTTGAGCTCTGTTGGCCCCCTGTGGTGGCCGACGCTGACTCGGTCTGGCTGGCGGATGCAGAGGGGCTCACCGCGTCCGCGCTGCTCACTGCGGACGACGCGCTCGGTGACGGCGACGAAGCACTCGGGGCGGATGAGCAAGCGCTTGGTGTTGGGATAGACTGCGACGACGATGACGCGGACGCGGTCGTAGCTTGAGATGACTGCGGTGTAGATGTGGGGGTCTGCGACGGCGTGGTCGGGCTTGGGGTCGACGAAGGAGAAATCGGGGTAAAGTCGCCGCTGCTAGTCGCCTGCTGGCTGCTCGTTCCAACAGACGGCTGCGACGTGACCTGACTTTCCGGCGCTGACGCGGAGGTCGACGTGGGGTGAGACCCCGAGCCAGAGCAATAGTCGAGATACTGAGCAAACTCCGGACCGACGTAGTCACGAATCGTGTCCTTAATCTCATTCTCGTGGTCCGTGATGCATTTCGCGCAAATGGCGAAGCTCTGCTGGAAGTCGGAGCCAGCCTTGCAAAGCGCGTCGGTCTTACCAACAGACTGAGCTATCACCCATGCGTTGTTGCAGTCATCGAAGCAGACACCTGGCGTGATGGCCCGCTTGCTCAGCTTGTGGAGTTCGCGGCGCAGCTTGGGTTGCTGAGATGCGGCGGTCGGCTTGGGCCATTGCGAAAGGGTGGCCTGAGACTGCCAGTTTCCGGTTGTAATGGTGACCTTGTGGCCATCCACGACTCTCTCGCACAGCTTGTAGTCGAAGATGTCGTATGACAGGCCGAAGGCTTCCGGGTTCAAGTTGAAGTAGCCTTGCTGCGGGGGGTAGTAGGCCGTCTCGTTCTGAGGCCAGGTGACTTTCTTGAACGCCGGGGCCGGAATACAATCTGCGGGGTTGCAGACGTAGTCCTTGCTGGGAGGATCGGGCCACAAGTTGCACCCGTTAGGCTTTGGCGGGTTGCAAACGAAGCCTGGCTTACAGCCAAAGGTCAAGTCAGAGTCTGTCGGCAGCGGCCTCGTCTGACCGGTTGGCGACGGGCAGAGCGTGACATCAAACGTGGAGGTGACGGTAGCGGTGCCGCCAGGCACAGTCACCGTTGTTGGGCCAATGACAACGGTCGTTGTGGTGACGACAGTCGAGCCGGGAAGCGTGGTGGTAATCGTCTGGCCATCCTTTGTGACAGTGACCGTCTGCGCGGGAAGCGATGTGGTGACCGTCGTAACAACCGTCTGACCAGGGAGCGTCTTCGTCTCACCAGGCAAGGTGACGGTTGTATCCTGACCCGGCGCGGTCACCGTCGCTGTCGCCGTCGCCGTCTGCGTCAGAGTCTTGGTGACCTGGGTGACTACCGGGTAGCTAGTGGTATAGGTGGAAACCGTCGTGATGGTCTCGGTGGCAATGCTGGTGGTCACGACAGTGTGATCGCGAGTGACGGTGACCGGGTACGAGGTCGAGAAGGTCGTCGTTTGCGTATACGTCGTGGGCACCCAGATTGTCGTCGAAGTCGTGCGGACTTGCGTCACCGTTTCGGTGTCCTCAATGGTAGTAGGCACAGCAATCGTCGTGGGCACTGCCACCGTGGTCGGCACCACCACTGTCGTGGGAACTGTCGTCGGCACAAGCACCGTCTTGGTGGTGACTGTTGACTGAACGACCGTCACGGGCTTGGTGGTTGTGGTTGTCTTCCACACCGTCGTCGTAACCGTCTCGCACCAGTGATCGGTCCGCTTGTCGAGCTCAACGTCGACCGATAGAGAGACGGACAGCGCGTATCCCGTCTCGCTCGGCGTTGGCTTCGGCTTGCAGCTACTCCGAGTCAGCACAGCCCCAGGCGATTTTCAGCGAACTCATCAATTGGCATAATCTCATGCGATTTTGTCTGCCACCATGGCGCAATTTGCAAGGGCTTCTTACTTTGTGGTCTTAGTGACCGTTACCGGGTAAGACTAGGCGAGAAGCATCACATCATTAGCCACACTCCTGGATCACAGCACCCGCGCCGTCTGACTGGCAAAACTTACAGTCTTGTAGGTCGCCGTCGTCGTAGTTGTCTTAAACTCTGTGGTGTACTCGAGTTTGGTAGACACATCGTGTTGCGTTTTTGTGGCAGTAGCCGTGGCTGTGGTAGTAGCAGTGACCTAGAGTTCCCACGGGTAAGTGCTTTGTTGCGCGCTCGTCGAGCAGGCCGACATACAGTTTGCTTCTCGGTAATGGTGGAATTGACGCTGTGTTCGTGGTTAGCGCGAATACTCTTCCGGCGCGTAGATCATTCGTCTTACTAGATGATCGTCTTGATCACACTGGGGCACGTCATGGTACAGCAGTCGGCGCACCGGCGGCTGTAGGTGTGAACCTGAGTGAGGTGGTGGACAAGACTGCTGCTCGCGAGGTCAGGCTGGAGAGCGTCGCCCTCAGCTGAGGCCCCGACGAGAGAGGCGAGGGCGCCAATGGCCCAGAGAGCGGCGTGGCATCGCATCTTGACTGATTGTCTCGCCAAACGAGCGATCCCGCGACACAATCACCTACAGATGCGAGGCCGATAGCGAGCGTGAGACCACTGACTGGCTTCGTTGCACGGAAGGTGCAGCCTCGACTCGACGACACGGTTCGGAGAAAACAAAGAACAGGATATGTACAGCCAAGAATGGGTGGGGGCGTCTGCGCATAGATATGTATAAGTATGGAGGGTATGGATGCGTATGGGTGCGTGGAGGCTGGGGCTCGTGCGGCTTCACAGACAGGGTCCCTGACAGAACAGAACGCGACTGATGGGGGCGAGGTCCCACGCTGAGCGTGCCACTCGATCCAGGTCGACGGTGCCGAGGGCCCAGCAACGCGGCCAAACCAACAGGGTGTGCTTCGTGCCTGGGGCTTGGGTTTACGTGGGCTTGTCTGAGCTCTTTGCCCGAGTCTCGGGCGAGGAGGGCTCGGGGGCAGCGCAAAAAAAAAAACGATTCAGTCATCCAATGGCCTCGTCACAGAGCCTCACAAGTCAGTCACAAGCCTCGAGTTGCTGCTGATGGCTCACACCCAGGACCCATGCACGGCAAGGCCACGGCGCAACCCAATCAACAGCACCAGGCCCCGGCTGGTCTTTTGACGGACTCGCTCGTTGCCCTCTGTCCGGGCGGTCAGAAGCAGGACCGATCAGCATGTTCTCCCGGAGAGGGGAAGCCAGAACGGGCAACATTCGCGGCGGCCATGGCCGAGCAGGGTGCAGCGAGGGAATCACGGTTTCCTGGTAAGGTGTGGAGCATCCGCCTTGGGTTGAATCCCGGGCCGGGGGTACGAGGTACGAGCGGGCGCATGGCGTGCGCGAAAATCGGGAGCAGCCTGATACGGTGTGCTTGCTGATGTGTTGTTGAGGCACACAGCCCATCAGGTGTAACCCACAACCGGTGATCCACAAGGAGTGCAGCCTTCCTAGTTCTCCGAGTCAACCCCAGCCTCGCGGGGCGGCCGGTCCGGCCAAGTGTCGCCAGGCATGCCCAGAAGGAACAAGTCACGCATGACCGGGCGGGCGGGCATCGAACATGTCCCAATTGGCCGGGCAAGAAGACATGGCTTTCGCAGCTGAACGACAAGTCGTGAAGAAAGACCGAGCTGGATGGGACGGCGCACCTGTTCATGGCCAAGTGACACGACGATCGACCCGGGGAACCCAGAGAGCATGGGCAGGGACCAGGGGCAGGGGAAACGCAGAGATCGATCTCGCACCCAGCCGAAACAGATGACCAGCCTGCAAGCGGCCAAGAATGCACTGCGTTGTACGACGCTCACGGCGTCGCTCATTCGCCAGGCCGTGGTCCGGCTCGCGGCGTTCAGCTGTGTAACGTCGAGCGCCGCACGGCCGCCATGCCAGAGGCAGATGGGTTCCAAGATGTGAGGGAGATGAGGGAGATGAGACGCCCAAGGCCCGTGCTGTCAGGCAGAGAGTTGGGAGAAGCCTTGACCACGAATGGGCCGAGCGCGTGTGTGACGGCTGCGGCCTTGTGCAAAAGGACTTGGCTTGTCACTGGCGTGTGGGTGTGAGCGGATGAGGACAGTAGGTACGAAGTACGAGTACCAACTCCAGCCGCTGTCGGCCCTGGCTGGTGGCACGACATGCCGCCATCGCGAGCCAGGCCGCCGCATGGCCGTGGCTCCGGGCCAGCACGAAGCAGGCCTCCCGCGGAAGACTGCTGCTCGGCCGGGATCTCATGCACGCGGCACACTAGCAGGGGGGAGCTGGTCGGGCGGTGACGACGACAAGGACGATAACGACGACGAGTCGATGCGAAGGGTCCGACGTCGGGCTGGAGCTGGTTACCCAGCCATCCAGCCTCTCCGCGCGTTGCGGCGCGAGGTGAAGAGGCTGAGCAGTCGGTCCTCGGTGAGCTGAAGTTCAGCACAGCACCAACAGGGGTGGTGAGAGAAACAAGCAGCGGCGGCGGCGGCGGCTTGACGACTGTTGGGCAACGTGGTGGCAGCGAGTGGCGGCGGTGATGGTTACGTGGTGGGTGGTGGTGGTGGTGGTGGCCGTCGTGGTTCTGGCTTGGAGGGCAAGCTGGTGGTGGTGCGAGGTTGGGGTGGGGCGGGGAAGAGCGGGGCATCAGAGAACAGACAAGGGCGGCTTGGACGGGAGGGCCATCGGATCGAGGTGCCAAGGTGCGCATCGTTTGTCCCACTCCCCCAAACGGCAATGGGGAGCCAAGCGACGGCCTGGGATTGGCCGGGCGCGCCAGCTGCCTGTCCAGGCAAAGCCCGAGGAAACAGCCTGGATGCCGCTGGAAAAACTTCCATCCACCATCCATCCACCATCCGTCCATCCATCCATCCGCCCGCCACACGCTGTGGCGTGCAGCCAAGCCCGCCGGGTCCAGGGGTCCAGGGTCCCATGGGCCCGTGGCAGCGGGAGCCCAACCGCTTGCCGCTAGCTGGAGCGCCGTGGTGTCGTGTCGTGTCGTCGTGTCATCGTGCCGTCGTGTCGTGCCCAGCATTCAGGGCTTGCCAGGGGCAGGGGCGGCCGTCCGGTGCAGCCACCACCTCTTCTGAGCTAAAAGGCTGGAGGCGTCCAGGCAGCCCCGCTGCGGGCAGCGCGGGCAGTGCAGGCAAACGGGATCTGGCAGTTGACTCGCCTGCTGAGCCACAGGTCGGTCCATACACCGGTGCCAGGGATGTCGTCCAGTTGAGTGGAGGTGGTGCCTCCGACCTGACCCGGAAGATGAGGGCCAAGCGATTCCGGCAGTGCAAGTTGCCCGCAACGGCTGCCATCGCCATCAGCCTTGCGGGCGGGTTGCTGCGGGCCAGGGCAAGAGACGTTTCTTTCCCAGCGGCCGCTGCCCGTGATGACCATGAGTCGCACGGCGTTTAGAACACCAACAACTGCGGCTGTACGGAGGTATGTACATAGGTAAGTTACCACCTCAGGTACCTTATGGAGTACAGACATCCTGTTGTACATGCAGTGTCGCGGCCCTTCTGTGTTCCAAGGTTGCATCCCGCCACCAGTCACTGCTCTACGTGCGGAGTGCGTTGCCCTGCCCGTGCTGTGCTGGCGCCGTCTACCCGCCCATCTTCCCAGTCCTCCAACCTTGGAAGGTTCCAGGTTCCCCCGCCGTCCCTGCTGCTTTACTGAGGCGCTCGCCCTTGACACCACAAATGCGTCGGGTGCTGCGAGGTCGAGGTCCAGTGCAGTGCAGCGCTTGCTCCAACGCCGTGCCAGGGTTCGCAGGCCTGGTCCGAGCTGCCCTGCCCAGGCCAAGGAAGGTGCGAAGACCCAGGCTTTGCCAGGTTCGCAGGCTTCCATTTTCCCCGCCGCCTCACCACCACACCTCCACTTCGCGTCCCTCATCGCCGCCTCCCCTCACCACTCACCACCCGGCCCCTCGCCCTCCCTCGCCTATTGTTGTTGGCCTCACCCAACAGTCACAACAATTATTAGCACGCGCAGGGCCCGCCCGTGGCCCGAGCGAGCACCATCGTCCTCTTCCCCTTGCAGCCCAATAGGGCGTCCGGCCCGGCAATGTCCTGCACGACGTCGTCGCGACGTGCTGTGCAGTGCGCTTCCCAGACGCCGCACGGGAGCCCGTCCCCCTCCCTCGTCACCCGCATCGTGTCGCCACCAGGGAGCCGGCACCAGCTGTTGGCCAGCCATCGTCGCACACAGCAGTCGTGCATGACATCCCATGCAGTGGCCGCTGCGTGCGGGCCACCTCGGACCCGTCGCAGCAATCATCGTGGGCTCGTCGGATGCAGTCAGCCATGCACCTGCGCAATCAGCTCACCATCCTTGCTTGCTGGCTTGCTTGCCCGCACCCGCACCCGCACCGCAGCCTTGGACCCCCTGCAGCCAAGCCTCGACAGGTTCAGGTCCAGAGCCCGTCACTCCCGTCGGGCGCCCGACTCCCAGCCTCGCCATGATTCTGATTTTGCCGGCCTTCCCAAGAGCGGATTATCCGGCGCCGGGGCGATGAGGTGACGCTTGGCGGCCATGTCTCCGTCCGCATCGACAGAACACGCACGATGTATGCAGAGAAGAATATCTCGCCGCCACGCTGTGCCCTGATGCTCATGTCCAGAGCCCAAATTCAACTCGAGTGAGCGCGCATCGGGGATGCCAAAGGGCTGTTCGCTCAGGCCAGATCGGGTTCGGCCCGCCATCTCAACGAGGACGATTTCTTGCGGCCATTGCCTTCTTGGTCCGATGCCTCCGGCCACAACGGCTGGCCTCGCATCCTGGAAAGCTTGGCTCGCATCCTCGCCCGCCGTGCGGGGTCCCACGCGGATCTCTTGATTGTGGTCACCGACTCTCGGCCACCGCCGCCGCCGCCGCCGCCCTTTTGTCTTGCGGCTGAAGATTCGGACCGCGTTCCGTCTCCTCGTTGTCGGCCACATCAAGCCGACTGGCCTCGCAAAGGGCGTCTTTGCTGACCACCACGTCTCCCCGAGTCCGACAGCACGCCGGGGCTCTGGCTGGATCGAGTCGAGCCGGTTCGCGATGCTGCGCAACGCCCCCGCACGTCGAGTGTGCTGCATCGGTCGCTTGCTCTCGGTCGAGCATGCGGCCGTCGACTGGCAAAATCACACTCCGGCGGAACCCTGCTGGCGAGAATGCTACCTTGCACGATGCAGCAGTGGCAACCACAAGGCGGTCGTGCGTGCTGCCCTCTCAAAGCTCCCCGAGGCAGGAATTTGTCCTGGCACGACAGGCAACCACATCAATTTTTAGACCTTTTGTCGCGGACCTCTGCCCGTGGCTGACGCAGTACGGTTGGTTGGAGCGCCCATTGTGTTCTGCGTTGTCCCAACCAGCTCCTGACCCGCATGCTCTGTCCTGCCCGTGCTTTCTGCCCAGTCCGCGTGCTTCCCTTTACGGGTCCTCTCTTTACTGTACGTCCTCGTGAGTTGCGCCCCCTCGTGGGTACCCCGTGTTTGAGCCGCCTTGTCGACGGCCGTTGAGGCTTTGCCGCCGCCAGTGCAGCCTTCGGTGCCTCCGATGCTGTGTCGTTCCCCCGTGGCTTTCCACCTGGCTTCGAGTCGTTATCGCATTGCGCCTGCAACGGCTTGACGCCTCGCACGCCAACCTGACGCCTCGCCTGTCTCCGGCCCCTCCACCCACGTTGTGGTTCCTGACGTTCCATCGTCGCACGAGGCACCGGTAGCTTAAGCGACCTTGGGGTACGGCAGGGCTCCCTTCCTTCCTTGGTCGCCTCGGCATCCTCGTAGGCGTCAGCTCTGGCGCGGTGAACGACTTCATCACGATGAAGTATCATGGCAGTCTCTCCCTCGGTCTCCTCGCCGCATGGGTGGCTCCGTGCTTCGCGCAGTTCACCAACTGGCAGGCGCATCAAATCAACACCACGATATGCTACTGGGAACAACCTCGAGGCATGGTACTCCCGTCCGAGCTTGAGTCCTGGGAATTTCACTGACCCAAGTCGCAGCCGCCTTAATAAGAGACACGGTATACCTGGATGGAGGGAATATCTGGTGGTCGCCAGGGCTTGACTCCGGGAAGCTCGGTACCGTCGTCAACGATGGTAAGTCTACCACTTGCACTGGCACTGGCGGCGGCGGCCGCAATCCTTGCGCTGATCGAAAGGCTGACTTGCGATGCAGGGAACTTGCAAGGAATCGTCCTCGCGTACAACTTCAGCAATTCATTTTCTGCCGATACAAATGTCACGCAGCTGCTCCTCAATAATGAATTCTCCAAAGCTTTGGGAGGCAAGGTGGACAGTCTCAGCTCCCAACCCAACTTCGTGGACGGAGCTTTGCTGGGCAACGATGCCGAGTTCTTCCTGTACGGCGGCACAATGTTGAAGAACAGCCAGCTGTACGATGAGCCTGCCGCAGATGATGTGCTCAAGTACACTGCGTATCAGTACGGGGCGGACAAGCCGCTCTTCAAAACGGGGCTTCTCGATTCGCGCCTCAACAACGACGTAAATCGATATGTTTCCTACGGTGCAGGCGTCAGCGCACCATCCGAGAACATGGCCTGGTACTTTTCTGGCTTGACCTCGCCGTCCCGCGGACCATTCTACTCGAACTCGGTCAATACCTCGACCAAGGCAGTCAATGTGTCTAATACCCTGATCTCCGTGGACTTGAGCACGCAGCTCAGCGAGAAATGGAGCAACGACACACTTCCAGACAAAGTCCAAGGTCGGTCGAATGCCGAGGTGGTCTGGGTGCCAGTGGGCAAGCGCGGTATCCTTGTTGTGCTCGGAGGTGTTGTCTACCCGGAATGGGCATGGACGACAACGTCACACACTTCCTCAAACGAAAGTGCCAGTGTAAGTTGCCATAAATGCTAATGTCCTACGCGCCTACTAACGAGATGCCAGGAAAAGGAGAGCCCTGGATTCATGCGCACCATCGACATTTACGATGTTGACAGCAAAAAGTGGTACCGGCAGTCGACGAAGGACGGTCCCGGCACGCGCAGCAGAGGCTGCGCAGTTCTTGGCACTGCCGCCGACCGATCGAGCTTCAACATCTACTACTATGGTGGTTTCGATGGTATACACCCAAAAAACGACTTCTACGATGACGTGTGGGTGCTTTCGCTGCCGTCGTTCACATGGACACAAATCAGTAACGGCACATCGCTCCATGCTCGGGCGGGCCACAAGTGCTTCATGCCGTACCCGGACCAGATGATGGTCTTTGGGGGCTATCCTCCAACCCCCGGGGCGCTTCCGTCGTGTCTTGAGAACGGCCCGATCGTTTTGTACAACATCACGAGTGGTCAATGGTTGGATTCGTATGACCCAACCAAGTACGGTAAATACGGCGTCCACCAAAAGATACAATCTGCTATCGGCGGTGATGCATCTGGCGGCGCAACAATGACGAAGCCGGCGTCTGGCTGGGAGACTGCGGCTCTCGGCGATATTTTTGCGACCAAGTACGACACGAGCAAGATCAAGACATACTGGCCGTACAACTCGGCGACGCCTTCGGGGCGGCCCGATCTGCCCCAGGATAGCAGTGGCGGCAGCAGCAGCAAGAAGAACGTCATCATCCCGGCGGTGGTTGTTCCTGTTGTCGCGCTCATCGGCGCCCTGGTGTTTGCGATCTGGTTCATGCGCCGCCGAAGACGGCGTGGGACCAGCGTCTCCAAGGACTCAACGGACGATGCAGGAAACCGTATCCGGTCCTGGATTAGAGGCCAGAATGCTGCCAAATCTTTCACCGTGACGAGCTCCGAAGCCGCCTACCCGAGTCCGAGTCCGGAGATGGCCAAGGTGGCAGCGTCATATCCTCCCGTGTCCCCTGAACCGGAACCCTCAGTGCATCACGAGATGGCGGATACCCAAGTTGCTGAGCTTGGCGGTAAGTCTTGCCCCGGCCCGCTGATGGCTAATGAAAATCTCGGCTAAGAGCTTGTGACAGATACATCGCCGCCCGTCGAGCTGCATGACACAGGCCTGACCCCTGTGGAGGTGATACAGAAGCATTCCAAGTTTGGACGTGGCAGTACCCGCTCGCCGTCAAATCCTTCTCACAGCTCAATTTCTGGCCTCGGCGACAACACGAGCTTCGTATCGGGCTCGAGCGCGCGGGTTGACTCACCCGTAGTCCCCAACGCGGCCCTACACGGCGGCTTCGTGGGCCGAGAGAGGCCGACACCGCCGCCGGTGGCTGAGTCGCCGTTGAGGGAGCAGGCGGAGGACGAAGGGCCCGTTGGTTCTCCAGGGCCTGTCTCGCCGCCTACTTCGGGGGAGGCGCGCGGTGAGGACTATTTGTCGGCGGGAGAGGTGGCCAGTAGCTCACGCAAGAAGAGCATATTCCGGGAAAACGACGAAGATCTGGGAGGGGTTCGGTAGCATACATGCATGGAAGGCTATCCAAATCCTGGACTCGATGATATCACTGGTGGGGTGTTTCGAAATCAGTACATGCTATAGCTGCTTGGGTTCCAAAAGTGGTCGAACCACAAGACTGTTCATATCCTAGTCTCTTGCGTTTTGTACGCCTCCCGCCGAGCTGCGTGCGGCCGGCTTTCTTTCACTATAGTCTATATCACGTTTAATATCCCATCCTGAAGGTTCTCCTTCTTCTTTTTGCCATGCCAGGTTGCCCATCAGACCTCGACAATCTCGTCATCCTCATCCGCCTCAATCTCCTTCACGCGGGGGTTTTCACCCATCTCCGCCAAGATCTCGGCCTCGGTCTTGCCCTCGCCCTCCTCGTCCCGCATGAGCACCTGCACGAGCCGGTCGCAAGCCTCGCGGACGGCCTCGTCGTTGACGCGCGCGTGCGTCTCGCGGACGACCGGGTAGACCTTGACCTCGCGCATGAGGTCCCTGCCCTCGCGCGTCGTCGTCAACAGCGTCAGCGTCTCGACGTGGGTGCGGACGTTGGCGGCGTCCGGGTCGCGGCGCTTGTCGGGCGGCAGGAGCTGCAGGTCGGGCAGCATGGCGAGGGCCTCGTCGACGTCGTACTCCTCGTTGCCGGTAATGGGCAGGAGGATGTAGGGCAGGATGTTGACGCCCGACTCGGAGAGGAAGGAGGGGTGCGACTTGACGTCAAAGGCCGTGTTCTTGATGGTGCTGGCGACGCCCTTGCGCCGCACGTCCGACTTGTGCTCGGTGAAGACCTTGATCTTGGTGAGGGGCACGACGCCGTCGTAGTCCTGCGGCGAGGCAAAGTACTCGCGCACGCGCTCGTGCTTGGACAGGTTGGCGAAGACGTACGCGAGGTAGTCGAAGTTTGCGTTTTTGTTGTAGCCGCCGTCCTGGCCCTTGACGAACAGGTCCATGAGCTGGTTGATGATGCGCTCGTCGGAGCCCAACTCCGCGGGGGCCTTTTGTGTACGGTCGAGGACTGAAAGGAAAGAGTCGTCTCCGGAGATGTTGGCGAGGAGCATGGCCTGAACATCGGCGTTGGGCTCCTCAGGTTGCTGAAGCACGTGATGGTGAGTCGCGGCAACAGAGACGCAGAGCGGCGGGGGCGCACACGTACAATCATGTATGAGAGCAGCACTTCCAAGAACTTTTCGTCCTTGGCCAGTTCTGTCAAGACGTCCGGGTCGCCGGAGAGGTTGACCAGCATTGTGAGGACATGCTCGGCTATTTTCTGCGCCGCGGGAGGTCAGCTCATTCATTCACTCAGTTCACCAAGAGCGCGCAGGACCACTCACAGGGTGGTCTTTGATGAGGAGCTTGAGGTTCTTTATCGGCTGGAGCCCCTCCGACTTGAACACCTCGGGTTCCGACGTCGAGTACGGGACGAGGTTCTCGGTGGCCGCGAGGCGGATCTGTGGGTTGGCGTGGGCGATGAAGCCGACGAGCTGTACACGCGAGGGCACCGTTAGCACTGGATATGCGGTACTCAGATCATCTCTGAACTTGACTGAACGCTCTTCCATGGTTTAAGACTCACCTCTTCTAATTCTGACGGCATCGTGGCGTGCTGATGTGGTTGCGACGACGAGGATGCAGAGTCTCTCATCGATGAACTGTGGTCACTGATTGAGTTGAGTTGACGGTTGATGGAGGGGCATTTTTGATAGTGGGGCTTCAGGGCCTGATGGGCGGCCCAGCGTCATCGGCAGGGGTTCGTTTTTAGGCGGAGACCCGCAGAGGTCCCTTGCCACAGAGGAGTCGCTTGAATGTTCTGGAAGCGGAGCGACACCCAGGGTACGTTTCATCGCCAAAGACATCACAAAGCATAGCACTCAATTGAAACTTAAATTCTTGGAGTTGTTTCGTCTCTTTGAGAGCATGTATTGGTAAGTATTTCGTGCCTGCTGCTCATTCGGAAGCCCAGCGGGCTCGTTGCTTTGCAGGCTGCCGGGGCCCGTTCGGGCAGATCTGAGCGTGTGGGCTACCAAAACTCATACGTACATCGGCTCAATGACGCCCTACGATGTAGCTAGAAACAATCTACAATAGCACCCTTCTCAATATCGACTGGTCCAGGCCCTTCCTCAACTTGCATCGTCAATTCGTCCTTGTCCTCGAAAGGCGGTGAGCTCCCGTCACCAGTTCGAGCCGCTGCGCTAAGCCTCTTTCGGGCTGAGGGGTGGCAGATCGATAAGGCACAAATTTTTGATTTTGCGTCCACCGCCCGCAACTCCATCCAACGTGCGCCCCCCCAGCTGCCTGAGCTCTTGACGGACCGCCTCAATCCGCCGACTGAGTTACCGTAACCGACACAAGATGCCCAAGGCCACGACTCCCACGGCTGGCCGCCAGGTCAAGCGCCATAACCCTCTCGAGGATGACATTGTCGCCACGGGCGTGCTGCGCAACAAGCCCAGCAAGAAGAGGGCCAAGACCGACAATGACGACGAGGAGGGTTTCGTCGACTCCAAGGCGTCCAAGAACATTCTTCGGATAGGCCGCGAGCTTGCCGAGGAGGAAAATGCGATGAAGACGGCTTCCATGCCGCCACCCACCGTCGACAACTTTGGCTTCGACTCGCGATTCGACGACGCTGCCGACGAGGGCAAGACCTACGACGACGATGAAGCTTGGGGCGACGAGGATGAAGTCGTTGAGGAGATTGAAGTCGACCCGGAGGATCTGGAGATGTATAAGAAGTTCATGCCGGACGAGGAGGACGACCTGTTGAAGCATGGCTGGGACCAGAAGCCGTCTGGCGACGAACCCGCCGCCGAAGGCGAGAGTCGCAACCTGGCCGACCTGATTCTCGAGAAGATTGCCGCCCACGAGGCCGCCGAGGCCAGAAAGGAGGCCGGCCTCCCCGTTGATGACTACGAATTGCCTCCCAAGGTTGTCGAGGCATACACCAAGTGAGCGCACTTCCGGCCCGTTCTCCATGCGCTGTTTGCTGACCCTTGCTGCAGAATCGGACAGATCCTGTCGCGCTACAAGTCCGGCCCGCTGCCCAAGCCATTCAAGATCCTTCCCACCATCCCACACTGGGAGGAGATTCTAGAAATCACGAAGCCCGAGAGCTGGACGACCAACGCCTGCTACCAAGCGACGAGGATATTCGTTTCCCACAAGCCGGTTGTCGTGCAAAGGTTTCTCGAGATGGTCATCCTGGAGCGGGTGCGCGAGGACATCTACGAGACCAAGAAGCTCAACGTCCATCTGTTCAACTCGCTCAAGAAGGCGCTCTACAAGCCGGCGGCTTTCTTCAAGGGTTTCCTCTTCCCGCTCGTCGGCAGCGGCACCTGCACCCTGCGAGAGGCGCACATCATCTCTGCGGTCTTGGCGAGGATATCGATCCCCGTCCTGCACTCGGCGGCCGCCCTCAAGGGTCTGTGCGACATTGCTGCACAGGAGGCCACAGCGGGCAGCGAGGGCGGCGGTGCCACCAACATCTTCATCAAGACGCTGCTAGAGAAGAAGTACGCTCTGCCGTTCCAGGTCATCGACGCGCTGGTGTTCCACTTCCTCCGCTTCCGCAGCGTCGACCCCGCCAGCGTGCAGCAGGGCGACGCCATGACGGGCGTCACCGAGGGTGATGTCAGGACGAAGTTGCCCGTCATCTGGCACCAAAGCCTGTTGTCTTTTGCGCAGAGGTACAAGGGCGACATCACCGAGGATCAGCGTGAGTCGCTGCTGGACCTTCTCCTGACCCACGGCCACTCGGCGATCGGACCCGAGGTGCGGCGAGAGTTGCTGGCGGGGCGTGGTCGCGGCGTGCCGATGGAGCAGGAAGCTGTCATGGACGGAGACGACACCATGGCCATTGACTGATGCACGGGTGCACTCTCAGCAGGATCGAGACATTTACATGGGTCGTGTATGGCGTATGGCGCTCTGGCTAATGATCAACGTATAGCATGGATGATTTGTGGAGGGACGGCGGGTGTGCGACAAGACGTCCAGACAGCGAGCGCAATGCAAGGGCATTGGAAAAGTCGATACCATTAGAGGATCTACATCTATTTATGTGCGGGATTTCTTCATATATTATGATGTTCCCTGAGGTGATCATGAATGCGTGAATGCGTGAACGTGCTTCGTAGGGGGAGCTGGGTTGAACAGAAGGAAGCAACGACCCGACGTGTTGCATCGAGAAACCACCACCTCGCCCGCAGCCAGCTCTGCGCCGTCGTCAAGCTCCCCTCCAGAATCCTACAACACGTCCTATGAGCTCTCATCCGACGTACGTGCATAGCCCTTTGCACGGTTGGGAATTATACCCGCGTGCGTGCGCGCCGTCTACCCCTAGAAACCATCCCGCATCATATATTTGGTCCTTTAGAGGTCGCCCTCTTCGACACACTGCCGCGCGCCAGCCCAGTTAGTATCCTACCGCCGCCGCTTTCCGCCCTTCGATCCGGCCCAGTGGCTGTTTGGTCCTGACGCGACACCCTGCACTGGCCCGAAAGGCCATGTCGGACTCACTGCTCGAAGTCCGGGGTGCACTTCCAGAGGCACAGCCTGCAGGGGAGGTAAAGTATGTGGTCGCACGATGGGGGGACACCCCTTTCAACAACCTCACGTGTGCGTGCTATCTAACAAGAGGGCCACGCAGCTACTTCAGTCTGCCGCTCAATTCCGACGAGCCCCCGCCGCTGTTCCATCGATCTTCGTGTCCGACGCCCCCGACTGAGACTGCCGACCCTGGGAACGCCAATGCTGAATGGAAACGGATGATGCCCGACGACGGGGCTAACTCTGTCTCTCCCGTCCATTCTCAGCACCCTCATCACACCAGTAGTAGTAATCACCATCTCCAGGACTACATTGCGACAACCGGGGGCACAAAGTCCTCAGTTGCCTCTTCGATTCCGTCTCGTTGTTTGGCGCCGCCCTCGTTCGGCGTCGACCCGCCTCGTCCGCCTCGCGATGGGTTCGAGTAGGTCTGGTTTCCCGAGGGATACTGGGCCGAAAGACGGGTCAAGGATGTCGTCATGCCCGCTGTGCCGGCATCGAGGAACAAGAGCATCGCCAGCACTCGCTTCTGGAAATGGCGTTCACGGTCAAACAAGTCGACCAGTGAGACTGCCAATGGGGGTGAGCAAGGTTTCTCCTTGCGCCTAGCAAGTATATCCTCAGTTTGGCAAAATGAGATCCGCCAAGGCCAGGGGCAGGCCCCAGTGCCCAGTCCTTTCCTTTCAGAGTCTGCACATGTGCTGTCGCTACAGCATCCGGTGGGTATCTTGCTTTCGAAGCCGTCCTCCGAGACTCTGGCCATCCTACCACGCTCTAAAGAGGCACCGAGAGATAGCGATTGCAATGCAGCGGACATGATTCAGCTTGATACGACAGACAAATCCACGACCGTACATGCACCGTCATCAAGAACACCCTCATCTGCGCACTCTATTCCCATAACGTGGTATATCAAGGCCAAAAATAGCCTCAGGGCCAGGCTCAAGCGCAAGAATGAGGGAGCAGAGGTATCTGAAACCGATCCTCCCCCAGCCGTGTCGCTCGGAGCCCACGCTCACATTTCATGCTTGGTTTAGGACTCCGCCAGATTGGCCGGCGACCCTGCTGCCGATAGTGATCAAGGTAATAAGGACGTGCAGGCGACAACTGCTGACAGTTGCCCCTGGCCGCGAAGCATAAGCAAGGCGAGCGGATGGCACAGGGGCGAAGGCGGAACGTCAAATATTCCTCGAAAGTTGTTCGGCAAACCTCCCTGGCACGGAAAGACGTCTGTTGGCTCGTTGAGCACCGTTACGAGCTCAGTCGGAGATGTCTTGAGGGGACGGACGCCCCCTGTGACGCCAATGTCGCTCTACACAGCAGACCGTGAGTCTATTAGTCCCCAGCGTGCCAGCTACTAATACCCTATGTGGCTGGAACGTGGTGGGATGTTGCAAAATTAACTATCGTCATAGGGAGCTGCCAGTTGGTCAACAGCCAGTTTCCAGGAGGCGTGAGTGGCGTGCTCCAGGAGCTAGTGTGCGCACCTGCGCACTGGTGTCCCTTTACTTACACAACTCATGTACTTCTAGGAAGCTGTCCGCGTCAGTACGCCACCACTTGATGAATATACGGCCGACGGGAGACCGCGCGGCTTCTTTACCTGCACGACGCCGCCCGTCGAGTCGACGCACAGCACCGGCAATTCAACGTCAACGCCCTCCAGTCCGCCAGGCATGCGATCGGACGCCTTGCTGTACAGCCTCCGGCGACGCAGCGTCTCGGGGCAGCGACACCACACGCGGGAGTGGTGGGAGCCCGTCCCGGGGCGGGGGAACCGCAGGACTCAGCATTCGCCCACGCTGCCGACCGCCTTTGAGTTCGACGTCCCCGAGCACCTGCCGACCAGCCCCATGTGTCCCGCGAACCCCCTCCACGCGAGCGGCGGGGCGGGTTTATGCGTTTACCACGGGCGGAGACGGAGGAGGACCAAATCGATGCTCAGGGACGGGGGCGCCAGTCGCAACAGCAGCTCGTGGGTAGACGAGTGGGCTCTCAGATACAGCAGCGGACTCACTTAAAGGCCAATCGCGCCTGTGGATGCCGTAATGAGCCTTGGGTTATTACGTAGAGCCAGAATATCTCATACCAAATCCTGCTATTGTTCACGGTGGCTTCACTGTTCTCGTCAACCTCGCCATCACCGGTTCCCAGTTATTGCCTGTCGCCACACCGACACGATTTATTGGGTATTCGTCTAGGATGTCTCCTTTACATTTTGTGCGCCTTCACCATGCTCTATGTACAATGAGCGGATGCCAAGCCAAGACTGACAGCACCACGTACCAGGCGTGAATCCAGCACGCTCTGGTCAGAGCTTTTCCCATACATGTGGCCGAAACTCCCTCAAAGTTCCTGCGGGCTCTATCAACAACACTGCGAGGATCATGCTGCAGAAGCACCTCTATACTCGGTCGAGGCCTTAAGCGGGTCGTAGCTCGAGTGCGGCCGCTCCGAGCCGCCGTAGGCGAGGCCGATGCCCTCTTCGGAGCGCTGCCTCGCGTGCGGCTCGTGATCCGACGCGGCACTCGACGAGTGCGTAAAGGGAGCCCTCCGCTGGGCCTCGGCGTCGCCCTCGTCGGGACCCGACGTGAACTTGTCGCGCGCGCTGGTCCACTCGGCTGGGCTCGTCATCGGCACCGAGACGGGGTCGTACGACGACTTGTCGTCGCGGTTCTTGCGCGTGAAGCGGTGCTTGTTGCGCTTGATGGCTTGGCCGTTGAGGTGCGTGAGGACGAGCACGGCGGACCAGACGAAAGTGATGGTAGGCAGCACCCACGTCGACCACAGAAACTCCAGAAGCAGGTCTTGGTTGAACCACATGGTGGCTACCAAGCCGGTGCCGATAGCCAAGAGGAAGACTAAGACGAGGCGGATGATTGGCCAGGCCGTATATGGCGTCTTCTTCACGATCATGGTCAGGACGGCCATGAAGAGCATGGTGCAGCCAGAGGCGATGTATCCGTACGCGAACTGTGCCACTTGTTAGCCAATGGCACGCGAAGCTATACCGGCCAGGGGACGTACCACGAGCGCGTAACGGCTTTCTGTCTTCTCCTGGACGAGGAACTGGTACTCTCCACCCTTGAAGTTTTTGGCGGCACCAGGGTCCTTCTCCGCAATATCTTCGTCGACTTTGATTCCGAAAGCCGCAAACAGCGCGTTCGCCATTGAGGTGGCCAGCGTGACTCCGACGGTGAAAAGCGTGACAAGGGCATCCTGCACATCCTGGGGGGCACCATCGACCGTGTCAAAAGTCGACGATGAGTTTTCAATCAGCGGCCAGACGCTGTCGGGTATCTGGGTGATGTTGTTAAGCGCATCGTTGACCGTATCCATGGTGGTGGATATCCTGGGCGGGTAGTCCCTGAAGAAAGCCTGGACTGAGGCGTTGATGGAATCCCGAACGGCTATACTCGTCGCAAGCCGTGCGTCGTCGTGCGGGTCTGCGATATCGTTGAGACGGTTGATCTGATTGACAATCTTAGACCAGATTAGGTATTGCGTGAAGCCTTGCATGAACAAGACGAGGGAGAGATGGAACGGCAGGTGGATGCTCGTCCACAGTTGTTGCCGTATGGGTGGTAGGTAAAACGATGATTTCAGCCAGTCGAAATAGACCAAGAAGACGAAATAGATGGTCGCGGCTGCTGCAGAGACGAGGCCGATTGTTGTTGAATCTATATCAGAGCGGGTTAGTCAAACGCCATGCATTGCGGGTTCACGCGAGGCGTGGCGAGCTCTCCCTCTTACCCCAGGCATCCGGATTCTTCACAATAGTCACGACCTCCTTGGCCACCTGGACAATACCATCACCCATAATCATGACCGTCAAGAGGGTCATGCGCTTCATCAGATGCGTCTTGGTGAGGCTGACGACCGGCGACAAATTAGATAGCAGAATGCTGCCGATTGCTTCAGCGCCCGAGATGAAGTACCACGTCATGTACACTCGGCTGCGCTCCCCGACCCTGAAGCGGAACGAAATCCCGAGGTAGACAGCAGCAGCTGCGACGTGGAGAGCGATCTGTAAATAAAACGGCAGCCGCGCCTTCTTGTATTTTCGGACATGCCAAAGTGTGGAAGCATATTCGACTGCCAGGCATAACCGGGACACCATAAGAATGAGAGCTATGGCGGTCAGCCAGCTGTCCAATAGGCACGAAGGCGGACCGAAGGGAAGCTGAGTCGTTTTATATAGTCACACTTACACATTGCCCGCATCGTGTCGCGGTGCTGATCACTCGGGTTGAATTTTGGGGCGACGACGGCAAAGCCGACGAGGACTCCAAGCTGTATGGCTCGCGTAACGCGCGCTGAACCATTCAGTCAACCGACGAAACTCAATTGAAGGCGGCGCGGGAGCGTCTCTTCACGTACCAAAAATGCTGTCTGTGACAAAGCGAACATCGAAGAGCGTGACGAGAAACCAAGTCAGCCAGAGCAGGCTGCAGCCACAAGTCAGCACGAGGGCAAAGGAGCAGGACGATTCGGCGCATTGGACGGACCAGAAATACCCAACATAGGCCTTGAATTTGGCATGGTTAGTAACCTGCTGGGTGTCGGAGAAGACATTGTAGTTGGCAGCAAAGAAGAGATCAAAGAAGATCTCAAGCAGCGTTGGTTCCTCGTACTGCCAAGTGTGTCAGTAACGACACTGGGAATGCGTACGGGTATCGTGGAGGTGAAGACGCACTCGCCTGAATTGGGGAAGATCGTCGTCCTGTTCGTAGCCGCGTCGACCCTTCCACTCGCTGCGATTGTCGTCGATGCGGCGTCGCGAGCTGTCTTCGGAGTCGTCGCTCCCGCCGGTGTCGCGACGGACGAGGGGGCTACTGAAGATTCGCAGCTTGTCATGGCGATGATGAAAAGCGGCCGGCCCGTGTTCCGACATGTTGGCCGCGTTGGGCTATTCGAGTCTCCGATCCGTCTGCTGGCAAGCCGGCACGGCGAGCTGTGCAAGGGCGGAGCAGGACAGGGCACATAATCACAGCCGTGGAGTCGCAACGGCGGCCCGGGGACCATGAAGGCTCTTATGAGGCCGTCTTGCGCGCCGGCTGGCGCAGCACTGCCGCAATAGGCTTCGGGGCCAAAGAGCTTGGCGCGACCCCCCGGATCCGCGAGACAGGAGTGGCGTCCGAATTATGTTTTTGATTCATCAGAGGGAAGCGGTTTGTTCCCCACCGGCGGGCAGCCCGAAAATCCGTCAT
This sequence comes from Purpureocillium lavendulum, assembly GCA_029168975.1. Lineage (NCBI taxonomy): Eukaryota > Fungi > Ascomycota > Sordariomycetes > Hypocreales > Ophiocordycipitaceae > Purpureocillium > Purpureocillium lavendulum. The sequence continues at coordinate 6,869,041 of JAQHRD010000001.1, forward strand.
GGGTCCGTCACTTTCACTTGCGGCAGTCCTGTCGGATTGCCGAGCCCCTCGTCTAGCCAAGGCCAATCAAGAGGAGAGATGAGGCACTTGGGAAGTTGGGAACATCAGAAAAGAGTCACCCCATTTCTGGGCAAGGCGAAGCCAAGGTCACAGTGTCTCGTTATCATCACTCGAAGCGTTGCCCCTTGGCAGGATGGTGACTCGTTCGGCTGGGCCACAGGGCTGAGGATTGTCGCGTCTCAAAGCCAAACCGCTTGTTCGGGGCATATGTCTGCACGCCGCCGGGGGCTCGCACGCTAACACCGCGACGCCGCGCCCGTTCTGACAGGGGTTGCTCGGCCCAAGCGTGCCGATGGTAGTAGGGTCTGTCAGTCGACTTGTCGGTCAGGTACACCGCAACGAGTGAGGTTGAGCAATGGAAGCTCCCGCTCGCTCGACAATTGGCCGGCTGGAAGAAAAGTGAGACATTGTCATCATCATCATCGTCGTCGTTGTCGGTTTTGCAATCGCGGTCACCAGGACCGTCTCCGCCCGCGTGGCAGCGACCAAAGCTGAAGCAGTGGCTGGTTTGAGAAGCTCGGGCTGCGTCCGTTGCTGCGGATGATCACCGAATGGGTCGTCCCATTGTTGACCTCACGTACGGGAGGCGGTTGGTCGCCGGGCGAGTACGAAGTAGGCCTGGTAGGGTTAGCTGTCGCGAGCAGCGCGTGAGAGGGCGCGACGGCGTCGTCCTCGGTCGGGCGACATTGCATTGCATACCCGTAGAGGCGGGCCAATGCGCCGACGACGTCGAGGAATCTCTCCAATAGCAGCTAGATCGTGGCCGTGGGATCCTCTTTCAGGGCTGTGTCGATGGAGCACGAGGTTGGCCTCGGCGACGGCTGTAAGATCGTTCGTGGGGGTGGACTCGGGGACAACAAGTGCCACCCACGGTTCTCAGAGAGTGAGTCAGTGAGGGCTGTGCGGCCAAGAGTTGAGGCTTCCAGGTTCCTGGCAGGTGGCCCATACTCGTACTCGTGGAGGACCACTCCATCGGGGGAGGACCGGGAGGTGCGCTGGGCTGGTGGTCGTGCCTTCCGCCGCGGGCTGATCGGGCAGGCCACAGCACGCCACTGTCTGGCGATGACGGACGGCCTCGGGGCCCGGGCAAGGTTCAGGTGGCCCTGCCCGGCCCCGGACCCCGAGGACGCCCGGAGCGCTGTGCTCGTACAGGCGCCCCGGCCCAGCGCCTCGCAGCCTGTGGCGTCGTCGGGCTGTGGCTGCGCTGTGGCTCAGGTACCCGCGTCGCCCACTGTGCCATGCCCACCCATCTGCCTGCCGCCTAACCGCGAATTGGCACAGCAGCTCCAATGAGCTCCCATGGGTGCGCGTAAAGTGCTTTTCGCTTCACGCGCGTTCCGACGCGTCCCCCGGCTCCATCTCTCCTGGAGGATCCACGCGACCACCGTGGCCCTCGACGGCAACCACACCGTTCCGTGCTAGCGGACACTCGCACTCGACATACCTCGACGTCTTTCATCCGCCACATGCGCTCGACCGCCCGTGATTCAAAGGGGACTATGCGACCGTCCTTCAGATCGTTTGCCAGTTGTCCTTCGCGTGGTCAAATCGACGAGGCCCTTGCCACCGCAAACCATGGCCGTCGACAGTAGCCTTGACGCCACGACTCCGACGAACCGAAAGCGCTCCCTTCCCGACGCCGACATCGAACCTGTCCCCACGCCGGCCTCCCTCAAGCGGCCGAAGCTCGAGCATGCCGCCGCCTCTTCGCCTCCGGGCTCGACGGCCATGAACGCCATCACATCTGTGATTTCTGGCGTCTTCGGGTTCGGCCGCCAGCAGCACAAGATCCCAAATGGCGACGCAGGCCCTGTTCCTGCCCCAGCGAATGGCGTGAATGGCACGAATGGCACGAATGGCACGAATGGCACGAATGGCACGAATGGCAATGGCTTCGCTGCAGGCCCCAAATCTCCGGTAGTTGCCGCAGCCCCAGCTCCGAAACCTCGACCTGCAATTAAGTTGGCGGCACTCAAGGGAACGAAATGGGACACGGGGAACATTGGCAGCGCCAAGCTCGCGCGGAAGCCCTCTACGGCGTCCGCCAAGATCGCTGCTTCTCCGGCCGCCGCAAGAGGGCGCGGGCGACCAAAAGGTGACTTGGAGTCGCCATCCAAAGGCCGGCCGTCGAACGTGGACCGCGGTACGGACTTTGAAGATGAACCCGTGTCGGTGCCTGGGACGCCGTCAGGTCGCGGCAAAGCGGTACAAAACTCGATACTGGGCTCTACCGGCAAGATCACCGCGCCCAAGGGCATCCTCACGCCATCCAAGAGACGCGGTCGCCCGCCCAAGAGTGTTACCTTTAACCGCGGCCTCGACGGTGAGGTGTACTTTAGAGATCTCCCAAAAACGCCCAGCGGCCGGAAACGAGGACCCAAGCCCAAGGTCGACGCGGAAGACGATGACGAGATACGATGTGCGATTTGCGCCAAGGCGGACTCAGAGCCTCCCAACCAGATCATTCTTTGCGAAAACTGCGACTTCGCAGTGCATCAAGAATGTTACGAGGTGCCGGAGATACCAGAAGGAGACTGGCTGTGCAAGTCGTGCGCCCAAGAGGACGTACTCAAGACACCATCCAAACCGGTAGACACCGCAGCTGCAATCACGCCAGCACCCGAGGTGCCAGACATACCCAACTTGGCGACCCATTTGCGCTCCTTCCAGCGTGTTCTTCTGGATCGATGCTTGGGCCAACGGAGAATAAAAATGTTCGGGCAGGACGAGACGTACGAGAAGGCGAGGCAGCTTGTCGAGCAGACCGTTGTGGCTGGAGAGGGTAATTCAATGCTTCTCATCGGGCCCAGAGGGTGTGGCAAGACTACGGTAAGTGCAGCAGGAAGCAGCTTGAGAGTGCAAAGCTGACCCCACGCAGATGGTCGAGAATATCGTCGCGGATCTGTCCCAAGCCCACGGCCACTTGTTCCATGTTGTCAGACTCAACGGCTTCATTCATACCGACGACAAGCTGGCGCTTAAGGATATCTGGAGACAGCTTGGCAAGGAGATGGAGGTGGATGACGACCTCGTCAACAGGGTGAGTGAGGGCGTCCCTGAGACGGCACGAGTCGTGCTGCTAACTCTGGCTCTAGAGCAACTACGCAGACACGATGGCCTCGCTATTGGCACTCCTGTCTCATCCATCTGAGATCATGGGCACGGAAGACAACGTGACATCGCAGTCGGTCGTGTTTGTCGTGGACGAATTCGACCTATTCGCCGCGCATCCGAGACAGACACTCTTATACAACCTCTTTGACATTGCGCAATCCAGAAAGGCGCCAATTGCTGTTCTCGGATGTACGACGCGGTTAGACGTGGTGGAGATGTTGGAGAAGCGCGTCAAGAGCCGGTTCAGCCACCGATATGTTTATCTCTCTCTTCCCAGAGCGTTGCCTGCGTACTGGCAAATTTGCCGTCAAGGCTTGATGATTGACAGGACGGATGTGGAACGAGAAGGCCTGGATGTGAGTCTGGAGGGATACGACGACTTCCACAAGTACTGGACCAAGAAGATCGAGGTGAGATCAAGCACCGTGTTCAAGGACGTGTGACGGTGGATGCTAACAGCAGGTTGCACAGGAACTCTACAAGCAGCGGGCGTTTCAGAATCTTCTGCAATACCACTTTTACACGAACAAGTCGACGTCGTCATTTTTGACGGAGTGGGTGCTGCCACTGTCGAATCTGACGGAAAGGGACGTGACGTTGAGCTGTCCCTCGACAGGCTCGGAGACGACGTCGTTGGCGGCGCCGGACTCGCGGCTGCAGGTGCTCTCGACCCTCTCGGACCTGGACCTGGGGCTCCTGATCGCGGCGGCCAGGTTGGACATCGTGGCGCACACGGACACAGTCAACTTCGCCATGGCCTACGACGAGTACAGCTCGCTGGTGGGACGGCAACGGGTGCAGTCGGCGACGTCGGGGATGCTGGCGATGGGGGGCGGGACGCGGGCGTGGAGCCGGGGCGTGGCAGGCATCGCATGGGAGCGGCTCATCTCGCTGGGGATGCTGGCGCCGGCGGGCATCGGGGGCAGCAGGGCGCTCGGGCACGGTGGGCTGGACGGCAAGATGTGGAAGGTGGAGGTGATGCTGGAGGAGATACCGGCGGCGGTGAAGCTGAGCAACGTGCTGGCCAAGTGGTGCCGCGAGATATGACGCGCTGTGGTGTTGTCATGGGCTACTGTAGCGTCCAGGGGCGGCGCGTAGGCCGTGTGCCGTGTGCCGTGTGCCGTGTGCCGTGTGCCGTGGGTACCATATGACATTGGTCGCACAATATGGCATTAGTCAATAATAGCATATAAACGCGGCCGCGAAGCCGGGTGCCAGTTGTGAAGTCGCGAGAATGTGACCGACGTGCTTCCACGGTTTGCGCTGGCAGCCAACCAGCTCAGTCAACATGAAGGAAGTGGCCCCGGCGGCTTGGATGCACCGGGCCTAGCGCGGCCGGAGGTCTGACAGCTCCGTCTCGGATGGTTGCGCTTCCGCGTACGGGCCCTCCAGCTCCGCCGCGCCCAGAAATAGCCACCCAGGAGCCCTCCAGAGGCTCTCTCTCCCCTGCCTTGACCCTCTAGGTCCAGGGCTGCAGCTGGCACCCGACTGCGCCGCCGGGAGCCCCGAGGACGGGACCCTCCACTCCCAGCCGGCCGCCGTCACACAGCGGGTGGGCAGCGTAGGTAGTGAGCGACTCGCAGCCAGCGCCCGGCCGGGGCTGTGCCGCAGCAGCAACAGCAACGCCGGGCGCCCTTTCCCGCCGTGCGGTCCGTACCTGTAAGCACCATGCATTTTTTTTTCTATTTATTTTTTTTTTTGCATCCGGTTGATATTATGCATGCTCCTTTATTTAGGGTTGTCGGCGGTGGCGTGCGGCTCCAGCCATTTTGTCGCCCGCGTCGACGCCGCAGCAGCAGCAGCAGCAGCAGGAGGGGGAAAAGCTCAGCGCGGTCGAGCAAGCATGGCGGCGCACTGCGATGAGCATGGAACCTGGAACCTGACGTGCCTGTGGCGATTGGGGGACACGGCGCTGTGGTCGGACGGGAAGCTACCCTGCGTCTTCAGCTGCGGGCCGCCGTACATATGCAGGATACCTAAACTGTCTCGAGGGTTTCATGCGCAGCTCGAGGATCCTCCGTGAGGGGGATGGGGATAATAACCTTAACCCTCGCGCGAAGCAATGTGCCACGTCGGGCGCCGTGGTCGACCGCATCGACTTGGCGTGCGATGCGGGAGAGGCAGGATCGGTGGCAGGCTATCGTGGGCGGTGGGAGAGCGAGGCGGCGCTTATTTGGCGCCATCATCACTAACTACTAGACGACCACCAGGGAATGGAAAGCACCTCAGTGGACGCGGGATGTGGCGCGTGCGGCTGCGCCAGGCTTGACGCCAGCGGGCTCCAGGCGACCGGGAGTCGGTGGAGGCCCAGCCTGGCCTTGCGCATGCTGTGTGAGCTGTTCTGTCACTGGTCGGCGACTGCCGTCAGCGCGCGGTGCCCGCCTGATTGACGAGGTGGATGGACGGACGGGGCCAGCCCAGCCAGCCCAGGCCGCCATGTGGTCACCTCCATATTCGTGCGCTCGCTCTCTCGCGGCTATTACTAGGTAGTTCCTGTTCTTCCCTTCCCTGCCATCCATGCTTCCTTGTTGGGCAGGATGCTTATTATGGGATCGATCCATCCATCAGAGCCCAGCTCCGTCCCACCTCGCTCCGCCCGCCGCCCATGGACATGCCTTATTAGCTGCCCCGGCCTGGAGAGAAGTTTAACATCCACGCAGAGCCCCCCCGTGTTCCGTCCGCTGACGGTGGTGGACGACCGAGCTTCCCCTTGAAACGATTCGAGTAGCTTGCTTGCTTGCTTGCTTCCTTGCTTGCGCGGTCCATCAGTTGCTTGGTCCTTTTCCTGTCTTCTTTACCGGGTGAGACACGACGAGGGGAACAGGTCCCGTGAGCGCTACGAGTTTCGATCATCGTCATCCATCGTCTCCGAGCCTCACAAACTCCCGACTCATACAGCTAGCTCACCTCCTCTCTCTCCCTCTCACTCACTCTCACGACCACCGGCCTCACTCAACGCTCATCGCCATCCTCACTCATCAACCACCACCACCACCACCACATCAACCACGCTCACACCCACACTTGAACTGGCGACAGGCGTCCGTCATTGCCGCCACCGCAGCCATGTCGAAGCGCACCGTCTTCACCTCCATCACCCCCCTCCCCGCCGGCATCTCGCGCGCCACGGCCCTCGCCTTCCTGCACAACCACCTCGAGATGATCGACCTCAACCCCCTCATCATCCGCCGCGAGCGCATCGCCCCGCCGCCGCACTGCCCCGCCGAGGAGCGCGCCTGCGTCTGGTACCAGCTCACCGACAAGGTCTCGTACCTCCCCGGCGGCCTCGCCGCCAGCGACGTCGACTACACCTGCGCATTTCACGACCTGCCCGCGGGGCTGCAGACGCACTGCTACGCGCCCCTCGGCCTCGACATCCGCGACCGCTGGTCCGTCGGCGGGTCCCTGCCCGGCGAGCCGCGCGAGCCCGTCGAGCTCGGCATCGGCGCGCCCGCGAGCGGCCTGTACCTGCGCGAGGACGTCGACATGCGCTGCAACATCGTCATGGCCGCCTTTGTCAAGAAGACGCTCAAAAAGTCCCACGGTGCGCTCGTTGTCCGCCTCGCCGAGAAGGCAAAGTTTATGAAGGAGGAGGCCGACCGCAACGTCCGTCCGCCGCAACGCATCGCCATCCCCCGCCGCCTCTCCTTCCAGGGCGAGCTGTCGCCGACGCTGGAGAAGGGACCGGCCCTGCCGCGCCCGGAGCTCGAGGAGCAGCATTACCTGGTCCGTCACCAGACGAGGATCGGCAACGGCGACTTGATGAAGCCGCTTCCGCGCGCACCCATCGAGCTCGGGGACACAGGCTTCGACCCGCGGCGAAGACGATCAGAATTGGAATAGTTGACAGTCAAGGAACGCACCGCAACCCGCGTCTCAAGAAGCGACGAATAACTTCTCACGAAAATCTCCCAATGAACATGATAGCACTTTGGTGAGCGTTGAGCTTTCTCGAAACCGTTTCATTATATCTACGAGAATGGAACAAGATCATGGGGCTCTTCTTCCTTCCCTCGATATGTATGCAACAACAGCGACAACCAAGGACAGAAACGCCGCCCAACTCCCCATCCACATGTCAGAGCGCGCCTTGGCCACAACCGCCACCGCGATCACCACCACAGCCATTAAAGCCCGACGGGAGCGAGACCGCCGCGCCGCCTTACCGAGCAGCTGTCGGGCCGCCATCCCCTCCCGCCCTCGAAAACCACCACCATATACTTTGCTTTGCATTTGAAACGAAGGTTGTGTTTGTTTGTGTCAAGGACGAGGAGGCGATTTTCCTTCCTCGTCCATTGTTCAAGAGAATGACAGAGCCAACTTGATGTTTGTTGTGTCCAGCTCCGGAGACCGTCTGCGGGTTTGCAACCCGCCACACCACGCCCACCCGGCGTTCACCTGCGCGCTGCTGTCCTTTATGATAGAGGCGCTTACAGGGCGACGGCACCGACGAAACCAGCGGCGGCCATGGCGAAGCCGTAGGCGGCAGCGCGGGCATCGGCACCGGCAACCACGACGGGGCTCGTGGGCTTGACGGGCGGGGGAGGAGGCGTCTCCTTGGTGGGCTTGATGGGCGTGGTCGGGGCGACGACCTCGGTGGTGTGCTTGCGGTGCGTCTGCGGCGTCTTCAGTCAGCATGACATTCAAAGCATATGTGCGAGTGCATCTCCCTTTGAGCTGTAAAGCGAAGAGGATGGCAGGGCAACTCACCTCGGTGACGGTGCAGGGGCAGTCAGTAATGGTCAGCGTCGTGGGCTTGGTGACGGTGTACGTCTTGCTGCCGATGCAGACGGTGGTGGGCTTGGGGCAGTAGGTGGTGTAGCGGCTGACGACCTTGGTGGTGGTGACGACGGTGTTGTTGCCGTGGTGCCACGTCGTGTGGTGCGTCTCGGTCGGCTTGGAGTGGTGGCTCTCGGTCGTCTTGGTGACCTCGCTGTGGTGCGTCGAGTGAGGGGGCTCGGCGTACTCGCCAGCGGCGACGAGGCCGGCGAGGGCGGAGAGGATGATGACCTTGGCGTTGACCATTTTGTCGGTGGTGTTGTTGTTGTTGCTGTTGTGTATAAAAAAGAGAAAGCTGTAGTTTGGGTTTCGAGAATCGAACTGAAACGTCGAAAGTGGTAGATCAAGCGAGTGACCGTTTGTTAGTTAGCGAGTGTGAAGTTGCGTTTGAGCGAATGTGTGAGGGAAGCGAGAGAGCCAGAGCAGTGTGCTGAAGAGAGAAGAGTCCTTTCGATATCTTGGCCGCGTCGGGTGCCGCTCTTTATGCTTCCCTCTGACGAGCTGTCAAACCCCCCAAGGACGGGGGCCAACCCACAACAACAGCGCCTTCAGCGCCGCTTCCTCCTCTCCTCTCCTCTCCTCTCTACGCCGTGAGTCGCCGCCGCCGCCGCCCAACAACGACAATACGATCGCCGCGCAGTCCACAATCCTCGCCTGCGAGACACGTCGGACCCAATCACGCCGGCGCGTCGGCGCTGCAAGAATGGTAAACACCTGTCGATGTGCCTGGCCCGCATTCCATTTCGCTCCTTCGCAGATTGCCATCGTGCCGAACGGCGGCCCACCGCCCCCTGCCCGTCATCCTCGCCGGCCCGGCAACATGTCGCGCATTCCCACTCACGCCATTTTCGCTTCAGCTCGACTCAATGGTCTCGTCTCTTTTTATTCTTCAGGCCCGAGGCCTCGCCTATCGCCATTCATCTACAGCGCGGGGCCGCGATCCAGCCCACAGAGCCCCTCCGGTCGCACCGATCCAGCACCAGCGCAGATGTCTCAGCCTGTCTCGCAACAAACACGAGCTTTCCGACATCCAACATCCGCCTTCCCCGGCGCTCTCTTGCCTGTACCTGCGCCTGCGACTGCATCTGCGTCTGCGTTTGCGTCTCACGCCGCCTCTGCGGCTTTGTGCCGTGGCACCTCGCTTCCGGCTCGGCGCTCGCCGCCCACGTCTTGCCTGTCCTGTCCTGTCCGACCTCATGGCAACCGGTCCCGCGGGCATGATCCCGACCCCTTTGTTTCTCCCATGCCATTCCCATGCTGTAATAGAACCAGTGGCGTAGCCGTAGATACGCTGCTCCGTCCGTCTATGCTCGGTATGCCCTAGAACGCCCGCCCCGTCTCCCTTTCCAAGCCATGCGTAACAAACAATCAGCGAAAACGAATCGCACATGCGAAAGAGATATGCTGCACAACGTCAAAGTCGCAGACACATTCGTCCGACGCCACGGCCAAGGGGGTATGTTGATGCAGCCTGGTTCGTCCACTCCGCAGATGCAGCCTCGCTCGTTGACGGTGGGTCAACCCATGGATGATGATTCCATTATAAAAAAAAAGAATGGACCAAATCGCAGTAAAGGAAAATGTCGCAAAAACTCCGGATGATGCAGAGGTATAGCGTGGAATCTAGAGAGAATTTTCATGCTGTCCGCCCACGGCGAAATGTTGCCGTGCCGCAACATGGGCAATCGTCATCTGCGCGATCGAGCCAGCTCAGGAATGGCTCAGGCGACAGGCGGCCCGCATGACTCCGACTGGGGCGCTAGCTCAGCCTGACGTGCAGGCTTTGCACGAGTAGTGTTTTGTCTTCATGCCGGATTGGCCTTACTTGCGGTTAGAGCGGCTTTGGCTCCGCTCGGGCACACGGCCCGTCAATTCGAGGTCATAAGTCCGCAATTGCTGCTCGTATTTTGCATTGCGGAGGAACTTGGGCACGGAATCCTGCATCGGCCATGTCAGTACACCAACGACCACACCAAATCACAAACAAGTGCACTTACGCTGGCCATGAGCTTGAACACGGCATTCTGCGCGTCCTCGAATAATGACGTTACCTCTTGCAGCGTCTCAATCATCGTGTTGTCCTGTCCAACCGCCTTGGTCATTCGCGTGGCCAGGCTGTTCCGGAGCTGGTGATCGATGTTAAGCTCGCAAGGCGAGCCGGGGGCCAAGAAAGCGTTGTAGATGCCGTAGGCCTGGGCCATGATCTCCTTGATGCTGTCCATCGAGGTGGCCGTGGGCGTCTTCTGAGCCTGTCGGATGGCGGCCTTGCAGCCGCGAACGAACTCGGCCACATCCTTGTAGAAGGAGAGGTTCTCCTCGCAATGCGTCTCACGCAGGTTCTCGCGGAACAGGAGTCGCAGGGCGGGATCATTGAGGATCTTCTCCAGGCGTTGCGTGTTCGAGTCGCGGGTGATGCCGTTGCGCTGCGAGCCGGTGCCTCCCTCGCTCTCTGATGCCCGGCCCCGTGAGCCATTGCCGTTGATCAGGTCCTTGCCGCGCTGAGTGAGCTGGTAGATGGAGTGCTTGGTGGGCTGGAACAGGTTGAAACCCGTGTTCTGGGCGATGAACGTCCGGTCTGGCACGACCGCCTCTATCAGGCCATATTCGACGAATAGGGTGCCAACCTCGACTGTCTCGCGGCGGTCAACAATGGTGGAGCAGTCCATCAGCCAGTCCACAGTCGCCTTGCCGGTGAACGTGTCGCGGTACGCCTTGCCGTTGATCTTCCGCTCGGCGGCCATCTTGACGCCTGTCAAGCCGTCCTTGTAGTCGTGCAGCGAGTCGGAATCAGCCGCTGTTACCGACGATTTGATGTTGCGGCCGTCAGTGCCCACAAATCTTCGGAAAATAACCTCAATGGTGCCGACATCGTTCAGCAGCTTGTCCGATTGCTGGTCGCGCTCGAGAATGACGAGCTGAGCCGAATTCATTGCCGACAGCTCCGTAACCTGCTTCTGTTGGATGCCATTGCGTGCACAGAACCTATCCAGCACGGTGACTCCCTTCGGCGTGAGTTGCCATACCGAGCCCTTCATGTTGTAGATTTGCTGGTACTTGCCATCGGCGGACTCGATGAACCGAGCCTCGACGAAGCGCTGGCAAATAGATCTCGCCATGTCCTTGGCCATGGAGAAGGTCGTCGTAGTCGTCGTCGTGACTATCCTTGACGGGTCCTTGGGGTCGGGCATGCGATTGGACTGAGAAAACTTGAGGGAGCCGAGGTTGTTGATGGCATCTTCAGACAGAAATGTGTATTCCACCTTTGATAACCGTACCCGGTGTGCGGAGAGCGGCAACAGGCTAACGATTAGCGTTGCGAACAGATCTTTGAAGTCCTAGATGAAGCGGTCAGCACGACGAAGTGAGTTTAATGAGATTGCAAGAGGGCCGTGAATGAGTCCTAGGCTGGATGCGGCACGAGGCGTGTTGTTGGTTCAGTCTCATGTGAAGAAAGCGTGGAACCCAACGCACGGCGGGCGCTTAGGTGGGCGCACACACACACGGGTCGCAATCCGGCCAGGCAGAAGTCTTGACATGGAATTTCAATTCAGCTCACACATACCCTCGTAAAAGGCCGGTCATCGTCAGTCATGCGCAACAGGCGCGACGACGTTTGATGCATCTTGTTATCGGGCGCCGGCAGCTTGATTGGGGCAGGGTGGCCAGGGTCTGTCTCAGAATATGGCTGAGACGGGGGGTCTTTGGCCGACGCAGCGTGAGCCGACTGCCTCGCGTCGACCTTTAAGCTGGAGGCCAGAGACTGGCTGGATACGGCCCTGGGGTTGGGAGTCCTTTCCGGGCTGGCGGGCTCCGAATTGGTGCTGGGAGAGGCGGGCGCGAGGGAGAGGCGGGCCAGCGCCGAGTTGGATTGGCGGGGTCGGATGACGGGCTCTGAAAAGCTGGCGATGGCGATCTGGGTTCGGTCAAAGGCGGCGGCGGCGCGGTTGAGCAGGCTGTTGGACGAGCGCTGCGACTTGCCAGAAATAGAGCCCGTCGACGGCGTGCTGGCGTGAGCGTGACGCTGCGAGGTGCCGAGGGACAGGTCGTGAGGCGGACGTTCCGAGATGGAGGAGCGCGGCGTCGAGGAGCGATGCTGGCTGTGGTGGTGGTAGTGGTGATGCTTTGCGTAGTGATTCGCGATGGAAAAGGACGGCTGCTGCTCCTTGGGGGCTTCCGGAGGCGGTTTATCGGCGGCAGTCGTGGGAGGATGCGAGAGAGCTGCCATCTGACGGGAACGAGGAGGGAGAAGAAGAAAAAAAGAAGGTCCGGAGACACGTGGTGACGAGGTCAAAGTAATAAAAGACAAACGAAGAGACGGCGGCGGCGTGGGACGAGCGTGGGAAGATTGGGGGAGATGGGCGGTACAAGCCAGCGGCAGGCGCTCTTTTCTGGCGGGTGGGCTGGGGGGCGTGCGGATTAGAAAAGAGTGGACGAAAGTGGGCGCGGGCGCCGCTGAGGTCGAGGAAGAGGAAGAAGAGAAGGAGAAGGAGAAGCCGGGTGTGACAGGGTCCCCCGGAGGGGAGGGTTGGCAGGTACGATACAGCACGGTTGTGCACCCAAGGAACGGTACGTGCACGAGCGGCCGCTGGAAAACCGAACCGCCAGGCAGAGAGGGCAGTGGAGGCAGGCACGGGCAGGCGGTTTGTAGACGGTACATGTACCTCAGCGGTGGAGCCAGCAGGGGAGGGGGGCAAGAGGAGGGGCCACGGCGGGGGGGTGGAGGGGTGGCTGCAGCAGAGGCTCGCCGGCTTTTTCAGGCAGGGTTCGGGTACAGTGCGAGCGAGAGGGGCCCTGGAGCCCGGGGGGGGGGGGGGTCTCGTGCTTTCCAACAGGCGAGGTGCGAGGCAGGTGCGTTTGGTCGGTGTCTTGCCTTGCCTTGTCTTGCCTCGCCCAGCCCTGGGCAGGTACCTGCCTGGGTACTCCGCGCCGGCGCCGGGCATTGGGTCGAATCGACGGGAGGTCCACTGCCGCCGGGTGCGGTGCAATGCCATGCTGCTCTTCGTCGGCTGTGGTCCAGCCAGCAAGCCGGCCAGAGACGGCCGCTGGAACCGCTCGAGTTGGGAGAGCCTGGCTCTGGGTGGCCAGCTCCAGCTCGGGGGGCGCGAAGGGGCCCTCTTGGGCCGGGGCAGTTGTCGGGTTTGGTATGGAGGTTGGGTTGGTGGACTCAACTGAACGGTGCGCCAGGAGCGAAGGCTTCTGGAAACCCTGCACGCGTATTTCGTTTCTGAGCCACTCGGCCCAGGCCAACCGGAGAGCAGCCTCTTCGGCTGGGCACGCGGACAGGACGAGGGCCTGTGTGCCGCCAACAAAACGGGTACCGACAAGTCGCAGCACTTGGCACGTCGAGCTGGACAAGCGATCAGACAAGGAGACGGCCGCGTGTGGGAGAATTGAGTTGCTGGGGACTTGCTGGGAGAGAGCCGAGAAGCGGCATGTTCTCTCCGGGCGCAAGTGCCGGAAGCAGACAGAGTTGACTGCATGTCGCTATCAACTCAGTCTTCATTCGTAGTCGAGTTGCATAGGCATGCATGTACATATGTACATAACTCGACGCAATCGGTAAGTTACAGTATGATTGTACTCCGTTCTTCGCGCGAGCTTGCTCATCTGTGCGCTGCCCCAGGTTCTCGGGCGCCCGTTGGGTTGGGCTCGTCGAAACGCCTCCTCCATCTCCGCCGCCGCCGACGACGACGACGACGATGTGCCCCCGGTCTGTCTGCCCGTCTGTCCCGCGTCAGGCCACGTGCAGACGAGGACCGGAAGCGGCAGAGGGCGATTTGGAATTGCGCGCGACGAATCAACCGGGGTGGGGATGGGGGTCCAACCTCACTCAGGCTGCAGCTGCTCCCGAAAGACACATCTGCGCAAGGGGCGGAGACGAGGGGAGGCGACGGGGGCCGTGGTTGGGCGGCTTCCAGGATAGAGGGGGTTGCCTCGTGTCAATAAATGATAGTAGCAGGGCGCACGCGGCTTTGCGGCTCGACACCGACACAACAGGCTGGGGAAGAGAAACGACGGCACTTCGGCAGAGGGGGGCAGGCACGAAAACGGCACCACGAGCTGGGCGAACAATAGGGGCCGCTTGGCCGCTACGGTTGGGAGACGGGGATGGGCGATCAAAGGGAGTGGATGGGGTGGCAGCACGGATGCTGCGGGCGCCTGCTAGCGCGATGAGAACCCCGTGGCTCAATCGGTTGACCGCAAGGCAATCGTCGTCGATCAACAAGCCCAAGCCCAAACCCGAGAGGCGGGCAGGGCGGGCAGGGCGGGCAGACGAGATGCGATGGGATGGACGGGCGGCATGCGAGAATAGTGAAAGCCGGTTCGCACGCTGGCGGCTTGGACGGTCCCCTCGTCAATCAGATTGGCGATGGTGATGCGGTGGGGAACCTGCGCTGGATGTGTCCATCGGATGGAGCGTCATGCTGCAGTGCGGTGCGGTGCCGTGTCCGTGTCACCTGCTCGCCGGACCTTGAGGTCTAATGAAGTACGAGAAGGCGCCGCACGAGTAAGGACCGAGTACAGAGTATTGACGGACATGACACTGCCTCCCCAAGCTCCCAGTACCTCGCCTTACTCACGGCCGGCTTCCGAACCCTGTGCCTGGGTCCCTGGTGCGTGTGCGTGAGAGAGGCATCTGGTGTGTGTCGACGTTGTCGGATCATGGCCGAAACACCACTCGACATGTTCCAAAACGTACAGACGAGCACAAATCGTCCGACGGGCTCTCGCCGTCCCGCGTCACGGTTGTGCACAATGTCGTAGCAAAGGCCGCGCCCAGGGCAATGTTGCATGTCCTCGTCGGCATGAGTCCCGGCTGCCGGATGCGTTGCGTCCCGTTGTATTGCGTGTCAGGGGACTGCGGTATCGAGAGTACCCTTCGTCGGACGGCGGCGGTGCCGTTGTCGTGGTGAGCAAGGGCCTTGCCGAGAGGCAGCGCCAGCAGCGCCGCACGGGCATCGTCTCTCATCTCCGGAGAGCCGCCTCGATGGACGAGCGAGGGGAAAGCAAAAAAGAGGTGTCAGACTCGCATCCGACAGGCCGGGTGGTCGTCGTCGATCCTACGTCCGCAGACTGTGCGTGAGATCCAGCCACGGCATTGTCGCCATGCGGCATGGCGGCTGCAGCAGCGACAGCAGTACCATGCGCGCCTCGAGTTACAGACTCACGCATAACGCTGCATCAGCGCCGGCAGGCGATGGGTGACTTGTTACAGCAACCTGGGAGGCAAAGGGCGTCGCCCATCAGGCGGTGGTTGGCGGCGTCGGCTGCGAATGCAGAGGGGCGCTCCAGGACGAGCGGCCGGGCCTAACTCAAAACGATGAAGTCTCGCGAGCCAGGCGGCGGCGGCGCCCTCGGAGGAGGGGGTGGGCGCGACGGTGAGCAGGAGGCTGCAGTCTGGTAAGGTACGAGTACTCGCACCTGCCTCCGACTGCAGCAATGCCACCAGCGGCAACAGCAGCAGCCCAGTGCCTTCCAATCCATTTGGACAGGGCGTGGGCGAACAGAAATGGCAGCGGGGGCTTGTTCGCTGCACACAGAGCGTGCTGAACAGCGACCTATCTCTACCATAGCCAGTGTGTACGTGTAGAGAGGGTTGGCTGGCTGGCTGAGCTGGATCCCCAAGCCCCCGTCCGTCTGCGCCGAGCCAACGCACCACCAGTCCTGCCCTGCCGCCGCCGCTGAGGTCGTTGATCGTCATCGTCGAGGGACAATTACGCCTCATCTGTTGGGGCGACGCGTAAACGTGGACGAACGCGGCACGTACAACGAGTTGGTGGCGACGATAGATGATGCCGGGGTGGGCCCTACGGCGTGTCGGCAGCAGCGCCGCGATGCGAGCTCGAATCTATTCGTCGTTGTCATCGCCGCCGCCGCCGCCGCCGCCGCCGCGAAAAATCCGCCCAGCTGGCGTGCTCCGGTGCGAGGGGGAGGGGGGATGATGCATCGGGGCGTGCACGGCACTGGCGTGGCATGGCATGGCATGGCACAACTAGGGAACAACCAACAACTACGGACTACATGAGCACGATACCAATGGCTGGTACTCCGTACAGCGGCGCGTGGCACGGCCGCACAGGTGCATGGGTCGTGCAGCAAGCACCTCATGGCGCGAGGCGGACCTCGCTCCCTCGTGGGCAGCGGCACGAGTTTCAACCCAGATCGGCGCGTGGCTCCAGGGATGCCCATCCACCGGGCCATGCCGCATTGGGGCTCGACGACTTTTGCATACGCATACGCCATGTGCGTGCAAGCGGGCGAGCGGGCGTTCGGTCCAAGACGATGAGACCCCGAGCGACGGTGGCTCGCTGTTGGACGCAGCCAACCTAGGTACCTACCAGGGACCACACTGTGACCCTTGGTCCTGCACTGTAGTCAGTACGGACTACGGACTACAGCAGGCTTTGTCCCCAGAGACTCCCTCCCATGCCCGCCCCCGCCCGCCTGCCGCACGAGTCTCTTGCTGCCACGCGCACCCGCACCATGCACCGGCCCTGGGCTGCGGTGGTGCTCCTCAACTCCTCACCAACCTCCCGTTCTCCTCCCCGTTCACTGGCACCGTGGCAGTGCGCACCCACCGTCACCCGGCTCGGCGGCACCCGCTGCGACGGGGTGCAAAGAGTGCCCAAGCAAGACGAACCGGCCAGCCAACGAACCAACGATCCGGTGCCGGTGCTGCTGCATGGAGCATTCATGACATTGATCGGGGACGCTAAGAGCTCAAGCTGGAGCCCCCTTGTTCTTCTCAACATCCCCTGGGAACCAATACCGTACCTTTACCTAACCTCCAGCCAACTGCTCTCTTGGCCGATGCGCTGCCGCCGCTGCCACGCAGAGAGCCAAGCTTCGGCCGGTGCTGCGGAAGTGCAGGGTGGCCCGGGACTGTGCGGGTGCCGCCGGCTGCGGCCAGCGGGTAAGGTGCCTGACGAGCCGCTCGTCCTCCCGAGGTCATCATCAGCACCTATGTTCGCGCGGGCTGTCGTGACACCCGGCGACCATTGGGATCCCGGCATCTCCCACCGCAGTGCACCACAGCTCAGCAGCGGCCGAGTCGTCGAGGGGCATCGCCGGGACCGCGTGCGGGTGCGGGCATGCAAATGCAAAGCCGTCACGTCCCACCTCAGCTTACTCGCGTCCGCCGCCTGTCCGTACGTCCGTCCGCTCATCCGCCATCCATTCACTTGGCTCCGGAGATGCGAGAATGTTTTTGTATGTGCGTATGTCTGATATCCACGGCTTGAAGAGCTCCACCCGGCCGGTCAACCACCTCTGGCGTCGGATGCAGCTGACGAGGTGCCGTGGTGTTGTCAGCATCCAATTGCACAGTGCAGTCCCTGGGGGACACGCACCGGAGTGGGGCGTCGTGATATCGCGCCCGAAGCCCCGACCGCACTGCTGGCCTGCTGGCTGGCTGGCAGGCTGGCGGGTTCGAGCGGCCACCACACCGCCGTTCATTACGACGCACAATGCCGGCGTCTCGCAGCCGGCAGCCTCCAATTCCCAGCTTCCAGGTTGACAGACATCGCTGGGTCCGCAATACATGTGCCAGGCGGGGCCGTCGCCTCGTGGCGGACAACAAGAGAGACAGTGCGCGCTGGATCTCGCATCTTGCCATGCTTACTCCGTCCATCCTCGCACATACCTCAGATGGCTCTCTGCGTGACATGATGAGGACAATGAAGGCGGCATGGTTCTCTGGCGGCTTTGCTCCCCGTCCGACACAGACCACATACCTCAGTTTCGCGCGCAAGTATCCGCACATGACTGCAGTACTTCGTACGAGCAGTCCGTACAGTCACGCAAGACACGCACTCGCTTGCACTCGCACACACACACGGACCACGCACCCGGCCTGTTGGCTTGCCCGTCAACCACTGCGTTGGGACGCGCGCGTGGCACAATTGACAATTGCCACGCGCTGGCGGAGATGATGGCCCGGCCGCCATGTGTTTGTTTGTTTGTTTGTTGGACCGCCGCGTCTCCAGCACGAGCGAGCGCCGCCATCGATTCCAAGCCTCTCTTGCGTGGTTGCCGCGTTCGTAAGCAATGGGCAATGGATGTCATTGACGCGTTCTCGCTCCACGGAGGGAGTGTTTCTATGTCAGATCTCCTCCATTTCTCCGTCCCGTCGAACCAAGCATTGCGCTTGACGCAACAGCCGTTGCGCCAACACATTGTATCGGAGTCGCTAGACTGGCTCGGCGACACCGTCCGTTCTCCGAGGCACACGCGCGCAGCCTCGATCGTCAAGCGCCTCGGTCGGCCCGTCTGTCAATCAATCATTCACTCGCTGCTGGCGCCGTGGCGACCACAGGACCCTTACGAGTACGTACTCGACGCGGAGAGATCGGCCGGGCGCTGGCCATGGGCTTGACGCCACGCGCCGCCCTGTCACAAGTGTCTGTCCGTCTCCGCCTCTCGATACGTAGCGACAGGCAGCACGGCAGCCCGAGTAAGGACGGGACCACAATTGTGGGATTCGCGACTCAGGCCTGAAAGGCTGGCCGCTCGCCGCCTTCTTGCGTTCTCCCTCGTTGACGCCTGCGCCTCGTCCGTCTGATGCTGCGTGTGTCAGCGTCATTGACGTGTCTGGTTGTACGAGTAACCACTATCATGTCTCCAGAACCTCAGCCGCAGAGCCCCCCTTTGATGAGGAAGATGCGCCCCCCATGGCAAATGGTGCATGCATGCACAGGCGCGCAAAGGGCAGGAGGAGGAGGCTTTCATTCGGCCAGCCAGCCGCAGACCCGAGCGCCCGGGTCGCGATGGGGATGGCCCTCCTCGACGGGAAGCTGTGCGCACACACACGCACACACACACACCTCACACACCTCACACACACCCACATTGTTGGTCGCAGACGCGAAGTGAATGCACGCGCGTGAGACCCGGGCACATGGGCCACGCATGGGCGCTCGTGCCTGGGCGTTGCACGCCGTGCTGTTGTTGCGTCCAGTGCGAATCCAGCACTGTACGTTGCTCTGCACACACAAAGGTTGAAGCCGTAGTCCGGCCTGCATACTGGGACGAACAAGCCTGGTCGCCCTGCTGTTGCAAGGGTTTGATTTGCACTCGTGTTCTCGGCGCAGGACTGAGCTTGTTGAGTGACCGGAAGCCTGGTTGGCTGATTCGATGCCGGACGCTTGACAGCCTCAAGACGGAGTCGTCAGGAAGCTAATAACTCACTAACTCGGTACCCCAAGATGTCAAGGTAAGGTACGGAGTAGTCCGTACGGAGCAGCTTGACACAATCGCACACGCACACACCGCACCCTCACCTGGCGCTCACCCTGTCCGGTGTACGGCAATTCCTCAGTTTAGACATGGTGCTCACGGTGGCGACGAGCGACGCCGCCGCCGCCGCCGCCGACGCCCCAGTCCCAGCCCCGTGGTCGTGTTTCTTGTCGTTGGGCGCGCGCGGCCGTCTCCTGAGCCACGCGCTCGACGTTGCGGGTGCGAAGCGTGGCTCGGCTCATGGCTTCGGAGATTTGCGAAACGGGCGCGCGGGCCACGGAACGGCACCTTCTCCCTCGTCCTGCTGCTCCTGCTCCTCCTGGTCCTCACCTCACCGTCCCCATCCATCTCGGTGAGCACGGACGAACGGACGACGAGCTGGATCCGGTGAGGGCGGCCAGGGCAAGGGGAGGAGTGCAGCGAGCCACGCGTGTAGTCCGTACGAAGTAGCAGTTACCTACGTACGAGTGCCTGCAAACGTGCAAGTACGGGTACGTAGGGATCGTTGCCCTGGGGTGCGCGCCGGGCTGTGGTCGCAATAAGGATTTGTCGACCCCGATCGTGGGAGCATCCCGGCGACAAGGTCAGGGGTCGGTCGGTCTGCCGGTCGTCGACGAGGCAAGCTGCGCGACACGGCTCCGTGTCATGTTTGCATGCGTGACCGTGCTCGATTCCAGCGAGTGGACATGCCCCTTGACGAGATGGGAGGAGGAGGTGAAGCAGGAGAAGGATGTGGATGAGGAAAAGGCAACTGCTCTGAGGCATGCCCCTTTCCACTCTTCACAATAACTACGGACTAGGGAGACATCAACATCGGGCGCCCTGCCCACATGCCATTGCGCGCAAGCCCTCGCGTGCGAGCCATACGGTGGCTTGTTGCCTCGACTCTGACGTCGCTCTGGGGGGGGGGGGTGGCAGAGAGCATCAAGGGTATCATGCATGGTCGTTGCACATCTCTCTGCACCACGCATTAGGGTAAGAACAACGTCACAGTGCAACAACAAGCCCAAGGCATGGTGTTGAGCACGCATTCGCACGCCCGCAAACCTCTTCTGACGCGTAAGTCTTGGGACACCCCCTTCAACCTTTCAACCTCCTTGCCAGGCCTTGCCCAGGCTACGGACGGCCCTACGACCCCTAGCGTATCCGGGGGATTGCCCAATAGCCCCGGGCGGCGCGCGCCATCGGTGCAGTGCAGTGTGGCCGCCCAGAAATAGCAGCCGCTTCGGTAATTCGCGACAATGATCCTCCTCGTCCTCCCCCTTCGGCATCGCGGGCGGGCAAGCGCAACGCACGGAGATCCCAGGCGGCCCCAGGGGCAGGGAGTGCTGATGGTGGTGGTAGTGGTGGTGGTGGTGGCCATACATATGTTGCAGTACGAGCGAGTATGCTGGCTGTGGCAGTGGTGGCGCCGCTCGTTCGGAGGGACCTTTGTGTGGAAGACCGCCATTGATGCAAGCTGCTTCGTGGGTGCTTTTGGTTCCTGGGCTTCCTTGGCGAGACCGCAGACAGCCAGACAGAACAGCCAGACGCAACGACAGGGCACGCGAGCGCGCGCGCGGGTGAGCCTGTGGCTGATCGTCTCGTGGCGGGCGACGGCGGCGCGCCTCGTCAGTCTCAGCAAACGCCACGCATACCTGCCGAGGCGCCTAAGCTTTTACCCGTTGCATCTGACGCCGGTGAACTGTGATGCCAAACAGGATTCATCTAGATTTCACAAGGGGGGCCGGTCATGGACGGTCGAGTACCTTAAGGCTGCCTGGTGTATGCAGTCCGGCGTAAAACATGGTTTTACTAGTGCTTTAGTGTATCCATGAACGTGCTGCTTTTCTGCAGTTATGTAACTACCTTCTTTAGACAAGATGCCCAGGGAAACCCGCTGCCAGCCACCAGTCGGACCAATCCCTAGATCCGAGTCCCGCACTCGGGGCTGTCGTTTCGACGATGCCGCCCAGCGTCGCATCGGCCAGGGGGCAACCGGCAACCACGACGCAGCACCAGAGCGACCGACGTCTTTAACCATCTCAAGCCACATCTCCGTCCATCAAAAAGGGGAACCGTCATGCAGCAAGCCTGGAGAGCCTCGGCGGCGGGAGCTTGGCATCGGTCGTCGGACGCTGCGCAGCCGGTGTAGGGTAACAGCAGCGCTGGAGCCCGGCCGGGATGCCTGCATCCACGCACGCCTGCATCATCGCCGCCGCCGCCGACGCCGTCGGGGGGTGGTGGATCGCGCGGAGCAGAGAAGAGCACGCCAACGTCAAACGTCTCTCCTCGGCAGACGCAGGCCGCCGTGGACGAAACAGCATGGGCAAGATTGGGCCCGCAGGCAGGCAGGCAGGCATGCCTGGCCAGCGAGCTATGACGACGGGCTGCCGAACGGGAGAGCCGCAACTGGGCAGGTGCGCGTCGATGGGCCGCAGAAGGATTCCGGATCGTCGTCGGCCACCCCGTCCGTTCCCTCGGCCGCCGGCCAGCCAGCCCCCTGCGGACTTGTCTGGGGCGCCTTGTCCGTACCGCACCGCACAGCATACCGTACAGCGTCAGGCACTGTCACTGTCACTGTTACTGTCACTGCGACCTGGGTTCACTGTGAGCGGGCCCGCGTCCCCTCGCCCCCGGAACGCACACGCGATGTGACGACAGCCCGCGGCCGCGACATGTGCGGAGAGAGAGAGAGCGGACGTGATGTGCATTCCAGTGACCCAAGCCAAGACAGCGGGCGCGATTCGACCCACCGAAGACATGACGCGACTGTGGCTCGTCAACGACATGCCGCTCGCGCAGACTGTACACAGTCGAACGACATGTGCTACAAAGTACTCTGCTCTTCTCTGCCTTGCTCTCCACCGCTCGTATCAGGTTCAACGTCTCTACGAGATTGGACCCAAGGGGAATCGGGTGGCCATCCACACCCACCCCTCCCCCCAGCCCTACGTGCAAAGAAAAAAAAAAGCGGGAAGCCGGCCCGGTGTAAATCAATGGAGACACTCGGCCGGCAAGTGGCAAGGAGGACGAGGGCGGGAGAGCACGGAAGTGAAGGAGAAAAAAAAGCTTGTCGAGCCGCACTAGAAGACGACGAAGCGCAGGAAGAAGAAAAAATGGAAGTTCTTCGAAGGGCCGCCCGGAGATGGCTTCGTGGGGGTCACCCTGCGCCGGCGGTTCGATAGCCACGGCGGGCGGCCGATGACAGCGACAGGGACACATGAAGAAAAAAAAAAGTTCGAGTCAGGCAGTCATGCCGTCCATCAAACGCGGCTGCAGAAAGATGGGGTCACTATTGCTGCGAAAAGGGCGACAAGTGCGTGCTGTAAAACCGCGCCCCCCCACACCGCTGTCGGCCGAGAGAGGGAGACGCTACGGCCGACCGACCTGCCGCAGAAAACGGGGCCGCGGCGTGGCGGGAGCGGCCTCGGCGGAGAGCGCGACGACAGCCGGTCAAAGATGGAGACGGGGGCTGGAGGGAGTGACACCTAGGCGATAACAGGATGGGCTTGGAAGGCTGGGGCTGTTATGGCATACGAGTACCCATCCATCGCAGCGGTGGTGGGAGGGTTGAGCGAACACGACGAGAAGGGCAAGAAAGCGAGAGCAGCTTCCACGGGCGATCGAGAAGGCCCACGGTGAGCGGCACTCACCTATCCAGGTCTAGACCCGTCATGTTAAGCTTTGTGGCCGCGGGCGGGCTGGCTTTTGTCCCCTCCACTTCCTCTTGGTACGCGTGCGAAGGTGTGTATTAGGTGTGTCTTAGTGTACTGTAGCTTGTGTAGCTCAGGACCAAGAGCGGTGGCCCGCTTGACGGACGCCATGGACTGAGCTTCCTGCGAAGACGACTGGCGGAAAATTGTCCAGGGTCGAGAGCAAGAGGCTGGGCGGTGTCTGAGTCGTGCGCGCGCGGGAGATGGCCGTGGTGGTGAGGTGGGAACCAGTGACGAACGAACGAACGAACGAGCGAACAGTGCCCATCGCCAGTCAGCCGTGGCGGCGGATGCCAAGTCTGTCCGTCGAGTGCCCGCGCTGATGAGCTGGACGGGACTGAGAATCTGGAACTGAGTAAAGGTACCCTGACGGACAGGGCCCGGGCGCTCCTGCGTGCGGCTCTGGTAGGCGCCGGGCGCGTCCACGGGTACCACAAGGCGCCACCGGCTGGTACTATAGCACGGGGCCGGCACTGTAAGCCTCCACTGGAGCAGCACCTGGGCACCCTCACAGCTGCTGGAGCGATCACCTGCAACTGCCCTGGGGACCTCAATCGACAGCGCCGGACTTTCGGGGCAACTGGCACCAACCAGTGCCAGAAACCTGAAGCCACCTAGACGCAATAGGGCAGCCCACTCGGGGGTCTCCGGCGCTGGGACCGGCTTTTACGGTCGGCTCTAACAGCAGTGCCAGTGGACTGGCCTGGCCTGCGCTGACTGGTGACATCAACAATTGCGCTCGCGCTCGTACTGGGAGGGGGATTGACAGTGCAGAATAGCAGCAACAGCACCAGCACCATCAGCAGTGCCGCATCTCCAGATGCAACTCGCGTCGAGACACGGGATGCACCTCCACCTGCGAGCCAACGATTGCGTCCAGCGCCGCAACGTCCGAACCATGAGTGAGACAACAAAGCCACACCACGATCGCCCGTGGCCCAGAATCTTCTCGTTCCCTCATCGACGGAAGGAGGGACGGACAAGGAGACAATGCGCCGGTGGCTTTCGGACGCTACACCGCCTGTGCTGCCGGCTGCCGGGCTGGCGGTGCTGCTTGTTAGTCCGCTCGCCAAATCGAAGAGGGGACGGACGCAGCGCACAGTGCGGCTGTCAGAACCTCTCCCGCAGCAAAACGAGGCGGAGAAATGACCTGTGGAGAGGCGAGAGAGCGAGTGACGAGGGGGGGGCGTCGACGCAGGAGCAACATGGGAAATGGCAGATGGGGGGGCGGGGTTGGCGACTTTGCGAGCAGGGAAACGGGGACAAGGGAAGGAGGGACGGAGAAGAGGGAAGGGGGGGGGGGCGTTGTGCAATCGCAGCGTGCAGCAAACCAGGCGGCGCGCCCACGGCGGCCAACGAGAGGAGGCCGACGCCTGGCGCTGACCCCACCCGACGGAGGTAATGCCACGTGGGTTTGAAGAAGCCACGCGCACTCTTGCGTCCGGGCAGGGGTGCCATGGATTTCCACCGGGGGGGGGGGGGGGGGGGGGAGAGGACCAGGGCTGGACGCTCCTGCCCACTGGCCAACGTGGGAGGGAGTCTTGGGGCGCGCACCCGGCTCGCCAGCGGGGGGGAGGGGAAGGGAGGGGAGGGGAAATCGCCTGAGGTTCCAAAGTTGGTCTCGTTTGGCTACGACCAGGTTGGTGGCCAAGGGCTCCGAGGGCTCATCAGCCAACCCCTCTTCTGCTCGTCGTCACCGCCCACCGCCCACCCGCTGCGGCTATCACTGCTCCTCCTGCTGGTGCTGCGGCACTTCCTTTGATGACTAGAGCCTTACCTAACGCGCCCCATCCCGACCGGCCACGCGCATGGCACGCGGTGATTGCGGGGGGGCCCAGCCATGCCATGGTCGCCGAACAAGACGCAAGCGACATGACGACCCAGGCATCCAAGGCCCCAGGCACCAGGGGGTCCTCCAGCGCAGACAGGGACGAGCAACGCAACGAACTTGTCGTCCGTTTCCGTTTCCGTTGCCCTCAATCTCACTCACGCCCGAGGCACGGAGCCGCCGATCCCCTTGCCCCGCCATCAGCGCGGCGTAGGCACTCGCACTCGTCGTCCGGTTGTCCTTCCGCCTGCTCACCATCCATCATCTCCTCACGACTCACTCGGACCTCGCCTCGCAGTTCCCGTCGTCGTGTCGTACGAGGGCCACCCCGTCCGTTCGTGTGACGCCTCGCCTGCCCTCAGCGACGCCCTCCGCCCTCCCCACCCCTAGGGTCTAGCCCATGTGGCAGTGGCAGGATCCGAAACGGCGCGCCAACACCTTGCGCCTCGAGACGACGACGACAAAGACGATGCCGCCGCCGCCGCCGCACTGACCACGTCTGCCTGTTTAATTTGTCGACGCTCTGCTCCACCGTGGCCCGGTCTCGCGGGAGTCATGCGTGATGACAGCAAAACCTGACAACAGGATGACAGCCGCACACGCAGGCTCTGGCCCCCAAAAAACGGAACATCAGCAGCTCATCCCCGTCGTTGGCATGACTCTGACCGGCTTGATTTGATGGCAAACGGATCCGGCCGTCCGGGTAAAGACGACAAAGGGGAGCCACGCGACATTTTGCCGGACGCTGCACACGGCTGCCCCCCCTTGTTGCCACATGGCACGCATTGCCGCCCGCGCTTTGAAGGGATCCTCGTGGCAAGTGCCATGCCGCCGCCACCACCCAGCCTCATTACTGGATGACTGCGAAGACTGACGAGAGTCGCACGGCAACAACGGCACAAAACGTAGAAGAAATTGCTCATCAGCGTCTTCGTGCCACTCGCCACCTCGGCGATCATCGGATTGTGTAGTTACGAGTAATTGTCCCCTTTAGTCCGTACGCGTTGTGCTGGCTATGGGGACGCGCTGCCTTGCCCGGTTTTGCGTGGAGGATTCCGCTGTGACACCGAGTGAGCACGTCCCTCTCCGCCACCGACGTGATGAGATAACGGAATGAGATAAGCGCGCAGCTATCCGCGCGCGGCGCTCCAGCGCGCAAATACCTGTCGTTTCGGCTTCTGCAACCGGACTCAGCCCCTCGTCCGGGATCATGGGTGTTGTGCAGTCGAGGGCGCTTTTTCGGACAACAGATGCCGAACCTTAACGGCGTGACCCGCCCGTTGAAAGAATGGCCGAGGCCATGATCCCAGCCATCGGCCAACGCTGCCATGCGTTATTACGAGTACGCTGCCCTGCCGAGTTGCGATTGAGGCATTTCGATAGGGGTAGTGTAATGAGGCCGAAGGCATGACATGAGCCTGGACCAAGTGGCGGCCCAGTGACGACAGAGCCCCCCAGCGCGAAGCAGTGAATTTGACACATGGCTATGGATATGTATGCAGTATCGTTGCGTTGCGGCTGTAGAAGCAGGGCGCAGTATCCACCCACTCTCACGGTGCTGCATCGCTCGAACGTCCATCGCACACAGCCAGTCGCCAAGATATATCCCGCTTTTTTCTTCTGCTAGTTGCTGTTCCGAGCCTACGGCACGGCCCGCCTGCCTTTGTAGAGACTTGTGAGATGCGTTCAGCATCGCCGTTCACTGAAATATACTCCGTAAGCATTACCAGAATAATGCCTCGAATCGCCGACGCTAGCTACATGTACATGGTCTCCATCATACAATTGTGTAGAGACTTGCGGAATAGTTGTATCGCCGTCGGTGAATGAGAATAACAAGTGTTTCCAACACAAATGTCTCGCACCACTGACGATGGCTCCGTGCTCCCCATCATGAAACCGTCAAACAGAGCCGTTGCGTAATGAAAGCCTATAATTACGTCCCTGCTCATGGTCACGTATATATGGAGCGTGTCACGACCCCGGGCAAGTTAATAGTATCGGCAACTCTTCTGTCAAAAGTCTTCCTCCGATCCGATCCGCTCACCAATCTCACCTCTATAGTTCTCATACCTGTCGGAGCCTCGTCTCCCCGTATAGTCACAGTCCTGTCAGCAACATGAAGGGAGCGATACTTCTCGCGTGGTCCTCCGTCTGCCTTGCGGTTCGGTTTCAGCCAGGGCCCCCCTCGGGTTCGAGAAACATACCCGCCGCGAACCCGAGCCCCAAAACGGCCTACGACATGGCCAAAGAAGAGGCTCACAGGATAGACTCTAACGCGAGGGGCGACGTATGAAGCCCCTTTCAACAATCCCCGGACTCCCTCATGGACGAGAGCACGAGAGGTTTCTAACATGAACACTGCCCCAGTGTACCGCGAACGATAAGTGCTCCTGGCAGCCTACCATAGTGGTGGGAGACGAAAATTACCACACAGTCGTCTTCGGCGAGAAAAAGGAAGAGGATTGTACGACAGGCAAGGTGAGGAGATCCTGCGACGTGCCGATATCCGTGGCTATGATGCGCTAACCTTTGCCTACTAGTGCGGAGCCTCACCAGTTACGAACCTTCGCGGCACGTGCCTGCGATCGATTACCACGACAGGGGGTATTGCGATTCAGTGCTGGTGACGTGCTGGGGTTTTCGGGCGACACACGCAGTGTCGGGCACACGCCGCGTCGTTGCGCGCATCGAGCGTCCAGGTTGTGGACCGTTTCTTTGCTAAATACACGCGGCCGTGACTTGACTTGCGCGTCGCGTATAGACCAGCGGGGCGCTGGATGCGATTCCTGTTCCATAGAATCTATGAATACTACTAGAGTACATCTCCTTTACGCCGTAGAGGCCGGCTGGCTATTCTCCGCGAAACCGGTTGATACAGGGAAACGCCGGAGAACAACGCGCACGTATCTGACGAATGTCACTTTTGTCTTGAGGATCAGGTCACTGCCTAGATGCAGAGCCAACTGCGGGCGCATCATGATTAGGCAACATATAGCCACCTCTTGTCCGTGCCACGAGCTTCGGGCGAGACCTGCTCGAAATAGCTCGACATTCAGGAGACCTTGCGTGATGCCGTCTAACATAATTAAGTAAATATTATAAGACCAGGTTTCTTTGCGTCAATCACGATTACCACTTGATCTTTGTGGTTTTCTATAAACAAACGATCCATCGCGTAAGGAAAACCCTGGCGAGCGCGGCCCTGGCACCTATATAATCCGCATCCGCATGATATCGAAAAGGCAGGGCAGGGGATTTCGTCGCCACTTCTTGCCTGGACCCTAACATCCTTCAGAACCCTCAAGCACTCACACTCCCCAACATCTCTGATCTCGTGCCTACACGTCTCTATCAATATGCTCGGCGCGACCATCCTTCTCCTCTTGGTTCATGCCAGCCTTGCATCATATTCCGACAGCAGTGAAGAGGAACATGAAAACTTTGGGTCATCTCTTGCGAGAGTAGTGATGATGAATCGCTCTCCGAACTAATTGATTACTTCCAAGACGGGTCGAAGAGGCCTTCAATCTTGCCAGCCGAACCACGCACTTCTTTAACGAAGGTGCACCTGGCAAGGTACGAGCCCTGTCCCTCTTACGTCCTGCGCCGGCGAATGATCTATCCGCGCGTTCAGTGCGTTATCAGATCCAATATATGCCGCTCGAACGAAAGTTTCGTGGTCGGCGATCGCCCGCCCTATGACATTCACTTCCGCCGACACGCCGACCGCTGCGTGAAGGGCCAGGTATGCAGAACCTTTGACGTTCGCAATGCCTAACAATGCGCTGCTGCTAATGCTCCATGTCCTCGTGCGTTGGGTCCGGTGACCCAACAAAGCGCGACAAGTGCAGGCGTAACTTGGTGGTCTTAGGACAACAACTCCGGGAGAATTTTATGTGCTATTGATTACGGCCCCGACGGCACGAAGTCGCAAGGGGATCGGGGGATCCGTGGGAACACCACAAGAAAGCTGGGCGGCGTTTCGAAGCATCTTCTGAGAGGCAAAGACGGTTCCTTGGTGCGAGCGCGTAGTCATCCTTATTTAGAATACAGAGATTGAAAATAAGATGGGGAGCTTGAAAATCCGAAACCCGCCCTCCTTCATGTTACAGCATGGAGCTTATATCGCGCAGCTCGCTGTATTAAGACTGGACTCTCGTCAGCAACCAACTTAAGTAACGGTTACCAAAGTGGACGTGCCGCAAAGAATTTATATTCAGGCATCTTCGTACATGTAGTCGCCATCATCCAGGCGCTTCATCCCTGGTCCCCACAGCCATTGGCGTTACTTCGTACTTGCCTCTCACAACCGATTCCTTTCAACAATGGCGGGCGTAGTCCCCGTTCTTGTCTCTTGCTTCGCAGTCAGCCTCGCGCACCCAGGTCCTCGGGCGTACGAACCGCGGGCATTGCCGCCGCTGGCCGCCGCGAGCCAACGCCACCGGCCAGAGACGACTCTCATGCCAGAAACAGTGCGGGAGGTGGAGGACGCCATTGCGCAATTCAAGACAGCAGGGGACTTCGACGGCGCCGCCGCGCTGGCAAACTACTGGAACATGCACGCGTTTGGCACGGTATGGAAACCTTCCCCCGTCTTGCGGCTCTGCGAGGACGAGAGACTAATTCGATTTTTTCTTGTGGCTTTCTAAAGTGCGACGCGGGGAGCAACCGATGCAACTACCATGATTTTTTCATGAGTAGGAGGCTGACCGGCTGGAACTATCTCGTGTCGCCATCATCGGCAAACTGTGGACAGAAGCACAAGGTGAGAAACTACCTAGGATAAGCCCATTGGCGTCCGTCGTTCGATGCCCGACCATGCGCTGACAACGTTTAATCTGCCAGTGCGGCCAGTCGGGTGACCAGGGGAGGACCGGCTTGTGCCAGTTAATCACCTACCATGATAAGGACGATGTCACGGCCAACGCCAGGTGCTGGTGATGATCCCTCAGACGAGGCATGAAGCTAATCATAGAGCCCAGGGATAGGGCAAACGCACCTTGGTAGAGTGGGCTTGGCGTCGCTTATCGCCCTTTCGAGGCGACCGGTTCCCTTTCAGGCGCGGGCGCGACCGCATCATTGCGCAGTGAGTGGGCAGGGCACTGCCTGCGGCACGGGCTTTTGGCAATGGAACACTTGGCAGACATCTACTCGCCATATCTTGTAATAAAACAATCAAGTAATTTTAGGAGAGCAGCTTGTTTCATGCCATTATGACTAGTCAGTCATGTAAATTTATCGCAGCCTGCCCTCTTTGCGTGATGAATGTCTACGCAACAGACGACTGAAATATGTAACAGAATATATAACAACAGGCCCATCCTCGCCAAAGGGTATTCGGCGCCATGTGCCTCACGTCTTGAGGCCTCCAACATGTACGGCATAATATTCCTCCTCACCCTGGCTTTCGCGTCACAGAATAGCCGACGCCAGCCGTCATGGCACTGGGCGCTCTGTAAATACGAAGAGGCCCTTAGGGGGGTTGACTACAACAACCGCAACTCATGGGGCGAGGTAATGGCCCGTCGTGTGTCCTCTTTCACGCTGCGGGAGTGCTGACGGGGGGCTTGTAGTGCCTCCCAATGTCCGACGAATGCCGCTTCCCTGTCCAGCGGCTGGTTGGAGGCCTGTACGACTGGACGATTGAAAAAAAGAACGCGACCATGAAATGCTTAAAGGGCAGGGTAAGAGGATCGACCAACGATGCCGAGAGAGCGCGCGCTAATATCCGAATCGCTAGTGCAAACAGGACATGAGCGGCTTGGGCTTGCAAGGCATGTGTGTGTACCTCGACCATGAAGACAACCCGCCCCCGGTGATCAGATGCTACTGATCAGAGAGGACACCACGGTATTGGACGTGTGGACTTGCCCGGACAAAGATTGACACAAGCTCGCTGTCTTTCATTGAGACCCGGCCTGATGTGCACTGTGCCTCATCTCACCGGCATCGCCCCGATCACAACTGCCGTCAGCCAAGCCGGCCGATGTGCTCGCCTGACGGCGGCAGCTCGGGCAGCATCCACAGGACAACGCGGCTCCAGGTATAGAGTACTTTGCCATGTGGTGTGTCCATCCTGCACGCCCACGAAGGGGGCCGCGACGCACACTCCTCCTCCTCCTCCTCCTCCTCCTCCACCACCTCTTCCTCCTTCTGCTGCTCCCCAGCGCCCCTCGCCAATAGGGTGCCTTGGCCCTCGCGTGTTGCTGCCCGGCAAGGGGGGCATGGGCAATAGATGAATGACCCAGCGCCGTGCGTCGCGAACCTGCAGGTGTGGTGGGACAAGACTCGTCACGCTGTCTGAGCAAGGGCCCAGAAGAAGAAACAGGCCATTGTTGTTGCCCAACTGACCGGGAACTGACGTGAAGGTTACCGGAGCCTCGGGGTTCTGCCCGCGCGTGAACCAGCTCGGCCGCGGTCCATCGTCCATGTATCTAGCTGCGCCTGCTTCGTATATCAAAAGTCGCCGGCGCGGACAAAACTCTCTCAACGCTTGGGCCGCAACGTCGTAGCCCGTCACGGCATGTTCCGAGGAAGCTTGTCAGACTCGGGGACCTTGATCACGCTGGAGTCTATCTAAGCCTTATCACAGCCATGATGCTGCGGGTACGACTGTGCTTGCGCGTACAATGCCCAAGACAAGCCAAGACCAAGATGCGCCACCGCCTCACCGCCCAAGGCGTGACTCCCAATACTCGGGCGGGCGTTGTGTTCCGTCAACGAACCCGAGAGGTGCCCTCGTGTAACGGTTCCAGAAGGACCCGCGCGCGCCTGCCCCATGGGTGCCACGCTCATGGGTCCGAACAAGGCGGTGGACAAGCCCGCAGACGACGAGACCCAGCGAAGAACTTCTGGAACGCCCAGGGAATGAGAGACACAGTGCAACCGAGTACCGGGGTGAGAAGAGCCGTGACTTGGCGTACAAGCAGGAGAATCTACGTTGGCACCCTAACATGCCAAATTACCGTTGATCCCCCACGGGAAAAACGCCTGGTGTTGACGTTGGTTGCGCCAACGACGTCACCTCCAGGACCGGCGTCGCCCATTGTAAGACACCACGCGTCAAACTTTCAACGTGCCGCCTTCACGTGGGATCTACGTACCGAGGGCGTCTAGTCTCATCGCCTAGCGGCTTATGGGGAATTGACTCGGCGAGGCGAGAACGAGATCCAAACGTGGTAGTTCCGGCCCGCCTCATCCGCCGCGAAGGACCCTGTGGTTCAAACTCTCCGATGGCGCCGACGCTGTGGTCCGCCCGTCATGTTCACTAATCGGCCTGTCCGAGCGCACGCGCGCTTATCCTAAACGAAGGGTTTGAGGCGGAGCGGGCTGCGCAGTGCCTGACGCCCTTTGTCGTTGGGTGCGGTAACTAACTACAAGGTAGATTTGGTAGGGCTGGCCACCGGTATCTGCGAGCGCGTCACCGTGCCTCTTGGCATAGTCCGAAGCACCCGGCCCCGGTCCCGCGTCCGTCAGGCGTCGAGCTTCGACAGAGCGACGGGGTCGCATGACGGGACGGCATGTGGAGGAGTGAGTTTGCGGCCGCAGGGTCGTCCGTCCCCCCGGCCCCCCGTTTCCGCTTGTGGGTGGGCTCTGGGGAATGGCCTGAGATGCGATTGCGTGCCTGCCCGCTTGGCTTGACTTGGAGTGGTTGATGATACACGCCTCCTCTCCCCATCCCGGCTGCCTGGAGTCGGTGATGTTTGTTCGGCGGCGGCGGTGGACGGGACGAGTCGGCTCTCGCGGACGTGATTGCCATATCTGAACATGAACATGAACATGATGGAATCTTTGCTATCGACACGCCAGAGCCACCGCCTCCACGAGCTGCTGGCCCTGAGCGTACCGAGTACTTGCGCACGGGGGAATCGACAAAATGAGAAAACGAGGCTTGTCGGTGACATTGAATTGAATTGACGACGAAGCCATCCCGAGGCTCGGGCTTGCCGCCTCAGTGCTGAGGAACGGTGCGGCGTGTTAGTGGGGTGTGGGGGCCTGCCCGACGCAGCGGCTTGAGTTGAGGCGACAGCGCTGTCATCCACTGGCAGCGGCAGCGGCAGCGGCAGCGGCAGCACTGAGCCGAGCCGGGCGGTGGCCCCAGCCCCGCCTGCCTCAACGTGTTGGTGCGTGCGAGTCGCGTGGAAGCCCCGTCCAGCCCCGTCCAGCCCCGCTGCAGCGTGGGCGTTAGATAGATCGGCCTAGCTCGCTCAGGTTGTTTCCCCATCGCGGCTGTCATCTGCGAGATTGATGCGGCAGTCGCCCGGGCTGTGACTTGCGAGCTAATTACTTGTCCCTTCCATTCACACCTCTGCCAGCCAACCCAGTGCGCGAAACGCAGCGAGACAGACGGACACAGGCTGAGAGAAACCCCCGATAGGCAAACTCCCCTTCCCCTGATCACTCATCACCACACAGCCAACATCAGCCCATGCCGCGGACCGCATCAACAAACGGCCCTGCCTTGCCTCCTCCCTAATCAGCCCGTCTCAACGCCGTCGTCGTCATTCTCACGCGCGCCTCCAGTCGCATCCACGTTCCTGGGCGTATTAGCTCACGACGACCCCTTGGCGCATTCCAGCCCCCCCCCCCCCCCCCCCCCCGGAACGACGTCGGATGCCCGAGTCGCGGCTTCGTCAGAGAACGAGAACCTCTTTGGCCACCTTGCGCATAACCCGACGACGATATTGGCCGCCGAGCGGTGGGCGAGCGACGCCAAGCACTCGCCCTTTGATACAGACGAAACCATGGTACCATCGTTCGGGCGAGCCTTGCGATTGGCCTCGACGCCGGGCTCGTATGGACCTACGGCTCGTACGTACGTGGAACGCACGATGCAGTCTGGGGGAAATGGAGAGAGAATAACTCTATTTTCCCTTGGGACCGACTGATTTCTGCGTCATCGTACAGTGTCTCCTTGTGCCTTGCCGCCCCCCGTCGTGGCACCTCCTCTCCCGCATCCCGTCGGTGCCTCGCTGTCTTGATTCTCGATGCCGGCTTCATAGCCGACACAGGCGGGATATTATCCGTGATAGCGTCGGTCCCATTGCCGCGAAGGGCCATGCGCCGCCGTGCGTGCGCCGCCGCCTGTCAAAACCACCAACACCACACCCCCTCCCTCCCCTGACGGCGATCGTACCGACTGCTCATCCCGGTCCTGCCGTCGTCGCGAGCAGCCACAGCCAGCCAATGCATAAGTTGATTGAGCAGGCATTCGTCGGGCCAAGGGTCCACGCCACATCCCGTGAGCGAGCGTCACGGCATGACACGAAACGCGACATTTCCTCTCCCCCCGTCCCCCACCCCGGCTCCGTCCGGACGTCAATGCAGCGGCCATCGCACCGTTTCAGACGAGGGGGGGGGGGGGCATGTCGGTCCCTTTGCCCCCGGTCCCGCCACGTCTCCGCGAAGCGTGGCATCGGCAGTGGATGGGGAGTGGAACAGCCGGGAACCCGATAGACAGGCCACGAGCAAACACGCGTACGTGCAAGCACTGGGTTTCCAGGGTTTGGGACGACAGGACCCCCCAGGCTGCCTCCTCTTCTCCTTGGTGGCGGCGGTGGCCACGGGCGTGCCCCTATGCGCAAGGGTCTCGCTCGTATAGGCCAGGCAACCGGCCTGCCTCCTGGCCTGCCTGGCCAGCCTGTTTGTCTGGCATTGTCTGCCTGTCCGCCGCCTGCGCGCTCTCATGCGGGTTCGCATGAGCAGACCCTCCCTCTCTTCAACATTACAGGCAATGTATCTGTACAAGCAGGCACGAGAGGTGGGCGCCATAGAGTTTCTTTTTCCTTCTGGGCCTCTGCGCCGGCGCCAAGGGGGGCGTGTACAGAAATCGTGTTTCACGTCGAACGCAAACCAGGGGACCTGTCTTGTAAGTGCGTACGGGTATGTATGTACAGTATGGTAGAGACATCGCCGCACAGGGTGATATTCGACGTGTCGTGGGAGGAGATATCAGGCCACCCGCCCGTGGCCGCTGCCAAGATAGCTGCCTGATGAGCGGGTAGAGACGGGCGGGCGGGTTGATAGCACGATGTTTGTGGTTGCTGTGCCGCCATCGTCGTCGTCATCGTCATGACCCTGTGGCGAACGGTCCATATGCGGTGCGCGTTGCGAGAAAAGTTGACGAGATCGGATGTCGGCTGCAGCACGACATCGCAGAATCCTTCGTAGGCTTCGATCGGGCCAAGATGACCCCCGTCCCACCCCCCCCCCGTCGCGCATGGCACG
Organism: Purpureocillium lavendulum; assembly: GCA_029168975.1. Classification (NCBI taxonomy): domain Eukaryota; kingdom Fungi; phylum Ascomycota; class Sordariomycetes; order Hypocreales; family Ophiocordycipitaceae; genus Purpureocillium; species Purpureocillium lavendulum. Next base: position 6,903,982 of record JAQHRD010000001.1, read on the forward strand.
CGAGCGCCATCCAGTCCTTCTGCAGGTACGGACGTTCTTATTGCGTTCGAGTACAGGTGTGCAGACCTAAGCCTGCACGTCGATCCTGCTCGGGAGGATGCTCGGGAGGATTGTGAAAAAGGGCCAGCCGACCTCGTCCCGCAGCAGAAACACCTACACCCTCGACAATATACCGTGGGAGAACGATAGGTCGCATGTAACAGAAGACGTAGGCGGACTCGCTTTATAGGAGCTCTCTGCGAGTCATTTCTCGCTTACGCTTGTTCAGGTGCATCCGACAAGGAGACGCAAAGTGACATCTAGATCGATGGCACCACGCCTTTCGGTGGTGCTCGACTCCTGCACACACGCCACGTCGAAACGTGCTGCTCACCTCAGTCTGACTGTCGTGGCGCCCCGCCCGACACCACGGGGATGGGATGCGGCCTTACGCACGCGGTAATGTCGTTTTCTGGACCTGGGTGTCTGCGCGCGTGTGAGTGCAAGTGGGAAGTGGCATCGCAGTGTTGCGCGGCATGGCATGGTCCCCTAGCTCCGTCCGTCTCGATGCCGCGTTGCAAGCGTACATTATATCTCAGCAGAGTTCCATCGTAATGAATCGTGCATCAGCATGGCCTGCATCATCTATGCTGCAGCGTCGGAGTGCTCGAAAGAGCCCAGCCATCGAATCCGCAGAGCGCTCTCTTGCAGCTCATGAACGTGCCATACAGGTATTATCATGATGACTGGAAGAAACGACACGCAATCACTGGGGTGGCCACCTCGTGAACAGAGACAGCAAGTGATGCCATAGTATTCCTCATATACAATATGGCGCTGATGCCAGCTTTTGTTTCGAACCACACATCCCATCCCATCCCCTCGGAGTCCCTCAGCAGTCTCAGTGCCGGGCATCTCTAGGTCAACGAAGCCCTTGCCGGCCCCTACCCCCCCATCATACACAGGTTTTCTTAGAAAAAATGGCAAAACAATCCCAACGCCGTCGCTAGTCTCCATGTCTACCTAAACCCCATGTTGGCAGGAGCGCGCACCAGACCCGGCGGCAGTGCCGTGCCCTGTCAAACTCGCCGGGTACCAAGCCGTCACTCAAGTCGAACGACGACGGCACGCCTCATATCGACGTGGGCGCGGCGTTTGCCCTCCAGCCCTTGGCGCGCATGTTGGCCTCGATGTTCTTCCAGATCTGCTCCACCACCTCCTTGTCGCGGAAGCGCGACGCGTCCTGGCCGTCGCCGCCGCGCCAGCGGTCCACGCCCGTCGACAGCACGCGGTGGCCCCAGTCGCGCACGTTGTCGGGGGCCTGCTCGCCGCGCCAGCCGACGAAGACGCCGAGCGTGTGCTTGAAGAGCTCGTTGGGGTTGCTCCACTTGTAGTTCTTGAACTGCCACGTCTGGCCCGTCGTGAAGACAGCCACGATGCGGTTCCAGTACTCGGGCTTGAACTGCTCCGAGCCCTCGACGAGAATGAAGCGCATCGGGCGGTTCGGATCGATAGTCCGCATGGTCCGCTGGACGTGCAGCATGCTGGCCGTCGTGGCCGCGGCGTCGGGCGGCACGAACTTGCCGTCCTCGAGGAACGACCGGGCGTTGGACATGCGCAGGAGGGCCGACGCCGACGGGGACAGCAGGATGATGGGGTCGGGACGCCGCGCGGGCTTCTTCGGGTCAGCGGCGTGGGACGCGTTGTTGGGCACCGTGGGAGTGGACGTGGATTTTCGCTGGATGAAGGGCACGGCGAGCTTGCGCACATGTGAGAAGTCCTAGGGGGAACTGTAAGCCGCCAAACAACTACACTAGATGGCATCAAGCAGTGGCAAGGAGACATACCGTAGGCTTGATGCCCCTCAGAACGGTATTGCGGTCGCCCATGCGACGTTCGCCATCGTACACGCTCGCCAGCCGCGGATCCATGGTCCCCTTGCCGGCCCTGGCCTTTGCGGCCGCCGACGCGGCGCCAGGCTTGGCCGCGGGCGCGACACCAGCGGCGGTGGCAGCGGCAGCCTCCGCGTCCCCGGCGAGGGGCTTGATGTACTCGCTCTCCTCGCTGGCGCCCTCGAGCCAGGTGATGAGGTCGAGGCGCTCGATGAAGCCCAGGTTCTGGACCTTGCCGGCGGAGCCCTTGGCGGCGAGCTGGTCGTTGAGCGTCGTGGCCGAGGCATTGTACTCGGGGATGGCGAGCTCGCGGTTCAGCCAGGCAAAGTAGATGCTTCGCAGGTCGACGGGCTTGTCGTTGGAGATGAAGCGCGTGGGCGCGTCGAGCGGCAGCGCCGTGCCCTGCGTCGTGAACTGCAGGTGCGAGGCGTCGGCGAGGGGCGCCTCGGCGGCACCCGGGTCGTCCGACGGGCTGGGGATGAAGGGATTGCCGGCGGAGATGGCTTGCCGCAGCAGGAGGAGCGGGTCATGGTCGGCGAGGGCCATGATGGCGGCGGACGGCTTCGAGAGGGAAGAAGACTCTGGCGCGAGATCCCGTGCGCGGCGTGTCTGTTCGGACGCACGAGGTCGGACGGGATGCGGCGAATGGGTGCTTGTCAGCGAGGGAGCTTGCGTGAAGCTCCTCGCGTCGAAATCGGCGGCGTCCTTGTTGCGGAAGGGTGGAGGGGGAGGGAGGAGTCGTGAGGCAGCGAGGGATGGAAGAAAAGAGGCTGGATGGAGATGCTCAGATGTCTGGCCGTCTTGGTGTGGAAAGCAATTGCCTGGCGGAGCCGCTTTGTGGTGCAGGGGTGTGAATTGGCGACCTGGCCAATCAGCGCCCGCAGAGCTCTTGGGCCCCAGCCGCGCAGCACCTCAACCGTCCTGCTACAAAGTAGTCCAGAAACGGTTGACAATTTTAGGACCTTTTAGTTTGGACTGCGATCTCGAGATAATGTCAATTGGGAAGTCACTGTAGCAGACCCATGCTAAGTTGGACAGCCAGGTTGTCCGGTGCAACAACACATTTGAGATGGACGCACCCGTGCAGCCAACTACGACGGACCTGCACACGACACAAACAGCAACGCCATGCGTGGACGACTGGTAGGAAAAGTGTATATGTAGGATGGCATCATTCTAGCCTCTATGCACAAAGCCATCGACTTTCCCGTCGTCATCGATCGATGCGTGGCCAGCGGCCAAAAACCAACTCATCTCCCAATGCATGCAGTTGCTTCCTTCGCAGACATGCCGCCCAACGCCAGAACAAGACAAGAAAATAGAAGAAACACAACCCAGTCAACCTTTCTTGCAACAAGGGGAGTCGTTGTAGTTGTCGCTGTTGTCCAAAACTCATATGCCAAAGACGAGCTTCATGCGCTCGTACGTGTAGAAGCTGACGGCCACCATGGGGACGACCTTGACGTAGCCAATCGTCAGGCCGACGAAGAAGCCGCGGATGCCGCGCTCGCGGAATATGGTGCGCGCCGTCTCGCCCAGCTTGAGCTTGCGCCCGTCGCCGACGGCGCCGCCGACCTGCATGCGGCGGCGGATGACCTCGAGCGGGTACGACGCCGTCTGCGAGACCAGGCCGGCGACGCCGCCCGTCGTGAGCTCGGCCCACGACTTGAGCGCGGCGGGCTTGCCCTCGGGGTGGTTCGCCTTGCGCGGCAGCGTCGTGTGCTTGGCGATGGCCGGGTGGCGCATCAGGTCGCTGACCGTGTCGTGCGTGAGGAAGGACATGCCGGCGTAGGGGAGCATGCCGAGCAGCGTCGGCGCGAAGCCGCGGTAGAAGTTGATGAGGCCGACGTGTCCGTTGGGGGCCTTGACCGCCTCGGCGGCGACGGGCAGGGGCGCGTTGGGCAGCCGCGCCGTGGCCGACTTTTGCGGGGGCTGCTCGTTGTAGATTTGCCGGCAGATGGATCGGAGGGACGAGCGGCCGTCGCGCTTCGTCTCAAAGGCGAGGCGCACGCGCACGACCTCGAGCGGGTATGTGAAGAAGACGGAGGTGACGCCGGCGAGACTGCCGCTCAGCAGGCGGCGCAGGGGCGTCTCGTGGTGCTTGTCGGGGATGAGCATGGCGCGGATCTGCTCGTAGGCGAGGAACTTGATGCCGGCGTAGGGGAAGATGCGGAGCAGGGTGGCCGAGTGGCCGCGGTAGAGGCCGCGGGTGCCCTCGGTGAGGTAAATGTCCTTCATGGCGGTCGCGACGCCAAACGACGACCCCGTGTACTTTGCGAACTGGGGATTGCTGGCCTGGAAGAGGATCTTGACTCGGTCGAGCGGCGCGACGAGCGTCTTGGCCTGCGACGGGGGAGCGGTTTCGTCAGCAACGGTTACACAAACGAGCGCGCGAACGAGGGGGATTCAACACAAGGACGAGAACTCACCGCACAGCCGGCCATGCCGCCAGCGACGCCGGAGCGCCAGACATAGTCCCAGGTGCGCGTGTCCTTCTTGCGCGGCGTCAGGGCCTCGTCGTCGGTCGGGCACACGGCGGGATCCTTCCTGCCGGGGCCGGCCGCGGGCGCGGCGGCGACGACGGCGCCGACCTGCTGGCGGACCTGCTTCACCTGGTCGCGCGCAATGTCGGACATGGAGGAGGGGGCATGCTCGGCGAGAGCAGCCGACGAAGGCATTCCGCTGCTTTTTTGGATGGGGGAGGGGAGCGGCGCGCGTGGGCGGGCTCCGGGCGAGACGGGATGTGAGAGAGCGAGAGAGAGGAGGGGCGTGTCTCACGGGACCGGCATGCCGGCGCGGGAGTCGTCGTCGCGGGCGTCGCAAGAGGTTTGTCTGTGTGGGTTTGCACGGACGGAGGCAATGTTCGTGTCCGTCGAGGGGGGAAGCGTGCAAGCCGGAAAGGACTGGCGGCGGAGACGGGACGTTGTTGCACGGTGGTGGAGGAGCGAAGCGAAGATGGCGGGCACAACTTTCTACGAAGCAACTTTGGCGGGTGAGGAAATTCCGCCGGGTCACGACGGGACCCCGGCAATGCGGCGGCCGGAGGACGTCATCCGCCTGCGAGTAATCAGCGGTCACGCAGCTGGCTAGTAGCAGGGCCCGCTGGGGAACCGCCGCACGCGCTCGCAGGGAAAACGCCCGCCCGGGCAGCGCGGGCCCTGTGGCGCTCCCCGGTTCCATGTTCCCTCCAGGGCTCCCTCCGCGAAGGTTTCAGTGCCTGCTGCCCACATGCACCCGCCCGCCTGCCCGCCCTGGGGGCTGGAAATTTCGCGGGGCACCAACGCCGCCCGCCCAGACGGGATTCTGCAGGGCCCTGGAGAGGCCGAGGGCGGGGAGGCGAATCTGGGAGCCGAAGATTGCCGAAGCCCAGCGGCCACTGAGCCGAGCCCGCGTTCGCGCACGCGACACAGGCGAACGGCGCTTTCAGCCACAGTCTCCAATGGCAAAGCCGAGCTTGGCTGTCTTGTCATTCGGAGTTGCAGATGCGTCGTTCAGGGTCATTCATACCCGCAGCGGCGCACCATGTCTGGATCCTCTGAGTCGGCTTTATGATGCTCGAGCCCTAACTCCGCTGCACGAGATTTCACGATGTAGCTCGGCAGCTCATGACAACGATTCAACCTACAGCGGTCACGGGCGTTTGACGGCATGAAGCCGATTGGGAGCGGCTCGCATCATGTTCATTGGTGACAGCCGGCGCCCTTGAGCAGATCGTGTAGAGCGCGAAACACCATCGCCGTCGTCAGCTTAGCGGACGCCGTAGACTCGACCCTGCCTCACATGCCTCCCTGCCGTTAGCCCAAGCCGTTCTGGCTCGCTTGCATGCGTGACCGCCGTTGCGGCGTCGCCCCACCACCAAACTGCAGCACCGCGATGTCGCCGCCGCGCACAAACACCCACAGCAGCACCGGAGCGGCCATCACCAACCAAACACAGACCCTCACACACACCCATGCCCCGGTCTGCCTCCAGCTCCGCCACACCGCCCTCTAGCATCCTCTTCACCGCCGACGACAGGTCCGTCGTCCTGCTCGACATCCCGCGCTCCCTCGAGGAGGCCCAGGTGGCGCCCGGGCACGCCCCGACGCGGCGCGTCTACTCGGCGCCCCCGCCGCCGGCGCCGCTCCCGACCCCGGAGCCCAGCAGCAGATCCCGGCGCTATGCATCCGGCTCGGACGCACGCGGGCGCGCCGCCGGTGCAGCACACGCTCCGGCCGACCAGTCGCCCGCCGCGCAGCTCGCCGACCTCATGACCGCCGCCGCGGCGGAACGTGCCCTGCAGCTGATCAGAGAGCGTCACGACGGGCCGTTTCACCTCCCCCGTCTGGCTGCGCCCAAGGATGAGGACGAGGCTGCTCGTCCCCGGGACTCGGCTCCCCCTGGGTCCGCAGAGTCCTCTCCGTCTGCCAGGGTGCTCGTGCCGCCTGGGGCCAGGTACATATGCGGCTCCATCGAGGACACGCGGCAGACGCTGCTCGACACGGCGCCGCAGTTCCAGCTCGTCGTCCTCGACCCCCCGTGGCCGAACCGCTCCGCCCGCCGCCGCCGCGGCCGTGGCGCCCAGCATGGAGACCGGTACGCCACGGCGACAACCATGCCGGAGGTGCGTGCCCTCCTCGACGCCGTCCCCGTGCCCGCGCACCTCGCGCAGGACGACAACGCGCTCGTCGCCGTGTGGATCACCAACAAGGCCCGCGCCGCGGAGCTGCTCACGGCGCCCACGACGGGTCTCTTCGCCGCCTGGGGGCTCGAGCTCGCCGCCGAGTGGACCTGGCTCAAGGTCGCCGCGTCGGGCGAGCCCCTGTACGACGTCGACTCGCAGTGGCGCAAGCCGTGGGAACGGCTTCTCATCGCGAAGCGGCGCGGCGCCAGGACCCCGCCCGGCCTCGCGTCCAAGGTGCTCGTCGCGTGCCCGGACGTGCACTCCAGGAAACCCAGCCTGCGCGGGCTGTTCGAGGACGTCCTGGGGCGGGGATACGTCGGGCTCGAGGTCTTTGCGCGGAACTTGACGGCCGGGTGGTGGAGCTGGGGGGATCAGGTCCTGCAGTTTCAGGACGCCACGTGCTGGGAGCCTGCGCCATGTGAAGACGCGCAATGATGGGGTTGCTCAGTGAGCGTTCATGATTCTCTTTTTGGCTTGTTTGCAATGCCGGCAGTAGTAGTGGCCCCGGCCATGGCCACGGTAATGTACATCCTGTGCCCGCTAATCATACATGGCCCCCATGGCCCCCATCCGCCGTCCCCTACGACAGCGATTCCCGGACGTAATTTGCCTTGATATTGTGTCCTCCAGATTTGTATGCCCCTCAGGTCCTTCTCCGCAAGGGCCTTCACGGTTGCGTCGTCTCGTCCTTGTTCGGCCGCGTCTCTCGCGGCGCCGGGGCCACCTCGTTGCTCTTGGCCAGCACGGCGTCCCACTTCGGGTCCAGCACGGCGTCGTTGGACCATTTGACCTCGCCCCTGAGCATCTGGCCCGCCAGCGCCGCCAGGTCCTTGCGCTCCTTGGACGGCGCCTCCTGGCTCTTGAGGGGGATGCGGAAGGCGTGCTGGTGCAGCTGCTCCTCGTTGCGCTTCTCCATGAGGTCCTCGCGCATCTTCCACAGCTCGTTGCTCCAGGGCTCGAGGTTGGTCGGCAGGTCGGGCCACTGGAAGGGCTGGGCCAGCTCGACCGTCATGATCTTGAGCGGCTGCGGCCGGTACCACGACCGCGAGTGCGAGTTGCGCTGCGTCAGCGGCTGCGGCTTGACGTACGAGCGCACCGTCCGCACCTCGACGCCGTACAGGTTCCACAGGTAGTCGCGGAGGTCGAACTTTGTGAAGCGCAGCGGCACCTGGAAGCAGGCCTCGTTCGGCGGGAGGTGCTCCTTGCGGAGGAAGGTGATGACATGGTTCGGCCTGGACACGAGGGAGAGCGGACACCGGTTAGCAGCGCCTTCTTTGGTGGCGGGTGCGCGCTGCGCGTGAAGTCACGCGCGTGTCAGGACGACTCACAGAAACACCTGCTTCTGCCCCAGCCGGAAGGCCGGTAATTGGCGGGCCGCCGCCTTGACTGCTTCGGCCATTGTTGCACGCGCTGCCGGGTGAGGTTGTCGCGGCGTGACGGGTTTCCGAGCTGGCGAAGAATTTCAAGGTGTCGCTGCGCCGTGATTGGCCGACACCCCAGGGTCGGCAGTATTATGTCAGCAGACAATTTGTGGGTCCGGGACACTCCACAGCCGCCGCGACAGACTCCAGCCACAGTATCTCAGCTTCATAGTGGTGGCATCGCTGCATGAGCCAGCGGGTGGTTTGATGAGAGAGCGCCGCTCTGCAGAGTGCGACGTGCCATTGAACCGGCTCGCGGCTGTCCATGAGCTAAAAAACATGCCGCTCGATGGCGAGAAGCTCAACTACAGTCGACAGGTAAGAGGCCCATTCCTCAATTGCTAACGACTTCCATCTAGGTACGTAGCTCTCCCTCGATTGCAACTTCGCATTTCACTTCGCCTCCGAGTCCTCGCCCAGGTCCAGCATGTTTCCGATCCGCCGGTTGAACCAGTCGATGCACTTGATCTCGCCGTACTTCTTCTCCTCGCCGGCGGCCACGCAGCTGTCCAGCACGCCGCAACTCTCGTGCAGCCCAAAGCCCCAGAAGAAGGGCATGCTGACGCGCTCGCGGCCGCTCCAGTTCTGCGCGCGGTGCACCGTGCTCACGTACCGGTCGTTGGTGATGCGCTGCAGGTAGTCGGCGATGTTGACCACGAAGGTGCCCGCCACCGGCCGCGCCCCGATCCACTGGCCCTCCCGGTTCAGCACCTGCAGCCCCCCGGCGTCGTCCTGCCACAGGATCGTGAAGAGCTGGAAGTCGGTGTGCGAGCCGATGGACACGCGCGCGTCGGCGTCACCGGGCGCGAGCTGCGCTGCCGCCGCCGTCGCTTCACCACCTGCACCGCCCCTGGCGATGGGGGGATAGTAGTTGAGCCCAAACGCGGCGTCCGGGTACTGCACCTTGCTGTCGAAGGCGCCCTCGTCGAGCCCCAGCGACAGCGCAAACGCCCGCGTCAGCGCCCGCGCCAGGACGAGGCACGCCTGGAAGTAGCGCACAAACGACTCTTTGAAGTGCGGCAGGTTCTCCGTGTTCTCCCACGGCGAGTTGTGCATGTGGAGGTACTTGGCCGCGTCCGCGGGGATGCTCGACGGGTCCTTGACGGTCGGGTCCAGCCGCGGGTCGTAGCGGATGGTGTAGCTCTCGCGAATGTCCACGCCTTCGTCCGGGTTGAGCCTCTGCGTGTCGGGCGCGCGGTAGCCGTTGTGGAACGAGCCCTTGTTCGCGTCCGTCCTCATCTTGACGTCCATGTCCTGGCGGAAGAAGTCCAGACACGCGTTGTGCGCATTGTCCGTCACCTCGGCGGGGATGCCATGGTTGCTGATGTAGAAGAAGCCATTGTTGGTAGCCGCGTCGTGGATCTTGCGCGCGACGCCCTGCCGGTCGGCCAGCGAGTCGCTAAACATGGGCGACACATCGATGAGCGGAATCTCGGACGGCGATGCGTCCCGGAGAGGCGTGCGGCGGATGGTCCGTGTGATGGGGCCGTTGCCGGACGCCAGCCGGAGCTCCATCGTCCCCGCATCGGCGGCAGGGGCGCCTCGCGCGGTCGTTGCGGTGGCCATGGTTCTTTTCGGAATGTGATTGTGGGATTAACACGAGCGGTGTATGGTGTAGATGGAAAGTCGTCTTGACTTTGTTCCCCGCAAGTAAATGGTGGTATACTCCGACCGACACGGAGGGCGCCGATAGCAACCACCAGTGGCGCTTGGCAGCCGCTCCAGCCGCCTCTGAAAGAAGCTGGCATCTGCTATTGAACCTTTTCGATCTCGCGGGGGGGACAAAAGACGACATATGTATAAAGGAGGCACTCTCGTAGGTCTCGCGTGACGCCATTCATTGTCGGGACATTTCCTTCTCGCTCCGTCGGCGGCCGCCAGGTAGATGTCCTGCGCTCTAGTCTTCGTGACGGTACACGCAAGGGGTACGAATGAATTTCTGAAACAGTGATAGTGGCTTTTGAGTGCGTTGCTCCTATTTTTTGATTGCTTGCTTAAAACCAAGGACTGACAGCCAGTTCTAGATGAGGAGCGTTGTTGAGGGGAGACAGAGTGGTGGATCGGCGCGATGGTAGCGTCGGATCAGAGGGATGCATGGCTGTGAGACAACGGTCTGAATTTGCTGCCGCAGGATTGCGCCTCGATGCTGAATTGAATTTGACAATTCGGACTCGCGAGACAAAAAGCCAACGTTCAAAGGTTCCAATCATATTCCTATCGTGTCCACTCCTTTCCTATGCTGGCTGAACTATATGAACCAAATATCACCCTGATTCTGATGTGGCCCAGGTTCAGGTGAAAATCTCTGGAGTCGGCTATATGCCCTTTCAAAGCGTCCTTCGTGTACTGGAGCTCTCGTAGTATTGAGTGAGATATGAAGTATTATGATGAGCCAGATCCCAACTCGAACTCCCCGCCTCTAATCGTGAATGCGGCGATATTGCTTGACCCTCTGCTGGACCTGGGCCCGACGCTCGTCAGCGGTGACGTAGCGCGTCTCTGGAGGCAAGAGATTGCGAATGTCCGCAATAGAGACGACCGAAGATTGCACCTTGATGCCAGAGTCGGTGCCCTCAGTTGTGGGCAGTCCTTGCCAGCGACCCATGATGAGACCTTGAGGGTGAGACGTGATGTTGATCCAGTTGTACGCTCCGGGATCCTTTGAAGAGATGATAACGGTGTATGTGCCGTTCTTGTTCGCGTAAGCTTGCTTGTTGTTGAAGCTGACAATGCTGTCCCACGGCGAGTGGGTGATCAATCCAAGAGAATACACCGGAACCACCCAGTACGTCGAGAGGCCCTGATCGAACGTGACCACCAATGCCTGGTCGTCTTTCAGGTTGAAGTGTGCAAACGAACTCGCCTGTGTCGTCAGAGTCCCGAGAGTTTGTGATTGAGAAGGGTCTCCGATCTGATTCTCGCGCTGGAGGAGCGTCTTGAATCCCAAGGCTCCAACATCGTAGAAGAAGATCGACTCGGCCAGGTTTTCTCGAGCCAGGCTAACAATGTCGGCCTTGGAAAGGGGTGTCGCATCGTGATTTCCCACCACTTCGACACTCAGCTCATCTGGCGTCTCGGTGCCCCAGTCACCCAGGTTGTTCCGCACAAGGAGCTGAACCGCCTTGCCGTTGCTTTGGATGTAGTTTTTCTCAGAAGACTGTCCTGATTTGATGCGAATGGTGTACGACCCATCGTCTCTTATCTCAATTTGACTGGCGGACAGGGACGCAATTGTCTGCTGCGAGTTTGGGTTGCTGATGAGCGAAAACGTGACGTCGCTTGGCCCCGGAGACGCCCGACGACCGTGAATGAGATACTCGTAACGGTCGCTAATTGGAATGATCCGGTAGATGCAGTCCGGGTTGTCGTACGAGTACCGCCCACCTGGCACTGACAAGTTGGGGGTGACTCTTGGCGGCGCATCGGCCCAGTAGACCTTGGGGTATGCCGGATCGTTGTTGACGGCCTTTTGGACAGCAGAGAAGACGAGCTCGTCAACTGCAATGTCAATGTCCGTGCTCACAGATTGATCGATGGACTTCCCGCGCAGCTTCAGGGTCCCAATGATGGTGTTGCGCGCCGTCCAGCGGAGAACATCGAATATGTTCTCTCGAGTGATCTCAACTGCAAGCGCATCGAGACGAGCTTGGTCTTCAGTGGCGAGCGGATTCCCTGCTGACACAGTGGTGCATAGCGCCGAAATGGCCACTAGAAGCGAAAGTTGCATGTTGAGATCGCTAAATGATCCGCCGTGTTTGTGCGCGCCGGAACATCATCCCAATTGCCCGCGAAGTCATCACTATTTATGCTGTACTCGGGGTATTCATTTTGAACCTCGAGATAACCGGACTATTGCGTGCTGCTGGGCCTAGATGAAGGTGCTAGGGTCTGCGTTAAGCGACCCCCTTGACGCCATGCCTAAGAACGATGTCGTGCTCATTTCCTGCGTGGCCTTGCATCGCTTAGAACTTCGTGCTAGTAGGCGCAGCTTTCCGCAGTGAACTAAGCTGGCGATCCCTGGTGCTCCATGGCCAATCGCATAGCGTCTGATTTGTGCCGACTTCGTCGGCTACGCAGCTGGTGCAACGAAAACAGGTTGATACAGGTTTTCAATCATTCATTTCATTTGATGACGAATATTGTCAAGTGAGTCGCAAGGACGCCAATGGCACAGTAAACATCGCCACCATTTTTTTCTTGGATGGGCATCCCCTAGCTAGTGAATGGGGCTCAAGAACAACAGTCGTAAAACCGACTCTATTTCCAAGAATCTCGCGTATGTATATACAGCTACGGCAGGCGCCGAACGCCAAGTTGGTGTAAGACGCAAGTCTACACACTACGCTATCGCAGCTCTGTTACAAGCATTCATTTCCTGTGGCGAAGATGGCGAATGACACGCGTGCCTGGGGATTCTGAACCCTCGATTTATGAGTCTCCCGCAACGCGGGGTCTCTTAAGTTGAGAATCGAAGTACTTCTTTTCATTTCGATAAGCATCAGGGAACAAACAGTCAAGTTAAGACGCCATGCGGCCTGCCCAAGTGCCAGCCGCTTCAGTATCACTGAATGCCTTGCAACAACCTCTCATGTCTGCGCTTTAAATCTCTGATCGTTGTCGCCAATTCCCGCACTCGGCTTCTCATGGTCTCATTTACCACTGGGACTCTGGTCGCATCGGCAGGGGACTGGAAGACGATGTCTAGATCCTCCCTAACCTTGCGCCACACTGAGGCGACAGTCGATTCGAACTTCGAGCCTGCTGATGCAACGATCTCGTCCTTTCTTGAGGCAAGAGAGATGGAGAGCTTCGGAAAAATGATTCCATTGTCGATGTGATCCTTGAGAATGCCCAATTGTCGGCTTTTCGTCCCACGACCTATAACTCATGCATCAGCACAGCCTTTCGTTACTTCGAGCCAAGAGTTCATGCCCAGCTACTACGCGAGTACTGGCGAGGAGAAATGTGAGGGTAATTGGAAACTTACCGGATTGCGCAAAAGCGGAACGGTACACCGGCACCATGTCTTCGAGTATGAATGAGCTGTGGTTGGCTTCCAATGCATACCTGCGCAAGGCCCTTTGAAGTAGTTATTTGAGCATCAATGTGTGGCCACAGATCTGGGGTCATCATACCTCACTTCTTCGACAAGCTCTCGCGCAAGTCTGTTGAGGTCATATCCAAGAAGTTTTCGCTGTAAGTCAATGCTCTTGACCAAGGTTGTCGCGCAGTCGGTCGGCGCTTTATCTATAACCACGGGTCAATGTAAGCTACACAAGCATATGGTGGATGGAGCGTCCAATCGTCAAGGAGCCCTACCTTGTATGACGGCTTCGAACGCCTCCAGATGAGCTTCTGCCTCGCCGAGAATGGTAGAGACCAACCCGGAAACTTCGTCCTCGACGATGTCCCATGAGAACTCTTGCTCAGATCGCATTTTCCATATAATTTGGGCATTCCAATTTTGACGTTCTCTTTTGGCAGTCTCGTGCTCACCATTGTGCAAGCACCAGGCATTAATTTGAGCTATAGTCACTGGTCAGTAGGGCTCACGTGCCTCGGGGGTTGGTGTTCAAAATACTCCAATTCCACTCATAAGTCATAAGGTTAGCTGTCTCGTCGCGTTGCATTTATTGGGTTATCATGTTTTGAGACATACCGATTCCCACTTCTGTCGCTCTTTTATTGCCGCAGCCTCCCAAAACTGGCCCCTCTGGTCTTCATACAGATTCTGTTAGCGTGCAGCGTATAATGACGCAGCATAAAGCTTCGCTTACCGAAGTATTTCAAGATCTGCTCCTGGAAGCAAGTGCTGAAGTTGCATCGAAATGTGTCCGCCAATTGAGGTACCTAAACAGGTGTAAGCCAAGAATGATCACAAAAGCTGTCGTTTTTCACCGTACTTTGCCCGCAAAATCATCGAGTTTCCTGTAAATCGATACACGGTCCAAACAGGCCTCGATGCCTTGCCTGACTTGTCTGCGCGTCATCGCCTGGGCGAATAATTCAAGCGAGTTGAGGATACTGGAGAGCTTGGGCCCGAGAAACTGCTTTGCTTCGCTCAAATGAATATCCGCGACCGTTGTGTGACAAAATTGTCGAAGTGCCGGAATTCCACTTTCTTGTACGAGCTCCTTATTTCCCTTTGCGCAGTACTTCTCATACCAGGAGTTGGAGACACAGAAGACATCCAGGACTCCATTGTTCATCTTGGAGGAATATTCGCTCTGGAGGCTTGTTTTGACGTGCTCATTTCTGGCCCGAATGAGGGCTACCTCGAGCCTTGAATGGTCTTAGCAACGTCATATGCTTGAGTCGTCACCGACTCACCTCTTCTTGGAGACCTTCTTGCGCGCTCGATCACCTGACGACTTCGCTGTCTCAATTGCTTTCTCCAGTTGTGCCATGGTTTCTGGCGATATTTTCTTATTCGGACCACAAAATTCGGACTTGGCCGTTCGAACATTGATCTCCTAGCTGACAGGTTAAACTCCGCACAATACCAGAGTGCGAGGAGGTTACTCACTTCAGACTTAGTACAGACGACAGCAACCTTTATCCTCTGTGCGCCCGACTTCTCCCAGTCTATTGGGATATGTCGGGATAGGACGTAGAACAGGGACGATTTAAGCGACTGGTCAGTGATTGCGCGAGAAATTTTCGCAACAACAAGAATGTTATCGCATCTGAGAAGATATTCTTGGGTAGCCCGGACCCTTGCCAAATTCGTGTCATGGAGACCTTGCGCCAGTCAGATGATAGGAAACCTATCAGCGTTCAGACTGATGCCTTAATACTTACCGGGTAAGTCGGCGAGAACGACGCCTGTTTTCAACACCTGCGAGCCGAGGTACACCCTGCACAGCCATATTGTTAGATCATTCAGATAGACAGTGGTGTGAGGACTCGCACCTGATAATCTTGGTGAATGGCCAGTGCTTGTCCTGTGTGAAGAGTCTGGTCTGCTCTATGCAATCTTCCGCCGTCTGAGCGGTTGTGGTCCAGCAGCCCTCTTTACCGTTATTGGGCCATTCAACTTCTTTCGTCCACTCGATAAGCTGCGACGCGATTCTTTCCAGGGAACCATCGGATGTGTCTTTGACAAAGGTCTCGTTGAACTGTTGTTTGTGCTTGAAGGCAGCCTGCAAGACAGACCAGGCTTTTTCGGACTCTCGCATGCACTTGATATAATCGTCGCCCGAGACATCATCAGTCTCCATGATAGGCAGAAATAATTGCCTATAGCTCCAAAGAAGCTCACGTATGAGCTCACTAATCTCAGAAGCCGAGAGGTAATCTACTTCAATCGTAATGGGGGCGCTATGCTCTGCCTTTCGTTGTCGATATTCTGTCACCACCGCAGTGCATGCAGAGCCAGCGTCACTCTGGAACCAATTGTTTAGCAAGCAATGCTATCAAATATGCAGTCCTCGGGGCACCCACCGTTTGAGCCACGCCAGGGAAGTGCAGAAGAGAGTTGATCAAGCTACTTTTCCCTGCAACGAGGCATCAGCACTCTTCACCCGCAAAGCACAAAACTCGACTTGTGTATACCTTCTCCAGAGTCTCCCAAAACCGCTATGGTGCGTGTATCAGACCCTTCGAATGATGTTAAGCTCTTGGCATCTTCAAGAAGCTTCGTGAAGTCACTATCAGGCGCTACAGTGCCGACGTCCATCGCTTTTTCCATAGCAGCAACGGCGTCTGCGGCAATGATACCGCCGTTCTTGAGAGCATCCTGGAAACGAGATGTAAAGAGGGGATGAGGGGGCGCCGGTTCGTCTTTCGCATCATAAGGACCGTTTCCAGGCGCAGGTTGAACAGTCACTTGTGGAGATGTACTGTTGTTCGCGGCTGACGTCGCGTTTTGCGAATTGGTCTCTTCAGGAGCAGCCAATGAAGGTGCGGGGACAACGGTTGATTCGTTCGCCAGGGTGGAAGACGCGACTGTCTGGCTCTGAAGTAATGTTGCGCTTGGCGTAGATACAGATGGGGGCGAGCTGACATTGGCCGAAGATTGTGGTAGAGTGGGCGGCAAAGCAAATATTGACCCTCGAGGAATGGGCCATGATGGGCCCGGAGAGGCATTATGAAGCTTCCGGAACGTGAAGATCTGATTGTTGCCCAGCTCACTTCTAGGTGATGCAGTCCGTGGTGGCGGGACCTGGCCAGGCTCTTGACCAAAGACATACAAGCTTCCCGACGAAGTCCGCCGATGGGACTCAGGAGTGTCCGGCCCTGTGTCCGACCACAGTGGCAAAGGCGAGATGGACTGGCCTGAGTTTGCACTAAAGACATGAACATCCTCGAAGGAACCTGTAGATGCAAACGATATGTCAAATGAGGTGTCCGATAATGCCGGTGACGCCGCGCGAGACCGTGGACGGCTCCGGTCTTGGTTCAGGTCGACGCTGTCGTCCACCGACAACGCCTCCAAACGGATCAAAGGTACGCCTTCAGACGATTGAACCATTGTGCCAGCTTTGTAACTTATACTTTCAATACTGAATCGGTGGCTAGCGCAGTGTGAGCGTGTGAGCTTCGAAGTGCCGCCTGTAGCATTGAGCCAGAGCGTTCTTCGGCGGAGGCAAAGACGTGGCATCACAACAGACCCCCGACAACAGCTCGACCGACTGGGGGAACACCTTTTAAAGTAGCAGCACAGAACCCCGCACGAGACCGCCGACATACGAATGCAACTCGGCTCGACGTTGCAAGTTAGGCCACCGAGCTGGCCGGCCCTCGTGTAACTGCACATTAGCGGAGATAACCTCCCCTGCTACCAACGTCCTCGACATCTAACTCGTGGTTTGCGGGCTAACCGCCAACCGACTCCGAGCCGTCCCCGACAAGGTTGCCCTGCAGCCGTAGTGCGACCGTCGACTTAGCAGGGGCCCAAAACCGGTCGCAAACCGCCGCCAATGATATGCATTTTCCAATCCGGCTGCAAGCATGTTGATGCTTCAGAAGTTCATGCCCCCTCATCAAAGTGTCAGAACCAGTGCCAGTCATAAGTGCATGTGCCAAGGATTCGGCACGCCCGAGAACTGTTGGCTCTACTTACTCACAAGTCAGCCACCCCAATCCCCCGCTCTCCTGCGTCCTTCCATGTGATCCTGCACCCAACAGCTTGCGCCATGCACGTACCGAAGGCGCCTCGCCAGGGAAACCCCGAGTCTGGCGGCAAAGGCTTTCTACACATTCTCTTTGGCGTCATCAAGCCTGAATACAATGCCGCGCGAAGCATGGATCTGTGAGATAGGTAAATCACGACCAAAGCCCAGACACGGAACTTGAAAATCCCTTTCCTCAAAGGGTGGTGTTGCATTTGCAAAGTAGGTTAACCGCACCTTGGGGGATCACATAAGTTTGTCACTCTGCTGCAACTGTGCACCGCCGAGGCGTTTCCATGCTACAAAAAGAATGAGAGGCGGGTGCAAGAGAAGCGGGGGGCAGTAGGCTCAATGATTGCTCGGGCCTGAAAGTGACGATGCAATAGGCTCTAAATACAATTGTGTTGCGGTCGAGAACTAGTTCAGCCCTGGGAGCGAACAGGCACCGATGACTCCTCTATCGTCACATATGAGCTTTGTTCAGATTAGGTACTGATCTCCGTATTCCTTCTCAATGTCTTTCATCAGCTGGGCCGAGAGCCAAACTCCTTGCAACTTTTCTTCTGCGCTTGTGTCAAGAGAGGGATCATAAATCGCCTTGGTTCGCTCTTCGCTCATGCTCTTGGCTTCGTTCAACCTGGCCCACACAGCTGGCTGGCGCAGTCTATCAAAGTCCCAGAAGACGTAGCCCATTGCGCGAAGATCCCAGCTGTCAGGCCTGTGAATATGAAGGTAGCGCTCATCCGTGCTGCATCTGAATGCGTAGTAGCCAGCACTTCCCTCGTACACGTCGTTTGTGATATTTGGTTTCTCCGGACTACTCGCTGCCTTGGAATTTGATGATTCTATGAATGATGCAAGTGTACCAGGCAGAGTCCGTGTTCTGTGAGACTCGAAGCTTCGACGAGTGATATAGAGAAACGAAGGGTCCCAATGTGACAATACGTATATGACGTGTCTGTGACCAAATGATATCACTCTGTCGAAACCGATGATCTTTTTTTCGTTGTAGTCTCTGGCGAAGTAGAATAGAAAGCTGGCCTGACCGGGAGTGAAAGTGACAAGTTCTGCGTCCGAGGAGAGCGAACTCGCGATGTCCAATGTCTTGCATTGTGGCTGGTTTCCGCCACCATTCTCTGCTTCGGGAACCTTAGTGGAAGTCATAGGATGATGCAAAACCTTTGACACAACTTCATCTCGGATGCTGTTGAAACGCTCTCTCAGTTTCTGCGCAAAATATTCATGCGCGCAGCTCATCTCCTCCACCTCCCAAGGCTCCAAACTTTCTAGAAATCGCCTCGCCAATTCTGATCTCTCTGTGGCTGAGAGTGAAACCTGCGCAGACGAGAAACGGGCGTGTGTTTCGACTCTCATAAATGCCCGCAGTATCCGGGCATGCTCTGTGCCAGACAAGGCCTGGCAGGTCCGGCGAAGGGGGGCAGACTGGCTACGTCCAATTTCATCTTGTTGGCCCACAATGGCAGAGAGTGTGTATTTAAAATAGTCGTCCGTCGTAGCCGATGTCATGAGGTGTAGTTTGCTGAGTTTTGTAAGGCCTTTGATGTCTTTTGGAAGATTGCGGTTGCATCGCTGCCCCTGCAGGTATCTCTCCATGAGCACGCGAGTCTTTGTCCCGTCCAGTTGTCTACATGCATCATCGTCTAAGCCCTCAGTAAAGACAAAGATACATGAAGATTCGTCGTAACTCGGTAGCTCGAGGCACAGCAGTGCGTCATCAAGTACTGCTGTATGAATGCTGTTTCGCAATACGCTGGATAGAATCTGAGCTGGAGCTGTATTGAAGATTCGCAGCCATGTAGGAAACGCTCGGATGGCGGCGTCCAAGACTTTTGGGGAATTGATTGATCTCAGGATGATCTCGAGTATCTCGGTAGGGAAAGCCTGTAGACAAGACATCACCGCGAATGCCTACTACAGCTGTTAGCGTTGCTAACGTAGGAGTGTTTGCCTTCCTACCTCGCGCGCGCGAGAGCAGCGAGCTCATTGAGGAAGGCGCCGACGGAACCCGACGAAGGAGTGGCTTCGTTGCCCACGGAGCTGGAAGGGCAGATTAGGTGGTGAAGGAGATATGGCAGTCTTTGCTTCGTGTGTGCGGCAAGGCTGTTCGGTGCCTGGTTGCCTAGGACGCTGTCAGTGTAAGTGAGGAAGGTGCGACGGGTCCGCTGCGCGCACTGTGGAAACGGCAGGAAGCAGTTCAGGGGTTCACGCACCCCGCAGGCTGCCACCGAGTTGCTCTCAAACAGCGATCCTTTGCCTCTCCTTCAACTCATGCCGTGCAGCATTTGGCGCAGCGTGTATCCGGCAGAGTAAAGGACTGGACCTGCGCGGCTGTTGAAATTGCCAGACTGCCGTCCATTGTTGTTGTCGGGAAAGTTGAGCATTTGGCGCTCACTAGGCAGTGCGGTACAGTGCAATTCACAGCCCGCCAGCTGCGGGCAACTGCATTTTCCCCAGCGGCGCACAACACCTCAGAAAAAGTCACCTTCTCTGGGTGCCTTGTCTCCGTGTTCCCTCTCTCTTCATAAACTAACCACGAGCGACACCTCGCCGTCAAAGCCATGGCCGACCTGCCTTCAGCCAGCTCTGGCTCCTTGAGCCCAGCGCCCTCGGACCCCGACAAGACTCCCCGGCCGGCGCGAACGCGCAGCAAGCCGGACGAAGTCACTCCGCGCAGGAGCATCAGCCAAAACGAAGAGACGGCCTCGCAGGCTTCCGAAGAATCGCACGACTATTTCCTCGAAAAGACGCAGAAGAGGCAGCAGCCCGCCAACGAGGAGCACCAAATGGCGCAGCGTCACGCCGAACTCACCGAGCAGCTCGAGGATGAGAAGCGTTTGTACCCGGGCGCGAGCACCTGGGCCAAGGCGGAGGAGAGATTGTTTGAGATTCTGTTTCTCCGCCAGGATCTGCCGCTGCTGCCTGTGCACTGGGATGTCGACTTTCGCGGTGTGCCCATGGCAGACAGCGTGTTCCAGACTTCGGACGACTACCCGCCGCTAATCTATGCGCACTCCAAAGACTTTCGAGGTACGAACTTCGACAGCTTCTCTATTGTGGCACTGCTGACATGGCGCAGCGACGATGGCTCTATTGCGGCTCATAGACCTCACCGCCAGTGTTCGCACGACCTGTCAGTCGGGCCTGCGACAAAAGGCCCCAGGCCTCATCAAGAAGGGTATCAGCAACTTTATGAACTGGGCAGCCGAAGACGGCGGCTTCAGATCGCTAAACTACATTCCAAACATTATCGTCGAGGAGATCGATGCGACGACAAGCGAGGACGACATCACGACTTTCATGCAACAGCGGATGCGGACCCTCGCCAGGGTCCAGCGCGAGTTTCTCAAGGTTGACCGCGACCCGAATTTCTGGGACGTCGAAGAGCTGCAGCAGATGAACCCCGAGTTGACTGTTGCAGAACTCCTGCTGGACAAGTACATGCCAGACGAGGAGGAGACCGAGGAGGAAGAGTCGCAGTCGGCTGAGGAGGACCTGATGGCCAGGTCCGATGATGGAAGCAAGACGACGACAAAAGCAGACAGCATCTCTGCCGAAGTGAGTTGTGCCTTGCTCTAACATTATCATTGCATACATTCTGACGAGTATCTAGTCTCCCATACGAGTGTCTGTCGAGGGCAGCTCGACCTCAAACCCCGCGACGCTCGACACGTCCGACTTCCGTCGCCGCCCGCCCGTCGTCTACGGCCTCTTTATCCTGCGCACGTCGGTTTTCATCCTCACCGTCGATGCAGCCAAGGGCGACGGCGCGTACGTCAGCTTCCACGTCGACGCGCACTTCATGGATCGCCACCAGAGCGTGTGGAACGCGCTGACCGTGGCCATCGTGGTGTGCCTGGCGCGCGATGAGCTCATGACGCGCATCGACGACTTTGAGTCGGCCGACATGCCCGAGGAGAGCGACCCCGATGCGTGAGTGGGAGCAGCTGATTGCGTGTCGACTTTGGTGAATTCGAGCCTGGTGATTTGGGCGCCTTTTTTTGCGACTCTCGCGACTTCATATACCCCTTTGGCTTCTCTGCGACATCTTGAAAGGCTGACTCAGTTCTACGTCCCACGCCGTATGGTCACGTTGCAGTACAGACAGATTTGAAATATTAACGAAAATTTGAGCTGGTGTATGAACACGCCGTTTGTGTCGTCTATATGTTCACGCGGACCCAACTCGCCGCATAGTGTACCGTTTCGTCTAGTCAGCCGCCAACGCCAAACAATGATGTCCGTTGTCCACCCGCACGAAACATCCCTTTTTCCTTTGGTACACGATTCTGCCTCTTGCTTTATTTATACACAGCGAGCGTCTCTCGCCTCTCAATGACTCCGTACTTCGCCGTCTATCGCAAAACAACGTGGGATATTCCAATAATGGAGTAGAGTCTACGGCTCGTCCTTGTCCACCGGCATGAGCACGTCCAGCTCGTGCAGTAGCCGCTGGTACAGGAAGAGCATGCACCCGCTCTGGATGAACGTCCAGACGCCACGAGGTCCGACGCCACGGAACCAACCCGCGATGCCCTCGGTGCGGTATATGACCTTGAGGCCCGTGATGACGGACGACGTCTCGAGAGCGATAGCGCCGGGCTGCGGGCGGTGCGTGCTCGGTGAAGACGTGGAGATGTGGCGCTTCTGCGGGTTCACATCGCGCGCGCGGGCCGCATGGTCGACAGGGGGGTTGACCTGCGTTTGGAGGCGGGTCTTGACGACGTCGAGCGGGCAGGTGATGACACCGGCGAGACCACCGGCAGCGGCACCGGTGAGGAGCTCGAGCGGCACACCAATGTCGCGGCTCTGCTTGTAGACGCGGGACCAGGCGTGGAACTGCTCCCAGAACATGAATTGCAGCGCCGAGAAGGGGAGGTCGCGGTAGAGCGTGGCCTTGTAGCCGTAGAAGAGGGCCGACGCGCCTTCGGTGCGGACAATGGTTCGAGCGGCGTCGACGGTACCGCGGTAGTTGTAGCCGGAGCGGAAGTGCGTGTTGTTGTAGCGGCCCTGGAGCTGCAGTCGGGTTTTGAGGACCTCGGAGGGGACGTAGACGATGGACGCGGCCAGATCGCCGAGGAAGCCTGCGGAGGCAAAGTTAGCCTTGAGACGGGGGGCGGATGATGGAGAGGGAGCTTACCGGCCGACAGATATGACAGGTGATGTTGCAGGCCGTGGTCGATGAGGAATCGCTTGCTCCACTCGTACGTCCCGAAGAACAGGACCGTACCCGGAAATGAACCCCCCAGGGCGGGGATCCAGCCTCCGTACAGACCTCTCCTGATGCCCTCTTGCCTCCATATTGTGTAGTACGATCGGCCCAGGGATGTGTACTTGGACGGGATGTTGGGGTCGCCCTGCTGTCGTGTCTTGACAGTGTCGAGGGAGTGCATGAGCAGGTCACCTGTCGATCCACCGATACCACCAGCGATCATGGCCTACAAAGCAAAGCACGTCAGCGCATAATCCCGCATAGCGGCGCGAGAGGGAGAATCGACGCTGAGGGATTACTGACATGGAGGTACGGCGGGCGGCCCTCGACCTCAATGTCCTCGGACTTCATGGCCGCGGACGAGGAGCCTCTGTCGCTGGTCTCCGACTTGCCGTGGGGGACGATGCCGGCATGGCGAGGGGCGCACGAGGGGTCCGGGGCGAAGACGGCGCCGGGACTGACGCTGCTCGGGTCCGGGGTGGCCGCCGCCGCCGCGCTCGACGACGCTGACGAGGAGCCGGCAGCCGAGAAGAGCGACGAGATCTGGGAGGCCAGGGGCATTTCCTGGCCCGAGTCGCGCGGTCAGGCGGCAGGGGCGTTGGGGTTTGCGAGGCACGGAGGCGTACTCGACGAGGCGGTCGCGGGGCCGACGAGGAGGTTCGTTGGGCGCAGAGGGATATATCGGCAGCGGCGCGCGTGAGCTGGTCTGGTCGATAGGGAAAGACGGCCGGGGGTGGTTAGTCGCGACAAAAGAAAGCCCGTCAGCAATCGCAGCACCGCGCTAGAAATGTCCGCCGTCTATGGTTGCGAAGGAAAAGGCCGAAAACCAAAAAAGGGGACGAAACGATTGATGGGACGTCGGGTTGCTGCCGCGGCGGGGGGTTGAAGATGGCATACGCCGAGAGTGCAGGTGTGCGTGTGGTGAATTTGGAGGCAGAACTTTTTGTCGCTCTCTCCGAGACTATCCCCGAGCGGCGCCCAATGACGAAGGACGGGAACCTGGTGGGACCCGAAGCCAGCCGCGCCAGCCTGCTGCCCATGGCTGGAGTGGTCCGTGCGTGGCGTCTGCCTCAGGTACTTTGCTTGTGGTTCGTCAGTTACTGCAGGTGCTTGGTGACCTCATCTCATCACTATGAGGAACCTCGACTCTTCTTCTTCAACTCCTTCCTCACTTCGATTTTACATTAACTACGGCGACCAGCCTCATTTTCCACCGTCCCAAAACGACATTAGTCTCTCAAACATCGACGTACGGCCGGCTCTGGATCGGCATGTAGAAGCCAAACCGCCCGCGCGGGTCCCACCGCTCCTTCAGCGCCTTGAGCTTCGCCATCCTCGCCGCGTCGCGCCCGTACACCTCGCCGAAGCCCTCGCGCCCCGTCGCGTAGTTGACGTACGCGTGCGGCTCGCCCGCCCCCGCGCCCTTGCGCACGGCGCTCTGGATCCGCTCGCCGTAGCCCTCGGCGCGTTTCCGCGTCGCCGCGTCGTCGCCCGTCCACCACATGATGGGCGACGTGAGCAGGTGCCGCCGCCGCTCATCGGGCGCCACGGCGTTGGCGCCTTCGGGCACGGCCCGCACGCCCTGC
Source organism: Purpureocillium lavendulum (assembly GCA_029168975.1). Classification (NCBI taxonomy): domain Eukaryota; kingdom Fungi; phylum Ascomycota; class Sordariomycetes; order Hypocreales; family Ophiocordycipitaceae; genus Purpureocillium; species Purpureocillium lavendulum. Next base: position 6,927,866 of record JAQHRD010000001.1, read on the forward strand.
TGCCCGTACGACTCGAGCAGCACGGCCGACGTCGCAAAGGCCGCCTCGGCCGTCAGCTCCGAGAAGACGTTGAACGCCCTCCGCATCGCCGAGGCGTCCCACTTGTCCAGCGAGTTGGGGTACCCGAGGATGTTGCTGTTCTCGCGGCAGATGGGACCCGCGAGCCCGAACCCGCCCGTCGTGAACAGCTCGCCCCAGGCGATGTCCGAGATTATCGATTCGGCAGTCGGGCCGAGTTTGCGGAACGCCGCCGCGTACAGGTCCGCCGCGTCGTTGAATCCTTCGTAGAAGAGCTGAATGCTCAGGACGGGCTGGTGCACTCGATTAGCCACTCACCTGCTCGACTATTGTCTTTTGATGACCGGCCGTCGGAGGACTCACATGCTTATTGTCTAGTTCATTGTTCCTGGACATGATGCCATTAACGACCATCATGCCGCGGTCGGGGTGTACCTTCTCAAGCATGTTCCACGTCTCGAAGAAGGACTCGAGTTTGTCCTGCGTGAAGCTGAGGGCTACCATGGTCCACGTGTCGCCGGCGTCGTACGCCTTGACCACAAAGCTCGTCACGACCCCAAAGTTGTGACCAGCGCCGCGCAGAGCCCAGAACAAGTCGGTGTTCCTGTCCTCCGCCGCGTCCACAACGCTGCCGTCGGCTAGGACGACTCGCGCGGACACGAGGTTATCGGCAGCGAAGCCGTACCGCCACTGGATCATGCTGTGTCCGCCGCCGAGGAGCGGTCCGATGGCAGAGACGCACTCACAGAGGCCGGTGACTGAGTCGACCTGGTCAACCACGCCGTCTAGTAGAAGACGAGAGGTTGAGACTCACCTGCTCGCTTGCCCTGACTGAACAGCGCAGCAATCACCTCGTACTGCAAGGCGCCACCGCCGATGCTGGCAGAGCGCCCGTCCTTTCTGAGTGACGTATGATTCATTTTGCGCATGTTGATCTGAATGCCGCTCTTCAGGCGATTGAGCGTCGTCGGCCAGCCATGCCCGCCCGAGACGGCCAGGAACGGCACCTCATGCTTGTTGGCGTACTTGATCTGGCAAGAGCCATCAGCTCAGGCAGACACACAAGTCTCTCGAACCCGCGCCTAGACACTTACCGTCTGCTGGACGTCCTGCTCCGTGGCGACCTCGACAATGGCGGCGTAGTCGGGCGAGATGCGCGGCGTCGCGGCGCGGATGAGCAGCGGCCCCGCGTCCGGCGACAGCGGCAGCACGATGCTCGCGTCCTCGGACAGCAGCGGGCCCAGCTCCCGGATGATGTCGCCGCTGCGGCGGAGGAGCGGCGCGACGCCCGAGACGGGTTCGCCGGCCGCGACTCCGATCAGCAGCACCAGTGCCGGCACCAGCACCGTCGCCAGCAGCATGTGGATCCCGTGGGTTGGCAGCAGCGGCATCATGACGTGTTGTACCCAGTTCTTGCATTCATGGTTGAAGGGAGAGTTGGGAGAGAAGGGAGGAGCAAGCGCGCGAGGGGGCCAAGGCCGCGCCCAACTCGCCGGCTCGAGACATTCCAGTGTTGTTGTGGTTGGGCGCTACGCCATGCATGTTCCAGACCTCTGGAGGATGATCAGCACTACCGTCGGGGTCGGGCTCTAGCTCATCGGGACGGCGACGCTCCTGCGGTAGGGTCTACACGCGCATGAACGTAGTGGCAGATTGCCCCCAAGTGGTGTCCAAAATACGTAGCTGGGCGCGTCGCGGGGACTTTCACGAACGCTTCACCTTCCAACGATATTGGTGCTCGACATGTGTGTATTCTGCACAAGTATCGACCTCGCGATACGGATGACGGAACCAATCAGCCTGCGACCAGGACCCGAATCAAGCATATATTGCTCAATATCATCTTGACTCCTCACATCAGGTAACATGCTCGTCAGCCAATCTTTCACGCTCCAGCCCTCAGCGGGCTGAAAGGCCCTGACCGTCCCTGTGCAACGCACCCACACGCCGCCCGGCCGGCCGGGCCCATTACAGGCAGTAGTCGGGGTCCTTGGAGTCGGTGCCGCCGCAGCCGCTCGCGCAGAACTCGCGGTACTTGATGTCGCCGCCGCTGAGGCAGTCGAACTTGGAGTTTTGGATGTGGCGCTCGTCCTGCGAGACGCCCGCCGACTTGAGCGTCTCCTTGATGTGCTCGCGGTAGTTGCCTGGAGGCAGGAAGCGCCGCTTGTCAGCGCTGGTGAAATTTTTGAGAGCCAGCGCCGTCCGACACAATAGCGAGCGCGCTCTGGAGTGGGAGTCGAGTCTGGAGCAAGTGCCATGTGTGTGGTGACGAACTTACCCTTGCGTAGGAGCGAGGAGCCGCAGTACACGCCGCCGCGGTTGCAGCTCTTGGCGGTAGCGACGGTCACGAAGACGGCGGCGAGGATGGTAGAGATCTTCATGTTTGCGTTTTGTGCGGCGGTATCAACTCGGAGTGATGCTTGCTGAACGCACAGGATTCAACGTACAGCGGCCGTGGAAGTGTTCCCCCTTTATATAATGTTCGCCCAGTTCATGGACGCCAACGTGCTCCAGGGCGAGCAGATGCAAGTGCCCAGCATTACCATGTCCTCCCTCCATGCAATCGTCCAAGACGCCAATGGAGTCCGCGTCCGCTCTGCAACTTCGCAATGAATGGCCGGGCACGGCGCGACCCGCAACTATCCCGGCTTACAGCCAACTTCCGCCGAAGCGATTTGTTGGGTTCTATCCGCTGCCCCCAAGTTGGCATCCTACAAGGGTTCGGCTCGAAGAGGGATCGCAGTGGGTTCGCGGGCGGAACACCCTTGGCGTATCATGTTCCATCGCACAGGTTCGAATCCTTCGAACTTCGGAAACGCAGCTGCTGCATAAGGCGCGACAAGAGTCATCATTTAGACGCAGCAGCTGAGCTCGGCTCGATGGCCAGGTTTGGCCGAGGTCTACTTCGTACTTCGTACATGGCGCGCCTATGGATCGTAATTCGTAGGATCGCCCGCGACGGCCCACCGAGGGCCCGATGGGCGGCGACGTGGAAGCGCCGGCAAGGTTCCGGGGATGGCTCGATTGTGCATGCACCAGTGTATTGGTCCCGTGGACTCCGTAGACTCCGTACGAGTACAGGACTAGGGCCAGGGCCATCGTGCCGTCACCGCCAGCATCCCCTCGCCCTTACGCGACAAGGGAGACACTCCGAGGCCAACACCGGCGGCCAGGCTGTTGCGGGAAGGAGACGGCATCGGTTAACGGGCCTGGCCCCTCGCGGGCCGGGAGATCTATGCTGTTTCGAGCCAGTAAGCGCATACGCATACGCGCCGCTCCCTCGCCCCGCCAGCTAGCCCAAGGGCAGGCAGGGCTCGACTGAGAGACTATGTGACCCTTTTTTTCACATAGTCGTGTACGAGTATGCACTCTTTTTGCGCGCTTGCCAATCGGGTGCTTGGTCCCTTCTTGTTTCGAAGGCAAAGCCGTACGACGCCTGCAGGTGGTCTCCGCCGGGCCCGCTGCCAGCGTCGGAAGTTATGAATGTGTATCGAGCGGCTCGGTGCTACGTCGATTCCGTGCCGAGTATTCACATTTCTCACATTACTTGAGCTGTCTCCTGTTCCGCTGTGGCAGAATAACTGACACCTAAATAGTTGCAGGCTCTTCAGGGGCCGCCCATCTCGACCGTTCATCGTCGCCGGGAAATATCGCCAACCGCAACTCGGCGTTTATACAGGGAGGCAAAGAGGGTCGCCAACATCCTGTGCTGTACTTCGTCGATGGAGCTGAATTCCACAGCGGAGCAGCATGTCAGACTGGCTCCAGCTGAATGATGATCCGCACAAAAGTAGGAAATATCAACCCCTCAAGGTCCTTGTCGAGCCCTAATGTTTGTTGGGCTCTCGGATGAAGACCTGACGCTCCATAATGACTGGAACTCCGGGATGGTTGCCGTCATGGGTCGTACCTGTCCAAATTGCCCACGGAAGCTCTTCCATGGAGCGACCGGCCGGCAGGCCCCGAGGCAGGCGAATTGGTTGGACAGAGCTCGTTGACGACGATATGTCCCGCAAGCCGATGGCTTCCGACGCCGCCTTTGCCTCGCGGGCATTGACCGAAGCAGGAGACCGTCCGCCTGGCGCCGAGACTCCTCGGCCTCTGGCCTGCACCCGTGCCCTTGCCTGCGGGTTTCCACTCGACCGCACATGTATCAGCGTCGTATCAGCGTCAGATAATGGTGGTTTTAGTATTCGTAGTTCTTGCCGCTCGAGGCGGCGGGGGGTATTATTGCGCTCCAGACACGCTGACCCAAGCTGATGATGATGGCTCGCCCTCGTGTGGTGTTGTTACAAAAATGATAGTACAATCGTCGTCGACGTCGTCCTTGGCGGACACGCGCTCCGGCCCTTCACTCCACCAGCGGCCGCCTCTCGTGCTCCCACCACCTCACGGGCCCGAACTTGCGGAACGGATAGACAATGTGCGTCACCCGCCCCGTGAGCAGCCGCCGCGACACGGGCCCGTACGTGTTGCTGTCGAGGCTCGACCCGGGCGGCCCGTCGCCCTCCACCCACACGTGGCCCTGCGGTATCCTCACCGTCGACACCGGGTACGGCGCCTTAGTCCGCACCACGTCGCCCTCGACGGCCACGACCCGCTTGACCGCCACCGTCTCCGGGTGTATCGGGCTCCTGTCGCCGCCGTCAGCCGCGCGGTTGCAATCGTGCCGGGGCCCGACCCTCGCATCGCCGCCGTTGCGGAAAGCGCAGAGGCCGAGGAAGAAACTCACCGCAGCGTCACAATCATGCCGCGCTCCAACCCGTCCTGCGGCGCCCACTTGTAGTTGAGAATCACGTCCCGCCGCAGCGTCGAGTCCCGGTCCTCGTTCATGAACGGGTACATGGACGGCCCGTCGACAAACGTCAGCTCCGCGACGTGCAGGTTGAACCAGGCGATGACGGGGATCCACGTCGCGAACCCGAGCAGCTGCAGCGCCGCCGTCCGCGCCGTGCTGGCCTGGCCGCCTCGCCCTGCGGCCCCGCTGCGCAGTCGCGCCCACAGCGAGCCTGCGACCATGTAGCGCAAGTCGGGTGGTTGGTGAGCGCCTGTCGTGGCGCGCCTGTGTCGACTGAGCTCTCGGGGCTTTTTGGTGAGTTTTTGTCGATGAGGTCAGGTTTGGCAGCTCGGTCGGACCCTTGCAGAATTCATGGCGGCGGCGGCGGGAGGTGGGGCCGCCAGTGCCTGGCAAGCCTCCTGGTTACCTGGCCAGTGGCCATCACCGCCAGTGTGTCATCATTGACTGCCCCATCATGCTTGCCAACAATCATACGACAGAGTTCACGCACGATCCAGGCCGAAATTTGTGACGAAAGTGATGCATTTTTGAGTCGTCCTCCAACGCCGATTTGTGACGTCGCAAGCTACATGATAGCTACAGGGGGTGGCCGCCCCGCCCGTGAGCTCCTCGCTCTCTACTCGACCCTAGCAACGATTCTTAGATATCCAGATCGCTGCAATCCCAGTTCCGGGTCGATGTCGTTCGTGACCCCAGACTGCAGCTCGAATTTGGATCCGATAAAACAGAGATGCGCGCGCTTGGCCCTTAGACAGTCTCGGGGATGCCTTCGTCGCTGTCGCTCATGCTCTCGTCGCCGCTGACCTCGGCGTTCTCGCGCTCCCTCTTCTCCATCAGCGCCTGAAGCTCGGCGTCGTCGCTCTCCGTCACGGCCTTGGGCTCCATCTTGACCACCAGGTGACCGCCGGCGCCCTCGATGCTCTTCTTGATGTCCGTGATGGCCTCCTGTAGCCGGGTGATGCCGAGGTTCTTGTCGAGGCAAGAGCTGGTGAGCACATAGAGGGGGGGAGATACGAGCTTGACCTTGACCTCGGTGCCTGAGCTCTCAGCCTCGGCCGTGCTGTTGCCCGCCTCGGCAGTGCGAAGTGCCGTCTTGACGGCGTCGATGCCCTCGTAGCCGAAGCAGGTGACCTCGATGTCGGCACGGACCTTTGTCTTCTGGGGGGTGAGGCGCTTGCTGATGTACAGCTTCAGCTCGTCGGAGACGGGCTGGCTGGGGAAAGTGATGTCGTTCCAGACCTCGGGGTTGCTATGAGACACGTCAGACACATGGTTCTCCAGAAGTGCAACAGTGGCACGTACGTGATGGACAGCTTGAAGGCGTCAATGGCGTGGCCGTATTTCCGGTTCAGCGGCCAGGCGATAGACTCGTACAGCGTCTCGATCGGGGTCTGCGTCTTCTCGGCCACGTGTCGCATGATCAGGTGGACCGTCTTGCTCTTGTTGTATCGCTCCTCGCACTTGACCATGTCCTCGGGAGACACTCGTCGTTTTGAGAGATCGATGTAGCCTGCCAGTTCCGTGTCAGCCTCAGCCCTCCCAGTTTCGGTACGGGTAGTAGCGGCGTACCCTTCTCCTTGTCGACACGAAGCACGACGACAACCTCGTTGCGCCCGACTCTGATGAGCTTCTGGATCGATCGGATACGTCTCCGAGAAAGTTCGGAAAGCAGAATCATGCCGTCAATGTTGTCGTACTCGAGGAGCTTGACGTAGGCACCCATCTCGGCGATCTGGAAATGATCTGTGAGCATCAAGCTCCGGCGGCGGCCGCGAAGCAACAAACCTGCTTGACATTGACCATGACGAAGCTATCAATCTCCGGGTACTTCTCCTCATAGAAACGGCAGTTTGTTAAAGACATCTTGGCGGTGTTGTCTCGACTTCAAGATCGGGTCGGTCGGTTGGAGGTTTCGAAGTGGGGTTGACTCTGAGGTCGGCTCTCCGCACGCGATGGGTACGTCTCTCGTCGGCGTCTCCTATGTTCGTGGAGGCGATTTTCGATCGGTGAAAAAAATCGGGATGCGTGTGTCTCGCGGTGAGTGGTTCGGGAATGAGCGGCTTGTGATGTCGAGAATAGAGCGGAATCTGGGGTTGGGCTGAGGAGAAGTTGAGAGTCATAATTTTGATATTTTGTAGGCCGGCGCGATGGTGGGGTGTGGCGGGGTGTGGCTAGTTCTGGGGCGGTCGGCTGTGGCAGAATTCGCCGCCAGCGGCTCAAGCTACCCCACGTGACTCGCTCGTCGCAGTGTAAACAATCGAACGAAGCTTCACCCGACACTTCGAAAGTTGGAACGGCGTTGCTTTCGCGCTGCACATTGGCAATGGCACCAGGTACGCATGATCCAGGAGAGAGTCTTTTGGTTTCGGTGATGTACGGCTAACCGAGTCGGCCCCGCAGCGACGCAGTACGAGCTCTCTCCGCCCCCGGGCGACGCAGTGTCCGCGGTCGCATTCGCGCCTGTTTCTCCGACGAAGCTGCTTGTCTCGAGCTGGGACAAGAAGGTTTACAGCTATGATGTCTCCGGCGGCGCGGGCGAAACGAATTTGACCAACACATACGATCTCCGAGCGCCGGTCTTGGACGTGTGCTTCGGCGCCGATGACAACGAGGCGTTCACCGGTACCGTGGATTGGGGGGTCAACAAGTACAGCATCCCCTAAGACGAGAGACTTTTGCCGAACTGCGTAGGCTGACCGAGACAGACTCAACTTGGAAACCGGGGAGACGACGCTCTTGAGCAAGCACCAGGCGCCCGTAAGATGTGTTGTCTACAGCCGAGAGCATTGTACGTGCACACCCAATCGCTCCACCAGGCTCCCTGTTAACTTTTGCCCAAGCTATCCTTGTGTCCGCGTCATGGGACTGCAGTTTGCACATCCACAACCTCAATGATCCGTCTAGCGAGCCAGTGAGGGTTCCGTTGCCGGGCAAACCCCATTCTGTCGCGGCTAGCCCCTCCAAGGTAGTCGTGGCCATGACCGGGCGCATCATGAACATTTACGATCTCAACGCCATGGCAGATCTCTTCACCTCCGGCTCCAAGGAGCTGAAGCCGTGGCAGCAGCGAGAGTCTTCGCTGCGTTTCCTCACCAGGGCAGTAGCATGCATGCCCAACGACGCCGGGTACGCTACGAGCAGTATCGAGGGCCGAGTTGCGGTAGAGTGGTTTGAAGACACGGACGAGTCACAGGCGCGGAAATTCGCGTTCAAGTGCCACCGGCAACCCGCGCCCGATGGTGACGGCGACATTGTGTATCCCGTCAACGCCTTGGCGTTCCACCCGGTCCACGGGACCTTTGCTTCGGGAGGCGGAGATGGGACCGTGGCGCTGTGGGACGCAGTGGCCAAGCGCAGGCTGAAGCAGTACCAGAAGTTCCCGAACAGTGTTGCGGCGCTTGCCTTCTCGAGCGACGGCAAGTACCTGGCGATTGGTGTGTGCCCGGGCTTCGAGACGGGGCAGGATGACTACAGCGGAGAGGGCCAGACATCGATTCTGATACGGGAGCTTGGCGAAAACGAGGCGAAGGGCAAGGGTGCCAAGTAGTCTCATTTTATATTTGAGAGTGGTTAGCTCCTCATAGGCGTTTGGGAAGAATTGGGACTTGATGTATTGCGGTTGGAATTTGGCTGCGCGAGAGCAACAGTTGGCTTGTAGATACCCCAACTATATAGTAGACATCAGTGGTCGCGCGACCTAGTCAGCCTGCCTCGCGATTGCTTGAATGTGCGCACGCCATTCAAACACTCGGTGTATCACTCGTCATGCTGTCCGCCTGCGAGACTGTCCCTCGTCGGCCCCGGCACTCTCGATGGTATACTCGGCACTTTGCGGAGAGCACCTTTGGGGCTCTTTCACCCGCGAGTGGGTGTTGTTCATGGCTTCCGCCACTGCTGGCGATAGACTGGCCAGACGCGATCTTCTGCGGCGATCTTCAGAATCCGCGTTCGAAGTAGGTGAAATCGGCGACGAGTCGAACAAATCGAGCGGGACAGGCGACAGTTCAGGGACCTGTCGTTGGTGCCGCCGTGGCATCGGTTGCGGTGAGCCCGAGGATATTTCGCTCTCTTCGAAGCCGTCTCGACCCTGATATGTCATGCCTGCGACAGGGGAGGCACTCCGTCTCCGCCTGGGGACCTTGTAGTCGCTTATGCGCACACCTTGCCGAAAGTTGTATTTCCCTATGCGCTGGATGCTGCGAGGAGCACTGCGGGGCACCTCCCGCAAGCCCTTGGCTGCATCGGACGGGATCGTACTCGTGCAGTCGTGTTCTTCGTTTCTGGGGTTTGAATCTTCGAAATGGTCGGATCCGACAGAGCTGCGCGAGTGGCGATCTGACTCTGGGTTTGGGTCGGACAGCGGAGTGACCTGTTCTTCGACCAGCTGCGTTTCGGGTATTCTGTAGCACGTCAGTGCGTCTGAGAATCCCCATCATCTCTGTGGAAGACCGACACGGAGATGTACCGAAACTCATCCTCGGGAGTCATCGGCACATGTTGTGCCGCCGATGCAATGTCGCCGGCAAGGGCTACGGCTGGTACCACCTCCGGTGCGACACCTCGAACCGTCTCGAAGGCCCAAAACGCAAGGCACGGAGCGCTTTTCTGTCGCGCTTTTCTGTGTTTGGGCCTGTCTGGAGGCGCAGCGGAAAAGTGCCGAGGGGGTCTCATCTTTGCTCGAGATATCGGGGAAGGCGATGCTGCTTCAGCAGAATAGCGTTTGCCTGCGGTTGCGAAGAAATCTCCTGCAGTTTTGTTGTAAATGGAAGCCTCTGGGGATGAAGACCCGAGGGTTGCAAAGGGGGACCTGATGGCGTGTCTGAGCCAGCACGGAAGGAGCGCCGACGGCACCTCCCACGTCAGGCTGGCTGCCGTCGTCTATGATCCCCTCGCGGATTGAGCAACTGCGAAAGACTCGATTGGTACAACTTTGGACCCGATGGAAGGTAGCTGTATGATAAGCAAGGTACGTAGTGCTTCGTCCTTTCCCTCTGATCTCAACATTGCTAGTATGTCTGCCAGCAGGCCGCCAAATCTGCCGTGCGCCTGCTGCCTGTCAACGCCCAGACCAGCAAAGGCAGCGACCAGGACATGGTACTCTACTACCTGTACCTAGTAGTCCCGGAGTGGTCACTGAGCAGTATATCTATTGCCAACTAGGCCGGTGCGGGCGCCACTCTGCTTCCACCGACATCACTGCCGCCACTGTTGCGGGAGCCATCGCCAGATACAAGATTTGGAGTTTACTTCCTACTGTCCTCCCTGTTCCGGCAAAATTGGCTAAAGTGATGTCAGCTAGACTCTTGTAGAAAGGAACTCTGCCATACCTTGGGCTCCTCAACATAGCGAAAATTGCCTCCAGTACCAAGCAGCCATACATTTTGGTACGAGTCGCCGACAGGCCCGACACCACCTTCCCATAGGAGGTTATGTGGGAAACCCCAGTCTAGAGGCGAGGCGCTCTCAATCATCTTGATATCGGCGCCGCTGAGTCGGATTGTGAGCGCCGCGACATTGGCCATGAGATGCTCGATTGTTCTCCCACCCACAATGGGGAAGACGTAAGGCGCCTTGTGCATCACGTATGCCAGCGCCACACCTGTCACAGTGGATTTGACGCGGTCCGCAACGGACTCGAGGACCAAGCTGACTTTGACGTCTGTCTCTGAGTATCGGGTAACGTGGCCACGTGCGCGCTGTCGCTGTTGCTCAGTCTTGAACTTGCCGCCTCCAACAGCACCCCAGGGGCAGATGGCCATGCCCTCTGATCGACACATGGGGATGATCTCGCGCTCGAACTCTCTAGATGACGCATTCCATAAGCCTTGATAGACCGAAAACTGGCGGAGGCCGTGGCAGCGAGCGTATTCGTTGGCCTTGCTGGAGTGGGATCAGTCAGTGCACCCCCGGATGACAATCGGCCTACCTGACAACCCAGGCGGGAGTGTCGCTGACTCCGAGGTACAAGACCTTCCCAGAAGTAACGAGCTGGTTCAGTGACTGCATTAGCTCCGCGATCGAGGTGCTGTAGTCCCAGAAGTGAACGTAGAGCAGGTCGATGTAGTCCGTCTGGAGCCTCTCGAGGCTGCTCTTGAGGGAGTTGATCAAGCTCTTCGTTCCGTTGCCTGTAAAGCTCGACATGACTATTGAAGGGTGTTCATGGCCGGCCGAGAAGTTGCTGGTGTATTTGGTTGCAATGACTGCGCGAAGTTACTCGTCAGGTACGCCGTACGTGATAGTGCGCTTGCATACCCATTTGATCGCGATTGCTGCGTTTCCTCATCCACTCTCCAACCCACAGTTCGGAATCACCAAACTGGTAGCTGTTTGCTGTGTCTATAAAATTGCCTGCGAGCAGATGTGAGCCACGTAGGTCGCCTTGAGCGCTGCGGGCTCGCAAACACACCGCCCTGGCCAGTTGTTAGTCGGAAAGCTCACATGCGTCTTGATCATACTTGCCGGCGTACCTGCTCGTAGAAAAGGTCAAGGATACTCTCGGCTGTAGCTTGATCGCAGCGACCCAGCCAATCCTCCCTGCCAATCAGTTAGGTCATCTGCGGCTTGTGCCGTCCTCGAGATACCGGATCTTACCATGCTATGCCAAAGTTCATTGTGCCAAGACAGACCGGACTGACTCGAACGGCAGCGGTGGGCGATAGAAGTCGGTATTCGGCCAAGGGTGACTGGGCCGGAGCGGCCATGGGCGTTGCAGTGCTCATGGTGGTCGAAGTCCAGTCCGGGTGGCGCCGACGACGAATTTCGGTGGCCAGTCCGGAGGTCGACGGAGAAGAAAAGCCTTCAGACCAGATCAAGGGGAAAGGAGAAATATTCCAGAGGTAACATTTGAGAGATAGCCTGCATAAATACCAGGGCGGATAAGGAGATACTGGGATCAGAGCGGTCGTGCCTGCAGCTGTGCCTCTCGCAATGAGGAAGTCGAGACGGCGTCCCGGCACCCGTGACAAGAACGACTATGTATCTAGGGAAATGGCTGCGTGGCAGGTTAATGAATGCATTTGCTTTCCAATCCGTTTCGAACCAAGACGGTCGTAAATCCCAGACGAGCAGGTATGTGCACCCGATTCCAGAGTCGAGACGTTGAGAACCTCGTAGGTTTCCATCAAGTAATCACAGGAGTACCGCATGAGGCCAGGTAGCGTAGCGGAGGAACGGATCCTCATGTCTCTCTGGTCACCGGGTCGCAGGGCCGCGCTGCTCATGTTCCACCGCTTTCGAAGCGATGCACCCTCTTTGGACTTGCTCAAATAGTTGGCCGTGAATCCGTAATGTGAAGCTTCAAAGGGAGCGCTCGGTGTAAATGCGAGTGTCTAAAGCGGGTTAGCGCATTTCGAGGCGTCATGCCCGGTATAGGTACCTTAGGAGCTGGAGTGCAGCAGTGGCCTGATCGGTACGTACCGCCGCTTCTTCCGAATTCAAGCCGACCTTTTGTATGCGCCGAGCTTGCCCAGAAATCTTTCGCTGCCTCAATCCCACGACCTCCTCATACCACGCCGCCCGCCTTCTTCCACACCGCAGCCATCTCGAGCCCCTTTGGCGACAATGGGCTCTCGAAATGGCGTCAACAAACCCCGTCCCTTCTAGGGCGGCACTCAATGCCCTGCGCGGCGTCGTCCTCACCACGTCCTGCTCCGTCATTCTACTTGCCGAGGAACGAAGGCGGCGCCTCAAGATAGCTCGGACAGCCATCGACAATGCACGAAAGCTGCACACCGTCAGGTCCAATCGCGGACCCCTCGCCTTGACCGAGGGCCTCTCTCAATGGGAGGGGAGCTTCTCCGGCGTCGGCGATGATGTTCTTGCTGCGTCATCGCTCCCACGACCGAGGACCGCTACACGCCGCCGTCGTCGCCGAGATGCACCGACCGATCCGATTCCCACCGATGCCGACATCCACAAGCACAGCCGCGACGTCAAGACCTCTCGTACTTCCCAAACGGCAGAAGCCTCAACCGCGGGCCTCGCGAGTCTACACGCCTTCGTGCCCGACATGATCAACCTCGAGTCTCTCAAATTTGCGGCGTTCAACTCCTCGACTCGTCCGCGAGACTTGAGCTGGAAGCCTCCTAGGGCGTACTCAAAGACCGCCACCGGAGCGGGTGGGACAATCTCGGAATCATCAGTTCAAGGCCTCAAGCTCGACAGCGAAGCTTCTCAATCATTGGGCGATCTTCCCGCAAGCACCGATCCCAGCATGCCCGCAAAGGCGGTAGATCCTTTAGACGCCGCTCGCTCCTATTTAATACGCTCGGCGCAAACAGGTTCAAACTCGCCACAGCGGCCTTTCTACGACGAAGCGCTGGTCATCTTGGAGCAGCTCCTGCGGTCTCCGAATCCGACCAACGTGGCTCAAGCCGAAATCCATGGGCAGATCGACTTGGCTACCCGAGTGTTGCAAAGGCTTGCATCATTCGGCTTACCCCTGCCTAGAGCTTCCAAGCCGATCAGAAACATTGGAATCGAGCTTCTGAGATTGACAAGTCGAGATGAGCCGTCCAAGATGACGCATGCCCTGGCGGCGCTGATACCCCTGTGTCGAGACCCCCTCAAGGCCATTGTCCCTTGCCTCGGTTTTGTGCAGGAAAGTGGCTCAGTCAAACACTTGGAGCACCTGCTGGGCTTTCTTTCAGACCGCAAGCAGGCGAAACTCTGGATGCGCGGCATGCTCGTGCACCGGTTGCTCGCGCGTTACGCGAAGCTCCAAGCGAGTTTCGAAAGCACCAAGAAGCTCTATCAGGCGATGCAATCGGCCGGTCTATTCCGACTGATTGAAGTCCCGCACACAACAGAATATAGAATTCGGCGGTTGATCGCCATCCTGGCCGCAGAAGCCCAGCATGACGCGTTTCTTTCCCGAGAAATACGGGCGATTCAGAAAATGGCGCCCGATGCCCTTGAACTCGACTTGCAGATCCAGAGCAGGCTCGTCGTTCGAGATGCCGAACTCGGCAAATGGGATCTCGTTCACGATCATCTTCAGAGGCTCACGGGCAGCTTCGACGTCAGCTGTGTCGAGTTTCAGACCATGTTGATTCGAATCACGGACGTCTTTGCACAAGGCCACTCTCCCGCTGAGGTGGAGTCGTTCGTTCGCGCGCTAGCCACAACATTTCACTTGAAGCCCAAGTATCGGTGGGTATACATGGTGCTGGATGAGCATGCCAGCCACCACCAAGTCGGGGCCGTCTTTCGGTGGCTCCAATTCTGCAGCGACAGCGGCCTGCCAATGGATGATGCCTTTATTGAACGGTTTTATACCAGATGCCGGAAATATTGGAGCTTCTCCGACACAAGCATCGCCAACCTACAAAAGAGTCTTCGAGCATCTGGTCCCCCGGCTCAGGTAGCCGCTACAAGCACACACGATGCAGTAGACGCGCGAGAAACTGGGCAGGCGCTCTCAACGGTTGAAGTGAAGGGGAAATCAGCATCATCGGCTGGTCTCCGGAGAGCAGTCATGCAATACTTGGGCGCCAAGGACGGTACAAAGGTCGATCTGGCCATTGGTATAGTCCGAGAAGCACACGAGCAGGGCCTCGACGTGAGTGACGCCCTGACGCCACTACTCATGGCGCGCCTGGAGAGGGGAGACGACCCGAATGAACTCATCGAGGAAGCGCTACGAATGGGAGCCCGCATCCACGACAGCGCGTTCAACAAGGCTACTCAAGTGCTCTCGGCGACGGGCAACCTCGGCGGAGCCGCCGAGATGTGCAAGGTAGCGGCAAGGGAAAACGGCAACGGCAAACTTCTCTACAACGAGTACAACTTCGCCAACCTCGTCTTTGCGTACACAGGCGCGGCACGCTACAAGGCTCTCCATTCCCTTTTGTGCGATTTCACGTCGGGGGAGCAGTGGTGGCACGGAAGCCGCACGTGCAAGGAGAGCGTCAAACTAGCCATGAAGACGGCGGCGATGCGGACCGTCGTCCAACAAAAGGACAAGAAGCCGCATCGACTGGCGCTCGACCAACTTGACGCCGCCCTCGTGCACGTCAAGAGGTGCCGCTCCAACCGGGGCCATCGGAGGGCAGTGACGGAGGCCTTTGTACGCGTCATCAAAAGCCCACCTGCATCGGTGTTGCACGACAAGATGGCACAAAAGGGGGCTCATATCAGGGGCCGCGCCGGCAGACAGCTGATGGAAGTGTCAGGCGAGGTTTCGGAGCCCGCGGCTCGTCCCGTGCTGGCAGCTGCCGCTGGGGCAGGCTGACGCAATGGGCCACTGGCATGGCTCACTTGTAACATAGCAGAAGGCCTTGGATACTCGAGAGCCAGACGATGCTTGGAGGAAAGTCTCATAGCATGCATAATCCAGTATCTCGGCTTCAATATCACTGCTACCAATAGTCTGTGCGGGCGCCAGAGCTCATTTAGACCCGGCTAGGCATCAAATGGAATCAACCATTGTAAGCTCCGGTTGATGCCGTGCAAGTCGGATCATTCCCCCTTTGTGGCCATTGCATTGGCCAATGGGTCGCCTGCAGGCACGATATAGCAGACGGGAGCTACCAACAGGCCCACGTAGGGCCCGGGACATGTTCCTGCCGGACTGCAGCTCCCGAGTGTCCCCGTCACATGCAAAGCACGACGCCAGTCGTCGTTGGTGGTTCGATGCGGTCGTGGCTGGTCAGACCAGGCCAGCGGTCATTGGCTGTGGCGCCCCACAGTGGCACGGTTTTCCGCAGCAGCCCAGCCCATGGAGCCCGCCCGCCCAGGGCCGGGGGCATGGACCCGGACCCCTGAAGGCCCTGAAGGCGCCGTCAGGGACCGCCCAAGCCGCCCACGGCGCCTCAACTCGCCCGGTGATGTGGCCGGCGCGACGCCGACCCGCAGCCCCGGGGGCGTTGGACCGTGACGGGCTCGACTTTTTGGGTGGGTGGGCAATTTTCAGAGCCGCCATCGCCATCCACCCTTCCCAAGGTTCTATCCACCCATCCATCCACCCACTCGCTGGTCGTTATAAAGGCACAGTCGCGCAGGGCGTCGTCACCACTCCTCTCTCCCCCGTGACAGCGACGGGCCATCAACTGGACCGCCATACCGACCGAGCGGCAGCGACGACATGTCTTAAGACTACGCGTGTGCTTTCTTTGAATCCGTTCTTCCTGTGCCATCTAGAGATCGACGAATCCGCGATCCGACCGCCTCCTTACCGACGATCGCCCCTCCTCCGCATCCTCTTCCTCCTCCTGCACCAGCGACACACACACGCGAACCCGCCGGCCGGCCTCTTCTCTCCATCGACCGACTTGCGCCGCGTGCGACGAGCGACCCGAGGCAAACCACCCCAATGGCCACCACCGGTGCCGCCCCCGTGTCCGCCGCGGCAGACGCCCGCCTGCGGCGCGAGACGTACCACGAGGCCGACGTCGTCGTCGTCGGCGCGGGCGTCTTCGGCTGCGCGGCGGCCTACGCGCTCGCCAACCAGGGCCGCAGCGTCATCCTCCTCGAGCGGTGGATGCGCGAGCCCGACCGCATCGTCGGCGAGCTGCTGCAGCCGGGCGGGCTCGCCGCCCTCAAGAAGCTCGGCCTCGGCCACTGCGTGGACGACATCGACGCCGTCCCCTGCAAGGGCTACAACGTCATCTACCACGGCGAGCCCTCGCTCATCCCCTACCCGCCCGTCGACGACGCCGGCGACGTGCCCTACAAGTGGTCCGGCTCCGGCAAGGAGGGCAAGCGGCCCGAGGGCCGCAGCTTCCACCACGGCCGCTTCATCATGCGCCTACGCGAGGCCTGCCTCGCCCACGACAACATCACCGTCGTCGAGACCGAGGTCACCAGCACCGTCCGCGGCGAGCACTCAGACCAGATTCTCGGCGTCGAGTCGCGCACCACCAACCGCGAGACGGGTACCAAGACGCCCGGCTACTTCTTCGGCCAGCTGACCATCATCGCCGACGGCTACGACTCCAAGTTCCGCACGCAGATCCTCGGCACCACGTCGGTCGTCAAGAGCAAGTTCTACGCACTTGAGCTCATCGACTGCCCCCTCCCTCAGGAGAACTACGGCCACGTCATCATCGGCAACGCCTTCCCCGTCCTGCTCTACCAGATCGGCACCCACGAGACGCGCGCCCTCTTTGACGTGCCCGTGGGTCTGCCCGAGGCGTCGCCCGCGGCCGGCGGCGTGCGCGGCTACATCAAGAACGTGGCCATTCCCGCGCTGCCGCCGTCGGTGCGCGCCACCGCCGAGAGGGCCCTCGAGGACGGCAAGATCCCGCGGAGCATGCCCAACAGCTGGCTGCCGCCCACGCCCCAGATGCAGCAGGGCGTCGTACTCCTCGGCGACGCCTTCAACATGCGCCACCCGCTCACGGGCGGCGGCATGACCGTCGCCTTCAACGACGCCCTCCTCCTCGCCGAGCTGCTGCACCCGTCGCGCGTGCCCAACCTCGAGGACCCGGCCGCCGTCCGCCCCGCCCTCCTCGACTTCTACTGGCGCCGCAAGAAGTACACGTCCATCATCAACGTCCTCGCCCAGGCCCTCTACACCCTGTTCGCCGCCGACGACCGCCAGCTGCGCGCCCTCCAGCTCGGCTGCTTCGAGTACTTCCAGCGCGGCATCACGGACGGGCCCTGCGGCATGCTCGGCGGCATCATCCAAATGCCCTCGGTCCTCGCCTACCACTTCTTCTCCGTCGCCTTTGTCGCCCTCTGGCTCAACGCCCGCACCGTCATGAGCGGGCCCCTCGGGCCCCTGAAGCTGCCCCTCGCCCTCATCGACGCCGTCCTCATCCTGTGGCGCGCCTCGGCCGTCTTCTTGCCCCTCGTCTTCCGCGAGGGCTTCCGGTGAGAGGAGCGGAGCCCGAGGCTCTCTCTCTCACTCCCTTTCCTTCTCGCACACGCGCACGCACGGGGCCCGCCGTTTGGAAACACAAGAGGCGCGTCGACGTCCTCCCGGGAAGGAATCACATGCTATACACACGGTCATTCATGGCGTTTGGTGGGGTTGTGCTTTATCACGACAGCCGGTTGAGGACCGGTCCCCTGTATATACAGTATCAAAGAGGAGGAGGCATCTCGTGCTGTCGGTTCAGGTAGACGACGAATGAGTGGCGCCATTATGGGAGCATGCATGTATACGCCCTTTAATAATATAATAATGCCAATTTTGAATCACATCTCTCGCGTTTTGAGGTCATCTGGCTGTCGCTCTATAGGATACTACATGCATTTGATAACAGGGCACCTGGTCCCATCCATGGCCACACGGTCAAGCGCATGCTCAGTGCTCCGCCGCGTGGGACCGATCCTCGCCAACCCCTCACTCACTCCCCCGCGACGGGGACACCCCTAGGTCAAGCGCCGACGGTACACGCCCATCATCCAGCTGGCGCGCAGGACGGCGAGGCCGATGGCCATCCTCACGCTGTCCTGTATGACGTTGAGCTTGCTGCCGCCGACCTCGTGCCACTCGATGGGGACCTCGGCGACCTTGATGCCGGGGCTGGCGCCGATGACAGAGCCGTCGCTGCCGAGGACGGGCGTGGCGGGGGCCGACTCGGCGAGCATGAGCATCTCAATGTCGAAGATCCAGCCCTCGGCGTGCATGTAGGGCACGACGTGCGGGAGCGCGGCGCGCGTGAAGAGCTTGAAGCCGCACTGCGTGTCGCGGATGCGCGACGTCGCGGGCGGGGTGAGGATGGTGAGGACGAGGTGGAACGAGCGCATGAGGAAGTTGCGCAAGGCGGAGCGCTACAGAGTGACGTTTGCGTCAGTACAGAGTTGGAATAGAGAGAGGAAGCAGTGTGATTCCCGACGTACCTTGACTACCGCCTCGCTGCCGACGAGGTGCGCGCGGCTGCCAATAGCCACCCCGCGGTGCGACCCATCGACCACCTCCTCGCACCCCTCGATCAACTTTCTCACGTCGCTGAAGCGCGACGCACCGTCGGCGTCGGCGAAGAGCGCATACGCGCCCCTCACGTGCCGCAGCCCATGCGTGACGCCGCCGCCCTTGCCCCTGTTCCTCGTCAGGGACACGACCCGGACGACATCGTGCAGGTCGTGCTTGGCCGCGAACTCGAGCACGACGTCCACCGTCCTGTCCTTACTGCCGTCGTTGACAATGAGGATCTCGTATCCGGAGACCTCCTTTTCGGGCTCGGCGTCGGCCGAGTGGGCGCGGACATGCCGCCGTCGGGTCGGGCTGCGGACTGTCTTATGGTCCGTAGCGCGGCCGATGTGCTTGTCGAGATACTCGACCGCCTCCTCGAGGGTCGGCAGGATGCGGTCCTCTTCGTTGTAGGCCGGGAACACGACGCTCAGATACAGCTCCGCGGGCTCGATGGCCCCGGCATCGGGCGTGGGGTACGCTGCCGCCGCCTCGTCGGGTCCGCTGCGTTCCTCGCTAAGGTGCCGCTCCGCCAGCCAGCGGTCGTGCCAGCACGGGAGCTGTCGGGGTGCGGTCGGCGCGCCTGAGGGGCTCGAGGTGATGTACGTCTTCTCCGACGGCAGGACGGGTCGTGGCTTCGGCGCGACGAGGTGCAGGAGCAGAAAGAGCTATAGTGGTTGGGACGACGTCGAGGTCAGCGGCTGCTGCGGTTTGGTTTTCGAGTCGGTGGCACAGGGGGGAGCGCGCGTACAGAAAGGAGACCGAGGAGGACGAGCGCGACAAAGCACACGAAGAGAACGTGCACGGGAGTCGCCTCAATCCACGCCCGGAGAGGTCCCAAGAAGCGCGCCACCAGGTCCGAGACCAGCTCCATGGTGGGCGGTGGGCAATAGCTTCCCCAGCCGCAGCTGGAGCTGTGGTAGAGGGAATCAACCAGGGCCAAGCCGATGCTCAACTCATCAGAGCAGGGCGCTGCCAACAGATCATTCGATATGCCTCGGTGAAGAGGAGGAAAGGAAAGAAAGACGAGAAATGAGTGACGTGGGAAGAGAGCGTTGGAATGGGCGGGAGGTGGTGGTGGGGGTTTGAGTGGAAGTGCCGTGGCAGTTTGACGGAAGCTCGCATAACAGCCGCGAGGCCAGATGTCACTTCCAATGGCTCACAGTGGCTGCAATGCAGTGAAGTGGGCGGGCAGCTCAGTCTGGCGTTCCATCCATTCCAGTGGCGCAAGGCTGGCCAATGGCTGCCCTGCCTGAACCCTTTCCTCTCAGGGACCTCGTGGCGTCCTTCGACAGGGGTTCGCACATGACGCCACAGCGGTCCGCAACAGCGCGCAGATCCACTGCTTCGTGGGGTCCAACTTTGAGATGCTTCATGCAAGCCATGTTACCCTGGACTTGGGGGGAATCGAAGATGGTAAATCCATCGGTAACGGGAGCCGATACCTGGCTAAGGTACACGTCAACGACGCACTACACGAATCGCATGTTAATTTTTCCGCAGGACATTGTATGCAATGTTATTTCTTCGACCTGCGTGTGCTCCTGACAGCTTTGGGGTATGCTCGACTTGCCGAAGCCAAGATTCCACCACATGAATACTGCACTACCAGAGACGACAGAACACGATATCAGACACCTGTTCATCTACCTCCGTGTTGTATCCAAATCTGGCGCGATGCCTGTAAACGCCGCTATTCCCATGAAACTCCATATGCTCTATCCCACCGTCGTTACATCGTCAAATATGTGTGCAAACCAGTCCCAGACCCGGATCCAACCCCGCTAAACCACCGATCTCGGCCAAGGTAGCATTCTGACTGGGCATTTCAATTGTACTGGTTCCAATTGGGGCGGGACTTGGCCAGCCAAAGCTCCGCGCTGCTCGATCGTCGAAATATAGGAGAGACACGCGCCATGTGTCGGCTGTTATACGGCGACAGCTGAAGGCTTGGAGCTGTACCAGCGCGACTTCTTCAGCAGCTTGCCTCCGCCCTTGGACAGCCTCTTGCTCTTGTTGCTGGATGGCGCGACTGGCTCGGGCATTGATGCCGGCTCGGGGAACACATTGATGATGTCCTCATGTGCGACAGGGGGCGGTATCGACGCGGGGGCCGCTCGCTGCATTGTCTCCGAACCCATCGAGTCGATGCGTTCTAGCTCGGAGAAGCGAGTCGCGCGAGCCGGTCTCCTGTCTTTGCTTCTCGCCTGAATAGCTGGAGCGGCCTCACCGATGGGCTCTGCGACACGGGCGATATCCTGTTCGGCGCTTTGGCTCCAGTTCAAATAATACTCGCTTTGGTTCGCCGTGGTAACGGCGGGAGTCGTGGGAGCTGAGAAAGCTGGTCTAGAGGACGTGGGAGTGAGCCCTGGTAGCGAAGTAGTGGAGGATTGGCGGGAAGTCTGGTTCGTGCTGGATGCCGAGGACCCAGCTGCTGGTACCTGAAGGTTGGATGGTGCGGCCTGAGTGAAGGACGTAGGGAGTGCGCCCAAGTGCATTGTGACGGGGGCAGCGACTTGGTTGATGGAGGCGAATCCCCTCATCGAGGGTGGCGGACGCGAGTCTCGACCGTAGTGAGATGCGCCGATGGCCTTTGCCGAGTTTGCCATGGCCAGTCTGTCGACAGAAGCGTCCGAGGTACGTCGCTTGTGAGCGGGGTGTAGACGGTGCGCCGCCGCCTCTTGCGTCCTTGTCGCAGCAGGTCGTGTCGGACGCATCTCAAGGTCGTCCTGAGAGCTAGTGGATCCCGCCGAACTCTCTACTGGCGAGGGGTCATCTCCTGAGAACCAGAAGTCAGTCACCCTATCGCCAATGAGCGTGCTTGCAGACAAACCTTTGCTGGGGGTCGGGCTAACACGTTGCTGCTCGTAGCCAGCGCCCCGACTGATTTCCTTTCCCTTCAATTGCGGCTGCGAGAATGAAGCGTCGTGAACCGAGTAGACGACGTCTCGACCCTGCAGGACATAAGGTGACACTCCATTGTAGCTGTAGGCCCGAGGCAGGCGCACGGTCGGGGCGGCGTCTTCCCCCGGATACGACACGTGAGACAAGCTGCTGCCAACGCGGGGAACACCGGGCATGTTCATGTGGTGACCGCTGGCCGCCATTGCGCTCCTCCTTCGGTTCTGCTCGATGATGCGAGGTCGGTCGGCTTCACGCCAGCTGGGGGGCGCGCTGGCGAAGGCATCTGTGGCGGCGTGGGTCGGAACATGCTTATACGGCACCTTTTCCTGCTCCAGCTTTTTTTGTTCCGCGAGTTTGGCGTTGTGCTCTTTTGCCTGCTGGCGGCTCTTGCGGATGCCTGAAAAGATAGACATGGTGGTGTGTTGGGCTGGGGAGCGGGACGAAGGCTTCGTGTAAGTCGAAGTGAGAATGCCGCGATGTCGTTTGTTGGCTCGTCAAAGAATGGCAAGTGTCATGCAACGCTGGAGAGTCGCAGTATCGAGAAGAACAAGAAGATGCAAGAAGTGGAAGGCCTGCGCAGCGATGTAAGCGTCGTGCCTGGGCAAGGCAGTCAGCGGCGCAGGGTCGCAGAGTCTGAGGGCGAGTGTCGATGCCTGCACCTTGGAATAAGGTGCGGCGTGGCTGCAACGACTTTAAAGGCCCGCGGTCCCCTCAGGCGGGCCGAATTCCTTGCAGGTGGAGCTCGTACGAGGGGCGGCACGGGGCTTCGCGGGCGGACAGACCCAGACTTTCCAGGTGAAACTCGGGGTGGGGGACCTGGATCAGGCCCCAGGGCGTCGGACGGTGGAGCGGTGGGCCAGAGCGGCGGCGGGCGCGACGGACGGATGGCTGCCTCCCTGTGATGGATGGGCTGGGGCTGCTGGGCTGAGTGCGTGACGGTATGGT
This sequence comes from Purpureocillium lavendulum, assembly GCA_029168975.1. Classification (NCBI taxonomy): domain Eukaryota; kingdom Fungi; phylum Ascomycota; class Sordariomycetes; order Hypocreales; family Ophiocordycipitaceae; genus Purpureocillium; species Purpureocillium lavendulum. The sequence goes on from JAQHRD010000001.1 coordinate 6,950,389, forward strand.
ATGGGTATGCCGTTGACAAGGCCAGGGTCTCAGACGCAGTTCGAATTCGAGCCCTCCCTCAGACGGAGACGAGCGCGCGGGCTCAGCGGTTCATCAGCCTCAGCGCGGCGGGCCAAGGATCAGGGTCAGGGGAGTCGTCGGGACGCCTGGCGCCGAATCCGATGTAAGGCAAGTACGAGAATGTACAAGTACCTGAGCTGCCGCGTCACTGGTCACAGGACGGACCGGCCTCTGTGGCTTCCCGTTCCGGTCCGGGGCGCGTGTCGAAGTGTGTAACAGGCAGGGAGTGAAGAATGGAGAGAGCGAGGTCGTGACCCGGACGGGACGAGGATGGGAGTCAAATAAGAGAGTCGAGACAAGCGACAAAAGCAACTGGCGAGGAAGCCGGGCCTTTTCATCAACTCGAGGCAAGTGCGGCCAACCCAACTTGCATGTAAATCGAAGATGGTGGCCCAGGAAGGTGGGAGGGGCTCTGCTCTTGCCTTTCCTGGTTCTGGAATAGGGAGGTAAGCAGGGCCACGAATTGGTTGGTGCTAAGGTAGCCAGAGCTGCTAGTACAAGAACGAGCACAAACAGCGCAGGCAGGAAGGTCGGGGGAGCGAAGCACCAGCCGTCGGCTGGTTGAGTTGACCGGGAATCGAGCCCAACCTGCTAGCCAGCCTTGGCCCTTCAACTGCACCTGGCACACGCCTGGGCAGCGCTCAGTCATGGAAGGATGCTGGTTAGGGCGCTTTAGTCCTGCACCGGGGCCTGGTCTCGGCACCTGCGGAGCGCGAACCGAGCGACGGGCCTGCCAGACCGTGTCTCTGGGCCTTTTGGTGCGGAGACGAGCGGCAGGCTAATAAGGTATTGGCGGCCGGGGGCACCACCACAGCCTCCGTGTGCTGTGCTGTTCTGTGCTGTGCTGGCCGCGCAGTCTGTCCGTCTCTGCTGCGGGCGTGAGGTGCGTATCGTGGCCAGCTGAAGGCGGCGGCAAAGTCGCTAAAAGAGGGTTGCTGGGGTGGTATTGGGGGCAGTTCTCGAACGACGACGGCGACGAAGACCCTTGCTGTCCAACCCCGCAGACAAGCAATATTGGATCCGGCAGAGGGGATGCTGCTGCTCTTGTACCAGGGCAGCGAGAACGAGAGAAAAGACGACGACGACGGCGGCGAGAAATAAAGACTCGGACGGCTGCCGACCTGATCTGGGTGACAGGGAGGGCCCGACTAGAAATACGAGGCCGACCAAGCGCAGCAAGCCAGCCGGCAAGCCAACCAGCCGTCAAAGCCGGCCAGCCAGCCAAGCCCAGGCACCTCGAGGCGGCAGAACACACCAGAGCAGGGCACAGAGGGGTGGGAGGCACGGCAAAGGGGCCGGCGACTGGCGGCGGCGGCTGACGCCAAAGTAAACCTGGCGGCGCCGACCAGTGGGAGCGGCGGGAAAAGAAACGCGGATGACTGTTGGGTAATAAGTCGATCGATGGGTGACGAGCACGACTCTCTGCGTCTGCGCGCGTGGTACGAGCACTTCTATGGGCTCGCACCCGGCCGCCGTGTACCTACATGCGGTGAGGTGAGGTGGTCGATGGAGGATGGATGCCCTGCAGCAAGCGATCCACGGCGTCGGACCCCCAACAAGCTGCCTTGCTCGCCTCTACGAGTACCTCTAATCATCTCACACGCGCCGACAAGCGAGGCCGTTCGCCGGGCCCGGGCTGCGGTGAGACTGCACCAGCGTGTGCTTCTCGTGCCGACCTTGTCCATGCTCGCGCATCCATGCTCCATACATGCCCCCCATCCATGCCTCGCAGGCTCGCAGGCTCACACGGCAGCTCGCGCCTGAGCCGGATGATCCACGTCATGACGGGCATGACGGACGGCCGACTGGGATTCGACGACGGCTCGGGACTTGGGGGCTCGCGAGGCATCCCTCCCACGCTGCCGCGGCCCGGACGCGCACGGCGGCCCCGTCTTTCTGCTGGTCTCTTGTGCCCGTTTCTTGTTTCTATTTTATCTTTTTTTAATTTACGTGAAATCCGTGGGCGGCTTGGCTCGCAGCACAGACTGTGTGAGGTGAGACGGGGGGTCGGCTGGCCACCTCCTCCACCACCATCACCACCACCACCACCACCACGACCTGGCACCGCCTATCGCGAGTCCCGGGCCAGTGACAGGCCGTCAGCCGTCGTTCGGCGCCCGTTGCCCGCCAGCCATTGGCGTGACAAAGTGCCGCAGCCACGTTTCTCGCATCGTTCGACAGGCTGATGACGGCGCGGCACCGCCAGATACCAACAACAATCTGGGAGGAACCGCAAGGCGCAAGCCCGCCCGATGCACCAGCCGCGACCCTGGCCGGACGGCGTTTCGTCATGACGAAGCGGGCTGAGGCTGGCTTATCACATGCTTTGAGTGCCGCCCAAGCGATCGTGCAGTGCAAAGTGCAGCTGCATGAGCAGGACTCGTGAGGTTCCCGCCCTCGACCAGCAGGACACGAAGCGTCGTCGTCAACGGGCCACCTGGTCGCCCTTTTCTCACATCGCTGGCGGATGCGCGAGGCGAGCAAACGAGACCAGAAAAACCCGTGGCCGCAGGGCCCCCGTCTTGGGCATCCGTGGCTCGATCGCTAGCGGGCTGCAGGCTGATACAGCAAACTGGGGGTCTTGCTCGTATTGTCGGTTTGGCCTCGGCGGCAGGACTCTTGTGAGGGGAGCTGGAGGTGATGGAACGGGAGCCCTGCTGGAGGTTCCATGCTGCCCGCCCGCCACCAGGCAGGCACCGGACGGGTCCACGGGTACGAGCGCCCCGTGGACCCCCGCTAAAACGGCAGGCCTCTTGGCTGAGGTGCTCCTGCACCCACTGGACCGCCCGCGCTGTGCCTGGCCAGCTGAGCCCACCTCTCAGGTCTTGACGTGCTGCGGTGCAGGTGGGACGAGGCGGCGGCGGCCACGAACTCTCTGATGGCGCGGGGGGTTCGGGCGGTGTTTGGGGCCCTGGAGGGGAGGGGACCCCCCAGTTCCAGGCCTGCTTGGCCCTCGAGCCCTGTACCAGGCGCAGTCGCAGGCGTGGCGCGGTGGCTGGCCAGGTCCTTCGCGTATCGGATCCCGCGGCGGCCTGTCGTCCAGCCGCACGCTAAGCGCTGACCTGCGTCGCATTTTTTCCGTGTCGGTCGCCCGCGTCCACCACCGTCGTCTACCATTCAATGCTCGCCCATTGATGCATTGGGCGCGCCCGCTCTCTGCATCGTCTGCGACGCCGATTCCAGATCGCAGCTCCACTCCACTCTGGCCCGTCTCACCGTCTGCCTCAAGAGTCGAGGGGGGCCCGCGACAAGGTCCCACGTTGCCGCGTCCGCAGGCGGCATGCTACCCAAGACCACGCGCCGGTATCATGACCCCGGCCGTCCGTACACGTACCACTGTCGATAGTTGCTGCATGGTGTCATCAGCCTCGAGCGACGACTCCGCTCTCTGCAAGATTGTGTTCTGAATGCGACGCTGCCCGCCCGGGGGCCAAGGCATCGATACAATGGCATTGATTGCAGCAGCAGGAGGAGCAGCGGCAGCAGCAGCATCCCGAGGCCGAGGAGGCGGAGAGAGGGATCGTCCGGGGCACAGCTGCAAACGCATTGGGCTCACCACGACGGCGCCCGTGGACAAAGCAAGAGGAGACAGGAACTTCTTTTTCGCCTGCAGCGAAATGCCGTTGTCGCGAAGATCGGCGTTTGCCAAACGCAGTCAGTCGCATCCGTGTTAGTACGAGAAGCGGCAGACGGAAAAGCTCGGCCACGCCCGCCGGTGCGCATCCGCCCGGATCGCTCAACAACCCACTCGTGCACTCTGACATTGACAGCTCATCATTCTTGCCCACACGAGGTATCCCTGTCCGTTCCTTTCCTTATCCTCTCACCAGGGCCTCACCGTGGTCCCTACCGGGGATCGTCCAGCCCAGGCGGCCATGTTCAACAAAACACCAACGCGGGTAAGCGCCCGCCGCGGATCGCACGCTCAGGGCAACGGATATGCTCCACAGCGGCTCGTGGCCCGCCGGAACCGCCGCTAGCAACTCGTGCTCGAGTTGTTCCATTATCCCAATCCGTTCGTTGGCTCTCCAAGGGATGCTGATCTGGGCCTAGCCGGGGTCCCGGGATGCGTTTTACTGCGGCTCCGGTGCACCTTGTCCGGCAGGCCTGGCCTTGGACCACCGCACCAGGCCGTCCAGACGACGGGCCTCGACTTCGATCCGGGGCCAAAGGTCGACCGCAATGGCATGGTCGATGCCGTAGCCACTCACGTCGTGCCGCCTGCAGTGTGATCAATAAATCGCGGGGCCGGTGCCGCGATGCCTGGCCGGGCTGTGAACGCTACAGTCACGTAGCACAACCGGTAGGTCGTTGGGTTGTCGACACCATTGGCCGAGTGGCAATCGCGCTCTTCGGCTCATCATCGACCCGTCAGGAGTAGGGGCAGAAGACGAAAGGCGGTCCGGCAGGTGATCAGCTGCACGATACCTGGTATGGCCTGGCCGATCGCCCCTCACGCCGCCGACGCGGTGTCTCCCGCGAGCTGCGAGGAGCTGTGCGCAGCTGTTCACGGGCACTATTCGCGGTAGTGCTCACGGTCAGTTCTGTTCCGCAACATTCAGGTGGAGCGAGATAACGCCGCGGCTGTGTGACTCTCATTAACCGCTATCATGATCGGGTTGCACATTGCCGTTGGGGTCGCGTTGCGGATATCTGTGCTCGACTGTTTCGCAACAGCTGGCGAACGAGGACTCATCGCGGACGGCTCACGGTCATACCGTGGAACTTGGCACAACGCATGCATCGGCTCAACCTCCTGAATGTGCGGTTGAGAGCAAGTGGTCCGCCGCCATGGACCATTGATCTCCGACCACTCGGTACAATACCCCCGAGGCCCTCGGCGCGCCTATCGAGGAACTGGCGGGACACAACACCGGTTGCTCCCTTCAGCAAGACGGATGTTGGACGTATAGTCGGGCCGTTGTCCCTGAAGCCTGACTGATGTGAAATGTGACGCCATTTACGTTGCCAAGGGGGAGGGAGGCGCTTGGGTAGCACTCACGAGTCACGATGGCAGAAGTTGGTCAGGGCGCGCTGCGTATCAAAGTGCATCCCGTCTGCACAAGGGAGAAGAACCACGGTTTCGGCCCGTATCACCGGCTCGTTAGATGCTGCCATACAGCTGGCAGCAGGCAGCGTCTCACCATAGATAGCTACGATTGCCAACCCTGTGCTTGACCATCGCACAGCTGATGTAAACTGGCTAATACCCTGGGGAAGACGACACTCATACCTTCATAAAGGGTCCGCCGCCATTGGTCTTGGCTGCTCGTGCGTGAACGTTGACGTGTGTGCAATGATGATACACAGGCATCTACCGAACGACACTGAAATGGATCGACACAGTCCGAGGACCCTGAATCGGTCGACACGTTCCTGGCGGGCACGAGCTAACGTCGACGATCGACGTTGCGGCGGCGTCAAGCACAGGCCAAGCCGGGACGGTCTCAGGGGTCAGGGTCACGTGATGATGCGGGTGGCGTGCTTCGCGGCTCGAGCAACGGCGGCGAAAAGTTTGCACCAGCCACAGCCGTCGCTGACTGGCCAATTTTCACCTTGGAAGTCCCGCGCAGCGGCAGTTGGGCGCAGGTGCAACGGCAGGGCAGCCTCACCAGCCCCAACCCCAGGGGGCAGCGGCCCAATCAGCGCGCACTCGACCTCACTTGCCACCGCCGACCGCCGCTCCGGCGGAGACTCTGGCGGGCGAGCAGCCCACAAGACGGCTCCGACAGCCACTGAGGCGAACGGGCCCCAGGCGCTCCAGGCGCTCCAGGCCTGCCCGCACTCCACTGCGGACGGGACTCTGGCGACGGGAGGTGACCCCAGGCCCAAGGGGCATGGAGCCCAGGCCAGGCAAGCCAGGCAAGCCAGGGCACCTAACATTCCCCAGGGCCGCAGCCTAACCCAACTCCTCCATCACTTGGCGCCGCCGCCGGTCACGCGCTTTGCCCACTTCACCTGTCATCATCCCTCAGTCATCCATCCCGACCCGCGAGACAGCCTCACCTCGTCGGCGCCCCTCCAGCCCCCATCGACGAAGCGCTTCGCTCCGTGCGCCCGTGCCAGCCGCCGCCGCCGCTGGTCGCTCGTTTGCACCGCCGCCGCCGTCTGCCGTCGTCGCGCTCACGCGCGCCGCGCTACGATTGCGACGCCCATCACCGCCGCTGCCGCCGCCGCCGCCGTGGCCCGTCGCTGATCCGATCCCCCGACCCATCTCCGCCCGAGCCTGAAGTGTCTTGGGGGGGCGGCCCATTTTGCATGGCGCGCTGAGTTGTCGATACGTCACCTTCGCCAGCCCGCCCTTCGCCGCCGTGGCCGTTGTCGTTGCCGTCGACATCGCCATTGCCATCGCCGTTGTCGCCTCTTCTGCCGCCGTTGCGCAGGGTCCTTCAACGGGCACGCGAAACAGACGCCCCATTCGACGGGTCATCGGTCCCGCATCTCCCCATCCCGCGTCCACGCGCTTAGTCTGCGACCGCAGACCCAGAGGTAAAGGTGGCGGCGCTTACCATCCTCAGTCACAACGAGACGTCGGCATCCGAGCTCTCCCTCCAGCAGCATCTTGAACTTGCGCCGGACCTGGTCGCCTATAGTCAGCTCGCCACGGAGGGGGACTCCGAGCCGTTGATGATGGCACAGCCGGTGCCTCATCAGGCGACGGACAAGAGGCGCGTCAAGGTGTATGAGCTGCGCAACAATGACTGGTTTGACCGCGGCACCGGCTTTTGCACCGCGACCTTTCTCGTCGTACGTGTCCCACCCGCATGCGCAAGCCATTGCTTGACATGGTCGTGTGAGCTGACACGTGCCTTTGTCACAATAGACCGAAGATGGCCGCAAGGACCCCCGCGTCCTTGTCGAGTCCGAGGACCAACCCGAGCGCATACTTTTAGAGACCAAGATCCTCAAGGAAGATGGATTCCAGAAGCAACAAGGCAAGTCATGGTTTGCGCCCGCGCCACCAGGAACACGTAGCTGACCCATCGCACAGAGACCCTCATCGTCTGGCAAGAGCCTTCGAGCGGCGTTGATATGGCCCTCAGCTTTCAAGAGGCCGATGGCTGCGCATTGATATGGTTGGTCTCGACACAGCGAAAATCTCGGGTGATACGGTGGTGCTGACTCTCATGCAGGCGATTCATCAGCAATATTCAACAGGCGTTACAGAACAATACTGCGATAGTTGGTGCGTTGCCTACGGATTGTTCCGTTGAGAGGCAGATGCTGACGTGCTCGACTTTAGACGATGGCCTCTCCGACGACCTGGCCATGGACGCGGGAGCAGCCATCAACCTTCCTGCCGCCGAGCTTGGCAACTTGGCCGAGATTGAGACGACGATGCGCATGATGGCCACCTCGCCTACCGGTCGCGACGGTCTCGCCAAGGCCATCATGGCGGAGGATTATATTGGCAAGTTGATCCCGCTAGTGGAAATGGCCGAGGACCTCGAGAGCCTTCCCGACCTTCACCGACTCTGCAACATCATGAAGACCATACTACTCCTCAACGATACGACCATAATCGAACACGCCGTGTCGGATGACTGCGTCCTCGGCGTTGTCGGTGCACTCGAGTACGACCCGGACTTTCCCAGCCACAAGGCGAACCACCGCCATTGGCTTGACAACCAGGGCCGCTTCAAGGAGGTCGTGCCCATCGAGGACGACCAGACGCGCCAGAAGATCCACCAGACATATCGCCTGCAGTACCTGAAGGACGTGGTGTTGGCCCGCATCCTTGACGATCCCACGTTTTCGGTCCTGAACTCGTTGATTTTCTTCAATCAGGTCGACATCGTACAGCATCTCCAGTCCAACTCGCCATTTTTAGCGGAGCTGTTTGGCATCTTTAACTCCCGTCACTACGATTCGAAGAAGAGGAAAGAGGCCGTGCTGTTCATCCAACAGTGCTGCGCTATTGCTAAGAACATCCAACCTCCTTCACGACAGACGCTATACAACAACTTCATCGCGCATGGTCTACTCCAGGTGATCCATTTCGGGTTGAGGCACAGCGACGTCGCCGTTCGCGTGGGGGCTACGGATATCATGATTTCGATTATCGACCACGACCCGCACATGATCCGCCAGACGATTTATCGGCAGATGCACGATAACCAACCGTCACTGACCGACTCCCTGATCGACCTCCTACTCGTCGAGGTGGACTTGGGCGTCAAGTCGCAGATATCAGAAGCTCTCAAGGTACTCCTCGATCAGGGGATGCCGCCGCAAGGCCCAGAGCACTTTGCCAAGGTCAACGGTGAATTTGTCGGACGACCTCGGCCGCAGGCGACGCTGGACCCGCAGCAGGAGCTGTTCTTGACCCGTTTCTATGAGCGGTCTGCTGTGAAGCTGTTCAAGCCACTGCTCGAACTCCAGGACCGGGACGACATGGACTTCACAGTACAGCAGGCTTCCATGTTCACGTATCTTGTGGAGATCTTGTGCTTCTTCGTTCGACAGCATCATCGATTCAGCAAGCACTTTGTTCTGAACAACAACCTGGCGGAGCGCATCTGCCAGCTGCTGCAGAGCCCCGAGAAATATTTGCGTCTTGGTAAGTGGCTTATGCATGCTGACAATGTGGTGCGCGTGTCACTAACACAACCGTAGTTTCAATCAGATTTATCCGATATCTCGTGGGACTTCAGGATGAATTTTACACGAAGCATCTGACAGAGAAGAAGGTGTTTGGCCCCATTTTGGATGTGCTCATTGATACCCTGCCGAGAGACAACTTGGTCAGCTCCGCGTCCCTGGAGCTGTTCGAGCACATCAAGAAGGAGAACCTCAAAGAGTTGGTGAAACATTTGGTGGTCAATTACCGCGAGCGACTGGTCAGCCTCAGCTACCTGGCCACGTTCCGCGACATCGTCCTGCGGTACGACCAAACGCAGGGCTTCACAGCCAACATGGACTACTACTTAGAAAGCGAGGAGGATCTCACGAGGAAACCACCCCCGAACGCGCGGCTCATGGAGCACATTGCTGTCGACCCGGCTGAGGAGGAATACTGGAATACTTCGGATCCGGAGGACGAAGAGGAGGAACACCACGAGGAAGAGTCGGTGAAGACTTTACCGTCGAATGGACCCGAGACTCCATCCAAACCCCTGGTTGATTATCCGTCCGACGAAGATAGCGATGAAACGAGCAATGCCGAGGGTGGAGACAAGGCAGCCGAGGCCGCTGACTCGACCGCGCCCGTTGCGTCTACCGATACCGCTGCTCCCAGCCAAGAGCCCGAGCCGCCTGTTGTAGCTCCGCCGGAGCGACTGTCGGAGAAGCGCCGGCGTGAGGAGGACGAGGACGACGAGCTGGGCAAGCTGATGCAGAATAAGCGACGCAGTAGCGGTTCAACCGAGTCGAGCCCGAGCGCCTCGCCGAGGGTCAACTCGAGGCGTAACAGCTTCAGTCCCAACGGCGGCGGCGGCACTGCGAAGAAGATTTCCATCAGCCTATCCACAGCACTCAAGACGGGCGGCGATTCACGGACAGGAGACGACTCGTAAGGTTCACGAAAGCTTTTCCATTCGGCGACGGCGTACGGCATCAATGGGCTCGTTTTCCTCGGTTTGGTTTGAGAGCGCGAAGCGGCACGGCACAGTCGATGCATATCTCGGGACACGGGTTTGAGCAGGACGAGTGCGGACTGGGGGGATTTGACGGCGTTTGTGACACAACCTTTTTTTCCCCTGCCCTTTTGGCCCCGGCATTCCTTAAGATCCGGCAGGGACGCGGGCGCGCCGGGAAGGATAGTAGAGGCGGGAGGGGGGAATGCTGCGCAGACGCGTGTGACGGAGTGACGACGCGAGAAGCAGCGGGTAGGGTAGACTGGGCAGGGAAGGGAACGAGATTGACGGCCGGGACGGAGGGCAGGCGGGCCTCGTCCGGCGGGCACTCCGAGTAGCAGGTTGGCGGACGCGGACATGTATGGGTGAGATTCGCGAGCGGGTGGTCGCTGCTTGCAGTGTATCATATGTATGGAGTGAGTCCGTCCCATACGGGGACGGTGGACATACCAGGCGCGCGTCGGGGACTGAGCCCTCGACGGGCCATGACAGGCAATGAACAGGCCTCGCAGCGATGACAATACTTTGGTCCTTTGACTGTGACGACCTGGAGAAGGGTTCATGGCATCGTTTGTGGTCGTCATCTTGCTATTGGAGTGAGCCTGTCTATGTCAACCTTTTGAACTGTCTCCTCCAATCCTCGTAGCCCTCCACCATCTCGGCGGTAATGTTCCTCGGCGTCCTATCGATGGCATCCACCAAGTCCGCCATGGCAATCTCCAGCTTCGCCGTCGCGCCGCCCTTTTCGCCTTCGGCGCCTGCCCGTTGTTTATCCCCCCGCGTCTCTGCCTCCCCCTCTTCCTCGTCGTCGAAGCGGTCCAGGACCGCCAGGCCGGCCTCGTTGCAGATGGCCTTGATCTCGGCGCCCGAGTAGCCCTCAGCGAGGCGCGCGAGCTCCGGCACGTCGACGTCCGGGGCGAGTGCGAGGCCTCGCAGGTGGACGGCGAAGACGGCCTCGCGGGCTGTGCGGTCGGGCGCGCCGACGTAGAGCACTTGGTCGAAGCGACCCGGGCGGAGGAGAGCCGGGTCAATGGCCTCGGGCCGGTTGGTGGCGGCGAGGACGAGCACGCCCGTGAGGGACTCGAAGCCGTCCATTTCCGTGAGGAGAGTGGTGAGCATGTTGACGGCGCCGGTGCTGCGCGACGCGGCCGCGGCCGAGGACGAAGAACCGCCGCCGGCGCGCTGCCCGCCGATGGAGTCAATCTCGTCAAAGAAGATGATGGAGGGGCTCGCGGCGCGGGCGCGCTCGAAAAGGGTGCGGACGGCGCGCTCCGACTCGCCGACGTACATGTTGAGCAGCTCGGCGCCCTTGACAGCGAAGAAGTTGAAGCCGGACTCGGTGGCCATCGCCTGGGCGGAGAGCGTCTTGGAGCAGCCCGGCGGGCCGTAGAGGAGCAGGCCCTTGGGCGGGTGGCGCAGGACGCGCGCCGACGCCGGGTTGGTGTTCTTGGTGTTCTTGATCATGCGCCGCAGCACGCGCTTGAGCGACTCCTGCCCGCCGACGTCGCGCCAGTGGATGGTCGGCGGCTTGAGGTTGATGTCGTGCATGGCCGTCGGGCGGGTGACGCGCAGGGCGGCCTCCATGTCGTCTGGGGTGAGGTAGTGCTGCTGCTGCTGTTGTTGCTCGTCCTGTTGCGGCGGCAGCGGCAGTGGCCGCTGTCCGTTGGGGAGTACGGTCTTGCCGCTCGCCGTGTTGTCATCGTCGCGCTGCGCCTCGACGCTCTGCTGCTGCTGCTGCTCTTCGTCGAGCCGCGTGCCGAGAATCTCCTTGGCGTTGAGCACGAGATTGGCGAGGTCGTCACCGTTGTAGGCGTGCGTCTTCTGCGAGATGCCGAGCAGGCAGCTGTCCTTGTCGGCGGGGCGGAGCGGCGGGTCGAGCCAGCGGAGGATCTCGAGGCGCTCGGCGGCGCGGGGAATGGGGAGGGCGATGTTCTTGCGGAAGCGGGAGCGCTTCTGGAGCGGCTCTGGGACGTCGGTCATCCAGTCCTGGCAAGTGGCGACGACGACGACGCGAGGCAGGGAGCCGGTGGCGTGAGCGTGCGCCGACAGGGCGTCGAGCTCCTCGGCGAGCGTCTCGATGACGGACTCGCGGTTGGTGCGGTCCTTGGCCGTGATCTTGTCGAGCCCGTCGATGAAGATGACGCTCGGCTGCGCGGCAAAGGCCTGCTTGAACGTCTCGCGCAGCGTCGAGAGCTTGTCGGTGGGCTTGACCCAGTGGGCGCGGCCCCAGCCCGTCTGCTCGATGCGCCGGAGGATGAAGGTCTTGCCGGTGCCGCGTCCGCCGTGGATGACGACGCCGCACGACTCGCGCTCGTCCTGGACCCAGAACGGCCGCGTGAAGCCGCGCAGGAACCTGTTGAGCGTGGCGACCTGCGACGTCAGGCCCGGGACGCCCGTCACCACGAGGTCGCCGCCCGCCTGCGGCGCGCCGGCGGCACCGGGGGCGGTGGCGTCGGCGGCGAGGAGGAGCGGCTGCTCGCCGGGCTGGGCGATGCGCACGGCGCTCGAGGCGAGCCGGAAGCGCGCCAGGTTGCCGGCCTGCGCGTTGACGGACACGACCTTGAAGCTGCGGCGGAACTTGTTGACGTTGACGCCCTCGAAGACCATGCCGGGGAAGACTTGCTCGGCGCGATCTGCACGGCATGGCGTCAGTCGGGGGGAGGATCATCGACATTGTAGACAGGCGGGAGTAAGGAGTGACGACTCACTCATGGACACGGCAAGGGAGAACTCCCACGACAGCTTCCAGCTGGGCGACTGGCGCGCCTCGGCCGTCGTCTTGTCGTCGTCGGGCGTTGCGTCCTCGACGAGCACCTCCTCGGCGTCGACGGCGGCCGGGTTCTCGGCCAGGACGATGCGCACCTGGTCGCCGAGCTTGAAGCCCGAGGCGTCGAGGAAGGCGCGCGTCATCTGGACGACGTTGGCGCTCATGCCCTGCGGATGGGCGCACAGGAGCGCCTCGCGCCTCTGCGGCGGCGGCGGCGGCGGCGGGAGGCTCTCGTCGCCATCCCCGGCGGTGTGGTTGCTGTTGGCGGCGGCGATGGTGGTAGACGAGGGGGCCAGCTTCTCGACGAGGCACACGCGGCTCTCGAGGCTGCTCGAGGTGAGGGCGAGGAAGGCGTCCTTGGTGACGTAGACGCGGGCGGCGCCCTGGAGGCTGGCCTTTTCGAGGCCCGTGTTGTTGGCCAGAGGCCGGACCTTGGCGTCGATGTGCTTGGGGGCCATGGCGGGCGATGCGATGGGGTTGAACTGGCTGCACCCGGCCTGCCCCCTCCGCAGGGAGGAGGAGAATGGAAAGGGAAAGAGAGGGGGACCTGGTCTGCGGCGTGGGCGGCGTCGGTACTGGCTGGCCCTTGCGGGATTCGAGGGCGAGGGAGGATGGGCTGGCGTGTGTCGAGGTGCGAGTTTGACTGGCACCGGATGGAAATTTTATACCATCGAGCTGCGGGTGCTGTACTTGCACTTGAAGGAGTGAGCTCGCCTCAACGATCTGTCACAGGAACCACCCAATACAGGTCGGATATTCATTTTAATGAAACGGAAGACTTGATTTTCACTGTTTAGTACATATTTTCTATTTTACCATCTCAACGCGCTCCAAAAATTGCCATCTCCGCAACACGTCCGTCGCTCAGTTCTTCAGATGACGTCTGAATAAAAGTGGAAATGCACCAACCCAACCGCCAGGGTCCAATGTGGTGGCGCACGGATCACCTGCGGCAGCTGCACCCAAAAAGTCCCACCACTGCCACCAGCGTCCAGCTTCATTATCGACTACGTACCGACCTTGGGCCTGAACCTCACACTCCACCACTCGCCTGCTACCATTGCGAGGCGCCATTATCGCCTCAACGCGCGCGCGCGTGCCATACCGACCCTCGGGGCGCACCCGCCTCGCCCCAGCCATCGATGCGCCGTCCCGTCCTCCGTCCGCTCGCATGATGCCCCCCCGGGCGCCGCCCGCCGCGCGGCTCCTCTTCCCGGCGCCGTCGAAGCTGCTGCTCGAGACGGCGCTGCCTGTTTTTGCGCGTCGCATCTCGTCTTCGTTCCCTTGGTCGTCGTCGTCGTCGTCGTCGTCGTATTCCTCGTCGTCTTCATCGTCGTCTGGCGCGAGAGGCGCGCGCAACGACACCACCGCCGCCTGGCCGATGCTCAAGCGCCGCGAACGGGCACCCTCCCCAGGGGACGGCAGTCCTGGCGGCCACGGGCTCCTCGCCCACATCGATGTTGCCGCCACCGCCTCGCCGTCGTCGTCGTCTCCCCTCGTCGTCCAACAGCCCGCCCCTGCCGCCGCCGTCGGCAAGGCGGACGCGCGCCTCATGCTCACCATCCACGGCCTGAGCCCCAACCTCAACGCCAGCGACTTCTACCGCCTCGCGCCGAGCGACCTGGCCAGCTGGCACAGCGTCATCAAGAAAGGCTCGCCCCCCTTCGTCTTCAACGCCTCCTCCTGAGGTGGAGGCACTCTTACTGACGGGCATCGCAACGACAACAGTCCAGCAGCAGCGCGACCCGCACACTCTCGAGCCCCTTGGCCGATACCTCGTCTCCTTCGCCACGCCTGCCGCCGCGACAGCCTACCGCGACCGCCTCGTGCGCCTGCATCGCCTCGCCCGCCATCGCCAGCGCTCCCCGAGCGGCCTGTGGGAGGCCTCGGCCCCCGCCCACCTCCGCTCCCCCGCCGGCGTCGAGCCCGCCGCCGAGCTTGCCACCTTTACCCTCGCGCCGCCTTCCTCCTATTACTCCTCATCCTCGTCCGCGTCCTTGTCCTCTTCCGCCGCCGCTGCCACCCCGGGCTTGGACGTCGACAGGCGCCGCGTCTCCGCGGGCGCTGGCGCGTGGGCCAGACGGCTCGCCGACCTGGTTCGCGGCGCCGAGCACGCCTACGGAGACAAGCCGCACGTCGTGCTGCTGCGCGTGTGTCCGCCCACGCTGTCCGCCGAGGACCTGCGTCGGAGCGTCAGAGACGATGGCGCTGCGAGGGGGTGTAGGTGGAAGGTGTCCGCGCCGCGGCCGCTCCAAGCAGCTGAGGAGGGCCACGATACACACGAGGACGGCGACGCTGCGCACCAGAAGTCCTCGACGCGCGCTCATAAAGACCGCGACACGCTCGAGCAGCAGCGCGGCAGGTTCGTCGTCGTGTGCGCGACCGAGGCCGAGGCGAGGCGCTTCCATCGGCACTGGAACCAGCGCAGCCTCCCGGCACGACACAAGGGCCACGGCGACGGCACCGGCGACGGCGTGGTGGCAGAAAACATAGTCCATGCATCGATAATAAACTGGTAGCCGCTCGTAACTATCACTGTGCCTCTTCTCCTCTCTTTCTCTTCTCCCCCTCCTATCGAGACGTGTCTCTGTACAGCAAGCAACCCCTTCCATCTCGGTATCTCTATCCTCCCCACGCGTGCACGCCAACCAAATCGCTCATCGCCCGCGCAACCCTCTTCCACCGCAGCCAGCAAACGACAACATCTCGGCATCCCCCTGCGACACCCGCCACCTCCACTTCGAGTTCGTGTACGCAGCGTGAGTCGATCGTCGGGTGGAAAGCGAGCGACCCCTCTGTAGATGTCAAAAGCCTCCGCGCCGCCACGCCGGCCGGTTCTAGCGCAGCGCACAAAGAGCATGTATTAAACCCAGATGAAAACAAAAACCAAGAAATGATAACTCCGGACCGTGTCTGCTGCTTTCTTCTAAAAAGAGGCGTGAGTGTGCTCCAATACGTGAGGGTGCGTGCAGAGGTGAAAAGCGTGAAAAACATCCCATCGGCAGATCGGGTGCGTCGCAGCGTGAACCCGGTCCCCCGAAAGTTGCATAGTTTCCTGGGCAGGGCAGTCCCGTCGGGCCCGGACCGTTTCGTCGTCGTCCTTTGCCGTGCTTCCTGGGCACACCGCCTGCGGCCGTTGCAAGCCATAGCATGCCGATCCCAACAAGCAAAGGGCGGCGCGCGTATTGCTGTCGACGTGCTCGTCTAGCAGCACTTGCCGCCCGCCTCGGTCTTGTCGCCGACGTTGACGCCGGCGGCGGGCTGGTCGTTCTTGGAGTTGTCGATGAGGCGCTTCTTGATGTCGGCGGCGAGGCTGTAGAAGGCCTTGTCGATGTTGATGTTGCTCTTGGCGGAGACCTCGAGGAAGGGGATGCCGAGCTCGTCGGCGAGGGCCTGGCCCTGTTCTTGGGAGACGACTCGCTTGTCCTCCCAGTCGCACTTGTTGCCGATCAGGATCTTGTTGACGCCCTCGGTGGCGTGCTGCTCGACGTTCTGGAACCACGTGCGGATGTCTGGGCAGGAGAAGGAGGGGCCGTTAGCTGGGCTGTGACAGTGGGGATACAGGACATCGTTTCCACGAAGAGGGAAGAGAGTAGCACGCACTGTTGAAGGACCGCTCGTCGGTGACATCGTAGACGAGCAGGATGCCCATGGCGCCGCGGTAGTAGGCAGTGGTGATGGTGCGGAAGCGCTCCTGGCCCGCCGTGTCCCAGATCTGCAGCTTGACGCGCTTGCCATCGAGCTCAATGGTGCGGATCTTGAAGTCGATGCCGATGGTCGTGATGAAGGACGGGGTGAAGGAGTCTTCGCTGAAGCGCAGCAGGCAGCACGACTTGCCGACACCGGAGTCGCCTATCAGCAGCAGCTTGATCTGAGACAGGGAACGTCAGCATTTGAACGTGTTGCAATCGTCGTCGCCAGTGCCGCCCGCCGCGGGTCGCCGCCGGTGCCAGCACGGCCGGGCTTGGCAGGCTCCGCACGAGTGATGCTGCGCGGGAGAACTGGGGGCGGTCGATGGCCGTGCCATCATGGGCCGCGCGGGCGGAGACGACGAGAACGAGGAACGGGGCAGCGAGTGCGTACCAGGAAGTCATAGTTGCGGTTGTTGGGCATGGTGGGCGGTGACGACGTCGGTCGGACAGGCGTCGGTGATCAGGGAGTGGAGGAGCGTCGTCGGAGGTCGAGGTCGAGACGGGGTCGCGGCGTCGGTCGAGGGGGCGGGTCTGACGTCTGCGGTCGCAAGGCGGTGCTCGTTCGAGGGGATGGGGAAAAGGAGGACGGACGACGGGCGGCAGAAGGGTATCGCGTGGACGAGGGCGTGCGCGTGCGTGGCGAACGAAATGGCGCGGACGGCGGACGGAGGCGGCGATCAATCCGGGCTCGAGGCGGGCGTTGCGTGCGGTGCGAGGTGCGATGGAAGATGAGATGCGCAAGTGGCCTTTGTGGTGGTGGTGGTGCGTCGTGTCGTCGTCTGTGGTGGACGTGGGAGCGAACGTGGAGCAGGCGGGCGGGCGCTGGCGTGGAGTTCCAGGTTCCAATGGGATCCCAGCGTGACGGGACTGACGTGGGTGCGTCCAATGCGCGCCGGGCGCTGGACGGGCGGGCGGTCGTCGGCCAGTTTCCTCAGTTGGCCACCGCGAGCGCTGGGCAGTGGTGGTGGTGGCGGTGGCTGATTTTTTGCCCCTGTCGGCGGCGTCGGCGGCGGCGCTGGCGGGTGCAGGTGGTGAGCGAGGCGGCGCCGGTGGTTTGAGCCCCCCGGGGGGTCACGGCGCAGAACGCGCTGCGGTGCCAGGCACCCACCGTACCGCGCTGCAGGTACCGAGCTACATTACCTCAGCCCAGGGCAGTGGCCGCAGCGTTAGGCGACGGCGCTGCGGCGAGTGTTTGCTTTTGCGGCTCCGGGTGTCGGCACTGAGCTGCGTGTTGCGACTAACCGAGTTAAAGAGAACAATAAAAAAAAGTTGACAGAATCGACAATAATTAATCCCACGCTCGGAGCCATCGAGGCAACGGAACCAGGGAACGGCACGGCGGCTCGGGGTCCAGCGGAGCAACCGGCTTCCGACGCAGGGAACGTCCTGGCTCGCCCACTGGCCGTCGCCCGCCTTCACGTGGCCGGAGCCAGGCACTCAAGGTCACCGATGACGACGATGCACAGCCCGCCGCTGAGCTTCGCACGGTACCTGTTGTGCCAGTCCCCTGGAGCCGGCCAATGGCGGCGTCGTCCCACCTATTGAGGCGGCAGGTGCCCAGGCCGTGCGAAAGTCAACGAGACGGCACGCCGCGCCGTCCCCCACCCACACGCCCAAACCAAGCATCGTCCCGCTCCCACGGGAACCACCGTGCTGAGCGAGTCCCTGAATCTGCTGGACTCCATCCATGAATGGCTTGGACGCTGATGCCTCGACCCCTCAACCAACAACCTCACCTCCAACTCCACCCGCACCGACGCGCGACGGTGAACCATGTTGCCCACCCCTTCGTTCTCGTCCCGTCTGCAAGGCACCCGCGCGTCTGCGATGGCCTCGCCGCTCCGGCTCCGCCCCCGACTGGTCGACCGCAACCTTTGACGCTAACGGCCGCTTCTGTTTCACATCGGTAGCGGCGCGCACCTCTCTGGCGTCTCACATGCGACACGACATGACATCGACACCTCGGCGATCTGCAGAACATGAGAGCTTCGCCCGTGAATACGACGTCTCATTGTACGTACGGAGTATTTCGTACTCTAGGATGATATCCTGACCCGCCGGCCAGCCACGTCTGTCTGTGTGTTGCCGGCAACTCCCACGGAACTAGGACGGACACAGCCGCACCCGGCCCATCGCGAGTGCGCCGTCAAGACCAATTCTCCAACGACTAACATCCGAATCCCTGACCCGAAGCCCCCGGCCGCATCACTTGCAGTCGCCAAACTTCCCCTGGCACCCCTCGCCGCAGTGCCGGCTGGACTGTCCGCACCAGTTCATGCTCGAGCAGCAACTACCGTAGGCGCTGCCCCGGCAGGTGTGCCCCTTGTCGCCGCCACAGCGCCCGTCGGCCGACGTCCCGTTCGCCGGGGCCCCGGAGCCGTACCCGGTGGCCGGCGCCGTTGATGCCGCGGCTGGGACGCTCGATGCGGGAGCCGTCGATGCCGAGCCACTCGTCGTCGCTGCGGCGGGCGCGATACTCGTTCCGGCCCCCCCCTGGGGCTGCTCGTTCCAAGGCTTGGGGATGTCACCTGGCACTCTGGCCTCCTGCTGCTTGCCCTGGAATTCCGGCGGCCCTGTGACGTCCTTGCCGCCGCCGCAAACGCCCTCCATGCTCTTGCAGTACTCCTGCCACACCTTGCAGTTAGCGCTGCCGCTGGGTGGCGCGCTGTCCCAGCAGGCCTGGCTCTGCTCGTAGCACTGCTTCGTCGCCGCCCAGCATCCCGTCGCCGTCGTGTACTTGGCGAGCGGCTTCGCGCACCAGTTGGCGTTCTTGATCAGGCAGTCCTCGGGCACCGCGCCGTGGAAGTCGTTGGGCTGGCTCCCCTGCTCCGAGAGGTCCTGGGCCTTGCCCGCGGCGCCCGACGACGGGCCGCCGGGGATGTACACCTTGGGTCCGGGCATGGGGTACGGCGGCAGCGGCTTGTTGTAGATGTTGTACGTGAGCCCCGGCGTCGACGTCGTCACGTACCCGGGGATGCTGGCCTGGAACTCCTTGGGGATGTTGAGCTCGCCGGTGGGCCCGTCCTGGACGTACACCTGCGCGCATCCCGC
This sequence comes from Purpureocillium lavendulum, assembly GCA_029168975.1. NCBI lineage: Eukaryota > Fungi > Ascomycota > Sordariomycetes > Hypocreales > Ophiocordycipitaceae > Purpureocillium > Purpureocillium lavendulum. The sequence goes on from JAQHRD010000001.1 coordinate 6,969,534, forward strand.
GTAGAACTGCGGGTCGTGGGCGGCGGGCACGTTGTGCAGCGCGAGGATCTCGGGCCGCACGAGGTAGTAGCCGCGCGGCAGCCCGGGCGGCAGGTCGACGGACAAGAGGCCCTTGTTGGCGATGAGGCGCGTGACGCACCACTGGCCGCCGGCGTCGACCCCATCCTCCCAGATCTTGAACCAGCCGCCGCCCGCCGCCGCGTCCTTGTACATGTCGTTGACCTTTTTGACGTAGACAGCGCAGGGGCCAAGGTGGCCGTCGGCGATGGCGCCGTCCTGCTCGCCCGTCGAGTACATGCGGAACTCGAACGTGAGTCTCGCCTTGGCGGGCGCGGGACAGGTATACGCGACGGCCTTGCCGCCGTCACGGTCTGTGAGCGTCCATGTCAGCCAGCCATCGAGCTCATGTCCAGGGAGGGGCGTGTGTAGTGGAAAGAGAGAGGGGGAAGGGCCCAACTCACTGCAGGCCATGTCGTCACCCGTCACTGGACGTATCGGTCCGTTGGCCGTGGCTCCGTCGAGCGGCATCCTGACGCACGTTCCGTCGCCCTGGTTCTTGCCGTTGACGAAGAGCGTCGTGAAGAGCGTGTGGGCGCTCGCCGCCGAGGCGAGGCCAAGCAGTGCGAGGAGCTTCATCGCAGAGATGGGCACGCGGCTATGTTTCGTGATTTTGTACTGTACGGCTGTTGCCAAGCTGTGGAAATAAAACTTGGTAGTAAATCGAAGTGGAATCTGTATGCAAAACACAAAGGATTGTGAGAATCGAAGAGAAGGGAGCGGTCGCTGCGGCCCCACGGCAGAAGAATAGTAGTCTTTCCTGTCAAAGGAGCGTGATGAAGTTTGAACAGAATGCAAGGGCCGGTGAAAAGAAGGATACCCTGCCAGCTGCTGTTGTTGGGCGGTGTCAAAAGAGGGTTATATATGCGGTCGACGGAGGCGCAGCCCGATTCACGGGATACAGTGAATAAGTGAGTGTTGGCAACGATGGGACGAACGAGAGACGAAGGTGTCGGTCGACAACGCACTCAGCAAACACACAGTCGAGTCCCATGAAGGAAGGAGACGCCGAAGGTTACGAAACAACAGCCCTCGAGACACAAGCGACGTGTGCCTCTCGGCACCTGCCTGGGCGGGCCCAGGGGCTCATTCTTATACAACGCCCGACGCCGTGTCATACTTGGCACAGCCAACAGCAACAACAACAACAAGGCACAACACCTGGCCCTGCTCGTGCGAGGCCCGTCCTGCGAGTCATCAATCACCAGCATTGCATCCTTCAATATCCCGCCCGCCCCCTTCTCGACGGCGTCATCCAGCCGCCACCACCCCCGCCACCACCCGACGCTCCCCCGCCTGCTCAAACCAATTGATGCCGCCACCTGCCTGCTGCACTTCATACTCGCAGGCCCCTGCCTGCCTGCCTGCCTGCCTGCCTGCCTGCCTGCCCCTCAGGCCCGGCAGTGGTCCGGCCGGCGGCGGGCCGCAGGGAACACGAGCGACCGACCGACCGACCGACCGACTGACCCGCGCGACGGATGAAAGCAGAGGCCAATACAGCAGACCTCCTATCCGCGCGGTGAAACAGAACAAACAGGTGGAAATCCCGCGGCGAATGATGAGGTGCGCATCCACATGGTCGCATCTTCCGCGCCTTCTTTTTCTCAGTGGCGGGCCGACTCGCTGTTCGCCGCCCAATGGAGACCCTGAGGCGGCCCCCCCGGCGGCTGTTTTGAAACGAAACACTCGGCGAGCATCAGCGTCCCTTTTGGCCGCGACCCCACGGGCGAAAGAGCTCTTGTCGCACGCGACCAGTAGCCGCCCACATCAGTTTTCGAGGGTCGCACAGCAGTGCAGTGGGGGTTTCAACGTTGAGACGACATGAAAGGACCGACGGCGGCCGAGCCCACGTTGGTCGCCCCACGGTTCCCCGAGTACCGCCTAGCAGGCAGCAAGTTACTTTAGATTTCAATTACCCCGGCGCTAGTTAGTTATATGGTGGTCGTAGCCGATTTTATGGTAAACATATCTATAAAAACTGGCTTCCCATGCGCATGCCGCTGCTATGTCGACTACATGTACGGACCTATGACTGCCTCTTTCGGGATATTGTCAGAGTCGATGTTATGCTCATAGAAGAGCCTAAACGGGACTGTCTCAGCAGCCCTCCAGTGAGTCGGATTGAGAGCATCACCCATGGGTACCAGTGCCCGGGCGACGAACTTGTATCGGCCGGGAGGAGCGTACTGTCCGTGGCCAATGGAGCCGTTCCATGTTCCCTCATGCAGGGCCAGTCCGTTGAGTTCATTGCGAGTTACGTACGTCTTCGGGAAGCCGGGCACCTGTGCAACTGACTGGAGACCATACGAATCCATCATGAGTGATTCCGGTACGCAGGCGCCGTCGTCAAGAGGATCCGCCGACCGGTTCAACCCGGAGCAGAGGTCGACGGGGACCACGTCAAGGCGTAGCTGGGTGGTGTCAACGACAAGTTCCTCGATCCACACATCGACGCCAGTTACACGGTTCAGGTCCTTGAGTGATAGTTCCATGTCTGCGGTCATGTTGGAGCGACCCGGTAGCGGCGACGTCGGCGGGTTGGGAAGAATGAAAGTTGGCACCTTGCCTCCGCCGGCATTGGCAATTCCCATAGTGTCAATCGCAGAGATGGTGTGGGTAGTGAGATTGGCCGCGAGACCAAGGTAAGGAACAGTCAGGTTTGTGCCATCGGAGCCAATGATCATTATCCACCCGGACCAGACTGGTAGGCGCGTGGGTTCTGCGCCCTTGGGGTCTGCCGCCAAAACCTCGACTGTGCCCCGTTGATCTGGACCGAGCAACACTGAATCAGTGCTCAATTTCACCATCGCCCGGGGTAACCGGCGGCCTTCAGAGTAATCAGGCGCACCAAGACTTCCGTATGGATTAATGGCGTATATAGTATTGGCGGCCAAGTTAGAGATCGTATAGTTGACCTCGTGCGGTGCTGTGTTATGGATCGTGAGAGCAATCGATGGGACGCGATGCTCCATGTCGGAAAATGCTAGAGCAGCTGGTTCAACTATAGTTGTCGCATGTGCGGCGTCCCATGCCTGTAGAAACCCTCCGCCCTGGACTGCAACAGAAATGGGCCCGTACTTATCGTTAGAAGGCCGAGCAGTTGAAACGAGGAGGCTATTGATGAGTTTCGGATCTAGCGTCCCCCGAGCTTCGGCGATGAGGGCGATAGCACCAGCCACATGTGGTCCAGAAAACGAAGTCCCGCTGTTCCGGTGGTATCCTCCTTCCTGCGTTAGTAATTTAACGTCCTCTCCGGGCGCCACCACGTCGGGTTTTATGTCGAGCTCCCAAGTTGGACCGTGGGATGATAACCTCGCAATCGTAAGTTGTTGGTCGCGAACATTGCCAATTCGTCTCATGGCGACACGCTCGCCCGCCTGGAGTGCCTTGGCCATGTGTCTTCCAACGTCTGACTTTGTCATGGCAATTGCAGCGCTTCGGCTAGTCGCCTTCGTGGGCACGTCTTCCCAGCCAAGGATGTGAGTCGCGCCGCGGTCCAAAGCGTTCCGGAACCTATCATAGAAGTCGCAATCATGGGTGATTATCCCTCGGCGAATCAGCGCCACTTTCCCCTCAAGGTCTTTGACGTTTGAGGTCACTGGATTCAGGATGCATTTCCGATCCTGTCTTGACGATGGATCAATGTTAGCTGCGAACTTGTCATCGTTGGGATTGTCACCGTAGTCGGCATCGATGTCGTAAAGTAGGCGCTCCTTGCCATCCCAGATTTCGTTCTGATCCGTCACAAAGGTAAAATCGAATGAGCCATTCGCCCCGTGGCCTACCACATACGTCCCGGCCTGGTCCAGAGTGGATGAATATTGATCAGCGGGCGGATGACCAGACTGGCCGAAAGAGTTGACGGCCAGCAGACCCCGTCCCGCCGAGGGGCTCATCGAATTGAAGAGCCCGTGGAATTGCTTATTTCCGAGTCCAGAGATGCAAGGCACTCCCTCGGCTGAGATCCGGGAGACCACTGACGGGAGGGGGGCTGTTGACCAAGAATGCCCCTGAAAGCCTGCTGAAGAGACGATGATTTGTGCCCCATCATCGAATGCCCTCAGCCAACCCGCAAGCATGTCGTCCTCTTCCCCATTGGAGTGGCAATCCATCACTCGATAAGCCCCGAGGGTAGCATTAGGAGCCACGCCCAGATAGCTTTCGCTATGACCGCCCACGATACCTGCCACCCCCGTGCCATGGAATAGACTGCTTTTTGCACAGTCCTTGGGATCGTTTTCTTGTCGATCGTTACGCAGATTAGCACCAAAGGCAACGTGGCAGCCTTTACCAAAGCAGCAACCAAGTGCCGGATGCGTGTAGTCAACCTAGGAACGCATATTGGGTCAGCATGCATACGCTTGTCATCATCGGAAAAGCATGGCGGCGATGCTACCTACCCCAGTATCAACAATGGCAATCTTGTAGCCGCTTCCAGTATACCCCTCGCGATGCAGCCTGTCGATTCCCGTTGCGACATGGGAGTAGTCGGGCCTGCCAAAGCCTGGGTTGCAACGTTCTTCAGGCCATGGGCTTGGGAATGTGGCCTGGCGATTCGGATCCTTCGTAGCCGATGTCATCGGTTCGCGATGCTTCACCTGTCCCGCTGCCCAGACATTCTTGACACCGCTGAACTTCTTAATTTCTTGGCCGATTTGGGCGGCACTCGTTGTTTGCACCGACAGACCGTAAAAGAGCCGTGAGCCATATATGTGCCTCACAAGGCCGCCGCTTGTTTCCACGTCCTTACTGATGGGCTCAACACACTTGCCGTCCTCGCATTCGATGATTAAGATGTCCTCTACAGCCCCTGGCGCCGCCTGGTTGGTGCCATCTCTGGCCTGAAACGCAGCGATAGCCGGTGTAGACAACCACAGGAAGCCACCCAACAAGTAGGGCAACATGGCTGGTCCAGATGTAATTCTTTTAGGTCCAGAACGCAAAACAGACTGACAAAGCGTACGCCGTAGAAGTTAGATCAAGAGAGGGTTGAATGTAGCGTTCAACTGTGCGTCTGTGGTCTGTATGTATATTTGCTTCATCTGTACCCCCGAGATGGACTGGCTCTACGTTATTTATACCTTCTTGCCGGTTGAGTTGAAGCCATGCGAAGCTCCATATACACAGGCTGGTGGCGCGAGCCAGTGCCCACCTTGACGTCACGCTGAATCGTAGCCTCCTGTCGAATTTCGTCGTTTAATTTGCCAAGGTATGACTATGGCTGTGTTGTTCAATGCGTCGGAGGAGAACGTGGACACGTCCGTTTGAATATGCCTTGACAGGCATCATGTACTCTATACATCGCTTAAGGCGTCTAATTGCATTGGTTGTGGCGAAGACCTACGAATTTCATACCATGATCTTGCAGATTCCCGAAGCCATTGTAAATTGGGGGTCGACGACTACTGATTTCACGCTATTGCATCGCTTGGCTCGCATCGAAGAATCGAGGCCTAGGGCCTCCAGTAGAACCACGAACTCGGTATATCTTCCGTTCCGTAGGAGGAAGGAAGCTTCCTACTCTATCAATTGGCATGGGCAGCAGCATTTACTGTCTAACAGCATAATTCAGAATGGACCAACCCAGTGAAAAGTACCAAACATGCTAGCATTGCCTGGGAGAGGAACTTGTTGGAACGTTAAGGAGTACAAGGCGCAACATTTCTACATGTAAGGATGACCTTGTGACGGTACAAGGCACGAACAAGGTCGAGTGCGACTTGGACAAAGTGATTGTCTACAAGGAGAGAAAGGGGGAAGAAAGAGCTTCGTAAGGAAGGCTCTCACTTTGGCTAGTTGTACAAGTTCACAAGTGAGACATGCATGAAGTCACCTGATTGTTCCCTCACATATGGTCTCCCCTTACTCCCTCTCCAAGCTTCTTCAAGACATTGCTTGTGATTCATCCACATCTCAGGTAGCCTGGAGACGAGCATTTTGCATTTCTTGCTTCGTGGGTCGAGGTTTGGTCTTGTGGCGTTTCTCGAACTCTTTGATGGCTATGTGTGCGTTGACAACGTTGTGCAGTGGCTCCCATGTTGCGTCTTCGAGGTCATAGCCCCTCCATTGAACGTGGTACTGGAAACCCTTCTGCTTTGTGCGTTTTGAATCCAAGATTGCTTCAATTGCCCAGAGTTTCTCTCCGTTTGCATCCAGTGCGATCGGCGGGGGCGGTGGGTTGTATTGCCCAGGCAGCGGGTCGTTCGGTGCCGGTCGCAGCAGATTGGGGTGGAACGAGTTGTGAAGAGAGTCTAGTTCATGTGGCAAGCTCAGCTGGTAGGAATGGGCGTTGAGCACACGCTTCACTCGAAAAGGGCCAATGAATTTGTGATCGAGTTTGGGAATGGGCCTGGCTGAATGAATGTTCCGTGTACTCAGCAGCACCTTATCGCCGACTCGATACGCTGGTGCCGGCGACCTTTTTGCGTTGGCGAATTGCTCTTGTGCGGCCTGGGCTGAAGTTAGGTTTGTCCGTAGCAGATCGGTGATCTCTTGCATCTTGGCGGCGAAGCTGTTGCCTTGGTTGCTGCGCCTAGCTAGGTCTTTGGATGTTGCGCGTGGTAGTGGTCGAGGGGGTCCAAAACTCATGCGAGGGTGGTAGCCTGTGTTTGCAAAGAATGGGGACATCCCAGTTGAGTCGTTGACGACGTTGCGGGCTGCGAACTCGGCTAGTGGGAGCCACTCATCCCAATCGTCCTGGGCAAAGCTGACATACTGGCGGAGATATTGCTCGAGGAAGGCGTTAGCGTTTTCCGTCTGGCCGTCAGTCTCCGGGTGATAGGCCGTGGAAAGGGCAATGTTGATCTGCAGGCGGTGGCACACTGCTTTCCAGAACTCGGAGATGAACAGTGGTCCTCTGTCCGAGACGATGGAATCCGGGAGCCCGTGAAGCTTCCATACATCTCGGACGAAGAGCATTGCCAGGTCATGCGCCTTCATGTCGGTCTTGCAAGGCGAGAAGTGCCTGTCCTTGGACAGTCTGTCGACGACAACCATAATTGCATTGAATCCACGGGGTGTAGGCTGTATTGGGCCAACAAAGTCAACAGACAGGTCTCTCCACCTTTGCAGTGGAATTGGGAGAGGTTTCAGCGTCCCTTGGTACTGCAACCGGGAGGCCTTGTTCCTCAGACATCCGTGGCAGTTCCGTGTGAACCGTTTCGCATCAGCGCTGAGCCTCGGCCACCAGTAGGAGCGTGAGATGAGCTCGTACAATTTATTTTTGCCGGGGTGGCCGGATTCAACGCTGTCGTGAGCGAGTTGGATGAGGAGGGTCCGCAATTCCCCTTGGGGTACGTACAATCTTTCTCGGAAATATAGTCGGCCATCATTTATCATGCACTCCGATAGGGGGATTTCTTTGGAGTGAGGTACGCCATGGGGTTTGAGCATCTCGTCCCTGATTTTCGTCCACCATTCGTCATCTTCGTATCCCTTGTCAAGGAGTCTCGTGATCTCGTGGTCGATTGGCTCTGGACCTTGAACGTCGTCGAGAATAGCGGGGCAGAGCGCAATTTCCTGTTCCCAGCAAAGGTTTGCAAAGAGCTCCGAGAGCTCGGGGTCAAGCTTGAGTTGGTCTTGTAGTGATCGGTCAATGTTGTGGCGCTTAAGCAGCGCCTGTTGTTGGTACAGGATGCGGTCGTCATTTGCGTCCTGTGGTGCGTCTTGCGACCTCCGTGTAAGAGAGTCGGCTTTTCCGTTTTCTTTCCCCGGTATTGACTTGATAGCGAATTGGAACTGCGACAGGAATTCGCTCCACCTGACTTGGCGCCTTGAGAGCTGCTTCGTGGTCATGAAGTAGCGGAGATTAGCATGGTCGGTTACGACTGTGATTTGGTGATGTGCGCCTTGGAGTTCGGGTCTCCAGCATTCGAAACAGCGGACAATAGCAAGGAGCTCTTTGTCGTAGATCTCGTAGTTGCACTCGGCGGGATCGTACTTTTTGGACATGAAAGCCACTGGACGTAGAACTCCCTGTTCGTCTTCCTGGGAGAGAATGCCTGAGGACACGAAGTCGGACGCGTCGCATTCGACAAACACTTCTTTTGCCGGGTCAAAGTGTCTGAGAATTGGAGCGGACGTGAAGCGATCTTTCAGCGCGTCGAATGCTTCTTGACAAGCCTTGGTCCAATTCCATTTAACTGCCTTCCGTGTCAAGGCAACAAGTGGTCGCACGATACGTGAAAATCCTTTAATGAAACGCCTGTAGAAATTGGAGAATCCTAAAAAAGCTTGGACGTCCTTCACATTGACGGGGCTTTCCCAGTTGACAAGACAGTCGACTTTCGCGGGGTCCATTCGCACTCCCGTGGTGGAGATGATCATTCCGAGGTACTTGACTTCGGTGGTCTCGAATTCACATTTCCTGACATCAAGCTGTAGGCCTGCGGCTTCAAGTGCTTGAAGCACCGATTTGACGTGGAGTCTGTGGGAGGCGAGGTCGTCCGAGTAGATGAGAATGTCGTCGATATACGCCGTGCAGAATCTGTCAAGGAACGGGCGAAGGACTTCGTTGATCCGGGCTTGAAAGGTGGCCGGGGCGTTTGACAATCCGAAAGGCATCACCAGGCTCTCGAAGAGACCGTATCTTGTGTTGAATGCCGTCATCCACTCTTGACCCTCCTTGATCCGTATGCGGTTGAATGCTGCGACAACATCGAGCTTGGTGAAATACTTGGCTTGGCTGAGCTGGGAAAGGGTCTCCTGGATTAGTGGCAGCGGATATCGGTTCTTGATGGTTATGGCATTGAGACCTCGGTAATCCACACAAAAACGAAGGCCGCCTCCTGGTTTCTTCGCGAACAGCACAGGCGAGGCTGCTGGAGACGTGCTGGCCCGTATGAACCCCTTGTCGAGGTTTTCCTGCAGGAACTTCCGGAGGACGACAAGCTCTTCCTCGGACATGCCGTACAGGGGCCCATGCGGTGGAGTTGTGCCCGGTTGAAGCTGGATTTCATGGTCGCAGCCCCGGTGGGGAGGGAGTTTGTCTGCCTCTGACTGATCGAATACCTTCAAGAATTGGTGGTAATGGTCGGGTACCTTTGTTGCGGGATCAACCACAGCCTTTGGTTCGAGGGCTTTGCGAATATCCTCGAGGGATGCCCCCGAAAGGTACATGTCGGCTGCAGTTCTCCGGGAAGCCTGGAGGTCGTGGGCACGTTGACCGTTTGAGAGAGGGACCACCAGTTCGTCCTGTCGCGCGAGTTCTCGGTTCATCTTTTGTAAGTCTGTAAGTGCCTCGCTGAACCGGGGTGCCTTTGGCTCTACGAATGTGGAACCTTCAGCGATGGCTCCGATTTCGGCCAGCCTCTTGTCGATCTCGTAGAGCGATAGTGAAAATAAGTCGACGTCGCGCTTTTCGGCTAGCATGTAGAAGGCGGCGGCGCCGACCCTTCTGGGGAACGACGGGCGTGGCAGTGTCGTACTAGCTGTTGAAATTGCCAGCGGACTGGCTCCAGTGACTGCCAATTGATATTGTCCCTTCTCCATGCAGTGTCGGCGACAGTGGTCAGAGTTGAAACTGACCATGTTTGTGCTCCAATTGATGACGGGGTTGTGGTCTGTCAGCCAGGGTTTTCCGAGGATGATGTCGTACTTCCCAAGCTTCGTTACGTAAAAGAGCATCCTCTCCTTGTGTCCTTTGATGTCCATTTCGAGTTTGGCTACGTGAGTGATGTCGCCAGCCGAGGAGGGTCTTCCATCGACTACGTTCAGCCGGCGACGGTTCTTTAGTTTGTATAGCGTGAGGTTGTTGGCGTGCGCGAATGATTCGTCTACGAACCCCTTTCCGGTAGCGCCCGAGTCAAGCATTGCGTTCGTTTTAATCGAGGTAGATGTATCGTCGACTAAAGTACACGGTAGTAACAAATGATCTTGCTCGGTGTCTAGGGAAGAGAGTAGCAAGGTGACTTTCTTTCTCCGTCTCCTGCGGCGACTTCTGCCGGAGACTACTCTTTTTCCGTCTTCCAGGGCGCCGTGTCACAATTGAGCGAGCGATGTTTGTCCGAGCTGCACCAATGGCAGAGTCCGTGCTTCGTGCAATAGGCCTTGCGTGCTGCTCTCTCCGCGTCGGTCTTTGGTCTGCGACCTGAGGCAACGTCTTCTGCTCCCCATGTGATCGCACTTAAATCCATGGAATCTCCGGACTCGTTCGGGGTCGTCGAGGGCGCTGCGGCCGGGGCCGGTACATGACCACTGTGCTTCGTTGAGCCAGCGGTGTTCTTCTTCCTGAAGTAGTTGGCGTCTACTTGGCGGCATTCGTTATCGCAGGTCCGGACGAGATCCATGAACTGGGTGAGCTCGCTGGGCGTGTCCTTGGCCTTGGTGAGTGAAAGTCTCCACGTAATGTCGTCGTGGAGAGCGCGCCGGAGATGCGCGATGAGGGCTTCACTATCCCACTCGGTGAGCTTGGCGATGGCATACCATTCGGGAAGGAATACCGTAAGGGGCTTATGGCCTTGCTTCATGTCAAAGATTTTGCGCTGGGCTGTGGCTTTCGCGTCGATATCGCCAAAGGCTGATTGAAGAATGGCTTTGATCGCGCTGACGCTGTCGAAGAGGACCACACCATCTTTGATGTTAAAGCTCACTTGATCATGCGCTCTGCCTTTCAGGCACGAGACTGCGTATCCCATGCGTTGATGCTCTGAGCTCCACCAGTCTTTGTTCATTTCGAGCTTCAAATCGAGCTGCTGCAGGAAACTCGGCAGAAGAGAGGGATCTTCGCCAGTGAACGCTTCAGGATCGGGGTGTTCTGGTGAGCGACGTGAAGCTCCTCCTGACTGGATGACATTTAAGTATGCTTCGTTTTCGGCCATCAGGCGGGTGATCGTTGCGTCTCCGTCACTCTTGGTGATGAGCGTATTTTCCAGGCGGTTTTGGAGGTCCTCCACCTCTGTACTGGTCTTGGCAGCTGAAATGCGTAGGGAGTCGATGACCTCTTGCATGCTGTAGGCGGCATTGCATACGAGGAAGACTTCTTTCATAAGGCCTGACGGATTGGCTGCGAAAGTGCTTCGGAAGGTCTCTTCGGTGTTGCTCTCGTTGAGGAGGGGGCAGGGTGGGACCCGATCGACGGGGGTGCTACCCATGGCTGCGGACCAAGGCGGTTGTCGTTAAGGTTGACGGCTTGTTTACCCTTGGGTTCTTTTTCGTTTGGTCGCTTCGTTTGGTCGCTTCGTTTGGTCGCTTCGTTTGGTCGCTTCGTTTGGTCGCTTCGTTTGGTTCAGTTCGTTTGGTTCAGTTCGTTTGGTTCAGTTCGTTTCGTTGGATTTGTTTTCTCTGGTTGGCTGCAAGGATAAATGGAGATTCTGCTTGCGTGGGCATTGGGTTGCGGCTGGGATAATGAAAACGGGCTAGCGACATTCACGTCGAGGACGGTGATCGGTCGCTTTGTGGTTTCGGTAGACAATATGTGACGGTACAAGGCACGAACAAGGTCGAGTGCGACTTGGACAAAGTGATTGTCTACAAGGAGAGAAAGGGGGAAGAAAGAGCTTCGTAAGGAAGGCTCTCACTTTGGCTAGTTGTACAAGTTCACAAGTGAGACATGCATGAAGTCACCTGATTGTTCCCTCACAGACCTGGTCCAACAAGAAAGCATAACAAGGGACTAGACGGTCTCAGGCCCGGCCTACGCTGGGCACTGTGCTTGATTCAGGCATACCCATGCAATTTGTTGTCCGGGCCACGCCGCGACAAGCTAGCATGTCATCCGAGGATAACATCACTCCCGAGAAGCGCCTCGAAGCAGAAGCCCTGCAGGCAGTGGCGGCTTTGCAACGGCCCTTTACGAGTACACCGCCTCAATGGGCAGAATATTGCCTGTTCCAACTGCCGGGTGGGGAGCCCGGTATGTTCGAAAGGATGTCTTCCGTGGCAGGCGTATCCACGCCGCACGTCGGTACTTCATACGTCATACTTTGACGATATTGTCATGGAGTCCGGTACGAAGATTGCAACGCAATGGTCAGGCGGCTGACCTGCTGTAAGAAGTAGCGTACAACTATTCACGTGTGTCGAGTTCCAACCAGAGAGAGAAGTCACCCTGAAATCGTAGCACGGCCGAAACTCGGGGAATCCATGATGAATTAAGTGAGCAGCGATTCATGAGCTGTCGCGACCAGCAAGTCTTCTCGTGAGTCATGGCAGCTCGACGATGCGGCCATCGCTTCAGCTTGCGCCTTTGCATTCAGGAGAGGCGGTAAGATGTTAAGTGGGTTATGGGCCCAAAGTCATACAGTGCATTCACAAGGCAGGTCACGCATGAACAGGAGTCGCCGACTAAATAAAATCAGATGAAATTTCATGCTTGGAGTTATGATCAGGTCACTTCGCTTGCGAGCCAATCATCCTGACTCGAGTGAGTTTCAATGGCATAACCCATCAATATGCCGTTGCATTATCTCCAGCGCGGTGACATACCCAATATATGGAGCTTCCCGAGTTGTCGCCTGATGAGGCGGCACGGCCGAATTCGTCTTAATTACACGCCATGTGCTATCACGTACTGCACGACATTCATGTGCGGTTTCTTAAATAGAGCGTCTGTCCCTCGTTGGTCCTTACCAGCACGCGCACAACGGGCATCATCAATCGCCAATTCCTCAATCATCCAACAAAACACTCCGATATACTTTCTCGGTATCCATTCACAAGAAAAAACTTACCCGACAATATGAAGATCTATAACATTCTCCTCGCTGTAGGCGCTAGCCTGACTCTCGCGGCCCAACATGAAGTCAACCCGACGAACGAGGAGATTGACAGGCGTGCGGCCACGCTTTGTGCAAGATTTGAAAAGCAAAAAATGCCAGATTGCAAGAAAGCCTTGCATGACTGCGTCAAGGTCATCAAAGAGGGCAAGTCACCGAGCCAGGTTAAACAGGGTGAAGACACCTTCTTCGGCCACGTTTGGACCTGCGCGTGGTCCGAAAGTATAAACATGGAAGGGGACGTAAGTCACGCTACCTGGTCGTAACTCTCCAAAGCATCCCGGAGACTCGCGCAACGACTGACGCAGGCTCAGACGCCGAAGAATTCCATGGCGTACTTTGACGACAATTGGCGATTCGAGTGTTCACAAAAAGACATGGACAAGACCCTCGCCTGCTACACCTTTAGAGACGATGAGAGAAAGGGCGGCAAACCCGTGCGGGAGTTCGACAAGTACTGCTTGTCGTTGGGCGGTGTAAGTGTGCAGAAGCTCCTCAGAAAGACAGACATAAAGACACACAAAGAGAGCACGACGTTAATACTTGAAGTGAGACAGTGCCGAGATTGCCGAGTACCCATATCCCTCAGGCCTTTAAGCGACCCTGTAAGTTACGGACCTGAATGAGACTCGCCCTGGCGTTATTACACGTACTAAAAACTTGCTTAGCAGCCAGATCTCGAATGCGAACTGACCCCGCCGCCTAGCGATGCGGTCAAACCACCTAGCGATGCGGCCAAGCCGCCTGGTGATGCGGTCCAGCTGCCTAGCGAGTGCCAGATAACTGTGTTAAATGCCACTAAAGCTTGCCACGGCGCTGAAGATGAGGCTACATGTAAGGCGGAAGCATTGGACAAGTACAACAAGTGCATGAAGCTGTGGGAGGAATGCAAGCCCGAGGCCAAGAAAGCGCACGATTCATGCATGGAAATTCGAGGTAATAGCAAGACAGCCTGCCTAAAGAAGGGCGAAGAGGCAGCGAAGAGCTGCGTCGAGGGCAAGAGTACTGGCAGCTCGGCTTCGTTCTAAACGGTTCCGCGCTGCCCGTTCCACAACGCCGCAGCATTTGAGGCAAGGCCGTCGTCATAGAAGTTCAGTATATAATCGACTCAATAGAGCGAAAAAGCCTGCTCATATCACCGGGCGTGGATCAACGATGCGAGACAATGTTTAGCAAGGCATTCTCTAGGGGATACATGGGGGGTGGCTTTTTTAGATCAAACTTTGGATCGAAACTCCCCAGCCTAATAAGTCCTCCTTTGCCAGGTAGACTAGCACTGAGTAGAAACTTCTACTCCCGTAGCAGCCGTCCATGCATCCCTTCCTGTCATGTCCCATGTACGTCTCGTCTGTGCTGGTGCCCGTTGACCCCCTGCCACACCTAGTTTGGTCGAACCGTACATATTAGTCCTACCGTCCCTGCCATCTCTACCTTGGTTCTTGGGCATTTCCATACTCATGTATGACCTACCCTCGTGTTATGACTTTGCAAGCAGAAGCATTGGACCCTGTGACGAGAAATGCTCCGAAAACAAGGAGCGATTTTTGGACAGTATGACTACCCCTTGGGGACAAAACACTCCACGTCCTCGAATCCCGGAATGCTTACTCGGTCGAAGTCGTCAGCGCTCCCCGCCAACGGTCTTTCGGAGATCTTCAAGACCTCGAAGTCATCAATCTCAATCTCGCTAGGCCTGGGTCCCTGGGCCTTATCCGAAGACTCCGTCTCGCCACCGGTATAAGGCTTGTGCTTGACATTGCCCCTGTAGCTGATCTCGTTTAGTCGGTACGCAAAAACGAAATCCGTGGCCTTTTCGAAGCCTTCCGACTCCACGGAGCTGCTAGCGATGTTCCCTGTGGCCCCGGCGGAAACAGATTCGTCTAGTGGCGCCTCCGCCGCCAGCGAGGCGCTCATGGATGTCTGGTCCTTCCTCTTCATGCGTGCTCCGCTGACGACGCGTACCCCTGTGACCATGTAGACTCTGTGCTTGAACAACCACGTCTTCAGAGTGGCCGGCACGTCTCCGTGCCGCATGGCGTCCTGCACGTACGCGAGCGAGGGCGACAACAGCCGACTCTCGAGCGACTTGAAGTGCCAAGTGTACTCGTCCGACCGGCTCGCTGCCACACTGCTGGAGAAGCGAGCGGGGAGAAAACCGAGCTTGGCCCACGCCTTGAACTGCCCCGATAACTCGTCCTTGTCCTCCAGTCGGACGTTTTCGCGACGTGTCGTCTCGACGTTCATCCCTTCAAGTAGCGGGAGCGGGCCCAGCGGCTGGAGGACATAGGCGGGGTCCGTCGGCTCACCGATGATCTGGCCCAGGCGGAAGTTGCCATCGGGAGGAAATTCGCAAGATTTCGTGTAAATCCAGCGCTTGTAAGTTCGCGCCATGGCTGTATATCCGGCGATGGTTTCGTAGATGGATCACTGGAGAGAACGCAGGAAGTCTGCTTGCGTTCCTAGAGGCAATCACTAGATGTCGGCTGTGGAGGATGAGAGGGAGAGTAGAAACAAAGGTCTTGGTGGCTGTTTCTTTCGAGCCATGCGATTTTGGATCCTGTTCGATCCTCTGAAAGGGCTCAGATTCGGGCGGGGTACCATGCCATTCGCAATACGTACTTGTACTACGGCCGCATTTCCATGTCAGCATTGATGCCTGTGCTGTCAGCCCTGACCTGCCGTATATGCACCGCAAGCGGCTGAAGCAGGCAATGTGCAGAAACCCCTGTAAGCTACGTATCCTACCTACCTTGCCCTGCCGATATTTCGCCGGCCCGTTCCGCGGAAGAGCCTTGTCACGATGCCTGGTCTGGTTCCCCGCAACTGCTTCGCAGTCCATGCCAGCACCCGCGTTCATACATTGGCCGAGGGCAACTTGCTTCAGATCTCACCACGCAACCACTGAAGTCATGTGTGTACTGCGAACTTCGGCCACTAGACATTACCGGACCAGCTGTTGTATCCGCTCTGGGCTATTCCCGTCGGAAGGCTATCAACTCCAACGTTGTCGCTAAGCGCCGTTGCATTCGTCCGAGCTCCAATACTGCTGCACCCAATACCCATCATCGGATGGACGGCTCGCTACCGCAATGCTGGCCTTCGAGCTACCCACGGCGATCTCATCCGCATCGAATGCACTCGCGACCGTGCTGTACTCAGATGATGAGAAGGTGAAGCGGAGGTGTCAGGGGTTGAAGCAGAGCGACTTCACGACCCTGAAAAGGAACCTCGCTCAAATATCCTACGAAAAAGAGCTACTCCGATCGTCTCGGACTGAAGTCGCATCCTATTTGGATAAAATAGCTCTTATCCTCAACGACGACATATTGGAGGGCCATTATGTATCGTCCTTTGCGAGCAACAGCAGCCAGGTGCATGTCTTCAGCCCTGACTTGGCACGTTTCCAGACTTTCGCATCGTTTGTCGCCGTCCTCGCGGAGAAACCTCCTCGGTTCGAGGTCATTGAGGCTGTTCGTAGCGATGCGACAAACAAGCTATCTGAACTATCCTATTTGTTGAAGGACTTCTCCAATGTACTCGATGACGCCGATCCTGAGGATCTGGAGGCACCATATGTCCACGAAAGTACGAGTCAAAGGAAGTTCCCGAACCCCCAGATTGCCACTGGCGCCTTTCCGAACGTTAGGAGCTTGGCGGAAAACTTACACAATGTGTTACACAAATGCTGGCCTTGCCAAGAGTTGCACCATGACCATTCCGGAGCACTGGGACTGTGTGAACGAGCTAATATGCAGCTTGATCCTGAATGGATAATACGAGGGCCTGAAGACGGGGGGTTCTTCATCATTTTGAGTGGCACCGATATCAATCAGGAATGCAAGATATGTCTGTCGAGGACTACAGCGAGGTAAATTTGAAGCTGTCTCGAGAATCTTTTGTTGGTTCGCACACTGACTGACGTCCAGTGAAGCCGACGGCGGACTTCTATGCCTCATACCCCACGACGAGTGCAAAGAGTGCTGTCTCTCCCTTGTCGCGGATACGTCAGGCCAGCTGTGGGAGAGCGGTACACCAATTTTAGACGTTCAACTTCACGTTCAAGAGGATCCCAGACAGCCTGCTCAGTACAAGTTGTTGAGTCTAGGGCAATTGCTTCACTCCCTTGAGCCTTCCTATGCTGCGAAAAGGGTGATCGGCATGATCCTGGCGCGATCCTTGTTGGTTTTACTGAATGGTCCATGGGTGGGCAACTCGCTCTCTATGGATGACGTCTTTGTCTTTTGCAAGTTCGAACAGGGGGAGCCACGACCATTTTTCGAGAAAGTCTTTGTGTCCACCCGTTTCGGGCGCCATGTCAACGCAGCGCCTTCTCGGAGGCAACGTAACGCTCATCCCTTTCCAGCGATCCAGGCCCTTGGCATTTTAATAGCCGAAATCGAACTCGCGGACGATCTCGAACACATATACCGCGATGTCCCCGTAAAGGACAAAATGCAAAAACCCGGGCAGATCGCAACGATGCTCTTTAAAGAAGCCGGGAAGCGGCTTCCAGGCGGAGCCGGGGTTCTCCGATGCATTGAATTTTGTATCAAAAGAGATTCGCTGAAGAATTTTGTGTACCGCTCTACGCCTGTGGCACTACAGGAGGACATCGAATTTGTCAGAAACTACTACCTTGAAATTGTCCGGCCACTAGAGGAAGATCTCGTCGTCGGAGCGAATTGGTCGTGGGAGCAGATCCACTGGAGAGAGTCGCGAGAACTGGACGACTGTGGCATTGCCAAGATCATTCCAAGATCTGCGTCTGAGGATAAGCTGAGAGGCCAGGGAAGGAAGGTGTTGAACATCTTGCCTTCGCTCGAAGAGGAGCAAGAGCACACGCATGTGCAAAGCTTGCGACCTCATCGTCGGCATCGGCTTCTACAGCAGCCCCAAGCAGACGGAGATGTTGTTTTTGACGCTGGTCGCTGTGTTCTCGCGAGCGATAATGTGTACGCTGGACCTGCACAATGTTATTCGTGCATTTGAGGCTAACCACGACATATAGTTCACTGTCTACGGACGACTGGTTCGCTGAGCTCAGAGATGTCCACAAAAACCTGAACCGAGACAGAATGGACTCACTCAACGAGGAAGAGATGGAAGAGCTTGTAAAGGTGGCAGTCATTGATACGGGTATCGACCTCGATCATCCTGATTTTCAAGCCGTGCTGAAGAGTGGGCAACTCGACCTTGGCATCGACCTTGTCGACCGAGGAGAGCGAATTTCGGATCTCGATGGGCATGGCACCCACGTCTGCCACACTCTTCTCCAGACAGCACCATACGTGAAGCTGTACCCGATGAGAGTATTCAGGACAAGCAAACGGGAAGACTGCACGCCAAATCTTATCAAGCAGGTCGGTGGGCCCAATGCTGGTACACTACATTGTTCAAGGCACTGACTTACGATTAGGCCATATACCATGCAATCGAGATTTGGGATGTAGACATCATATCCATGTCATTTGCGTTCGAAGAGGAAGAAGCCGATATCAAAGAGGCACTGCGTAACGCCAAGTCGAAAGCGTCCGACAAGAACGCGCTGATGTTCGCCGCGGCATCAAACAACCGGGCTCTTCGGATCAACCCCGTCGGCTACCCCGCTCGCGCCATTAATCGTGTCATCTGTGTCAACTCGTCCACGGTTCACGACAGGCCCTCGGACTTCAGCCCCGAGGGGCAACCGGGCCAGCCAAACTTGAGTGCCGTAGGCGAGAATGTGGAGGCTGCGTGGCCCGTGTCTGGCGATGCCGGGGACGAGACAACGCGAAAGAGGATGAGCGGTACCTCGTGCGCAACACCCATTGTCGCAGGCATCGCGGCCATGGTGCTCGACTTTGCTAAGAAGGACGGCCCGGAGCTGCGTTCTCTTCGTGACTGGGATGTGAAGAAGGGCGAGCTGTGGGAGACGCTCGGCATGATAAGTGTTCTGAAACGTTGCATGACCGCGGGCAAGGACGATAGATCGTATAATTTCCTCAAGCCATGGAGACTCCTGAAAGAGCCGGATTTCAGCATTATTGCTGTTAAGATTATAGAGGCTTTGCGTCTGAAGTATGGGTGGGGATGACGTAAAGTTTCTGTAGCCAGTCACATAAGTTTAACCCAGCTTGTAGAGCGTAAAATGCCCACATGTAGTGATGCATTCACTGCAGTCAGGATGAGCCGTAACTTAGAAGATACACGCTGGCCGCCTGAAGCAGCTGAAGAGAAGCCCACAGAACTCGGTAATCACGAGTGCGACTTGACGTGTCTGAGGGCATAAATAGCGCAGGTAATGCAGGCTTCATGTTGGGTCAAAAGATAAACCACAGGGCTTCAGACGTCTGGTGCTTACAAACAGTATTCTTTGCCAGATGAGTAACCTCCAAATTTGAGCTCGTCTTGCCGCTGAGCGCTGAGTTGTATTCTCCCGACTAAATTTCTGGTTTATGGATACATAAGTACGGTTCGTTCGCCTCTCATGTGACTTCAGCGTCGACCTGCAGCTCGGAGCTGACAGGGAACGTTGGCGTTGGACATGCCCGACCCCACCTCTCCCAACTTCCCAAGCGCACCACTCTTCAAAAGCTGCAACACTCGTTGCTCGGCTGCTTTGCTCAGCTGTTCCCCTCACCGTGCCGTGGTGCTCAACTGCGCGTACGAGCACCTCGTGTGTCATGGATACAGTCTCCATCTATGCGCTGGCAACGAAGTGCTCGGAGCTCTTCTCGAGATGGCGCAACAGCGTCAGCACGCTTCCAAACGAAGTCATGCAGGTGGAAAACCTCCTCTTCCGATTCAACCTCTGGGCCGAGAACAACTCGGCCAATTCCGAGGGCAGAGACTCCCTAGATTGGCGACTGCGTAAATCCCCACTGCCACATGATGTGATTGTTGACCTGTTGGAGGCCCTGTCAGCGGTCATTCTCAGTAAGTCGGACCCCCCGCTCCAATGTCGACGTCGGAAAGAGTACCGTATCTGACACCGAGCCACAAGGGAATCTCGCACCGGAAAAGCCCGGTGCAGCCGAGCATGAAAGTGCAGATGCGCTGCTCGACCAGCTGTTTCGGTTCACCAGGGCCATTCGTCGATCTGGAGCTCTAAAGAGGTTTGTGCGGGTTGCGGATCATGTTGAATACGACAAGGATGTCAACTTGACTCTCAAGTTCCGAGAGTGCGTCATGCCCTACTTGGACGTGGTATTGAAGTCGACAAGCCAAGAGCTCAAGAACCGGCTGCTGGACACGATCTGTCTACGTCAACAAAACTTCGCCTACCTTAGATCCAGGAGAAAGACGACGAAGGAGATTGTCTCTCCCGCGCCGCAAACCTCGGGGTCTCAGACAGGCTCACGCCTTGGGTCAACTTACAGCAGCAAAGGACGCTCTACAAGCCAAAGTCAAAGCCAAGGGCGGCAGCAGCGGGGGATCCAAGGACCACGTGCAAGTGCTAATAAACGGCGTGGCGGTCCTCCAAGCGCAACGACGTTCAACACAAGTCTGCTGCCGACGATTGAAGGACCGCTTCTTGAACAGTCTCACGCAGAGTTTGCTCTGGAGGACCTCCCGCGAAGGCCAAAGCTCCCGCCTGATCCAAGGCACAAGGAGCTGGAATGTCCCTATTGCTTTCTGGTGTGTGACCGCGCAGAATTCACTGACGCGGGCTGGCCGTGCGTTCCGTTCCATTTGCCTCGAAATCTTGGCTTCCAGATCATGGTCACTAATTGAAGCTTAGGCGGCATATAATTCAAGATCTGATGCCTTTCATCTGCGTTCACGAAAGTTGCCACATTCCCAACACGTTGTATGATTCAACTGCCGCCTGGATGTCACACATGAGAACTGAACACGCTCCCCACGGGTGGATCTGTATGGATCGCAGCCACACTTCATCCGTCCCCTTTAGCAACATGGGGGAATTTAGACAACACATGAGAGAACACGAGGATGATCTCACAGAAGACGAACTAGACGACATAGTTGAGGAGTCGTATGGAATTCTACCGTCAGGTGATGTTTTCGACGGGTGCCCATTTTGCGAGGAATACATCAACGAACCCCCCGAGCGTTTCGATCTCGTGCACCACGTCAGCTCCCATTTGTTGGAGCTATCGAAGATCTCGCTATCGGGGCACGAATTTGATGGTCACATGAAGGCTGACTCCGAGTCGAACCACACAACTGGCCAAGGTCACATCGCATCAGCCGCAGCATCAACTCAAAAGTCCAAACGGTCCCCGGACAGCCACAGCTTCTCAATTAACATGGACGTTGACAACGACAGAGACGAAGAGCCTGACAAGCAAGAAAGCATGGAGCATGACAACGACAGCAGCCCCTTTGAGGAACGTGAGGTACTATCTTCGAACCCAGGAGACTGGAAATTCTTGGAATCACGAAGACTCGCCTACGATCCAGTTGAAGATACAACAATTGCGAGATTCACGAAGGCAATGCTGAAGAGAGATCCAAGCGCACGCTCTAGCAGAGAACCCACAGGCGGCCACCGGCAAGCCCATGACGGGTTGAACGAGGCCACCGCAGTAGAGGAGCCGGCATTGAGCGAGGTCTGTATCTACTCCCGAGACGAGACTCTTATTACGGTGACACGATTTCTGATCTGCTTCTACCGCATAGGGTCGCATACGCATACTGGGCGACGTAGAAGCCAACTCGAGCGCTGAAGATGGCCCAAGTCCCAGCCATCGGGTCCCGAGATTTGTCGTGGCAATTCATGTCGGTGAGAAGATCCTTTTATCCACATGCACATTTATGGCATAGAGCTAAGTCTCTGTTCAGGTGCTGCCTATTCCAGCGTAGCCTACGCGGACCTCGACGAAGTAAGTATCAATCCGCCGCCCAATGCGTACTGGCTCTACAAATTGACAAATGCCCCCAACAGCCCTTCAAGGATCATCTCATTACGGACTGGGGCGCTGGGCCCCCGGTTGAACAGGTTCGTACGTGAGTCATCCCGCCCTCTTCGAGTTTTGTGGCATGCCTGAGACACGGTGACAGTGCTTTGTTCTATCGGGATATCACGACTTCCGGCCCGCCCTCTGCTACCCGCACTCGCTCCGAGGTGGAGTCTTGGTCTCCGGATGACGTGGTGGACTGGCTTTCCCTCAAAAGGGTTGGGCCTCACCAGACCCAAGTCTTCCGGGATCACAATATTTCCGGTGAGATGCTTCTGGGCATGGACCAGAGCTCTTTGTTCAACAAGGCCCTTGACCTCGGAGACGTCGGCGGACGCTGGGACTTGTGGTACAGCATCAAAGCATTGCAGGACGAAGTCAACAGCCACCCCTCGCTGTGGATAAACTCAACGCATGGCGGTGAGGCCTTCCTCGTTGAGGACTTGGGCTTGGCGCCAGACGCAGAGCCCCCTGCGCTCCAGACATATTTCAAATTAGGATTTTTTCCAGGAGCGGAGTCCAGGTTACTTGGATCCAGATTTGAGACCAAATACACGGAGAAGGCGTTGCCAATACCACGAGAGGAATGCCTGCGGCTGATGACCGACTATCTCAAAAGGCTCAAGCGAACGATCGATCAAGTAATCTATGCCGATGCTGCAATGGTCTCGGCTCAAGTAGACTATATCCTGACCGTCCCCGAAGACTGGACGAACTCTGCTCGAGAATCCCTGGGAAGATGTGCCACCGAGGCTCACATAGGAAACGAGCATGCGAGACAATCGCTGCATTATGTAGCCGAGCCCGAAGCACTCATGGCATATATTGCAAGTTCGACACCGCATCTGGGTCTCCACAAGGATGATGTGTTTCTCGTTTGCGATGCAGGCGGATGGTAAGTTAGTGCCATTCGGGAAGCAGGCCTCGCTGCTGATGTTTATGATCTATAGCCAGGTCACTGTTAGTACATATGTGGTCCTATCCATGTCGTCAATACGCCACACCCTGAGGCGCAACTACGCCGACTCTGGCCTTTGCGGCGACATTCTACTGGACCGAGGGTTTGAGGATTATCTGATGAGCATGAACTATATTAATTGCAAGGATGAGAGCGAGCAGCGTTTGATGAGTCGCGCGTTAGCACACTTCAGGTCCAAGATCAAGCCGTCCTTCACGGGAATGGAGACGACACCTTTCCACATTACCCTGACTGAAGACTCAGCCCCTGGCCACGCACGTATATTCAAGATGCCCGTGGACGACATTCGCAACAAGGTGTTCGACCCGGTGATAACAAAAGTCTGCAACCTCGTGAGCCATCATCTCCACCTTGTGGACTTTGGAAAACTGGCAGTATTTGAAGACAAGTCTGGGCCTGTAAAGGCTCTCTACTTGGCAGGCGGCTTTGGCCAGAACGAATACCTGAAGCGGAGACTTCAAATGACGGTTGGAGATGAGATCCGAGTCATTCGAGTCGAAAATGGGTACGTCCTCCCCTCCCACCGTCACGCCATAGAACGTCCTCTCACGCGTCACGTAGCCGAACAGCAGTTGTGCGAGGCGCCCTCATACATGGGAAGGGTATGGCTCAGCGGGCCGCCCAGAGAGAATCACAGCCGCCGACGGTGACGCCTGTAGACCAAGGCCCGCGCGTGACTGCCCACGTGGCCACTCGACATTACGGAATCCGCAGGTCCGTCAGATACGACCCGGATAACCCAGTACATGCAAACAACGCCGACAGAGTAACGAGGTATGTGAAACTAATACTTCTATGCTCAGGCGTCGTCATTGTTAATCCCATTGTAGATACGCAGGGTCGTCATCGCTCGAGGTCATGGATTGGTTTGTTAAAAAGGTATTGAAGCTCCGACTCAACTGCTATACCAATCTGGTGCTGGGAACAAGACCACGATGCTCACTAGTGAAAAAGGGCGAGAGGTTGCTGGAGGATGAGCCGGTAAAGTTCTCGCTGATGTACGAAATCGACACCCGCGAAGGCCACGAACTACGCTCAATAACTTGCAACATATACTCATCCATGGCCGAGATACCCCCACAATTTCTACCCACAGCTGCACATCCGGTACCTGGTAGGCATCACGTGTTGCTGATGGTCTGACGATCAATATGTGATTGACATTTGGAAAAGATCTCAAGCTCATCGTCACTCTCTCAATCGATCTAAACGCACTGCCTCCAGACCACGTGTCCAAGCATGGGTCACGTTCGATCGTCGATTTTGATGTCTACATGACCCTGAGATCCAGCGAGGTCGTCTTCGCTGTTGGCTCGCGCGACTTTCGTCTCCCTGTGGCCATCCTATAGGCATCTCTGACTTGAAGACCTTCAGATTTCACGCATGAGCTTGGCTCCACCAGTGCGATGCGGGCAACGACAGACCTTCAAAAGCCGTGCTCGTGTCTGGAGCAGGTGATGGGCAGTCAGGTCACAGTGAGTCCAAGACGAACAACCGACTGGCAGTGTTCGTATTCGGTTGGCATACCCTGGGAATGAGTGCTGTTTCCACGGGTAGGTAGGTTAGCTGTCGGCCAAAAAGGTGGTTGAAGATGGAGGAGTGACAGCGATCTTGCGTGTTTGCGAGGAAGTACATGTGACATAACGAACAAAGACAATCAGGGCATCATGGGCTGGGAGATCTTGGCCGATTTAACCTACCGGAGCGGCGAAATAAGCGCTCCACGATGTAGGATGAGATGAGCCTGGCGTTGCGCATTGATGTACTTTGATCGAGGGCGTCAGGATCATGACTCCGGCCTGGGGGTCCTTGGCGCACAGCAGCGCCTTCACCTTGTCCCTGTCGAAGGGGATATGCCTGGGTAGGCCAAAGATCGCGGAGGACATATGAGTTCAACAGACACTCGTGACGCAACAGTCAACGGTTGAGTGGAGATTGAACATGGAATCGGCCTGTCCTGAGAACTACCTCGTACAAACCGGGTAACGTCCCTCTCGCATTCAGTCTTACACTAGATGCCGCCCCCAAGACCCCGCGCGAGATCCCATCTCCAAGCCCCCCAGCCTCGACCGCGTCTCGCCGTATGATACAGTATGATACAGTCGCTGCCCGACGTGTGGCGCCGTAATCTTTTGTTTTCCGTCCGCGTTGGGTATCGTCTTTACTCGTTGATCTTGGCCAGGATCCTGCTCGGGCGTCAGCTGAGCTCTCCAACCATTTTCCCTTGTCCCCATGTTCGACATCAAGAGGTCAGAAGGGGAGAAGGGGAGGGAGGCCGGGGGAAAAACTCACTCGCTGTCACGGAACAGCTGGTACTCCTCCTCGCCGGCCTTGACGGGCGAGCCGCCGAACTGGGGGATGAGGACGCGGTCGCCGACGGCGACGCCCATGGGCAGACGGTTGCCCTTCTTGTCGAGGGCGCCGGGCCCGACGGCCAGGACCTTGGCCTCGTTGAGCTTCTCGACGCTCGACTCGGGCAGGAAGATGCCGCTGGCCGTCTTGGCCTCGGCCTTGACGCGCTGCACCAGCACGCGGTCGAGGAGCGGCGCGAGGGCGCGGATGGATCGAATCGAGGTGGCCTGTTTGTCGTCGAAACAATCGAGTCAGTCAGTGGACTTGAACTTTCGCCCGCTTGCGTTCCGCTGCGTGAGAGAGAGTGAGAGCTCTGCCGCGCCTTGGGCCGTGCTTGATGGCCGAACGCCGATGCGAAAGGCCGGGCGACTGATGGCTGCAGCTCATGCGCATCGATGATGCTCGCTCTTCACACGCACTGGAACACCACACCCAAGCACCCGCACGCACGTACCATTGTGATTATATGTGTGTATACAGAGACGAAGAGGAGAGGGCTTCGTAGGAGCAATTGGAGGAGGGTCGCGGCGGGAAAGGGAGTCGAGTCGTCGGGTCGGTGCTTGTTGGTATGGATGAAGAGGGTGGAGCTGCCGCCTTTCCAACAGCTTCCACCAGCAATTTTTTTCCCGGGCTGTCTGGCTGGCTGGCTGGCGCTGGCAGCGCTGGCTCGCGCGCAACGCCCGGCTCCCCGGCTGCCCCGGCGACTGGATTCCCCGGTTCCGATGGGCGGGCCTCCGCGATATCCAACCGCAACCGCAACCGCAGCGCTCGCTCCATCCCTCGGCAGCCCCAAACGGGGCGCTGCTCCACTTGTATGCGATAGTTGCCGAAACAGCTCCCTCGTCCAGCCGACTTACAGCCACGCACGCAATCCTCACATCGCGAGAGACCCCGTGTGCATGTCGACACGCACCCGCCAGTGGGCAGCGTGATTGAAATTACCTATCTACTAGACTCTATTCGATATCCTGTATCCAATGACCCGTGCCTTGACCCTGAGGACCCCCCTTTAATGTCGTATCCAGACTTTGGCTTGCGCAGTCTGTCTTCTTTCTTCATAACACCCGTCAAGTGGAACAGTCGTCCGTACCCTGCCATTACACGAGACGAGACCCAGTCTCGTCGTATCCAAACGCCCTCGCAGACAACGTATCGCACCCGTCACGTCGCGCCTCACGTCTTTGGCTGCGGCTGCGACGCAGGCGGCTCGAGCACGTGCGTGTGGTCCTCGGCGGGAATCACCTCGCCATGCTCGAGCTGCTGGCAGATGACCGTGTCGGCCACCCACGGCTCCTGGAGGATTTCGTCCATCTTGGCCCGCGTCCCCGGCTTCAGGTCGAGCATGCGATGGACGATGTGTCGGCTGTCTCGGGGGAGCAGCCGGAGAATACGCCAGGGGCCTCGGATCACCTCCTTCCGCTCCCCGGTCGAGCCGTCCTTGTGCTGATGATCACCGTGATGAGAGGCCGTCTCGGAGCTTTCACGCTTGTGGCTGTGCTGTCCCTTCTCCTTGACCTCGTCCTCGAGCAAGAAATCGCGCGCCGGCGTGCTGGCAAGCTGGCTCTCCGACTTGGACGGTCGCAGCAAGCGAGACGGGTCGTGGCCCGGCGTCGGTTCGGCGGCGAATAGTTTGAACGAGTTATCCGTCATTCGCGGGATCTTCCACGGGAAGCGCCGCAGGGTCATGCAGCAGAAGATGATAGCCAGAGACCAAATGTCCACCGCCGCCGCGTCGTATTCCTTGGAGTCGTAGACTTCCGGAGCCAGGTAGGGATCGGAGCCCACAATGCCTAGTTTACAAGTTAGCCAATGCGCTGCGATTGGATCCGCCAGAAAACTCACCCTTAGCTGGGACCTCGCCGTTCTCGAATGGATACCGGAATACGTGCGCACTGCCAAAGTCGATAATCTTCATGATGCCCTTGTCGCTCACGACCACGTTGTCCAACTTGAGATCGCGGTGCGCGAGGCCGACGCTGTGGAGGTAGGTGACGCCGTTCAAGATTTGTAAGAAGCAGCATCGTATCTCTTCCCGCGACATCTTGCCCGTCATGACGATAGCAAACAGGTCAAACGGTGCGTACTCCATCACCTCGAACCACCGCCCCTTCTCGTGCAGGATGTCGAGTGTTTCGATGATGTTGCCGTGGTGGAGGGTCGAGCCGACGCAGAATTCGGCCGTGACCTTTTTATTGTACTCCTTCTCCGTCTCGTACGTGTGCCGAGCCCTGAACTCCTTGACGGCAAAGACGGTGCCGTCGTCCTTGCGCCTCATCAGCCTGACGGAGCCGCCAGCGCCCGACCCCAAGACCTTGCCGAGCTTGCCGTACTTGGAGGTGAGGCCGTGGTCTTCTCCAAAGGGAAGCTGCGTCGTGGATCGGGAGCTCGGCGGGGTTCGAGTGCCCGTCTTGATTGATGGGGCGGGGGACGCATCCCTCTTCTTATGATGGTGCTTTGCGTGACCTGACTTGCGGAAGAAGCGCTTCAAGTCGACCATGGAACCCCCGTGGCCCCCGCCGTGCCCGCTGTCGCTGAACTCCTCGCTGCCATTCTTGGTGCTGAAGAAGCCGGAGCCATGCTTGTCCGTCAAGCTCGACTTGGATCCGCCAGGCGAGCCGTGTTTCTTCTTCCGGGAGAAGACGAATCGGGGGTCGATCGAATGTCGGGTCGGGTGCGAGTGCTGAGGCGGGCGTCGGCCCTTGGCGTAGGGGTCGTTGGCGTCACCGCCGGGGGTCGCGGGCTTGGAGTAAAAGTTGGACGCCTCCCTGCGCGAAGGGCTCGACTCTCGGGACGTAGGGACAGAGGAACCGCCTCCGCTAAACATGCCCCTACGGTGGGACTTGTGGTCTTCCGCCGACGACGACCTTCGCATGACCTGGTCGGAAGACGCGGGGCGGTGTGCGAGAGCGCCCCTGATGGTAGCGGATGGCTTTTCGTGCGACGAGGTAGGCTGTGGGGTGATGGACGGGGGCTCGCTGAGACCCGAGGTGCGGTCGCCGGCCTCCTTGCCCGGTCGCCTCTCGCCCGACGGACCTGATCCGGCAGGGGTCAAGGGCGGCGAGGCCAAAGCCGAGATCCTTGGACTACCATGGGGCGACTGAATCTGAGAAGAGATTGGGGTGGACAGCCTGGTTGAGTCAGGGGAGTCGTCCTCCCGAGACGGCACCTGCGTTGGGGGCCGCTGTTAGCGATAGCTCGGACTCGCGGCGAGGCGCGCGACAGTGAATGCGCTTCAGACAACAAGAGACAGGCGAACTGGATTGAAACTCACCCTTGATGGAGGCAACGAGAATGCCTCGAATTGGAAGGTGTTCATGCGCCGTTCCTGGAGCGGCTTGCCCTGCAGCGACTTTGTGGCGAAGGCGCGGAGCTGATCGGCCGTGGCCTCGGAGATGCTATTGTCCTGGTCGAGCTGAGGCTCCGTGGCAGTGGCGGACGGGGAGATTTCCTCGACGGCCGAGGAGAAGCGAACGGCGGGAACCTCGTTGCGGAGCTTGCCGTCATCGTCATTGTTGCCGGCGGTCGGGACGGCGGCGGCGGTGGTGGCGGGCTGGGACGGATGCTGGGACGGATGATGGGCCGGTGCCGCTGCGAATGGCGATGCATGTCAGCCAACTGGACAGGACCGATGGGCGGGCCGGGTTCGGACGCAGGCCATTGCACACGCTCGCGGCCGGACCGGCGCTCGCGACGACGTGATACGCTGGAGGGCTGCGCAGCGATTGATGCGGGCGCGGGGGCCAGCGAGCGATATGGAGGAATGTCACCGGTAGGGGGAGGGGAGGGGGAGGGGTACGGCTCCCGGGACCATCGGGAGAGGGACAGAGACAACAGAGCAGAGCAAGACATACCTTGGGCGTCTGAGACTGCGGCGCCCCGGCGAGGTCCCTCGTCCTTGGGCGCCGGAGAAGCCATCGTGGGAGCGGCGGTACGGCTTGAGGTGCGTCGAAGCTGTGGTTGCGGATGCTGGAGAGAAAAGGTAGATGCCTGCGGGCGGAGCGCGGCGGCCGTGAGACCGTAAATGGTAGAAGTGAGAGCAAGCAGGCAAGCAAGCGGGGTGGAAAGGGCAGAATGGGGGGTTTGAAGAAGTCAAAAAGTCACGGAGCGGATAGACGGTAGGAGGTGGAGCTAAAGAGTGAGGGAGCGGCCGACTGCGAAGGTCGCCGCCCGCGCGCTCCATCCACGGCTCCATGGACATTTGGGGTCCTAACTGGCGCCCGGCGGCAGGATGGACTGGCTGGTCGCAGCACAGGTAGGTGGTCACTGGTGGATTCAATGATGGGATGGCGGCGGCGACGGCGGCGGCGGCGATGGCGGCGCTGCTCGGAGGGGCCGCTTCGGGTCCATGCTTCAGCGGGTTGAGCGAGCGAACCTGGAACGAGTGCCCATCTTCCATGCCTTGCATGCCTGCTGCCTGGGCTGGGGCGGCCGAGGTCCCATGGCCTGCATTGGGTCCATCCCGGGGCCAACGTCCGCCTGCTGCAGGGCAGTTGGGGCAACGGGGGCACCTACCTAGGGCGGTTTCTGGCACTGCGCGGCCGTCCAACTCCATCAATCCCTGCTGCTCCCGGCGACGGCAAGGACAACCGCAGCCGCCCCCCCCAACAGCCCCCGGAAGGCGCCCGACCCAGTGATCAACTCTGCGACGTCCGCTGTGGAGACGCGACGAGCAGCGCGAGGGACCCTCCCACCCACCCCCTGCGCCGGGCGGTCCTGCTGCTTCCGACGATGTTCTGCCGCCCGTCGCTGTCGGGCGATGCGCATCCAACTCCAACTCCACCTCGTCAGTGGCCGTGCGCCGCCTTCGCAGTGCGCGGTGGTGATTGGTACCTACGGGCAGGCAAGCCACCGACGAACGCTGCCTGTCGCCTCTGCAATGTGCATGCAAAGTTTGTCTTGTATCGCCCGTACCCGCCGCAACGGTTCGCTGCAGCTGCAGAGCGCGCGCGGTGCGCATTGCAGGCAGCGCAAACCCCGAACCCTGCCCCGTTGCTGGAGCTGGAGCTGCGCAAAGCATGTGCTTATCGGGCAGCTTGCAGCTTACAGCAGTGCCCGCCCGTAGCGCAGTGCAGCGCATTGCAGCGAGCGCATCGACGGCGCGCGCCCAAGCTCCCGTCCCTCCCGCTCTGGCCGGCGTCTGATCACCGCCTCACCTCGTCTCTTCATGCTATCCACCTCACAATACGGCACTGCAAGTACGAGTACAACACGACACCTCGATGAAAATTTCTCGATACCACGAGGCCCAGAGTTCCCTGTGACGCGGCAGCCACTGTCGAGTCGACCCTGATGCGCCGCTGCCGCCTTGGGATTAGTCCGTCTGCCACCCGGCGCCGCATGAACCGCCACTTACTCGCAGGCCCTCCGGACGCAGCCAGGGACCAAAGCAGTCCATCCCGACTGACGACCTTTTTTTTTTTTTTTTTTGGCTCCCAAGACGTCTCGAAGCGAGATGGATAAACCAACGCCGCGGGTACTGCTACTGCGGCCTTGTCTGCGTGCGCATCGCAGAAAAAATTTGTTGGGTGGCCATTGCTCCCATCGGCCTTCGCCTCGCCGCGTGTTCGTTCCCATTGGCCCGGCCTGGAGCTTGGTTGCTGGATTCGGATGCAAGGCAAGCAAGGTTCCTGACTCTCCCGCGCACCGTCCGTCGTCCCCTTCTCGCTCAACCACCCTCACGACGACGCGCCCAACCATGGCTGCCGCCCGCCGACGGACGGTGCTCCGGCCGTATTCCCGGAGCGCGCCGCGCTGTGACTGTGACGCCCCATCGGTTTGTCATT
Source organism: Purpureocillium lavendulum (assembly GCA_029168975.1). Classification (NCBI taxonomy): domain Eukaryota; kingdom Fungi; phylum Ascomycota; class Sordariomycetes; order Hypocreales; family Ophiocordycipitaceae; genus Purpureocillium; species Purpureocillium lavendulum. The sequence continues at coordinate 7,000,318 of JAQHRD010000001.1, forward strand.
TGCGACGCGGCTCTGCGGCGAAATCTTTCTGGCGAGAGCCCTTTCATCTCGCACGCCGGCACTCCTTGGCAGAGCCTGGACCGCAATGCAGTGAGACGCCAAGAAGGCATGGGAAACTCCCAAGCATATGACTCATGAAATCGATTGCATCTCTAAATCCAAGCATTGCGAGCAGACAACGGGCCAAGAGCGACGAGCTGATGACATCCCAACCCAGGTAACCGGGGCGGTCAACGTCAACTGAAAGACAGCGCGGCGACCCACTGTGGATTGGGTTTTGCAGCTTGGCTTGGATGCTTGGCTCCCGCTGTTTATTCTTGGAAATACGCTTCCAACTCTTCAGCAGGACCCGAAATTCCAGAAGCCCCAACGAAGCGACGCGCAGCAACCCCCCCGGCGCACGTCTTCGCCAATGGCGTCGCACAAAACAATGGGAAGCCGTCTGTCAAGCTTTTTCAATTTGCCTCTGTTGCTGCGTCACAGCTTTGCCGTTTGACTCACGGAGCTCGAGCTCTGATGTACGAGTACGAGCAGGCGCGCGCACATTGCGTCTGCGTTGCGTGACCAGCCTGGGCTGCTGCTTTCGTTGGGGACTAGTGACGACACCCTGCGAGGCAAATCGTTGGGTTTGCGCTGAGCATACCTTGTGTTCCGCGTAACCCGGCTGTGACTCTGGTGGCTGTTGAATACGAAGGACAGCTCTTGACGCGTAATTCATCATGTGATGCTGCGTTTGTGCTTCGGCCTTTTGAGTTGGAGACAGCTGGCCCACTTGCATTCGTCACCACCGTTCTTCATGTCGCACCTGGGCACACATGCACGCCGGTTCAGGGATGCCGACCCGATGGCATGCAAGGGACCGCATGCTCGTACATGGGAGGTGCTGTTCGAGCGTTGACACTGCAGTCACATGACTTTGTGCAGAGCATGGATTCGCCCTTTATCAAAGCTCTAGAGTCCAAGCTCATGGCCTCTATCGCAGACCAAAGGAGGCGCGAGGACAGCATCTCATGCCGAGTCCTCCACCAACGCAGGCGTAAATCGTACAATTGTCCTCTAGGTGGTATCTGTAGCATGTTGTACACCGGCCGCACCGACATCCTCGCTGTCCAGAGTCTTCGTGGCCTCAACCTCGCGCGCTCGAAGCCCAAGTGTCCTCATTCGTTCGTCCCTCACCTCACAACCCAACAGGCCATCGCATCACGCCACGACGTTGATCCCGATAGACCTGGCCTGGTAGATGATGGATCGGCACAGGCCTTCGAGTGACAGGCCCGACAGCCGCAGCTCCGACTGCTTGATCTTGGCAATCTCGTACACGTGCTTGAGGCTGATGGTGCCGACCGTCTCGTGGCCGGGCTTGCTCGCGCCCTTGCGGTTGCCCTTTTTGTTCTTGGGCGCGTCGACGGCGTTGAGGAGCAGCCACGAGGTCTGCGGCGTGCGGAGGTCGAAGACGAAGGACCGGTCGGGCCGGACCGTCACGCGGCACGGCATCGGCGTCCCGGGCGTGACGTGCGCTGTCCGCGCATTGAACTCCTGCGCGCGCGCATCAAGTCAGTCTCGTCGGCTGTTGATACCCCTCTCCAATGCCCTGCTGGCACTGTGCCTCCTCGGGCGGAACAAGACGCACCTTGCAAAAGTCCATCGACTTGACACCCTTGCTGCCCAGCGCCGGGCCGACGGGCGGGCTCGGGCTGGCTTGGCCGGCGCCCACGATGAGCTTGACGATCTGGTCGACGCCGCCGGCGCCCCTTGCCTTGGACATTGTGGCGCGGCTGTTGTCGGGGGACGAGGTGATGCAGAGGCCGGGGGGGTTCGATCGTGTCGTCGTGTCGTCGTGTCGGATCCTGGTGGTGATGCGAGCGAGCGCCCGCGAGAAAGATTTGGAGCTCGTCCCTGACTGGCGTCCTTTGGACCCACTTCCGGCAGACTTCCCCCGCCACGGAGTCGGCCCCACTTTATTTTCCAGAGGCATCCTAAATTTTTTGGAAGCTGGGCCAGAGAGCATCGTGATCATCATCCAACCGGAAATCACGACAACTCAATTGCAGCGCATCAACAGCGGGCGGTAGTTTGACGCCTCAAACACACACGTAGCAGCCGTATCACTCCCATCGCCATACGAGCCACCTCCCTCCTCCCTGGTCGCCTCTTATCGAACGGCGCCCGCGATGCCGTCGACGCACAAGAAAGAGAAGCCGTGGGACACGGACGACATCGACAAATGGAAGGTTGAGCAGTTCACCGCCAAGGACAACGTGGGCGGCACGTTTGCCGAGGAGTCATCGTTCGCGACGCTCTTCCCTAAGTACCGCGAGGTGTACCTCAAGGAGGCGTGGCCGCTCGTGACCAAGGCACTCGAGAAGCACGGCATCGCGTGCACGCTCGATCTCGTCGAGGGCTCGATGACGGTCAAGACGACGCGCAAGACTTTCGACCCGGCCGCCATCCTCAACGCCCGCGACCTCATCAAGCTGCTCGCGCGCAGCGTCCCCGCCCCGCAGGCCGTCAAGATCCTCGACGACGGCGTCGCCTGCGACGTCATCAAGATCCGCAACCTCGTCGGCAGCAAGGACCGCTTCGTCAAGCGCCGGCAGCGCATCCTCGGCCCCAACGGCTCGACCCTCAAGGCCCTCGAGCTGCTCACGCAGACGTACATACTCGTGCACGGCAACACCGTGTCGGCCATGGGGCCCTACAAGGGCCTCAAGGAGGTGCGCCGCGTCGTCGAGGACTGCATGAACAACATCCACCCCATCTACCACGTCAAGGAGCTCATGATCAAGCGTGAGCTCGCCAAGGACCCGGAGCTCGCCAACGAGAGCTGGGACCGCTTCCTGCCCAACTTTAGGCGCAAGACGCTGAGCAAGCGCCGCGTGCCCCTCAAGGTCACCGACAAGGCCAAGAAGGTGTACACGCCGTTTCCCCCAGCCCCCGAGAAGAGCAAGGTCGACAAGCAGATCGAGAGCGGCGAGTACTTCCTCGGCAAGGAGGCCAAGGAGCGCGCCGCCCAGAGCGAGCGCAAGGAGAAGCAGAAGGAGAGGAAGGAGGAGAAGCAGCGGGAGCGCGAGGCCGAGTTTGTGCCACCCGAGGAGGGCGGCCGGCCAAAGAAGAAGCGGAAGAAGACGGCCGAGTAGGAAATTTGGGGGAGGGAAGGAGGAGCTTGGTTTTCTGGCATGCACTCTCTTATGTTGCTGCCTTTGTTTGCATCCATGGCGTTTTTCATCACGGAGTCGCGCGTCTGGGTCTTGTCGGCGTGGGCATGGCATAGGTTTTTCTAAGCAGACCAAATTCAATGTACTGTCCTTGTGCATATATGTGTGTGTCATTCATTATTGCGCATTACTCATGTCATATCGTTTACAGCTTCGACGACGCGTCCGCCGTGTCAATTTCAATCACGAGCTTGCCAAACTGGCGCCCGGCCTCCATGTCGGCAAACAGGCTGTCGATGCCCTCGAGGTTGTCGAGCCCCTTGACGGTCCTGCTGACGACGGGCGTGATCTTGTTGTCGGCGACAAACTTGACCATGTCGGCAAACTCGCGGCGCGAGCCCATGGTGCTGCCCTTGAGGTCCACGTTGGCGAGGACGGCCTGCATCGACCAGTCCATCTTGGGCGCGACCGTCATGCCGTACTGCGCGATGATGCCGCCCTGGCGCAGCAGGCGGGCCGTCTTGGCGACGACCTTGCCGCCGGCGCCGTCGATTACAGCGTCGAGGTACTGCCGCTCCGGGGGCAGCATGCCCGCGAGCTCCTTGTCCCAGGCGTCGTCCTTGTAAATGACGCCGCCGCGGGCGCCGAGAGCGACGGCGCGGTCGATCTTGGCGCGGTCGCCCGACGTGACGAAGACGTTGCAGCCGACGGCGACGGCGAACTGCAGCACCTGGAGGGCGACGCCGCCGCCGATGCCCGTGACGAGGATGTTCTTGCCGCGCGTCGCCGGGTCGCCGGGCGCGCAGCCGGCCTTGGTGACGAGGGCGCGCCACCCCGTGAGGCCAACGAGGGGCAGGGCGGCGGCCTCGACGGGGGCGAGGTGGGCAGGCGCGGGCTCGACCTCGGCGGCGCTCACGACGATGTAGTCCTGCGCGGCGCCGACGTCGGTGAGGCGGCTGCTGCCAGTGACGGTGAAGATGGAGCCGGGCTCGGGCCCCGCGGGGTCGGCGGCCCAGCCGCGCATGGGGGTGAGCAGCACGGGCCGGTGCAGCAGCGACGACGGCGCGTCCGGGCCGAGCTTCTCGACGACGCCGCACCCGTCGGCGAGCATGGGCGCGTCGAACGAGATGGCCGGGTACTGGTGGTGCCGGATGAAGAGGTCGCGGTGGTTGAGGGCGGCGGCGGTGAGCCGCACGAGGACCTCGCCGGGGCCGGGCTCGGGCTTGGGGACCTCTTTGAGCTGCAGCCTGGCACGGTGTCAGCTACAGTATGTATGCACCTATGAAAGTGAAGGTGGTGGTGAATCATGATGCGGTGTCACGCACGGGTAGTAGACCTCGCCGGGCTTGCCGTCAATCTTTTTGATGTGGAGGAGGCGCGGCATCGTGGCGGATTGTGATTGCAATTGCGTCTATGTGCCGCCGGATTTCGAGTACGAAGCTACAAGAAAGAAAAAGACGGAAACTGTAATAAAATATGTACTGTTCAGAGAGGAGCCCGGCGATGGATGACGTTCGCCCCTGGACATCACAGGCCCGGTCGGACGGGCATCGGACGGCGGGGCAAGCCGCCCCCGACGGGAGCAGCAGCAGGCGACGGCCCCGCCTGCAATGGCAAGCAAGCCATGGCGATTACCAACCGCAACCTCGGCTGAGGCCGCTGACGTGCCGGCCACAGGCACCGGACAACCGGGGTGAGGGGCACGAAATTAGCGTCCTACACCGCTTGGACCGGCGGACTTATACGTGTGCCTGGTAATTCCAGTTATTTCGTAACTTACCTGAAGGTACGCCATTGACTTCACAGGTACCTCACTTTCTCCATAAACCAAAACGGCTCAACGGCGGCGCCAGGCTACACGTATTGTTTTCGGCCGCGTCCGCCATCCTCAACAACGCCTTCGTCGCGTGAACGGGTCACAAATTCACAATGACCAAGCCATCAACCAAGGCTTGCTGGAGCCTATCAGTGCGCAAGTGGGAGTGAGTGTATTGCTAGACGACGAACACCATGCCTTCAACCCGTGTTTCAAAACGTCCACAGCCAGGAAGCGTAGGCCCTCGGCCATGCCGTGCAGCTTGACCTCCTCCCTTTAAATGTATCCCAAATATCAAACGAGTGACTTGTCATGTCGCGAGTCCACGACTATAGAGAGAATGAAAGGCAGCCAGCGAGATCGTTGGGTCAAGTGGCCAAGGAACCCTGAAGAAGGAGTTGTTGGTTGAGCAACGTGGTCGGAGTCTTGTCCGCGGCCATGGAAATGGTTCTCACGGTTGGTTTTCCACGGGTTCCGTGTACACGGGAGGCGAGAAAGTCCCGTCGGCGTTGTGGATAACCGTGGCAACAGTCTGGCCTGCAGGAGCGGTGCTGAAGTCAATCTTGGCAACCTGTCCCATCTTGCTAGGGTCAACGACAGTGCCCGGAACCTGGGGTCCCGTTCCGACATAGTACGTGAGCACAGGGGCGATTTCATAGGTCATGCCGCCGCTGGGCACCCAAGTGCACACTGGGACGACCTCGCCGTGCTGGTTCTTCTTGCCATAACCGCAAAAGTATGACTTGGTTCCTAGGGATCGTGACGTTAGCTTTTAACGACTTCTAAAGGCCGCTTCCAAAGACCACCTACCAGAGCTCTTGAAATTCTTGGTGGAGATGCCAAAAGCATTATCCTTGGTGGTCTTTCCAAAGGACTTTGTGAATTGCGGACGGCCGTTTTCACCAGGTACGGTCTCCAGGCTTGCGATGGTGCCTGGCTTGAGGCCCTTTCGGTTCGTCTCCACGGCAACGAAGCTACTGGTGGCAATGGACACGCCGTTTGCGAGCGCTTTCATGGCCGTACCACTGACGGCGTAGTCGGTAAACTGGACCGCGAATGTACGGTGCTCGTTTATAGGAACGTGGGCTTTCCGGTCCCAGATGCTGGCGTAGATCTCTTGGATCCCAGGAAGACCTTGGCTCTGGGGAGCCTCGGTGAGGAATAAGTAGTCATGTATTTGGCCGGTGGAGTTGGTGACTTGGATCGTGTACTGTGCTTCCGGCATTGCTGATTGCTGGAGTCGGCTCGCGCTCTGTGAATCTGAGTGAAGAGGGTCTGAGGGTGGATGGGGCCACTGATGCTAACTACTTGAGGATGTCAAGTCTCGACGTTCAGCTACGGGAGATGTCTGTGCTATTTATCTTTGGCCAGACACGGTATTCTATGTCAAATTGATCCGCGTTTCCACCTCACGGGCCGCGAGGATCTCACACTTCCTCGAGCATTGTCACACATCGGCGCCGACCAGCGCCTTGCGGGATCGCCACGACTCGGAGCCGCAGAGCGGCATCACCACCCCCAAGCTTCAATACTTGTGAGAAGAATATCCCGTAATTGTTTTCAAGGCGGCAGCCGGCACGCCTCACAGCCAACACTCAAATTGCATGACTCTTCCTCCGTACCTTGTAACACCTATTCACCCGCGTCGACTCAGGGCGCATACGTCCAGTTGACTTACAGCCGACGCTAATGCGCGGTCCTTCGAAATCTATCGTATTTGCGGAATGCCTTTGGGCGAGGGCTGCAGGCTGCGGCTTGCCGCCGCCCGCCCGCCGGGTCAGCTAAATGCGGCATGCCGGGATGCATATGCACTCCAGCCTGATATCACGCGTGACGCGACTCGTGTACATCGCAACATTGACGCCAGCAGTGACATGCCGAGAAGAAGGCTGGGACAGCCGCAGCCACGAACACAAGACTCTTCAATGTCGATTTCTACGGTGAGAGGCATGCTCGACAATGCTTGGCAGGCCTTGTTCAGCTGTTGGGGCGTCGGTGGCTGCGGCACGGCACGATGCGCTCGCATGCCGGACGGGCCGGTTCATCGAAGCGGCGGCGTGTTGCCGAGAGTGTCATGACAATTTTTTACAGCTGCGTGGCGTCGAACTACGGTAGGACAACCTGTCTCCGTGGGCCGAGACGTGACGATATTGCCTCAGCGATGCAGGGCATCGCGACTATGAATCGAGATGGGCCATGACTTGTGACTCTCCTGAGTCCTGAACGGGTCAAACGTGCAGAGTTCTAGTACGGTCTTCAAATGACTGCTGGGCATACCATTACGTGCTGTATTGACTCTGTGGACGGAGATCTGTCACTCTGGTCGGATACGCGGCATCGCTGGTGAGGCAATATCAGCGTCGACCTGCGGATGGCCGGGATGGGCAAGAGGAGGCGCACGGCCTGACAAGTCGGCGACGTAAGAAATTGCCGTTGAATTGAGAAGGCCGTAGAATGGCTTCCGGACAAGACTTCTCCAGGATTCCTGCCGGGCGCCAACATATATCAGACTTGTGTTGTCTTGGCGAGAACCCAGACGCTGGCTCGGTCGGGCGACATTTTGAACGAAATGGACTTGAGAACAGCTTGAGACACTTGATCTCGAGGTCGGTCAAGGTCGAAGAGGAGCGGGGGAAGGAATGAAAGACACGCTTCAGTATCAGGTACACTTACACCGCGCTGGATGTTTCGCAATATCATCAGTCGTCGGAAAATCAAGCGCAACAATGGAACATCCTTAATTGAAGCAGAGGCCTGAACCAGGTCCGTCTGAGGCAGGCGTTTTGCATGCAACACCTTTTCGTGATACTTGCTGACGACAAGGCTCTATGCTGCCAGACTGGGCTACAAGCTGTCGTCTCAACCAGGTCTGGTGGTAATGAACCCAGGCCACAATGTCATGGCTCACACAGTCCGGCGGACAAGCAATTTTGAAGGTCGCTCCGTCTTGCGAAATTCGACGAGTGGTCAAGGAAGAGCTGCCCCTTTTTGGGTCGGAGATGCTGTCTGACGCCAAGCGCTCTGTACCTGGTCTTCATGGGGCCAGTCGCACGTGCATGCAGTGTATCTTGTAGTTGAGTGACTTGAGTGAAGCGCATAGTGGGTTGTCGTGGCCTGTAGGAGAGAGTCGGGGGTTGGGGGTTGGAACTGTTTCGAGCAGGAGCGGTCAGCGGCTCCTTCCCGTGCTTGGAGGAACCACGTTTCTATATAAAATCAGCTCGCTGCTCCCCAATTCCCACGATTCACTACCATTTGCGATGTATGCGACGCTTCATTGAACGGCCCAGGGTATTGTGCCTCCCGCAGATGTGGTGTTGTTGGTCCGCGACGCCACGGCCATTCGCGGTGACAGGCACACACACAGGGGCAAGGACCTATCACGGAGGGCCTCTCACCGTCTCCTGCAGGTACGGCAGCATGTCCCGCAGTCGTCTCTCCATCTCTGCGAGTCATTGAGTCTGTTGTCTCGGCTTCCAACAGCAGCAGCTCCGGCACCAACACAAAGACCAACATCCAACATCCAACACCTGCGCCGCAGCCGCACCCGTCCGTCCCCCTTTCGCTGCCCGCCGCCGATCCGCCCGTCAGACCGACTGCCAGGCCGCCGGCATTTCCATGCACGTCCCTGGTGCGAAGTAGACGCGGCCCAATCACAGCCCCCGCGATACACGTGGCGGGTCGCACAAAGCAAGCAAGGGACGGACGGACGTCAGCGCGGCTGCAGCTTGTTGATTGATTGCCGACAGCGACTGTGTACGACGTAACTACGGAGTCTACGGAGGTACTCTGGTGCAGGCTGTCCCCGTCGACTGGCTGCTTCGAAAGTTAGTTACTTCGTACCCCGGATTAGACGGCGTTTTTGTGCGACGCCGGGCTGCTCGTGTCGCGTGCACGGCACGGCGCGAGACACGGTCGGCGACCACGTGCGGATCGACAGCATCTTGGAGTACCTACTTCATCTGCTACTGTAAGTACAAAGTATTGCACAGTAACTACCTACTCTGCCATGGGCAAAAGGGAAGCTACTTTGAATCGGGGACGGCAAAATTCCCTCGCCTCGCCGACACATCACATCACATCATCAGGGGCTGCTGCCGCTCGCTGCCCATCTCCCGCCCCGCGCCCGTGCTCCTGGTGCTGGTGCTGGTGCTGGTGCGGCTGTGTCTCTGCGGGCACGTCATGGTCCCCGAGCATTGCAGAATTCCCCGGCGCGCCAAGTTCACCTGCGCCAAGTCCACCTCACTGCGGACACTCACTAAGTTAGAGGCAGAGAGGCCGAGAGGCTTGCCGTGGTGGACGCAAGGCCCGTCCGCCCAACCCCCCCCCCCCCCCCCCCCCCCAAAAAAAGTCCCCATCGGCCTTCCATCCCACTGAGCCACTCCCTCCCACCTGATCAGCCCGCAAGCCTCTGACGATCGCCCACTTGGTCGGCGACCCGTCCGCCCCAAGACACGCCAGCCGGCAGTCCGCAGACGTCGGCGACCAAGCCGTGGCGCGCCCACCTGGTAGTGCCCAAGGCTGTGGCATGCACGGCACCGCCCATTGGCACGGCGCAGGGCAGATGGGTGCCTGCCTGCGTGGGACGCTCGGGGAGGAGGAGGAGGAGGAGGCAGGACCCAAGAGTCAGGACCACACTTCATCGTCGGGGTTTAGGCTTTGCGCTCTCTCCCCGCCATCTTTCCCGGCGTGCCATCATGGCTTTTCGCCTTGGTGACATCGAGTCCCCCATCCCGATCGACCGGTGGTCCACGCGTGCGCGCATGGTTCTCGGGAACTACTGCACTAGGCCCGCCCGGCGCACGCGAACCATGGCCAAAGGGGGGAGCCGTCCGGCCCACGAGAAGCCACAGACCGGTGGCCCTATCGACAAGTTCCATGTTATTTAACTCGCCTCGCCCTTGCCTGAGAGGCACTACCCTTATTCGAGACTGGAACATGTCTCGCCGCCTTCGAGAATCTTCAGCCTCACCTTCCGTCGCGGCCACTGCTGCTGCTACTACTCTCTCGGCCTCGCGCACCGCCCATCCCATCGCAACGCCAGGGCCAGTACACAGTCAAACGCTGTGAACTATTACCACCCACGCTCGTCGTGAAGCAGCGTAAACGACACACGGACAGACAGACAGCCGTCATGGCGACGACCTCGACGACGACGCTCGTCTCCGGCGTGGCCTTTGGCGCTGCCATGGTCGCCGCCGGCTTCGCCAACCCGGCCGTTGTCGCCTCGCAGATGAAGTTTGAGTCCTGGCACATGTTCCAGGCCTTTCTCGCTGCCACCGCCAGCAGCGCGTACGTCCACCAACAGCACTCCTCTCTCGTCTGTACCAGCTCTGTGCTGAATATGAACTGACTTGCCTTGCTCTCTCTCAGCCTCATCTACTCCGTCGCCGAGAAGCTCGGCTACGCCAAGATCCAGCCGCGCAGCGCCGCGCCCCTCGGCCTCTTCTCCCGCTACGACGGCAACGTCCTCGGCGGCGCCCTGCTCGGCGCCGGCATGGCCATCTCCGGCTCCTGCCCCGGCACGCTCTACGCCCAGCTCGCCACCGGCGTCCGCACCGGCTTCTTCGCGCTCGCTGGCGCCCTCGCCGGCGGCGCCCTGTGGACTGGCTACCTCGCGCCCTGGGTCAAGCGCCGCCGCGAAGACACCTGCATCAAGCCCGAGGCCGCCGTGGTGAGCGACTCGCTCGGCCTCTCCCGCGGGGCCACCCTCGTGCTCTTCGAGGCGGCCTGCGTCGCCGTCGTTGTCGCCACCGCCGGGAGCGCAAAGTCCAAGGCGCTCGACGGCACATCCCTCATCCCCGCTGGCGCCGTCGGCGGCCTGCTCATCGGCCTCGCGCAGCTCGTCTCCCTCGTCACGCGCCGCACCATGGTCGGCATCTCGGGCTCCTTCGAGGACGTCGGCAACTACTTCTGGTGGATCGTCCGGGACGGCGCCGCCGCGGACAAGCGCCCACGCACGTATCAGAACATCATGTTCGCGGCCGGCGCGGCGGCCGGCGCCTGGGCCATCGCTCAGGCCCTCCCGGACTCGGTCATCTTCGGCGCTGTAGCAGGTCCCGTGCTCGAGGTGCCTCCGCTGCGGGCCGTCGCGGGAGGCGTGCTCATGGGCGTCGGGTCGCGGCTGGCGGGCGGGTGCACGTCCGGGCATGGCATCAGCGGCATGTCGCTACTGTCGGCGTCGAGCGTCGTCACCATTGCGAGCACGTTTGGCGCGGGAGCACTGGTAGCGCCCCTGATTTACTAGCTTACGAGGAACCCATTACTAGCATACGACGGGCATGTAACTAGCATACGAAGAGCATACTGAATGTATTGAGCGTATTCCGCACCATATCTGGGCGTCTGCACATCCCATCGTCTTGACAAGAGTCACAAGACCATAAACCACGTGCAAAAGCGACGACGGGCCCCTCGCTATGCCTTGGCGGCGGCGGCTGCACCGCAGCCCTTCTTGGCCGTGACCTCGATCTCAATCTTCATCTCCTCCTTCATGAGCCCGCTCTCGACCATGGTAGCCGCGGGGCGCACCTCGCCGAACCAGCGCTTAAGCACCGGCCACGTCTTGGGGAAGTCGCGGCGGTCCGGGAGGATGTAGCGCACGCGCACCACGTCGGCCATGGACGCGCCGGCCTCGCGCAGCGCCGCGTCGACGTTGACGAGGATCTGCTGCGCCTGCTCGGCCACGTCGTCGGAGATGGCGCCCGTCTTGTAGTCGTACCTGCATGGCATCCCGCGCGCGCGCGAGCAGCTGTGAGTCAAAAGCGGCACACAGAGATCCAGACGACACGTGTTTGTGTGGGTGATGATGATGATGATGATGATGCATGAACTGCTGCTAAAGGGAAGCGCTCGGAAACTTTTGCACGTACCCCGTGGTTCCGGACACGACGATCCAGCCGTCGTCGACGACGACGGCGCGCGAGTACCCGATCTCGGCCTCGAAGGCGGACCCGGAGCTGATGTTGTTGCGCCCCATGGCGGGTTGCGAGCGTTGATGTTGAGGGGAGTGTTTTGGGTTGTAGGGTAGTTCAAGTGCTTAAGTCTTTCAGGCTGGCTTGCCCGACCGGGCCTACAGAATGAACGGCCTCCGAGGCGTCACTGGCAATGCCTTTATAGATTCTCACGGGCCGTTGTGGGAAATCGCGGATAGCAACGGCGCAATTCAACGTGCCGAGTGTTCGTGAGTCACCTGGCCGAGCTCTTGAGTCTGTTCACGTTGCTACTACATACGCCCTCTCGCTACGTACCGACCGGCTGCGATGGCGGCCGCTCTGAGTCGGCGGAGCTCCGGTCCCGGGGGCCGTGGGGACGAAACCCTGTCCCACGCCGGACATGCTCACCGGCGTTTGCGTGCACGGGAGGCATTCAAGAGAGAACGCTGGTATTTTCCGTTTTACATGGTATTACTCGTACAGCATCTTACACCGCCAGGATGGGCAAGTAATGTACAATCCTCCGGGCCCGCCCGCCCGCCCGCCCGCCCGCCTACCCACCACCTACTTACTGGCCCGTCAGCTCCTTGACGAGGCTGGCGACCTGCTTGCGATCCACGTCCTTGCCCTCGAGGGCGCCCGCGAGGCGCTTCATGACGTCGCCCATGAGGGACTTGGCCGCCGTGCCGGCCTGCTTCGACGCGTCGACGGCGTCCTGCACGAGGGCGCGAAGCTCCGCCTCGCCGAGGGTGCGCACGCCGCTGTCGGCGAGGTAGGCGTCGAGGATGCGCGCCTGCTCCTCCTCCTTGTCGACGAGGTCCTGGCGGCCCGCAGCGCGCGCATCGGCCGCCGAGTCGAGCGCGCTCTTTTGTATCTTGCGGATCAGCGCGACGAGCTGCACGTCGGTGCGGATGGGCGTCGCCGTCTTGGAGGCGTTGAGGTTGGCCGACATGATGGCCCGCAGGACCGCCAGCCGCGGGGCGTCCTTGGCGCGCATCGCCGTCTTGAGGTCTGCCTTGAGCTTCTGTAGGAAGGGCGGCGGCGCATCGTCGGTCGTCGAGGAGTAGGGGCGGGCGGCTTGGATTGTTTGTCGTCGCGCTGGTGCGGCGTGCCTGGTGGTAGCGGTGGTGGTGATCGTGCGGCTGGCCAGCGCCTGCGACCAGCGCATGGCGGCCAGCAGTCTCGTCGAAGGCGTCGCGGCCATTGGAGGACGTGGATCGGGCTGCGTAGACGGGGAGGTGGTGTAGATGCTTCACCGGCGTGGGAGCTGCTGAATTGACAGCTGCGGATGAGATGGGAGTTGTCGAGGCACAACAAGGTTGTCAAGGTGCAAGGCCAGAGCTCCAAAAAATGAGTGTTGCTCTGCTGGGCGCCGGAGCTCCGCAATTGGTCCGGGCGATGGTGACATGGTACCTCCACTGGCGGCACTGGTGGAGGTGGGACCACGACCCTTCAAGCGTCAACACTCAAGCGGCGCCGCTGGTATCAAGGCAAGGACGGAAGGCAAGGCAGTCATAGGCCGCTGCAGTCGACGGTTGACTTGATCCTTGAAATGCACTTCGTACTCTTTCCACATCACCGACGCTGTAAATGTGCTACCACCACCGTGAAAGGCGAAACACTTCCTCGACGCCCTCCGGCTTGAACTTCTTGAATTTCATCGCCAACGTGATACCAAGCTGGGAGCTGCAAAATAGCCTGGCAAAGTCAGTCAAGATTGATGTTTCCACGACTGACCTCTCACTCTTACAAAATACCCCCCGCGAACGCGGTGCAGAAACAGGACGAGATGAAGTCTGCCTTGCCTGGCGTCGGGCGGAAACACCGGTGTTTTCTGTTCTTGCAGTCGTGCGATATCCTGTCCGGATCGTCGGCGTGACTCGACGTCAGGGCAAGCATGGCACACCCGACGCCGACGGCAGCGGTCCACATGATTGACGACACGGCGACCGATATCACGTACAGCCGCGGCGCACGGGGGTCCGTTGGCGACGCCGGTCGCGGCGTGGGGTACCACAGGATCAAGACGTGGATACTCGACTTGACACCGTTAGCACGTAAGCCCTGACGGGACAGGGGTCTGGCGAGGCACCTACAAGCGCAATGAGAAGACCGGCCAGGCGCTTGATCTCGGCCGTCACGGCATGGGCCACCGTGTTGGCGGCGAACCCGAGGACGATGCAGCTGAACATCCAACTCAGCAGTCTGAAGGCCAAGGCAAGCTGATAGAGCGTCGTGACTGCGCTCGGGTTTGCGGCGCGGCGGGCGTCATTCTGGGCCGGATTGATGAGGGCCGCCTCGGCGTCGGGCGACTGCGTATGGACGTCTATCATGCTGTAACGAGCGGTCGTCGACTCGTCGTACCGAAGGGACCATGGACCGCAAATGGTGTAGCTGCAGTTCGGGACCTCGACGCAATATTTAAGCACGCCCTTATCCTTGGGGTAGGTACTCGCAGTTCGTAGCGAGCCTGTCGATATTTAGCCACGGATCGTGGCAGCGCAACGCAAATCAGCCTGCGCGACGATCACAGCCTACAAGCGCCGCCCCAAACGAGTAAGCAGGCCGACCGCGACAGGCGCACAAGGACACGCGCCGGCCGAACCCTTTCCGCCCAACGCCACAGGCGAGAGACAGTAGGGTCAAGTGCCGCTGTGTCTTGCATGCCCGGCGGCTCATATTAGCTGCAAGTGCAAGGGGATGAATGGTGCGATGCGTGCTTCGTACCTTGCTACGTCCGAATTGCAGTAGTGCCGGCGAGGCCCCCCGTCGTCTGAGTGCCCGCGCCCATCAACGTCCGGTGACGTGCGTGCCGTTCGCTTGCCGCTCCAGACGTCACCGCAGTCCCGCAAACGGGAGAATGGTCGCAAAGCGAATCTTGAGTCCGACGGATTCTGTGCATGACCTGTGACAGTGTAGACGCAAATACTATACGGACTACCTTGGGCCACAAGGAGATGTGTGCCAATGCTCGATGCTGGCAAGCGTTCGGCTCCTCGAGCGCCGGGGCTCGCATTGGAGGCAGATTGAAAGGCACAGATCCTTCGCTCGAACGCGACCTGTCCCGTCTCCCAACACGCGGAACTGAACCTTGGTGACGCCTGTAGTTGGAAGAGGTTGAGTAGTGTCTGTTTGTGTAAATCTACTTATACCGTAAGGCTTAGGGCACCTGACTACCTGTACGTAGTTAGCTACTGTACTATCCTAGGCAGGCGCCACCCGTGGAGGTCGGTTGGTAAAGCCAGGCAGGTACCTGACCTAAGGTTTGTGTAAGGCACGGCAGGCACGAAGTAGGTCATGTCTCAAAAAGACCGCCGCACCTGCCTCGCGAATCGCTCCCGCGACGCAACGGGACTGGGAGTGAAGTGCCTTTCCAGCCAGTGCACGGTCCCTTGGCCTCAACCTCGTCCCCTCCAGTGCCTCCAGCATGCCACGCAAGAACCTTGGAAGCGTGTCGGGTGTTCGGCTCGCGAGCACGACACACGCATGAGCCTCCCATCGTCGCTTGAAGGCCCTGGACTCCACGGGTCCCATCATCTCATCCGCACCGTGTCCCCACACGCCGAACCCGACGTGGAAGCGGCTTTGGCCTTCCAGCCTTCTCCAGCCGCCCGTTGACGCCATTCATACCGTCAGACTTCCCGTACAGCGTCTCTCAAAGCCATGGGCGACTCCCGACATTGAACACTGCCTCGTCCTCCCGCCGATGCCCGCCGGGCTTGCCATGCCCCTTATCGACGGGGCTTGCGGCCGATGCAAACGTATCTGTCGTGCCGTCGGTTAGCGACACGACTCGAGCAGCGTAAGAGACTCTCCCTCTTGCAACCCCAGGCAGATCGCAACTCACAGGGGAAAGTAGGCCTGCAAATGCCATGGGAGTTAGCGAGTCATAGCCAACAGCGCCAGGGAGGATCGAAGCGTGCCCGCTCCCCAGAAACATTGGCCGCGTTTTGACACTGTCCGCACCTTGAACGAGGGATTGTTGGCCTCGGCACTTGCCTGGTCGACCAGGGCCGTAAAGTCCTCGGCGGACACGCTGCCCAGCACCGCGATCAGTACGATCCTATCAGTTTGCGCGAAAATTCGAACTCCTACCCCTTTAGCTTGGTGACGGGGTACAAGGCCATCGAGTACAACAGTTTGGCAATGTTGTCTGTGTTTGCTCTCCCAATGGCGCCGTCGCGTGGCACTGTCCCGTTACAAGTCAGCCATCTCAACTCTGGCAGGCATCCGCAGCGTGCCCGGTACCGTTGGACCAGCCACACATCGGCAGTGTCAGCAACCGGGATTCGACTTCCGTGAAGCCTGCGTTCCGCATCCAGGTTGGCAACTGGAGCGCTATCCTGGGGTCCTTTCGAGGATGCATGGCGTCCAGATACAAGCTTGACCAGCGGGAAAGGGCGTGCTCTGTGCCAACCGGCTGTCAGCAGTACACCCCTGAGCGCTGCGGAACATGTACTCGCCTCGTTCCAACGTCCCGTTGTCCGACTGCGCGTTGAAGTATATCTCCACCATTTGACACCATCCTCCAGGCTTGAGGACGCGAAACATGTCTTGCACATAGCTCCTCCATCGGTTCGCGTGGATCCCGCCAGCCATCAGCCGGCTGTGCACGACGTCGAAGTGGTCGGTCGGAAACGTGAATCTGCACCGCCCTGGCCTCAGTGAAATCCAACCCAGGTCCGACGCGGTTTAGTGTTACCTTCCATTGAGGTCATCAATTTGAATCTCGAGGTTTTCCGGCAACTCTTCTGGTATCATGTGCGGGCTGATATCGATACCAAGCACCTAGGAGGCGTCAGCTGTCTATCTGGAGAGACGGTCCTGTCCTTCGAGCTTCTGTTTGAGCCACCGCGTCTCGTCTGTACGATGACGGCAGCAGCCCATCCGTCTCGTGTTGCATGACTGCTTTATTTGCCTCGTCGTCCACGAAACCAGCGCTAGCACCGTCGTGGAGATGGAAAGTCCCGCGGTTGGCGCAGAGAGGAGGCAACCGTGGCAGTCCCAATATCAACGCCAACGCACCTCGGACTCCGGAAACCGCTCCGCCACGTCCACGGCCCAGTCACAGGCTCCGCAGCCGCAATCGAGAATGCGTTCCGGCGTAGGGACCGGAGGAAATATAAGTCGGTCGTCGAAAACCCTGGAGAGCACCGAGTGCATCAGCTCCGAGCGCGCAATTTCGGCCTGAAATGGTCAGCAAGTACCGAATCCAGCGAGGCGATACCGCCTAGCCGTCTGTCCATCGATTCAGACTACCTCATCTATCGGCTCGAAGTATATGCCGTTCGATACGGCGTATTTCTGAAACGTTCGCCCGGAGAAGTCGATCGTCTCCGCGAAGGATTCGTCGAGGGGGGCTGTTCCATCCCTTCAGGGGCAGTTAGTTTGCTGCCTCGTATCGTCGCGAAGGGATGTCTCTGACTCGGTGGCCATTCTTGCCGACAAAGGAGGTTCGAGATGCTCTCTGTCTCGCCAACTGCACGCAAGTGTGTGGGAGCCTGCTATTGAGCCAGGCTGGTACGGAATGGTGTGGCGAGGGCCCTATCAAGTCCGGCTCTGCATTGCATTCGGACCAAGGCGTCATGTGGTACCCAGAGCGCGGGCCCAGTCCACCCAAACAAAGGCCCCCTCCTGATTCCAGGATGGCCCGACAGTGCCGGCTCACCTCGAAGTAGTTTCTGTCTGCCAAAGCCAGGGATTGGACACTATGGACCGACGTTTGTTCGAAACCGAATCGAAAGATAGACACCCGCGAGACGGCCGTCGGCTAAAACTATTGGCGTAGGCTGAGTTCAGGACTGACTTTGGGCTTTCTTGGCTCGCGCGTTGCCCCCCTGATTGCTCGTTGCCGGCACTGCTGGACAGCGGGCGTCCTGAGAGCCAGTCAAATGCGGTGGCCGCAGCTGCGGAGTGGCCACGTAGGGCAGTGTTCAAGCAGGTGACGATGCACGGGGTAGCGGGCAGGATGGCCGCCGTGCGTCCTTTCGTTGAAGGACGGAAAGCGTCTGACCCGACACTGTGGCATTTCCCTGACCGGAAGGCATGCAGCAGCCTCGACCAGGTCAACGTACGGTGCTCGACGCCCGAGATGACAGACGTTCTGTCTACGACGGACACCTGGAAGGGTATGGGACAAGGCGTACAGGCTCGGCGAACGCCAGTTGGATGCACACCCGGACGGCCGGACCACGACCCTAAGACGAGGAATCCCCTCGCAGCTGCTGCCGAAGCAGACACGGGCCCGATACGCCGGAGCCATGCACGTCAGAACGCCCCAACAGCGAAGACTCCAGGGATGGTGGGGTCTTGACCCAGCTACCCAGCAGACATGCAGGCCGGGGCGTGTTGTGCAGTCCTTGAGCTGTCAGCACCCGAGTACGGCAGGTACACCATCGAATAGTGGTGGTGCCGTTGCAGATTCGAAGCAGGCAACCCGCTACCCACCAACATACGACATGCTTTGCGCATTCATGACGGTGCTAGTGGTGGGCATCAACGCGGTCAAGCGCGGTCAGAGAACGCGAGATCGAGAAATGCCGAACGTCATGTGGCTCGCCGGACGTTTGCCCCCGATATTTCCATGTAGGGCGCACGGCAGTTCACGGGCCAACGCTGTTCAATGGTTCCTGCGGTAGCGAGAAAAGTGCCCCTCGCACGCTGGCTCACTCGGATAGCGTCACACCCAGCGACCCTCAGCGGCGCCCCCCTTGCGCCGCTGCACAGTACTGAGGAATGGCACGTCTGGCCATGAACTAATACTGACTGGTGGGCCGAGTCCCAAAGATGGTCTCCGCAGCTTCAACAAGAAACGAGCTTGGCGGGTCAACTTTGGGCACAAGAGCGTGCTCGCGCTGTACGGAGTCCTGCCCTGCTCAGTGCTCACCGCTTTCTTGCCCTTGCCGTGGCTCGTCCACGCTGCGAACATGATGTGGCAACAGCGTAAGACCCGCCAGGGCAGTAGCGTTTGTGGATATTGTTCCATATTCGCAGGCAGGTCTCGGGGAAGAAACCTGATCCCTCTCCAGCCGATCACGACTACTCGTACAGAACGCGGGGTCACCACCGGTCACAGTGGCCAAATCATGGACGGGGCGCCTGGTCTTTGCGTGTGAGGCTGGAAGTACGAGTACGAAGCAGTACGGAGCCATTGGCCTGCTCTGCTACCAGCGGGTCAGAACAGGGTACCTGGGCAACGCCGCTGTGTCGAGTGGGTAACATCAAGTATGACCCACGGCGAGATTCGGAACACCAAGACGACGGTCTGCTGGCGAACAAGCCGTTGGCAGAACTAGACCACTAGGGCGAAGACGACACAATGGAAGAGAATCCGCTAGCCGGTATACCTGAACGGCAACGGTTCTGCCCTTGCGGACAGACACTCCAGAACCTGTTGTCGGCTGAGGGACGTGTTGTTTTGAGTGGCACGCTGGGTTGTTGCGAGGTGCCCCCACTGTCAGTGCTTCATCGGAGAAGACGGCCGCGCTGGTGGCCGACCTCGTCGTGGCCCTTGCGGCAGCAGGGACGGATAGCCAACAGGTCTGGGCGGAACCCCGCCAGAGACTCCGTGGAGGCTGAAAGCCCGGAATCGACGATGTTATCCCAGAGTGCAGGAGCAGCTGGGCCTCGTCTACTTGGGGATTGCCGCCATCGAGTCCTGTCTTGCAGGGCTAGAACGGTCCGTCTCACGAGTCCGTCTCACGGGCCGTGGGTTCAAGGGCTGAAATGGGTTGGCACTGCAGCCGCCATGTCGGCAACAGCCTGCACACAGGTGGCTGAGAGCCAGGCACGCACGCAGACGGCCCGTGCCTCCACAGATCCTTGACGGATCCTTGATGGACCCATGGAACGGCCCTGGGTCTGTGGACACAGTTTGCCGCGTGCGCATCTCATGTCTCCATCGGGGCATCATGGTGGTAGCGCGGCGTGGAGGCCGCCCCGCCGGGAGCGCGCGCGCTCTGGCTGCTCGTCTCCGCGGGTCAGTGGTCAGTCGCGCACGCATCGGTGTAAGTTGTGGTTCGCATTGAACTGTCCGATTCCTCAGGCGTGTTTCTCGTTTCCCGGCTTCAGCCACAGTATGTCTTGGACGCTGGTGGGCGCCGGCTGCATGGGTCAACCTGGTCGGGGGGCCCTTTTTTTGCCGAACCAAACCCTCGGGATACCCGCGTGGCGCACAGCGGGGGACCAGCTCGTCGGGTCTCGTCTCACCTCACAACGCCCGGTTGGGCTCCCATGCGTCGAGTCTCGCGCCGTTCTCCCGTCTCTCAGTCGACGTTACTGGCCGTGGCAGACGGCGTGTCCGCCCCGACAGCGCGTGAGAGGCAGCACTCGTACTCGTGCGTGTAGATCTCCGAGGCGCCGCCCCCCATGGATGCACATCGTCGGCCAGCAGCACGGCATTGACAGACAAAAGTGGGCAACGAATTTATCCTTTATTTTGCACCTTTCACCGCTTTCTATCTGTACCCTGATAATATCATACACCCCGGCAAAAGCCACTCCTGCCAGTGCTTGATTTTCCACGACTCCCGTACTTTTCCGCGTGAATGCACAACCCTTGGCCCGCGCGCCGGCGTGTTTTCCCCCGTATTCGTCAAGAGTGGGAAATGTGCGCGCACACAGCGCGTGCTGTTGTCTCCGGTAGAAGGAGATCGCACGAGCACCCGCCCATTCCAGTGCAAGAAAAAAAAGCAACGAGGCTAGCTACATCCCGGGCCCGGGACGCCCATGTGGTTCCTGGTGGTGGTGGTGGTGGTTGTATGCAAAAAGGGCCGTCCCGGTGCTAGTGTACAAATGACAAATGTTTTGGGGGGCCATCGGCGGGAATGGGCCTTCCGGGGCGGAAATTGGGCAAGACACCCGGCACCCCCGGCATCCAACGATGGTGACGGGTCATAATCTGGTGTCTCTCCTCATGCTCGGCGGCCACGTCCCCATCCGCAGCCATTGACAGGCGAATTGGGGGCGAATGAGAGCCTGCCGGATTCTCTGCCGTCGGTCCAGGGGCGTTGCGCCGCGTCCTGAGAGAGAGAGAGAGGGAGGACAAGAGGCAGATGCAGAGAGCACGCGCCAGGTCTAAAAGTAGCATCAAGAAGACGAACTGGCCCCTCGGCTAGCACCAGGTGAAGACGGGGTTCCGGCTCTTGACGGCCTCGAGGCGCTCGACAATGACCTTGCGCTGGTTGCCCATCTGGCCCTCGGCGGCGGCGTAGCCGAGATCGCCCTCGAGGTCGTCGCCGTCGTACCCGTCGTGCGAGTCGCTGCCGCTGCTGGCATGATAGAGGTGCTGCGCGATAGTGTTGCTGTTGCGCCGCGCCGCCGCCGTGGCGAACGAGTACCGCCTCTGCTGGCGGAGGCCGCTACGCGCCGGCTCGTAGACGTTGAGCGCCCGCGACGGGCCCTGGTAGCTCTGCGTCGTCCTAGGCTGCGGAGCGAGCTGGTCCGTGATCGAGGAGGCGCCCGCCGCGCTTCCGTTTTGCCCCACGTCCATTGGATTCACAGAGGTTTCCGTGGGCGACTGCGCGCCCTCGCCGCTGGGGCTGGTCATCTCGAAGCGTCCCGAGCGGGGCATGTCGACGGGTGCGCTGGCGAGGCCCAAGAGGTCGTCGACGTTGGGGACGTGGCTGTTGGGCACGGAGCTGGCGATGTCGGCCTCGTCCATGCTCTGGCGCACGTCGGCCGTGGTGCGCCGCAACTCCGACGACGTGACGCGCATGGGCACCGCAACGGGCACGTCGACGAGGTCGTCCCAGACGCAGACTCTAGCGCGCCGCGTGAGCTCCAGCGGGCCGTGGTCGGGAGTCTTGAGCGCCTCCACCACATTCCACGCCTGGCCTTTCATGACGGCGACCTGCTTGGCGAACATGCGCTCCTGGAAATCTTCGTCCATCTGGAAGACTCTCTTCAGAGCCAGCTGCGTTTGACTCCACCACGCCGTCGACGTCAGCAGCGGCAGGAAGTGGTCCCGCGTCTTTTGCGAGAACGGGCGTCCAATGAGATCAACTGGGAGGAAGAGCCAACCGAAGGGGAAACTGAGACATGTCAGTATATGACTTTCGGATGCGTAGTTGACTATTGGTCTTACCTGCGCCATGCATCTGGATGTTTCCACGGCCAGGATAGCGAGTTATCGATGGCACCGATGGATATCTGGGCACCGTTCCCTGGCGGCGTGTTGTTGTTGGACGCATCCATGGGTTTCTGTCTCTTGTAGGGATACGAGGCCGTCGTCGCAGAGGGCGGCAGCTGGGACGTGTCGACTGGCCGGGGCCCGTTTCCTTCCGATGGCGGGTCCATGTTCAGATGGACAGGCTCTGACGCCAGAGACACCTGGCCGGACTCCCAATCGACTTTGACCATCCAGTTGTCGAGACCTCGATCGGTGTTCCGCATGATGTAGTCTAGGATGACGAGTTTCTCGAGCTCCTCGCGGAAGGATTGCTTCAGGGCCTCGGTCCATTGAAACCGCGGCGGCCCGGCAGGTTCCTCTCGCGAGCTTGGCTGCTCGTCCTCACTGGAGTCTGGGTCGTCCGGCGACCCGGAGGTGGAGGGCCGGCAGCTCTCCGTCCACCTTTTCCTCCTGTGTCGGTGCGTGTCGTTGGTTCGGAAGCCAGACCAGTACTGATCCGGCCAGGGATGCTCCCGCAGGAAGACATTCGCGTCTTTGAAGCCCTTGAGGAACACCTGGAAGCTCCCTGGCTTCGCCGGCAGCGGCTTCTTCTTCCGGTAAAAGCTGCGGCGGTCCCAGAAGGGGTAGTGGAAGGATTTGGAAGACAGCCAGACGACGTCGGTGTAGGGAACAAGGTGTGTTCGAAGCTGAGCATCGAGCACGTAGGCGGCGGCCTCGCTAACGTACGACAGGTTGGGAATGAGGCTGCGGAGTGGCGAGTTAGGAGACGCAGGGAATATCGGTAGAGAGTGCATGCGACTTACCAAGCTCGACCGAAGCAGCAGGGAAACAGGTTCCTGTGGATCCATTTATTCCACTTGGGGTTTCCGGCTGCATACGGCTCTTCGTCCTTTGGTTTGAACACACCAACAATCTTACCATCAGCGTTCCGAGCAAAGTAGCTGCCAGAGCTGCCTTGCGAGATCATGCTAGGGTGGATCTCCTGACGAATGGCTGAGCGTACGCTTTCGACGACGGCATCAAACTCGGCTTTTGTCATGACGCCCCCTGAGGTCTCGGCGAGTCCCTCTGGCGTGACGGGTCGGACTCCTTCAGGGGGCTGAAAGACGGAGTGGTGTATTTCGAGGCGGTCCTCTTCACCCAGGTGGTGCTTGCCCTTGCCACGCTTGAAACGGGAGGCGATTTCATCGGCCCAACGCTCCAGGCGTGCGTTGATGGCCTTGATGTCGACGCCCGAGTTGCTGCCGACGCGGCGGCGGAACTTGGGCTTGGCCTTGGGGCTGACCATGCCCGACCTGTGCCGGGGTTGCGTGATGGGAGCATAGCGCGGTGCCGAGGCGGGCTGGAGGGAGGCGGAGGACTCGGCGAGGGGGTGCTCGTCGTCGGAGTCGTCGCTGAAGCGGTCGGCCTGAGCAAGACGCTCGTAGCCCGTGGTCGCGGGCCGGTCACGCGGCATCGCGGCAGTCGAAGGCGTGGTCGAAGGGAACAGGAGGGAACTAGGCAGACCGATGTGTCCGCTTGGCCATTCCACTGGCTACCGTTGGCGAATCTGGGCGTGTCCGGCGAGATGCGGCTCGAGGGGGCTCGACGGCGAGGCGATTCGGCACAAACGGCAGAGCTGAAGCTACCACCGGCAGCAGCTGACGAGGCGTCTGGCTGTCGTGCTGCGTCGGGATCGGTGGACGGCCAATAGGGTGATGTCGGATGTCGAACAAGACCGAGGTGATGCAGTGTATTCACCGAGAAGGGGAAGCAGTCATTTTGCCGCCAGGGCTGTGACAACGATGACTCGCCACGACTGGCAATGGCACGCGAAGCTTGATGGCGCGATGATGCTGGAGGTGGTCTGGGTGGTGACAGCTTGACGCGCGAGCCCTTGGGCGTTTCCGATCCGGGTTAGGTAAGCGCTCATTATTGGCCTGTCGGCGGCCCAACTGCCACTGTCACAGCCTCTGTTCCCGCCCGCACCACGGCCACTGCGCCAACGCTCTCTACCAACATTTTTTTGACAGCTGAAGATCATATCCCAGTCAGGGCAAAACCCATCAACGTCACTCCCGACTGCATCACGCAGCACGCGAGGCTGTGTGAGACACCTGAGCATCGTATTGCCCGTATGGACTGCCGTCCCGACCACGATGAAGCGCCGGGCCGCCAGAGCCAGGCGATGCCATCAGTGCCTTCGGAGACCGGCAACACGGCGTGCTGCACTGGCGGCTGGCGATGCGTGACGCGAGAGAGTATATAAGATCAATGACGAGAACGTGGCGTGGAAGCAGAGATCACTTCGTTAGAAACCAGCAATCGACATGCATCTGCACAAGGCTGTTCCTGTTATCCTCGGCGCGCTGGCTCCCCTAGCTGTAAGTGTCGCCGCAGACGCCCACCACTCGCCATGTCGCTGCCGGCCGGACGAGCCGTGTTGGCCATCCCGCGATAGGTGGAACGCCCTCAACTCGTCCATTGATGGCAACTTGGTAGCGGTCCGGCCCCTGGCGTACGTCTGCAAGGACCCGACATTCGATCCTGCATCCTGCGATGTGGCCCTCGCCAAGGCCAACAACTCTGTCTGGCGAGCGTCCAGTCCCGGCGCCGTGCAGTGGACCAACTGGGAGGCATGGCCGGAGCGGAACCAGACGTGCTACTTCGACACGCCGCGGAGTATCCCGTGTGGACAGGGCCGCATCTCGCTGTTCTCGGCCATTGTTGAAAAGGCAGAGCATATCCAGGCCGCGGTTCGCTTCGCTGCCGAGCACAAACTGCGTCTGGCCATCAAGAGCTCTGGGCATTGCTTCCTCGGCCGCTCCACGGCGCCCGACTCGCTACAGATATCGACGAATAGGCTCAAGGGCATCCAGTTCGTCGACGAGTTCCGACCGGACGGCGCTCCGGACAGTGCGTCTAGCGACGGCACAGCCGTCACCATCGGCTCCGGGGTCAGCCTCCAGGAGCTGTACTCGGCTGTCGCGAAGAAGGGCCTCGCGGTTGTGGCGGGCTTATCGCATACAGTCGGGGCAGCCGGAGGTTACATCCAGGGCGGCGGCCACAGCCCACTCAGCAACTGGAAGGGCATGGCATCTGACAACGCCCTGCAATTTACCGTTGTAACTGCCCAAGTAAGACTGACTCTAATTCTGCCGTCATTTCCATAATTAGACATGAGTTGCAACATACTAATCGCGACAAGGGCCGTCTCGTCAAGGCAAACCGCCATCAGCATCAAGACCTCTTCTGGGCCCTTCGAGGCGGAGGCGGCGGCACCTTTGGCGTCGTAGTCGATGTAACCGTCCGTACGTATCCCGACGTGCCAGTCTCACTGGCCGACTTCGGGTTCGCTGTCCCCAAGGGCAACGCGTCTGCGTACTGGGACATGACGCGGGACTTCCACGCCCATCTGGCCACCGTGTCTGGCGCTGGCGGCTGCGGCTATTACACAGCTAGCACCAGGCCCAAGGTCCAGAACGGCACCGAGGTGATGGTTCTTTCGGGATACTTTTTCTTTCCCAACGAGACCAGCGAGGCTAGAGTTCGCACTGCCATGGATCCGCTTCTTCAGGCCATGGCTCGCCATGCCTTGCCCGATTCCATGTTCCAAGTCACCCCCATCCCACGCTTCTCGCAGTTCCTCGCTGGCGAGCTCAAGGATGGGTTCGACCCGACCGGCGGCACTCTCCTACTGGGCTCGCGGCTCGTCTCACGCGAGTTCCTTGATAAGCATGACGGCCCCGCCCGGCTCTCGCATGCGATGCAGTCTGTCAGCGACGCCTTCGGCTCCGTCGGCTTCACCGGGCATGTCGTCGCAGGCGGGGCCGTGGCCGACAGCCGCGTTGACTCGGCCCTGAATCCCGCGTGGCGCCGGACGCTCTCACACGTCGCCTGGGGCGTGGACTGGAACAGCACGACGTCGATTGCCGAGCAAAAGGCTATCCGGGAGAGGCTGACCGACGCCGTGGCGAGGCTCCGCGACCTCGAGCCCGATATGGGTGCCTACCTCAACGAGGCCAACGCGTACGAGCAGGACTTCCAGCGCTCGTTCTGGGGCGCCAACTACAAGAGGCTCTACGCCATCAAGCAGAAGCTCGATCCCAGGGGCTTGTTCATCGTGCGCTCGGGCGTGGGCAGCGAGGACTGGGACGACGCAGGGCTCTGCCGCGTGGACAAGGGATCGGACCACAGCCTGTGGACGCAGTAGCAAGACCGCTCGCTGGTTGTACATGCTGGTCACGTCAGACAATCAATCATGTGCAGTTTTTCGGGATATAGACGCCGGCGCTTCCGGGAGGGCGGATCTAGATTGCGCTCCTGCAGGCCAAGCGGCGGCGGTTGGGAAGATCCGGTAGCCCGGCTGGGCTGCATGAACATGTATGCAGGGCGCGTGTGGAGTGCTCATATGCTGTGCCGCCTCCCATCTTGCGATGCTCCAACGCGGTTCTTTGATGGATGCAAGCTCGCGGACGGACGGGCGGATGCGGGACCAGCTCGGCACAGCTGCATGGCAGGCTGCGGGTCATCAACGCGGCTGGCGCTAGCTAGGTAGGTACTATAGACGGCTTCGTAATATCTCGAGGCTTGATTGAGGTCACTGGATTCGAGGCTACGGTAACATCCGCTTGCTGTTCGTCTCGGGCGTGGCTGTCTGCACCCGCGCGGCGCTGTCCGCGATTCGGCAGTCGCATGTGCCGGGGATGCCCACTCTCCGCTTACACGAGAATGCGGCACATGCAATGAAGCGACTTGATTGCACCCAGGGCGGATCACCTGCACCCGTAGCGGATTACCTGAGAAAGAATGTCCCTACATGTACGAAGTAGCCTGAGGCTCAGAAGGCTCGCCACAAGGGCCACGTCTCAGCAAAAAGAGCCCAGTTCAGGAAGAGGATGCATCAAACGATCCGCTGTGACGCTGTGCCGATGAGTCAGTCGGCGAGGAAGAGGCGACGCGCAGGGAGGGCCAAGGACGGGGAATTTGCCTGGAGGACTCCATCTTATGCGCCAGGCATTACCGGGGCAAAATTACGATGGAGTCTGCGCCATCAACGAGATATTACTGTACACAACACACGAAAACACCACAACCATCGAAAGACTGACTTGCAAGGTTTGAACCAAGCCTTTCACAGCAGGAGCCAGCATAGTATTGGTGGGGACGGCCCGGAGGATAGCCGGCACGATGTCGTCGACTCTACCGCTGGATGCCGACGCGGCTCAGGCGACAATGGCGGCAGTTGTCGGCGCGGCCAAGACCGCATTCCAGTCACGGCGGCTGCGGTACATCAAGATAGACGAGACGAACGAGGACATCAAGGCCTTCATGGCCCAGGTCGAAGGCGACCCGGCGACACACAGTCTCGCGAATCCGTCGCTCTTCCGGCCCCAAGGGAGGAAGGACATTGACAACTCCACTGAGCAGTTTGCGAAATCCTTTCTGGGCGTCGCAATGTGTCTCCTCCCATCTGAAGAGGAGAAAGGGACGGAGACCAAGGACCCCGCTGCATCGTCCACGTCCGCCCAGGCTGACGGCGGCAATGCCTCAGGCGATGACACGGGCAAGACGACAGGCACCATCATCGGGACCATGTGCCTGGGCTGGGGGGGCATCCCTGCGGCCTTTGCGCACCATCGCAACGCGCAGCTGGGCATCGTGTTGGCCGACAGGTACCAGGGCCGCGGGTACGGGCGGGAGGCCATCAATTGGATGCTCGACTGGGCGTTTCGTCACGGCGGCTTGCACACGGTCAGTCTGACCACGTCCTCGTTCAACGAGCGAGGCATCCATCTCTACGGCGACATGGGCTTCCGGCTCGAGGGCCGGCGGCGGCAGGTGATCTGGTTCGACAGGAGGTGGCACGACGAGCTGTGGTTCGGCATGACCGAGGAGGAGTGGGAGAGGCTGAGAGGTCTGAGGTGAACATCTGCGACGGCTGCCTGTAAGCAGGAGGCACAGAGGCACAGAGCCGGAGGCGCATGAGGCGGTGCGGTCACGCCGAGCACGACCATCGAGGTTGTCACAGCTCGGATGTCTTCTCGGCTGCTCTTCATGTACACTGCCCGGCTCGGTAGGCTGTCGGTCTCAGCTCATCCATAGCAAACGTAAGGCCCAACGGGACGGGCAAGTAGCCGGCCCCCAGGGTCCATCCACCTCCGCTGACCTCAGCTGCGCCGCCGCGGAGACTTGACCCGTGCCGATGGGCTGCCGCAGCAGCTCCGGCGAGGAGACTGACTCCGTGGAGCTGCCGGCTGTTGAGCACGTCGACTGCCGTCGCCGGGGGCGGGCAGGTGGAACGGCGATGAGCCACGATCGGGGGGCCACGAACCAAAGGCACCTAGTGTCCGGCGATGGGCAACTTTAGTCCGGATCGCGGCCACTCATGATGCAAGCCACGGCGATGAGGGTCGAGACAAGACTCAAGAGGGTGTCGAGTCTGTCGAGAACCGGCGTGCTGGTCCTGCGCCGGTGGCTGCGGGTTCGATGAGACATGGCTGGTGCCAAAACGTGGAGGATCGCGCATTATTAATTGCGTGCGATGCGAACCTTGGGGGCGGGTGGCTTTCGGCGCGGGAGCCTATGCTATCGCAGTCCAAGACACCACCCGCCAGTGCCATCACCATGTCGCCATGCTGGCCCGTGCGGGAGGAGGCTGGCGAGCTGGGTATCCGGTTACACGACGGGGGGAGGGTTGTCGAGTGAGGTGCGGTGAGGTGACGTGATGTGATGATGGGCGGCGCGAGTCTGGCGTGCTGCGACGCTGCGGGGTGGCATGGATGCTGGATGGTTGGATGGCAAGGTAGCTTGGGCAGTTGCAAATTGGGCCACGACACGAGGGGGCACCTTCCATTCTGACAAGTGATGGGCGATGAGCGACGGGCAATGAGCAGGAGACTGTGGCCTTGATGAAAGTGCCTTCCTTGTGAATAACGAGTTTCATCAGCTCCGGGCAGGAGCGGCAGGAGACTGCCTGTTGGGGCAGGAGCAGTCTGTCTGTCTGTCCGTCCGTCGGTCCCGTCTGCCTGCTCCGTCTCGAGGGCGCAGCTCAGCTTCTCGTCGTTCAATTCTCAAACCGCGTACGGCCGAGAGGCCAATTGGGCTCTGTTCGATGTCAACGATGCTGCGACACGCCCGTGCTGCAGTAGTCCTGTCGCCATCCGGCTCGTCCGACCGTCCGGCACAACAGCGGCGTGGCGGCAAACACTCGAGTCCGACGCTCGCACTGACGCCTCGCCCTCGCATCGCCTCGCATCGTCGCCGGTGCAGGTGCAGGGTCCGCCACGAGACGCCGCAGGGCGCCGCGTCCTTCAAGTCTGTATGTGTCTGCGAGCCTACACCCGTGTGTGTGCCCGCAGACAAAACCTCCGGCAGTTGTTGGAAACCCACGATGGATGGATCGGCCGCGCCCAAGAGCTGGCCCAGATCCCTGCCGGCCTGCCCGATGCAAGCACCCGCACCGCCTAGGAAACCACCTCCCCAGAAACACACCGGGCACGCGGGTTGCGCCTTGGGGGCCACACGACACACGCGGGGACATGCACCACCGCTACCGCTCCAAGGCAACACGCAGCGCTTGCGACGAGACGCCGGCCAACGAGGGCGCCTCGGCGAACAATGCGACGCCGCCACTGGCCGGGACCAAGGAGCCTGCCTCACGCACGGCGCAGCCAAGCCCGCAAACTCTCTCCGCACCGGCAGCCAAATCACGGCCCAAGCCACGCTCCACTGGGCTCTAGCTCGCTTGGTCGCTGGCTCGCTTCGGCCTTGGGCCGTTGGCAAGTTGGGTCGTTGGCACCCCGTCCATGTCCATCATGATGCCGTCGCCGCTGTCCAGCTCACCTGACCCCGTCTCCCGCCGTGGCTTGCCTGGATGCAGATGGTGACTCTGATCGCCCAGGAACTGGTGTGTGTCTACGCTTCGTTCGTCCAGTGCCACCCGGCCCCATCTGCCACCGTCCCGGCTGCCCTCTTCTCTGCTCGTACTGCGCCGGATTGTCATCCTCGTACACCCCATCTTGCCGTCCAGAGAGCGCTCTCCTATATAACCCACCTTGCCCCAACCCGTTAATCCGACAATCCCAACCACGAGCTCCATCAACGCCCACGACAAACAGAGCAGTCCGTTGATGCAACGGCGACCTTTTCCTCCTCTATCGATCCAGCTACTATTCTCTTCCTCAAGAACCGTTGGGGCTTTGTGCTGAGCACGAGACCACAGTCGGACCAGTCATGGCTCGACGACCCGACGTTATCCCTTCCTTCCGTGAGCCTACCATAGTCGTGTCCCCGGCTGTGGTGGACCCGGAGCTCAGTCGAGGCCGCAAGAGGTCTCGCAGCACCACGCGGACCGATGTTAAGTCGCTGCGGTCTGACGAGTCGAGCAACCTCCGGGGCCGCTCTCCGCGGCGGGCGACGTCCCCTTTCGGGCTCGTCTCCCGCAACACGTCGCCGTCGATGCTCTCGCCGACGACGCAGATTCTCCGCTACAATCAACTACGCAACGCCCGCCGCGAGCACTGCCCGTCGCGGACGGGCTCGCCGGCCGACCAGCGGCCGTTTCGGCGGCGGCAGCGCACGCGAAGCCGCAGCCGGGGGCCCGGCCTGGAGCAGGACCCCCGTCGCTCGCTCGAGACCCTTTCCAGCCTCAGAAACGAGGTGCTAATTATGCACGATGACGACTCGGTAAACGAGGACGATAAATGAGAGGGGAATGACGGCAACGGCAACGACTACGGCGCATTGACATGATGATTTGAGACACGAAAAAGTTACGACCTGTACGATAACGTCACACCATGAGAGAATGCAACAGCGGACTGGAAGGCGGCGAGTGCGCACTGCTGGTACAACATGGCGAGGAACGGTGGACTGGAGACGTTTGTCGACGGGCCCTGTACGGTATGCATGTATGCATGCAGCATGACTTTAGGCGCGCATCAGAGTGCACGGCGTTTGCAATTCACCATTGGACTTGATGATATTTTCGAAGCCATTTTCGTCCCTGCGATGTGTGACATTGTTTGCTCGTAGAATGCAGCACGAAAGCGGCAGCGTCGCGCCTCGCTCTGCCCAGGGGCTTCCATGCTTCCATGCGGACATCAGACGGCTCCAGGGCTCCCGCCAAGCCAGCAGCAGGTCCGCGACCATCCACCATAATGGATCTCCCGTCATCGTACGAGAATGCCCAGGTTGCCCCACAAATACAGCGGTCTGATCCTCTGAGTGCTGACCTGCACGTGCTGGCGCTGCCACCGGCGCTGCCACTGGCGCTCCAGCACACTGTGGCCGCTTCAAGCCCAGCGCCTTCCGCATTTGCGGGCCCCGGTCGGCAATCTGCAGAGCTTCCATTCGACGAGCAACTTTTTTGCCTTGTCGGTCACGTCGACGATAATCGCATCCCGAGGCAACCTCCCGCGCGTCAACCATTGTCCACGTTAACCCGACGCAAGCATCGCAACAGAGGGGTGGACTCGAATCCTCTCTTCCGCTTCTGTTGCTCGCGCAACGGCCTGCCGTCGACCACAATAAACAGCTCGTCGTCGCCTTCGAGGACATCATCAGCCCTTCCTCGATCCGTCTGACGCCGACTCAACCCCCCATCGCCGCTCTTCGCTTCAGCTGCCGCCCCCCGGCGCGAGTATGCCAAGCCGACACTCCCGATAGCTTTGGTCTAGAAGCCGGCGCCTTGCACGCCAGGCTGCCCCCGGAGGACCAATGCTCGAAAGAACGGCGGCCAGCCTGGAAGCATGCAACCTCCAGCGCGTCCTCCCCAAGGCGAGCCGCCCGCCCAAGCGAACCAGGCGATTGCACACCGGGTTTTGGCAGCACGGGGCCTCTGCCATAGAGCTATCCAGCCTGTGGCCTCTGCCGGCCCCCGCCGCGGATGCTGAGGCTCCTGACTGCGCCGCCCGGCCTGCCCAGACAGGGCTTGTTGCCTCTGCCTTCCTGCTCGATTTCCTGTATCCGAACGGCACATATGCGCTGCTCAGACGGCTGTACCCGGCGCTCCCGGGGCCACAAGATGGGAAGAAAACGGAGGGCTCCGCGCGGAGACGAAATTTCACGTCTTCGACAGTCGTCGCCGAATCGGACGCCCAAGCCCCCGTCGTACGAATCGAAGCGCCGCAGACGCGCCTCAGCCGCCGAAACGCTCGAACGTTTACGAACAACGAGGCTCTGCATCAGGAGGCTGCGACCAAGACGAGCCATACGACCCCGACAATGAATGCTGACACAACGGAGCGAACACCTGCAGTACTAGACACGACCGACAGTACTTTGCAAGACACAGACAAGACAAGCGTGCCGCGGCTAAAGCGGAAATCCAACTCTCGAACGCTCCAAGACGTACTCTCTCGACCGGACGAGGAGCGCTACCACGATGTATGGGATTTATACTGTCGTCTGGATGACGACCAGCGGCAGGCACTCCGCCGCCAGGTCATCATCTATCTGGCAGGATCCACCAGCATTGTCGAGATCGGAAGGGCGCTGTCTCTCTTCCGACAGCTGCCGATAGACTCCTGGGACGATGAGCTGCAAGCTGCCGGGGTACTCGCTCTTTTGCGCTCCGGCGACACCGACTTCGCTATTGACCGCTTCACGACCGGGCTCGAGCAAAAGGGTCTCACCGGCGGCGTCGAACACCTCATCTCGAACTCGGTCGAGAACCGCAGCTGGCAGACTCTGTTGAAAGTTTGGCTAGACTACTTTGCGGCCGTTCCGACCGCTACAAGAAAGGAGCTGCATCGACTAGAGACCATTCCGAACCTGTGGAGGCCATACTTCTCCTTTGAACGATACATCGAGACGGAATCGACTGGTCCTGTTCGCGCCATCAATCTCCACTCAAGCACTAGGCTGGGGCTGTCTACGCTGCGACGACATCTAGCCGAAGCAGCGTTGAGGCAGCCGTGCCCGCCAAAGCAGGCTGCCGTTATTCTCGACATATGGGGCGACCGGCAGATGTATGAAGACTACCTTCTGCACATGGTGGATCGCTGGAACAAGGGCCAGGAGTCAAGATCCAGTCTCGTTGCGCTACCAGACATATACAAGACGTATCGAGCTCTGCCGGATGCCAAACCTCCTGTCCCTCTCCTACGCGGCCTGTTCGAGCTCTACTTCCCGACAAATGCTGCGGGTCTCGAGGAGGTCTACCGCGACTGGCACACAGCTTGGGGCGATCTCGACCAGTGGGGCTTTGAAAAGTTCCTCAAATTCTACGCCGGGGCGGGAGACGTGCAGGCAGTCAAGGATCTATGGGCGCGATACGTGGCCCGGTATCCCGACATTTTGGACCTGCCACGGGCATTTAGGAGCACCATGAACGTATACGCCCAAACAGGTGACGTCGCCCAGGCTGAGAAGGAATTTCGGCAAATGGTCGATAAGTACGAAGTCACGCCCGACATCGACACGTGGAACACGCTGCTGAAGTGTTACGTACGAGCCGACGACTTTCCCCGCGTTTTGCAATGCTTCGAGGAGATCGACGCGGTGCTTCATCCAAACTCCTTCACATATGCCCACGTCATGGCCATGGCGTCCAAGAAGGGAGACCTGGAGACGACGCTCAAATTCTTCAATCGGGCTCAGAAAGACAAGGTTCCGGTATCCAAAGAGATGGCAATGGCGCTCGTCACTGCCTATTGTCGAAACGACCGACTGACGGACGCCGAGAGAATTTGCTTCGAGCTTGCTGAGCGCAAAGCCACG
The DNA here is from genome assembly GCA_029168975.1 of Purpureocillium lavendulum. Lineage (NCBI taxonomy): Eukaryota > Fungi > Ascomycota > Sordariomycetes > Hypocreales > Ophiocordycipitaceae > Purpureocillium > Purpureocillium lavendulum. The sequence continues at coordinate 7,034,053 of JAQHRD010000001.1, forward strand.
AGCACAGGTGTCTGGAACCAGCTCCTGTACTACAACGGAGCACAGGGGAAGCTTGACAAATGCTACGAGCTGCTTCAGGCGATGAGAACCTACGACGTCGAGTGGGATAGCCAGACACATGAGTTCCTCCTCCAGGCTCTCGTCCGAGTTGACCAGATACAACCTGCGTTTCAACTGTTGCAGAAGGCTCACGAGGACAAGCTGTTTCCTGTGGGGCCGGAGCATTATGCCGTGGTCATGGCTGGCGCTGTGCGTACGGGTGAGCTCGCCCTCGTCGAGACAATCATGGCGCAAATGCGGGAAGCGGACCAACCCTTGTCATTCAAGGGCCAGGTGGCACTCGTGGAGGCCGCCATTCGACAGAATCCGTCGGCGAAGCGGACTCGCAGACTTGGCAGAGAATTCGTCAAACACCTGCGGGCGATGCTCCCCGCGGCACGGACCGGGAGCTCCGCCGTCGCCGCCGATGCACCGTCGCCAAACGCCCCTTGCGGCCTCGTGGAACTGCGAAGGCAGACGCAGGGCATTGGCCGCGCCATCATGCTGCTGGTCGAACTGCGCGACTTTGCCACGGCCGAGGAGCTGGTCAACGTCTATGCCGACATGTTTCCGAAGTGCAAAGGCGAAGCGGCGTTCCCGCCGGAGATCGCGTCGGCCCTGATGCTCGGCTACCTCAAGGACGGACGGCTGGCTCAGGTCCACAAGATGTGGAAACAGACGTGGAACAGTGCCCTGGTCAGGAGCCAGCGGCCCCAGGGCGACGGCATCTACCCGGCGCACGAGTACGACCTCGCGCGGCCACTTAACATGGTGGCCAAGGCTTTCAGAGAGGCCAACGACGGGCGCGGACTGCTCCAGTGCGTCGAGCAAGTCACAGGCGCGGGGTTCAAGCTCACGCGCAGCAACTGGAACCTCGTGGTGCGGTACCTGGCCGAGACGGGCCACTGGGAGCGCGCCATGCACTGGTGCGAGGAGATGCTCATGCCGCGGTGGCGCGGCTGGAGCGCGACGGCCGGGAGCCTCGAGGAGCGGCGCGACCTCAAGAACACGCGCGTGCTGCAGGCGTCCAAGGCGGCCGTCTTCAGCCTCCAGAAGGAGTGGCTCAAGCTCCGCAAGCTCGCCGCCTGGTCCGGCCACGTCTCGCACAAGCTCAAGCAGATAGAGCTGCGCCACCCGATGCTGCACTACGCCTTCATCACCACCGACTACGAGCACCTCCCCGCGACCTGGGTCCTCCCCCGCGGCAAGAGCCTCACCCGCGCCATCAAGGAGATGCTCCGCCCCGTGTCGTACGAGGAGCTCAAGATCATGCAGCGCACGCTCGAGAGGCAGCTCCGCGCGCTTGAGAGCCACGGCCGCCGGGGCCGCCGCGTCGGGACCAACAGGTCGCGCGTAAAAGGGGCGTCCGCCTCCACGACCACTGCCGTCGCCAGTGCCGCCAGCAGCAGCAGCCCTACCGGCGGCACCAGCAGCCCGTTCCACGTCGTCACCGGCAGGAACAGGAAAGAGGTGCAGACGCGGTCCGCCCGCCACGCTGACCTGAAGCACCTGGACGTGGCGCTGCGGGAGAGGCTAAGCGAGCTGCAGGACGCGTGATGCGTGATGTGCGAATGGCTGGACTGGCCTGCAGCGGCCGTGTCTTTCAGATGCACCCCACGGAAACGATAGAAAGGGAACATCCATCATCTAGGGGATCTCATCGACCTTTTGTATAGAAACCAAACCTGTCCCCTTGCCACCTTATTTCCCCCTTACCTGTATAGTAGTGTATTAAACGAAGACGACGTCAGTGACGACGAGGAGGAGCTCCTAGAAGGCATCCATCCGTCCATCCCTCGCACGTCCGCAATAGAACACGGGGAACACTCTTGCATAATTTGTTTTTTCCCCTCTCTGATCATTCATAATAGGCCCTATTAGTACGGATTGCTAACCCCCTTGGTCGCTCCTCGCGGCCAATGGACATGGCCCTATTAATTTCGCCCGCACGCCTAACTGCCCGCTGCCCGCTGCCCGCTGCGAACTGCTGCTGTCCAACGCGACATGGCCCGCGAAACCTAGCAAAGAACGTGTGACGGTATCCGCACGTCCGGCGGTTCAGAAGCCAAATCCCCCCACCAAAAGTCTATAATGGTAAAACGTGGCACAGAAAGGACCGATGGGTATGTGCGATAGCATATAGCGTGTAGTGTGTGAGTGTGTGCGCGCATGTGTGCAGGAGTGATACGGTAACGTATGCAAGTGAGATCGCTGACCCAGTGAATGACCCGTACCCTAGAACCCCAAACTACCTGGTATGCAATGAGCGGACGAAAATCCAAGTCAAATATACAATGGGCTTCCCCTGGTGGCCCCGGCTCGGTTGACAGAAGAGTGCGTCATCAGTCTTCTTGAGCGCCGGGTGGCGACCTCTTCGGCTTCACGCCCAGAGAGCGAAGCCGCTGAGACAAGAGGCTCTCAGCGCCGGCCGGAGACCCGCTACCGGTCGGGCTGCCGTTGAAGTTGTAGCCGCCGTAGCCGGCGTCCCCTTTGCTGAGCTTCTCGTACTGCGGCGCGCCCCAGGGAGCGCCGCCTGACGAGTCCTTGGTCGACGGGCGGCTGTGCGACGACGATTCAGGAGACCGCAGACCCGCGCCCGTGATGCCCGTGATGCCCGTGGAGTCGCTGATGTCACTGTTTCCACGGACCCGAGGGGTCGGGAGTCTAAAGGGTATCGGCTCGATGGGCATCGTGTTGCCGCTCGCGGCGCCGCTGCCGGCGTGGCCGTTGGTATCCAAGCCGTCGAGCATGTCGAACGTGGCGCGGTTCGACGCTCCACCAAACGAGACCCCCAGGCTCCTTCTCCTGAAAGCCTTCTCCGCAGCGAGCATCGCCGCCGGTCCGGTCGACGACGAGGCGGGAGGGTGCATGACGCGGATGGGCTTGTACGGCGTGAACCGCGGCTCGGGCCACGTCGTCTCGTTGCGGAGCTTTTCCTTGCCCTCAGGCACGCAGTTGGCAAAAACGACGCGAATACTTTTGTACAGATAATATCGACCCTTGGATGGGCAGCAAATGTGCAAATGAACGAGATAGCGGAGCATGGGCCGGCTCATGCTGTCCGACTCGCTCAGATTAGGGACGTGGTCGATGATCGGGCCAGCCGAGTAGCTACGCTGTCGAATGAACGTCTTGGTCCCCGGCTCCATCCCGGCGAGGTCGTACGGGACAAGGAACAGCTTCACCGCTGTCTTGTTCGGGTTCTTGATGATGAGCTGTATCTGGCCCTTTTCCGGGATCCGGTAGCTGCCACCCGGTGGTCTCTTTGGCGATCCCGACCGGCGCTTTGGCTTTGATGGCCGTTTTTGTTCCACCTCTGGACCAGAGCCAGCCATGTCCAGGTCGCCGTCCGTCGACAGCCTCTCGGAGTAGCGAGTCTGGGCCTTCCTCCTCAGTCTCAGCTCGTCGTCGGGGTTTGTGAGGCCGTTCTCGAGATCAATCTGGCCGACGTACGGGCTGGGCCCATCGTTGGACTGCGACCTCCCGTGAGGGGTACTACTGTAGCTGTAGTACACGGCGGGGAACGGCAGCGTGACGTGATCCGGACAACGCAGGGTGGGCTTGCACTTTCCCTTCCCGAGGACGCCGATCTGCGCCAGAAAGTCAAACGGTTTGGAGGGTGTAGTTGACATGCGGCCACGGAGGATGCTCTCCTCGTAAGACCCGACCATGGACGCGTGCTGGATGGGCGACGCATCTGAGCTGAGAGACGGCCGCCTGGAGCGTAGCAGCGCCGGAGTTTGGGGCGACGAGCCGGAGAGCAGGAAACTTGGCGTCGAGTTGAGCGACCTACGAGGCTGATGCGCCTGGTAGGGGAGAGAGCCATCACGTCGTACCGGCGTCCAAGTATTCATGGAAAGCCGAGGCGAAGGTGACCCAAAGGGTGAAGAGTGGGAGGAGTGGAGTGTGTGTCGTCTAGAGCTGGGAAATCCGGTAGACAAGTTGGCGGCTCCGGAATCGAGGGAAAAGTCGAGCTCATCGTTGCTCTCGGACTGAACAAGAGGGCTGGTCGGAGGCTGATACGCAAAGCTCGAGGAGAGTGAGGAAGACAGCGGCGACGCAGCTGGCCTGACGCTCCTTGCCGCACCCAGAAGCGAGGCCCGGTGGTCGAACGGAAACGGCGTGAAGTCTCGCGGAGGAGAGGTAGCGATCCATGGCGTCTGGGCCACTGGCCGCGGGAGCTTCTGCCCTATGTAGCCATGCTCGGCCTCACTCTTGTCTTGCCTCTCGTCATGCGTGAAATCACCGCTATGCAACGCTGAGCGGGGCCGCTCAATGCTCAGCCCGTCCTGCAGTCGCTCATCGGGATATACCTGTGCCGTGCGGTTCTTCTCCGGGGTGATCTGGGCAGGTGGGAGAAGTCCAGAAGACTGAGACGAGGAGCGAGATGTTTTTGCGGCATGTACCGAGGCGGTTGTGGTCCCGACGACAGACTCAAACTGCAAGCCGGGGTCAGCACCTCTAGTCCACAGCGGCACGCAGGCACCCGCACTCGAACGCACCTGTCGACTGGGAATCCAGGCCGCGGTGTCTCCCCGCTTCAGCCTCTCAATCAGCTCCGTCCGGTCAAAGGCCCCGCCATCGCCGCTGCTGTTCCTCGGCGGCGTCGACGGATACGGCGGGCTGTCTGGGACGGGTCCCTCGCAGAGCTCGGTGCGGAGGCTCTCCTCGGACAGGCGCCGGAGCTTGGGAGACGACGGGCGGATGTCGATGGGCCCGGGGTCAGGACGACGAGAGCGCCGCTCGTGGTCGAGGTCGGCCTGGAAGATGGGCATTTTCGGCTCGGCTCGGCTCGGTGGGTGGTGCAAGAAACATTAGAAGAACCGCAGCGCAAAGCTGCGGCCCTCTGGGGGAGTCCTTGATCAAAATGGCGCGCGGTGGACAAGGTTTCGTCGGGGGGCAAGAGAAGGCTGAGGGCTGAGGTGGTGCGACCGAACGCCTGGCGTCGGTCGTCGTCGGCGGCGGCGGCGGCGGCGATGGTTGAGGTGTGCGTTGAGGCAAGCGGCGTGACGTTGGCAGGTAGGTATGGTATGGCTGGGCTGGCTAACTGCCGAGTTGGGCTGCGGCGGTGTCGGAGAGGCGGCGGTTTGGTGGTCGCCGGGAGCGCTCACACCGGTACATGTGCCTGGCTGGATCGGCGGTTGGGTCGAGACGGGACGAGGTGGGTTGAGGTGAGGTCGAGGACGTCGGTTGGTGGAGGGAGGTTGATGGGCGGTGAATCATGCAAGAGCCGAGAACGGTGGTGGAGGCACGGCAGGTGTTGGTGGTTTTGCCCAGCAGCCGACCTCAGCAGCCGTCCATCGGTGCAGTGCAGGTGCTTGCTTTGCGCCATGCCCAGTGCAGTAACTGCTGTGGCCTGCGGTTAGCGGCCAAGGTAGAGGCAGTGGGGTGTTAGTGCCGTCATCGCCACGGGCTCCGGGGCGGTAACACGCCAGCCCAGCCCCGTCCAGCCCGCGTCACAGTGACACACCTCACTCATCCAAGTCCATGTAACTCGTACTCCCTGCTCGCCTGTTCAATGCTAACGGGAAAGTAAGTACGCCGCCCGTCAGGTGCTCCATTCAGCAGGACCCCACGCTGGATCGAGTCCCGTACCTACCTGGCCAGACGATGGAACCTAAGGTACGGGACCCTTCACACCCGTCAGTGTCGTCACTGTCTCATCGTTCTCTGTGCGCCGCCGCCGCGCAGCCGGGCGCCACGGTCGGGCATCACGTCGCGCCATAACTACTTTCCAGTCTTGAAATAAACAAATAAAAGTGTCCAGGTAGGTGCCCAAGTACGGAGTCTTTTGGATTGGATCCTGCCTGCAAAGTACCTGCAGACCATCAGGCGGCACGGACCCGGGCAGCGCGCGGGCTGTGGCGGGCCAGGGCGGCTCCCGGACGCTGCCACTGGAGCCACCTCAGCGCATGGATCAATGCGCTGTAGCGGCTTCAGGCTGCCGTGCCTACTTCGCACCTAGGTACCCAAAATTCCGTCCCGTCGTCTCCGATCCCGCCCTCTGAAGTCACTCGACCTCAGCTGAGGTGTCCAGCGTCTGCTCGCTTGTGCTGGGAACCTAATAGCCTGTCATGTGTACGGAGTACGGGTGCAAGTACAGTACGTCCAGACCCTGAAAGGCGCCCGGGAGCCCACTAACAGCCGCCAATGAGCTGCCGGATGGGGCTGCCTTGGGTCGGCACCGGGGTGGGACCCACAGTGAACGGCGCCCGTGGCCTGCGCCCAATGACAGCCCAGCCTCAGCCTGGCCGTCCGTCGCAGAAACTTTGCACTCACTCACTCACTCACTCACTCACCTCGTCTCAAAGCACTTCAACAGCCATATCAACAAGACGCTGAGCGGGCAGGCGGACCATCTATCAGTGGCGCATACATACAGCATACGATGGCTCCGAAGCGGCCCCTCGAGGCCGCCGCTGACGCAGAGTCCGCAGCCTCCAAGAAGCCCAAGCGCGGCGGCTTCAAGGTCGGCCCCGATAACTTGCCCGACGGGCCATGGCGACGTAAAGGTTTGTCATGTCCCCCATGCCGCCTCCCACGGCTGTCAAGCCTCATCGCATGTACTCACGCGCGCGCCGCCTCGTCTAGTCACCAAGATCAAGAAGGACCTCATCCACAAGGCCAAGGTGAAGAAGGAGTATGCAAAGATCAAGGAGCGGGAGCAGCATGGGCGGCAACGGGGGCACGCTTCCAGCAAGGCAGCCGCCTCAGGCGACGTTGGCCTGGACGACGAGCGTGACGCCGCCGCGCAGGAAGGACAGGATGGAAGCGACGCTCTGATCGCAGACGACGACTCTGCCGCAGCGGAGACGATGCACCCCACGCGCGAGCTCATGCTCAAGGACGAGGAGAAGGCCCAGGTCGGCGCCGGGCAGGACGAAACGGCGGCGGCGGACGGCGGCCCCGACGGCATGCGCCGCAGGACGCGACGCCCGGGCTACTACGACAAGCAGCTGCAAAAGGCCGAGCAGCGGCGCGCCGAGGCAGAGGAGCGCGCCGCCGAGGTCCGGCGCCGGCGCGAGGAGCGCGAGAGGAAGCTCGCCGAGCGGGATCGCTTCAAGCGCGCCATGGCCAAGACGCGCGGCCGCGACGGCAAGAAGAAGCTCGGCCGGGAGAGCACCATCTTACTCGACAAGGTGAAGAGGCTCGTCTCCGAGCAGCAATGACGGACGGGAGAGGGCAAGGGGGAGGGCGTGGAGGCATTTGATACTGGGAGCATCGGCAGCGGCGCATTGTGTTTTACGAGTTTGGCGTTTGGGGACGCTCGACAGGCACTGTACTGTACGTCGACTACGTGCAATGGCCTTGACAACTTGAAATAAGAGCTTTCTATGACCATGTATCGACTGTGTGCTTGCGTAGTAGCCACTCGATCCGGACGTTGCATTGCCAGAGACCCCAGCGCCCCAAGTGCCCGTTGTCTGCAGCATGTCGGCTGATTGACAGGCTCATCGGATCGACCCGCCTCGGTTTCACTATGCTTTTTCCCGGATCCAGACCAGATCCAATCGGAAACCGCGACACCGATGCCATGCCATACCGATACTGCTGCACCTTTGTTCACCTCCAAAGGTTAAAGCGGAACGGCGCGTCTTCGAAGTCCAGCAAGTCCGGTCCACGCGGACTGCGTCTCACCGCACGGCACACAGCAAGTGAGTGCGTGAATGGACCAGCGGCCAAAAGGTGAAACCGTGCGGGTTGGACAATGTCTCTCGGCGCTGGCACGGGCGCTGGATGCGTCGATCCGGCCAGCCAGCCAGCCAGCCAGCCAGCCAGTCCCAAAGCCATGCCCCCGGGCCGCGAGCCGATTGAGAAGGTGGCATGCGGAGGATGGCATCGGCCGGAGGGGTAAAGCAGGCCAGGGCAGGGCAACAGAGCGCCGGGGCATCATCCCATGGATTGACGTGTCGCGGGCAGGGATGAATGTCACTGTGAAACCATCGCATGCGGCGGCTTTGCGGGCGGATGCGCAAAAAGCCCGCGACGGCAAATCGTAAAACCAACTTATCCGCGACATGTCGGCCGCGAGGCTGACGGGGCCAGCGGCGTTGGTGCAGCAGCAGCAGCAGCCGCTCCGTCCGTAGAGCCGTCGTGGTGGACGCAGGCCAAGGCAGGGCGGTAAGAAAACGGCGAGTCCTACGTATGTACTCGTACGTCCGCACTCGTGGGCTTGTTTCTGTCGTTCAGGGTCCCCGGCCCGCTCATGATATTAATTAGATGCCGATCTAGCGACGGGGGCCGCGACGTCTGTGTGTCGGATCAACGACCACGACGACACGACTCCGACACGACAGGCCCAGGGGAACAGGATCCTTGCTAAGCTTGCGATGCGACATGGTACGTATCTGAGGTGCTGGTCTGTCTCTCCCCATCCAGAGTCCGATGCATCGCTCTGTGCGAGGCGAACGGCGGCGGTGTTTTTGCCACGCCTTTCCGCCACGGGCAGGCGGGGGTGCAATGGGCCGACGGCTGGCATGTGCGGAGAAATAGATATGAACACTGCTCGTCACTTGTTTCCTGCATCTTCCACGCCGATCCGAGACCGGCCGGCCGGACTCGCCAGGGCGGCTGGCGACGACTCCTTGGACAGGCAAAGCCCACCGCATGCTTTGCTATGCGTTGCGGCACGGAGAGCGCATGCGTGGGATCGAAGGGAGCACCGCGATCGCAGGAGCAATGGGCGTTCGTTTGTTGGCCCTCTGAACGTACATACCGAAACAGCTCGTTGGTGTGCCCGCGCCGGCGCCGGTGAATTGTCTCGATGGCCTGGGCGACGACATCCCATGTCGCAGCGCATGAGAAGCGACCTGGCAGCGCAGCCTCGTCCCTCATGCCAGTGCCAATTGCCACACCAGGCACAAAGCGGGAGCGATCTCCACAGGCCCGGCAGCCGCTTCCAAGGCCCTGAAGTTTCATGGCCACCACTCATCAGCCTGCTGCAAGGTAGGGTCCCTGAAGGCCTACGCAGAAAGGACGGCCACAGGCAGGTCGAGGAACGTGGGCTCGTGCAGATGCAGACAGGTCAGGGCATCTTCGAGCCGAAAGCGCCCAACGAGGTAACCCACGGGATAACGTGCTCTCCCAGCCCGGAGAGGCAGCACGTACGAAGTATTGCTTCTCCAGCTTCTCGTAACTTGCATGGCCATGCATACAGGACCTTGCGAGATCGATACATGTGCCAGGCCAGGAACAGGCACCCGCACACACGACCTGGGCCACCTGGCCGTCTAAAACGGACGGCTGCGCAAAGGCCCGGGACAAGGTGGTGCCCACATCCCTGGCTAGTGTTCCCCTGGCCAAGGGCCTGGTGCGCCCCCTTTTTCCATCGAGGTTGTTTCGTGCCTGGGGGAGGACCCCATGTAGATGAAACGACGAAGGTGGAGCATCGGGCCTCGCTGGTCGACACTCGTTCGACGTCGGCACGTTGGCCGTCCTACTACTGGTGAGGTGATGCACAGCGACGACGGGCCTGCTGCGAGGCAGAGCTGCTTTCTGCCGGGGGTGGGACATCATTGCTGGTGGCCGGCCACGTACAATATCGCGTAACGTGGGAGGGAGGGAGCTGGGGCATGTGTGCCCCGTTTGCCAGGACCTGGACGAGGGCCAGCGCCGCAGGGTCGCAGACTTCGTTCGGGCTGGTTCAACGGGACGATGTGCGGCCGTCGACGGCAACCACGCGCGCTGCGCTTAGACTGCGCGTGTCCGTCGTCACAACAACAATGATGCTTTGCTTGTTAGGGAAGTGGTCTTCGTACTCGCATGCACGAACGAGGCATGCGGTCTGGGTGTGGATGCGTCGCCGACCTGCGCATGCGTCCGATGGCCTCGCACAAGAAACAGGAGGGCTCGCAAGAAACATTGCCAATCTGCTATAAAAAGGTCTGTGTCCTGGTCTGCGCCGTTGGCTGCTCGCGCCGGGGAGATTTCGTGCGTCTGCGCGCCTCCCTGTCCGCCTGTCTGGCTGGCTGGCTCGCCGCACACGGCAGCAAGCCACGCATTTCTGGCTGCATGAAAGTGCACCGCGGGCACGCTCAGAGTTCAGCGCATGAACAAGACAAGACGTGCGAGACGGACGGACTGCTCCGTACGAGTTCTTCGTACACGCGATATGTCTGGTCACCTTCTCCTGGTACTGTACCGCAGCATGTACGAGGGTACAACAGCAGTTAGGTTTCTGCTGACACCGTCCTTGGAATGGGCTCATGCGAGTCCAGACCTTGTTGTTTTCCGCTTCGGGACGCCGTGACCAAGTGCAGTGCCGTCGGGCCTCCCGGTTGGCCACGGCGGTGTAATGAGTGAATGATGCGAGGCACGAGCGCGAAAGTACTCGTAAGCAAGCGGGCGAGCGAGCGAAGCAGGTCCCCTCGCGGGACCCGGTTGGTGAGGCGAAGGCGAAGATGCTTGGCCCTTGTCCATGCTGGCCCCTCCCTCCCCCTTCTGCCGGTATCAGCCACCCGTGGCCATCCCACCGACTGGCTGGCTGGCGCGGGTTCAGTCGTCGCCAGGACTTTGCGTGGTTTCTCCAGAGTCAAGAGGGCAGCCCGTGCCAGCGGCACCACCACCCCTGGCCGTTTCCCCCGATCCAACGAGTGGCGATCCTTGTCTGACTCGTCGCGTGGGACTGGATGCCGTGGCGGACCACAATGGTTGATGGCGGTCGACGGGTCGGTCGGTCGTGCATGCGTGCCCGCCAGCCAGCGAGCAAGGAAGGGAAGCAAGCAAGGAAGCAGAGCTGGCCCACGCCCGGGGAAGCATGGTGCCGAGCAAGACAAGAGCTCTCGTCTTGCCCGTTTCCTCTCACAGCGAGGACGACGACCGGGGTCCTGGAACCCCTTCAAGCCCTTGGCCCCCCAACACCCCCCCTGTCCCCATCCCGCTTGTCAGCCCCTGGTCTCCATCGAGGGCCCCTCTGTGGCGTCCCGCAGTTCGTCGCGCTTGCGTCGCCGCGGTTTGGCGTCAAGGAGGCCGAGGGACGCGCTTCGGCGGCCGTCAGCTTCGAGGCAAAGCCAACGAGAGTCCGCTCTCGCCGCCTGGCCTCTCAGACTAAAGCGCCATGGTTTGGCTGAGGCTCTCAGGTGTCGAGACGGCCAGCCATTGACACAAATACCTTAACCCGGTGGCCTTATTCCCGCCCTTGGCGGGCCAATGAACTGTGCCTTCGTTGCTCGTACGTTGCTTCCCGCCCTGGAGCCAAGGGAACGGAGTGCCTACTTTGTACGTGGTTGGGTATTTCATGCGTGCGGCAGTCTACCAGGCCCGTACCCATCAGCATTCCATCCTTGGGCGACCCTGAATTAGGGGACAGCCCTGTGGTCCAGAGCGCGGGACGTCTCAGTGGGCGCGGCCAAGAGACGGTCGTCGAGGTTAGGGTGGCAAGGTGGTCCGTTGCCCGTCAGGTACCGGCCTCTAGCGCGAACCAGTACGAGGTCGTGGTGGTGGTGTTGCCCTGGCGCTGGAGGGATATCCCCGTCCTGTCGGCTCTATTGGCGCCATGCGGCTGTGACGGGGGTGGGCTCGGCGGGACTGACGACGGGAGGTGACGGTGACCTGGCTGCTTGGGTGAGAAACTGCTTTGGTGGTGGAGGATGAGGTGAATCAGCCAGCGGCCATCTTTGGTCAGGTACCAGCAGGTGACGGGAGGCACCAAGTACCTTACCTGCCTCCCGTCATCACCATGCAAGATGGCCCGGGCGCCTTCCAGGAGCATCCACGGGCAATGCTGGCATGGAAGCTGGCACCGCTCCTGGGGCCACCGACCACTCGATCGCGCCTGCAGTCCGGTGCAGCTCAGGTCGGGTCGGGCCAGGTCAGGTCAGGTCAGCCAAGGCAGGTCCGCCCAGGCCCCGGGCAGGCACAGGCTCCTTCCATCCTCCAGGGCCGCCACTGGTGGCCCTGATGAGGTGTGTGTCCTGTTGGGCAGCCTGGAGTGTAGGTACCTGTGGACCTTTCTTGAGGTGGGTGAGGTGAGCTTCCGCGGCGGCGGCCAGCCAGGTCAGGTCCCGTCCTTCGAAGCCCGGGCGGCCAGCGCTGCCCCGTTCCTTCAATGCTGACCCGCCTGCCACCCGCCGCTGTGGCTTCCGGGCGTCCACTGAGGCGGGCCACGCTCCCGTCCACAGGGAACCGACACCCTCCTGTTGACCTCCCGTCTATCTCTTAGTTGGCCTGGGTGCCCACCTCAGCATCCCAGGCATGGATGGCATGGCATGGCATGGCACCTCCCTCAGGCTCCCCGTCCCCCCTTAGGTGTGTGTGCCTGCCCGCCTGGCTTGAACCCCCCCGGGGGGCGGCCAATATTCCCTCCCGTCGTCGCGCCCAATCCATCCACGTTGCGTTCCTCCTCGCCGACCTGGGCTCTCCGGCTCATCATCCCGCCCAGCTCCTGCACGCTGCCACCGCACCTCCACCACGCCTCGTCCTTTTTTCTCTCCTCCCCCCCCGGTGCTGGCATTGTTTCCATCCTCGCCGTTCTGCGTTTCCGTCACGACCACGGCGCAGAGCAAGCTCATCGCCCGTGCCGGCGCGCCTCCGTTCCTTTGTCTCCGCCGACGCGCCCGCTTGCTCCCACCCCCCAGAAGCGAAAGCCCGCCGCAGCCGACCTCCTGATCTCCCGCGAGCCCGTGGCCGACGCCCTTCGTCACGCCCTGGCCGCCGCTCGACCCGCGCCATTGCCAGTCGTCCCGCGACTCGTCGTCGCCGTTGTCGTCGTCCTGACCTGACGGACTCGACCCCGTTGACGGCGCCGCATGCTCGTCGGTCCCTCCGATAGCGAAACCGTTGCTTTTCCTGCCTGTGCGGCCCCGCTGCCGTCGCTCGGAGCCGCCGTCGATGCCCGCGAGTCCGTGACAGCAGCCTCCCGCCGCCCGTCGCACGTATCCTCACCGATCCTCGACTCGCTCTCGGGCCTCACCCGGCACACATAGCCTTGCACCCGGCGGCCGCCCGTGCCGTCGCCATCTGCCGCCATGGCTACCATCGTGGACGAGTATCTGGACAGCCAGATGGACACTGACGATGTCTTTCCATGCAAGGGTTGTGGAGAGGTTCGTCCCGCCGTCTTCCGACGTTGCCCAGGAGTGCCCGTCTGACACGTTTGTTGCGTAGATTCTTGAGGAAGGGAAAGCCTTCGAGCTAGGTACGTTGAAACCGCACGCTGCTCACCAGCTGGCGCCTGTTGCGTCGGCTGTTCGCCCCGCCAGCTGGCAGGCGTTGTGCACCGCAACGCCAGACGCCTGTTGCCAAACCCCCTCACCGCCGCGAGTACGAGGCTGACACGTTCGCTCTCCTACCTGACAGCTGGCAACCGATGGCACCTTGACTGTTTCCGCTGCAACACCTGCGGCACCCTCCTCGACTCTGACGCCAACCTTCTCCTCCTCGGCGACGGCTCCCTCATTTGCAACAACTGCACCTACAGCTGCAGCGCATGCGGAAACAAAATCGAAGACCTCGCCATCCTCACCGGAGACCAGGCCTTCTGCGCAACCTGCTTTCGATGCCGAAACTGCAAACGAAAGATCGAGAACCTGCGATACGCGCGGACGTCGCAGGGCATCTTCTGCATGGGGTGCCATGAGACACTAATGGCTCGACGCAGAAAGAAATCAAAGGCGGCTGCCGCCGCCAAGGCCCGAGAAAAAGAGAACTCGCCCGCCATGACGGAAAAGTCTCTGCCGGCTCTGCCGCCCAACGCGATCCCGAACAACGCCTTCTCCAACGACCGCGTGGATCCCGACTCGGATACCCCGACCGAGCTCTCCCCGCGGCCTCGTGCTGGTCATAGGCACAACGAGTCGTCCTCGAGAGGCAGTTCTCGTCCTGCCCGCTCCCCGGAGCGCGAGGCGACTGCCAAGTCCGAGGGCCTCAGCCTCCCGGCCACCACGTATCGGAAGAACCGCGCCTCGGGCATGTACGCGACTGTTGATCCCTCCGAGTCCCCCGATAGCTTCTTCATCCCCATCGGGGTCGATCCAAGCCCCGGTCCGTACGGCGGAACACCACGGTCCACGTCGGAAAGCGCTGGCGCGAAAAAGGACAAGGACTACTTCAGCGTGCCCAAGTCGTCCTCTGGATCGGAGAAGCGTAGCGACTCTCACTCGTCCACCCCGCACATTGCCTTCCAGGAAAAAGGTCGGCAGCATTCTTCCGACCACGACGTCGCGCAGATCAAGTCGCAGTCACGAAAGCAGCCCAAGGCTTCTGACCAGGAGCAGACTAAGGCATCCCCGTCTTCGGGAAACGACTTCCAGCTTCAGGATGCTCCCAGGACAAAGGGCTTGGCCTCGCGAAGCAACAGCTCCAACTCTTCCGTGCCCCAAGATGCCGCCTCTGGCAAGTCATCTAATGGCATCACTCGCAAAGATGCATTGTCCAGCTTGTCGGAGTCGAGGAAGACCAATGAGAACATGCCGCCGCCTCGGCCTTCCCAGGATTCAAAGTGGCCAGAGGACGATGAAAACAGCACGCAAGATCCAGGCGCAAAGGGAACGCCGCGAACCAACAGTTCCAAATCGATTCCCCGAAAAGAAGTGGCATCAAGTGCTCCCAGAAATGGTACCACACCTCCTCACCCCTGTTAACGAACAACCAGGTTGATTGCTGACACTTGCGCACAGCAAACGGCAAGGCCGGCGCCCAAGACCGACCCCCGGCGCAGGGCAATAAAGCTGGAACCACGGACACGTACATGCACCCTCGTGCGGCTCCTGCGCCACCGGGTACCCAGGGACATGTCACCAAGGAGTCAATCAGCTCCAATTACGAGCCAGCATCTCCAAAGGTCTCGCCGAAGCTGCCTAGGTGGAGCAGCGGGGGTGACTTCAGCATGGACGAGGACATGGCTAGGATCCTTGGGACCGACGAAGGTTCATCCTCCATTTTGCGAAGAGTCTCGAACGTTGTTCGTCATGGCCGAACCGGTAGCATCGAGGGCGGCTATAACCCGCACAGATCGAGCCACCACCGCAGCATCAGTGAGACCACTCGGGCGACGGCCTCTCCTAGATGGCCAAAGACACCTGCCGGCGACGATCACAACGGTCACCCCGAAATCAGTAGCCCTGTGTCGCTCGCCACGGCCGACGACCCCCACTTGCTCAAGCGCCAGCTAAGGAACTCGGAGCAGAGAGTCGCCGAGCTGGAGCGCCAGTTCAATACCGAAAAGGACCTTCAGAATTTGAACAAAAAACTCATCGAGAAGAGAAAGACGGTGTCCGTTCTCGACACTCAGACTGAGATTATGATTCGTCAGCTTGAGGTCTTGGCTGGCTATGTCGAGCGCGCAAAGGAGACTAAGACACCCGTCGACCCTCGAGACCTGGAGGATTCCGCCATCAAGGAGTTCGTCCAGAAGCTGGACAAAGTCAAGGCCGTCATGTCGGCCTCCATTGAGCAGCTCCACGAGGAGCGGGACCTGTTGATTGCCGAGAAGAACCAGGCCATGTCGGACCGAGATCGCGCCCTCATGGAGTTCGAGCAGCTGTCTTCCAAGAATGCACAGCTGGCCGACATGAACAACGACCTGACCCATCAGATCCAGGAGCGCTTCAAGTCGCAGATTGGCGGAGAACTCCGAGCCCCCAACGGCCTCGGCATCTACGGCTCCAAGGGAGGAGCTGGATCTTCGCTGAACCTCGACGCCTCCAGCATGACCACGGGTGCTACACTGGTGCCGGACGAGGAGCCTATCGTTGAGAGCGGTCCAACTGTGGTGCAGGTTCGCAAGGGCCAAGTCAAGAAGTTCAACTGGAAGAAGGGTTCCAAGACCATGGCGCAGAATGTTGCCAAGGGGGTGAACAGAGCCGTCGTTGCGTTCCAGCAGAACGACCGCGAGAGAATGCAACACGGTGGGCTGGCGGGGGACAACATCGGCTTGCCGTACAACATGACGGTCTCACAGGTCGAGTCTCCCGCCGCCGTCGTCGTCGGACCAAACATGCAGGGCAGGCAGCAGCTTGATCCTGCTGGACGACAAGGATTTGGCTTCTTCGGAAAGAAGAACGCCATGCCCAAGTCGGCGTCGACCAGCGCCGTCGCGGTGCCCGCCGCTGCAGAGCCCGCTTCGACCCTGTTCGGCTCAGAACTCGGCGAACGAGCCGAATACGAACGTCGCCAGATTCCCACCGTCGTCTCACGATGCATTGAGGAGGTCGAACTCAGAGGCATGGACCAGGAAGGTATCTACCGGAAGACCGGAGGAAACTCGCAGGTCAACATGATCAAGGACGGCTTCGACAAGAACGACAACTTTGACATATCGGATCCCGACCTGGATATCACGGCGGTCACGAGCGTCCTGAAGCAGTATTTCCGCAAGCTTCCCACTCCGCTGCTCACGTTTGACGTGTACGAGCGCATCCTCGAATCTAACGGTATGCTTCTCTCCGCCATGTCGCGCCGCTCATATTCCGCTAACTTGACCCAGCAATTGCCGATGAAACGGAGCGGTGTGACCACTTGCGGAAGACGTTCGCCTCGATGCCACAGAGCCACACGGACTGCCTCGAGTTCCTGATGTTCCATTTGTCTCGTGTGGCCCAGCGTGAACCTGAGAACTTGGTAGGCCACGAACGCCGCATGGCCACAGCAATTGCTAACCACTGGAATAGATGTCACCCAAGAACCTAGCGGTCGTTTTTGCGCCTACGATCATGCGAGATCTCAGCATCGAGCGAGAGATGACGGACATGCACGCGAAGAACATTGCTGTGCAGTTTGTCATCGAGAACAGTCACAGAATCTTTGACGATGCCTAGACCAGGTTTCAGATTCTCGGTCTGGGCACATGCATGCATCCGGCAGTCGACGCACTGCCATGCGTGTCAGCATTGCTGGTATAGATGCCTGCGGCCTTTTTCATTGCCAGGGGATACCCCGAATTTTTTTTCTCGCTTTTCTTGCCCAGCCTTTTCAGTGCCCAGGTCATCGTTGCGGAGTTGGTGCGGAGGGGAGATCTCACGGAGGGCCCGGCGGTTTCTTGTCGTACCTGCCGGTCATAGTTCGAGACCGCATTTGCCCGTCTTTCTTCGTTTGGACCGGCAGTTTCTGTGTATGTAGCTGGGCGATTGGGGCTTTGCTCTTCTACGGACTTGCTGTGCGGTATTGTTCCATAGGCCCGCGTTTGAGGGATCAACGATACCAGAAGTAGTATGAAAGGTACTACCATGACGGACGATATTGAAGCAAGTTTGACAGCAGCCTTGTGTTTACCCTTTGTGCTATCGTCAACCTGTACACCATCGCGCGCTTATTCGGCCAGCGAACGTTGCCGGATTCGAAGAGTCGACTTAAGCGCAACGGCGCCGTCCGTCCCGGATCAGAAGTCCTGTATTCAAACTGTCCAGAGGTCTCTGCAATATCGAGATGACAGACCGTGCCTTGCGGCGTTTCAACTACGTAACGTTGACAACTCTGAACGGCAAGCGCCGTTTGGCGCGCCGCGCCGGGCGAGATGGACCAGAACTGCAAGGGGCCGACAACGTTTCGTATATTCTTATCGCTTCACTTTTGTGAGCTCTCCGAAACGGCATCGTGAATCCACGTCTTCTTTTTCCCATCTTCTGCAGGGGGGGGGGGATCGCGCGCGCCGAAGGAGATCATATCGGCCAGCCCGGCAGGGAGCGTGCACTCGGCCGCGTCTTGTGCCTGTCTCGGAGAGAGACCTGTGCGTGCGTGATGGCTATGGCCACACATTAAGCGCGCTCTTCACGTACGACGGGAAAGATTTAAAAGGCTGCCCTGTCGACTCGCTCTCATGCCGCCATTCGTTCAACCAAGCAGTAACCGACGCGGCAAGCACCCGACACTGTCGTCATATCACAAGTTCAAGCATCAGACAGCAACCGTCTTGCCAGTATAATTTACGCTCCTCCTTGTCCTCCTCCTCCTCCTGCTCCTCCTCGTCGTCGTCGTTGAGTACCACCACCTCGTCCGCCAACATGATGCTGCCACGCGCGCCCTCGATGATCTGCCTCGACCGGCCACCGGCGCAGACGCCCACCACGCAGAGGGAGGCGGAGAAGGTGGCGCGCATCCATGCCGATCAACCGGCGCAGGACGGCCGGATGAACGTGTGCGTCGTGTCGGTGGACAGCTTCTTCGGCCCGGACATTGAGACGCTCATCGCCAGGTGGACCAACGCCATCGACGTTAGGAAGGGCGACCTGACGGCCAACATGGAGATCCGGTCGACGGGCCACTATCACCTGTTCCTGCCCTTCAAGCACGTCTACAGGGCCCGGTTACTCTTCCGGGCCATCCTCGACGACAAGCGGGACCTGGCGTACCTCGACGAGACGAAGACTATGCGCTACTATAC
The DNA here is from genome assembly GCA_029168975.1 of Purpureocillium lavendulum. NCBI lineage: Eukaryota > Fungi > Ascomycota > Sordariomycetes > Hypocreales > Ophiocordycipitaceae > Purpureocillium > Purpureocillium lavendulum. The sequence continues at coordinate 7,052,408 of JAQHRD010000001.1, forward strand.
GAGGGACAAGGTCAGCCGCGCGTACGTGGAGGGGAACCGGCGCGACTCGGAGGGGCGGGTGACGGCGACTATGGACGAGCTGCCTTGATTGGTTTTTTTTGTATGGCGCTACAGGCTGGGACTTTAGAATTTGAGGGTAGTAGAAAAGTAATGATTGAGAATTTTCCATCAAGAGAAGAAGACCTTGGTGACTATGTATAGGATTGCTGAGGCAACAAGGGATCGGTACCTCAATGTCTCGTAAGGCACATATGTCTTCAGAGGAGGTCAGCTCTAGAGCACCTTGATGATCTCGTGGCTACATATGACGCGCCACCTACACCACAAGCATAAGTTCCAAGCGCAGAAGCGCCTCATCGTACCTGATCAGTTCTTGTTTCAGATCCTGCACGTCGTTTGATTTGGGCTGGCACATGCAGCATCGAAAGGCGGCGACGTGGACCCCCCCAGTGGCGCGAGCGACAATCGCGCTCTACTACGCACAGCCACAAATCGTCAGCACCTTATCGCGAAGCTCAATCGCTGCTGTTTCATGGCTTATGTATTTTGAACGGCCCCGATACGAAAAGAGGATTGCGGGCACATCTTGAAGTGATCGGATCACGTTGCGCGACCTGCTTGCCCCGTCAGGGGTTTGGTTCCTGATGCGTGGGCTGTGTGCGACTCCCTTTGAGCAAACTACCCTGGATATGCATAGTCGTCCTTATATTTGACGTCGTCCTTATATTTGACTACTTTAGATAGGGCGGCATTCGGCGCTTCCACGTGTGAGCCCTAATCCTGTGATGATACCACATGGGGTCTGGAACTCGGTTGCGTCCTGGCCGCTACGTAAAAAATCTATCACAAGGCGGCTTCAGTCCGGTGATATCCCCAAAAGCGTATCCAATGTTCCGCCATGTCTTCGGCCCGAATCATGTCGCTGGCCCATGACTCTAGTTATTGTGGCCTACGGACGCAAGTAGGGCTCCCATGCGCCCCGAGGCGGGTATGGCATGACCGTCTCCCAGTGGCGCCAAGTCGCGCCGATCAAGTCGAGTCCCTGGTTGGCTACATGCTCGCATTGGCCCCTTCCAGAGGGAGGCATATTCATCTCAATAGGTATCTTGTGAGGGAAGCGAACTTGTGTATGCTGCTGGGAAGGACTGTGTGGCTGTGGCACAGCAAGAGCGGTGAGGGCGCAAGGCGACGGTGCAAGAAACACTTGGCGGCTCGTTGATGTGCAACAGAACGAAGCTCCCTCCTCTATCTGCACCATGACCTGAGTGACTTTAGAAAGCTGATATTTGTCGGTTCGCTCGAGAGTGGACCTGGTGGTTGTGAAGTGTGCAAGGCTGCGGCTGTTGAAGCGTACCTTCACACATATACCGACATGTAGGGGATGTGAAGTAGAAGATCCAAGTGTATTCCGTGGGAGTAGGGCATGATTCGTTGAAGCCACCGCACTTTGATAGAATCCGCGTCAGGATCGATGTGGTTGACGCTGCAGGCATACAAGCACGGCGTCGTCGGTTGCAGGATATGGATGCATGTCGACCTGTACACTAGGGTCGACCGCGAATCGCACATGCGCCCCGCAATATGGAATCCAAACCTGTTTGGCACTTACACACGTCTGAGATCTTGTCGCGCGTAATTCGCTAGATGCAACCCATCCAGCACGCGCTACAAATTACGCGCATCTCAGTCTGTTGAGCCAAATGGAATCATTCAGAGCTAGTCCGTATACAATACAACTCAGCCTGTCCTAGGGCACACCCTATACAGGCAGCTTGCCCTTGTTGACGATAGTCACCTGCAACTCGTAATACGGAGGCCATCTACCGAGAGCCCACGGCCGCCCCAGCCACCAAGATGCGCGCCCAAGCAGTCTCGCGAGACACAACAGCGTAGCTCCTTACTGTATAAAGTCCAATGACCCATTTCATATGCCGCTTACAGGCCATTTCGCTCGCGGTTGTCCAGCACCCTGCCATCTAAGATGAAGCTTACGAGTCTCTCGGCGTTCGCGGCCCTTGTCGCATCGGCCCTGGCGGCGGACTGCACGGGAAACTTCTTGGGCTCCCCGACGACGGATCTGTACTGGGAAGTCCGCACGCGAATGTGCGACCAGAACGCGCCGTTTGCTTGCCCCTACCAGCAAGACTGCCAGCAGGGAGCACAAGCAAAGTTTGACACCTTTACGTTTTCGGTCCAACTGATACGAAAGAACACGGATGGTGTTAAAGGCTTCAAGGATTGCTGGGTTCGTGACGCCCCCCTCCCTAGGTGACAATGAATGATTGGCGCAGCTGACCGGATTTCACAGGACGCTACCGAGTATGCCATCAAGCCTTCGTGTTGGCACGCGATTTCTTACTGACAAGCGTAGGGACATTATCAACCAGTGCATCGCGTCCGGGTTGACGGACGGCGGTACGTGGAAATACGAGGGCCAGTCCTTTGAGTACAAGGCGTACTACGTGTAGAAACCGTGAGCATGCCCCCGGGGACATCTCACCCAGGACGTACATGTACCCATGGTCTCACATCTGTGCCTGTCAAGATGTGGGCTCAAACCCCTTCTCGATGAATAGCGAGCATAATTTGACAGAAAATTGCAGAAGAAATCAAGCTTCCAGTCCGCAACCGCCAAGTGCCCAGGCCAGTTTTGTTGCAAGGTGCGCTTGACAAGGTGTTCGTAAAGAAACCTAAGGAGTAAGACAGGCATCCATCATCTCTCAAACATGCATCCCAACATCCATGTCCAAAGGTCCCTCCACCGGAAGCTCATGAGTCAACAAAGCTACAAGACGGCCCGCCACTAGCCCCGTCTGCTCTAGAAGAGTATTCGCTGCCATCCGGGCGAGTCTTCAAGTTGTTCAGCACCTGCGGGGGGAGCTTCAAAAAGATCAGATCAGAGCATTTCCCTTGTGACAATAGAGTCTTCGACGCTTGAACAAGTTTGTCGGTCTTGGCGAGGTCTGCGTAATTGAGCCCGACAAAGACGGCGAGTTTGTCGTCCTCCGTCGTCTTGAAAGACTTGGAGATGAGTTTCGTGCCCACCAGATCTGCGCAAGCGTACAACCAACGAAGCACGTCCTGTTGGTCGTTTTTGGTGGACACATGCAGACGGACTACGACAGGGTAAAAGACGGAGCTGCCGCGGGCACCGGGAAGTCGCATTTCGAGTATGTCAGCGTATTGCGTAATCTGCTGGCATAGGTTGAGTGTCGGCGAAGATTCCCATGGCGGCACCTTATGCTTAGGTTCCCCACGCGGGTGCCACGGTGGATGTAGTTTCATTCTTCCGAAACCTTGAGGCCCTCGTCTGCTTGTTGGCCTTCTCGATTGTCGGTTTTCGGTAGATTGGCTGCCGGAGTCTCTGAAGCGCTGTGTGGCAGTCCGCCTCAATTTATGTCGTTTGCTGACTGGACACACTCTCCCGTATGAAGGGGAACAAAAAGCAAAATACCGCAAGATGTTGTAACTCTTTGCAGAGCCATGATCGCCTGAGGGACTGTACATTATCCGACAGCATGCTGACGCTTACAGTCGGTCCGGTTAGCTTTCAGTTTAGACATATCACCCAGTGGGTTGTCACCGATGATACAAGACTAGACTCAGAGCCACCATTGTATGTATAGGCACTTACTTGCCGGAGGATTAGCTAATAACATATCCATGACCAGTACGAAAATGTAAGGAAAGGAAGAGCCGCGCAATACCTCTCAGCTACCTCAGTCTCCAGAAGTCGGGCCTACCTCTCGGGTATCCTCGTTGGAAGACATATCTCTTGTCGAAAAGGTCTCTCTTGTGCTGGCCACCAGCGGCGCCGACCCGGTGAATCCTCTCTGTCTTAATTCTAAAGCCCTTGGCCTCCAGTATTTGAATCAAGCTCGCAGTGTACACAGCCTCCGCGCCTAGCATCCCAATGTAGATGGTGGTTGGAGTGTTAAACATCATGAGGGTTCCCGGGAATTGGCGATTCAATTCCGTATAGCGACAAGACACGTCGAACCAATCGTAAACCGTTGCGTCCAGAGTGACTGGGAAAAAGTCTCGGATGCGCAAGCTGGGGTCGTTCTTGTCCCGCAGGTCCCGATAGCCCGCGCAGTTTTCAAGCCTTTCAAGTGTTGACGTGTCGGATACCGCCAACTCCCCAGACACGTCCGACGGCCTCAAGGTAGATGCCATTCTCCGAGTACTGTCGGGTGGTCTAATCGCTTGCTGATCTTGCTTCCTTGCCGCACGTGTCTAAAAGAGTTCGCGGGGCAGGAACAAATGCGGTAGCAGCTTTTTATATCCTTTGGCACCAGGTGCCGTTTTTTCCCTTCGAAACTACTTGTCTATGCAGAATTTGGCCTGGTAAGTGCCGTCGACTGCACCGTCACTCGCATTGAAACATTCCGACAGTCAGTGCGACGCACACACGTTTCAGCACGACGCTGACAAGCCTCATTTTACGTAAATGCTGACTCGAATCTCAGAGCAGCCTTGTGAGATTCTTCCTTTTTTTTTCTAACGTAGTTTTGCAAACTGTCCATGAAACCTGCCAAAATTCATTTGCACACTATATGTCACGTTTACGTTTGTACCGCCTCAATGACTCTAACCATGCTACTAACCTGTCTCGTTCAACAGGGGATAGAGCCGGAGCATCTGTGCTCAGTTGAAGTTGATGAAACAAGAGTGTGATAGTAGTCGAGTGTGGTGTCAAGGCCGCCCACGAGGCCAACTCCGTCGCGTGATTCCCTTCAGAACTCTCCAAGATGTAAGCTTATCAAAGCTGCTCAGCAATTTTCTATAAGTGATCAATACGTTGTGTGAATAGGACTATCCCAAGTGGAAAGGAGAAATCAGAGTAAGCTCCATGGCGTTAATTTACCATACCAATTCAAGCACCATTTTCGAACTCACATGAACCGTACAAGCACCCGCTTTCTATGTCATTCCTAGTACAATGTCGCGTCAAAAGTCCTCCGAGGTCTCCAGAGCAGAGGAAGACCGCCTCCAACCTTTGCCTGCCCATCTCCCACGAGTCTGCACCCGGAAGTGGCGGGTTCCTGCAGCTAGTTTCCGCTCCGCTGCTCATCGGCTATTGGGGGAAAGCCCCCCTGGAGGGCCTCATTAGATGCACATACGAAGCCTTGAGCCCTAAGCCAAGCGTTCAGATCACGGCTTCTCTTCGCATCCTTGTAGAGAAGCCCTATCGCCCACGCTCCCGGACCACGCCACTCCGGCAGAGGATGAAAGAATACGTTGCTAATGCACAGGGTTCTTTCAAAGTGCCTGCGGAGAAGCTGTCGTTGATCGGCGTTCATCCCATACTTGATGGCGACGGGATAAATGACTCCTGCCGGGGGCGGCGTGCGGCACCTTGGCATGCACTCGATGTCATGATAGAAGACGTCGACGAAGCCCGCATTCGATACAGCCTCGAGGAGGCCAGCTGGCACGGGGGGTGTGGGCAAGGGGGGGAGGAGAGGAAGCGCGCGGTTCGGCTGCGAGGCCATTGTGCGACCCTATGTTGAGTGGGCACAATGTTGAAGTTCCTGTCTGTGATGGCAAAAACGAGGTCTTTTCTGGCTTAAGAAGAGAATGAATTTATTTGACAATGCTGGCACCTCGTGGCTTTTATGTCAGAACTACCGCGCTTCTGGGAGGAGGCTGACAAGATGGTGCAAGATGGTGACGGCGACCTGTACGCGGCCACGTACTTTTGCAGGACTATCCTGCATGCCCATTTGTAAGTCAAAATCTAGATGTAGCATCAGGCTGGTCCGTGGCTAGCCTATGACTCAACGCACACTCGACAATCGCTCATCAACGCTGGCACGGACTATCCGCGTCAGATATTAAGAGCAGTTTACGATAAATGTTGACCGTAACAATTGGATTCGGTCCGATAAAATTTCATTGTGTTTCACCATCGTAACTAACTTAGAAGCCGCCCGTCCACCGAGTGCAGACCTGCCTGACACCAGACGGACATGTCCAACCACTCACCCTGACCGCACCGAGGGACACCGAGATGACACTCGCATGTTATTATCGTCACCGGACCGCGTTGCCATCCTAAGGTATACGGACACATGTATATTGACGCACATGTATTGCAGTAGGGCAGCCAGTCATCCTCGTCTATCAGTAGCGCATCGACTTCCTCGCTTGCTCGACAACGAGAGAACCCTCACTGAAGACAGTATGGATGCCATGGTTATCCAGTGCGAGCTTGATTGAGTTGAACTTGCACGCGTCCTGAACAGGTATCCCAATCCCCACGTGCTCGGGCCATTGCCACTCCGGCAAGGGATAAAGGTGAATGTCCAGCCCGACGCTCTCCTTGATTATCTGGCGCAATTCCCCCTGTCCGCCGGCGATTGCGATTAATTTGACGCCGATGGGCCAGAAGATCCCGTCCAGACGTGGCCGAGGGTGGTCGGGCGCGGCGGCGAAGAGGTCGAGGGCGGCCGAGGCCACTTCTGCCTCGAGGACGTCCTCGGGGATGGAATGGATAGTTGGCTGCCGGCGGAACAGCATCCTGGGCATAGTTGCGTAGCGTTATGATGATGCCGGTCGTCTGCCGATACACGCACGAGAGGGAGTTTCGAAGTGATGGCTCTGCAGTGATGAGATACTAACAAACGGCCTACACGGGGCGGCGGCGCGTCTTTATCATAATCTCTGTAAATGTCCCATTCGTCAACCGCAGCGTGTATTCGCGTCCGAAAATGGCAATTTGCGCACTGCCTGCGCGACTTACAGCAACTGAGTGAGGGCGTTTCGGTCACTCTCGGATGGCCAGTTTGGCTGGCTTCCTGTTTCATTACGCCTTTTACAAATCCAGGCTGTTGAGCGGACATGGGCCGCGGTTCATGCACACGCAGCCGCGCACCATACAGGTCTGCGCCGACTGTCGATTTCGTGCTGGCTGCGTGAGACACCGCGGCAGAATCTGTGTATGGAGAGAACGGAGTGATTCATGTAGCTCGGCTCCCTCAGGCACATAGGTTAACTCGCACTGGGACACCGTGATAAACGACCATGGTCAACGGTCATGACTGTCTGGAGGCGTTGCATGCGTCGGAAATTTCTCAAGACTTACACCGACGTACACCTCGGGGAGTCTTGCTTAGTTGAGGGTTGCGGGTTGTACGTAAGCTTTGTATCATGTTCATCCAATATTGTACAAGGTGTCTACACAAACCGATACGCCGTATCCCGCACCGACCGCAACACCTTCGCCCGCCACGTAACCAGCTTAACAAAAAAATACTAAAAACATGTACGCTTTTTCATTCCTAGCATGATTCGCCCGAGCATGTCAACCAACGCCTGCGCCACGCTGTGCCTCGAATCATGAAAGGGCGGGAGCTCGTCCAAGAGATGCGGTTGAATCCTTGCTCGCTCAGGATGCAGCAGCCGCGCTAGCGGCAGGGCTGACACCTTGCTCACGTTGCTTCTTCACAATGTAGTAGGTAATGAGGCTCTTGGGGTCCTCCTTGACGCCGCGCAGCGCATCCCAAAAGGGCGCCTCGCCGACGCGCTCGTGTAGTGACACACAAAACTTGACGGCGTCCATTCGGACGCCCGAGTCTGCCGACTCGAGACACCGCCCGGCGAGGCCGGTGAGCTGCGCAAGCTCGCTCTCGTTAGGGGCGAACTCGGTGCGCTTGTCGAGCATTTCGCGAAGGACGTGGAGGCCCATGCTGAGGGTTCGGCAGCCCTCCGTGGTGGTGTCAGAGCAGGAGTGAAGGCGTCGAGTGAGCACGACGACCATCTCTGGTCCGTCGCCCAAGGCGACAAGCTCGTCTGCGAGAAGCTCGAGTCCACTGACGACATGAGCACGCGTGTCGTAGGCGCTCCTTGTCTGCAACAGTGACTCGAGGGCCTTGGAGACATGGGGCTGGAAGTTGTCGCGCTCCTTTCTGAGCAGCAGTTTGATGGTCGTCAGGATTTGTGCCTTGACGTCCTGGGCTTTGTCCGTAGGAAGGCTAGCCAATGGGTCTTCGAGAAACTGGAACAAGCCGAGCACCAGCGCTTCAAACTTATCGTCCGTGAAGATGGTACGGCTGTCCCGGATGAGAGACTGCAGCTTGCGGAAGCCATGAACCTCCAAGGATTTGGCCTTGATCTTGGCGATCCCACTGTCTAGTAGGCGGCTATTTTGACGAGCCTTCTCTGGTGAGTCGATCTGCTCCACAGTTGACTCCTTGCTGTTGGGTCTCTGGAGGTTGGCAGCGTCCTCGTTCACCGGCTTGTCCTCCAAGACAGGAGTAGTAATGGCAGGCTTCGGGGTCGCCTGATCATCGACGAAGGGGTCCTCATACACCTGTAGTGTGCGAGAAGACGAATCATGCGGCATCTCGGGCTCAATCGGCAGCTCTACCAAAGTCGACTCGGTTTCAAGGGGCATCCTGGGTGGCTTCGGTGCCTGTGGCGACGATGTTCTGATGCTAGACATTTGCGGAACAACGAGGGTGATATCCTCGTTCGCCTTTGATGGGCTAGATGAGGGGATCGTGGTGTGCGACTGCCTCAGTCTGCTGGGGCTCTCCTTGGGCGACGGGATCTTGGACGCTGGTGAGCGCACCGCCGGAGACGCGACGCTCGATTCGCTGGCATGCGTGACATGGCCCGGTCTTGTGCGCGGCGCGGTCCTCCTCGGCGTGGTTTCCTTGGGCCTCGGAGCGGCGTGCTTGGACTTGAGAGTCTCAGGGCTGTCAACCTCAACAGAGGCATGTTGATCCCGGACTGAGTAGGGGCCGGCGGTAGCTGGTCGTGCTGCCATCTCCGGCCTCCTGCGCGCAGGTCGCATGGGAGCCACTGACATACCTCCGGCGTTGACAGCGGTAGTCGGTTCGGTGCGCGTTCGCGTTCCGGATGGCTTTGTGGGTGCTGCGGAGTGGCCCGAAGTATTCGATGTGGTTCGGACGGGTGAGATGTGCGCCATGGCAGAGCCGGGGCGCGCAGGGAGGTTCTTCGCAGCGAGCGCCTTCTTCTGCGCCATCATCGCCTCGCGTAGACTCGGTTTGCTCGAAGTCATGGTGCTTCTAGACAGGCCGAGACCGGGTCGTGCCGGAGGGTCAGCTGACTTCTTTGGAGAATTGGGGTTATTGGGGTCCTTGTTGAGGAGCTTCTGCGCCGTCGAATCCAGATCGGCCATGATCCTGCACTCGAGTTAGCCACATTGACAGTGCAAAATATGAGAGGCGACACTTACGCATCAGCTCGAGCTGGGAAAACGCCCCAGAATGCCCAGTATGTTGACCGCATCTTTTCGCGCACGCCCGGATTCGCATCTCCCAGCCCCTTCTTGATGCACTTCTCCATGAGGTCAACGCCGCCGGAATGCTCAATGTGGCTCTTGTGGTGAGCCTCCTTCTTCAGAACCGTCTTGAGCCAGCCGCTCGAATACAGCCTGGGCTGCACATTCTTGTCCTGACAGGCGCCCCAGACGTGCTGCATGACTCTGGGCGTGTAGCTGACACGGCTGATGATTGTGTCGACGGTGGTGTTGGCGAGCTGCGAGCTGATCTTTTTGGTGCCGGCAGAGAGCTTGACGAGGGTCTGCATCAGGAGTTCGACCATAGGGTCCATGCCGGGACCGAAAGTGATGGCAATGTCTTGAACCAGCCCACACCCCTCCTTGGACAGACTGGTTCGAAGCGAATTGATAGCCTTGATAATGCCGTCCAGCATGCCCCGGAGACCGACCAGGAAGGCATCGGTGAAGTCGCTCGACGCATTGCCCGCATTCAACTTTCGCAGTGTACCCATGCTCTGCTCCCGCTTCAACCAATTTTGTTCCGTCTCTTTGCCCTCGAAGTGCCATGCCATGTCGCGGAACATGTCCTCCAGCTCGCGGTGCGTGTTGACGTACATTGGCTCGATGGGCTCGGCTTGCGTATCGACTGCTGGGGTGACGGGTCGCTCGCTCGCGACGGAAGACACACTGGCACCGAGTGCTGGGCGACTCGGGGGAGCGGCGTCGCCGGGGGTGTCTGGTCGGCCGCCGGTAGGGGCGAGGGCTTTAACAATTGCCTGCTCGATGGCTGGGCGCACTTTGAAGTTCTTGAGCTGTCGCTTCAGATCAGACTTTGCGGCGTTGGGTGCGGTCCTATACAGGTGGTCAGCAAGATAAAGGCAAAAAGGTAAGGTCGCGACGGTTCGTACTTGAAGAGTTCAATGACGGTGCTCTTAGCCGCGTCTCGAACCATGCCGTCGGCGTCCTCGAGCAGCTCCATCAGGAGCGGCACGTAGCTCCTGAACTGCAGCCCCTGTTCCTTGTGTGTCTAATTATACGGATTGTGAGCGCCGGGTCCGCGAATGAGGTGGCGACGAAAGCACGTACCTGCAGCAGCCACTGCATGCCCGCCTCCTTGGCCCTCGGGTTCTTGCCGCCCAGGGCCGCGTTGCGCACGAGGCGCTCGACATCCTGGGGCGCGGCGGCGTAAAACGTGTTCAGACCCTGGAGGGCCAGGCCGCGGAACTTGTCCTTTTGGTCGCCCAGCTTCTCGATGACGAGGGCAGGGTGCGGACGGCCTCCTTGGCGAGCAGCTTGGGGTCCTGGCGGGAGAGGCGCGTGAGGAGGTGGTTGAGGGCGGTGAAGCCGGCGTTGACGAGCGCGGCGTGCTGGGACGACGCCGCGGCGCGCAGGCCGTCGAAGAGGAGGGGCACCGAGGTCTCGGGCACGTTGTGCTGCTTGATGCACGACTTGACCGTGGTGACGAACTGGACCTTGGCGTCGAGGGACGAGTCGCTGCGCAGGATGGCCACGAGGTCGGCGACCTGCGCGTCGGTAAGCTTGCTGTCCGCCATGGCGACTACGGCGTCGTGTGTCGAGAAAAGCTAGCTGTCGCGAATCCGGTCAGTCACATTAAAGAAAAATTGGCACGTTTCACATGTCGAGCTGGAGGCGGTTCGACGATGCGCAGAAGCGGACAGACGCCTCAGCGGAACGAGGGAGAGACAAGAATCGTGCGCCCCGACCCGGACGGGCAAGACGGCGGCGCCTCAGGCTCAGGGGTTCGTTTGCCAGAGCAAGGGGGGGAACGGGTGAGACCTCACAATTTAGCTACGGACGCGAGCTGGGCGTCGCGATTCGGAGCTGTTGCGCGCGGGGGGGAGGGGGAGCAAAGGGGGTGCCGCTGTCAGAGTGTTGGGCAGCGAGAAGGGCGAATGGAGCTGGGGGACGACGATCGCATTGGGAGGGCGCGCGCTCTGTGCTGCGGGTGTCGCTGAGGTGTCGGGCGATGCTGCGTTTGTCGGTGGTGATTGTTGTTGTGGTTGTATTGGCAGAGGTAGTTATCAGTTGCAGTCGTGGTGGTGAGGAGAAAGGGACCGACCAGACCAGACGGGGTCCCGCACAAAACAAACGCATTCGTGAGACGGGCGGAGATGGTGCAGCAGCAACAGCCGCAGCGGGCCCCCCGTCCCGTCCGCTCCAGCAGGCGTCGGGTGACCTGAGCGGCCGCTGCCCGTCCGTTTTGAGCGCTGGAGCGGCGGACGGGAGTGGAGTTGGGTGGAGGGCCAACTGGCTTGGCTGGCGGGTTGCCGTGGTAAACGGCGGGAGCTTGGGGTGCTGCTACAGCTCGCGTCGGCCAATCGTGGGCCGAGGGGGCGTCTGCCCTTGCGGAGGGCGGGTGCTGAGCAACAGCGTCATCTTTAGCGGGGCGTCGCGTCTCCCGGCAGCGCTGCCGGCGGGCGGTCGCGTTGCGCCGGGCTGGTATGCTGTGGGGCCCTGGGGCCATGTCTAACTATGGACTGTTCCACTGGGAAGAGCTGAGGGTCTGAGCTGGAGGTCGTTCCGATTCATCACCCGCTGAGATGCTAGAGTCTATGAAGTCGACGATAGCACGTCGACCGCCAGGTGCACTGCGAAGTATTTGGATAGTGGCTCTGTCTGCGTCAGACTGTGTGACCGCACAGCCTCGTCGTGCTCGACTGCCTCGCCTCGTAAGTGGCTTGAAGAAGTGAAGTACCTGCCAAACAGGTGGTGACGGCGAGAGTACGAACCCCATCTCGGGCGCTGCCCCTCTCCCCCTCCCTCCCCCTCCTCCTTCCATCCCGTTCATCACCGAATCCAGGGGTCCGAGCCCAGGATCCGCAGTCAACTTCACCCCGACCCTTAAGCCAACGATCTGCGTGGCGCCTCTTTAGATCCCTGTCCTGTCTTGTCCTCGATTATCCTGGAATTCCTTTCATTGGCATTACTCGCTGTGTCGCTCGTTCCGTCCGTAGCCAGCTTCATTCCCATCATACCTAAAACTCGTGAGCATGCCCGTCTCGCCGCCAGGGACGACGCCCGCGCCGTCGACAACGCGCATCTTCCAGCCCGCCATGACGCCCGTCGTCCAGCCGCCGCCAGGCGCATCGTCGAGCTTCAAGGGCAGCAAGCCCTGCGACGGCGGCAGCAGCTCCGATGGTCAATCCGACTCCTGCTCCTGCAACGACACCTGCACAAGCGCCGCCCACGCGCGATCCAAGTTCCCGCTGCCCAAGCTGCGCCTCGAGATCCGCGACCTGAGCCACCCAGGCGCGCGCCTGTTCCTCGACTCGGTCAACGCGACCGAGTGCATGACCACGGCCGCCAACAACCTTCTGCGGCTGCTGTACGGCTCGCCCGCGGACCCGACGACGACGGCGCCGCCCACGCGCTCCGTGACGCTCATCCTGCGCGACATGCCCGGCGTCGCCTACACGACGGGCTCGGAGCTCGACGACGACCACAAGGAGGTGCACTTCTCGCTCCCCTACGTCGCCCGCGTCCCCGCGCCCCGCGCCCCCGCCGAGGTCGCCGGCGTCGTCACCCACGAGCTCGTCCACTGCTGCCAGTACAACGGCTTCGGCACCTGCCCCGGCGGCCTCATCGAGGGCGTCGCCGACTGGGTCCGCCTGCGCTGCGGCCTCGTGCCCCCGCACTGGACGCGCTCCGCCGACGGCGACTGGGACGGCGGCTACCAGAAGACGGCCTACTTCCTCGACTACCTCGAGGCCCGCTTCGGCGACGGCCTCGTCCGCCGCCTCAACGAGAAGCTGCGTATCCAGCGCTACGAGGCCGACTCCTTCTGGTGCGAGCTCACGGGCTACGGCGTTGACGAGCTGTGGAAGGACTATGGCGAGAGCCTCAAGGGCGGCAAGGGTGGTGCGACGGACGGCGGCGCGCCCACGACCAGCGGCAGCTAGTTCCTGCGTGGGAAGAGGAGCAAGAGGGCATTGCGGGCAGTCTGACGGATTATTACGGGGCATGCATGGTGTTGGCGTTCCGGTTTACATGCGCACGGCGTACAGGTAGCATATGTGCATACATCGAGCAAATATATCGGTATAAAATGTAGTTGTCAAGTGATGGGACGGCCAGTCGCCAGTGGCCAGCCAGTGATGAGAGACCTATCCAACGATCCGCAGTGCTTCCCTTGTCAAACGCCGTGCCGTATTCTTCTGGGGGAATTAGGGCTCCGTAACGCCAGTTCAAATGATTCTAGGAGCTCGTTCCGTCCTTTCGCCTCGCTTTTGTGCTCGCCGGCTCGGACCTTTTCTCTTTTGCTCTATGCTCGCACAGGACCGTGGGCGTCGCTCTCGCTGATGACACTGCCAACCTCGGACCAGCTCGCCGGCGTCAACATGCCCTCGCTCGCGCTGAGCACATCAAACGGCCGGCCCGTCTCGCCGGCATGCTGCGACGAAGACAACGAGTGCGAGCGCGCGTCCTGCGCTACGTCCTCGCCGGAACCAACAAGCGAGACGGAGTCCGTCGGCGTCAGCTGGCCGTCGTCGCTGACCAACTCCGGCTCAGACATGGGCGCCGCCGGCGTGATGGGCAGAGGCGAGTAGAAGTTGCGGCTCGAGTCTTGCGCCCACGCCTGGATGGACGCATACGCCTCGTGGCGATCCTCCTGCCCGGCGGACATGTACTCGTCCTGGGCGAGCTCGCGCTCCAGCGTGCCGGGGAGCTCTGACGGGGGCACCTCCTGCGATGCTTGCGTGTGGGAGCCAACGTCGATCAAGGCGGGCGACTGCTCGAGCGTGGCGCTGCGCACCTCGTCGGCCTCGCGGGTGGTCGCGCTGTAGATATCTGACAGGCCCTCGTCCTTGCCCGGCGCGATGAAAGTTGCGCTCATCTCCGCCACGTCGTCGCTATCAATGTGGTGCTCGTCGGCAAAGGGGTTCGAGTATAGTGCAGAGGAGAAGCCCCGAGAGCCCTCGCCCCGGTGGCGCAACCCGGATTGAGAGTTTTGCACCTCAGCGCCCGTCTTGAAAACGTACGCCCCGGTCTCAGCGTCCTCGTCATCCTTGCGCAGAAAGTCATCAAACGACGACCCCCGATGGGCCCCAACCGGCCGCTCGGGCGGCGCGGGCAGGGCGGCCGGCTCCTTTTCCTCCTGATCCTTCTTCTCCAGCAGGACCCTGTTCCAGTACAGCAGCTCCTCGCGCTGCCTCCGGCGGGTCTCATCGTCGGCATCGACGCCGGGCTCGGCGCCGGCGGGGCGGGACAGCATGAAGCCCTCGGCGTCCTCGGGCCTGTTGAACCGGGGCTCGCGGTGGGGCGGGTTGATGCCGTCGCCCATCGAGTGCAGGGTCATGGCGATGCGGCGGCGGATGTCGTCGGCGTAGCGCCGCAGCTCGGGCGACTCGTACATGGCTAGGGCGGCGGCCACGGCCACCGAGACGGCGACGACGGCGCCGGAGGCGAGGACGACGTGGTTCACGATGGGCATGATGATGTCGTTGGGGCGGCGGCGGGGGTTGGTGGTGAGGGCGGACGGATGCCCGGCCGGACGCGCGGGGTAATTGGGATGCGGCGGGGTGGAAGGCAAGACAGACGAAAGTCAACGACGATGAGAGGCGCAGGCTACGGGCACGGGGAGAAGCGACAAAGATGAATGTCGAGCCTGCCGCTGGCCGGGGGGCGAGAGAGGAGAGCTCAGCTATGAGCTCCGTGACGAGGCCTCAGGTGATGGCGTCGGCTGCGCTTGCGTAGGCCTTGGACCTTGGAGGTGGCCTATTTGCCACAGAGCAGGGTCCTCGTCACCACCTGTCAGGCGGCGGCACGCATGACTTCCCGATTGGGGGCGCCTTGGGGGGCTGTTCGAGCTGGGGTTGCGGCCGCGTGTGCGTGCGCGTGCGCGGTCACATGACTGCCGTGCCACAGTTGCGCCGGATCTGCCTGATGGCGCTGTGGCTGGGGCTGTGGCTGTGGCGGGAGCCTACGATCAGACAGGCAGCACATCCTGCAAGGGGATGAACGAACTTGGCTGTTTGTTGAAGGCGCGCAGTGCAGCCGCGTGGTATTTGAGAGGAGAGCGCAGACAACGCCACGTCGAGGGCTCCGAGGCGAGAGAAATTGCCGGGCCGGGGGTGTGGGACGGCCACAGTCGAGCTACTGTAGCTGCAGAAGCCACCACGGCGGCGTTGTCGGCGGCGGGTACGAAAGCGAGCCGACTGCAAGGCACGGCGTAACATGTACGAGAATGTACGGAGCGGCCAGAGTACGAGACACAGGCCATCGCCTAATCTGGCAACCACACTCGAGCAAGTTGGGTTTGCAGCCGTGTCCATGCGACGCTGGTGCCGCCGCTGGTGCTGCCGCCGCCGCCGGCGACGGGCCGAGTTAGCACGGCGAAAGAATGGACGAGCACCGCCGGCGATTTCCTTCGCGATTCAGGAATTCGAGCCGAGGAGCACTGGCGGCGTGAGTACGAGTACACATAAGGTACGCACTACGTACGAGTACGAAGGTACGTACAGCCCGGTCGTAGTCCTCGTCATCGGTCCGTGATGACAGAGTCAAGGTAGGCAAAGCTCCGTGCCAGTCCCGCGTCAGCCTGGGAAAGCCCCCTCGGCCGTCGGGGGGCCACGGCACCACGGCTTGTCGCGAAGGAGAAAAGGGCGAAACGCCAGGCGTAACTTTCAACAAACTGGACGCTGCCGCCGTGGCGGGCGGGCCACGGGAACGCCGGCCGTCGGTCCGAAGGCGGCGTCGTGGAGCCTCTCGCAGGCGCTCCTCCATCCCCAGTGTTTTCTCCAAATGTTCCAGGTCTGCTTCCAGTCGGTTGCGCGCCCGGCAACGTCGCGCCGTGGACCCGTACCTATAGGTACGGACTACCTTAGTTAGTACCAGGTAAGTCTACGTATCAGAGCCAGTCAGCGCCCAATACGATTCAGCAGCAAAGTGCCTGTTCCTCTCGGGCAAGGCGTCTCGTCTCGTCTCCTGGGAAAGTGGGCAGGCAAGGCAACCTTGGGAAGTGTCCACCAGCCTCTCTGTCAGTGCCGCTCGCTGTTCCCGTTCCCCAGTCTTTGCCTGCCCTGCCCACCGTCCGCCCGCTGGAGCCTCGGGGGTGCCCTCGCGCCGCGAATGAGCGGTGACTGCCTGACGGGATTGAGGGGACTGCGCTGCGCTGGCCGGGGCCCCATCCATCCATCGGCTTGTTGTCGTTGTCGTTGTCGCTGTCGCCGCAAGACGGGACGGGAACTACTCGAGCCCGTCATGGCCTGCACGTAAACCTGCGATTGACTCTCGCGCTGCAGCGCCGCAGACAATCCTCGCGGGAACGCGCTCCTTTCTTGGCTGGCGGGTCCCATTGGCGTGAAAGGGTCCTCCTGCTGCTGCATGCTGGGCTCCCATGCTCTCCAGCCCCCCCCCCCCCCCAATAGTATCCCCATTGCACCCTTGTCGTTCCCCTTCCGCTAGGCACGTCTGCGAGGTGCGTCTGCATCTGCATCTGCGCGCTGCATGCTGCACGCTGCAGCGTCGTAAAATTGCGACTCGTCGCCGGCTCGGTGACGAATTCGGGGCTGCCAGCTTGTTAGTGCTGCTGCGACCCCGGCAGCGACCTGACCCCCGGGCCCGTCAGTCTGTCTGCCCTGCCCGTTGGGCCGATGCAACCACGCGTGCTCACTTGCTGGTTTGGTCTGCTGGTCTGGGGCTCTGCTGCAGGGCATCGATCGATACTTTGTGCATGAGGTACCTAGGTAGGCATGTATGTACAGAGGTACAGTATGCGCCTTGTGCAATAACGCAGTTGCTTCCGAAGCCGCCGCATCACCACTCCATACCTAGGTGCTTCGTACGTGCCGTCAAACAAGGTTGTCGCGTCTGCCACCAGCCCAGACGGGAAGCGGCATGCGGAGGCGGCCAAGCCCAAGGCGCGGGACGGGAGCCGAAACAAGACGAGAGAGAGGGAAGTACTCTGTAGAGAAAACTTTATCGAATTTGTGAGGAGCGAGCGCGCGGTGCATCGGCGAAATGCGACGCCACCGCGCGTCGTCCCCCTTCTCAATTTTTGTTCTAGGTAAAACGGGCTCGCTAAGTAAATGGACAGCGTGCATTGTGCTGTACCGTACTTCGTACCACTGTACCGAACCACCGGAAGAAGCCTTGAGTCAACCTCCCGACTCGGGAATAATTACACCACCTGAGGGGGAATACACCAAAGGGAAAAAAAATTCTGCGACGCGAGCCGGGCGGCGCCCGCCCGCCACACCCCCAGATCCCCAATCTCAGATAGGGTATCAGCCGAAGGGTGGGAAATCCGACCGTCGAAGACCACGGTCGTCGTCGCCGCCGCCACCGGTCCGTGGACTTGCCGCGGGAGCGCCAGGCGATGGGCGTTGTGAGTGGATGGCGACGAGATGGGGTGGGCAGCTGGGGGACGCTTTTGTCTCGCGTGTTGGGGCCCCAGTGGTCGAGGTGGTGGTGTCCAGCAGCGCCAGTGCCGCTCATTCCGAGCCGCAGGGCGCGCGCACAAGCTGGGGCAGACGGGTGGGATGGATTGATGCCCTGGGTGGGATGTGCGGGCGGGCATCTCTCCAGCGCCGTGGAGACCGTCAACAGCCAACCACCACTAACCGCGGGCGCTCCGTCCACCCACCGCCGCCACAACTCGTCGAGATCGCCTTCCTCCAATGGACGAAGAAAAAAAGAAGATGCCAAGATAGTTGTGAGAGAAAAACGCCACTTTCATTCTGAACGCCGTATGCTTGTCTTGCTTCATGGTTGCAGCCGTAAAAAAAAAAAGAGTCCTTTTGGGGTTGATGCTCAAGGCACCACCAACGCCCGTCACGCTCGGCCTCACTTCGTAGGTGCCTGCCTGCCTGGTTATGCAAGCAGGGAGGCACGTTCGAAGGTGCCACCGAGGGCTCGCGACGGAGGGCGGATTGGTTGGATCACCGCCGCATCGTCTACGACGTGGTGCTCGAGGCGCTCGAGTCGGCAGAGTCCATGGAGCTGGTGCGGGTGGCCTTCATGCGCTCACTGTTTTCCGCGCGGTTAGCATACGGCGCGGACACTCTCTTGCTGCTGCAAAAAGAGCAAGCAAACGACGAGGGTTGAGGGTACATACTAGGCGGAACGGTCCTGCAGCGTGCAGGCCCAGCGCTGGTTGCCCGTCGTGATGTGGAACTTGATGCCCTTGTTGTCGCCAAAGTGCGCGACGGCAGCGGCCTGGGCGGCGCCCTCGGCAGCAGAGGAGGTGGTGGCCGCAGAGCTGCTGCCGGCAGCAGCGGCGCCCGAAGAAGCAGGAGAGCCAGGCATTGTGAGTTGATGTGTGTTGTGTGTTGTGTGTGTGAGAAGCAGGTGTCGTGCGTGTAAGCCGAGGGAGGCTGCGACGAGATGTGTGTATAAGCAGGCGGCTGAAGTAAAGTGAAGTGAGATGCGGTTCGGCAGTGACGAGCAGATCGACGGGGACGAGGGGAAAAGGCAACGGGTTCGAGAGGGGGGGGAGGGCTGGACGTGCTCTTATACAATCCCGAAACAGTTGAGTGGCACCGTCGCGTACGGAGGCGCGAGTAACGAGGTATCCAAGCTTATCGTGGGAATGGAGACGGGCTCGCTCGACGGGCGAGGTGGCCTGGCTGGCACTGGCCTGGGCTGGGATGGGACTCCAGCGCGCGGCGACGAAGAAGAAGGGGTGGGGCGTGTAAGTCCAGGTGCTGGTGGTGGTGGGCCGCGACGGCTAACCCGGCCGGGTCGAGGGGCATGACATGGCGGACACCTTGGACAGGCACCTCGTCCACCTGCGGTATCGAGTGTCCCAGAGGTACCGCGCCGCGTCTGGCTGGCTGATCCAAGATGTGTGTGTCTCCCCAAGAGAGGATGGTGAGAGAGATGGGGCTCCCCCTGGTTATCCCCGTCTGTCTGGCAAATCGAATTATTTTAGGGTGCCACGCAGGTACCTACTCGTACATCCGTTACATCTCGTACATGAAGTGAACGGCGCAGCAACAGTAAAGTGTTGAGCCGCCCAAAGGGCCCCTGGGCGTGGGCGTGGGCGTTGGCGGACTGCTCTCGTTCTGCGACGCCGACGATGC
This sequence comes from Purpureocillium lavendulum, assembly GCA_029168975.1. Lineage (NCBI taxonomy): Eukaryota > Fungi > Ascomycota > Sordariomycetes > Hypocreales > Ophiocordycipitaceae > Purpureocillium > Purpureocillium lavendulum. Next base: position 7,071,701 of record JAQHRD010000001.1, read on the forward strand.
GCCAGCCGAAACAGCCCCAAGACACAACGTTTGGCACAAAACCAGTGACCAGCGCTGCCCAAAAAAAAAATATGGTGAGCTATTTTCTGGGAAGGACCGCCGTCTGTCCGCGCGCCCGCCGCCGCCGCCGCCTCCACCCCTTCCCCCGTTGGAGCAATCTTGGTGCCCCACGATCGCGAGGTGGGTTCGGGATCCGCCCCAAGCCAAGCAGGTCCCCTGAAGAGAGACCGAGACACAGAGAGAGAGGGGGAGAGAGAAAGGCTCGAGGTGCGACGTACTCTACTTCGTACGTACCGGGAATCTATTGGGAGGGGGCAAGACGGGGACGGGGTGGACACCGCCCTGCGCAGGCAAGGCAGCTCGGCTTGTCAATCTTTTTGTTGAACTCTCACACACACACTCGACTCGCGCGTGTAGAAAGTCCAGCAGGCGAGACGACGGACGTTATCCTCCCCGCCACGGCGCCCCGGAAATTGCCATGGCGCGAGGTCCGCCACGGCAACGTCGGCGCCACGGCTCGAGGCGGTCTACGAGCACACTCGCTTGCACGTACGTACATACATACAATGCTCATATGGACCGCTTGTCTTCCTGCACATCTGACGTGCTAGTTGAGACGGGAAGCTGCTGCTGTGGTTGCAGGAGGCGCTTCGACGGACCAGGACCAGGACCAGGGCCGGAGCCGCGCCGCCGGGATCACGCACCGCTTCCATCTTCAGCGCGTCTCTCCAGCTGGGTCGGCTGCCCGTTTCTCGCCCCAGTGACTCTTTTCCGTTTGTCAGCTGGAGGAGGAGGAGGAGGAGGAGGAGCAGTGGTCATGCAGGGCATATCGCGCGTCCTGTGTCCGTGGACTACGAGTGCGGTGCTCGGATTCGGCGGCGGCGGCGGCGGCTGCGGCTGCGGCGGAGCGGCGCCGTGGACGGGATGCAGGTTCCTCGCAGCATCTCTCGCCGGTACCTGTATGTATCGTACGGCGCTGTACATACGCCGTACAGTACTGCACCCTTCGACCCGAGGGCTGGCGAGCGACGGGACGGACGGACGGGTTCAGCGGCGAGGGTGCATGGATGGGGGGTGGTCAACGAGTGGTGTCGGACAGCGGCGTTTTCGTGATGCGCGACGCGCGAGGCCGTTGCGGTGCCGGTCGCCGGTCGGTCGCTCCTGCTGGGCGACGAAAAAGACTGGAGCCGCCTCCACCAGCCCATGCTCACTCGCGCTCGACTTGCTCGAGTCGCTGGGCCGCGCTGATGGATGGTGGGACACTTTTTGGGAAGCCGCCTGGACACCCACGAGTACGTGTACATGCTGGACGCCCCCCATGTCACGTCCCTCGGAGGTGGTGGCATGGTGGGCAAGGTGCAAGGTGCAAGGTGCAAGGTGTGGTGGGCGTCGCATCCAAAGACGTGCTTGGCGGCGCTGGGCTTGTTCCCGCGCAAACCCTGACAGAAAGAAGCCCGCCCGCAACGTTCTAGAAGGATGGAATGCGGCCGCCCCTGGTCCGTTTCGAGGATTGGCGCAGGGCGTCATCATCGTCGCTCATCATCGCCGTCGCCACCACCACCACCCACCAGGGCCACCACCAGCATGACCCCATCTGGGGCGCGCGTGCCCCTTGCCAATCAACCATTACCTTATGATTTCCGCTACCGAGCCCGGGGGGGCCCCGCGTCGCACGCCCAGGACCGTCCAAGACTTCGTTGTTGTTCCCCCACGGACACTGAGTCGCCCGTGTCGCTCACTCATCACTGTTCCTCGCTCGGCGCCGTGCCAGTTGCCCGTTTCTGGGCCCACGGCCGACGGTATCGTATCCCCCATGACCCCCTCATCCCCTAAACGCGCGACCTGGTGATCGTCGAACGAGCTGCAACAACCCACCAACTTTCAGCCCCCCCATCTTGCCCATTGCCATCTCCCCCATCCCCCTCCGTCCCGTCAAGCCCTCCCCGCAGTGGCTTGCCGCGGAGATGGATGTGCGCCTGTTGGCGGGCCAGGCGGTCCCGTTTGAACCCGAATGCGGCGACATCATCCTCCCTCCGTCCAACACGATGATTCTCGCCCACGGGGACTGATTGTCTGGAGATCCCCCTCCCACCCCTTCCAGTCGTCTGGTCTCGCCCATGCCGTCATACGTCATTCTGCCAGCTCACACCCACCATGCCCGGCGTGCCGCGTGCCGTGACGTGGGGGGGGACGGGGCGGAGGATGATGATGGGCGGGCGAGCTTTATTGCAACGACGCATGCGTCCATGCATCCATGCGGCGAGGTCCTTGTCGCTGCGTCGCTGCAGGCCGCTCTCCGCCCTAGTGCCAAGACGACATTTTTTACGAAGGGGACTGCCGCAGCTTCGTTCGCCCCAGTGCTCGCTGGAGAAGAAAACGACGACGCCCGGGGCACTGGACCTGCCAGGCAGATGCTCGTATCCTCCCCCCATCCCCCCATCCCAGGCTGACCCGACCCCATTGTGGAGGTGGGGGCAAGGTGGAGGAGGCGACTGCCATGAAACACAGACAGAGTGCAAAAAGACGGTGCTGTTGGGTTGACATGCCAGTCGTCCGCATTCCTGAACGGGATCCTCGTTTCGACGGGGCCTCAACGCCAAGAGCGCGGGAGAAACAAAAAGCGTCATGACATGGACACAAGGTCATCATGGACACAGGCACGAGGGACGCGGCCGTCGTTGTCGTTGTCGTCGAAATACGCTCATTTGTTTCACCCGCGCCCCCGAAACAAAAACGCATCATCCATCCCCATTCCAGACCTCCCGGCACGCGAGGCCGCGTAGCCGCCGGGGCCGGGTTGGTGGTGAGACAGCGTCACGCCGGGCATGCAGCGATGTCACTCTCAAAGAGGCGATGCACGCCCGGCAGCGGTGGGGGTGGCTCCTGCTGCTGCTGATTGTGATGATCTCAAATCTGAACAAAACGACGTTGGGGAAGGCCAGCCAGCCGTCGACTGACTTAGTTACACAGCAGAAGACGTGGTGTGAGAGCGACCCCTCAAGCGGCCGCGCAACCCGCCGCCGTGCGCCCCCCCCCCCTTCCATTGGGCGGGCGAGAGGTGTCGAGCGGAGGATGGCAAGATGGCTTGGATGGGCGCGGCGCTGTCGCTGCTGCCAAGAGCGACTATGCGAGCCAAGCTTTGACCAAAGCCTGGGGAGGCGAGAGTCTATTTCCACGTCGTCGTTGGCCACCAGACGGACGGAGGGGGAAGACAGGGTTTTTGAGTCCAACTGTAGCTGGGCGTCCGTCCCCCTCCCCCTCCCTCGCTCAACCTTTTTTTCATTCTCCCGCTCATGCAGGCTAAATTCATGCCCTTCTGCACATCAGATGAACCGCGTCGGGCCATGACATGGCAAAACTCGAGGTTGCGTGGCTTGCAGAGTCTAGATGGCGGGATAGATAGAGCGCGGGGACTGGTCGGTGCTGCAGGGTAGCGCCATACCTACGCACGCGATGCGCCGTGCGCGAGGCACAAGCCCCTGCGTGCATTGTGCGTGGAGGATGGCAGACCGAGCATCACGGGGTGAGTACACGTACCGCGCTCGTAAAAGGACTTTGTAGGCTGATCGTTTTCGTTCGTCTTCGGAGGTGGAGTGACGGCCGTTGTGCATCGCCTTGTCGAGGTTGCACGACACCCGGCTCGGAGAAAATACCTGGACATGTCCACCGCAGCACTGTGCTGTGCCCCCCAACTTGCCGGACCAGCTGTCAGACAGGCCTACTGCAGGCCAAGCTTTTCTGCACGGTAAATCCCTCGACTGCAGTCTACTTGCGCTACGCTGCACAGGACGATGCAGAGGGGGTACGCGGTGGCATGACACCGTCGTCCGTAATAACGACAAATCGAAATGCAGCCGGGGGGGGATCCCAGTCGTGTCGCCGGTGCTGTCTTCTCCTGGCGCTCTGGTCACGCTGCTACTATCATCCAAGAAATTCTTCACGCCCATGGGTCCGGCTGCTTGCCCTCCTCTGTCATGCTGTGTCGAGCCAATTGGGTATTCTGGCGTAACAACGCGGTCCAGGCTGCAGTCCCGCCGAGCCTTGCTTGCTTGTTCCTTTTTAATTTCATTCTTTTCACAGCACGGCAATACCGTAGGCCTTTGTCAATTGGGTACCGTGCGCCTACTCGTAGCGTAGAGTGCAGTTCCAGCCCGTGCTCGCGGCCTGCGACAGCGGCTCTTGGCGTTGGCACTCCCGGGGCCCACTGGTCGGTCGCTGGCCAACAGCGGCGCTACGACGCCTGGACGGACGGGGGCTGAATGGTCTTCGTTGAATCTCAACCAGACTTTCAAGGCTCGGGCACTCACCAACAAGACATTCTGCAGCGTTGGCGTGGACCAAGGACACCAGGCCACCGCAAGACGCAAGTCACGCACCCCAATCGGCAAAGGGAGCGCTCACTGCCTGGGTGCCTCCGTAGCGGTGAATCCTTCGGCCAGCAGCGGCACTGCCCGCGCGTTTCAGACATGAGGTGGGCTCACCGTGACGCACGGCCGCGCGTCCACTTCTTACACCGAGGTGTCAGTGGCTTCACAACTTCAGACGACGACATGGCGTCTCCTGTCCGCGGCCAAGAGCAATACCCGTACCTGCGCTTCCGTGGGGCGGGCACTTGTCGTCCCCCGAACATGGCCAAGACCAGTCTCCCCGGTAGGCGGGCGGCAGCACCCGCGAGGCCAGCCCTACAGAGTGAACGCATCCCCGTCGTGTGTGCGCTGCCGTTGCTCAGCCTTATCCGCCTGTCATCATCGTAGTGGTCGTCGTCGTCGCCGTAGTCGTCGTCGCCGCCTCGCACCGGCGTTCTATTTTCATCCTCCGGGAGGGGACAGGGCAGAAGCTGCCCTGGAAGAAACTATTTTTGTAAAATGACCAAAACCCGCAGGTGCTGGCCCTGGGCATCTGACGTCGCTGCGGGTATATAAGTCGTACGCGGCCGCGTGCTGGGTGCTTACTCGGGTGACGCGTTCCGTCCCCGTTTAGGATCTGAGATGAGGTCGGCGCCCTTTCGGACATGCTTGACATGGTTTCGTCGCCCCGGCCGGCACGCAGGCGCAATGCGCCAGTGCCGACAGACGGTCCTGTATCTCGCAGAAAGGTGGGTGCCACGCATCACACCGTATTTCGTAAACCACATTTCTTCCTGATCTTGCTGGTCCATCGTGTCGACTGCAATTGATGTGCATGCCGGTGCTCCGTCGCGGTGGACCCACCCGAGTTCCGGCCGGCTCTCTACGGGCCCGGGGTGCAACTTCCCCCCGGAGTCAGCGGATAGTTCCGTAGAAGCGCCATTACGCGTCACCGGCCGCTACCCTTGGTTCGCTTACACGCTTCCGGCCATGGCCATGACGATGAGCCTCGCAGTTACGCAAAGTCGGTCGCAGCCATGCGCTACCACCCCTTGCGCCTCGAGTTTCAACAACAGCCGGAGGCTGCATCGTAGTCCAAGTCCAATACAAATAAACATTGCACAATGGTTCAACAAGGGCGAGACGAGGCCGCCTCGCAAGAGCCGCAACGTAGAATCGCCAACCCGCCATAGCCTGACCTGACCGGCGCCTCAGTCACAACTCACCATGGCCACACCCACGCCGACTCTGGCGCCCACCCGGACGTCAACCGCGACCTCAACGGAGACGTGCATCTCGGCCGTGCCCGATAGGTACGGCCACGTTCCGCCAGGTTCGTGCGACTCCTACTACGAATTCTACCCGAGCTTCGGGGGCAACCTGGCCTTTGCCGTGCTCTTCGGCCTCAGCACGCTGGTCCACCTCGCCCAGGCCATCGCCTTCAAGAAGCGGTTCTGCTGGGTCGTCATCATGGGCAGCGTGTGGGAGACGGCCGCCTTCATCATCCGAGTCCTCGGTACCCGCGACCAGCAGCAGATGCAGTACGCTATCTGGGGCCAGCTCCTGTTTCTGCTCGCACCGCTATGTGCGTCGCTCCTCTGAGTTCCCTCACATGGAAGAAATCGTATACGCATAGGAAGCGCACCACCAGCGACTGACCACGAACAAAACAAAACAGGGATCAACGCCTTCGTGTACATGACGGTGGCGCGCATGGTGCACTTTGGCCTGCCGAGCCAGAAGATTTGGGGCATCCGCGCCGCCAGGATGACGCTGCTCTTCGTGTGGCTCGACATTGCCTGCTTCCTCGTGCAGGGAGCCGGAGGCAGCATGCTCTCGGGCGACTCGCCCGCCAACGTGCAGCGCATCGGGTCGAAGCTGTACATGTCGGGCGTTGGGTTGCAGCTCGGCTTTGTGCTCATCTTCATCGTCCTGACGGTCTGCTTCTACCGCGACGTGTCGCGCGTGACGGGGGGCAGGATGGGACTGATGCGCTGGCTGACGCTGACGATGATTGCCGTGCTGCTCTTTATTGTGGTGAGTTACCGGTGACTTCCATATCGGTCACGAAGGATCCGGCCCTTGGGGGCATGGTGACAAGACGAAGCATCTGCTAACGGTGTTGTGTATGACAGATGCGAATCGTCTACCGTCTCATCGAGTTCAGCCCCGGCGCGGGCCGCGACAACCCACTCCTGACGAGCGAGATATACCCCTTCATACTGGACGCGTTCCCGATGCTGGTAGGGCTGGTGCTGCTCAACGTCATGCACCCAGGCTTCGTGCTGAGAGGGCCAGACAGCGAGTTTCCACGCCTGACCCGCGCGGAGAAGAAGGCCATCAAGGCGCAGAAGAAAGAGGACAAGCGCCGGCGCAAGGAGGAGAGGAAACGGGGCAAGGCCGGGAGCGCGGTCAGCGAGTACGCGCTGACGGACGACATGCGGCGAGGGACGGGCAGCGAGAGCGACTGGGAGAGGCCACCGAGGGTATAGACCACCTACTATACGTTATCACTTTGCGTTACTGCTGTACTTTACTCACTTGCTCGCGGCGTTGGATAGATTGAATGGTTTGAAGAAGGGCCACCTCGAGTGGTGCCTGGGAATGGTTGCCTAATTAGGAAATCGCAACGGTAGCACAATGTGAAACCAACACTAGAACAAATAGCGAGCCTGAGTCTCAACAAGCGAGCCAACCAGCAGCTCAGCAACCAGCGTGATTGGTTTAGTGGTAAAATTCTCCGTTGCCATCCGAGCAACGTCGGGGAGCCCTGGGTTCGATTCCCAGATCACGCAAACTGAACTTCATTTTTTGGCCCTTGAAGCCCAATTCACTTTTTTGCTTTGTCGTCACCTCGTCGCTCTTTACTTTTGGCGTTGGCAGGGACCGTTGGAGGTGGAAATTGGGCCGCCTGAACTTGGCGCTGCGCCGAGGCGAGATGCGAAATGGCAAATGTGGATATCGCCGAATGAGTGAGCGCTCGAATATGCGGGACTTTGTTGTCTTTGTCGTCCTTGTTCTTCGGGGCGAGGACCCTTTGTGTGTGTGCGCATGTGTGCTGCTTATCGAACAGTGGCTTTGTTCTGTAACTAACGTGGCATGGTGCAGTATGCCTGCGCGGCGCTCTGAGTCGCCAGCGAGGTTGGGTCTGCAGGCCATGTGCTCAGGATGACCCCTGGGCGGGCGACGGCGGCTGCGCCACGATACGAGCCGGTTTCTAAGAAAAGAAGCCCGGGCCACTTGGCTTCGGCACTGTCTTACGCGCCGATGAACACGTGTGACGGCACAGTGCCGACAGTGCGTCCCGGGCCTGAAAACCGTTGGCAGGCGGACGCCACCCCCAGTCGCTAGGGTCCAGGGCCTCTGGACAGTGGAGGGCGATGCGTGCGACCCGACCGTCTTCAGGGACGTTTTGCTTCCGCCAGCGCGCTCCGAAGGCGCCAACCTTCAGCCTGCCATGTCCCACGTCGTCCCCATCGGCCACGAGCACCGCCAGCCATCGCGGCGGTGCACAGCCCTCGGAGTGAGCCCTACCCGCGGTCGCGAACCCATCGAGCATCGCAACCAGGGCCGATCGGGAAACCCTCCGCCCCATCTGCGGCCCCCCCCCTCCCCTCTCATCTTGATCGTCCTGATCCTGATCCTGGATGCTGATTGCGCGACGTGACGTCTTGTCCTGGTCGCTGGGGCCGGCCATGCGGGTGTGCGGGAAAGGAAGCATGTCGCGCGCAACAATGGGAATGTCCCGCATCTCTCATTCACGCTCACTCTCGACTCGCACTCGGGGCGGATGGGCGGGTCTCGTTGGGGCGGCCGCACGACGTGGCACCGCGTGTTGCTTATACAACGTGCTCCGTAGTCCGTACAACAAACAGCGCCAGCCAGCACAGTGTTTCGCCTTGGCCTGTTCGCTGTGTTGTTAGACAGGCCGGCCAGCGAGGCAGCCAGACGAACATCATCTCGTCTCGTCTCGAGATCAGGAAGGTAACCAAAGCGATGAGCCGTAATCAAGTTGGGCCGAGGCCGAGGGCGCATGCTGGCACCGGCACCGGCTGAAGAGGCCCAAAAGGGCGTTGAGGCCGCGGCCGGACGACGAGTCGGCAGCAAATTGGACGCTGCCGGGGGACGGAGCAGCCAAGATGGCAGGCAATGCCTGGCACGAGTGACGAGGGAACGAAAAAAGGCCTTTGCGCGCAGCCTGACTGCCCGTCAGCTGCGGCGCCGGTTCGCCCAGCCACCCGCCGATGCCACCCTCCTCTCCTGCACGACGGGTACGGGGACCCTTGCAACTTGCAGCTTGGCCGTCGCCGCCACGGCCCAGCCCAGTTGAGACGCCCGTCTGGTGGTGCAGAAAGCGGTCGCTCGATGGCTGTACAGTACGTGTACGGCTGTGTGGCTGTATGCCTGGCCCGTCTGTACCTTGTGCCCTTGCCGTTAATACGTCCGTACTGTTGCTGCTGCTGCTGCTGCCTTCTCTTGCGCCCGACCCAGTCGCTCTCAGTCAGTGGTGGCCGCCCCCAGCTCGACTGATAATAAGGCTGCGGCGCCTGCCCAAAGCGAGTCAGCGTATCGATCCGTTGCCCTCATTCTCCGGTTCTCGGTTCCGCCACCTTTTTACGAGCAAGTGTTGCGCCGACGCTGCGAAGCGAGAGAGAGAGAGAGAGGGGTCGTCTCTTCTCCTCCCGCCACCCCTGGCGACTTAAAGATCCTGCAGGCCCTCGTCGCCCGCACTTTCAGGTTTGCTGTCGCCGTTTCTGCAACTACTTGACCCTACTGTATTCGTACGGACGACTTGCTCCACGTGGTACGGGGCACTTTGTACCTGCCTACGTCTCCCATCGCTCCTCCCGCCAGCGATACGAGGCAGCCCACTCGCTCGACCGCGAATCACTGATCACTGAGGGAGGCAGGCACGGCCACAAGGTACCTTGCCTGATCGCCTCGCTTCCCCGTCGCTGTTATTATTGCGATTGCGGCACTCGCGACCTGTGCCTTGTGCGACCTCCTCCTTCCTCGTCTCCTACGCACGTCCTTCCTCGCGGTCTCGTCTCTCCCTCCTCTCGTCCTCCGCCCTCGGTGCGACTCCCCGCTGCTCTTCTCCCGTCACCCTCCACCACCTGCGACGACGACCAAAAGCCGCCACGAGTATGCAACTTGCTTCTTGGATAGAGCAATCATAGCCTGCGAGGGCTCCATCATTTGCGCTTCGCTTCTTACAGAGCAACATCCTCACACAATGACTGCCAGCCTTTCGCGCACACGCTTACCACCGCCGTCGGCCGTCCTCGCTCTCACCGTCGCCGTCGCCCTGCAGCTCACGAGCGCCCATGTGCTGCCCCGCGAGACGAAAAGCGTCCACTTCCGCCCCCTCAAGGTTGAGCCATGGCCTCTTGCTGCCGTCGCCCACGGCGCAGCCCACCCCACAGCCGTCCCGGCGCCGGCACCCACTGCCGCACCCGTCGAGCTTCGTGATGACCACACCCTCTTCAACACCGTCTGTGGGTACATAGGAGGGAACCCAGCGCTGCCTGCGACGTGTATGGCAGGATCGCACTGCGCCGTCGACGTCGAGCACGGGGCTATCGGCTGCTGTCCTAACAGTGGCGACTGCAACAGTGGCATCTTCACGGGCTGCGTCGACAGGAACAGCGGTCCCCAGACCGCCGACAACCCTTACGTCTACACCTGCGCCGGCAAAAACGTCTGCTACAAGAATGTTTTTGACGGTGGGTACTTTCAATATGGATGCGGCAGTGCGTCCAACTTGGCCACCAGCGTGGCCATGAGCGCTTCGGGTCGCAGCGCTCTACGTCTGAGCCACATGACGGTCTCCTTGACAGCCACGGCAACCGCCCGGACCACGCCCACAACCATAGGATCCTCCTCCACCTCCTCGGACACTAAGTCTGATACCGAGCCGGGTAGCACCCAGGCGTCGCCATCAACATCCGCTACTAGCGACGCGGCGGCGCCCGCAAAAGAGAAGAGCTCGCCCAACACTGGCGCGATTGTTGGAGGTGCTGTCGGAGGCGTCGCCTTCCTAGCTGCGCTTGTTGCGCTGGGATTTCTCTTGTGGAGGCGGAGAAGGGGCAACACCCGTCGTGGACCGGGGCCAGACCAGGGCACCAAGTACATCAGGTGAGACGTCGCCTTCATATAAACCACAGTTTGCGAAGACCCGCTAACACGTATCGCAGTCCGATGGCCGCGGCCCACCGCGATTTTGAAGCCCTGCCCTCATCTCACGAAGCCTCCGAACGCGATCTCCCTCTGCAAGTCCCGCACAGGAACGTGGACGGCGTGAGCCCCGAGAGTGCCGACGGCGATGTCGGCACAGCATACCCGCATGATTACCTCCGCGATGGAGTGCCCCCAGAAGGAGTCATGTCCAGCCGCGGCCACGACTACGGTCTCGAACAGGATCGAGTTCCGTTGACAAGGGAGATCGACGATTTCTCTCATGGTTTCAACTCGGCACTCGAAAACATCCAAGAGGACGACAGCCCAACGCAGCCCAACACCGACTATATGGCGTCCTATCCTGGGCCGCGCCGAACCAGAGGCGGAGGAGGAATCCTCTGGCAACAGAACCGCCGACAGGCTCGCAACCCGATGTGGATGTGAGAGGCGGGCCGACCAGCGATTTCTGCAATTCGACAATTGCTAAGGGGAGGGGGCGTCTTCGGAGTCCAGAGGGGAGTGCAAAAAGCCGGCCGGCGTTTGGGTATTTCTATCGGCTCGGACGGGCTACTTTACTTTGTTTTGGTTTGATACCCCAGAGCCAACGAGATTCAAGTTCTAAGGAAGCTATTTGTGTCCGGAGCATGGCATGGCATGAAAATAGCGCTTCATTACAGCGTGCTTATCGCGGAGGATGTGGAGCAGTCTCAGAGCTCATTGCCTAAGCTGGGACCACGAATACTACGGCAGCAAATTAATCGAGATGAATGACCCCATCACTATGCGAACATGATGTCAGTGCTTCCCTGTCCGATCCAAAGAAAGCGCAATGCCAAAGGACTTCATTGCAAGAATTTGGTTCAAAGTATAATTGAACAACCATGTTTCACCACCGACTTATACCGCCTCGGACAGGAGCCGAAGGGGTGTGGACCCCAAATAATACAGTCGCAAACCTGTAGTGATCGATAGTATCGTCATGTAAATCACCGCGGATATGAGCCAATCTAGAAGATGGAGCCGTGTACTCCACGACGAGCTTCCAACTATAATGCGAAGCAGGAAGCAGTTGCCTGTGAGGCGAGGCCGAGACGGTATCCTCGTGGGATGAAGCGGAGACACGCCGCTAACAGCCAAACAAGTCTGGCTCAAACGTCCGACTGGGGGTCCTGCAATTCTCATCAACCAAACTCAGACCAAGCTTACACTCCGTCGGAGGCTGTCCTCGCCCAAAAAGACGCATCAATATTGATATTCACCACACGTATACCGCGGGGCAACTAACTAGCCAAGAGCGACGGCGGTCGACGGCTGTGCGGTCTCACGCAGCGGTTCGCCGCGGCAGTTGTCTCGACTAGCTCGCGTCTCACCACCCCCGGTATCGGCAACGGTAGCGCAGGGTACGGGCGGCCTTCCTCAAGGAGCCTAAAGACCTGGGAGTCGCCGTCGAAAGAGGAAGGCGTGCGGTTCTTGGCCTTCCGCAAAGCGTAAAACCCGGCCCCCGCGGAACCGTTGGGGGATAATATATTATATCGTCGGCGTAGGACGTGGACGGCACGTTGGAGATGTGCCGGGATGTGGGCGGGCTGGCTCTCGCTGGGAAAGTGCTGGTATAGCGGTGATAGCCTGGCGATTGAGTATAAGTAGCTGAGATGTTGAGCTTCTGTAATACTGGGTTGACTTGTTCACTCTGTTCATTCTGTAAGACCTGGAAGCATTCATATCCTCTGTTACAATGTTCCAGACCACTGTCCTCGTTTTGATTCTCGCCGCACTGGCACAGGCAAGGTCCGTCCTAGACCCCAACGCCGGGAACGGGCCCTCGAACAGTCCCTCCAAACGCAAGGACGTGCTTATGAACAACTGGTGCGGCCCCGTCAAGCAAGTCGACCAAGTTTCGTCCGTCGGGGCCAGCTGGAAGGTCCCGTCGGTCTCGCGGCAGCGGGGGACGACGGACGACAACTGGTTCTACCACTGGGTCGGCATCGATGGCGTGGGCAACTGCAACGTCCTGCTACAGGCGGGCACGGGCTCGACGGTACGTCGTGAGGGTGACCGTGTTTCTGTGGACTGATCAGTATGTGTGTTGTTGTCAATGCTAACGCTCGTCGATGACTAGATCTATCAGTCCTATACCGACACGTACGCGTGGTATGAGTTTTATCCGGGAAACATGACCTATGCCCGCGAAGTGCCAGGTGCGTCTTTCTCCTATATTGCAATCGGCGTCTTATGTATAACTTCCAGAGCTAACCATGTCTCTTTAGTTGCGGTTGGCGATAGCGTATACGTCAGTGTCGTCGCAACCTCCGCCACGACCGGCACAATGTGAGCTCCCTGACAGACCGATTAGCCCTGTCCCCCAAAACTCCACGCCTGTATAAACCGACTGCGGCTAACCACCATCACGAAACTCAGCTACATTGAGAACCAGACAAACCAAAAGTCACACACGTATTACCTGCAAAGCGACTTTGGCCCGCTCTGCCTGCAGCACGCCGAGTGGATTGCCGAAGCCCCCGGCAAGCCGCTCCCCAACTTCTCGACCTTTACTATGAGCGGTGCGAAGGGGACGACCTCCGGAGGCCGGACATTCGACATGCAGGGCTCGGACATGGATTACATGGAATACTATGGCCCATGCCACTCTCAGCTCGAGAGCGGTTCCGACGTCACGTTCTACAATAGTGTCCGGTAGTGTCACCGTTGGATCACATGAGACACATGATTCATCGTAAGAAAGCTGAGCGCACCGAATTGGGGCTGTTGCAATTTGCATGGAGCACCTATCCTCCGAGCAAACATGTCCGCGGTGGCAATGTTTGTGAATCATCAAGGGAAATCATTATCCGGTTCATCACCGGGGTCGCGACGTTTATTTGCTCTGGCTGGCTTGTTGGGCAAGTTGGACCACTTGCAAAACGACCTGAGTCAGGCTGAGCAGAATTCCCACCCCTCCAATAATTGCAACAAGCCAAAACGTCCAATATTGTACCGTGTCCCTCTTGTCTCGGACCAAGTCGACCATGGACTTTGGTCGCACGTTTTCGAGGTCTCTCAATATTAGCTGTAGCCTCTCGCTGAGCATGCAAAAGTCCCGCGGTATGAAGTACACTGGCCGGTCCTCTGGTAGATATTCTGCTGACAGGTTGTGACTCTTGCTTACGCACAAAACACTGAGAAGTGCGTCGGGCTGCGAGAACGGAATCTCGTCACTGCTGCTAATCCTCCGAAATAGTTTTCTAGCCTTGCGACACTGGGCGAATAATAGTCGATACGACATCAAAACCTCGCGAAGCAGGTCCCTGATGTCGTCGGCGTCCGCACGCGGATCTTCAGCACCGTCGGGCTCGTTGCTCGCAAAGGCGAATATGGGCCCGCGAGAATAAAGCATGTGGACGCACTGCGAGGGAAAGGCAAACAGGGACAAGGTGTGTGTGGACTTGTCGTAGTCGAGATGGAGCGCAAGCGAATCGACCCAGCGAAAATGCACACCGAGAATCTCGTGGAGTATATGCGCGTTCAGCTCGGTTGGGTACAAAGCCGTCCAGGAGGCCGCTGACCGGACCATATTCGCACCGCCTGGGGAGGCCACTTGGGGTGGTGCTGGCAGTAAATTCCCGAACCCCCTGAGGAGCGCGTGTAGTGGGCGATCGGCAAAGTCTGCAGGAAGTTTGTAGTTATGGAACACCAGGCCAGAATCCGGCTGCGTGGCGTCTTGATGAATAGCAAACTCATTCAGAGAGCAGACGTTGAACGCAGGTTGGTAGAGCATCGACGTCCAGCCAAGCGCCGCAAAGACTAGCAGGCGGTGGGCAGCGTCGGTCGCGTTGTCTCCTTGGTCAAAGTACCCTCCTCGCTCGTGAAGGGATAGGATTAATTCGTCGATGCTGCAGCCCTGGTCTAGGACTACGGATTCCGCTATAAAAGACGCCATGTCCACGAGGGACAAGGCCGTCACCGGGACATTGCCTTTGACGAATCGAAATTCTCGAAGACATTGCGGGAGGTTCGCGAGCTGGCAAGAAAGCCAAGGGATATACCAAGTCATGTCAGCCGCAGGGTTACTCGACATGGCGTGTTCTTTCACGGGCTTGTCGCCTTTTGGAGTCCCTGACGACTCCAGTGCAGCTGAAAGGACTGAAGACGCGGCGTTTCGTCGACGTGTGATGGCACTCAACCCTGTGATGAATGGGAATCAGCGGTTATCATCCCGGGTGGGTAGAATGGACGGAGCTTACCTCTGATCCTCGCATGCTTGACCGTCCCGACGTACCTTGATCGCCATGGCACATCCTCGTTAGGCATGTTTGGGCGTGTCGCCGTAGTGGCAACGGTCTTCTCCATCGTCGCGAGGGCGTCATGATCTGGTCGGAGATGAAGGGATCTCTCTCTCTAGTCGTAGTCTGGAGAAAGAAGTGCTTTTCTGCACATGTCAGCCGGGAAGGGAAGTAGCAGCTGAGAAGCGTACACGGCATCCAATGAGTAGCCGCATGGTGAGGCGGTGCTCGAAAACAACGGTGAGCCAACACGTTGTACAGGATGTGGTTGCCTACGCATTTAATGCAGCCACAGGGGGCTCCTCAAGCACCGTGCTGTGCTGTTCCTCCTCAAGGGGCTCGCTTTACTTGAGAAGAGAACTCTAGCCGGACCAACAGCCCATTGCCGCTTCCTGTCGACAACAAGCCGCCATTCTTTGTTGAGTCGCATGCAGGTTGGTAAGACGGCCTGTGTGTGGTTGCACCAGTTGTAGAGGGACTGTCCCGGGCGGCTAGGCGACCGCTGTGGTTCGCTGCCCGCTGAAATCGCCCCGTGAGACAGGGGAGCTTGACGGCGGGGACCGGTAAGGTACCCTGCTCCCCGTACTGGCGCTAAGGTAAGGTAGCCAGCCGGCCCGGTGCTGGGCCAAGGTAGCCCAGGGGTCCATGCTGTACGTTAAGCGCGGGACGGGCCTCCAGGTTGTGGCCGTGCTAATTTACCCCGCTGCTGCGAGTGTGTTCTCCGTCAACATCGGAACATTCACATGCTCACGATATAAATTCCGTCAACGAGCTGCCAGCCGCCAGACTCTTAGTCCTATCCGTATCCACGTCGTCGCCAAGCAAACCCATCGCAAGCATGGCTGTCGTTCACGTTGTGCTCTTTCAGTTCAAGTCCACTGCCGGCGCCGACGCCGTCCAAAAGGTATACCTTTGCCCGGATGCACCGCCAAACTAAGTCATCGAGATACACATATCCAGACCGGTTTCTAATGTGATGTCCCTCAGGTGTGTTCAGCGATGCTGGCCCTCCATGGCGGGTGCATGCATCCGACGTCCCAGAAGCCCTACATCCAGTCGGTGACTGGCGGCACCAACAACTCGCCCGAGCCGCACCAGGTACGCCGCTAGAGGGTCTCCGAGGTTTAAGTGTCGTGTCGATTGCTGACCAGTGACGACTGGACAAGAATGGCTTGACACATGGATTCGTGGTCCAGTTCGATTCTACCGAGGATAGAGATTATTACGTCAACGACGACCCCGTTCACCAGGGCTTCAAAGATCTAGCCGGCCCTATTATTGAGAAGGTTTGCGTTCTCGACTATACCGCAGGTGTCTTTGAATAGTTGGAAGATGTGTGCAGCTCTGTAGAGAGCCCTGCAATAAGGATTTGCTACCAGAGCATCCAGCTTACAAGCCTCAAGTACTCGTCATCGCTGTCGGTGTCGACAGCTCCTTGACTCCCATCAGTTTTCAGTCGTTCCTCCTTTGCAATCTGTCTGAGTTCGATCCACTTGTCTTCCACTCCTCCAATTGCTTTCTCTGTTCCGCTGAGAAACCACAGTGCTCTGGCAAGATGGCCTCGCATCTCTTGCACATCCTGGCTCATATCTATGACTTCCCGCAAGAGCTTCGCGGACAGCACATACTCACCTTTCTCGTTTAACATGCGCGATAGTATGAACAACGAGTCCGCAACTCGTGGCCCGCCGTTGAACCCAAACGTTTGTCTTCGTATCGAGAGGGCCCTGGCCGCCAGCTGCTGCCCATCCGATTCGTTACCCAGTGCCCAGTGAATACGAGCGAGCAGCACAATGTCACCGCTGTGCTTTGGGTAGCGTGAAGTCGCAATCTGCTCCTGTGTGAGACCCTGAAGCTTCCAACACTCTCGCAGCGCATCCAGCGCAGCACTGGGTTGTCCCGCGCGAAGACATGTCATCGCCCGGATAGCCTCGGTGCGTGACATCTTGCCGGGATCATGAGCGTTATGTATCGCGGTTGCTTTCTCTAGGTAGATCATGGCCTGCGAGACGTCGCCGAGTTCGGTGTAACTACAGGCGATGGAGTCATACACGTCGGCAACGGCAGGTGAATCCGGTCCGTCAAGCTCCTGGCGAATGGAGAGTGCGTCTTGGTAAGCGCGAGCCGCTGTCTGAGGTTGGGCCAGGTCTAGTGAGATGTGGCCCAGGAGACGGTATGCTTGGGCCACAATGGGGCTCTGACGTCGTGTTACGAGACCGAGCGCAAATTCGAAGAACGATTGCGCCAATCTCGGCTGCTGCTTTTCCCATAAATACCTGTCATCACAATAGGTCAGCTACCACGTGCACCGTAGGTTACTGAATCTCGAGACTAGTGAAACTTACGTTCCCGCTCGGAATATGAGCTCAACCCAGAGATCGGAGTTTGAAGGCTGTAGATTGTGCGTAGTGGACAGAGAAATCAGCCAGCTGACGTGCGGAAGCACGGCGCTGCACGTTTCCCAAGCTTCAAAGCTGTGTCCTTGGTGAGGCCCTGTTCTGTTCCACGTATTGGGGAAGTCGTAATACAAGATTTGGATGACTGCGTCGAAGTAAAAGGACTTGTCCCTTGCGGATAGTCGATTGAGTGTAACAAATTGTACAATACGGTGGACAGAAAGGGCTTTTGAAGATGCCAATCTGCGTGCCAATGATGTCCTGCAGAGCTCCATCACGGCATCTCCGAAACTTCCCCGATATTAGTGAATGAGCCGCCGCATGAAGAAATCGGAGACACTAACTCGAATTCATCAACGAGATATTGTAGACTTGAACCCAAGCCCTCGGCTTTTGTGTCCGTGATGAGCCGCTCCAGCACAGAGTCGGGATCGAAGAACACTAGGAGATTCTGCAAGTGCCTTGCGTCCGTGGAAAGCTTCTCAAGCGACATGTCCCACGTCGTGGTGGACGTGTATGTGTACTCCAAAGGGGCCCTAGCTTTTGCTAGGATCTTCTGAGCTGAGCGCCTATAGAGTTCCAAGAGCTCGGGGTAAGAGCAGCCTCGATCGACCATGAAACTACTCAAATGGTCCATCGCAAGTGGCAAACCACCAAGTAAGCGGCATAGCTCAGATGCTGCCATCATATCGTTCTCGTCTGATGGTGGAGATCCTGTGAGAGAAAAGAGAACCTCGCGCCCGCCGTCATCGTCGAAGCAGTCGAGCTGAAGTATCTTAGTAGATCGCCTCGAAGAAACAGACGGTGACCTAGTGGTCAGCAGAACAGAGGCATTGGAAGTTGCAGGCCAGATCTGGTCCAATATGTCGGCATCCTCAACGTTGTCAAAGATTAGCAAAAATGGCTTTTCGGCAGAATTGAGCCAGTCTCGAATCTTCTGCACGCTCTGGTGATCGTCCTCACCCTCGGAGGACAGTCCCAACTTGGTAGCTAGGTGTGATAGGGCTTGAACAATCTTGATCTGGTTCTCAGCGGGAATCCACGCGATGACCTCGTATGACTTGTGAGAGGTATTGGCGTAATGTAGCGCCAGCTGAGTTTTGCCAACTCCACCCAGGCCGTGGATAGCGAGGACTTTCATGGTTCCGGGCTCCAAACAAGGGTCCAGGATTCTTCTAATGGTTTCAACCTCCTTCTCCCGACCGAAAAACTTCAGGTTCAAACCATACGGAATGGTATAGCATGGGAGGTTGATGTTGGTGATCCGAAGCTTCCCGATCCCTCGAATGGCGGCTACCGTTTCCGCAGTCTGCGACTCTCTAGATAGCCTGATCATGTCTGCGGCCTCATCCACTCTTCGCGAATACCTGCGAAGATTGGAAATAACCGTGGTAAACTCGCGATTGAACGCAGATTGCGCGAGGCGGCCTCGGCCAATATTTGGGTTGTTGCGAAAGAAGGTAATGGCATGAGCGCAGAATATGATGATCTCGCTGTACATGTCGGAGAGTGCTCGCTCTAGAGCGTCCGTCATGGGCAATTCTCGTTCGTATTTGCGAATGCGCGGAAGTGTACGCTGTAGATCACCCAGCATCTCCACGAGATCCGGCAGAACTGGCTGGGCGAACTTAAGGGCGCGCGTTAGCGGCGCATCTATCTAGGTAGGCGACATTGAACACTTGCACTCACCTTGATGATCAATCGTATGGATCCCCAGAGCACGGCCGCAACCCGGCCATTCATGCCCAAGGACCATGACACGATCGCAACGAAGTCGTTGAGGCCGAGGAGAATGGGCTCCAACTGATTCACCACCTTTGTCCACGCGCTTGTTGTTTGCGCTTCGGTAGGGGCAAATGCCTCAATTTGGGCAATCAAATCATCGGGGCTTTTGACGTCCCATAGGTCCTTCTCGATGAGTGAGCCTTTTACCCCTCCTCTCTTGAGCTCAGCAAAGTAACGATCCAAGGCAGCCTGCCAAGTTGGACTGATTGTACTGTGTTGCTCCCCATCACCAACCGACTCCCCACTTGGCGGGTTTGGAGGGCTGAGAGGGCGCTTAGTCTCCGACCCGATCGTCGACATCTGGGGATTCGAGCGATTTCGTGTGGACTGTGGGTTGGGCAACGGTTTGAGCCTGGTGCTCCAAGTCGCGGGGCTTGCGTTTTTAACACTCCAGTCGATCAGCCAATCGTATGATCTGCAGGATACGCGAGAACGGCCCAATCCGGTTGTTGGCTGTCAAGTCACTGCGTCAGGGTTCTGCAGCATGTTGTTGCACAGAAGCCTCGGACGAAAAGTTGATCACCCCACATACTCAGCAAGGCATCATGTGAGGGAAAGGGAGACTACGCATTGAAAGTGTGGTCCTAGTATAAGAGAATAAGGCACCCTGCCTCATTTTTACCATTCCAGTGTGTGGATCTTTATACTCCCACATGTATAGGACTACCTAGTTGTATCAGCGTCTTCGATGGCTATTCGGTATCTCCCAAGATCGCCGAGGCACTCACTCCATGCCTCAAAATTGTTGTCTGGTGCGTTTTGGCATTGCGACTGACTCCGCAATGAGACACTTGTTACCGGAGTAATTTGCTTGTACTCACACTCGACGTGGTAACCAGGCTCACTAGGCCTTCGGGGCCCCATGAAGTGCTCAGAAGTATCGTCCCTTGGGCTTGAGACCGGGTCGGGAACACCTCATTAGTAGCAATCCGCAGAATACAAGCTTGAATGCATAAAAGCTGCTGTTCCCATGAAGATATATTCCGCTCAACTTACATCATCCGTTTTTGCATCGTCCACTACCTTGGTCTCGTCGTAAACCGAACCCCGACGATGTTGACTTTTGAGATCATGTCCATCCATCCAAACACTCTTGAATGCAATTTGCAAGCTTGTATCGATAAAAGTCAGCACTTGCTGCTGTGTCATAGGCTGTCGCGTGAGCTGAGCTGTCACCTTCCACAGCCATCCGGTAGGCCAGGTAAGCATGAACAGCTTTGGTTTGGTTCTTTGTAGTTCTAAATCTTTTCCTGAGTGAACACCATGACGCCACATTTCTGCGGGCATTGCGTATTTCGTATTTCGTGGAGCGTAGAGATGTGTGATTATACATGCCCGTTACCATTGGAGGGATGCTGGCTTGCGATAAAAAAAAAGTCGTGGTGCTCGTGGCGACCAGGTGGTTTTCGTGGTACAACCTGAGACCAGATGTCTAACCTCCGACGCTGGTCTGATCAGATCTCAATAGGAGTGGAAAGCTGCGAGCTGTCGTACTCAATGCATTTATTCCGGCCTTGTAGCCTACTCGTGGGATCGCGTCTGCATTAGGTCCCGAGATGCTGCACAAGCAGCAAATCCGGCTTGACGTCCTGCCTTTGATGTCGTTGACGATCAAATGGTGTGCCATCAGACCCGGAGCAATACAGGTTGGTTCAACCACCGTTGGATTCCGGGCGGAGGTGGTAGCAACCAGGTCCGTCTTCGTCCACCTGCATGTAGTCGATCCTTGAAACCTAAATCAATGGCGTTCATGGTGAACACAATGGGTAGAAGCAAAGCTGCATCCGCTAGTGGTGCTTGCAAAGTGGTGGTGAAGATCAGCCAGAGTGCGAGCGTGCGAAGGCCAATGGAGGCAACGATACTGCTTCCAGGGTCAGAATTGGTAGGCACTCAATAATTCGGATGACTGACCGGGTCATTAACTCTTCATACAGCAGTAGCAGCAGAGATCCCGTTAGTGCCCACACAAGTAGTATTCTAGAAGTCCCGAATGTGTCAGTGATTTTCGACCGTCAATGTGGCCATTCGCGGAAGCATACACAGCTGTCGCAACTGGAGCCCATGTCAAGTGATCCTGCTGACTTCTGGAAAGAAGGATCAGAACCGAAGACACCACATTGGTCTGTAAGAGCAGGCTCCTTCCAGGCATGACAAGATCGTGGCTCTACTGCTCCTGGTTGTCGTGTTGGCAAATTGGCTGACAATGGCGGTGCTCTGGGCTATGGCTTGGAAGTGGCTGTTGGGCAAGAGGGATTTTGCAAGTTCGTCGTCATTGTGCCATGGTCGTGGACGGAAGCGCCATTAAGGGTGTAATGTCCTGATATTGGGGTGTCCGATTGAAACAAACTCCATGGGGGACAGGCTCTTTTTGACGGATTCTGCGTGGCGTACGGCTCTGCAGCCAGACAAGTCCATGCAGCCATGAGGGACAAGGCAGCCGTGGTGGCCATGCAGCCATGAGGGATTGGCAGCTATGAGTGACACGTAGCCATGAAGGGCATGCAGGTTGCAACCATGAGGGGGATGCAACCATGAGGACATGCACATCTGCCGGTGAGGCGACAGGGGCGGGAAGCCAGACCACGACGTTCTGGGCTTGTTGTACGAGAATGTGTTCCTAACGGCGGCTAGGACCACCGGTGTATCAAACAAACTTTCCACCAAGCAAGCCGACCAGGTTCAGCTCCGAGAATTGGCTCTCACCACAACTGCAGTTGACGGCCGTGCCCGAAGCCATTTACGGCAATATTACATCACTCCTCCTTGCGCATGTTCCTTGACGATAATTAAAATGCATCTAAAGAGCGACGCATGCCGGACTTCGGACCAAGGATAAGATATCGTCCATTGCGACATGCGCGAGGCACAAACAAGTGAAACCATCTGTCACGGCAAACCGAAGACATAGGCAGAGATGAACGCCCGCAGAGCCCTTCAAGCAGGAGCTGGCTTCTGCCACTTCATTATTTTCGCGTCCGCCGTCATCGTCATGGCCCTCGTAGCGTCGTTCCTCGACGGGTCATCTTTCCGGGGCTACCGGGTCGTCTACCTCGAAGTCATTGTACGTGCTCTCCTCTCTCCAACGACTGCCGACTGGAGTCCGCTGCGGATTCTCTAACTCGGTGACCACCGCAGTCCGTATTTACCCTGTTCATTTACCTTTTCGCAATGTTCTTCCCGCTGTCCCGGTCGTACCGCGGCTATATGGCACCCGTCGACTGGCTCTTCACGTATGCGTGGATCGCCGCCTTCGTCTTCGCCTCACAGGTCTGGAGCGGCGGCAACTGCGCTAATGAGGAGCCAACATCGAGTAGTTGCGCAAAGAAGAAGACTGTCGAGGCCTTTACATTCATTGCCTTGTATGTGATCATGCCGTGGATGGCTACACGTACACGCAGATTGCTGACGACGTCGCGGCAGCTGGTTCCTACTGCTCAACATGATGCTGGAGGGTGCTCTGTTTGTTCTGACTGACGATGATAAACACGCGGCCGCGAAGGGTCCGGCGGCAGCTAAAGAGCGACCGGGGACCGCGGAAACCGACGCGAGCGGTGCGCAGCCTCCCACGCAGAGCGAAGCTTACACCGCGGCGCGTAACGGAGCCTAATAACCCGTTCGAGAGAGCAACGGAGAGGATTTGCAACCTGTGTTCCCGCTCGCGGTGCGACGCAACTCGTTCGACTGCGTGACTTGATGCAGTCTGTGTTGATCGCACGCGTTCGTGATCTTGACCCGCCCGTTCGGTGTTTTCGGTTACTTTCTCCTGCGGAAATGATAATCTCGTGCGAACGGTAATTACGCGACGATACTCGATAGTTGTGCATCTTAATGTCATGTGTCGAGAGGTTTGAACAAGAGTTCGTAGTCGTGAGAAGGTCGCCAGTTACCATCGAACCTCCCCGGTCAGGCCAACCACGTCTCCCGCGCCGTGTGCCGACTCTGGTCATGGGTGACGGACTGCCGAGCGACAGGATGCGGTAGCAGCACTCTGAACAGGCCACACGGCCCCGTCATCTCCGCTGACAACACGAGCCAGATGCTACCCACCATGCTGGAGACAAATATTGACGGTGACCCAAAGCTTGAGTTCAGACTTGAAGTGCATTTCTTTACTTTTATTCTGGACTAGTAGGTATGAAAAGGGCACAGTATTATGGCCGCCAATTCTCTGGAGAACGGACTTTGCTCCGCCCTTAGGCTAAAAGTAACAGAGTAATATTCAAGGGCCGGCGTTTCCTACCTGTAGCAGACAATTCGATCACCGCACCAGGTCCTACCAAGCGATGACGGGCTGAGCTGGTAAGTGCTACACGCAAAAACCAACCCACCTCCGGTCCTGGGGCAGTTGCTGAAGACCTTTCAAGCACCCCAGTGTAGCTAGCTAATCGCCCCTACTCCGCCAACCCGCCTTAATGCTCCTAATATATGTTATTACTCCCCACATTATCAGCGCGTCGATGTATTCTCTCCTTCTATATCGTAAGTCAGTAAACTGCCCTCACCCTTAGGTTCTAGTGATTCGTACGTAGCCTCCAACCCGTAATTTTCCTTCATATGTTTGATCGCCTCTGCAATCGTCGAGGTGTTATAGAGCTCAAGGATCTCGCCTTTATATTTCTCCCATTCAGCTTTGGGGATCCGGCGGGCACGTATTTTCGCATCTGGGTCGACCTGGCCTGTGGCACGTAGCTGGTGCTCGACGGCATCGTGACTGTTCTCGGCGGCCAGTGATAGCGGCGTTTGACCATATCCATCCTTTGTGTCGACGTTGACTTTGCCCGTGGCAAGCAGTTGCTTGACGATGGTGTCATGGCCGTTCCGGGCAGCCCAAAATAGCGGCGTCCAACCATTATGACCCTTCGCGTCAACATCGACCTGACCCGTGTCTAGGAGCTGGTACACGACGGAATCATGACCGTTCTCGGCGGCCAGTGATAGCGGTGTCTTACCAAATTCATCCTTCATGTCGAAATCGAGCTTGCCTGTAGATAGCAGCCGCCCAACGACGGTTTCATTGCCGTTCCGGGCAGCCCAAAATAGAGGCGTCCGACCATACTCGTCCTTTGCGCCGACTTTGGCACCTCCTTGAAGGTAGATATGAACCGCTTCCTCAATCCCAAAGTATGCGGCCAAGTGAAGCCCTGTCATTTTCCGTGGAAACGCTTGGCTGTACCCTGAATCCCCAGGGTATGACTTCGCTACCCTTAGCGCCTGGCAAGATGCCTGTACCTTTGCCTCGCACCCTAGAAAGTCCATGACGCCCTGGATGGACGTCAAATCATCGCAAGCATGATGCCCCCAGTTGTGTGTCGCGTAGTCGTAGAGCGGATTGGAGTGCAATCGCTCCTCAAACTCATCGTCCGTCAGGCAGGGCCCGCTCTCAAAGATGCTAAATGAGAGGTAGGTAACGCAAGTAGCCGTGATGCTAGCTTCCGCGTCGATAAACCATCGATCTCGCGTCCGCTCGAGGTATTCCTGTATGGTGTAATGCACCAGCCGGATGATGCCGCTGTTTTCGTCGACGGTGACCAGCCCCGCGCATACCGAAACCATCCGCTCAACGCCACTCTTGTCAAGCTCCAGATCACCAACCTCTATGGCAAGAGCATGCTGAAGTTCCAACGTGGTTAGAGGTCTCCTGGCGCACGTGATCCACCATAGAACCTTGTTTGCAAGTCGCCGGAAGCCAAGAGCCTGTGCGTTGATCCTTTCCATTGTCTCGTTGTACGCCTCGTCCAAGACCTCGCGTCTCTCGTCCTCGCTCGATCCGAGCCTTTGTGTCTGTAGATGATTCAGTCCGTCCTTGACGGCTCTTTCTGTAGTTTTGTCATCAAATGAGTTGAGGTAAATCTGTGCCAAGAGAAACCTAAGGTCAGTTAGCAAAGCGGTTGAAGCTAGGTGTGGTCTGGTAACGTACATCCCGTCGACAGCGTCTAAGATCCCGGTTTTGATCTTATCTCGAAGCTGCCCGCTCCACCCCTCAGAAGCCAGTAATTGTCCGATATGGCTTTCTAGATACCTCTCTATATCCTCGTTACTGGCACGAATCTCCCGCACTATGCTTCGTTCGAACTGCTCGGTGACTTTAGGATCAAATCTCGAGGTGACAAAGAGTTGTGCTCCACATTTTTCCTGGAGAGTGAAGATCTCGGAGAGGAATCTTGCTCGAGAGTCACTGGATGCTTGACATTCATCGAGCGCGTCAACGACGATGAAGACCTTCGAATACAGAGCGGCCACGGATTGGAGAGTTCTCGAAAGTTGGTCGAGTGATGGTCGCGTTCGCTTCTCCTTGTGGCTGTCGTAGAGAGATTTCATGTCGTCCGGCAAAGAAAGCCGGCCATGAGCCAGCTGTTTTAGTAGATTTGCGAGGAGGTATTTGGCATTCTGCTCCTCTTGTAGTCGGAAGTTGCAATAGATATATGCGATGCCGATTTCCTTGTCGTTCCGAAATCGTGTACAGAGGTCGTCGACCACGATCGAAGTCAGGATCGTCTTTCCGGCACCTGGAATGCCTGGGCAAAACAGTGTCTGCTTCTCGGCCTCCACCCATGTCTTGAATTCCGTCGAGTCCAGAAGCCATTGTCCAGTTCCTGGCTGACGCCGTCTGATAAAGTCGCTTTGCTGAGACGCGTAGTCGATGGGCGTGAGCCAGTCAAGAATGACTTGACGTTCCTCGCTGTTCCCTCGAGCATCTTGACGGTCCACGGCGGCTTGCATCGCCGAAGTCGCTTGGCTTGCAGCATCCTGCCATTCTTGTTGCTCCTTTCGCGCTTTCTTGGCTTCTATGCGAGCCACATCTGCATCATCAAGCAGTCGCTTCAAACCGGTCGTGACATGCTCCCGAAAGTCTCGTAAGTCTTCGGTCAGGCTGCGAGTATAACTCTCGACTGCGAGGAGAATGGCCCTATAATCCCGTGAGTATGTGCTCAAACCCTAGCTGGCTCGCCACCCACTGTTGGTCCGCATGTAAAGCCACCATAAACAGCTCCTTTGCCCCATCTAAAGCCTTCAGGGCAGCCTTCAGCTTGCGGTCGAATCTCGGTCCCGCGAAGTGTTTGCCTATGATGCCGCTCCGTTCCACAAAGTTTTTGATGATGTCCAGCGCCTCCCTGCACCGCTCAAGAGCAGGGCTGAGGTACTGCAGACTGCTGAGGCGAGCTTCGTTGTCTTCGTGTATTTCTAAATGTGTTTGGAAGTTTTTCATCGATCCGTTCAACCCGTACAGGGCCGTAGTTATGGCGGTTAGCTCGGAGGAGCCGAATTCAGAAGGGCCTATCCATCTTCCCGAGAGCTTCAGGCACTCTCCTGCAAGCTTAATGACAGCGGTGACGCTCGCGGCTAAGCTGAAGCCATCCATGTTGGCGATGATATGTCAAGTCGTGGCCGAATAAATGGCCGTGCCTGCCAGATTCGAACTATTAGCTTTCGGGGTCTGGGCAGAGCAAACGGCCACAGCAAGCCTCTCGTGCTTTGGCACACCTCGGTTATAACTTAACCGGCTATGTAGGCAACCGCGACGCAATCGCCGTCACCTCTCGCTCCTGTGCAGCCCAGGCTGGTGCTTGATTGAAGAAGACGTCGGCCCAGGACTCGGAAGAACGGATCGCTGGGTTGACAGAACGCCTTTCGACCTGGAATTGGCTGGGTTGCCTCAACCTGCCTGCCTGCAGCATAGCCACAGCTCCCTCTGCCACATCGACGCCGGGGGCTGTGAAGCGCGCCGCCTGCATCATGCATGGCGCAGCCGCGGCTGACTTTCGTCGCATTTGGCGGCATGCGCAAGGCGATACCGCTGGGGGCTCAGAGGAACCAGGCGCCCAGGGCATTAATGGTGGATGCACCGACTGTGTATTCGAGAATGGAGTCTCTTGTCCCTCGCCGGCTGCCATCAGCGATATGCCCAACCCTTGCACGGAGCTCTAGGCAATGCTGTACGATATCGAGGTCGCCAAGATCGTGGCAGCGGCTCCAAGTTTATTTAGTTATGCACGATTGTGGCCGTCAGTCGCCGGCTCACTCTCAGTGAGGTCGGCAGTAGCATACCTGTCGTGAGAGGCGCGAAGGTTATAGATCTTGACGTGTCCGTGAGTGATCTGAAGAGGCGTTCGGGGCGGTGTTGGCGCAGTTATCCGATTACGATGGTCGTCGTTGGTCAATCTCGGACTGGTGGCATAGGTCAGAGACAAGTTGGCAAACTTGGAGACATGAAGCTTCGCAAATAGTAAACGATTCTCGATCTCTATACATCTAACCGTCTATATAGCCAAAACGCCATGCGTTGCAAAGCCACCTCAAGGTGCTGCTCCAGCTCTAAGGCCTGGGACCAAGACCCGCTTGATGCCTACAGGTCGGGGATAACATCCCCGTTCATGAGCGCCACTCGCGCCGAGTCGAGCTCGCCCGCCGCAAACTCGTCCAGCTTAGCCTTGTCGACGCTGTCAAACGACCCCATGAAGTTGGGCAGCACGCGCGTGCATTCCGTCATGTCGTTGATGTTGTACACGCCGAGGAGGCTCAGTCGGACGTACTCTCTAGCGTAGGCCTTGGCGAGTTACACATGTTAGCAAAGCATGACCATGGGCAAGACAAGGCAGTATGGGGGAGGGTCAGTTGCGCACTTGGCTCCAGGTAATTTGCCCCTTGAGGCTATTCCCATACGCCTCAAACATGGGCCGCGTGCGCGCATCGTTTGCGAGGTTCACGTCGCTGGCAAACTTGACCAGCCGCGGTGGCGCCTTGCTGCTCAGCGTCTCCTTGAAGTAGAGGTTGTCCCACACGCCGGGCGTGCTGTCCTGAGGGTCGAGGGCGCGGCCCTTGTCGTAGAAGCGCTGCTGGCTGACCGTGTGCGAGCCCAGCAGCGCGACGAGCCCGGCCGCGCTGATGGTCTTGTTGGCGAACAGGCCGATGAGCTTGTCCGCGTCGGCCTTGGGCGACGGCAGCAGGCCCTCGGGCGCGGGCTCGCTGCTGTCCCTGCGGCCGACGAAGAAGCGCACGCGCGGGCCGAGCGGGCAGGCGACGGTGCCGACGACGGCGCTCAGCTGGACGAGGTCCGCGACGCCGACGCCGTACTCCTTGTACTTGGCGTGCCAGGTGCGCACGAGGTCGCAGATCTCGTGCAGGCCGTCGTTGGACCGGCGCGACTCGCACTCGCCGGCGAGGATGATGGAGCCGTCGGCGCCGCCGCCGCTCGGGACGTTGCCCCTGGCCCAGGTGCCGGCGTCGTGGAAGCCGAGGCGGACGGCCGCCCGGGCGAAGTTGTTGCAGCGGCCGGCCGTGCCGACCATGGCGTCGCGCATCTCGTCGGCGACGTACTTCCAGATGCAGCACTTGTCCTTGGCGCACTCGCTGGATGTCTTGGGAGGCACTCTCTTCACCTGCGACGAGAGGTCCAAGCCCTCTGCCTTGCCGGTGAGAATGTCCCTGACGGCCTTGCCGGTGGCAGTTAGATCCTTGTCGGGGAGAGTCTCGAGGTCTCCGAGGAGAGACTTGGACAAGTCGCCCTGACGCTTCTGCAGTTCCGACATGGTCTTGTCCATGCCGGGAAAGGCAGTAGTCAGGCCGGCCGTGGCCAGCACAGCCGTGCACAAGCCTGTCGCGAGTCTCATGGTGAAGGGGAGAATGCCGTTCTGAGTGGCAGGCGGGTGGGTGTCGGGGTCCTATGGTTGACAGACGGCATATTTACTTTAAAGGTCGGTTCGGAATCGTGTGCCGCTGCATGACGGGAGATCTCCGTCTAGAGATTGCCCATATCAGCTCCCGAGGCCCAGCGGCATGGAAACCGCCATCACCGGCGGCGCACATACACTGATCCTTCCGCAGCGTTGCAGCGGAGCCCCGTGGCGGTTAGAGACAGGACCGGCGGGTGCACCTATGCCGCATGTCCGCTGTATGAGCCTGTGGACCAAATGGCACTTAGAGTGCTGCCACCATGAATGAGGCTACGCATTATTTCCGGCCCTGATCTGCGGGCAATTCAGTCAGAATATCGGGCGATATTTCGGTCTGGCCGTGTCGAACATCGGGATCTCGAATGCAACTGCCGAGTTTTGGGAGCAAGAAATCCATTAGATTAAAATGTGACGTCCAATCAAAAAATCTGTAATGCAATCCAACGTGGGCGGCAGTTTGCGCTGTCAGCTCGCGCCGCGGCTGGTGCAAGACGATCGCCGAAATGCCACGGCGGCAGCTGACGGAGGTTCGGAACTCGGGTCGTGGCACAATCTCATGGCTGCGTTAAGCTTATTCTGATGCTTGATACTCAACAAGTCAGTACTGGGGATCTGCTCAACACGCGGCAGAGGTCTCCTCGGCTCCATCCGCTGGGCAGATCTGGGCCAACCTACAGAGGCATGTTTATGGATCTCCGTCGATACATGGCCTACGATTTGATGGACCAAACCTTCAGCGACGACTCATCAAGGACTCTGCTTTGGCTGCCCACGCCCGTGGATTCACCGAGCACGTGATCCGGGGAATGCTGCCAGGCACCAGAGCAGGTGGCGACGACCGACCCGCAGCTGTGCAGGATGGTACTGCCGACGGGCGACTCGTGGGCCTTCCAATGCCACGACGGGTCCGAAGGCCCATCTTCCAGTCCGACCTTGTCCCACACAAGTACTTTCCCGTCTTGGGAGCCTGCCCATACCTCGAAGCCACCGGCTCCGTAGACGTCGCCTTGGAATACGTCGCATGCCATCTTCTGCTGGGTCGAGCATTCACGACCGGTCAAGACGCTGAGGAGCTTTCCCGCGCCGCGAATGTCGTACACGAGAAGCCCGGTCGAGTGCCGTTCATTGATGACAAGGTAGCGGCCGCAGGGACTCCATACAACTTGAACGATGCCTTGGCCACCCAGGTCGAGGTCGAAGTCGGCACTCGCAGCCTCCGAAATGCTCCAGTTGGCGACAACCTTGTCCGTCCGCTGGAGGTCGTACATGCCCATCCAGCGCGTCCATGTTCCCGCAGCGACGATGGCACCTCCGTTGGCGTCGTATGGAGAAGCGGCAAGGGCTGCGACGGTCCCCTTCATGCCGACTCCACTGCCCTTGGAGATGTGCCTCTTAGAGGGGATGGTCGGAACGGTCAGGATGGGCCCGTCGGACCCATGGCGGGAGACATCAAAGTAGTCGAGGCGGTTGGCGGATCCGCACAGAAAATGTGTGCCGGGATGCTCCCAGATCATCGAGGCGGGCGTGATGTACTGCTCCGTCTCGTGCCTGATGAGCCTGTACGCCCCTAGTGGCGCGGGATGCGCCCCAGGCTCGGGAAACGCATGGTACAGGTGAATGGGATGGTCCCGAGAGCCGACGAGATACGTCTGAGAGGCTGGATCGGCGAGGTTGAAGAAGGGCGCCGCGGCAATGGCGTAGGTGGGCTCCGGGAGGCTGGTCACGGCCTGTGGCTCCAAGACGAGGTCTTGACCGGCAGATTGCAGGAGGTCCGCGGGCAGGACAAAGGAGGAGACGGAGTTGTCTGAGGCGCCAACGATGACGGTGGTGCCGTCGGCCGTCCACTGGGCCGACGAGTAAAAGAGGCGCGCGTTGCTGGCCGCGGCAGGGATGTCGTCATCTGCCGTCTGCCTCTGCAGGTCATCATTCGACTGCGGCTGCGGCTGCGGCGTACGGCTCCGCGCGGGCCGCCGTGCCAGGAGCTCCATCTGTGGCACGCCGCCGGGTCCTTGGGCCGTCGTGGGCGTCTGTGCTGCTTCTCCATCATCACCATCAGGGGCGGCGCCGTGGACAGAGACGAGGTCGGGTGCCGTGTCCGTGTCCGCGTCCATGTCGGGCGAGGCCATCGTCATCGCTGCTGTTGTTGGGTCCTCCCTTGCCGCCCAACTGCAGCGGGCCTGCGATGATCCATGAAGCAGGCGGCCGCGTTTGGATGCCGATCGTAGCGTGGGCCGGAAAAGTCGACCCCAGCTGTTGGGCGTTTCTGGTGTGCCCTGAAAAAAAAAAGCTGATGCGAGGCCGGGAAGTGGATGGGCAATTTGGAGAATGGGATGTCGCGCCATGTGTGGTGGTGTGAACGGAGGGTACTTGGCTTGGTACGGATTGAGAGCGCCTCAGCAACCGAGGTGCTTCGTACCTACCTCTCAGGCGCCGTGACGGTGCGGTGCAGCGGCCACCTCCCGCTGGGGCGCTGCGTTGGCAAGGGCCCACGGCGGGCTTGGGGGGGCTCCCCAGGGCGTGGCGCTGGCCCCTTAGCGCCCCGGGGAGCTGCGCGCGACGTCATTGGGGGCTCCCGTTGCGGGCTAGCGCAGGACGGGGCGCTAGGACCGTGTTAGTCTCAGATAGAAGCGCCGCGTACAAGGCACGCGGCACGCGGGCCAGCCGAGACCGCGTCAGCTGGGCGGCCACTAACAGCAACCATCAGACGTGGCAGCCGGAAGATGCAATGGTGGGCCCACAGCGGGCACTGGCAGCGGGCAGCGCAGCCCAGGCCGCCTCAAGCTCCGGGTCACGGCCCAGCTGGAGACGCCCAGGCTCGCAGAGTCGCAGGCTGCCGCCGCGTCCAGGCAGTCAGTCCAGTGAGCAATGAGGGCAGGTCCGCCCGCCGCCTCGCAGCACCTGCCTCACCTTACCTCACCTCACCTCGCCTCGCTTCAGTCATCCTCGACCTGGTTCGGCTCGACTCGACTCGACTCCATTCACCTCGCCTCGTCTCCGCCTCCCCGACCACCGACCGCTCCGCACGACCGTCTCCCGCGTCTTCCCCTGCCTGCCTGCGCCCGGCGTCGCTGCTGAGCCTCGCCGTCGTGCCCGCGCGCTCCCTCACAGCCCCCGAGCCGCGTCTCGTCCGGCGCGCGCATCCCCGAGGCCCCCTCGTCTGCCGCAAGTGAATGCCAACCTACCCGCGTTCTTCAAACCACCATGACGGTCTCGTAGAGCTGGCGCTCCGTGGCTCTCTTCTCCCAAACACGCCGGAAGTCCCGGCATAGCTCTTTTTCTTCGCGCGCGCGCGCACGCGGCGTCCTCTGTTCCATTTGTTTGCCCGTCGGCATCCTCCGCCACATCTCTGGGTCTCCCGTCGACCTGCCGAGGCCATGG
Source organism: Purpureocillium lavendulum (assembly GCA_029168975.1). Lineage (NCBI taxonomy): Eukaryota > Fungi > Ascomycota > Sordariomycetes > Hypocreales > Ophiocordycipitaceae > Purpureocillium > Purpureocillium lavendulum. Next base: position 7,103,737 of record JAQHRD010000001.1, read on the forward strand.
ACCTTCTGCAGGCGACCACGGCCGAGTGCGAGAGGCTCAAAACGCCCTCGTACCTTGAGCTCGTCGTGTCCATGTAAGACTCACCCGCTTACTCCCGAGACTATATCCGGGAGGTTCGCGGTCTGGCGCTGACGGGCACCCAGCTTCATCCTGATAGGACTCTTGATTTCATACCTCCCGCAGCACTACCGCATCATATCGCGCGGGACGTCCGAGGGCATCTCGCCCTACTTTGTTCTTCTCGGTACCACGTCTGCTACGGCCGGCTTCGCCAACATCCTGACCGTCCCGCCCTCGCGGGCCGCCATCAGCTGCTGCAAGGAGCTCGAGACATTTGAGTGCGCCGCTGGTTTGCTGGGAGTCGCCCAGCTCGGCATGCAGTGGCTGTGTTTTGCTCTCATGTACGTCGCCGCGTGTCGCACCCACTGCCATCGCCTCCAGCATCCGTTCTGTTGCTGACAGGTCTTCAGTCTTGTTTTGTTCCTCATTTTCTTCCGCTATAGAGAGGCCAATGTTCCTCAGGAAGAGCTGGGGGGAGAATCCCCTAAATGGCAGACGGCCGTTGCCGTGGGCCTTCTGTGCGTCGTCCATGGACTCATCGTCATCATCGTCACCGGGGTGTTTGCCATCGCGCTGCCCAACCACCTCACCATGTGGGCCAACGTCCTCGGCGTCATGGCCGCTGGTCTGGCGGCTGTCCAGTACGTGCCGCAGATCTGGATGACGTATCATCTAAAGCACGTCGGGAGCCTGAGCATTCCCATGATGTGCATTCAAACGCCCGGCGGCTTCCTGTTCGCCGCGAGTCTATATGCGCGGCTGGGACCCGAGGGCTGGAGCACGTGGGCCATTTATCTGTTGACGGCCATTATGCAAGGCACCGTGCTGGTTCTCGGTGTGTACTACGAAATCGCGGCCCGCCGGTACGACGGGCACGGCGTCGAGCACGGCGCACATGAGCCGCACTCACCGGTCGACGGCACGGCGGCCGCCCCCCGGCGGCCGTCTGCCAATCGGACCTACTCGGAGGGCTGGGAGCGCGGCCTCCCCGGCCCCTTCACTGGCCACCCGGAGCGCTACGCGGAGACGGAGGAAGATCTTGACCATATACAGGAGCGCGAGGAGCGGGCGATTGCGCGGGAGAACCAGCCGCTGCTTCGACCGGGCGGCATAGGCAACCCCCGCAGGAACTACAACTCCACTCGGAACTGATTTATACGCCGTACCAAGCATCAGCGGATTATGTGTGGGAAGAAAGAAAGAAGGTTTAGGGTGGAGGAGCGGAAGAAGCGAAGACTGCGTCTCTTTTCATCTGTCTTATTAGTATACTTTATTAATGCCTGGACATGTCATCATTAGCAGGTACTCTTGTCGCACGAAGGCTCTCGTCGCGCATCACATTGCATCGTGCTGTACCAGTTGTCAGAGGCCGACAAAGCCCGAAACTGTGGGAACGAATCTCGATCAGCGCTGACTGCCGCTGTGCGAGATCGATAGTCTCGTGCCTCTGGGTGCGAATATCGAAAAGGCAGGTAATACACGACCTTCAATATATCGTGCCTCGGTTGCGCCGGGTGAGCAATGAGCACGACGCGTGCGGGGTAGCTCCTCGGCGTCTGCCGTGCTGGCCGACGAAGCCATCGCGAAGCCCTTTCGACAACCCGAGCTGCCACAACGAGCATCGCGCAACATGGTCTGCTAAATGCCCCGAAGCTGTGGTATGCCACCACGGGCCTCGCATGCGTCAAAGGCCCTCGACGTAACCGCAACTAGCTGTATCTCCGCGACCTAGCTAGCTCGAGGGCGAACCGATAGTGCGAGCCATCTGTATCACCGGTGACCTTTGCGGAGCATGCGGTGTGGTGGGTGGCTCGCGTCCCGGTATAGGATGGAGGCTCACTGTCCATACGAGGGCAGTGGTCGGTGTGTCGGGCTCGGCTCGATGATGGGTCATGTTTCGACTGGCCGGAGTCGCGGCGCGGCGCATGACCGTACCAACGACGAGGACGGGCATGTCGTGCCGGCTACACGATGGCACAATGCGGACCTGAGTGACTCTGACTGTAGGGGATGCGGACGGGGATGCGGAGGTGTGCCGCAGCAGCAGCAGCATCAGCAGCAGCATCAGCAACAGCAGCCGCAGTTCAAAGTCGGTGACACCCGCAAGCGAGGCCGCGATGCATGCACGACAAGGGCCCCGGCCTTGTCGAAGTGCCGCATCGGGTGAAAGCAGATGGCCATGCAAACCGGGTGGGGGGCATGGAAGAGCAGGAAGTGGTGATGGTGGTGGTGGTGGTGCCGCGCATAGCTACGGTACGCGACCATCCTCGTTCGTTCGTACGAACAAGCAAGCAGGCAGGCAGGCAGGCAGGTAGGAAGGCAGGCAACCTCCAGCCGCATCGGGACCGACTTACACGGCTAGCTCCGGGGATCTCTCATGGCGGGGGAGCGCGGGGTCGGACGGACGGGCAGACGGACACTGCATAAGCGATGGGAAAGGGCTGGTACAGTACACGTCCGTAGTAGAGAAAAGATCAGACGAAAAACCTACATGCCAGACAGGGTACGGCACACCGTATCTAGCGAGCCACCTATTACCTATGCTCGACCTAGCTCATCGAGGGCCCCGAGGGCGCTGATCGCGGCGTGTGGTTGCATGCGGGCGGCGGCGCGGGACCACGGATTGGGTTGCAACGACAATCGGCCCTTCGGGTGCAGTCCAGCGAGCGAGCGAGCGGCCGGCGACGCACTCCATCCCATCTTTGTCGTCGCAGACTCGCTCCCCTCCTTGTTCACCTCCTCCTGCTCCTGCTGCTCCTCTTGCCCCGCAGTCTGGGTAAGGAAGTCCTTCGAGCCAGTGTCGGCGGTGTCCGCGCTTCGCAAGGAACAGCTTAGCTCGGGTGACGATTCTTTGGGAAAGGACGAATGGGGGAGTGCGAAGTAGATGGAAGCGCGTGCGCCGCGAGGGCAACCATGATGCTCGGGGATAGCGGCTATGCAGTGCGTCTGTGTGTGTGTGTGTGTATGTGTGTGTGTCTGTATAAGTCGGGGCGCTGAGACGTGGTTGGCCGCCATTAGGCGTCGGTCCGCGCGAACATGTTCTGCCCGCCCTGCCTCAACTCGTGCCGAGGGACGATACAACCTCAGATCTCACCTCCGCGAGCTGGCATTGGGCCCCCGAGGGGGCAGAGGGCGGTTCGTGACTTGCTTTTTGCGGAGGGCTGCGACTCGAGAGAGACGTTGCCGGGGCATGTGATGTCTCACCCGTGGATGGATGAACATGCAAGTACTCAGACGTACGGACGGATGCCGCACGGGGTAACTTACTACTTTGTACGTACAGCTACGAGGACAAAGTCGGAAGAGAGACGAGACAGACACTTGGGCTGCATGTCTGTCTGGTGGTTTGCTTAAAGACGGGCCATTGTCCCCGGGCCTCCTGCTGCGAGGAATGCAGGTACGGGAACAGCTGTCGTCGACCCTTTGCCCTTGTTGACCGAGAGGGCGGACCCTGACACACACGCACATATAACTTATACTGCGCACAAGTTGGCCTACACCTCCCTCGCCGTGGACATAGTGCTATATACTATACCCACCGGAGCCATCGCAATGGTCGCGTTCCGACGGATCGGGCTCGCGGCGTGCTTCTTGGCGGCGACGACGTGGACGGGCGTGGCCCTCGCCGCGCCGCCGTCGGCCCGGCTCATGACGGACCGGGCGACGGGCGTGCTGCCGAGCAAGGACCCGTGGTACGACGTGCCGGACGGGCTCGAGGGCGTCAAGCCGGGGACGATCCTGCGGCACCGGACGCCGCCCAACCCCATCGCGGCCTTTGGGCTGCTGCCGGTGCACCTGCAGGGCAGCTACCAGCTCCTGTACCGCACGACCGACAGCCTGGGCAACGCGACGGCGACGGCGCTGACCGTCATGGTGCCGCACAACGCCGACCTGACGAAACTGCTGTCCTACCAGGTCGCCGAGGACGCCGCCACCATCGACTGCGCGCCGTCGTACGCCTTCCAGTTCGACCACGCGCAGGGGCCGGACATGGGCACCATGGTGACCGAGGCGGAGCTGCTGCTCGTCGAGGCGGCGCTCGAGCGCGGCTGGGTCGTCATCGCGCCCGACTTCCTCGGCCCGCGCGGCGCGTTCCTCGCCAACGCGCTGGCCGGCCACGCGACGCTCGACGGCATCCGCGCCGCCATCAACTCGCACGCCCTGACGGGCATCGCGGCGGACCCGACGGTGACCATGTGGGGGTACTCGGGCGGCAGCCTCGCGTCGCTGTGGGCGGCGCAGCTGCAGCCGACGTACGCGCCGGAGCTGCGCATCGCGGGCGCGGCCGTGGGCGGGACGGTGCCCAACATCACGACCGTCGTGACGAGCATCAACGGCCAGGCCTCGGCCGGGCTCATCCCCACGGGCGTCGTCGGCCTCATGAACCAGTACCCGGAGCTCGTGCCCGTCGTCGACGCCCACCTGCTGCCGCAGTTCCGCGACCACTTCTTCAGCGTGCGCGGGCAGTGCCTCGCCGCCAACTCCAACGGCTTCAAGAACGAGGACATTGTCGGCATGTTCGACGACCGCAGCCTCGTGTACACGAACCCGACGGCGGTGCGCATCATGGCCGAGAACGCGCTGGCCCAGCCGGGCGCGTCGACGCCCACGATCCCGCTCTTCGTCTACAAGTCCGTCGCCGACGAGATCAGCCCCGTCGGCGAGACCGACGCCCTCGTCGACCGGTGGTGCGCCGCCGGCACGCCCATCGAGTACCAGCGCGACCAGCAGTCGACGCACGAGTCGCTGGCCATCCTCGCCGCGCCCAAGGCCCTGTCGTGGCTCATCGGCACCATGGACGGCCACGACCGCAACAAGGCCTGCGTCAAGCGCACCGTCTTCTCGTCGCTGCTGGACCCGGCCGCCATCGCGGTGCTGCCCAAGATTCTCATCGACGCGCTGCTGGATCTGCTGGGGAAGCCCGTCGGGCCGCTGTTTGGGTGAAAGTGAAAAAGTGTGGTGCGCGCACTCGTAACGTCGTGTCGTGAATGAGCGGGATAAGGTACTTATGCTAGGGTGGCTCGGTCGTGTCATCATGATAACATACCCCGTCAGAGGATGACTTTGTGTGAATCCATTTGATGCCTCGATCCTTCGTGTCCAAATCCTCGCGAGTCTGTCTCCGTGAGCACTTCAGGTCGATGAGCTGCCGCCGGCGTCAGCGTCATGCCGACTGACCCTGGATGCAGCAGCTTATGACGGACAATGAGTGATGCGTGCGTGCGTGAGGTGAGGGACGAGGCAGCAGCACTCGCGATGTGACTCCTTCCCCCCCAATGATCCATCCATCTCCCCCCGGCCGCCAAAGATAGCGCCGTCCACAACCGGGTCCGCATGGGTTGCGCTCGGGCCCTGATTGGCAGCTTCCGCCACAACTCCGTCTGAATCATCGATGCGTCTCAACGGCTAACGTCCGACTGTCCGTCATCAATTGCACCTCGCCCGCGTCCTCCCACGTCCATATCCGCCATCCCCGCCCTCCCCATTGCATTGTGCCCTGCCACTACCTCCGAATCCCTCGTCAGTAGACGCGCCCTGACGAGCATCACCGTCGTCCCTCCACGCCATCCGACCATTCGTTCCCACAGACGTCCCGCCCCCATCGCGCCGTCGAGTTCGAGCCCCCCCAAGGCGAAACCACTTAACGCATCATCTCCGATGGCCATCTACAGCGCCGTTCCTCCCCCGGAGGAACTCGTCTCCAACGTTGCCGCCTCGGGCCAGCTGCCGCCGCCGCCACACCACGCGCCCTCGACGCCCGTCACCAACGGCGCCATCGACATCGACGCCTGGACGGTGCAGGCCCTCCAGTCGCTCAGCATCTCGCCCGTCGCCCGCGGCACCGGCACGCCCCTCGCCATCAACATTGACGACCGCAAGGTCACCGTCCAGGCCGACGCCCGCGCCGTCGACTTCAAGTCCAAGACCCCCGACGTCCCGCGTCGGCCGCCGTCTGCCCGGGACAGCCAGCGGAAGCGGGACGCCGTCCTGCGGGGCAAGGAGGGCAGCCGGCAACGGCGCCGGTGGGAGAACGGTATGATTCCCGTTATACCCCGCGCCGAGTGAATTCGCAACGACTGACTGAGTGGGAACGGGCGTCTAGATCGTCTCATCGGCGTTCCCAACGTGCAGCCGCCGCTGCCATCAGACTGGGAGGTCCGTCCCGCCCACCCGGTCCGCCGAGTCCCGTACCAGCTCGCCCAGTTCTGGGATCGCGGCGTCCGCCAACGCGTCGAAGACAAGACCTCGGCCCTCCAGGCCGCCCGCAAGAAGCAGCAGCGCAATGCCGGTAGCGCCACGGGCCTTGCGGTAGGCGAGGTGCCCCGCGACTTGCGCGAGTCGGCCAAGCGGAACCCCGTCATCCGGAACTGGGTGCGGTCCCTCGAGGACCCCGTCCGGCAATACCTCGTCGACGAGCAGCGACATCAGGAGGGGTCCGCGAAGCAACCTGATGACATTGAAACCGAGGACCTGGACTCGGAGGATGAGGAGATTGTCTTTGTCGGGCGGAAGAGCGCCATGAGGGAACTCAAGGAGAAGCGGGAAGCCCGCCATAGGATGGCCAGGCGGGAGGTTGAGCACGAGACGGTTGATTCTGGCGTCCTCTTCGACTCGTTTGGCGAGGGAGATAACGCCGCCTTCAAGTGCGCTCCCTGCTCCGCCCGTGTGCGACCTGCTATGCTAACCTTGATATCGCAGGCGCTGGCTCACGCACACCATCTCCGACTACTATGGCCTCGCATCCCGGTCCATCGTCATGCCCAACGCTTGTAAGGTCGTCTATGTTGGGCTGCATCAAACTCACCAGCGAGCAAAGCCGCCCCTTGGGAAGCTGCCCGTCCCGCTGTGGCAGCTCTGCTGAGTTTTGGGTCTGGGGCATCATTTCCCCTGCCCTTGATTTTACTTCCTGGCGCAAGCTTTGCGCGACTGCTCACTTCACATAGACGACTGATACAGGATAAACAGTGTTGCCATTCCGGGTAGTAGAGTTTTCTTCGAGCCAGCCTCGGGCGCAACGAGACGCAGCTCTGGCTGACATCGCAAGTGCAATACCAGTTCGCACGCAAATGTTCCCAAGTCTAAGAGCAATGAACCTGTGTTGGCTGGAGTCAAAGCCAAGTTTTGTCCAAGAGTGTGCAGCATCTGGCGAGCGCTTTATGCCCGCCCAGCACCAGGCCGTACTTTGCCACCTTTGTCTCTGTGGGCATGGCAAGAAACTCCGCGAGGCCCGAATCGCCGTGCTCTTTGATCAGTGACTTGGACATGACCTGTGCGCTCATGGCGTTCATGCCAGCTCGGCGGAAGAAAAGCTCCCACGGTGATTCCTCCGAGGCGATGACGCCTACCAGGCTGGCCATCTGTGCACTGCAGCGAGACATGCAGGCCAGGATCCACCGCGCAAGCGTGCGGTCGGCTCCTGGAACGAAGTACGTTGAGACTGAGGTGTCGAGGCTATTTGTGAAGCGGACAAAGTCGGCATATGATGCGACGTCTGACACGCTGAGCTCACCACTGAACTCGCCTCCTGCGTTGGACTCGGACACGAGTACGATGAGCCTCTCGTATTTTTGACTGACGTTGCATATCTGGTCGCGGAGAGCGGCGCGTCTTTTCGACCCCGGAAGAGGCTTCTGCCGAACTTTGACGAGGCTCGTGGCTATCAACCCCGTGGTCGGTGTGAGGCACACATCGACCTCAACCGCTGCCAAGCAGAGCGGCTCGGAACTAGCTCCAGCCTCTGTCGAGAAGGTGTTGTTTGTCTGGTGCAATGAGAAGTCTCGATCGACCAACAGTTCCGCTGGCCAGGAAGCCTCCAAGTAGCGAAAGACGGGTCGGTCGAGTGCTAGTGACACAATGCAAGGGCCCCTTTGATCTGTCAATTCCAGTGGAGGCCGGGGAGCTTCCCTCTGCTCTACTCGAGGTTGAGGCACCAATCGTTGTTGGGGATTCATCACCGGTTCGGTTGAGTGCTTTCGCATGGTTTCTCCGCCCGTCAATCGAGGTCGCTTGGCTGCTCTTAATGTCATGAAGTCATGCACGAGTCTGGCGGTGCTCGCCATGTCGTCCGATGGCTGGACTTGCGAGTCACAGACTTCGATTCCACTCTGCCTGTCCTCGCGGACAGCCAACGGCACTGGAGAAACACGAAGAAGTGCAGATGCAGATACTATCTGCGACTCTGTGCTTATGGCGCCGGACTCGACGAAATCATCAAATGCCGAGTCTGAATCGTTTAAGCAGGTGTCCTCGGGCTCTCCTACCCGGGCCAGCATAGTTGGGCAACGCAGTTCAGGGATGTGCATCGCACTCTCCGCTGGTCGCGATCGGCGGTCACTATCTGCATATTGCTCGCTGGCCAGACTCGTCGTTAGCTCCTCTTCCATCTTCACAATGCCACTACCGCGCGGAAGCGGAGCCCATCTGAGTTCACTCTCGAGCAGATTGTCCCTGGGCATGCAAGGTACCAGCGGCCCCTTTGATGTATGTGACTGGAGCTCAGCAAAATGCCGCCTAGCCGTCCAGGCAGCGGACGACCATTCCGGCTTCGGGATCTGAGTGTCCACGGTGGGAACCGAGATGTGGGAGATGGCGTCAAAAGGGCACAGATATTCTTGGTAAGCAATGTCGGCCACTTGCTGTTGGCGGCTATCTAGAAGCGCAGCGAATTCATCGTCAAAGAAGCTCTCGCACAAGTTTTTGTGTGACGCCACGTCAGCGTCTACGATGACTGGGAGATCTGTTGCGATCGGGGCATCGACTGTCGAGGGCGGCCCTGAGCCGACAGAAGCCACCGGGACTTCCACGGCCAGATCAAGTACCGGGGCGTTGTCCATTCGAGAGTTGGTGAGTAGTGGCAGTGGTGATGTGTTTACAGCACAGACCGATGCCGCGACGTCTGAATCGAGGCACCCGCCATGGGCCTGCGCCTGAAGTCGTTGAACCGAGCTCGGGGTCGGGCTGCTTGGGGCGGATACAAGGTCGATGATGGCGGCATCTGACCCAGGTATAAACGGCGAGCCGGGCTCAGACTCTGAAATTGGGGACAGCGGTGGCGTAAGGGGCTCGAGGCGTCCCCAGAGTGCCTGCATCTCTTAGCAAAGCACACGCTTTTGGGATTGAGACAAGCTAACAACCTCACGGGACACTCTCTTGGATAACGATCGGGCATATTCGTCGCCCAGCGGCGATCCAACGTCCGAGGTCTCGGGAGCTGTAACATCCGCAACCACGTCGATGGCCTCGGCTGCCATCTCTCGCTCCAGAACCGTGGCCAGGTGCTCAGAAGTCGACGGAAATGCCAGGGCCTCGTCCCCCTCCACGCTGAGTGCGCACAAAGGAAGCCAGGCTTTGCTAAGCAAGCAAGTTCGCATTGATAAAACAGATTCGGCGTAGTCGGAGCTGTCGATCTCTGGAAGCGAACCGAGGTCGAGCTGATCCACGGGCATAAGCAGCTCTCTCAGTGCTCGCCAACGGGGCAAGATGCAAGGGGTTCTCAGTATTGGTTCGGGAGAAGCGCACAAGTCCTGTATCAGTGCATCCTGCGCCTCGACGGCGAAGTCGTCACGTATCCTTGGTTGAGGAATAGACCACGTCCTGAGGCTAGGGTTATGGACGGGCTCAGCCAGCTCCGATCTTGGAGATGAAGCTTGAATGGCCTCGACATGACTCCATAGAGAAAATGGTGGGAGTCGATAGTCGCGAAAGCAGCCAGAGTAGCGACCATACTCGTCAGCTGCCTCGGGGTGATCTGCCGTGGCCATCCTGGAACGGGCGGTTGTATCGGGCTCGAAGCATTGGGGGCATCACCGACCCAATTGAGGTCAATTATTGTGCCGGCATCGTCAGGGTCGAGCCCTAGTCTATAGTCGATGCCTTCCTTCGCGTAGCTTGCAAATACCAGGTATAAATCAGGAGCCCTTTGTTCCTTCCTTGCACGCTCAAACGGCAATCGTGCCCGGCAGGTGCTCCATGCTCAGCACAGCGCGAAGGAGGGAACGCCCGTGTCACCACAGCCATTACGATGTACCTTACCGACCATGAACCGGCAGCTTTGCAGTGCCTACCTGAACAGACACGCCTCGTCGTCTTAGATGAAAGGCATACCGCCACGAAGGAATCGAATGTCATGAGTAGTGCGCACAGGGCACCGCGACGAAAGTTGTCTCTGTACCACGAATCGCGGGCTTATTAGAGACATGATGGCAGTAGGGTAGCGTGGAGCGCTGTAACAGTCTCAAGGGAGCCAGCAGTCAGCGAGCAGTCAGCGAGCTCTCGTGGGGCGACTTCGAGGTGGGTTCCATTTCGAGGTCACCTCAGGCTCTGATCCACTGGAACAGGGTGCTGGAGGCGTCGGCAGCTGGGCGCTCACGGCGCTCAACTCCCTTACCTCCAGAGCTGGCCCGGCTCCCGGTCCACTTCAGCCACCTTCCATGCTGACTTTCATTCCACCCTCCCATCGCCGCGTCTGGAGCTGCCGGAGCTCCCACCCCTCCATCTGCTAACTCCGGCTCCAGTGACGCACACTGCAACTCCATGCGGGTATGAAGGTCGTCGAGTAGCTCTCCTCGAGAGCCCGCGGCCTGCCACTACCCTTTTCTTCCCCTTCAGTCACTCACGCCGAAGCCGACGCCGACGCCGACGCCGACGCCGACGCCCACCATGTCGTACTTTGCGCCGGTTCACAAGCCGACCAGCGTCCGCCATGCCCTGCGCATCCGTTTCCTGGACCCCGAGCATGAGGATCTTGTTCTCGCGTAGGATGCACCCCAAGCACCCACACGCGACCGCAATAGCTGACCGCAACTCCCCAGCAAGGCGAACCGGCTCGAGATATGGCGCTTGACGGACGATGGCATGGTGTGCCTGCACACGAAGCTTATATACGGGACGATATCGATGCTGCAGCGCCTCCAGCCCAAAGACTCGACGACCGACCTCCTCTTCATCGGAACTGATAGGCTACAATACTTCAATGTTGCTTGGAATCCCGCTACCAACGAGCTCGATACCGTAGAGCAAGCCATCGAGGACGGTGCTGAGCAGTACATGCGCCAGTCTCAAAGCCAGAACAAGTGCCTCGTCGACCCTACAGGCAGGTTCATGGCCATGCATCTTTGGGAGGGCGTACTGAATGTTTTTCGGCTACCAACACGAAAGGGCGCGACGACAAAGCTAGTTGCCCTTGACCAGGTCCGCCTCACGGAACTTTGGATGAAGGCCAGCACATTCCTCCACAGTCGCACAGGGCACCCGCGTATGGCCTTCCTCTACAAGACACAACTAGACCAGGAGGAAGCGCGAATCGCAGTGTACCGTCTTACCAAGGACGACAAAGGCGGAGAGGTGTCCAAGTTCGACCCACACCGGGAAAGAGAGCTCGACGAGGTGATTCAAGACCCGTATGCGTCTATGCTCATCCCAGTCCCGGTTGTCGAGGAGAAGAGATATCACGTGCGGAACACCGATGGGGCTAGAGCGCACCTTGGAGGCGTGCTCGTTGTGGGAGAGACGCTCCTTACGTACTTCGACAGCCTGACGTATTCGAGTGTATCGTCACCTCTCAAGGAACCGAAGATCTACGTTGCCTGGGCCGAATACGACGGTATGAGCTACTTTTTGGCAGACGACTACGGACGTATGGACCTTTTGACGATAGAAACGAGTGCTGAGGGCACGGGTGTGGTCGTCACGGGCATGAGCGTGGTACCCATGAAATTTCCGGACGGCACATCGCTCACCTCGCGAGCATCTACCCTCGTGTACATGGGCGACAACAACCTCTTTTTGGCGTCGCACCACGGCGACTCACAGCTCCTCCGTGTGGATGTGGAAAATAGATCCATGATCGTCATTAAGACCCTTTCTAATAATGCGCCAATCTTAGATTTCGCCATTATGGACATGGGAAATCGAGAAGGCGACAGTCAACTCGGCAACGCGTTCTCGTCTGGCCAGGCGCGGATTGTCGCCGGCTGCGGCGCGTATCGCGATGGCAGTCTGCGCAGCATTCGCAGCGGCGTTGGACTAGAGGACGAGGGAATCCTTGACGAGGTACCAGGCACGAGGGGCCTGTTTTCCCTCAAGTCTCACGGCTCTCGAAAGGTTGATACCCTGGTGATGACCTTCATTTCGGAGACAAGAGTGCTGCGATTTGACCAAAGTGGCGGCATAGAGGAAGTATACGAGTTTCAAGGCATGTCGCTGGACCAGGAGACGTTGCTGGCCGCGAGTCTTCCCAACGGACAACTTCTTCAGATCACGCCGCTATCGGTAACTATCCTGGATTCAGAAAGCGGCATCGCGGTGTCAACATGGGATGCGCCATCAGGAAAGACGATTACCGCCGCGTCGGCTAATACCAAATGGGTGCTACTGGCTGTTGACGGGTCTACGCTTGTGTCCCTTAATCTTCTCGACAGCTTGGCCGCCACGACAAAGGAGGCATCCCACGACACGGATCAAATATCGTGTCTTCATGCCGCACGAGAGCCCGAAAATCTGGGCGTTGTCGGATGGTGGTCCAGCGGCACGATATCCATCCTTGAACTGGAGTCGCTGCATCCCCTTCAAGGCGAATCGCTGAGACAGACGGAGGATAGCGCCTCGGTGCCGAGAGATATCGCTTTGGTGCAGCTACATTCCCCCGAGACCGCCGGCCCGACATTGCTCATTGCCTTAGAGGACGGCAACGTCGTCACCTTCAACGTGTCGTCGACTGGCAGCTCGTTGTCGAGCCGCAAGAGCGTCATACTCGGAAGCAGCCCTGCGAGACTGCATGTTCTCCCCCAGGATGACGGAACCTATCATGTGTTTGCGACAACGGAACATGCGAGCCTGATTTATAGCGCCGAGGGTCGAGTCATTTACTCCGCAACGACCGCCGACGATGCGACATTTGTTACGCCCTTTGATGCGGAGGCCTTTCCCGGTTCGATTATACTATCGACAGACGAGCATATTCGACTTTGTCGTATTGACAAGGAGCGTTTGACGCATGTCAAGTCATTATCAGTGCAAGAGACCGTCCGACGAGTCGCATACTCGCCGGGCTTAAAGGCCTTTGGCCTGGGATGTATCAAAAAGGAGTTGATGCACAACGAGGAGATCATCACTAGCACCTTCAAACTTGTCGATGAGATCATCTTCCAGGAACTAGGCAAGCCCTTTGTGCTAAACGCGTCCGCCTCCCTTGAGATGGTTGAGTGCGTCATCCGCGCAGAGCTGCCCGACAGCAGCGGCACGCCTGCAGAGAGATTTATTGTCGGCACGAGCTTTATTACCGACGAAGACATGACCGAGGATGGCGATATCCGCGGTCGCATATTGGTCCTCGGTGTCGGCGAGGATCGACAAGTCTATTCGATTGTGTCCCACAATCTCAAGGGTGCTTGCCGTTGCCTAGGGGTCATGGGCGACTACATTGTCGCTGGGCTGTCCAAAACGGTAGTGGTATACAGCTATGACGAGGAAACTACGGCAACTGGATCGCTACAAAAGGTGGCCGCGTACCGTCCAGCGTCGTTTCCCGTGGACCTCGATATATCCGGCAACATGATTGGCGTCGTCGATCTCATGCAGTCGCTGGCTCTGGTCGAATTTGTCCCTTCACAAGACGGCAGCAAAGCCAAGCTCGAAGAAAGAGCGAGACATTACCAGCCCGCATGGGCTACGTCCGTTTGCCACTTGGACGGCGACAGATGGCTGGAGGCGGATGCACAAGGCAATATCATTGTGTTGAGGCGCAATGAAGAGGCTCCGACAGAACAGGACCAAAAACGGCTAGAAATCACGAGCGAGATAAACATCGGAGAACAGATCAACCGGATCCGCAGGCTACATGTGGCACCGAGCGACACTGCAATCGTTTCCCCAAAGGCATTCCTCGGATCGGTAAGTGCTTGTCAGTCTCACACAGTGGCGGGGTGCATGCTAACATACACGACAGATTGACGGAACCTTGTACCTGTTTGGAGACATCTCGCCGCAGTACCGAGACCTGCTTTTGACGTTTCAAGCCAAGCTTCAAGACTACATCTACGCACCTGGGAACATCAGTTTTGACCTATGGCGGGCGTTTAGAAACCAGGGCCGAGAAGGAGAAGGCCCGTATCGGTTTGTCGACGGAGAGATGGTAGAAAGGTTCTTGGACCTGGATGAAGGAAAGCAGGAGCTCGTGTGTGAGGGCCTCGGGCCAAGCGCCGAGGAGATGCGCAACATGATTGAAGAGCTGCGACGGATGCACTGAATGGCGAACCAGGGTAGATTAGGTGTGGCATGACATATTTGTAGATGAATGTATGAACGGAGACAATCAATTCTGGGGTACAATTGGCCTTGAGACGCTGTAGAGCCTCGTTGTCAACATTGTCATGGATAGGAGCCGTGGTGTTGATCTTGCACGCTTGACGCAGGCTATCACGGGCTGCCGCATCGGGTGGCCCAGTCGTGTGAAAAGGTACGTACCGCGGGAGAGTCCGGGAAAGGCGCGCGGTGGTGGCGCGCAGCCAATGAGGGGCCGTCAATTTCGGAGCTCGTGAGCTGGTTGGCAGCCTGAGGCCACGAGCCCCAGGCGTCCAAAACTTTCGGCACCAGAGGCACATCATCACAGCCGACGGAGCCACCACCACCACCCGCCGCCTTTTGCAGAGGAAAAGACCTCAATCACGCAGCCTCGCCCGCCGCAACGCCAACGACGACACTCCCCTCCGCCCACCCACCACCACACGATGGCGTCTCTCTCCAACGCCGCCTCGCGCCTGTGCCTGCGCTCGGCCGCCGGCGCCGCCAACCCGACGGCCGTCCGCGCCGCGGCCGCCATGAGCACCACGGCCATGCGCCCGGCTGGCGCCGGCGCGAGCGCCTCGTACACGAGCCCCTTCAAGGGCAACGAGTCCAAGGGCAACAAGATCCCCGACTTTGGAAAGTACATGTCCAAGAGCAGCGAGGGCTCCAACAAGCTCTTCTCGTACTTCATGGTCGGCGCCATGGGCGCCATGACGGCCGCCGGCGCCAAGAGCACCGTCCAGGGTACGTTTGTGATATATATCTCGCGAGGGGAGCCATTGGGCCGCTGGGACGACGTGAGAGGGTCCCGTGGCGATGAATTGGGCTCGTGGGCTGGTCAATGGATGGGTTTGGCTGATGTGCGTGCCTGCAGAGTTCCTTGTCAACATGTCCGCGTCTGCCGACGTCCTGGCCATGGCCAAGGTCGAGGTTGACCTCAATGCCATTCCCGAGGGCAAGAACGTGAGTATCATGCTCCTTCACGCGTAGTGTCGATTGTGTCCCGTATCTAATCACCGCTCGCAGGTCATCATCAAGTGGCGAGGCAAGCCCGTCTTCATCCGACACCGCACCGCCGACGAGATCGAGCAGGCCAATAAGGTCAACATCTCCTCCCTCCGTGACCCCCAGTCCGACGACGACCGCGTCAAGAAGCCCGAGTGGCTGGTCATGCTGGGTATGTCTCCTCCCCGATATTCCCGCGGCGGCGGGAGTAGCCGGCTCTCCCGGCCCGGCTGCCCGGCTGCCCTCTCCCCCTTTTGATGGTTCTATGTCACCACGCAAGTACTAACGACACGCAGGTGTCTGCACGCATCTCGGCTGTGTCCCCATCGGCGAGGCCGGCGACTACGGCGGCTGGTTCTGCCCCTGCCACGGCTCCCACTACGACATCTCCGGCCGGATAAGAAAGGGACCTGCCCCGCTCAACCTCGAGATCCCCGAGTACGACTTCCCCGAGGACGGCAAGCTGGTTGTCGGTTAAACGCGCGCACGAGACAAGCACATCGCGAACCATCCATGTGTCTTTGAGGTTGTACGAATATAACTCAATGCGGGAGGGGAGGAAAGGGGGTCAGAAGGAGAAGGAGGCCATTCCAGCGATTCGACGAGAGAAAGGATAGAAATTTTCCATCGAGGACGGCTACGAGGTGGGAGAGGTGCATGGGAAAAGAGGGAGGAGAGGGGCCGTGTCCTCGGTGGACGCCACACCCTGTTTTCCTAGATGTGGATTACGCGGATTGTATAAAAAATACAACGTTCTACCAAACGAGAGGAGGGCAGAGCAGTTTTCTTTGTCAAGCAATATACATCCTCACAACTTTACATGGCCGTCCCTCCACCTGTGCCCACTGGAACACAAGGACGTAGGTCACTACGGGCAGGTTCAGTGTGACGATCGACGAATACAGAATTCTGAGCCTCTTTTTGCACCAGTTCTATGTAGTCACATCTATTACAGAGATACAACGACAACAACCCGCCCTTCCAGCTGTCCAGAACTAGTGGCCGTGGCCGTCGTCCTCCTTCTGCTCCGGGTCCAGCTTGATGAGGGTATCGATGCGCATGATGCTGATGCAGGCCTCGACGGCGCTCTTGAGCTGCCGGACCTTGCTGATGCTGGGCTCGAGCACGCCGAGCTTGAGCTCGTCGACGACCTTGCCGCGCATCAGGTCGAGGCCGTAGTTCTTGTAGCCCTTCTTGCGCGCAATCGTCTTCTCGTCCTCGCTGCCGTCGCCCTCCTGGATGCGCTGCGACAGGGCGTGCCGTGATCGCAGCTGGGCGACGAGCTCGGCACCGTCCTTGGCGGCGTTGACGGCCAGGGTCTTGGGCACGACCAGCAGGGACTGGGCGAACTCGCCAATGGCCAGCTGCTCGCGGGAGCCGACGGTGCCGGCAAACTCCTCGAGGTAGATGTGCAGGGCCGTCTCGACGGCGCCGCCGCCGGGCACGATGCTGCCACTCTCCAGCGTCCGCTTGACGGCGCACAGCGAGTCGTGCACGGAGCGCTCCATCTCGTCGAGGGTGAAGTCGTTGGGACCGCGCAGGATGCACGACGCCGACGAGTGCGCCTTGGTGCCCTTGATGAGGATGCACTCGTCGTCCGAGATGCGCTCCTGGCTGACCTCGTCGGCATAGCCCAGGTACGAGGGGTCGAACCGCTCGTCGCCGTTGAGGTCGGACAGGGTGCTGAGGAGCGTGCCGCCGGTCGCACGGGCGATTCGGCGGAGGTCCTCCTTCTTGCATCTCCTCACGCCCATGGCGCCCTTCTCGATAAACGTCTTCAGGACCAGGTCGTCAATGCCCTTGGTCGTCAGGATGACGTTGGCACCGGCCTTGAGGATCATGTCCACTCTCTCCAGGATCATGCCCGACTCGCGGGCGCGGATCTGCTCTAATTGTTGCGGGTCGTCGACTGTGATCTGAACGCCCATCTTCATGCGCTCCTTTTGCAGGTTCATGTCGAGGATGGCAATCTTGGCGTCCTTGATGTAGGTGGGCATCGCCTGGGAGGCGACGGTGCAGTTGAGGGCGTAGCCCTTGATCAGCATCGACTCGCGAGTGCTCTTGCCGTGGGCCTTGAGGATGTTGACGGCCTTGACGGGATACTTGGTCTCGTTTCGGTTGTTGGTGGACTTGACGGCCAGCATGGCGTCGACGACCATGCTGGCGAAGAAGTCGGAGTCGGCGCCGATGATCTTGCTCGACATGGACGTCTTGGCAATGCTGAGGAGGGACTCGCGGCCCAGGTTCTCGACCTTGATGCTGACGTTCTCGTTGAGGTACTTGACGGCCTCGCGCAGGGCAAGACGGTAGCCGGTGATGATGGTGGTCGGGTGGATGCGGTTCTTCATGAGCTCGTTGGCGCGCCGCAGCAGCTCGGCAGCGATGAGGACGACCGAGGTGGTGCCATCGCCGACCTCCTTGTCCTGCTGCTGGGCCAGGTCGACCAAGATCTTGCCGGCGGGGTCTTCGACGTCGAGGAGGCTGAGGATCGTGGCGCCGTCGTTGGTCACGGTAACGTCCTGTTTTGCGTGTGAGGGGCAGCTCTGCTGGACGGCGACGGAAGGGCTCGCGCGGGGGGAGGGATGCTTACGCCGATGTCGTCCACCATCATCTTGTCGAGGCCGCTGGGGCCGAAAGAGCTCTTGACGACATTTGCAATCGCCTGGGTAGCGAGGACTGGACGAGGTCAGCATGCGTGGACAGCCAGGGAGGAGCTGCGAGCATACCGTTCTGATCACGGATGTCAGAGCCCGAGATCTTCTGGCCGCCGAGGAACAGGGTGCCGTTCCGGGGCTGCTCAAACATGGACGCCATGGCTGCGGTCGTCCGGGGAGTTCAGGCGACGTGGAAGGGCTGGGAGGAGAGGCGGCGATGCGACGTCGTGCTGGTGCGGAATTTCGATTCGAGGCCAGACGTGTCGTGGGCTAGATCATAGGACTGGAAGCCTCCACAAGCTGGCGGGCGTAGCTCCCGTTGCGCCTGCAGACTGCCCCTCGACACTTTTTCGCCGGAAGCTTGGATTGTTCCAGCTCCGGGGACTGGTGGGCAGCGGTGGCGGCCGTTGTGGGTGTGGCGCACCAGCACACCGGGCGCGGCAGGCGGCGGGCAGGCGGGCATGCAGGCCGCGGTGGGGTCCAGTGGAGGACAGTCAGTCGGGTCAGGGCTGTCGTTGCCTGGCGCCTGATCAGAGGGAAGCCCCCCTGCACGGCCCTGTCGGGCATGGCATGAGGTGGGTGGTGAGGCGAGCGCAGCGCAGCGCAGCGTCGCGCAGCGCATCCATCCGTCCTCGGTGGCACCAGGGCTTCCAGGGCTTCCAGGGCCGCCGCTACCCACCATGCCACCTCACCTCAGGCGCCCGGCCGCCGAGACCCTGGGGCCGCGCCCGCGCTGATTGGCCCGCCGCTCCTGTGACCTGAAATTTTGTCGTGGCCCGATTGCCCCTCCTACCGATAGGGAAGGCGCATGGCGGGGCAGCCGCCACAACCACCAACGACACCGGAGCCCGATAAAAGAGTCGGTGCGAGTCACCACCAGTGCACCACCCTCCTCCTCGCCCTCCGCCCCCTCGGGACAATAACCATTCTTCGGCCTGACCGCTACCGCTGCAGCGACTCGACTACGGTTCCCATTCACGGGCTCCGGGCTGACTCACTTGCACTGCACCAGCGTGGTCTTTCAAAGAGCGAGCGTTTGCGAGCCTGCTCCCTTGCTTGTACTTTGTTTTCTCCGAATTTCGACGCCCGCAGTCGCCGTCGAGACTTCGCCACCATGGACGGCGCCGTAGAACCCTCCAAGAGCGCCCTCAAAAAGGCCGAGAAGCAGGCCAAGCTCGCCGCCGAGAAGGCTGCCAAAGCCGCCAAGAAGCCCAGCCTCGCCCTCGTCGGCGGCAAGAAGGCCGACAAGAAGACCGACGACATCATTGGCATCACCGTCTCCAAGGCGGAAAACTTCCCGGCATGGTACCAGGAGGTGGTCCTCAAGGCCGACATGGTCGAGTACTACCAGGAGATCTCGGGCTTCTTCGTCTTGCGCCCGCTGGCCATGCACGTCTGGGGCGAGATCCGCAAGTGGTTCACCGGCCACATTGAGGAGATGGGCGTCGACGAGGTCAGCTTCCCGCTATTCCTGTCCTCCAAGTCGCTCGAGAAGGAGAAGGACCACGTCGACGGCTTCGCCCCCGAGCTGGCATGGGTCACCAAGGCGTAAGCTGTCCCCTGCATCCCGGAGATAATTGGCCCTCGGCTGACCCCAGAGATAGCGGCGATAAGGACCTCGAGGTTCCGGTTGCGATTCGTCCCACGTCCGAGGCCGTCATGTACCCATACTACTCCAAGTGGATTCGGAGCCATCGCGATCTTCCCCTGCGGTTGAACCAGTGGAACTCGGTCGTCCGGTGGGAGGCCAAGCAGACGACCCCCTTCCTGCGCACGCGAGAGTTCCTGTGGCAGGAAGGACACACGGCCCACCTGACGGAGGAGCTGGCCGGCAAGGAGGTGCTCGAGATTCTGGAGCTGTATGCCGGTGTCTACGAGCAGCTGCTCGCTCTCCCCGTCGTCCGCGGAACCAAGACGGAGAATGAAAAGTTCGCTGGTGGTTACTACACCACGACCGTCGAGGGATACGTGCCTGCCAATGGCCGCGGCATCCAGGGTGCCACCTCCCACTGCCTGGGTCAGAACTTCAGCAAGATGTTCGACATCACGGTCGAGGACCCGCACAACAAGGGCTCCCACGTTCACGTGTGGCAGAATTCTTGGGGTCTGTCGACCCGTGTCATTGGTGTCATGGTCATGGTCCACGGCGATGACAAGGGTCTTGTTCTCCCTCCCCGCGTTGCTAAGACGCAGGTCATCATTATCCCCGTGGGCATCAACAAGAGCACAACCCCCGAGGAGAGGAAGAAGCATGAGGACCAGGTCGACGACATCAGGAAAACCCTGAAGAGGGCGGGCGTCCGCACCGAGTCGGACTGGAGAGAGGGCTACACCCCGGCGTGGAAGTTCAACGACTGGGAGCTCAAGGGCGTCCCCCTGCGAATCGAGTTCGGCCCCAAGGACGCCGCCAAGGAGGTGGTCAGCTGGGCGCGGCGAGACACTGGCGAGAAGGGCGTGTTCCCCATCGCCGAGGTGGCCACCAAGGTGCCGGAGCTGCTGGAGACGATCCAGAAGGACATGTACACCAAGGCCGAGGCGTCGTTCCGGGAGCACCGCCTCAAGATCACCAAGTGGGAGGACGTGCTCCCGGCCCTCGACGACAAGAACGTGGTGCTCATTCCCTTTTGCCTGGACGGCAAGTGCGAGGACCGCATCAAGGAGCTGACGACGCGGGTCGACGAGCACCCGGATCTCCCCGACAACCAGAAGCTCCCGTCGATGGGCATGAAGAGCCTGTGCATTCCCTTCGACCAGCCCACGGGAGACGAGCTGGTGCCGGGCGAGACGGCGTGCCTCAACCCCGAGTGCAAGGCCAAGGCGCAGAAGTGGGTCATGTTTGGACGAAGCTACTAAGCGACGGAGCATTTTGGCGTCGTTCGAGCCCGGGGTGTATAGGAGTTGGGCATTCTCGGGGTATTTTATGATTGGCGTCTGTGAAGGGCACCCGGTTGGTTTTCACACGACGAGCGGAAGAGGGGGGGTGAAGGAGGGAAGTATAGATGAATGGGACGATGATGAATCTAATGTCTATTGCCGCCGGCGTGACTCGCCGTGTATGTTTGTTTCATGCCTGCAGGCGCACCATGCTCAACACCACTCGTAGCGCTCATTGGCGACCCATTCGACGTCGTCGGCGGACCCGGGGCCGAACCACCGCAGGCTCGTGATGCTGTCCTCCTCTCGGACGACGTACTTGGCCTCGAGGCCCTCCATGCCGTCGATGAGGCGCCTCGTCCTCTTGTCGGGGTTCCACATGTCGACGCGCGAGCACATCCACTCGCGGGCTTCGCTGCGCGCGGCATCGAGGACGGCACGCAGCGCGCGTGACAGATCTGCGTCGGCAACGGCCGGGTCCTCGACGACGAGGCGCTGGATGTAGACGACGTTCTTGGCCGGGTCGGCGGTGCCGCCGGAGTGCACGCGCACCCACACGGCCCAGACGCGCGACGACGACGACGACGACGGGTCAGCAACGCACACGGCGCCGTGGACGGCGGGGGCGCGGCCGAGGTGGTGCGTCGACATGAAGGCCTCGCGCGCAAAGTGCCACTGCATGTGCTCCATGTCGGGGAGGATGGCGACGCGCGTCTTGGTGCTGCCGCTGCCACTACCGCTGCCGGTGTCATCGTCAGCGGCCATGCGCGCGCGCAGGAGCTTCTCGTCCAGCGCCACGAGCGCGGGCAGGTTCTCGTCGGTGATGGGCGTCGTCGTCGTCACCGCGCCATCATCACGGCGCTCCGGTGCGGCGGCCGCAGCGGAGAGGTCCACGGGAAACGACAAGTGAGAGCTCTCAAAGGGCTTCCAGCCGAGGGCGGCGTAAAAGGTCTTGCCAATGTCGGAGAAGAGCACGGAGAAGGCGGCGTCGCCGGGCTCGCGGGCCTCGTCGGCGGCGAGGCGGCGGCCCAGCAGGTCGAGCATGCGGGCGGCGTACCCGCGGCGGCGGAACTCGGGGTAGGTGAAGACGGAGGCGACGCCGTGGGCGTACACCTCGCGGACGGGCTGTGGGCCGGGGCCCGGCGCGCGGACGAGGGCGCGCTTGCGCAGGGTCTCGCACGAGGAGAGGACGGGCCGCCTGGGCTTGTTGTCCTGCGACGTTGGGGAATCCCGTGACGCCTGGTCGTGGCCCCCACCTTCGACGTCGCTGGTGTTGTTGTTGTTGTTGCTTTGCTGCGACGCTGGTGCCTGCGGTGGTGGTGCCTCGGTCGTCAATATCCACTGCGAGATGCCGCCGTCGCGGGCCAGCGGCACGGTGAGCAGCTGCCGCTCGCGCGCGAGGTAGACGTCTAGCGGGTAGGACGGTCCCCAGGACGGGTGCGTGTGCGTCCAGGTGCGGACCTGCTCGTCGTCGTCGGGGTGGGCGAGGACGAGCGGAGCGTCGGCGGCGGCGGCGGCGGCGGCGGCGCCGTTGGGGAGGGAGGCGGCCATGTTGGGTGGCTGCACTTGTTTTGTTGTTTCTCTTTCCAAGATGCAATCTAGACGGGGGCAAGACTGAATTAGATATGTGTCGAGGCCGAGGAGCAGGTCGTGGCTCGTGGCTGGCAGGTGAGTGAGTGAGTGAGCCGCCGACGTTGTGTGTTGACGTCGAGGCGTGTCGTGAGAGGGCGCCGGCGGTGTGTTGTAAGTTGCACGTTGTAACTTAAGTGGTAAGTCAAGTATGGATGTAAGTTCGAAGTACGTTGCAAGTCACGCCGGATCGACTGATGCGGAACCAATCGCCCCCGCACTCGAGCTCCAGCGCCGCCAACCAAGATGGGGGAGCGAGCAAACAAATCCATTCATGTCATGGTTCATTTTTTGTTCATATCCCATAGGTCCCCGCGTCCGCCCCGCTGCGGGCAAGGCCGGGGCGGCGACGTCGGGGCGTCCGAAGGCGCGAAACCCGGCCTCACGGAGCCGAACGGCGTCGGAGCCGGCAGGAACACGGCGACGGCGACGGCCACCGGAGGACACATGCAGCCGAGACACAACAGCAGCACGAACGCGACATGGTGCAACAAGCACGCAGAATGTAACCGTGCCGTCGACGTGGCACGACTCTTGATATATTCAGAGTGGATGAGTTAGGTATGGGGTGTGGAGGCCGGCATGCCGACAATACAACTCTGCTATGGTAACAAATGTCTCGCAAACGAAAGGCAAATAGATGCTAAGTTCTTCTTCGTCTCTCCTTGTCTCGCCGTCACGCCTCGCACGGCATCTCGTCCAGCGGGATGCCGTGCCGAATCTCGTCGGACCGGTCAAAGTCGCGCGCCTGCACGGCCAGAAACTGCAGCACATGGCGCAGCATGCCCCTGAGTTTGGGCTTCGTCGGCGGCGTCGTCGTCGTCGTCTTTCCGTCCATGCCCAAGATGACGACGCCGCCGCCGCCGCCACTACCACTGCACAGCTCGTCGAGGATGCGCTGCCCGCTCTGCAGGTGCGCCTCGGCGGCCGCCTGGTCGCCGTTGATGGTCTCGAAGATGACGAAGAAGACGGCGCACAGGATCGCCTCGCGCAGATCCGTCGTGCGCCGCGCCTCGCTCAGCGCGAGGCCGTAGCACGTCAGGGCCCGCCCGTAGTAGTCGGCTGTGGTCCGCGGGCCGTGCTGCCGGCCACCCGCCACCGCTCGTCGGTGCTGGTGCTGGTGATGGGACTGATGATGGTGATTGTGCTGCTGCTGCTGGTAATACTGGTTGTGGTGGTGGTGGTGGCCATCGTCGGCCGAGTGTATAATCGTAGGCCCCTTGGCGAATATGAGCGTGTGCACGGCGATGTTGGCGTACCGCACCGCCGTGCTCTCCTTGACGAGCCGCGGCATCGTCTGCTTCCAGAACGCATCGTCCAGGACCGCGCTCGGCGCGGCCGTAGCGGCTGCAGATGCCGGATAGTACGGAGGCTGGTACGGCGGCGACGGGTACTGCGTGTCCAGGAATCCGGCCGAGGCCAGCTCGGCGCTGATGTCTGGGGGGCTAGGAGCCAGGCCCGAGAAGGTGGTGCTCGACACGGACGACGCGTCGTCTGCCCAACCGTGCCCGTGCAACGGCTGTGCCGTCGGGGACGAATGGGCGGTGTGAAGGGGGGGACTCGCTCGCGCCTGTCTGGTGGCGGAGGAAGAGGAGGGGGAGGACGTGGCTCGTGATCGCGACGCCGTAGAGCTCTGGAGGGACTCGAGGCTCTCGTAGCCGCTGCAGTAGCCAGCCCATTTGAGGCAGTTTTTGCAGCACGGCTTCGTCTCGTCGCACTTGACGTGCCGTCGTCTAGAAGAGAAGCAACTAGTTAGGATCGTAGAAAGGGTGAAGAGACACGGGCACAACGATTATGGCATTACTCACTTGCCTGTATTTGGTCAGCGTCAGAACACATGTACACTCGCAGCAAGTCGCAAAAACGGGGGCATCAGGGGCGGCATCAGGGGTAGCGTTGACTTACATGTAACGCAGCCGGTGCGCACCTTGGCAAACTTGGCCCGCGTCGCGCGCTTCTGCTTGGCCACGGCAAAGGTCGTCATCATGGGCTCTGCCGCGGTCCGTCTGCTGTGCGTAAGCCACGGCTGGTCTGCGAGGGATCCGGGTGGAAGAAGAGGAAGACGACGGGGGATGGTGATGGGAGCGTACCCTGCTGAGGTGGCGGCTGATAGCAACATGTCGGGGCTCATGGCTCTAGATGTAGATGCAATAAAAGAACAACAACGACTACAACGACAACATGTAATAAATGCACGGCGCCGGCGGCAATACAACGCTCCCAGACGCAGAGAAGGCAGAAATGGAGAAGTGAAGGTGTGCCGTGGGTTGGGATATATGCGGAGGACATGTAGGTCGTATTTGTGTGTCCGTGGGCCCCGGGGGGGAGGAGGGGTGGTGGTGGCGCGGCGCGTGTGAGTGGTGTGCGTGTGGTGGTGGTAGGAAGTATGAATGTAGTGGTGGTCGTGGCCCGCAGGAGTATGCACCTTGGTGGCAGCAGCAGGAGCAGGAGCAGGAGCAGGCGTCAGGCCCGCCGTTGAGATGACGTCCAGGGACGAAGTTGGAACGCAAGGAAGTCAGGCCCTGCCTGTTGTATTACACGCCGGCCCAATAGAACAGAATGCACGCAACTGGAGACTGGAGTGGGCGGGGAGGCGTGGAAGGGCCCGTCTTCTTATCTTGGGGACCATGGATGAGAGCAAGGCCCAGGGCGTGTAGGTCCGTATATATGTATCTAATACCAGCCAGCACTGCAGCAGCAGCAGCAGGAGGAGGAGGAGGAGCAGCACTAACTAGCGTTCGGGGCTATCGCCTACCTACTAGCCGGGGATCTCGGCAGTCGCAGCACGGGGGGTGGCCAAGTTTGGGATGGGACCTGATGCGAGCCTTGGGAAACGTTGAACGTGAACATGGGGGCCAGCCTAGCAGGCAGAACGGGGGAGGAAGGGGGTGGGAAAAGGGGAAGGGGGCGTGACGAACCCAAAAACAAAACACGCGGGATGCCATCGTCGTCGTCTTCGTCGTCTGTCGTCGTTGCTGTCCTGTCCCTGCCTTGGCCTGGCCCTTGGCCTGCCTTGGGGCTGAGCGCAGCCACGTTCACCGGGAGCCAAGCGCGCGCGGCGAGGGCCGGAGCTTTGGAGCGGCACAGGGTTCCTAGGTTAACTAGGGACGAGGCCGCCGGCCCGCATCACCAGGACAGGTTGACAGGACAGGGCACAGAGAGGAACCACCACCACGTCGGCGACCAAGGGCTACCGGCTTCCCGCGATTCCGCGCCCAGCTGGGAGCTCGAATCGGTGCCTATTGGCTCCGCGATGGGGGGGTGTGTGCCAGCTCGGCGGAGGGCTGGGCTAAGGGGGGGCGTGTGCTTGGGAATGGTGTCGAGGCGGGCTGTTGCGGACGTGAGATGATGGACACGCAGGACTGGCAGGGCAGGCAGGGCAGGCAGCTTTCTCATCATGGCCTCTGTCCGGCGGCTGTCACGAGAGTGGGACGCGCCGGGCCCGGTACTGTGGACACTGAGGCCGTCTCCTAGGACCGAGCGCTAGGGCGGTCGTGCATGATCACCTTGCGGGCCATGGTGGTGGTGGTGGAGGTGACGATGATGGTGATGGTGATGATGATGACTATGATGATGATGGAGACGATGATCAGGGTATAGGTGGGTGAGAGGGTGGGTAGCAGGTACAAACAAGCCTCAGCCCGCATCAGCTACCAAGCAGCTAACTAACTAAACGTTGGGACTTGAGGGGCACTAACAAAACTCCCTAACATGAGAGTCCTGCAGGCCAAGCTCGCGCAGCGCGCGGACTCCCCGGTCAGCCCTACGAGGCGGAAACGCAACCTGTCAGCAGGGAAAACAGGCCCAACAACAACAAGGGCCCAAGGGCCCAAGGCGGACCCCCCCCCCCCCTACTCCCCCCCTGGCGCGCCGGTGGGGTGGTGCGTGTGGTGCTGCTGCTGCTGGTGCCACTGCTGCTGCGGACGTGGTGCTGCTGATGAGATGAGATGAGAAGAAACAGGGTCCATCGACTTTCTTGCCGATGTCTTGGGACGCTCGGGACTCACACACAGAGAGAGAGAGAGAGAGAAATTGTGTGTGTGTGACATGCGTGCAACGCCGTCGTCCAAACTCCACACACCCGCGGCCGAGCCCCGATCGTTCTCCGCTTTCATCTCACGCACCGCAGCAGCCATCTCGTCGTCCTCGCCGGCCGGCAGGTTATTAACCACAAATGTCTGTCTGTTTGTCTGTCTGTGTGCTGCTGCGGCGCCGAAACGGTAGCCGTTAATGGAAGCAGGCAGGGCAAGTGAGCCACCATGGAAGAAGGAGAGAAGACGCAACAGCCGAGGAAAGCACCCAAGAAGGAGGCGCTTGGGTTTCCGCGCGTCCGCCGTCGGCCGTTCCCAACCGCCCCCAAATTTAGAAATACCTAAATGGAAGATGGTTTCGAACGACCGGAGGTTCTCTTGGCGCCGGCGCCCGTCCAACGTGCTCGCTGCTCACTCGCGATGATGGCCCGCCGCCGCGCCGCTCCGTCATGCCAGTGACTTATCGCCGGCACTGCCATCATCATCACCACCACCACCACCACCACCACCATCAGCACAAGCAGCGCAACCACCGTCGCCGTTGTCCAGTCATCGTCGTAGCCCCACGTTGTCGAATCGCTTTCCCTCAGCGGCGGCGGCGGCGGCGGCGGCGGCGACGTGCAGAGTGCCGCGCACCGGCCAACATCATGTCTCGGAGCGGCGAGCTCCAACTCTCCGGAGTGCCGTATGCTCACTCACTCACCTCCCGGTGTAACACACACACCGCGCGTTGAATCGTCCCCCGTTGCCGTGAGTCACCTGGGCCGCCCGCCCGCTCGCCCCGTCCGTCTCGCGCCGGCAGTGATGCCTCCTCAGGACTCCGAGCGTGCGAGCGAGTTGGTTGACTGAGTGAGCGAGCGAGCGAGGGTGCGTGCTCACTGCTCAGTGTGCACTCACCGAGAGCCTGCCCCCCCCCCCCCCCCCCTTTCCCGTCGGTCGTGTCATTCTGCATCCAACGTTGCCTTGGGCCGACGCACACGGCAGGTACTTTGCAGAGCAGCAGCAGGCGTCAACCGTCGAGCAACATGGAAGAAAATCCGCGCCCGCCCGGCAGGCAAGCCATGAAGAATGGCGACCGACTCGGTCTAGGTACTGTATGTAGGTAGGTGGGCGGTGGTTCGCCATCCGCAACATCGGCAATGCCTGTGCATGCCTGCTACACTCGGGCAGTCCACCATCATCATCACCATCATCATCATCAAATGCCCGACCCCGTCGCACGCACGCACGCACGCCCCGGGCGGCCGACTGATGCACGCCATCGGGCCTCATCATGATGATGGTGATGATGAGCGCGTCGTCGTCGTCGTCGTCGCCGCCGCGCGCGCGCCGGGGTCATGCAGCCGCAACGCCGACTTGCATGTGCGTCGGTCCCCCGTCCCCCCCGTCCCTACTACTGCTGTGCTTGTGTGTGCCTGTGTGCTTGCGTGCCGCGCCCGCCCAGGCGCCGCCGAAGCGGCCCGCCGTTTTGTCGGCGACGAGAGCACTGCCACGCCGCGGCATGGCGGTGAAGCGCCATCCCGCCGCCGTCAGCCCGTGGGGGAGGTTGGAGGGGGAGGGGCAGGGGGAGGAGGAGCGGATGGGGAGGGAGCGCCGTTGACCTCCACGGGCCTGGGTCCTGCGGCTCCTGTCCTGCACCCAGACAGCACTGCATGACAGCCTACAGGCATGTCAACCACTGTAGCACAAAGTATGGAGCTCTCCATTCCAGGTTGCTTCCATGCATCGGGCGGCGGCCCTTCCTGCCTGTCCCTCCTCAAGTCTCTAGTGACAGAGCCCTTGCCGCCCTCCTCCCCCACCATGCGGGCCCGCCCCGAAGCCCGGGGTCTGCTTGGGGCTATCGTCCGCCATTTCGGCGTCGCCGATGAAACATGGCCCCCAGCGCCGACACCTGCTGCTGCCGTCGAGCGTCGACGCCGAGGCACGGCTGCTCCGTGAGGGTCCGACCGAAAGACAGGCACATACTTGTACTAGGCATGAAGCCAAATATACTCCGTACGACACCCCATGAGCCGCCGCCGAGCGACGACGACGCTGTCCTTCCAGATGGGGATACAAGATTCAATCCGCGACGGCGTCGTCGCTCTGGCGTCTTGGCCGGCGGCCTCTGCGTCTTGTACGAGTGACTACTCTGGACTCCGGGAGTCTGGGAAAAGACGGCATCGACGGCGGGCGGGGCAGACAGACGCTGGCGCGCGGGCGCTGTGCCCGGCTTGCGTGGCGCTTGGGGTCTTCGCTGCGTCGAGCGCGTTTGGCGACGACGATGCGCTGAAGATGGATGGCCTTTGTTGCGGCCCATTGCTAATGGCATGACTTGCGAAACACGTCGTTGACAGCAATCTTCACCTCAATGCCGTAACGAGAATCGCCCTCACGGAACCAGGCGTGCCTTTTACACATTTGTCCCGTCAATCGTGTCCAGCACATGTGTCCACGCACGAGCGAGTCCTTGTATAAATGCAGAGTACTGGGCCATGAAAGCGCCGCTCTCAGCATCCGCCTGCCCACCAAGCACAACGACATCTTGGTCCCCCCCTAACTTGCATCAAAGCCCAGCCTCATCGGACGTGACGAACCTCTCCCTCTACCATGCCTGCACCTTCGCGGCCGCTCAGGGGAATACTGGTGAACAAGCCGACCAGGCACGACCTGGTCTGGGGTGTAAGTCTGCAAGCCCTCAAACCCCTACCTCGTGCAAGGCGGTTCCGGCTCGGGCTCGCTCGCTCCATGATGTGAAGACGAGCCTGCTTCGAGATCGCCAGAGACTGCAAGTGTCTTACGCTTTGGGGTTCGACTTAGGAGTGCTTGTACAAGGACCAAAAATGCACGGTCTACCCACTCCCGCCCATGACGACTGAACGACCGCGACCGAAGGTGGTCATCCCGTGCAGCAGCATACTCCCATGGAACCACTCGTATTATCTCTACCCGGAGAACTTCGAGAAGGAGCCGGAGGTGTCAGTGAGCAACCCCTGGTCCCTTCCCAGAATCCGTAGTCCATGACTATTGGACCGGCTCTTTCAACGAGGCCATGAAAAGGAAACAGGGCCGCTGACCAAGGCTTCTGCCGCCTCTCCCACAGTGTCTCCAGGACAACAACGGGTGTTACTACAACAAGACGAGCGGACTGGCTCACTGTTACTGAGAAACACTGAAGTTGGGGTCCCGTTCCAGTTCGAGGCTGGTGGGCGATTGGAGTTGGCGAGTCTTGGGCATGCGAGGTGCTGGACTTGGTCGCCTCGCGCGGGCAAGGACAGGCTCCAGGCTACGAATACATACATACATGCATTCATACATCCAAGGTATTGAGTACAACTTCTCGCAGACCAACGCCGCAAACCAAGACACGTGAGGCTCTCTGCCCCCCACCGCCGCAGGCAACCACGTAGTCAGCGATTCATGGCGACGCCGAACGGGATATACTGTACTAGACGGACGGAGCGTGTACGAGAGTGTGTGTGAGCGATTGTGTCAAAAGACGCGCATGTGGCCCTGCCCTCCTTGATGCCTTCTGCCCTTCTCCCGCCACGGACTCGGTCTAGAATCGCGCCGGCCCTCGGCAAAGCGCAGGCACGACACCCAATGGCCGACGACGATGTGCCAAACTGTCTCGGCAGCCTGGCTGGCCACAGGCAAGGCAAGCCAGCGGACGTCTGTCCGTGACCACGCCCCCCGTTGAGAGGCTGCCCTCCAGGACAGAGGACAAGAGGGGTGGCAGCACAGCCGGCCGGCCACAGGGAAACGAGGACGGGACACGAAACATGGCCAGCCAGCGTAGGGCTGAAGACGCCACGGCTTCACGCCGCACGACAGCCTTCGCCATGACGCGCCCTCACTGGCTCGTATGCCGGCCAGCCACCAGATCACGGGCCTTGACCTCGCTGCGCCCTGAGATGGGCTGCCGCCCTGCTTCGGGGGGGGAACGAGGCACGGCAGGTCCCGCTCGCCCGCCCCGTGAACGGGGGTTGAATCTCGACGTGAAGTTGTCGGGAGAGGATGCAAGGTGCAGGGTAGGCCGAATGTATTTGGAGGGCGAACAGCTGGGCAGCTGGGAGCTTGGATGGTGGGGTTAGAGCGCGCCGCCACCAAAGGTCAACGCGGGGCATCCTCGTCCAACAAATTCCCCAGACTCACTTGCACTTGCACGGCTTCCTCACCGCATCCCTTCCGACTCGCCCGCGCCTGCACGCCAGCCCATTGCCCGCCGCCCACCAGCAATGGCGCTCCCTCTCCCGCCGGGCCTCGTGCCCTCCGAGGTCGGCTTCCTCTGCGAGATGGAGCTCGTCACCGTCGTCCCGCGCCAGCGCCTCGAGCCCATCGCCCTGCTGTCGGTAAGCGCGTCTCCGTCGCGTCTCGCGAGCTTCCCCAGACCCCCCCCCAAGACTCCTCTCACCTTCAGCTGCTGACCTGCGGCCTCTTCGGCTTGGCCCCCTCCTCCAGGGCGAGACCCCCGCGCTGCGTCCGCCGCACCGCAGCAACATCCCGCTCTGGCTCGCCCTCCTCCTCAAGAAGCAGCGTCGCGCCAACATCGTCGCCCCGGCATGGCTGCACCCGGACTCGCTGCGCGACATCATCCACCACGAGACCAAGATCGACCCCAAGGGCTGGGCGCCGCCGCCGCCGCTACCCGCACGCGGTGACGCCCGCGGCAATGCGCGCCGCTATGGCCAGGCCGCTGCCGATGCCGCCGCCGACGATGGCGTGGCTGGTTCTGGCGGGACAATCCTGTCGCCGCCCTTCCTGCCCTCGTGCACTGCCAGCGCCCCGGCGGGCGCGCTGCCGTACCACTGGCTGGAGCTTGCCGAGATGCTCCTTGCCCACGCCGCCGACGACGTGACTTCGGCGTCCGAGGTGCGGTCCCTGCTGCGCGACCTGCAGGAGGTGCGCGCCGCCAAGATGCGTGCCAGTACCGCCCAGCTCGAGGCCGGCGTGGACGGCGTCATGAGCCTGCGCGGCGTCGGCGCCATGGAGCTCGCCGAGAGCAGGGGATTCGTCGTCGGCGTCGTCGAGGGCGTCCGCAAGATCGGCGCCAGTGCCGAGGCGGTGCGCCGCGAGGAAGAGGAGGAACGCGGCGGACGTGACGACGACGACGAGCCGAGCGACGACGACATGGGCCTCTAATGCTCGCCATGCGTTAGATAGGGGCGCCTCGCGTTGGACTCGATGACGATTCGCACGACGTTACGATGACGATTCACACGATGTTGCAGTGACGATTCACATGATATCATGAGGACGGTGTTGATTTCTGCATCTCTTGCGAAAGACATTCCTACACTTAGGTAATTACCAGTAACCACTATTGCGCCAAAACAGCATCGCTAACACCCCGTGCCCAAGCAGTAGGCCAATATAAATCAAAGTCATCAGCATCCAAGCTAGACGTCCACCTACTTCTTCGTGCCCGCAGCGCCACCTGGCGCCCCGGTCCCTCGACCGGCACCCGACTTGTCGCTACGATCGGCTGGCCCTGTCTTCTTGCCACTGGTGGACAATGGCTTTCCACGACTGGGCACCGTCTTCTGCACGCCGTTCTTGGGGCCCTTCTTCCCACCGTCGACGGGGCGCTTGGTGTCGGCGCCGGGGACAGGCTTCTTAGCGCCGCCATTGGGGGTTTCCTTGCCTGCCCCGCCGACGACAGGCTTCTTTGCACTGCCGTTGCTGGCGACATTCCCACCGCCGGACGCGGACTTGTTGCCACCGACGGCGGCGGCGCCGACCGCAGGCTTGTTACCACCGACGGCCTTGCCAGTGCCGGGAGGCTTGTTGCCGCCGTTGGCAGCGTCTTTGGCGGGAAGCTTGTTACCGGTCGCGGCAGCGCTGTTGACGGGGGCCTTGTTACCACCTGCGACAGCACCGGTAGCAGGCTTCTTACCATCGCTATTGGCGGCCTTCTTGCCACCGTCGACTGGGGCCTTCTTACCGCCAGCGACAGCACCCGCTCCGGTGGACTTGTTATCTCCGACGACGGGGCCAGCGACGGCAGACTTCTTGCCGTTGGCGGCAGCACCAGCAGCCGGAGGCTTGCTACCACCGATGGCAGCACCAGCAACGGGAGTCTTGCTACCGGCCGGGGCAGCACCGGCAGCGGATGGCTTGGTACCGGTCATGACAACGTCGGCCGCAGCTGGCTTGGTACCGGTCATGACAACGTCGGCCGCAGCTGGCTTGGTACCGGTCATGACAACATCGGCAGCGGCTGTCTTGGTACCGGTCATGACAACATCGGCAGCGGCTGTCTTGTTACCGCCGGCGACGGCAGCGATAGGAGGCTTCTTGCCATCGCCACTGACGGCCTTCTGGCCGCCATCGACCGGGGCCTTCTTATCACCGGCGAGGGGAAAGGCAACGGGAGGCTTCTTACCGCCGACGGCAGCACCACCAACGGGGGGCTTGTTACCATCGCCATTGACGGTTCCCTTCCCGCCCGCGGTGGGGGCCTTGGTACCACTTTCGGCAGGCCCCTTATTCCCAGGAGCGACGGGAGCCTTGTTTCCACCGATGATTGGAGCCTTGTTCCCACCGGCCACGGGACCCTTGTTTCCACCAACGGCGGTGGATTCCTTTCCAAACTTGCCGGAAGTCGTCTTGTCACGGCTGGCAGGCCCCTTCGTCTTGGGGCTCAGCACGACGTCCAAATCCATGGGCTCAGGTTCGGACTGCGGTGCCTTGCCTCGCATACCGAATAGGCCCTTCATGTTGAACCTCTCTCGGATCGGGACGGCCCTGGTCGTCGTGGGGCTCTTGGGTGCCGCTGGCCGGCTTCCCGTCCCCGACTTGGACGTCTCCTTTCCGGTTCCCTTTGCTTGCTTCGCCTTGGTATCCTTGGTCTCCTTGAACCGCTCGACTCCTTGGGCCCCCTTTGTGGCCTTTGAGGCCTTGTATGCGGCCTTTGCCTCATTCCCCACCTTTGTTCCGGTGGCAGCACTCAGGGGCTGCTGGCTTACCCTCGGGGCCGTGGTCTTGTGCTGTGCAGTCTTGCGATCCTGCTTCAGTGCTTGCGACGGCAACCCCTGCTGCTGGCCGAGCGCCGGCCCCGACCAGGACGCCGTCTTTCGGGCGGGCGCCGCAGCGGGCTTCCTGACTGGATTGACGTAGGCCACGGTCTGGCGACGGCGGCGGGCGAAGTAGTCGGGCCCCAGCTGCTGGCAGACCTCGAAGAAGGTCAGGGGGGCGGGGTCCCGGGGCAGCTTGTCGATGGCCTTGCCGTTCCAGCCGAGGCCTCGCATGAGCGACGGCGCGTTCTTGAGGGCGGCGCGCGCGCGGGTGAGCCGCACGGGCGTGTCGGTCCGGTTCCGCGTCGTGCGGGTTGGCTTCTGGACTCCGGACATTGTTGGTCGGATTTTCTGTCTGTGTTTGGTTTGGCTTGGTTGAGGCTGCGCGCGCAGTTGCAGAGTTGGATTTGGTATGAGTTGTGGTGAAGTGAGTGAGGGAGTTGTGATACTGATTGTGAGAGTGTATGAGAGCGGTGATGGAGAAGATAGTCCAAGGTTCTGTTGTCTCCATCACATCGGGACACGGCCGTGGGTTCAAATACACGTCGGGGCACGCGCTCGACGAAGCACGAAAGCCACCTCTTGTTGTGCCTGCTTCCTTTGAGCACCCGCGACGGGTCCTTGGTGCGGTGAACGGGGGCCCTTGTGCGCGCTCTTTGCGGTCCAGGGTGCGCGCGTGCTGTTCACCATCCCACCGCTGGTGCAGTCACAAAGGGGAGGCATGAATGCCACGCACGGCTACAAAGGGCTCGCGATGAGGGCGCCATGAACAACAGCCATGAGACAAGAACAACAACGACATTCATAAGGAGCAACGGTCGGGAAACCCGCTGTTCACGTTCAAGAGCAACGACTAAAAGAAAAAAAACAAATTGTAAAAGAAAGAAGGAACGAAGAAGAACAGAGGTGCAAAGGAGGACGAAGGAACTGAAACTAGACTTGGGGGGCATGTCGTTCAGGCGGCGCATTAGGTACTTGGCCGTGGGCACGCGACGTCTTTGTCACGTACAGAGAGTTGCTGCCGGTGTATTGGAGCAGAGTGCCGCAGCACGCACATGGGGAATGTTCGCGCACGCGGAAACTGTTCGCCCGCATCAAGCTGTTCGCGCACATGGGCAGATGAATCTTGCCCTTTGCGTCAACCCTGGGTCCTTTCACCAAAACGCCGTTCTCGTATCCGAGACGCTGACACTTTGTGTCCAAGCAGGTAGAGCCGCGGATTCTGGACTAGCAAATGGGACGACTTGGGTTGCGCATCAGTATGCACTTGCGGCATGGGGAGTATCGCAATACGTCTGCTGTCATTATATTGGGGCATATGTACATGGCTATTAACTATTGCCGTTCGTGCCGCTTTCTGCTATGTACCATTTTACTGCGACACAAACTGGTCCTTGTGGGACTTGAACAGCTTGGAGCTGTCCAAGAGGTCGCCCGTTGACGAGCGGTAAAAGTCCACTTGCAGATTCTGCTCGTCGAGGAAGCGGATCGTCGCGTAGCTGAAGTCCTCGTCGTACGCAAAGGCATTGTACGACACATTCTTGCCTACGTCGCTGAGGCCCTCGATGTTGCCAGCGCCGCCGGCAACAATGTACATGGGCGCCTTGGGGTCCTGCATGCCGGCCGGGTCGGCAGTGCCGTTGAAGACGGGCACAAAGCGCTGCGAGTTGTGGACATGGCCGAAGACGCCGAGGTCAACACCGTACTTGTACATGATGCCCTCGAATGCCTTTTGGCATGGCGCACAGCCGGATGTGCCGGTCGTGTACCAGGGGCGATGGCCAGCGACAATGACCCAGGGGGTGACAGTGCGGTCGACAGATGCGAGGTCGGCCTCGAGGAACTGTAGCTGCTGGTTCGGTGCGCCAAATGGGCCGCTGTTGAGGCCGGCTGAGCCATCGGGGCCATCAGGAGCGTCGGCAAAATCCGTCTCTGTATCAATCATGACAACGTGCGCCATGCCGTACTCAAAAGAGAACCAAAAGGGTGGGCTGGCCAGCTGGCGGGCCGTGTTGGCATTGACCTTGGCGTTCGCATCCTGCGATGTCGACGTGAAGGCCGTGGGCATGGTGTCTCCAAAGCGGTTCATAAAGTCGGTAAAGTTCTTCTGGCCGCTCGGACACAGGCCCGTCGTGTGAGGAATCTCCTGGCAGGCAGCCTCGTGATTGCCGGGACTGGCCATGTAAGGCTTGCGGCCTGAAATGGGAGCGAGCTGATCATAAAAGGTCTCGAGGATGGCTTGGAACGCGTCCTTTCCGTGAAAGACATTCTTCGGCTTCAAGATCCAGTCGTCTGCGTATGCCAGGTCGCCAGGATGGATGACAAACTCGTAATCATCGACAGTCTGGGCGAGGCGGTTGATGGTGGTGTGGTTCAGCGAAGGGGGAATGTACGGGATAGTGTCACGCTTGGTCATGTCACCCTTGATCGTGTAGCCGTCCTGGCCGTAAACGCCCAGGTCGATGATAGCATTGATGGCAAAGGGAGTCTTGTCACCGGCGAGACGCGGGCTAAGAAAGTGATCCGCGGTTGAGTTGGTAGACACAATCTTGTAGTAATACGTCGTGGCCGGTGTGAGGCCAGTGAGGGTTACTGAGTTGGACCATGTCCTTGATGTCGGATAGGTGACCGAGTTGGAGGAGCAAGCCTGGAGTGTAAGGGAATCGGCCGAAGTGCCATACTGGACACACGGGTTGCTGAGCTTCTGGTACGTATTCCAAGCGACCGAGATGCCTTGAACATATTAGAAGCTGTTTCGAGCATGACGAAGTCATTGCACGTACTGTTCGGGCCATTGACAGCGATGCGCTGCTGGACCGGCGTCGTCAAGTCAGCCGGCTTGGGGGGCAGGCTGGCGGCGGCGAGTGCGCCGACGACGAACAGTGGCAGCGTCACGACAGAGGCATAGAGGGAGGCCATCGTGCAGAGGGCGAATCAGCGGGAGCGCGGTAGAGGGCCCAGATAATGCGGCCGCGATAGGGCGGCCATGGCGAGGCGCGGGCCTGATATATCTGCGCGGCTTGGCTGCTCCTCTCGCGAACGGTGTTTTACAAATGTCCGACCCGCGACTGCACAGACGGGGGCTTCCAAGAATACCGTCTTGCCGGGCGGCCGGTTGACAGGCCCGATGCAGCACAGAGCGCACATCTTTTCTTGACTCGGCTGCGTCACATTGTGCCTCGTCTGTCCATAGCGCGACGTCCGCGCGTGGGAATATGGTGTGAAACCATTGGACGGGGTTGCGAACTAGCCCCTATGAATTGGGCGACTCGCCCGAGGCACGGCGGCAGATCGACTCTCTCCTCGGTAATAGATGGCGTTAGACCAAGCGGACCGCTGCCGGGAGCCGGGACTGAGAAGAGTTAGCAAGCCCGGCGATTAGTATTTGGGGGACTTGTTGCGCTCTGACCTTTATCTGTTCGCGCTGTGGAGGCTCTCGACTCTCGAGTCTCGGGCCTTGTGGTTCAGCTCTCGTCGTCGCGGACACTGCCGGGGACACCTCGCACGGCACGCCTTGGCACCGGGAGTTTGCAGATGGAAGCGGGGTCGAACATGTCCTCGGCGCGGCTAAACGCATCCGCAGATCGACCCGTCGAGGCATACGTAGGTGCGCACTGCAGCGTCGTCGGCAATCTGGAGGCTGAAGATCGCGCGCTGAAGCCGGCACGGGGAGGTGGGCACCACTGTTAGTGATGGGCTCGTAAGGACAGTGGGGCAGCCCTTCTCGGTTCGTTAGCGATGTCCATCATCGCCGAAGGCGCCATGGCGTCCTCAAGGCGTGGTTGAGGAATGAGCACCGAAGCGGCCATGTGCGCGAAGCAGAAAAGATGGTGTGAACCGGCGATGGTAGTCGGTGAGGTAGCACAAGCAGCAGCATATGGAGGGATACATCGGTCAGTCGAACCTTCCCTTCTCCTTGGCCCGCCGGTGCTTCGGCTGCAGGTCAACGATATTAGCGCCCTGTATGGCACCCATAGCGCCTGCCCGTTCGGGAATGGAAACGCAGGGCAGGTGCAGGCTTGCCTCGGCCGCTCCTGCCAACACAGACCTGCTTCCAAATGAAGTTGCAAGTGCGCCGCGACTTGCCGTTCGTCCACTTGCAGCCGACAAATGGCGTGTCATTCATTACCAAAAGCCTGTCACAGTCTGAGGTCTGACCTATCAACTTGCACGGACCTCACACGCAGCGAGGCGTCTTGGATCAGTATGTTCTATTGCATCGCAAAGAGGTTATCCCGCCTTGCGAGGGCGGGGGCTATCAATACGAGTATGCTATTATACGCATGTACCGTAAGGCGCTTTCGCATGGGAACCGTGTTACAGCTCACCCATCTCCGTCTCCTGCTTGCCCTCAAACTTGTGGAAGCCCAACTCGTAGACGAGACCGAGGGTCATGCGGGCATGCTCCAGCATGTGGTCAAACGACAGATACTTGATCGAGTCGTCCGTAGTGTGGATGTGCGGGTCTGAGTTCTCAAACGCCGACTCGATGACAAACGCAGAAGGGTATCCAGCCTTGGATGCTGAGGCATGGTCGGAGCAGGCGTAGCCACACTTAGTCTCGACCCAGGGGATGTTGCAGTACTACGCATCTGTCAGCCATGGTCCCCCGCCGAGCGATCTGCGACGCGTTTCACATACCTCTTCAATGACCGTCTTGATGAACTTGGTCAGGCCGGCGTCGACGTAGTCAACTATGACACCCACGCTCTCCGGGTCGCCGGCGTCGAGCGTGCCCTGAACATAGCCAGTCATGTCCTGCTGCAGCATGGCCTTGACGTCACGGTTGCTCTTCTCGTACGATTGGAAGATGTCTTGGCTGCCGAGCAAGCCGCCTTCTTCTGCGCTGTACCAGTGGAACTCGATCGTGTTGGGCGCCTTGCCGTCGACGACATCCTTGGACTTGAGAAGCGTGCGGAATACCTCCATGATGGTCACGGTCCCGCTGCCATCGTCATCGGCGCCGGGGGCGGCCAGGATCGACGGCAGCCACAGGTTGGTAGAGTCCTGGTGGGCGCCAATGACGACCGTGCTGTTGCTCTGCCCGGGGATCGTGGCGATGACGGAATGCTGCTGCCACGAGTGCGGGAAGCTCTCAGCATGGACAGAGTCTTGCGCGCCCGCGTCCTTGATGATATCCCTGACCTTGGCCAGCACCCAGTCGGACGACTGCAGGCCGTAGTCGGACTTGTAGTAGCGAGTGTGGAAGCTGCTGAGCTTCTCGAGGTTCTGCCTCATGTTCTTCTTCTCGAGGTTCTTGGCGAGCTTGCCGACGGCGTCCTGGTTGACGCATTTGCTCGGGAACGCGACCGGCGATCGGACTCCGAAGTGCTTGCCGAGGTCGCGGGCATGGGTAATGTCCATGAAGTTCTGGCCATTCTGCGCAGGCGAGTTAGCGTCGCGCTCCATCGGAACACAGTCTGCGGCGATCGCACCCTCTTCATCTCCCACTTATCCTCCTCGGTGACCCATTTCGTCTCGCCCGGCGACGTCTCGACGAGGAACTTCTCGGTGTTGGGGTAGAGCTCGACGTGGGCGTTCGCATCGCCGACGGCGTGCTCGTGCTTCTCGATGAAGCGCGCGGAGATGGCCGGCACGCAGGCGGCAAGGAGCGACGTGTGGGAGAGCTTCATGTTGACTTCGGCGATGGCAATGATGATGATGCGTGAAGTGGAAGGGATGAGACAGCTCGGAAGGCGAGACGCCGAAGGCGGTCGCGTCACAGGTCAAGCTGCCTAATCGGGTTGGCCGCCCCCGCGTTCCGCCCGTTGCTGATGACGACGCCACAGGCGGGCGCTGTCAGGCACGCAAGCGACGCACGGTTAAGACGGAGGGAGATACGGGTCATCACCGCTTCGCTCGGGATACGGAGCACATAGACGGTGCAGGTAAACGTCGCTTCTCAGGCACCCAGGGAAATCTGCATCAATCAATGAGCTTCCCAGGTACCGGCTCGGTAATGGCCTGGGGCTCGTTGTCGCCGCCGTGGGCATGGATCACTTCGGGTTCGAGCGCAATGATACGTAACTTTTGGCGAATGCAAAAGGGCATGGCATTAGTTACCAACCAACACCCAGGGCGATTTCCCAAGTAAAAAATAGTGCGGTAGGCGGTGTGGCTCGGTGCAGGCTCTACACACGGGGTATCATCCGTTGCCTCTATTGTGACGCCGTTCCCAATATGCAAATGTTTCTGTTCGCGTTTACACAGAGCCAACGCCAGGAATTCGAGTGCTTAGCGCGCCTCGAAATGCGGACGTCCTTCAAGTATCATCAGATCCTCATGACGGGGGTTGTTGTTGCTGCCCACCCCATGGTTGACCCCCTCTCTGCGCCTGCATCTGACTCATCAGCGCCGCGAGCAGTGCCGGGTTGACAAAGGCGCCAGCACCGGGCTGCTGCTGTTGTTGTCCTTGAACCGGCCAACCCGGCGGTGGAGGCGGAGGCGGCGGTGCGCCTGCGGAAGGGCCTCCTTGCTGGCCTTGAGGTTGCGGCCACCCAGGGAACTGGAACCCGAAGGCAGGCATGGACGGCGCCTGGCCTTGCGGCTGGGCGCTGGGATGAGAAGGATTTGGCCACGCAGGCTGTTGCTGTGGTTGATGATGCTGCGGCTGCTGGTGATGCTGCCCATATCCTTGCGGAGGCTGCGAGTACCCTTCCCTCGGCTGGTGGTTACCGCCGCGGCCTCCACGCCCGAAACCGCCTCGTCCTTTGCCACCCCGGCCCCGGTGGTCGCCTCGCCGACCGCCGCGGTGGAACCCTGATCGTGGCGGCGGCTCAACGGGCTCACCGGAGGGGCCCCCGGCGCCGAATCCGGGCGGTCGTGTGAGCGGCTTGTACGGCCCGTCGTCATCGTCGTAGTTGAGCGTATCGGTCGACGCGCTGACCTCCTGCCGCAGCGGATGAGCTCCCCTGGGGCCGCCCCGCGTACCGCCGTCGCCCGCGGCGCCTGCCTTGTTCTTGTTCTTCTTCTGCTTGAGCGAGCGCTTGTATTCCGCTTCCTTTTCATCGTCTGAGAACTCCATCTCGTCGTCACCCACTTCCTCGTCGTGGATGTTGCTCGCGTCTGAGCCTTTCATGTTCTTGAGAGGCTCGGTGAAGACAAAGGATGCATGATCCACCGGGTAGTAGACCTTGGCGCCCACATCGACCCCGAGCTCCTTGATTTCATCCTGCGAATTGAAGCGCACGGTGTACATAGGCTGGAGGACCTTGCCGATGGTCTCGCCGACGGCGCCGATGACGACACGGTCCGCGTTGCAAAGAACGGAGCCTGTGTCCAGGACTTGGTACTCGCCAGGTGTAAAGGCCTTGATGAGCATGATGTTTTCGACGACGTGTTCTACCATCCCGAGTTCCTCGATCTTCATATCCGCTGTGATGGTGACGTCTGGCCGCGGCACGGCCTCCTCCGGGAGCTCGTTCTTGGTGCGGAGTTGATTTCCGCCGGACTGACCGCCGCGGCCGCCCTCGTCGTCAGAGCCGCCACCCTCTGCATCCATGAGGAGGCGTGCAGTCTCCTCCACGCCAAGCAGCTCATACCCCTCGTTGTCTGAGTC
Source organism: Purpureocillium lavendulum (assembly GCA_029168975.1). Lineage (NCBI taxonomy): Eukaryota > Fungi > Ascomycota > Sordariomycetes > Hypocreales > Ophiocordycipitaceae > Purpureocillium > Purpureocillium lavendulum. Next base: position 7,144,826 of record JAQHRD010000001.1, read on the forward strand.
CTCGTCGGAGGAATCGGAGCTGCTCGATTCGCTCGAAGATTCGTAAGGAGAGGAGTCGACCTCCCATTCGGGGTTCTCGCCTTGATCGTTCTGTAGTTCGACGGTTGCCGGCTGGTCTTGTAGCTGAGGCTGTGCTGTGGTTGCGGGGGCTGTTTCGGTGGTCGTCTCGCCGCCAAGTCCGCCGATAGCAGCTTCGAGGGCAGACGTCAAGGATGGGCTCTCCGCTCTGTCAACCGCCATGGAGTCCTCAACTGCAGCCTCGGCTTGCGGCGCGACCTGCAAAATAGTGGGCTCTCCGGTGCCATGTGCTTGTACCGGGCTTGCCTCCACGGCGGGTTCGGCCTGTGTAACTTGCGCGGTCGGCTGCTGGCTTGAGACTTCGGCGTCGGGCATCTGCTCGTCGGAGCCTGCGGCCGTGGCAGCGGTGACGGCATCGGAAGGGAGAGGAGGCAAGGACTCGTTCGGCTTGGCCTGCCCGAGGCCGGGGATCTGGAAGCCGGACATGGTGGTGGCAGCAGAAGTGGGATGCTGGACGGCTCCCGAGTCCCAACTGCAGTTATTTGGACAGCGCGGGACAGCGCTCACGCCTTGCTCTGTCGTTCCAAGATGCGTCCGGGTGTCTCGAGGTATATTGCACAATGGAAATTATTTGGAACGACGACGGAGGGAGGCGCGACGTTGTGTGCGGGAAACGGCAAAACGTGAAGAACTGATTTGGTGGGAATTGTCCCAAGTCCCAGGCCCAAACTGCAGAGCCTTCGGGGTCCTGTCGAGGAAAAATCAAGGTGAGCGCGGATGTGGGTCCTCGGTGTGGCTAGCGCGATCCTTACCGAACTCACCGAGGCGGGATGAAGACAGGGGTGCTCCCAAAGCTCTCACGCCGAGCTCCCAACTGCAATGACGACACATTTCAGTGCCGACAACGAGCTGGTCGCGCAGCCAAGCAATCGCCATGCCTCCGAAAGCGCAACCGGCGCGATTCGAGCACCCTGATGCCTCCCATGCGAAGAAGAAGTGAGACTCGGGATTCCCACCCTCGGCCGGCATGCTGCGATACTGACGGGCGGCCACCACCAGGCGCAAGGGCCCTCATCCCATTGAGCCCATCACGGCCTTTTACATCTTCTTGGCCGCGGGTATCGTCGCCGCCCTGTTCTCGCCCATCCAGGACTGCGATGAGACGTTCAACTACTGGGAGCCTGCGCACTACCTGTCCCATGGCTATGGCCTGCAGACGTGGGAGTACTCGCCCGAGTTTGCCATTCGCAGCTGGCTGTACATAGCCTTGCACGCCGTCGTGGGCAATGCGCGCCGGCTGCTACCACAGTCCAGCAAGGCAAGGCGGACGATGAGCAGTCGCATGGTGATGTTGAGCTAACCTGCCGCCGCTAGGTCGCCGAGTTCTACTTTGTCCGATATGGTCTCGCACTCGTCTGCGCCCTGTGCCAGACGGTCCTGTTCAAGGTCATCAGTCTCACCCTCAACGGCAGGATAGCCATCTTCTTCCTCATCGCCACCGTCACGAGTCCCGGCAACTTTCATGCGAGCGCCGCCTTCTTGCCCTCAAGCTTCGCCATGTACATGTGCATGCTGGGCGCCGCTGCGTTCATGAACTGGCGCGGCGGGCTCAAGACCTCGCAGGGCATCTTCTGGTTCGCCATGGGCGGCGTCTTGGGGTGGCCATTCGCGGCGGCCCTCTGCGCACCGTATATCCTCGAAGAGGTCGTTTTCACCTTCTTCAGCGACAAGACGGCCTTTATCGAGTCTCTCATCCGACTTGTCCGCGGAGTCATTTCTGGCCTCATCATCATAGTACGCAACAGAGTTTCCGCGCCTGAATTGGAGCTAATGTCTGTAGTTCTTTGACTTTTTGATCAACCTGTTCTTCTACAAGAAGATCGCCGTCGTGTCTTGGAACATCGTCAAGTACAACATCTTCTCGTCGACGGGTGGTCCGGACCTCTACGGCACGGAGCCATGGACCTTTTACTTCAAGAACATGGCCCTCAACTTCAACATCTGGTTCGTCCTGGCCCTGCTAGCCTTGCCGCTATTCCTGCTTCAAAAGATCATCGCGCCCTCCGGACACGGCTTCCAGAGTGGTCTGCGCACGGTGGTATTTGTTGCGCCATTCTATATGTGGCTGGCCATCTTCACGGCGCAGCCGCACAAAGAAGAGAGATTCATGTATCCGGCCTACCCATTCCTCGCGCTCAACGCGTCCATGTCGCTACACATACTGCTGACTGCCATCGGCAGCACGGACCCGAAGACGCTCATGGGCAAGGTCCCGGCCCGTCTGAAGCTCTTGGCGGTTAGCCTCGTGGTGTTCCTCTCGGTGGATATCAGCCTGTCGAGAATTTATGGGATCTACTCGGCGTACCATGCGCCGTTGAGCATCTACAAACCCCTGTGGGGAGATGCGGGCGCAAAGCCTGTTGGTGGACAGAACGACCTCGTCTGCTTCGGTAAAGAGTGGTACCGCTTCCCCTCATCGTACTTCTTGCCACGCGACATGCACGCCAAGTTCGTGCGTTCCGAGTTTCGGGGCCTGCTGCCAGGCGAGTTCTCCGAGGCGAAGACTGGCTTTGGCTTCTGGAGCGGCACGTGGCTGCCGACAAGCGGCCTGAACGACCGCAACGAAGAGGATTTGGGTAAATACGTCGAGCTCCGGGCATGCTCATACCTCGTGGACACGCAGTATCCGGAGCGAAAAGATCAGCTGCCTCCCAACGAGCCCGACTACATCGCAGACACGGAGAACTGGGACGTGGTCAAATGCGAGCCCTTCCTGGACGCGGCGAACACGCATCTTCTCGCCAGGACTATCTGGCTGCCCGACGTGAACGGTATTCCAGAAAAATTCCGGCGAAAATGGGGACAACACTGCCTGCTGCAACGGAGGAGCAAATGAGAACGAGCTGGAGCAGTGCATATCCTGGGCAAAGGCCAACTGCATGGGCTAGAGAGATAGATGGGCATAGCGCGTAGAGATCATCTGAAAATGTACAATAGAAGCAGACCGCAGGCCAGGAAAACATATTGCGACCCTGAGATTCGTGGTGTGGTATCACCGTGGTGTGTTCGGAGACAAAGTGCCATGCCCCGGAGGCTGTGCTGGGGCGCTAGTTCGTCAGCAACAATGGTGAGGTCATCGCTGAAACGACGCCGAGGCTCAGCCCGCCACCAGCAACGCTTTTCCATCATCACAATCAAGGACGCAGAGAGGTCCTAGAGAACATCATACATCTGTACATCAAAGTCGCGACGTACGTCACAGTCTCGAACACGCTTGCATGGCATCGTTGCTCATCGCGCTGGCCGTCGGCGGCCACCACCTATACCTCGTTCACAAAGACAAGAAGTCGGAGAGACGTCAGCGCAAGCTGATGCAGCAAGGAGAGGAAGGCCACGGGAGCGAAACGAACAACCGAAGAAATGGCAGGAGTTTGAGAAAGAGGCGTGTTGGAGGACGACACACGAGCAGAGCAGAAGACATGGCGGATTTGAATGTGAGGCGCGACTCGGAGGAGACATTGACCAGAGCCCGGCATGCGCGGGACGAAGCCTCACCGGGACGGCTGAGCGAGCAGTCAACACTGGCTGGGGATGATTCAGCAGATGCGGAGGCGTATGATGGTACGAGACGGAACGCCAGCACATTATGAAGGACAGGGCCATGGACACTGCACGATATTCCATATAATTCCATCGTTATAATTGAGATAGCGTACGCACACATCTACTGTTGGTCCGGATCAACGTCCTTGAAGGTGGTGCCGATGGCCACCTCGTCGTACCAGATCTGGCGGAAGCCCTGGTTGCCCTTCATGTAGCCATCGTCGTGCCAGCTGTTGGCATACAGACCAACGCGGTACTGGAAGACGCTGTCGTCGTCGACGGTGGTGGGCACGTTGAGGCGCTCAAAGACCTTTGCGCCGTCGAACCAGATCTTGTAGTATCCGGAGCTGTCGCTGGCCCACTTGGCCTGGACGATGACCTTGTGCCACTTGCCGGCCTGGACGGTGGCGAGGTTGCGCAGCGTGTCGATCTTGCGGCTGCAGTCGGGCTGGCGGTAGTGGCCGCTGACGATGCGCGAGGTGAGCTGGTTGCCCTGGACCCAGATCATGGCCGAGGGCATCCAGTCGTCGCCGCCGCAGCCCGCGCCGGGCCGGTTGGCGATGAACTGCGCGATGTTGTACGACTGGTCCTGGAAGTCCCATGTCTCCGACAGGCGGAACATGAAGCCGTAGAAGAGCGTGTCGCCGCGCTTGTAGCCGTAGTTGTGGTCGACCTCGGAGTGGTAGCGGTCGTGGTAGTTGGCGTCGAACGTCTGCGTCATCTTGAGCGCCGTCGGGCCCTTGTACGAGACGTTGTCGACCTGCGTGACGGTGCCCTGGTGCTCGTGACGGACATAGTCCCAGCCGCTGAGCGTGCCTGAGTTGTAAAAGGTGCGCTCCGCGAGGACGACGCCGGGGGCCGCGGCAGCGGCGAGGAGAGCCACGAGGGACTGAACAAGGGCAACCATGGTGGACGAGGTGTCTTGTAACGCGTTGCTGCTTTAGAGCTTGTCTTTGAACTTGAGAGTCGAGCGAAGCCGTCGAGATGGTCTACCGGGGCACTTTATATACACCGATCCTGCCCGCCACTCCCCGAAGCTCAGCATACTCGACGGCCTACTCAAAGATCCCTGATTCTCCATGGAACGTGTGAGCTCATCGGGGCATCTCTCGCACCCGCCCGGTCAGCGTAGCGTTCCATCGGCCTTTGAACGTCGGCATCTGGCCCGCAGCGGATGCCACCAATGCCGCCTGCAGGATGACCGGCGTGGAGCGTAGCGCATACTACAGTAACACGACAGAGCGGGAAGACGTGCCTCCGCGAATTTAAGCTCGGGAGGATCTCGGTCGGATCGTGTCGTGGTGCTCTCTGCCAGGGCCCGGGGGTGGTCGGTCTGGCCGGGCGTGAAAGACGATTCGCGGATTAATTCCATGGCGGCGATGCGCGGTCCCGGCAACCTGCCTCAACCGGCTCGTCGCCCGTCTCGTCGCGGGGTATGAGGACGGGGTAGGCGTGCCATGGCGTGGACGGAGGGAGCTGTTTACCCTTGGCCAAGCCGAGGCGTTTCGTCCCGCGAACTGCTTGGACCCCGGACGCTCGCCACGTTTCTTCGCGGAATTGAATCCGGCCTGTTTGGTGGGGGAACGTGTTTGATGCGCGACGGGATGGGGACAGGGTGGGATGGGACGGTAGGACGGCGATGGGTTGGAGTACAATAGACGCTGGGCAGAGGTGGTGGCGCCCCCACAGGCAAGTCAGTCGTTGTTTCACGTTGATCGGATTTGGGAAGCTCGATGTTGCAAGTGGTAGAGGGCCATGTCACTGGACGAGCGGCTTCGGCGACCAACACATTGAGCGGGCGCCACGATGAGTGCTGGGCGCTCACGAGGGTTGTGTGCGCTCGGCCAAGAGACAGCAGCCCTTGGTTTGCGAGGGTTTGCGACAGCTACGGCTACTGGGCAGTTCGTTCTCGTGGCTGACCCGGCTTGTACTTTATATGCCATGAATGCCATCCCGCCTCCAAATTACAGGTTCACAGTCCCGACCTCCACCGCCCCCTAATCGACCTGTAAATCTTAAGGTACTCCCCCTCGGTGCAAGCTTCAGCGGCCCAGGGCGGCGAAACGGCCAACAATCAGCACGTGCGCCGCTGTAGCTGCCCTTCCAGGGCTGTAGAGACCCGCTGTGCTGGCCCACAGTGGCGGCACCCGCGGCAGCACCAACGCTGATCCAGGGGCCAATTGCCGGCGCCACGAGCTCACGCCCCTTTCGACCAACGGCTGGTGGTCGATCGTGCATCCCTTGGCCGCTCCTGCCAAACTGACATCACCGCCTGGAGCCTTTCCCCTCGCTCCCTCGCGTGCGGTCCGACTTTGCCCTCATCGCTATATCCCTCTATCACCGCGTTTTCATCGAGCATCCGGCGTTCGCCGCGGCAGACGCGTATCCTCAGCACAATGCCTATACGCGTGCGGTCCAAGGCCCAGCCGGTCCGCGACGCGAGCCCCGTGTCCGCCAGAATCGACTTTGAGCTGCCCGACATTGGCGAGGACGACTCGTTTCGCCAGGTGGTTCGAAAACTATCCACGTAGGCCAATTCGCTGTAGCGTTTGATGGAACCGTCCTGGCTGACGCGCGGTAGATACTTTTACGACGCAATCGAGCTGCCCAGCACCTTTGAGCAGCTTAGGACCACTGCCGCTGGAAACTGCATCCGCGTGCTGGTCGACCACCTCAACGACACCTGCACCAACCCTGCCATCGTCAATGCGTTGCTGTGCGTAGCGAGGCCTTTTCTCTGTGAAATTGTCGCTGACCGAACCTTGACAGAGCTCTGAAATGGCACTACGCCGCTGACAGTGAGCATCAGGGCCTGGGCGAGGCACGCTCCAACGCGTGCGAGATCGTAGCCTGGCGCTTCCTCTCTCGGCTGTCTGAGCGAGAGGCCATGAACTACTGCCTCTACGAGATACCCGACCCACAGGCCGACGGCAATGAGCGGCCTCTCCAGTACGACCAAGAGGCCGGCGAGAGCTCCCCATTGCTCCCGCGCATCCTGCCCAGCTCTGGCGACGAAAGCATGGACCGCCCAGCTGGTAGCTCGGCCAAAAAGGCGACTCTGCTCAGCTCCCTTTCACGGCTGACCAACCTGAGCGAAGAGACGCCCGATGAGCTGGACCCGACGACGGCCTTCAAGAGCCTTAACGCGCTGGAAATCGCCGCCATTGCTGATGCGAAGCGTTTTCTGAGCCAGCACGCCGTGCAGAAGATCATCACCGGTATCTGGAACGGAGACATTGTGTTCTGGGACTCCTTGTCCGTGCACTCCACCAAGAAGCACAAGTACTACAACCCGCAAAAGTCTGACCCCTACTCCCGATTGCGAGTTCCTAAGTACCTAAAGAGCTGGGAAGTTCTCTTCTTTGCCGTCTTTCTCGCCCTCTACTACACCGTCCTCATTGTACGGGATGAGGAGCATATTACTGTGACCGAGGTTATCCTGTACATGTGGATTGCGGCCTTTTTCTACGACGAACTGACCGAGTGGATGGACGCCGGGTCCGTCTTCTACGCCACGGATATTTGGAACCTGTTTGACATGACCATGATTCTCATCGGATTCGCCTTTGGCGTTCTGAGTACGTACTCAATCACCCACTCCTCTGAGAACACAATTGCTGACGTCAATCAGGGGTTATTGGCATCGTGCAACAAGACAAGCAACTGACCGACGTGGCGTTCAATGTGCTTGCTCTGGAGGCGCTGTTTATGATGCCGCGCATCTGCTCCATCCTGAGTCTCAGTCCGTACTGGGGTACCTTGATTCCCTGTCTCAAGGAGATGGGCAAGGACTTTCTCAAGTTCATGGTACTCGTCGTCATCATCTACTTTGGCTTCCTCACCACGTTCTCTCTCGTTGGCCGCGACACCTTTGGTCTTGCCAGGATGACAGGCATTCTAACCAAGATCTTTTTTGGTTCAAGCTACGTCGGCTTCGAGATCATGAACCAGATTGACCCAATCTTCGGACCGCCGCTCATGATCATATTCGTCACCCTGTCATCCATTCTTCTGATGGGTTCCCTCACGGGTATGCTGTCCAACAGCTTCTCTCGCGTCATTACCCACGCCAAAGAAGAATACCTCTACGTCTACAGCGTCTATGTCTTGGAGGCGTCTACGAGTAATAGGCTTACACACTTCTATCCTCCTTTCAACCTCATCGCCCTCGTTATCTTCCGGCCCCTACGTCTCGTCTTCCCACGCGATGACAAATTCCGCCAAGGTCGCATTATCCTGCTCAAAGTGACGCATTTGCCAATTGTTGGGGCAATCCAGCTTTACGAACTTGTGCGGCGCAGGGTCAGCGGTGCCGGGACGTTTAAGGGACCCAAGGAAGCTGCGCGCAGGCGGCCTCGAACCTTGGTGAGGCCCACGTCAGGGCAACATAACCGGCAGTTGTGGCCTGCCTCCCCGCGCTTCGGATCGAGATCAGCTGAGCGTCAACGGGAGGTTGATGAATTCATGGACGCTCCGAGCGCCGTCGAGGTGCAGATTTCGGAGCTCACAAGCAAAATTGACAAGCTGACTGCGGTCGTGGTGGCCCTGCAGGAGGGCCAGTCCGGCTCCAAAGCTTCGTCGGACACACTGAGTGCGTCGGCTTCTTGAGCGATTGCGACCCTGGAGATGACTCGCAGTCAGCTGACGCGTGGTGCTTGTATGATGCCGGCGACGAGAGCGGTGGACCCAGGATACTCCCATGACGATTTCGACCTAAAGGTGACGCCCTTGAGGGATGCAGGTGGCACTTTTGTTGTAAGTGGTTTGAACTCATCATAGTTGAGCAATAGCGCAGTCCGAGTTGAATACCCTAAGTTATCAGTCTCGTCTTCCGCGCGCAATGACTGCATTTGCGATGGCCATGCGATGGCCATGCCACACATATGGCCCATGGCTGTAGCCGACAGAGCGGGTCCCTTGGCCGAAACCCGGAGCCCCGCGTCTATCCCCAATCTTAGAGCTTAGAGCAAACTCCCCACCTTCAACCTCGTGCAGCAGCAACTTGCATCTGCATGTTACACGAACGAGGTCGAGGTTCCAGCAAGCATGTCGCTACTAACGGAAGAGCCACTAGGTGGTCTTTCAGCCACGGAAATCCATGACGCCATTCAGGGTGGTAAAGTCACCGTCCAACAGTATGCGCAGTCCCTGATTCGGCGAATTGAGGATCGAGACAGTATAGTACACGCATGGGTGCACTTTGACAAGGAGGCCATCCTGTCGCAGGCAAAGGCTCTCGACGCGATGCCTCCTGAGGCCAGGGGTCCGCTGCATGGGGTCGCCGTCGGCATCAAGGATATCTTTCTCGCGCGCGGTACGTAGATGCACCCCTTCGCTCATGTTTACCCGCGTCAGGGCTATGATGCTGACATATGCGCTCTCGGGGAAGATATGCCGACGCGGTACTTCTCCCCCATCCACGAGCACGATGGCAGGGGGGCGTCGGACTCGGCGGCCGTCGGGGTGCTGCGCTCGGCCGGGGCGCTGATTCTCGGCAAGACGGCGACGACGGAGCTCGCGGCCACCACCGTGGGCGGGCCGTGCGTGAACCCGCGCAGCGTGGACGGCAAGGTGTATACCCCCGGAGGGTCCTCATCCGGGTCGGCTGCCGCCGTGGCGGACAGGCAGGTACCCCTCGCGGTTGGGACGCAGACGGGCGGTAGCATCGTGCGACCTGGGTCATTCTGCGGCGTGTGGGCCTTGAAGGTATGTGCAGAATCCAGACATCTATATGCTTTACGGTGGAACGACCATGCAAGAAGGGAAGAACTGATCATCTGTGTGATGGATGACAGCCGACATGGGGTCTCGTCTCCACCGAGGGCGTGAGCCGCTTCTCCGTGACGTGCGACACTGTCGGGTTCTTTGCAAACACGGCAGATGACTTGGACCTCGTCTCTCGGGTGTTTCGACTCGACATTGACAACGACTCGGATGACGAAGCAAGCCGAAAGCCGCCCTTTCAGGTCGCTGGGGCGCGCATCGCCATGATCAAGACGCACGTCTGGGAGCTGGCCAAGCCGGCGACGCGGGCGGCGTGGGAGCGTGGCCGCGAGCTTCTCGTCGCCGCCGGCGCGCTCGTCGACGACGTCAACCTGCCGGGAGAGTTTGCGCGGTGCCACGCGTGGCGCGAGGTTGTTGCGGGGAGCGAGGCGCGGTCCGCGTTTCTGTCACGTACGTCGACAATCTCCTAAAGACTTTTGCTCTACTTCATGCTTCTGCTCTGCTTCCGCCCTGCAGGCTTGCTGCGGGAACAGGACTGACTAACGAGATGGGTTTGCGCGCAGGCTACTCCGAGGACAAGGACAAGTTGCACGAGTCTCTTCGTCCGTTTGTGGAGAGGAGGCACACACCGGGACGAAAGGAGATCCTAGAAGCGCACGACGGGATCGCGGCCCTGCGGCGGGAGTGGGATAGCCTAGCGGCTCAGTACGACGCGGTGATTACGCCGAGCGTGACGGGGGAGGCACCGGAGGGTCTGGGGGATACAGGCAGCGCGGTGCGTCTACCCATCCCACACCCTTCGCCACCAGCCTGACGAATGATGCATACTGACAGTCGATCAACTGGGGCACAGATCTTTAACGCTATGTGGACGGTGCTGCACGCGCCGACGCTCAATGTGCCTGGCTTCGTGGGCCCCAAGGGTCTGCCCGTGGGGTTGACCGTCGTAGGGGGGCGGTATACTGACATGGAAGTTTTGAAGGCGGGCAAGGCCATTGGGGAGGTGTTTCGAACCGCCACGAAACCCTGAAGTGATTGCAAGAGGTGGCACTCTGATATTTTTACACGGCGCGTCGAGCGCATTTGTATAAGAGCTAGTGCCACGCCAGGTCTCGTGCCTGGCAAATTTTGCACTGTGAGGATAACATGCTTTGCTCCTGCAGAAGCGGCGTGAGCTAGTTCTTCCCAGGGTCTCATGGCCCTGAAGAAACGTCATTATCCTGCATACACGGAAGCCACCCTGGCTTCTTTTGGTGTGCGCTGAAGCGGCGTTGGACCCTGAATACGGAGATGACTGCACTGCCCAAGCACACGACGACGGCGCCTCGTCTTTGCGCGACCTGCTGCAGGACGTATGCAAGTCCTGGACTGCTTGCAGTGTGATAGTTCACGACTTGAAGACCAAGCCAATAGCTTCGTTTTACACTTTTATCATGACTGATGACGTGTCGAGCCAACTATGTAGCGTGGAGTGCACTTCTGTGTACTGATCTATCGTCGCGCACATCCAGCCATCTTAAACACTGACCACACGTCTCTTGCCCAGATCTACCTCGCTGAGTGTGAAATTAACCAGGAAGAACGAGAGCCCTCCCGGCTTCACCACTCCGCGTGCGCACAAGCAGACCACGCAGAAGAACCCCTGGCAGTGCCGTGGTGCAGTGACGAAAAAAAAAAAACTCAAGAAAGCCCGCGCATCAGACACTATGAAGATCACCACGGCCGTCAGCGGCCTCTTCATCATTGCCCACAATGTCCTCTCGGCTCATGGCATCCGCATTCTCCAGACCAACGACGACGGCTGGGTGGAGCTCTACACGCGCGTTCTGAACGACAAGCTGCGAGAGAAGGACCACGACGTGGTCCTGTCGGCCCCGGCCGGTGACCGGTCCCATGGAAAATTCTACGACTACCCCATGGACGGTAAGACATCGTCGCTCTGACTCGGGAGCACATGGAACACAAAGAACCCTAGCTAACGTGCATGCACCCACAGAGCCCTTGTTGTGGCCACCCCGGGCTCGAGAAGAAGCCTGCCAGTTCGATAGCTGTCCCGAATTTCAAGGCCCGACAAACCGAAACGCCTCTCGGCCGGACCTGAACTGGGTCAACGGCCACCCCGTTCACGGCGTGAGATATGGCGTCGAGTTCACTGGCCCCGAGCACTGGATGGGACAGCGCCCCGACCTTGTCGTCACCGGCCCCAACAGGGGCCACAGCATCTGGCCGTGGCACTTTCACATACCGCACGTCGTGGCCGCGGCGTACGCATCCAGCGCACATGCGGTGCCAGCAATCTCCTTCTCGGTGCCCGCCAGGAGGCAGGCGATGTGGCTTTGGAACGAGACGGCGCCCCCAGTTTCAGCCAGCGTCTACGCCGAGCTCGCGGCCACGCTCATCGACCACCTCGCCGAGTCCGCCGGCGACGGCAAGCCCCTTCTGCCGTGGCAGACGTACCTCAACGTCAACTTCCCGGTGCGCACCGAGGCGTGCGAAAAGGCGTCCGACTTCAAATGGTTCTTCGCCGGCGCCTCGCCCCCAGACTTCCCGCCCAGGGCTGCTGAGGTCAAGTGGTGCGGAAACACCGCATGGCAGCCCGAGTACGAGGTGCTTGGCTATCGTGAAGAATGCCGCATCAGCGTCGCCATCAGCGACGGGGCCGACATGACGGACAGAAACGACCGGGAGACTCGGAGTGACCTGGTGACCAGGCTGGCCAAGTTGATCAAATGCGACCGTGATGGACATTAAGCGAGCCGAGTAAGGGGCCTAAGATGCTACTCTCTGCAACGGTTTCATAATAGTGGAAAAAATTGATGTCGATCTATAAGGCGTCTGCGCTGCCGAAGGCACGGTTTGGCAGGACGCCCAACGGCTCTGGATATCTTTGCGGATGAGGCCAAAGGCCTGTGTAAGCCACGGGTCACTGGAGGAATGACGCAAGTGTCACCATGGCTAGCCTTTTCTTGATCGTGTTACAAATTTATAGTGTGAGAACACGAGCATAATCATCATTCAACAAGCGACCGATGATGCGTTCCATGATAATTCGACTTGTAGAACCAGACAAGCGGTCATTGCCCCAGCCTTACCAGAAGACTTTGTGTCACCACAAGACAGGGGCAGTGCATCCAGGCTCCAAACAGCGTGGTCACTATGGGCAGGCAGCCGGTGATCGACAAATCACCTCCAAGTATGAGGAAGCTGTCAGTGCTTGCCTCACTGTTGCGCTGTCTCGCGAGATTGACACGACGCACAAGACACCAGACGCATGTGAGCCAGCAGGGGCTCATCGCGCGTCAGCTTGAGCCTGGGCGAGTCCGCACTCCCTTCCCTGCCCGAACCTAGCCGCATGAGAAGCCTCATTTCACGCACAGTCGGCGCGTCACGCGGTTGGGCAGGAATGCCTGCGACGACGGCCCAAGGCTGATGTCTGGTGGTCTGCATGTGGCGAGTCGCGCCCGGGTCTTTTTCGCAAACGCCTTGGGCATCGAGCTGGTCGCCTCGTTTGCCTTTTTTTTTTTGGACAACACGACGTGGTCTGGCTGCTTCACGGGAAAATGGGCATGTTCGCTGTTTTGCTGCCTTCCCTCAAGACTCCATGTCTTGGGGGGAGCGGCAACCTGATTGTGTCGGGAATAAAAGATGGTGTGCTACCCCTCTATGCAGGCTGGGACTGCACCTGAATGCCTGATACCTCGGTGTCGGAACTTCGTGTCCGGATCAGATTCACCCAAGCGATTTCATCGAAGGTCCAAGAGGCAAACTCAAGACTCAAGTCCCAGTATACGAGTTCTGTACAGTCGCCACCCCGCTACGTTTCTATCACGTTGTGAGATATCGACAAGTCATCTCCGCATTCTGCAACCGCCGAATGAAGAGCACCAGCACCCTTAGCACGCAGAACACAAAACCCCTCACCCTCGTGGGGGCTGCGGTGCAGCGAAGCACAGTCGGTGGCACCCTCGCTGGTTGAGTTCAAGCTCATCCATAACCGCCGTCATGGGCATCCCCGAACCGCGAGGCAGTGAGCCCCCACCGTCGCAGAAGAATAGTCCCATATATCCCAAGTTAGGGGCGAAGTGCTGACGGCAGTGTCAGTGTGCGGAGAGCCAATGTGCCTAGCAATCACAGCCGAGAATGCGTGCGACAAATTCCCGGAGCTGGACGTGTACCCGAGGCCGGAGCCCAGCAAATCGGACAAGGACTATGCGGCCTGGTATCAAGGCTACCAGAAATGGGGCCGAGTCAAGTGCTCTTGTGGCAACGGCTACTTCTGTCGACGCCACGGCCAGTGGATCCCCGGATGTTATGTGACAAGCGGGGAGGCACTACCTCGGGAGCGACAAGGTGAAGGATACTGCCCAGCCACCCATTATACGGATAATCCAGAGGGAGTCGAGGTGTCCAAGAAAAGAGAAGCGGAAAAGTCCAAGCAACCAACTGGCTCATCATCCAAGCATCGCCAGGGAAGCTCAGCTGCATCGGAGCACATCAAGTCCAAGGCAAAATCGGGTCCAAAGTCCACTTCAAAGGAGAAGCCCGAGGAAGAGAAAAGGCATAAACGCGACAAAGCCCCAGAAGCGGAGTCCAGCTCCAAAGGGAAGACGAGGGAGCGCACATCCAAGACGGACCGTGAGTCGACCAAGGGGGCGAGGAGTAGCAAGCCGAGACAAAATGTGATCCCGTCACCGCACGAAGCAGCCAATCCTGGTTACGAGCCGGGCCAGGAGATGGCCGGCACAGACTACTATACGCAAGGTGCCGGATACGCTATCGGGCAAGGAGAGCCTGCGGACTGGACGTACCAATATGGGGATCCGTACTCTATGTCCCCAAACTCTAGCAGCGTTTCATGGACCAGCCCGACGGCTACAGGACCTCCGCTCCAAGGATCTTCATATTATAGCGCCTACGGAAATCCATGTACTGTGGGCTCATCGCGGTTTCCAGGTGTCCCCGATGAACCATATGGAGGAGCCGAAGGGGTGGCAATCTCCATGGCCAGAATGAACCTAGGAGCAGGATCACAACAGAGTGCTAGCGGCAGCCATGTACATGAATATCCAGCATTACAGCCACGATATACCGCTACTGGGTACGAGTATCCGCCAAATGAGGCCTCAGGATCATACGGTGCCCAGGAAGGGATTTATACCACAGCGGAGGATGCTTATCAGACTTATGGAGACCCAGCCGCTTATTATCAGACCCAGTACGAGGAGCAACAGGCCGACGTCGCATATGAATTCGCGCAACAGCAAGCTGGAGAAGTGCCGGCCAAAAGTGGGCACAGGAAGCAGAAGTCAAAGACTCAGTCATCCAAGAAGGAGGGGAAAGACAGGCCCAGGCATAGGAGTTGACAGGTGAGCGGATGTGGATTATGAGGCAGTTTGTATATTCTTTTTCTTCTTATTGCTGTGTTGCGCCGCTGGTCTCCTACAATTTCGTCCCTTCATATGGTGTTGAAGTGGGCATACGTATGTTTTGCAGTATCTTGCGAAGGCGCCAGTCACCTGTCTGGCACCTGTAGAAGACATACGTGCATGGAAGAACGCGGTAGTGCATGTGAATCAAGCAGGAAATGAAGGACATGTTATTATGGCCTCCAAAGGCAGTAGCTCGCACCATCAATTAGCATAGGACAGTGATTGTCTGATCACCGTGTAGCCGTCCAGTTTTCGCGCAAAGAGATATATTGCCTGAAGCAAATGGAAAACGCCTCGCAGTGAGCCCCAGAGACTTTTCAGTAAGCGTGTTCAAGGAGCCCGTCATGATGTCATTTAGCTAGGCGAGCCTGCGGGATGTGTCTGGTGATTCTGACGTGCAGACACCACACAGTCCAGAGAAGGCTGCCTGCAGCATCGACGGGACCCTTTGCCAAACACTGTTTCTGGGGCCGGCGGAGGCCTGACTTCGCTAGACACGAGTTACGGTGCTGTGCAAGTCGGCGAGGCGGGGATCGCGAAGTGGTGTGCTCGTCCGCAGGCTCATTGGTCTTACATCAGGCTGCGGTTGAGCTGCATGCCACCGGTGAAAGGCGACCACCCTCTTCCGTAGAGTCGTGTCAGTCCAAGCCTTTTGTATTAGCGCCCGAACCAGCACGTGAACGAACGTGTGGAAAGGCCAGTATGGCCGCTTAGGCGCTTGATAGTTGGGCATGTCTCGGCAGCAGTGACCAGGACAAGTTGGTGATGTTCTGGATGCCAAAGAGAATCCAGAAAGTTTCAACAATGGCCCGAGATAGTTTTATCTCTGACGCGTCTTCGGGATTGTCAACCTTGGGCGACTCGGGATCATCCCCTGGCGGGCCAGCGCGAGCAAGTACATCTACTCAGAAGACAGTCCCAAGCCAGGCATGGAGCGATTCAACTGGCGCGAAAACAGAGGACCTTCCGCGGTTTGATGAGGCGATCGAAGATGAAAAAAGAGTTTCCCTTGAAATGGAGTCCCGGTGCTGGAAAACCGCGGTCACGGTGAGTACCTCCCGTCCTCGTCCCCCCAAATGTTGCACAATCCGGTCCGCGTGGTGGAAGGCTCAACCAGCAGGACAAAATTCTGGTTGATGAGGCCCAGGACCAGGCGAACGTTTCACTGACACTATGGGCTTCAGAACTGGAACGAGCTGCAGAAGAACAACTACCGCAGCGACAAATATCATATATCTCTCGACATCTGTCGGCCGATCTCGACTCGTGATCTTCTCGACAGCGCAACACGAGCACATGACACCATGGAAAAGCAAAAGCGAAGAGCAAATATCTTTCGCACGATTCGAACTTGTATATACAACTCTGGGAAAGCGATCGATACCTTCATCCGTTATGAACCAAACGTTGCGTTTCTCGTTTGGGGCGGGGTGCTGGTTCTGTTCGAGGTGTGTGACAACATCAAGAGATGATGGCATTCTTAGCTTTACCCGATTCTTGTCTTCGCATGACGTCCCAGATTTGACTGTTGGTAGGCGGCTGCAAACAGTCAACAAGCATCAGAGGTCACAGAAGAGGGCCTGTTCTTGGTCACAAACTATGCACCGATCTGGACGAAGCTAGTGACTACGGCAGGCAACGCCCCAGAGTTGGAGGATGTACTGACTGACTTGTACTATAACATCCTCGGATTCCTTATCCCTGCTACGCATCGTTTTAGTAAAGAGTCACTTGGTGAGTTTACGGTACCCCCTGTCGCATCGATTTTGCTTACCCCAGACCCATCGCCAAGCTGACTATCGGACCATGGTAGGCAGGTTCAAGAAGTCTCTGTGGCGAGATGAGAGAAAGTTGTTCGCAAAAAGACTTGACTTGCTGAAGGCTTCAGCAGATCGACTGGAGAAGACCGCTCATTGGAAGAGTATGTTTTGCATCAGACGGTTAATGTGTTTCATTTCTACCGCAATATGGCAATTTGACTTGATTTTTTAGCTAACATTCACGGGTCCCCGACCGCAGGCAACGAGTTCAGTAAGGTGGTATCACATGCACCCACGACTTCATATTTGCCGGGGGGTGCCGAGGGCCAGGGAATCGAAGCTGAGCATTTGGACAGACCATCGCACTCTTGAACAGCTTTTGCAAGCCGCAAAACGAACAAGTAAGTGGGAACATTTCATGCGCTGCGTCTGCGGAACAAGTTCTACGACACACTGATCCGACCGGTGTGCGCCTCACTCGAGGCATTCATTCGATCTTGACTGCCGTTCAGCCTTTGTCCTACAACTGCCGAGAGCAAGGGCATTGGACGCCGAGGACGGAAGCTTCAGCCAGCCAGTCAGAACCGCCTCATCTTCCCATGCGTAACCGCCAATCACCAAGCACATGACATGGTCTCACCAGAGGGCGGGGAATGACCTGGATCGATCAATGATCGCAAGTCATCGCCCCAGATTGATTGACATCAAGCCGTCATTTCTTGCCAAGATCCACATCCCGCTCCAAGAGCCTCAGCGCTAACCAATCCTTCGTTGTTCGTAAATGCAGGCGCGGCTCGGCAGCACGATCAGAACGATTCGATGCCGGTGAACCACCAAGGTGAGGCCCAAGCCACTGCCATCGCCGTCACACACCGGCGCTTCGCCCAATGTCGCAGAATGGACGTCGTCATACACTTTGAGGACGTCGGTCACCGGCTTACCGCACGTATAGATCCAGGACAGAGCAAAGAGTATGACAGAATCTGCGAATGGATGGATCAAGTCGCCAACCCAATGCCCAAACCATCTCACACTGTTCGAGCAACAGCGAACGCGAGCGACATGAAACAGCCATGGCTCTTGAAGAACGACAAGTTTCGCAGATGGCAATGCCACGACCCCGCTTCACCGAGGCTGGTCTGGGTGCACGGGTCCCCCGGTCAGTCCATTGGCAGCTAACTCACGTTACCGCCCTGCCGTTCCTGCTACGTCACCGAGGCTGGCGGCTGACCATCGGTCGTAGGCTGCGGCAAGTCGCACCTGGCCCAGAGGATCACGGAGTACCTGAGACATTCCGACCAGGGCTCTAGTCCTGTTTTCTCTCATGCATTCCAGGGGACCGCGTCCGCCCGGGAACGGAGCCCCCTCAGCCTTGCTGCGTCGGTACTCACCCAAATTCTACGGATGGATTTACGAATGGCAGATGAGGCTCGGCGCGATGTTGTTCTAGAGTTAGGACCGTTGCGTATACAGTATAAGGAGAGCCCAGAAGATTGCCCTGTGGCTCCTGTGTGGGCCGTCTGTGTCGAGTTCTTGAAGCATATTCCCAACTTCATCCTGGTAATTGATGGCTTGGACGAATGTTCTTTTGACGGCGCCCACGAAGCAAAATCGTTTCTGCAAGATATCAATAGCCTCACCGAGTCCACCGACGGGAGAATTATGGTCTTTACGCGCCCAAGTCTCCTGTTGGGCATTGGAACGACCTCCAAGACTCGGGAAAACGAAATTCAAATAACCGCAAAAGACACCCTGACTGAACTCACCAATTATTGCGATGCGTCTGCCATGCGGCTGTGGCATATGCCGGATGAGCATCAGCAACTGGTCATCCAAAAAGCAAAAGATGGCGCCAGGGGTTCATTTCTTTGGGCGTCACTGCTTTTCGGCGAGATGGAGAAGACATACGACTCCGGATCCCTACAACGGACACTTGATGAGTTTCCGCCCACCTGTTGGGGGATATATCTGCGAGCATGGCAGATTCAGATCTGCACGCAAAGCGAATCATGCAGGACTCGCTGCAAGAAGATTCTCCTACTACTTCTCGCAGCACGCCGATTATTGACATGGGAAGAGGTGGCGGAAGCAGCAGGTCTCTACCGCAAAACAACCCCCTTCATTTTGTCTCACCTATCACCCTTAGTGACCACTCTTGACCGTACCCTCTGCTTCAGTCACGGCACGGTGAAAGATTTTCTACTCAGCACTGAAGGCACGATGCAGTCAGAAGGGATCACAATCAGGAGAGACGAGCCAGATAGTGTCTTGGCTGAGCAATGCCTTCGGTGCCTCCTGAAGAGCCAATATGCTGAGCTGGACCGCATTGGTCGGCGCCTGCGGACGAATGTGGGCTTGGGCGGCTCGACCGAGGATCCCGACAGCAGCTTCTTCGACTACGCTGCTCGCCACTGGCATATTCATTTGTCGGCGATACAGAAGCCTGACGACGAGCTAGTGGCCTTGGCAGGAACGTTTTTACGCTCGCTACAATTCTCTTACTGGGCTGAGTACTCGTATACGGATAACGGAGACTTTCAGGCTATTCGATCCGCAGAGATACGGCTGAGAGGATGGGCCAAAGGACTACCACCGGCGACACAGGGCCTCCTGCACTTGGACGCCTACTTTGAGGCGACATATCGACACCTGAGCGAGGAGTACAGCAAGACAGATTGCGACAAGGTCCTTCAATGGCTAGCACTTATGCGTCTTGGTTTCTACTACTTCGATGTTGGTCGCATCACCGACATGGGGCAAGTTCGAGCGCAGGTCGCTGAAGGCCTCATTCACCTTCTTGGGCCTCGCCACCCCCTCACGTTGCAAGCGAGGTCAGACGCGGCGTACGCACCGCTCTTTGGAGGAGAGGTACGGAAAGCCCATCAGCTCTATGTCGACATCGCCGAGGATATGCGGGCGGTGAACCCTGAAGTGGAGGAGCCCAACCTCTTCTGGACGCTCCTCTTCCAGGGTCAGGCCGAGTACCTGATGAATGATATAGCGAAAGCCCTTGAGACTCTCGCTTGCGTCAAAGCAGGATTCTTGCGGACGCTTGGGCCAGAAAGCAACGGGTTTCTCGCCGCGCAGCTACGGTACGCGCAAGTGGATGCCAGCAAGGGGAACACTACGCGGTCTATCGAGACTCTAGAGGAGGTCCGCCAAATCCGCGAGAGACAATACGGAACCGACGATTCCTTCGCAGTGACCACGCGACTATATATAGGGGACCTATACCGAATCAAAAGGGACAGTCGCTCCTTGGCCAACCTCGAGCGTGGTGTGGACTTCCGGCGTCAATTTATGCCAATTTCGCACCTGGTCACACTGGATCCGGCCATAATTCTGGCTATTGCGTACCGAGACTTTGAGATGAACTACGCCGCGGAAGACCTCGTGGAAGAGCTCGAGACACACGGCATGCTAGAGGGCCAGGACAGGTTCGTACGCTATTGCCAGGTCAAGCATCTTCGGGCGCTGCTTCTCTTCGATGGAGGCGAGACAGACCGGGCCATAGACCTTCTGCAAGGTCTATTGATCCAGACCGACAGAGAGCAAAACAATCGCGCCCTCTTATGGGTTAGGCAAGACTTGGCCAGAATGCTCAGATACAGGGGCCGCGATGGGGATCAGCAAGCCGCCACCGTCGTCTTTAATGGCCTCGTGTGCCAGAAGTCCTCCGGAGACGACGCCTGGGGCGACGAACCGGATTCTCCACGGCTTCTACATTTCGCTGAAAAGGCCGTTGGGCTAGTTCGCGAGCGCAAGGTGGCCGAAGCCGAGAGGCTCTTGGAAACAGAGGGTCTCCAGTGGGTGAGAGAGGCGGATCTGTGGTTGAACATGGGCATTCCGGGCGCGGACACGACCCAGATGCAGCCGCCACGCGAGCTTGGAAACGGTGACGATAGCGGCGCTGGGTACATGTGGGTTAATGTTGATTCCCAGAGATGACTGGAGGTCTATATAGCTTTTCGTCTGACCTATGCGGCACTTTTGTGCTGCCACGTCTGGTGCCTTATTCCGCACAGTGATTCTGATTGAGCCGTGTCCAGCGCCGGCACATGACGGCTTCAATTCGGTTTGAGCCCCGGCGCGGTCGTCCGGCCACGATTTTAAACTCGGATACAAACAGGGCGTCAATCAGGGAACGCTAAACGCGAACGCGATATACGTGCACGTTGCGCGAAACTACAACGCAGAGTCGTCACGACATAGCTGGCTGTAGGGTGGGTTCATGTTCATGTTCCAGGCAGTTGAGCTCAACATTAGAACGAGCACATGCCGTTGCCGCAGACACATCACCAAAAATAACACGAGCTAGAACATGTTCAGTCAATGTATGTGTCTAGACAACAATTGAATATAGTTATTCTTCGCGGCGTACGAAATGGCAGCCAGTGACTCAACTTGAAGGAATCCCCTGTCCTCCCCAATTCGTCGGGCGAGAGCTCATCTCGAACTCGATCTTCTTGGCCCGCACAACGTCCCCGTGCTTCAGCGTCGGACGGTCTATTGTTTTCCCATCAACCTTTAAGCCCTTGACGTATGGTTTGCCGCCTGTGCCTGCACCAGGTGCCACTATCACGAGCTCGTGCTCCTTGGGCCCGCCAGGCACGCTCGGCACGCGAATCGTCACGCGGTCAAAGAATGGCGTCCCGACGACGTACTCGTCCGATGCTGGATTCAGCGGGTAGAAGCCGAGCGCGGAAAAGACGTACCACGCGCTCATCTGGCCGAGGTCCTCGTTGCCGCTCAGCCCGGCCGCCGTGGCGTTGTACTCGGTCCAGGCAATCTTTCGCACCTGATCCGCTGTATCCGCGGGGTAGCCCAGCGCCGAGTACAAGTATGGGACGTGATGCGACGGCTCGTTGCTGTGCATGTTGTGCCCGCCGGCGAAGTGCTCGTCCAACTTGCGCTTCATTCCCGTCTTGCCGCCGAGGAACAACCTTGCGAGCCCCCATGGATCGTGCATCACGTCGAACGTGTACACCCAGTTGTCGCCCTCGGTCCAACCCCAGGAGTCTTTGGCGAAGCTTCCATTGGCGTTGCGGCTCTGCATAAACTCCGTTGCGTTGTTCCATAGATGCGCGTAGTTGCCGCTGCGCGTGTACAACTCCTTCGCCGACGCTTCGTCTCCCGCGTGAGACGCCACCACGGCGGCGGCGTAGTCGTTGAAGGCGAAGTCGAGAGTCCGACTTCCGGCCTCGGCCCAACCGTCATTGTCAACCCATCCATGCTTCAAATAGCTGGTGAGGCCAGCGCGAGCCTCGTGGGGCGTGTTCGGCTCACGGTCGTAGTACAGAAGCTCTGTGTCGCGCTCGGGAGGCTCGTACGCATCCTTGCGGACTGCCCGCCACGCCTTTGCGACATCGAAGGCACGAAAGCCGCGCGCGAGGGCGTTGGCAAGCACCGCGTCGGCGTTCGTGGCAATCATGATGTTGGTCTCGACCATGTTCGCCCAAATCGGCAGTCGGCCGGACCAGTCGAATATGCGAAGTAATGAGCGCATCATGGAGTCAACGCGTTCAGGCGCGAACAGGGTGAGCAGAGAGTGCTCGGCGCGGTACGTGTCCCAGATGGACCAGGACTGGTAATACGAGTCCGCTTCTTCGTGCACGCTATCCGTATACCCGCTGTAGAAGCGGCGCTTCTCGCCGCTCTTCGCCGAGTTTGTCGGTTCGGAGAAGTCGCTAGGGTATTGCAAAGCATGGAACAGGCCCGTGTAGAAGATTGTACGCGGGTCGTGGTCTGTGTCCGTCTTGTTGACGCCGGCAATGTCCACCCGGCCCAACTTGTCCAGCCAAGCCGCCTTGGTGCCCTGCACCGTAGACTCAAAAGACTTTCCGTCGGGGATCTCTATGTCAAGGTTTCTTCGCGCCTGTTCGACACTGACAAAGGAAACACCAGTTCGCACCTCGACTCGACGCAGCGATTTGTCAAAGGCAACGTACGCGCCGACATTCTTGCCACTGGCCCGACTCTTTCCGTGGTCGGTCTTGTTGCCATACGCAGTGCCGTAGGAGGAGAACGGTGCAGAGAAGCGAGAGACAAAGTAGCCTCTAAACGATCGCGGTCGATCCGGGCCAAGAGCGTAGTCCTGCCGCTGAGTGTTGCTACCAGACACCTCGCGCCTGTGGTGATCGATCTCGACGTGCCCAGTCCAGTTGAGTCGACTGGCCTGGAGAACAACGTACGGCTGTGACGATTCGTGTGTGCTGGCCTGTTCAAAGTCGAGGCGCAGATGGCCAACATGAGCAGTCGCACTCATTGCCACGCGAATGGCACGGTCGTAGTGTTCCGGCAAAGTACCATTGAGAGCCGAACTTTGGTCGCGAGCATCTAGGCCCAGACCATGGCCCAAGAGTTCCCTCTTTCGTACACGTCCATTTGCTCCTTCGGAAACCGAATCTGGGACAGAGGCCGCGCCGCCGGGGCAGGGCGGACACTCGGAGCCGAACTGCTCTGAAGCGGCCTGCTCGGTAAGGTTCCAATTGTATGTGCCTGCGGAAGTCGCGTCCAGTAGGGTCTCGTACACATACGGGGTGGTGCGTTCGTCCCCCTTACGGAATGAGAGTCCCCTCTTCTCAAAGACGACGTTAAAGTCATCGTTTCCGCTGCCCCTCAGACCAGGCATGAGCACCATCTGGCCCTGCTCGCCCATCCATATGGCAGGCTGGTGCGTCGCCTGGAAGCCATGAACGCGGCGATCTTTGTCCGAGTACGCGACCTG
The DNA here is from genome assembly GCA_029168975.1 of Purpureocillium lavendulum. Taxonomy (NCBI): domain Eukaryota; kingdom Fungi; phylum Ascomycota; class Sordariomycetes; order Hypocreales; family Ophiocordycipitaceae; genus Purpureocillium; species Purpureocillium lavendulum. Next base: position 7,168,087 of record JAQHRD010000001.1, read on the forward strand.
GGAGATGAAGTTCTCGCGCGTCTGTGGCGTCCAGCGCGACATGCCGAAGGGCGGGGCGACAGAGGGAATCATGCCGCCATTGTCGTTGGGGGAGATGCCGTTGGTGCCAATCAGTGGATTGACGTGCTGGAGGACGCCCGCGCCGCCATGATAGTCGTGGTCTGCTGTGAAGCTGTCCTTGCCATAGGCGCTCGCGGCGCTGGCCAGAACCAGCAGGACCGTGCTGGCTACCGAGGAGACGGAATGCATGATGAATGACGGGACAGCTTGTTGTCATTGAAGCTCCGAGTCCACCCTGCTCCGCTCCGTAACGTTTGGAGGGTGAACAGCGCCGAGGAAAACCTGGCGAACATAAATACATAAATGTCTTACTCCATAATACTCCGTATCTTCGATGATCAGTGTAACCGTATAACCCCGCCCCCGCGAACACCTGCAAGACCCCCGCTTGCCCGCCCCGTCAATTACGTTCTTCTCAAAGCCGAGCCCTTTGACAATTATCCCGACTGGAGCGCATGAACGGGCGGTCGATCGCAGCCCGGTTGGGCTAGGTGTAAGATCATCGGTCACCCCTGCTGACGTAGTTGCAATACGCGACTCTAAGGCGGTCGCCGGCACTCAACCGGGCACAACAAGAACACGAATGACGATGCCTTCATTAACCCCGCGAGAGAAACATGCCGCGCGACCGCAGCGCTATCAAATGCAACATCTGATAGCGGTAGGAACCCATCGCTGTTACGCTTCTGGGAGGACTTATCTAAGCTCTGGGTGCATTTGCCCTCTCACCATCCCTCATTACTTGTACGCTCAATCATCATGAGTAGGGCGTCACCCATGCCCTTGAAGTAGTATAAACGGAGGCCCAACATAATGATATGGAGGAGCGAAGACGGATCCCGAGAGCCACAACGGAGGTTTGAGGCGTGGGGGGAAGCATGGCTTGTTGGCGGCAATTATTGCGGCACCGTCGACCCTTGTGAGGAGACATATGCGTGTCATACTTGGACATGACCTGGACATTCTATTGCGTCTTGAATAATTGTAATCCCTTCTCGGAACTATAGAAGCAAAAAGTCTGGCAACCATGTTTACAATCGAGAATAACTCCGCCACATATGTATAAACAAAATCGCGTAACACGAAGCACCTAATTCAAGCCTGCCGGCAAACTGTGTACGCTGCGGACAACACCAACTCCTCATTCCGGTTGAACAAACGCCAGCGCCAGGACATCAATCAGTTGATCACGACGCGCATCTCTTCCTCCTCAGACACTCGCGAAACCTCCTTTCTATCCCCAGACACGCTCTCGGACGGCGAGGCCGTGTACTCTGACAATGCGGGCTCATCTTCTCGAGGGGTAAATAACGGGCTCCCCGCCGACAGGGGCGTGGACTGTTCCGTCGTGCCATGGGTGCTCGCATGCTCAGCGTCTGGAGCAAGAGGCGCCTTCATGTCGGGCACCGCCGCGTTTTGCTGCTGAGACGTCTCGTCCGTCGAGTCAGGGAGTTTGTCCACCACCAGGTTAACGAGATCGGCGATGCTGCCGTCTCCGAGGATCTTGAGCGTCGGGACGTCTACCCGTAGCTCCTTGAGGAACCACGAACGAATGTCCACAGCGACGAGCGAGTCCACACCATGCTCCGCCAGCGTTGCGGTATCTTGAATGGGGTGTTCCTCGGCGATGCGCAGCATGCGCCGGAAGTGCGCGACAAACGCCTCGCGCACGACGGCGTACGTCTCGTCGCGCCCATTGGCCGTCTGGAGCTGCACCTTGACGTGCACACGGGCTGCGTTTGAACCGCTCCCTGTCTGCGCCGCGCCGCCGACGGCCTCCTTGCGCGAAACATAGTGCCCAAACTTGGCGTCGCGCCTGTGTGCGTCCTTGACCTCGAGGTCTGCGGGGACGTAGTCAACGCCCATGGCTACCTGGGACTCCGTGGCGAGATCCTGCCCGGGACGACCCGAGACTATGGCCTCGGCAAAGAGTACGTGCAGGTCCTCCTCGCTGATGCTCGTGTACCCGATGGATTGGAGGTAGTCAAAGTCGAAGTGATTTTCCTTTGCGGCATAGCCCACACCTCGCACGCCGGGGATATTGACAGCCGACCCCGCGACGCCGCGCGCACGGCGGTGGCCGACGAGGGCCGTCATGAACTCGTTGGCGGCCGAGTAGTTGCTTTGGCCGCTCCAGCCAATGACTGTGGACAGGCTCGACGTGACGATGAAGAAGTCAAGCGGCGTATCGTGGAAGAGATCGTCGAGAAGCTGCGTTCCGAGGACCTTGGGCGCGACGACACGTGAGAAGGACGAATGCGACATATTGGCGAAGAGTTCGTCTTGGAGGATCATGGCGCCATTGATGACGCCTGCGATGGCGGGAAGGGATTCCGTGATGTGCTTGTGGACGGACCAGAGGGACTCTCGAGACGTAATGTCCAGGGACAGGGCCTTGACCACCGCACCATATCGACTATGCATGTCTTGAACGAATGATGGATTGACCTGCGGGTTACGGCTTGTGAGGACCACGAAGCGCGCCCCGTGGGCGATCATCCAGCTTGCGACAGACTGGCCCAGCTCGCCGGCCATGCCGACAAAGAGGTATGTCTTGTCGCCCCGGAACAGCGTGCCAGTGTTGATGGGCTGCACCTTGGCGGTAACGGTATCCGTAGCGGTCCAGTCCACTACGGCAAGCGGTTCACCCACGGCAGTGTGACGCGATGCGTCATCGAGGGCAATAGTACGGGTCTTGGTACGAGTCGATGCCCCCGAGGCGTCTTCCCAGGCTGTCTGTAGCAAGAGAGCAAGATCCGTGGTCGAAGAAGATGCATAAAGAGCCTTGGTCTGGTGGCTCACCAGAGTCTCCTCGCTCAGCCGAAGGCACGCCGGTGGAAGTACGCTGTCGATGGCGTCTCGGGCGGCGTCGGACCTGGCGCCGCGGGAGAAGTGGGCGAACACAGCGGTCGACGTGGGGACAATAGACCGAATGGCGTGCAGCGAAAAGTTGGGATGAACGAAGACTAATGCTTGGTCGCCGTGCTCCCGTCGTTGCAGCTCGACGGTAGTGAAGGCGACGTGAATGTTCTTCGCCTTGGCCTTGGCCAGGATCGCTCTCTGCAGCACCGCGTCCGGCTCGTGGACAAGCAGGGTGCCTGCTTCAGGAGTTCGAGACAGGATGTTGTCAGCAATGATACTCGCGGCCACGGACACCATTGCTGAAGCAGTCGGGAACTTGGCAAGTGGAATACTCCATGTGGCGGGAACGATGGCAAGCGACTCGGTCGAGTCAGTGAGAGCAAGGATTGTCTCTCCTGACTCTACGTCGAAGCCTGCACAAAGCCTCAAAAAGCCGATCGAACCAACTGCAACGCTCTGAAGAGATGACCGCGCGACCTTGATCGTGCGATGGGTATCTGCCGGAACGTTGGAGAGCTTCAGTGGTGAGACCTTGTACAGCTCGAGCCGTCGGTTTGTCCCAGTGCCAGCCCCTGTGAGTTGCAGAGATTCAGTGGCCGGCCGGGCCGTTGTGATGACACTTCGCCTCAGAGAATTGTACCGTTCGTTCTTGTCCACGTCTGGCAGCAGCCTGGAGATGAGCTGCCGGCCGTTGCTGAGGAAGACCTCTGGCTCTAGTGTCCACAGCAGCGAGTCAGTGTCGGGACGCCAGCTGCCGAGGACATGCTGCCGCAGCAAGTTTTCGGCGAGAATCGTCGCGGTATCGCGCTGAAGACCCGTGTGTGAAACCTCAAGGTCGAACATTTGCGCGTTCAGGTTCGGGTACTCTGTCTTGACCGTTCGGAGGATGCCGCCCATCATGCGGCTGTACGGCGCGGTGCCGTCTCGTGAGCCGCGCGTTACCCATACAAGAGTTCCAGCCGCGGCCCAGAGCCCCTTGAGCGCATCGAAGGCGTCGGCCGTGATGTTTTCTAGGTACGGCTTGTCGAGGTCCGTGAGGACGACGACGGTAGTGCTGCCGGCATGCTCGCTCGCCAGGCTCGAGGAAGCAAAATCCTCAACTGTGGCAAAGAAATGCTTATTGTGGTATCGGTGCGACAAGATTTCCACGACCTCGCGCCCGAGCCTATGGACGGGCCAAGTGCTGCCGCCAATAATGGCCAGTCCATCGGTTTGAACCCCGGCAGGCCTCTCCTTGACGGCGAGGGGCTCGCGGAGCAGGCTGACCTGGTCGTTGACGGCCTGGGATACAAACACGTTCATGGGGAGCGTTCCGTTGAAGTCGGGAGTGACAGTGTCGATGCCGCCAAACCATGTCTTTCGTAGAACCGTGTCCCAGCCGCCGAGTGTGAGCAGGGGACCCCAGGGGCGACCCGTCTCGGCTCCGATCCACCAGCCAGGCAGCGTGCCGACTGTCATACCGCTGAACAACCAGTTGGTCGAGGTGAACTCGCCGACAATCAGGAACCCACCAGGCTTCAGGAGCCGGCGCACGTTGGCGAGGGACGACTCGAGATCAGCGGAGACATGGAGCACGTTGACAGCAACAATGACATCGTATGAACCCTCCGTGAATCCTTGCTCGGCTGGGCCCTTTTCCATGTTGAACGTCTTGAAGACCATGCGGCTCGCATCCTCGGCAAAGAGCTCCTCGGCGGCGATGAAGAAGCCACTCGAGATGTCGGTAAACGTATACGAGCCGCACGAGTCGCCGAGCTCCCGCAGCACCGGGGTAGTGGTAGCGCCCGTGCCGGCGCCAACCTCCAGGACGTTGAGCCCAGGGAAGCGATTGGATACTTGTGCAACGATCCGCGCCAGCCAGCCCTGCGACGGGCCGGAGCATATAGATCCCTCTTCGTAGAACGCGAGGAGGAGGCCGTCCTGGTTCATGTGCTCTAACATTGACGTGCCTGACCGGATGACGGGGACCAAGTTTTCGCCGACAATACGCACGAACCGGACGTCCTTGCGCTCTGGGTAGCGGGCGAGGATGTCGTCGATATGTTGGCGGTTGTCGGCATTGCTCTCGGCGGGGACTTTGGGATGCGCTCCGCGGGTCACCATGTCCACAATACGATCGCACCACCGGAGGTAGTGTTGGAAGTGAGGTAGCAGTTCGTGTCGCTCCTCATTAGGGATCGCGAGTGACGCGTTGCGCGCGAACCAGTAGGCAACACGCTCCACGTCCTGATACAGCTGGACCAAAGCGCTCGGCAGGGCGTCCTCCACGACGGCCAGCGAGGCATCGGGCGAAGCCACCTTGTGCTTGAAGTGCGAAAACATGGCGATGTCGTCCTTGGCGGTCGCGCGAGAGAACGGCACCAGTGTGGCGCCTTCGAATTGAAGTATGGTGCGAGAGCCGTCCACTGTCTGCAGGTGAACGTCGCCAACCACCTTGGACGGCTCAAGGGCCCTAATAAACGACTCGTACTGCATGGTTTCTTGCTTGCCGCCGCTGCCAAGCGGCGTGAAGTAGGGGTTGATGGTGATCGCGGTGATGGAGACCGGGACGTGCAGCGACCACAGGTGCGTGTCGCCAGGGAACGACCACGCAGCGAAGATGGATTGGAGAGCCGTATCGAGCATGCCAGGATGAAGGACAAGCCTGTCCTCCCAGGCGGAGCCGGACTGGTCTACCAGAGTGCCGGTGCTGTACCTGGGCTTGCGACGGAGGTTGGACAGCCCTTGGAACGGTGGAGAGTAATCATAGCCGACGCTTGTCAAGTTTTTGTAGAAGGGATCCTCGCCGACGTCGACGAGGTTATAGGCTCCTTCGCTAACTTTGGGGATCGCATCGGGCACGGCGGGGGATAACTCGCCCGACACGTGGCCCTTTGCGCTCAAGACAGCGTTGCCACTGCCCTCTGGCACTGAGTAGCATGCCCACTCTGCGGATACGAAGCCATCGGTGACGGCCACAGATGAGACGCTAAAGATGGTCTCGACGCGCGACTCGTCATCGTCAAAGGTGATGGCACGGGGAATCTCAATGTCGGCCAGCTTGATGGTACGAATCGTGCCGTCCGGATCGGCATCGAGGACCAGTGCCCGCACTGCCTCGACCGCCATGCTGACGTATCCTGTAGCCGGGAACACGACCTGCCCCTGAAGCATGTGGCCCTTGAGCCAGGATATTTCGCTGGGCTTGAGCACGTTACGCCACTGGAACTCCCCTGGTGTGGTCGCCTCGGAGCATGCCGACCCAAGGACAGGATTGGGGGCATGGACAGCCCGACGGTGCTTGAAGTGGTTTGCCATTCTACTGTCAGTCCAGTAGGTCTGATTATGGTCGAATGGATAGGGCGGTAGGTCGCACAGTGTGGTCGGCTTGTGCGTCACGACGGACAGGAGCGATTCGACGGCGGAGAATTGCACGCTGCCTGCACCGAGTCGGGACCAGATATTGCCCAGAGCAGAGCTTAGCTGCTCTGTGTCACGCTGTCCGCGGGCAAGAAGCCCAGTGTAAGGAAGGTCGCCGATGGTTGCCGTTGCGGGACCCTTGAGGGCGGGATGAGGTCCGACCTCAACAACGAAATCGAGAGTACCGGTCCTCTCCACCGCTTTGGACAGAGCTCCTTCGAAGAGCACTGGATTGCACATGTTGTCGACCCAGTACTGGGCTGTCAACTTGGAAGCGTCCATCGTCTCACCGTTGAACACGCTCGAGATCCAGGTGCATGACTGGTCCTTGGTGGTTATGGTCGTCGCGCCAATCCCGCAGCTCTCGAGAGATGCAAGGTACGGTCCCACACACGACCTCATATGAGCGCTATGGTACGCCGTGTCGACCTTCAGGCGCCGGGCAAACGTGCCTCTGTTCTTAAGCATCTGCTCTGCCCCGTCCACGGCATCCTCGTCACCACTCAGCGTAATACTTGAGCTTGAGTTTACCGCTGCAACTTGGATCCGGCCCTGGAATTGAGGCTCGTCACATATAGCCCGTGCGTCCTCTGGCGAGGCGCCTATGGCCAGCATAGCGCCCTTGGGAGACCCGGGGCTGGGGCTCGAGGCCAGCTTGGCGTGGAGGCCTCGCAGGTAGGCGATGCGGATAGCATCCCTGTCTGAGATGAAACCCGCCGCGTACGCTGCGCCAATCTCGCCAGAGGAGTGGCCGACGACGGCGTCGAAACGCACTCCAGCGGCACGGAGAATGTCGACGAGGACTATTTGCACTGCCGTGCACAGGGGCTGCGACACGGCAGCCTCCGCAACGCGAGAGGTCGCTGCGGTGGCGAGAAGCTGGTCCCTGAGAGTCCAGGTTGGTCGCTCCGACGAAGATGGGAGGCTTTGGAGAGCCGCATCCAGATCGCCAATCCGGGTGGCGACGTATGGTGACGACTCGATGAGGTCGGCGCCCATGCGTGGCCACTGCGCGCCCTGTCCTGTGAATATCCCAAGCAACTTGGCAGGTGAGCCAGGTGCACTGAATCGCGTCGCCAAGTCATCTGGCGAGTTGACTATCAAGTCCAGAGCCTGGATGGCATCCTGTATAGACGCGGCAGGAATTGTCTTGCGATATGCAAATGTAGACCGCCTTGTCTGCAACGTGTGGGCAAGGTCCTGGAGCTGAAGGTCGCTTCTCGACTTCAGGTAGTCGAGATGCGATATTAGCGTCGTTCGAAGTGCCGCTGGAGACGCAGCTGAGAATACGAGTGGTGTGAATAGCAGAGGCGACGACGCTGGGGTCTTGCTCGCCTCTTTGCTTGGGATGTACTCTTCGACAATACAGTGAGCGTTGGTCCCGCCAAAGCCAAAACTGCGAATCAGTCAGTCAACGCTATCTCACGATTCATGCAAAAAGGGCCTAAGATGCAGACCTGTTCACGCTGGCCCTCTTCACTTGCCCGTCCTTGGCTGGCCACGGCGTCGGGGTTGTCGCAACGGTGAGATGATCAAAGAAAGGGGCAACCTTCGGATTCAGGTTTTTAAAGTGTAGATTCGGCGGGACTATGCCCTTCTGCAGCGCCTTTGACATTGCGATGACGCTGGCAATGCCTGCTGTGCCCTCCGTGTGTCCGATGACAGTCTTGATCGACCCGACAAACAGCTTCTCCGCTTCGCTGTGCGTCGTTGCTGGGAACAGAGATGTGGCGATGGCTTCGGCCTCTTGCGGATCGCCGGCTTGCGTGCCAGTCCCGTGAGCTTGGAAGAATTGCGGCCGGTCGGCCAGGTTGTTGATGGGGTCGAGCCCTGCGCGGGCGTAGCAATCGCGGATCAGGGCTGCCTGCGCCACGTTGCTGGGCATGGTGAGGCCCGGCGTGCGGCCGTCTTGGTTGACAGCCGTCTCTCGGATTATGCACTCGATGGTGTCGTTGTCGGCGATGGCCTGCGACAGTGTCTTGAGCACGACGGCGGCAACGCCTTCGCCACGGGCGTAGCCGTCGCCGGAAACATCCCACATGGCGCAATGGCCTGTCGGTGAGATCATCCCCAGGCTGCTCTCAGAAATGTACATGGCTGTGCAAAGATTGTTAGTATGGAATGCTTCGATCACCTTCCCGATGCCTGTGCTTCTAAAGTCAGGTAGTACATGCCTGGACTCAGAATCAGGCTTGTGCCTGCCGCGACGGCCACTGCCGACTTGCCGCTGCGGAGGACTTGCACGGCCTGATCCAACGCGACCAAACTGCTCGAACACGCTGTGTCAATCGTCAGGCTCGGGCCGTGCCAGTCAAAAAAGTACGACACCCGGTTCGCGGCGAGCGACCGCGCCAAGCCCGTCGCCGTGTATCGCGGCATCGTCTCCCAGTCGCGCTCCAACATGGTGTTGTAGTCATCGCACATGACACCCACATATACAGCCGTGTCGGAGCCTCGGAGCTTCTCCATCGGCTGGCCGGCGGCGCACAGCCCGTCGTATACAACCTCAAGCAGCATCCGGTGTTGCGGGTCCATGGCCTCGGCCTCGCTGGCCTGGATGCTGAAGAATCCAGCATCGAACTGGGCCACGTTGCTCCTTCCCGAGTCCTCTAGGAAGTACGACTTGGTGGCGTTGGTGGTGCCATGGTGTGTGCCGACGGGGTGGTAGAAGACGTCGCCGTTGAACCGCGTGCTCGGGGGTTCGCGGCTGAGATCTCGCGGGTTTTGGAGAAGCGACCAGAACTTCGACGGGGTGTCGACATCCCCGGGGAAGCGGCATCCACTGCCTATGACTGCGATAGGCTCAGGCATGGTTGAGCGCCTGACGTACGAATTCGCGGAAGCCTTCAATACCGAAGGGCGATGATGTACAATGTGTGCCGCAAAGACAGGTGTTGAATCGGCACTACCAGGGTCGGCAAGCAATGAGGCCAAGAGGTGAAACCCGTACTTTCAATGTTACATGTGCAAGGTATGCCCAGGTTGTCTTACAGGGGAATTTAGATCAGATATAACGTATGCTCCATGTAGGTTGGGATAGGCCTTGTAGGGATTCATCTCCAAACGTCGATTAGCTCACCGCCAACTCCAACAAGAGAAGTCGGAGGTTGTGGCATGCATCGCTGAATGGTGTCAGACCGCATCATTCGGCGCACCATAGTGGACAGCTCTCTTCATGTTCGGAGGGAGGTTGGGGCCGAGTGCCCGGCCGACATGGAGTCACAGCCGGACTGGGAGTTGACGTGGAGTCCGCACAACCCGAAATCAACGAGCCGGTCGGAAGAATGGAACAGGCAGGTGCACAGTGTACCCACATCGGCACCGATTGGGCGTAGGGGGACACGCGGACCGGAGATGTGAGGCATCACTTCATTTCCCTTCATGGTCAGCGCCGAATTCGGGTGCACGTTGCTCTGTTTGCGGGTCTGGTGCCTACGTGTACTCGGAGACGCTTCAGAGACCCTGTTACCAGAAAGCTCATAGGGTCTTCTCCCCAGCAGCTGGACTGGAGAAGGTAAACTCGAAAATGTCCTTAACACTCGAGAATAGATAATGGGGCATTACACAGGGCGTGCCTTTAACATGTCAGGCCTGGAACATCGATTCGTCTTGACTACAGCTACATGTATCTGCCAAGAGGACCACCAAGAGCGAGCGCTGACATGCATATTTTCTTGCAAGCAGTTCTTGCTCTTGCACGGTGGATACTTTCCAGCACAACAGGCGAGATACACGACACAGCGATGGTCACATAGAGATGATGAGGCCGATGCGTGGCATCATGTAGTTGGATATTCTACCACGACGAGACCAGGCTGCAGCCTACGTAAGGTCATATTCCCCAGAAGATCCCAAGGCCGAATCAACGCTGTTCATGGAGAACGGGAATGACTTGTTTTGCTGGTCGGTGGTTGCCGTTGACCCCAGAAGCGAGGGCATGATGAAGCCATCGGCTGTGTCAGAGTCAGCGTCATGTTGTTAGTTCATGTTGCCACGCCGTACACCAGACAGTTGAGGTTGATGTTTTAAACTCACATGCACATTGGCCGAGACTCAAATCCTCTTGGAACATCAAGTTCTGTCTGTCAAACCAAGCCCCAGTGTCAAATTCGCTTATCCCGGAGAGGAATACCGACGCCGTGCAGTGATCCTGCGTGGGCGTATGGCGATGAACATCATCGTCGATGGCGGCGTCTGCCCTGTTCCCCGACCCCACCACCCGGGCAAGCACAAAACTGACCGTTTCTGCCGCCCGCTTCGCCTCGCGCGATCGGGTGCTACCCCTCATCCATATTATTCTGGCTCGCTGCAATGCTGTCACAATCTCGTCTGTGCGTTGTTGCGTCTGACCGCGGTGCAGCAGCGAGCATAAGATCATCGTCGCAGTTAAGAATTGGTGGTTCATGATGGAGCTCAAGCGCCAGCGCATGGTGTGTAGCTGGCCCGCAGGGCACGTCTCTTCGTCGAGAATATGCTGTATCTGCAGGGTGTCGAGTGAGGCGTCAAGGCAAACCTTCCGCGAGTAGGCGAAGTGATCTCGCTCTGCGGAAGGAGATTGCATGTACAGAAAGCGGCGATGAAGCATGATTTGTCCCTTGTAGAAGACGTGACTGATGAACAAGCGACCCATGATGACTTGTGGGGGATCTGTGACGCTCGCTGCGAGTGGCTTCTGCCTCAAGGGGGGCGGAATGCTGGCGGTAGCCTCGTGTAGGAGGCCATCGACTCGCATGACATCGGCGTAGCTACACGAAGTAGTCGCAGAAGTGAGATCTGAAACGATACCAACTGCCATCAGGATTCTACGCCGCGCGATTATTCCCAAGGCTGTTGTAAACTCCGTTTCGGGGCGTGGCGGCGGCAACTCCACGGCATGTTGATCCAGGTCCGCATCGTTGTAGTTTCGCGGCTCTGCGGCATCCCATGTGGTGTCGGATATCATGCGCGGCATGCCCATCTGGGTCGAGATGAGAATGTCGGCCTGAAGAACCGTAGCCCAAGTCCTGCGCCGCATCTCGCATTGGAGAGGCGTAATGTCAGGGAAGTGGCCCGGATCTCGATGGTAGCCTACCCGCATCGCAAGGTTGACCGCAATGGCCAGCAAGAACCAGGCGTCCTTGTCGGCGTCTGCGCGAATAGCAAATTCGATGTGCAGATAATGAAGCATCGTCTCCAGCACATACGGGCCGGCATTCGTGTACTCCCCGGCGATGAGGCACTGCACGATCTTTTCCCGATAGAGATCGATTTGAAGCGACTGCTGCTCCAGATCGCAGCTGCTTGCGCCGTCTCCCGCGTCCGAAGTCACGACCGCGAGGCCAATTATGCTGAAAAGAAGGCCAATCCACGCGACAGGTACGTGAGAGGGGTTGGCCCAGAATGCCTCGTACTGCGCCGGTCAGATTAGAGTCTCATCTCACCACTGAGAGATGTTGGCGATGACCATACCTCTTTCAAAAATGTAGGGCCATGCACAATGCCTGCAAATAGTCAGTAATCGGCGTTCCATTTGGCGGGCGCGTGGTGCACACACATGAGGCTATTTCCAGGCTGTTGAAGTAGCGAGCAATATAGCGGTCCACGGCAACCTTGGGCGGCAATGCCGCGAGGATGTTAGCCCGCGAAGGTGGTCGCGAGGAGCCGTAAAGGAGCAGCGCGTGCGGTGAGCGCGACCCTGGCCACAAGTCGGTGCTTTCGCAGTCGCTTGGCTCATTCTGGCCCGAGTCGCCACTGCCCGCCAGCTGGAGCTGCTCGTCGCGGTCGAGATGGTCCTTGAGGTCAGTGATGCTGTCCAGGATAGCAGCCCAGTGGTCGCCACCGACGTAGCGAAGATCTGAGTCGCTTACGCGCATGCTACCACACTCAGAGGGCACGTCCATTGATTCCACGGCTGACTTGGTGTTGACGCCGGCGCTTTCCGCGGGGCTCGCGTCGCCGGCGAGTCGCTTTTGGTTGCCCGCTGGAGGCATCAACGACATCACCAGCCTCTCAAGGTGCACAAGGCGGTCTTGGACGCTTGGGGCAGTGGCTCCCGCACCCGTAGTTGCCTTGACGGCCTGGCCATCGCCGTATGCGCAGGGCAGACCCCGCGAAGAGCATGTTGAGCAGGGCTGGCGTCGATCGCAGCGTAACCTATAGTGCGCTCGTCAATGAGACCATTCCGAGTCAAGTACGAGCCTATGCTGTGAGTGAGGTACTGACTTGCGGCGGCGGCAGGTATTGCAGGATAGTTGGGGCTTGTCGCGGCGGCGACTCTCCTTGGCCCGCCAGGAGGGATCAACGGCCTGCTGTCCGGGGAAGAGGGCCGGCCCCAAAGGTGGCTTGGCTGAAAGAGGAGTTCTGCTGGCCTCGCTAGCGGATGACATGACGAAGGAGGTGCTCGAGGAAGTCGCGACTCGTCGATGGAGGGGATGGGGGGAGTTCCCAGCCTTGATAGTGACGTCGGCGCCTATGGTGGTCAGAGTACCACCTATAGTAGGTAGTCGAGTGACGCAGTATTACACTGCGACTCAGCGCGTATGCCTTCGATATCCTGGTCCCGCTGCCGTTTTCCCGGCGAAAGGCCGCTGCCTGATGCCATGCGCTCAGGCAAGCATCAACACCAGCGGCAGCGACACGGAGGTGGACGAATGGTCCTGGACGGGTCACGTACTGTAGATGTGGCCTGTCCAGAAAGCAGCCCCTCAATTTCGGGCGTCACCCTTGTCAGCCAGGCAGAGGGGCAGAGGGGCAGCGGAGCGGGAATGTGTGCCTAGAACAGCCCTATGGGTTGGGTGGAGGCGGCGGCTACTTGGTGCTCGTTCCGACCATCCGCGACCCTCCGACCCTCCGACCCTCCGCGGCCCCATCGCCGGGCCCGCCACTCCCGTGTCCCGCGCTGGGCCCGCCCCGCGCTATCCCGAGCGTGGCTTCGCTTCGCGCAAGTGCTTCCCGTCACTGGCTGGAAAGGAGAGGCCAACCGTTTTGCCTGTCACCTCCCTCCTGCACCTCCGATCCTCCGGGGCCATATGCATCGTTGACACTCTCTTCTAGATGCACCAGACATCGCCGTCCGTCTGGTGGAAACCGACTTAGACGTCGAGGGCAATTCTCGCGAGACCTTGGGCCGCAGGAGGCACCCCTGGCCCCATCGTCGCTAGGGTCGAATCCTGCTCTCTCGGATTTGCTATCTCCGTTGACTCAAAGGCATCATCGGCGCGGCCGCGATCCTGATCCCGCTCTTAAACGCTCTCGCCGCAATCATGCAGCAACGCGTTCGCTGTCCTCGCCTTGCCTGTATCCACCCTCCCTGGTCCTCCTCTGCCTCCCTCCCTCCCTCACACACACACACATACATTCTCTCTTCGCTATCTCGGGCTCTGTATGTCGCGCGAGATGTCAGGAACGGACGTCAGAAGCGAGAAAACAGCACCCGAGTCCGAGCCTAGCGCGACATGGACCGGTGACTCTAGCCCACTCAACGGCGACCACATCGTCGACTGGGATGGTCCAAACGACACCCACAACCCGCGTAACTGGCCCGGCGGCAAAAGGTGGGCGCATGTCATCGTGGTCGCATTGCTCGGTCTTCTAACGTGAGTCGCCACCTTCCTCCTCTGTGGTTATGTGCCGTCTGGTGCCTGGTCTTCTGGACCTCGGTCCATGTCTACAAGTGGTTGACACCCATGGTGCGCCCGGCTGCAGAAACATGGCCCCCACGATGTGCGCCCCCGGCATTGACGACATCGCCCGTGACTTCCACATCGAGTCACCGGCCGTGAGCACGCTGGCCATCACCCTCTACGTGCTTGGTATCGCGCTGGGCCCGATGCTCATGTCACCGCTCAGCGAAGTCTACGGCCGCCTCCCCATCTATCACGCCTCCAACGCAATATTTGTCGTCTTTGTTATAGCCAGCGCCCTCGCCAGGAGCCTCCCTCAATTCATGGTGTTTCGATTCCTCTCCGGCTGTGCTGGTGGTACGCCAATGGCTCTCGGCGGGGGCACCATTGCCGATGTGACCTCGTTGGAACAAAGGGCCTCCGCCATGTCGCTCTTCAGCCTTGGCCCGCTCACTGGCCCGGTAGGTGTGGCATCCCCGGGCTAATTGAAGCGATTGCTGACCCGCCCAGGTCCTCGGCCCGCTCATCGGAGGATTTGTTGCGGGAGCCATCGGTTGGCGCTGGACGTTCTGGCTACTGGCCATCCTTGGAGGTGCCCTTGCAGCCGCCACTGTCGTCGTCATGCGGGAGACGCAGCCAAGGGTCCTTCTGGAGCGCAAGGCAAAACGGTTACGCGCCTCTACCGGGAGCCAAGATTTGGTGTCGAGGCTTGCGCGCACGGATTCCGCCAACCAGATCCTTGTCCAGGCCCTGGTTCGTCCCATGTCACTCCTCTTCCGCTCGCCGATCCTCCTCGTCATCTCGCTTTACGTGGCGCTGGTGTTTGGACTGCTGTATATCCTATTCACCACGTTCAGCCCTGTGTTTGAGGGGCAGTACGGTTTCACCACGTCCACGTCCGGCTTGGTCTACCTGGGGCTGGGCATTGCCCTTGTCCTCGATGTGCTTCTCTTTGGCGCCATCAACTCTCGGGTACAAGCCAGGATTCTCAAAAGTCATGGCCTGCAGCGGCCTCTACCCGAGCACCGTCTTGTGCTCATGATCTTTCTCAGCCCTTTTGTTGCTGTGGGAATGTTCATCTACGGCTGGACGGTCCACTACAAGGTCCACTGGATCGTCCCCATCATTGGCACCACATTCGTTGGTTTTGGCGCCTTCTTCGTCGTTGTGAGCCCCCATTCTGATCCACCACACCACACTACGACAGCCCCCAGAAGCAATCTTGAAACGCTGGCGCTAATTACTGGTGATTCCAGATGCCCGCACAACTCTACATTGTCGATCTATTTGGGTCCGAGGCTGCTGCGTCTGCGCTCAGCGCCAACCTTCTGCTTCGATATGTGTCTGGGACCTTCCTGCCCCTAGCTGCACCGAGCATGTACAAGACATTAGGCTATGGTTGGGGGAACACCTTGCTTGGATTTCTAGCCCTGGCGTTTATTCCCGCCCCAATCCTCTTCTACAAGTATGGCGAACGCCTCCGTCGAAACGCCGCCACCCTAGCGTGAATCGGGCGTGTGGCTGCGGCACAATTCTTTAGTGCTTAACACTAGCGGTACTTACACGAGATAACTCAATGATAGCATGCGGGGTTGGCTTCGTCGCCAGCTTCCGCCGCATATACGATCTCATCTTCAAGCTCACAGCCTGCGATAACGCCGATCAGTGATAATAAGACTGTCGGATCGCCGACTCGGGCCGCGAGCGCCGGGAACGTCTGGAACTCCTCGCCCTGAGGGGTCAGAAGTCAGGATAGAGCATTGGACGACCGAGACCCTTGTCTCGACCAAATCGGGAGAAAAGGAGGATGAGACCTAGTCGGGGGTCCATTATCCTCCGTCTCATTCGGCATGGTCCAGTCGCCGTTTCTTTTGACATGCTGCGGGCAACGAAATAAGCTGGTATCACCAATGCGACGCTGTCCCGTCTGGAATGTGGTTGAACGTGATATGGCGCAATCCTGCCACAAACCATGCGCTTCAGGCTGAAGCGTAACATCGGGCACTCGGGGTAAGCCATCGGCACATGGAGTCGGCTCTCGCAGCCTGACCCTTCTCGTCTGCTGCGCGGCCTGCGCCCTCCTCGCTCCACCGGGCTGGCCTGGGAACCCGGCGCTTCTGCCCTGCAGGCCAACCCAGGTCCACAGCCCCTCCATATTGGGGCATATAGGGTTCTCGAGCGATGACACCGAGGCTATCTCCAGCGTTCCATCAACGAGCCGCAGGGTGCCTTCGTTATGTAATGTAATGGTTCCACAAGGACCCGTCCGAAATAAACGAGCATGACAGTCTGCAACGTGGTGGATTCGTCAGCGCAAACGCAACCATCCCCATTGGAGCTTGTGACATTTAACAGCAGGAGTGGCGACTGCGCAGTGTGCAGTACCTAGTCAAGCCAATTGACGGGTGCAGTGACATTTACATGCGTTACCAGTGCAGGCCAGCACAAAGTGAATGTCTCCTGGCGCCAGAGGCGGTAGAGGGGCACATCAAATCACTGCCAGCGGCACAGGTTTTCGAAATGTACGACAGGGAAGTCACCTGGCCACTGCTACTGTTACAGATTCCAAGACGATGGGAGAGGACTTGTTGTCTTTTATTTATTTCGAGAGACGGGATCTTGAGAGTAATCCAACGTTCGTGCTCACATGCAGGCGAGCGACCTGCACCACAGGGAGGCGAGGGTGGATAGGAGAGCGCGGACTGGAACGTTCTGCTCGGTCGACTTGCCGCAGTGGCACAGAGAACGTGTACATGGAGTGGGGACGCGCAACTACTTGACAGTGCCTCGAAACTTGGTCGGCGGGCCTGCGTGTGCTTGCGGCCGACGCGGACTGGACTACTGTTGCATGTGCTTGATGTTCAAACCTAATCCTGCTTCGCCTGCATATCGGATGGAAATTTCACCCGCCCTTATCACGTCCGTACGACGGGTAGAGGGCGATGGCAGTTGTGCATGTTCTCGGGCATATAAATATATCTGCACGACATAGCACCGATTGAGGCCACCTTCAACGTCCGGCCGCCGAATCGAGCACACCATGGTACCGTGACATTGGATCTCAGGTCTCACCATGGACGAGCCCAGAAATGTTTCCGTTTTCCGCTCATCTTGTGATTGGTGCCGCGCCCAAAAGTTGCGGTGCGTTTCATCGACGACGACGGACGCTACAGCGCCGTGCCAACGCTGCCTCAAGTCCAAGCCCCCAAGGTCGTGCGTCTTCAGCAAAAGATCACGGTCGGGCCGCTCCGCTAGTGCATCTACCGGCGACAGCAGTGCAGACAAGGGCAAAGATAAGTCAGCGTTGCCTGGGATGAGCACCTTTACGCTCTCAGTCCCTGCAAGTACTCCGCCGGACCTAGAGGCACACTTCACATTAGACCCACCGCCCAGCAATGGCGCGTCCAACTCAGACGGGTCTGCCGATAGCGGTTTTGGCGAAATGGTGGATGAGTCGTGGAAGCCCGAGTACATGGAGCTGGACTCGCTGGACCTGGCGTTTCTCAGGCACGACGACACGATGTTCCCTGGAGGGGCATATTCATCGGCAACAGGGATCACAACACCGGCAACAAATATCGCCTCTTTCGATTTTGCAGACTCCTGGCTCTCCCCGACGGACACGGCGATTGACCACCCGGCGAGAGACGCACGGCCGGACAGTCGCGGTCCAGTCGTCGACCTCACTGCACTTTTGGCAGACATGACTTGCTATGAGAACCAGCTCCTAAGGCTGTCTGGGGAGCTCGACAATTATCCTATAGGCGACGCACTATTTTTCTCTCATCGTTTTCGAACCATTCTATCCGAAAATAGTCACCCTCATTCTGCGGAGAGCACTCCCTTGACACTGGATTTGCCCGCAATGTTACTCATACTATCCTGTTATATGACGTTGACACGCATTTACTCCTCCATCCTCGATCACCTACGCGAGCACCTGTCGCAGCTGCAGGACACGCACTCAAGTCGAGAGGCCGAGTCGCCGCACAATTCGTTTACCTCCGACATCAACTCGTACAGGGGGCTGCGGCTCGGACAGTTACAGCCTCTAAGCATGCACGCGGGACGGGCCCTGGCCACCCGTGCGAGGAAAGCGGTCTCGATGCTTCTTGATTCGCTGGGCGGCTCGGAGGGCATGCTGGGCCTCTCCTCGGACGTCAGGATAATAAACTCATCACGTCCCGACTCGCTTGGGGAAGGGTCTGGCGGACAGTTGGGCATGCTGACCAGTGAGAAGACGATACTCTTCAAGGAAGGGGTCATCCTAGGTGCAACCAATGGGCGGTTGTACAAAACCATCAGAAGGCAAGCCGTAGAGTTGCAGGGGAAGGTGGAGGAGGTGGATGATTTGCTGAGGGGTCTGTTACAGATGTAGACACATATTTGCGCTGAGAGTACTTCTTTACAGTATGACGGACCAGTCGTCATCCTGTGCTCTATAGACTCACAAAATGATACGACTGATGATTCAAGTGGTCAGACCGCTGGTAATTCGCGGTTCCCGTGCAGACGTGGTTGGGAGGAGTGCGCAAGCGTCAACCAGTTTGAGGTCTCGTGAATCCACGCCCGACGCCTTGAGGTTGGGCCGGGTCACACATTTCTCTATGTAGCCTTGCATTCCAGATATTTTCTTGTACCCTGAAGGTAAGAATTACATGCAATATGCCTCACGTACAGGTCGAAGAGGAAATCCTTTTCTAGTCCGCAATTTGTCCAGGACTGTGCAACATGTAGCTCCCATTAACGTGCAACCAACTGAACATTTTGAACATATCTGAATATTAGGTGAAGCAATATCAAGCGGATGGAAATCAAGCTCCACTCGACATCATACGATATCGTCGGAGTTGTCGTCGGTATGTCGGGCGTTTGCATTGTCGGGGGGCGTGATGTCCCAGCCTAGCCGAATGTAGCAACATTGCTCCGAGTCAGAACATGTAAGCGGGCTCATCGGGACGAAATCCCCAACGGGGAATAACGGCTGATCCGATCAAGATTTCGTCCGTGGGACGGTCAGGCTATTGCTGTAAGTCCTGGGGGATCAGCCGCTGCATCAAAACGGTCGGTACTACGCTGTCTGCTGTCGGGGTAGGTAATTTCGCTGCCAAAGTAAGAAAGTTAGCGGCAGTGATAAGACTCCAGACTCAATTACAGACAATAGCAGAATTTTTGTCTACAAACAAGCGAATTCGTGCACCGCGCAACTCTCGTTGGCAGAGGACCGGATGACAGCTGGATTCCCGACACCACAAAAATGCCTCCTCAGTCTGTTGTAATTGTAAGATAGGAAATACCCCGTTGACGTCAGGCTCTGAACAAAATTTCTTTCAGGTCGGTGGCTCTATCGCAGGTTTGCTGCAAGGCTTGCAGTTGAAACGACAAGGCAGCGATGTCATCGTTCTCGAGCAGGATCCGTCCAAAGACCGACACAGCCACGAGTCCGGCGTGCAAATTGGCCCCAGTGTGATTGCCCTCCTCGACAAGTACGATGCCACTGGCAGGCCCGCCGCTATCCCAGCACAGTATATGAGTGTTGCTTGGCGCAAATGGCTCCGAGTATTGAATGTCGACTCGCCGCGCCAGATGAGCAATTGGGGCTGTCTGTACCTGATCCTGCGGGCGAATTTTGATGGCATGAAGTCTGATACGGTCCCAAGTCCCCCGGGACCGAAATCAGGGGATGGGATGGCTGAATACCGATCCGGTAAGCGAGTCACGGGCCTGAAGTACGACAAGGAGGTTGGCGTTGTCCATGTGCACTTCGTCGACGTGACGTCGGGAGACGAGGGCATCATCACGACTCACTTGGTAATCGGAGCGGACGGCGTGCACTCAACCGTTAGAGACCTTCTACAGGCTCCCACTCGCAGAGAATATGCCGGGTACATTGCGTGGCGCGGAACTGTGCCCGAACGGCTGGTGTCCGATGAGACTGTGCAGTACTTTTCCAACAGGCTGAACTTCAGTCTGATGAAAGGCACATACTTCATCAGGTAAGCCACCAGACACCAAATTAACTATCAAGACTCACGCTCCGATCTGCCAGCTACATCATCCCGACCGAGGGCGGGCATGTCAAACCAGGCGAGCGTCTCATTAATTGGGTTTGGTACTACATCGTCCCCGAAGGCTCGCCCGAGATGAAGGCTATTTTCACAGACATACATGGAAAAACGCATGGCAACACTGTCCCGCAAGGACTTGTGAATCCCTCGATCTGGGATCGCCAAGTTGCGCGGTACATTTCGCAGATGATTCCGCCGCTAGCCGAAATCGTAAGCAAGACACCAAAGGCATTCGTGACAAAGGTACGCGAAGCACAATGCAATGTCGACAGCAGCTTTTTCGACGGCCACGCCGTGCTCGTTGGCGATGCTTTCACAGCTTTCCGGTCGCACATGGGCATGGCATCGGAGCAGGCTGCCAGACACTGCTGGCAGATGGACAGGCTCTGGCGAGGCGAGATCACGCAGAAGCAGCGAGACCAGGAAGCCGCTCTTTACGCCAACAAGTTCATTCTTCTAAACAGGATCATTGGGCTGGGGGGCTTAGAATTGGCGTTTCAAGTCTGCAACAATGTGTCGTCGTATGCATGGCTCACGATCAAGCACGGATTGGGCTTCAGTTGAGACTGGGGCCGCAAGCTGTCAGCCTCCCAGCTACCGGGCATTAGACGCCCAGTAAGACAGAGCAACAGAGTACAAGTAAGCATGAAGCACAAGCAAGACGGAAACTCGTTCCAGCTCTGCGATGATCTTGGGATTAATTCCATGCAAAGAAGTGCAAGTCAATGCTTCCATAATGACGAGTTTGACCCGGCCCTCTCATCAGCCCATCAGCAAGAATGGAGCAATTCGCTGGTTGGGCTCCGGGGTTCGTTTGGTGGTTCACTTGTGCTTGAAGCATGACCTCGGGGTATGACCGTAGGGCATGTGTTCTGCACGCATACGTCATGTTACCTGACTGGCCTGTTTATGAATGCAGAGAAATGATGTGTCCTTTTAAATGACCGAACTGCCGGGGCCATGTCGCGTTATCGCTACGGCCATATCGGCTCACAGACACATCGTAATGAACAGTGCAGTCCATCTATTTTTACTAGATACCTATACCCCGTCCCCGTATTTTACGACGGCAAGGAGACCCCGAAGCATTCCACCTTCACTGCAGATCTATCCTCATTCAGCCTCGGTTGTCCGAGAATATACATGCCCGCCAAGTCCTTGTATTTTCCACCAACATTGACAATCAGCCTTGTGTTCTGCCCCAAGCCGGTCGAGCTCGTGCCAATGCCAAGCTCCTCAACATAGAATGGTGAACCATCGTCTGCATGGCCGTATGCGTAAATAAAGGCCATTTGCGACTTTGATCCGTCTCCGGTGGAGTTGTTGATGACGATGGGAGCAGCAAGGCCACCTTCAATGGTGGCGTTGAATGCAGGTCCGTAGATGGTACCACTGACGAGGGGCTCGACAATGCGCTGGCCGCCCTCTATCAAGGGGATGGGCGCAAGATGCTTTCCGAGGTTCACCGTCGCGCTGAACAGGTAGGTCAGAGTGGGTGCTGCGACCGTTGAGCCGCCCACAAGAAGCGATGTGGCCGGAATCGCGTCCATTGTGCAACTGACTTCTGCGACGAGTGAATTGACGACGTTTCAATGCTGCAGCTGAGAATTGCTGCAAGGTAGGCGCCTGTTCCAGATGGAGGCCACAGCGAGAAATGTAGCTCTGGAGGCGTGGTGCCGCGTCCCAACATTGAAGAGTTCGGGATCATCGCGGCATCGGGATCCCAATTTGGTGTATTCGGCCTCCGATGTTCCCAAAGCGGAAACACTCCATGGCTTCACATCGGCTCTGGCTTCCCCGTGAGGCCAACTTCATGCAAGGTTCTTCTGGCCTCAGGAAATGTTGTCAACACGACCATCCGATGCATTTGAAAAGGCGTCTGGTGTGTGGTGTGCTCATCGATTGGCCATGGGTGCATTAGAGTGTTCAAGGGACACTGCCGGGTGCATGTGGTTTGCCTCAATAGGTTGTCGCGTACGCAGCGCAATCGGTTCGCAGGACATCACCCTGAGTCCGTCACCGATTGAGGAAAAGCAAGTTCGTAGTTCATTATCAACTTCAATCGCGATACATGTGCAGTTTCCGCACACAGCGGCTTCGGAGGTCTTGGTCATATTGCAAAATGTGCGCAAAAATGCCGTGCTTATTTTCTAGCTTGAGCTGGGCCGGTGGCATGCATCCGATTTGCAGCGCAGATGAGGCCGTGAACAACATGAAGACGAAGGCACTAACTAATAGGCTCAAATTCCAGAATCATCCTGCTCCCAAGGTGCCTTGGAAGACCACCTTTCCCATGATCTGCACGTGTCATGTAGGGCCTTCGTACTGGCCGGGGCCAAAGTGATGGACTTTTCGCTTTCCACCAACTCAAGCGCAAGGCCCTCGCTACTGTGCCATGCGATATGGCAGTGGATGAGCCACGCGCCTGGGTTATCAAGTTTGAATGCGATGGCCAGGTGCCCGTTACCGGGTAGCATGGCTACGTCCCGCCGTACGGGGTTGACGGTCTTGAACCCCTTTGTTGTGCCGTCCCACTTCTGGCCTTCTTGCGCCAGAACCCAAAAGTCGTGCCCATGAAGGTGAATCGGGTGCTGTACGCTGCAGGAACATGTCAGTAAATGATAGAATATGACCGAGTGGTGAGCTGAAGGAGGTCGTACGGGCCAAGTGCGGCAGGCGCCTTGTTCTCGATTACCAGCACAGCCCACTCGTCGCCTGAGTTGGATTTCCTCTATTCACGCAAAATGGTCAGCATCATTTCCGCAAAAGGTAGCTCATGTTTGGGACACTTGCATCAACCGGCACAACGTTGTACGACGTGGGGAAGATGCGGTCGTGCGCAAGAATACGCTTCAGAGTAGGCTTCTTCCAGTCGAGGAGCAGGGTGCTGCTGTTGATGGTCCACTGCAGCAGTGCTGCACCGTTGATTAGCATGCTGAGCTCCTCGACGGTAGTATCGGTGATGTTGGTAACGTCGAGCTTCAATTGAGGCACCAGGCTTGCCTGCGGCTCGTCGGCGCAATCGCTGGGCGGCTTGACAGTGTCTGTGCTGGTCGGGTCTGCCTTGCTGGCGGCGTCGTACCGGACAATGCCCGTCATTTCCTCTGGAAGATCGTTGGCAACGTCCACGCAGGCTTCATTCCACCCGCCGCGGATCCAGTAGTCGCCTGGCGGGGCGTTGGCGTGCACGATCACGTCGTATCGCTGGCCTGCGGTCATAGAGACGGACTGCGTCTCGTACGGCTTGATGGCAACAAAGTCATTGGAGATGACTGTGAGATTGTGCCCGTCAATGTGAAAGTGGAACTGGCTGTCGATGGACGAGTTGATGAGACGCAGTCGGTACTTTTTGCCTTTCTTGAAGACTGTCTGGAACTTCTTCCCGTCGCCGACGCAATTCTTATCGCGGTGGCCCGCCGGGCAATTGAAGGTGTTTGTGCCATTCATCAGCGTGTTGCTGAGCGAATACGTGACGCCAAATTTTTCCTTGCGATCCCAGATGGCAAAGGTCGATTCGTGGGCCCAGTCCTGTAGGAACAGCGCGCCGAGGTCTTCGTCATAGTCGGCCGTCGCTGGGCCGTTGAAGATGATGGGCCCAAACACGCCCTCGGCGGTTTGGAATGAGAGATGGCTGTGATACCAGCCAGTGCCGTACTGAGTCACTCTGAACTTGTACGTGTGCGTCTCCCCCGGTGGTATGGGGCATTGGGTAACGCCAGGGACCCCATCGTACTCGTTGCTATTGAGCTGACGGACACCATGCCAGTGCATTGCAGTTCCATTCGACCTCATCGAATTTGTGACGTGGATGACGAGGTTGTCGCCCCAATCTGCAATGATGGCCGGGCCTGGAATTGTACCATTGACAGTCATGCAGGGACGTTTGTAGCCATCTTGGTTGCAAGTCCCCTCCTGCACATTGAGCCAGATGGTCCTCGTTTTTCCAGTGTCTGGGACCGTCGTGTAGTAGTTTGTGTTGGTGTCATACTCTCCCCAGCATTTCCGTGAAGTCGGGCCGTTCTGGCATCGCTCTGATGGTGGTAGGAGGATGGGCTGTTGCTCTGATGTGCTGTCCACTGGCGTTGCAGCCGCCAACGAGTGTCCCACAAAGGCGAGCAGCAGCAAATTGCGTAGCATCATGGGGGAAGGCTACATGCAAGTTGTCCAACAATCGGACGGGACTCTGCAGTGGGAAGGTCGTTTTGTAAAAGGCGACGCGCTTGCCGGAACCTCCACGAGCACAGGTTTGGCAATTGCGCATAGTTATCGCGGTCCCTTGCGGGGCGCAGGCATTCAAAGGTCGGAACATTACGCCAAATCGGTCCAGCCATCCGAAGAGCAAAACGCCGGTGTCACCCCGGCCCCGACGACGCGGAGTTGGGGCCATACACATGGGCAAGCAAGTATGCGATTGACCATTTTTATGTCAACTTGGAAGCGATTGACGTGCAAGACTTACGGTCTCTTATAAGCGCGTGCCGCGTGTACATGCAAACTCCAGGTTCTTACCTTCAGTGGTAGATCCTGCAGCGGCGTCCCCGAACTTGCTGCCCACATCACACAATGCGGCTCCAAACAACATGGGGCCTGCCCAGTCTCCTATTGCTGGCAGCGGGTGTTGCTGGCACGAGGGATCCAACTCATTCGTCCCTCCCAGTACGCCTCGTCCACCAGTTCCCGAACCCTACATACATTGATGACGTGCGCGTTGCGTCCAATGGTGATGTCCTGGTCACTACCATGGTGCCGTCGGCCTCGATATTCTCCATTCGGGGGGCAGCCTCAGCAAAGAAACCGACTGTTCGGCTCCTGCATACCTTCTCGGAGATCAATTACGTCTCTGGAATCATTGAAACGCAGCCGGGCGTATTCGCGTTCATTGGCGGCAACCAATCTACCGTCGGCGTCGGTGCGAACGGAACCTTTGGCATATGGGAGATCGACATTCGAGCCAGCGAGCCCGTCATCAGGGAGATCGTCCACATACCGGAGAGCGGATACCTTCTCGGAGTGGATGCCCTCCCAGGCAAGCCGAACACGATCCTGGTGTCTGACGGGGCCAACTGTCTGGTCTGGAAGGTAGACACGTTGACGGGCCAGTACGAAGTAGCAGTACAGGATCCTAATATGCGCTACCCTCGCTGGAAGTTTACCCCCCAGGGCATTGACGGCATCCGCGTCCACAAGGGCTACCTCTACTGGGGAAACAGCTACATCGGATGCATTTACCGAATTCCCATTGGAGACGATGGCAAGGCCATTCCGGGTGCCAAAAGCGAGCTCGTAACAGAGATTACAACCATTTTCCTCGACAAGTTCGACATGGGGCCCATTGGGAGTGACTTCGTCTGGGCGACCACAAACGAGGGCAACCGCCTCTTCGCCGTGACTCCGGACGGAAAACACTCCGTGGTCGCCGGCGCACCAGACCAAATGACTCTCGCGGGATGCACCGCCGCAGCGTTCGGCAAACTCAAAGGCGACTTGAACACTCTGTACGTCGTGACAGCAGGAGGCCTGGGTCTTCCAGTCAACGGCACAATCACGGAGGGGGGCAAAGTCGTTGCCGTTGATACCACCCGCTTTGTGAGTAGCCACAAGACGTCAACCGGGGCGAATGAGTATCTCGAACTTCGGAAACACAGCTAGAACGATGCTGCTGTTGGAACTTTTCGGTCTAGATAGCAATGGGAGGCCGGCCGCGATCGAGGTTGGCTTTGGCCGTGTTATTCTTGTCGCAAACACTCAGCCACTTCAGGTTGCGCCGTGAAGGTCCAATCCGTGCTCATGTCTGGTGTGCCCTCTATCCCATATCCCAGATCCCCTCGTCATGTAATCCCAAACTTTTGGATCGTAAAGGGTGCATAGTATGGTCCGCAGTCCTCAGTCAGTTGTTCGCGTCATCGCTGCCGCTCGGTTTTTCGGGCACATAAAATCTCGTGTTTCTCAGTTCGGCGTCTCGAGCCCAAGATTCGTCTTCCCCTGCCGCAACCGCCGCCGCTCGCCAAGCCGCGCTGCTGCCCTCCAGGAAAGCCCTCGGCTCTGCAGCCTCGGCCCACCAGTCTTCGTCCCGCGGAAGCTCCGTTTCTTCAAGATACGACTCCAGACCCGCGAGCGCCATGTCCCAGCCGACGCCGCCTGCCCCTGGCCCGAATTTAGCCCAGTGATCTGTCACGGGCGTCTCATGTTCGAGGGTCAAAGCCGCCGCGCCGTCCGATCGCTGACTCGCGGCCAACGAGACGCGCACGTAGCTCACGTCGTCGCCAAACTCCCACGTCAGCTCGAGGACGCTGCCCGGGTCGCAGCGCCGGATCGTGCCCCGCGCATTGCCTTGCACATGGTACTGACCGCCGAGCACGAGGTCCCCTGACACAGGTGCGAACCAGAGGGCGAGGCGATCCGGCTGCGTGATGGCCCGCCAGACGGTGTCGACGTCGACAGCGAAGTCCCGAGCGAGGCGTATGGTGCGAAAATTGCTGTCCCCCGGCTTTCCATCTCCAGACGTGCCGGCGCTATCGGGGAGACGGCCCTTGATCACCGTCCGTGTGACGGAGGAGAGCGTTGCTTTATAATCGAATGGCATCATGTGCGATGCGTTCATGTAAGTGTTGTCGATAGTGTGGTGCGGCCCTCGATCATGTCTCACCGCAGGCGTTGGATGAGCCGCCAGTGTTGAAAGGGTGAAAATGCCTCAGGGACCAAGGCCAAACGAACTGCGCGTCCCCAGTGAACCTTCCGTGCGCCGCCGTGACGCTTCTGCAGGAACCAGTCGCCGAATATTCACGCTGCTCGCATGCAGGCTGCGTCAGAGGCGTGCTTGGCAGTGCGAATCGGGTGCATCTGCCCCTTGGGCGTGGGACCACTATAAAAGCATCTTTCGAAGGGCCAAAAACGGGCCGATGGTTCGTCGTTGTCCGTGCACATGGAAGGCTTACAGAGTTCGTCAGGAACGGGCTCGCCGTCGGAGCCGGAGCGAGACACCAGCGCAAGGTCCACGTTGTATTGATGGTTGTCAACCCTGCTGTGCGACCGTGGCCAGTATCCCGGGCTGCGCAGTCGTCGCATAGCAAACTTGCCGGCTCCCTGGCTTGTGCAAAGTCCCGACCCCTTGTCCTTGGTGACCTGCAGCAATGGACACCCGCACTTGACACAAAACGTCACAGCGTCTGGTGGCGTGACAGCTGTCGCGTCCAACAGCACAATCCCGATGAAGTCTTGGTAGGGTGACCGAAAGTCCTTCCCTTCTCCTTATCGTACCAGGGCAGCGAAACTTTGAGCCTTCAGGTGTCTTGGTATCATCATCCCCCAAGTGACCGTCATACGGAGTCGACATGAAGGCTTGCAACATGTCTCGCGAGATGTGTGGCCCAGGTCAATCCCATTCCGTGCCCGCACTGATTGCTGCGTCGGCATATATTTGACACCTTTTTACTTCTTACGACCAGACGCATGGCATAATCCCCCCCCCCCCCCCCCAACTGGCTCCAGTCGATATATTGGAATTGCGCCAATGATGATCGGCGCCCGCGGGCATTGGAGCTACATGTAGGGGGATTTCAGCTCAGCTCCTGTAAGAAGACGCATTTGGGACAACTGCTACCACACGTTGAATGATCGTCCGTCACCTAGACATGTAGATACACGCGCAGACATGTACATAACGGCAGTCGCTTCCGACGTGGTTCTAGGGGTGGAGTATACATGAATTGAGCAGTAGTGGTGCTGGGTCGCGAAGCAGACAGCCCGCAGTCGAGGATGCGCCATAATTTTCGGGATCCCCCCCTTGATAGTTCCGGCATAAATGGCACGCAAGTTGTGAGCAACTCGAGACACTGCATTTCAAAGCCAGACACGTCTGGCGTCCTCAAGCTTTGCTGTCATGATTCCATTTCCATATCGACACTATTCATCCACCCCAACAATGCCGCGGGATGTCCCCGACGCTCCAACGGACCCGACTCTACGGTCGTGTCATCGACCCATGTCTGGTGGTGGTGACCTTTGGGTGCCAAGAGCAGTCTAGGGGCAAATCTCCCGCACAACCTGGCAGCCGCACTTCCAGTAGTTTTTGCAGTCGTGTTCTAATCCAAGGTACCAGATAACGGCGTGTGGTTTGAGGATGTAGCGTTCGCCCTCGCAATACGCAAGCAGTGTGCAACCAATCTGCATGCCGCCAGGTTCTGAGCAACGGACTTCCCATTCGACGGCTTGAACGACCGTTCCGAAGAGACCGGCAGCAAGATTGATTCCGATGACAGCCCACTGCATGGTGTGTCTTGGCGAGAAGATTTAGACGGGGACAGAGTCGATCGGGAGTATCGCACGTCAATAGCCTCAAGTCCAACTGGTGGCTTGCACACGAAGTGCGGATCGATCGTGCTAGAGCGGTCGTTGCATGCGAGCGTGCATCGGTGCAGGTGCTCGCCGCGCGGCTGGTATCTTTACAGACCTGCAGTTGAGCCGCAGATGTCGCCTGCATGCGGTCCCTAGGTATATATCGCAGGGGAGTACGGTGCCAATGTCGTCCTGTTATTCTAGCAGTCGGTGTGAGAACCTCGCATACATGTCTTAGCAATTTGAAGCTTTTCTTTCACGCGAAATCTATTCATTATTGCTACTGGAAATCACACTGTCTGCTTGGGTGACGCGGCTCTGCTATTTCTGGACGCTGCGCCCGCAACAGTTGGTCCTTACGGGCCGAACTCACCGTCCAGGCGCCAACATGTCTCCTACGTGTAGTAAGTACAAACAGTAATATCACTCATACAGCGTCTGGTCATGTCGGCAGAGTCTATGACCATGATTCTGGAAGAGAAGTACGTAACCGTATCAAAGCTAACGATTCGTGTTGTTCTAGGGAAATATAAAGTAGAGTGTTTGGTCTCATTGAATGCCCCCACCACTTACACAGCCCAGGGTAATTGTGCCGATTGAATCGCGCCGCCGTCATCGGAAGAACTTCTGCAAAGACCAGACCATCATGGCTCATCCCTTCGCCCCTCTCCTCGGCCTTCTCGTCTCCACTGTGTCAGGCAATGCGGCGAGCAATACAGTCGGCGTAAGGCGAACACAGTCGGAATTGCTCAACTACACGTGAAGACCGAGCTAACAAGTGACTCCTGGCTCCGCAGACATGCTTCAAGCAGACAAATGTGTGCGAGCTCACACTCAAGCTTATCGGCCCCGACTTTGGCACTTGCTCGGACACTCCGTACGTCTACAAAACGAAAAACGTCTCATGTCTTCCGCAGCATCCAGTAGCTGCCATTTCAATTCCTGTTGGATCGTACTGGTCCGGTCCACGTCATGTCTGGTGTTAGCTGCGAAATGGGATTCCGAGGACTGACCACAACTTGCATAGTGTACCAGAGACGGGAACGAGTGCAGTAGGCGCAGGATTGAACAGGACATCTTTTGCACGTGATGATCTCAACTGGGCGGTGGAAAGGGGGGGGCAGATGAAGTTAATTGTTGTTGAGAGACAAGCTCGTTTGACTCTATACAGCGGCCAAGCTAGTGTAGATGTGTTTACAAGGCCGGCATAGCTTCATTACATGTAACACCGCGACGATGGTGTCCAGAGGATCGGCTTCTCTATTTCGCACCTGACCTTCCCCGAGCCCTTCCCCGTAGAAGACTGTGTGATTACGCCGGTTCCTGAGCCAAAATGCTGGCTAGGTTTGGACAAGTACCTTCTCAAATAGTACAAGACCAATAACATAATCATGAACACCCCACGTCGACCGAGGCGATACGGGGTAGCCCGCTAAGCCAGCAAAGGCAGAAGCTGGACATTGTTCAATTTAAGCTTATTGCCAGGAGATGTGCGACCGACCGGCAGGCGTTGTCGGTAGGCCGAAAGGCGGGGCATATCGTGTCGCGCCAAACGACTACAGCGAGGGAATCATGATGTGGCGTCGGTGGGGGTCTTCTGGTGCAACTGCCGAAGGCGGACCTTGGCGGGCCTGATGAGCTTCCATTTCGAGAAGGCAACTCCGGCGATAGTGACTCCTCTCCCCCATTTCATGGGAACCAATCCGCAGTCGCGCCTTCAACAGCAACTGCCCAAACGCTACAATCCATGCGGAGTATCTGTCCGCTTCAAGTCTTCCACGGCTAACGCACAGGCTCACATCCTGGAAGGTGATCCATCTCTACTACCATGAACGTGAGCCTTCTAGCTCGGGTCTGGCGGCGTGTGCTGTCCGATGGCACGTGGCGCCCCCTTTCGCTATCGACCCGACATGTACGCTCATTTAAAAAGGCCAACTAGAAGCGTAGAGGGAAGGAACATAGGCATGCAGACTGAGGAGAGTCCCTATTTGTTAGGTGACAATGGCCCACGTATAGTGCTTATCAGCTTAGTTCATGTTTGTCATCCAGCGCTTCAGACATGCTGGGGAGGAACGGGGAAAGCTTCAAGGGTCGGAAGGGCCTAGACCTCAACTCGGACAGAAACAGGCCGAGGACGTGTCCGCGATCCGTCCTATACAAGTGCTCGTCTATCATGTTGCCGGGGTTCAGCTACAGAGCATGGGTCAATATAAATGCCATGATCGTCGCCCCTTGAATCCATTTACAGTGAGAAGGGTAAGGAGTCAGCAACTTAGTATCGACCTGAAAGGGACATTTGCCTTCTTCCGTAATCTTTTGGATACTCCGTCGTTCAAATATGGCTTTCAAGTTACTCGCCGTCACTGGCCTCATGGTCGGCAGTGCCATGGCCGGGGCTGTGCCGAAGACTCCATACAAATTTAGCTGCGGTGCTCCGCCTCCGGGCGATAACCTGAAGGCTGTTTCTAAACAGTTTGCAATTGAAGAGGCCAATCTCAACAGCCTTTCCCAGGTCAATGCGGCCTCTATCAACGTCGACACATATATCCACGTCGTCTCGGTCGACCGGACCGCAGGCGGTGGCTATCTCAGTGTAAGCCAAAGTGACCCCAAGTCCAACAAAGCACTCTGTCCTATTCGAAGTCGTTGTCTGATTGCCATTTCTACACAGCGCGAGACCGTGGATGCGCAAATGCGGGTGCTCAACGACAACTTCGCCCCCAGCGGCTTTTCCTTCACCCTGAAGGATGTGGACTGGACGGTCAACGCAAACTGGGCTCGCAACCGCAACTCCCTGGCCATGAAGAGGCAACTCCGCAAGGGATCCTATGCTGCGCTCAATCTGTACTACCAGACAGATGTGAGTGGCAACCTAGGTGTCTGTTATTATCCGGTAGCCGCACAGCCGGGATCAACTGAGTTCTATCAAGATGGCTGCTCCATCCTGTTCAGCTCTGTGCCTGGAGGCTCTTCCGAGGGCTTCAACGAGGGTAAGACAACGACCCACGAGGTTGGCCATTGGTTCGGCCTCATTCACACATTCGAGGGCGGGTGCAACGCCGGCGATGAGGTCGATGATACACCAGCACAAGCCTCTCCTTCCAGTGGGTGCCCCACGGGTCGCGACTCATGCCCGAACCTGCCAGGTTTAGACCCAATCCACAACTATATGGACTACTCGGTGGACTCTTGCTATGAGCAGTTCACTACTGGACAGATGAACCGCATGAAGAGCATGTGGAACCGTTATCGCTCAGGCAAATAGCTGCATCACGTGTGACGGTTGCAGGACGAGGTGCTGTGAGTATGCAACCGGCATCAATGCCCGATATCGCCGACACAGACTCAATACTCGGTCCTGCTCCGACATGGTCAGCGGATCCATGGCAGGAAGGGGTGGCTGGGAGACGACCGAAGGGCCCAGTGCCCCCAGAATCTATCAAATTGGGACGCCGAGGGCCGGGTCCAGATACTTTCGGCATCAGAAGTCCGTTCTCGCATCACTCAAAATCTGTCTTCCGCGAGCATGGTCCAAATATTATTCAATCATAGTTGAATCCAAACGCACATGCCACGCACTGAATGCGTACCGAAGACCGGTGAAACGCGCGGCGTAATGAATGTCGACCTTGACACTTGTTCTGTTTACGCTTTATTGGGCTGGCTTGGGTTTTGGCGTTTCGGATGAGCACAGGGAGCCGGGGCCGAGCGGTGTCTGGCCGGCTGGTGGAGCATTCCTCTGGGTAACGGCATCCGGCAACGTCACACTCGGCGCCATCCCGTTGAAACCCCAATTCCAAACTGCATTATCGCTGGTCACGGATCATACAGCGCATATCCGTAATTATATTGTCCTACTCGCGCTGTTTACGATTTGGTCATTGTTACTTCTTGCTTCGATGCGCCGCCCAGGCGTTTCAGGTTCAATGTTGACAGCTGACGTCCCTTTGCGATGCGGATGACAACGTGCTTGTCTACAGGCTTCGACCGAGAATATAAAAGCTGCGCAGCCCAGAGAATCATTGCACACCATTGGGAACCCAGAGCTCGCTTGCGCCGCGCACCCACGACATCATACCCCTCAACCTCGCGCCCGAGTCCGGTCCATGTTTCATAACTTATATGCTACACGTACACATGTACACGTGATGCAGCGTGCTTGATCAGCTGAGTAGCGATCAACGTCCAATATGAATGAAACAGTCGATGGTTTAGGGGTACAAGATGTACGCTCTATTCTCCCCTTCACACACGTAAGTGGATGTGGGTTAGACCCTCATGACGTGCAATGCGATGCTATTGTATTCCAAACCTCATTAATATTTCTGTTATCAACTTGAGAACCACCATGCCGCCGAGCATCTCAGCAAGTGACGTTACTCAATGCGGGAGACCGACAGGTCTCCCAAGGTTGTATGTGTGTGTTCCCTATCAATGCGTGGCGGCATTCTGGTGGAGTTGCTGTCATCATGGGCAAGCGCCCTCATCGACTTCTGTCATATAATGTACCTCACCACCTGCTCACTTGATCCGTTGTCCTGATCTCGGCCCATGTACTGTGCTGTAAAATTCTGAAATCATGCATGTGTCCGGCCTCGCTACGTATTTATTTATTTGCGCGCTTCTAGCGAGCACCACAGCATCCCCTTTACGTGGACGGACACCAGGCACCAGCTGCGGCACGCCACCTCCAACAGATGGCCAGTGGAATGTCTCGAGACAAATTTATCAGTCTTATCAGGCAAGCCTCAATCAGCGACGCCAGTCTACCAGGGCATCTATCAATGTTCGCGTTCACGCTCACGTTGTGTATGCCGATAGGACAGCAGCTGGCGGCTACGTCTCTGTGCGGACACCACCCCAAAAGTAACAAATTAGTCCGCATGATACTGACTAGGGTCGCAGGAAGATGCCATACGGCAAGCATTTTCGAAGACCAACGAGGGTTATGCTCCCGCCGGCATCACCCATACTTTGGACGGCGTCGACTACACGAAGAACCAAGCCTGGGCATTTGGTGCCGATGAGATGGGCATGAAGGCAAAGCTGCGTAAGGGTGGTTACAGCGACCTCAATGTCTATTTCGTGGCTCAAATTGGAGCCCCTGGCGTACTCGGTATGAGCAGCTTTCCCCGATGCAGAAATCCCAGCCCGATGGGTTCTGAGGACGAAATGTTCGTAAACGATGGCTTGCGTGTGGTCAGCAGCACGGTTCCTGGCGCGAATAACCCTGCCCCCGGAATTGAAGTGAACGGCGGGGTCTTGACACACGAAATGGGGCATTGGCATGGCCTATATCACACCTTCCAAGGTGGCTGCGGGGTGGGAGATCAGGTTGACGATACGACACCGAGCGCAGGACCTATTGAAGGGTGCCCTGCTCAAAACCCACCTCACTCGTGCGGTCTGCGCGAGCCCGACCCCATTTACAACTTTATGAGTTACACCAACGCGTGAGTACGCTCCTTCCATCCTCTTACAGAACGCCAGTTGAGATCTATGGCTCTAATGACAGTCTGGCTGTAGTGAGTGCTTGCGACAGTTTACTCGAGGCCAGATAGGGGTCATGCAAGGCTCTTGGCAGCAATGCCGCCAAGGCAGACAAGGTGACCCAAACCAAGGTACAAATCCAGTGGAGGGCCCTGACCAAGGCCCAACAACTCCTCCAGGTGGTCCCGGTGGTCCCCCGGGTCCCCCGGGTCCAGGCGGTCCGAGTGGCCCTCTCGGTCCAGGCGGTCCCGGTGGTCCTGGGGGCCCTCTGGTTCCCCCAGGTCCAGGCGGTCCGAGTGGCCCTCTCGGTCCAGGCGGTCCCGGTGGTCCTGGGGGCCCTCTGGTTCCCCAGGGTTCAGGCGGTCCCGGTGGCCCTCTCGGTCCAGGCGGTCCCGGTGGCCCTCTCGGTCCAGGCGATCCTGGTGGCCCTCTGGGCAGCCCGGGAATCGACCCAAATGGTCCTATCATTCCCCAGTCCCAAAACGGTCCGTTCTTTCCGCTAGGTCCTGGCGGATCGGGGCCGCCCCAAGGTCCCAACGGACCACCTGCGGGTTTCCCACTGGGTCCAGGCGGGCTGGGTATGCCCCAGGGCACAAACAACCCCGGGTTTACACCGGCTCCTCACGGATGGAGGCTGCCCTACGGCCCCAGCGGCCCTGGCTTCCCGAGAGAGTCGGCTTCTAGTCGTTCGCGCCATAGCAAAAAAGGAGCACCGGCACTTTCTTCCACGTCTTCAGAAGGCAATGAGGGATAGGCGACGGAAGCTCAGTCTTCACTGCCTCAGTAACTGGCAGCAAGATCAGGGAGTCAGGTGGCTGGCCGACGTGGTTCAGTGGGTAAGAAGTTGTAGAGTCGCCATCCGGCAGGACAGCGGATATCCTCGGCGAAGGAACCGGGGCTATGCTGATGGCCATTCAATGACTGGTGGGAGTTTTGGAGACTAGTCAGTATACCAATCAATACACGTGTTACCAAATTGCTCATTGACCTAGTTCCTGTGTCTCAATCACCTTTTCGTGCTGCCATGTAGACGTCGTGGATGTCTTCGTCGAGACAGTGGCAGGTACATGTCTGGTAGGTGTCGCACCCCGGTAGACGAACTAGCCAGCACAGGCATTGTAGAAAGCTTTGTGGTTCTAGGACGATATGGGCAATAAATGGGGGGAAAGCATGCCTCCTGATACGTTTCAGGCGCCCATATCTCTATGTTCTATCGTAATCACCGCCTCGTTTATTGTATGAAATGGTGTGCCTCCTTTTATCTTGCGGCAGTCAACAGTACCGGCAATGGGAGCACTCCGGGAGTTCCATACGTGGGATCCGTCTACAGTTAAAGCATGTTTCCCACTCTCGTCCCAAAGTCTCACTGGGAGCAATGCGTGGCGGGAGCACCAGACAATGGCAGAAGTCAAGTAAGCCGATAGATTCGCCCTGATGACCTGGGGCAACTTGACACATTCCGAAAATTGTCCTTGTGCATGAATATGATGCCGACTTGGAGGAAAAAGTATTCGTCGTCGCGTTGGTTGAGGATAAGGAAATAGAGGAGTGCCATCGAGGCCAGATCGATGCGCACGAGAGGCCTGTTAAGGTGGAGTGCGAAGCATGCCATCGCGGCACGAGGTGAGACAACGAAACAGCGGTGGATATGATCGGATACACTATCGAGCGAGGGCATGGATTCAAGGTGACAAATAGTATCGTACATGTAACTGGCGGGCAAGCACTTCGAGAGATGGATTAGCACTTGACTGTCAGTTCTCACATGCAGCATCACCTCCACGGCCTCATTTTGTCGGCACTCGCGTCTGCCAACACCACCGTCCTGACTGAGCGACGCCGTGGATCGCCATGGAGAGACCTTGATCGGGTTTTGCGAGTCGATGTTCGTGTGCTGATGGCTACCAGTGGTGGCATTGACAAAGCGGAGGGAGGGGTGTGCTCGGGCGGCATCACTGATCAATGCCGTGCTCGCAAATCGCGACACATGCCCGCTACCTGTAACGCCATATGTCAATAAGCACGAGTACGGCGGCTTACCTTCACGATTCCTTGATAGTATGTGTGTCTGTTTGCTGAAAAGTTGGGAATCCAGCGTGCGAGGGGTGCGTATTTCTGGATATTTGGTGTTGTCGCAACGCCTGCGGTTGATCGGTCCGCCATTTTAGGTCTGTTCGTTGTGCGTGCGACTTAGCCGGAGTTCAACTCATGTCTTTGTACCTACTGGGAGAAAACTAAATATTTACCCCAGGCATCCCCCAGTGCCACCGAAGGCATCGGGTGCTCCCCGATCAGACGACGTAGGCCCTTTGCAGGAACAAGAGGCCATACCCCTTTATTGAGGTCGATGCAAGTCAGCGTCCTTCAACGGCCGATCCTCACCCGTAAAACAAAGGGCACTGCACCTGCTTGAGTGCACTTTCCAATGGGTCAACATGGATCGTTGCCTGTTTTCCTAGCATGTCCACCATGTTGCTGAACAAGCAGCCCCTGCACAATGCTGGGTGGGCGTGCTGGATGACAAAGGGGGCCACTCCCCAGCGCACCCTTCCTGTTGAACAAAGTGAACAGGACTCCCCTTTGCTGTTCAAGGCCCGAATCACTGCTTCTTCACCGCCATACTGCACTGTGCGTACTTCATGTTGATGCCTTGGCACCGCGCGTACTTCACATTGATGCCTTGCACCGCGTTGGCTCGCCCCGAAGGGTGAACAGCCCAGGTCCGCAGCCCTATTCTCCCAGTTTCCCACCCACAACCTCGCATAGCAATCCATCCCCACCCTTGCAAACAAGCTTCGTCCGCCCTTCAACCTTCCCCCTTTCTGCCTTAGCTCTCTCGCCAAAGACTACCGTGCCCTTCATCTCTTGCTACCTACCTACTGCCCTTTCATCATTGCTCGGCCGTTCGCCGGGTAGGTCCGTGGCGGCCATGAGCTACGCCAGCAGTGAGCTCACGGGCCGGATCTCGTGGCGTGACTACGACTACGAGAGAGTCTACTGCGGCTTGTGCGGCACCTACCTGACCGAGGACGATGTCTTCCCGAACATGCCCGACCTCGAGGCAGCCAGTCCGCCCCTCCCTGGTAACGACGCCTCCGACGAGGAGCTCCAGCAGTACATCGACTGGTACTTTCTCCTCCGCCGCGAAGAGGAGATGGTGTGGCTGGGTGTCCCGCGCCTCATTGGATCCAACCCGAGCAGCAGCGAGCCTCTCAAGTAGAGTTTCTTTCGACCCGGAAGCCGGTCTCGGTGATTCAAGAGGGGGGGCAGTTGGGCTAACCTTTTTTTTTTTTTTGCGTCGACAGCGTGTTCAACTGCGGCGGCACCTCTGAGATTGATGGGAGCCATTTCTATCTCTCGCAGAACGTCATGAAAGAGACGGGTCTTCCCAGAAAAGTGCGAGCGTGAGTACTTGATTGCCGGCCTGAGCGTCCTGGCTTCCTTCTTCGTCGCTGACTGAATCTCCCCGTGCCAAAGTTATTATCGCCGTGAGGGTTTCCCCTTCATTACGCCTCTTCATGAGGATTGCTACACCCTCTTGTGCAAGTATCTCAAGGTGGACACGCTGGACGACGAGGTCCTCCACGACACCTTCCTCGGCAAGACAGTCGACGACGAGAACTTCAGCGTCACGGACCTCGCCCTGCGCTACTGCAGTACCGAGTGGTCTGACCCGGACAACTCGTTCCCGCCTCGCCTGCAGCACCTCGCCCTCTCTCCGGTGGACATCCCCGCGCTGGAGAAGTACTACAGGAACATCCCCTGTCTTGATCAAGACCGCACCTTGTCGGTAATCCCAAATGTCGCCCCGGGCGGAGCGCAGCTGGGCACCACCGACGATCCTTTCCGCCGCCTCCCGCGGGAGCTTGTGCTTGAAATCGCGGGATACCTCGACATCTACTCGTTCCTGGACTGGCGAGCCGCTTCGCGCGTGCCGGCCAGCATCCCCCTGACCAACACGTTCTGGAGACTGCGCGTGCGCAGCGACATGCCGTGGCTGTACGACATCCCAACTGCCCCGAGCAAGAACCCCGGCAAGGAGATCGATTGGGGCACCGTCTTCCGGGACCTGTGGTTCGCAGCAGAGCTGGACCGTACAGAGACAATCCACGCCATTGCAAACAGGGTCTACATCTGGCAGGACCAGTGCCCGAAGCTGGCCAAGACGTACCTCCACAAGCTCAAGCACAAGGGCGCCGCCTTCCGCAAGCTCGTCCGCAGCCTGCCCGACGTCGTACTCTCCAAGGGCCGCTGCATGCTCCTCCCCTTCCCCGTCAAGACGTCTGAGCTGGGCGTCGCGCTCCTCGAGACCATGGACGAGCTGCGCACCGCCGAGCCCGTGCTGACCGTGTCGTGGACCAAGGCCGGCGAGCTCGCGGGCCTCAACGTCATCACCGCGCCCGGACGAAAGCCCGACTCGGACCGCATCGACGACTGGTATTACGCGATGCGCGTTGACAGGACCGACGAGGTGCCCGTGCCGCGCGGCGACTGGATCACGGGCCTCAGCTTCTCGGTGCGCGACGACCGGTTCATGGCTGACACCAAGGGGATGTACAGGCGTGAGCGCCGGCGCGAGGTCGCCAACGCCTGCGACCGCGACCTCGGCCTCGAAGCCGTCACCATCGGAGGCTTCGACGTGGCCCACGCCGACGAGGACGACTTCAAGGGCTACATGGAACCGTACGACCTCGGCATCTACGAGCGCGTCGTGTGCGGCGTTCAGGTGCAGTTCGCCAAGGGGGCGCCCGTCGAGCTGGGTGCTTACTCGTGGAACCATCACCTGCTGCGTGCGTACCCCAACTATTTCGTCGTGGGCATGAAGGTGACGCGGCAGACGGCGACGGGAACGGTGTCGCGTGTATCGCTGGTGCAGGCACCGATTCGGATGTACGAGGGGTCTGATCGCGCCGTTTGCGCATGAACATACTGGAAGAGCGATTCGATATCCCGGGTGCGAGCAGGGCGTCTTTAACTTGTGCAGATGGACTTGTTTTACCGGCGCTGGAAGGTGTGCACCATGATGTGGCTTTACCAAGGGGAGTTTCGGTCGGAAGTGGCGTGAACTCGACCGGAGACGAGGCTGGCAATGTCGTGCCCACTGTTGAGGGCCATGTAGCACAGTTTCGTGACACTTGATCAAATATTGTGTGATTATAATTGTATTCATAAGGGCATTAGGTTGGCTATCTCAGGTAGTTACCCGCCAGTTCTCGCCTGTCGTCCACCCCAGCATGATTTGTACAGTCTGGATCGTGTCACGTAAGTCCAACTTGACCTCTCTATCACCCTGCCTCGCATGGCCCAGCAGCAGCAATTTTGTTCTCGATTACAGCATGAGGCCACCGGCAACGATGGCACCGGCCACGTACGCCACGCCGGGGACCCGGGTCGCGGCGGCGGCGTTGGTGGTCGAGCTCGACGCAGCACCGGAGGCCTGGGTGCCACCGCTGGTAACGGTGCTCGTAATGGTGCTGCTGCCGCTCGTCATGGTGGTCGTCTTGGTCGTGGCAGGGGCGGCCGTACCGGTGCCGCCAGTGGCCGACGCCTGCGCGGGCTGGCTGCCGCCCGTCAACGTCGTCGTGAGCTGGCTCACGTCCGTGGCAGCCGTGGCCGCGACCGTGATGCCCTGGACCTCACCCGTGGCGGACGGGTTGTACTTGGTGCTGGTGAAGCCGCACGTCGACATGAGGTTGTCGATGTCTGTGGCACAGTTAGCGCCTCTCCTGCACTACTCAATCGCGATCTCCGTGGTCGGGAGTACTCACCCTTGAGGTCGTCCCTGTCGGCACGGTTGTCATCATCGTCACGGCGCTTGCTGCCGTTGGCGCTCTGGTGCATGCAGTCGGCGCAGAGGGCGGCAATCTTGGCCACGTCGAAGCTGCGGTTGGTGCAGACGCACTGGGCCTCGAGGAGGTGCTCGTCGCGGTCGTTGTCGCTGCGCAGGTCCGTGTCGCAGCGGTCCGAGAGCTGGCCCATCGGGCCGCAGATGGTCTTGCACGAGTTGGGCACGTCGTCCATGTCGAAGCCGACACCGGCCTGGGCGACGAGCACCAGGGGCGCCATGGCGAGGGCGAGGGTCTTGGGATACATGGCGATGGTGCTTGTGCCTGAGGGTAGAAGGCAGAGGGCAGAGGGTGATTTCGAGGGGTGGATTGGATGCTGGGAGGGATCTCAGGGGCTTTGGCTGTGACTGCTGGCGAGGCGACGAGGAGTTCTACGTTGTTGAACAGAAGCGGTCGTCGGGGGGTCGGGGGGCGCAGATCTTTATATTTGCATCCCGGGCAGGACAGCTGTGTAAGTCAACGGAAGGAGGCATCCATGCTCCAGCCATGCTCCATCCGAGAAGACTGAGATGGAGCAGCCACACGTCATGGGCCCGTAGGCGTCGTCGGTACCTCGTGGGGAAAGTGCCAAGACATGCCCCCAGTGTGGCTCGGTCGCGCCTGGCTGCCTACGTCACCCGGAGTGGGAAGGATTGCCCTGTCAGGAAGCAACGTCGGGCTGTCGGGTCTCGGTACTTCCTTCCTACGGGGTACGTACAAGTAGATGCAGCCTTCTGGAGGGTGGCCGCCGCGGGTGCGCGCCGGCGTTGTCGCACAAGAGTCAAGAGTCAAGGACGATATCCACATTCAGGGCAGGCAAGTGGACCGATCCCCAAGCCCCAAGCTGCCTCGCCACACCTCGCTCCAGCGGGTTGCTGCATCGGAAGCAGACTCCGCCCGCTGCTCTTTGGTCCGATCCCTCGGCATGGCTTGACAGTGATCTGGTAACGAGACTGTGCACAAAGAATGGGCGAGGCACGCGCACGCCTGTTCATCCTCTCGCAGCCTAGGCAGTGCCCCCAGCTCCATGGAGGCCATCAACAAAGCAGAAGAACCATGATGACGCCGCATTAGCTTGAGAGTCTTCGCTCCCCAGGTCCGAAGGCAGGATTCGTCGTCGGGTAGCACGGAAAGCGCGCGGGGGCCCAGAGCCGCCAAACTATGTGTCAAACCCGTCAGGCCCCGTCCAGTTCTGGCGCCCCGTCACACAAACCCCCCGGCGGGTGCCTGTGCGGCCGTCTCGTCTCATCGGCGACCACCACTACCACTGCACCAGCGGCCGACCGCGTCCCACTGCCGCTTTCCGCCCGCTGACTCGGCTTGGCATCGTCAAGCGTGCGTCAAGGGCAAGGGGGTCCGTGGCCCGGGAATAACGAGGGTGTTGGGCGGTTGGCACAAGTGCAAGGTTGGGTCGGGCGGGATCGCATTGCCTGTCGGCCAGAGCCAACACTGGCGGATGGATGGATGGATAGATCGTGCGGGACGATGATGACGATGATTGATGCTACATCCTGAGCCACCGCAGCCTGGAGAGCGACTGTAACCAAGATTGACCGCCCACGATGCCTATTTTTGGGCCTCATCTTCATCGCCCGCACCGCTCCAGATCAACGTTCAAAGACTGTCCACGTAATTGCCGTCGCGGCCCCCTCATCGGTCAGTGGCCGAGGGCGCTGCATGTCTGTCCCGGACGTCTGCCGGCGTGCCAATTGGACGCTCTCGCGACGCGGGGCCCCCCGTCGCCGATCGACAGCTTCGAGCACCATCACCAACGCCAGTGGACGAGCTGTCGAAGCCCGCCGTGGCGGCCTGGCGAGTCGGGGACAAGTGCGCGCGAAGGCCGTTTTGGCCGCCCGGCCACCACTCTCCGACCACGCGACGGGCAGGTCGAAACAAAGTATGGCTGATGGGTGGCACGGCTCCCAAGCCACCAACGGTGCGTGCGACGATCCGGCCAGCCGGCTGTCCGCCGACGCGCCGTTGTCGAGGTGCTCACGCGACACATTTCCTTCTTGGGATGGCTGTGGCTCATCAGCGGGAGCTGTATTCCGCGGAAGTCGTCAGCCACCACCACCACCACCACCACCACCACCACCAGCCATCACCGGTTCCCCTCTTGCTGCTCCACCCCCGTCGAGCTGCTGTACCTCTGCTGAACCAAAGCATTGTATGGTATATTCAGAACGCAGGATTCTACTTTGTAAATTCAAGGCGAGTCCTCTATGCGCTCTCGGCGGCCAGTACCAGGGTGTTGAATCGTGCACGTCGAACCGTCCACGCCCGCGATGCTAGCAAGGGCTGAGCCAGCTTGGCGGCAGTCGATACCTCCAACTCAAAATGCCACCCTTCCACTTAAATCCCGTCCATTTGCATCGAGCGCAGATCTACGTGATGGGTTGGCGGGCCATCCAGGGTACAGCTTGTCGACAATCCTTGGACGACGCGCGCCCCGAGGCAGATTCCATGTCCGCCTGTCGACTGGGCTGGATGAGACGCCGACTGCAGCGCAGCGAAACGCGCAAGCTCTCGCTATTTTTAACCGTGCGCGCCTGCGCAAGCCAGCGGCATCTTGGCTCCACGCGTCCTCCTACACCAGAGTGCACACATGCTGTGTGGGCGCCTCGCCAAGCTTGGCTTGTCGATCACGGCGAGTCAATCCACGAGGCTGAGCACACTGGCCCAAGCATCCAAGGCCGAGCGGACGTGGCCGGCCGGGAGGCTGTTTGCGTCCCGGGATCGACAGAAACAAAAAACCAGTCCATGGCGTGCATCTCGAGTCTCGCTGCGCATGAAAGCCATTGGTATTCTACATCCGGTCCTTCATCTCCCGTTTGATTCTCGTCACCGTCCCGGCGCCGCTGTAGACGAGTCCCGTGTACACCATGGCCACGCTCGCACCCGCGTTGAGCACCTGCAGCGCCTGCTCTCCGTTGGTGATGCCTCCCGTCGCAAAGATGACCTTTTGTCCGGCCCCCGTGCTATGCGACTTCTCGTCCAGCATCTTACGGTACCGGCCGACCAAGTCCAGCGTCCGGCTGAACATGGCGGGCCCCGAGTAGCCGCCCTGCTCCGCGAAGGCCTGCTCCTCCCGCGCCGTCAGTCGCACGCCCGTCGGCACCAGCCCAGACCGGCTCTTAGTGGTGTTGCCGACGATGACGCCGTCCACGCCGCTATTTTCCACCGCCTGCACGATACCCTCCATTTGCGCGTCCGTGTCCTCGTCGGGCGAGACCTTGACCATGACCCGCGGCGGCGTCTTGCGCGCCGTCTGCCGGGCTTCCTCCACGACGGCGCTCAGCAGCCGCGTCAGCGGGCCGGTAGCCTGCAGGTCACGCAGGCCCGGCGTGTTGGGACTGCTCACGTTGACGACCAGGATGTCTGCGTAGGGCGCCAGCCGCCGCACGCAGTACACGTAGTCGGCCGCAATGGCCTTTTCGTCCCGCTCGTTGGTCTCCTTGTTCTTGGCCACCTGCACCGCGAGCAGTCGGTTCGCCTGCAGGCTCCCTGGCGGCACACCCGCCTCGCCGTTCAGGACGGCCGCCTCGGTGACATCGATGGAGCGGGCGAAGCGCCGAAGCCTGTCACGCAGGCGGATGGCGATGGCGTCGGCACCCTCCGAGTTGAGGCCGCAGCGGTTGACCATGCCATCGATGCCCGGAACGCGCCACACGCGGGGCCTGGGGTTGCCGCCCTGAGCAAGTGGCGTGATGCCGCCGACCTCGACGAGGCCAGCGCCGAGGGCGAAGAGCGGGTCGGGGATCTCGGCGCCCTTGTCCAGCCCGGCCGAGATGCCGATCGGGTTGCTAATCGTCGTATCGAAGACGGTGGTCGACAGCGCGGGATCGCTAAGGGACGTGTCGCGTTCGCGGATATGGAGGTTCAGCTTGTAGAGGGCCTTCATCATGGCCGTGCCCGAGTGGTGTGCGTCCTCGGCGTCGGGGTACACGACTCTCAGCATCGGCGGCACAATCCATCGGTGGATGAAAGCCCTCGTATCGGTGATGTAGAGGTATGCCACATATAGAGAGGCCGCGAGGGCGCTGCCGTAGAGGACGACCTTGGCGCGGCCGCCTTGGGCGCCGCCGGATGAGGCCGAGGATGCATGTCGGTATTGGGAGAATCGCGACTGCGCTTGGCCGAGCCGCAGCCTAGGCGTCTCTCTGAGGCTGCGGAGGCCGAGCCGCGATCGCAGGGTTGAGGCCGACATGTTTTGTCGACGACACAGGCCTGTGTCGTGTCTCAATGGCATGCAGCAGCTGGTGGTGTGATGTTGGAAGGAAATTTTGGCCTCACTTGCGACATGAAGCAGACCACGGATACAGTGCCATGGGCACGGTCTGCACGGTACCGCACACTGTGCGTACCTGAGCGTCTGGGAGGAGCTTCCTCCGCCGCCACCCGCTCCCGAGGCTCAAAACTTCAGAAGCGACAAGGCTCCCTGGTCAAATATCTGCGCTTAACTTCCTCGCGTCCATATCCCGCAGCCTGGCACCGCGCGATCGGATGTCGAGCCAATCGACGCAAAGGCGTTGCAAGCCATGGCGTCGGTCCTCCGCCATTGACTCATGCGCGCCCTTTGCGTGTTTGACAGGCGTGTCCGTCAAGTATAACTGCATTTCTCAAGAAGCATGATACTCTGGCTCATACGGCAAGTCAATTCACTTTCAGCCGAGTTCTAGGCGCTTTTTGTCTCCATCAACAGCACAATG
This sequence comes from Purpureocillium lavendulum, assembly GCA_029168975.1. Classification (NCBI taxonomy): domain Eukaryota; kingdom Fungi; phylum Ascomycota; class Sordariomycetes; order Hypocreales; family Ophiocordycipitaceae; genus Purpureocillium; species Purpureocillium lavendulum. Next base: position 7,212,435 of record JAQHRD010000001.1, read on the forward strand.
CGCGGCCAGGCTCTCAAGTCCCTATCCGTCATCGTGTCGCCGTTCCATGTCGGCATCCGAGGGTCCAAGACCGGAGCGGGGCCGCTGTTCCTGCAGCGACAAGGGCTCGTCCCGGCCCTCGAGGAGCTCGGGCTGCCGGTGCGGCAGGTCGAGGTCGAGCCCGTGGATGAGACCGACGACGAGGTGGCTCGGTCCTTTGAAGTTATCCGACGCACGGCACGTCTCGTCGCCCAGGAACGCGCCGGCGGCAGCTTTCCCATCGTGCTGTCGGGCGACTGTAGCGGCGCGGTGGGCGTCGCCGCAGGCCTGCACTCGTCGGCCAAGGTCGTTGCGGACGGTGCGCGGCTGGGGTGCGTGTGGTTCGATGCGCACGACGACATCAACACGCCCGACACGCTCGCCAGCGGCTACGGTGACTCGATGCCCATTTCCCTCCTAGCCGGTCACTGCTACAAGCGTCTGCTGCAGACGGTCCCGGGCCACCAAGCGCTGAACCTGGATGACCTCATCCACGTGGGCATGCGGGACGTGACCGACGAGGAGCGAGCCCGCGTTGTCGAGGCCGGCTTCGACGTCATCTGGGGCGATGCGGAGAAGAAGGTCGACTTCGAAGGCGAGCTCGGCCGGGCCCTGGAACGGAAACGACTTGGCTCCACCATGGTGCACCTGGACCTGGACAGCTTGGATCTATCGCTAGGCAAGGCGAACAAGTTTGGCACGGCAGGAGGTCTGCTGGAGGACGACATCCTGGGATGCTTGGATGCGGTAGCGAAGGGGACGGAGCCCGCGTCGCTGACGATTGCGTCGTTCGACCCGTCTTACGAGGGCGCAGACAACATTGCGAGGGTTGCAATACGTGCGGCTCAGACCTTTGTCAGGTCACTCGCCAGGCCCTCAACTCGTTGAAGGTGGAAGGGTGAGTCGAGCCGCGGAGGACGGGGGGCTGATCCGAAGGTGTGACTGAGAGGCGTGTCGGAGACTTTTGGGATGGCTTACACCGGCTTGTACGACATGAGCACGGAGCCGCCTCCCCTGACGGCGGTTGCCTGTGCAATCTCTTCGGTAGACAGGGCAGCAATTGGACAGTCTACGATGCAAGATTGAATATTCGAGCCGCCTGTGACACGTTCAAAGATGCCGCTTGTTGTCGAGTGCCAGTGCCGGGTAACCAACAAGTCCGCAACCGCCCCGAGAAGCCCGGCCTGCACCTGGACGGCACCTGGAGAGCACCTGGAATGCAACGTCCTGCCCCCAATCGGCCACTCCCCCACCACCACCCCCTGCCCACCTCATCAGCAACCCAGAAGATCCATGTCACCGCCGAGTGCGACGGAGACATGCCTTTCCAAAATGCTACGGTGCACGCAACCACGTCTCATTCTGACCAACGCCGCCGGAGCGGAGCCGCTCGCTTCTCCCGTCACCCCATATTCGCCCGTGACGGCGACGACGGCGACTCCTACCACGCTCCATGGTTGTCGACGGCACACGGCAATGACGACAGCCGCCGCCGCCGGGGGCCTCGATCCTTGAGCCGCCGCCGACTTCGACGCCGACGCCTGCGTGCATCACGACCGTCATCAGAGGCCGACTTGGCCGACAAGATAATTCTCTAGAGTGGCCATGTTCAGCCAGTACTACCTTGGTGTCCCGTCGCTGGGCCCCCATCGCGCACCCAAACTGAGCCACAAGAAATCTCGCTACGGCTGTCAGCGATGCCGCCAGCGGAGAGTCAAGGTGCGGCCGAATACTTCTCCAAGCCTCTCGCTTCTCACGGGGCACGCTTCCACTGACAAAGATGTGATGGTTACGGGGGATAGTGCAATGAAGGCAAGCCGATTTGCGATAACTGCGAGCGCCACCGCGCGACGTGCTTCTACGACCGCGTCCCGCCTCAGGAGCGCTGCATGGTGCCCGCCGCGCCCTTCCCACAAGGTACCGCCGAGGCCCGCGTCGCCGCGGCCATGACGCGATCCAAGGACACCACCGCGGAGCCCGACGACCCGCCCGAGACTCGACAGCGCCGCATGATCGAGGTGCGCCTCATGCACAAGTACGTGACCGAGACGGGCGAGACGGTCGCCATTGACGACAAGACGCGCTTCATGTACGCCACCCTCGTGCCCAAGCTGTCTCTCGGCTCCGACGCCCTGCTCTACTGCATGAATTCGCTCGCCGCTCTGCACATCGCTGTGTCCTCGGGCGAGGACCGTGAGCCCGCCGCCGTGGACGCCCATCGCAAGTACCTCTCCATGGCGCTGCGCGAGCACAACAATGCCCTCGCCAACATTTCCGAGGCCAACGCCGACATTGTGTGCCTCACCTCGTCGCTCTTCCGTGTGTGCTCTTTCACGCTGCTCCAGGAGCGGCCTCGCGTGCCATACGAGCCTCCTGTGGAGTGGCTCATGATGAACGCCAGCACTTCGGCCGTCGTCCGCGCAGCCTACAAGCTCGTCGGCCACAACGACCAGTCCGTTGCCTACCGTATGCTTCACACCAGCCCCATAATCAACGATCTCGAGCAGCGCTTCGGCGAGGCGCGCCGCCGTGGTCTCGAGCACATCATCACCCGTCAGCCCCTCGGTCGCGACGCCGACGAACCCTGGGACGACGAGGCCCAGGACGCCTATGAGACGACGCTGAGCTACCTGGGTGGCGCTGTCGAGGCGGCCCGTGCCGGCGAGGAGCACGAGGTCTGTCGTCGCCTCATCATCTTCCCCATGCTTGTCAAGGGTCGCTTCATCGAGCTGGTACAAGAGGGGCATCCGCGTGCCATCGTCATGCTGTCGTTCTACTTCGCTTTGCTGTCTCGATACCGACACATTTGGTGGATCGGCGACGCGGGCGCCCACGAGGTGCGCGCCATGGCCGCCGCATTGACGGGCGACTGGCAGACGATGATCCGGTGGCCGCTCGAAGTCGTCAAGACGGGCAAGTTTCCGCCGCTTCCAACGGACGACGGATAATGTGGTGCGTGTAGAGAGGAGATGAGACGAGTGCCGTAAAGAGTGAGGGGTTGGGCGATGTGGTGGCTTTTATACCATGCAGCTCGTTCTCGCTCTCGTTCACATCCTCGCTCCCCGCCTAATCAGGCTAGCACCCGTGCACCACGTCTGCGACCGAGGGTACTGTCAGAGGCAACATGACAGAGTCGTCGATTGGGGGCGTGCGACCGCGGTATCGTGTACTTGGATACGCGGGTGTGACGGGGGAAATGTGCACTGATGGTGTCCTGCTGGCGTTTCAGTTGGGGGACGTGGAACGGGTACAGTGTGCATCGGTCATCGCCATCAAATGGGAGACCAAATGGTGGGACGAGTCTCGACTGGTTTTCGTGTTAGGATTCTGGCAGGTGTCTTTGACACTTACAGGCAAGCAGTAGAATATTTTTGCTTTTCCAGCCAACCTCTCCGTCACCGGGGATGTGTTGATGCAAAGGGCGCTTTCTTTGGCCTCTAATTAATCTTCTTATTTGTGCTTCACTTGTCAGTTCACGGCAACCGCACTTCAGGCCGGCCTGCACGCAAATTGTCGTCGAGGCACTACACTTGGTGTACTATTGCTGACAGTCAAAGTCCGATGTTACTCTTGTCACATTGTCACGAAGAGGTGTAACCGTAGACAGCATCCCCAACTCATGAACCAGCAAGATTAGTCGTCAAGTGAGGGGCATCATCGAGGGGAACACACTTGCAAACGATCGTGCAGACGCAACAGAGTGGGGGAAGGGATGGGCGACCTCGCCAAGTGCAACGGCAACTCTGCCGACTAGTGTCCGCGTGATCAACGAGGCAGCATGTCACGGGGTACAATTCATCCAAGCCTACTGCCGGCTTGCTGACATGTACCAGAAATCGCGCACCGACATGAGGCATGAGAGACATGCAGGTTGCCGTGTTGGGAGCGGTTGAATTGCCCAATGATGCAACTGTCCTGGGCTGGTGAGTGCGATAGCTTCTCAACGTCAAAGGGCGATTCACTACCTGGATTGAACTACAAAAACTAACTTGGGCGGGCGGGCAATGTCTTTGACGTTTTGTTCCCGCTGTTTCATCGCCCTGGGAAGCACCATCGAATATCGGCTACTCGACTGTCTGTCGCCTTGATCTCTGTGCCTGACATTCGTGAAGCACGGAGTTCCACTTCAAATACTTAGAGCGAACCCTCCTTGGGATATCACAATGGCGAGCGACAGTCGGCCTCCGGCGCCCCTGTTCAATCTGACCGACTCCGACTTTGCGGCGACGGCAGAGCAAAGCGAGAAAAGGAGCAAAGCAGCCCTGGCCGCCATTCTCGGATCCGTCACGACCGAGACGGCCACGTTTCGCAACGTCATTGAAGCCATCGAGACCGACAACCATTCCAGCGAATATCAGCTCTTGGCCCTGCTCCAGAACGCGTCACCCGACGCGGGCATTCGCAAGGCCGCCTCGCAGGCGTGCCAGTCTATTGAGCAGAACAGTCTTGCCATGATAGAGAATGAACAGCTCTTTGCCCTAGTCGACCAGGTCAAGCAGACCGTCAACGAGGATGACCTCACTTTTGAAGAGAAGAAATTGCTGGATACGATGTACCGCTGGTTCACTGACACCGGTGCGAAAATGGAGGAAGACGTGAGGCGACGCTTTCACAACATCAGCAAGCGACGCATCGAACTTCGCAATGCCTTCATGGACAACATCGCCTCAGACCCAGGCGGCATCTGGCTGACTGAGAAGCAGCTCGACGGCCTCTCCAAGGCCAAGTACGCGAGCCTAGAGGCCGATTCGGAGGGCAAGCGTCGAATCACGCTGAAGCGGCCCGACGTCAACGCCGTTTTGCGGCAGTGTCACAATCCCGAGACGCGAAAGGAGGTGTACATTGCCAGCGAGTCCATCTTTGCGAAAAACATCGACATCTTTAGGGAGATTGTGCTCCTGCGGGACGAGGCAGCCCGGCTCAACGGGTACTCGTCGTTTGCAGCGCAGAGCACGAGAAACAGGCTGGTCAAGACGCCCGCGGCCGTGGAGAAGCTCCTCGCGGATCTCAAGGAGAAGCTTCGCCCGCTTGCCGAGAGAGAGATGGGCGTGCTCAGGCAGCACGTTCCGGACGGAGCGCCGTTGCACTTCTGGGACTTTGACTACTACCATCAGAAAATGCTGCGCGACAAGAACGTCGACCACGACCTGGTGTCGGAGTACTTTCCGGCCGACTATGCCGTCGTGCAAATGATGGGCGTGTTTCAGGAGCTGTTCGGCTTGCGGATTGACGAAGTCATGGATAAAGCACAGGGTGAGACGTGGCATCCCGATGTCAAGATGTTTGCGGTTCGCGAGGCCAAAGACGGCTCCTTTCTCGGGTATCTCTATACGGATATCTACGCGAGGCCGGGAAAGTACAACGGCGCAGCAAACTTTAACATTCGTGCGGTATGTTTGTCCTGAAGCACAGCGCATGACGACGCTCGACGCAGCTGACCTTGCGCTTACACGCAGAGCTACGTTGACGAGAACGGGAACCGTGATCCGGTTGCGACGTCCCTGATTTGCAACCTGTCGCCTCCCTCGCCAGAGCGGCCATCGCTTCTGCAGCACGCTGAGTTGGTGACCGTCTTTCATGAGCTCGGTCACGGTAAGGCTGCCTACATGTAGCTTGGCACAATGCGAACTGGACACTGGTAACTAATACATGCGTTCACGTCCACGCAACAGGCATCCACGACCTCGTTGGGAGATCCAAGTACATCACGTTCCACGGCCACCGCGCCGTCAAGGACTTCATCGAAGCTCCGAGTCAGCTCCTGGAGTACTGGTGCTGGACGCCGCAGACCCTCAAGCGACTGAGCTGCCACTACTCGTACCTGTCGGAGCATTATGAGAGTTCATGGCGCAGGCATCAGAGTAGCGCAGACGTCAAACAGCAGCCGCCGCGACAGATCCCCGACGAACTCACTGAGAGTCTCATCGCTTCCAAGAATGTCAACGCCGGGATCCTTGCGTCGCGTCAGGTGGCGTTGGCGCTCTTCGACATGAAGGTCCACGACCCGCCGACGCATGCGAGCCTCGAGGGTATGGACATTGTTGGCACGTACTACTCGCTCCTGGAGGAGTTGACGGGCCTTGCCGGCCTGGATAATGGTTCGCCCCTTGGCAACGCCCATGTTATCACGGCGCATTTCGTGTGGGGCGTAGAGGCCAGTTACTATTCGTACCTCCAGTACGTTGTGCTTCTTCCCTGCCATCCACCTGCCGACCTGCATGGTCACGTCGTCGCAGCGCTAACTACGTCTTTTCATGCTAGGACACGAATTTTCGCCGCGGATATCTGGAAGACGTGCTTCCGCGATGACCCGATGAACGCAGAGACGGCCCGAAGATATAGGAAGGTGATCTTGGACAAGGGGGGCAGCGGAGACGAAGCCGCGATGCTGGAGGAGCTGCTTGGTCGTCCACCGTCGGTAGAACCGTATCTCGACGGCATTGGCGCCGAGATTTGATAAAGGTTTGGCATTGAAAAACGACCAAATCTGGAATTGACGAAACGCGGCCGTGACTCGTGTCCCGTCTGTCTGCACCTGGCCACAGTTCACGCACGACATGCACGGAGAGGACACGGAACATGATCAGGACATGATCACAAGTATTATTACTAGACTACATGCAGACATAGGAATATCAGTGCAATGAGGGATATCACTAAGCCAAATTTCACCAACCCCTTTTCCACCGAACCGGACCGGACATTTACGCACGTGTCAATCCGCGGGCGCGCACCAGACCCAGACGCCAGCACAGGACGGACTAGTTGGAGCTCGCGAGCAGAATGTTGACGGCCTCTTCCCAGCGCCGCGAGATGGCAATCTCAGTGACGGTGCGGCCGAGCTCGTCCTTGACGCTCAGGTCGACGCCGGAGCGCTTGCACAGCTTCTTGAGGACGCCGGCGTCGCCGCTCTCGAGGGCCTGCATGATGCCGTTCCAGCCGCGGTAGACCTTGTTGGGGTCGGCGCCCCGGTCGAGGAGCATGTCGAGGACCTCGTCGATGCCGGCGGCGCCCTCCTGGCGACGGCGCAGGGCCTTGACGATGGGCAGGTGCTCGCCGGGGGCGTTGACGTCGGCGCCGCCCTCCTTGATGAGGAAGGCGACGATGTCGCGGTGGCCCTCGCGGATGGCGGTGGTGAGGGGCGAGAAGACGCCGCCGTTGCGGTCCTCGACGGAGACGCCGGCCGCGAGCAGCAGCTTGACCGACTCGAGCTGGTTGGCGACGACGGCGCGCTCCATGACGCCCTTGAAGGCGCGCGGCTCGGGCAGCACGGCGAGGATGCGGCGCAGCATCTCGGGGCTGCGGACGGCCATGCAGACGGGCCAGTCCTGGCCGCGCACGTTGGGGTTGGCGCCGCGGCGCAGCAGCTCGTCGACGAGCTCGACGCGGCCGTCGCGGATGGCGCTCGTGAGGGCCGTGCGGCCGTTGGGCGTCTTGTCGTCCGGGTCGATGCCCTGGTCGAGCAGCCAGCGCAGCGCCTCGGCGTTGTTGGACGACACGGCCGTCTCGAGGATGCCGCGTGGCGAGTTGAGGTTGGCGCCCGCGGCCACGAGCGCCGGCAGGAAGTGCACGCGGTTGTGCGTGATGCACTTGAAGGCCGGGTACTCGCTGGCCGGCACGTTGGGGTCGGCGCCGCGGCTCAGCAGCAGCTTGAAGATGTCGCCGCGGTCGTCGCGGATCGACGTGCACAGCGGCGTGTACACGCCGTCCTTCTTGGCGTTGGGGTCGACGCCAGCGTCGAGCAGGATCCGGATCGACTCGATGCTGTTGATGCTCGTCGCCAGCTCCATGACGCCCGGCGCCTTCTTGTGGTCGGCGCCGTGGCCCAGCACCAGCTTGAGGCAGGCCGGGTGGTACGTCGACGGCCAGAGCATGTGCTTGGGGCCGGGCAGGTTGGCGTTGGCGCCGCCGTCGAGCAGGCTGCCGACGATGTCCGCGCGCCCGGCCGTGATGGCCTCGAAGAGCGCCGTCTTGCCCTCGCGGTTCTTGCCGTCAGGGTCCGCGCCCGCGCCGAGGAGCATGTCGACGAGCGTCTGCGACGTCTTCTTGTGTATCGGCTTGATGAGGAGCGTGCTGCCGTCCGACGTCGTCTGCCGCGCGTTGCCGCCGTACATGAGCAGCAGGTGCGTGAGACGCACGTTGTTGGCGACGGCCGCCACCGTCAGGGGCGTCTCCGCGTCGGGCCCGCCCGACAGGTTCGGGTCCGCGCCGTACTTGAGCAGCGCCACGGCCGCAGAGAGGAACGCGTTCTCGACGGCCGCGACGAGGGGGCAGACGCCGTCGCGGTCGACCTCGTTGGGGTCGCCGCCGTACAGCAGGAGGAGGCGGAGCGCCTCGCCGTTGTGCGACACGATGGCCTCGTTCATGGCGTGCGAGCCCGCCCCCGAGTTGGGCGAGACGCCCCGGTCCAGCAGCTGCGTGAGCAGGCGGTGGTCCTTGGCGCGGATGGCGCCGACGAGGGCCTCGTGGGCGTTGGCCTTGTCCGCGTCCATCTTGCTTCGCGCGCGCCGGCGGGGCATCGTGAAGGGCTCGCTCTTGACGTGTGCGATCTTGCTGCTGTCGAGGTTCAGGAGCTCCAGGTCGCCCACAAGGGCTTCGAGCTCTAGGCTCGTCTCGGGAGACTCGTCAAAGGTGCCGAGGGCAGACACCGCCGTGACAGCCCCTCCCTTGCGCTGCTGCGACAGCTGCGCGAGGTTGACGTGGCCGTCGAAGGAGCCCGTGACGGACGGGTCCGTGTATCGCGTCAGAGGGCTGTCCTGATCTACCGACGAGGCATGGGCAAAGTTGCCGCTCTCGCCGCTCAGGGACGAGTCGTGGCTCAGCACGGCGGACCTCTCCACGCGCGTATGCTGTGCCTGCTGCTGGGCCAGGGCGCCCTGCGAGACGCTGGGCAGCCGCAGCTGGTCGACGTCGGTCTGGTGCGGTGCCGAGCCCGGCGGCCGCGTGTACGTCGTCTGGCCCTTGTGTAGATCCTCGGAGGCGATGCTGCCGGCTCGCTTGCGTCGGAGATCTGCGCCCTCGAGGGCCGACGACAGGCCAATGTACCCGATCCCCAGCTCGCCCTCGATCTTGTCGGCGGTGACGTTCCACTGGAACATGTAGGCGCTCATCTTGAGGTCCTCGCGAATCTTGATGAGCGACGTCGTGAACTTGTCGAGGCCGCTGTCGCCAAACATGCGCCCGAAGCCGCGCTTCATGCGGCCCATGGCCCCCTTGCGCTCGTAGTCGAGCTGCTTCTGTACGATCTGGTCAAGCGCGCGGAACTGGCTCAGCGCCACGCGGAACTTCTTATCCAGTACGGTGATCATGTCCAGGGGGGCGGACTGGCCCTGGCGCACGGCGTCGGCGAGGCCGGCTTCGATCAGGAACAGCACCTGGCAAGTGTCGAGGAGGTCGTTGGCGAGCACGTCGAAGCCGTGCGGGAGGTGCTTGACGAGGGTGGTGTACTCGGCCATCTTCTCTGCCACGCGGTCGGCCGCCGCCGCCGTGTTGCTGCAGAGCTGCAGGCACTGCGTGTGCGCCTTGGACGAGTGCGCCATGGTGTTGCCGCCGCGATGACGAAGGAACGAGGGTGTGGCGACGAGTTGGTGCTGGACGAGCTGCTGGTCCGTCGTCCGCGGCAGCGGCCAAGAGTTCAACGATGCGTTGTCGTGGAACTGCTGCTGCTGCTGCTGCTGCTGCTGTTGTTGATGAAGCTGTTGTTGGTGAAGCTGCTGTTGGTGAAGCTGCTGTTGGTGAAGCTGCTGTTGATGAAGCTGCTGCTCTTGGTGCTGCTGCTGCTGCTGTTGCGATGGTGCTGGCGGCGGTGGCACCGGCTGGGCCAGGTGAGGAGCGTTCCTGGCGGACACAGTGGCGACGCTGCTCGACGAGGGCGAAAGTGGCAGACCGAGAGCCTCCCTCAGGTCAAAAACAGAAGGCTCCTTGGGGGGAACAGAGGGCGGAGGGCCTGTCGAAGAGGTGCGATCTGACAATATTGATCTTCTGTCGTCGAGAGAGAAGTCCTGCAGCCTGTAGGTCATGTTGGTGGTAACTATAGTATCACCCAGGTGGGAAGTGACCTCATAAGAAAAGAGGGAGGGAGCAAGACAATCAGTTCGGTCGGCCCAGGGGTCGCGGCGGGAATGGGATGCTTTGGGGTCCCGAGTTTGCAGCGGGTAGTAGATACGGCCGTCGACAGCAGACTGGAGCGAGCAGGTTGAGTGAGACCCCGAGGTCGGATGGAAGCTGGGGCGGCGCGCGCGGATACTACGAGTAGGTACGAGTACAGCACAGGACATGGACGTCTGCTGCACCCACAACAAAGCCCGCCCGTGACGACGGCGCAGGGTCGACACCACTGGAAGCCATCTTGGTGCGATATAACGTTTGGCGGGCCGTCCGTGCCATGGCTTAGCCCGCTCTCCTCTCCAGTGTTACGAGTGTCGCCGCTCGCGGTGGCGTCTTGCGCAAGTCAAGGGTTCCTTGCTTAGGCTGCGCTTGGAGCATCTTCAACGACGTCGACCTGAACGCTGGCCGTAGGGAGGGGGGGAGACGTTCGCGGCCTTGACCAATCTTGGAATGTGTGCAAGTTGTGTGGGCTGTCGGCGCATAACACGGGACAACAGAAGCGGCATGGTGTTGAGCACCATGGACGGTAGCAATCTCGCCAAACTCAGCCAGCAGATATCAGCGCGGTCTCCCCGTCGTCTTCATCGTGTATTCAAGAAGGCTTCGCTCGGGCGGGCGGGCCTGAGTGGCGCCGGGATGGTCGCAACGGGATGGGGATTCCATGTGCGTGGGCTGCGATGGTGGCGTCTTGCTCGGTTAGCGAGGCCAGCAGAAAACCACCAGACGAAAAGCCAGCGAGATGGCGGTGCGGCAGCGGTTCGGGGGCCACGGGACACGGTCGGATGGCGGAAGGCGCACGGGCGTGTCTGAGTCCCGACTCGAGTGGGTTCATGTTGTTGGCCCAGGGCCCCAGATCCATCGTGGAGCGGAGATGAAGGCCAGGAGCCTCTCGAGCCTCCACGATGTGATCCTCACCTTGCTCGAGGGCGCCACGCGTTTGATCGCCACGGACCCCAGGCGGAAGAGAAGAGGCACATCCTCACGTTCAGTGTGGTGAGATGCGTCGGGTTCGCCGACGTGCAAGGTGCGCCGCCTGCACTTATTACAGTTACGAGTACATACAACGACATCTTTCACAAAGTACGGTCAAACCGCAGTCCAGTCGTGACTTGAATACCGGTGCGGGGGTCCCAGAACTTGATACAAGCGTTCTTCCTGTCAGGGTTCTCCCTGAGACGCTGCGAGAAGCATGAAAACCCCTTCCATGTTCTCGTTCACCCGATCCCTGGACCACCACTTGAGATGACTCGGACATCTGCGGTCTTTGATGATGGAGCCCGGCACACGTGCATGGGGCCCAATGCACTCCATTCCACGAGATCCGCAATTGAACAAAGGGCACCCTCCGCTTGAACAAGAGTGGAGGAGCCGCAGTTGAGAGCCCGTTGTCCTTGATCCTTTCCACCAACATGAGATGCACACACGTTTATACGAGGTACGGTCTCCGGAGTGGCTGAGGGCCGCTTGTTGCTAGTCATGGCTCCGCATCTTCAGCCTGGTCAACCCCGGCCGAGACAGTTGCCGCCATCCCAGCCCCGGCGACTCTTGCCCAGCGATTGGCAAGCCGGCCTCGAAGCTTTTGGCTAGTGACTGCGCTAGCACCAGGCACAAAACTGGTTCCTTGCCCTTCCTGGGAGTCTTCATCGAACCCATGAGCCTGCCTGCCTGCGCGAGCCCGCGCGCGGTCTAACTAACTAACCTGGAGACCCGCGGGATAATCCGAACATCCCGTGGTGAAAGGCGCGTCGAGTCCGTCCGTCAGGTGAAGGATCGAGTCCGGCGAACGCGCACTGACGCAGCCCCCGTTGCGACTCTTCGTCCAATCTTGCCCGTGCTTTCTTGTGCGTCCTTTTGTTTGTTATCTCTCAGATCGACACATGCGGCCTTGTTTTGGAATACTGACCAAGCTCAACGCGCTGGCTGATGCTGGGGGGGGGGGGGGGGGTCCATTCAATGTTTGTCTGACCGAGAACCACCGAACTGGGTTGAGCGAGCACGGCTTCGAACCGAGCCTGGAGGCGGCGCTAATCCATGGTGATCACTTGGCTTCACCGTCGGTCTGCCCAATTGACTCGCACCGGACGGAGTGCCGGCTGCCGGCGGAGGAGCACGGCCCAGGCCAGCCAGGCAAGGCGCGGCTTGGCCGTGTGGGAGGCCCCATCTCAAAGCCCCGTCTCCGTGATCCATATCGAAAAGGGACTGGGACTCATAGCGTGTGTGTCTGGGCTTTGGAGGCCCCGTTACTGGCAGGGGTCCCGACCTTGCTGCTTGCTGGTCGGATCACTCAATTTGACTTTTCGTGGCGTTGCAATTCAGGGCACAGTTTTTCTGTGTTCGGCCCCCCCCTGTCGTCTTCTTGCTGCGCGCTGCGGCTGCTGCTACCCTCGAGAATCTGAAAGCTGAACTGGCGCTCATCAGAGCACAATCATCGCACGAGCCCGAATCCACGTCGCTGCGATGTCACGCAACTCCAACGGTAGAACGGTGTAGCGTACGAGTACCTGTCCCCCATTGGATTCCGCCCCAATCCATCTGGTCCGACCGTGTTAGCGGTAAATCGACGCGTGGCACCCATCCCGGCCCGGCGCCGGCTCGGTTCGCCAAAGAACCGGCCAGTTGCCGCTTTGGCTGTTCACTTACGGACGATCAAGTGCGCCTCCCAGCCGCCACTCGGGCCTCCCACCACCTCGCAAGTGGGTAGTCGTGCCTTAGCTTGTTGGAAGCTGCTCGCAGAGGCACTGCAGTTGGTTGGGCCAGGTTGACTGAGCATCATTGATGCATCCTGCAGCATCGAACAGCACTTAGGGCCGACCGGTGGAAATCTTTATACGCATGACAGGGCAGTTGACATGCGTTTGCCGTCTGGAGCCAGCGTCTGGACCGGAATACCAAATGGACAAACGGCAATTGTTTCATTGGTCATCTGTTCGAGTACAAGGTGTCTGCAGCCATGAACAATCCGTCGAAGCCCCTACCGACTGAAGTGCGCCGATTCCATTCATCAGGGTCGCAAGCGGGGGGCCCATTGGCGTGCTGCTGACACCTCCATCGATCGTCGCGAGGGCTCGAGCACCTGCAGGGCCATGACATGGACTTGATACTCTGCGGCCCGGCCAACGCGCGAACCAGTTCATTGTCCGCGCGGCGCCACCCGTCAGGCAGTCAGACCGCATCGACAGCGACGTCATGACCTGGGGGGGATGAGCGCGCAAAATGGCGCCTCCCTCGCAAGCCCAGGGTGTTTCCAGAGGGCTCGAGCCTTGTAACTCGCATCATCAACACAGGTGATCGCTGCGCACAGCCCAGTCATCACATGCAGCGACAAGAGCGGCTCGTTTCAAGACCCATGTCTCGCCAGGGGCCGTAGTCTGGTGGTGGGAAGAAAGCCAGCCCACGATGCGGCTCTTTCAGAAGCATGTTTCGCGTCCGCCCCCCCAGGCTTTACTCCTTGGCAAATGTAGCGGGATGGGCGGCGGGCTGTCCATTCAATGACATTATCCATGCCTGACATGCCGCCGATATCTGCACCTGGCATCGCGGTGTCGATGTCCGCAGTCTCGGTGGTGATTGCTCCGTTTGCATATCAAGTGTACAGAACACTTCGAGCTCTCAGGGCAATGTATCTCATGGACGAGTCCGGCGAACCATGCCGTGTCGCCAGTTTGCAGCAAAGACTCCGGGATGGAATGGCTTGTCTTTATATTCGTGTTTGACTCTATCAAATCGATGCCTGAATCAACCCTTCTAATCTCCTAGCGCAGGTTTTCGCCGCGGACTGAACTTCATGCAGCATGATTACACAACGCCGGTCAGTGATGTGATGGAAATGCGAGATCGCGTTGTTGCCGTGCATTGTACACCGACTTTCTGGTAGCAGGTCACTCCGTCTTGCTTCGCGCTGTCTCTCTCTCTCATCGGCCATCTAGAGGCTATCTACATGCATCTACTTCCATCCTGCCATTCGACGCTATGAGTGCGCGCACGACTGACAAGTTCGCCGTTCACCGAGCAGGAAAGCGGTGCCATGCAGCGATCAGCGCGCAAACCAACACCATTGTTTCGCTCGCGATTGCCGTGTCAAGGTTGGCGACGCCCTCGTATCTCCATGAGCACGCATTGAAACCACTCTTTTCAAACAAAATTCCCCCGGAGCTGACGATCCGGCATGGCTGGTGCGGAAGTAAAACAGGCTACTCGCGCGATCGCCGCCGCTTGCTTGCATCAAATCTACATGCACCCATAAGTGCAGTACTATTTGTAGAAACAACCCGTGCCTCTCAGACACGCTGCGACACCGGAACACGGTTTGGAGAGCCTGGGCACTGAATCCAGAAAGATGACTGCGCAAAAGGTCAACCAAGGGGCCCAATGACGGTGCTCGCTCGATCGGGGTCTATCCTGGTATGAAACAATCTTCGCCGCAGAATAGGCTCTACCCGCACAACATGGTCGCGGGAGTGGATTCATCTCTGGTTCAAACGTGGGCATTGGCGGGGGTACGAAACAACAAAGAATTGAAATGACTGATGCTCCGAGGCCAGGCCTCTTCATGGACGGCGGTCCTGTTCACGAGCTGATTCCGGGTCTCTGCATGTGGGCTATCAGTCCTCTCAAATGGCTTCTTGCGTGACTGAGGCACCTCAGTAGAAACAAACAACTGTCGATGTGACGTCTTCGGGTTTCCCACAAACCTTCTGCACATCGTTCACACATCACACAAATGCAAAATTTTTGAAGGCAACCGCTCTTGCCATTGAATAAACATCCTATCGAAATATGACTTGGGTGGCCGCGGACCCGTACGACGGGGACACCGAAGACCGCCGACCGCTCGTCAAAAGGTCTGCAGACATCATCAGTCGCTTCATTGCAGATGACTTTGGGATTTAACACGAGAGAACAGGCAGCTCGACGACGTCATTAAGTCACGGCGAAAGGCCTCACGCCGAGCAAATTCGGGCAACCATGCCAACATCAACTCCGATCACAACACAGTCCCGGCCAGTACGGAGCGACAGCAGCAAAGACGGACGGCAATCGATCCCACTGCCACCACTTCGCCATCGCAGCCGACCCCCAGCAGTGACGCCGAGTCCGAATCAGCATCGGAGTCGGCATCAGAATCGGCCTCAGAATCGGCCTCAGATGAGCTGTCGGAGTCCGATTCCGATACAGAGGCGACCACACCATCTAGCCCAAGCACAGCGACTCAAGTTCATGATCCGCTAAAGAAGTTGATCGGTACCGCCTCCACTTCTTCAGGCCAAATTCTTACAACACAAACGGTCACGAGCGCTACATTATTTCTCTCAGCTTCTGCAACAGACCGCGCTTCTACGTCACTACAAGCCACCATCAGCGTAACATTGGCGCCGGGCAACTTTGTTGAACGCCCCTCGACCTCGACTACACCACCCGCGACATCGTCCAGTACTGCTAGGACGTCAACCGCGTCCACATCACTGGCGACATCGTCCAGTGCTTCTAGGACGTCGACAACGACCACGCCACGCATGAGACCGCCTAGTACCACTAGGACGCCGACTCTATCATCACCAACACAATCCAGGGGAGATGGAACCAACGGGACTGAACAAGTACAAGATCAAGCGCCTGGATTGGGCACCAGTGAAGCGGCGGCGTCAAGGTCTGGTACTTCGGGTTTGAGCGCAGGCGCGGACGCCGGCATCGTCGTTGGAACAATAGGTAAGCGTTCAAGACTACAAAGTCGTTTTTCTTCGACCGGTCGCCTGCTGACTCATAACCCCTTTCAGCACTCGTGGCCGTGCTCTTGCTTGTAGGCGTTTGCTGTTATCGTCGGCGCAGAGGCAGACGGCAGAGCCATGCCCGGATCGGCGATGAAAAGGGCGCAGCCGGTGCTGGGGCAAGGCTATCCGAGACCGCTCTCGTGGACAATTACATGCGTGCCGTCTACGCAACCGAAGAGGAGGCACAACAGAGGAGGCGAAGCACGAACAATTCTCGCAACAATGCGGCCTCGCCCTCGCCCTCGCCGCCAGCATCGCGTTGGGGGGTTGAGGAAACGAATGCGGCGCCTCCTGAGCGACTAACCATCGATATATACCCACCTCCTCAGGTTCACACCGAAGGAGGGCGTGGGCAGTCAATAGCGCCGACGGAGGATTCGGCCGCAACGGAGAGTTCGTGGAGGACCTGGCAGGTTGACCAAAGCAGGGCGACGCAGAAGGCGGATCGGAAACGATCGATGTTCTTTTGAGAAATCGTGGCTTTGCATGGTCTTGGAAAGATGGCCGGACTGGAGCGATTGCACGTATTGCCCTCGGCGTTTGCGCTTCCAATGGTTGCGATCTAATGCGTGTGGTCTAATTATTGTAATGAACATACTTTCCAGGACAAGGACCGATCGTCATGCCTACGCTGAACGTGGGATATTCGGTGTATTGATGATGTATCTGCCTGAATGGGTCCGGATTATGCGTGGCGGACTCCCCCACGTGTGACGCGGGTGAATGCTTGGGTGTCCTAAGAAGCCGGCATTGTGTGTCGTGACGGGATTGAGAGGTCAATGAGTATCTCCACCTCGACGTAGGTCCCTTGTTTCAATGAAATGACCGACCGGACCTTTCAGGTTTATGATATATGTGAAGGTTTCAACTTAATTGCCTATGGACCCACGCTTGTCAAGTGTCAAACATCATGTGGTCAACCCAGTGATCTCAAGTCCAACTCCATGCAACAAGCACGCTGAATGGTACAGTAATATTGGTACAGCTCATGACATGGAGCGAATGGCAGCACGCCAGATATTGGTGCGGCCCATGTGTTATATGTGGATTGATGCGGGATTAGAAATTCAGGAGTGCGATCAATACGATGTAGTTGAGGACACCCGGCATCACCCGGTGCCTTCAGCATCACCGAGCATGATATGACGATGCTCCAACAAAGAGCCGCACTGGTAGGTTCTCGTACCCTTAGACACTCACCGGGTAACACGATGTTTCTGCGTCAGGGGAGTAGGTACTCATTGGAACATTGATGCTTCTGCATCAAGGACGTAGGTGCTCACAGGATCAAATAGCACGATGTTTCTGCACCACCAGACATCTGGACGGAAGACTGGTGCACCCCAGAGGCCAAGGGCCAATAATGGGTCAAATGCCATGACCGTTCATGCTCCGGGATACGCATCGTGGGATCCAAAATTGCGAAGGACAGTGTCATACCCCACCCCACCAGTGATCTGATTATCAAACGATGAAGCGTAGACTGCTTGTTTTCGGTGACACCTGCTCCTTCATGCCATTGCACTCAGTTCCTCGGGCAGTCAGCATGGGTTAGGCATGATGCTGTATATTTGGACCAGATATGAGGTCAACTACGTTTCGTGGTGTCCTCTTCTATCCTCGTGGTAGTTATATAGTTTGACGGTCCGCCATTCACAAAGTCGCCAAAACCCAAACCTTTACGCTCATTAAGACAAATGTCGCCTGGCCACCGGGTGTGGTCCGCACTGTAACCATCATCCATTCGAGTTCTATCGTTAGAAACTCCCAACATGTACCTTACAATCTTTGGTATGGCAGGGCTCATAGCATGCTCGACCGCCCTGGGTGTTGGCGCGCAAGGGAGCAAAGCCTTGACGTGCGGAACGCCACCACCGACCGATGAGCACCGCAATCTTACCGCCCGCTTTGCGGAGATGGAATCCTCGTTTACCAACTACCGCCGCCAGGACATAGGTTCCGACGCACAAATCAATATCAACACATACATTCATGTTGTTTACGGGTCACAGACCGCCGCCGAGGGTTGGATCTCTGTATGTTCATGTTTCTTTGCATGCCGTTTGCCTTTGGCGTCGTAGCTGACTTGAGATTGGCGGGCAGGAAGACGTTGCCCATCGACTTTTGCAGCCGGCAAATGAGCTCCTCAGCTCTTCTGGCATTTCATTCACTGTCAAAGACGTCCAGCAAGTTCACAACACAGCTTGGGCTCGCGGCACGGACCAGAACACAATGAAGCAAAGATTGCGTCGCGGGACATACAGCGACCTCAACATATTCGTCGTTGGTGCCATCGAGGCGAACCCGGGGGTCGGCGGCGACACAGTCGTACCAGGTCCCCGAGTCACCCCCGACATGCGAACATTGGACGGGTGCAGGATCCTGGCGAACTCCATACCCGGCGCAACTGGCGGTGACTCAAACATAATCCAAGACAGCACACTCATTACACATGAACTTGGCCACTGGCTTTGTTTAGCGCATACTTTTGATGGAGGGTGCGATGGGCAGGGAGACGGGGTCGATGACACGACACCCCAGCGAGCGGCATCGAACGGGTGCCCCATGCAGAACGCGCCTCACTCGTGTGGGCTCGCAGAAGCAGACCCCTTCACCAACATAATGGATTACGCTACTCCGTAAGGCATAGTACCGCCCCGTCATTGTTCGAATGTTTCTCACATCTGATACAGGCCATGCCGTCGAGATTTTACCCCCAGTCAGATTCGCCGCATGAAGACTTGCTGGAGAGAGGTCCGTCTGGGAGGGGGAGCTGTTGCTGGCCAACATGAACCGCCTCCGTCAAACCCTACCGAGGTCAATCAGGGCCGTCCGGGGCAAGATACCAACCAAGTCGGTGCAACAGGAGGAGATGGTCCCCATCCCCCAGTTGGCACAACGGGGAGCGGCCTGCGTCCCACAGGATGCCGCAGGCGGCGGCAAGTCGGTGTTCCCAAGGGTGCGCAGTTCGGTCAATTTGCATAGTGTCCCCCGAAATGTAGCAGTTTTACACAGCTCCATTGGCGCCATTGAGTCGTCCTGGAAAGAATTGATCTCTTTACGTATATCGATTAGGACAGTCAATACCGCACGTTATGCAGGCTGACTTGTTCAAGACTAATAATCGGCACCGGCCGACTTCACCTAACGCCACTCCTCGTCCAGCACTGTGAGAGCCGCGTATCCACCCGTCTTGACCGTCTCCGTGTCCACCACCATGATGGCCAGGAATCGGCAACGCTCCGTCTCACTGTTGTTATCTCCCACGGTGTGGTGGCATCCAGGCAGCTCCATGAAGGTCTGGTTCGGTCCGTACACCTTGGGCGGGTTGCCGTTCATGCCGCTCAGCATCTCGCCTTCCTGGATGAGGGCGACGACCTGAGCGCCGCCGTGACGGTGCGGGGGCGTCCAGCCGCCGGGCGGGAGCTCGAGCTTCAGGCCGATGATGGACTTGCCGGGGCAATTGGCCAGCTCGTAGTCGAAAGCGACTTCGACGATCTCGCGGGGGCGAGTGCTACTGTAGCGGGGCTGGTGTTAGTGGTGTGCTCACGGGCTTGTATCCGGTATGATGGTGCAGCGGTCCTGACATACGATTTCTGGGTGGTAGACATGGTGAGGGTTAGGTGGTCGTGAAGTGTTGTTTAATTTGTAGTAGAGGCTGCAAATACTCGGATGGATGATGGTGAACTACGAGTCCGTTGCATCCTACGCCGTGTCAACGTCTTTTATAAACGTACTCGCATTGATTCGTGCACGATGACTTCATGAGTTACGAGTCAACCAGGCGATCATTCCATGTGACTGCTCCATATGCCTGCCAAAGGCGGCACAGCGCCCCAACAGTGCTTCAGCGTTCCGGTGCAAGGCGCTGTGACGACTGAGACCGACCACTTGTTGAGCACCGGGTAGCCGAGACGGCTATCCGTTTTGGGGTCGGATCCACAAACGGAGACGGCCCCACACCGGGTCGGGGTTGGGCCCCGCCCGACCCGAATGGCCCGAGTACATCAAGGTACTTTTTCAAAGGACTAAAATGTTATCGACGGCAGGGTTTCTTTCTGTACTCGGGTCGGACAGCCCGACGAGTGCAGGGCGCAGTGCGTCAGCTCTGCTTTGACCCGAATGAACGCCCTCGGTGACTGCTACTCTTCACGGTGCAACGTAGAAGAAAATGGCGTGTGTTGTGCAAATTACGATTCAGAGCTGGTGCTTTGTTGGCAACGCATCCAGTTGGGCCTCTGACTGTGAATCCTCTCAACGGCGGACTCGACCTGGGTCAGTTTGAGTTTGGCCCGAACGGGCGGCGACAAATGACGATTGCGTCTGTGATGGCGCAGCCAGCCTTACGAACAACATGAAAGGGCCACTTTCCTTGGGGCTACTTAACGCCAACGACATGCGTTCAACACTGCATGGACTTTTGGAGCGTCACCGGACTCTCACTCAGTACCTAGACCCTGCCCTCAACAAGCATTGAAAACAACAAAGCCCCCCTCCCCACCCCAACATGAAGGCCGTTCAGATCTTGGGCGACAAGTCCGCCCCATCCATCACTCTCTCCGACTCCCTGCCCCAGCCGACGGCCACCGGGAGCGACATCCTCATCCGCGTGCACGCCGCGGGGGTTACATCCGACGAAGTGTCATGGCCCGAGGTCTACAACACGGCTGAGCGCATCCCCGGCCATGACATCTCCGGCGTCGTCGCCGCCCTCGGGCCGTCATTCGCCGGCCCGCTGGCTGTGGGCGATGAGGTCTTCGCGATGCTTTCCGCCGACGCCGCGCGGGGAGGGCAGGCCGACTACACGATCGCCTCGCCATCCGAGGTCGCGAGGAAGCCTGCTGCCATTTCCCACGCCGAAGCGGCCGCCTTGCCCATTCCCTTCCTGACGGCGTGGGAGGCCATCTTCCAGCACGCCAAGCTCAACAAGGGTGTGCGGGTGCTCGTCACCGGCGCCTCGGGCGCAGTGGGGGTGCAGCTGGTGCAGATCGCGGAGCAGCTCCTCTCCGCCGAGGTGTTTGGGCTCGCCTCGTCGAGGAACCACTCGTATGTCCAGGGCCTGGGTGCGAGCAGAGTCGTCGACTACAACACCCCGAACTGGGAAGACGCGGTCGGCCAAGTGGATGCCGTGTTTGACACGGTGGGCGGGGAGACGCTGGAGAAGGCCTCGAGGACCGTCAAGAGCGGTGGCGCCGTCGTGACAGTGGCAGACCCGCCCCCGCCGTGGGCGTTTGGCAAGGCAAAGCCGGAGCTGAGCGACGAGAAGCCCGGGGTGAATTGGGTGTATTTCGTTGTTACGGCCAGCGGTGCAATCTTGGAAAAGGCTACCGAGATGTTGCAGGCAGGGACACTGAAGCCCCTGCCCGTCAAAGAGTTTCCCGTCGACCAAGCGGTGGAAGCCTGGGAGTTTGGACGCCAACGAGGAAGATCCGGAAAGGTCGTGATAAATTTTGCGTAGCGAATCATGACAGGGTATATGAGTAAATAGAAAAGACATCAATCTCACATGGCGACGTCACCGAACGCTGCGTCGCCAAGTAAAATGTCCAGTCCATCCACGCCGCTGGCACCGCCCAGATCTTCTACGCGCGGCCCAAGGCATCCTCCGTCGACCATGTTCTGTGACAATGCCCCGAGGGGATCCGCAATTAGGTACCCAGCCCTGTCTCGGTTCTCGAATACGGCTTTGGCCATGAGCCTCATCTCGCCAGACCATTTGTTGGCCTGGGGCCAAATACCTTCAAACGCGCGTAGGATCCCGAGGAACACGCGAACCCGGTCTCGCGCGTGGGCGTAGTCGTCGCCGCGGAGGAGCAGCTCGCACGCCGACATGTGCGTCGCCATGGCCATGGAGCCCATGCACATGACGAACGGGCTGTGCGAGGTTGCCGACGCTGGGACCGTGAGCAAGTCGATGAATGCAATGGCCGCGCGGATGGCCTTGTGTGTGTGTTTGTCGCGGTGTCTCTCTTCTGGGGTTAGAACCTCTGCCGGTAGAGGCGGCGCGTACTTGGAGCAGAGCAGCTCCATTGTGCTGTAGTGGAGTAGTGATCTCGGCCTGTGCAAGTGTGCCGCCACGCTACACATTTGTTAGCTACTCCAATCGTGTGCCCCTATAATGGGTATCGAGAGATGACTTGCGTGTTAATCACCATGTGGGCCCGAAAGAGCACCTCGTCGACGGATCCGTTGGGCCGCACGGGGTCACGCTTGCTCGGCGGGAGATGCAGGTCCCAGCTCATGATGTTTGCCTCTGCATTCTTGACGAGGGCGATGGGTGATCCTCCTGCAATGTCGCCAGCCGCCAGCGAGGTTCCGAGGATGCGGGCCGCATCTATGAGATACGTGAAGGAAGAAAACGGGACGTTCACTTGGTCAAAACCTCTGTCGTCGTACTCTGTGAGAGTCCGAGGCGTCAAAATGTTCTGGGCGTGTCAGGCTGCTCTATCCATCCATGTAAGAATGGGTGTGTTGAACTCACCTCGGCGATGTAATCTGATTCCTCGGCCGGGAGGTCAACAGTTGTGTCGATGCTCCAGAGCGTAAAAGTCGGGAGGTGTCGGATGCCGGCGAAGAGGGCGTCGACAACGTACAGCTCCCACCACGTCCTGCGCCAAGACTCCTCCAGAGTTGGAGTTTGTCGGCCATTTTGTGCTGCAAAGGGCTGTTGATGCAGGCCAATCGACAAGGCCATCGACTTTGCCCCCGTCAACGTCTCCTCTGCTCGATCATTCTCACCGCTCCATTCAAGGACAAGCGCGACAAGCATGAGGACTTGAACTGAGAATCCAGATGGCGCAAGCTGCCGGCTCATTGCCCTTTCGACGCGGTGTCTGTACTGCTGCGATCGTCCATCGCGGAGGTACAGGGAGCCGATGAGGGCCATGACCGATGCCAGATCGGCGAGCGACGTCGGGTCCCGGTCGAGCTCGAACAAAAAGGGAATCTTAGGAAGTACAAAGGGGTGTCCTGGAAAGAAGTAGGTATAGAAGCCATCAATAGCTGCTCTGGCCTCGACGGACACGTTGGGAATGCGCGGCTCTGAAGACAAGTCCCAGCGATTGTCTGCCTGGTTCCGCATCCCACGCGATAAAGCGACCGAGACGATGTCGAGACTATCGAGTGGCCGGTCATCGTCGAGGTTGCTTTGCAGGTCCTGGAGGTCCGATGACACTGATGCATTGGGGGTGCTGTTGGGTTTCCGACGGCTTCGTCGCGCGTCCGTGTAGACGCATCTTTTGTTGAGAGTATGGCAACGCCCGCAGATGGGCTGCGCGGCATCGCAGCGAAGATGCTGGCTGCGACACGCGGTGCAGGCGATTGTTACTCTCCCATGCTGCTTCCAGCCCTGCCGACGGCCCCGTTCGTTCTCAGGGCAGTTCCGACTGCCATCCTCATTCATGTCGCCACCCAACATGGGGCGTCCTGGGCCCTGGAGGCTCGTCGCCACAGAGCTTCGCTTTTCGCTAGCAGCTGGTGCTTTTCGGGAACGTCATTTGATCGTGGGACCGACGCCTGCCGGCTACGCGTGAGGTGCTGAATGGGAATGGCGGAAGGCGGCGTGAGAAGATCGAGTGATGTCGACGTTGAAACCAGCCACGGCCAGCGAAAACAGTCACTGAAGGAGATGGTTGGGGGACCGCTAGTGGGCTGCGAGGCGCAGGGTCTTTAGCAAGCCGGACCCAGTGAGCAACGGGACCTAGGCTTTCACAACACCCTCCCAAGCCTCCATTCCCTGGTCCCCGACTCAGCGGCGTGGACTCCGGCCAACAAACACAGCTTGGACCTTGAATCGCATTGAATTCCCCTGAAGAACTCCCTTCTTATGATGCTCTCTTACTATCGCTCCTTGTATGCATACGAGAAATAATGATATGATGTCGTGAATCAAAATAGGAGAGTTCAGCCTCGACAACCCATCAAATTGCCACCCTCAAGCAAAGCGCCGAGACATGTCGAAATCACACTGCGCCATGACCACTTGGTTCTCCATGGGCCAAAATAACGTTCCTTCGTCGGACACGCGACAGTGCTGCAGGCTCGCTGGCCCGACCCAATCTCGCGGTATGAAGTAGTGGCGACTCGCCGACTGCTCCGGCATCGTCAACGGG
The DNA here is from genome assembly GCA_029168975.1 of Purpureocillium lavendulum. Taxonomy (NCBI): domain Eukaryota; kingdom Fungi; phylum Ascomycota; class Sordariomycetes; order Hypocreales; family Ophiocordycipitaceae; genus Purpureocillium; species Purpureocillium lavendulum. Next base: position 7,236,439 of record JAQHRD010000001.1, read on the forward strand.
ATCGTGTGGACCCATAGGTTGTCGTCGAGAAACGCGAGATCCGAGTCGAAGATGACCCCCAGCGGCGTATGCATCGCGCGACCGATGTGCATCGATAGGTCCTTGTATGGTAGCGTGATGGGCCCGTCCTCGTGCTGGACGAGGTCCTTGGTCTCTAACAACGTCGCTAGGTCCTTGACGGCAAAAAGTCGCGTTGAGAATGACACTTTCTGGCCAGGCGACTTGACCGATAGCACTATGTGAGATGCGCTTTGCATGACGTGCACGATGGGGTCAGGCAAGCCATGATCCTGCTCTGCTGCCCCATCGGTCGTCGTTTTCCATGTTCTTCCAGGCCCTGTGGTTTCTTCTTCTTCTTCGAGAAACTGCAATGACCCCGTCAACTTCATAGCGTCCCAGTCGTAGACGAGTACGTCTGAGTCGCCGAACGCCAGCAAGTGCCGCGGAAGGTCTGGTCGACAGACCCAGCTTCGGCCTTGTTCGCCAAGGTCTACGCTGCCCAGCAAGTCGCCAGTGTCGACAGCGCAAAAGAGCCCCTGGCTATCCGTACGGAGAAAGAGCACCTTGGAGTCTGGACTAAATATCAGGCCCTGTATGGTGCTGCCCTCGAGGTTCACCTGAGGGCTGACCACCGCTTGAAGATGGCCGCTTTCATTGTGTAGCTCAAGCCGCACCACCTGGACCTCCCCGGCGAGATCCGCGCATGCCACGCAGCCCCCGTCTGCGCTCCACGCAATGTATCTCACGTCTAGGAAGTTGTAGAATCGCGCAATCTCAATGCCTTCGGCAGCCATGTCACGGAAGAGCAACACGCCTCCGTCCTCGTACCCGACACAGTACGATCGCGGACCTTGACTATCGACCGGCGACACACACACGGCAGTGACAGACTCTGTCTGACTAACACGTGCCTCCGAGAACTTGGACATGGCCGTCACAGACTGGTCCTCGCTGTTTGTGTCGCTCATGTGCTCCTCGCCCTCTTGCAACGCTCGCGCGAGGCAGTTGGGCTCCCATGCATTGACACTTCCGCCACGGAGGTCGTAGAAGCGCCGGCTGTCGGGGCTGAACACGAGGCCCGAGACGAGGTCTTCGGACGAGAGCTGGTATACGACGGTGAAGTAGGCGAGGTTCCAGAGTCGGATCGCCCCGTCGCTGCTGGACGTGGCGAACATCTTGCCCGTTGGCGCGGCGGCGACCTCGTCGGCAGTACGATGCGACTCGGCTGTCTCATTTGAGAGCGGGTGCCATTTAAACACGATACCATCGCGGTAGATGCCGATGATGTGTCCGGTGATGGGGTTCCAGGTGAAGCGATCAACGGCGAACCAGTTTGTCGACGGCCGTCGCTGCATTCTGCCCTCGGTTGAGGCTCTGTGGCATTTGTTGAGGCATCGTCCGTCTGAGAGTCTCCAAACAGAGAGGGGCGCACCGCGATACGAAGCACCGACGTGATCGCCATCGGGGCTGAACGCGAGGCACATTGGGGAGTTCAGAGGGCCGTCGATCTGCGACGTTTCCTTGAGCAGCTCTGGGTTGAGTATGGCCCATCCCTGCTCAAAGTCGCTACACTGGATTGTCCGAACAGCATTGTCGTCGCTACCGGCGAGAAGGCGTGAATTGTCTGACGAGAATGCCATTGAAACAGCTTTGCTGTACGGCGGACTTGGCGCTGTTGCGAGAACAATGCCAGAGGGCACCGCCCACAGCTTCGTCGTCTTGAGCCCATACGTTGCCAGCTTGGACCCATTGTCCGTAAGCGCCATAGCTGTCACAGCCTCTCCGTGTACAACCTTTCCGATTTCTGCAAAGTTTGTCGAGTCCCAGATGTGGACAATGTTCGTCGAGGCGAGTACTGCTACGACCCGAGCAGCGCAGCAGATGTTCCACGCTTGTGCATCGTTCGCCATGGCCAATCTCCCGAGATGGTCGTTCCAGCCCGTCTGAGCCGCACCGTGGAGCCTCACTATCGACGTCTTTGCGTCATAGCAGTGCTGGTGCAGGGCTGTCTCTGGCGGACACAGCGCCGGGACGACGCTGTATACGACGTTTGGGTAGGCAGTCAGCTGGCGGCCAAATTTGCCCACCAGCTTGAGCAGGTCGACGGCCCAGCTATCCAGCCGCTCGAGATCGGTAAGGCGATGGAGCATGGGATTCCGAGACGCGTCGCGCTTGCGGATGCTCTTGGTGACGGCGTTCAAAACTTTGGACGCTTTGGCGAGGACGTCTAGACGCCTCAGCACGGCGAGGATCTGGACCCACGAGAGCACGGCGGTGCTGCGCAAGAAGCGCACAATGGCGTCCAGAAGCTCCGATGGGTTTGACGTGCAGTGGCCCAGATGATACGGCCAGCTCACCGCAGCGTAAAACACAAAGGGGTCTGACGCCTGCAGCGCGTGCTGGTGTTGCACGAGCTGCGCTCGCAAGTTGGGGTCTTCCAGGACCAGTATGATTTTTCTGAATATTTTGGCGTGCGTTTCTTTGTTGCTGATGGGGAACTCGCTTGTGTTGCTACTCTTAAAATACTCCCTGGTGGTGTGGTGCAGCATCGATACTTTGCCGCTGTCGTCGACCTGGATGAATTGCCCACACGCGGTGGCAATGGTACGCCGGAGATCCAAGAAACCTGTAAATTCCGGCTGAAGCGCACGAGAGAACTCGGTCACGCTGAGCGGTCTCTGTGCACACGCAGTCCATTCCAGAAGGGCCCGTATTAATGGCTTGTTTGCCTTCTTCGTTGCGGTTACAAGATTGCGCTCCATCCGCTGGTACAGCTCCGTCATGTCGTCGGGTGTCTCCTCGAGGACCTCGTCAATGCTCTCCTCCGTGTGACATTGCATGATCTCACTCAAGACAAGTTTGGTCCAGAGAAAGTTGCCCTCGGAGCGACTGAGGATTTTGCGCTGGAGCTTCTCGCGGAAGGCGGCGGTTCCGGGGAGATGCTCCATTTCTCGATCAACAAACACTGCAATATCATGCTGGCTGTGCGCGTGCCCTAGCCTCTCCATGCGTCTTATCAGGAGATGTCTTGCGGCCCGATCGAGGGCAACCGCGAGGGAATCGGTATGGCGGCTCAGGATGATGGCCGTAACGGGGATTCTCGACGCCGAGAGGCTCGCCAGGCAGTCAAGCAATGTCTTTGGCGAGTCGCATTCGTCTAGCGCATCGATGACCCAATACACCGGGCCGGGTGTCATGTCAATGCCAAACAAGATGCGCTCAAACGTGTTTCTCCAGATGACCATGGGATCGTTGGATTCTAGGCCAAGGCTTTCCACGGACGACGCAAACAATCGCCTCCTGAATTCGGGTAGATCTGCGGCAAGCTGCACAACGAGCGCTCTCAGTGCATTTGCTACTGTTCGTTTTGAGTTCTCGGAATGCTTGAAAAGGAAGTACTGGCACAGATACCTGGATGCCCGCAGGTGGTCGACCAAGAACGCGGTTAGGACGGACTTGCCGCTCGCAGGCGGCGCACTGTACCAGAGAATCTGCGATGTGGTAGAATTTTGCAAACAGTGAGATACCTGCGAGTCTTCAAGGAACCAGCCACATGTTTGTGGAATCCACTGCCTCCTCAGCGCATTGTAGTCATCCTCTGAGGTGACGCATTGTCGCAAAAAGGTCTCGATGGTCGAGCGATTGGATTGGCTGGGGGACTCGTTTCTCCATGTCTCCTCGTGAACTTCGGACAGCAAGGAGGTGATTGCGTTCCGCACTGATACGTAGTTTGCATCGCTGGGACTGTCGAATTTGCATATGCTGTTGTGATCGGCCTGAAGCGGGCGCGAGATCTCTGTTGGGTATCCTAGAATCGACGAGTCCTTTTCCAAGATCATCAATTTTCGCGGACCGATACTTGTGGCCAAGGTTTCGTAGAATGACCAAATTGAGAGGCCTGGAGCTATGTGCCTAAATTGCTCGTTGAGCTCCTCAAGTGCGACAGAGCTCTTGTTGAGGTCCGATATGAAGCTCTTGGATGCCTGCATCGTGGCAGAGACGATGCGGTTCAGCGTCTCCGCCAAGTTAGTGCCCCTATGTGGCGTGGACAGAAACACAACGGCCGAAATGGACTGGACGACATTTCGGTACGTTTCATCGTGGAGGCCCAGGAGATACGCCTTCTTGACGACAAGGCCGCCCATGCTGTGCACGACGAAGATGATGGGCCGCCCCCCAACGTCTAAGCAAGAGCCATTCATGTCCCGAGCAAAGCGCATTTCGTTCAAAAGCTCCTTGGCAAAGTCCGTGATGGTGGAGATGCTCTTGGTCGACCCCTTCCAGGTGGCGTTGTAGCCAAACGTCAATATGCGCGTCGTCGACACGTCGGGCTCGAACGGAAGCCAGCTTCCCGGCCAGAACTGGGCGGGGTCACGGTTCTTGGTCCATGTGCGATGACTATGTCCCCCGAGGCCGTGTACGAAGATGATGTCGGATGATGCACGGCCTGGATCGTGCACGACATGTAGGCCGAGCACTGGAGGTGGCGCGGGCGACGGGCTGCGACCGCGAATGCTGCCGTTGCTGGACGGCGCAAGAAGGTCGCCTGGGCGCCCGCGAGGCGAGTGATGAGGGACATCGAAGCTCGAGCCTATACTTGGAGTATCCGACGTCTTTCTCTCTGGCTCCCCTTTATTATGTGACTTGGAAGACCGAAAGCGCTTGAGCTGTCTCGCCGTCAGTTCAGGAGATAGACAGGGCGCCACAGTTCTCGCGACCGGACGCCTGGTCCGCTCGAGGTTCCGGGCGAACTGGGGGAAGGTGAGGAGCATACCATCGTTGCGACTACATCTGCGTTGGTCGCAGGTCATGACTCGGCGGCGCTTGCGCAATACTGGTGATGCCGCAACGGGGAAGGCCTGGGGACGGCTACTTCAGTCACACCGGATAGAAGGGTTGCAGTCGCGAGCTTCGTCCCATCGTCGGACTCGGAAACGCAGGCGCGTGTGAGGAGGCAGCTGCGCAACCGGGTGTTTCGATGGTCCCCGCGAACCATGAGGCAGCCAAGGGCAGCCCAGCAGCAGTGCCAGCACCCATGTCGAGGCGGATTTCGTGGCCCAGTCAACACTTCAGCCTCGGGGACACTGCATGGGGAGGCCCTGGCGATGTGCATTAAATCGGTGCACCAGGTGTCGTTTGATAGGGCGGCTCAGCGCTTACATGCGTCGCGGAGCTGACTATGCGGCGATGGCGCGGGCGCTTGCAAGGCCGGACGCTGCGAGGACGTATGCATCGGGCGATGAATGAGAGGGGCAACTCGAGCCCCTTGTTGACCGTGGGAGCCGACTTCCGTCTTGTCAACGTGAAGTGCCCCAGTCCTGAGCAGGGTGATCTCTCATGCGACCCTGCTCGCCTTTCAGTACATTTAATAGCGACTCATCATCGTTTGACACTTGACACGTATTTCCCCAGAATTGTGCACTCCTGGCCAGGCGTTGTAGCGGGAGCAACGCACTATCGCTCGCATCATCTCTACCCAGAGCCATCATGTCGCTGGCGGCAACGGCCGACCCGTTGGAGCCCAGCTCGGATGCCATCGCTCCCCAGCCCCCGTCAGGAGACTTCGAAGTTGACAAGAACGTGCTGAGGAAGTTCCCTGATGGCACAACAATTCTTTCAGCCTCTCGATTCGGCACCTCAGCGTGGACGATTACGGCCAAGTTGCATCTGCGGCTACCAGGCGGTGCTGAGGAGCGATACTTCCTCAAATGCGCGCCGGACGCAGACGGCAGAGTCCTTCTTGAAGGCGAGTTCAACGCAATGTCGGAGCTGTACAAATGGGCGCCAGAGCTTGTTCCCAAGCCGCATTCATTCGGCAAGTGCGCCAGCGAGAAGCCGACCGAGCTCTACTTTTTCCTCTCAGAGTACATCGACATGACGAATCGCATGCCGGATCCCAACCAGCTTTGCCAGAAGCTGGCGCGCCTGCACAGGGAGAGCGAGTCGCCGACGGGGAAGTTTGGCTTTCACACGACGACCTGCCAGGGACGTTCCGCGCAGTGTGTGGACTGGGAAGACAACTGGCGCGTCTTCTTCACCAAACTCCTTCAGCATGTCATCAAGAATGACTTCGAGCTCAACGGCCACTGGGACGAGCTGGACCAGTTGGAGCAGCGGCTCCTCGCCGAGGTCGTACCACGGCTGCTGGACGCCCTGGAGCGCGACGGGCGACAGGTCAAGCCTTGCCTCATACACGGCGACCTCTGGGAAGGCAACACGGGAACGTCGCTCGAGAATGGAAACATCTACATCTTTGATGCCGCCGTCTTTTACGCCCACCACGAGATGGAAGTGGCGGATTGGCGTTGCTACTACAACAAGATCAGTAACAAGATTTATACGCGAACGTACCTGCGATACAACAGCCCCAGCGAGCCCAAGGCGGAATGGGAGGATCGCAACCGACTATACAGCATTTACTACAACATTATCTACTCGGTCAATCACCTGTCTCAGGGGACAGCAGTGCGGCAGCTGTGAGTCAACCTATTGCTCCCGTCGTGCCACTTTGAAACATCGAACAGACTGGGCTTGTTTCTGACACAAACGCGAAATTAGAGCCTACAATGACATGTACTTTCTAATCGACAAATATGCGCCGTTTCCGGACGGTGGTGGGCCGAAACGCCTCGTAGACTCTGAGATGGCAACGCTGTCGGCCGAACGAGACCATACGGTGTAAGGAGGTTTACATTATCGTTCATGTTCATTCTGCATGTGCTGAATGTCTAATGGCGTCATGAGCAACACGCATCCTGGCAGCAAATATTATGACACGCTACTTATGAAGTCCATGCCGTTGTTCGCCGCTATATGCACATTCCCAGCGGACATAGCTCCTTCGCGGTTTCGGTCGCAAGATGTTTTGAGTCTCACTTACGTTCAAGTTGGAGACTCTCCGGGTACTCGTTACTCCGGCTGTGGCCGTGACGTCCTACGGCACTGTTATACACCGCTGTCCACTAGTAATAGCTTCACCACGCGGTATTTGCCGCAGCAATAGCATTGGCCGCAAACAAGATGAACTGGCAACGATGTAGAAAGTGCTGAAGAGCTGAGAACGTCCGACCCCCACCTGCGGGTCATAAATCGCACTATCCTAAGGCAGGCCAAGCCGCTACTTTGATGTTATTCCCGTTTGTCGTAGGCATTTGATCCCTCTTGCGGCGGTCTTTCACAGGTCAGAAATCCGACGATGACCAGGACCCGATGTCGAACGAATATTCGCCATTGATATTCAAGTGACTCATTCTCATTATCTGCTACTTTTGCGGCTAAAATTCGCCATCGTCAAGGTTGTCGGTCAGCACTGTCGCACCAGTCCGCGCCTAAAGCTGCAGGCCGCCTTCATCATGTTCAAGCTAGGCGAACAACCCCGCTTACATCTCGTCCGATCAAGTTGATGCCGCAACTTGAACCAAACATCTGCTTTTGTCGTCGATTCGGAAGCATTGAAGCCATCGGTGCCGAAGAGCGGACACGAATGCCGCTTGCTCGCAATGGGCGAGAAGAGCTCAGCAGGGGTGCCTCCGCGAATGTTGCCCAATGTCCCAAGCCATGATGACGATGAGCCCACGTCCGTCACCGACCCAGAGCCTATGACGACTTCCTCTGCGCGGGAAGGCGGCAGCAGTGCTGCCCTGGAAACAGAAGAAAAGTATACGTCCTATTCAAAGTCACAGCTTAGACGCCTTCGCCTTCTTCTCGGCTTCGCCGCCATCACATCACCGCTCACCGCTACCATCTACTTCCCGTTGCTGCCCCTGCTGCGGCGCCAGTTCCATGCCTCGGCGCAGGCCATCAACCTAACCCTCACCCTATACATCGTCTTTCAGGCAATCTCTCCCGCGCTGTTTGGCCCGGCTTCGGACGCCTACGGCCGTCGTCCCCTCTTCCTCATGACGCTCGCGCTGTACGGCATCTCCAATCTTGGACTCGCGCTCAACCGCGACAGCTATGCCGCTCTGCTCGCCCTGCGCGCCCTCCAGAGCCTGGGGGCCAGCGCCGCATACGCTCTTGCCTTTGGCGTCGTTGCCGATGTGTGCCCGCCCGCGGAGCGCGGCGCCATGCTCGGGCCCGTGGGCATGGCGTTGAATCTCGGCGCATGCGTAGGGCCCGTCGTTGGCGGTGCGGTCGCATACACGCAAGGCAATCACATATGGGTCTTTTGGGCTCTTGTAATCGTCGGCGTGATTCTATTCCTCGGCGTTGGCCTGCTACTTCCCGAGACAGAGCGAGGACTTGTTGGCAACGGGGACGACAAGACGCGCTTTTCGCGGTGGCAGTTGAGCTGGCTGAGTCTCGTACGCCGTCGTCTGCGGTGCTTCACCAGGCGCGGGGGTCAGGGGAACATGAAGGGAGCGTGCCTACAGTCCCTTCCTGTCGGACCAGATGTGGAGGGAGAAACGATTAGCCCCTTGCGCAAGAGCTTCAACAACTTGCTCGCGTGCTTCCGCATCATTCTCCACCGCGACACGATACTCACGCTATGGCTCCACGGCTCCTTCTATACCGTCGACTACTCCTTCGTCGCCGCCGTGCCTGACATATTCAAGGACGTTTACGGTTTCAATGAGCTCCAGATCGGCCTCGCCTACCTCCCGCGCGGGGTCGGCATCATCTCGGGCAGCTACTTCACTGGACGACTCATGGACTACAACTACCGTGCGACAGCGCGGGGACAGAGTAGCACCAACACACCAACCAGAGGACGAGGTGCCACAACAGCAGCTGCAGCAGGTCCGAGCAGCTTCCCGATTGAGAGAGCACGATCGCAAAGCAGCTATTGGATGCTTGCCGTCGCGACGGGAACGATGATCGGGTATGGCTGGAGCGTGGAACGGGCGGCTCACGCGGCGGTGCCCCTGACGCTGCAGTTCATGCAGGGCTTTTGGGGGACCTTTTTCTACACCACGTACAGCACCCTTCTCGTGGATGTCTATCCCGACAGGTCGAGCACAGCGGCAGCGGCGACGAGTGTGACGAGATGCGCCATGGCCGCGGCCGGCGTGGCGGTCCTCCAGCCCCTGCTCGACGCCGCTGGTCGGGGTTGGTACTTTACAGTGCTAGGACTCTGGGCAGGTGGTCTCGGGACCGGAGCCGTAGTCTTGCTCCGTCGGAAGGGCAGGGAGTGGAGGCAGAGTCGGAAGGATAATGTATATAGCGGCTAAATCCTGACGACAATATTGGAGTGCAGGGCGTGGATGAAATATCAATCGTGTCTCCAGTTGCCCCAAGTCGGTTCCGTTTCCCATAGACCTGCTGTTTTAGTTTCTTTTCCGAGTCCAGCCTCTTTGGCTTTCACTGACACCCGAGCCAGACATTACGAATAGTGTGGCGGGACTGCATTACAGCACTGTACTGTACCAGCTCTTGTCAAACATTCATGTCGGTTGTCTTGCCAGTAGCAAGTCTCATGTAGCACGGCCGGGCAACCATTACGATGCACCACATCGGACTCAGGCCCCTATGGCGCTTATCATATATCATCAATACAATGAAGAGCGTGCAACGTTGGAGGGCTTCCTTGGGCCCCGTTAGCAGACAAAACCAAAGTGGGTGGCTGTTGCTTCTGCATCCGTGTCGGTGAATCTGATAACGATGCGGTACGGTGATGGGCCGGCCAGGACCATAGCAGAGGACCAACGACAGGTCCTGCCCTCGCAACACAGCTCACACGCATCGAGCTGGAGCTGTGCCATAAGTCATAGCGGTCGATGCCAAGAAAACCACTACAGTACTGTGCAGTGCTACAGAGCCCAGTATGCACTTACACGCCGTCCTTGACCAATGCGCCATCTCCTCCTATGCCGGTCCAGCATGCAGACTCGCCGATTTCGGACGCGCTCTCCAGATGGCACGGGCGTCAATCCATGGTCAAGCAGTTGGCCATACTTGCAGGCTGCGGGTAATCAGATGTGAATGGATTGGGCAGTTGGTTGGGCGGGCTCGTCTATGTGATGCCACCTGCACACGCCGTCGATACAGTACTGTACTGTACAGTACTGTCACGCGGTCAGATGGGGAAGCAAGTTGTTGGGCATCATTTGTGCGATGGGGTGTCGAGCGGCCCTTTTGTGCCATCAAGCAAGTTCCACGGACCGTACTGCATGTGCCCTGACAAATTCTGGGCCCTTTTTGTTCGTGCCGTGGTCCGAAATCCTCGACCTCCACCGCCGAGGTTAGACGTTGGAGGGAAGGTGTTGGTCGACGGAGACGACAAAGGTCCTTACTAAGTGATCCCATATTGGCTGTTGGCATAGATCGCAGTAGCTGGGCATGGCTTACACGCGCGACAAAAGCTCCTTGCCTGAGATAAGCAACCACAAACATGACGAGTGAGAGCGCCGAGGTATATCGGACTAACCACGAGCCCATTCTGCAGCAAGGCGATCAGGATATTAGGCTGTGGTCGTTCCAGCTCATGACCCTCGGGAGCGTGGCGTCCGAGTAGTACATGTACGCATGCAGTGATCAGGCCTTCAACTGTCGCGAACCTTTTCATCATCATCATCATCATCATCATACATCATCATACATCACCTACTGTGCCTGACGTTTCATGTCAAGAGCTGGACAGACGGCGGCCTGAGCACATGCATTGCAGCCCACAATGGCATCGCATCAAACCGGCGACCCCACGGGCGTCGCCTCGGACTCGCCTGGCCATGAGAAAAACGGAACGTCAAGCCAAGAAGATGTCGCCCATGCCCAACCAGACATTCTCCTGGAGAAGATTGGCAATATCCACCTCAAAGAGATCCCGGTGGACGACACGGAGCACCTCATGGACAAGATCCAACTCTTGACTATCGAGGAGTGCCGGACCATCGCAGCAAATATGCTCCAAGACCATGCAAACGACTACAACTTTGCGCAGCAAAAGCGAGGCAGGCTGGCTGCTCTGATGCAAGGCCCGGCCGATGGCCAGACCGTGGCGGATTGGGAGCTCGAGTTCAAGACGGAGACGGCGATTAACCGGTTCTTCTCCCCCTACCCCGAGGTGCGGGCCGTCGCGACGCCCGTGGACGACGTGGACATGCCATGTGAGACCATCCGGGCCTTCTTCCTCGGCCTTGTGTGGACCGCCGTTGGACAATTCACCAACTCCCTATTCTCATCCCGCTTCCCCAGTATCAGCCTGACGTCGTCTGTTACGCAGATCTTGATGTATCCGTGCGGTATTCTCCTCGCCTGGATTCTGCCAGACTGGGGCTTCACATTCGGCGGTCAGCGGGTTTCGCTCAACCCTGGCCCCTGGACGTACAAGGAACAGATGCTCGCCACCATCATGATCAATGTCGGCTTGGGCACGGCGTACTGCTTTTACAACATCCAGACCCAAGCCATCTACTACAAAGACCAGTGGCTCACCCCTGCCTACGAAATCCTCTTGCTGCTGTCGACGCAACTCATGGGCCTCGGCTTTGCAGGGTTGCTTCGCCGCTTTGTCATATACCCCGTCGACGCGGTGTGGCCGACTATCCTGCCTGCCGTCGCGCTGAACCGCGCCCTTCTTGTGCCCGAGAAGAAGGAGACGATTCACGGCTGGAGCATTTCACGGTACAAGTTCTTCTTCATATGTTTCGGCTGCATGTTTGTATACTTCTGGTTTCCCGACTTCATCTTCCAAGCACTTAGCGTGTTTGCTTGGATTACGTGGATCGCGCCAACTAACTTCAACCTGAACCTCATTACTGGATCGAGTCTCGGTCTCGGCTTCAACCCCATCCCGTCGTTCGACTGGTCCGTCACCTTAGGGGTCCTCAACCCATTGTCGTCCCCTTTCTTCGCGACCGTGCAGCAAGCCGCAGGCATGTTCATTGGGGCCTTTGCCATCATGGCCCTGTACTTTCAAAATATCAAGTGGACCGGCTATCTCCCGATCAATTCGTCGTCCATCTGGGACAACACTGGAAAGCGGTACAACACGACACGCGTCATCAAGGATGGCGCTCTCGTTGTTGAAAAGTACAAGTCGTATTCCCCCACGTTCTACAGCGCCGGCCAGCTCGTTGCGTACGGTGCCTTTTTTGCATTCTATCCATGCACGGCGCTGTTCATCATCCTTGATTTCTGGAGACCGCTGTCCAGATCGTTCAAGTTGATGGCTTCCGCCGGCGTGTCGACAGTCAAGAAGACATCCATTGGAACGGGAAGGGCGGCAGGCGCGATATTCAAGGGGCGCTTCAAGGAGGCCGGTACGCACGTGTACGAAATGCTCAGCGGGGATACTTCCATCTACGATGGCTTTGATAATCCATTCACCGACATGATGCGTTCGTACCCGGAGGTCCCAGACTGGTGGTTCACATCCCTCGCATTTATTTCTTTCATCTTCTCCATCATCATCCTTAGCCATTGGCCCCAGCTCGACACCCCCATTTGGACAATTTTCTTCGTCATCGCGCTCAATCTGGCGTTCTTGATACCCACGACGTATCTTGCCGCAATATCTGGCCAGAACGAAGGCCTCAACGTTCTCACCGAGCTCGTCGTCGGCTACGCTCTGCCCGGTCAACCAGAGGCTCTCATGTTCGTCAAGGCGTTTGGATACAACATCGGTGGCCAAGCAGACAACTACATTTCCGACCAGAAAATGGGGTTTTACGCTAAAATCCCGCCCCGCGCCATGTTTCGAGGCCAAATTACCGCCTCCATCCTAGCTGTTTTTATCTGCTACGGAGTTGTGAATTTCGTGGACAATTCGATTCCAGACATCTGCACTCCAAAACAACCGTCCAGGTTTACCTGCGCAAGTGGTTCAAATGTTTTTTTCTCGGCGTCCATGGTTTGGGTGAGTTTGTGCGCTGAACACCTCCTTTCTTAAACATAAACCCCCCCCCAGGGGTTCCCAATACGTTGTTGTACTGGGTCACTGATTGCGATTGAACTGCAGGGTGCCATTGGGCCAGAAAGAGTATTTTCGCAGCTGTACCCTGCGTTGAAGTACTGCTTCCTCTTGGGATTCATCCTTGCCATAGTATGGTGGTGTGTCAAAAACTACGGGCCGCATGTTCGTGAGGCATGTCGCGGCGCGTTGGCAACCCCAGTCTTCAATTTCCTCAACATGGTCGTGTTCAAGCCCATCTCGTGGCTCAAGCACGTCCATCCTTCGCTCGTCCTCAACGGGTTCCTACCGTGGGCACCAACGAACCTCTCGTACCTAATTGGCGCGATCTACATCTCCATCATCTTCCAGTACTATCTGAGGAGGTACAAAACGGCCTGGTGGGAGAAGTATAATTATGTCCTGTCGGCGGCGCTGGGTGGCGGAATGGCTTTTTCAGCGATCATCATCTTCTTTGCCCTTCAATTCCACCCCGTGGAGATCGACTGGTGGGGAAACAACATCCTGGGAATGACCATCGACGGTGGCATGGACGGTGCGCGGACGGTATTGCTGCCGGACCTGCCCGAGAAGGGAACTTTCGGCCCGGACACTTGGTACTAGTTTGCGATGGTGACCATGACGACGACGAAGACGACGACGACGGCGAATACGGTGTCCTACGGGTGAGCGTCTTGAGTCACCTTTCACCACATGGATTGAGAGGCCGAAGCGTCTGGTGTTTGGCCGCCTGAACGACGAGTTGGGGAAGTGCTTGCTTTGTGGTCGGCACGGCAGCAGACTTCTGCGGCAATGTTGGAAACGTTTATTTTCGCTCTTGAAGATGGTCATGCAAGACAAGTAGTAGTATAATGCAGCTCCGCCTGAACGCCACGCCGTCCCTCACCATGCCCTGCAATGCCCATCATGCCTTATCGGCCACCTAATTACCCGCCGATGAAGCGCCACCTAGTAATCAACGGCCCAGCCGTTGTTCTCCAGAAACTCGTCGCATGCCTGCCGCAGGTCGAGGTTGGGGCGCAGCTCCGACGCCTGAAGCGGCTCGCGGGTCAGGGGGTCGCTTGGGTGTCGCCGCAGATGCTCCATGATGGAGGCGCGTTCATACGATTTTCCCGTCTTTGTCTATATAAAAAAAAGTTTGGAAAAATTCAGTCAGTGGTGAATATAACCCCCCTGCATGGGCCCGGGCCGTGGCCGAAACAGGGTATCGAGGCCAATGTTGCTTACGATGACGGGGTCGACCATGATGCCGAATGAAATGTCGTCAATCACCCACTCGGGCACCTCGCGGCGCTCACCGGCCTGGGCGCGCGCTCGGTCAAACATGTCGGTGAGCAGCGCCGCCTTGGCCTCCATCTCGTCGCGTATCGTGTTCCTCTCCGCGTCGTCGGCCTCGTAGGCGAGGAGCTGGTCGCGCTGCGCCTCGAGGAGCTCGTGTAGCTCGCGCTCGAGATCGACGGCCTCCCTAACGCGGCGTTTCTCGCGGCTCTCCCAGCGCTCCTTCTTGGCGCGCAGGACGAGGGCGGTAACGGCGGCGAGGGAGCGGTCGTTGGTGGCGGCGCACAGCTCGTGGGCCTTGTAGGCGCTCGCGAGGGCGGCATCCTCGTCGTGGATGGCGAGCTGGGCCTGGGCGAGATAGTAGTGGGCCTTCATGTTGGACGAGGCGAGGGCCAGGCAGGTGTTGCAGTCGGCGATGACCGAGTCCCAGTGCTGGAGCTTGAGACGGGCCATGGCGCGGTTCGTGAAGAGGGCTGGGTTCTTGGGGTCGACGAGGATGCTGCATCACGTCCCGTCTGTCAGTTTGATGCTCTATCGCGTCTGTCGGGAACTCGGGGGCTACCAAGGAGTAGGTAGACTCACGCCTGCGAGTACAGGCTGTCGGCGCCGGCAAAGTCCCCCGCCTGGAAGTGGCGGTTGCCCTCTTCCTTGAGCTGCAGCGACCGAGACATGCCGGGACGGCTATATCAATGCCGAGGAGGTGCAATATAGCTACCTAGTTAGGTAGCCGGCGACAGAGGGCTCGGCTCGCCGCGCGCGGAGCGAGGCGCTCTGCTGGCTGGGTCCGGACTCGGGCGGAGGAGGATCTGCTCGCGACAGCTGCAGTAGCAAAAGAGCGCGGGGGTCAGCTATCCGTATCGCCACATGGCCCGTGTGTCACCGTTCGCGCAGAACACGGCATCACCACCCAGGATCTGAGAGGTGAAGGTCCAAGTTGCGGCGGACAGACGGAGGCCGGGGGGTTAGGGCACTGGGGGGAACCAACAACAGATGACGGAGAGCCACGAAGGGGACTGCGGCGGAGTTCAGAATCCCGCCACCGTGGAGTGAATTGTCGGGGTCCGGTCGGACTTGGCACTTTGAGCTGCTTGTCGTCCGGGGTCTGGACTTCTGGACGCTGGTGCTTGCGCTCAAGGGATCCAGCGGGGCGCGCTGGGGGCGGATGTGGCGGCGCCTACGGAGAGCTAACTATGGAACGTTAATTTGCTGGCAGCTCGGGTCCTTTTTTTTTCTTTCGTTGGAGGTCAGGTAGGTATTTGTAAGGTAGAGTTCGCAGTCGGAAGATTCCAGAAGGAAGGGAGCTTGATGAAGCAGCTGGAGTCTG
This sequence comes from Purpureocillium lavendulum, assembly GCA_029168975.1. NCBI lineage: Eukaryota > Fungi > Ascomycota > Sordariomycetes > Hypocreales > Ophiocordycipitaceae > Purpureocillium > Purpureocillium lavendulum. Next base: position 7,251,891 of record JAQHRD010000001.1, read on the forward strand.
GTGCGCCCATGCCAGCACATGCACAACAGCGCTCAACTCGCACCAGCAGGGCATCAGTATCGTCAAGGAGGAAGATCGCGGGACATGTTTCCGCGAATAGATGATGATAGTGCGGAGGTAACCACAGTGTGGCATGCAATGATCTGGACCCTGATGTCTCACTCATTATTGCCTCCAAGTCGCCGCAACGCCGTGATGCCGAATCCGGTAATCCGCCCAGTTAAGGCAGCCGTGTAAGTCACAGTAACGATTCCATCCGCGCATCAAGGCGGCCGCCATCGTCATACGATTGTTACTACCACTGCCTCGGGCTGTTGCCCCTCCAAATCATCCACGTCCCCAACGCTGGTCCTCAACAGCCCGACCCTCCTAAACACGCGTCTCCCCTCATCGACGGCGGACAGCACCAGCCATACCCCCTGATCCGACCCCGTGCGATACACGCCCCGCCGCAGGGCCATCTTGACGCACGTCAGCGTCGCTTTCCCATGGAGGAGTGCATTGTTGTCGTCGTCGTCGAGAACGATATCCCCGTCATCGCAGCTTCGCCATCCACCGTCATCTTCAGACTGAAGACACCATGCCAGCAGCGAATCTCCTTCTGAACGACGCCGTAACGAGATGCTCCCAGCAACGGCAGACAGGCACACAGCGCCGCCACGAACCTCCCCAAACTCGTCATCCTCCCTCACGAGGTCACAGCCCGCCTCCAAAACGACCCCCAGCTCCTCCGTCGCCATCGCCTCATCATACGCCACCTGCGTCGCCAGCGCCGCCCACGACCACGACGGCATCCCATCTAACCTCCTGCCCACCTTCCCTCTCCTCTCCCACAGCAGATCCCCTATCAACCCCTCCCTCCACAGCCCCGCGAGATACCTCCCGCCGCCCACGGAATCCTTGACGCGCCTCGCCGCGCCCCCGACGGCCGGCAGCCGGTCGCGGTCCAGCGTCAGTTGGAGGCGCGAATACTCCTCGACCAGGCGCCGCCAACGTTCCCTCACGGCAGCCCGCGACGGCGCCCCACGCAGCACGCGCGCGCTCAGCAGATCCTTGTCGAAGGGCACATGGCCCGGCGACCACAGCGAGCGGATGCACCCGCACTCGCACCGCAGCGCCTCCATGCACTCCCACACGAGCTCCTCGGGCGTAAAGTGCACGACCCGCGGGGACAGCAGCCGCTCTTGCAGGGCCCAGGCGCGGCTCATGAGCGGGAGAGGCTGCGCGCCGTGCCCGTGAGCCAGCGTCTTGCGCACCAACACGCCGCGGTCGTTGCCGTCCTGACTCCGAAGGCGCCGCGAGACGTGCGCCTCGGGCGCCGTGGCAAACAGGCGCTCAGAGTCCCCCGAGGCGAGCGACGCGGCGATGGTGACGGCGCTGTGGGCGTACACGTCCGCCATGCTCGCCGATTCGCGTCTCCAGTCGGGCTCCGAGTCTTGGACGATGCAAAGCGAGTCGACCCAGAGGTACCGGATGCCCAGCTTCCGAAGGACGCGGATGACGTCCTTGAAGACGTTTGGCAAATCATCCCAAGGAATGGCGTCTCGGTGCCGCTCGAAACTGGTCATAGTCGTCTGCAGGGTGTGGCTCGTCCCCCAGCAGTGACTGAGGCATGCGTAGGTGCCGGTCTCCCCGGGCTCGGGGCAGTAGAGGAAGACGCGTTCCGGTGTTGCCACGTCTATGAGCCGGGTCGGCAAGGGCACTGCTGCTGCCTCCTTGCAAGCATGATGCTGTGAGCAATTTTCCATCCAGCCCACTATCGAGTCAATCGCGACCGCAGAGCTCGTGTTGCCTGATATGGCAGTCGGTCGCTCGCACTCCGTGGCCCAGCGCCATGGCATCGAGCTCTCTGTCGTCTGTCAGTACACTTGCGCTGCTCCGGGAATGGAACAGTGTTGCTCCTTGTCATTAGACTCATTGCGTACCGTGACCCTCGGGGGCATACACGTCGATGCCGAAGAGAAACTGCCCAGTGGCCGCCTGGCCGACGACGATGCGCAACCCACGAATGCGCATCGTATCCCAGCCAATCTTGAGGTCCTCCAACGGCTCTTCATCTTGATTCACCGCCAGGACGGCGTCACTCACGAGCGCACAACTCTCGCAGCCCTGCCGGCTCCGCTCCAGCAGCGTGGTGAGGGGAAGTCCCTTGTCTAACGGGACAGCTCGGAGGAGGCCGTCGCAGGAGAGGCATTTGCCCCGGTCGGAGTCGGTGACAGCATCACCGACGCGCCGTGCAATGTCGTCGGTGCCAAGTCGCGAGTGTTGCGCCATGAATGGGGAAGGTTAGCGTGTCAGAATCCATGTCGGGCTTCTGTGGTGCGTCCGTGTCGTGGCTTGGGCAGCCCCGCTAGAGACGGGCAGCGGCACAGGCCCCTTGCGAAGAGGTGAGCTGTTGTTGTCAGTTTCTGTTCACACACGGATTCGGACCCAAACCATGGTGAACGTCTCGTCGCAACAGCCTCTGCAGGACACTACACGTACGACATGGCAGGTTGGTTTTCTTTGCCAAACGCCAGGTATGAGCTTCCGCGTCACTCGCTTGTAATAGTCAGCCCAAGCGGAGTATTGAGCGACTGCGAGAGGTGAAGAGGGATGTTGATCCGGGAGGTCGGTGGGCCGGCCGTATAACTGGGTGGCGCGTTAAGGATTCCCTCGTACATGAAGAAAGGGTTGCGCAACGGCAGGTCATAGTAGAACCCAGATCAATTTTCCTCGTTCGTTCAGCGCACATCAATGCAATTGTTTGAGTTCAAGTTTACTTCCAGCGATGTTACCATTGAGATCACATTACTAGCCCTCAAGACATGGACCTGGGGGTCATGCATGATCGAACGGCATGGAGCTCCAGTCATGTTCCACCATCACTGGGCCTTTAGAACTGGCACAGGAATAGCCGGTGCCCTCCCTCGCACTTTGGGGTCAAACGGAGGAACTGCATCACCCATTGTTGCATCGTCATTGGCAGTCGAGCCGGGCACGCAGGTGCCATTTCCAAACGCAACACTCGCCGCCACACGCCACGTCTCAGTTCTCTTGGAGGCCATGTCCTTTGTATAAAACAGCTTGCAGTGCGCCGCTTCGTACTTGAATTGCTCCGGAAACCCCTCAATATCCTTTGGCGCATAGGCGCTGAGCATGTTGACGGCGCCGGCTTTGTCCTGGGGATACATAAAGCCAGGGAGGAGAGGCGCATCCTCAAGTTTCGGCGGAGGACGGGGATATGGGGGCCCATCTGGAGGGCCATTTGTTGGGGGAGGGTTTGGGGCTTGACGGCGAACTTTGCTCTCGCAGGTGGGCTTTTTGCTAAGAATTGGCTGCATCGCTGGGCTCATTGGAAAGAGCCGTGTGCCTTTGGTTCCGCCCACAGCCTGCATAGGTTGCTGGGATGGGCGGCCGCCGAGTGCAATGGTACGGACGTCGAAGTTGCGCCGCAGTAGCCCCACGAAGATGCTGCAGGACGAGGCGCAGAATCCATCCGTGAGCAACACCATGTCCTCTGGGCTCCACCACAGGGGCTGAAGTTGGTGAGACCGGGCTGCCTGCTGGGGCTCGTAGCCAGGGTAGTATAGATCGGGTTTTCTCGAGAGAGGCGCCCGCGGGTCTCGTATCCAGGCGGCGGTCATATTCTGGCCCTTGATTAGATGGGGCCCAAAGAACTCCCCGGGGCTTGTAATCGGTTTGTTCTGGGGGTCAAGAAAATCGGCATCGGGTCCGATCCCTTCTTGTGACGATGCCTCCAACGGCGCGGACATGCCCCTCAGGCTGAACTCTTCGTGATTACGGAAGCGCGAATAGTGATCGAAGGGGGCCCCCGGAAAAAATGTCGCATAAAGGAACGTGGCAAGATCCACCATTCCGCCACCATTTGCCGAGAGGTCAATGATGAGCTTCTTGCGGCCCTTTGCCTTTGCCTCCTCTGCGGTTCTCGTGACGACCTCTCTGGCCTTGTTCAAGACGACACTAGGGTGGTGCTCGGGGGCCACTTCTCCAAAGGGCACCGCGTCGAGTGGCAGAAAACTGGGAAGCGAGATGACGCTCGTATCATTCAACTCCGCGTGGTCAGGGAAATAGCTGGAGATCATCCCCGAGGCATCCTTGGCGAACGGAGCTGGGCAGTCTGGAAGTATCTGGTTGCACTTTGACAGTTCCAGGCGGCGGTCCAGTGGTGGGGGCTTGGGGTTGTTCGGGGGGATCTCGAATCTCTTCTGAAAGTCGCGGCCGGACCGGATGCCAGAAAGATCTGATTTGTCAGGTACCGAGATGGAGTTATTTATGACCTGTGTCGTCCCATTCTTGTACTTGACTGTGTAGTTATCCGGCGCCTCGAACGCGGATGAAGAAATGGGAAATGGGTCTTTCCGTGGAGGGCGTGACAACAGGGAGGCCGGTGATGGGAACAGCATGTTAAATTGCGCATCAGGGTCCTGCGCAGGTTTCTTCGACGCTTCTGTTTCCAAGAATTCATAGACGTCTTGGCCGTTAATGGTGGCGACGGCAGATGGGGTATACCCGACTGCTTCGTCCATGTCTACGGCTGAGAAGATTTGTGGAACCTCACGTCCGTCTTTCGAAATAGACTGCAAGTGAAGCCCAGGAGTGACAACATCAAACGCCTTGAACAGTCCGGGCTTATATCCGAAGTGCATGTCATGTGCGGCAATGAACTGTCATCTCTCATCAGCCACCGCCGCCTCCGCGTTGTGTCCGATACTCTTTGGCTACTCACGATACTGAATAAAGCTTTCATAACCTCATATTGGGATGGAGGGTCGCCAGTACTCTGGGCTACTCTCTTGAGGGCCTTTATTCCACCTTTGATGTCAACACTAGGCTGCAGGTACTGAGGTGGCGGACTTTTTAGTATTTCGAGCGTGGATTGGTACTCTACCAGTGGCTCAAGGTATTCAAGAAGACCCAAAGTCCTCTTCTTGTCAAAGGGAACGGATTTGAGGCAATCGGTACCCACGGAGGGTCTAAGATCAAGAGTGATGGGTTGCCTAGGCGGGGGGCCTAGCACCGGCGGCTCTTGGCCTGGAGGAGGCCCTTGGCCTTGGGGGAACCCTGGGCCTTGGGGGAGCCCTGGGCCTGGGCCGAAGCCTTGGTCCTGGGGGTTGCCTTGGCCTGGATCGAGTTGGAACCCATCATGTTCGGAAACCTGCCGTTTACCGAATGGGAATTTGAATCCCGTTGAGACTCCAGGCTCTGCAGGGAAACTGGACTCGGGGGTCTCGTCTGGTTTGGGAGACGTGTCCTGTCCATCACGGTGCGCCTGTTTGTTGAGGTCGGTGAGAGCGGCTTCGAACGCCTTGCTGATCCTCGCACAGGGATCGTTGTCGTCGTCTACCGTTGCGCGGCCACTAGTCTTGGCCCTGGTGTCGGCACTGTAGGGGGCGGCGAGGGCCGTGCTGGCTAGCAGCAGAAGAAGGAGAGAGCGATTCATCATTGCGTATCGCTATTTTGAGTCTCATCAACAAGTCGGAGGCTGGATACGGCAACGGACTTTGCTTCCATGGAGGTGATAAATGACCCTTGCTGTGATGTTTTTTTTTCCTTTTTCTGATGCCTTCACGATGACCGAGGTCGGGAGTTCAAGTCTTGCCCACAGGGCCAACGAATGTAAAAGAGGACGTTGCAAAGAGTGAAGGAACAAATGGTTAAATGACTGTATGAAAGGAAACGTCTTGAACGGCCCCCGCTTGAAGGTCTCGTGTGTTGTGAGCGCCCGTTCCAAGACGATGAATGACCCAGCGACCACAGTAGGCGGGCCAGTGGTGACTCTTATAGCCGGGTTGGATACTTGTAGCTGGCTGGAAACATTGACTCTGGAAACATTGACTCGGGCCAGAGAAACTCGCGCATTGCGTTCATCTCCCTGTCTACCTTTCCGTATCACCAACTTTTCGGAGCGTGGTACGCACTGTACAGTAACACATGAGACCAGACGGAAAAGCTCGCACTTCCCTACTACTTACTGCCCTTGGATCCAGCGGAGACCGAATAGAGCAGCCCGCTCAATAGTGACTGTATCATTTTGAGTGCCCCAAGGGTTGCAAAGATCTCACATAATGCCCCGTAATATGAAAAGGGGCCTTCGTCGGTAGATGTAAGCGTGTCCGATATTTAGTGAATTCAAACGGCGCTGGAAGGTGGTGGCCAGAAGCATGACACCGGGAAATGTGTGCTGCAATGCGGCTGCCCCTTGATCCTATCTTTGGGTGGCATATCAGCACATTTCCCCAGTACAATACTTACGGTACTTACTGTAAGTACATGGAGCCAGTAATTTCACAATCTGCCTTTTCACGTCGGAAGAATCTTCAAGGAAATTTTCGCAATGTATTTGCTGCAAAGATATTGGTCGGAAAGCGGATCCCTGAGCGGTGCGGCCACGAAGATGTCGACTTGGTATGGGAACGCGATGCCAGCGCAGTTGTTGAGGTTGAGGCGCTAGACCGCGTCAACATGAACTATTGCAAGCAATTTGCGTCTACGTCCCAAGGATTCATTCACAGAAGCCTTCAAAGAAGTGCAAGGTGCCGTCTCCGAACGCCAGTATGTATGTACATGTACCGGGGAAAATTGTGCGGGCACGGGGCTGGCACTGGTTCGCCGTGTGCCTGGCTCCTGCAGGGTTCAAAGAAGAGTCGATCAGTGAGGCTATGTTTCTGATCCAAGAAGCCATGAAACAACGGTCATTGTCTTGGGGCGTCGGGTGACTTCAACTTCACGACACCTTGGCTGGCCTGCTTGATCGGCATTCGGCAGGTCAAGGCTCGGCTGTGGAGACCAGCGATCATGGTGGACGGTCCTTGATGTTGCGGCCGTTGATGGTACGGGGCGGACGCCATCTACAATTCAATGCCCCTTCAGGTCATCGTCCTGCTCCCCAAGACGCATTGCCTATTTTAGTAGACGATGACGACCACTGCTGCAAGGCCCGGCATGGCACACATGATACTGTACATCGATGCTATCGCTACACATGAAACTCGTCGGGCCCATATCGCCGGTCGGGCCGTTTCAAGCCCTGGATGGGATGCCCTCCGGCCCCGCGATCAAATACATGTAAGGATCCACGTGCCGATTAGTGCGGGACACGATTCCTAACTTTGATAACCAGGCTGAGGTGCCCAATGGCTGTGCACGAGGGATGCCATTTGATGACCCATTAACAAAGCATTGCCGCTGGTCCGCCTCGACTCTCATAAAGCACCACACCAGACCTCACCCCTGCAAATCCCAGGCCTCGACGCGTCTGGACTCTGCATGTTGGCCACAACTTGTATGCGCTCAAGTCGTGACCTCTCGTGACCGCCGCCAGCCACGGCTAAACGACGACGACGACGACTACTTCGTACCAGACGACGCGCGCACGCACAGCAAGAAGACGGCGTGCCCAGTCGCCGCCATGGCGTCCCTGGGGCGTGGCGGGGGGTACCAGATCCAAGCGCCGTCTTTCGGGGATCTAGTTAATATCTCTGCGCCGAAGGGGGGCCTGGTCCTTTTTGTCCCTGATAGCCTGCAGAAGCGCACGAGAGAATCCTGTTCTAGGACTAGAAGGTGTGAAATGAGTCAGAGATGTCAGCAGTAGTCGCACTGCACCAGGCCGAAGATGTCGAGGCTATCAATCGCAGTGCAGTCAAGGGCGCGCTTTTTTTCCCGTGGTTTAGCAGAGCTTGGATCCCGACATTAGCGGCGCTGGGCGATGGAGGACACAGATCTCTCAGATATATTGCGAGCCCCGTACGCCATGGAGACCACTGCGTGCATGAACTACCTTAGTAGTGCATGGTCCATGGCACTGCAGAATGAAGGTGTTGGGGGGGGGGGGGGGGGGGGGCAATATGAACAAAGGTCTTCGAGACGACAAACGAAACGAACAACTGGCATGTCGTAACAAGCCAAAATGGGCCTGTGTCTGTGAAGGCGACTGGGATATCTCGAAAGAGTGTTGTAGTTACTTGGTAGGAGGCCCGACAGACGGAGGGCTGGAAGGCTGGACGAGTGGGCCGGCCGTGGCCGTGACTTGTAAGCCCCCGGGCGCCACGTCAAGCCACGACGGCCCCGTTATGGCCCGTTGTTCCCGCTAGAGCGGCTAGACGCCAGCCAGCGGGCTGTTGTTGCGCCGGAGATGGCGTCGTGGCGTTCGGCGCGGACGCTGGTGAGAACGGGCATCGCGAGTATAAGAAGGCTGGAAAAGGTCCCGGATTTCATGACGGATTTGATCTCGGCAAGTCATCTCTCAGTCGCATCTTCTTTCCTTGCCAAGAGCTCAAAGACCAAGAAACCGCAATCAACTTTGCATCAAACACTCCATCGCGATCGAAGAATAAATCGACATGGCCATCCGCACCGAGATTGAGATTGCCGCTCCCCCGGAGCAGGTCCGGAAAACTGTACGTCGCAGTCGCGTATTACTCTGTTGTTGTTTACCCTTGGTTCACCTTGGCTGACTGACCGAACCACATGCAGTTTCTCGACTTCCAGTCGTTCCCCTCGTGGACCAACGGCTTCATCAAGTCTATCACGCCCGCGGACCCGGCGGCGGCGCCCGGCACGCAGCTGACGGTCGCGCTCGAGGGCATCACCATGACGCCGACGGTGCTGACCAACTCGGAGCGCGAGTTCAGCTGGCGCGGCAAGCTGTGGAGCGTGCCGGGCCTCTTCACGGGCGACCACCACTTCCGCTTCCTGCCCAGCGAGAAGACGCCGGGCGGCACGACGCTCGTCCACGGCGAGGACTTTTCTGGCGTCCTGACCTTCATCATCGCCGAGGGCACCAGCTTCTGGGAGAAGACCAAGAAGGGCTTCGAGGGCTTCAACGAGGACATTAAGAAGAAGTGCGAGGGCGATAACTAGCAAGTAGCCGCCCACGGCGGCTTGCAGGGGTGGCTACTGGCGACGCGTGAGCGGACATGAATGGTGGGTGAGGGGCTAGGGGGCGTTTTGAGGCGATGCGAGATATCGGGGTTTCGGCGTTTACTTAGACGGGCTGTGATTGAATAATACCCATACTACGAACTAGTAGACAACTCCAAGAGCTGCGCACTGCTTGCCCAACCCGTTCTTCCGTTTCACTTGACCTTCCACACAGCATCACGGTGCTGTGATGGCCTGGCGGTCGTTGATTTGTGGAACATTAAACAACAACACCAGCAGACTCCGAGCTACGATTCGGGAGGGACTGAAGTGATTATGCCCAATCTGCAGTGCCTAACTTAACACACCCACGTCGGCACATCCAACGACATCCTCCAAGGCTCCCGGCCACCGGAGTTCGAGTGCCTGACGAGCTACTGTGAGCGCATAGCTGCTGCACCTCCGCAAGGCACTTTCACTCACAGTGGCCGGCGTTGTCTCGACGGGTTCAGGGTAAGGCGCGCCTCTGTCGGCAAGAAACTTGCACGAAGACAATCTAAACTGGAATGTGGTATCGCCGGCCATCTACATTACCTTGTAGCTCTACAGTGGCGGCTGGGAAAGTAAATGAAAAAAAAAAAAAGGAAACTAAACAATGCATCGAGAGTCACAAGCACAATGCCAGACGCCATGTGTCGACACACGGATCAGACAGCCAGCCAACTTGCCGAACATGCCGAGTACCAAAAAAACCATGCAGCCGCCCATCACATCTCACAAGGCTCGGCTCGCAGCGCGCAGACGCGCTTCTTCCCGGGCCGTGCATCTCCGCGCGCGCCCGCGCCCGCTGACGAAGGGGGTGCAGACGGAGGACCTGCTTTCGTCGTCTGTGGTGTTGGACAGCAGCGGCGTTGGGGCTGCTGGTGGTGGACTGGACTGGACTGGACTGGTGCCCTGGCGGTGATGACGGTGAGTGAAGGTACCTTGCCTGGTATTTCGTAGGTGCCCGGAGTCGTTTTCTGCTGGTCACAGGAGTGCCACGAGTCCCCCGCCTCCTCCCGTCCTCTCGTGCTGCTGCTCCTCCTCTGCTGGTGCTCCCGCAGCGCTCACGTCCAGCCCGCCAGCCATCCAGATCCAGCCATCCAGGTACTCGGGTACAAGACGGTACCGCCGCCGCCAGTGCCCCCCCGCGCGCAACCCCAGCCTATCGCGACCCCGCCATTAGTCACTTTCTGGTGGCGACGCCATGCTCCCACCTCTCATCGGCTCCAGCTGCTGGGTCCCGTCTGTCTGCTCCCCCGTCCACCCCCGGCTTTTGCCGAGCCCGGCCCAGCCGTCGCTTCGACGTCAGAGGACGCACCGCATTCACACACGCACATCCCCAGCGATCAATCAATCAATCAAATCATCCTTCAGCCTCCGCCTGCCCGTCCGTCCGTCACACACACACACACACGTATACACTACGCACTCGCACGCTCCACCACGCCGCTCCCGTAGGCGTCCGAGATTTCGCAACCCGTCACCCGCGGCGATATCAACCCCTCCCGGCCCTCTCCTCTCCTCTCCTTGGCACACCGCACGACTCCGCGACTTCGAGCACGGCGAACATCTGCCCAGCTCCCGCGCAACCGAGGCCCGAGCATACGCCTACGGAACGATCACGATACCGCCAGGTCGTCAACGACTCGAGCGAGCGAGCGAGCGACCGGGAGCCTCCTCCATCGGCCGGCTCCTCTCCCGACGACACAACGACGACGACAACGACGACGACGATCCTCCTCTTTGTGGCGCCCCACGGCTTAGACTGAACCGCCGTGAGGGACGAAAGGCCATCACACGCACCGCCATCCATCTCCTCGTCCCCATCGCACCACAGCCGCGATGCCGTCCCAACGACCGTACTTCCTCTCCTCCTTCATCTCCGCCTTCCGCCAGCAGGGGCCCGCCTTGCAGGCCTCGCAACAGCCCAACAAGCACACCGGGCAGACCTCCTCATCCCCGGGCCCCGCCGCATCGACCAGCTACTCGACGACGAGCTACTCCTCCGCAAACTACCCCCACCACCACCACCATCAACATCATCACCATCACCACGCCCAGGCCGCCGCATCGTCAACAACACCATCCTCAACCCCTCCACGCACCATATCAGCAACCGCCGCCGCAGCCACCATCACGCCCTCCTCCTCGCCGTCGCCACAAACCACCACCACCACGGGTCGCTCGCCTTCCGCCGCGGTAGGCGGGATCCCCATCCCCAACCCCTCGGGCGGTGGGCGCCGCCGTGGCAGCGACAGCAGCAGCGAGGGCTTCCGCGACGCCCTCGGCGCCGACAAGTGGTACATCGGCGGGCGCACCGCCGGCGGCGAGGAGCGCTTCTTCAAGCTTGGCGTCGTCCGCCGCGTGCGCAGCAATGACGGCCTGAGCCTCGACCGGCTCAGTCTATAGACGGTAAAATGGCCAAGGGCGACGCCCACGACGGACGGAGCGTGGGGGGCACGTGCTTCTGGGCAACGTAAATAACGAAATCATGGGACATGTTTTTTCAACGGGGCGCAACGGTAACTCTTACATGCACACACGTGCCGGATTGGGACAGGGCTAAAGGGAAGGGAAAGGACAAGGCACTTTTTATATCAGCTGTCAAAATCTGACGTCGGCGTAACACCAGAGCGCTGTTCTATTCCGTGATGCAAGAAATCGTGCAAAACCCGCACCGAAGCCACCGCCATCTACCACATGAACCGCTGCAGTCGTCCACCGTCGAGCACTGTCCCGTCCTCTGCGCGCCACACGTACGGCTTCGCGATGAAGATGTAGCACGTCGCCAAATTTATCGCCGCAAACCATGCCGTCTCGAGGAACAGCCGCAGGTCGTACCCCCTGCCGATTCGCGCCATCTTCCCCGCGAGCGATCCTTCGCCAAGCGGCACCTGCCACGCAGGGACGAGCAGCCGCCACATCACCCACGGGATGATAAAGTACCTGGGCTCCACCAGGGGCGCGGTGACTAACGACAGCGACGTTGCGAGCAAGAAGATCAGGCCAGTCGATGTCGATGCCGCAACGGCCGAGTACCCGAGCGGGTCGACTGCGAGTTGTTTCTGCAGCTTCGAGTTGTCCCCCGCAGAGTCGCGAGCTGGTTCCGGAGACGGATATGGGACCTCGGTCTGTCTCAGTTCAGTGACAGCGATCCAAAACGGATGGCTCACGTAGGGACCGCTGTTAGACCCGTCGACCCCCTCCGAAAAGCTCGCCACCCAGTCGGTAGACCCGGCCACGACGCCCCAGACCATCCACCGGCCGAGCGTGTAGGCGGCCACGAGCGCGTACCGGATCCATGGGGCGCGTCGGATGGTGTACCGGAACACGTAAAACATGTAGTGCCGGTTGTCCGCGAGCGTGAACGGGTGTATGATGGTGTTGAGGCGGACGACGAGGAACGAGAGGATGATGGTGCCGAGGATGTACAGCGGCCAAGTCAACACCTTGGAGGCCTCGGCGATGCCCAGCGCGGTCGATATCTTGGCCTGCCTCGCCGCGATGGACTCTACCTCGGGCTTTTGGCCGCGTGACTTCGACGTGGCTCCCGATGGCGTTGTTTTGCTGGTCATCGAGACGGTAAAATGCGTCTCTGGCTGCCTCGATCCGAACGACGCCCCAAGTGCCACGAGGAATGGGACAGCGTATGGGAAGAGCAGCGGCAGTGAAAAGAAGGCGAAGAACGGCCATAGGTAGAGCATCTGCGCGAGATGCAGTGTCGCTACATGGTTCGACTTGTCGCCAAGGACGACCCCGCCGTTCCATGCCACGAAGCCGGCAAAGCTGATGAGGACTGTGATGTACGGCCAGATCTGCCTGAGCACGCGGAGCGGGTTGCAAACAGCTGCAATGACGAGGCTGACTGCCGTGAACAGCATGTCTGGCTTGCGTCAGTACGGGTAAAGATGCCAAGGGGGGCTAATCGCATACCATCTTGCCACGCTAGATTGAGCGGCAGATCGTGAATGTCTCCAACGGAATATCTCCAAGCAAAGTACTTCACCTGAGCCCAGAGCGTCGTCATGAAGGGCTGGTCGACACGATCGGGCCGAAGTGTCTTGACAGCATGCACAGCCTCCAGGCCGCCCATGAACACGACGACCCAGAACACGTTCGTCTGTCGCATCAACAGCGTCAGCAGCCCGAGTGCAATTGTCCAAACATCGCTGGCGAAGGAGCTTCGGTCTCGGCCCACTCGCTTGAGGTGGTTCAGGAACGCTCCGACGACGACCACAGTGGAGAGCACGTCCGTGTAGTAGAGGCCCGAGAAGAAGAACAACAGCGGGAACAGCGCAATGTTGAAGGCCGTATGCAGAGCGTACGACGACGCAGGGCGCAGTGACGACCGCAGGCGTGTCCCATTCAACCGCGCCTCGATCTCGCGCCGACACAGCAGCGCCAGATACGCGAGAGCAAAGAGGCCGACGGTGTTGCCTACGCGGAGGCTGGTGGCGTCGCAGCGGAACTCCCAGTGCAAACCCAACTTGCCGGCAAGTTGAGGAGGCAACACCGAGAACAAATATCTTTCACTATCAGTGCCTGTCCGGAAGCGTAGCGTGCGCCGGAAACTCACAGTCCAGGCGGCGTGGTGATCTTGTCGTCCCACTCGCGAAACTTGCCCTCGCAGTACTTTTGAGCCTGCGGGATGTGAAACACTTCATCCTGTGCGCCGTTAGTGTTGGTCTCCTCGTCTCCCCTGAGGGTCGTTGGCATCGACATACAAGGTATGGCTGAGGCACCTCGCGTGAGACGACGCGCGACCAGGCGAGGCACGCGGCGATGAGGGCGACGGGAAACGCGAGAGCCCAGGGCCTGGCCCGCAACGCGCCCGCGTGAAAAATCGATGCATGGACGAGCAGCGCGAGCGGCAGCGAACACACGAGCAGGGTGTTGGACCCGACGACGCCGCTGATGCTGAGCGCGGACGTCTGCGCGGCGGCCATCGTGAGATGGTAGTCGTGTTCGCGTCTCGGGCGCCACTTTATACTTTGAATGAGCCACAATCCTTTCACATTGTACAGTACTGGGATACTCACATGTCTATCTCATTTTGCGATTGTTGGATCTGCCAAAGTCTGATTGTCGCAAGAGTCTCCAGGAGAGATTGATTAGCTAGCTGTCCACAATGCACACGAGATGGAGGACAGACAGTGTGATCATACTGTGCGTAGCACTGTACATCTCCTGAAATTTGTCGTCTTGAGCGCGCCGTGTCTACAATGTACAACGTGGCATGGCAGTTGATTTTGCTCAAGGGCACATCCACACTTAAGGTACAGTTGCATGTACTTGCACAGCGCTGCCATGGCCCCATCAACAGGAACAACTGAAGAAAGCCGGGGCCGCATCCTTAGAGCCTTAGAGCAAGTCGACAGGAGGGACGGCTCATGACGCCGCTCAAGGGTGCAATACCGCCGACAAGCTTTACTCTCACATGTCACACCCCCGAAAAAACAGCCGAAGTTGTTGAATGTTTCTATTTTGTTCATCTTATACAAAGGGAACACACCCTGTCGCCTGCACGGCTCGACAGGGTTGTTGTACAATTTCTACCATCCATCGTCCATTGCAGTCGCTTAGAAGGGCTGTATCCAGTCAGTAACTATCCCGCAGCTCTGTTCGACTGTAGCAGCCGGGACTTACGTTGTCCGAAGCGGGAAGCTCCTCCTTGATGAAGTACTTGCCGACAAAGGGGATTTTCTGGGGTTTCGTTAGTCGACAGCTCGTCTCGCCGTAGTTGTCGGGCCACCAACCTGGAGAACGTCACGCTGAACGCGAGGAATGCCGGAGACGTAGAGCAGGGCGGCGATGACGCCAGCGCCGCCAAACGAAGCGGTCCTGAGGCCCCTGGAGGTGCGTCAGTACCATTGTCCAATGGATCATCTGTGACCACTGCGCTCAAATCCGCCCCACGGCGCCTGGATTCTCATTTCTCCGCAGACGCCATGTACTATCGGAAGTGCCTCCCGTGTTGACCAGGCTTCCATACATGGGCTGCGGCAAACGGAGCCCGCTTGCCCGTGTTGCTCTCCCGTCCGCCGCTTCCTCCACCCTTCGTGCAGAAACCCAAACCAAAAAGGCAGCCACTTACAGTCGGAAGAGGGAGGTCTGGTTCATGCCATGGAAGTTGGGCTGGTAGTGGTACCTGCCAGACAGCACAGTCAGTCCTAATGTCCGTTTACGGCGGCCGACGTCTCTGTCGTCAGAGGCTCCAGCGTCGGGGGATCGAGGCTCGTCGGGGCCATTCGGATCTGTTCGTGAGGCGGATCGGGGGCAAGCGCAACGTACTTGGGGCCGTAGGCGCTCTTGAACTCCGCGGCGCGGAAGGGAGTCTGAGCAGAATGTCCAGTCAGTTTTCGGCTTCGCTCCTCACATGCCAGCCGCGGTGCGCTCCAGCACCAAGTGCCGCGGCGGGTGCCGCTCCAAAGCGACACCATGGGTATTGACGTACAGGGGAGACCATTTTGACTAGATTTCGTGGCGGTTGAAGCCGTGTATGCCGTTCAATCGCTCGTCGAGGTCGTCGCAGGTGATGGTGCAGTGTCGCTTTCGTTGCGCGAGTTTGCCGGACGGGAAGGCCCGGGTCCGTGGTGCCTCAGGCGTGCACCAAAATTTCAGCCAACCACACACCGCGAATTACGGACCCACCCAAGCTCTCGGCTCGGCCATCCTTTCAGCCTCGTCCGCCAGAAAGCTGCTCCTGTTTGGCCATTCTCGTCGTTTGTGGCACACGGTTTTATCAATCAGGCTGACCCATTTCCATCTCCTCAGCACACGACACTGCAAAAGCCCACCTTTGCGACTCTCCGACGCCGCATGGACAAGTACATCGACAGCCGCTTCGAGCGGCTGGAAAAGGCCCTGTCGACCTTGATCGACTCGGTGACCAAGTACCATCCCTCGGTCAGCCAGGCCGAGGAGCTCAAGGCCGCCGACGAGGACCTCAGTAGAGGCCTGGAGCAAGGTGAGCTTTCGCGCGGCTCGTCGCCCGCCCGCGGCGCTTCGCGTGCTGACACACACGGAAAAGTGCAAGCGCATCAGAACAACTACCTGCGCATTCAACAGCTGCGCCAGACCTCGGCGGCGCTGGACACGCAGATCAAGGACATCCTGACGAGCCTCGCTGCGGCGCGTCGCGGAATCGTCACGACGCGCACCACCACCTTCCCCCGCGAGCCGAACTACCCCATCGCGTACGAGGAGCTCCTCAGCTATGCCCGGCGCATCAGCAAGACGACCCTCCCGCCAGCCGCGACGATCAATGCCGCCGCTGCTGCCACCGCCGCCGCCGCCGGCACGGTTCCCACCTCGCCCGAGGGACAAACGCCAGCCGCCGAGTCGCAGCCGCAATCCGCCGTGACGCCATCCGCCCGCACCCCTTCGCGAACGCAAAGTCCCGCCCCGAACGGCATCCATTCGCAGGCGCCGCTTTCAGAGCCTCCCACCCAGCAGACCGCCGCGCTGTCCATGAACACGAGCCTCCCCGAACACATGAGCCAATACCTCAACCCCCTGTCGGGGCAGCTATTCTTCCCATGGCCCGCTGAGGACAAGATTCGCTCGGGGGCGCTCGCGTCGTACCAGATGCTCGTCGAAGAAGGCATCGACCCGAAGGGGTACGATCCCGTCACGGAAGAGGAGCGCAAGCGCAAGGACGAGGAGGCGCGCAAGGCCAAGGAGGAGCAGGAGCAGAAGGAGCGCGAGGAGCGCGAGAAGCAAATCCGCGACGAGAGGGAACGGCTGCGAGCGGAGAGAGAACGCCAGCGGGAGAAGGAGCAGGAGGAATGGCGACGGGCCAGCATCGCCGGGCAGCCGTCTGACGTGCCGGGGCTGCCGCGTACCAACACGGGCGCAGGCGAGAAGAAGCAGTTCCAGTTTACTAACCTGGACGATCTTGACGACGACGACGATGACGATGACTAGTTGCTACGCTGCGGCGGGAGCTAGGGGATGTGTCGCAGAGACGACTATATTATGAATGCCACGTCTTCAATCATGTGTCTATCAACTTCGCTTTTAAACCTCACAAACCCTGCACCGCGTACGGCGCGCCTCTCCGTGAGAAAGCCCTTGCAAGCACCCATGCACCTAGGGGTTTGTCCGTGACAGGCAGTGGGGATGGTCAAAGCAAACAGTATTTTGTACAGGCCCCGGGTAAAGCAGCTCTCCTATGAGCACCACACAGCCCTGGAATGGTCATAAAAATTGCTCCCCTCCACTTCAGTCGATCTTGATGGAGGAGTAAATCTTGCGGACGAACCACCAGCTGGCAAAGTAGCCAATGGAGCCTACCCGGCTGTTAGCAAATATGATCCTCTGGGCACACACGTGCACAAGGAAGAGGACAAGGCTCACCAGCGAGAATGAAGAAGAGGAACGAGATGAGCGCGCTGTAGCCAATGTACAGCACGGTGCCCGCCAACGTGGCAAGCTTGACCTTGGTCACCAGGTACAGCAGGCAGTTGAGGAAGATGTAGACGCCGCTCGTGCCGGCCGCAAGGAACGACCGCCACTGCCAGTTGTAGTTTTCGGAACAGAGCAAGAAGTACGTCATGAGGACGGTGACGGCGGCGCAGACGACAATCATGAGGCCGTAGCAGAGGAAGAGGAAGCCAAACATGTAGTAGATGCGGCTGAACCAGATGGAGCTCATGATGAAGTAGAGCTCCACGAAGATGGCGCCAAAGGGCAGGAGGCCGACAATGAGCATGCTGGGAATGGGCTTGAGGTAGGTCGTGCAGGGGGGAATCTGGCGGGGAATCTGGTTCGTGCGGACGGGCGCCTCAATCTGCTGGCTGCGGAAGCCAAGCCACGAGCCGAGGACCGAAAGGGGGATCGAGATGACGAACCAGATCGCAATGATGACGAGCATCGTGGTGAAGGGAACGGCGCCAGACGAGCCCTTGGCCCACAGGAAAATGTCCAGCAGGAAGAAGGCAGAAAAGACAATGCCAGGGACAAGGAGGGGCGTCAGCGCAATGTTGAGCTTCCACTGCTCGCCCTGCATCGCCTTGTACACTCTGGCTGAGGCGTACCCGCCGACGAAGCCGAGGAGCGTGTACAGAAGAATCATGATGGTTCCCAGGGAGCCGCGATTCGACGGTGACAGGAAGCCGAGGAGGGCGAAGATGATGGTCGTGCCGGTCATGACAAAGAGCTGTGCGCCGTTGCCGAGAAGAACGGAGAGGAGAAGGGGCCGCGATGGCGTGCGGAACACGTCGCCGTGGACCAGCTTCCAGCCCGAATCTTCCTGCACACCATCCTCGAGCGCGGAGGTGCCGCTAAGATCGTCCAGGTTGATCTGATCAAGGCGGTTGTAGCGGGTGATGTCCTTCTTGAGCGTCCGGACGAGGATCGACATGACCGTCAGGACAAGAATGACGACGATAATGGCCGTATCTATCAGCCAGAACCAGTGGATCTTGGGGTCGAAGACGTGGAGGTACTTGTCCCAGCGCGTGGCCCAGGCCGTCTCAGACTTCTTCCAGTAGACGCTGTAGCTGAACTGAACCTCTTGGTCCTTGTCGCCAGGCTTGAAGATGATGGGGTTGTGGTTGTCGCTGCAGTCGGCGTCGCCGGGGTAGTCCTTGGAACCAGGCTGAACGACAACGCCCACAACGCGGAGCTGGTTCGGGTCGCCGCTAACCTCGTGGTACTCGATCCAGATCTCGTAGTGGTTGTTGAAGAAGATTTCCTCTTCCTCGATGTCTTCGCCGAGGAAGCCACCAAGCATGAAGCCGGGGCTGTAAAAGGTGGTGCCGGTAAGATCGTCTTGAATCTTTTGTCCTGCGGGTAAGCCGTCGACGAGCCAGTTCAGGCTGTACCCCTGCTCGATCCTCTCGATGACGAATTCCCTCATCTTCTCCGGGTACGCCGACTTGCAGAGCGGCTTACACGTCTCGTTCTTGCCCATGTATAGCTCGAACGGAGACGTCATTATCCTGTCGCCAAAGAGAATGCTCCCCAAGCTCTCCGAGACGAACTCCGGGCCATCCTTGGGCTGGCAGAACTGGAACGCCGGGTGGTAGTAGTCGTAGGAGATGACCGAGTGCAACCGGTAGTCTTGCAGCGCGGCCACCGGCTTGATGCTGTTGACGTTGAGCGGGACGCGGTCGCCGGGCTTGTATGAGGTCGGGGCGACACCTGGCAGGTAGAACGCCGAGGCGAGCTGTGGAGCGGCGAGCAGCGCCGCCAGGAGCGCCGGGGGCGCAGCGTCTCTGAAATACATGGCTTGCTCCCGCTAGATCATTCCAATGGGCGTACGACCCGGTGTCGCGAGTGTCGCAGAAGGCGGCGAGGCACGACTCGGAGTCGGCGTCGCCTTGGGGCGGTTGAGGAGCGAGCGAGCGAGCGAGCAAGGACCACAGACCCGAGAACGGACCGTTCGCAAGTCGCGCGCGCCTCTAGAAAACGTGCTCCAGTCGCGGGAATGGCAGACACGATGGAACTCGAGGAAACGTGTCCAGCGAGGGGAGACTCAGCGGGCGATTGTCGTCGGGATCGTGAGCTCAGCGACGGGGCTGGCAATAGGCAAGGTAGGTAAGAAAGGTTACGAGTCTGTGAGGCAGAAACGGCAGCCGCAGCTTCCCAGGTCGTCGTCGCGAGCTGGCAACATCCCGAAAGAGCTTAGTCAGGAGCGCTGACGTTGGCAGCGGGCCGGGGGCGGCGGGAACATGAGTCGCAACTGCCAGCCCTGGAGCGGTGCAAGCCGCCTGAGACAGTGCGCCGTTGAGCCTCTTTCGCAGCCCTGGAGCCTGCGTTGCAGGGCCCTCCAGGCATGCGAGGCCCCTCCAGGGCTCTACCTGTCTTCAGCGCCACAGCATTGACCGTCCATCCATGGATCCATGGTGGGGGCCCTTCAGGCGCCCCACTGTGGAAAGCCAGGTTGGCCCCGCTAAAAAGTCTCGACATTTTGTCTCCAAACTTGAGCCTCGAAATTTTGCTGCTGCGCGGCACACTCACTGCACTCCGATCAACACCACGACCCTGCCATCGCAGTCGACAATGGCGGCACCGACGACTCTGCCGGCCCTGCTGGCCTCCCTCACGCAGTCGCTGTCGCTCACGCAGGAAGCGGCTCCGAAAATCGCCGAGATCGAGCACCCCAAGGACGGCATCTCCCTGCTCGACGTCAAGAACGAGCTGCTACTCTCGTACCTCCAGAACCTCGTCTTCCTCATCCTGCTCAAGCTACGAAATGCCAAGTCCGACTCCGGCAGCACCGAGCTCGACGAGTCTGTCCGGGCCAAGCTCGTCGAGCTGCGGCTCTACCTCGAGAAGGGCGCGCGCCCGCTCGAGGAGAAGCTGCGGTTCTCCATCGAGCGCTTCCTGCGCACCGCCGAGGACGCACAGCGCGAGCAGCAGATGAACGGCAAGAAGGGTTCGTCCAAGAACAACTCAGACTCCGAGTCTGAATCGGGCGAGGACGACGACGACGACGACGAAAACGAGTCAGAAGCCGAGGAGCAGAAGACTGCGGCCCCGAGCCAGCGCAGCTTTGTCCGCCGGCCGGGCGGCAGGGCGGCCGCACCCAACCTCAACACCCTCGTCGACGACGTGACGGCCCGCCCAGCCGAGCGCGAGGACGGTCCCTCGGGTATCTACCGCCCACCGAAGCGCGACCGCGCCGTCATGGAGACGACGCGCCCGCGCGAAAAGTCGGAGCGCCGGCCGCAGCGCTCCCACACCATGGAGGAATTCGTCAACGCGGAGCTGTCGGCTGCGCCCATGGCCGAGCCCAGCATCGGCACCACCATCGTGCAGGGCGGGCGCAAGATGAAGACGGTCCAGGAGCGCAAGGACGAGGACGAGCGCCGCGAGTACGAGGAGAGCAACCTCGTGCGCCTGCCCAAGCTCAGCAAGAAGGACCGCGCCAAGAAGAACAAGGAGGGCGCCGGCCGCGCCGGCCGCATGGAGTTTGGCGGCGAGGAGTGGCGCGACCTCGGCGAGGGCGTCGACCGCATCGACCGCCTCACCAAGCGCAAGGGCCCCGCCGGCGGCGGCGTCCGCGCCCTGCTCGACAAGAGCCGCAAGCGCGGCTTCGACACGACGGACGGACCGAGGGGCAGCGGCCACGGCCCGGACATTGGAGAGAGGTTCCAGAAGAAGGTCAGGGTCATGGACGGCGGCCGACGAGACCGGGGGAAGCGGAGGTAGATGCTGGCGGTGGCGCTTGTACATGCAGCTTTATAGAGAACCGGCCTCGTTGTCTTGGGCAATGTCAAAATCATGCCAATCACAACTCGCGTCGCCTAAAGAATCCTCTTTAGCCTTCCTATGAGATTCACGTGGCAAGGTGCCCATCGCAAGGCAGGCCCATTTGCGGTGCTTCTCCTTGCTCGCAGTGCCATCCCGACCAGCCAGAGGCACGGCTGGGAGACACGCCATGCACACTCGGAGCATTGGGGTGTAAATCGTGTATATACTACAATAATTCAGTATTCGAAGCCCGTATGCGGCACTCAGCCACTTTCGTGCCATGTAATATGTACAATACAAAGGTGTTTCGCAACGTGCGACCAAAGGAGAATATGCACAACATCACGCCCGCGGCGGCGGGTCGTCGACGTCCCGGAACAGCTCCTTTTCAACGTCCTTGGGGCACAGTTCCTCCCATTTTATCCTCGACCCAGCGTCAGTAGAGACGCCCTGCGTCAGCATGGCAGCCCCGGCCTTGCGCTTCTCCTCCAGCAGCCTGCGCGAGTGCCCGTGCCACCACGTCTTGTCCCACTGCTTCTCGCGCCACCACTTGTCCACCGAGTTGTGGTGTATCATGACGGGCACCGTGCCGACGCAAATCTCCGTGTACAGCGGTATCGAATCCCAGCTGTTCTTGTTATCGTCGTCCGGGACGAGCACGGGTGCCCGCTCGGGCAGGTCATCAGGCATGTAGGCCCGCGCCGGGCAGTCGAATATCCCTTGCTGTCCGATCTGCGGTTGCAGCGGCTTGTTGTGTAGTATGTAGCGGGTGTCGAACTCGGCATTGGACGTCTGGTGTCCGAGAACGGACCAGTAGTCAAGGGCGATTCCGAATTCGAACGGCTTGCCTGGGAGGTACGTGTCGTTGTTTTGCTGGTGAGTGAAGGCCGGCTTGAGAAAGTCGTCGACAGGCGCATCGAGGATCTGCGACGGAGGAGGCCGGGCTCCCGCACGCCCAGACACGATGCTGTCCAGATAGTCGTCCATGGCATTGCGATGGTGCCGACGCATCACCTCGCGGTGGAACTCTTGCTCGCCGTACATCTCCACGAATATGCTCTGGTCACTACCGTGGTAGCAGTGGTCGGAGTCGCGGGAGCCGTTGTCGAACAAAGCGGCCGTACGGTTGGCGCACTCTTCAAGCTTCTCCTTTGCCTTTTCCAGCAGGGGACGCATGGCGCCGACCGGTCCCATCATGTACCCCGAGTTGAGATATCGGGTGCGGAAGCTGCTATGTATGTTGCGGCCCATGAGGGTGTCCGTGTTGCCGCCGTGGATATCCATGGGCAGGGGCGAGTCGGGGACGGGATAGCAGGCCAGGGTATGGATCTGATTTGGGGAACATCGCTTTCCACCTCCGAACACAATGTTCGAGTGTATGCCTTCGCGGGAAAATGCGCGGCCCATGCGGTGTGCGACTCGGGCGTCATCCCCGGCGACTATGGCGTCGTACCGCGCAATCAGGACTTCGACGGGCAGCTGAAACCAAATATCGTAGCTGTCAATCATGATGATCAGCTCGTCGTCGAAGCCGTTCTGCTTGCGCCGCTCTCCGTCATTAATGTATTCGAGAACGCCCGTTATTTTGGCAAAGTGAGAGCCTCCTCCAAGTAAGTTCTGAGCCTCGTCTTCCTGTCCCCACGACACAATATGCGGATCAGGATAATCCAGGATGGCCATTGTCAGGAGTGTCTTGCACATATTCACGTTGCTCTTGGTGGCCGGAAGCAACAAATGGAGTTTCCTCTTCGACGCGGCGTCCAAGTATGGCTTGCCTGATGGATGTGTGTACCTGCTGGGGACAGCAGAACCGTCTCCATCGGCGTGACCGCCTTTCTCGTCTGATAATGGCCGCCGAAGTACTTGCGCAACACTTCTCTGACTTTTCGGCTAGTTGGTTATGTCAGTCGAAACAACTCCATGGGCTAGGGGGAGAGAGACTCACAGCTAAAAGACACAGGAGGAGTGTGGTAAGGATGAATGCCACGGCGACGAGCGTCTTGGACCGCGCCGAGGCGCGCGTAAACCAGAGCCTCAACATCGCAGAAGTGTATTCACCGCGATCCCATATGTCGGGGTGAGGTTGATAGCGGTGCAATGTTCAGATAAGTCGTCAAGGTAAAGCCGTGTCTCCAGCAGCACGTGGTGCTCGAGGAAGGCACACATGGCATCAGCAAGCCGAGACGACACCAGGCAGGGCCGAGTACCAAGACTTGCCTTGTCCACAAGGCCTACCTTGCCCTGGACTATCGGGCAGCGAGTGGGCGCCTCTGGCGCGCGGGCACAGAAGTCTTTGCCATACCGACCATGATTACTCTCTACCTTAGTTTCCATGATTCATGAGCCAAAGGAGACCATGGTGGATCCGGGGCAAACAGGCACATGGAGTTGCCCCTGCCTCGCCTCCAACCGAGCGTGCCGGTCAGCCTCCCGGTTCAAGGCGAATTTCTCTACGGAGCACTTCGTACTAGTATTCTTCTTGTCGTCTTGGCCGCCTCTGGGCCAAGGACGGCGACCTTGGTTGGTAGCGCGAACTTGCGCGAAGTTTGCCGTGGCCGAGGCGAGGGGGACCTTGGCACTGAAGGCGCACGGGCGATTCGCTTTGGGTCGCTTGGATCTCGGGCACTCAAGAGCAGGAAGAGCAGGCGGCGCGGGCCGACGAATCAACAACGGCTGCAGCACATTTCCAAGCCCGACCTGCAGTCGCCGTGGTGTGCAGGCAATCTCATCAACTCGTGTCCGCCAAAAGCCGGTGTCGTTGCCAAGCGAAAGTCAGCAACTGGTGGGTGGCGGCTGTGGAACCGGAGCAGGGGAGCCGGCTTGGCGAGCAGCAGGCGCGAAGCCTGCATGAGGAAACAAATATTTCATAATACGTACGTAGCCAAGGTCAGCAGACGCGGTCGCTGCGATGCCCCAGTGATCATGCCTCGGGACGCGGTATTCAGGGGGGATGAGGCGCGGAGGAGCGAATCGACCAGATGATGTTGCTGGCTTACACGGAAATATCGTCGGCCGTAATGAGGCCGTCAGACTCGTCAGACAGCGACGAAGCCAAATGAGGCAGTGATGAGCGGCAGACCACGGCCACGGTGGAATCGTTTGACTCTCCGTTCAAGTACAAGTCACGAGCGAACAAGATGCGTATTTTCAAGCTTGAAGGAAACGGCACGGCAGATCAGATTTGTCATGTGCCTCATTGCCCTTCCTGGCAACCACGACCCGGCGCATGCTCCTCCCAACTTGGGGGAGTTGCAGTGTGCGGGACGAAATGGGCGGGACAGAGGACCGGAGCTGATAAGATAAGAGCTTTTGCGGCCGTGAATTTTCTCCCACCTCGTCACGGCTGCAAAAGCTGCCCCACCTCGTCCCCGAACGTCAAACCACCAAGCAGCCTTGACGACGATTTCTTCGACGCCAATGCCGCTTCCCTCTTGATCCCGCCGGCAATCGCACACCCTACCGGAGGGAGGCGCATCTGAACAAACTATCCGCGTGAGGCACACGAAACGCGACCAAGCCCCTCGCGCGATGGCGACCGCAGCGCCCAAGGCGGCCGAGGCCAAGATGGACCTCGACATGCCGCCCGCCGCCGTCAACGACTCGACAGACGCAGACCCCATCACGGCCTCGTACCAGGTCTTCCTCAACCCGGCGCTACCCCTCGGGCGACGGCTCCTCGTGCTGCAGCACCCGAACCGCACCGACGACACCCCGCGCCCGCCGCCGACGGAGATGCGCGTCAAAGCGCACTCGGGCATGGTCGAGGTCGACATGCCCCTCGACACGGGCGTCGCCTACGACCGTGAAAAGGGTCTCAAGTGGGGGCGCACCCTCAACGCCTCCATGGCCACCAAGAATGGCGGCAGCCACGGCCTCGCCGGCGGCTTCGGCTTCGGCGCCGTCCAGCAGCGCGGCGGCGCGGGCGGCCGCAAGAAGGGCGGCGACGGCGACCACGATGACTCCACAGAGGTCCTCGACTGGAACGACGCCGTCAGGCAGGACAAGGTGCTGCGCACGCAAACCCTCGGCGGCCAATACCCGGACACCAACGAGGTGCAGTACATGGTCGGCGTCTTTCAAGGCAGTGAGTGACCAAGCACCAAAATCCCGGTCTCCCCCGGACGATGGCAGATACAAACGAACGAATGAATGCTGACTGCGTGTGCCCTTTTCTCACAGAGGACCTGCACCTCACCCCCGTTTCCTCCCTTGTCCACCTCCGCCCCCAGCTGCACCACCTCGACGCCGCCACGCAGCAGGAGCGCCAGGCCTCCTCGGCCGCCGCCTCCAAGGACAACGCCGCCGGGGCCGGCGGCGGCGGCGCAGGCGGCGCAGGCGGGTCCTCGTCGACGGCTGCCCGCGCCATCCACATGACCATCAAGGCCACGGGCGACGGCGACGCCGTCACCACCGAGACCATGGCCGACCGCCTGCGCTACGTCCAGAGCGAGCCCTGGCGCAAGATGCGCTACACCGACGAAAACGACGAGGCGGCCTGGGAGGTCTACAACGAGAGCCTCTTCCTCCGGCCAAAGGCCACCAACGACGCGCCGCAAGCTGACCCCCAGCAACAACAACAGCAGCAGCAGCAGCAGCAGCAGCACCTCGAGGATGCTGTGCCCAGGTTCGGCGCCAAGTGGGCCGACAAACAGCTCCTCGAGGCCGTCAGCGGCATCGTCAAGCCCGACCCTCCGCAGCCGGAGCCGCCCGTCGTCAAGGCCGAGCCTGGCAAGGGCAAGCAGCCGGAGCTGGCCCCCGACGAGGCCAGGAAGCCGAGAGCCAGGACGGCGCGGGGAGGAAGTGCCGCCGCCGCCGCCGCCGCACCACGGAGAGGCGGCAGGGCCAAGGCGTCAACGTCCAGGACGACCGTCAACATTGACTAAGCGGTCGGTCAGATGGCCATCAGGGATTACATTTAAGTTGCCTGTTGTCTAGCTAGAAAGTCGTGCATCTCTTAGCACGCTCGCATGGGTCGGCGCAAGGAGTCGGGGGGAACGGTTCAGGCCAGGTCACGCAGCCAGCCATCTGCCGTCACAAGTCAGGATCCAGTCACTGAGCGGCTCGGTTCCTGTCGCGAAAAATAGATTCTTTTCTTGATTTGACTTGCAATCGCACTCGCGCGTCCCCTGATTTCCATCCTCCACCGGAATTCCACGCTGCCTGAGAAAGAAACACAGCTCCATCCATGCCATGCCATGCCGCGCCACGATCGAGACACCCCAAATCGAGACGCCTTCCACTTCTTTCCCCCCTCACCACCATAGTGTACAGCGGCAACATAAAGCGGATGACCTCCCATCTTCCACGGCTCACCCGACCTGACCGTCCATCCATTCAGCCCCGTTCCTCCCATCGCAAAGATCCCCCCATCCAGTGTAGTACATGACGTGCTCGCTCTGGCCCTTAAAGTGTTTCCCTCCTTGAGCACAACCCAGCCCGAAATGCCCAGAAAAAATAGCACTAGGGGTAAGCAACCCGATATGTAGTAGTAAGAAGTGTGCCGCGAACGTCGACACGTTTTCGATAGGTTTGTTCTGCGTCTGTGGGTTTCCTTACTGGAGCAGCTCCACGTCGAGGCCGATGGAGCGCATGAACAGGTTGACGCTGCCGAGGCGCTCCGCGGCCATGGCCGGGGGCAGCGTCTTGGACAGAGTCACGGTGTCGAGGACGCGGTCCTTGACCGCCAGCACCAGCCTCGTCTGCTGGTCGTGCGTTGCGGTGACGCCCATGGCGGCCAAGAGCTGCCACACGTACACGTCCACGCCGGCGTTGACGCTGCCGGGGAACATGTAGGGCAGAGAAGGCTCAAGCTTGCTGAATAGGATCTCGAACGTTTGGTCCCTGAAAACTGTCAGCATTGCATTGTCATCATCAAAAGGTCGCGGCTCTTGGTACGCACCACTTCTCCCACTGCTCGGGGCTACCCGCGCCAGTCTGCTTGAGCAGCACGGCGCGGCTCAAAATCAGCGTGAGCATGGAGACTCCAATCCTGGTCCTGGCAATCACATCAACGTTGAGCTTGGTAGCAATCAAGTTCAAGAGTCCATCCACAATATCCAGTCCGGTATCGTTGAAGTACTGCATCAACGATGGCATGACGGTGGAAATGAACAGCTCGATGTTCTCGCGCATCCGCGCGTTGAGGTGCTCTCCGTTGTCGACGGCCGCGCCGTCAACAACGTCCAACTGGTCGAGATGGTAGACAATCATGGTCAAGATGGTGGTCCGCTGCTCAAAGCTGAGATGTGGGAAGATGCGAGGGATAGCCTTCTTGCCCTTGGCGCAAGAGAGGAACGCGATGAATGGGTGTTGCACAGTGGCGCCGATGGGCTCGTGGACCTTGAGCTCGTTCCACAGCTTCGCGTTGTAGGCGTCGAGGATAGCGCTCCATTCCTTGTGCTTCTCCTCCAGCTCCGGGTCGGGCTGGCCGTTGAGAGGGGGCGGCAGCAGGCGAACGTGGTCCTCAATCTTCATCAGCGTCTCGTAGACCTTCTCGACGTTGCGGAGAATGCTCTTGCGGTCAAGGCCGCTTTGCGTGGGCGACTTCTTGCCGTTGCTAGGCCGGGTCGACTCGGACTCGGTGCGCTTGATATTGAGGAGGGGCTTGGGGGTCTTGGCGTTGCTGAAGGAGATCTTGCCCAGGCTGCCCGCAATGACGAGCTGCGGGTTCTTGGGCTTGTTCTTGGCGGCCTCGACGGCTCGCTGGACCTGCTGTTCCATGCGCTGGATGTGATTCTCCGCCGGGCGTCCGTGCCTCCGCATGCCGCCGTGCCGACTGCCCGTTTGGAAGAGGTACGTCTGCGCAAAGTTGCTGAGAGGCTGGCTGGGGTTCTGACGCTGGCCGGCGCGGATGTGGCTGTAGACCTGGTAGTAGAAATCTTCGGAGAGAGAGTCGCCGCCCTGCTCAACGTTGCCGGTGGCGGACACAAGCTGCTGGAGCTGAATGCGCGTGATGAAGTTCTTGTCCTGGGGTGTCATCAGCCCGTTGTCCTTGGAGAGGAGCCAGATCTTGTGGTTCCGCTTGGCTCGCTTTGTCTCTTGGTCCAGGAAGGCGGCCTTGTCGTCTTCCGACATCTGCATCAGCTGCGGATGCGAATGGAGCGCTTGCTGAATTCCCTGGAGGGAGCCCTGGGAACGGCTCGACTGGTGGCCATGGATGCCCATGCGAGCACCATCACCAGACACGCGGTTCGGGTTCTGCAGGATCTGCATGGGCTGGGCGGGAGCCTGCTGGCGGTGGTGTTCCTGCTGAGCGTGCTGGGGCTGCGGCGTGGGGAGCTTCTCGGTGGCCATGGGAGACTTCGCGTGCTGGTTCTGAGGACGTTGCAGGATGGTGACGGGAAGCCCGTGTCCTGGCTGCATCTGGGCATGTTGCTGCTGCTGCTGCTGCTGCTGATACAGTTGCTGATGCTGCTGCTGCTGTGGCGGCGGAGCCTGATAGCCAGTGGCAGTGGGTGGATACGACGAGGGCTCGGCAAAGGCAGGCTGCTGCTGAGAAGGTTTAGTCTGAGCTCGCATGGCCGCTTCGACTTCCTCGAGGCTCATGATCTTCCTTCCTGCCGGAGCCTGGGGATGGATCGGCTGCGCGGGGGCGGCGGCGGCCGTGGCCTTGGACGGACCAATGCCCCAGATGCTCTGGTCGACATGGAGATCGGGCATCGGCTCGTTGTCGCGGTACTTTTCATAACCAGATCGGGCGGGCCGCTGCTGGGTCTGCGGCTGGCCGTAGTAGTACGTCTGCTGCACGGCGGGCTGGGCCTGCTGGACGTTGGATCTGGGGACGGGCTGCTGGCGATTGTAGCGAAGGTGCTCTTCCTCGATGGCATCGGCGACCTTGGCCGTCTGGCCAAAGAAGTCAAAGTCCTTTCCGACCTTGGCTGTTGCGGGACCGGTGTCACCACCAAAAGTATCATCGTTGAAGACGTCGTCGGTCTCGTCGAGCTGGTCGCCGAGGCCATCGTAGGTGTCCTCAAACTCGAGGGCGTCGTCGCCGATGTCGTCGCGGCCGGAAAGGCCAGCAAAGGGATCGTGAGCCTGGGAGAAGCCCGGGGCCGCGGTGTTGTGGCCGCGGCCGCTGGTGTCAAACCCAAAAAATGACATGGTGGACTGCCGCGGGCAGAGAGTCGTAGAAGTGACGTTACTTGTACTGCTCGAATGTCAGGAGAGATGCTTTTGTAGGCGGCAAGCTTAGGGCAAAGACAATCGATGTGGTGGTGGTGCGCGCGCGCGCAGGGAGAAGCCACCCCGCGCAACCGCCCGACGGCCGGCCGAGGGAGGCAAGCGTCGTGAACAACGGGCCGGCCAAGGTCGCGGGAGAGGGTGATTCAGGCGACGGAACAAAGGAGGGGGTGGACTGACTCACCACTAGAAGGATAAGAGAGTCGCGAGAGAGGCCCGGTCGCACAAATCTATCATGGTGCCCTTCAGAGGAGCTCTGAAAATACCAAAAAAACAGGCCAAGCTGCCCGGTGCAGCGTCTCGGCGGCTGAGCTGGTCGGCGCCGTGGATGCTGCGGCAGCTCGGGGGTCTGGGCGGTCGACGTGGCAGACGGCGCGCGGCGAGGTTGGCGAGCGCCGGTGGGATTCGAGGCGGCTGCGGCGTGACGAGCTGCGCGATGAGGAGAGGGACGGGCGAACTGACGTTGACGACGGTGATGCTCCCCACCCAAAAGGCTGCCCAGGACCTGGTCTGGCAAATTCCGTGTCCGGCGCAACAGCGCAGGCGGCAGGCGGGCAGGCGGCGGGCAACAATTTGGGGTGGGCCAGGTCAGGTCAAGTCACGTGCAGCCCCTACTTCGTAGAGCTGGACGCCATTGTCAGCCAGTCGGGCCAGGACAGGGCCTTGGAGCTGGCACTGGGACTGCCAAGGCAACTGCGCAGGCACTGCAGGGCACTGCAGGGCACTCCAGGAACCACCCGACCTCCAGCACCACGGAACCTGGAAGACACCAGGCTTTCCAGGTTGGACCTCGAATCGGAATCGATGGTGTTCACCGCGCAATGCATCAACATCAACAGCAGCGGCCTCGTCGTCGTCATGTAGGGACGACACGACATCTCATTGTCGTCGTAACGAGTGTACATAATACCACAGTAAGCAAGGTCAATGGCAAGATGCGCTGATGATGCCAGCTACCCCCCGAGGTGTCGTCATGGCGTGCCATCTGTCATCGCGCAGCGGTCGAGAGAAGCACCACGGCCGGTGCCAACAGCAGCCAGCTTCCTTCGCAGCTTTATCATCCCAGGTGCGAAGTAACTTACGCCTGTGCTCGCACCAGTGGCTGGGTTGGGGGCGGCCCATCGCCAGTGAAACAGCACACGTTGTGGGGAGTTGCTCTTGTGGCTTGGCACAGGCTTGGCCGTGCCAGGCGACGGATGCTGTTGAACTGGCCTGTCAATAGACGGCCGCTCGGTAAATAAGGTAGCTAGTACTCCGTACGCGCGCTGCAGATGGATGGCATCCATCCACATTCATCAGTGTCTCAAAGGCTACCAACACTGGAGCTAAGGTGCTTCATGCTAGAGGGCCCATCAGCGGGTGTGGCAGCGCCTGGCGTCGTCGTCGACGGACGGGCGGGCACTCGAGTTTAGCGCCTGCTGAGGAACGCCGCCTTTTGCCCATGGCCATCGCCAAAGATCCACGTCTGCACAGATACCCGTAGCAGGCAGGGTAGTAAGCGCATCGGGCAGGACCACAACGCGGATGCGCTGTGGTGCCAAGGGTGCCGCATCCCTGGCATGACAGGGCAGGGATGTCGGCAACGGCAAGCAACCCAGCAAAGCCAACATCTGCCCTCGTCGTCGCCACGCCCGCCGCGCCCAGGCCGCCGCGGTTTCGTGTCTTGATAAAAGGGACCTACCAGAGCGAGGCAAGATCCGACCGACGCACCCAATACGAGGGTGCGTCGAATCACCGCGCCCAGAGTCAAACGCCCTGCTGGCTTGTCCGACTCCAACCCGTTGTTGCGATTGTCATTGCCATTGCGGTTGCGCCGCCCGCCGGGGCTTTGTCTGACTCCTATTGAGCGACAGCCGGCCCCTTTGGCTTGGGCTCGTCCGACGCGAGCCTGCCTGCTGTCGAAGAGGAGAGGCTTCTTCGCTTCGTTTGTCCGACCCCAGTCAGGGCGGACTGGCACTCGCTTCTTTCTTCTTGGCCAACAAATGCGTCCGATGCCTCGAGGCCCGCCCGCGCGGCACGACATGGAATGGAATGGGGTCCGGGCCTGGGCCACGCACTTGGCGTCGCTGGCGATTCAGGACAGGACTCAGGAGAGAGACATGCCATGGGTCCGTCGTGGATCAATGGGTGGCATCTCCTCAGATATGGATGGATCGTCGGCGACCCCTAAAAATGGTGCCACCAAGGCAAGGCGATGCAGGTGGTAAGGTTCGAAGTAGATGGATGGTAGGCTCGCGTCGGGAATCTGGGGCCGTGGATGGAGATGCCGCCTTCGGTTCGCGCAAGGCACGTCCGTCCGGTGCAGGCTTGCGAAGACGCGGGACTGAAATCCCCGCCCGTCAAGCAACACGCTCGTCCAGTCGGTGGCTGCTTGCCCAGGTGCCATTCGGCAGTTGTCGTGCACGTTTCGCACGTCTGTCCCTACTCGCACTTGCACCAGGGCGCCTCCTGCTCATGGTACTTTTTTGCCTCCACGTCGTCCGTACTCCGTACCTTATCTTCCATCCAGGGATACCTTTGGTGAGCTGCGTGCTGGGCACGGGCGGGCCCCTCGGGCAGCCGTGCCTCTCTCAGCTGCACATGGCGCCTTCAGGCTGTTGTCCATGAGACTACTTCGTACGGGCAGACCTAAGGTATGTAAAATGGGTTTCGCCGTCCCTGATAACCTGGGGCGCAACGCACACTCAACTTTTATTTTCTGGCCCCCTGCCTCATGCATGGTTGTACATACATACGTGCTTCCGTTGCGCTGTTCCCGACCTTGCCGTTTGCATTCGGACCAGGGCCCTTCAGCGAACGTGCCTCTCGCCTGCAACAGGCGCACGTACTTCGTACCTTACCTCACCCCCTAAACCTCAGCTGGCAGTGGCGCTAGCTTACCCGCAAGGTTGGCACCAAGCGGGCTGAGGTGGCCCGCTAAACCGCTCCAGTGCCCGGCGAGGTGAGGTGAGGTGAGGTCTGGTCCCTCCCAGCCCGGACACCCGACGCTACAGCCCCGTGGCAGCTGCTGAGGCCGCGCGCCGCGACCCCTAATACGAGCCGCCGTGTCGTTTTCCACTCCTCCCGTCTCCTGTCCCCTTCTTCTCGCCTCCCCCCCGTTGTCGTCGTCGTCGTCGTCGTTTCAACCTTTATACCTTCGCTTCTGCCATCACCTCCTATCTGCCGCCGACGCCGACGCCGCTGCCGCCGCACGTTGCGATTGCAGACGAGTGATTGCCCACCATGTTGGCCGGCGGAAACGCGCGCTACGTGCGCTACATTGCCATTGCAATATTCGTACGTCCCTTGGCGCCTCTCGTTCATGCGATCCTTCCCGCGTTCCTTCACGCTCGCATATTGCTGCTGCTACAATAAATCACTGCTGCTTCTGATGGGACCCGCCTTGTCGCTGACTCGCTTGTCGTCTCTAGACGCTCGCCCTCTTTTACTTTGTCTCGAATTCGAAGTACGACGCCGCCAGCATCCGCGACGCAATCCCCCACGTCTCCGACAAGACGCCTCCGGCCGCCGAGAAGCCCAAGACGGACACCAAGACGCCGCCGCCGCCCCCTGCGACGGAGCACAAGACGGGCTCCGACAAGCCCGCAGACGACATCTCCACGACCAAGCGCCCGCCCCCCGCCAACGGAAAGGAGTTCCCTCTGGCCCTGAGCCCCGAGGATCCCAACTGGGACACGGATCTCGTCGGCGTCGCCCCGGGCCCGCGCATGAATGCCACCTTTGTCACCCTCGCCCGCAATAGCGACGTCTGGGACATTGCCCGCTCCATCCGCCAGGTCGAGGACCGCTTCAACAAGCGCTTCAACTACGACTGGGTCTTCCTCAACGACAAGCCCTTCGACGAGACCTTCAAGAAGGTGACGGCCTCGCTCGTCTCGGGCAAGACGCACTATGGCGAGATCCCCAAGGAGCACTGGTCCTTCCCCGAGTGGATCGACCAGGAAAAGGCCAAGAAGGTCCGCGAGGACATGGCCGAGCGCAAGATCATCTACGGCGACTCCATCAGCTACCGCCACATGTGCCGATTCGAGTCGGGCTTCTTCTTCCGCCAGCCCCTCATGATGAACTACGACTACTACTGGCGCGTGGAGCCCTCCATCGAGCTCTACTGCGACATCCACTACGACCCCTTCCGCCTCATGCACGAGCAGGGCAAAAAGTACAGCTTTGTCCTCAGCCTCTACGAATACGTCGAGACCATCAAGACCCTCTGGGACAGCACCAAGAAGTTTATGAAGAACCACCCCGAGCACATTGCCGCCGACAACTCGATGGGCTTCCTCAGCGACGACGGCGGTGACACGTACAACCACTGCCACTTTGTACGCCCCCCCTCCCCTTGCCCCCACCTGCACACATACTTGGCCAGCCCAAGAGGTGCCGCGCGCGCGAATATACTTTGTTTGCTGACCCACTGCAGTGGTCCAACTTCGAGATCGGCAGCCTCAACTGGCTGCGCAGCAAGCAGTACATTGACTTTTTCGAGTCGCTCGACCAGGACGGCGGCTTCTTCTACGAGCGCTGGGGTGACGCACCCGTCCACTCCATTGCGGCCGGCCTCATGCTCAACAAGAGCGACATCCACTTCTTCAACGACATTGCCTACTGGCACGTGCCGTTTACGCACTGCCCGACGGGCGAGAAGACGCGCCTGGCCCTCCGCTGCCACTGCAACCCCAAGGAGAACTTTGACTGGAAGGGCTACTCTTGTATGCACCGCGAGCCCCTCTCCGTTTTTTTTTTTCCCTTCATGATGAGTGCACCGGCTGACTCTTGCAGGCACGTCCCGATACTTTGACATTAACAACATGAAGAAGCCCGAGGGCTACGAAAACCAGCAGGACTAGAGGACTCGGGACCCATAGATGATGAGGCACGCTGACCGGACGGCCGGGTGCCGCCCTGTGCGTGTACCAAAATGGCAAAGCACAGCCCAGGCCTGCTAAACGCAGCGATTGGTTACGATGGTTCCGTGGCCATTACGATTGACAGAGAGTGAGGGAAAAGGCCAAAACCAAGCATGAGGGTATAACGGGATGAACGGTCTGACATTGCGGTAAAGGCGGCGTCTGTCTTGGGTTCAAACGATCACTCGCACAAGTTGCGACGAGTGTGCAATGTACATATACGCTGTAATCGGACGACAGTGGCGGTCGCGGGCATGTCTTTCCCACGTGTCTTGATGATGTGTTATTTGTTGTACAGTACGATAACAGAAGGACGAGGACTACTCGTCGGCCAGTCTCGAGATGTCTATAGCCTTTCCCCTCTCCACTTCCATGCCGTCTCTCAAAACGCTCGCTCATCCAACAGTGGCCTTTTTGGGCTTCTTGGTGCCGTACTTGCTGCGGCTCGTCGTGCGATTGGCGACACCTCCCTGTGCGTTACGATCAGTCAGTCAGCAATGTCGGTCCCGGTCCCAACGCGGTGGGAGAAGGAGGGGGGGGGGAAGGGGTTGTGACGCACCAGGTCCAGGGCGCCCCTGACGAGGTGGTAGCGCACGCCGGGGCAGTCCTGGGCGCGGCCGCCGCGGACGAGGACGACGCTGTGCTGCTGGATGTTGTGGCCCTCGCCGGGGATGTAGGCGGTGACGACGGCGCCCGACGAGAGCTTGACACGGGCCGTCTTGCGCTCGCCCGAGTTGGGCTTCTTGGGGCGGACGACGCCGACGCGCAGGCAGACGCCCTTGAGGGCCGGGCAGCGCGTGTTGGAGAGGGCCGGGGAGACGGCGTGGCGCGCGCGCTTGCCGGTGCGGGTGCCGCGCAGCACCTGGTTGAGCGTCGCGGGGCGCGGGGCCGTCGTCGAGAAGAGGCGGCCGCAGGAGGGGGAAGACGAAGTGTGTACTGCGGGCTGTGGCTGCGGGAGGCGGGAGAGGACGGCGGAGGAGGACGAGGTCGAGGACGAGGAGAGGGCGGAAGGCCGTGATGGTCGTCGGGGGCTTGTCGTGGCTGTTGTGGTTGAGAGGGCCCGACGGGCGGCTGATGAGGATGACGAGGATGAGGAGAGGACGGCCCGCCTCGTGGGAGGGGCCCAGAGGTGCCGGAGGATGGTGCCGACCATGGTGGCGCGGAATTGAGGGCGTCGCAACGGGTTGGTCGTGGTCGTGTCAGGCCAAGGACGACGCTTTCACGACTCCCCATCGCCAAAATCTCCCCTACCAGTCAGCACCAGCTTTCGACCAACGGGGTCCCCTGCTCGAGCGGCCAGGTCACGTGTAGAGCTCCAGCCCGGGGAATCGATCCGCCGGCCTCCGTGACCAGCAGTGGAGCTACTGCAGCCGATATTGGCGACAAAAAAATGTCCCCAGCCAGGCCCCAGCCAGCACGACCAGCCTCGGGGAGATGTCACATGTCCGCCCCACAGCCACTGACCTGACGTCAGCGGGTAAACCCCGGGAAGCAGGCCGGCGCCCCACCGCGAGCCGTGGTTATCCTCGGCACAAAGCGCCTGTAGCCCGCCTGCTCCCCGCCGCCGCAAGCGCTGTTCGACGCTCCCGTCCACTGGGGCCCGCCAGCAAACCACCTGCACCCACCACCCCGGGCGCCGGTCGCGCTGGCTGACCGGCTTGTCGGGGCCCCGGCCGGGCGGGCGCGGCTGTCCTGCAGGCGAGACGAGGGGTGGTGAGCCGCAGCACAGCTCGGAACCTCCTCCACAGCACCCCAGCCGCGCTGCGATTGTGGTGCTTGCCCCGGCTTTACCAGCCCGCCAGCCTTCACCAGGACCGCCGCCCGCCGCCCGCCCGCCTGCTCGCTCGCGACCCCGAACCCATTGCCACACCCTGCATGCACGACACCCTTTTTTTTTCCCTTCCTCTCTTCCCTCTTCCCCTTCCTGCTTAACGCTTCACATATAAGCAGCCATCTTCGTGTCCTTCTTCTTCCCTCTCCTCCTCCCCCCTCCGCCGCTCCGTTGACGTTTGTTGGCGGTGTTGAAATCGGCATCCTCGGCTTATACACCTTACCCACCCACCACCACCCACTCGGACAAAGACACACACGCACACGCACTCATCATGTCGTCGTCCTTTACGAGGGTGTTGCGCCCCGCGCTGCGCGGTGGCAGGGGGCTCGCGACGCGGGCTGCGACCGCCAATGGCCTGGCTAGACAGGCTGCGCCGCGGGTGAACGTGTAAGTCTGATCTCTATCTACCCTTGGAGCGGCGCGCTGCTGTGAGGGCCTCTCTACATACCAACTGCCTCCCCAAGAAAGGGAGGACGGGGGGGTTCGGACTCGGAGAGAGAAGCAAGGGACAAAACAAATAGTCAGAGCTGGACAACGACGTGCTAATAGTGCCCACCGCCGCAGTGCCTCCTCCTCGTCCGCCTCTGCCTCTGCGGCCCGCCCGCTCTCCACGACGCCGGCCCGCCGCAGTGACGCGCCCGTCGACATCAGCGACATCCCGCCCACGCCCATCAGCCACCTCTCCGAGGTCGAGGCCGCCATGGCCGAGTCCGTGTCCAAGTTCGCCGCCGAGGTGGTGCTGCCGCGGGCGCGCGACATGGACGAGGCCGAGGCCATGGACCCGGCGCTCGTCGAGCAGCTCTTCGAGCAGGGCCTCATGGGCGTCGAGATCCCCGAGGAGTACGGCGGCGCCGGCATGAACTTCACCTCGGCCATCATCGGCATCGAGGAGCTCGCCCGCGCCGACCCCTCGGTCAGCGTCATGGTCGACGTCCACAACACGCTCTGCAACACGGCCATCCTCAACTACGCCTCCCCCGCCCTCAAGAAGAAGTGGCTCCCCCGCCTCGCCACCAACACCGTCGCCTCCTTCTGCCTCTCCGAGCCCGTCTCGGGCTCCGACGCCTTCGCCCTCGCCACAAAGGCCACCGAGACGGACGCCGGCTTCAAGATCTCGGGCGGCAAGATGTGGATCACAAACTCGATGGAGGCCGACCTCTTCATCGTCTTCGCCAACCTCGACCCCTCCAAGGGCTACCGCGGCATCACCGCCTTCCTCGTCGAAAAGGGCACCCCGGGCTTCTCCATCGCCAAGAAGGAGAAGAAGCTCGGCATCCGCGCCAGCAGCACCTGCGTCCTCAACTTTGACGACGTCGAGATCCCCAAGGAGAACCTGCTCGGCGAGCGCGGCCAGGGCTACAAGTACGCCATCGGCCTGCTCAACGAGGGCCGCATCGGCATCGCCGCCCAGATGACGGGCCTCGCCCTCGGCGCCTTCGACAACGCCGTCCGCTACGTCTGGAACGACCGCCGCCAGTTCGGCTCCCTCGTCGGCGAGTTCCAGGGCATGCAGCACCAGATCGCCCAGGCCTACACCGAGATCGCCGCCGCCCGCGCCCTCGTCTACAACGCCGCCCGCAAGAAGGAGGCCGGCGAGGACTTTGTCCGCGACGCCGCCATGGCCAAGCTCTACGCCGCCCAGGTCGCCGGCAAGGTCAGCGGCCAGGCCGTCGAGTGGATGGGTGGCATGGGCTTCGTCCGCGAGGGCCTCGCCGAGAAGTTCTTCCGCGACAGCAAGATTGGCGCCATTTACGAGGGCACCAGCAACATCCAGTGCGTCTCCCCTTGCTTTGCCCTTCCCCTCCCGTAACCATCATGATGATACATGTGTGCTAACTAACACCGTCTTCACAGGCTCAACACCATTGCCAAGCTTCTGCAAAAGGAGTACACCAACTAGAGAGAGGAGAAGGGGGGGACCATTAGACGGAAGAGAAGGGGGAAGCCAAGGACCACCAAAGTCATGTACAAACCCGCATCTAGATTCAGTGTCACGCGAATGCATTGCCTCTAGAGTCACAACCATTGAACGAACCTCTCCCCGCCCATCCACCCTTTCACGCGTGCCTTGTACATCACCCTCGTATTAAGATGTATGGTATACTGCTACTACCTTTTTCTCTCCCACGCTCCATGCAACAACAACCACAGCAACAACACCAACACCCCCGACACCTTTTGCGTCCGGGCGTCAAGCCCAAGGCGTGTGCGTACTTTTTCCCCTTGCCGCTGCTCTGATATCAAAGGCATTCCACATAATCAACAATCGTAGCGAGCGAGAATGATAAAATCGACGTCCCCCGACCGTCCCCCGCGGGCCATGCCACCCTTACCCCGACCCATCGCCAGCGCGGGTGGTACACGCCTCCCCGCCCAACCGTCCCCTCACTCTGCATCGTCATCGTCATCGTCATCCTTGTCGAGAGTATCTTGAGGCCCAACACTTTCTACCGCGTCGTCGACGTCGCTCCAGGCGTCCCGTCCAGCCAGTGTATCACCGTCGCTGGCCTCGTCACTTTCGTCATCCTCGTCGCGCTCGTCTACCTCGTCATCGTCAACTTCGGCCTCGTCTCCGACATGACCCACGTCCGCATGCGCAAACATGTCTTCGTCTTTTCCAAACCTTTCAACCAGCCGCTCACACTCGCTGTCACATTCCATAGAGTCGCACGTAATGGTGTCGCCACTATAGTAGTTCTGCGAGGATGTCTCCGTCTCTTCTGCGGAGAAGAGGGACGTCCCGCTAGAGACCTCAAAAGTCTCGATGAGAGCCTCGGCACACTTTTTCTCCTACTCAAAGTCCGCCGTGTACGAAAAGCCACGGAACTCCTCTTGCATGGCTTGCGACAGCACTGTACGCAGTTCAGTATGGGGCCCGCCATCGCACATTATGCAGCCAAACTTACCAGATTGCACAGGGGTGAGCACCGGAGTGACGCTCGTAAACTCCGAGTCAAAGTTGCTCGTATCGGTCGCGTTCTTGATCGTGGGCTTGAAGGGCGGCTGAACGCGCTTGTGGTAAATGTCGTCCCAGTTGATGTTCCGGAAGAAGGGCTGGCTCATGACTTCCTGAGCATCCGTCGGTCCGCTGCCTAGTCGTTGATCCGGCTCGCGAGTGAGGAGCTTCTGCAGGATTGACACCGAGTCTCTAGGCATGTGAATCGGATACAGAGGCTCGTCAGCAAGGATGGCGTCGTAGATTTCGTCTTCGTCTTCGCCTCGGAACGGTGATTGCTGCAGCAGCATCTGGTAAATCAAAACGCCAAATGCCCACCAGTCCACCGCGCGGCCGTATTTCTTATCCAGCAGGATCTAGGAGAAAAGAAAACCTGTTAGCTCAGTGCTTCACGGCAATCGACTCGGTGACGAACCTCGGGGGCCATGAACTCGGGCGTTCCGCAGAATGTGCTCGTCGTCGAGCCGTACCACATGTCCTCCTTGCAGAGACCGTAATCGGCAACCTTGATGTGACCGTCAAGCGTCAACATGATGTTGTCGAGTTTGAGATCACGATAGATGACGCCGTTCTCGTGGAAATACTTGAGTGCCAGGCACACCTCGGCCGCGTAAAACCTGTAAAATGTCAGCATGCATCGCTTGAAATGCGGGGGAGGGGAGGTCATACTGTGCTCGCTTCGTGCCAAACTGACCACGCTGGATGTGCAGCATCAGGTCACCACCACTGACGTACTCCATAACAAAGTACACGCGAGTTTCCGTCTGGAAGCAGGCATGCAGGTTGGTCAGGAACGGGTGGCGCTCCTTGTTGGCAATCAAGAAGACACGCTTCTCCGACTTGATGCTCTCCACTTCGTCGTTCTCGATGATGAACTCCTTCTTGAGCACCTTGATGGCGTACAGTCGCCGCGACCGCTTCGTCTCGGCGAGCATGACTTTGCCAAAATTGCCCTTGCCGAGGACGGCGAGGAAGTTGAAGTGGTCCAAGCCGATGCGCTGCCCGGTGCCGGGGTCCGTGGCCAAAGGCAGTGTCTTTCGCTGCCCGGCGACCGCTCCGGCGGTGGGGCGCTGCGACGGGGGCTCTTGGGCCGGGGGCTTGACGACAGCCGCCGGCGTAGGATAGCCCTGCTGCGGGGGGTGCTGTTGGATCGGAGACGTAGGCTGCTGTGGTTGTTGGGCGGGCCGGGCCTGCACGGGCGCTTGTCCGCCGTACGGCGCATTGACGTTGGCATAGTCGGCAGGGTTGTACTTGCGCTGCTGCTGGGGCTGTGCGCCGCCGTACTGACCGTGTCCGTACGCATCCTCATGTTGGCTGGGTTGCGGAGACGGCTGGTCATAGCCTCCGTACCGGCCGTAGTCGGACTGCCGCTGCTGTGGGTAGCCGCTGGCTGCGCTAGACATTGCTGCCGATGCCGCAGCAGCCGCGGCCGTATTGGACGGGATTCGCGCAGGCTGGGCCGGCCGCTGCGGCGACGTCTGGTTGGCGTACATGACCTTGGCGGCCTCCGTCGCCTCTGAGGACACGGCGCCACCATACTGGGACGGCGTCGATCCAGAATAGGACGGGGTCGACGAGTGCGTCGTGCTCGTGGGGCTCATCTTGCTTGTGCCGGAGCGCAGGGTGCGGTCCGACATGGACGAGGCCTTGGCCTGCCTCTGCTTCTGGATGCGGATGCCTTCCAAGATCTGGTTTGCGACGGCCATGGACATACCGCAGAAGTCGGGCACCAAATGAACGCAGTGAGCATGACATGTGAGGCCACATTCTGGATACGGTTAGCAAACATCCAAGCAAAGGGGGGAGCGGGGTGTGGTATAGCAAACACGCGTACCGGAACATTTCCTGCAATTCTTCTTGCCAAAGGGCAATATGTAACCACAGTGGCAGCACCAGTTGGCCGTCATGTTGGAGAAGGGCTGGAACCTGTGGGGGATGCGATGGTTGATCTTCTCCTCGTCCGGATCCGTCTCGGCGTTGCTCTTGCTGATACACTTGGTCACCACACTAGGGTAACACTTGGTGTGGCAAGTGTACTTGCAATCCTCGCATTGCATGCCGGCCGAGTACTTGAGGAAATCGCCGCAGAGAGCGCAGCGCATGATGTTGTAGAACTGGTGCTGGACGAACTTGTGTCCGTACATTTCGTGCACCTCTTCCTTCCTCTGACGGACGGCGCCTTTTCGTCCCAGGCCCACATCGACCGGGCGCCGGTCCTTGTTATGTTTGACGAAGCTCATCTGAAGCTGGATCTGGCCCGTGGGTTCGAGGTTGAACCAGCCGTCAATGGGCCCGACGTTGACCTGAGGTTGCGGGCCGGGGGCGCCGAACTGGCCGCCCTGTTGCGCCGGCGGCGTTGGCTGGCCCTGACCGCCAAACCCACCTCCATGCTGTCCTTGAGTAGGGCTCATGGGGAATTGAGATGGCGGCGATCCTGGATTGGTGCCCATCTGGTCGGCCGAAACCCAGCCAGAAAAGTTCATCTCGGCCTCGATCCTCTTTCGGCGCATCTCCTCGACAATGTCTGATATCCGGACCCAGAGGAGGCCAATGGGTATCGGGTGCTCGCCGGGCTTGTCGTAGACGGTGACCTCGATCTCGTTGGCCTTGTCGACGTCGATCGTGTGCTGCTCGTTGTCCCAGCGGTCGGTGCGGGACGCCTTGGTGCGCGCCATGACGGTGTCTTCGACCTTGACGGCGACAAAGGTCTCGGGGCCGCGTGCGAAGCGGCCGGTGGCGGCGTGGTCGACGCCCTGGACGCCCATGACCCGGATGACGAGTCGTCCGCTCAGGGGCTTGCGCAAGTTAGGCGTGTTGATGGAGTCGTCTGGTTCAGTCTGTCAGTGACGGTCCGATGCCGCATACCGCGCGAGCGGGGTAGGTGAGTGGGCTGCTTTACCGTCCTGGGCGTCGGCAGAGTCCATGTCAATGTGCAGCTCTTCGTATCTCTTCAATGCCTGCTTCAAGAGGACGATCTTCTGCTTGCTCTCGACGCGGCGGCCGGCGGCGTCGGCCTTGCTCTTGCGGTCGCCTTCCATGCCGTAGAGCTGCACCATCTTCTCGACGCCCTTGAGGTACTGCTCCTCGACGTTAAGCTTGAACTGGATCTGGGACAGCATGAGCTGGATCCGCGGGCCGAGGTGCGGCGTGTCGTATTTGATCAGATCTGCGAGAGGGGGAGGGGGGTCAGTCTGGCGTGGCCTCGTCGCACCGAAGGGGGGGTTCTAGCCAAGGAAAGGAAGCACACACCAAGCTTCGTATAGTTGGGCCGCGCCTTGGGCATGCCGGAGCCCGGGCCCGGAGGCGCATAGGGATGGCGTGGAGGCATCAGGTCGCCGTGCTGGCCGATCTGGCTGTATTGGGTCGAGCCGGTGCCGTAGGAGCCCTGATCCCCCCAGGCGGCATTGGGATCCTTGGGCGGGGGCGCAGGAGGGGGACCGCCGTCGTCGCCGAGAGACATGGAGCCCATGCCCTGCTGGACCTTGCGCTGCCTGATGGCCTCGAGGCGCTCCTTGAAGAACTTGATGTTGCGCTCGTTGTCGCGCAACTCGCTGTCGATGCGGGAGCGGTGGCCCTCGTTGATGGGGAGGTTACGCATGTTGATGGCGGCCGTCATGAGGGCCTCCTCCCGGTCGATCTTGGCCTGAATGCTGCGGATGGCCTCATCGTCATTCATGATGGGCAGTCGTGCGGCGCGATGCGTTCGCGCGGGACGGGTCTTGTCGGGCGGCGGGTGGTGGTTGTGTTTTCGAGGGCGGGCAGGATTGCCGTGACGGCGGCCGGAGGGACGCCGAGAGCGAGAGAGAGAGAGAGGGGTTGTGCCGCCGCAGCAGGAGATAACAACAAGAGCTAGGAGCGACGGGACCGCGTTCCAAAAAAGAAGAAGAAGAAAAAGGGAGTTGGAGAGAGAGACCGCCCCTCGAAGGTCGTCAGGTCGTTTGAGAGAGGCGTCGAGGGGGCGAGGGCGGGAGGGAGAGAAAGGAAGCGGGTGCGCGCGTTCCTGTAGAGAGGGTGTGGTGGAGGAGGTGGTGTGGGTGGTGGTTGTGAGGTTTTGTGTTTGGGAGGCGGAGGCGGAGGGAACCTAGCAGTGGGCAATGGGCAACGGGCCATGGGCGTGCAGTGATGGCAGGCAATGTCGTCAGTGATGGGCGATAGGCGTGTGTGGTGCCCAGGTGGTGGTGGTGGGGGCCCACGCCCGCCCGGCGGGTGCTGGCATGCCGGCCACCAGCTGCTGTGCCTCCGCTGGAGGTACCTACCTTACCGCCTGCGAGAGGCTGTGAGGGACGGGAACCGGGTTGGATGACGGTGGGCGGGCTGGACAGCGCCTCGGACGGCCCTTTGCCGTGCCCGGCCTCCACTGAAGCGTGGCAGGTCCAGGCCCTGGGCCAGCACCGCCAGCCCAAAGCCCGCGAGGTGGCACTGCCAACCCTACTGGCAGGGAAGTGTGCAGATGGGGGGGCGCCGCCGCCGCCGCCCAGCTAGGACTTGGGCCAAGGACTTCCTTGGAGCTCCCCTCCTGGTGGGCGTGGCATGGCGGGGTAGGTTCGAGCAGCAGCATTGCACCTCCACCAGTGCACCAGCTCCCATGCGTACCACTACCAACCCTGAAGACTCTCCCCATGGAATCCTGCCCGTGCTCGGACGTCCGTCTTCCGCCAGGCACGCCAACCCGACGCTCGCCTAGGACCATCATCAATAAGCAGTCATCCCGCAGCCGCCAGAACCCAAGAGAACCTTGCAAGGCAGCAGCACCTCCCTGCCCTCTGCCGTGTCAATTCTCGTCGTCTGTCTTCCTCTGGGCCCCCGGGGTCCGAGACGGGCGCGTTTCGGCCCGCGGCGACCTGGGGCAGCGCAGCGCAGCGCGGCGTGGCGCCACCGTCGAGCATGTGCTTGTGAAATTGTGAATCCCTCCCTCTCTCATGTCTCACGGCAAGGCGGCACGCACGACAACTGGCGTATCATCGACATCATCATCATCATCGGGCAATCTTCACTTGATGGAGCTCGCGCTGCCCGAGCCGTCGTGCATCTGCGTCTCACACCCAGGCGCGCACACACACGCACACACATGCCCCTGGGGCCCTGAACGCAGGCCCTGATATCACATCCGTCCCTCAAGTCGACGGGATGCACCAATTCGACCTCCGCGGCAGACGTGCCCGCCCGCGATACAGACACCCGGCCGGTGACTCACGGACAGGGCCGCCAGCCGTGTCGGCTTTGGGCATCAAGGCGGCGGGCACACGGACGCGGCTGTTCCAGCCCGTCCAGCGGCCTCCCGGTGACGCAACGACAAAGGCCCTGCCGAGTCGGCACTTCTCCACGTGACGCCCCTCGGGTGGCCGCCGAGCGACGTCGAACGGACCAGATGGTGGAGTGTGTCGCGAACGGGGGCTCGCTGCTGGCCGGCTGTCGTGGCGGTTGAAGAGCTGCGCCTCGCTGGACCCTGCGTGACGTCGGTTCGTATTCGTGTCTCCGGCTTGCCCAGCGCGGACCGCCCGTCCGCCACGGGGCTCCCTCCACATCGTTTTGATGCACTGGATTGTGGCTCTTCTCGTTGGCCGCTACTTAGGGGCTCCTTGGTTTATCCGTTCGGGATGCCACTGGCGAGTGGCGCGTCGCTGACGTTTTGTCGTGCCCAGCGTAGCGTTGCCCCTGCGAAC
The DNA here is from genome assembly GCA_029168975.1 of Purpureocillium lavendulum. NCBI lineage: Eukaryota > Fungi > Ascomycota > Sordariomycetes > Hypocreales > Ophiocordycipitaceae > Purpureocillium > Purpureocillium lavendulum. The sequence continues at coordinate 7,296,534 of JAQHRD010000001.1, forward strand.
AGCTCTGCGACCCATTGATATGGTTTGGGCTGGGTGATTGTTGCCCGATGCGACAATAGCCGAACGAGGGAAGAGTTCCTCGACTGCGTTCGTCGAGTTCCGTTGCTCTGGTGGTGCGAGTAGTAGTCTCCCATCCAAGCCTCGCTCATGGCGCAAAGGGGCTAGCTATTGTACTTGATCGCCTGCTCGAGTCATGGCAAACAAGCCTCACCGGTCTCCAACGCCGATCTGACCCCCAGCGCAGAGGAATCATCGCCAATATGTAGTTGGTCTAGATTCTTGGTCGTATCGTACATCCGCTGTGCTGTACCGTATGGTACAAAGTAGAGTCGTCTCGCTCGCTTACAATGCACACTACCTATGTCCTCCGAACAAGCAGCAGCGCCACGCTGCCTGCCACCGCGGCGCCGGCCAGCGCCGCTTCGAGGGCCAGCACCGATGCATCCTTCATCCTCAGGTCTATCCTTCTCTCGCTGCACAAGTCTTGTATGACCGTTTGCCACCGTCCCGGGTCAAGTAGAATCTCCCGCCACGTGCCCTGCGGTGCCATTTCGCCGGCACCAGATGCACCCGGCTGCGCCGCAATGGCAGCAGAGGACAGCTCCAATGCTTGTTGCCGCTCAAGCTGCCGCCGCTGCCGATCGTCTTCGTTCTTGGCAAGGCTCAGCTTCACGGCCTCGAGCTCGCCGCGGACCTCCTCCAGCACGACCTTTTCCTCGGCAACGACGCCCTTGACGAGGCGCCTCCGCTTCCACGGCTCGGCGACAAACTGCAGCACGACAAAGAGCAGAAAGTTCATGCCCATGAGCCCCCAGGTGCCCCAGGTGCTGGCCCTGCGTATCCTGTCGCTCCAGATCTGCTCCTCGTGGTAGCGCTTGAGGATGCCGGCGTTGAGACGCTGGCTGAGCGACTGCTCGTCAGCCTCGGCCTCGGTGAGCGACTCCTGCGCGCCGGCGACCTCGCCCTCGAGCACGTGGTCGGCGCGGTACAGCTCGGTGAAGCGCTCGAGGTCGTGCGGCGACCACGAGTCCTTGCGCGCGAGCAGCGTCGTCACCTCGCGCTGCGTGGTCGCGCGCTTCGTGTTCGACGTCTTGTATGCCTGGCGGGCGGCGCGCACGCGCGACTGCGCATCGGCGAGCTGCGTCTCGAGCGACTCGTTCTCCGCCTTGATGCCCTCGATGGACGAGTAGCCCGTGATGTCGTTGAGCGTGTGCGATGCCGTCAGCACGCGCGACTGCAGGTTGTCCATGAGCTGGCTGAAATTTTGGTTGAGGTTGCTGCGGCGTCGGTCTTTGCTCGACGGGAGCTCGGCTTCGGACGCATGGGGCAGAGTGTCGGGAGTAGGGTCAGGAGCCGGTGTGGTCGGTTCGGACTCTCCTTTACGAGCCTTTTCTGTGTCGTTCGGAGGCGGTTGAGTAGAGTAGAGACGTGCGCGGGACGCAATGGTCGTCGACACGCCGCATAGCCGGCCGAAAGCCTTGTGCGGGCCGAGGGCATCCGCAGTCGCCGCCGCCGCGGGGGTCGCGAATGCGGTCCTATTGGTGAGGAGCAGCCGCCGGCCGTGTGCCCAGGCCGCTCGCGCGACCGGCCGACCGAAAGGCTGCATCGCGAGTGTGTGTCCCGTTATCGTGGTCACGCGGGGCTGCCGGGCCGGAGGTGTCGATGTCGGAGAATGAGGGTCCAAGAAGCGGCCATCAACCTCAATGCCGAGATTCTGCCCAGGCACCGACGGCAGGGGGGGGGGGGGGGGGCACTGACCGCCTTCCACTGCCCGGCTATGGCGCCGGACCACTCCAGGGCCGTGAGAGCTGCCTGTGGTGCCCAGCTGCTGTTGGTGCGGCTCCCCCTCCTGGAAACGGGGGGGGAAAGTGACGACTCAGGCCCCGGCGGTGTGGCAGGATGGCAGGGCCCCGGAGCCCCTGCAGCGACGTCGGGAACAGCGGGGCGGCGGGCGCTCCAGGGGCAGTGGACGGGGCCCACCCATCCACCCACAGCGCGCGGCGACCCTCCATGACGAAAAGGCGCCTGCGCCTGCATTCAGCATCTCCTGGGCGACGACACCGTTCGTGGCGAGCCCGAGCCTTTTCGACACTCATCGGCGGCGAGTTGAGGTTTTTTAATGGGCCTTGCTCATGTTCAAATTGTGGGACTGCGGTCGCCTAATCTCGACTGACGTCGCGGTTGGGCAGGACTCGGGGCCATGTCGGATTGAAAAAGAATCTCTGTTCTGTCCTGTTATCTTTGCTTCATCCCGCCGTGACGCTCGCTGCTCCGTTACCCCTCCATCCGCTTGCCCCTCCATCACTCCTCACCACCACCACCACCACCCCACGATACCCTCACGACGAGGCCTGGACTCCCCGAAGACAACGACGGGACAGCGACGACAACAGCGACGACTACGACCACACAAGGCAGACCATCATCCACCATGGGCTCCATCAACAGCGACACGCCGGCGCTCGCCACGAACCCCCGGTTCATCTTCTTCACCGACTTTGACGGCACCGTCACGACGGCCGACTCCAACGACTACATGACGGACAACCTGGGCTTCGGGCGCGAGCGCCGCGTCCAGGGCAACAAGGACGTGCTCTACGGGGGCGTCAACTTCCGCGACTCGTTCCAGGAGATGATGGACAGCATCAAGACCCCTTACCCCGAGTGCGTCGCCACGCTGCTCAAGAACATCCGCCTCGACCCGGGCTTCAAGGAGTTCTACGCCTGGTCGCGCGAGAACAACGTGCCCATCGTCATCCTCAGCGGCGGCATGCAGCCCATCATCCGCGCGCTGCTCGACAACCTGCTCGGCGAGGGCCAGTGGGACATCCAGATCGTCAGCAACGACGTCGGCCCCCGCGAGGGCATGACGCTCGACCAGGAGGGCGGCTGGCGCATCCTCTTCCACGACGACAGCATCCACGGCCACGACAAGTCGATTGAGATCCGCAAGTACTCGTCCCTGCCCGACCGGCCCACCATGTTTTACGCCGGCGACGGCGTCTCGGACCTGTCTGCCGCCAAGGAGACGGACCTGCTGTTTGCAAAGGCCGACAAGGGTGCGTATACGTCCTTCCTTTTATTGTCTCTCTGTCTCTCTCATCCCCCCCTCTATGCGTTGAAGCGACTGTGATGGAACATGATGAAGCTGACAGACGTGTGCGCGCAGACCTCGTCACCTGGTGCGAAAACGAAAAGGTGCCGTTCGTCACTTTCCGCGACTGGACGAGCATCACGCAGACGGTCAAGGACATTGCCGAGGGCAACATTACCGTCCAGGACGCCGCCCGGGGCCGCATCTAAACGTTTTTATGAATTTGACGAGCATCACGCGCGCGAGGTATAGAAAAGAGATGATCCAAGCAGCATCAGGTCTGCACGGAAGATAGAGGGATATATTGCACATCAGTGCGAGCATATTTCAAGGCTGCATTCTCGCTCGAATAGGATAGACGCCCGCATTTCCACGGGCCACGGCAAAGGATTCGAGACCAGCCGTACAATTAGACGTTTGGAAATACCAACGACATCATTATCATCGTTATTATTATTACCCCTCGGGATCATCGCGCGCCGTCGCCTACTCCGTCCTCTTGTCCTCAAGCGGGATCCCGTACCAGCACAGCAGCATCACGACAAAGAGGAAAATGACAATCGGATGCAGGACCGACGTGCCCACGGCCTGGGCCAGCAGACCCGTGACAAAGGGGGCGACGGCGCCACCCAGGCTGCCGCAGGCGCTGATGGTGCCCATGCCACTGAGCACGTCGCGCGAGGCCATGCCACGCATGAAGACGGCGGCGGCGCAGGGGTAGATGGGCCCAAGCAGCAGGCCGACGACGGAGACGGCGACGGCGTCGCCCACGATGTTGGGCACCCACCACACGAGCACCTGGAAGGCGACGGCCCCCGCGACGAGCCCGTAGACGAAGCGCTTCTCGCCGAGGCGCTGCGCCGGCGCCGACAGGAAGAAGCGCCCCAGCGTGATGCCCGCCCAGAAGCCCGCCGACACGTAGCCCACCGACGACGGGTCGCCGCCACGCCCGTGGATCAGGAACGAGATGACCCAGCCCGAGATGGACACTTCGGCGCCCTGGTACGCGAAGATGAAGATGGCGCCCAGGAGGACGACGCGCAGCCGCAGCGCCGTGAACATGCCCAGCAGCAGGGACGACGAGCCGTGTTGTTCCCGCTCCCGCTGTTGCTGCTGCTGCTCGTCCTGCTGCTGCTGCTGCTCCTCTCCACCTTCACCTTCGCCGTCCAGTCTAGCCCGTCTGACCTGCTGCTCATGTTCCCGCCGCCGCTCCTCCTCCTCCTCCTTCTCGTAGCCCCAAAACGTCCACAGCACCAGCGCCAGCGTCGCGAGGCTGATGCCCAGCGTGAGGATGTAGTAGCGCGCCCAGGAGACGCGCGCGACGGTGACGAGCGCCGTGGCGATGAGCGGGCCCGTGATGCCGCCTACGCCGTAGCTGCCGTGCAGGAGGCCGAGCATGAGGGTGCCGTTGTGCAGCCCGCCGCAAAAGGTGTTGCCCATGGCCACGTTGACGGCGATGCCGAAGCCCACGAAGAAGAAGGCGAAGACGATGAGCAAAAAGGGCGCCGCCGCCACGAGCGGCACGTACGCCAGCGTCATCATGGCCTGGCCCAGGCCCAGCAGCCGCGCGCGCCCGAGCCGTTCGCGCAGCGCGTCGAGGAAGAGCGCCGCCGCGACGAAGCCGAGCGCCTGCCCGACGAAGATGAGCGACACGACGCCGTAGCCGATGCCGTAGTGTCTGCGGATCCCGGTCAGCCCCTGACTACCTCACGGGAGGTCCCTTGTGTACTAGATAGGTAGGTGGGTAGGTCACGGTGACTCTCCCGTTGAAGGGGGAAACACTTTCAGGGGGGAATCGGGGGAGTGAGGACGCAACGTACTTTTCCATGTATGGGATGAGGGCGCCGGCGGCGCTGTCGCTCAGCGCGTTGCCCAGGTTGGTCAGGCACATGGCCAGCAGTCGGAAGCGGTTCATGAAGGGGTGCCAGACGGTGGCGACGGCGACTGCGACGGCGTCGACGGCTCCTCCCGGTGTCGTCGGCCGGCTCATCTCGAGGTCCCCGTCGCCGCCGTCGGTGCGCGGCGGCGGCGTCGCGGCGCCCGAGGCCGGCGCGGAGCCGGACCATGACCCGGACCGCGACCCGGCGCCACCGGGGGCCTGTCCGTGCGTCGGCAGACGCTGGAGCTCAATCGAGTCGCCGCCATCGCCGCGGTAAGGAGCGCCGGGGTACGTCCGGGCGACGGCCTTGGCAGGCGCGGTCGGTGGGCGCACCGTTTCATGGCTGTCGACAGCGCCGTGGATGGTCGAGTTGTGCGACTGCACCTCGACGAGGGTCCGTAGCATGGCCGAGTCCATGGCTGACTGACAAGAGGGCCGGGTGGTGTCTATCGGGTCTAACAATTAAACTCGAGGGGTTTGTTTGCCTTGGTTTTCGTAGAATGGCGTTCCTGGGATCGCAGGAAACGTACTTGGCCTCACCCGCAGTCGAACAAGGACATATGCATGACGCGAGAGTATGGCCGTGTCGTGTCGTGACGGGGCAGCAGAAACTGGGGACTCCAACGGCAGTTATTATATCCCACCGACCGAATGACTTACGGACTACGTACTCGCCGTCTCCACGATATTTCTAAGCAGCAGATGGAGGGAGGGAGGGAGGAGTGTCTCCATCGGGCAACACCCCGTAGAGCAGAAGCAAGCAACGGCCTACGGCTATGGCTACGGCAACAGGGCCCTCCAACCCCGTCTGCCGTCCATCGGCCCGTTCGAGGATCTATCGGTGTGCATGCCCAAAGGTTGATAGCGCGCGCGCGCGCGTCTAGCAGTCTCTGCTCGTCAGCTGGACCACCTTGTGAGGGCGGCGACATGGACCCGGCAGGCTTATTGCTGGGGCGGCGGGACTCGAGAGATGCCCACACGTTCGCCCGATGAGCCCCCCCGGGCGCGGGCACCCGTCCGTGTGCCAGCATTCATCTATTCGCTGTCATCATCGACGCCCTCGCCTGACAGTCGCCCGTCGCAAAAAGTCTTTCCTTTCGTCTCGAGCTTCCCCACCGCCGGACCAGCGCAGTGCGGGCCGCAGGGGCCCAAGACCTCGTTCGATCCCGGGACCTCAAGGTTCAGCGATGCCCGCCGTGGAGGGCGGACCTCTTGCGTCCCGTGGCCCGCTCGGCTTGGGCGGCCCCGGGTGGAGGAGGGTGACAGCCAACCTGCGCATCAGAACGGTGTGTCACCACGGCCGGTTGCCATTGGGACGGCGGTACGACGGGAGGTAAGGTACGATAGCCTGGACGACGCTTTGCTGAAGGCAGCTGGGGTTGCTTGCGAGTTGTGGTGGCCAGGGGACGGACTGGAGAGGAGTTGGCAGTTGGCAGCGAATCGATCGGTGGCGCCCGATGCGGAAAGTCCGCGCTCTTCTTGTCAGAGTTGACGGCAGGCAATTCTGTCGAGGGACCGGGGACTGGGACTGGGACGGAGCTGGTGACGGGAGCTAGCGATTCTTCGAGGTTGTCTCACAGCACATGGCGTGGCTTGAGTCTGTCCCCCCCCATGCCACTGCCCTGGCGCCGTCCGCTGGGCTGCCCCTCCACCCGACCAGGACCCCTCCACGCCCCACGGCCCACCAAAATTTCAAATTTGAGGGCCCTGAATTGACAACTCCAATTCTGGCTGCGCAAACGTCCGTCCAGCTCTCGAGTCTCGACACATCATCCATCGCCTCTGCTCCGAACAACCCACCCCGCCAGCCGCCCCAGACCAGAACGGACCGGACCGGACGAACAGCCGACAATGGGCCGCCCGAAGCGCAACGTCCTCGCCGCGGCCGAGGCGTCCGTCAGCCCACCCGACGCCCTCGAGCCGAGCCAGTCGCTCGTGCGCGTCGTGCGCCCCGAGGGCAACAACCTCTTCACCTGCGAGCTGCCGAGCCGCAAGCCCGTCCTGCTCGAGCTCGCCCAGCGCTTCCGCAACACCATCTGGGTCAAGCGCGGCGGCTTCGTCGTCGCCGAGCGCTACGGCGAGAGCGCCGAGGAGACGCGAGCCGATGGCGAGATTGTCATCATTGTGCGCGACGAGAAGCTCTGGCGCAAGCAGCCGTACTGGTACGTTCCCGGTTCCCTCGTGTGGCATCACCATCATCATCATCATCATCGCGCCCGTCGGCTGTCAATGCGGGGGAAAGGGGCGATGGGACTGACTGGCTGACACCTTCTTCGCGACCAGGCCAAAGGAGTTTGCCAAGCATGCCTACGACCTGACCGACTCCGAGGACGAGTCCAACGTCGGCAAGATGCCCCCCAGCGATTCCGAGGACGAGTAAAGCACGGTCGGCTTCACCCTCACCGGGCTTCGTCGAAATCACTTGTTCTTTGCCTCCGTCGCCTCCCGCTTCGCATCCGCGCCCTCCTCCTTGGCCGTACCGAAATAAGCCAGCACGACCGTGATGAGGAGCACATTGACCGCGACGGTCGAGCTCGCTTCCGTACTCGGGAACACGTTCCACGCCCATTCCTGCGCCACCCAGAGCGGCACCGCCAGCAGCGGATGCGGGGCCGCCCGCCACAGGAGATACGGCGTCGACCACGCCAGATACGCATAGAATTGGTAGTGTAGGGAGCGCGCGAACAGCAACCCGATGACATTGGCCGAGAGCATCGTCGTCATGACGTAGTCGGGCGTGACGCGGCTCGACACCCGCAGCTCCTCGGCCTGCGAGAAGGGGGACTTGCCCTTGAGGATGGCCGGGACCATGGCGGACAGCGGCCGGTCGGCGGGTCGCAGCCACCGCGTGGTGATGAAGATGAGGAGGACGAGCACGTGGCCTGCCAGCAGGGCGAGCGCGAAGCCCCGGCTCAGGAAGAGTTCCTCGCCTAGCATGCGCCAATTGACCGTCCATTCAAACTTGAACTGCCGCGACAGCTCAAACGCGCGTCCCAGGTAGCCCCTCCAGTTGCCGGCCAGGAAGGGCACCGCGATGGCGATCTGCACCTGCGCCATGAGCCATGCGAGGCGCAGGCTGCCCCGGAACCCGCGCCCGAGGAAGAGCACCACGGCTACGGCGGGGAGCACGAGCAGCAGCGACATCTTGATGCCCAGGCCCCACGTGTAGGCCAGGCTGCCGAGGGTCCAGTGGCGCCGCTGGAAGAAGTAGATGGCGAGCCACAGGAAGAGCGCGGCGAAGCAGTCGTTGAAGCAGCGGAGGATGAAGACGCTGTGCAGGCGCTTCGAGAGGATGAGGAGCGGGAAGATGTACGGCGGAACCTAGGTAATTCATCCATCCATGTCAGCGCCGCTCTGCTTTTTGCTCTCCATTATTTTGGCCTTCCTCTTGCGGCGTCGAAGCAGCAGTGTGTGTGCGCGCGTGCACGCATGCATGCAACCCACCTTGGCCTTCCAGTAGCACAGCATCACGACGGCGAGCGTCGCCATGTACAGCACCGCAAACAGCTGCTGCGCGAGCAGGACGTCCTTGCCGCGGTCCGTCAGGTAGTACAGCGCCGTGTAGATGTAGACGTGCGCGGCCGGGTACACGAGCGGGCCCGTGCCGCCCTCGATGCGCGTGTAGTCGCGCTCGCCGCCGACGTACTGCGCGACCTGCTCCATGTACGCGACCCAGTCGATTTCCGTGTCTGCGAAGGGCCCCGTCCTCGTCAGCATCGATGCGCATGCCATCCCGGCTCTTGTGCAGTACGAAACTGAAGGAGAGGGAGGGTGAAGGGGGGCAGGGAGAGGGAGAGGAGAGGACGGCAGACGCACAGGGAACCTTCCAGAGGACGAGCACGCAGAGCACGGCGTCGAGCAGCCACAGCGCGGGCGGGATGAGCTTGGAGAGCGCGTGCTGGCCCGTGGCGACGGCGACGGCGAGGCGCCACGCTTGCACGTGCAGCGGCGCCGAGTGCTGCGGCGGCATCGTGGGCGAGTGCGTGTCGGGAGAATACACGACGGTGTGGAAGTGGAAGCGAAGGGTGTCGTCGGGTGAAACTCGCGTGGAAGCTTTGAAGAAGCTATGGGGGAGCTTTCCGATAGGGGGCAGGCTGCAGGCTCGACCCCACTGGCGCATGCACCAGCGTCTCCGTGCCTGACTACCTACCTTACCCGCAAAGGCCCTGCAGGGCCTGACCGACTTACACTGAACTTGGACCCTACATATAACAACCTCGGAGTTGAATTCACTTTGTGAGAGTTCGACCACGACAATATATTGACTTACTGGAGGTGCTGGCTCGGCAACGTACGCTACTCCCACGAAAACAGCTTCGGCTCGTCCTCGAGGCTCTCGCCCTTTTCCCTACGAATCTCATTGACCAGCTCGACGACGCGCTCCGCGCAGCCGTACGACCCCTGATATCCCCATCCCGCGTGGCCGTAGTTGTGCACCACCCACGTCTCCGTCTCCGTCTCCGTCTCCGTCGCCGCCTCGTCCTTGTCTCCCTTTCCCTCCCCTTCTGCGGGCCTCAGCCGCTCCCGCTCGATGCGCACGCCGCCCTTGCGGTACGGGCGCAGGCCGACGTTGTGGCGCACGATGCTGAGCGCCTCGATGCCGCGCCCGTCGCCGCCGACGATGGCCGGGCACGCCTCGACGACGCGGCGCATGATGCGCACCGCAATGTTGGGGTCCGGCTGCGACTCCCAGTTGCCGAGGTCGTACGTGCCGCCGAGGATCGTGCCCCCGCCGCCCGCGCGCTGCATCACATACAGGATCTCGGCGTCGCCGTCGTCGGTGCCCGACGTCGACACCATGGGCGCGCACTCGTTACGCACCAGCACCGTCTGCCCGCGCGCCGGCACCATGCCCTCGTCCCGCACGCCCCCGAGCCGCAGCGACCCGAGCCCCGTCGCATTGACCACCACGTCGGCCATCCGCCGCGGGCCCGCGTCGTCGCCGTCGTCGTCGTGGCTGCTGAGCGCGCGCGCCTCGGCCAGGTCGCGCAGCACGGCGCGCCGCACCACGACGCCGGCCGCGAGGCACTGCCCCAGCAGCCACTGCAGGTACGTCGCCGTGTTGATGCACACGCTCGTGAACTCGCGCCCCGACTCGTGCCCTGGGATGAGCTCGTCGGCGCCGAGCGCGCGGTAGTCGGGCAGCACGTCCTTGTACCACGGGTCGAGGTCGAACATGGGGTCGGCGATGCACTTGCTGCCCTCCATGTCTTTTTCGCGTCTGTAGATGCGGTACTCTGGTTGCTCGCGGCTCTGTCAGCGCAATCCTACTAGGTAGATTCCTTGACCCATCTCTGGGCATGTCTGGCCACCCGTTGTCAGGGGCGGGCGGGCGTGATGATGCTCACTCTGAAAGTGAATGCCCGCCTCGGGCACCTCCTCGGTCAGGCGCTTCAGCTCCGGCCACGTCCGGCGCTCCCACCTGCTGTCCGCCGCGCTCGCCATCCTGAAGGTTGTCGCGTTAGCTTGAAGCATATAACTGGCCAGACCTGGATGATCCAACGGTAGCTACTAGGTACTAGACATACGGCGAGACGTTGGCACCGGCCCACGGCGACGCATACTCGATGTCGTAGTCGCCCGGCATGTGCTTGGCAACTACCGTGACTCTGTTTGCCTTGCTCTTCGCAAGCAGCAGGGCCGAGGTGAGGCCACTGACTCCCGCGCTGGACGTCATGTTAGCTAGCTCATGGTTGACTGCGACCGCGGCGCCGGAGCTGGGTGACGTACCCGACCACGACAATAGTGTTTGTCATTTTCAACAAGTTGGTGCTTCTTGAGTTACTTTACTTCTCGATTCGAAACTGAAGGTATAGGCTGATGCGTTGCGACCAACATTCTTCGCGTACTTGCCGTCTGCCATGTAGGATGGGAGTCGACCACGAGTCACGTCGGCAGACATCGGCTTGACGAGCGTGGGGATATCCACGCGCCTTCCGCATCCCCGCTTCAGCCCATCCGACATGGTGGTGGGTCGGCCACAGCTAGTCTGGGGAGTCTCCGGAGTCCGGACAGCAGTTTGGTCAGGACGCCTCTGCCGAGATGTGCCTGGAGGGCGTCCTGGCAAAGTCGACGCTGGGCATAGGGGAAAACCACGGCATGCGAATGCAAATGGGACTGCGCGATGTAGGCAGGTGCAGGGTAAGTAACTTGAGACGGCCCAACGGCCACTTACACGGCTGTTTTAAGGCATCATGTCGGACTGGCAATGCTCTTCGCACGATAGTGTGTCCATCAATCGTGGCGAGTCAGCGCACCCTATCCCACTACTCCTACAGTATATCTGTACGCTGCATAGACCGCCGGTTGCGACGTCAAGTTGCGCTGTCGATGGCGCACAACTGCGTGTTTGCCGCAAGCCAACTCACCTGAAATAGTGACGATGGCTGGAAACAGGCAGTGCCCACCCCCTCATAACCAGACGCCAGGTTCCTATAGATTGTCCGGTGGTATACTTATACCGTAGGATGGCAGTGTCGTCCCCCCCAATGCAACGGCGTCGTTACGGTGCAATGCAACCGCCCGGGTGCGGCATCCTACATCGAAAGTTGCAGAGACACATTACCGTAATGGATCCACGTGGTCGCTCGCCATGCGATAGCACGGGGGATGAACTGTCTATGAACTGCTTCGTTGCCCTTTTTGCGAGTCCCCTTCTATACTGCGACTCTGGCTGTAGTTGAAAGGCAGCGATGCTCGTCTATGGATGGCCCGGTAAGACCTGATGCCAGAACCCGGGCTACCCTATGGCATGGCTTGGATCCGCCGCACCACGCCAGACAAGACGTTGGTCGAGTGGTCAAAGCCGGCCAGTCACGAGTGGCTCTGTAATGCGCGCGTTCCCCGGGGAACGACATCGTATTGATTCGGGCATCGTACGGTCAATGGCCTCGGTCTCCGTGCAGGTCTCGGCGTAACCTTCTTCGAAACGCCTGACAAGTGACACTGCAAACGAGGTGAGCGTCGTGTGACCGTGGTGAGTAAAGCTTGAGCAGAGCTCTCCCCCATGCTTTGCACAGCTGATGAGGACGGGTGTGGCCGACCAGGTGTTCCTCGTGATGTATTCTACCGGCAGCGCCCCAACCGAGTCGCACGTTGTCGTGAGTTTTCTCGTTTGCGCTGACCTGAACACCCGAACGCATTCCGCGGGCAACGGACGAATCGTCTGAAGACTGGCGTCGTCGCAACAAGCCGGGTTAGGCCGCGACCGGGGGGCCGCCCAAGGTTCATCTGTTTGCCCGTGCCGCATGTACGACGTAACCTTGTTCAAGGGCAGAGTTGGTTGGCGCTGGCGGGCTCTTCGTCGTCTTCCAACCAGGGCCCACGGGAAAATGGGCGCTGCACTGGCGGAACCGGGGACTATCGTCCCAGTCGGTGAGGTACGTGTGCTGCATTCTCATCTCATCGCAGGCCGCACCGCCCAAAGAAGCACTCCCGTGACACTCGTGAACGTGTCACACCAGACAGGCACGGCGAGCGGGATCATGCATGGGGACACCCACGGCATCCGCGCAATCTGGCCTGTCCTTGCCAAAACGTCCGTTGCTCGTTGCCACTGCTGTCAGCGCCGAGGTGTCTGTATGACAAGGCCATCGTCAACGGAGGCAGCACGAAAGCGGCAGTGCATAATGACGATCCTTTGCCGTCTGGCGTGCTGAGGGAACGGTACTGCCCTGCTCCAACAGGTTTTCGAGGACAGCGCCTCAATGCATGACGTTGGTCAGCCTGCTAATAATATCGGCGCCGAAGCAAGCAAACATGGCAGGCAAGCAAGCCGCCGTCGAGGACAATGGACCAGGGTGGGCGCGAGGGAGATGGGAGCCAAGGCCCATGACGACACGGCTCGGAGCTTGCCAGGGATCGTCCATGCAGCATCCCCGTCGCCCATCGAGACCTGCCACCTGGTCCCGCCCCGCGAACCTGGATTCCATCGGCGGTGCCGGCGCGCACCTCGTCCACGGCGCCGTGGTGCCATCTCAGCTTCGCTGTCAACCGTGCTCTTTGGGCCAGCGGAGCGGGTACCTAGTTGCCTTGTGCCTGCCCTTTGGCGTTATTGCTCACGCCTTTCTGTGTTACGAGGCACGCGGGCGGGAAACGAGCGAGGGGCGGGCGAATACGAAGGGGCCACAGCGGGTCTCACTCAGGCTGGCGGTTCCTGCGTGATACGAAAAGACTTGGACACCAGAAGCCACTGGCGTTGCACGCTGCTCCCTCTTGGCCTGCAGCCGTCCCGCAGCTGGGGCTTGCTGAAGGCGGCTCCTTCGGGCAGACAAGCGTCTATTGCTGGCGCTGGGCCCTACAGACTAGCAGACCGACCCTTCTGGTCCCGGCGGCCAGCAGTGGCGGATGGGCGGGCTGCCTCTCCCTCTCTGGACCGCGCAAACGACGACGCGACCCGGGCGAACACGCGGGAGCAAACGATGACGGGGGTCCTGATCAGTCCCTGCGATGCGGCGCGAAACAAAAGGCGAGACATGGCGACGCCGATCGAGACATTGTCAGCTTGATCTGAATCAGGCACCGGCAAATGGGCTCACAACCCCACGCCGCCTGTTCGACAGCATGGTCAGTCACTGACGGCGCGTTGACCGGCCCGGCGTGCTAGCCTCGACGCCAGGCCGGGTAAAAAGAAACAAGAGTTTCAAGCTGGGCTTTGCTCGACGACGCTGCTCCAACGGCACGGCCAGAGCTTGACACACCGTTTCCTTTTGGCATCGAGCCGAAGCAGGGAAGAGCCGTGGTGCCCCTCCTTGAAGAGTCGAGGCACGGGATCAAGGTGAGCAGCGAGAGGCGCACACTAACAAGCCCCCGTGGCTGCGCGTGTGGCACCGTGCAACGAGTCAAATCGTGCCGTCTCTCCCCAGTGCGGGATGGGCCAGTAGGACTCGCCAGCCCCTCTCGCGTGGTCCCGTGGATGGGCAGAGACTCGAGCCAAGGGAGGAAGGGAGGGAGTCGCTGACGAAGCTTGTCGACTGCTTGAGAGGGAGGGGCGGGACGCTGGGTTGAAGACGGGAGCTGTCGCAGGCCAATCTCGAGGGAGGGCGAGCCAGGTCGGTCCGCCATCGAGCGTGGCAGGGCAGGGCAGCACGGACACTTCGGTACTCGTATTACTGAGGACGAGCGCACCGGTGCGCGGTCGAGGCAGAGCGGGCGAAGGCGAGGGTGGCGGGGGAATCTGGACCGTCGTGGGCGTGGCACAAAGGACGAGCTGTCCACCGCCGCAGAGGACCGCTTGCGTCGCAGCGGTTGGTGGCTGGGGGAAAGGACGATATTGTTGCGCAATAGAAAACCAAAGGGCCAAGCGGCCAACACGAAGCAAGCGCCGTCCTGATCGGTCAGTCGGCGGGCGGTGGAGGAGCTGGGATGGCGGCGTGGTGGTGGTGGCCGGAGGACAGGAGACCAGGAGAGCATGAGAGAGAGGGCTGGCTGGCTGGCTGGCTAGCATGGAGCATAGCTGGCCGGGACGCGGGGCCGGCAGTGTTGGTTGGATGGGGATCACGGATCACGGAAGAGGCAGGGCAGGAGCGACGTGAAATGCTGTAGTGCAGTGACGGAAGGCAGGCTGAGGGCAATGGCAGGCAAGCAGGCAAGCAGGCAAGCAGGGCAGCCCAGGCTCCTCCTCCCACCCACGCCACCATATCGCCTCCCAACTCGCGGTTCATGCTGTCTCGCAACAGCCCCAGCGGCGATGCTGAACTGCAGGGCAAAGCCAGGTACCGCAGCAGCTGAGGTGACGAGGTCCGCAGACCGTGAGTGCGTCTCCCAATACGGCACTTCGCCTGCAATCAGGCTGTGTTCAAGGCTCCCTTCCACCACCTTTCTTCTCAGCGTACCTGACTCTGTGTGTCCAGGCCACAGCGTCTCGCGCGGCGTCCAGATGGAGCCCAACAACAGCAGCGAGCGACGGTGCGAGTGATTCGCAACAAGTACGAGCACGAGTTTTATTCAAAGCACCCGAGCTTCCAATCGAACGCTGGTGGAGATTGTTTCTGGGCCCCAGGGGTACACACGCTCCAGCAAATGTCCCTCGTGCAGCGACTCGCAGAGCCCCGAGCACTGACGTTTGATCACCTCACGGACGCCCAAATTATCTCAGGCAAGCCCAGGCAAGCCTCTGCCCCGATCGGATTGACGCCTCGTTCCCGCCGACGGCTCCCTGGCGAGGTGGGCCGCACCGCACCGCACCGCACCGCCCTTTGCTGCGCTGCGTTGCGCTGCACGCACTCATCACTGCATGCCGGGCGGCCGGCAGGCGGCGGAGGAGGCGTGGGCTTGGGTGAGGTCTCCATTTCGATTGTGCCACGGCCCGGTTGGCAGTACGAGTACAGTACGAAGTGTACATCGTGTAAGGTACGTATCCCCTGTTACCTTTAGGTTGGCTCGTGGGCCCCGGGCAGCCGTCTCCATCGCCGCCACTCCATTCATTGGAATCCTCCCCCTCCTCCAGCGCCTGTCACGCTCACATCCGGACGACGGATGTTGAAAGCACGAGGGGACTGTACGAGGGCACTGTACCTTGCCTGTCTGCGTGGTTCCTCGCCCGCCGCCACACACACACACACACACACACGAGGGTCGCTAATACCAGGGCCCTCACTCGCCAGCCGGTACTCGTACCGGAGGCCGTCTGCCCGCCTGCCCGTGGCGGCGGGTTCCCGGGCGTGCCCCGATCGGTGGGAGGAGCCTGCATGGCGCTAACAAAGACCCAAGCGCTTCATCCCGGACGCTTGGTGGCTTGGGGCCATGAAGCCAAGGACCGCATCAGGGCTCCCGCCCAGGTTGCCGGCCACTGCCCACTGCCCGCCATGCTCCAGTGCCAGCCGTCCTGCCACGCCACGCCACGCCAGGCTGGGCCAATGTCAGGGTGCGGCACCGGGCGGCAGTGGGCGGACCCGGTCCAAAGTGGATGACCTGGGTGGGCAGACGGCGCTGTGGAATTGGATGGGGTGCCTACCCAGAGGTGTCCGGTCCGCCAATCCAGGCGGGGGCGTTGGTGCCGATGGGATGCCCCCCCGGGCCTTAGGAGGGGCCCCCAGCCATTCGCCCGCCCGCCTGTCGAGGACGGGCATGGAAGCACCACCGAACATGCCCTGCGCGCATCCCGTCCAATCCGTGACTGGTGGCAGAGGCAGAGTCAGGTACTCGCAGCTCACTGTACGAAGTACCTTGGATTGACTGGCTCTCGCTGGGGGAACCGCACCGGGCGGCGCTGCACTGCACTGTGCTTCTTTGCAAAGTACCGTGCCTTATGTACCTGGCCTAACCTTGCAGCTTCCAGCTTTCTTCGCCCTGCTGGGTTGCGCACCTCACGGGACTGCCGTCTGCGCCGTCGCCGTCGCCGTCGCTGTCTTGCCGTCCTTGTCTCCCAAGGCTAAGGTAGTCCGTACGGAGTACTCGTACCTTCGATTGCCGACCGAGAGCTTGCGAGAGGTACCTGTCCTCCACTGTGGCCCCCCGGTGGGCGCCCAGAGCCTGCTCCATCCATCCACCTCATCCATCCATCCATCCCGCCCACCTCTCAGGCAATGGAAGCTTGGGAAGGTGCCCACCCGCTCCAGTGGACGAGGATGGAGGCAGTGGAGCGCCCACGGCAGCCACTCGCAGGCCCCCGGCGGAATGGCCGCCATTTTTAATCGCATTCCCTCCCGCCACCCACCTGCCTGCCCTGCTGCCCCCAGACCACCAACCAACCAACCTGGCATCGGGTCCGACTCCTCTCCACTGTCTGCCTGCCTGTCTGCTCTGTTCCCGTTCTGTCCTGCCTTGCTCAGCGGCTCGTGTCGTATCCTCCTCGCCTGCTCGTCCGGCCGGTGCTCCTGTTCCCCCAAATAAACCTCCCTACCGCGCCCGCATCGCCTTCTTCCTCCTCGGGCCCCCGTCTTGAACGATAGACGAGACGACGACCACGAAAACCACGACCGCGACGACGACTCGCCTTGCTCGCACGCACCCCTGCTCGTGCATTCCATTCATTACGTCCCGTCCTCGCCAAACTCGGACCCTCGAAACGAGCCGGCTCATCGCTGAACCAATTTTACGCTACGCTACGCTGCAAAGCACGCCCAGAAGCCGATTAATTGCTGCATACCACAGCGGCGCGCCTCGCTCCTCTGCCACCACCCAACGCGTATCGCCGACGGACACGCGCTGCACGGTCCTCTCCGATCGACTCTCGCCTCGGCCTGTCTCTTCAGCGGGCCCTCCCTCTCGCGACCGAGACCGAATACACTACTACACGCACGGCCGGTGACAGACGGACGACCTTGGAACCCTCTGGCGAATGCGTGACCTCCAGACCCGACATTCAACTACACGACCACAATGCAACCGTACAAGCCGCCTAGTCCCGCCATAACATCCGATTCTCGTACAACGACGACGACGACTTGTCACTGATCCGTCGCGAGACGAACCTACACGACCCAAGAGCGAGGCCACAGCGACCATGGCCCTGTGGCCCTTTCGCCGCAAGAGCTCTCGCAAGCGCTCGCGGAGCGGCGCCGCCCTCTCGGACGGGGAGGGCCCGTCGCCCCAAGGGCACGGCGAGGGCGCCGCCACCGCGAGGGCCGCCTCCAAAAAGAAGCAGCGAACCGAGCCTGTCAAGCTCCGCCGGCGGCCGAGGACGTACAGCTTCTCACCCGGTCGCAACGACTCTATTCGAGTAGATCGCCCCCATGGAGTTGGCCCTGCTCGCCAGCCAGCCGACCGCGCGGGCGGCGCTGCCGACACCGGCGGCCAGCAGGAGCTCGCCTGGACGCGCACGCCCACGCTTCACCACAAAAACAACCCGCCCCCCTCGAGAAGACGAAGCAGCAAGAGGAGGCGGGAAGACCACGAGAGAGAGGCCGAGATCAAGGCCATGAGCGCTCATATGCCCACGCGGCCGGCCACCGACGCGTGGACCACCACGGCAGGAGCTTTGTCCAAGCAGGCCAGCAAGAGGGCCAAGACGAACGCCACCAGCGGCCAATGGGACAAACCCACGTCAAACGTTTCGCTGCCGCTCCCGGACTCGCTCCGCTCCAGCCGATCGTCGGACTCGGACTTTGTCGCCTACAAAATTTCCGCCCTTGACTCCCTGGCCCCGCGGCCGACGCTCCGTTACGCGCAAGGGTCCTCGCGATGGACGCCCTCACGAGCCTCCGACCCGGCCAGGTCTGGGTCGCAGAAGAAGCGAGTTGCTGAGTGGGACGCCATTCCCGAGAGTGGGCTGGATGCCCGCAAGCGCATCGACGAGCTCGCCGATGGGCTGGATGCCAGCGACCTCAGAGAACTAATGGAGCGCGACAACCGGAGGCGCGAGCGGAAGCGCCAACTCGAGCAGGAGCGCGTCGAGCGCAGGCTGGCACGCAGGGCCGAAAAGCAGCGGCGAGACGAGGCCGAAGCCCGGGAGTCGGGCACGCCGCCGCCCGAGAACCACGAGCGCGGTGTTCTGGGCCGTGAATTGGTTGGGTTGGGCATCGACCCACCCTCGGCCGTCGTCACCTCCTCGAGGAGACGAGACTCACCCACGCCAGAGCCCGTGGCCGAATTGGAACCGACATCGTCCAAAGAGCCGCTCGAGTCGTTCCACCGGACCGAGACCATTCCAAAAGACGACCCTCCCGCGGCTGAACCCGCCGCCGCCGCCGCCGCCCCCACGGCGACCACCAAGCCTCCCGCTGCGCGCGAGGTCTCAGCGCCTACCGCATCGCAAGGCTCTATCCTTGGGGGCCTTCTGCGTGCCAAAAAGTCGCTATCCAAGTCGACTCTCGGCTCCGACAAGGACCGAATGGTAGTCGACGATGAGCCGCGCAAGGACTCGGTGGGCAGCAACAAGCATGCTCGTCTGTCGATATCCTCATTCCTGAGATGGGGCGGGCGGAGCAGACGCAATTCCGGTCCGTCTTCCTTCTCGAACACGTCGCGCGAGGAGATGCAAGCCGCCGCCCAAGCTCAGGCAGAAGCGCTCGCAAAGCTCCAAGGCGAAGACGTCTCGCAGGGCAATTACCTTGCGAGCAAAGTCGGCGCCGCACCCAAGAGGACCCGCTCGCGATTCCGTGAAGACCTCCCCGACTTCCCACTGTCGCCTCCCGACTCGCGTGTGCAGTCGCCCGAGTCGGAGCCGCCGCCTCTACCCATGGTTGCCGAGGTCAAGACTCCCGAGACAGAGTCGCGGCCCACCGTGTCGAGTCGTCTGGGCACACCGACATCTGCTCCGCGACAAATCGAAGGCGCGCGGGCCGGTGCCGACGACAACGTGTACGGCGCCCAATCAGCAGAAGACCCTTACCAATCCATCTCGCTCGCCTCCATCGACTCTGAAGGGTCCTGGCTCTCCGGCCGGATCGGCAGCAAAAGGTCCGCCACCCTGCGAGACAGCATTGCAAAGCCCAGCCGAGACCGTGCTCCTACCGAGTCGCCCTCCACCGGCACACCGGACGAGGCGGCCATCACCGAGGACGACTACCTGTCCCGCTTGGCGCCCAATCGGCATTCGGGCACCATGACGGCCGGACGCCCGTCGGGAGAGGGCCGCCCCAGCAGCGACGAGGACGAGCCGATGCGAGAAGGCGACGTCAAATGGGGCGCCGTCGGTGCCAGACCCCAATTCGTCCAGTACCATCAGCACAATCGCGATACGATGCGCAGCCACGAGGTCCTGATGAACATGGATTCCGGCGACGATGACAGCGAGGCTCCAATCTCACCAGTGTCGCCGGTGAGCCCGGTGAGCCTGGAAAAAGCCGATCTGCAGCGCGCCAGAAGCGTCAACGTTGGTCAGGGCCACGCCAGGAACTTCAGTGCCGGCAGCGCCAAACTCTTGGACGTCTTTCCGAGGCAGTCCCTCGACAAGAACCAGGCGTGAGAGGAGCCGAATACATCCTTGAGTGTTCTAACATGTGAGCAGAGCCCAGATGCAGAGTTCCCCATGACCGCAGCCGAAAGATCCGGTTGGCAGAGCGAGGCGATCTCCTAGTACTCGACATATATTGTGCGAAGAATGCGGCTTTCCATATTTCTTTTGTTGCGTCACCGCATTCGACACTGACCGAAGTCGCTCACTCGATATTTTCCTTGGATAAAGAAAAATCGCTACAAAAACATTTGGAAAATGAGCAACACCCGAAAAAAAAATTGAAACATCCAAAAAAAACTCGCGATTTGGGATCTCTTGCATCTGGCTCGACTCACTCGACGACACTCACGGGACTAGGCCTTCTGTGCTGGCGGCATCTCGATGTCTAAGATCTTTTGACGATCAAGACAGCAAACTGGTTTGCGATTTAGCCTCCTTATAATCTTCGTACATACACCGCATATGATACCCGTGCGTCGGAAAGAGGTGGTCTTGGGCTTTGTTGGATTTTGTATTTGGTTGACCCGGCTAGCATTGGACGCGGTGGCGTCTTTCTTGGCCCGCAGGATGGGCCCATCGAGCATTTAAGCACGCATCAGCGAGGCGCGCTCCAAGGATCAAGGGCTCGGCCTGCAGATGTGAACGAAACCAGATGCGGGTTTGAGGCTACGGATGTGCATCCCGGGGCCTTTGCAGGACTTGGACGGAGCGGGCACGAGGTTTACACGCCCGGCTGTAGACGA
This sequence comes from Purpureocillium lavendulum, assembly GCA_029168975.1. Lineage (NCBI taxonomy): Eukaryota > Fungi > Ascomycota > Sordariomycetes > Hypocreales > Ophiocordycipitaceae > Purpureocillium > Purpureocillium lavendulum. The sequence goes on from JAQHRD010000001.1 coordinate 7,317,089, forward strand.
TGCTAGCGAAAGCGACTTCAACAAGAGGCGATTGAATGTAATGGACATCGCATCGTGTACCATGCAGACCCCGTGAGGCCACCACGTAGATAGCCGGCGAGGCGTGGGGGGTGTCTCGCGTGCTGGTGTAGTGAGCGTTGGAGGTGAACTGCCGGCATCGGCCAACGCCGGCGATCAGTGGAACCGCTTAGCTCATCCACGTCGCCTCTCAACTGGTAACAGATGACGGAATTATTCATCGAATATCTACCGACCTTGGCTCGACGTCTCCATCCCCCATCTATATCGCCCACTGCTACGACACCCGCGACAGCCAGCAGCGGCCCATCATGTTCTCCGCACGACTCGTTCGATCCCTCGCCCCGCTGGCCCGGCCGTCCAGCAGCAACGTCGGCGCCGCGGCCCAAGCGGCGGCGGCCCGCGGCTTTCACTCGACGCCGGCGCGCCGCGTCGTCCACGAGGTCAAGAGGTGAGAGCGGTCCTGCTTCGCCTCGGCGGTGCGCCCATAACTGTTTGCGACTGGACGTCGTAGCTGACGGTGTCTCGATGGCGAACCCCCTGCAGCGCGGAGGAGTTCCAAAAGGCCCTTTCGGAGAATGAAAACGTCATTGTCGACTGCTTCGCGACATGGTGCGGGCCGTGCAAGGCCATTGCGCCCATCCTGGCCAAGTACGCAGACTGAGCCCCCCTCCCTTACCCCTGTTCCCCCGATTTCTTTATGGAGTCCCGGCCCCGCGAGAGACGTGGTGGTGGCGGTGGTGGTGGTGGCCTCCGTGTCCAGATCCAGTCTGTGCATGCTCATGTGCTGATCGCGGCGCAGGCACTCCGAGGAGGCCGAGTTCAAGGACAAGGTGCACTTTGTCAAGTTCGACGTCGACGAGGTGCAGGCCGTGACGCAGGCGCTGGGCGTGCGGGCGATGCCGACTTTCTTCTTCTTCAAGGGCGGCAAGAAGGTCGACGAGGTGGTGGGCGCGAACCCGCCGGCGCTGGTCGAGGGGCTGCGGAGCCTGCTCCGCTGAGGCCGACTGCTGTGACCGACTGTTGAGGCTCAAGGTGGGCTGGATGGGCGAGGGCTGTACGAGTATGGGACGGGGTCGACTGTGATGGATGAAGGCATATAGACGCGGCATGTATAGAAACAAGACATGAGAGCTGCTGCACTATGAGCGGCGCGAGAGCCGGCGCGGTGAGGACCCAATCGAGGTTCACAAGTACTTGCGAGGCTTGTTCTCTATTCCCCGGAATTTGTATCTTGACAGGATCCCTAGCGGCAGAGAGATTTAAATTGGCTACATTGGCATGACAGATCAACGAAAACATGAGGGCTCAAGGCTTAAGCGTGGTCCCGGGGGGGCATGACGGCCGTCTTGGAAGCTTTCCGCCACGGGGGTAGGACCTAACACTTTTGGCGCGCCTCGCAGATAAAATCTCAAATTTTATGAGTACTAAGCCTCTTACAAATAATTCGGCATGAATGCAGAACCTGAATTCATGCGAAGCGGAAGTTGGTGGCTCATGTCGAATCTCTTGTTGGGTGAGTGAGATGACCACGTTCCGAGTCACGTGCTGTCGCGTGGCTCATGTTTCTCCAGCAACGCGTCGCTGTTTATCGCAGCCGGCCCCCCGCCAAAATCGAAGCCGTCAACCTGCCAACTCGCAACACGACAGTCAAGATGGCGTACAATCCGCGAATGAGCATCATCCCCACGAACCAGCAGCAGAGCCGGTCGCGCAAGAAGGAGGAGGAGGCCGACGCCTTCATGCGCCTGCCCGACCGCGAGATCGTGGGCTGCATCACCGACATTGGCATCAACTTCACCCTCACGGACCTGCAGAAGCCGAACCCGGCGCACGTGCAGCAGATCTTCGAGTGGTTCGCCGAGCTGCTCCTCAATGTGACGCGCGAGACGGTCGAGCCGGCGCTGCGCGCCGCCGCCGAGGACGTGTGCGGCGAGTTCGCCGACGTGATCCCGACGGACACGCGCAACCTCATGGGCTTCTTCGTGTCGCTGCGGCGGCTGCTGTTCGAGTGCGGCATCACCGACTTCACCTTCAACGACCTCTACAAGCCGACGTACGAGCGGCTCGCCAAGATCCTCAGCTACCTCATCAACTTTGTGCGCTTCCGCGAGTCGCAGACGAGCGTCATCGACGAGCACTTCAACAAGACCGAGTCGGTCAAGTCGCGCATCGAGACGCTCTACGCCGAGAACCAGGACAACGAAGGCCGCCTCGAGGACATGCGCCGCAACCGCAAGGCCATGGAGGCGCAGGTGCGCGAGAAGACGATGCGCAACGAGGAGCTCAAGAGTCGCCTGCTCGAGCTGCGCGAGAACCAGAAGAAGGTGGCGATGCGCCTCGAGGACGCCAAGCAGAAGAAAGGCGAGCTCACCAACCTGCTCGAGCAGAAGACGCAGGACAAGGTGACGCTCAAGCAGGAGAGCGCCAAGCTGCGGCCCTACATGCTGCAGAGCCCGTCGGCGCTGCAGGACAACCTGGCGGAGCTGCGCGAGATCCTCAACAACGACAAGGCGCACATCGACGCGCTCGACCGGCGGGCCCGCGCGCTGCAGACGTCGGCCGACGCCTTCACCGTCGTGTCGACGGACGTGGCCTCGTGCATCAAGATCCTCGACGAGATCGCCGCGGAGCTGGGCAAGGAGGAGGACGAGCTGGCGCGCAACGCCAAGCAGCGCGACGCGCTGACGGAAAGGGGCAACAACGCGCGTGAGGTGGAGCGCACCGAGCAGATGCTGCGGCGGCAGCTCGACGGGTGGACGACGCGCACGGAGAAGCTGCGCGCGCAGAGCGGGCAGAAGGCGCAGGACGCCAAGGAGAAGATGCACGAGCTGCGCGCCCTGCACAAGCGCCTCACGGAGGAGCACACGGAGACGACCAAGGAGATGGAGATTCGGCGCGTGCGCATCGAGCAGACGGAGAAGAAGGTGCGTCTACTACGTCCCCATCATGGAAGCTTGAATCACTGACTGACCCGCGACAGATGCTCGACCTCAAGGAAAACATCGAAAACGAAGTCCACACGACGCACGACGCGTACCTCAAGATGCAAGCCCACATCGAGCTGTACATAACAGAGATGGAGCAGACGATCGGGCAGCTACCGGGTTGATGTCCCGTGGCTGCGCGCGTTTGTACGATGGTTGGTCGCAACGAGGACATGACGGCGGGAGACGGTAGATACCCTGGTCTGGCGTTGGGCGCTTGTGGATTTCGGGTGTGAAGCTGGCTGCATGATACATAGGGCATGGTGGTGCTACACAGCATGTATATTTGGCTTTGTTTGGATTTCAATTCCTGGCTCACTCATGGCGTTTTGTCTATCTATGGGCGTAGCATAATCTGGCCTCCAACGCCGCGCTTCATGTCCCTCCATCTCCTTAAACGCCGTGCCGTGACGAAATGTCCGCACACCACACATATGAGAGGTAATGCCCTAACGTAGGTACCGAGTAAAAGACCCGTGCTTGCTCTTCATACAGCAGACGGCGCCCTAGCCGCGGGCACGTCAAACCAGCGCCCAAGCACCCTGCCCACGGGCACGGTCCTGCCGCTCCAGGACCCGTCGCGGCGCCGCTCGCTGCCGCTCAGGATCGGGACGGGTTCAGCAAGCGCCGCCAGCAGCTCTGGACTACTGCTGGTGTCACCGTCACCGCTGGTGTCGCCAGGGTGGTGTGGCTGCGGCTGCTGCTGCTGCTGATGTTGCTGGTGTTGCTGTTGATGATGCTGTTGTTGCTGTTGCGGTTGCATGGGCCGCCGCCGGGGCTCCATGAGCGCGGGGGCCAGGCCAACGCGCGCGGCGCAATCGACGAGCACGGCGAGGGAGGTGTTGAGGCCCTGCGCGGACCATTCTGCGCCGTCGCGGTGCAGCTCGAGGAGGCCGTAGACGAGGAGGAGCGGAGCTGGGCTAGGGCGCGGGCGCGGGAGCCGCTGCCGATGAGAGGCCGCGCTGTCGTCTTCGTGAGGAGGAGCGGTGGTGATGATGTCTGGCGGCGCGGTCACTTTCTTGGTGTGCCCAGCCGATGATGGTGGCGGCGGCGGCGATGGGAGCGATGCGGCGAGGTGTGCGCGCAGGTGCACGACGCTCGGGACGAAGAGCACGCGTATGTGCCGCGAGACGGCGACCTGCAGGAGAGGCGCGTCGAGCAGCTGCTGAGCCGGTATGGGCTGTTGACGTTTAAGAAGCTGGCGGTCGGCGCCATCACCGCCATTACTGCATTGGGCGGCAGCGGCCCCTTCGTCTGCACCAGCCGCCGCCTGCTGCTGTTGCTGCTGCTGCTGCTGCTGCTCCTGGTCCTGGTCCTGGCGCTGCTGCTGGACGTCCTGCACGAGCGCCTCGACAAACTGCCGCCGGGGCCAGCACACGACGAGCGTGGTCGGGTGACGCAGGTGCGCGAGGGTGTGCGCGATGAGTTCCGACGGCGTTGCGGGCGGGAGGAGGACGCCTTCTGCTGCCATGGCCATGGCCGCCGCCGCCGCGCCGGCGTTGCTCAAGGCGGTGTGGGCTGCTGGCGAAGGGGTTCCGTTGCGGGCGGCGTCGGCATCGTTTGGCTTGCTCGGGCTGAGCCGGTTTCGTGTGGTGGTGTTGTGGGCGATGATGGTGGTGAAAGACGATGAAGGGTGGAAGGGTGGTGAGAGGTGAGTGAGTGCGGTTGATGAGTGTGGCGGGGCTCGCACGATTACTCTTTTAGGCAATCCCAACCCGTTGTAAGTCGCGGTCTAGGAGCACAGGTATCATCGCGCAAATGCATTCAGAGCGCGATACAGATGGATTGTTGCATTATATGGCCTTTAGACCCCTTTTTCGCGCCTGTGTTGCTCCGTCAGAATGCATCCTGCCCTCTCCTTGTTCGGTGCCTTCACGATAGCCCTATCGTTTCTCGCAGAGGTCTCAGCGGGAATCTGTACAAGGAATCAAACATGGTGCACCTGCGTCTTAGACCATCCACTGCATATGGGCTACATTGTTATTTTTTACCCCGGCGCATGGCTTTGCAAGGTCCTCCTCGTCTGTGCTTGCCCGTCATCAGTCTCACCACGAGTAGGCCGCGCGCGTCAAAGTTGGTCCACTCAGGCTCCTCGACGGTCCTTCTTGAAGATACCCCCCGTCGGGTTGTCCCGATAGCGGACCATGTACCCGTGGTTTCGTCAAGACGCCCGGGCTCCTGAGACGGACGCGCGACCTTGCCCATCCACTTCCCCGCGTCAATCTTGGTCAGCTTGTACGCAACCACAATCTTGCCCGGGTTCCTGAGCATCGAGATGCCCCGGCCGGAGACATGGGACGGGCTGACGTCCAAGCGCCATGAACATGGCGGCCAACCGTAAGAAGCGCGGGGCCGACTCCGAGAAACGACTGCATCACGACGCTGGGCGGTTCTCATGCGCATCTTGCGCTACCTAACTAACTGTTCTGCCTGTCCATGAAGCCGCCCAGGTGGCCGAGTCCGTTTCGCGCTGCATTGGGACAAGATTGGCTTCTGGTCAGACTCTACCAGCTCGTGAAATATGAACATGTGCGTTCCTCGACTTCAGCCCGAATGGTGAACATCTTCCAAACGAGCATAGGATGAGGCAGAAAGAAGCCTTGGAGACTTTGGTTGGAGTGGAAGTGCGACGGCCCAGCGGACGTGGCGGGGTACGTACTCCAAGGGCTCTGGGTGGGGTGGGGTGCTGTGCAGCTCCTTCTTGCCGCCAATCGTCGGCAGCAAACGGCGTCATTCCTCCAGCTTCAACACCACCACCCACCGACCCGTATTCCGCACATCGGAGCGAGCGCGGCTCGACACCCCCGGCCGCGATGGAGTCCATAGCGAGGATCTCGGGTCTCATGGAGACTGGTGAGCCACCTTACGAGCGACGTCTTCTTACCCTCCGCCCGCGCCGCGTGCTAACAGCAGAGGTGTCCCCCCCGCAGCGAGAGAGCTGACCCTCGACGCCGCCCAGGCGACGCGCAACATGCGCACCAGCACCCGGCCCCTCGATCGCAACCAGATGAGGAAGCTCCTCGACAGCAGGAATGACCGGGAGATTCTCGACGGCCTGCGACGGGTCATCTCGGTGCGCACCGCCCCGTCCCCATCGCCACGTAGAATCAAGGTCGCTGACCGCTCCAGATGATGTATCGCAACCACAAGACGCTGCCCTTCTTCTCGTCCGTCGTCAAGAATGTCGCCTCGCCCAACATCGAAATCAAGAAGCTCGTCTACATCTACCTCATCCACCATGCCGAGCACGAGCCCGACCTCGCCCTCCTCTCCATCAACACCATACAAAAGTCGCTGTCCGACACCAACCCCCAGGTCCGCGCCCTCGCCCTCAAGACCATGTCGGGCATACGCGTGCCCGTCATCAGCCAGATCGTCTCCCTTGCCATAAAAAAGGGCGTCGTCGACATGAGCCCCTACGTCCGCAAGGCCGCCGCCCTCGCCATCCCCAAGTGCTACCGCCTGGACCCGAGCCAGTCGCCGCAGCTCATCGACTACCTGTCCGCCCTTCTCGGCGACAAGCAATACTACGTCGCCGGTGCGGCCGTGGCCTCCTTTCTCGAGATTTGTCCCGAGCGCATCGATCTCATACACAAGCACTACCGCGGCCTGGTGCGCAAGATTGTCGACATGGACGAGTGGAGCCAGCTGGCCATGTTGCGCTTGATGACCTACTATGCCCGCAAGTGCTTTCCGCGAAGCGCAAGCTCGGATGCTTCCAAGCAAGACACGTCCGTAGATGACTTCTACAGCGAGTCGACGGGTGCCGCCTCGGGACACGGCGGCTCCACGAATCCAGACCTGCTCCTACTCCTCAACGCCATACGGCCGCTTCTGCAGAGCCGCAACTCGGCCGTTGTTGTCGCTGTCGCACGCTGTTACGTCGCCATCGGGACCCCCGAATACGTCAAACTCGCCGTCGGCCCTCTCATCGCGTTGCTACGCGGGGCGCAAGACATTCAGCAAATCGCTCTCTACAATATCGTCTCCGTCTGCCTCATGCGGCCTGCCGACTTTGTCAAGTACGCGAGCCATTTCCTCGTCAAATCGACAGACAGCGCGCCCGTGTGGGAGCTGAAGCTGGAAGTCTTGACCATCATCTTCCCTCATAGCCCCATTCACGTCAAGAGCCTCATCCTGAAGGAGCTCGAGCACTTCTCGCAGGGCTCGAACAAGGCGCTAGTGCGCGAAGCCGTGCGAGCCATTGGCCGATGTGCGCAGTCTGACGCGACGACGGCCCCGCGCTGCTTAAAGCTGCTGCTTGGGCAAATCACCAGCTTGGATGGCACTCTTGCCGCTGAGTCATTGACAGTCATTCGGCACCTGATACAACAAGACGCCGAGGGCCACATCGGCACCGTCGTTAGGCTCGCCAAGAACCTCGATTCTGCGACAGACCCGCAGGCCAGGGCCACCATCATCTGGCTAGTGGGCGAGTTCTCTGGCCTCAACGGCGAGGACAACATTGCGCCAGACGTTTTGCGGATTCTCCTCAAGGAGTTCGCGAACGAGTCAGAGGCAGCCAAGCGGCAAATCCTCTTGCTGGCGGCCAAGGTCTATCTGCATCACCTCAACCGGAAGAGCGAATCTGAGAGAGAAAGAGCAGCTGAGGACGACCCGCCGCACGAATCGGAGAAGCACCCCATCGAGCGGCTATGGGACTATGTCATGCTGCTCGTGAGATACGACACGTCGTACGATCTCCGAGATCGAGCGCGGATGTATCGATCTCTGTTGGGCGTCCCTCAGCTGGCGACACTTATGCTTCTGGCCCCGAAGCCGGCGCCCCAGGCTCCCAGTCCGTCCGAATCGAGGAAGGGCTTCCTGCTTGGCTCCTCGACCCTGGTCCTGGCAGGCGGTGGTGGCATTCACGGTCTAAGCGGGTACGAGACGCTGCCGGACTGGGTCGAGGCCGGCAAGGAGCCCGACCCGAGGCTGCGCGATCAGAACGAAGGCGGCGCGTCATCACGATACGACGGCGAAAAGTCGGTGCCCGCGATTGAGAGGATCGACGACGCAGCCCGCGCAGCGCCGCCCCAACGGGCCAATGGCATCGGAGAAAAGGTCGGGGCCAAGACGTTGGACGACTGGCTAGCCGAGGAAGAGGGCAGTGGTGAGACGGAGGAGGAGACAGAAGAGGAGACGGACGAAGAGGAGGAGGAAAGCGAAGAGGAGGAGGACGAGGAGGACGAGGAGGAAGAGGACGAGGAGAGTGACGATGAAGGCGAAAGCGATAGATTGGTCAAGCAGTGACACGGCATTATGGGCGCATACATAGAAGCGGCAGCATGGTGTCTGAATCGTGTTTTACTTAGGAACGCTTGCAACTCTGGTATCCTGCAAGTATAAATCACAGCATGTCAAAAGGAGGCTCCAACGCCGTCTATCCAACGCCAAAAAATGTCCAGCACGGCCCGCCCCCCTTGATTTTCCGTCCATCCTCTCTATGAGCGAGCGCGCGCGGCCAGCGGAGCACGGCGACTCAAGCCGGCCGCTCGACCTTTTGTCCCTCGCCGCCGGCGGAGCCGGGCACCTCGTTCTTGGTCTCGTCGCTCTCGGCGTCGCGCTCGGCGTTGGCGACGCTTCCCCCGGCGCTGCCCGCGGCGCCGCCGGCCCTGGCGGCCATCTCCTTGGCGTAGCCGTTGCGCATCTGCGGGAAGAAGAGGCCCGGGTGGAAGATGGTGAGGAGGTAGACGGCGACGAGGACGAGGGTGCTGTCGAGGACGAGGAAGCTGGGCTCGTCCTGCATGATGTGGTTGCCCCAGCCGCCGCTCATCTCGACGATTCTGTTGCGTAGTCAGCGAGCCGTCCGACTCTCTTTCCCCTCGTCTCCTCTCGTCTGGTCTCCCTCCTGACGGAAGAATACCAGTGCGTGAAGGGGGAACTGGGTGAAGGGAAGGGCAACTCTCGCGGGGAATGGAGACTCACCGGTAGACGCAGCGGATGAGGATAGCAATGTACGCGGCCGTCACGCCCCATACAAACTGGCGAAACTTGGCGTCGTTCCACAGCGCGAGGGTCTGCGGCGAGGCAGCACCGGACCTGACGTGGCGGAGGGCGCGGCGCCAGTAGTCGGCGCCCATGAGGCCAAAGGCGGCGAGGACGACGACCTGGAGGGCGACGCCGGCGATGATGGCGCGGTTGCCGCTGCGCTGGAGGCTCTGGTTGTCGTGGCCGGCGGCGGCGGCGATGCCGCCGCCGATGGCCTGGACGATGAGGCACGTCAGGTCGGCGGGGAGGAAGATGCGCGGGTACCAGGCGGCGGGGACGCGGGAGAGGTGCGCGGGGCCGAGGTGCAGCGCGACGTGCTTGAGCGTCAGGTAGACGGAGACGCAGATGAAGGTGGGCGCGAGGATGATGGCGCAGATTTGCAGCTCAAAGGCGCCGTTGTTCCACGGGTTGTAGTGGAGGAGGATGCGTCCGACGTAGCCTGTTCACATGGGAGTTCGGTCAGCCAGCCAGCCAGCCAGCCAGTCAGTCAGTCAGATTCAAGCCATGTCAAGTCGAGGCAGATGGAGACCCTTGGCTCTGCAACAACGAGTCGACTCATGGTCATCATAGACGAGTGTGTGTGTGTGTGTGTGTGTGTGTGTGTGTGTGTGTGTGTGTGTGTGTGTGTGTGGTGTTTGCTGCTCGAGAGGCGCGTATAAATGAGGAAGGGGTCAAGTAAGGGGGGGCCGAGCGAGCAAAGGACATCATCATCATCATCATCATCATCATCGTCATGAGGCAAAATACACACAAGACAACACTCACCCGCCGTCTCGAGAATCAGGCCCACGGTAATGGCGGCGCCGTACGTCCAGGTGCGCTTCCAGGCGCCCAGGCCGGCGGCGGCGAAGAGGCAGATGGCAAAGGCGATGGTGAAGAAGATGCCGGACCCGAGGTTAGGGTAATAGCCCAGCACCGTGGCCTGCACGGGGCACCCAAAGGTGACCTCTGTGCACGTCTTCATGCGCGCGCCCGTCGAGTTGCCGGACATGATGGGCGTCCTCTGGTTTGTTTTCGTCCCCTTCTCTGTTTCCCTTCTCTTACTCCTGTGCCCTCGTTTCTCCCCCCTTCAGTTGTAGGGGATGGTGCTGTGGTTCGTCTACCTGTGCGCGGGGGGACCCGTGATAAAGGTGGTCGTCGTAGTTATGTATAGGAGAAATCGCCCAGTCGTAGCCGAAACGTCTCGGTTTTCGTCAATGGCCCTGGTGGTGGTGGTGAGAATGGGAACAGATGCCGTTTTCTTCCCCTTATCGTATCGCACACCGCGAGGCGTCAACAGTCGAGAGTGTGTAAGAAGTGAAAAAGTGTGTTGTTGAAAGAGTGTCGGTCTGCTTCCTCGCCCGTCGTTTCTCAATGCGGGCAAAACCAAGCGCCAGCAGACGAGTCCACGCTACAAGGCGACGTTCTAGGTTTCACGTCGTTGGCAAGCGGGACGGGAGGAGGCGGCGGCGACAACGTGGGGATCAACAACAGGTGCAGATTGGGGAAGATACGAGTAGATGGATGGACGGATGGGGTTTATTATCCCGCAAATAATAAAGGCCAGGACCAGGACCAGGTCAGAATCTGACATCGGAGACTACGAGGGGACTAGTAGAGAAACCGACTAGCTAGGTAGTTAGCAGTACGTAGCCACGCCCGTCCGTCTCCATCGGCCATCCTACCGTGCGCTCGTCGATGACGGCCACCACCAACCTCAGCCTGAAGGAGGGAGGGCGAGTGCGCCAAGGGGCGAGGGCAGCGGCCGGGCGCCAAATGGGGCCCAAAACTCCGCAGCCAGCCAGCAAGCGCAACTCCCCTCCCCCAACAACAAGTCCGCTGGGTCCGGTGAGCTGCTGACGGTCGGCCGTGGGGGGGAGAGGGAGGGAAACTCGGGGAGACACGTCCATTCAGCCATTGTGCCCTCCTTGCCCTCCTCATTCAGGGCGTGTGAGCGAGCATGAGTACGTACTCACTACGTGTACCCACACGATGGAGACGATGGAGACGGCGGCGGCAGAATGGATTTCTCAATCGGGACGGCGGCGCATGGGGTTTCGTCGTCGCCGTGGGCCTGTCCTGTCCTGTCCTGTCTCGGCCCGGCCGTGACATCCATCCATGGGCCATGTTCCATCTCAAAATCGTCGACGCCGACACGGCGATTGACTTAAAGGGGGCAGCGCCCGTCGTCAACCCGCCCGCCCGGCCCGTCTGTCTCAGAGGCGAGTCCGTCCGTCCGTCATACGGTATCACCACGTAGTGCAGTACTGCACAACGAGCACCATCCATCCATCCCATCACTTCTTCAGTCACATCACAAAATCGTCCGCGGGGCGAGCTGCTGCTGCTGCTGCGAAACTCCGACGTGGCGGACCGCGCTAGACGTCGTTGACGTGTAGCGCTGGCGGGTTCAGCGCTCTCGGGTCGGCGCCGTCCCGGACGCCTCCTTTTTGTGAAAGTGGGTATTAATGACCAACTAAGTTAATCACTGGACCTGGGAGAAGGAGCACGAACGATCCAATGTCACCAACAAGAGAGCTCCAGCTAGTTATTAGGCGTGACCACTGTGACCGGTCATCATCAACAAGGGAACGGCGGGCCGCCATTCGTGTGCACGAGAGCTGCTGGACCGGTCAGTGGTGGACCGCGTGCAGTTCTCGTAGGGGCAAATCGAATGCAACAACAAATCGAACTGCCGAACGCGAACTCTTGGGCCTCCTCGCCCCCGATGGCGCAACTGCTGGTCCGGGCGTTCGGCCGAGCGAGCGCACGAACGGCGCGGCGCGGCGCGATTCTCTGCGGCGCCCGGCGCACCTACACATAGCAGTCGCTGACGCTGGCTGGCGGTTGCGCCGTCGAGGGGCGAGGGTTGGCCCGTCGCCGAACGCGTGGCGGAAACTCTGTCTTTAATTTATTACTCGTACCAAGTAACTAGTCCGTACAACAGTCACGTAGGTAGTTAGTTCACTACCTTAGCTACTCGTACACGCACTTGCTCGGTTGGTGAGATCCATGCGCAGAGAACAGTGGGTGCGTTCGTGCTCGTGCTCACCCAAGCTCACCCAACCAACCAACCCACGGCGGCGGCGGGAGGGAATAGGTACTTCTATTGTATTAGTAGTACTGTAGGTCCGTCCTACATGTAACAACGTCTACTCCTGCTTCTCCTCCTTGCCCCCCAGATACCGGTACACGACGGAAAAGTCGCGGCCCTTGCACTCGTCGAGCTTCTCGGCCGCCTCGTACACGCCAAAGGCCGTGTCGGCCAGGGCCATGCGCGCGCCCGCCTCCTTGGCCGCCACCATGGCCAGCCGCAGGTCCTTCTTCATGAGCGAGATGCCGAAGCCGCCGCGGTAGTCGCGCCCGGCCGGCGCCGTCTCGACGACGCCCCGCACCGGGTTGTTGACCTCGCTGGGCCAGCACTTGCCCGTGCTCACGTTGATGACGCCCGCCAGCTTCTTGGGGTCCAGCCCCCACCGCATCCCCAGGTTCATGGCCTCGGCCGTCGCGATGTTGTTGAGCGCCAGCAGGTAGTTGTTGGCCAGCTTGGCCGACAAGCCCGCGCCCTGCTCGCCGCAGTGCAGCACCTTGCGCCCCATGTGCAGCAGCACCGCCTCGACGCGCGCCACCGTCGCCTCGCCCGCCCCAAGCATGAAGGTGAGCGTGCCCGCCGTCGCGCCCACGACGCCCCCGGACATGGGCGCGTCCACAAACGTCCCCTGCCCGGCCTCGGCCACCGACGCCGCCACCTGCCGCGACGTCGACGGGTCGATGGTCGAGCAGTCGACGAAGACGCGGTCCTTTTGAGGCAGCGCCGCCGTGAGGATGGACTTGTAGACGCCCTGCACGTGCTGCGGCTCGGGGAGGACGGTGATGACGGTGTCCTGCAATGGAATGGCGGATGGTCGCCGTCAGCCTGACTGCACCGCTACTCTTGAGGTGTAAGGTCTTGGTTCCTGCGCGAGACTCACGGCGTCCTTGGATGCGTCAAAGGCGCTGGCCGCCAGCTCGACGGCCGCGCCGCCCGCGCCGGCGGCCTTCATCTCCGTCTCGAGGCCCTTCATGGCATCGCGGTTGATGTCGAAGATGGCGACCTTGTCGGTCGGCTTGAGCTTGGCCTGGAGGTTCTTGGCCATTTGGTAGCCCTGCGGCCGGCCGGGTACTGCAGGTCAGCGAGCCGCACTCTGTAGCCTTTGTAGCGCCTCTTGACAAAGCAACGCGCAAACGTTGAGGGACGGACGGACGGAAGGGCGGACGCACCATCTGGCCGAGGCCAACGAAGCCGTACGTGTCGAGGCGGCGCGCCGTGCTGGCGAAGCCCCTCCTCTGGGCGAGGCCGCCCAGGCCCAGGCGTGCTACTGCGACTCTCATGTTGGGCTGCGCGAGGGAGTTGACGACGGCTACCTTACGGCTCCATCACGAAGGGGGAGCAAGAGGTCGGGTCGGTCCAACAAGCAGGTCGGCCGCGCGCTGAGACAGCACGACGGGCGCGGGGTGGTGGGCGCGCGTTGCCTTTGCCGAGAAAGCCGTCCATTGCCGCTGCCAGCCATCCGGCCCAGCGGCCGGCGTTCGCTAATAAGACGGACGAAGCGCAGGCAATGGCTGGCTTTCGGTCTGGGCAGGGTGGCTTGGCTGGTGGGGGGGCAGACGGTGCCGGCTGGGGGTGGGTTTGGGGGACTAATGGGCTGATGCGGAGAAGACTGGGGTCTCAGGTCCCCCAGCTGGAGCGCTCCATCGGGACCTGGAAAGCTGCCCGCGTCCTGAGGCCTCAGCCATCCAGCGCCCACTGTGGGATGGAACACTAATCGCGGTGCCTTGACTGCCCTGGTGCCTGAGGCTGCTGATGGCTCTAGGTAGTTCTTCAGGGCCTCCAGGGTCCCCCAGCCCCTGCACTACGAGGAATCGCCCGCTGCACGCACTGTACCGCACGGGACGTGACCGTCCGGCAGATCACGACCCGTCCAAGGTACCTTTGACGAAACAGAAAATCTGAAGCATCCGAGGACTCGGTGGATCGTCCATCTCTTCTCACCGACGTGACGAGTCCAAATCGCGAGACGGCCTCTAACATCACACAGCAAACAGCACAGCCGCAAACAATCACCCTGGTCCTGAGGTCCGTCTTCTACACACTCAGAGAGTCGTCCCGTGGGCTTCTGCTCATCTGCCCGACACACGATCCTCCTCCGCCTCCGCGTCCTTCTGTGCCGCCGCCCCATCGCCGCCGCCGCCGAGGTAGCCCAGGTCGCGGTACGCGCGGTCGAGGATGTCGCGGATCGTCTGCTCCTTGCGCAAGTTGTAGTCCTGCACCGACTCGCCGTTGCGCGCCGACGCCGCCGCCGCCTCACGCTTGACGCGCGCGTACAGGGCGAAGTCGTCGGGCGCGCGCAGCAGCCACTCGCGGAAGATGTGGTGCCGCTCGACCTCGGGGCAGCCGGGGCCCCAGACATGGAGGTTGACGGGGAAGTTGTCGTCGTCGTCGTCGTCGGCGGCGGCCCCTTTCTCCTTCTCGCCGTCGTCGTCGTCGTCGTCGGCAACACGACCGCGACCCTCCCGGCAGAAGAAGCGGTGCTGGTGCCACGCCGGCTCGCGCAGCAGGAAGCGGAAGCCCGCGCGCTCGAGGGCCGGCACGTACGCGGCCTCGTCGCGCACGTCGCGCACCGTCAGGTCCACGTCGACGACCGCCTTGGCCGGCATGCCGGGGAGGCTCGTCGACCCGGTGTGCGCCACCGCGACGACGACCGGCCGCCCCGTGCCCTCCTCGCCGCCCAGCGCCGCCACGATGCGCGCCCGCGTCTCGGCGTAGCGCGCCGCCCACCGCGGGTCCGGCTCGACGACGGCCACGGACGCCTTGACCCGGCGCGTCGCTATGCGCTCGACCCCGCGCGGGTCGAAGTCGTGGTGCTTGACGAGCTCCTCGATGGGGACTGCGATGCGGGGTGTGACGAGCGACGCCATGGTGGTGGTGGTGGTGGTGGTGGTGCTCTCGACCGTGTTGGCTGTCTGGAGGGTAGACTGGCCAACAAAAGAAGGAGTGTGCGTAGGTGACGGAGGCAAAGTCGCGTCGCTCGCGCCGACGGGGCAAGCGTGCGGCTTAAGTCTGTCCTATCTTCGTGGTCGTCATCCTGAGCTGCCGCATTGCGCTGCGCCTCAGGCGGGTGTTGAAGGAGCAGGCTAGGTACAGATCACGCCAGGATGGCTTCACGTCGTGCCCCGGTGAGTCACCGGCCTGCAGCCTCACCTGCAGTGGTGTAGTTAGCATTGGGTCAGCAACGCTGCGATACGACCTGGAAAGGGTCGCACAGCAGTGAGCAGCCCCTCGCGCTGTAGCCTCGTACCCCAGAGCTGCCCGAGGCGCAGCGTCCCGATTAGGCAATGCGGCCAGCGCTTGCTGGGCCGCTGGCCTGGCATATCCCACACGGCGGCGTGTAAGTGAATGCACTTCGTAATGTCCGTCGGTCACAACGGCAGCCCTGCGGGACTTTGGCCTGCTGCTACTGTACTGCGTGCCACGATGAGATACCATACGTACTGCCCTACGAGGCGTGCCAGGTCCAATGCATTTCTCCTGCCAAGGGCCAGCGCGCCTCACTGGCAGAAGACAAGGAGCTGTGCCCTGTAGACGCATGCTGGCTTTACTGAACACAAGCAAGCGCTGACACGATTTCCATAACATTGAAAGGCCCGCGAGAGGGATGTCAGGGGGTGGTCGATTGCGTTGGAATCACGCAGTGTCATTACAGATGGAAGGTAAAGCCAGTAGCAGATTCGAGACACACTTGGCTCTAATACACAACCCTGGAAGTAAAGCGGTGCAGTCGTACGTGCTAGACAATTGCCCCTGCACATAGCATAAAACTATTTGCTGCTTCCATCAACATATGAACGCTTAGACTGCAACCTGCGTGTTATATGGGGGTACTCGTCCATCCAGGAAGCACCTTGTAACTATGAAGCAACCCGCATCGTCAGCTCATCAGCATCAGCACCGGCCATCACGGCTCCACCACCACCCCCCGGCGGCACAGCACCTCGCCGCTCGGGACGGCAAACCACGCGTCCGGCTCCCGGCCCCAGCGGCGCCACGCCTCCGCCGCCGCCGCGAGCTCCTCCTCGGTGCCGGCGCCCGCCTCCGTCGCCGTGCGCGCAAACGCCGAGGCGACGGTGCGCTCCGCCCACAGGCCGCTCCACCACGCCACCTCGTCGGGCGTGCTGTAGCACCAGCTGCTGCTCGACGAGGCCGTCACGACGTCACCACCACCGCCGCCGCCGCCGCCGTTTTCATCACCATCGGACCCGGAAGAAAAGCCCGCCGCGCGCGCCCACGCGTGCACCATGCGGCCGGCGTCGGGCTCGCCGCCGTTGGCCGCCGCCACGCGCCGGTACAGCGCGCGCCACGCCTCCATGCCGTCGATGTGCGGGAACCAGGCAAAGGCGCCGTAGTCGGACTCGCGCGCCGCGACGATGCCGCCGGCCGGTTTCGCCACGCGCCGCATCTCGCGCAGCACGCCGACGGGGTCCTTGACGTGCTGCAGCACCTGGTGGCAGAAGACGACGTCGAAGGCGCCGTCGGGGAAGTCGAGCGCGTTGGCGTCGCCGACGACGAACTCGACCGCCTCCGACGACAGGCCGCGCGCCGAGGCCAGGGAGCGCGCCTGGACCAGCACGTCGGCGGCGCGCTCGACGCCCGTGACGCGCCCGCCGCCCGGCGCGACCAGCGCGGCGAGGTCGACGGTGATGGTCCCCGGCCCGCAGCCGACGTCGAGCACCCGCATCCCCGGCCGCAGGTGCGGAAGCAAGAAGGCCGCCGAGTTGGCTGCCGTGCGCCAGGTGTGCGAGCGCAGCACCGACGCGTGGTGGCCGTGCGTGTAAGTCGCCGCCTCGGACTTGCGCTGCGGGCCTGCCGGTGCTGACATGGTGTGGTGGTGCTGGAGGTGGTGGTGAGACTGATGAAAGTGGAAATATATATATGGATGGAATTGAGGGCAGATAGATAGATGGTTTTTTTGCGAACAAGAAAGAGTAGTATCTGCAGCACCTCCGGTTCGCACTCGTATAGACTGGTTGAATACGGCAGCTACACGAGTTGCGACTTGATTTATATGTGTTTTTCCAATACATGAATATACCTGCTCGATCTGGCCAGAGCCAAGTCCGGTGTCGGAGGCCGTTTACACCCACCAAAAGCGCCGCCCGCGACGCCGTCTCCGCTGCCCACCAGGCTGGGTGCTGCGGAGGCGCCGAACCGGGCCCGCGTCTCGTCTTCTCCGTCTTCCCCACGGCAGGCCCAATGCAGTAACTAGCGGTCGGGCATTGCCTCTGGTGGCAAGGCGCAATCCACAAGATGCGAACAACTCTTTCTTCCAGCGTAGAGGACTACGAGTGCACGTGCCGATATCCGTGGCTGAAAAAGACAATAAGGTATGGGACATGTGCCTTGCTTGTCTTTTGAGGTACGTAGTGTAAGTGCCTAGAGCCACCAGCCCACGTAATAGTAGAAACATGCGAGTACTGGCAATTGTAGTAATATACAGCCATCAACATAAGGTACTACCACCACCACCTCCATCCAGCCTCAAGACGCCGCCCCCGTCTGCAGCACGCCCCTCACGCTCTCGACGACGCGCGCGTACGCCATGTCCGTCTTCTCGGGGCTGTACAGGCTGGGCTTGATGGTCTTGTCGAAGCCGTGGGCGGCCCCCTCGACGCGCACCACCTCGACGGCGGTGCCCCGCGCCAGCTTGCGCCCAAACGCCTCGGCCTCGGGCGCCAGGCTGTCGCCCGAGCAGACGAAGACCAGCCCGCGCGTGGGAAACCACGCCATGGGCGCGTACGTCGGGGACGCCCTCGGCGACGACCGGTCCTCGCGCCGCGGCACGTAGCAGTCGGTGAACATGTTCTGGAACCACGGCGGCATCGGCGCGATGGGCGTCGGCACCACCCTGTCGGCCGGCGTGGCGGTGAAGTCGACGCCCGGGTAGAAGGCATACACGGCCCGGATGTCGACGTCCCCCTTGAGCCAGCGCCTCAGGTCCGACGCCGCCACGAGCGCGAGGTTCGCCCCCGAGCTGAACCCGGAGACCGCGACGCGGTCGGTGTCGAAGACGCGCTTCTGGCTCGCGACCCATCGCAGCACGTCCTCGGCGTCCTCGACGGGCGCCGGGAACGGGTGCTCGGGCGCCTTTCGATAGTCTGCGTCGAGGACGAGGACGTCGGCCTCGCGCGCCAGCCTCTCGCAGAAGGCGTGGTCCATGCCCAGGTTCGGCAGCATGTACCCGCCGCCATGCCAGTTGACGACGACGGCCCGCGGCTTCTTCTCCCCGCCTTGCTTGTCGTCACCGTCGTCGTCGTAGCCGGGCGGGTAGTAGAGCCAGGCCTTGATGAAGCGGCGGTGCTCGCGCGACGGGATGCGCACCTCCTTGCGCCTGCACGCTGCCGACGGCCGGAAGTGAGAGCGCGTGAAGAGGTAGTTGAGCAGGCGGAGCAGCGAGACGATGACCTTGAGCCTCCAGTACTGCAGAAAGCCGTGGGGCGCCATTTGTTGTTTGTTGATTGATGCAGTCGCCGCTGGAGGGCTGTAAGCAGGATGTCACGGCGGTCCGATGGTGCCAACGACGACCGGTGGATGTGCCTCTACGGGAGACGGCGGCCGATGCATTTATTTGCGAGGAGGAGTCGGCGGCGCCGACGCCATCGTCTGACGTGCATCCATTGCAATAATAAATGCAGTCCCCCAGTTCTGCCTGGGAGTTGGAGCGATGGAACGCAGTTTCACAGCAACCCCACTCACTGTAAGGTAAGGCGCGCCGCCGGCCTGACTCACCGGGCACCGAGTGAGTGTCGCGACGGGAGGAAATAAGGTAGATGCTGCAAGATTCATGAGAGAAAACAACGGCTGCTGCTCGATGCGGCCGCTTCGCAGCATTATTAGCGCTGAGGCCCGGCCGGGCAAGACGGCAAAGTGGAATGGGGCATGAGCGACAACTGGACCCAGGTTGAGTTGCTGTTCAGGTCTTCTCAGAAAGATAGATCCCAGGCTTCCCAGCCTTCGACTATGGCTCTTTGAAGTGCCACCACCCATGATAGATTTCGCATTTAGCACCATTCGCTGCGCTGAGCGAACGTAACGAGCTGTGCTGCACGATTGAATCTGGGGGTGCTCACAAGGAATCACCGTTCATATCTCGGCCGCCTATGATCAATTGCTCACAATGGCGTTAGGGTTCAATCCCCAACAAACGCCTCAAGCATTCAGGCATCTCGGGCTCGCCAAGACGACGGACGACGGGGAGCGAAAGTAAACCGAGGTCACCAGCGTGCCAGAAATCGTATTATGACGCGCGTCGCCGGAGCACGGCGCGAACTACTCTATTGGGCCGCGCCACGCCCGTCCCAGGCACCGAGCCAGGAACCTTCCACGGCCCGCCGCCGCGAGGCTCCATGTCCCACAGCGTGATGAAGCACGAGGCGATGACCAGGATCTCCTTCTCCGCAAAGGTCCGTCCCTTGCAGATGCCGACGCCGGCGCCCCACGGCTTCAGCCTGCCGTACCGCGCGACCGTCTTGCCGGTCCGCTCGTCCACCTCGAGGAACCGATCCGGCACGAACCTGTCCGGCTCCGGGAAGACGGACGCCTCCTTCTGGATCCCGGCGTGGGGCACCGAGATCCAGGTCCCCGCGTCGAGGTGGTGCTGGTGCGGCCCGTCGGCGACCACCATCGAGCGCGCGACGTATCGGATCGACGTCGGCTCGTTGGCCATCCTGAACGTCTCGAACATGGCCGACTTGAGCAGCGGACAGTCGCGCCCGAGCGCCGCAATGTCAACCTTTGTGACCTGCGGCGGCAGCGCGCCGTCTCTCGACACGGCCAGATGGGGCTCGACCTCGCTCCGCAGCGCATCCACCAGCCCGGGGGTGGCGTAGATGTACAAGATGAACCAGAACACCAACGGCTGCGAGTTTGCGTTGAGGCCCCAAAACGTCCCCGTCTCCAGCGCTCCGCGATTGTCCATCGGGACGTCAAACTCCCTATACGCCGCGTTTCGGCCCTTGGCGACGGCGCTGACGTCGCTCATGTCCGCGTCACAGTCGACGGGCTCGCCGCTCATGAACTGGTCCAAGCGGCCGAAGAAGCCGGCCAGCGCAAGGTGCAGACGATGTCGTGCCGCCACGCCCTCCTTGAACGACTTGATGGGGATCCATTTCGGGGCTCCGGCGACGAGCAGCGGAAAGGCGTGGTTGTCGAACTTCCAGAAGTCGTCCAGCAGAGTCGGGTTGCGGTCGAGGAAGTCCTGTCCGTATAGCTGCGGGATCGAGATGCACGCGCCCAGGTCCCGCAGCAGATTTTCCAGATCAACCTCGACGGCTCTCGACTTGTCTGTCCCGTTTTGCGCGTCGAGGACAACGACCTTGGCCGCCCGCTCCCAGCGGCGCTGCTGCGAGGGATCCTCCGAGAAGGACAGCAGATCGCCCACTTTTCCGGGCACGTCGGCGCTCGCAATCGCCGCGGTGGCAGCCTCGTCGTTGAGGAAGCCCTTCTCCACGGGCAGGGTGAGCTTTTTGCACACTTCCGAGAACCTCTCGTTGAGCTCCGGGGGCACGCGGCCGCCAAACACGCGCAACACCATGCTGAGCCCCAGGGGGTCCGTGTCCAGCGTGCGATGGCCCACGGCGAATACCTTGTCGACGCCAGGCAGGTTATACAAGATCTGATGGCGCCGGGTGACGCCAAACAGCGAGCCGGCTCGGCGCCGCAGAGCGAAGCTGTGTTGTCAACGTTAGCACCTCATGCGAGCCGCCATCAGGCACGGGTACCCCGACGGCAGACGCACGGCAAATAGGAAGCAAGCCCTCGGCCCTGCAGCAGGATCGTGCTGAGCCCAATCTCCAGCGGCACGTAGGTCGGCATGAGCTGGCTCGTCTTGGAGGGCTCGTGCGACCTCGCGAGGTAGTAGCGGCACAGCAAGACGGCGCCGATGAAGAGAAGGGTGTAAGTGGCCGGCGCCTCTACCAGCAGGCGGATGCCGGCGGCGGCGGTGGGTACCTCCTGCCCCATGGTGCGGCCGTACTGATGCGAAGCGGGCACCGCGGCCTGTGGACGATGCAACGCGATGTGCAGATTGTAGCAACGCGGTCCGAAGTACGCGAGGGTCGCGTCAGCCCGTGGACGTTGGGAAGACGACGGGAGGCACTGAAGGCCCGGTGAGCGCGCTGACTAACAACGCCTACGGCGCCAACAGCCCCTGGACACGGGTCGCCACAACAGCACGGAACGGCGCTCCCGTCCGCTGTGGCGTCGAGACTCCAGACATTGACTCTCTGCAAACCCCCGGCCGTCCATGCACGCAGCCCGACGTCTCCCCAACACCTCCAGCAGCCCCTCTTCCTCCATCCTTGTCTGTGCAACAGTATCAACTCGGATGGACGGATCCCTCATAAACTCATTCAATCAGCCGTCCCAGGGAGCCGGTTGCTCATGGCTGGCTAACGCAATGGCCCAGCGCTGCTCGTACGCGAGTGAGACCGCCGGTTCGAAAGTCGAACCGGGGCATGGGAACCGGCTCAATTTTTATTTTTATTTTTAAAGGTGCCTGCTGGCGGCAAAATCAGCAACCTGTGCGCCCGGTATGCGAAGTGGGTAAGTTCTCGATCGGTCACTATGCAGTTTGCATTGGGCCTGGTGAATCTGTTCGAGACACGTACGTCTGTCGTTCAACATTTTGCCTCCTGTCTCCTCCGCAAGCAACGGCCGCTTGGCGTCGTTGGTCCAAGTTGACTTCGCAGGACCATCCTCAGTCGGCCGACGGGCGGGAGACCAGCTCTACGAAGGAGGTGAGAGAAAATGACGACTTGCCCAAGTCTGCGGCGCCGGATTTGAGAGAATTGGTTACGAACCGCGCGGTCTATGTCTTCTATTCTTCGTCATCATCGAATTGTCATCATCGAACCGTCATTATATCGCGTATACCCACCCACCAGCACGCTGCCTACGGCCCTACAACACCCACGCCAGCGCCACCGTAGCCATGACGCCCATGGTCCACCCCCCGACGCGGACCGTCCAGCCCGCGCTGCCGTTGCCCATCAGGTCCCTCTGATACCCGAGCGTCGCGTTCCACGTGGGCGTGTCGTTGGCGCTCGACAGCAGCGTGTCGGACCTGTCGGCGTCGATCTTTCCGGAGAAGCTGATGGTGACGGGCCCGCCGAGGAAGCTGCCGTGGACGTGGTCCTCGCCGTCGGTGCCGCTCTTGATGACGGCGCGGATCTCGAGCGTCGCCGTGTCGTTGTCGAAGCGCCCGCTCACTGTGGGGAAGGCCGTGACGGTGAGGTTGTCGAAGCGGCTCTTGCGCTTGGACGGGTTGAGCAGCGCGCCGCGGTATTCGGCCAGCGCCGACGACACGCACGTGCTGTAGTTGAAGCCGACGCCCTGCAGCTGCGTGTAGTTGCGGTAGCCGCTGAAGGTGTACTGCGCGCCGCCGACGTGCGTCGTGTTGAGCTTCCACGGCGGGGGGATCCCCTCGCTCGGCTTGCTGTAGCGGTTCATCCTACGGGCGGTGCGATGGTGGGTGGTGTCAGCCAGCCAGCCTGAGTCGAGTCGAGTCGAGTCGAGTCGAGTCGAGTCAAGCCGCGTTGAAGCGCAGCACCCAGTGAAGGGAACGGAGGAAAGGGGGGGGTGGCCTGAAAGGGTAAAGAGGCCAGAGGCCCGAGGAGGCGACGGTGCGTTTTTTACGTACGAGTAGACGGAATCTATGGTCTGAATGTCGTTGATGGGCCCCTCGCCAAAGAGGTTGCTCGACGGCGGGGTGATGTTGAGGCTCTTGTCCCAGAACTTGAGCGAAAAGGTGAGCTCGTTCTGCTCGGGCACGTAGCGGTTCGACTTGACGACGGCGAGGAGCGAGTTGTTGAAGGACAGCTCGACGGGGCCCCTGGCGAAGGTGTCGCACTCGGTGTCGTCCATCATGTCCTGCGGCTCGATGCGCAGCGTCGTCGTGCCGTTGTAGTACGATCCCGTCCAGCGGTAGAGGTAGTAGATGAGGCCCGTGGCGTTGTTGGGGCGCAGGTTCGACAGCGGGTCGATATCCTGGGCGCGCGCCGACGAGGCGGCCCAGAGAAGTGCCGCGAGCAAGTACGAGTACGCGGCGAGAAACATGGCGGGCTTGCGGGAGACGACGACGACGACGACGAAGAAGAAGAAGAAGAAGAAGAAGAAGAAGAAGAAGAAGAAGCTCAACCGCGACGACGCCCCGTCGATCGCGGCTCTCACCACGTTTTCCCCCACAAGGCCCCCTCCGTCCTCGGCAGCGGGCGGCCATCCACCCCCCGTCTTGATAAATAACCTACGCCGTGTGTGAAGCGGTCGCGCGGGACCGGGGGCACATTGCGCCAAGTGCTCGGTCGTGTTGCTCCACGGGGCTCCATGACCTGTAGTGGAATAGCCTGGATTCAAGCTTATTTTTGATCCTGGTGTGGCTGACACGCGAATTTCCAGGCTCGTCCGGCGAGTCGGGGTGAAATGGCGCCGACGAGTTGGGTGGCTACTACTTGTACGTAGCAGGGCTATCGGTTGCAACAAGGCTGGGCAGCCCAACCTCATCAAGC
Source organism: Purpureocillium lavendulum (assembly GCA_029168975.1). Classification (NCBI taxonomy): domain Eukaryota; kingdom Fungi; phylum Ascomycota; class Sordariomycetes; order Hypocreales; family Ophiocordycipitaceae; genus Purpureocillium; species Purpureocillium lavendulum. The sequence continues at coordinate 7,340,662 of JAQHRD010000001.1, forward strand.
TCGTCCGTCACCAGAGACGGACCAGCAGAGATCCACTGTGACCCTGGGGCTGATATCATGAGACACCATGATGGTGATCACACTGTTGTTTCCAATGGGGGGCAGGGCTGGTCTGCGTGGATGGATGAACGGCAAATCCACGTCGTGGTCATGTCGAAGAATACTGCTAAAAAGTGCGTGTTTGAACAAGGCATGCGCAGGCACCCGCATCGTGGGAACCACCTTCTGCGAAACATGGAGCGAAGCCCGGACGGGACTCCTCCCCATTTGGACAGATCCTCCCTCTCTACCCGCAGCCACGGCCAGCCAATCGTCTCCCCGTCGTGCCTGCCCTGCCCATGGTCGCCGCGGCTAACATCCACTATGGCAATGTCATATCATCCTATACACCGAGCAACTTGCGTCCTGCGCTTCTGCAAAAGACAGACAGACAGACAGACCCTCGCGAAATCAGTAGGCGCTCTCGTCAGCAGGCGCATGTGTGCCTCCAGATATCCAGGCATCCAGGGAGCCCTTGCTTGTCCTTGTGAACCACTGTGGGACCTTGTGTCAACCAGACAAGCGAACACCCACGAGTTCCCACAACGAATCTCCACACCCACCATCCACCGCCCACCGCCCACCATGCCACCCACACACACACCACACACACACACAGCCAAGACAGGACAAGAGGCACACGCACGTATTCCCAAAACCGCATAGTAGCAAATAACTCACCGTCTTTCAACAACAAGCGCACAAAGCGGTCGCGTAGCTCAGTTGGTTAGAGCGTGGGACTAATAATCTCAAGGTCGTGGGTTCGACCCCCATCGTGACCAGTCGCTTGTTTTTTTTGCTCTTGCTCGTTCCTTCCTGTACGCACGCATGTGCGGGAACTAGCTCTCTTCTTTTTTTGCGTTTCTCCTCGTTTGGGTTGCCTGGGCGCGTGAGAGAGAGAGAGAGGGGTGGTCTCTGCGCACTCGCAAGCCCCGCCCGCGCCTCCCACCCTGCCCCGTCCTCGTCCCAGCGTGGCAGATGAAGCTATCCCCAACGACTTGTGACACACGCTGTCGTTCGTCGCGAGGATGCACCGGTAAGTATCAGGGCCTGCAAATTTCACGACGGTTTTCATTTCTTCTTGCTAACCGGGTCCCCACGCCTATAAACACGCAGGTAGAAGTCATCACACAGGCCGCCCACGTGAACCAAAGACAGGCTCCGTCAGTGGAAACCCCCCCCCCCCCCCCCCCAAAGTCTTCCAAAAACATAGCCCACGTGCATCGCGAGACTCGCATTCTCAACAACCGCAGCCAAGAGGCACCGTACGTCTTGTATTCATTACAAACAATACCGCGCCCGCCTGGCCCCCGCCACGACGCGCAAACGCCTCCACCACGTCTGTCTGTCTGTCTGTCTGTCTGTCCTCCTCCTCCCTCCCCCTTTCACTGCCCCGGATTCCTGTGAAGCCATGCCACAGCGGTCCCCCCCTAGTACGCCTATATCTCACAATACTGTTCTTTTTACCACGCTCGCCGCCCCAAGGCGGCTGTGCTTGCTTGTTCCCTCCCCTCGCTCTCCCCGAAATGAGCGGTTGGGAGAGTGAGATGGGGGAATAGGCGAAACGCAACAGAAAGCGAAAGTGGGGGAATATCAGTCTTAATAAAACGGGTGTAGGGCAGCCAAAAATAAGAAATAAAACCAACGATCAAAGTAAAAGAATTCGAAATCCAGTCTCGGGCGTATCGCGACCAGACGGCCAAGCCGGGAAACAGACGCGGCCACCATGTCCAATGGCCGGCCGGCCGAGAGCTCGAGACAAGGGGGGTATTCTCCTCTCCATGCGGGAAATTACTGACACCGAGAAACGGGGATGCATCAAAGTCGACAGGCCGCGTGAGACCTGGTCTGGTCGGTTCCGTCTGACCAAGTCGCCGTCTCTCGTCTTACAGGAAGTTGACGAGCCACGGGACGAGAGCACTAGGGGGAAACGTTAGCAGCTGCGGCGTTCCGTCGCATCCTGGACTCGACTTACCCAACAGCGACGGTTGCTCCTATGCCAAAGAGTGCCCTGTTCTTGACCCTGTCCTTTTGCACCTCGGCGGCCGTCTTGACCTTCTTTGCTCGCGGCGCGTCCTCCTTGGCCTCTGCGTCGGCCCCCTTCTTGCCAGGGCTCTTCTCCGAGACGGAGATGTCGGCAGCCTTGCGCTTGCTCTTCTTGGCCGACTCGGGCTTGACCTTCTTCTCATCCCCCTTCTCCTCAGCTGCCGCGTCGGGGTTCTCCCTGTCCTTCTTGACCATCTCCTTGGCCGCCTCCATCATCTTGGCGATCTCATCCGCGCTCGGGGGTTCGCCTGCAGTGGGCAGGGGGAAGTCCACCTCCGTCACTGTGTGCTTCGTCTCTACGCCGTTGACGTCGGTGGAGACCTCCTCGTCCACGTGGACCTTGATCTTGGGATCCTCCTCCCTGGGCTCCAAGACCACGGCGGGCTCAAAGGCCGACGTCTTCATGACCACGTCTTCCTGCTTGGCCCCCTTCTTGGTGGTGTCGCCATTGACCTCAGCCGACTCAAGCTTGGCCTTGGTGCTTCGCTTGCGGGGCGAGGCGGGGGCGCGCTTCGTGCTCTTGGTCGGGCTCGCAGACCTCCGCGCGCGCGAGCTGCGCGGGATGGACGAGGGCGTGGGCGGCGCCAGCTGCTGCTTTTGGGCCTTGGCTACGTCAAACTTGGGGGGTGCGCTGACGTTCTTGGGAGGCGAGTCCGAGGCGGTGGACACGGGGATCTTGGCCGTGTCGAGCAAGGCGCGAATCCAGACGTCAATGTTGTATTCCTCGGCAAGCGCGAGCGCCTGCTCCGGGGGAATCCAGATGTTACCGGCCGTCTCCTCCGGGCTGGTGGTCGGCAGAGACTTGATGTACTTGCGCTCGGCCTCCTCATCGGCGGCCTCGGCGTAGGGGAAGGTGGCCTTGAACATGCCGGTGGCGGAGACGTAGCCGTCGAAGCTCCGGCGCATCAGGAAGTAGCTGGTCGGGCTCGACTTGAAGATGCCCGACACGATGCCCTTGGGCAGAGGCGCGCGCAGATGGGCGTACTCGAAGGCGCCGAGCGCGCCGGATTCGGCCTCGTCGCCGCCGACCATCTTGGGGGTCAGCTTGGTCTGGCCGAGACGTCGTCGGGCGACGAGCTCCTGGTCTAACGGCGATGGTTAGCGCGCGCGTACGCGAACCAACGCGACTGCGGACAAGAGAAGAAAAATCAGACGCACAATCGGGAATGTCCTCGACCATGAGAGGGTTCGTGCGCGAGGGCAGACTTCTGTTGCCTGAGGGAGCCATGGCGACGGGTCAATATGGGATACAGAGGCGTGGTAGGCTCGAGGTTGACGGCGAGATGCGCGTGCGGGCGTACAAGTCGCGTCGTTTCCGGTGGGTGGGCACAACGGGGGCGACTAGGCAGTTGCAGCTGGTACGCGCAGCAACGCTCAAATCGATGCCAGCGCGCGCGATGGCTATGAAGCAGCGCTGCGGCGAACGATTAGCAGGTGTCGCGGGCAGACGCAGCGCGGGCTGGCGATGGCGGCGCGCGAGGAGAGGGACACAGGGCGCAATACAATGCAGGGACCGGGGATCGCGGATGAGGCGACGGGCGGACAGGCGACGTAGACCGAATCGGGCGAGGCGCCAATCCAGCAAGCCGGGGGACGAAAAGACGAGTTTGGCGTCGGCGGGAGACGCGACGGCAGCGGTGCCAGCTGAGAGAGGCGACGCCTGCCGTGGACCAGCTGCGACGTGGACGTGCGGTGGTGCTGCGCGAGAGCGGGTGTGGGAGAGGGAAGGACAGGAAACGAGGTTTCGCGATGCTGGGGGGGCTTGGGGGTGGGAGCGGCGGCGGGTGGTGGTCGCGCGCGCAAATTGGGGGGGAGCGTGCTGGCCTCTTCAGGCTGGACTCGCCGGGATGGGGGTTCTTTGGGGGGTGCAGTGCTCCTGGGGGGGGAGGGCTGCAGGCCGCCGTGGTGGTGGTGCGGCGGATGGAAGTGGAAGAGCGCGCGCGCGAGGCGGATGGATCCACTCGCTTCACCCCGAGGCGGACGGGCGGGATCCACTACCACCTCAGACGCGGAAGGCGCCATGGAAGGTGAGGTGAGGTCTGGTGCCAGCCCTTCGACGGGAGCGGTGGGCGCGGGTGCGGGCGCGGGCGGCGCCAACGATGGATAGGAGCTCTGGCTGCCCGCCCGCCCTGCACCAGAGACTTGAGGTGAGGGTGCACTGAGGTGCGGTGTGGTGGAGAGAGCCTGGGTGCTGCCTCTGGGTAAGGCGACGGCAGCCACCCTGCCCGACCGACGGGACGCAATGAACCTGGACAGCACCCAGGTACTCGGACGGTGCGAAAATGCCGCAGAGTGACTTGCGCCGCGCTCGCTCCGAGTGGCAAGCACCCTCGACTGGACCCCTGGAAAGCTTCACAGCTGAATGAGGCAGCTGGGGGGGACAGGGACACTCGCTCTCGACCCTTGGGAGCCGGGGTGCGGTCGCGGGCAACAAAAAAAAAAGGGCATGGCTGGGGACGCGCTATTAGGCCGGTACCGTCTTTACCCGCCGTCATGCTGTTGCGAGAATAGTACTGCGCTATCCAACGGGACCGGGCCCAGCGCCGCCGCCAACCGCGGAAACGTGCAGGGCAGCCGCCGTCGCGGAGCGAATGGGAGGGAACTCGAGACGGCGTTTCCGCTTCGGGCCGCCCGCGGGATGGATAAGGGTTCCCTGCGATGTTAGAGGCATTGGACGCCGCAGGATGGGCATTTTTGCGCGAAAGTTGCAGACGTGACTGATTCCTACGGACTACGGACGTACTGATCCGGCCGTTGCTAGTACACGGCTATGTCTGTCTCGCGCGTGCTTCTTGTACGGCACGTCTATCAGTGGAGGCCCGCACCGGTGGCGGCCCAACTGACGCCTGGAGCTTGCTGAGGTGCTGTTGGCCAAGGCGATCCCACCCGCCGTCGGTCCTGTGCTGTATATCAACTGTCACCAGCTCATAAATAAAAACGGTCAGATGGCTCAAGACCACACACTTAAACTCAGACACCCAGTCATAGCAGAACTAGTACGAGTAAACGCCGCGACCTCATCGACACCATTCTACCGCCCCCAAGACGCGCATAGCCCCCAGTCGCGCCGCGAACAATTTCCGGCTGCACGTCTAGGGTAGCTGGATTCCCGCCGCCCCGGCACTGGCAGCGCAAAGGAGGGCCGTCCCATGGTGAGCAGGCACACCAGACCAGACACATGACCGCCGCGTCTGATTTCCCGTCGCGCGGCCGCAGGCCCACCGGCGCGCGCGCTCCCCACGCACGTCGTGCCTCGTTTTTGCCCTCCCCTTGACTGGGTTCGCGAGTGTCTGATGTACCCGCTCTCGCCGTCGGTCCTCGCCCAACGGCCCCCCCGGCGCCACGTTCGACGGAGCAGCGCAGCACGGGGCATGACGACGGGCGTGAGACATGTGCCAACGTCGCAGCCGTAGGACCGACTGCCGCACATATAAAGTACATATGCAACTAAGCCTCCTCTTCGTCCCGTATGCCTGACAGCTAGGTACCTTGGCAAGCTGCCGGCGGCACCCACGCCGTGCGGGAAGCAGCCTGCTGGAGACACCCGGACTGGACACCGGACCTGAAGCTGCTGCTGCCGCTGCCGTTGCCGTTGCTCCCGCTGCCGCTCCTGCTGCTCATGCTGCTGCTCCCGCTCCTGCAACACGAGCTCTGGCCTCCGCGCTGCCCCTGAGCTCCCGGCCCGGCCAATCACGCCCGCGCCTCCTCGCCCATCACGGGTAACCTGAACCCCACTACCCACTGCGGCGGCCCTGCAAGCCCCTCCATCGTCACCGTGACAATCGCCGCCTCCTCCCCCTCCAACGGCCCGGCCCTATCTCTTGTGTCCTTGACCGTCTCGTAATCCTCCACTCTTCTTCTCTTCCTACCTACTCTACTCCTCACCTCCGTCACCTTTCGCGCATTCGCTCTGCGTATACATCGAGAGAAGACAGACATCGACCCTCCAGACCTCCAGACCAGCTGCTACTGCTGTCTCTCCCGCCCAACATGGCCTCCCACGACGACGACACCATGCCCGAGGAGACGCAGGGCTACAAGCTCTCCCAGCCCAAGCAGAGCTTGGCCGAGTACCAGCAGATGGGTATGTGCAGCCATTGAGATGCGCGTTCGACCCCTCGAGAGCCTCAAATTTTGCCCTGCCGAGCTCAATCCGCATTGTATTAGGCTCGCCGCTCCCTCCTGAGCGCAGCTCCCCCCCTTCACAGTTCCCCACCCCCAAAACCTGCCCCGCGGCCACCATCACCACCACCAGATAGCTACACAACTCGCAGCTTCACCTGTTCCCGGTACCACTAACACGCACGACGCATAGACGCCGGCGATGAGTCCCTCCAGCGGTACAAGGAGTCCCTCGGCCTCGGCGGCGGCAAGGACATCTCGGACCCCAACGACCCGCGCGTCTGCATCATCCTCAGCCTCACCATGGACTCGCCCGGCCGCGACCCCGTCACCATCGACCTCGCCCGCCCCGGCAGCGAGGCCACCATGAAGGACAAGCCCTTCAAGATCAAGGAGGGCTCCAAGTTCACGATGAGCGCAAAGTTCAAGGTCCAGCACGAGATCCTCAGCGGCCTGCACTACGTCCAGGTCGTCAAGCGCAAGGGCATCAAGGTCTCCAAGGACTCGGAGATGATTGTTAGTGGTGTCCCCCTTCCTTCGTGTCAGAGATCGCCGAGCCTCTGGTGTTTCGCGCTGACACTTCGCAGGGCAGCTACGCTCCCAACACGGACAAGCAGACCACGTACATCAAGAAATGTAAGCCTGGGCCCCCCCAAACCCCGGCCCCATGATCGCCACTAACAGCCGGCCAGTTCAAGAGGAGGAGGCCCCGTCCGGCATGCTCGCCCGCGGACACTACAACGCCATCTCCAGCTTCGTCGACGACGACAAGAAGAAGCACCTCGAGTTCGAGTGGAGCTTCGACATCGCCAAGGACTGGTGAGGCGCCGACGGACCGCTTGCATTGGTGTTGTTGCTGTTGCTGTTGTTGAGAGCGTCACGAGAACACGAGTATACCAGATCTTGAACATTGCGTGGAAAAGTTGGCATGGGATTTCCCTGGTCACCGGCAAGGCATCTTCAAAACGAAAATTGGAGCCATATTCATATCGCTATATCGCGCATCGCTTCTATTTTTGTGAAGGACGTAGTTGGTTTTCGCTATGGACCGGCCATTGCCGACCCTACAAGAAGTAGTCGGGCAGGGCGTTTCCGTCCGCCGCCTTTTCGTTGCCGGGCTGCTGGTCCTTGTGCAAATCGTTCTCGGGCGCCGCCGCAAAGACGTTGAAGAAGCGCTCCCCGCCATCGCTGACCTCGAGGACGCTGGCCATATTGCCGCACCGGTAGCAGTAGTTGGGCGCGCTCCAAACTGTACTTAGCCGGTCGTCGTATAGTACTTGGAAGCCCTCCTGGCAGAGCTGGTGGGCACGCAGAATATGTGACATGTTGTTGACGGCCAGGAACTTCTTGACGACCTGAGCGCCAAACGTGTATCCCGCGCCACGAGGCGACAGCGAAAATTCGTCCCGCTCGGGGTCAGGGTCGGACCAGACGAGATCAGCCATGGGGCCTTCGTGGGGGATTTCTCGAAACCGGTCGATGATTTTAATCTGATCGATGGAGTGTATTGACGGGGACAGCCCTGGGAAGAGTCAGATCAGAGGATGCTCCCCACGCCAGCGACATTGCGGAAAACAAAAACGAACCGCCGTGCACGCAAAATATCTGATTGTCGATGACGACGCTCAGCGTGAGAAAGTCAAACATGTCGGTAAAGTAGTGCCAGACGTTGGCGTTGCCGTACTTGCGCGAGCACTCCGTGTAGAAACCGTACGACTGGGTGACGCCGCGGGACTCGTGGTTGCCGCGAATCAAATGAACGCGTTCGGGGTATCGTAGTTTCAAACACACGAGGAGGGAGATGGTCTCGACGCTAAACATGCCGCGGTCGACGTAATCGCCTGCCGTGTTTCCGTCAGCGTTTCTGGGGCCCGGCGTGTCGCCGCCGCCGCCGTCTGGTGGTGGTGGTGGTGGCAGAAGAAGAGGCCGAGGCAGAGGCGCACGCACCCAAGAAGAGATAGTTGGTATCCGGGCAGTAGCCGCCTATCCTGAAAATCTCAATCAGGTCGAAGAACTGGCCGTGGATGTCGCCGACGACGGTGACGGGCGCCTTGACGTGGACCACGTTGCTCTCCCGCATAAGGAGCTCCTTCGTCTTGGCGCATATCGCTTCGATGACCGACTCCGCGAGGAGTTCCTTCTTGTAGAGCCGCGAGATGCACTCGTCAAGGTCGACGGAAGCTGGGGCAGCACGATCAGCATCGGTTCGCAGGCCATCGCGTCGGTCGGTCGGGTCTCACAAGGTAAGCTGGGCATCGTGGCACCGATTGCGTGGGGTTGATGGCGGGCCGGAGAGGGGGGTTCGACGACGACGACGTCGCGTCAGGAGGGGGGAGTCGGTCGCGTGCGTTGCGATCCGGACTGCTTCATCAGGGCCCGGCCGGGGCGGCGTCTGCTCCGAGCTACCTTTATGGTGTCTGGGAGGTGGTGGGGGGAGCGCTGCAGCTGGCGGCCTGTACCAACATGATCGGGAGGCGCGTAGCTTGGCATGAGGCGGCGAGCCGGGAGAGGGAGCTAGGCGATCATTGAAGAGGCGATGGGACCGTGACGCTGCGGCGACGCTGCTGCTTAGGAGAGTTGGAGGGTTGACGTCTGGGTTGTTGGATTACCAAGGCGGCGCTGCTTCTTTCTGTCGCCAGGCCTTGGGCAAAGACGGCGGCGGGTGGGTGCCGGGGCCCGGGGGCGTTTTGCACGGTACCGCATCAGGCTGGCGCTCCACGTGACTGCTCCACAGGAGCTTCCGCTGGACTGATGGTTTGCGAGACTGAAGATGAGAACGCGCGATAAGGACCTTGTATTTCTTCAAGGTATCAGCCTTAGGTGGTGGACTTCCACACCGTACACAAACACATATGAGCTCCCGCAGGGGGGACAAGCGGCGGTGCCCGTGGCCCGTTTGTCGTCTCAGCTTCCATTTTGATGTGGTTGACGGGACTCCCCGAGCTCACCCGAAAAGCAGCTGCTACCGCAGACGGCGCCCCCGCGAGCAGCCGCCGTGTAAACTGTGCAGTCAGTCTCCCACACGGAACATTCGCGTGCACGCGCACGCCCCAGACAGCCTTGGTGGAGGGCAAAATAACCCACATGCCACGCGAAGGATGCAGCAGGCGCAGCGTCTGGGGACACGTGCGAAGTGCGACGCCCGCATCTGCCGGCGCCAGCCACCATGCCGTTGATGCAGACAGTTGTGCGATCCGGAGGGCGGAGCCCGCTCATGGCTCGAGACCGCTCACCATGTATTTCAGACCGATCCATATACCTCGAATTCTTAGTCGGATTACCACGCGCTGGTACGAGCGTCCGTGGGCCATTCCAAGCCGCCAGTATATAAACCGTCTCGCTCGGGACGAGACGGGCACGAGTCTCTGCATGATCAGCCCTCACGCCCGCCGGCTGCCTAGTGACTGTTCTTCATTTTGGGTGCCTGTTGGATACCTATGCCTGAACTCCAGCCAGGCTGCCCAAGTCCTCGACATTCGATCATGTTCGAACCGGGCTCGTGATGCTAGGCTCGCGCTCTTGAGAACGACTTCGACCCTAATATTGCTCGTTGCTCTGTCCTAGATCGTGCCCACCGTCGGACGGATCGTTTGAGTGTTTCCCGACGGCCCGACTATGCGATTGCTCTACGCAAGCCATTGAAGCCGTTGCACTTGTTGGAGAGGGATAAGGTACCTGGTAACTAGGTAGTTTGGCCCGCGCTGATGACGGGAAGCACCAAAGTCGCAGTCCAAGGGTCCAGATTCCAGAAGCACCCGCCGGCTAGTAATAACGTTTGGCTGGAGATTCACAGGGCACGGCTAATTTGCGGTGCGACCTGACATGCCCGGAAGCAATTTGATGTGTTAGTTAGTGCCTTAGGCGAACCAGCGAAGCCGTTGGTCCGTGCGCTGTCTCACGTGTTACCCCAGTGTTCCAGCTCCAGCAGCACTAGTCCGTTGGTCGAGCTGAGCTCATCCACCTACCTAGCCACCTAGCCTAACAGGGCGTCACCCTCACTGTCACCAGCGCCGGCAGGCCAGCACCACCTCACCTCGCCTCTCGCCTGCTCGCAACGACTTGGGCCCTCGCTCGCAGCCCATGCTTCGCCTCACCCTGCCGCCCGGCAAGCGAACCTGTCGCCTCGGTCGGCCTGCCTGATGTAAAGACTCTCGCCTCGCATCACAGGGTTTGGGACTCGGGAGGGACTGCCGACGAGCGGGGCCGCTGCCAGACTGCTCATCACGAACCTCCGGGGTCTGCTCAGCTGGAGTCGCGCTGCCCGACCTCAACCCGCCCAAACCTCCGCTCAACATCGCGTCCGTCGTTTCATACCGGCTTTTCGGCAACCTGACGCGCGTTGGGACGCCGGTTCCTCTGGCGCCGCCGCGTTTCATTTCACTGGCCCGGGCATTCTCGACTCGGCACGTCCTGCATTCGGGCTCATTCATCCCCACGTCCAGCGGCCCCGGCACCTGCTCGCCATCGCGAGCGACGACCCATGGCGGATTCGTTCCCAGGCCGCGATGGCCGCCCTCATGAGCCGCAATGCTACAACTGTGGCTCCTTCGGGCACTGGGCGGTTGCGTGTCCTGAGCCTACGCGCGCGACGCCGGCGTGAGTCGCACCACTCGTCCTGCGTGTCAAGTTTACTCTCCGTGTTCGCGCGGCCACTAACTTGTGCGATGCAGTGGCTTAGCGGCCTGGAAGAGCGCGTCTTCTCCCAGCCAGAGCGCGCCGAAGTCCCACGGCAATCCCTCCAAGAGGTCAAAGGGCCCCATCATCACCAAGTACGCGCCGCCGCCGCCCCTGCCGCAGCCGCAGCCGCAACCCCCATCGTACGGCCCTGGCCCTGGTATGGGCCAGTACCAGCCGCCGCCGCCTCCGCCAGGAAACCATCAACATCCTTCCATGTATTCCGCCCCGCCGCCGGCACCGCATTACCCCCAGTATGGTCCTCCGCCGCCTTCATATCCTCCTGGATATGCACAACCGCCGTACTCGTACGCGCCCGGCCAGCCGTATGCCCCTCCGGCGCCCTATGCAGCTCCGCCGCAGTACACTCCTCCGGGCTATGCGCGACCCTTGCCGGGACCCCCTCCGCCGGCCCCATACTCCAGCGCTCCGCCAGCCCACGATCACAGGTCGCCTCCTCCTTACTATAGCCACACGCAGCCTCCGCCCTCGTCGTACGGACACTCTCCTTCATCGCATCATTCGCCCAGGCCGCCGCCGCCGCAGCATTCGCGATCAGCACCATCAGGCTCCGCTCACACGGCGCCAAAGCCACCGCCTGCAAGGTTGAGTCATCCGCTTCCCCCGAAGCCACCACCTAGTCAAGACCAGATCAAGTTTCAACGGGACAATCGCAACAAACGCAAAAATGACAGGCACGATCATCAAGACAAACGCCACAGGGACCAAAAGGCAGCCAAGCATGGGAACCATGGCTCCCATCACGACACGAGCGAATCTTCAGATCCGTCGGCACGCCGACACTCGTCTTCTCACGGTTCACCCCCGGGACGTCCCAACCATGGTCGTCCTAGGCACAACTCTCAGCAGCCTCGTAAAGGCAGCAGTCATACCGGAAAGCCGGTTATTGCATCCGGGTCACCTGGGAAGAAGGAGAGCACGCGATCTGAGCAGCGAAGCGGGGGGACGAACACTCACGTGCAGGAACCACCGACCCTGGCTGAGTCTGGTCGTGATGACGAAGCGGTCCGAGAAAAGGAGGCTGATACACCTCATGACTCCCCGGTAACACAGATGGAGACTGCTGAGAACTCAACCCCCGTGGACAAGCCTGTGGACGTCAACGTTGCGCCAGAGCGCAATGTTGATGATGATGCCGCTGAGACGAAGACGGTTAGTACTGATAAGGAGGACGGCGAGATCGGCAACGATGATGCGGTCGCGAGCACCACCTCCGTGCCTGAACTTGCGGCCTCTGACCACCACCGACAATCAGTATCCAATGAACCTGGTGTACGCGACAAACGCTCCCGTAGCAACGACCCGGAGGAGCGCCAACGCCACAAGAAGCGAAGACCGGACAGCCCGGCACCGAAAAGCGACCGGACTAGCGAGAGTGGCACTCTGAACGGCACGCTCTGGGATGGGCTCGCCGTCCCGCGACAAGCCGACAGGACACGTCGAGGATCTGCCGGATCTGCCGGATCGAGGCAATCCTCTGTGGCTGGCAACTCGTCGGACTTGAATTCTCTCGAGCGAGAGCTCTTGGGCCGGCCCGTGAAGCAAAAGCACAGAGGCGACAGCCCACGTTCCGAACGGAAGCCGGCCAAGGCCAAACGTCGCCAGGCCAATGCCAACTCGGCCTATAGGTATGTTTACGTTCTGCTCCGCGTGGACATCGCGTTTTAACATATGTAGCCGCCGCTGGTAGTGCTTGTCGCACCGGTTGACTCGCCTGCGGGCGCGTGCGCTGCAGCCCGGCCCTGCCGTGCCTGATGCTCACTTGAGCGCCTTGCCCTGCGTCACCAGGGTCGCTCACATGCCGAAACACACCACGACACGAAAGCCTGCGAGACATGCATGCTTGTACAATCCTTACCCTGGGCACGCGGCTTCACCTCCCATGTCGACCCTGCTGCCCGTTTTGCCTTTGCCCGCTTGTCATTGCGCGCACCATCCCCCCCCATCGAGCCTCATGACCCTCATGATCAAAGCATGGAACCGGCGTTTTTTTATTCCAGTCTAGACGTTCACGAAGTGTGCGTGGAACCTGCTCGATTTGCGCATGAGCATGGGTGCGCGCACTTTCGTCCGGCTTGAGAGCTGTGCGTTGGCGTTCTTGCGCAGTCCCTTGCACGTTTTCGTTTCTGTCTGGCATGACAAGCAGGTAGAAAAAGACCATTTGCCATCTCTCCATCCATCCTCGTGTTGTCGTGGATGTGCGGCGGATGGGGGCTGCCGGCCCCTTGACGAGGAGCGCACTCCACACCATCCCCTTGTGCCTCATCTTCTTTCCGCTTGCCACGCCGCCGCCCTTTGCACTCTCCAGTACACTCTTCAATGTCATACCGCCAGTACACACTTCAATGAAATATTGCGGCTGGTACACGGCCAATTATATCTATAATGCGACTTCAAACTAGAACCCAGAACCAGAACTAAATTTACAGCAAGCTGCAGGCGTAAGTGCACAAAATTTCCTCTTTTGAGATCGAGCGCCGTAAGTCGTCTTGCCTTCGCCCCCTTGTAGCCCAGTCGAGCGACTGGTGCTGCCATCCCCTGGCAGCGATGACATCCCATCCTCGTCAGACTGCCGATGGCACCTACTCCTCGTCGTCGCCCTCCTCCTCGAGCTCGGCGGCCTCGGCGGCGCGGAATTCCTCCTCGGTCGGGCGGTTGATCTCGAAGCGCTTCTTGAGGCGGTAGGCGATGGCGCGCTTGCGGGCAGCGTTGCTCTGGGTGAAGGCAGCGGAGCCGCCGAAAGGACCCGCGGGGGTGCTGTTGCGGACGCGGACGATGCAGACGTTGTTGACGCCGGCGACGGTGCCCTCGCACGTCATGCCCTGCGGCATCTGGACCTCGACGGGGAAGTCGGTGTTGGTGGCCAGGGACAGGCCGGCAATGGCGCCGGGGACGTTCTGCGTGACCTGGGCCCTCTGGAATGCGCTGGCGTCGGTGCCGCCAGAGGTGGCATCGATGTCTGCGGTCAAGGGACCGGCGCCGTCCTGGTTGATCTGAAGGGCATGTCAGCATCCAAGACTGTCAGAGAGTCATTTCGTCGAGATCGCGGCGTACCTGGCGGTAGGTCAGAGTGACCTTGCCGTCATCGCTAGCGGTGGGCATCCCTTGCGACTGTCCCTCACCGACGCTGGCAGCGACCGAGTTCTCGACGGGCTTGTTGGACTTGGTGCCACCACCTCCGCCGATACCACCCAGCAGACCACCGAGAGCGCCGCCGGCGCCGCCGTTGCCGCCGCCGTTGGCGTTGCCTCCTCCACCGAGGAGGCCGCCGAGAGGGCCGCCGCCGTTGCCTCCGCCGAGAAGACCACCCAGGAGCTGGCGCTTGGTCTCCCCGCGACGCTGCTGAATGCCCTTGAGACCGGACAGGTCGTCCTCCTGACCGACGGAGGACTCAGCACCCTTGTTGGTCGGGGCGTTGTTACCGCCACCCATGAAGGCGGCGACCATCTTGGACGCGTCGACGGGGCCGTTGCCTTGGGTGCGGCCGAGCGGGCTGGCCCTTCCGGTGCCCATCTCACGGTCACGGATGATGGAGGTGTCGGCCTGGGAGCCGCAGCCGTTGCTGGAGCAGTCTCGGGGGTGCCGTCGGCGACTATGGGAAAAGTGTCAGTCTCGGCACCGGTAGAACGGGTTGCCCATGAGGTAGGTTGACGCAAGGCGGGAACATACTGCTCAGGCCGGGCATCGTGACGCCGTTGGCGCCCTTGATCTGGGTGACGACGCCGTGCCCCGAAACACAGGCCACAAGGGCCGCATAGGCAAGAGCGTAGCGCATTATGATAGGATTTTACGGGGTGATGTGTTGCAAAAGCACGTCACGCCAGCGAGCGAAACGTGTAGTAGTGTTTGTTGTAAAGATGAGCCTCCGGGGCGCTAGACAAAAAGGTCGCAGACCTGTAGAAGAGAAGAAACAAGGAGAACTGAAAAGTGCACACTTGGGGTATGGGGGAGAGAGGTAGGGATGAAGGAGAAGCAGGTCGTCGTGGAGAGTGGATGACTCGCCGGCTATATAGTAGACGACTTGAATGCATGCATGCATGCGTGCATGGACAGCTCTCGCGTTTCGGCGAGGCGACGTGCATAGGGCCGTTCCAAGTTTCCAACTTCCAACCCGAACCGGCGCTTTGGCCCGTGCCCACGGAAACATGCTTGGATGCTGCAGAGGCTCTGAGTACCGGGGCTTTGACGAAGCCAGATAGGGCGGCGCGCGGGCAGACGGGCTTAGCAAAACAGCGAGGATGCTCGGCCTGAAACCCGAACGATCGAGGATCACGGGATGCACGACCAGGAACGGGCAGAGGTTGCGATATGCCAAACGACAAGGGGAGGGAGGGGGGAGGGGGTCCCGGTACCGCCATGTGCGGCCCTCACGATCTTCCGGCGGGTGGGCTCACCATGCGTGTCGGCTGGCGAACAAGCAAAGACCGTTGCCTTCATGAGCGTCCACTGCCACGTTGGAGACGGCCCCCCGGTCCCCGGTGCTCGCTCGGGCGCCCGCCGTTCCGTCGGGAATCTTAGAATCTCAGTGGAGCACACGGTGGTGGCTGAGGCGAGGCGAGGCGAGGCGAGGCGGGAAGGGGAGGGGAGGCATGGCCGCACCACGATCTTTGGCGTCGTGCGGCTCCCGGGGCTGCGGGCGCGCATGCGGGAGCGAGCAGGCGTCAAAGCCCCGAACTGCCCCAGGTACGTGAGTGGGGGGGCCTTTTACAAGGGGGGGTTCCGGGGCGGGAAAAGGCCAGGGGGGGAAGGGTTCGAGTCGCGTCAGAGAAGGTGACAGCGGCATTGACGGTTCGCGCGCGCGCGGGCGGGCAGAAAGTTGCGGAGGAGACGCTGGACTGAGTTGAAGGTGA
Organism: Purpureocillium lavendulum; assembly: GCA_029168975.1. NCBI lineage: Eukaryota > Fungi > Ascomycota > Sordariomycetes > Hypocreales > Ophiocordycipitaceae > Purpureocillium > Purpureocillium lavendulum. The sequence continues at coordinate 7,356,414 of JAQHRD010000001.1, forward strand.
AGGGGTGGAGGGGAGGGGGGGGGGGGGGGGGGGCGATGTTCCGACGTGGAGCGCCGATGGTGAAACGGGCGAGGAGGCGATGATTCCGCTGGCGATGTGTCAGGGCAAGGAAAGTAGGGGACCGATTTCTCTGCCCGTTCGTAATAACTCCGAGTATCGAATAACGTTGAAAATTGTGTGTTTATGTGCGTCTACGCATGTCCTGCTTACAACAGGTTGGCGCCGTACGTGCTCGAGGCTATAAGTCCCGTCGTGAGCGTGAGGTGGTGGTTGTCAACGACGCCACCACCGGGCGGGAACCTGCACGTTGACAAGCAATGGCCACCGAAATAAGTTAACGTGCTGTATGTACGTAGACGCAGGGTCTCACTGCAGACAGGGCGCGCACTAGCTCGGCCCCTTCCGACTCGGAGCAACGGTGCGGTGGTGTGGCGTCGGGACCCGTCCGGGCACACAGTCGTCTCTCTAACTAACTACTTGCTCCTTGTCCTCCGTCCCCCGTCTTCCAGCTCCCTTGGACAAACAACGAGACCGTGCGGCAGACGAGAGCGAGCGCCCGCCACCAGCGCGGGGGGGATCCAGGTTGTTGCGGTACTGTACATACATGCAATGCAACCCTCCCGTCGATAGTGCCGGACGTCGTTCAATTATCCGTGACAAGGCTGGCTGGCTGGCGGACGGGCTGCTATTTTTGGGCGGCTCGCTCGCGGCGTTGGCGGTGTTTGGAACCAAGTTTCGGGTTTCCGGGCGCGTGGGATGATGGCGACGATGATTATGACGATGATGATGATGCGAGCGGACGATCTGCGCCGGTGGCTCCTCCCTCTTCGTTCGGGGGCCCCCCTTGTTTGGTTTCCGGCGCGCAAGGCGTTTTGGATCTACGGATTTGCGCCGCCGAACGAACGAACGAACGAGCGAACGAACGCACGGAGCCGCTAGCAAAACTCCAGTCCACGTCAAGCCAAGAGTAAGTACGTACATAGACGTAAGCCAACCTCGTCCTTCGGCGCTGCATTGACACACGACACGGGGAAGGTGAACATTCATGCCGTCGCCGGTCGGGGCACATGGGTTGAAACGTCGCCGCGGCGCGGAAGCTGAGTTCAATGGGCTGATGGGTGAGCGAGGAGAGGCCTGCTGGCCCCTCAGCAAGCAAGGGTAGCGTAACCAGAGGCCGGAGCGCCGAAGAGTCGAAGCCATCACGGTCGACGTTCGTGCAGCGTCGATGATGAAATCTACGAAGTAGGTATGATTGTTGAGTTGAGTAGTTGGTGCGCAAAACGCCACAACCGCGCCGCACCCCATTCGGGAGCGGCGCAGCTCGTGGCATCTTCTTCAACTCTTCTCTCTCCATCACAGTGAATTAATTATTCATGGAGGGGGCTTGGGAATTGCTGCCATGACTTGGTTTGACGTGCACGGTCCGCGCGGGGGGTTGCTTTCGTGTTCCAGCATGCTCCACCACCACCACCACTCGACGACGGCGTTGGCGGCCGCCGTGATGATGCAGATTTGCCCGAAACACGGCACTGCCTGGCCACGTTTCAGCGGCCTCTGCCCGCTACATTCGCGCCGGCAAAGCACAGGAAGGGAGCAAGAGACTCGATTGGATGCCTGAACGCCGGGGCCGGCAAGAACAAGGATGGCCGCACTTGGCTGTCCATGCGCCGGACGGGAGAGGCGGCGGCGATTGATACACGGCTCATCAGTGTCAATAATCTTGTCAATGATCTCTAAAACGCGGGCGACACGATGGGATCACCGGTTCATCCATGGATGCCAGTTGACTGACAACTTGCGATGCATGCCCCCACGAGGACATTGCAAAGGCAAGGTAGGAACGTAGCTCATGAAAACCACTGCCGGAACATGCGAGCACAGAAAGAGGCGCATGCAGGGCTCAACAGGCTGTGGCCGCGGGAATTAGACTCGGGCGTTGTGGCTAGTTAGCATTGGCCTCGGTGAATGCAATTCTCTCTCTCTCTCTCTCTCTCTCTCTCTCTCTCTCTCTCTCTCTCTCTCTCTCTCTCTCTCTCTCTCTCCTCTCTCTCTCTCTCTCCTCTCTCTCTCTCTCTCTCTCTCTCTCTCTCTCCTCTCTCTCTCTCTCCTCTCTCTCTCTCTCTCTCTCTCTCTCTCTCTCTCTCTCTCTCTCTCTTCTCTCTCTCTCTCTCCATGTTTACGCCCTTACTATCATGAGCATGGCCCCAGGCTCGACATGATGAATATTTGCAGACCTCGCATCACAGGCAGCTGAGCAAAGACTGGGGCAAACGTGAGTCGTGACCCTCACCGTCTCCCAGGCGACTGCTTTTGCACGTGGACGCGAATCAGGATAACCCGCCATCCTACCAGATCAAGCACCTGCCCCAAACTCGGACTCAAACGGATTGGCATATGTTTAACGTGCTTCATTGCCCGATAGGTAAGGTCTCCCGAAAGTGTGGCATCACCGTCCCCGGTCCGCAGCTGGATTGACTATGTGCCGTGGCGCCAGCCGTCATAGCTAACGCTCTGCTCAATCAGGGCCTCCAGCTCGCAGCTGCATGGGGCAGACTGAGCGAAGAACGGGAACAAGGCTTCGAGGAAAATGCGCCTTCGGGCCTTCAGGTAGCAATCGATCTATCGGCGCCAAACCCAATGTATAGTTGCATATGTCAAGTGAGATGATATTGCTTGACTAGGCTACTCTAAGAGGGAGCGGCTGTTGTCTATATAGTGCTGACGCTCTAAGTGACATGATTATGGCAGTGCGAGTCGGAATTTACCAAGGCCTGTTGATCATTGCTAGACTTTGAATTCGACGTCGCTGAATTTGGCCAGAGCGAGGCGCCTCCACAAAAATGTCGGATCGGCCCCGACAGCTACAGTAGCAAGACAGCGCCATTCACCGTGTCGGCTCGCTCCCGACGCCCAGCCAGCAGACGACTATAGCTAGCTCGGGGCAACCAGCACCCCGACGGACAAGGAGCGGAACCACCCCGCGTCTTGGTCTAAGGGGGCAAGCTACATTTACCGAGGCTGAAGCATCGTCGTGTGCCCGTATTTAGGTGCGTATGGTTTCTTTTTGGGAGGTTGGACAAGTTCGTTTGGTCTCCCTCAATCACGTTTTTGTTACACCACACGAGGTTCATGTTGGCAACATGGCTGAGGCGTCCTTTCCAGTCACATTCTCCGCATTCGCACGCTCTTTGAGAGCCCACACAGCGCATTTGATTGAGACTATTGGCTCGAAAATACACGAAGGGCCGCTTCTCACACTGACGTCATCAGATGGCTGGAGAGTTCGAGTCCTGCAAGCACTCTGTGCTGCTGGGACGATTTACATTTGCAACAAGGCGGCTAGACGGATCCTACAGATCCAATCCGCGCAGAAATGGAACTGGAAGCAGGAAATAGTCCTCATCACCGGTGGCTGCAGCGGAATCGGCGAGCACATGGTGCGGAAATTCGCCAGACGCGGCGTCACGGTTGTTGTCCTCGACATAGCCGCTCCCAGGACCGCCTTGCCTGCCAACGCCCATTTCTACCAATGCGACGTTACGTCTCCCGAGGCAATTCGCAGCTGCGCACTACGCATTCGCCAAGACGTGGGCCACCCAAGCATCTTGATCAACAATGCGGGCGTGGGCACCGCCAAGACCCTGCTCGAGGAGACGGACGAGGAGATCCAGCGCACGTTCAACGTCAACAGCGTCTCTCATTTCTGGATCGTGCGTGAGTTCCTCCCGCACATGATTCAGCAGAACCACGGCCACGTTGTCACCATTGCGAGCATGGCGAGCTTCGTCACCATCGCCTCGAACGTCGACTACTCGTGCACCAAGGCCGCGGTCCTGAGCTTTCACGAGGGTTTGAAGCAGGAGCTTCGGCACCGATATGACGCGCGGAACATCGAGACATCGTAAGTTTGTGCACTACATGTAGCTCCAGTCTGCGGGCAGAATTCTCACTGAATCCGCCATAGGATTGTTCATCCATCGTGGGTGCGGACGCCGCTTATTGAGCCCCTGGTCAAGAGCGGCCGTTGGAAGGAGCACACGATAGAGGTCGACTTTGTTGCGGAAGCCATTGTTGCGCACATCCTCAAGGGAGGGGCGGGCAAGTCATCTTGCCAGCAAGCTATGCCGCTGCATCCATCGTCAGGAGCTTCCCAGGCTGGCTCCAAGATCGCATAAGAGATAGTCAGGCGGGAGTTCTTCAAAATGTTCATGGGAGCACCCGTAGCTGAGCAGTCGACGCAGCTGCATAGGGATCCAGAGTATCGATGGAACCTAGGAAGGAGCATCACTTTATAGTTATGATTACCTGAAGGATACAGGAGCAGTGACAAAGATTCGCCGCTGAAGCATTTGCATTCGAAGATGCAATCGCAATGCGCTATTTGACTATCTGCAAAGATTAGTACCGTAGTTCTGGCGCTATTTAGTAGAGCACAGCTTTCGTCTGTAGTGACAATAAATCCCGTCCATGTATTCTGCCAGATATAGCAAACCCTTACACTAGCCGTTGCGGACCGGTGTTCTTGCCATATGACCTCTCGACTCTTATGCAATCCAAGCAAACTCCCGGAGCAACAATTCGTCCGATTTCAGTCGGGCGGCGCTTGATGAGTTCATTCTTGTCGGTGGGTTCATTCTGGATGCTGCGTTCAGTGTGGCCCCGTTTCGCTGTGTCCAACCCACCGCACCTGGTCTACTCGCCGGCCGGAACCCAGCCGAGGTTGTGTTCGAGCCGAAGGAACTGTTCAGGTGGCGTACGCTTAAGGACCGCCCGAGGAGAAGTTCAAATAGCCGCCCGTTCGTATCAGACGGTGGCAGATGAAGGACAACAATTGTCAACATAGACCATGGCTGTGGCGGGCATCGAGCGTCGTGTCGACATAAGAATCGCTACGCAGACCGACGAGTGGATGTGCGGATGGCTGTACACATCTCAGAAATTTACCGCGTCCAACCCCGGACCAGCACTCGTCTTGGCCCACGGCCTGGGAGGAACGAAAGAGCTCAAGCTCGATGTTTTCGCCGACAGATTCAACCAGGCGGGATACACGTGCGTTGTCTTCGACTATCGCTGCAGCGGCGGATCCCAGGGCCTGCCAAGAGGCCTGATTGACTGGCACCAGCAGCAAGACGACTGGAAATGCGCCATCGGATACACGCGCCAGCTTGAGAATGTCGATCCGAGTCAAGTGGGTTTGTTTGGAACGTCATTCAGCGGCGGCCACGTTATTCAGCTGGCCGCTGGCGACAAACAGCTCAAGGCAGTCATTTCCCAATGCCCGTTTACCTCTGGCTTGCAGAGTTCTCTGTGTATGGGAATTGCAGCATCTCTCAAGCTTGCTGGGCTTGGCATTCTTGATGCGCTGTTTGGCTCTGCCGAGAAGCCCGTAACTGTGCGGTTGACGGGAAAGCCAGGTGAGAGTAAGTGAGAGCCCTTGTGACCGAGCGAACTTCCACATGCTGACAGTCTGGGATAGCGGCTCTGATGAATGCGCCAGACGTGCTCACTACCTTTCCATCACTCGTCCCGGACGGACACCCGTTTCAGCAAACAGTGCCTGCTCGCCTGACCTCGACACTCCCGTTTTTGAGACCTGGCTCTTATGCATCGGAGGTTGAATGCCCGATCCTCTTCGGCATATGCGGTACAGACTCGGTTGCACCAGCGCAGACGACCCTGGAATATGCGAAGAAAGCCCCCAAAGGAGTGATCAGGTGGTATGACGTGGGCCATTTCGATATCTACTCCGGTCCCCCATTCGAGGAGGCCATGAAGGGCTACCAGGCCTTTCTCCAGGAATTTCTGCCGACCAAGGGCCACGGCGAGGCGTAGGTGGCACCGCATATGGGATGAATGAAGAAAATTAGAGGACGATATGTAATCTAACCTCAACCATCAATGCTTTAGACGGCATATCCCTCCATCTAAGCCTCTTTAACTCGCGGGCACAGCTCAGGCTTCTGTCTCCCTTGGAGTCGGCGATATGTTTCCATGCCATGCCTTGTTGCCTCGCCCTCTGCCGGTGTTAATTCTTCGGCAGCTCCTGACTCCCTCATTGCGTCGTCTTCCAGGCTCGTATGAGCCATAGGGACTAGCTCGCTCGCATGCGCGAAGACGTTCGTCTTCGGCGCCCTTCCAAACCCTCCCGCTCTCGGTCATGGCTGCCCCCGGTCCAGTTTCCGCAACTTGCCCTCCATGTCTGCTTCTTGCAATCACCAAAAACTCAGCTGGCAATGTGGAACCTTATCTTGGGCTCAAGGCAGCCTGGGACGGCGCAGCATAGGTCGATTTGCCTCCGACCCCAGCAGCGGCCTTTTGGGTTTCGCCGCCAGGAAACCAATATGTTACACGGGCGTCCGTTCCAGTACTACTATTTAATATTCCCGATTTTACGATGAATGTTTTACTGTTTCCGGATCAGAAAGCTGGCAAAGGCTATCCCGGGATTCCACCCCCGTCGGGGCTGATATCCCGGCTTGCCCGGGGACCCATCTCCGGACCAAGGGCATGTGGTGGAGCCACTAGATCCGGTGTGGTGCTTGAGCGTCACGAAAGGCCCAGTCCGCTGCCGAGGCTCCTCCACTGCATCATCCTCCATCCATGGCCGCTCCGGGGTCGGTCACGGTGTCGTTATGGTCTTAGTGGCATCCTTACGTGTGACACAAGGGCAGCGGCGGTTAGCGTAAAACGCTGTTCTATATACTTTAGATGAATCTCAGCATTTGGACAAGTCATAATGCTCACGGTCTACTGTGATTCATTGTACAGAAGCCAGGTTAGGACACTCACGGCCCTTGGGGAGTGAGTCTGCCACACTGCGCACGGATCTGCTCTTGCTAACCTTGGGGTACAAGAAGTCCGTTAGCGGACGAATATTGGGCCGTCGGAATAAAAAGACATTGGAGCACCCGCACTTCGCACTTGCACGGCTGGGTTGTCCCCAATTGATGATGGATGGGTCAAAGCGGTTATCTACTCGAAGTAGTCCCCAAAAGGTCACACCGACACGCACTTTGCTCTGTATTGTTTCCCTCCGAACCTCATGCGCATCACGTTCAAGATCGTGCCATGGAAACCGAAACGCCCAGTTATATGAAAGCCGTAGTTGGCGATCGCTCAATCGTCGCGCGCACTCTAAACTATGTTTGCAACAACCCCTCTGGAGACGGGGTGAAAATAGCAACGGTCCCTGTCCCCGAAATGGAGGAGACCGAGATCCTCGTCCGAGTACGTTGTGTCGCCCTCAATCCTACCGACTTTAAACACGTCGACATTCTCTCGCCCCGTGGAGCAGTCATAGGCTGCGATTATTCGGGAACCGTCGCCAAGGTCGGAGGGAAAGCACCTGGGAATTGGAAGATTGGCGATAGGGTTGCCGGGTGGGTTCACGGCGGGCTGTATCCTGATCGAGGCTCATTCGCGGAATATCTGAGGATACCTGGCGACCTTGCCTGGAAAATCCCATCATCGGTGAGCGATGAGGAGGCGACCACCTTTGGAGTATCCGCTGTCACCGCCATGTTGGCCTTGAATACGCGTCTCAATGTTCCCTGGATTGACAATGGCCCAGCCACCGGACGGTCAGACACGCCGATTCTGATATATTCGGGTTCAACATCTGCCGGGCTATATGCTATCCAACTGGCAAAGCTTGCTGGCTTGAAAGTCGTCACGACCGCATCTACGCGCTCCCACAACCTTGTCAAAGAATACGGTGCCGATGAGGTCTTCGACTATCGATCACCCACCGCCGTCGCAGACATTCTTCGAGTCTATCCCAACATTGATAGGGCCTTGGACTGCTACTCGGAAGGCGGTTCAACAAGATTCTGTGCCGAGGTGGTCAGCAAGAATCGAGGACGAGTTGTCACACTACTGGATTCGGGGAAGACTACGATGGATGGAGTGGAAATCGACTTTCTGCTCGCCTACTCTGTGTTCAACGAGGAATTCCAGTGGCTCCCTCCTTTTGGTCCTAAATTTGCTAGGAGACCGTCTGACAACGCAGCTCTACGTCGGTTCTACAGTACCTTGCCCGAGGTTTCCAAACGCCTTAGGCCGCCACCACTTAAGAAGATCGATGGTGGTTTGGACCAACTAAGGGTAGGCCTCGACTTGCTACGTCACGGTGAGGTTTCTGGTACCAAGCTGGTCGCTTCTCTGGATTGAGACCCCTTGGCTTCCATGTCCTTGGAACTTGGCGAAACAGGCCGCCGGTAATACCTGTGATCATGGGACTCTATTTTCCCTTTACATGCCAACTGGAAGGATTATATAGACATCATTTGACAATGCCCATGCTTTCGTCCTTCGCATGAGTTTCTTTGATGAGCGCGCTGGGTCTCCATCCCCAGTGAGAACGCTACAAGCTACGCTCCGATACCATGGGCACACCGACGACTGGATAAAGCTAGTGAACCTGTAGGTGTCATCACACGTGACAGCCGATCTTCTCGCCGGCACGAATGCCGAGCGCAGCACCATGCGGTGAGATCATACCAGTCACGCCGAAAAAGTTCCTCATGGGCTTGCCCTGTGCCTGTAGCGCCCGCACAAGACTTGATATAACGGACAAAGGGAGGTGGCTCGTGCCAGCTTCTAGATCTAGGCTCATCCAAGGTCGCATCCAACATCTACTTCAAAGCATAGGCCAAGGCACCTTCCACAACACCGATAAGACCAATCACAGCGCCAAAGACCCCGAACCCCGTATCTAAACTCTGTCGACAGATTCCTGCCACTGCTCCACAGACTATCGACACCATAGCGGATAGCACCACGAATCCTAAGATGGAGACTTTGTGCAGCTCCAGGCGAAGCAACAGTACCTCTCGGACGCGAGATGTGCCGGGCGCCTCTTCAACTGCCGTAAAGCGATGGCATGAGGAGATAAAGTCTCCTCTGGTCGGCAGCTCTCCGGGATCGTGCAGCGCCCTTGTGAGAATATGGCACCGCGTTTTTGTTTCGATGTCGATGAGGCAGGGTAGGTCGTTGGAGATGGACTCGACGGACACCTGTGGCTGTCTTAGCCGAGCGATCTGGGTCTGGTATAGCAGTCGGCGGCTAAGCTGTACTCTCAACATACCGCGCTGCTTGTCGCGGTGTAAGCGACGAGGGTCAAAATCGGGACCACACTGAGGAGTTTGCTCGGCAGCGAGCCAAGAGAATTCATGAATGCGGCTCTGAGTTTGAGTATGGCGTCGGTGCCTCCGTCAGAGGGCCGGAGTGTAACGTGGTGAAGCATGTACCCGCCATGGCCAGGCATGGCTACGCGCAAGTGAACGCGGCGGATATGGCGGATTTCGGTTTCAGACGACGAGGGCATGCTGCAGGCTTCGCGATCTGATCGAGTCACAATTGACGAGAAAAGCTTGGTTGCTCAAACCGGGACGAGTGCATGTCGTCACCAACGGCATGCGAGGGCAACGGTCATCTTGGATGATGAGCTCGAAGGGTACAGGTGGTATTTATCTATCTGTTTTGGCTGCCGCTCCCCAGCGCCGCGTTGCTAACATTAGCGAGGCCATCGCAATGCTCCGTCAACGTCGATTTGCGCCATGAACGACCGAGTGCGCCACAGCTACGAAAGACGGCACCCATCCCGCCATGTGGACGATTGGAAACTTCGTAGGGATGAGGTGCAAGGCAAGGAACTATGTACGACGACTGGAGGTATGGCGGCCTACGAGGAGAGACGACGAAGAGGGTGGGGTACGAGCTGCGTCTGGAAATGGTCCGAGCTTTGCAAGAAGAGGCCGCCGGAGTATGACGCGACCTTCCGACGAGAGACGACGAGGGATGGCAGCCTACGAGCAAGGAGAGACGCCACAAAGACAGGGGCACGAGCTGTCTACGAACAGGGACGAGCTACGAAGGAAGGGACCGCCGGGTACGGGAAGAATGTTGGGCGAGAGGTACGAAGTAAGTACGAGGTACGAAGCATCGACGAAGGACGAAGTAAGACATGTGAGTAGAAAAGGGCGACGAGCGGTACGACCAACCAGGCGTCTCAACCTGGCTGTGCATGCATGGCTTTCAGCAAGGCTGTGCAATTGCGTCGCCCAGGGTCGCGCACCGCAGATTTATTAAATAGAGAGCTGCACCCTACTGCTTTTTCGGCATCGGGCAACCTCGCACATAGACAGACCTCTGGATTGCTCAAGTCTGCTGGTTCTGGCCAACTGGCGCCGGGCAATCGATGCCCACGCGAGTCCCGTCTCGAGCAGTTTTCATTGTCGACCATCGAGTCCTTGTTCCCCAGGATCGTGTTTCTTTCACTTCTTTTCTCCAGTGGGCGGATCACGCGACGCACACCACCAACTTCTGGTCTTGACCTCGTCGAGGGCAGTGTAGCCAACTCAGGCCAGCCGACATGGAACTCGTATCCAAGCCAACTTGGACGGCATTGCAATTGTCCCAGGGATTTCTCGGCAAGACGCAGCACTCTTATTCAAATCGAAAGCTTCTTAGAATTTGCATCAAGGCCGAACAGAAATGGCGTACGGTACCACACGACCCCGAAGATCTCTATGCGATCTGTTGGGCATACATTCGGGCCTACAGAAAGTTACCAGAGTTCTGTATTGCCTGTCTCGCTTTTGAATATGAGGGAGACTCTGAGCAACACCTTCTAAAGCAGAGGATGTCGCGTTCCGTGATCATGGAGGAATGGAGTCTATTGAGTGCAGGTATGATGTGTATGATGGCTGGTCTTGTATATGGCATTTTTCTCTGGTTGCTCGCCGGCGCGTTGGCCGCGTGCGTGAAGGAACTCTTCAGTTCCTTGATGCCCGCCAGAACCCCGGTAGAGTGGGTCAAGAAACGATTGAAGAGCACGTCAGTGTCGATGCCATGGAGCATTCCGCCCGCGCTGTTGGTGCTCTGGAGCGTGGTGTGGATGTTTCACCGTCCGCAGGAGGGGATGACGCCGAGTTGCGACGACTTTTTGAATCTGGAAAATAAGGAGCTTTGGACCCCCGATGGCGGGCGTTGGCCAACGGAGGAGATGGGACCCTTTGAAACCCCTCAGTGCCCTGACATTGATGTTCTGGACAACAGCACCCACCTTCCTGCCGAGCTACGCAGCTCCCTCATCAATACTGCTCAAGCTGTGTAAGTACAAGCCTCCAGCACTGACAACACATTGGCACTCTTCGATCGCGGACTGCTGACCGAAATTAGGAACGACTACGGCAACGATAACAACAACAACATTGAGCGCGAGCCATCGTTGGTGCTTGCAATTCCTCCCGCGAACGATAAGACAACAACTTGTCCAAACTGCAGGAAGGAGGTCAGCAAGAGCAACCTCGCCAAGCACAAGAAATCCCAGGCTTGCCGCCTCACACACGGCACGAACAGTCCCGACAACAACGATGTCCCAATGGCCGTGTCGTCCACGACCCTTCCTGGCGTAGGCCACATGCAGTCGAAAGCTCGGATGAAGAGGCGGCGCCGAGAGAATACGGACGATGACGACGACGACGATGATGACGACGATGGGGCGACGCACCAAGAGCTGAAGAGACTGAGGCAGGACCTGTCCGAAGAGAGGCGCAGGCACGCGGAAACAATGGAGGAGGTGCAGAAGCTCAAGAGAGCCCTACAGGAGGCAAACGACAACTCCAAGGAGGAGAAGCGGCAATTGGGCGTCCTGTTGGAGACGGTGCGCAATCTCAGTGGGATTGTCTTGCGGATGGGGGGTTCCAACAGTGGCGTGGTTGGGCAACATGAGGGGACATTCTAGAGAAGAGACGGAATCTTACTGGGCTTCTGAGAGAGAAAGGAATTGGCAACATGGTCCTCGCGTGTTGTGAACAGTCCGGGCGAAGGTATGTTGTCGTTGGGCCTACCCACAGATCGTTAAGTCTTCAAATCAATATACATTCTTAGATCCTATCAAACTACTAGTGAGGAGCGAAACGGCCCCCAAACGTGGCCACTTCCTTCAACCGCGCATCGACGTCCTGCTTGTTTTAATTTTGGTAAAAAGGGAAAGCAAAAGGAGCCATAGATTTGACAACGCACTCTCTAGTTATATGACAAACGAACAATCGTATCAGAGCATTGCAGTCCCACTTATCCGTGTGGATGGAATGAAATGTCGTTCTCTAAACTGGGAGTGAGAAGATTTGATGCGCGGACCAGGCAAACTCCAACTGCCCACTTTACCATCATCTTTGATCTGACAAAAGGATGCTTGACGCCGTTGCTAGATCATGCTCTGAAAATGCCCCGTCCAAACGCCCGGCTCTCACCCAAACTCCCGAAAATGCTCAGTGCTGCTAAAATGCGTCTTGAGGCGGGTAGCGCGTAGTGGAACAGCGCGGCAGCTCGGCATACGGCGGGAAAAGAACAACAAAAGAAGTGACGTCCTCACACAATGAGGTAGTCGAATCCCATGGCCTTGAGATCCTTGAGCCAGTTGACGCTACCCCGTGATGATCCGTCTCGACTGACAGCCGCGTCCTGCCGGTCCTGCATGTCCCACGTCGTCTTGAGCATCTCGATGGCTGTAAAGATGTATCCCCAGGAGCAAATTTTCCAGATTGACAGGAGACGTTTGAGCGTCCACATCCTCTTGTCTGGGTCTCGCGTCTCGGCACCCGCAATAAACGTCGGCCAAGATGTCGCCTTGAAGTAAGGGTCCCCTTCGTCGAGCTGGCTCAGGTGCATGAGAATCTCGTCCACGAGGGAGTCTGGATCCACAACACTCGCCGCACGAGCCAGTGGCAGCGCCTGGAGCACATACAGGCACGCTGCTCCGCGGTGTGCCGACGCGACGTGGACGCGGCTCAACACGTCGGTACGGAGCTTCGCGGCCCACGCGTCCATGTCAAACTCTCGTAGGCTGTGGATGAGTTCGAGCGCCTCTTCGGCCGCCCCCAAGGTCAGCGTGGTGCCAAACGACTCACTCTCGTACGAAAACTCCGACGCCCTCAAAATCACCTGCAGCACGGCCGCGGGGCAAGAGAGGTAACTGTTGGTCTCGACCCGCTCCAAGACGGGCAGAACCTCGACCGCATACCGTGCAATGCGAGCCGCGAGCGCGCCAGACGCCAACGTCGAACCAAGTGCGTGATATCTAGCAAGGGGAAAGAAGTCGGTTAGCGACCGCACATTGTGCCTATTTCTTTCTCTCTCGCCCCCTGACTTACATGAAGCAGTCGGCAATGACGCAGTCGCGGAGCATCCGGCTCGACGAGCTCGCGGCCGCGGCCGCGGGTGACAGCAGGGCCAAGATGCTCCGTGCGCCGTCGAGGTGGGTAAGCCAGCCCTTGTCGCCCTTCCTCTCGAGGTCTATCAGGTCAAAGCGGATGAAAAAATGCATCGCCGCCAGGGCCACCTCGCTGCCCGCAGGGTCCAACGTGTCGAGGACTTGGCGCAAGTGGAGCATGGCAGTTTGCTTGGCGGTCAGGGCGTCGATGAGGGCGGCACGGGACACCAGGTCTTTGGCCCGCAGCTGGGCCAGGTAACCGCCAGGGTCCGTCAAGCCCGTGGGTATCGTGGTGATGGGACGGAAGAGGTTAGACCAGTGAATGGCCGACGTGGCCACGAGTATGTGGAGGAGCAGGGGGTGCCTCGTCGTCAGCGGGATGAGCTCCCGGAAGGGATTGTTGCCGGGACCATCGCGGGCGACGAGGTCCTTGCAGACGTGGTCGGCGACTGAGTGCGTTGTTAGCTTCCGTCGGGCCCGATGGCAGCCAGCCTGAGGATCAAACGGGCCGAGAGAGACGAGAGCGAGGTTTGGGAGACAGAAGAGGGGGGAGGCCACGATACTCACAGTGAGCCAGATAATACCGCGACGTGCGATCGAGGTCCTGAAAAACGGGATCCGTCAAGGCGCTCAGGGCGACCCTACCCCGCGGGGCAAAGTAGTCTCGACCAGAGGCAGCATCGCCAGGTGTGGCGGCGCCCGCCGAGGACGGTGAGGGATACCAGCTGGCGGCGTCTGAGGCGGCACTGACACTGCCAACACCAGGGCCGCGCGGCAGTTGGGGTTGCTGGGCCAAGAAGCCGAGTGGAACGGTGTAGTGGCGTTGCTGTTGCTGATTGTGCTGGCGCTGATGCTGGTGCTGATGCTGGTGCTCGACCTGGTGCTCGACCTGCTGGTGCTGGTCGAGAAGAAGCGGCGGGTGCAGCCGGCGATGTTGCAGCTGTTGATGCTGGAGATGCTGGTGCTCGTGTTGGCGGTCATGGTGTCGCTGCGGCTGCTGGCGGAGGAAGGAGCGCTCGTGCGGGAACCCGTGACCCTCCTTGTCTTGCACCGGCATCCCGCCGGGCTCCCGTGCTCCTCGTGTTTCCCCTGCTCCTCCTCCTGCTCCTCCTCCCCCTCCTGCTGCTGCACCACCGCCGGCGCTCCTCTCGCAGGCAGCGGCAGCGGCACCAGCTTCACCACCAACAACGCCTTCGAATTCTCCATCAAATGCCCCTGTCGGGTCTCGACCGTCGCCAGAGGTGCCCGCGTCCCCGCCGTCGTGTCCACTCATGCGCTCCCACCAGCCCTGCCCCTGCTGCGCAGTGTCGACGCCATTGGCGGGCCGCTGCGCTTGGGGTGCGTCGCCTTCCGGTCGCTGCTCTTGCTGCTGCTGCTGCTGCTGCTGCTGCGTATAGGGTCCGTGGGCTCCCTGCTGCTCCCGCTGACGGTGGCTCTCGCGCTCCATCCGGTCCTGGTGGTACCGCGACGGGCTGACGGTCGCCGCCCTGGACCCTGCTGAAGCCGCCGCGGCGGGCGGGGGCGGCGGCCGCACATTGTTTCCCTGCGCGTCAAGGGCCTGCGTCCAGATGAAGACCTTGCCGTACCCGAGGCATTCCTGCCCCGAGACCGCGCATTTGTGGCACGTCGGCCATGAGCGATCGCAGCGCAGGCGTCGGCGGCGGCAGTTGTGGCAAGGTTTGCTGGTTTGTGGCATACGCAGCTGTGCCTCTGGCCGATCTGAGACGTCACCCTCACGCCGCGGGGCTCTTGCCCGTCTCGTCCGTGTCTCTGCCGCGGTGAGACCTGACCGATGGGACCGATGGTGAGTCGCAGCCTCGCAGCGGCGGCCAAACGGCTGTGCTGTGTTGTGCCGACACTTGTTGCGCACTCGACTGTCGATTCGGGCGCGCGGGCGGTGTACCTGGGTGTGAAGCCAAAGTCGTTTCTGGCGCCACTGGCTTGCAGAGAAAGGGTACAGTAGCTGATGCGCCGACGGCCGAAAGGTGCACTGCCAAGGGGCCGGAGTAGGTCAACGGACGACTCGACGCGAGAGATGAGGGCGTTGTCGGCGGAGGGCAGCAAGAGACGCGCCGTCACGACTCGGTGGGCATGCCCATGGTTCTTGTCGTTTCCCGGAAGCCGCTGCGGTGAAGGGGGGATGGGTGGATGAATGGATGGAGACAGACGCGACGTGTTGCTGACGAGACGATAGCACACCACAGGACGGCGAGCTGGCCCGATGATGGGGATGGCATGGCGGGGTCCGATTGCCTGAGATGTCAGATGCGACCGCAGGTTCTGGTTGGAGCGCGGCGCCCTGGTGGCGGAAGCCATGTGAGCAGCAAAGCGTCTTCGCCTTTGGATGGCCCGAGCGAGCACGGCAGGGCGACAGACCGCCGGCGAAGCCCCCGTCCGCCACGTCCTCTCCCCTCCAACCTCGCATGCACTGCCCAGGCCATCCATCCCATCCGTCCCATCCATCACTCCCTGCTCGGCCGGGCCACTGGCTTGGCTGGACGACTGGGTAGCGCTTTCTCAAGAGCCACTCGGTGACGCCCGCAACATCCGCCCGCCCCAAGTCCCGCCACTGCGTCAACTACTCGCACCACCCATCCGTCCACCGAGCGCGCCTAAAGGGGAAACCAGGCAGCACATCTTGCAGCCGATGTGCGCCGGGACCTGCAGCACTAGCCCGCAAGCTCGCTGAAGCTTGTCGCCCCGGTGCCGCCGTCCACTGTCCAGCCAGAGGGAGTCTGCGGGCCCAAAGGGGCAATCTCGAGGCGTCCGCTTCGGCGCCCAAGGAAAGGATCCGCGCGGCCCAAACATCTTGCGCCTGCTTCGTACCAACTAGTTCACGGCGGGCTGCAATGCCGAGTTTTGCGGCAAGCAAACCGGTTCGTTCCACGAATAATACACCCTGGTCTCTGAGCCGGTCTCCGGACCAGGTTCCGGAGCGAGGAAGCTTCATGGAATCACGAACGGGTCTGGCGTGCGCCACCCGTCCGTTGCCGTCGTTGTCGTTTGCCGCCGATGGCGTTCTCCGACCTTCAATCTTAACGTCGACGCTTCTCCAACATGTCTGGAATGAAGCCATGACACATCACCACGCCTTGCCGCGGGGTCTCGTGTCCTCGTCCTCCCTTGGTCGCCCCTAGCTGCATCACGTTCAGCGCCGACAAGGCCACATGCCCTCATCTCCCCCATGACGGCTCTGGCCATCGTAAGCAACGGTCGCGCTCCGTACCAGGAAACGAGTCTGACATTTGAAGAAGCTCGGCCACGGTGAAAGTGGTCGCAGGCACGTTCCGATTCCAGCACGCCGCGGCGTCGATTGTCAAGCCCTGGCCCCAGGAAGAGGAGAGGGAGCTGCCGAGCATGTTACATCGTTACCTGCGATGGCATGGCTCGAGGGGGGAGATTGTGTCTCTCCACCATGTGGTTTGCCGTCAAGTCTGAGAATAGAGAGCCGACGAGGAATGGGTATCCGTCACTATGGCGTCAAGTGCCGGCCGCCGACTCGTCCCTTGACCTGGGACAGGCGGAAGCTGCGAGTGCTCGCAAACGCGGCTCGACAACAGGCTCCAGTCGATATAAACTGTCTCTAGTGCTCGCATGCCGCCGCAGCTGGGAGAGGAGAGCGTCCACACCGAAATGCCTTCCAACGAGTCCACCACCACGCTGCGACCGGGCTCGGACGAGCTCGAGCAACACAGAATCGATGTCGAAAAGCTGGGCCGAGAGAGGCCGGCTGCCTTTTCGTCAACATGTCTCGAGATTGCATTTGTCGTCTCCATGCTCGTTTCCTTATCCATGGCAGTGAGAGATCCCCCCCTGCAACCGAATCCCAGCGATATCCCCGCCCCTGATACCGCAGCATGGACCCGCGGAAAAAAAAACCCAAAAAAAACCAACGTCACTGACATCAGCTTTCACAGGAGTTTGTCATCGGCGGCTTCCAGGTCGTCCTGCCTGCGCTGGTCAAGCCCTTTGACATTCCCGCGGCGTCTCAGACGTGGCCGTCGAGTGTCCTGACCTTGGTGGCCGGCTCATTCCTCTTTCCGCTTGGCCGCATCACCGACATGTACGGAGGGTACGTCGTTTTCAACATCGGCCTGATCTGGTTCTCGATCTGGGTTGTCGCCGCGGGATTCGCTCAAAATTTTACCACCCTCGTCCTGTGTCGTGCCATGGAGGGGCTGGGGGCGGCCGCATTCCTCCCGGCCGGCATTTCGCTACTCGGCACCATCTACAGGCCCGGCCCCAGGAAAAACCTCGTCTTTGCGCTTTACGGCGCAACAGCACCGCTGGGGTTCTTTTCGGGCATCATCATCGGCGGCCTAGCACAAGATCTGCTTAAGTGGAGATGGTACTTCTGGATTGGCGGCATCGTCACCGCGTTGTGCTGCGTCGGAGCCCTTCTGACCTCACCGCGCGACTACGCCGAGGCACGCAAGATGAATGTCAAGATGGACTGGTGGGGGACGTGCACAATGATTCCCGGCCTGATGCTGACCATCTACTCGATCACCGAGAGCAGCCACGCCCAGCACGGCTGGGCATCTCCCGAGATCGTCTCGACCCTCGTCCTCGGACTGCTCTTCCTGGCGGCGACTGTTTATGTCGAGGGATGGGTCGCAACGGCGCCACTCATTCCTGCTGACATATTCCGCGTCAAGTACATCAAGCGGATGCTCTTCTGCCTACTCTTGTCGTGGGGCGTCTTTTCGGTGTACCTGTTTTACACCAATTTCTAGTAAGTCACTCGTCCGGAGAAGTGAGACATGCTGGCTGACGCGTAGCAGCATCGAAACTATCCTCGGAAAGTCGGCATTGCTTACGGCCGTGTGGTTTGCGCCCTGGGCGGCTAGTGGTGTCATCCTGTCGATTTTCGCCGGCCTCATCCTTCACGTCTTCCCGGGCCGCGTGCTGCTGATATTCTCTGGAATCTGCAAGGTAGTGGCCGTGCTCCTCTTTGCCTTCATACCCGAAAATCCAAACTACTGGGCTTGGGTATTCCCCGCCATGGTTTGCGAGGCGGCATGCGTGGACGTCCTTTGGACAGTGAGCAACGTGTTCCTGACGACGAGCCTGCCGCGGCACCGTCAGGGCATGGCTGGCGCTGTCATTACCATCACGGTCTTTGTTGGCGGAGCGCTCGTGCTGGCCATCGCGGACGTGGCAAAGGGCCAGTTTGAAGCTGCCGGTCTGGAGGTCAAGTTGCAGTACAAGGGGGTATTCTTGATTGCCGCAGGCCTAGCCCTGCTGGCTCTTATCTCTTGCAGCTTCATCAAGTTGGGGAAAGCGGGCTGTGCGCTCACGGTAGATGAGAAGGAGAGGGAGAAGGACAATGGCCGTAAGGCCGGGGATCGGCCCGCGCTGTCGCGCCGCAACACGCAGAGCTCGGACGCGACAGCTGTCGACTCCGACGCCGAGGTGATGGCCACTCTGGAGGGGGATGGAGAGAAGACGGCCGTGGTAGCCGTATCTCCCTTGGACGCGGCCAGAAAGTAGCCGTTTCCCCTTCAAGGGACGTACATGACATGCATGGTCTGGCGAGTATACATGAGACGCATGGAGCACTGGCTGCTGCGCATACACAGACATTGAGCGAGGAGTTTTGGGCGACGACGCGGAACGCTTCACAGGGCTGGACAAGGTTTCTTTCCGTCATAATTAACCTGCATTCTGTTCACTTTCACGCGCGAGACCTCCAGTTTCAGTCGAGTTTGTGTTCAGGGTAGCGAGACTGGCTACCCAACCCGACGGCGATGGGCAGAACAATGCCATATACGGATTGCCTTTATTGTTATTTTTTATTTATTTTCAATGTTTCAATGGAGCATTGTGACGTACCAGGAGGCGTCGTGCTGCGGTTTGTGCCTCCGTGTCGGCAACAAAGACATATTGTGACGGTTGGAAGACAGCGTAACTGGAGCTGAAATACCACGGCTAGTGCGCGACAGCGCATGACGTACCCTGCATAAGACACTAACACCTGCTCCTGAACATGCAATTCAAGGCGAAAACAGAGGAAGAGATAAGAAGTGCACAACTATAAAATTCCATCTTCATCCGCATCGTCTGCCATGGTCGTGTGCTCTGGAGTGTGTGATACGGCCGAACGTGCGGAGACTCATTACAGTAGCAACGATCTCCACAGTTGAACAGCTCAGGAACCACCTCTAGCCAGGACCAAGGTGCCCCACTCCACCCAAGCCCTCATCCCACCAGCCGTGTCCAGTCATAGCCGCCGGATAATGTTGAGGCCCACAGTCAGCCACACACACTCTTGTTATACTCAAATACGCGAACCTCCCTTCATCAATTGCCTCCTTGGCTCAGCGGTAGAGCGTGTCACTAGTAATGACAAGGTCGTCAGTTCGACTCTGGCAGGAGGCATCTTTTTTTTGCATTTCGTGGCGATTTGGACGCTCACTCTGGTGAGGATTGGGTTCTTGTTTGAGCCCAGCATACGGTGGCGAGACTGCGGCGATTGCGCGGTTTTTTTCTCTTCTTTTTTTTGGGTTTGCTCGTGCGCGGAAAGAGTCATGGACTATGTGGAAGAAACAGGTGGTTTGGGGCTTGCGTTTCGAAACAACTATTCCGCTGTAGCGTTATGGGTGAAGAGCAGGCGCTAGGGGAGGGGGAGGGGGGAGGGGGACTACGCTGGAATATTCCTCTGCGGGTGCGATTTTCTCGCTCCTACGAAGTAGAAACGTCTCGAAAGATACAGTCAAAATAGTCAGTTTTGATGCTGCTCGTGCCTCTCTGTGTGTGTGCGATTCGGACCGCGTGCGCCGTGGATGTGTGACCAGTTCAATCTCCGTGGGGTTGCAAGGCATTTGCACCCACGTAGACATCTGCGCCAGAGGCTGTGCCCATGGACTCCGGCTTTCGACTTAAGTCGACGCTCCAAGAACGCTGCGGATGAGTTCTCGTGTCAAGGGCGTAATTCTGCTCTTTCACCGTATACTGTGGATGAAGTTCCAAAGATGCGACAAGACGTCACACGCAATCTAAAGGAGCCAGGTCTTCGTAATCATTCTTTTCCAAAACAATGCACTTAAAAACGGATACGCTATTATTCTAGGCGCGGCATCGACGGGCTGCCTTTACCCTCCGCGGCGACCCTCTCCTCGTCGTACTGGTCGCTGTCCCGGCCGTACGCCACGTGCACATCGTCGAGGTCGTCGCCCACCTCCATCCACTTGTCGCTCGTGGCGGGCACGGGGAACAGGCGACACAGGCCCCAGTACATGAGGGACGAGACTCCGAAGCCGGCGAAGAAGTTGAGGTTGTACAGGTAGGTGGCGCCGATGGGGACTGCGGTGCCGACAGCGCCAGCGAAGCCCACGACGTTGACGAGGATGCCGGCGAGGTAGGCGGCGTAGGCGCGCCAGTGGACGCCATAGGTGTAGTAGTAGGGCCCGGTGCGGCGGGCGTCGTAAAGCTCTCGGACGTCGAGGAAGCCGCGGCGCACGAGGTAGTAGTCGGCGATCATGACGCCGGCGATGGAGCTGAGGAAGACGCTGTAGGCGGAGAGGTAGGTGGTGAAGTTGTTGGCGCTGGTGAGCAAGTTGTAGGGGCACATGGCGAGGCCGACGGCGGCGCAGATGTAGCCGCCGCGGCGGATGTTGATCCAGCGGGGCAGCAGAGCCGTCATGTCGGTGCCGGCGGAGACGGAGTTGGCGGCGATGTTGGTGCCGAGCTGGGCGAGGGCGAAAGCGAGGGCGATGACGAAGACGCCGAAGCGCTGGGCGGAGCCGCCGTCGTCGATGAAGCGGTCGAGCAGCTTGAGGGGGTCCCAGACGGGGGCGCCGTAGATGACGGCCGACGCCGACGAGACGAGGATGCCGATGAGGGAGGTGAGGGCGAAGCCGACGGGGATGGTGACGAGCTGGGACCAGAGGGCGTCGCGGGGCTTGCGGGCGAAGCGCGAGAAGTCGGGGTCGTTGACGATGAGGGTGGCGAAGTTGGCAATGGACGACATGACGCCGCGGACCACCTCCCAGGCGAGGGCGCTGCCGTGGACCGTGTTGGGCTGGCGCACGATGGCGCCGATGTTGCCGGCGCGGACGATGGCCCAGACGAGGAAGGCGACGCCGGCGGGCGGGACGCAGTAGGCCTTGACGGTGAAGAGGTGGCGGATCTTGTGGACGGGGAACCAGATGGCGGGCAGCGAGGCGAGCCAGAAGAGCACGAAGGAGACGTAGTCGGGGGTGCTCGAGGCGGCCGGGTCGAAGGGGCCGGGCATGGTCTTGCGGTCCCAGCCGGAGCGCCAGATGGCGCGGATCATGAGGTAGACGCACTGGCCGCCGATGTAGGCCTGGACGCCGTACCAGACGCAGGCTGTTTTCCCTCAGTGTCAGTATCAACGACGCTCGATATAGTTACGTCTCTACCTCGAGGCGGAGAAAGCCGAGGATGAGAAGATAGACACAGAGAGAGAGAGAGAGAGACAGAGAGAGAAAAGTCATGTCGTACCCATGGCGGCGCGGTTAAAGACGGGCCACAGGCTGCCCCAGATGCCAAACGAGGCGCGGCCGACGACGGGGAAGCCGACGTGGTAGACGGCGCCGATGCGGCCCGTCATGGCGATGAAGGCGGCGGCGACGGCGTAGCCGGCCCAGACGCAGAGCCAGGCCTGCCACCACGAGAGGCCGGCGACAATCATGGACGACGAGATCATCCACGTGTTGATGTTGAACGAGTCGGCGATCCAGAAGCCGACAAAGTTCCAGGGGCCCCATTGGCGGCGCTCGCGCTCGACGGGCTTGAGGTCGTGGTTTGTGAGCTGTTGTTGTTCGTGAGTCAGTGACCGCTTCTCATGGCCGCATGCATGCATGTATATGTATCATGTATCATGTATCATGTATGAGGGTGTCGACGCACCATGAGCTGGCTTGCCGTCAGGCCCGGCTCCGACTCGACGGCCAGCCGGTCGGCCCAGTACCGGAGGCGAGACCTGGCCGCGACCATGGCGACGGCGAGGGGCTGAAGGAGACGACGCCGCGTGTAGACGAAGAGAGAGAGGGGGGAGGGGGAGGGAGCAGTCAACGAAATGGGCTGTCGTCGTCGTCGTCGTCGTCGTCGTCGTCGTCGTCGTCACGGGACGAGGTGTCGCGGATGAGAGTGAGGGTGTCGTTGCATCGGCACATGGCCCATTCAAACAGGGTGGCTGTGGACGGGACGGGACCCGGGCCTTATAAAGATAAACCCAAGGCAAGGCGAGGCAAGTAGCCGGGTAACTGCCCGCAGCAGGGCGAGCGAGCGCTCTGCTGAACAGCCAGTCTCACATTTTCATGCGCATGTGTCTTATCGCGGACCGGCGTTGGGTGGCGCGCGCGCGTTAAGCGTCTCGTCGCCCGCAATCGGGCTCGTCGCGCGGTCCATGCTTTGTTGGACTCTTGGAGCCCGCCTGGACGAGATTCTACGCCTCCCTCCTCCGCTCTTCTCCCCGCCCAGCGGCCCGCGCATTTCCCGCCATTCGTTCGTCATGGAGACGATGCGCACGCGGGGCAGGAGGCACCATTGATCGGGTGGCCGAACCCTTCCCCTCTCCTCTCGGCGGCGGCGGTTGCGCCCAGGCCGTTGGTCCAAAGTCAAGCGAGCTTCGAAGAAACGCAATCGGGCAGGATTCGCGCTGTTCGTTGTTCGCCTGCGGTACCGGCAGAAGACGGGGGGTCCGGTGGTGGTGGTGGAGGACGTCGTCAGTGCTGGACAATCTGGTGTGGTGGTGGCCAAGGTGGCCCTGGTGGGTGCTGGTCCCTGGGCGCGCCCAGAAATCGGCATTGATTGGCGTGGGTCCGCCGTCAGCCCCCCTCGATAAGGGACCTCCAGGGATCATCAGTTGCATGGGTCCCAGTACGTACTCGCAGTCCGCAGCAGTGCTTCGTGGTTTCATCGGGGCTGATTTGGCTGGGCTGGCTAATAACTAAGGTACAGTACCTGCTGCTGAGCTTGGCTATCGTCGAGCAACACCAAGACGACGAGGCTTATCTCTCCCATGCATCTGCATCCCCCACACCCCGCGTCGCCGCCGGCCCACCGCGTGCCATGGTATTACTCGATCTCATCGAGTCAATGCCATCTGCACCAGCGGGCGCCCGCGGTGCAGGCTGGCCATGTGGTGGCTTGCTTGCATCGGCTGCAGATAACGCCCATATCGTCCTCCCGGCTTCCCGCGATACCGACCCCCCCACAGCCCACGCCATACCATGCCATGCCATGCCCTTCCAAATCACACATGCCCATCCTTGCAAGTCGCCGGTACGTCGGCCGTCAGTTCCCCGCCATCGCCGACCCGTGCCCCCGTCCCACGCTTTATTAACCCATCCCGTCCATCCACCCACGCGTTCCTCCCAGGTCCCAGGTGCCCGCTTTCCCAGTCCCCGTTCGGCCCGCGTGTGCCATGTTCGTGTGTGTTCAAGTCCGTCGTGGTCGAGGCCGTGGTCGTCGCCGTCTTCGGCTGCTTACTCCTGCTGGTTGAGCTCCCAGTCGAAGTAGTCGATGACGTTGGGGTAGACGTCGCCTGTTACTCCTGCGCGTGAGTGATCATGTGGAGCAAGGGATGGGATCCGGTCGCTACACGCATGCAGAGGCAGGGAGGACCGTGAGGGTAAGGTTTCCAGGACTGACTCTCGTGTCCGCCCGCGGCGTATGCGTGGGAGCACCAGCGCACGCATCCAAGACGGTTGAGCACGGCGGTGTCGGGGTACAAGTCGGCCAGGAACGTGGCCCAGGTGGTGACCTTCATGCCCTGGCCAGCTATATTCTGGCGCTCCTGGAGCCAGAGGCGGGCCATATGGACGGAGAGGGCACACTGCTGGAGGCACACGGTCTTGTTGAAGGCGACGCCGCTCCAGAGCGCGACCTGGACGTTGGGCAATCCCGAGAAGGGGCAGAGGCCCTGCTCGAGCACCGACTTCTTGGCCGACTGGAAGGCGATGTCCATGGCCTTTTCGGCAAGGTGAGCGGCGCAGGCGAGAACGGGGAAGCTGTCAATGTCGCCGGCGACGGGATCCTCCATCTTGGACACCTTGGCAATGTCGCCGCGGTAGATGGTGCAGGCGTACGCGACGCGAAGGACAAGGGCCAGGTTGGTGCAGTACACCTCGCGGGTGATGAAGGGGCGGAGGATAACGTTGGCACGAGTGACGATGCGCTTGTAGACGTCCTTGTTGACGCGAGCGAGATCGTAGACTTCAGTGGCCTTGTCAAGGTGGCCCACGATCTTGAGAAAGACCTTGTCGGGGAGCTTCTCGAAAGGGGACGCCATCTCGCCGGTTACGCGTAGAGCAAACCTTCTTGAGCACGAGCGAGGTAGTTCTTGAGTGTGTCTGTGAGCAAGAGCGAGAGCGAGAGCGAGAGCGTGAGCAAGGTCTTGAGCGTGAGCGAGACCGTGAGCGTTTCCGAGAGCAATCACGCGAGCGAGAGCAAGTGCGTGATGGGGAAGAGAGAAGATTCCGCACCGGCGGCCCTCCGACTGTTTGTTTCTTTTATAGTCCGCCAGTTTCTATGGAAGCCACCGGCGGCTGCTTCTGTTCACGCCGTTGCCGGGGGAGCATGGCCGTTGCTGGTTGAAGTGAATCAAGCATTGTGCGCGTTGCGTGGTGCTGTCCGTCGTGAACAGCTCGAGCTCGGTGAGCGTCGCCGGAGCCGGGACGGGAGCTTCGAGCCAGACCGGGCAACGGTCCCGCCCCCCGTACCCCACCTCGGACAGGGCAGTTGGTGTTACATGTACTCCGTACACGGTGGAGGGGTTCAATGGACCCCTGAACCGGCCCCGCGGTGCCTGGAATGCTCGCCCGTCTCAGTCGCGCCCGCCCGCTAAAGGAGCTCCGGCGCGGGGGCGGACGGGAGCTTGCCTAGGTACCTTAGGTGGCCGCACTGGGCATTCCAGGGAGCTAGGGCCCGCGAGTGGCGGTGCGCTGTCCCCCAGGTGCTGGTTTGCCGCTCACCACAGCCCCTCTGTGGCTAGGGACCTATACTACTAGGGCAAGGCAGGTGCCACCAGACCGCCCTGCGCTGACGGGTGGCGCCCGTGGTGCCCCGCGCCCGCACAGCGGCGCCAGCTGCCCACACAGCACATGCTCCCACTCAGCACCCGCCTTGCCTGCGCCAGCTAAGTTATCGGAAGAATTTCTCTTATCGGCATACCACTCTAGCCCATCTCTCTTTCTCCCCCCACTGCCTCAACAGTCAACACCTCCACCACATCCCATCACCACCACCGCTTAACGCGTCTCATCCTCAACCAGCGGTGGCACGACCTCTCCTGCACGCGTACGACACGCTGCCACCGCCACCTCGGCAGCATCGCCATCCCATTCATCTTCAAACCCTCCGCGCTGCACGAATACCAGCCGTACCTCCTTTCCCAGACGCCAACCCCCGGGCCGCGCGCGCGACCCCCCCGCCACAAGCCATGGAGGACCAACTCGCGCAGCTGCTCGCTAACACGATGCTGTCGGAGCAGGCGCCTCGACAGCAGGCCGAGATCGAGCTGAAGCGCGCCCGAACCAGCCCTAGCTTCCCCGCCGCCCTCGCAAACATTGCCTCCCACGCGTCCGTCGCCGTCACGGTCCGCCAGGCCGCCCTCACCAACCTGCGCCTCTTTGTCGAGGCCAATTGGGCCAACGAGGACCCCGCCGACGAGCCTCAGATACCCATCGCCGACGACGCGAGGGAACACGTCAAGCAGGTCCTCCTCGACCTGGCCATCGGCCACGAGGACGACCGCAAGGTTAAGACCCAAGCCAGGTTCGTTCCCCCCTCTCCCCTCTCTGCGCTCACCGCGTCTCGTTTTTGTTTGTTTACCCAACCAACCATCCACCACATCATCTATGCATACATCCGCACATTCATTTACCCATCGCGCCAGTCCACAATGCTAACCTTGCCTGCTCCTCCTCTAGCTACACCGTGGGCAAGATTGCTATCCACGACTTTCCCGAGAAATGGCCGAGCCTCCTCCCCTCCGTCCTGGGCGTCATGGCCTCGGGCACCGACAACCAGTTGCGTGGCGCCCTCAAGGTCCTCGGCGACCTCACCGAGGAGAGCATCTCCGAAGACCAGTTCTTCTCCATGGCCAGAGACATTGCCGGTGCACTCACCGAGGTTGTCCACAACGCCAACCGGAAGCCGATGCTGCGCGCTCTCGCCATCTCCGTCTTCCGCACCTGCCTCGATCTGATGAATATGGTCAAAGACAGCCACGTGCAAGAGGTAGAGGCCTTTGCCAGGCTCCTGCTCGATGGCGACGGCGGTGCGAATCCGGGTTGGATTTCCTTCTTCATCCGGGTCCTCCAGGAGAAGCTCCCACCTGCTGACTTGTCCGAGAGGCAGCCTGAGGAATGGAATAGCATCATCGCCCTCAAGCTGCAGGTCGTCAAGACGCTCATCCGACTCCGCCGCGGCTTCGCAACCCTGCTGCTTCCTCACAGCACCGACCTCTTCACCACCGTCTGGGCCGAGCTCACGAACCTGCAGGGCCCGTACGCGGAGCTCTATGTTAACGGCAGCTGCCAAGGCCGGCTCGAGGACGCCGATAGCCTGCCCTACACGGTCGACTTCCTCGTTCTCGAGGAGCTCGACTTCCTGAACCAGTGCTTCCGTGCGCCTCACGTCAAGGCCGAGCTCGACGCCCAGCTGCAGACTCACGCCGCGGCGGGACAGGAGGCGCCGTGGGTGGAGCAGATCATGACCATGCTCGTCTGCTACTCGCGCATCATCCAGGAGGAAGAGGAGCTCTGGGACATAGACTGCTCCCTGTATCTGGCTGAGGAGATTGCCGTCACGGCCAACTACACTCCTCGCACGGCCGCCGGCGACCTGCTCATCAAGTTGGGCGAGTGGTTCAACCACAAGACCCTGGACGGGCTCTTCCGCTACACCACCAGCCTCTTCCCCGGTGAGGGTCCTGCTGCCTGGAGGAGCCAGGAATCGGCTCTCTACCTGTTTGTGATGCTGCTCAGCGACTTCCAGGACCTGAACAAGCCGGTCTCGTACGACGCCGCCGTAGCCTACTTCAAGATGATCGATTACACCATCATCAACGCCAAGGAGCCACTGCTGCGAGCCAGGGGCTACCTGGCTGCCGGAATGTTGGGCCGGTCGTTCCAGCTGCCTAGCATTCAGCCCAACCCGTCCGACCCGGCTGTGCCGCTGCTCGACCACATGATCCGGTCGATCACGGCTGAAGAGTCCGAGGTGGTCCAGGTCGCCTGCGTCAAGGCACTGGAGGGTCTCATCAGCGCTGAGCAGGTCGGGCTCGACAAGCAGGGCCCCCTTATCGCGGCCATCCACGGCTACATGAATGGCAAGGATCCGACGGAAATGGAAGAAGCCGACGAGCTCATGGTGACGCTGGCCGAGGCTCTCCGGGCCGTCGTCGTCATGGACACCAAGATTGCGCTGTCCAGCGAACATCAGCCCCTGGATATGCTCTTCATGCTCGCCAAACTGGGTGCGGCCAACTTCCAGGTCACGATGCTGGTGACCGAGGCGTTTGAGGAGGTCGTCAAGGCACTGGCAGGCGATGGTCCCGCATTTAGCGCCCTCTGCACCAAGACTCTTCCCACACTGACGGGCGCTTTTGACGTCGGTCCTCTCACCGACGACAACCCGCTTGTGACGATCGCGACTGAGCTGCTCGCCGTCCTGGCCGAGCACGGGCCGGAGCCACTCCCCGACGGTTTCGTGGCTGCTACCTTCCCCAAGCTCAACCGCGTGCTCATGGAGACGAGCGAGGGCGAGGTGCTCCGACCGGGTGCCGAGACGGTCAAGTACGTGCTCATGCATGACCACCAGCAGGTCTTCAACTGGCAGGACGCCAACGGCGTGTCTGGTCTCGAGGTGTGCCTGCGCATCATCGACCGGCTTCTCAAGCCCGAAATCGAGGACAACGCCGCCTCCGAGGTGGGCGGACTGGCCGCCGAGCTTGTCGAGAAGGCAGGCCAGGAACGGCTGGGCCCGTACCTGCCCCAGCTGCTGCAGGCCGTTGCGACCCGCGTTGACACGGCTCAGGCTGCGGCGTTTATCCAGTCCCTGATTTTGGTCTTTGCGCGGCTCTCGCTCGCCGGCGCCCGCGACGTGGTCGAGTTCCTGAGCCAGCTCCAGATCAACGGCCAAAACGGGCTTCAAATCGTCCTGGCCAAGTGGCTGGAAAACTCCATCAGCTTTGCTGGGTACGACGAGATTCGCCAAAAGTGAGTTCGACCTTGCCCCCTTCTGGTTTTCTTTCTC
Source organism: Purpureocillium lavendulum (assembly GCA_029168975.1). Classification (NCBI taxonomy): domain Eukaryota; kingdom Fungi; phylum Ascomycota; class Sordariomycetes; order Hypocreales; family Ophiocordycipitaceae; genus Purpureocillium; species Purpureocillium lavendulum. Next base: position 7,384,858 of record JAQHRD010000001.1, read on the forward strand.
CTTCATTTTCTTTTGCAGTCGAACCGGTGTGCTAATCCGCGTCGTAGTGTCATTGCGCTGTCAAAGCTCTTCTCTCTCGGCGATGCCCGGCTGGCTCAGATCAACGTCAAGGGAGACTTGATCATCAACGACGACGGCCGCATCAAGACTCGCTCACGCGCGAAGCAAAGTAGGTTCTCCTTGACCTCTTGGAGGGCGACCCAGACTGCGGCTGGAAGTCCAGCAGTATTTGCGCAGCCTCGGGACAGGTGGACATCACACTTGGTCCTCGACCTTGGAGACGGGCGCTCCGGTGCTAACAAGGGCCGCTCTACAGACCCTGATCAGTATACCATCATCCCAGCGCCCTTGAAGATCATCAAGCTCTTGATCGAGGAGCTCCTGTCCGCCGCGGGGGCTCGCAATGCGGCCGATGCCGCTGCTGCGGCTGTATCCGCCAACGCGGAACTCGAGTCGGATGACGAGGACGACGGCTGGGAGGACGACGACGCGCTCGACCTGAGCCTAGGCATGACCAAGTCGGAGCTCATGTCCTTCACCGAGGGCGGCGGCCGCCGCTACAAGGACGACGAGACGCAGGCGTACCTGATCGACTTCTTCATGCGCTGCGGGCAGGAGAACACGGCCGGCTTCCAGGAGTGGTACAACATGCTGACGGACGAAGAAAAGGGCAAACTTGGCGAGGTGACCAGCTCCGCGCAGTAGAACTGGGCGCAGGTGGCTAACCTCGGCGACTCGACGCCCCCCACGTTGCCTGAGATGTTGGGCATCTGAACGAGTGCACTTGTTTGATAGTGGCCTGGCATCACGAACGAGCAGGCAAGTCACTGGGAGGAGAGAAGAATCGAGCAGCGCTCCGACACATTAGACGCGACGCGACACACACGGAGCTGGCGATGGCGGCATAGTGTTTTCGAGAGTATCATGAGGCCTAGGCGTCTTCGTCCCCCTTTTTCGACGCGTTACAATCCATCACGTCGCATCACATCACCCTACAATCCCCCCTTTCCCATCAACAGCCACATCCCGTACCATCATCGACCGCTTCGCCCGATATGCAGCCTTTTCCGATGGAACTCAACACAAAAAACAAAAAAACAAAAAAAAAGGCCCGCTCCATTCTCGCCCTAGATGCAGGCAGGTCTACGTGGCTACATGGCGACAGTTGGCGTCACGATATGAGCGCATAGTTTGGCACGTCTGGAAAACAACCCCCGGGACCTGTCACGGGCGTGGACAGGAATACGTGAAGCCAGGACCGGGTTTGGTATTCTGAGGAGCTAGACACGCACAGAGACACACAAGCGCCCCCCCGACAGAATTGTCCACAGTTGCACAGTAGGAGTAGTCAAGTCAGGAAGATAACAAAAATAATAAGATACTAATGCACCCCCAAAAGATTCACAAGCACAATCCAAGAGTAGTGGACCGACGGACGGACGTGAACTGTTAACGGTATTGTACAGAGGTATTGAGTAGTCGTCAATTTTGGGTCGTGGGTCCTTCGTGTGCTCGTCATGCGGCGTCCAAATCGTACAAGGTAGCTCTTTTTCCACTCGTTCGTCCCTACAACGCCGAGGTTTTCTCCTCTCACTTCCCACAACGCCGTCTGGTGACTTAGATGATGTGGTTGCCGCCGCCGCCGAAACCGCCTCCGCCGTAGCCTCCGCCACCACCAAAGTCGCCAAACGGGTAGTTGCCGCCGCCGCGCGAGCCGCCAGGTCCGCCCCTACGCGGTCCGCCCCCGGGGCCGATGGGATCCCAGCGCGAGCCCGGGGGCGACTGGGCGTCGAAGTAGCCCGCGTACGGGTCGCGGTCGCTCACGAATCCGCCGGGGCTGCCCTGGCCAGAGAAGAGCGGGTCGTCAAACGTCGGGTGCATGCCGGCAGGGCGACCGGGCTGCGGCAGTCCGCCGCCGGGGACGAAGGAGCCTCGCAGGGGGTCGTGGGGGCCGAGGCCCGGGGGATTGAGGTCGTCGTGGCCGATGTTGAGGGGCGAGCGCCCGTCGGGGAGGATGATGCCGCCGGCACGCGGGGGGCGGTTGATCTCGTACTCGTCCTCGAAGCCGGGAGGGGGGAAGTCGCCGACCGGGGCGCCGGGCCGTGGGCGGGCGAGGTCAGGCAGCAGGTCGGGATGCGGGTATGGATGAGGCTGTCGTGGTTGCGGCTCGCCGCCGCGGAAGGGGCGGTTCGGGTCGCGGGCCTCCTGGGCGCGGCGCTCGGAGCGGGCGGCCTGCTCGGCGTCGTGGTCGTCGACCTCGACGTAGCCCTCGCGCTGGAGCTTGGGAATGAGCTTCTGGACGATGTTGACCTTGAGGTCGCGCAGGATGTCTGCCGAATCGCGAAGTTAGCGGGCGCGGGGGTGGAGCGGACGGAAGGGGAGGGAAGCGCATGCAACGCACCGGCGATGGCCTGCTCCGAGACAAAGAGCTTCCGCATCTTGTCGACGAGGTCGGTGCGGTCCTCGGCGCCGTCCTCCTCCTTCAGGGTGATGCGCAGGGGGAGGCCGTCGGAGCGGACGACGTCGCGGACGGCGCGCTCGAAGCGGTGGATGGTGTCGGCGCCGACGGCGAGGCCGCGGACCTCGACCTTGCCGCCCATGCGATCGACGCGGACGACGAAGCGCATCGACGACTGCTTGTGGCGGTAGACGAAGGAGAGGGAGCCGAAGCGGGCGTTCCACTGGGGCGGGAGGCGGGGGGCGATGGCGGCGCAGTCTGTTGGCGTCGTCTCCGGTCAGCTCAGTCTTTCTTTCTTTCCATCCCTATAGCATCGCCACGCGCTCAACAGAGAGAAGAGCAGGGGAGAGCAGAGGGCAAAAGGAGAAGTGCTCACCGAGCTGCTTGTCCTCGTCGAGGCCGCAGAGCTCAAAGCCCAGGGCGGCGAGGTAGGCGTGGATGAGCAGGCCGACGGCCTCGTAGGAGCTGGCGAGGTCCGACGAGTCGTCGCCGGGCGGGTGCGTGGGCAGGGCGTCGGCCATGCCGCGGAGGATGGCGGCGGTGCCGAGCGTCGACGTCGACGTCGGCGTCGGCGGGGACGCCATGACGGGCAACGATGGGCGCTGTCGGCGTTGCTGCGTGCTTGCTGTCGATGAGAAAGACGTGCGTCGTCGAGGGGGACGCTGCGCTGTTGTCGTTGCGGATGTGGCGGAAGGGAAGCTTTCGGGGAGCGAAGCTGGCGATGGGTGGGCGGGCGAGCTGTGCTGGACGAGGTGGGCGGGGTCCAGAGCTGGAGCTTACCTGAGGTGGTCCGTTAGTTAAGTATTAGTTACAAAGTTGGTGACGTTAGGCGGCCAGCTCGCCGAAAGAGGCGCGGCACTGGGGAGGAGCACCAGGGAGGGATGCGGGCAGGCGCGCTGGTGTGGCGTCATTGCCACTGCTGCCTCCAGCTCGAGACTCGAGAGGCAGCACAGCCAAGCAACCTAACAGCCCTATAGGTGGGGCTGCCGTTTTTGCTGCAGAAAAGGGACAATCGTATGCATCGTAGGTACTTTTGTCCTCGTGGGTGTTGACGACACTCGTACTAATTAAGTAAGCCCCTAGTTACTACCCCATACAGCTACATGTGAAAGAGGCGCTCGATAGGATCAAGATGCGGCAACCACGATAAGCGAGCACGAAAGCGCTGATGGCCACGATGGACACGGTGGGGCGATACTGACTCGAGACGATTCGTAGTTGGGAATTTGGGAGTCTTGGGAACAGCCAACATTGGCTGGCTTATGCGGCCGTTGTAGGACCAGGTACCATACTGGTGAAGTTGTTGTGCCAGTCTATTCATCTTCTTTCCTGCTTTGCGCCATCTATGTCTACATCCGCCTGAACGAGTGGAGCGACAAAGCCCAACAACTCCCTAGCGACAAACTACGGCCCCCACAACACCTCGAGTACTCCAACAACGACTGTACTGTACTTTGCATACGCAACTGGCTATTCGGAGTCGCTGCCGAGCGACACCCACGACTGCTCCGCCTTGTTCTTGGCCGTCTTCTCGTCTTCGGCGCCCGCGCCCGCCTTGGCGTGCGTCTTCTGTAGTATCCATGTCAGCGGTGAACCCCTTCATTCCACGGCTAGCTAGCTACTGCTGGCCCCGTCTTCTCCTCCCCTAGGCGCTGGCTTTTGGCTTTGGCGTTGGCTCTGGCCTTTTCAACGTACCTGGCAGCGGCATCTCTGCATGCACTGGAGGCGGTTCTCCTCGGGCATGGCCTTTTGGCTCCGGTACTCGCCGTTGGCGGCGCAGACAAAGTAGTCGGGGAGGCAGTAGCTGCTCGGCAGCGGCGTCACCGCGTTGCCGTACCGGTCGTTGGACCGACACTCGATGACGCCGTGCGGCTGCGTGGACCGGTGGACGACTTGGTACTTTGGCGGCATCGGGAAGACGAGCGACGAGTCGGCGGGCGCGGCGAGGACCGGGGGAGCGAGGCCGCTGGTGGCGACCAGGAGGGCGGCCAGGAAAGAGGAGCACGTCGTCATCGTCATCACCATCGTCGTGCCTGTTGGTGTGTAATGATGTGTGCAGAGCTGAGTAAACTTCAGTGTACGTTGTGGTACGTGCCGCGTGTCCGTGTTGTTGTTTGGTTGGCTAAAGCCCGACCAACAGATCTCTCGGTGTGAATGCCAACAACATGGCCAACATTGCATCGCCGGCTGCTGCCCTTTTGTACTCACAGCAGGTTTTGTCACTGCTAGGCTTACCGCAAACTCTGCGCGTTTGTCGGCCCATGCAAACCAGACGCCCCGTCAGCTGCGTACGACCGCACCCGGGCGAGGGCCCCCCCTGTGAATATTGTAAAGGCAAACCGGGCAACTCTTCTAGAAAAGGAAAAAGAATCCAGAATTGCAGAGATGACGCTTGTCTCTGAGAGCGCGCGTTGACTAATGAAACACACTGCTATCTCTGCCCGAGAATGCACATACCTACGTGTAGACGCGCAGAGGCCCGCACGCCGGCGTGCCCGACCCAGGTATTATTATTATTATTTTTCTTTACAAGTGTACTGAAAATATACGACGACTGCACTATGGGCTTTTTGCCTTGTGCAATCTATTGTTTTGTCTAGGTCCCGGTACTTTGAGGTTGACTCTCCTCGCTTGCAAACTACCAGCATGTATCGCCCCCGACTCTATCAAGCCCACGTACGCCAACCCCACCAAGTCTCATAACAGACCACCTACTCGTCCTCGTCACTACTAAGAGAAAGCCACGATAGACCCGCTCTATTCAGTGCTTCCTTCTTGCTCTGAGCGACAGGCTGATTCCAGGTCTTGAGTCGCTTCTGCACGTACGTCAGTCAGTCAGTCAGTCAGTCAGTCAGTCACTCATGTAGCAGCGTCGCACTCAATTTCCTCCAGCGCCCCCCCTCCAGTCCCATCCGGCTGGCGAACGGAAAAGCACATACCTGGCCCTTCGGACCCACGCAGCGGCATCTCGAGCACTCCTGGTAGTCGCCGGTGGGAACGGCTTTGTGGAACATGTAAAGAAAGCCGTCGCAAAAGGTCCAGGGCTGGATGCAGTGCTGGTTGGGCAGCGGTGGCGTAAAGAGACGTCCGCTATCGTCCCTTTCTCGACACTCGACGTCGCCATTGGAGCCCGGGGCGACAACATACGTGTGCTGCTCCTTGCGGCGATGGAGAGGTTGAAGTTGAGTGGCAGCCTCAGCCCGGAGACCGATCTCGGCGGCAGCGGCTGCCAAGACGAGGACAAAGCTGCGTATCATGGGAGGGTGATTTCGCCGCGCTTGCTGTGGACGTACTGGCTGTCGCTGAACAACTCACCTGTTGGTTGGATGGCCTGGCGTGCCCCTCTTATAGTCACGAATCCCGAAACTGTTGCCTTCGGGGCTTGCCGTTGCCGAACCGCCCATGGCCTATGCGCACGCGCCTCCCAAGCCGTCGTTACTTAATTGCTAATGTCTTGGGCGCGCCCTTTCTTTTGCTACGGAGTCCATGGACCGCGCCTAGAGCGAGACACTTACCTACCATATATCTCTGATATGAGTCAGCTTAGCAAATTGGTGTGATAACATGAAAGTCATAAGGGATTCAGCGGCCAGCGGGGAGAGTTATAGTCCTAGGGGGCATGCACGGCTCCCGCGAACCAGGTTATTTCTGCGGCGACACTGGCACACCGTCGAAACTCTGCGCGCTGCCGCCGAGATAGGCCTCCCGAAATTCACCCAAGACTTTGCATCGACCATTCGATTATAGTTCCGTGCCTTCTACACAAGGGTCACTTCCCTGCCCGCAACTGTATGGTGTGCACACCTTTCCGGCCGTCGTGGATAGACATGGGAGTACCAGACGGCCCAACAAACACCAAGTCCAACAAGATTTCACGCCTGGCCTTATTAGAAAGCATACATAGCAACAGTCTTATCCACCTATGAATTGCTCCGTTTTATTTCAACACACAACGCAACTCATCCCCAAATATCACCGTGGTCCACCTCTTGTGTTGCCAACTACGTGCTTCAACAAAATTGACGTGTCCGCCACCTGCAGTTACTCGCTATTGCTGTCCTCCAAAAAGAACGACTGCCCTTGCTTGCTTGGCTTCGTCGCATTGTCCTCCGGGATGGAGTCCATCTTTTGAGGCCTCTGCATGCGTGTTAGCTCGTAGCTCTCGATCAGGGGGAGGTGGTCCGTCTTGGCTCCATGTGCCCCTCCAACACCGAGGGGCCCAGCCGTTTAGTTAGTATCGAGCGTGCATACCGGGGTGCGGTGACGACGTATGCAGCGGCAGGCCTTGATACACTCGTCACGCTTGTCCTGTGGGACCTCTGGACTGATGTTGTACGAGAGCCCGGTGCACAACCCGTTGGGGGACATGCAGAAGTTGTTGGGGGGCTGCAGGATCGTTTTGCCCTGGGCGTCCAAGGACCTGCATTCGATCTCGACGGACCAGTTGGGTTCGGCTTTAGTCCGCACCTTCTTGCCGGAAGGGGTCTCATTGCCTGCGGCGGCCAAGGAAACGAGGCTGCCGAAGGCTAAGAAAACGTGGACAGGTGTGAGCAACATCATGGACGCGCTTGTCGGATTCGTACTCGCAGCTCTCGTCCTGTGATTTGGTTTTCGTATTGTATGGTGTGATGGCCTCTACCCATGACTGTCCGTCGGTCATGACTTCTTATACTCCCGACCTGGTGCCGGCAGAGGGTGTTGCTCGTGCGGGCGCTGGCTTGTGCGTTATACTGATGTGTCAACTGCTTACGCCCCGGGCGAAGCCCCCTCTTTATTTCGCGGCTTCTTTTTCCAAGCAAGTCAGGAGGTTTCTATTTGTAAGATGACTCGCTTGGACAGTTGTGAGCGCTGTTATCGGGCCTTACGCGACCGACGCCCGGTGAAAATTATCTCGTGCCTTGCGCTATAAAGATCCATGTGTCTGAGACGCAGCGAACTTCTGGTGGCTTCCGTTCTTCGACAATCAGTTGCCAGATACTCCCGTAGATATGTACATATAGATAGCTCGTAGAAAATAAACCAATGGTCTCTCTTAGCTTCCCTATAGCCGCTTCTCGTTTAGATCATGTTCTTGCAGCGACCTATTATGTTGACCGAGCATAGGTTTGTACTGGACCTTGACCAGCTCATCTAACAGTCGTATGCTATAATGTGACACAGCTTCTGCAACCTAGCAGGTATAGTATTGACGGCCTGTTGGTTTGAAGCATTCCATGCTCTGCTACTCTCATGAACTCTCCAGCTCTTTCTGTCGTGTACCCACTCCATTTTCGTGTCTCCTATACACGGGGTACTAGTCGTCTAGGTCAAGCCACGACATGCCCGACTTATTCTGTGTCACCTCCTTACCCTTGTCGGCGGGTTCCTTTGTGCCACTCTTCTACGTCATGCGTTAGCTCTCTATTTTCTGTTTCCCCGTTATTCGCCCCCCCTGTCAAGGTGTGCGCACCTTGAGATGCCAGTCCGAGCAGCGACACCTAGCCTCGCGTTCGGCGCGCTCGGCTTTGGGGACGGATTCCTCGATCACGTACTCGCCGCCTTTGCACATGATGTGAGGCGGGATGCAGTACTTGTTGGGCAGTGGCAGGCGATACAGACGACCTGAGGGGTCCTCGTTGATGCATTCGACCACGCACACGGACTCGACGAGGCGCGTCCAGCCGCGCGCTCTTCGGAAGGGCGAGTGCATGGCTGCGCTGGCTAGGCTGTTGAGAGTGCTTATTACCGTCAGGACGGTGAGGGAGGAGGCGCGCATGCTCAGAGTCGTCATGGTCCGTCGGGTGTCTGTTCGCGTGTATACTTGTTCTGGTCTCTGAACATGAACTGCCGGAGGATCTGGCTGGTCATCATCTCTGGCCAGGCTTGTCAGTCCATGATGGCACTTATAATATGAATTGTGTGTAACGCTGGATGCTCTTGAACTGTGCGACGCTGCGTAGTCTCCACTGCTTACGTTCCGGGCGCTGTAATGCAAGAAGTTGACGCGTAGTAGATGACAGCTTAAACCAAGGGTTTGGCAAGCTGAAACTGTTGATGCTTATTGCCTTGGTGAAGTAGTGTATTCGCGCATAGATTGATGCCTACCGGACTCGCAATCACCCCCCTGCGAACCGCCCAAGTCGCCCTATTCTCTTCTGCCCCCCATCTACGTCAGAATGTGTCATTTGCAGCAGCACGTCGGCATGACCGACGGGCACCGACAGCCTGGGCGCGGCGCCCCCCAAACCCCAATCTCCACCTGCGATCTTGGCGGCTCTATGTCGGTCACATTAGATGCATGGAAAGGCCATGTCAGCCAGGCACTAAAAGAATAGAAAACGATTCCAGGATCAGAAACACCATCATCCATCCGTGCTCCACCCGTGCTCCGGTTTCCTTCCGCGCCGTGCCCTCACCAGCATTCCCGTGGGAAAATGACTTGGCGCAAAGGTCTGCCTAGCCGCCGGGTCCGTCATATGGCCCGCGGACGGAGGCTGAGCGTCCTGCGGGCGGCGACCCGAGTTTCTTCATGGTGTAGTAGTTAGGTGGTCCTTGGCCGCCCCAGGGGAGGAAAGGATGCGTCCCCGTCTGCATCCGCTGGAGATGGTGCGTGCGTGCGTGACAACAATGCGGGATAGCGCGGCAATTACATAACTGTGACGAGCTGGGGTTACGTACGAATGTCAGGAGTTTTGTGAATGCAATTGTGGCGGCTCTGGGAGTGTAAGTGTAAGTGTAAGTTGAGAATACGTCGACACGTGACAGCGCGTTCGCGCCAACACGTCCATCCCGCCTCCGCTGCCCCTCCGCTGCCCCTCCACGCGCCTCCTCCACCTCACCAGAGTCACGACTCACCAAGGTCCAACACCCTCACCCTCACCCTCACCCCGTCCGTCGCCCACACCGACTTCTCGGGCCCACGCTCAACAGCGCAAATGTCCACCTCCGCCGCCGGAGGCCCCGCGCCTCCACCACCGCCCGCGCCCGCGCCCGACGATCCGCACCCGCCACCGCCGGCGTCGTCGTCGCTCACCCCGCCGCAGGCATCCGCGCTCCTCTCCTCGTTCGCGTCCTTCCTCACCGTCGCGCTGCACACGCTCCTCCGCCACCGCGCCCTCTACCCGCCCGAGACCTTCCTCCTCGCCGCCGCCTACGGCCTCCCTATCTACCAGTCGCGGCACCCGGACGTTTGCGCGTGGGTCCGCGACGCCGTCGCCGCCGCCGCCCTGCAGCTGCGTCGCGGCGCCGTGCGCTCCCTCGCCCTCGTCGTCCATGAGCCGCGGCGCCTGCGCGTCGTGGAGCGCTGGGTCTTTGACCTTGCGGGCTTTCCGCGCGAGGACCTCGACGGCGATGACGATGATGGTCGCGGTGGTGGCGGCGGCGGTGTTGGTGGTGGAGGCGGTGGGAAGGGAAAGGGCAAGAGTCTCGCTGCCGTGGAGAGGAGGCGGAAGAAGAGGATGATGACGTACGGCGGGTGGGACGATGACGACGAGGCCATGCGCGCCGTCAACTGGACAGACGTCAACGAGGCCCTCCGCGGTGCGCTGCGCAGGATCGTCTACGCCGCCGAGACGAAGCCCCCGCCCCCTGACGGCAGCACCTTTACTCTCGCCATTGAGCTGCGCGACGAGGCGCCCGCGCCCATTGAGGTTCGTCTCCTTCTCCTTCTTTCTCACTCTCTTTTCTTCCCACCCTCCCCCCTGTCTCTCTACCTCCCTCGTGCGGCCCAGGCGATGGTGCACCCGCTCACATAGGCGCGCACGGCAGCACCCGCAGCTCTGGATCCCGTCGCAGCCCGACCTCCAGCCGCCCACGCCGAGCAATCCCTCCACGGGGTCCGCCCTCGGCGGCGCCTCCACGACACCCATCCGCGCCGTCCAGGCAGGGCCCCTCTTCTTCGAGTGCTGGTACGAAGAGGGCAAGGAGGACGACGCGACGGCGGCGATGGCGGCTTCGACACAGGACAGCGACGCCATGGAAGACGAGACCCAGTCGTCCATGTATCAGTGAACGAATTACGAATGATGAAGGCATCAGGGGCGGATGATGATGATACTAGCCCCCATACGGTGCAATGCACAAGTCGTGCCCGATAGCATAGCGTGGCGTTTTTTTTTTGGGGTATTTCAAGTCATGTTCATGTCCGCGCCCAGACGCGCGGCTCGGGCTTCTTTCTGTACGAAGAGCCCCCCTATCCTTTTGAACGATGTACAACACCGGGCGGTGCTCGTTTTCCAGTTCCTTGTTCCTGTACAGATCCCGCCGCACACCGTCCCACGCCATCCATATATGAGCCCCCCCGCGAGTCCCAATCTGACCAGACTCCTCTGCCGTGCGCTGCGCAGGCGTCGAACAAGCCCACGCTGACCATATACAAGACAATCTGTACAACAAGCAAAACACCGAACAGACCCCGACCGACCCTTGGTCACGACGGGGAGCTAGCTAGCTGCTACCGCTGGCGCCGCTGCTGCTCGACTCGAGGCTCTTGAGCGCCGCCCGCAGGCTCGCCATGTCGCGCTTCAGCCGCGCATTTTCCTTCTTGAGCCGCGCCGCCTCCTCGCCGCGCTCCTTGAGCAGCGTCATGAGCTCCTCCTTGTCGTCCTTGCCCTTGCCCTTGACCGCCTTGACAATCTTGGCCAGCTCGCCGTTGAAGCGCTCGTACAGCAGCTCGTTCTCCGCCACCGTCTCCTTGTGCAGCTGGTCCACCGCGCGCATCTTCACCTCGGTCGACTTGACCGTCGTCTCGAGGGCCCGCTGGATCGCCGAGTGCTTCTCCGTCAGCTCGCGCACCACCGCGGGGATCCTCTCCTCGAGCGCCCTGACCGACGCGCCCAGCCGTCGCATCTCGGCCGATTGATTATTGTTAGCATTGTTATTGTTGATACTGGCAGTGGTGTTGGCGCCGCCGCCGTCGCCCGAGTGAAAGCGCGCCATCTCGGCGCCTATCCGCGACAGCTCCGACTGCAGAGACGCTTCCGCATCGCCAACCGCCTTCTTCTCCGTCTGCAGGCGTTCACGCAGCCTCTGTGGCGATTGCAGCCGCAGCTTCATCGCCGCAGTCCTGGTTGGGCTGGACGGCCGCGTCGGAGAGTCTCCTCCCGACGTGGCGGGTCGTGATGGCTTGAGGATGGGAATGCTCGTCGAGGAGAGGGTCTTGGCATGGCCCCGACGCTTAATCGGTGACTCCTGCGGCCTCGACGGCGCGGGTATCCTGGCCACCGGCTCCATCTTGTTCGCAGTGTCGGGGCGCACCAGCGGGGGCCCGACTATCAAGGGTGTGCTCGCAAAGGGGTCCGCGTAGTTTTCCTTGGACCGCGACGGACTCTTCAGAACATGCGCCACATTAGGGCTCACGGGTATCCTCGAGGGCGCCGCGCTCTTGGGGCTTGTCACCGGCGTCGTCGCGTTCATCTTGCCAGACGTCTCCCTGGTCGTCTGGAGCGGCTGCAGCGGCTCGTTGGTGGCAGCGATGGCGGAGTCGTCATCGATGATGGAGGCCGAGGCCATTAAGCTCTTGAGGTCAGACAGAGAGCTGCGGCGCTTCTTCTTGCCGCGCTTGGATCCAGCCTGATCGTCCGGCGGCTCTCCGATGGTGTCGAGCGGGAAGTCGAGTCGATGCGAGCTTGCCGGTCGCTGCGGTGCGTCGTCGAATGCACCAGCAATGGGTGGTCGGTCGCGCGACCCAGGCCGCTTGAGGAGGCCCCGCGGTATCGTGCTGTCATCGATCGACCGTGTACGGCTCATAGCAGCGCGCGACAAGCTCGACGCCGACGCCTCGCCCGTAGCGGGGTTCCGGTGCTTGCTGAGCGAGCGCCACACAGACGGCCTCTCCTCCTTTTGATTCTGTCTCAGGAGCATGTCAAGGCCGAACTTGCGGCGCAGCGACGACGTGTTGGACGTGATGGAGGCCGTATGCGCCCGGGGGCGTGTGCCCGAGCTTATGGAGTCGGTTCCAGACCCTGCAAAGTTCAGCGTGTGCTGCATCCACGGGTCCTCGAATATCCGGTCGCAGTCCTCCACGAGGCGGTCGAGCAGGTTGATGTAGTTTGGCGCGGACCCATCCGTCACCAGCAGCTCGGCAAATGCCAGTGTCAGCGCGCCGCGGTCGCTGTCGTTGCCGCACCCATCGAGCAGGTCCGCCAGCAGCTTGATGAGCGCCGTGAACGCCCTTCGGTTCTGCGGTGCCATCTCCTTGAACAGGTAGTTGACAAAGTCGGCAAAGTTGCCAGGTACTCTCTTGTTGGCGCGCTCCTGCAGCGTGTCGAGTGCCTGCATCGTCATGACGGGACCCATCTGCTCCGTCCACGCCATCCGCAGGAAATTTTCAAAGGCGACGAAAATGACCTCGGTGCCGAGGTCGCTGCCGGCCTCGTAGTCAAACGGACTCTCTATGAGCCGGTTGTACAGGTCGTTGACCGTGAGCTCATCCACTAGAGACCTGTTCAGGAGGGTGCGTCCGATAATGGACCCTTTGCGCCCCTGAAGAGCAGCAATGTATCCCGTAAAGGTTTGTTCCAGCCTCATCAGGGGGTTCTCGGGACGGCCGTCAGCCGTCGCAGGGCGCTCGTCTTTGCCTCGTATGGATCCAAACATGGAGTGATGGCTCTCTGTACGGTGCAACGACGGCGTGTGCTGGTGCTTGTTATTCGACACGGTCACTTCGGGCGTGTTGCTGTTGGAGCCGCCGCCCCAGAGATTCGAGAGGAGCTTAACGGGCGACGCAGCAAGGAACGACCTCGTCTTCTCCACGCGATTCGACAGGCTCAGCCCGCGGATGGTTTTGGTGTAGTAAGACACCAACGCGGCCGTGAGGTTCATATTGGCGAGGTCGAATTGTGTGCTCAGGAGTTGAATGACTGCGAACGATTGGTTAGCAAATGCCATTTGAAGTGACTGTAGGAAAAAACGTACTTCGGCGCGCCATGGTGGGCAAAAAGTCCTCCAGCGCCACATCGTCTTGATACTGCTTTCCGTTCAACCCGACGGTGAGGATCGACACGCGCTTCATATCAGCGCTCGACACGTTCACCACGATTTCAACGCCGTAGTGCCCGACGGGCGCTCCCTTTGTGCCTTTCTCGTGGTCGACGACGATCCGGATGGGTGCCGGCTCGCGCCGACCCTCGATGAGCTGGTGCGCGCCCTCCTGAAAGACAGCAGCATGGAGACCGAGGCTGCTGTCCTGCATCCGCACAGAGCGAAGCGTCCAGCACGGGTCCTCACGCTCCGTCTCTGAGAAGCGCGCCTCGACACGGGCCTTGACCACGTCCTCGGCCCACTTGGCCGCCTTGCCCTCAAAGGCTTCCTGGAGCAGAAAGCAGCGCGAGGTTGGCGACTTGCTAACCTTGTACTCTCCCGTATGCGCGCCCTTCATATCTTGCGTCGACGTCATCCAGACCAGCGTGCCGTCCGACGACTCGGTAAATCGCACATCAGCCAGGTTGTGCCATCCCGTAAACGCAAACTCGTACGACGTCGGGCCCCCGGCGGCATTGGTCATCGATATGAGCAGTTCTGCGGCTGACGGCTTGTCAATCTCCCGCAACAGATCCCGCCCCGTCATGGTGGCCCCAATCTTCCGCAGCACGACGATACAGTCCGCAAACAGCAAGAACATGCCCGCCGCCTCGACCTCGCTCGCAGGCGACTGGAATGGCGGGGTGAGCTCGAGGAAGTCGGCGGCCAGGACCAGACGTCCCTGCGGCTCCAGCTCCATGGGCCACGCCTCAACCATATTTCGAAGTCGGTTGGCGATATGGGGCTTGTCCGGCAAGGGCTCGTCCATCGAGCAAATATTCGTGATAATATCGCGGGCCTTGAGCATGGGCTGAAGGGCCGGGTGTGTCATGGGCAGCGAGCCAACAATCTGGTCGATGAGGAGGCTGTATCGGGGCAATCTCTGGACCGGCTCGATGAGGACGGAGCGGACCGTCTGTTCACCCGTTTGGTGGACGCGCTGCCGGAAGCTCGATTGCTGGTCCAGGAACGCGTTGAGCAAGGTCGGAAAATACTGGCTGGCCTTGATGTAGTTTTGGTAGCAGATCGTGAACCTGGGAAACCACTCCAGGAACAGGCGTGCCATGGCCAGGGCACCACTCGGGTCGCGTATCCGCGGCGAGCTTCCAAGCTTGGATCCGAGGAGGCTGACAGTTGTCGACTCCATGTCCTTGACCGCCTCCTCCTCCGTCTCGTCCATGATCTTTCGAAGCTGCTGCATGAACTCCGTGTTGACCTGCAGTATGCTGTCCGCAGAGGCGGGGAACAGCCGCTCGAGCTCCTCCTCGGACGGACTCAGGCTCTCGGGGGACCGCTTCTTGGCCGATTCGCGAAAGTCACGAGCGATGTGGTGCACAAGTTCGCCGAGCTTCATGACATAGCGCTCTTCCGTGTCGACGAGCTCGGCCAGCTTCATCCTCAGCTCAATCTTCTGGTCCTTGGTGAACGACTTGCTCCGGTTCAGCGACGTCGGTTTGGACGGCGCGCGGCGCAGTCTGCTCGTCGGGAGAAACACGGGCTCGCCGAGGAGCCTCACCAGGGGCGTGTAGCCACCATATTGGCGCAGTGTAGGATCGAGGATATCGTCTTCGTCGTCGGGCACGTCTTCGTAGTCGGCGGGTTGCAGCGGCACGATGGCGCCAGGCGGGAGCACCATGTCAACGTCGACGTGGCTCACATGCTGGGTCTGCAGCGCCTCGTTCAGCGCCGTGACGACGGCGGTCGCATTCTCGCTCTTGGTCATGGTAGCGACGAGGTCGGCGGCGTGCTGCTCGCCGAAGAGCGCAGGCGCGCTGCCGGGCCGCTTGCCCCTCGTCGGGTAGGCATTGCGCAGGTACGTCTTGACGCCATCGGAGAGCTCGCTGAAGCATTTGAAGAGGCCAAAGGCGAGGCCGCGGTAGACCTCGTCGCCCTGGAACTCGCGCGGCAGATGGTTGACGACGGTGTAAAAGGGCGAGTTGGGGGAGATGGTGACGCGCGGGAAGGACTGAAAGCCGGCGGGCGAGAGCACGTGGAGCTGGACGCGGGAGCTGTTGTGCGTATAGTTGGCCGTCGTCGACGGGCCGTGGAAGACGAGGACGGGGAGGTGGCCCAGCAGCGGATCCGGCGCGTGGTAGAGGGAGACGCTCTCAGGCGAGAGCGTCAGGTCGTCGGTGACGCGAACCATGGTCTCGTCAACGGGCCGCGCTCATGCTAGAGGCGCGCGGGCGGCCTCAAGCGGGCGGGCGAGCGAGCAAGGTGTGCGCACGCGCGCGATTGTGTGCGTGTGTGTGTATGTGCCTGCGTGTCCGTCTCCGTGTTTGTGCCCGTGGGCCGCGCCGCTTGTATTTGTTTGTCTCCGGCAGAGGTCGGCGCGCGGGCCGTCGCTGGGGGTGTGCGGTCGGCGGAAGGGGGGCCCAGTAAGCGCGCCGCCGCGGTTTCGGTCGATCGGGAGTCGCCTGGTCTTCGCGAAGACGTGTATGTACGAGCACTCGTATGGTGCGCGCGCGTGGTGCCAGTCGATGCCGTGCGCACAACAATGCATGAACGGGGCGGGTCGGGTTGTGGGCCGCGGCCGCGTCTCACGGATGGATCGACGGCGCCGGAGGGTGAGGCCGAGGAGGCGTGCGAGGCGGAGGAGCAGCGGAGCAGGAACATGTAAACATGCATGTATGTACATACGAGTGCGATGGTGCGGGAGTAGCAGGAGTAGGATTGGGTGGCTCGCGTGCGAGGCGTCGTCGAACTGCAGCCCACACACGGGAGCGATCGAGGGGCGCCGCCGTCGCACAGGATCGCGCAAGCCTGGGCAAAACAATGGGGGAGACGGGACTTGAGGGCCGCGAAGCAAGCAGGGGGCGGGGAGCGCTGCTGCAGTACGGGACGAAACGATCCAGTGCAATGTCACGAGGCGAAGAATGAGGTGAGCGTCCCTGCGCGCCCCGTGGGCAATGAGAGCTGGCAGCTCTTCTTCCCTCCTAGGTATGACCGTAGACGCCCCTTCCTTGCCCGAGTCGAACGAGCGGTCAGCAAGCGACGAGGGTAGGTACGAAGTACTCGTACCTCCATGTAATTACGGAAAATCGTTGGGCCCGGCGGCTCTTCAACGCGTCAAACGCGTCAGGGCAGGTCCGATCGAGGCCCAACACCTGCTTGGCCAGCTAAAAAAAGCAGGGGCGGCTCCGCGTGGCACCTCCCCTGTCCCGTGTCGATGTAAACAATGGAGGGGCACAGCCAGCCAGCCCGCTTGGGCGAATCACCCCGCAAAAAAAGACGGCCTGCCCCTCATCGCATGCCGCCTCAGGCTTGACTTGACTGACGTAGGGCGACCTCACTCACTCATTAGCTTCCCATCTCACTCACTCACTCTCTCTCTCTCACGCTCACACTCACACTCACATCCTTTTTCTCTCTCTCCTTGCGCACTCATAATGAGACACGCGCGCTGTCTCCCATCGTAGCGACGTCCCCCCCCCCGCGCGGCCCGTTCCCTCGCCCCAACCCGCCGCCGCCATGAGCCAGAGCCAGGGCATCGCCCTCCACCACCAGCCGCACGACGCGGGCTACCGCCTCGTTGAGCTGCCCCCGGAGCTCGAGTCCCTGCTGGAGTCGGACGCGGCCCCCGTGTGAGTGCTGCCGAGCCAGCGACCCCGTCTCTCTCTTTCCTTGCCTTCTCCCGCCCACCGCGTGCACTGGTCCGGCCCGGGTGCCGGCACCACCACCATGCATGGCTTCGCAATGCTCACGCCGCGTTCGCCGCCACACAGTCTGACCCTCGAAGCGTCCGACACGTCCGCCGTGCTCAAGACGGCCGACAAGTCGTACGCCATGCGCCAGAAGAACACGTCCAATGCCCTCTTTCTACTCTCGCCGACGACTCCCACCTCCTCCGACCAGCAGCCCGGCTTGGCCATCGTCTCGACGATACACGAGACGGTCGAGCTCGAAGCCGTGGCCGAGCCGGCCATCACCAAGGGCCCGCTCAAGGACACCGGCAGCAAGGGCAAGTGGCACGAGAGGTTTGGCAAGAATCGGTAGCCGCGGCACGGTACATACGTGTGCAGGCAGCTCATGAAGCTATGCACGAGCACATGGTGTCTATCTCTATTCGATATGCATCTCAATACATGTCCGGACAGAATGCTTAGACTCTCGTCCTTGTTAGTCGTCATCGTCGTCATCGGAGTTGACCCATTCGTCATCCTCGTCCTCTTCGTCCTCCGAAACGATCCTCTTTCTCGTTTTGGGTCGGCCGCGTGCTGGCTGTCTTCGTGTTGGTTTGGCCCTCACGGCCTCCATTTGATCCTCTTCCATTTGATCCTCTTCCGGTGCCTCATCGTGTGCCGGCTGCTCCACAGCCCCGTGCCGGTGATCCTCCATAATGAGGCCATCCTCCACGGGTTCCGCCCCATCCTCGTCACCCACGGGGAAGAAACTCGAGGTTTGGTGCGCCCCCTCATCTTCATCGCCCTCTTCTTCATACCCTTCAGGTAAGAACCCACCGGCCATGCTCTCGTCATGATGGTCCGCAGGCGGCTCGTGGTGCGGCACGCCGCCCATGTGTGCAAACACCGAGACGCTGTCGTCGATGTCGCCATACTCCTGGCGGATCCTCTGCACGATCCGCAGGCCCATGATGAACTTGCGCCACTGCTTGAGCGACGCGGTACGACGCTTTTCATCCTCCTTCCGGCGCCGCTCCGCTTCATCTTTTTCCAGCTCCGTCATGACCTGATCGTGGTACTCTTGCGCGATGACGACACCCTGTATCACGGGCACGGCCATGCGGTGTCCAAACTCAAAGTCCACCACGGCCTCGGCGTAGTCGATCTGCAGCCGCTTGCAGACGCGCATCGCGCCCCTGAATGGCACGTGCACGGCGCCTTTGGGGCACATGTGCTCCGCGAATAAGTCGATATTCCTGTGGCGTCGTCAGCATCGTTTCTCCCCGGTGTGTAAAGTGCACAGAAACATACCCGTATTCGTTCTTTGGGATGACCCCGTCCTTGATGGGAGGCGGTATGATCCAGTCGGTCTGCTCGAAGCTGTACAGGCCCTGGAGCACCTTTTCACCCGTGGCTGCTTCCGCCTCAAGGATCACGCGCTTGCGGTTCAAGGTGGCGGCGCGATAGGGAACCCGCTTCAGCGGCTGCTCTCCAGGCAGCGGAGCGCGACCCTGTTTGTGCCAAGTCTCGGCACTCTTGACGTTGACAACGTCGGCGCGCCGGAAGACGTCCAGCTCTTCGACCTTGCCGCCTTTGACCTTGTTCATAAAAGTTTTAGCAGGGGCCGCACTTGGCAGGAGAGCTTCCTCTCGCTTGAGGTGTCTTTCCAGCACAAAGTCCTTCGACTGCTTGTAGTATTGCAGTGTCTCCTGGCCTTCTTTGACTTCCTTCTTCTCTGGCTTTGCGGGCTTGAGGGCGGTAGAGTCTTCCTCTTCGTCGACCTCGGTGACAGGGTGCTTCCTGTCACCTCGTCTATATCCTGACATGGCGGATTTGAACCAGTCGAATAGTTCGTACCGCTTGACCTTGCCGTGGCGGTTGTAGATTGGCACTTTCTCCGGGGCCATGCGCACGCCCTTGGTCCGGCCGGGCATCGTCTGCCGTTTGAGGTACCGCACCGTGACATCCTTGGCCGTGCCGTCGGGAGAGAAGCCCACGATATAAGCCATGATCTGCCGCGCCCTGTCCGCCTTTGACCCGCGCGGTTCGAACGACTCGACCAGCTCGCGGTTGGTGGCAATAGTTCCCTTGACGGGATCAACGGGCAGGTATTTGCTGGTGACTGGAGATAAGACTTCAGTCCAGTAGAGGGAGAATTCGAGGTCGTTGTCGAACTTTTTCAGTCGATGCGACTTCTTGGGGGTGATTTCCACCTCCACAACTGACTCGTCGTCCGTATCCATATACTCCAGCTTCAGATCATCGCCAGAGTCTTCCGATTTGACCTTGTCAGAGGACCGCGTCTTCCGGGCTTTCTCTCCTCTGGAAGCCAGCTCGTGAGGCGGTTTGGAGGGTTTGCCGTTTGTCTTTGGCTTCTTTGGCATTCTCTTCTTTGGTGTGACAATATCCTCGGAGGGTTTGTCGCTGTTCTCCTTTTCCGGCTCCGCGTCTTCCAGCTTGTTCCAGCCAAACCCGAGACACTGCAGATTGGCCACCATACGCGCTTCCAAGCCTAACCCACGGAGAAGTGCCGTAAACAACTGCGCTCCGATATCGCGGCTCCCCTGGCAGCGGTGGGCGCATTGGCGGAGTGCCTCCAGGCTGGGCATCCTCTCCCCGTACCTTGCCTCATCGTCGGGGTCTGCTTGGTATCCCTTTGTGAGGCGGTCCAGTCGCTCCAGTTCCATGTAGCCCCATTTCCGCAAGCCCGGGGCGGTGACTCGAAAACGCTGCTTCCACCATGAGACCAGCGTCTGCATGAGCCGGAAGAGCGGGTCGCCGTGGCTCATGTCCACGACGCCCTCTTCCAGCCTCGTGGCTTCGGCGCCCCAGTCACGAGACTCGCGCTCTGCTTTGCCTTTTCCCTTGTCTCTTCTCTTGGCTCGGCCTTTGGGTGGTGGCTTGGCTGGTGGCGGAGGAGGGGCTTTGACGAGACCGGACTTGACTCTCCAGCGGTCGACTTCGTCCCAAAGCCGGGGCGGGAGGTGCGACACCATGATGGCTTGGACCTCGGGATCACAGAGCCATGAATTCCGCACGGCGTTGTGCCACAGTAACGACATGACGTGCACGCAGTGCGTCGCATTGCGGACTTTGCGCTCCCGCTTCGTCGGCCCTTTCTTGTCGCCAAAGGGGTTCGTGAGTGAGATGCGGGTGTCTTTGTTGAGCGTCAACTCGAGATCGCCTGAAACCGTCGGCACGACAGATGACAACGGCACGGCCGGCGCCGCCACGTCCTCAAACTCGACGTCGTCGTCGTCGTCGCTTTGCTCAAGCCTCGGGCGCTTCGCCGCAGGCACGTCTTCAAACTCCTGGTCCGAGAGCGACGTCAGGGAGCTGTCGCTGTCATCGTCCTCGTCGAAACCGGGCGCGATGGAGCCAGGCTGCTTCGAGGACAGCGGCGTGGCCGTTGCGTCGAGGTCATCGTACAAGGTCGCCTTGCGCCGAGCAGAGGCTCCCGATTTCACCGCGGCCTTGGTGGCGTTCTTGCTCGTCTCAGGTGACGGCGACGCACGCAACCGCTTTCGCGGCACATGAGGGGGCATGGCGCTTCGCGGACGCCACGGGAGCGCATGGTGCGTGAATGATGGAAACGTCAAGCAGATGGAGCCCCTGCGTCATGGATCGCGAGCCAACACGAAAGCACGTGACCTCTTTAGCTGGCACGCAGCACTACCCTGAACCATCTTCAGAATCGCTGGATGGCGATGTACGCATGCACCATTGAATTGAAACCGACTCGAGAGAGAGAGAGAGAAAGGTTCAATGCGTCAGCCGTAGCTTATATATAAATTGTTCTTCATGCAGTCGTGATGATGCTGGCTAGTTATGCCTCTATCGTTGTGGGTATCTACGCTCAACCCCGCGACGCGATGGCTCGCTTCTATCAAGCTATGCCCTCCCCAGAACTCCAATCGTCCCGCGCAAGCCTCACGGTTCTATCAAATTCGGCGGCGGCCCGACGCCCCTCAAAAGTATAACCGTGTTGCCGCTCTGCAACGCCGCCCCAATCTTCTCGTTGAACTCCAGCAGCCGCCCGCCCTCGACGTGGAAGACGCGCAGCTTGTCGCGCTCGTCGGAGCTCTTGTTGTTCATGTTCTGCACCTGCAGCTGCTGCGCGGCGTCGTCGAGGAGCCGCCCGACGACCCAGTCCTTGGAGAAGAAGAAGTCGCCCTTGGGCAGCTTCGCCTTGGCCGTCTCCGCCTCGGCCTCGACGTAGAGGTAAATGCGCTTCTCCTCGGCAATGTCCTTGCGGCCCTTGGCCGTCTTCTTGAGCTTGGCCGTGGCGGCGACGCGCGCGGCCGTGGAGCTCGGCTTGGGCTTGGGCAAGGCGCGCTCGGCCTGCTCGCGCTTCGCCGAGCCCCAGGCACGCAGCTTGTCGAGGGCCGATCGCGTCTTCTGGGCGACGGCGTCGATCTGCGGCGAGGGCCGGGCGCCTATGGGTACGAGGTTCTTGCAGTTGTGGTCCTCCTTGAGCCGGTGCTTGAGGCAGTAGTCGCGGTTGCACGTGTCGCAGTGGACGCCCGGCGTGAGCGAGGTGCCGACGACGGTCTTGCAGTCGGGCGAGGCGCAAGGCTTCTGCGAGACGCGGTCACGCAGCGTCTTGCCCTGGCCGATGGACGGCTTGGCCAGCTCGGCCTGCCGCTTGCGCTGCGCCCATGCGCCCGGGTTGGCGCACTTGTGGCCCGACTCGGTGCGGTGGTCGAGACAATAGGTCTTGCCGCACGACTGGCAGAGGAAGGGGAGGAAGTCGAGCTGGTTGCAGTACTCGTACTGGCAGTGCCTGCCGACGAGGGTGGCGTCTGTCTTGTCGCGCATCACGTAGCTGGTGTCGTCGGCGTCTGGATTCGATGAGGACGCCATGGTGAGAGGAGCGCGAGGGAGGCCCGGATCGGTTTTATCTTCGTCTGTCGCAAGCTGTGACCCCGAAGGCCGAAGAGGAGCGCCAGGCAGCGCGGGTGCCGTCGTCAGTCGCGGATGGGCGGCTGTGGCGGTTCGCTGCTCGCACGGCTTGGTGCTGCGTGAGGCGGCGAAGCCTGGAAACGTCTGGAAGTCTCCCACGCTTACGCAGGCACCGGACGCTGTCGGGCCACGAGCTCACAGCCACGCAAACGCCGCGACGGCCGCTAAATTCGCTGTAAAGTTTACGCGCTGTGTCCGGGCACAAATGAGCGACGCGAAGCTTATTTTCGGCTCGCTCGAGGTCCGTCGTTGATTACCTCAGGTCGATGACTGAAGGCAGCAAGCCGGTGAGACGGGATGGATGAGTGAGAGTCAGCGAGCGCGAGACCCCTCCATGAGCAGACGGCCCCCCCAAGCCCCCCTCCCGTTAGGGACCCCTCTCAGGGACTCGCGCACTGGCCAAGCCACCCACACAGCTGGAGCCCTGGGCTGAACCAAACACTGCTCCGTTCTGCGTCACCGCCAAGCTGGAGTGTCCACTCGATTGCCAAATGGCCTCGAACTGGCATGCTGGATCGTACGTCTTGTATTACGAGTGCGAGCTGCAGAGAGGTTCTGGCGGCCGTTGTGCCGAGCAAAAAGAGTCGAGCGTCCTGCGCCTTTCAACGCCATCACCATTCCCATGTACACGATGCCCTTGGGCCATCCACGCCCTACCTACTCATCCTTGATCACCTTCTGGTTCAAGACTCTCTCCCGTCCCGTCCTCGGCGCGTCCCCCACGGCCTGCTTGCCGCCAAAGGCCTCGAAGCCTCGGTGGAAGGCCCACTCGACGGCGTGCTCGACGGGCTCGTCGAACATGGCTGGCAGGAAAGGCACAACCGCCAGGCCGAGGCCGATTGGCGTCCACGTGCGCACCGCGACGTTCTTTACGTTCTTCATCGCCCGGCCTGAGTACCGCACGACGCTGTGAATCGTAAACGCCGGGAGACCCATGCTCGCCACACTCTGGAAGATGCCTCGCTGCACCATGACGGTTCGCCAGTCCTCGAGAGGCGATACCGTCCCGGGCTTTGCGTCCTGGGCCGCTATGCTCTCGGCCGGCAGGCCGGTTGCCTTTTCTTGCCTCTCGGTGAGCTGCAGCTGCGGGTTGAGGATGCGCTGGTTGTGCCAGTACGCCTTGTAGCCCTCGTATCCGACGTCGCCGAGGATGTACATCCACGAGATGCCGTACGCCGTGCGCACCATGTAGGGATGCGCCACCGGCCGGAACGACTCGCCAATGTCGGATGTGTAGGCGACATAGCGGTGCGCCGAGAGCAGGATCGTTCGTAGCCGCGTGGCGTAGGCGGCATAGCGGAGGTTGTAGTCGGTCGACGGAGGAGCACTGTCCAAGGTCAGTGTATGCGCCCGCAGTCCGCCATCAAATCGCAGCACGCACTATCCCTCGCGCAGGTCATCGAAGCGGTGGTCCTCTTCGGCTCTATCGACAAGCTTTTGCAGCGACTTCGGAAGCCGCTCCCGCGGCGGCAGCTTGCTGGGGTCAAAGGATGAGCTCTTGGCCGAGTCGTTCTTCTGCTGTGCCTGCGACTGGTCCCGTGCCTGGGCCTCTGCAGGCTTGGGCTCCTCCTTGGACTTGCCCCACCAAGGCATTGCAATGTGACAGGAGGAAGATTGAGGCAACTCGGGGAGATGAATTCAAAAGTAGTTGCCGACGCAGAATCGCCGATTTCGTGGTGAGGAGATCGAGAGAGAGTGAGAGTGAGAGCTGTTGGATGCCTCTGGTGGCTGGAGCTTCGGGTTTCGGGAGCAGCCGCGACCGTGGTGGATAGCTACCGTCCTTGTATCGCTCTGACGTCGACCAAGCGAGCAGGGGCAAAGCTGCCTACCCTGCAGCTGGCGCTCCAGAGCCGTCGGCCGAACTATACCCGCTCCGCCCGGCTGTTTTTCGGCCTGCAATTCCAGGCACGGCAAAGCGCCCCCGGCCGAATTTGAGATCGAGAGCTCTCCCGCGGCCCTTCGTCAACAGAAAGTCACCCTGTTCCACATCAATTGCCCACGTCCCCGCCGACCTATTTCGCTCCGATCCCCTCCGTCGACACGCAATCGATCACAATGGCCGGTGTCGCTTACTACAACGTTGCGGGCATGCGCCTCGGCAGCCACCAGGTGCGTTGACACTGCGAGCCCGCGTCGTCACCAGAGACGCCCTCATGCGGAGCGCGAGACTGACGGGCCTTCGCAGATTGCCATGGGCTGGCTGGGTATCCTCGTCGGCGGCACCTACCTCGCCCTCTCCGGCCCCAAGAAGACGGCCGCCGAGAAGGCCACTCCCCCGATCAACGCCTCGAGCTCCGACGAGGCCGACTTCATCAAGTGCGTGATTTCGCCGTCCCCCCACCAGCGGTCATTGCGCCGGGACGGACCGCTGACAAGCCCGACAGGAAGTTCATGGAGGAGCAGGAGAAGAAGCAGTAAGCGGGTGACGCGAAGCGACGAGGGGCGTTGTACGACACGATCGGTGTACATATATAGAAGAAGCATGTGGCGATCTGCTCACACAATACAGAGGACCTGGCGGTCCGAGCATTGACTAGATGCATGTGGATATGGCAACAGCGTCTGAGCAAGGTGATGCCGCCTGGCCTGGCCTCGCAAGGTGCCGACTGCGCGGCGGTGTGTCAGAATACGTTTCGGGTATCCCAACCAAGTGACCACGTCGAGATGACTACCACGAGATGACCATCATGAGACGCAACGCAACCGCTCTATGGTGCCTAGCGCCACGCGACATCTGGGCGTGCTTCCGGGCTTGCTGCCCATATACTAATGTGAAATCACAGAGCCACACTGGCAGTCATCCCGCCCGCGCATAGGTGTCGAAGCAGGAGAGGTAGGCGAGGCAAGAGTGGCAAGAGACATGTGCAACGTTGGGAGGCATTGTCTCGACTTTTCACCCTTCCAACCACCAACTTCATAGTTAGCAAGACTGCAGAATCAATTGTTCATGCGCGAAGTGAGCACTCTAAATGGGTTGAGGGCCTCATGCGACCGACCCAGCACATCGCAATACCTAGTTCCTGACATGTAAAGGCCGGGGTTTATGCCTCTGCCGGGCACAGGCATGACGGGTCACGTGCCACCGTCCCTGTCCAACGCGCCGACTCCTCAGAGTCAAGAGAGCCTTCACCCAGCCACCCCCCCACCTTTGCAAATGCGCGTAGCATCTGGCAAGGTCCATACTTTTTTCTCTAACCTCGTCTTGCTCGCCCGCTCGGTTACAACGATTGCATCCGCTAAAGCGTACGCGACCGCACCGCGCCCCGGATGCCATGACGGACGTTCACGACCCTGCGCTCGTCTCCTCGGACCTTGGGCAGGAGCACGCCGCCCACGCCCAGCATGTCGCCGCCGCCGCCACCTCGGCCGCCTCGTCCCGCGCCAACGCGGCCAACGCGAGGGAACGACACTCGCTGACCCTCGACCAGCGTCGCTCCCTGCGCCGCTGGGCCTACGGCCAACCCGTCCGCCCTTCACACAAGGCCTGCATCAACTGGTTCTTCACGCAATTCGGACAACAGATCAGCCAGTCGACCGTCTCGCACTCCCTCTCCCCCAAGTACTCGCGCCTCGACGCCGAAAACCCCCAGCTTTCGGGCTCGCGCCTGCGCTTTGGCAACTGGCCCGATGTCGAGAAGATGGTCCTGCTCTGGTACCAGCAGGTCCAGGCTTCGGGCCGCCAGCCCACCAACGAGGAGCTTGGCGACAAGGCAAAGGCCGTCTTCAGCCAGCTGCCGCGCTACAAGGACGAGACGGCGCCCGAGTTCTCGCCCGGCTGGATCCACCGCTTCAAGAAGCGCTACGGTCTGCTTGTCCGCAGGCAACGCCGTCATGGCGACGATGCCATCGACCCGGCCGAGGATATCGAGTACCTGGCCGACTGCGTCCCGCGCGTCATGGCCATCCACCCCGATACGAACCCATCGGCTATCAAGGAACAGGTCCTCCGCGTTGTCGGCGTCGAGGCCAGCCTCAACACGTGCGCGCTCGTCCGCGACGAGGTCATCCGCAGGCTGAGCGGCACGTCTTCGCAGCAGCACGCGCACGTCGTGACCCCCATGGCCCAGTTCGCGCCGCCGCCGCCGGACCCGCCGACGCCGCCTCCTCCGCCGCCGAACCAGCCGATGTATGCCGAGGACGACCCCGAGGTGGTGCTGCAGAACGCCCTGCGCCAGCTGCAACAGGAGGAGCAGGCCGCCGAGGAGCAGGCCGCCGCCGTCCGCGAAGAGCGTGAGCGGCAGGAGAGGGCCGGCGGCATACAGGTCCAGCCGCAGCAGACCATCATGTCCACCACGCCGGCCCCCCCGCGAGGGCCTCGTCGTCGGACGCGCGCTACGCAACGCCCGCCCACGACATGCCTCCCGACCTGACGCTCACGCCCATCCACTCGGATGGACCCGTCTCGAGTCACGAGCGCCCGCTGCGCTGCCCGTTTTGCGTCAACCAGCGCATGCTGCGCACCATCAAGGAGGCAGTCGAGCACATGTCCACCCACGTCGTCGTCTGAGTGTGACCACGGCGTGTCAGGGTGCAGCTCGAGACGGTGTGTTGTAATTGGTTTTGGCGTACACAATTCCTTTTGTTCTACGGCTCGGGCGTTTGTGCACAAGGCAAGGAAAGGCAAGGGCAAGGCGCTGCTAGGAGTTTCTACGAGTGCTGGCTGACAGCAACTGCCACGTCGATCCAGCTTTGGATGCTGGTGATGACCATGTCCAGTCGCCATGACTGCGACGTGTGGGTGTGCGTATTAACGTGGACACGATGTAATGTTTACTGGCGGGCGTCACGGATAGGTCACTGCGAGGATCACCATGACCTGGCGTATCTAATGATGAAAACACACACATGCACACACACACACACAAACACGCACAAGCACGCATGATTTGACTTGACTCGCTTCGTGGGCTATAAACATGTATCATCCGTGCCTAAGTGGCTATGTACGTGCAATGCTGCCCCTGGCTCCCTGATGCGTTGTGCATCTCGTCTATATGAAGCCGCTCTCCGTGAGCGACCGTATGACGGCCTCGGCCTCGAGCTGCTGGCGGCTCTTGGGCGGCGGCACGTCCCCCGTGTCGATGTAGTTCTTCCAGAACTTGAGCCCCTCGATGCCCTCCTCGCGGCACAGCGCGCCATGCTCCTCCGCCATGAGCAGCTCCTCCTCGGCGACGCCGAGGCTCCAGCCGAAGCGCTCGGCCGTCTCCTGCGCCGTTACGCCGCGCCCAAACGCGCGCCAGTCCCACGGCACGTCGCGGTCGGGCGGGAACTCGTGCAGGTCCTGCAGCCACGACAGCAGCCCGCGGATGGTGGTCTGGTCGGTGCGGTCGCGGCCCTGCACCACCATGACGCCGCTGCGAAAGGTGCGCAGCCGGACGGGTAGCTTGAGGCTCTCCCACAGCCGAGCCGCCTTCTCAAAGTCCATGGGGCTGACGAGTTCGACGCCGCCTCGTGCGCGGTTGAACATGGCCCACAGGTCGACGAGCGTGATGATGCCCCCTGCCTTCTTGAGCACGCCCCTCGAGTCGTCGGCGAGGAATTCGGCCAGGTTGCGAGACAGCTCGGAGAGGTACAGCGACTCCGAGCTGCCGCCGCCGACAATGTCCTTTGTCGTAACCAGACCGAGCTGGCTCGCAGACTCGGCCAGGATGGCATTCTCCTCTGCCGACACGCCGCCGTTTGCGCCGCTTTGCCGCGCAAATCGTTCGGCGAGGGCGATGACCTCCTTGGCAGAGGCCATGAGCGCCTCGAGGTCCTCGAACGCGCTGCCAATCAGCAGTTCATTGTTCTTGCGCATGTTGAGTCCGAGCTGTTCGAGTCCCGCGATGCCAGCGGTCTTGGCCCTGGCTCTCGGCTGCCCATTCGCCGATCCGTTGGTGCCGCTTTCATCCATCATGCGGCTGCCCCTGGGCACTGGCGGCGCGTTTTGGAGAAGCCATTTTCGCTGGGTCATGGCGCCTTTGAGCCGCTCGTGAAAGATCTTTTCGCCGCCGCCGCGGAAGGAAATCTTGACGCTGTCGGACACGTCGATTCCCGCTGGCCCGTTCTTGGCTTTGGAATCCAAGACCGGCCCGGGGGACTGCGTCCTGACCTCATCGCCGGATTGCCCCGAAGGAAGGGACGGGACGTTTCGAGTGACCAGAGAGGCGCCGCACATCTCGCAGGCAAGGAGCGAGGGATGGTTCGAAAAGGTGCATCGTGGGCACGGAAAGGATGCGCTGGGATCGACGCTTGCGCGCGAGCCGCCTTGCCCGGCGGGCGGCAGGCTGTCACCAGGCTTCGGTTGCACCAGGTCATCTGCGGGTGCTGGGCGCAGCGCGAGGGCGGGCGAGGGCGGCATGGGTGGCGCCGGCGCCGGTCGGTTGCTGGCGTTGGTGATGGCGGCCTTGAGAACGTGCGCGAGCGTCGGCTTGATGCCACAAGCGAGGCATGGCGGTAGCGGGGTGTGCGCGTTGGCGGCCTGCGGATCAAAGTTGACGGGGATGGGGTTCGAGAAGCTGCATATGGTGCAAACCCACGTCGCCGTGGTTATCGGAGGCGGGTCCGACGGTGGGCGATACGCGCTGTCTCTGCGTGCGGGCGACGCCGAGTCGGCCCTAGACGGCGAGGCGGCGGCATTGGATATGGCACGGCCGTGCAGCGACGACCGCTTCGACGGCTTCGGGACGATGGTCACCTTTGGTGACGACTTGAGGAACCCGGCGTAGAATTCGTAGCGGTCAACCTCCTTGAGGTCCAGCGCGAGCGAATTGGCGCGGGGCTCGAGCTGGTCGACGTAGCATATCCGGTGCGAGGTCAGGTAGACCTGCCCGTTCTGCTGATTTGGAAGCTTGTACTTGCTAGATAGAAGACAGCCGTCGTTAGTCATGGGCCGTGATGCGATGCGCTGCGATGCGCTGCCACCGCGAGAGGGGAGAGGGCGGGGTGACGAGCATACCCCTCGTAGAGGCCGACATTGTCTTGCACGAATAGCAGCACCTCATCTGGCAGGTATGAAGGCCGCAGCGCGGTGGTCAGGTCGATGTGTTTTAGAAACATTCGTCATGTCGGGGCGGTCGCGCGTCAGAAGGGGAGATGTGCCGTTGCTGTGCCCTGCTCAGTCCCGTCTGCTGGTACGATGGCCGTCAACCTGCGGCGGGGGCGCGCAGTAGACGTGGCATCGATCAGGATTCAGGACAACCTTGGTGAGGTCCGGGGCGCCTTGGAGCTGCCGGCAGCGCTGCAGAGACAAAAGTCTAGCCGTGAAGCCACAGCTTCGGGGATGGTGTGGCGGGCCTCCGGTGTCGTGGACTCGCAGCTGCGGTTGCGTGCCTCGATATCGTCACCGCCCGTTTGGAGAAGCCATGCATGCATGCACCTGGTCATCAGTGGCGGTGGTCGTCGACTCGTGCCGACAGGCGGGCTCATTCCCCACACTAGCCCCCCCGGCTGCACTACGTACGTACGAGTACTTTCTCCCGCCATGTTAGCCGATGATTGTCCGGCGTCGAGTCACGGGACTGCCTGGTGCCACCGCCCCCGGCTGTACCTCGCAACTCGACCCCAGCCCTGACAAAACCAGGCCCCCAAACTCCCTCGCCTTTGTCCTTTGCATCTCATTTCAACGCAACCATCGACGACCGCCACACCCCATCACAAGCAGCACCGCGGCATCGCCCCAAGCCTGCACATCTCGCCCACGTACCTCCGCCTCGCCTGTCGCACCGATCAAGGCTCGAACCTCCGACAAACCGTCCCCAGAAACCACTAACCTTTGTCTCTCTTGGCAGCCCGCTCGCCAAGATGATGCCCGGGTGGCCAGCGGCTGCCCAGCAAGCGCCGGGCGTCTCTCAGCCATCCACGCCCGCGTCGTACGCGTATCCTTCCAGTGCGTCACCTCCTCTCCTTTCCTCTCCTTCCATGTTTTCAGCCCTTCCCTCTTCACGTTGGCTGAAGCTGACACGGCGGGCCCCAGATCCAGCCTATGTCCCCGTACAAGTTCGCCAGGGCTTCGGCCAGTTCCCTGCCCCGATTCCTCCTCCTCCTCCACCGTTTCCCGGATACGGCGCCCCTCCGCCCCCTCCCGCCCTCCAGCAGCCTCCTCCAGTCCCGACCGCGGCTGCTGCACAGCAGTCAAAGGGAAAGACGGAATGGCCAGGATCTGTCAGACGCTACGTCCAACGGTCGTTCCTCCCACAGAATGAAGACCCCACTGTTCCTCGTGAAGAAGTAGAGAACAAGCTCAAAGAGACCATCGGCGTGGCCAAGGAGAACGGCACTCTGTACACGATTGACTGGGACAACACTCCACTACCCCAGGCCCTGGTCAAGGCCGAGCGTGACGCGCGCTTTAAGGGAAGCTCGACGTCCGCGTCGCCCGCGTCCGAACACTCTCTCCTCAAGTCCAAGAAGCGGAAGTCGTCTGAATATGCCGACGGAGAGGCGCCCAAGTCGCCGTGGCGCACTGCTAACTCTCGTGGGTCCCTCGAGGACCGCATCTCGTACCCCAGCGCCGTCGACAAGCGCATCGCCGCGGACGCCTCGGCGAAGCAAAGTAAGTTGAAGGAAGCGGCGGCCAGCAAGCGGAAGCGCCGCTTCGAGAACGAGTACAAGGCCGTCTGCCGATCGCCAAGTCCCACGCCGCCCTCATCGGGACCCATTGTTGGAACGTGCGAGACGCTGGAGAAGCGGTACCTTCGTCTCACTGCTCCGCCCGTGCCGTCCAACGTGCGTCCCGAGAGGGTTCTTCGCCAGACGCTCGATCTTCTCAAGAAGAAGTGGCGCGACGAGGGCAACTATTCGTACATCTGCGACCAGCTCAAGTCGATGCGCCAGGACTTGACCGTGCAACGCATCAAGAATGACTTTACCGTTTCCGTCTATGAAATTCACGCCCGCATTGCCTTGGAGAAGGGGGACATCGGTGAGTATAACCAGTGCCAGACACAGCTTCGGTCCCTCTACGGCATCGGCCTCAAGGGCCACCCCCATGAGTTCAAGGCGTATCGCATCCTGTATTTTATCCACACTGCCAACCGGTCCGGGTTGAACGACATCCTGGCAGACTTAACCGCAGCAGAGAAGGAGGAGAGGCCCATCAAGCATGCCCTGGACGTTCGCTCAGCGCTCGCGCTGGGCAACTACCACAGGTTCTTCCAGCTCTACCTGGACACACCCAACATGGGAGCATATCTCATGGATATGTTTGTCGTGCGGGAGCGTCTTGCCGCCATGAGCAACATTTGCAAAAGGTAAGCCTCCCCCCACGTCGTGCATCCAGATGTGTGCTGACCGCCTGGCAGCTACAAGCCCGATGTCAAGCTGCGTTTCATCACCGAGGAGCTTGCGTTCGAGTCGGATGCCGATGCTGCTCAGTTCATCATCGATCATCAAGGCCAGCATCTCCTCGAGGACCGCCAGGATCAGATCGCGTTCCTGGCTGGCAAGGCCGGGCCTCTCTTCGAGAGCTTCCGAGCCGCGGCCTTCAGCAAAGTCGACATCAAGGGGCAGATTTGAAGTTTGTCGTGTCTCTCTCTCTCACACTCATCCTCTCGTTTTTCCTTCTCTGGCTCGACATGATGCCACATTTCTCCCCCCGTTGGACCTGGGTCCACATTTGCGTAATGGGTGTTCGACAAATGTACTTTGATACCCGTGAACGACGGCTTCGCCCGTGACCGAGGCCAGGCCAGTGTGCGGCAGGTCTCGGCGGAAACGGACGGAGTTTACGACGACGATGACGACGACGAAAAGCAGTGCCACGACTCACCGGCGGTGTGACAACCTCCTACCTGGTCTCGGCTCACGCGGCCAGCAGGTCGACGGCGTGAATATTAATACACAGCAACAGACTACACGTGGGCATAGGGGATCGAGCGGCGCCGATGATAGTAACGATGCATTTTCCGGACATGACTGTTGGGCCCACACGCATCGCGGCCTGGCAACGAGGCATAGACGGCATGAAGGGCGTTGAGGAGTTTTTAAGGCACGCATTCCGTTTGGATGTAGCGAAAAAGAGTCCAGTTAGTGCAAGCCGTGATACATCAACTGAGCATTGAACATTATGAAGGTTTTTCTTTGCAGGCTGTGATGTCTTCATTCGTGAGGTACATGCCTCTGCGACAACCACGAGCTTGATTGGTGTGCTGTACTTCGTAAAGGTGGCCGGCGATGCGGGACCACAAAGGCTGTGCCTGCTCGGTTCCAAGGTTGCTTGCCGAAGGAGGTCGCCGCCGGCCCGCTCCATGCGACAGGGAAGATACTCCGTAAGACGGAGGAACTTTATCTGGGCGCAGGCCCCGCTGCTGCGGGATGTAACGCCGT
Source organism: Purpureocillium lavendulum (assembly GCA_029168975.1). NCBI lineage: Eukaryota > Fungi > Ascomycota > Sordariomycetes > Hypocreales > Ophiocordycipitaceae > Purpureocillium > Purpureocillium lavendulum. Next base: position 7,417,204 of record JAQHRD010000001.1, read on the forward strand.
TCACCACGGAGCGAGTCCGTCGAACCGCAAGAGACTACGAAGTACCGTACCTGGGAAGGGATGAAAGGGAAAAGACGCTCCGATGCCACGCGAGAGGTTCCCACTTGGTGCTGGCACGAGCTGCCGTTCTCGGCCATGGGGCGGGTACCCTCGTGGCCCTCAAAGAGAGAGGGAGAGAGAGAGCGAGGGACCGCGCGGCAGCGAGCCGAGGGTGGGTGGTTCCTAGTTGGCCGAAGCAAGCCACTCCCAGGCGATCGTGTGATGTGATGGGATGGGATGGGACAGGCAAGGATGGGCCACGGCGACCAGCAGACCAGCAGAAGATGGGTGGGCAGAGATTAGATTGATAAAAAATTTCTGGCACCCGAGTTAACCATAAGACCCCTGGCGGCGCGGGGCTCGCTCGCGGCCCTTGTGGGGGGCCCAGCGCCGCAGCTGGGTGTTTGGTCCAACGGTGTGGAGGGTGAGGTGGGCGCCGTCGATGGCATCCACTGGGCGGACGAGGATGCCCATGTCCATGCCCACGCCCATGCCGGCGGCTCTGTTGTCGGCCCATGCCATCCATACCTTGGTCGTACTCGTACGCAGGAAGGTCTAGTCTGTCTTGGTCGACTCATCACTCACTGACTGGGTGGGTGGTGGTGGGGGCTTTTGCTCCGGTGGGTTTTCGGTTCGGTTTTCTCGACCTTGCTTGTGTGCCTGCGTGCGTCTCGGCGGCGAGGGAATGACTACCTGAGTTAACTAGTATCTGCGCGAGCTGGGATTTGGGGGAAGGGGGATCCCGCGTAGATGCGACCAAGTCCGACCCGGGAGCCGAACATGGGAGGGGGGGGGGCCCTCGTCGCGATATAATACGACGAGAAGCCCTTCCCCCCTGGTTCTCACATGGTCGTCCTCTCGCAATATACTACCGTGAGCGTCCCTGCGGTTTACAGGCAGTGGAGGTGTGAAGAACCGGCGCAAGACTTACAACTTACACACGCGTCACGACTACCCACCCGCCATCATGGCACCGGCGGCGGCAGCAGCAGCAGCAGCAGACGACGACGACAAGGAGCGTGGTGTCCGCTCGCCGAGCCGAGACGAGCCCGTCGTGACCTCGACGACTGTCGCTCTGGACGAGAAGAACGGCGGTGATGGCGTCGTGGCGACGGACGTGGAGGCGCGAGACGGCGGGCCTGGCGGCGATGCCGTGTCGGTGCACAGCGAGTCGAGCCTCGTGCAGGCGGGCGTGCAAAAGGCCATGATCCTCAAGAAGGCGTGGTCGCGCACGACGCTGCTCATTGCCTTTACCAGGTAGGCGGACCGGAACAAACACACACACACACACACACACCTCTCTCTCCTCCCCTCCCCGCCTCGCTTCCTCTTCAGCAAGCACGCACGCGCGGTCTTGCGGCGGAGAAGCAAAAGGGGGCGTCATGCCATGGCCGGGCCAAGTTCGCTGACAGAGTCGTCGTCGTCGTTGTCGACGCGCAGCCTCTTCTTGACGACGCTCATCATCACCTTGTCCGACTATTCGCACATGGTGCTGCAGCCGTACGTCACGAGCGCCTTTAAGAAGCACTCGTTTATGAGCGCCGCGCACGTCGTCATCAACATCACGCGCATCGTCGCGTACCCCATCATAGCCAAGCTGAGCGATGTAGGCGTGATTCCCACCCGTCCACTCTTGCTCTTGCTCTCGCCGCCGCCCTTCCCCCCCCTTTTGGCGTAGAACAACGTTGTCGAGCCTCTCTACACGACCGCCTGCTGACGGCCCGCCACTGGACGTGGCACCACGCAGGTCTTTGGCAGGGCTGAAATGTTCACCCTGTCCATCGTCTTTCAGACGCTGAGCTTCATCGTCTACGCGACGAGCGTCGACATAGGAGCCTACTTTGTGCGTTGCTCGCCCCCCTTCCTCTGGCCTCTCGTCCGCTTCGAAGTTCGAGCCCTCCGCCGGACAGACGACACTGACCCGTCATCTCGACACACCAGGCCGCGGGGCTCTTCGACGCCATCGGGTCGACGGGCTTTGGGCTCACGCAGCAAGTCTTCATCGCCGACGCCACGAGCCTCATCAACCGCGCCTTCTGGTCCACGCTGCCCGAGTCCATCACCACCATCCCCGCCCTGTATCTCGGCAGCCTCATCGGCGAGGGCTTCCTGTACCACGCGGGCTGGCGCTGGTCCTACGGCGCGTGGGCCATCATCGTGCCCGTCGTCGCTGTGCCCCTCATCGCCACCATGGTAGTGCTGCAGCGCCGCGCGCGCCGTCACGGCCTCGTCGCCAAGAGCCTCGCCAGCGTCGCCGGCTGTCCGCCCGGCAGCCCCATGTGGAAAAAAGCCCTGCACCTGGCGTGGACCGAGATCGACCTGCTGGGCCTCGTGCTGCTCGTCGCCGGCCTCTCGCTCATCCTCATTCCCGTGTCGCTGACGGGGTCGTTCAACCCGGGCCGCTGGCGCGAGGGCGGCTTCATCGCCATGCTCGTAGTCGGCGTTGTCTGCTTCTTGTGCTTCCTGGTCTGGGACATTCGCTACGCCAAGAAGCCGTACATCCCGGCGCACATGGCTAACCGCACCGTCATCGTGGCCTGCGCCATCCAGATGCTGGATTTCATGGAGTACAGCCTCTTCACCATCTTTTTCCCTAGCTACCTGCAGGTGGCGGGACACTTTACGCCTGCAAACGCAACGCGCATCGAGTACGCCTACCTCCCCCTTATCCCCTCTCTGGCAAAGTCGAGGAGGCATCGCCTCGGGTGGAGGAAAGATAGCCGTAGGTGACGGAAACGTTTGGCTGACGAAACCTCTGCAGCAACTCGCTGCGCGTGGCGTTCCAAATCTCGGGGCTTTTCGTCGCCGTCGGCATCAAGTACACCAAGAACGCGCACTACTGGGCGCTCGCGGGCCCGCCGCTCGTCATCCTCGGCCAGGGCGTCATGATCTACCTGGTCGACATGGGCGACGGGAGGCACGGAAGCGAGGCCGCCTTCATCGCGTCCAAGGTCGTCTCGGGCGTCGGGCGCGCGCTGTGGCAGACTGCCGCGCAGGTGTCGGTCCAGGCCGTCGTGTCGCGCCAAGAGGTGGCCGTCGCGACGGGCATCTTCCAAGCGGCCAACAGCGTCGGCGCCGCCATCGGCACGAGGTGAGTTTCTTTGATGCTGCGCAGCAGGCGGAGGGCAAGAGCCCTGGAAGTGTGAACTGCGGGCGAACAGGTAGCGGCTCGGCTGACGTTGCGTGCTCCAGCATCTCCGGTGCCATCTGGCGCAACACCCTCCCCGACAAGCTCCTCGCGCACCTCCCCGAGCAGGAAAAGAAGAACGCGCTCAAGATCTTCCAGTCCATAGTAGTGGCGCAAAAGTACCCGGTAGGAACGCCCGCGCGCGCCGCTATTGACCGCAGCTACCGCGAGTCGCAGCGCATTCTGGGCATCGTTGCGACGTGCGTGTGCGCACCCAACGTCTTCATCATGTGGTTCATGCGTAACGTACGGCTCGACGAGGAGGACCGGAAGGATGAGGAGGGCGTGGACAAGACGATTGCCAAGATCGAACAGGGAAAGGAGAGGGAGTAGGCTGGACGCGAGGGGACGGGAGGGTGGCTTTGGATTGTCCAGATGAACACGCTGATGACATGCCCCTCGCCTATCGCAAAGTCGGATTGACGTCGTAGATTTCAAGATAGAAATACGAGCAGGGAGAGCAAGGCCCCTGAAAGGCTGCGTCTTGATGCGCATGTAGGGAGCACAATGCGTTCCAACCACTTCGCTCCTTCGTCACGACTGCTGGTCGAGGCATGAACTAGTGGCGGTGGTTATTGCTGGTGAGACGCCTTGAAATGGCATCTTCTGATAATGACAATCTGAAGAATAGCATTCGCAAAGCTTGACATCTCTGCTTGCACAGAGCAGACGCCCACAGGAGTCACATGGAGGTGTTCCCAGGATAACCATTATGAGCGGCATAGGCGCATCCGACGGCACGGTATCTGAATGGACGAGGTGAGCACGAGACGCGGGCGCTGCGGCAGGAAGCCAGGGTACGTCTGTCCAAAACAGTTGATTGGCAAACATCGCAACTAGTTGTCCTCTTTCTTAGGATCCCGTGGCGCGATACACAATGCCTCTGAAGCTCCCCTGAAGCTGACCATTTATCGGGTGTGGCCCGCAGAGGACGGGATTGAGCTGGCGGAGCGTTGCGAGTCGCGACCGGAGCGTACGTGGTATGGGGGTGTGACCGAGGGGGGCGCTGACAAGGTGCAGCTCCTTTCTGTTCCTGCATGAGATTGCAAATGTGATAAAGAGATACGATGTCCTATGCGTGCCTCCCAACGCGGAGAGTGTGACAGCGCGCGGGATGAGACCATTTCGTGCGTCACCACAAGCCTGGTCACGGGCGGATCTGTATGTACTTCGTACGAGTACATATGGAAGTAGGCAGAAGCCCGGGGTTGACATCCCGGCCTCGTAATAAACCCGGGACGGAAACATTGGATCGGCAACGCGTCGCTCGCGAGTGGACCATGCACAGCGGTGTCGACAATGGCGACGGCGCGTCGATGAAGTTCGACACCACTGCAGGCGCCCGGGATGATCGATGCACACGGTTGCACGCCTCGCCTCCGCGGGGCCGGCAGGGAGTGCCGAGCGCCGGGTCGTCAATGCAGGTGCCGCGGCGGCGCCGCAGGCAAGGAGGGCTCGGCCGGGCTGGGCTGTCCAGGCGTTTCATGGGCATGCGAGCGCATGGATTGGCAGAGTCAGATCCACGGCCCCAAGCCCGTTTGCCTTTCTTGGAGCGCGGTGGTGGTGTGGGCAATGCGGACTGATGTTGCTCCTGTGAGAATCGTGGCGTGCAAGGGGGGAGGGGAGCTTGTTTGGGGGAGGACACGCAAGGAAGAAGTGGATGGGGGGAGAGGGGCACCTCAGGGACGAGGTGGGGTAGGGATCTGGATCGCATGGATGGATGGATTGGATGGGCGGGGACGCGATTTTTGATACAGGCACAAGCAACCACACCTCAGGGGCAGGGCCCCACCCTTCAGGGCCTGGGAGGAACAATCCTGCGGGTTCTTCAGGGTGTGGACATGCTGCAAAACCTCTCGAGCTCCAGCAGGCTCACTGTAGTTGAGCTTCCTCAAGCCGTCCAAGTTGCAGACGTTGGCCACCCGCAGAGCCTGCGATCATTAATGCCCGATGCCCGCCCCGGTGAAGCGATGGGACTCGGTGCAGCGCCGGCGACCTACCAGGTAACTTATGAGCCGTGGCCGGGCATGGAAGCTGTCGCCGCCGCCGTCGCCCTCCATAGACAGGCAGTTCCATGACATCCACGACATTCCCCCACGCGGCTCAGCTGGGCAAGCCTGCATTGGCGACTGCAGATGCCCGGCCGTGATGAAGATGTCCGTGCCATCGTTGCCGTGAACAGAAAAGAAAATTTGGCGAAAAAAGAAGACCAGAGGCGAGAAAAGGCGCAAACCCGCCATGCAATGCCGAATACCGTGCCTCGTGGTGGATGCGCCGCCGTCTTTGTTTGTTGCGTCAAATTCGGGTGGTCGTCGCACACACCACGGCCCCACGGACACCGCACCGGCGTACACGTATGCTACTCCCATACCAGGGGACTGACTGGCTTGCTTGTACTCGTACAGCACGGACTACGAGCACTTACAAAGTACCGCCAGGCGTGCTATATCTTCCAAGGTTCCATGGAAGGTTGTCTGCTTGTTCCTGGGTGGCGCGCGACGCCGTTCGTCTGGCTGGCGCTCCACTCCGCTCCGTTGGGAGCCCGTTGCGCCCAAGGCAAGGGCACGGCGCGGCGGTGCAACGCGACGCAAGGCGACGCAATGCACGGCACGAGTCAAATTTCGCCTTGTCCTTGCGCGGGCCGAGGAAGGGTCAAGGGCAGCGGCGGCAGCGACGACGTGCAAGTGTGCGACTCCGTGATGCGCCGTCGCCGGTCATCGTGGCCTACCGCGGTAACCCTGCTGGTGACCTCGCACAGCTGTTCTGCGCCGTGATAAACATCTCCGATGCTCGCTGGACCTCCAGCCAACAGAACAGAGCTGGCTGAATCGCAATAAGGGGCCAAGACGCAGGAAGAGGAGAAAGAGGGGGGGAGGGGCCCAGAAGCTCGTGCACCGTTGCGGCGCCGGCTCCCCTGCCGCCCTGCGCCGCTGGAGCACTGGAGCCAGATGGGACCACATTGGATGGACCCGGACCCCCCAAGGCCCCGTCTTTGCGCCCGCCAACGGCCTGGGACGCCCGCCATTGGCGGCGGCCGGGGCGGGCACGATCCCAGCGCCATGGACGGGGGCGGCCTGCTGCTCGATGATCAGACAGACAGGCAGACGGGCAGATACTCGTACATGTAGAGAGAGAGAGAGAGACAGACAAACAAAACGGGGAAGAGCCTCTGCTGGTTGGCGACGCGGATGGCGTCCTGCCGTGGCGCAGCCGGCAGATGCGCATCAACGTTTCATGGGATGGCGCAGCTCGGTTGTTTCGAGGTGGCTGCGGAGGGCACCGCAGCAGCCGGCAGAAGCCACTGCCTGCCTACCTGAGGTGACCTCAGGTGCCGTTCACGGGCAGGTCCCGCGGTCCCAGGCATTCAATGTTCAATTCTAGGTACGAAGTAGGCGGTAACTACAACCCTGGAGCACAGGATCTGTCTGGGTGATGACGCGCGCCATGCGGCGACCAGCTCGTCCGCCACCGCAACGACACCTTTCCATGGAAGTACGGACGGGCAGGCAGACGAACAAGACTCGAGCATGCATCGTCTATGCTCTCTAGCAGCCCCAGCTGGCCCAGACGGTCACCACACACACGCGCGCACACACATGCACGCACACACACGCATGCAATCCCACACCACGCCCTTCCACCTCAGACTTGGACAGCCAGACAGACGGGCAGGTACCCCAGACCACACCTCAAAGAGCGACCACAACCACAACCACGACCACAACCGCAGCCCGCATCCACCACCCACCATCACCCGTTCAGGATGGACCACCACCACCACAGTCCACCACCACCCCTTGCTCCGACTGGGCTGAGGATGGACTGTGCGGCTGCTAGTTATTAGCACCAGTCCACGCCCACGGGTATCAGCCAAGCGGACGGGACCAACCCCCCTAGCCCGGTGAACCTGGAAGAACAGCCCAGCCCAGCCCAGCCCAGCCCGCCCCAGTCCAGTCCAGCGTCTTCCTGCCCCGTCGCGCACTGATGAATGAATGAGGACGGGAGGGCAAAGAAGAGCCTCCCGCAACGTTGGGTGCGCATCAATCCCATTATTCGCTCCCCCCTCCTTTTGCCCTTGGACCCCCTCCCACCACGCTCCCCCCCCCTTCTCCCTGCCGCTGGCTGCGTTTGCCCTCCATTGCCCCCAAGCCCCCCAGTCGCCCAGGCGTCTCTGTCAGTCGTCGCTTGTCGTGCCGTCGTCGCCGCGTGCGCCTCCCGCGCAGCCTTCACTTCTTCATCATCTTCGTCGTCTTCGTTGCCGGCCTCCTCGCTCCCCTCCTCCCGCCCACCGCCTACCGCCCCCGCGCTCGCTCCGTTCGCTCGCTCTCTCGCTCTCGCTCTCCCTCGCCAAGCGACCACCTCGACCGACAGAGACAACGCCGCAGTCCAGACCCCGACGACGACCGGCCACGGCCATCGATCGAGCCCCTCCCTGCGAAAGCCCCGCCCCAGGGCTGACGGCACCGCCCCGAGGCATTTGTCGCAGGACGCTGGCTTTATTGCTGTGCCCAGGCTGCCCGTGCCGTCGCCGCACATCTCCCGACCGCAGCCCCTGTGCCCCAGCAGCGACATCATCGTCAATCATCATCAACCGGGGGCGTTTCTACCGCTGAGGACCATTGCGCATCGGCCCTCGACAGCCACACTGCTGCCGTCGCCTGCGACCGTCGCCGACGGACAGATAGACAGGCAGACAGCCCCGCCGCCTGCAGCCCCCGAGCCTTCTTCACGACAGCGTCGTCGTCGCTTTTCGCTGCCATCACCCGCCGTGCCGCAACACCACCGCGCCCGAGGTTGTCCCACAAGATGAAGGTTCGTTTGGTTCCGCCCTCCGCCAACCACCTCTCCCCAGCTCTCCCCCCTTTCTTTTCCAAGGAGACGCGCGAAAATGAATGGCTTGCCATTCGTGTTCTGCGCGACGGCTCTGCCTTTGTCTGCCAAATGAACCCGCACGCGCGGAGAGCACGGATGCGCTCGCCCCCTCCCGCGCCTCCTTCCTCGGCCGCCGTCCCGGTCCTGCTTGCATCATCACCTCCCCCCCCCCCCCCCCCCCTCCCGCAATGTTTCCTCTCTCCCCTCCCCCGACCCGCGACGTGTTGCCAGACAGACAGGCGTTGTCACCGCAGGCTGCGTTCATGCATGGGCCGTTTCATCCAAGCTAACCGTCATGGATTTGGTCAAGGCCTTACGCCGCTCTATGAAGGGCGAGAAACACAAGCCCCAGAGCCCCTCCATTGGCTCCAAGTCGGCCCTCGCCATCGTGCCGCCAAAGAAGGTTGGTTCCTCGCCTCTCCATCTTGTCCGCCTCCATGGCGCGACGTCCGAGCCCTCCGCGTCGCAGATGGCGCCATCGCCGAACGGACGACGATTCGGATGCATCTGCCGCGGCCAGTGGCGGCAGACCACTACTCAGTCGGTGCTGACGTCTTTGTCACTGCTCAGGTCATTCGCGCCAACGACGACTACCAACCCGACGATGCCCTCGTTCAGAGCTTCGCCAAAGCCGGCGTTCAGATCCTCAGCTTCTCCAAAGGCGACTTCTTCCATGTCATCGGGCGCGAGGACGACGCCAACTGGTACGAGGCCTGCAACCCAGCGCTGCCCGATGCTCGCGGGCTCGTTCCCGTAGGCTACTTCCAGGTCCTCGGCCGCACCGAGCGGGACAGCGCGCAGTCCGACGTCGGCAAGAACGCGGACCACGACTCGGGCTACGGCGAGGCCGCCCTCCAATCCGCCGGTGCAAACCGGGCCTCCAAACCCGCCAAGTCGGGCGGCATCGTCAGCGCAAAGGTCAAATACTACTTCGAGGCCGCCAAGGGACGCCCCGACGAGTTGACGGCCAACGAGGACGAGGATCTCATCATCATTGCTCAGTCCAACAAGGAATGGGTCGTTGCCAAGCCCATCCGCAGATTGGGTGGGCCCGGCCTGATCCCCATCGGCTTCATTGACATCTTCGATGACGACTCGTACCGCACGAACCCGCCGACGCCCGTCGCCGACCCGCTCGAAGCCCTCAGGAAGGCCAACGTCCCGACCGTCGAGGAGTGGAAGAGGATGGCAGCGCAGTATAAGAACAGCAGCATCACTCTCGGCAAGTTTGATGGGTCCAGGGGCCCGCCGGGACAGCAGCAGCAAATGCAACAGCAGCAGCAGCAGCAACTGGGGCTCGAGCAGAACATGGAACGTATGAGTCTTCAGCAGCAGCAAATGCAACAACAGCAGCAGCACCAACAGCAGCACCAACAACAAATCCATCAGAATGGATCTCAGGTGTGTATTGGTCCAACGGTCTTTGCCCTGCGGGGAGGGAGCTAACAGCATACGCCCACACAGGCCATGTATTCCAACCCCGCCAGCCAACAACCGGTGCAAGAATTTGCCCCCGAGTCTGCCGCCCAGATATACGCCCCCGTGTGGGCCCGGATACCGCGGTATTGCTTCGCCGAAGACAAGTATTGGTTCGTCATTGAGGCCGAGCTCGAAGACGGTCGTTGCTGGGAGCTGTCGCGCTACTATCAAGATTTTTACGACTTCCAAATCGCCCTACTTGCCGAGTTCCCTGCCGAAGCTGGCAACACGGGCACGCAGAAGCGCTCGCTGCCGTACATGCCCGGTCCCGTCAGCTACGTTACCGATGCCATCACCGAGGGCCGCCTTTACAATCTCGACGCGTACGTCAAGAATCTGCTGAACCAGCCTCCGCACATCTCTCGGTGTGACCTGGTCAAGCTGTTCTTCGCGCCCCGCGAGGGCGACTACGAAATCGACGGCAACGCAAACGGTGATGAAGAGTACCGCCTGTCCCAGGGCTCGCGACAGTCGTCAGCGGACTCGCCTGCTAATGCTGCCTCGAGACAAGGGTCGCGCAACAACCTGAATGGGTACAACTACGGCGGCCTATCGGCGACACCGCGGCAAGGCAGCTCGCAACAAGGTACGGCCCCAGCCGCCGGATGTGTTCCGGCGACGAGCTAACATGATGCAGGCGATGGTCCGCAGAAGCAAGCCGCGCCCATGAAGATCAAGGTGCGCTACAAGGACGACGTGTTCGCCATGAGGGTACCGACGGACATCCAGTTCCAGGAGCTGTCCGACAAGATCCGGGACCGCGTCAAGGCGACGGCGGGCGACCAGGTGCAGCTCTCCTTCCAAGACGAGCCGTCCGGCACGCGACAAAACCTGGCCAACAACAGCGATCTCGACTACGCCCTGCAGCGCAACGAGAAGCTGACGCTCTTTGTCGAGGTCGCCTGAGGAGGGAAACCACGGCTCGAGCGGCCTCGCATCCCGCCGCGGCGTCGGTGACGCGATAGGTGCCGACCTGTGGCGTCGGGTCCTCTGCACACTCTGCGCTGGTCTGGCCGTCGACTCTGGACCGACAACAACCGCATTTTTTACATTTTTTCTCCTTGTACATGTTTGACTTGGCGGGAACCTCACGGCCCCCCTTCTTCACCCAACTTACAGAGGATGGCCCGGGCCGAGGATGGAGAGATTGGCGTTATGGAAGCTGGGTCACGTATTACTTTCGCCCTGCAGTCACGAAGCATGTTGAAGCTTGATACCTTGTAACGGAGAGGGAGCATGAAGGGGAGTGGAAGCCGGACGGCGGCAGGTGTCTTCAAGCATGAATGATGAACGAGGGGATGAGGCGCGTGGTTTGTGTGAGATGGGATAGGATGGGCTGGTGGTGGGGGCTCGAAGACAAGGTCGACGACACTGCTCTGCGTTGGTACTCACTCGATGCAAAGAAGTAAAAACGACAAAACAACACAAACAAAACGAGACATGTCGGAGCAAATAAACCAGGCTATTCTTGCTGCGGCTGTGCGTCCGTCTTCCTTGCCTATTTCTATTCTATGATGCCCCGAATCCTCTACTTCATGACTGCGTCCATATGTCTTGGTTGTGCTCTGGCCGAGCAGGCAAACCAGATGCATTCTAACCCAAAGATGCTGATGATAGGTACTAGATACTTGGTACAGGAAAGCACGAACGCCGTTGCGCCGAACGAGCAGACGTGCAAAGTGAGAACATGGGATATATATGTTCTCGTTCGCGGGAACGCGAGGGCCCCCTCTTCACTCCAGGCGCTCCATGAGATTGCGCCTCACCTTTGTGTTGACGACGCCGCCGACACCAAAGGCGGGGACGATGCGGCACACCCTGGCGGCGGCGCTGACGAGCCAGTTGGAGCGGACGGCGGCCCAGCGGTCGCGCCACGGCAGGCGGTGGCCGGGCGCTGAGGGCCGGTTGTAGAGGTCCAGGCCGAGGAGGTGGAGGGGTGTGGAGACGAGCTGAACGGCGGCGGGGGCGAGGAACTGCGCGGCCGTGAGGCCGGAGACGCGGCGGCGCAGGTCGGCGGACAGGCGGGCGTCGATGCGGGGGGCGAGGAGGGGCGGGAGGTTGAAGGAGGCGAAGATGGTGATGCAGTCGCGGAGGGTGAAGAGGGCGTAGCAGGGGAGCGGGACGGGGCGCGGGGAGGACGAGGACGAAGCGACGGCGCCGAAGAGGCGGACGAACTGGCGGTCCTTGTAGACGCAGAGCGCGACGTTTGCGGTGGACGAGGCGGCGAACTTGGCGGGGCCGGCGGAGACGGCGGAGGCGGGGCGGCCACGGGCGGCCGAGGAGACGGTGTCGAGGGCGTTGGCGGTCAGGTAGGTGCCGGCGTAGAGGAGGAGGACGAGCGAGGTCGGGCGGGAGAGGAGGACGGAGCGCGGGCGGGCGAGCAGGGCGGCGAGGGAGGCGCGCAGCGAGGCGGAGAGGGAGGGCGCGCGGCCCGATGCGTTTTCCATGATGGAGCTGCAGGGCCGGGAAGGCCATGACATGTCAGTAAAACCGCGCCTTTTACTTCTTTTCATGTTCTCTCCCGCGGAGAGCGTTCAACGTTATGGGGGGAAGAGGGGAGGGGAGGGAGGGGAGGGGAGGTGGAGGGTTGACTGACCGGTCGATGATGGAGATGACGGGTGCGATGAGGGCGCCGGCGGCGGTTGCGCTGGCGAGGTCGGCGGCGAACCGGGCAGGGAGATTCTTGGTGTTCCACTGCTGCGTCGCCGATGATGAGGATTCGGCTCTCGTTGATGATGATGACGGTGATGCCGATAGCGGCGGCTGCTCATGAGTGGGAGTGCGAGGAGTCGGAGCAGCAGCCGCCGCCGCGACGGCGTCTTGGGCCGACGACGGCGACGTCTTCATGGCCGACGCGGGCGTGCTCGTCGCCATATGGACAAGGACGGCGCAACAAGCCGGCTGTCGCGCACAGACGAGAGAGAGAGGAGAGGCGGGCGGCGGGCGGGTGAGGTGCGACGACGAGCGACGGTTGATGATTAACCTGCGGCTACAGCAGCTACAGCTCCGACAGCTCCAGCTCCAGTAGGAAGCCGCGGAGAAGCACGGCTAGACGAGGCCGAGGGCGCGGCGGGTGCTGCAGGCGCGGGCGCCGATGCTGGCGCGGACGGGGGGGACGCTGCGGGCGTTTGTGCTGCTGCAGGGGCCGGGGAGGGGGGCCGCATTGCTCTCTCCTCGGGTTTTGCACGCGCTCGGAGAGGCCGGCCGTCGTGTCGTCGTGTTGTCGCGCTCCAGGGGCGCTCTGCTCTATCTATGCAGCAGGAGCCGGACTTGCTGACTGGCTGCCGGTAGGAGGATCGGAGAGGGTGGTGCGCCGCAGCTCGCTCGCTCCCGGATGAGGAGGAGAACAAAACGTTTGGCGATGACGGCGACGGCGGCGGCGACGACGATGACGATGATGATGCTTGTGTTGTGCGTGTAATATGGGCGGCCGTCGAATGGCGGCCGGGCCGCTGTAATTGATTGCAATGCACCTCAGGTAGGCAACGTACGGTACTAAAGGTGCCGAGTAATCCGTAGATTGCAAGGCAATGAATGCTCCAAATGGGCGTCCGGAGGTCCGTCGCGGGCGCGCGATGGGAACACGCCGACGTCGTCTCCAGAGCAGCTTCCGGGTGTTCGTCAGGGCGGCGGAAAGTCAGCCGGGCGCCCCGAGATCGGAGATGAAGATCGGGAGCGGGTTCTGGAATCACAAACGGGGTCTGAGAGCCTGAGACAGGCGGACGGACACACACCTACTACTTGGAGACAGCCCTGGCTGGAGACAGAGACAGGCGGACGTGCGGGCGGGAGAGACCCGGGAGGGAACCTTAGTCGAGTCCCGTCATCAGCCGTTGGCGGGTGCGGGTTCCAGTGGCTTGAGTGGGGACGGGGGCCTACTGGCGCCACCGGGGTCAATTCCACCACCGAACGTTCTGACTTCCGTTGCTGACCTACAATACCTGTGCCTCTGCTGCGCTCCACTGCTCTTGCTGTCACCGTCCTGCACCGTCACCTAGGTACTACCTGAAACGTTAGCAGACGGGGATAACTACGAGCGGGACAGCATCGGTGACCGATGGATCGGACATCTTTCCGGCTGTTGGACTGAGGGCCCAGGCGTCGCTATGTGTGCGGCCAGCGCCTGCAGGGTAAAAAAACTCGACGACTGTCGGCTGGGAACGGCGGCTGGCCGCTGCTGCTGCTGGGGCTGCTGTCCGTCGCGCATAGGTATGCATCTGCTGCATATGCATGAGCACCTCTCCCACAGCTCGTGCAACCGACGGGATGCCCGTAGTCGAAGCATGTCAAATCGTTATCGCGCCGCTGTGGGCCCCCGTCGAGGCCTCGACGGGCCCTGTAACGCGCATCGACGGCCCAACGGCCCCCAAAGGCCGCGATGCTTTGGCACCCGGGCCGCGCCGCGCCGCCCCGCGCCTCAATCTGGCTGAGCGAAATTAGCTGGAAATGCGGTTCGGTATGGCCGAGAGAGAGAGAGGAAGAGGAAGGATGTGAGAGAAAAAGAAAGAAAGAGAGGGAGACCGAGCGCTATTATATGGCGTGGACGCTGGCGACCGTAACCCTCAGTAAACCTTGAGGCCATGCCCGCCGTGTTCCACTCGCTTAAACGCGACGTACATCCCATGTCCTGAGAGAAAGCGCCCACCCGGTGCTGCTGCTTGACAAAAAAAAAAAAGAAAAGGACGGCGACTCTCTGGTACTTTCGTGCAGCACAAACGTTCTTCCGCGCACGCGAGATTTGTAGGTTCGCGCGCGGCATCGGCACCAGCCACGTTGGCCGCGTTGTCCGCAAATATAGCCCCATCATCAGTGCTTTCGATGCCATATCGCGGTTGTGCTCGACCAACAACCCTACGTGCGGCTTATTCTAGGAATGTTGTATGTCATGGAATATACGGGTTGACTGTCAAAAGGCAAGCCCGAGCGAGAGAACATCTGGCAGTATAAAGGAGCCTCATGGGCATGGCCGAGCTCGCTGGTCCTCTGTCTCATCTCCTTTGACCTCAATCCTCGCGTCGGACGCTCCTCTGACTCCGTTGAGCGTGCTCACCGACACCCTCCTTACACCTTGAATTCAGGCTAGGCAACTGGGCTCAAACACTCATAATGAAGCACGGCGTCTCGCTCTCCCTGCTCGCCTTCTGCGGACTCGTCTCGGCCCAGGTCTCGCAAGGCTCGCAGGGTCGCCGCCATCCCGGTGTAAGTCGAGCCTCCCCACGCCCCCCGCAGGTGTCCAACTACACCTCATCTACCTAGCCCCTGCAAGGAAGCGCCACATAAAGACATATCCAAGCTGACAGCGGCGGCCCTTGTTCCGCGAATCGGCAGTACTGTGACATGAAAACCGGATCCTGCTGGATGCCGAACCTCCCGCAGTCCCCGGAGGACGAGAAGCGCCACGCGGAGAAGCTGTGCGATGAGAGATACCCGGTAGGTGCCCATATGCCAACCCACGGACGTTGCTGCTGCTCCTGCGGTCGTCGTCTGTTGCACGGTTGCACCCCCTGGTATTGGACAGTCCTCGCTAACCAGGCCATTTCGTCCGGCAGTGCAATTGCCTCAACGGCGGCTGCCACAGACAGATAGATCCCGACACGAACAAGCACATCTTCGTCTGCGACTGATGGCTCGCAGGTCGTCGAGCTACGCGGATGAGACGAGGTGAGGGGCGCTCAGTTGGCATGGATAGGTACCTGCCTATGGTACATGCCTACAGGTATGATACGACTGTAGGTGGGCGGTATTGCGTTTTGCACCAATGGCACGCCTGACCCTGACCAAAAGTTTTTGCTTCCGTTTTGGTTGTGTCTTTTTCTCGAAGATGGACGTTGGAGGACAGCCGCGTAGTAATAGCTAATGGGCGCACACGGGAGGGCCTTGACAAATGGTATAGATTCATCACCTACTATAGTCCCTCAGGTAGGGAAGGTACTTTTTGGAGCAATAGAGCGTTCTGGCTTGTTTCTTAGTCGCATGCGCCGTGCCAAGCAAGGCAAGATGCCAGTGCAACTACCTGTAGTAGCCCGTACTTCGTACTTCGTAAGCGGCGGGGACGGCAGGTGCGGGGAGGCCTACAGTATGAGCGCGCCACCGGGTCACCTACCCGATCTGGTGGGCGCTTGTCGTCGGAGCCTCGTGGTCGTCGTCGACAACCTCACGGCTGGCTCACGGCGACTCGTCAGCTCTTGCGTGGGCCTGTCGCGATGCCCTACGTTAAAAGCCCCGAGGACTGAAGGCTCCCACGACGTCGCCGGCCGCCTGCCACTGCTCCCTGGCACCATTGGACAACCAATTGGACAACGCAGCACTGATTCATCCAGGTGTCCTGAGTCCTGACTCTTGTGCCTCGACTCTCCTCCAGCATCGATTGATCCCAGGCGTCATGGTTCAGGTACAGAAGCTCACGGCGGAATCGCTGCTGGGCGCCCCTCGCCGCGGCGTTGCCGTGCCCAACCACGACGGCTCCCGCGCCCTCTACACCCTCTCCACGCACAACTTCGAAGACGGCAAGACGCAGAAGGAGGTCCGCGTCGCCGACCTCGATGCCGACGGCACGCCGTCGCGCCGGCTCACCGACGACGACAAGGTCCACGACGCCGTCTGGATCCCGGGCACCAGCACCGTCGTCTGGCTCAGGTCCGGCGACAAGGGCAAGACAGAAGTCTTCGTCGCCGACGCGGAGCACCTCGACGCGGAGCGCTACGTCGTCGCCGCGCTCGACGCGCCCGTGGCGAACCTCAAGCTGAAGCGGCTCGACGATGGCGGCATCGTCTTCATGGTCACGGGCCTTGTCGGCCCGGGCGGCGAGCTGTACAATGACGAGGCCGTGGAGAGGCGCTCGACGGCTCGCGTCTTTGACACGCCCCAGGTCCGCGTCGTACGTTTGACCCCCCGTCCGTTGTAGCCCCCCTCCCTCTCCGCCTCTGGCGGCCGCGGGCCCCTGGGCTGGGAGACTGACGGTCGAGATGCGTTGTAGTGGAACACGCTGTTCAAGAAGCATCGGTACTCGCTCTGGTACAACAAGCTCGAGCAGATCGGCGACAACGGCCGCTGGAGCCTTGCCGGCTCGCTTCTGAACCTTCTCGCCGACGAGCCCAGCCTCGAAGCTCCCATGGGCATGTACGACGTGGCCGAACCGCTGAGCAACTTTGACATCTCTCACCGGGGCGTCGCCTTCTTCGCCCGCGACCTGGGCAACAGCCGGCCCGACCAAATCATCGCCACGCTCCCCTACTTTGTCCCCATCGACTCCTTCACCTTGCCGCCCGTGTCCAAGCCGAAGCCCATTGTCCTGCCACCCGACGTGCGGCCGTGCCTTGGTGCCAACATGCGCTTCTCGCCCGACGGCGCCTCCAACGTCGCCTTTCTGTATTCGCAGCCGGGTGACCTCTACGCGAATAGACTGTACCTCGCGTCGACGAGCTCGCTCGCCGCATTTGACGTCTTTGCACTCGTCACGCGCGCCGCCGGCAGCCCGGACGAGGAGCATGACCCGCCCGGCGCGTTCGAGTTTGCCGGCAGCGCGGATGCGCTCGTCCTGCAGAGCCAAAAGTGCGGCCGCACCGTGCTCTCGACGCTGAAGCTGCACGATGGGGAGCGCCCGCGCTTCGTGTTCCGCGACGGCTCCGTGGCGGGATACTACCCGCTGCGCGAGGGTTGCTGGGACAAGATGCTCGTGTCTAGCACGAGCTTCGTTGACAGCAGCACATGGCAGGTGGTGGACATTTCGTCGTCCTTCGGCGCCGAAGCATCGGATGCGACCGCGGCTCGGGGCGACTTGATACGCCCCATCTCATCGGCGACGAGGAACGGTGCCAAATTTGGCATCTCGCGCGACATGGTGTCGGAATTTTGGTACGAGGGGGCGCGGGGCGTGTGCTTGCATTCGTTTATGTTGCGCCCCTCCGACTTTGACGAGACCAAAAAGTACCCCTGGGTCCTGATGCCGCACGGCGGCCCCGTCTCTGCGTGGTCCGACGCCTGGAGCACACGAGTTAGTTCCTTCCTACCCTCTTGCGAACATGGATCCCGATTTGTCCTTGCCGAGTGTGCGTTAGTAACAAAGCTGGGCAGTGGAACATGGCGGCATGGGCAGAGCAGGGGTACGTGATTGTGTGTCCCAATATCACTGGGAGCACTGGCTACGGGCTCGAGCTCGCAAGGGGTACGTTAAATCCGCTGGTTTCCTCTGTCTATCTGCAGCAGAAAGGTCCGAGCTGACGGCTCAGGCATCAACGGGCAATGGGGCGGAAGGGCATTTGAGGACCTCGTCAATCTCATAGCGTACCTCGAGACGCTGCCATATCTCGACCAGGACAAGGCGGTGCTGGCGGGCGCGAGCTATGGAGGTTACATGGTCAGCTGGTTCTTTGGACAAGAAATCATCAACAAGGTACGTCCTTTTTCCTTGGCTGTTTCAACAGGTTGCGGTAAACTTACACCGATCTAGTTCTGCTGCGCCGTGTGGCACGACGGCATCTACAATCTGCCGTCCTTTTTCGTGCAGAACGACGTCATCTTCGACGACGGCTCCTTTGACGGACCCGTGTACTACTGGCAAGACCCCGCGGCCTTTGAGCGTTTCAACCCAGCGCGGCCGGAGCTGCTGCGCAACTGGAGGCGCGCGCCGCCGACCATCATCATCCACAGCGACAAGGACTATCGTTGCCCCGTAACAGAAGGGCTCGCGACCATGAATACGCTGCAAGCGCACGGCGTGCCGACGCGGTTCTTGACCTTTTCCGACGAGTGCCACTGGGTGCTGGGCCCGGAGAACAGCAAGGTGTGGCACGAGGAGGTATGGGGATGGGTGAAGCGGTGCGTGGACGGCAACATCAAGCGCGGAGACTCGTCGTGGTGAGGCGCGCGCCCTGGCGGGTAGCCACGTTGGCGTATAGTACACGAATCTACCTTGGATCATAGCGGCACGAAGAGAAGTGAATCTGAGTTTCTGCATGTGCCTTTCCACACGTGGCAACGACATATGTCCGATGGGTCGGATTCTGCGTTAAGCCAAGCCCGGGTGCCCCGGGCGGGTGGCATGACAGGCAGCTAGGCGACCCCACGAGCGCGGGCTTGGTTGGAGCATCATGTACGAGGTATGTCTGGCAGAGATCAATGGTCCGAACTGGTTTCTGGGGGCCATTACGCCGCGTTACAGCACTCTGTATTCAACGAATTGGGACAAGTAGTGAGCAGACCCCTGTGAAGGGTCCTCAAATTCCTTGAATGGCACTTTATTGCTGGATGGCCTTAAGTCTGGTGCTTCAATGCTTCGTTGTAGCCCCTCCATCGACAACGTCATGGTTCTGCGCCCGCCGATGTGCCCCTGAGTCCTGTGTCTCGCAAATGCCCTGTGCAAACTGATGGGCCTGTCCACCGTCATGTTAGCTGAAGAGCCAGGCCTTGCCTGCACTCATGAAACCACTTCTTCTTCACTCCACACAGGAACGTCACAGGAGGGAACCATACGAGTCTGCCACACACGCGTCCAGCCACCCCTCCGGCTGCCACACGTGCACCATATGTAGTGCAGTGCCAGCGCGTTAGTGCCATCGATCAGGTCCAAGCGAAAAAGGACGCGCCGGAGCTGTACATGATGGAGTCCCACCAGCTCTGGAGGTGCCAGGTGATGCCCGTGTTCGTGACCGACGAGGTGCTGAGCCGCACGCGCAGGTTGCGGCTGCGGTCGTAGTCGAGCGAGTCCAGGGCCATGATGACCTTGGGCGGCTTCGCAAAGACCTTGGGGAAGTTGAAGACGCCCGAGTTCTCCGACTGCGGCTTGTTCCAGGGCCGCACGTCCTCGGTGCTGAAGCGGCCGCTGGCGACGCCGGGCTGGTCGGCCGGGTACGCGAGCCAGGTGACGCCGGCGCTGTACAGGATGGAGTCGGCCCACGAGTCGACGTGGACGGTGAAGCCCGTGCTGTCGACGTCGGAGGCGTACACCTTGATGCGCCAGTTCTTGCTCTTGTCCATGTCGAGCGCCTGCAGCCAGGTGACGACCTTGGGCGGGGCGGCGAAGGGCGTCGCGAAGTTGATGCGCTTCGACTGGAAGAGCTGCGGTTGGTTCCACGGGCGCGTCTCCGTGGTGTTGTAGGTGCCCGTCTGCATGTAGGCGAACCTCGAGCTCTTCTCCAGGTACGTCATCGAGGCCGAGTACAGCGTCGTGTCCGCCCAGCTCTGGAGCGACGCCTTGAACTTCTCCGTCGTCGCGTCGCTGGCCAAGGCGCGGATGCGGATGTTGGCCCCCTGGCTGATGTCGAGGGACGTGAGGCCGATGGGCAGCGCCGGTACGGCGTCGTACTTGCGTTGGTAGTAGATGACCTTGTCGTTGTCGAGCTGCGGCTTGTCCCACGGGCGGACCTCCATGGTGTTGTACTGCCCGGCGTCGAAGGCATCGGCCGGGTAGCAGAACTTGGCGTAGGCCTTGTCCGTCTCCGACAGGGCCGTGTTGTAGTTGGTGCCCTTGCCGTTGGTCGTCCAGCTGGCGGGGAAGTAGTACAGCATGATGCTGTCCGGGTCAAACGGCGTGGCCTGGGTGTCTTCGAGCGTGTACAGGGTGAACATGTTCTGGTCGACCTTGGTCTTGTCCCAGTTGTTCGGGGGCCCGCCGAGGTCCTTGTACACCTGGTCCTTGTTCCACGGGATCTGGGCGTAGGGGCTCTCATGCTCGTGCACGGCGCCGAGCGCGTGGCCGAACTCGTGAAGGAT
Organism: Purpureocillium lavendulum; assembly: GCA_029168975.1. Taxonomy (NCBI): domain Eukaryota; kingdom Fungi; phylum Ascomycota; class Sordariomycetes; order Hypocreales; family Ophiocordycipitaceae; genus Purpureocillium; species Purpureocillium lavendulum. Next base: position 7,437,491 of record JAQHRD010000001.1, read on the forward strand.
GACGGAGCGCAGCTCTGCCTCGGACGTGTTGTCGTTGATCCACCCCAGGTTCATCGACGGCGTGTTCTGGGAGCTGAACCAGGAGCAGTCTGTTCCCAGGTACGACCAGGAGCCCAGCGAAGGGTTGAAGGCGATGAGGATGTCCAGCCCTGCCGTGGAGTCGACGAACGTGAAGCGAATGTTGGCGTACTGGCACCACTCGGGGGCGTACTGCTTCACTTTGTCCTGCCCACCTCATCATCAGTGTCTTGTCGTCTTTTCTGGCTCATGTTTGCACGGGCAGACGCCAAACCTTTTGCCATTGAGTGCCTCCCTGGAATCCAATCTTCAACTCGCGGCCCGGCAGCCAGAACTTCCGGGTCATCATGGCGAGTCCCAGCGCGCCACCGACTCCACTTGGAGCCGGAGGCAAGGTGAGCGACCCATTGCGCGGGTTCTCCCCTACGGCCTTGGAGACGCTCTCCTTGGGAGGGATGGTGGAGCTTTCATCGCTGACACCGAGGATCTTGGTGAAGCAGACCGGTCCGTAAGACGCCATCTTTCCAGTCGGGGGATGTAGTAGGCTCAGAGCAAATTGGTGTTGGCAAATCGTCGGCGGCGGCTTCGGCTTCGTCACTGCAGATTGTTGGAGAATCCCGAGGCCCGGCAGTTGCATCTTTATAGCTGACGCGAAGCCGTCGGACTTGGCTGGGGACATGCAATGGCCGTGCCTCAACCGTCTCTCGAGTCTCGACGGCGTCTCCGAGCATGACGGCGATGCCCGTCCTCACCACGGCCGCCACACCTTGTTTCTGGTTGCAAACTCGCGCCTTCTCGCATCGTCTTGTGATCTAGACCAACGTATCACAGCGATAATGGCTGGCTGAAGTTCCCTTTGAGGCCGCCCGGTGAGCCTGGCTCCGAACGCATGTGCCGTCTCGGGCCCTCCTTGGCCACGACTCGCACGCCTATGAAATGCGCTGAGATGCTGAGACCGGGGGACTGCGCATCTCAGCCCTAGGAAATTTATTGGAAACATGCGAGAGCCTCGACTGAGGTCTATGCACGGCGGGCTGGCTAGTGATGGATCACGCAGCAGCTGAGATTCCGTGGCGTTGGCTATTCGACGGCCATGTGCTGCGAGGAGCGATTCAGGGCCTGCGCTGCCCGCCGCCGCCTTTGCTGACGTCTCTCATTCCGGCAGGCTTACAGGGGTCCGATGGCACTTTGCCGGTAGTTCGTAGGGCTGTGCTCTTCAGACAACCTCGTCACGGCGCCTGGAGCGGGGTCATGCGTCGGGCCGCCCGCCACGCAAGTGCTGACCACTGGTAGTTTCGACACACACGGGGACCTTGCAGTTGGCGCCCGTGTTGGTACTCCGACGGTAACGGGATGCGGGGTCCGCTCGGGTCTACGAGGACTGGGCCGTCCGAGTCACGACACACGTCGCTGGCGGCAGATGTAGCCTGCTAACGATCCAGGTGGTCGATGGCTCAGGAAGAGTGTCCCTATCGTCAGTCACTTGGTGCTCTATTTTCATACATACGAGCCTGCCAAGAACGTTATCGGCAGTAGAACGCTATTGAATATAAGGGGCTTTACGAAGTAATGCTGTCTGGTTGTCATGTTTGCCGTGTATGGCCTGCAGCTTGAGCCATAGAGGTTACGACAGTCATCACGGTCACGAAAATCATGACGGTTAACGAGGTCAGGACGGTTATAGCGCTTATGACGGTCACTACGGCGATCAGAGCCATCGCCGACCCGACTGGACGGAGAGTATGCCGCTGCCACTGGGCTAGGAGATGTGGAAATGGAAAATCGTGTGACTGAAATAGTGAATCCCCTGACGAAAGCGGCGCGGGATCTGCTGGGTGTCTTTGTAGAAGAGGTGTCATTGAAGTTAGACTGCCTAGAAACTTGACAAGAAGACGAGGCCGTAGTCAAAGAAAGACCTTGGCACCGCAGTGATTCTTGATGACGTCGGTGTTGAACCGTGCTATCATGCAACTAGATGGCCTCCTCCGTATTTCTACCTGCAAACACCCCTCTCCGGTCATTTCCAGGTGATCCTGGATGCGAAGATGGCTGTTTCTCTGGTTAGCACCGACGCCAACACAAGGTCAATGTTTCGCCCGCAGCAGCAAGCAGACGTACCACAAATCTAGCAGCTCTGACCGCTTGGGTACGGGGAGCCACAGAACCCGGCGGGGCAGGTAGGCGTAATGTAGCACTGCCCCTTGCTGGTGTCGCACCACGAGCCAGCAGCGCAGCCGCGCTTGTGGAGAGAGGCATCCTCGGCGGGGGCGGGAGCGGGAGCGGCAAGGGCCATGGCGCACATGGCGACGATAACAGCGACGGCCTTCATCTTGAGTGTGGTGATCGGCGTTGTGTCTGGTGGTAGGGATTTGTGTGCAGTAGACTGGAAGTTGATGTTTGAGCTTGACGATTTTCTCATCCTCGCTGAAGGGGTCTCTTGGGCTCCTTTTATACTACTTTCTTCACGATCCATCACCCCGCCGTGGTCACTTCGCGGATTTCGAGACAGACTGTCTTGCTACTTAGCCTAAATGATTTCATAGCTGTGGGTTGGGAGATGCTGCAGCTCTACGGCACAAAGATCAATACGTTGTGCTGGCCGTGCCTCTGGAGTCGTGGCTTTACGAATGCTCCCGACGTGTACCGCCTTATTCACACAGCTGAGGTTATACCCGCCGAGATTCAGGTCTAATCAGCCTCTAATGATCTTGGTGCAGGGGCGTTACACGAACATCCTGTTGGATCTTCTGCCAGAAGGTGGCGACATGAACGCGTTCAGTCTTCCATACATTTTGTATATTGCCCTGAGCCCGTTCGTCAACTATTCCTGCATGCGCGTCCGCTGTCGGAGAGCAAGGCCTATGCTCCCCGATAATCCCCAGACTGCGCACCCCACCGGCGCGGGTGATCCCCGCAATCTACGTTCGGGCCGTCGGACTAGCTCCCCTTGCGTTGTGGAATCATTTTGCGACGACATACTCAGGGCCGTGCTCATACGCGCCGTGCCTAAACCGCATCGTCGGGCCGTGAGCCCGGACGGCTCATGCAAGAGGTTCCTTCATTCGACGACGCCGTCGGATGTATAGCAGCCTCTGCGAATTTCGTCGCCGCAGGGAATTCCTGTCATTACCCGGAGCGTATTCAGCGTCGCGAGTCACACAAATGGAGAGCAGGACGGCTTCATTGGCGCCCAGTGTGCGTATGACCTGATTAGACATGCTGGAGTAGGAGACACGCCGTTCAACACACCATTTATCCTTTTGGTAGTGTTTTCCCGCGGCATCAAATGTCCAGAAGGGGCCTACCGCCGGGGTGGCCAACCAGGCCAGGGGCTCGACCTCCGAAAGCACTGGACAGTGTTCGCGTGCGCTTCTGGTAGCCCCAAAGTCCCCACGTGTGTCCGTACGTGGCAGTCAGGGGGTACATCCCGAGGGCACGGAATATTCTCGTCCAGCAGCGTTGGTTCATGTTGAGAGCTGCAGGAGCTGGGATGCGTCAATCATTCTACGATGCGCAGCTGACTGCAACGGCAAAGCAAATACGAGCACTTGAACTGACATTGGGCGTTCCTCCCTCAATAATCATGAACATGGATACGTCTCTGTAGGTGCGTGGGGCTTCGAATAATCTTATTGTCGGCACCGGCCGGAATTCTTGACGAGCCACTCGACTTGTATTGAAGGGTAACGTACACGTAAACTGGTCTGAGGTGACCATGGGGCCTGCTCACATAACTAGGTATCCAGCCCAACGCAGTGGTGGAGAGCCATGGAAAGGAAGGAGAGAGCCCTTTGCGCAGCCCAGATCTAACAGGTACGTGTAGTCATGTGGCTGACCAGAGATCGTAGCGTAGCTTGTGGCGCGCTGCGAAAGACACCGGGGAAACGCGGCGACCTTGGTGAGGAGCGTCGGAGCTTCGTGCACATCCGAAGCCGGATACATGTATACAAGATTATGCACATCGGCTGTTTTTCTCCCCAGTTTAGGGCACGACTAATACTGCGTAGACATTGTTTACGTCCTGGACTCGCGTAGATGCCCACCCGTGCTTTCCTACGGCACATCGCATGACGATCCGTTCCGAGCGGCGAGAAGTTAGCGGTACGTGCTTATGGGGGACGTATTTCCAAACAGAGCACGATTGTCGCGCTCCAACCTTGCCTTGCCACCATGTAGCTTTCAAGGCGCCGCCACAGCCGCCTTGCGAGACTCTATGTTGGGGTTGCCTGTAAGCTCGAAAAGTAACAAGCGCGACGCACCGAGCCCGATATTACTGAGTCTGACATTGGAGGACCAGGGCAATGGGTTTGACCCGTATTAGACGTAAGGTGAACAGTCCTGCAGCGATGCCAAGTTTCCCTTGCTATAGAGAATCACTATTTCCAGTCACGCGAATTTGTACTTTTACACAGCGTCGCGACATCTAGCCGCGACACCTAGCAAGGTAGTGGTGCTGTATTCTCTATCCGGCCGGCGCGGACAGGGCTTTAATTGCCGCGGTGCCCACCATCACCACCGTGACCGTCATGGCCGTCTTGACCGTCCTGTCCGCCGTAACTATCGCGACGGTCGGGACTTTGTGCCTGTCGTGACCTTCCTGAGCGTTTATAGCTGGCTTGACCCGCTTGACCCGTCGTGACGTACCGCTCTTGATAGGCCCGTATAGAAAATAAAGCGACCGGAAATAGGATTACTTGCACTATTCGCTCTGGTAGATGGGCCAGCGTGTGTCAGAGAGAAACGTGGCGGTTTGGCCAAGAGCCGCGTTGGGACTGGAGGACCACCATGTGCCCCTCGGTTGCGGCATTTGGGGCTGCTACTCAACCTCCACACGAGTACATCAAGTCGGCGACGAATACTTCGTAGTCGCACAACTTCGAGGCCGCCACGTTTCATTGCACACAAAAAAGTCTCACGTACGCGAATTTCCACCCCGTCAACCCGTGCAACGGGGAATGATTTGGCATACCTTTGTCACCTAGCGCTGAGTGGCGGCTGGCCCCGTCAGCAAAGGGGCACATCAGCAAACCCGCGCGTCCCGCGACGTATATAAGCTTGCCAGAGCGGCGGCTATTGCTGAGGGACCGGGCGGCACTTGTCAATGTCGATCCGAGAAACCCCTACACGCGCATACATAGCAAGGATGGCGGACAAGGAGACCCCGTACGAGTCTCGGCTCTTCATCAACAACGAGTTCGTCCATGCGACGTCCGGACGAACACTGAGCGTTCACAATCCGGCCAACGGTGACTATGTCGGGTGCGTAGAAGTCGCCGGCGCGGGGGACGTCGACGCCGCGGTGCGAGCCGCCGGGGCGGCCTTCAAGGGCCCCTGGTCGACGTTCACAGGGGCGAAACGTCGGGATTGTCTCATCAAGTTTGCCGATCTCATTGAGAAGCGCATCGAGACTCTGGCCAGGGTGGAAACCTTGTCCATGGGCGCTCCGATCATGTTCACGCAGCACCTCCTTGGGCCCTGGAGCGTGTCGGCTCTCAAAGCCGCGGCCGGGTATGCGGACAAGATCGAAGGCCAAAGCTTCACGGATCAGGACGATGGCATGTACAAGGTGAGAGAGAGCCGTGAAGCTGAGCATTTTCGTGCCGACGCGGATCGACCGTGACACTGACACATGGGCCGCCTGCCCGGATACATAACTAGATTGTCGAATGGTGTCCCGCTGGCGTCTGTGCCGCGTTGAGCACATGGAATGCCGGCCTCGTGTACTTTGCCTTTTACGTCGGGGCCGCGCTCGCCTCGGGCAATACATTGATCTATAAGGCCTCGGAAAAGTCGCCCTTCAACGCCCTCATGATTGCTGACCTCATTCCGGAGGCGGGGTTTCCGCCCGGCGTGCTCAATATCGTGTCGGGCGACGGCGAGACGGGCGCCCTCTTGGCGTCGCACATGCAGGTTCGCGTTCTCGGCTTCACAGGCTCGGCGCCGACGGGCAAGAAGGTGGCCGAGCTCGCCGCCCAGAGCAACATGAAGAAGACGATCCTCGAGCTGGGCGGCAAGGCGCCGGGCATCGTGTTCGACGACTGCGACGTGAAGAACGTGCTGCAGGTCTGCGCCCAGCACTTCCTGGCCATCAACGGCCAGGCGTGCACGGCCAGCACAAGGCTTCTTGTGCAGTCGGCCGTCGCGGACCAGATCACGCAAGGCATGAAGGAGGCCTTTGAGCAGGTGGAGGCCATGATGCCGTGCGATCCGCTGGACCCAACCGCGGGCGTCGGGGCGCTCGCGGACGAGAAGCAGCTCCGGCACGTGCTCGACGGCCTCGAGATGGGCAAGCAGAGCGGCGGCAGGGTGCTCACGGGCGGCTCGAGGAAGGGCACCGTGGGCTGCTACGTCCAGCCGACAATCTTTGTCGACGTGGACGAGGACTCGCGGCTGTGGCGCGAAGAGGTCTACGGCCCGGTGGTGCTGATCAAGACGTTTGAGACGGAGGAAGAGGCGATACGGCTGGGCAACGACACAGAGTACGGCCTCGCCGCCCAGATATTCACCACCGACATGGCGAGGGCGATACGCGTCGCCCGCAAGATGGAGGCGGGCGTGGTCAGCATCAATGCCGGCGGCGTCGGCGACCTTCAATCGGCGTTTGGCGGGACCAAGGCCAGTGGCCACGGGCGGACCGGTGGCTGGTACGGGCTGCGGGAGTTTATGGAGCCCAAGACGATTAAGATTAACATGAACTATCGTCAGGACTGAGGCGAGAGGCCCTACCGCTAGTTACTACCATGTCGTTGTCTGGTCGTAGGTTGGTCAACGCTGGCGAGCCGACTGACTGAACGCAGCATGAGCAAATGATGGTATCCGGCGACGCTCTGAACATTTGTATACGTATGTCCGATTACCGCGACCCCAGACACCTAGCTACTATTGATGCGTGCGTAGTGGCGAACATGTAATCCGTGAGGAGGCCGCGTGAAGCCGCGCAGGGTTCCGCCCTGCTGACGGACGACCTTTGTTACTGTAGTACAAAGTACGAGTACTGTACTGCCTCCCGTCGCAACGCACTTTGCTTGTACGGCTGGCTGGAGTGTAACGCGAGGGAGGACGCGCACCCACCGGTCGGCCGCTAAATGATAGGATGTATGGTCGGGAGGCAGACTTGGCGACAGATGGCCCTTTGATGCAACAAGTGGGCGCTTGCCTGATGGCCCCAGGACTCCAAGAGCCTCATGCGAATCGCCAAGGAGTCATTTGCGAGCAGGAAGCGCTGTCCACATTTTCGGCTGCGCATTGCGACTCACTGCTGGAACAGTAACACTTTATTATGCGTCGCCATTTGCGTCTCGGCCAGCTAGCTCTCAGCATGGTCTACGCCGTACGGCCCCCCGTGTGCTCGAGCAGGCTTCACCGCAAACCTCGATGCGAGATAGTATAGTAGACAAGACGAGGACACAAAGGTTAAAATAATAAAAGTGCCAAAGGAAATCAACTAAGGGAAAGCCGCCCGATAGGTGCCTCGTACTGGTGGCAGTGCTGTGAGCGCGCGGCCAACATGGGCAGTGGGTGAGTGAGTGAGTGGGCTATGCCCGCCGCATCGCTCTGTCGTCACATGGGACAAAGCGCGCAAAGTGCATGCTATCGCATGAAATCTGGCCCTGGCCGCCTATGCGCATTACGAAGTGAGATTTCCGTACTGCAGTCACAGGCCTATTTGACAATGGACTGTCTGTGTTCAGGCGATGATGTAATTACCTATGTATGTACGAAGTACCCTACCCTGTCCCCCAGTGGCTCCTTGTCGCTGGGCAGACTTGTTTGACCCCAGCGGGCGGCAGGTTGGTTGGGCGCGAGCAGCAAACGTACGTACGAGTACGTGTATGTACTCGGTGCTCGTGCGTGAGCCGGAGATGGCTCCGTGACGCACCGATGGCAGCGCCATTCATCGTCAACGTTGGGACACTGCGTGTGCGGCGCTCGTCTGCGAGCAGTCCGGCGCTGATGAGACGAGGGGCTCGCTCGCTCGCTCGCTCGCTTTGCGCGGCTGGCGCATAATAATAACGACGACGGAGCCAAGTACGAAACACTTCGTACTCGTTCTTGCACGCCTGCAGTGAGCACGCGGTCCCTTGGCGTCAATTCTCCAGGGAAAGGGGGCCGGCAGCCGCGAGAGCCGAGGACAGCAGGTCTTGGCTACCAAGTACGGACTACAGTACGGAGTACGAATACATGTGTTGTCCGCTGTCTGGTGGCTGCTGCTTTGTATCCGCGGCAGGGATGGGCGCAGTGACGGGGTACCAGGTTGTTATGGCATGAACCTAGCGCTGTGTCAGCGTTGCGCGCCTGCACGGAGCTGAGGATCCGTTTCTTCACACTCCCTGTTCCGACATTGACCCAAGCAAATCGTATTGTGCAGCACAGTAGTCCGTACTTGTTGTACTCGCAAAAGTGACGTGCCAGTCCGCCGCCGCCAGCGGGGACGAGCCGCAGCACCAACGTGGAAGGAAGGCTGGGCCATGACGGGGTCGTACGGACGTACTCGTACTCCGTACCCCCGACTGCGTACGAGTACAAGTACATACAGCAACTCACTTCCCGTCTGCTCCGTACGCGCCGTAGGTACAGTGCTGTACTCGTGCCGACTAGCGACCGACCGACCCCAGGCGTCGACAAGTGAGTGGGCCGTCATCCCCCCCCCGGTTCAGTTCCAGCTCGCCGCCGCCCATGACGAGCCTCCGCGCACACTCCTGACTCCTGAGTCCTGACTCCTGAGCGCGGCGGCCCACGAGCGCAGCGCGGCTCCGGTGGGTGGCCCGTCACGCGACAGGACAGGTCCCGCCCCTCCTGCCCCCTGCGCCCCCGGCCCCTGCCCCTGACGGCGGAAGGTTGGCAGGCCGAGGCCCCGTCAAGAGCCCGTCGTCGTCGTCTCTGGCAGCGTGGCCGGCCAATCATGCCGGCTTCGATTGGCAGCCTGGTATATTCCAAAGCGGCCCGCAAAGGGGGCTTGGCACACGTCGGCGGGCTGTCCAACCCAAAATGAGCACAAACGGCCGTCGTGATTGGATCGCCAGCAGGGCTCGGTTGGCTCGGCCCTCGTCCGGCCCTCCCCCCAGAGCTGAGCCCCCGTGTGGATGGACGGACTGACGGACTGACGGCCGCTGGACCATTGATGACCAGGCCAGACGGGAGAGAAATGATGAACAGGCGTGACAGGCAGGGTCCGGAGAACGTGGAGCCCCGTTGGTCGTTTGTTGCTCCAGCGGTCGTTGCTCTTCCCTCCAGTCGAGCCCGTCGTCGTGCCCAACCCCCGGGGGGGGGGGGGGGGGGGGGGGGGGGGGGCGCACAGAAACACGAAGCGACTGGAGACTCGGTAGTTACTCCATACGGACTACTCCGTACCTCGCTTCCTGCGGACCGCGTCTCCTGCATCGTCGCCGCCGCCCTGTCTGGAGGCGGGCGGCGGGGTGAGGGTCAGAGGGGAGCAAGCAAACAGGGCCGCCAACCAACAACACTTGTTGACCCCCAAGGCGCCCCCCCAGGAACGAGTACAGGTAGTCGTGCAACTCGTGCTCGTAGGTAGGCCGCCCCCCTGCGAGGACATGCTGACACTTTCCGCCTGGTACGCGCGTTGATGACCCCTGCAAGGATCAGGCATCACGGCACGAAATGGCACTCGTACTGTACAGTACTTACCGCAGACGAACAGAACAGAGGTCGGCCGACAAAAAAAAAAAAAAAGGAACCGGCGAGGGTCGCACCAACACGAATTTCGCCTTCGGGTGCGTCCACTTGGGTCGCCCTCGTGTCCCCTTGCCGCACTGGGGCTAGTCCTCGGTTGCCACCCGCAGAAAAGGGTCCCTTTGTTGGAGACTACGAGGTATTACGAGTAGTCCGTTCAGTACAGGACGACTCGCTGGCCAGCCAGTTACATACGAGGACGGCCGTCGACTGGGAGTCCAGTCCTCGTCCGGCGCCCGTCCGTCTTTCTCGTCGGTCCCTGGGAGCACTGTTCTACTTGTTCTTCTTCTTCTCCTTCTTCTTGTTCTTCTTGTTCTTCTTCTTTCGCCCTTTCAAAGTTTTGGGCCTCGCGCGGGCCCCGGGTTTCTGCGTACTCGGACAAGGTACAGGAACACGAGACTCTTGCCCGTCCATCACAAGCCGGGTCGGGTCCGGATGGTCCGTTGTTGACGGCGCGCGACGCTCCTGTCCAGTCAGTCCCCTTCGCTCGACGTCAATCAATCAATGGCTGGCGACTCGACGACAGTCCGCGCGCGCGGCGGCCGGCCGTTTTGCTCCATAGTGCGGCTCCTCGTGCTCGCCGCCGTCTCTCGTTTCAAGAATCGCCGGCTCCTCCACGGCCTGTTCTCTCGCTTCGCCTGCCGAACCTTTGTCTTTTCCGTCGCCGCCGTCTCGACGCTCTGCGCCAAGGCGGTGCACGTCTTTGCGCACCACGCCGCGCTCAGCACGTCTGATTTGTTCTTCTGGGGGTCTTCCTTCTTTGCGCAGGACACGGCGTTTCTGCTCCTCTTGCGGCTCGCGCTCGACGACAAGTTCCTCGCCTCGCGACGCTGGCTGCGCTTCCCCGTCGTGGCCCTCGCCGTCCTCCTCGCCGCCGTGACCTACGGCCTCGCCTCCGCCAATGTCTCCTTCTTTGCCGTGGCGGGCTCCGAAGTCCACTGGCGCAACATCGGTTTCGTCGGCGATGCGTCCTCGCGCAAGGTGTTGCTCTCCGGGCTGGCCTCGTCCATTGCCGTCGGAGTTGCCCTGATCGCCGTGAGTTGGCTCGTGCAAGACTACCTCTATGCCCTTGCAGGTCTCGCCCTTGAGATTGTCGCGTGGCCGTTTGCTCGTCTGGGCGGTGTCGTCCGGAGGTGCCTGCCCAGCGGCGCGACGAAATACATTCCCCTCCGGCCGCGTGATGAGGAAGACGCCTCCGACGTCGAGCTTAAGGGCGAGTTCGACGGCGACGACAGCGCCAGCCGCCCGTCCGGCGCGACCTGGCTCAAGGTCATTGTTGGGGTCGCCCTCATTGCGCAGGTGCTGTCGCTCATCGTACGACCCAGCGAGAGCTCCCTCATCTTCTTGTCGTGGACCATGGTGCTGCTGCCTTGGGTGGACTTTGCGCATTCTTCGCCCAGCCTCGCCGGCCTGCTCCCGTACTACGGCAATAGCATCAACCGCCACTGGGATGACCGCACGGCCCTGGACCAGCCGGTGCCGCTGTCCTGGCTGCCCAGCGACGGCCCGCTGGCCGGCTTCGAGGACTGGTATAACGCGGGCAGCGACCACTACAACGCCGCCAAGGACCCGCTGAAGATTTCGAACCTCGACGACGACCTGCTTCCCGGGCTCCGCGAGGCGCTGGCGGGCATCAGCATTCGGCACGTCGTGTTGCTCAAGTTGGAAAGCACGAGGAAGGACGTGTTTCCCATCAAGAAGAATGGCTTCATCTGGAACCGGCTCGCCGACACGTTCCCGGATAAGAACCTATCGGCCGAGGCTCAGACGAGGCTCGAGACGCTTACGCGAACCGCAAACTTCGTGACGGGAGACTACGACGATGGCTTTGAGCACAAGGAGAGGAAGCGGCGCGGCGGCATCAACTTCAACAACGCATACACGACGGCGACCTATACCCTCAAGAGCATGACCGGCACTCTCTGCGGGATCACGCCTCTCGTCGCCGACTTCAACGTCGAGTACCAGAACCACATCTATCAGCCGTGCCTCCCCCACATCCTGGAGGCGTTCAACAAGATTGAACACAAGAACACAAGTGCCTCGGCGGGCGATTTCAAGTCGTCGATGTGGCGGTCCAGCATGATCCAGTCCATCACCGACACGTACGACAAGCAGAGCGAACAGATGCCGTTCCTGGGCTACATCCCGGAGAACTTCGTCTACAAGGAATACCTTCAGAGCAGCTCCGCGAAATTCGGTCCCGTCACGCTGCCCGAGATCAATTACTACGGTATGGCCGAGGTCGCCGTCGAGGACTATCTGCGAGACGCTTTTGTGATGGCACGCGAGAAGAACGAGAGGCTCTTCCTTTCGCATTTCACGAGCACCACGCACCACCCCTTTGCGATACCCGAAGAAGAGGAGTACGTCAACCTCTCCAACGACGGGCTCAATGACCTGTCGCATTACGTCAACTCTGTCGGCTACGTCGACCGTTGGCTAGGGCGTATCTTTGAGATTCTCGATGAGCAAAAGGTCGCAAACGAAACCCTCATCATCATGGTGGGCGATCACGGCATTTCCGTGGCAGAAAACAACGGCGTCACGCCCTACTATAACCCAAATATTGGCAACTTCCACGTTCCCTTAGTCATCTCCCATCCCGCGCTGCCGCAGATAGACGTCAATGACGCCGTCGAGTCGCTGCAGATCCTCCCGAGCATCCTCGACCTACTACTGGAGACCGGCTCGCTGTCGGGGCAGCAGCGTGAGGCCGCGCGGGACCTGATCCGCAACTACGAGGGCCAGTCCCTCATCCGGCCGCTGCGCAAGGCCTCCCCTGTCTCTGATGATCCGGTCGATGGGCACGGGTACTGGCAGTTTACGGTCATGAACCCCGGCCGCGCGATGCTCGCAGTCCGCGACGCCCGCGAGCCCAACTGGCGCCTGATTGTTCCCATGGTCGAGAACACCGAGTGGCGCTTTACGGATCTCACCTCGGACCCGCACGAGGAAGACCCGACAATCGCCTTTGACTTCTTTTCGTGCCTGGAAAAGATCAAGGAGAAGCATGGCATCGACAAGTCTAAATGGGCAGAGGAGGCGGCGTTCATGACGCGATGGTGGGTCGAGGAGAACAGGAAGCGCTATAGATACCAGTCACAGTACATCCAGAACAACTAATACACGCCCGCACGATGCCTTGTTTGTCGTTTGTCACTCTGTCGGACTTTTGCTCCAACTCGCGCCACCAATGATGGCGGCGGCGGTGGGACGACGTGATAAGTCGTCCAGGATCCTTGTGCTGAGTGTTCCATCGCATGTTGGTGACCGATCTGGAACATGAAGTGGCCGAATTATAGTTCCGTAGCTATTATGGGATGCGCTAGACTCTAGCGGCGGGGGTTGTACTTGACAGTGAGCTTATGCGTAACAACCTACCTGTCTACAGGCCTGAGAAGAGCGCTAGGTGACGGCGGTCATGAGCGTTGCGATAGTCACCATGGTTACGGCAACCACGGTTCTAACGGTCACGGCTATCAGGATAGTTCCGGACAGAGATTATACTACAGCCACTATGCCAGTTGTCATAGCTATGGTGTCGCGGCGAGGTCTTGGGAATACAGAATCGCGCGACTGGAAATGGTGATTTTCTTTTCGTACAGTTGATCCTCCTACATGTACACTCTCGACGACATGTGCCGGTGAACCACCAGAGCACGCACTCTTACAGAATGATATGCAAATACGGACCCTGGAATAACTTCAAAGGCAACCCTATAGCCGCAGTCTCTTATCTCGGAGGTATTCATAATCAGGCATCGCCTCCCTCACCCACCTCTCAAGTTTCGCAGCGGCCGCGGGCCCGAATTCCTGCTCCCATTTTCTCGCCTCGTCGTCAAGGTCGAGCCCGGCCGCCGACTTGTCGGCCATGAGGCCGTTTGACGCATTCAGGGTGGACAGCATGATGCGCGCCCTTGCCGACATCTTCTCCCGTTCTTCTGCAGTCAGCGGGGACCACGTGGATTGAACTTTGCTAGGATCCATGCCGATGAGGGCGGCAAACTTCTCGACGATCATGGGATTGGCCACTACGTCATCTGCATCCAGCAGCAGCGGCCAGGTTCTCCCCTCTGGTCTGTCGTTCTTGTGGAGTTGTGTAGCGAGATCGAACAACCTCCGACTCCACCGCAAGGTCATGTATACGGGGAAAAAGTTTCTGTGCCCTTCTTGACGTCGAGATCGGGTGTTGCTCCCATGAAGATCCGATAGAGCGACGGAAAGGCCAGGGCAGGGTGTCGGATGAGAAAAACCATGTCCCATTGCTGGAGATATGCATCGGAAAACATTGTGTCGTTCAACGGGGATGAACCGGATTTCAGGGGCGCCTCTCGCTCCACGTCATGGTGATCCATCCGCCATGGCCGGTCCGCCGTATCATCCTCTGCAAAGATGTATTTGCTGAGCACGCTTGGGTCCGTCAGCAAGGTTGCGTGTTCCTTGCTGAAGGCAATCTTTTTTTCAGCGATGCCGACGGCGCGCGTCTTCTCCAACGCCCGGAACCCATCCTCTGCGGCTTGTCGTAGGCGTTGGTTGTTGTCACCCCATCGACTTAGGGGTCTGTCCCATAGATTCTCGTCCTGTGGGAGAGTGGCCATGGCCATGAGGTGGTATCCACGCTTCTCATTCTGGGCAACGGCGGGCTGGTCGTCGAGGGCCAGCATCCGCACAAGGAGGTTCGAAGCCGACCGCGGAAACGACACTAACAGCACTGGTCGTACGTCTGCCATCTTTGTTTCAGGGATAGAGAAAGGCACAGCACGCGGGCGCGGCACTCAAGAAAAGACGTGGGCGCCAACACATTCGATGGCGCCGACTACCTTTATATAACTGAGTATTTAAACTTGGGCCTCCCGCGACTCGACTGGCCGGTCATGAAGTGATGGCGATGAGTATGCTGATCAATCACAATAAGCGCTAGTAGTTGAGCGATTCTGCCACATCCCTATGTCTGACAAACTTTACGAGTCAGAATGGGACGCATCGTCTGGTGTGGCGGATGTCGGAGATTGGACGATTCCGTGGACCGCCGGCCGCCGTGGCGGAACGAGTCTGGCTGGGTCCGTTCGCGTACTCGTATGTGGTCCGAGAGCGAGGGGCGGTGTGTGTGTCCTGTGCCGTTTCCCCGCCGCTCACGATGTCTTCAGCGAGCCGCGAGACGTATCGCCGCCAGTGCCAGCCGTGTCTCTGTCAGCCCATTATCCCCCTCCAGTGGCGTGCCTAGCGCATGAACGTTCAGTTCAATACGCCTGACTTGCGGGGGGACCGGGCGAGCCACATCCGATGCCATCTTGGGGCGGGCATACGGTGCAGCCGCATGGTAGGACAAATTCAGCATGGCACTGTATATCAAGTTCGGACTTGAAGGCGAGCACCAAATACGACGCACACACGTGCGACGCAGTGGACAAGAGTCAACCAGCAGGTACAGTGCCTCGCTAATGCAATAACATTGTCATGTGGCAGAATGTGGCCAACAGGCAGTCGTCGGGACTCCATGGCAAAAACGCTAGTAGCTTCAGCGCTCCGGCCAATCGCGCGCTCGACTTTAGCCAGGCCGTGTAAGCCAGAGGGGTATGCTAGACGCAGGCATGTAATTAATCAATTAATCTGAATCGGGCCAAGGATTCAGATTAATTACTGAATCGGGAGTAGGATTCAATGATTAATTAATGATTCAGCGATTAATTAACTTTGGGCTGTCGTACGCTTCTTTGCCTGTTCACAGTGGTATTGCTGCTTCCTGGGCTGGGTCGTTGAGGACTCTTCGACCACCTCTGTCCCGATACACCTCAGTTGTGTCAGGGGACATGAAGGCGCGGTCCAGCAAGCCACTCTTCATCCAGTGCTTTAAGCACTCTGTTTGCTCTATAGTTTTCACGGACAACCGACTTCTGTCCCAGGTTATCGTCCGGCGCGCTCCGCTAAACACTCGTTCCGCCTCGGCAGACATTGCTGGTATCGAGAAAATGTTGACAGCAAGGCGGTACAGGTTTGGAAATGAAGTTGCTTGGGTTGGCTCAAGCCACCAAGAAAGAGCAGATGACGAGCCAATGGGCAATGTTGGGCCATCTATAAATCGATTGAATTCGTCATGGGAAGACGGCGGTTGATAGATACGCTGTTTGTACGCCTCGTATGCAGAAAGGTCCTCGTTGATTGTCGGCACTTGCCGCGGCTTGTAATCTTCCCACAACTTGCGAACGGCCTCCACTGCTGGGCCGATATACTGTGACTGATCTTTCCACGCCTCATGCAGATGTGCTCGTCGGAGGCTCGGATGAAGCAAGATTGCAGCGGCGTAGACTGGGGAGTCATCTGTGCGCCTGTAATAGTCGTCGAACTTGTACCAACTGGTCATGATGCGATCAGTCATGGTAAGGCTGTGTCGAAACTTCTCTGTGGAGGCCTTGTAATGCGTGATAAGAAAATCCATAGAGCAAATCACCTCATCTAGAGATGAATTGTCCCATTGGGTGTCTTTGGTGATCTCGTGGAATGGCTGCAGAAAGTCGTGGATCTCCTGAAGCTCCTGCCAGTGCTCGGGGTGGAGATAATCGAGGCTGATGTCGCCTTCCGTGTAGTGGTCATCGATAAAGCTGTTCACTTCTTTGCGGGCTTTTATCGCAACGTGAATCATCAGATACCAGGAGTTCCATCTGGTGGAGTTGTCCTGGGGAATCATGCGACCGGCAGCTTTGGAAAACGCTTGATAGCGCTGGCCAGATGAGCGTACCCATACCACAAGGTTGTGAAGCATCCCAAGTGCGCCATGGCGCCGCCATGCAGTTGCCGTGTCTCGCCTGTCAGCAACACCCTCCTGTTCGTCCTTGGATAGCTGTGACACCTGGCGCAATGCTTCATCGGAGGCATCCTTATTCCTGCCAAACAAGAACGCCTGCACAGCTAGATTAATGATGTGTCCGTTACAGCGGAGTCGGCGATGAGCGGTGTCGAAGTCGCAGGCCTTCGCAATGGCTTGCAGCATTGTGTCGTTGTTATAAGCGTTGTCAAGCGTAAAGTACCCAACCTGGCCATGCAGTCCATAAGAATCAATGACCGTGAGGAAGGTCTCTGCAATTGCTTCCCCGCTATGCGCGCCCTCAAGCTCCCGGAGCGCAAGCAAGGCCTTGCGCAACTGCCGGCACTCCCGATCAATGAAGTGGGCCACGATCCCGAGGAGGCTGTGGTGGTTGGGAGAGGACCAGATGTCAATGCTGAAGTGCACCTGTGTAAGTGAGGACTTTAACTTTGATCTCAGTTTCTCGCGATGCGTGATAAAGCTGGCTTCCAGCAGCTTGGGAACTTGGCCCCGACTTTGCGTAACGACTCCTGGGGCCATGTAGTTGACTGTGTGGAGCATGGCGTACCACTCAGGCCACTCGACCAGGCTGTGTGGCAGGCTATGAGCCGTCAAAAGGTTGACCAGGGCTTGGTTGTACAACTCGTCATCCACCGCCGCAAGAAGATGATGCTCCTGCTCAATATCATGCCCTTCCTGTCTCGCAGCTTGTTGCTCAAATAGCCTGTCGATTGCGTTTTGTTGACCAATCATTTTTGCGGTCCTTGTTTCGGAAATTCGTATGCAGTGTTTGTCCCGGAGGTGATCGCGAACTCTGTTGTGGGCTGTTTGAGTGTAGGCACACCGTTTGCAATACCATATTCTTTGGCCGTGCCGGTTCCGCTCTGGTTCGCTTTTCGCTGGCTGTCGGCTTTCAGCCCAGACATCGATTGCTGTTGGGGTGCGAAAGCGCTTCCTTGATGCTGCAGTATCAGAGGCCTCGGAGGACGGTGCAGGTTCTCCAGCGACGCCGAAGTCCTCACGAGGCCTCTTGGTCCCGGCCCGACTGTCGAGATCCTCGGCAAGGGCACACGACTGATCCGCAGAAACCATGATATTTGAGAGCGGCGACGTGGCTCGGTGCTTCAGCACCTCATTGCAGAATTGAAGGAAAGCTGCTGTTGGCATCCTTTAATCTAGGTTACGGGTACAGATTGGATCAACACTCTATGCCGACGTGCTACCTCCGTCTCTCCGTGTGGCAACGGCCAAGCAAATGTGCCAAACGGAGCCAATGAATTAGGAGCAAGTCCGCTGTATCCACTTTAATTAATCACTGAAACTTAATTAATCCTGCAGAGCTACGATTCAGATAAATAATCCAACCTCAGATTCAGATTCATTGAATCGCTAATTAATCGCCGGGATTAATTACATCACTGGCTAGACGCTATACTGGCACCTTCTAGCAAAAATTACTCAAGGGGTTTAGGCTCTGGGCTGTAATTGATTGACATAGTTAAGATGTGACGAATAGAAATTCCTCTAGTTTAAATCACATCTCTTTTCCCAAGCCTTTTAACGTTTTCTAGTCGCCGTGAAAATGCTTCCCATTGCGCTAATAGAGCCTTCCTCTCGAAAGGCTGTACACTCCTCAGGTCGAACTTTGCTTTAGTGCCTGGGAAAAGTGGGAGGTCTGTCCCCATTGCGTTCAGCAAGATAGGGTCATACTTGATTGGTGTATGTTGCAAAATAGGCAATGGTTTCAGGGTCCTCAGGTATCCGAGATTAGTAGCTCCTTCAATAATCTCAGGAGGTAGAGCCTCGTCGGCACTTTGAATCAGTTCCGGGTAGTCCGACGTCTGGAAGTATTTGACAATGGACATGGCAGTGCCTGCGAGAGAAGGACTTAGTATGTATCCTCCGCCTTCTTTCATCCGCCGAATCAAGGCACTCTGAATAGCCAGCGCGCCATAATAGCCTGTAGTGTAGTCGTTAATGACCATGCCTGGTGGCCATGCAGGGCTTTTGGGCCCCGCGCCACACAATGCCATCATTCCAGAAACGGCAGAGCCTTGCATATCGAAACCGGGACGAGAAGCCCAGGGCCCAGTGCTGCCGTACGCCCGGACTTTGGAGATGATGAGGTATGGGTTCGCTTGGTGCAACTCAGCATACCCGAATCCAAATTTAGAGAGCGCCCCATCTCTGTATGAGTCGATCCAGACGTCCGCGTCCCGAATGAGTGTCCAGAGGTGTTGTCGATCTTGCTCCTTGTGAAGATTCAGTCTTGACGATGCGCAGCCCAGGTTGGCATACGTATAGACAAAGCTGTGTTCGAAGCCATGTGTGTACATAATTTGTAGAACGGAAGCTCCATGTTCGGCGAGAGTACGCCCGGCGCTAGGACCGGCGATGGCATGCGTGAGGCACAGGACTCGAACGCCCTCAAGAGGTCGATCGGGGTTAGAAGAGAGCATCCGTGGAGGCGTGGAGGTGACTTTCTGTATGGGGACGATGCTCTTTTCCGCCAAGTGTTTGCCTTGGCTGGTCTGTAGCCACTCTTCTGTCGATCTGACAATAGCCAACGGCAATCCAGCTTCTGCACAAGTCGCTTCGAGCTCTAGAAGGGGCAAAGTAAGTGTCATATCCACTCAATTTAGAACACCAACAACTTACCGCCAGAATCCCATTTTTTGAAAGCCTCCCGAATGTCGTTCTCATTCATAGAGCATGAAAGAAATGCACTCCACTGATAAGCCAAGTCGACATAAACCGCAGAAGGGACAACATAGCGTCCGTCTCGGGTCTCGAAGATATTACGCAAAAAGGGGTTGCCCATTACGAGGTCTAAGGTGATCTCCTAGAAAGTGTTAAATTCGCACTTAACATCGCTGTCTCAACCTCCCTCAACGCCTATGGAATATACTTGCCTGGCCATTAACAGTCGGGGTCATTCCAACATTGGGATCGATGTAATTATGACCTCTCCGCAAGTCCACCGTTACCGTCTGGTTCTGACCACCTCGTAGTGCAAAAATTTGCGCCGCCACATATGCATTGGCCGCGGCAGGAATTGCCCCGATGAGAGACAGGAGAAGGTGCTCGCTACGTGTCGCGGCTAGAGACGGTACATCACCGCGAAAAACAACCAGTTTATCAAGTTGATCATTGTCGTAGACTCCGAAGTCATTCAGTAATGTATTCAAGAGATTCCGGGCGACGCGGTGGGATGGTTGCTGTGCCGAGGTCATCTTCGTCGTGTTTAGCCAGTGCGTGGCGATAGCGAGAGAGAAAGTTGCATCCGGCACGAGGGGCTTGTAAATATGAACCTGCCTCTTGTATCTCAGTATCGGTTGGTGCCGGCATACATGTATAAATACATCCTCACGTCTACTTATCCATGGGTTCTGAGCCGAGGAGACCGGTGGCGGATGTATGGTCAACGAGCGGCATATTAGTGGGGCGCCACCCACCATCGGATATACAGAAGCTCACATATCCGATCTCTTGAAACACAGCGTACTAACGAACCCCACGTACAGAAGGCGGCATCCCGGGCTCGTCGAGAGCCAAGACATGTCAGGGCCCTCGATGGGATGGCCATGCCAATTTTCGATATGTTCAGAAGGCGTTGGAAAATGGGTCGGGGTGGCAAACTGGACCTGGATCCTTGTCGGTTGGATGAAACTCGCATTGTAGAGGAACGTCCAGGTATCGGAGACAAGGATGAAGATCATGTCATGTTCCATCTCTATAACTTCGTAGTAGTATTGATATTTAGCTTGAATAGATATCGGTGCATAAACTTTGATTGCCGAGGAGAAGTTCTAGGATGTCTTGATGTCCCTCCCCAGGCGCGTACTTGGCAAGGGTAATTGCATGCGAAAGTGGACTCAAGCCAAAAGAGTCAATTGAGCAAGCGTCGACGTCATTTGTTGATAGTAGAAGTTCAACGACGG
This sequence comes from Purpureocillium lavendulum, assembly GCA_029168975.1. Taxonomy (NCBI): domain Eukaryota; kingdom Fungi; phylum Ascomycota; class Sordariomycetes; order Hypocreales; family Ophiocordycipitaceae; genus Purpureocillium; species Purpureocillium lavendulum. The sequence continues at coordinate 7,457,945 of JAQHRD010000001.1, forward strand.
AGGAATGACCCCCTGTGACGGCGCGACAGAGCGTTGTTTGGCCGTACATGTCTTTTGAATCAGGTTCGACAAGCCCAGCATTCAGCAATACCTCGACGACGTCGTAGTGGCCCTCCGCCGCAGCGTGTGCTAAGGGAGTCCTTTTCGAATGGTCATGTGTGCTCGGGTTGCATTCCGCCACACTGAGCAACAGTTTGACGATGCAAATATGCCCTCGGGCCGCCGCCCAGGCGATTGGTGTCATCCCCTCGTTGTCTTGTGTCTTGACGTCAGCTTCTCCCGTGGCGAGGAGCAGCTTCACAATCGGCAAATGCCCCATGACCACAGCCTGTGCGAGCGGCGTCCGTCCAAAGATATCTTTCGGGTTGATCTGGTATTCCCCAGTCTCAAGAAGAACTTTGACGATGGAGGCCCGGCCACAGTTGACCGCATATGCCAGCGGTGTTCGACCAAGATCATCTATGGGGTCGTCGAGAGTCTCCTTATCGAGTAGAACTTTCAATACGAGCTCATGACCGGCGTCAATTGCATGCAAGATTGGCGACTTGCCGGATCCATCCGTTGAGCTTAAGCTGACATTCGTCGCGACAAGATGCTTGACGATTGCTCCGTGGCCATGCTTGATGGCGTGAACGAGGGGCATCTGGCAGTCGACTTTCGACTTCTGTGACGTAAGTAGACACAGAACGATACCCTCATAGCCGCGACCTGCAGCAGTTGCGAGCGGCGTGCGACCATAACCGAGTTTCGTATCCACGTTTATACCTTCAACCTTCACCAACCGCTCAACAATCTTCTCGTGGCCATGTGCTGCGGCAAATGCCAAGGCGATATCGCAGCAAGAAGCTCCCGCTCTCAAGGCCTTCTCAGCCGTGCGATGTTGGCCGTGGATAGCGCTCCATTTAAGTGCCGAGCCACCGTAATGCTTTGCGTCACGCTTGTAAAGTGTCGGGTTAAGAATGCGATAGAGACGTGTATCGCTTCGGGCCAGGGCGTTGATGTCTTGCGCAGAGGTGAGCCAAGAAGAAACGTGTAACACGAGCTCTTCCGGTAAGCCGTACATTATGATCCCTGATGTCAGGAACTAGGTCTTGTTTCGCCCCATGCGAAGCTAATAAGCTCATGTGAACGACTTAAGGAACCACTCGGAAGCGACAATTCTTGTGTTTCGATTGCGCCTGCAAAGTCTTCCTCGCACGTGTCTGGAAGTGTGCGTCCGCCAGGAGGAACGGGTCCAGTAACACGGGTTGCGGAGCAACCTAAGCTAGGCCCGGTCTGCAACGAGAAAGCGATGAAGGGGCAGCCCTTCGACACGGATGGAGAGCGTGCGGATGATCAAACCGTAGATGCGGGAGCGTCAGCCACATGACGTCTAGAAGGGTACGTCCTACGGCAAAAGCGGAGCTAGCCTGCTCACCGGATCGGGGGTTATATATCCGGTACGGAGCTCTTCGCACCTAGTTGAATTGACCTTGTATTCCGTGCGGAGTGGGCCCCCTTCCCATCTTTCTTGACCTATATCCGCTGTGCCGTTTAAGTTGCTGATGCTGCGTAGCAGATAGCCGTACGATCCGAGCTGTAGCAGAGCGAAACACCGGCCCAATGACATTATTTTAGGGTGTTAATGTCTTTTCGAGCAGCCTCTGCATATACAGGAGGACTTGGAAACAATGCGTTCCCCCGCCCACCCACCTCCACAGAGTGGTTTTAACAGATCTTTCTCTAGGTAAAGAGATGGTGCTAGTGGTACTTCAACTTTAATCCGCTAACTATAAACGGTGTTTCAACAAACTGCCGTGACTCGGCGCCATCCTAAGGCCGGCAGTATAACTGAGAGGAGCAGCATCACTATTTTCCACAACGCGTGGCTGCGAATGCCCGAGATGGTGGCTCCACACACTACTCACTGACCGGCTTCGTCGGAACTCATGGACTTCGTGAGAGGTGTCTTTACTTGGAGGCGAGCTATGGGCGCGCGATCGACATTTCTGCGCATGTTACTATTTATTTTCGATACTCCAAATGAATCCTGCTGTTCCTCTCACACTCATATCACGACGCCAAAAACGTCGATGTATGCAATTCAGAGCTCTTAAAGTACGTGGAAAGTATTATGGTGCACAAGAAACGTGGACCCCCGCGGCGCAGGTGAGTTCCAGATCAAAAGGGAACGGTCAGGGCTAAGTAACAACAGCCACACGAAGTCTCGGACAGGTTGTGAGGCATGGTACGGATAACCCTTCGCCACTCCTACGCCATGCGAGAGCTTCCGCAGTGGCTTATTGGGACATATAGCAAGCGGCGTCATATACGCTGTGATGAAACTCATCCACAATGGTATAGTACACCACGCATGATACGACTCCAAAGAAGGAATCTTACGAACACACTTCTAGCTTTAACTGCACAACACACAAAACACGCTGCCCTTACAACATTACTGAAGCAGGCTCGGAGCCTGGTGCATGTCAACCCGACAATGTTTCAATTATGGTCAGTGCACGGAGAGCAGTTATGGAGCCAGTGACAACGCTCTCTTGTCACCCAGGCAGTTTCGAGACCTCTACGCCCGATGACAATGACCATCGGTTCGGTATGCAGATGACAGAGTTGCTCCGGCGTGCTCACTCAACTCTCGACACTCTTGGAGCCAACCAGCTCACGCTATGGACAAGCTATATCCCACTGTAAGTCACGAATTCTGGTTCAATGTCTACACCCCGTTTCGCAATACGTCTGCGCCGTCAGGACATGGAAATCCAGGTCACTGACTGTTACCAGGTTCACCGAAGCTGCCAATGTTACGCCATATGTGAAAGAAGCACTGCTTGCTTTTACAGCTACCCATCTCGTACATGCAGAGGGCCGCCTAGAACTACATCCCAAGGGACTAGAATATAGGATTAAGTGTCTACAAGGCTTGCAACATGCCATTGGATCGTTCCAAGCCAACGAATCACACGGTATATTAGTCGCCTCTGTTCTTTTGCTTTGGCAATCCACAGACTGGTAAGAATCCTCAGTGCCTGTCCTCAACCCCTCTCATTGATAATTTTGAATAGGAGCGAAAGTATCCATTTACTACAAGGGATCTCCAGCGTATGTGTGCTCTCACTTGGGTACTTGTAAGCGAATAAGCAGACGAATTGCTCACTATATAAAATTCAGGTTGCCGATACCCTACGGCTTCGAGGCTATGAGCCTTGGGTTGATGGACTGTTGCATTTTTGTGACAATCACCTTGAGAACTTGGGTGATGGTTTCTTTTCGACGGAAGCCCCCTCGTCAATCACCCTCAGGGCGTTTTGTTTCGGCAGGAGGGCTTCAGATCAGGCGGTACTACTGCAGCACTACGTTACGGACTGCCCTGATCACTACATGTTCCTTCAAAAACTCAAAGAGTTTCTGGATTGCGTTCTTGTTGACACTGCTGAGATCCCCGAAAATCGTTTTCAAATGCTTCAAGCTTTGAAGTCATGGTTGTTCTGGGTACCAATGCGGGTCTTCGAGTGCTGCAAAACCATCACCGAGTCCTTATTGATCACCGCACACTTATATGCTGCGGCTCTGCTAACCTGTCAACTTTACTCGGCATTCGGTATTGCCTGCTCTACCAAAGAACTTGTGGGACTGATTGAGACGATCGGAAGGCGATTGGGCACAAGCATAGCCGAGCGAGAGAAGCGTGATGGGATCTCGGGCGCCAGAACGATGGAGCTGATGAGGCACCCCCTTGAAGTCGTCCAATGGGTTTGCCATCATACCGATATCCCATTAAGATAGAAAGACAGCCTTGGCTGAAGATGTACGAATACAACTCCCGTTGACGTTCCCGACATGGTTTTGAAGTCGCACATTCAACTTCTTGTGTTAACAGGCTTAATGAACGATGACATGGCCTAGACTCTTGACGCGGGCTTTCACTCTGTAAGCACGTTGTGAAACTCACGACCCGATAGGCGACAGCAGAGAGAACCAGTCAGGCTGACCAGGCCAAGAGACTGAGAAGGTGATCAATGCGTGCCAAGATTACGCTGAAGGGGCACAGGTGTCCACGGGCAGGTGGCAATAACGACGAACGTGGTGAGTCTGCAATGTTGCCCGTCGCCTGAGAACTGTCGCTTTAGCCATCCTCATCTGTCAGTAGCTCATGCATCGATGTGTGCCGCAGCGAAGTGAGACAAGCATGCTTCCCCAAACAAACTGATCTGCCGCGTGGCACCTTGCCATGCCTCGGACACCAACACTTCGGCTCCGTGTCTCACTACCCCGCCTTAAAGCGTGCTGACAGGCCACACTGATAGGTGAGTGATTTCACTTGGGCACCATCACCAGTCTTCCTCCCATTGAGTGATCCGCATCGGCCCCAAAACCCTGAAGGTGCCCGCTCGCCTGGGGAGGGCAGTGCAAAATGGCCTATCACAATACTATGAGCGAGGGTTGGTCCTTAAGGAAATATATCTAGGTTGACCTCACATGTTCCCCGATGTGAGGCGGCTGCGAGGTCTCGAATATCTCCTCGTCATCGTCATAGAAGCGACTTGAAGTTCACATGGCATTTCCTGTTGCCTGCCCTGTACCGCCTTGCAACACGCTACTAGCAGAAGGATCAGCCACACCACTCGCGGCTGGGGGTGTCACTGGTAAACGAAACGCGCATGTCATGATCTAGCGAAATGTGTATATCCGGTGGCATGTGGGTTGACTGAATATCCGGTGCCTGTGGGTTGACCGTATATCCAGTGCTAAGTGGGGCGCAACCCATTCACACGCTTGCATGTCGAGCGAAACCCGCGCTCACCATCCACATTCTCGTCCCCCCGACTAAACGACTTCTCCGGCACCTAAGCTCCATGCCAAGTAGGGTATGTCTCTACCAGACGACTAACAGACAATAAATACGAGAATGTATTTGCTTTAATGATTGCTTGAGGAGAGCTCCCAGTCTTGTGCAACACAGTAGCCGATATGGCCTCTTTAGTACACACTTTTGTACTATCTCAGTCCGTGACTGAACCATACGTGAAACAGGCTCATAAGCAGCAGCTGGCCGCCATGAGACGGCCTCTATCTGTCGAACGCATAATTCTCCCTGGGATACTAATCCGAACCGGCTTCTCCGAGGCATTGGGCAGCAGGTCCTGGCAGGGTGCGGGGAGGAGCCGAGGAGACGGAGTTGGGTCATGAATCTGCGTGAGAAATCCGTGGCTCTCAAATACTGTGCGTCTGTCCTTGTCGGCAGCATGTGAGATCCCAGCCAGGGCATTGAATAATGTATCGGGAACACTCGGGATCAAACTAGTATATCTATGACCCTTCTCCAACTGTTTGAACAGCACTACCCCTACACCCGGACTTCTGTGTCATTCCGAGTCATTCATAGACTCTCGAATTCTGGGATTACTGCCCAACATCAGAGCCTCACCACTACGTACTGGATCCTCCTTCGATCGCACGACGGCCGAAGGATACACGAATTGCAGCGATAAAGATTCGTCGGAAATACCGCAGGAGTCATAATCATGGCGCCACAGGCTACGGAAGTTGCACTATCTACGCAGATCTTCGAATTTGAAGGACTGCAGATCACTTATGACTATGGTGGAACCGGCAGCCCGATAATCTTCTTACACAATCTGGGGGGAGACCGCAGTATATGGGCGGAGCAAGTCAACGCCTTGAAGACCACGAATAGCGTCTATGCTCTAGACTGGATTGGATTTGGGGATTCCACATTGCCGGATGCGGGTTACACTATCGACACCTACCTCCGGCTTCTTTCGAATTTTATCGACTTTCACGAGCTACGCCACGTAACACTGGTTGGAAACTGCTTTGGGAGCGCAATGTCACTGCTTTACGCAAATCAGTCACCGAATAACGTTCATGCGTTGGTACTTATCAATCCGCTGACTGGAGCCACGTTCGCGCCTACCACAGCTGGATGGGCGGCGCAGCTACTTCGTCGCTTTCCGCTACTACGTGGCCTTCTGCTACGTCCAATTGCCGCGTCCCTTCAACTGCCTGGACCCATTGCTGAAATGATGGTCCGCGGGCAGCTTGGCCGTGGCGGAGGGGAGCTGCCCGTCGGAGCGATTGCAGGTCTGCGAGGCCGCTGGACCGAGCCGCGTCGGCTGCTACCCCTCGCCGAGATCTTGTCTGAGTTGCCTAACCTGGCCGTTCTCGATAAACTTGAGCCTGATGCTCTCTTTCCTCCGATCACGACCATTTGGGGCCTACGAAACCGCATTCTCTCTACAGTTGCTGGAGAAACTCTGAACTCCACGCTTAAGCCTCGACGGGCGATATTTCTTCCAACTGCCGGCCATTTACCTATGATCGAAGATCCCGAGTCTGTCACCGAGCAGATCCGGTTCGCAGCGAATGATGTTGGCAGCCGCCTGTAGACAAGACACCGTGGGAGGAATTTCCAACCCTCATGTAATGGATCCTAGGTAGGGTCCTAAGGTTTGCTATTGCTTAGGTAGTAAGCTAGGCTTGACGAGCAGAAAACGATTCATAAGAGTCCACAGATTGAGCACTGAAAATCTAGCCATGTACTCTCAGGCAATGATTGCAACGTATTCATCCGTCATGGTCTTCATTGATCTTGTTTAGTTCACTTGGATCACCGTGCTCAGTGTGATCCTTAGTTGCACGTGCCTGTGCACATAACCTCTCTGTTCCCGTCTGGCATCCTGCAGGCAGTATGCAGGCAATCCCGCTGCCTAGCCCTAGATTCGCTCTGTGCAACGATCTCCATCTTCCTGATGATGAGACTCTCAATGCGACGTCCGAACTCAATGGGGGGGGTACTACATCGCCTCGCTTGTCAATGACTATACTGATATCCTAGAGGCAATGTGCCATTTGAGTTAGTATAGTGGACCCATCCGTTCATTGGGAGGTATTGATGTGTGGCGGAAAAACCGGATGTACAAGCCCTTTGAGAATGAGGGCGGATTGGCTGCCCGCCGGACCTCGGCGCGCATAGCGGATGTACGTAGGCTGGCCCTGTAATCTACCCAACATCAGATTTGCAACCGGTGCAGACGTGTTGTTGGTGGCAGCCACGAGATCTGCCGGGCGTACTGTACCAATGGTGCATTTGCGCGGTCGACCCCATGGGGTCATAACCGAGCTAACCAAGTCTGGTATGAGAGCTGCACGTACTCCGCGGCCCGTGAAACTATGGTTCGCCTGTGCGAGACGAGCACTGCCGCAGCGCTTTATAAGTAACCAGGCTTCATTCCTCGGGATGCATTCACTCAAGTTGTTTTCCATACATTACTCACGTGCCACCATGAGTATCAAGCCCGAAGCAGTCGAAAACGGCGTCCATGTTGAGACGAGGTCTCGCCTGAGTTCGGGGCTCAACTTGTCGATTGTTTCTCCTGATGTGGAGCGGCACACCCTGAGAAGGATCGACCTTGCTCTAATGCCTCTTATCGTAATAACAATGGGGCTGCAGTATGTCGACAAAATCATTTTAAACGGCACGGCGCAGTTCGGGATTATCGAAGACCTCCACTTATTCGAGAATCACGGTATCGATCCAGACACCTCGAAGCCCGTCATTAGTCTGCATCGGTTCTCCGTGGCTACCCTCATATTTTACTGGGGGCTACTGGTAGCAAGTTCGTCGTCATGCCCATCTATTCCGTGGATGCTGGTTTACTTATTGTGAGAGGCTAGCCATACCGGCTTCTTTGCTAGCACAAAAGCTCCCCATCGGAAAGTTCTTGAGCTCGACTGTCATTATATGGGGCCTGTTGACAGTTCTCACGATTGAGGTCAAAGACTATGGAGCGTTACTTGCGTTGAGGTACATACTCTCTCATCTGGTACCCCAACTCGAGGTTTGTTGCTGCGCCCATTGCTCATTCCACACTTTAGATTCTGCCTCGGAATCGCCGAAGCTGGGATTGGTCCTGGGGTTAGCATTTTTGTCACAATGTATTGGAAGAAGCAGGAGCAGCCCCTGCGGTACTCGATTTGGTATACAGCTACAGGACTTGGTGGTCTACTGGGATCACTGATGCTGTACGGCATGGTCCACATCGAAGGATCTCGTCCCCCCTGGCATTACCCCTACATCATCTTGGGCAGTCTCACCATGGCTTGGGGCGCACTACTCCTCGTTCTACTTCCAGATAATCCTCTGACGGCTAAATTCTTGAGTGCAGAGCAGCGCGTCATTGCTGTTGAGCGGATTCGCACTGAGCAGACTGGAATTGAGGACAAGACCTTCAAATGGGACCAGGCACTCGAAGTGGTCACAGACCCCAAGTCCTATCTCATCCTCGCCATGAACTTTTGTCTGCACTACGTCAATGGAGCTATTTCCGGCTTCGGAACAATCATCATCAGTTCGTTCGGATTCAGTCACTTCAACGCAGTTCTGCTTACTGGTGCCGTGGGCGCCATGGTCGTCGTGGTCCTGATCGCCGCAGGAGCAGCTGGCAGTTATTTCAAGAACAGCCGACTTATCATCTATTGCATTTGCGAAGTTCCCGTCATCATTGGGGCAGCGTTGATCTGGCGTATGCCGTGGCAGACGCATAGGTATGCCGCTATTGTCGGCTTCGTCCTACTTGGCAGTTTTGCCGCGTCATACACGATGCTGTTGGCCATAGCCGGCGCTAACACCGCAGGCCACACGAAAAAGGTCTTGACGCAGGGCATCATTTGGTCGACCTACGCTATCTGCAACGGGGTATCTCCCCTTTTTGTGAAGCAGACCGAGGTCAAGTCGCAGTATTCATCTGTGTTTACGGGTACCATCGTCACAGCCGTTATCTCGAGCGCCAGCTGTATTCTCCTACGCTTTTATCTCCAACACCAAAACCACAAGCGGGACGAAAGATATGGGAAGCCAACCGAAGACGATATTCAGAACGCTCGATTTTTGGACCAGACTGATGTTAAGAATGAGAGGTTCCGATATGTTCTGTAAGCTCAATGAGAGAAGGGGGAGTGTCAGGGGTCCGCTCAGAGTACAGGGAAAAGGAGTTAATACGATAATTCTACCCAATTCAAGCATGCACAAGCCTGGTACCAAAGGTTGCGAACTAATATGCATACTCTTCGAGTGTATTAGTCGCGAGAGACGCTCTCGCACGGTCATTTACATCGCTCGATCATTATAATAATAATAATAATAATATTCAATTACTTTCGTCGCTTTCTCGCTCGATATCTACCCTCCAGGAATAAATACTCTTGAAATCATAAGGCCACCTCGTTGGTTGTTGCTCGTGAAAAAGACGGCCAATAAAGGCAGATAGCTTCCCTCGTTTTATAGCCCTTTCCGGACAGGGTTGGTTCCGATCTCTCCTGCTCCGTTCCGGGACCTCACTACCAACCCTTGTTCTAACAACGTACATGATGTACTTATTGGGGACAATTGATATGCGGGCCGAACTCCTTTCCTGTGGGGTTCGTTTTCCAGGTGCCGTGCGGCCGAAACTTGAGATCGGGTAGTTCAAGGTTCAATGGTCATTGCAATCCGCCTAAAGTCTTTCAACGTGTGGTTGGTTTACCGGTCGATTTTCTTGTCCCAGCAATATGTACGACTAGCTAGCATATCGCGGTATTCTCAGAGCACCACCGTCGGTATCATAGCAACTAATGCACTCTCGCCAGAGTGTGTCATTCAGCCAGCCGTCGATAGAAACGAAACGAACCATCTCTAGTGCCGTCAGGCGGTGATTGAGCGGGCGCTGTGAAGCTGCAACGCATTGCAATAAGGGCTAAAGCATATCACCCAGCTGACTTGAAGATTTAGAGCTTATCGCCGAGTTTCCCGCATTGTACACGTCCCTTTATTGCGGCTCGCTTGCTAAGACCCATGGTGTCGACATGCGCGCAAGGGACGACATTCTTCAGAGTCGCGACCATGCCGAGCCATCATCCTCTATGCTCGGCCTTGGAAAGGATCTCACCAATGGCCTGTCCAGCCCTCAGAACTTCCATGTCGGTGTAGCGTCCCCCTACCAAAGTCAGCCCGACTGGCATGCCGTTCTCGCCCTCGAAGCCAGGCACGTTCAGTGTTGGCGCGTGGAGCATGGTCCACAAGGTATTGAAAGCCTGTATCTCAGTTTCAGAGTGGCTGTCAGCATTGCTTACTTGGGAAAACGACGCAGATTTTACGGCAGTGACCAAGTTCGCATCGCAAAGCCATTACACAACTAATTTGAGTGTTGGGGTCGTACCGCGCTGCCTGTATTCTCTAGCCCCTCAGGTGCTTCCCCGATGACGCTCGGTGTAATTACCGCGTCGTACTCTGCCGCAATATTGTCCCATTCTTGTCGCAGGGCCGCGACTTTATTGTGCGCGTCGAGAATGTCGGCTTTTCCAGGGACTTGACGCCGTTCCACGAGAGAACGCAGCGTTTCGTGTAGATTGTCTTTATCCTCGAGATATCCTGTTTCTCGCCGTTTTCGTGAGCTAATAGTCTCGTATAAAGGAACCAATTATGAAGACAGCGAGAAAACAAGACTATAACTTTGTGTTTGAAGCACGAGTTTTGGGCAGAGGGAAGTTGTGGTGTGGTATGGCTGACTTACGCGATAGAAAAGAAGATCGGATCTCGCTGCCTGCGATGACTTCGAAATACCTAGAGGCTCCTGCAAATCGCTCTGACAAGGCCGGGGAGGTAACGTGCGCCCCAGCAGTCGCCAATAAGTGTTCAGCAAGCTGCCACGCTGCCTTTGTCGCCTGCCCCGCTACATCCCAAACGTGAGTCTTGATCATTGCAATCCGCGCCCCGCGTATTTGCATATGGTCCCTTCCTTGCGCCTCTCCAGTCTCGCCATGATTCAGCCGATAAATTTGCGCAAGTAAACCTAGATCATCGATATTCCTCGCAAAGAAACCTACCGTATCACACGTTACTGCGCAATGGCTCACACCTTCATTGGAAATAAGGCCCCACGTCGGCTACAGCGCTGTTAGCTATCCATCGGTAGTCGGCTCTCAAACATGTATTTCCTTTCAGAAAGATAGGTACCTTGAAGGCCCAGACACCGCAAAATGACCCAGGACGAACTATGCTCCCGGCTGTCTGGGTTCCGAGCGCGATGGGCACTTGTCCGTCGGCAACCGCAGCTGCCGACCCGGAGGAGGAACCGCCCGGGGAGTGAATCTTCCCTGGAACGCTTCTTGGGTTGATGCATGGCCCTCCTACCATCGTACACGCAAGCTCAGTTGTTGCAGTCTTTCCGAGCAGCAGTGCTCCAGACGCGCGTAAAATCCCGACGGCAGCCGAGTCGAAGGCGCTGTTGCCGTCATTCTCATGAATGGATGAGAAGAATCGTGTTGGCATGTCTTCCTCGATAAGTATGAGTTCGGACTACATGCGTTGGCAAGATCTTGCTATTATTGATAAGCTTACCGCGTGTAAGGAGATTATCCTTAATGCCAATGGCCACCCCGTGCAGCGGACCCCTAGCTTCCGCAGGTATCGCATCTAGCGCCTTGGCCCGCGATAAGATCGCCTGCTTATCGAAATAGACCCAAGCGTGTATGTCGCCGTCTCGATCTTCGTACCGTCGAATCAAATCTCTCGCGTATTGCTGCACGGTAAATTTGCCGCTCCGGATGCCATCTTGAACCTCGACGGCTGAGAGTCGACTCAGCAGGGTACTGCCGAACTGAAGTTCCTCTGACGATGGCATGTTTCTAGTAGATACTTTACGCCTGCGAGGTGATTTCCTGATATTTTATGTGTTATAATGACGCCGCGGGTCCAGAGTGAACAAATACTACCTTTTAATAAACGTGACCAGGTCCGGTACGGAGCTACAAAGCCTTGCTCGAATGCCCTACGATCTATACTGTAAAGAGTGAGTTGGTTGACGGAAAAATACCGGAGGCACAAATATACGGCTCCTGGGCTGCCAGTTATCCGGCGATCGCGCGTGGGAAGACGTTAAAGCCAGCTACATCAAGACAGTAGGCCCAAGACGTTCGCGGGCGGTTTCCCCGAAGATGAACTGATGATGATGCCTGCCGACCGCGGTGCCACACTGGTATATCCGACGCTAAGCGAATATTGGAACTTTGTTCGCAATTCTATATCCGCTGATAAATTCCGTACATCCGCCTCTTAGCTTTAGTGGCTGCGGCTCCACCCTAGCCCGTCTCAGCGCCGCCCTGCGGACCATTCCCAACATACGAAAGTCGGATTGACAAGGCAGCATGGACAGCCGTCGAGATGGCGTTGCCCAGCTCTATTGCCTTCACCGATAGTGTTCAAGTCTCCCAGTCAAAGATTCCCTGCTATCCTGACTAATCCACGGCTTCTAGTTCGCCATTGCTGTTGATGCTTTGACTCGGTAGCGAGACGGGTTAAGCTGCTTATGACAGCCCGCAACACGCATTCTACGCACAAGGGCCCCCTCGGACAGATGAGTTACAAACTGTAACCCTTCATGCTTAATCTCATGAAGACGTAAAGCGCAGAATATTGGCCTCTTTTACATGACAGTCTGCCTTACATAGGTCACCTGGGCTTCTGTGCCTTATATGGGCCCTGAGCCCTTATTTCGGCCTGATGAACCTAGCCCTACCAGTCATCAATGATGACTATGAAATCAAGGGGTGTCTTTAGCTTCTCGCCGTCATATGATGTGTGTGCACAATCGGTCAACTGCTGGTACGAGAGGTTGTGCTACGACCCGACATTCCTTTGCTTCCTCAACCCGGTCTCTACGGCAGATCACCAATCCCACGCATTCGTTTTATCCCATACAACCCGATCTTTTCCTATACCAAAGCATTACATATGTGCATTGAGTGCCGCATCCAGGACCAAACGACTACCATCACTCATGCGGTATATAATATGTCTATATAAAGTAGCCTAGCAATGCGTTCCTCAGCCCGATAAAATCTCTGATACATGAGGTCCATCCATATGTCCTCTCCCGGTGTAGTAAAGCATGGTCCTTGTGTCAATGCTCAGAAGTAATACCTGCCTTGCACAGCAGCTGGAGATCCTTCCGAGTTAGTCTTGGCGCAACTGGAAGTGCTTTTGAACCGCTCTGTTCCTTGGTCAGGCTTCGTTTCAACCTCATGAGCCACCTGTGCGGTACTCTTCGAGCATATTGGTACGAGATTCTTTTGATCACAAATCAGTCCCGGATGCTCTAAAATTGCGAAGGACTTGACGAAAGGTACAGCCATACCTGCGGGGGAAAACTTTGCGTAATACCCTGCCCCTTATTGCGTTGGCCGCCGAGAGATAAGAGAAGGTACATATCTATACATCGTAGCTAAGGACGATACATCACCTTAACTTGTAACCTTTTAACTCCCGTTCAGGATTCTGGTGCACCCGACTGTCTCTCAATAAGGTGCTTGAGTAGTTAGCACGATCTGGTAAGGAGCTGGCTGTGGTGAAGCTGCTCTGAACGTATCGAAGTTTGCATGTAGTGGCGTGACGACAGAAGTGTAAATTGCACCATTAATAAGTTTGCGGAGCATAGTCAAGGTCTTTCCTTGGTTACCGGTTCGTGCCAAGCCAATACCGCGGATGTGGACGGCGGATATATGGTGATGAGGGCCTGTTGTTGTCTGGAACAGTGCCCACCATCGGATATAGATAAGCCGGAGTACCAAATATTCGATCGCCTGGAGCACATGGTTCTACTGAATTCGCTAAGAAGACATAATCCCTATCGCGCCTTGACGCCAGGATGACGCCGTCTCTTGCGTTGCGAATATAAAAGGGCTTCCCTCATGCTCCAGGTTATCTGGCTCGGGCCAAGGATTTATTGTCTTTGCTGCATCGCGCTGATGTGATCTCTTGCCACAGCGATTCCGCAGCCGTCGATCGGTTTCGGGTGGTAAACCAAACCGTGACGCCTAAGCTGAATTGTGCACGGCCAGTCCACTCGTTTGGGCGCCTTCAGCATCGCATGCCTAAGCGTCCGGCCCCTAACCATAGATAGAACGTATGCTTATGCCGAATGCATTCACTTAACTTATCATGCCGATTCAAGTCGATGCCCCCTACCGGCAGTGTCCTCGAGGGAGATGCAGTTAACTGCTAGACCATGAAATCATCCACCCACGTCCGCAATACTAGGTCATCAAAAAGGCCGCCAGTTGCCATGGTGTCAGCTCTTTCACCAGTCACTGTTCCCAGGTCGACCTGCTCTCCGGACCCGTAGAAACTACTATCGGTGGTTCCAACCTCGGGAAACATTGAAGTTCCGGGAATTTGAGCACTGTCGTCCTGTAGAAGGCTTGCTTTGCCCCTGCTGAGATCCAGTGCGCATAAATTGGCGAGTCGCTCCAATGTGCCCGTACATTGGTCTAGAGCCCGCCCCCATCGCATGCTTTGATGGACGAGCAACAGCATCGCCATCGATGTATAGCGAGTAGTCTCTAGTTTGGTGAGCTCGCCCTTCCAGTAGGATAGAAAGACTATGAATGACGCTGTCATGATTCTCTGAACTTGTCTCCAGGTCGGCGGCAGCACAACACCATGTAATTCCCAGGGCAACGCCCCACTATGAGAGACGATACCCTGAAGGGGTCCTGCCTTTAACGCAGGATATGCCATCTCAAAGTATGATGAGAGGATCATTTCCGCTGCATGGAGACATATGCTCAGTGAGGTGAGCCACCCGACCTCTTCCGATAGGAAGGGTGATCGCAATAGGAGGCGATACCTGCATGAGGGTTTAAGCAATACGAATTTCTGTGAAGACGGGGTATTACCAGCGTACCAAAACATGTGCAGCCGAGCAACTGGCCAGTATAGCTTGCCGAAGCTTGTGGGACTGCAATTCGATGGATCGAAACGCTGTGTGGAGATGGAAGCACGGTCAATCTTAGCTTCAAGGTCAACAACATTATCCCGCGCAAAATCCTTTTCAACCAACGCTTCCAGCGAAAGGCTATTTGCTTTCATCAATTGTAGCAATGGCAGAACCTCGGGCTCCACCTGGACCAACGGGTCGAAAAGATCATCTTTTAGACTCGAAGCGCTGATAACGGGTTTGGTGCCGTGTGTTTGCGCGGAATACCTGTGGCTCATGATTAGAGCGTGGCGAAGTAACTTTGACAAGGGACTCTTACTGATCGGACATCATGATAAGCAGATACAGGCGTAAGCCGGAAATATTCTCCGGAGCATCTTGCTTCTGGTCCAGGCCAAGATCATGCGCAATTTGGACATTGAAGCACGCAACAGCCCTAGCTCGGTTCGAAGTACCCGTCATGAGGATGTAGATGTGGTGGAGATGGACCGCAAGGCAGAGATCGAATGTCGGCTCCCCTGCATAATCATCTAGGAGTCGTCGAGACTCTTCGAAGAAGATATGACCCTTCGGGTAATCACCCGAGCACAATGCTCCCAAGGATAGGATTCCCAAAAGAAGGCTCGCACAATCCATTGAAACACCCAACCGGTTTAACATTGGTGCCAGTTCGTCTCCGCTCTGCTGTATCATGCTCTTTCGTATGAGATCTGCAAGCATGAAAAGCTGGTCCTCGTCTCGTACAATGGTGGACTGGATAGCTAGATGCTGTTTAAAGCTAGCAATCCACCGGATGATGTCATGTTCAGTGAGAATGCACTGGCCAATACTCTGCAAGTCTCGCTGCTGCATGGTGGCGCTTTGTTGCACTTCCCAAAGGGCAAGGCCTGGCTCCGTCAGATCGCACTCGAGCTGGTATCCTGTCAACAGGTTGTTAGGACGAACACAATCGGACAGTGGAACGATGGGACGGACCAAAAAATTCCTCGGCGTGACTAAACACTGTTTTTTTGATGCCGTTCAGGGCTTCTCTGTAGCGGAGCAGTCCACGTGGGCATTCGCCTTGGCCAGGGAAATCGCAAAGCGCGTCACGTTGAGACGAGGGTGGCATGGATATCCCATCACCAATTTGCGGAAGGGCGCCATCTTCAGGCGCGGGTACATCGAGGATGGACCGAGATAAGTCCGCAGCCGCCTGGCGTGGCTCTCGAGTGCGGGCCTGCCGAACTGCAGTATTGCCTGAGCTCCGCAGGGGTCGCGCCTTTGTGCGAACCTGGCATGCAGTGCCGGCTGCCTGGCATGCTGGACACGGGTACGGCGGTTGACAGCGTTTACGCAGCCTCCGACATCGCTCACAGGCTATCGACGTCCTCGAAGACATCATGACATGGAACGACAGTGATGAGTTTGTGTTGAGGCCCGTCGTAATGAGCACCTGCAGCTGTACGTGCTAGCCTGGACATACTTGTGCCAGGATATGCATATGGAAAGGAATCGTGAGGATGTTGGAAACCGGGGTCGGACGGCCGTACTTTGAAGAAGCGACACGACGGCACAGGGTGGCGGTAGCAGAGGGCCGGCGATGTCAGAGCTAGAGTGGATTCTCGGGAGTCGGGACTCGGGACATGCGGTGGCAGCGTGAACGCTAAAATTCACACATGCGGGGCAGGGTCAACGCCACAATGTCGCTCGCACCCATCGATCTGCCGGAGTTGTGACCCATGTCATGAAGATGTGGTGATGCCTTTTCTGTTGAGCAGTGCTGTCGAGGGAAGAAGGGGTTGCAGAAGATGATAGATGCATAATGCAATCAAGAGTCGAACGGTCGAGTGGTTCTCTAACTCGGTGATGAGGACAGACCAGTCGACTCAACTCACTGCCGGACCCCGAAGTAGTTGTGGGTCCTCCCCAGAGAGAGAACGTCCGTCACTGGAGCCGCCAGCCGTGGCGTATCGTTATATCCAGCGACACAGGCTCGGTATAAGGGTACAAGCTAGGTGCTTGCAGGGGCTGCAAGCACAGAGACACGCAGTGTCACTATTGCCGAGTTGGACATTCGCGTCTCCTGGTCGAGTGCATACAGAATGTGAACCGAGCTACACGTCTCAGTTGATCTGTCTACAAGAGAAGAACAGAGGGAGAGGAAACTGAAACCTGGCGAGTCCAGAGATGGAGTGAGCAAATATCGCGATCAATACACTCAAGCAACTGCCCCGGCACCCTATTCTTTGAACATGACGCCTTTTGTGCTGGTATCTGCACTGTACGTCTGGTCTGACGGTCGTATGCGATGGACGTCGAGGTTCTTGGCAATATACGACAAACAGCGAACATGTAGGCAGGACGAACCATCATTGCTCTTCAAGAAGGAGTGAGAATACTCCACTGCGGTGGGGAGCAGGGCGATCGTGGGCTGCGCAAAAGGGCCTGGGGAACGAAATTGGGCAATTTGCAGACACGGGATGAGAATTTGGAGAGACCACAATGCATGATTGGAAATAAGGTAGTCAAGGCCCTCTTCTCTTTTGTTACATCATTCCCAAATACAGGCCATGATAGCTCATTATAATAGCCATGGAGCCCCCGACGTACATATAAAAGTGACGCCATGGATTTCGGATTCGTAAGACTGCACTGACGATCAGGACACTTGTAACGTCATACTCCAGCGTCCAAGCATCCTCCGTAATCCTCAAAGATCTTCAAATATCCACTCTCTATACTGCTGCCTCTAGCCATGCTGGACCGACGACTTGAACCAATGCTTCATTCTCTTCGTTGCGCTTCCCTCTTCTTGAAACCATCCCCCAACAACGAAAAAGTCGTGAGCTCCTGCCTCCGCCATCTCAAAGGTAAGATTTACGAGTGGACTACGTCGACGCAGTCTCCATGCAAGCCCTGCACCTTGGCCCGCGAGCATCTCATTACCACCTACCGGGATGTACACATCGTGTACTACTTGCCCGAGCCCATCAAACCAACACTCTGGGCCGTCCATTGGAGCGAACCAGGGGATGTCTCCAGCCAGGGACTTGTTGTAATCCGCCGTGGTTAATGCGTTGAGTGGAGGCTCTTCAATAATACTTGTTGACAACATATCGATGTTCTTGTTGGTGTGAACTGAGTTGGTGGTGAGATCCAAGCTGAGCCAAGGAGAAACCATGAAAACGCCTCCTAGGGTTTCTCCAAGGGTAATCGCTCGTACATCTGGTTGACGATGGAGTCGCTGGCCCAGAAGCTGCGCGGTAAGATTCCCACCAGCTAAGTCGCCTCCGACATTGATGTCTTTTGGATGGAAGCCGCAGGCGAGTAATTTGGCCAGCGCGGTCGAAGCCTGACAGAGTTGACTGGGATACTTCGCTCCCAGAGACAGGGTATAGTCGAGCATGGCCACTGCCACTTCTACTCCAGCTTCGAGGCCACCGATAATACATGCATTCCAGCAACATTGGAAATGGTTCACCACGAGTGGAGCAACGTAGGCACCGCCATGGAGGAATAGAACGGCTTTGGTAGCGCGATGTCGGTTTCCCACCCAACATATCGTTGAGGCTGGGGTTGTATTCAATGACTCTACATCGATTTCCCGCAGCCCTGCTGTTGCATGGCCAGGGTGTTTCTTGATCATCTGCCGAGTCCATTTTCGGTAAACGTCTCTCGCAGTTGGGGACATCCATTGAACCTGTCGACCGGAGAAGGTTTCAAGGGCGACTTTGTAGTAAGCGCAGAGGGCAAAATAGCTCGAGACCCATCCATACGAGTAGCCGTACAAGTCTGCAAGAAGGTATACTAGTTTCAACGGTGCTGCAGCCTTTGAGCCCAAACTCTTTCAACAATATTGACAGGGAGACACATACCGACTGTAGCAAGCGTGTATAACAATTCTAGTATAGCGACGAAAGAGAGCGTAGGCTTCTGGAAAGACTTGGGATTAAACCATTAGAACACATACTATGTTGTTGTTGTTGTTTTAAACTACCATCTTGTTCGTGGACTAGCTCCAAGTGCGTCCTGGAAGAATTATGTGCACCAGGGACTCACAGTCGGGTTTTTGGGGGCCGATGGTCGCTGTCCAGTTTTGGAAAGGGATGGCCGCTTAAACACTACTGAGCACCAAGTCATAATCTGCAACGGGTTCCTCGGTCTGTCTGGCTCGGGCTTCTGCTTTCAGTCGCCTTGGAGCTGACTCAAGATGCGCGAGATAAGAAGACCCTTTCACATGCCGTTGGATCGTGGTCGGTGTGCATCAGCCCAGTTGTGACAAAACGCACAACTCTCTACGGTGCCGAGACGAGGGACGCTTAGGCACACACTTGGGGACCACATATTAGCGTGCTGTATGGAGAGTTACACGAACATCAGTCTGCATCGCGGGGGTTGACTGACTCATGAGAAGATTAATACACGCCGAGGTCGCGCAAGAGGACATAACTGGACAGATCGGGCTTTATGGTGACACCGAAAGCCGGTTTTCAGCAGCCTTCTCGGTAATGAACGACCGATACGCCCGTCGGGCTAGGCGTCCGGAGAGTAAGAGGGGTACGAACGTCAGGTGTTGCGGAGTGCGTATATCCGATAGCAGGACCGGGCCGTACCTCTAATGTAAGGCAGACCCTGCACGCTCGTATATCCGGTTGCAGATCCACTGTTTACGTTGTTTATGCTCGGTAACGAGGAAATACACGATCCGAGCTAGCGATACTCGGAACACTAACCGTGTTCAATACTATCCCGGGATGACATGGAACAAGGTCGCTGCACCGAGTGAGGGCTCGCGGGCCATGTGGTCGGTCGATAGTGCAATATGTGCGATTGACGGTCAGTTTCATTCAGTGACTTGTGCAACAACAGTCCAGTCACCCTGTCAACGATAAATGTCCTAATGTCGACGACAGTTTGCCCATGCCACCATTTGATGTTTTGCTCAGACGAAGTGCATCAAACGCGTTGAACAGTCCCGTCACAGAACCTCGGCGACGACAGGCACTGGGCTACAGTACCTGACACGCGGACTACCAGCTCTCAGTGACTGGTGCTGGCATGGAAAGTCCATCTCATCCAGTTCCTCCGTCGGCGGCGTTGCTACTCTATTGTCAGACCACGACCACCATTTTGCCATGGGCCTCCCCCCGCTCCATTGCCTCGTGTGCGGCGTGTATCTCGTCAAACTGCAAGACCTTCCACGGCGTGGCGTCGATGTTGCCCGCGGCCACCTTTTGCATGATGGTTTGCAGCGGCACGTCCGAGACGGGGAACTCGTCGTCTCCAAACACGAAGCTGCCGAAGAAGCTGAAGTGCACGCCGCTGGCCATTTGAAGGAGAGGATTGAAGCCGCGGTCCTCGTCGGGACCGGCGGGACCCTTGATCGGGTCCAAGCCGCCGAGCCAGCCCGCCAGACACAACCGGCCGTCGCGGCGGACGAGCTGCAGCGACTCGACGACGGTGCTGTTGCCGACCAACTCCAGGACGCAGTCGAACTTGGTCGGCTTGCCACTGCTCCGGAGCCGCTGTGCCAGACCCGGCCCTTCCAGCACGGCGTCGGCCACGCCGAGCTGCCGCAGGACGGCAAACTTGGCCTCGCTGCGACTCGTGGCGGTGACGATGGCGCCGGCGTCGACGGCCATGTTGACGGCGGCCCGGCCAAACGACGACGTCGCGCCGCGGACGAGCAGCGTCTGGCCGCGCTGCAGGTTGAGATTCCTAAACAGACAGGTCCACGCCGTGGCATAGCTCTCGGGCAGGGCCGCCGCCTGGGCCCACGACACGGGCAGGTCCTCGCCCGGCGCCCCCAGGGCGACCATGTTGCTGACCCTGGCGACGGTGTATTCCGCGTAGCTGCCGGGGATGGTGCGTCCCAGGCCGCCCATGAGCGCCGCGACGGGCGTGCCGGCGGCAAACTCGCCGCCGGGGCAGGCCTCGACGACGCCGACGCACTCGATGCCGCTGATGGGAACCGACTCGGCCCACTCGCCGCGGCGCATGTGCATCTCGGCGTGGTTGATGCCGAACGCCTTGATGCGGATCAGGGCCGTGCCGGGCGCGGCGGCCGACGGTTTCGGCACGTCCTTGATGACGAGGTTCTCGACGGGGCCAAAGTCGGAAATGACGATTGCTCTCATGGTCGCCGCCATGGTGCTCGCTCGGCTATGATATGGGAGTAAGGCTGCCGGGCGATCGGATTCGTTTGTTGGCTGTACGTGGCGTGGCGTGGCTCGCAAGAGGCGAATGAGCGTGATGTTGCTACAGGCGGGCTTGTGCTACGAGGTCAACGCTCTCCCGAGATCCGCCCCCATGGCAGGTTCCATTGCACCTTTATAACTCAGGTAGGTAACTGCCTGCATGAGGGCACACCTGCAGCCGCCGGCGGCCGGTCCCGCGACTCCCGCCGTTCCGCAGCTGCCGTCCGTGACCATCTCGCGCGTATTTTTCAGCAGCTTGCGCCTCCGTTGCGCGGGCTCAGCGCTCACGGCCCGGGCGCTGACAGAGGCGGCTGACTTCGCGCCTGTCGCGCGCGCCCTTTGGCCGTGAGACCGGCGGCGGTGACGTCGAGATACGTCGGCTGACAAACTCGGTCAAGCCATGGCCCGTGAGGAATCATCTCATCCCTCTTGGATTGGCCCCCAGCCGCACCAAGCAGGGCGACAGCTGCGCGCACATTGGACCTCGCCGTCCCCCCCGGGCCGTCGCCGGATGAGTCGCGGCGATGTCTCGGTAATAAGGGGTCAGCACGAACCAACCCCCGGGGGGAGGGGGCGGCGATCCCAGGGACAGGCAAGAATTGGGTGTCTCGTGGGCAGGCACCGCGCCCCTACCGAACCGACAAAGGAACGGGGACAGGCAGGGGTCGAGATTCGAGAACGACCGACAAGACTCGTCTCCTCAGCCCGCCCCGCTAGTGATGCGTCGCGCTGGTCGATGGCGCGGTGGCATCTTGGCTCTCGTGGCTCGTCACAGCCTCACCTTGCCCGCCTGGCAGCGCACGCGCAGCGTGATTGGGTTGCGGCAGTTGGGTGAGGCTCTGGCGATTCTGCGCTATCAGGGGCAGGTCGGCAGGCCATCAGGCAATGGTGGAGACTCCGCTTGGCCGTTTCCCTGATTTAGGGCCTGCTGAACGACGCCATCGAGATGGCGGATAGTTAACTTGGGTACGTAAGTTAGCTGTTGTGCCGAGTGCGCTTGGGAAGAAAAGGCTATTTATTTTACTGCCGCGAGGCGCACCCGCAAAGTTTCGTTCGGCCGCGTCTTCCCTGGGCTCGCTCCAAAATCCCATCGATCGACACTCACTGCACGGCTGGTACATGTACCTCGTACAGTAGCATATATTGCGAGACACGACACGGCCCGGCCCGTCGCGGCGCCTTATTATCTGGACACGATGGCGCAGCATGACGAAACGCCCGAGAACATGACGATGATGCAGGGGTTTGAGTGGTACGTCCCCGCGGACCAAAAGCATTGGAACCGCCTCCGGGAGCAGGTGCCCCAGCTCAAGACCTGGGGCATCGACAACATCTGGATACCCCCCGGGTAGGTCCATTTCCCTCGGTCGCACACGCGCACGCTCGGCAGGTTCATTGACACAGGGGGGCTTCAGATGCAAGGGTTCAGGCAAGGAAGGCAACGGCTATGACATTTACGACCTGTACGTGAATACGTGATCCCCCGCCAGACCCCAAGAATCCTCGGGGCTGGTCCCTCCGTCAGTCCGTCCGAAGGGCGTCTCATGCTCAATCGGGGCCGCCAGGTACGACATTGGCGAATTCGACCAAAAGGGCACCGTAGGCACCAAATGGGGCACCAAGGAAGAGCTGCTGGCGCTCTGCGAGGCCGCCAACGAGAACGGCATCGGCATATACTGGGATGCCGTGCTGAACCACCGCTTCGCTGCCGACCACAAGGAGAAGTGCCGGGCCGTCGAGGTCGACGCCGACAACCGCAACAAGGTAGTCAGCGACCCGTACGAGATCGAGGCCTGGGTCGGCTACGACTTCCCAGCCAGGGGCGACCGATACAGCAAGCAGAAATACCACTGGTATCACTTTAGCGGCGTCGACTACAACGCCGCCAACAAGAAGACGGCCATCTACAAGATCCTCGGCGACAAGTCGGACGGGCTGTGGGCCGAGGTGCCGGACGTCGACGATGAGAAGGGCAACTAGTGAGTGCAGCACTCGTCCACGTTCCACGTTTGATTCCCGCCCCCGGGGGCCTTGCCTAACAGCCGCCTTTTCCTTTTCGCGACGCCAGCGACTACCTGATGGGGTCGGACCTGGACTATGACCACCCCGAGGTGGAGGCCGACGTCCTCGCCTGGGGCAAGTGGCTGGCCGACACCCTGCCCCTCAAGGGCATACGCTTCGATGCCATCAAGCACTTCAGCGCCGACTTCCTCGACAAGTTTGTGACGCAAATGGACGAAAAGTACGGCAAGGGCTGGTTCTTCGTGGGCGAGTTCTGGAAGGACAGCCTCGAGGACATGCACAACTATCTCGACCGCATGGACAAGAAGTTCTCCCTCTTCGACGCGCCCCTTGTGCACAAGTTCAGCGCCATCAGCCAAGCCGACGGCGCCGACATGCGCCGCGTCTTCGACGACACCCTGGTGCAGTCCAGGCCCGTCAACGCCGTGGTGAGTGCGGACCTGCACTTATGTTGCATCGCCGCCTGCACCGAGGACAGCATGCCATGTAATATGGTTGTAGCCGACGCTGACACGGGGACATGGACGCCCACACCTCCTAGACCCTCGTCATGAACCACGACACGCAGCCGTACCAGGCACTCGAGGCGCCCATCGCCGACTGGTTCAAGCCCGTCGCGTACTCGCTCATCCTCCTGCGCAGCGAGGGCTATCCGTGCGTCTGGTATGGCGACCTCTACGGCATCAAGGGCGAGCACGAGTTTCCGCCGTCCTGCGGCGGCATGCTCCCGCGCCTCGTGCTCGCGCGGAAGCGCTACGCCTACGGGAAGCAGGCCGACTACTTCGACTACGCCACCTGCCTCGGCTGGGTGCGCTACGGCACGCACGACCGGCCCGCGGGCATGGCCGTCGTGCTCAGCAACGCCGGCCCCGGAACCAAGAGGATGCATGTCGGCGAGATGCACGCCGGCGAGGAGTGGACCGACGTGCTGGGCTGGGCGGACGGCAAGGTCGTCATCGGAGACGACGGCTTCGCCGACTTCACGTGCGGGCAGTGCAGCGTCAGTGTCTGGGTGCGACGCGACGCCGACGGCCGGGACGAGTTTGACGCCAAGTTGTGAGTGCCCGTCGAGGCTGCGGCTGTGTGTGCATGTGTGCGTGTGCGCCCGTGAGCTAACATGGTGTTTGTCTGCAGCGATAGCGACATTTATTAGCATCTGATTGTGCGTTTGGCTTCATGTTCTGTGCTGATAGAATAGAAACGTTCTTCTCCGCTGCATGTGTGCCCTCGGCCATGGCGCGTGTCTGTCTCTACTAATTGAAATGAACTCTTGGACGGGTTGGCGCCAGGTGAACTCAACTACCACCCCGGCGTACCGTGTCGGGAGAAGACGTGGCTGGGAGTCGGCCCTGCAGCGCAGCACCCTTTAACGGGTACATGCATGATGCCCGAGTCAGGCACGTCTTGCACACGGTTCCTCGGACGACGCACTTCAAGTCACGTTATGCCATCGAAAGGACATAACGTGGGCCCGGTGACGTAGAAGAGCACTCGGTCTCATCTATTCAAGTTTTACGGCGCGCCAGGGTCACCAAGGACAATGTGTCTCATCGCCTATCAACGGAGCAGGGACATGCTGGCCGACATTGGAGGTCAGCATGCGCACGTTGACCTCGGGTTGCGCATGATACTTGACGGTAGACAATGTACACAGTACGACACGTATAGTGACACCAACTCGGTGGATTGCATGGGTTAGAACGGCACTCTAGTAGTGCGTACTAGATCAGGTCTGTCGGGCATTGCGTCTGGTGTCGAGACCAGACTGATTCTCTGTCCCTGCACAGGTGGTGACATTGTCCCGCATCGAAGATCATTTTGGCCCGTGCAAACAATCCCGCAAGGACAGCATACTGCCCGTCAAAGGTCCATAAACACCTTGAGCATCTTCTTATAATTGGGTGTGCCCATGCCCGTCACGGGATCCCAGCCTGGCTGGCAATGGAACCCACCGCCGCTGCCGCAACCATCGTTCTTCAAGCCACCCAGCTTCTGCGACCCGACGACGATGTCGTTGAACATGCCGGGGTTTTGGTAGAGCACAGGGTTGACAAAGCCAATGGGCGTTTTGCCGGCGGCAAGTCGCTCTTCGTTGACGAGCGTGAACATGGCCGCGACGATGGGAGCCGACATGGACGTCCCGGCGGAGAGCCACCAGTCGCCGCCGACCACGATGGCCGACTTTTCCGCTACCGCAGACAGGTCCGGGTAGCCGCGGCCGTCGCGGTTATACACGCCGCCCGTTTTAGGCACTTGGCCGCGGCTCGTGGTGAACGATGGGAAGCTTGGCGGGTACTGAGAGAGGTAGTTCGTCACCGCTGCCTTCTGGTACGACGGGGTCTTATAGACATTGCTGAAGCCGCCACCGGAGGAGAAGAAATTGGTAGCAATCTCCTTGTCGCCGGGCCGCTTGTGGTACTCGAGTACTGTGCCACCGACGCTCGTGACATAAGGACAGCCGCTTGGCGCGTCGGGCATGAAGATGTCGTGGTTCTTGCCTTGGCATTCTATACCACTGCTCGCCACGCCGTCATCGCCGCTCGCGAAGACGATGGTGGTGCCCGATAAGGCCAGCTTCATCCACTCTTCACACTGCCTCTCCAAGTACCTTTATACTGTCAGCTTCGTGTCCACAAGCCGCAGCTTGTAAAAAAAAAAAAAAAAAAAAAAAAAAAAAAGGAGAAATAGAAAAAGAATTCTGGGGTGGACGAGTGACGGATATGACTCCGCATGTTCTACTAACCTTCCAGTGTAGTACGGCTCGGTCATGCCATACGAGAAGGAAATGACATTGGTGGGCGCGACGGTGCCGCAGTCGTGGATCGGGGAGGGGTTATCGTCGAATTTAGGGGTGTCCCCCGTATACCCGTGGGCGGTGCGGTTGCAGTAGCTCCCGTCCAGTGCGTCGAGGAACGGATTGAAAGTGTCGGCATATGTTCGATCCGCCGAGAAGTCGACCGTATATAGGACCGTGGACTGTGGGTAGATGAGAGGCACGGCCATCTGGAAGTCGAGCTGGCATTCATCGCCACTCTAACGGGGTTCACGCCTGGTCAGCGTCTGCCTCGTGACGCTTGGGACTGGAACGCGAGACGCTTGGGAAAAGGAGAGCACATAAACATCCAGCAAATGGCATTGGCGGCCCACCGCTGCACGTGGCCAACGATCAATGTGCGAAGAAGATGAGAGCTTCTTACCAACTTAGGGTTCGTGGAGATGGTGGTGGCGTTGTTGATGCCATATGCGGCGGCGGGCGTGAAGTTCTGCGGGACCCACGGAGCATACTTCTGAACGAACATATCCATGTCAGACTGTATGTAGTACTGGACGATACTTCCTTGATTTCCCTGAAAGATCCCCAGTCTATTGGCCGGGTTAGCCGTCTTCCCCGGCGGGATGTTGTACATGGTCCGGAGGCAGTCTGGGGTGATTCGGCGTCCGCAGTCGCCTATATGTAGACATTGGACGACTTAGCATCCATCTGCAAGGCAGTTACCCACGCGAGAGATCCAGTCTTGCAACAGTGAAACATGAAGCTACAGTTCAGTTGTATCAGTACTCGGAGGGCTGACGTGGACGATGCGACAAGGCAGACTACCACGCCGTAGTCGAGTCCCCGGCGAGATGGATGGACCGGAGGACACGATGCCATATGCAACAGGTCTGGCTATTTCGTCACATACGCCACACACATGGAGCCACCCGCAAAAGGAAACTATGGGCAGAGGACGTGAATATGGGGGGTATGGGGGAGGGATCGTAACGAACCGGGATTGGCAGACTGTATATCGGCCTGCATTGGGGTAAGGAATCTCCCCTTCCTGGAACCCCCGGCGCCGCCCGTCTTCCGTTTGTGTGCACGCCGATCATTGTTCGCCTCGCCGCGGACCCGCATGAACGCAGTGCCCGGCACGATGAAGTCTACATGGGCAGCGATGCCCTCGGGCAGATGGTATTCGTCCGTCCCGAGGTGAGTCTCGTCGCGCGCCAAGATGTGGTCGTACAGGTGGTAGTCGGCCTTGACGAGCGATTGCAGTTGGCCCACGGTGGACTCAAAATGAACCCAGCCCTTGGTCTCTGGCACGATGATCGAATCCTTTGTGATTCCGGAGAGGATAAGCCACTCCTGGACCTTGCTGACGGACTCGTCCGACGGAGCGAAGAGGTCGATGACCTGCTCGCGGCTGTACCACTGGCCGTACTTGCCCGATGCATGGCTCGGGTCCGACCTGTAGAATCAGGGGTACGGAACCTGTAAGCTTGATACTTGTACGGTCGGTGCGACCAGATATCTTGAAACGGGGATGGGCGCGCAGAGCATGACGCGTGTGCATGCACTTACACTTCCAAGACAAGATCCATCCCGCGGTGGACATTGCGCTGCTTCAGAGCGATGCGGACCGGGATCTTGATGCTGGGGTCAACGGGTTCTCGCTTGGCCCATGCATGGAAATGCGTCTCATCGCTCCGTTTCTCATGCAAGATGTGGCCGTCCGTTGACGTCGGTACGCTTCGCGTGCCGTCTACCAGCGCAGTCAGAAGAAGAAGGGCTCGCATCCGCATGGCCGAGAGTGAAACTGGTTATTCTTCAGGTTTGTTTTTTGTTTGCCACGAGCCGCTCGTAGCCGTTTATACCGGGTGCCGAGCCGACTTGACTAAGATAGATCAACGCAAGACGGTGCTACAGGAAGAAGAGATCTTTATATTCATGACGGAAGTATGGTATGGCCAGGGCTATGAGCGCTGATGCTTTGCGCAGCAGCAGGTTATGCTCCGGTACTTTCCGGCCACACCGAATAGGCGCCCCATGGTCGCCCTCGCCACAAACGGTCGGACAATAGAGCAATGGGATGCCATGTCTTGACGGTTGATACCCCAAACTACACCATGCCAGGACAGTGGAAGTGGGGTCATGGGCAGAACCCTGCCCTCTGGTGGACAATACTTGTTGTTGTTGGGCGCGTCGGTTTTTCTACATTTGGTATGATCACGCACCATGCACACAGAGCGACATGGAGACGGCAAACGATCATCCGAATTCAGCGTCACATGGTGACCACCACGGGCCTGGAGGGATGCCACGACGGACAGCAGGATACCGCTCGCCAACGGCTGAGCGAGGACTCTACGCCGGGTAGTCGGCTTTCGGGCATCAACAAATATACGAGGCGGGGGGAGTCAGTCCAAGAAAGGAAGTCGAGCGTGCAAGCAGCAGGCAAGGGGGATTAGTAACGCCGCGTCGCCTAACAAGCCTTCCCACGGCAATCGCATCGGGAATAGCATTGCGTTGTTTTGGATGTACTGTACGTTATGTTGTTGCGAGGCGACAGCTATATTTGAAGTACACCGTACAGTACTGTACAGTTCAACGTGTGCCCCATGACGAGACAGGAAGCATCGTGGTCCGCAAAGGCTCGGCGGACTTGACAGACACGGCGGATGGCGCATGAAACAGGAAGCCGCCTATGAAAAGACGACATGAATCATAGCATGGAGTGCGGGAACGAAACTGATCCATGGTCTAGTACGACGCGCAAACTGCATTGAGGCGCCCCCGTGGTGCCCGCTCGCCAGATCATGCCACCCTTTGTTTCTCCTTTGTTTGTTTTGGGGCTGAGTCACTACTCCTTGTCACGCCCTTGACCTTTAGCAAGCACAATACACGATCACAACACGGTACGTGGACAAAGACGAATCCGCTGCGGTGTGATGTGCTAGGCTCGGAACCATTTTTAAAGACACACGATGCGGCCTTGCATGTGTAGGCGGCTATCCAGGCCAGGAAAAAAAGGCAAGCTACGTAAGAACGGAGGACCCCTGGCTAGAGGGAGCAGACATGACACCACATCAGCACTCGGAGCGAAGGGCAGCGTGTGGAAGTTGAACTATCTCGTGCGCAACATTGAAATCTTGCCAATGTGACTAGTGCGCTGTCATCGTCCAGCCTGATCCTGGCATCCTCGAAGCTCCAATTTCACAGAAACGACCACTGGACCCTCGCGCCCGTCCTGGTCTTTGAGGCTTGACCAGGCGGCTGGTCAAGAAACTTGCTGTACCCGCCACGGCACCGGAACTCACCCAGGTCAGCTGGTACGCCGGACTCGCAACCCATTGGAGTCATGTATTAAGCTTATAGTATATATGTATATGTACATGTATATGACAAAGGGCTACGTGCCCTGCTTATTCTTGCAGCTGGTTGAACAGTTTGCACATACCAATGTACAGTAACTTCCTAGCCCCTAACCTCACATCTCGCAAGTGGGTAGGGCTTCAACCATCGTCGGTGTGCTGGATACGCGCCCGTGCTGCTGGGCGCTGAAGTCGACCATCATCCTAGCGACTCTATTCCTGTTACATCCAACTGACAACTCATTCAGGCTGTTCAGGTTCTAAGGGGTCTTTATTCACTGTTACGATGGAGGTGAGATATGCCGTATTGATTTAGAGCTCGCTTCTTGTTCCCCCTAGCAGCACAGTTTTCGTTTTTCTTGGCCTACAGCCCCATTCCCGTTTCTAGCCACCATCCTTATCGTCGATCAATCATATCTAGCTATAATCTTCTCGCCTAATAACTCAAATCCTCGGGTAAGCGGATTATCCAGCGAGGCCGGTCTCCAATCCCCCTTCGAAAAGAGTCTACTTCTAGTATCTGATAGTATAGAGGTGGTGGCAATCCGCAGACAGCATGCGGTAGTTCTAACATGCCTTTGACATGGCAACGGGTGTACCCAGGAAGGCACTATACAATTAGACTCGAAGTAGGAAAAAGGAGTAGAGTGACATACTCGTGCCCAAGAGGAACATGCGATAGGCTGTGATGTAAAGTTGAACCATGACCGCTCGTGTCGGTGGTGCGGCATCCGATAATCTGTAGCGGCTACACAGTTTTGAGTTGTTATATTACATACCTAAAAAGTGTTAGCATATACATGTAGTAGATACAACTTGAGGATCTCAATTCCTGCGTTCGTACCCCTTCCATGTCTAGGAAGATAAAGGCCCCAGTTCTTGCCTTATCAATATATGCGGGGTTGTCGATAACGCTAATTCCTCGCATAGACCACCAAGCCCTGACGAGGAGAGGCATATAGAGTAGAAATTGAGCATGCATAGTGTATAGTCGAGTAGAATCTTAGGATGTGGCCGAGATAGATAGTAGACTGAATTGTAAACTGGATTGAAAGATATTGGGCTATAGAGGAGCGAGGGTTAGGTTTATATACCTCTTTATCATAAGATATTAATAATAATTATTACTAATAATTACTTGAAAATATATTGCACTTATAACTGGCATATGCAACATAATTATTACGGTATGAAATATAGTTAGATAAGATCTCTGCATTTCGCCTGGATGATACTAGATATAAAACTGTTGCAATCTATATATCATGCTAGTTTATAATATATATATGTCCCTATCAAGGGCTTAGTAATTCTGGTTTCCACTAGGTCCGAATTCTATACTGAGGGCTTTAGTCGGCGCTATTACTAGTTTTTATAATAAGCTAGCGCCCTATCGATAAGCCTAGGTGAACGCTAGGCTGCTACCCCTTATAAGTAGGTGCGGGCGCCTACCTTCTTAATATATATAGATAGGGGCGCACTAAGTAGACTTTTTCCTCTTTATAGCATATAAATTTAATACCTATACGACCGGCCCCTAACCACTAGCGCCGGCCCCATCATAGTTTACATTACTTGCCTCTAATTACCAGCCTCCATAGATTTATGTTAAGTATAGCAAGTCATTATATTATAGCAGGGTATGTCCAAGATTGTAAGCAGACAAGTTGTGATGTATACTTCGTTCATATTGTGACTGTCTTTTAGCTGCCCTAGTAGTCCTGACCGCGTATAGTATAGCGCATCTTTTTAATATCCCAAGAGGCACGATTTCTATAGCGATCGGCCGTGTTTCAGCGACAAACTGCTCCTAGTGGACGCGCGTCCAAGATCGGCGCCCAGGCCCTCAAAAGCATGGTGGAGGAAGAGCCTGTGACACCTAGCTTATCGTACGAAGTAGTGCCGTTCTCATACGGGGCCCATGCATGGCGACTCGTAACATGGTAACAAAAATTGGTGACGGTTGTATCGTAAGGCGAATGTGTTCGTGCACGGGCTTAGACAATGAACCATACGGAGTGTTTATGTATGACATAACATGACTTGGCTCCTCCGAATGGCCGTGCTTTGCCACGGGGCGCTTGGAGGAGCGTTGCGCTCCAACCCTGGCTATTGAAACAGGGCTCCGACCGTACAGGCGGCTGCCTTTACCCGTTGAAGAAGAAGTGGTCGGTCTAGACGTGCCGTATTGCAGCACAAGCCAACGAGACGAACACAAGGATCACGGACGGACGGGTGGCTTTCATCAACTCGTTGCATAATGGCTACGTAGTCTGTGGCAGTGGACAATCTATTCGGGCGTGAGCATCCCCCCGATCCGCACAGAGATGTGCTGAAAATGGTAGGAGTGAGCGGACATGGTTGACAAGAAATGCAATAACAAAGAACAATGTCGAAAACATCAAGTGGGCCAAGGAGAAAGGAGACAAGGAAAAACAACGCAAGGAAGCAGGAACATTGGAAGCAGCAATGGAAAGATCATCCCCAGGCCTCAGCTGCGCGTACTCGCCCGGCCTACATGTAGCTGCTATAACCGAAGCACATAGTCGACAGAATGAACCGTCTCAGATCATGCGTGGACCATCCAATGCCTCTCAAACACTGTGGTTGTTGAGATTGCCCGATCAAAAAAGGGGTTCGTGTTGCGCCTCGTCACTCCACCCGCGCAATGCGTCGCGTGGTATCGGTCCTACTGTTGTCGCAGGCGTGCGTCCTTATCGCCGGCCGGCCGCGCCGCGTCATACCGTACCCGTGCGCGAGCTGACGCAGTCAGCCCCGTTCTGTGGTCGTGCCAGGCACCAAGACGTTGATGTGTCGGCGACGGACCGTGTGTTATGTTCTCACAGCGCCCAGTCGCTGCTCGAAACAGCGCAAGGAAACGAACACGGCAGGACTGGATCCACGCACACGCATGCAAGATTGGACAAAATGCCGCAGGCGTCTACGACCGAGAGAACATGGGCCACCAGTGACCAAGTCACGACCCGAAGCCCCATGAGAGGCGAGACTCGTGGCGCACCTACGCCGACAGGCCAGGGTCGGCCAGGTCGTCCTCGGCACGGGCCCGCCCCTCCCCTTTGCGAACATGTTCACCCGATCCCAGCTGTCCTCGTCTGGGTACGGCGTGGCCTTGCCCTGTCGTCGCCGAGCCACACATCGCGACTTGTCCAGCCAAACGAGATCCTCGCCGCGGGAGGCGGGATGAATCTCGTCCGTCGACAGACATGCGCGTGGCTATGTTTGTGGGCACGTCAATGCAGTTTGGAGATGCTCCGCAGTGGTGTCGGACGGATAATATGGCCGCAGAGGCTGTGGCCTCGCCGGCGTTGCGGCCCCCCGAACCTGGACATGGCGTTCGTGGGTGGGCGGTGGAAGCCCATGCCGCCGGCCAGGTTTGTAGCCATCGGCAGCATCTGGAGCGACTGGAACGCGGTCATTGATCGAACCCATCATGGTGCGTTTGACTCTCTCCATGGGGTCGATGGTTGCCTGCGAGTTGTTGAACGAGGCGGCCGCAGCAGGATGCTGGTCTGATGCACGGGACGCGTTAGTGGCGAATGCGGATGCATCTGGCCCGTCGGTGGTCTTTGGATGATGGGCAATCATGCTGCTGCCCAAGCGAGAATGTTTGTTGATACTGTCGTTGGCAACCTGTGGACGGTGGCGAGCGTCACTTTCGCCGAGCGGACACTCGGCTGCCGGGTGCCGCTCGGTCTGAGGAGGCGACACCGACTCCTGCGGCGGCCAGTATTCTTCGTCGAGCCCAAGCGGTCGTCCCTCCCAGGACAGACGGCGGAGCGAGAACCAGCGGACGTGTTGGGCAATGTGAACCAGAAGTGACGCGCCGTCTCCAAGAGCCTCTGCGTGGCCGGTCCAGGGACAAAAGGGGCAGGCCTCGGGTGCGGAATGAGACGAGATGGCGCAATGGGCCCTGAACGCGGGCCACTCATCTTGGGCACCAAGCCCGTCGTGAACTTGGTGAAGGTGTGCCCAGAGTTCGGCTTCGTCAAGGAAACTAGGCGCCGCTCGCGACGAGTGCTCCGACCCGACCCGACCCGGCCATGGCTTGTCCGTGACGGCAGCTGACGCGTGGAGGGAGTTTGAGGGCCAATCGCACGAGTCGTGGGCAGTTATCCGGGGACCACGACGAGGGCCTCTACATGCGACACAGGTCCAGTACAGCGGGCCGTCGGCCTGTCGACTCGTCGCGGAGCCGTGCTCGTTGACCAGATGCGACCTCAAGGCTCCTTGCCCGCCGGCGGGGACGCATAGGGGGCAGCTCGTCAAGATCGGGCGGCCTGTCTCCTGGCACATGTCGACGAGGCCGGCGATGTGATGGTCGGATACGACGTCGGTGTGCAAATCCCTGACATGGCCCTCGAGCGCCTCGGCGGTGTCGAACTGGACCGACGAGCGACGGCAGGCGAAGCACCTCCAAGCCGGCTGAGGGCGGTGCTTCTCGCAGATGTGGCGCTTCCATTGCTGTTTCGTCGTGAAGAGCGGCTGTGGGTGGGGGCATGCAGGGACGACGCATGTGTAGGGACGGAGGTCTTCCGCGATATGTTCTCTAGTCGTTTGCTAGCAGTTAGCAATCGGTAGTGGGCGACAAGGATGAAGCCTCCCGACCGGCACTCACCTCCATTCACGGCGGCCCATGGAGAGTGGCAGAGTCTGGTAGCAAAAGGGGCATTGGAGGGCACCGCGGCCATCGCTCCTCGACGCATCGGCCTTCCTTGTGCGGCGCTGCGATCTTGCGAGGTCAAAAGGTAGACGCGAGCACTGTGCTTCGGATACTTCTTGGAACGGTGTACTCTTGATCGGACTCGAGAGGAACGTTGGCCCGTCCGTGGCAGGTGTCTTTGAGGCTTGGCCGCTCCACAGTATCGCGTCGAGGGTGCTAGAGCCCATCTCCTGTGCACGGCGAAGGGCTTGACGGAGTTGGTTGCACCGCCACACGTGAGCATTGGACAACTGCTCGTGCAAGGGGCTCAATTGACCATTGTCCAAGCTGGATTTGGCGCTTGCACGGGTAGCTTCCGTCGACCGAGAACCTTGTCCAAGCGGGCCGTAGTACTGCACAGCCTGGAGGAATTGCTGTTGAGCCCTTTCGGTAGCATGGCGGTCAAGGATCGAGTTGGCCATGCCCAGGCGATGTCCTCGTTCATGTCGTCGAATAAAGCTGCTTGTCCACATCAGGTGGCCAAGGGTGTCTATCGTGTCGGTCATTGCCTCCTGGAGAGACGGGGGGTTATCGGCGTCGGACACGCATTCCTCGCAGGTCACTTTCGGAGAAGACCCGTCGTCCGCCCATGACGAAGGCTCTACATGTCCTCCTGGAGCCGTCTCTTGGCAAGCGACTGCGTGCAGTCAGAGTCAGATGGATGTATGCTTTGATTGGTACTCAAGGGGAAGGACTTGCCGATTTGTCGGCATTCATTGACATGACATGCCAACTCGCGCAGAAGAGCCACTATCAGGCAGCACAGAGTCCGCCCGTTAGCCACATGCAGACGCTGGTCGAGAGAGGCTTGGCCCTGCGCGGATGCCCCAACACTGGCAGCCCACAGATTGAAGTCAGCCAGGCAATTCTCCGCCCACTGATTATGCATCAGCTCGGTCTTCGAAGCGCAGTCTCGCAAACAATCACGACACTCCTCTGTAAGATTGGCAATGCATGCATCGCTCTTGAGTGGTCTCTCCATGGCACTGCCTCGAGGAATCCGTGCAGTTGGGTTCAATTTCGCTTGAGCAGAATGTGCTCGAACACTGGCTTGCCGTGACGACAAAGAAAACTTGTAGGTGCCCTGCACGCCGTCGGAGACTAGGGAGTTAAAATGGGTGCACTCAACACAGAGGAGATGTTGACGACTCTGTTCTTGCTCCATTCTGCAAGTGCATTTTGGCAAGCCAGCTAGCCCTTGAATTGAAACCGGGAGCGCACTTGAGCGGTGGTGCACCTGCCGAGGCCGTGTTGCAGCAGCCATAAGAGAATGAGATAGAGAGTCAACGAAACGCGGAGACGAGGCAAACTTGACGCCTTGCCGTGAGAGCATGGACATGGGGGTGTGGGGGATTGTGAGAGGGTGTGAATCCGTGTGATTGTCTGACTCCATGTCTGCAGGTGGTCCCACGCGCCACCTCCCTCCCAGTCACCTTGCAATGTCTGAAGACCGAATGTACAGGTACAGACATGTACGAAGTAGCGAGTGCAAGCTCTGGAGGCATGCAAGTGACTGATGCTGTGACACCGCGCGACGTAAGCACTGGTGCCCAATATTGATTTGGTTAATGTCGGCAGCTGAGATGGATGGGCTGAGGCTCGACCGTCTGAGGGCCTGGAAGCAACATACGTACTTGACGCAGCGCGCTGTGCTGTCTTACTATGAGGGGATGGGGGCGAACTCATGCCAATTTTACGACCTACGGACGTTCGCACCGGTCCCAGCATTGCTCCGGGTCGGTTGACAACCCCCCACCAGACTGCTCACAATGCCTGAATCGCAAGCAGGTCTAGCCGGTCGCATGAAATGGCTCGTGCTACGCTATCCAAAACCGCCAGGCAGTATTATTGCCCTTGGTAGCATCCTGTCAAGGGCGGACGACCCTGAGACTCGGCTGAACCACATTATTCAGAACTGCGGAAGTAGCGACATGAACACGGATCACTTGGACAATGTGGACAGGCCCTACGTCCACGACGAGTCAACCGCCGTCCAGCGCAGCATTCAAGTCGAGCTCTCAAATGACAGGAGCGCCTTCGCTGAGGGTGTGGCGCCGGTTCTTTTCGGCCTAGGCGTTCACGCCGACGGAAAGTCGTCCAACAGCGTGCAGACGACGGTGGATGCACTCAACGTTGTTGCCCAAGTCTTTCAACCGCCCCAGATGCACTTGGATTTGTACATGAAGAGGGCTGTGGCGGATCCCGGTGTGCAGCACTACATGCGGAGCACTTTCTTCTCGAAGAAACTGTATCTGGTCGTTGGCATCGCCACGGCCGATACTTTATCCGTCAAGGAAGCACGGACCCAGGAATCTAGTGTCGTGGCGAGCGGCGGGATCGGCCTCCAGCCCGGGACGGTTCACGCCGCGGCAGAGTCTGCGCACCATCGCAGGTGCAACAACAGTTCTGACTTTGTCGTGGGTAAGACTTGCGTGTTTGCTTACCGCGTCCGGGAGTTTATCTGCTATAAGACAACGTCAAGGCGCGCGGTAAAGGACAAAGGTGATGTTAGCCGAGGTGCAATGTTTGCGTTAGATGACGGTGATGGCGACCGGGAGGACACATCGGCGGCTGAGGCAGCGTTCGTGGCTACCTTTAACACTTTCACGCACCCTGAAGACGTTTCGCATATTTCCGACGCATCCGGGATGGGAAACGGAATTTTGTGCGTGCTTTCCGCCTGATACGTCCTGTCCCGTCACTGCTCTCAAAAACATACACTGGTATCTGCACAGCACCAGACGTCCACAACAGGTGAAGTCTAGTTTCGGTGGCGGGCATCAGACACGAGAAGCAGACGATCTACAATCGTGAACTGTCTCAAACGCCAACAACAATAGGTTCGCTGTTGTCAAAAGGCTAAACAGTTCAAGTTGGCGCAATTATGATGCTATCAGTGGTGAAAGGTAACAGCATGTCCAATACGGAGTCTGCCGTCTGGTGCTAATCTACGGGTCCCCCGCCGTGCTCAACGCATTGCCTGATACGCCTCCCTGATGACAATCCATGCGTGATCCATCGCCCGCTTCCCATGATCGTCCTCGGAATACTGCGTCTCATCAAAGTCTCTCCATAGAAGGCTCGAAGGGATCCAGTGCTTGTTGACATCATCAACTCTGATGAAGTTGAGGAGACCCGTCATGCCAGAGAGGGATTCCAATTCGTTCATAACATTGGGTCCCATGTCGGTCTCCAAGGCGGCCTTCCGAGCAATGCATGCGGTTTGTCTCATGTACGCTAGAAGAAGGCCCACGATCGCTGATGCAATCGAAGCGGCTACCGATGTGCCACTCCTCTGCTGCAGCCTACCGCCTTTCGATGTCGTCTGGCGCGACATGACATTCTCTCCGAGCACTGTAAAGCTTGTAGCCCCTGGATAGTCCTGCGGCGAAAACGGCGACCCGGTCGTCCCGTAATCATTGCATGAATGTATGGAAATTGCGCAGGCTTTCTCTCGTGCTGGCCACGCGACGAGTTTGTGGTTGCCATCATTCGCCGCGGCGGCGAGCACAATGATGCCGCGGCCGACAGCTCTTTGGAGCGAGTCTCGTAGCCCCTCGAACCCGTGGGATACCTCCTTGATTCCGTAGCCCAATGAAAGATTTATAATGTTTACCTTCTGTTCGATTGCCCAGTCCACTGCCTAGACATCCCCAGATGGTCAGATAATCTCATTGTGCGCGCCACTCTCATTCTACGCAGGGACTATACTGACTTTGGCGACATGATCAGGATCAAGATTCCACATCGATGGCTCGTGCATGGGACGGGAACGAATGCCATTCATTTGAGCAGAACTATCTGCCGGGTCGTCCGTCACGGTTGCCGAATGTTTGTCTGGGTCGGTATTACAGACGCGGGCGATGAAGAGGTCCGCTTGCGGGGCTAATCGTAGGATGACACTCGCGACAAACGTTCCATGGCCGTCGCCATCCGATACATCTGTG
Organism: Purpureocillium lavendulum; assembly: GCA_029168975.1. Classification (NCBI taxonomy): domain Eukaryota; kingdom Fungi; phylum Ascomycota; class Sordariomycetes; order Hypocreales; family Ophiocordycipitaceae; genus Purpureocillium; species Purpureocillium lavendulum. Next base: position 7,495,716 of record JAQHRD010000001.1, read on the forward strand.
CGATCCATACGATCGCCGCAAAAGTTCATTCGGCCTTTGATTCGATCTTTCTGAATCTTCTCACCCTTTTCCGCCCGCGGGAACTCATCTGTGGCCGTCGACATCTTGGATCTCGCCAGTGCGAAGTCTGCGTGATCCATGTCAAGTCCCGTATCAAGGACTGCGATCCTTACGCGCGCATCCCCTTCCATGTATTGAAATCGCTTCTCGTATGTTTCCTCGAGGAATTTAAACGTCATTCGAGACGGATCACTGCTGTATTGGTGTGTCTTGAGCCTCCGATCGTCCAGCGATGAAACCAGATGAAGTCGTTGAACTTACGTGTACCCTTGTTAGCGGAGCATTCCGTTCAAGCTACTGAGCTGTCCAATATGTCGGTCTCCCGGATCATCTGCACGGGATTGGTGTTGCATACTCGTGCGAAAACGTCTTATCTTCCCATCCTCGTCAATCCATTGCATGTCCGCCATCAGACGGTGTAGCGGGAGAAAGACTTTGTTGAAAATGATAGCTTGTCTCTCTTCAACCGTTGCCGCAGCAGCAAAGATATTTCGATCGAAGCAAGACTCAGTAACCTTCCTGTACTCGCACCTCACTCTTTTGGTTTGGAGGTCGTGACACGGCCAGGGATCGTCATATGCACGGACGATCGTCCAATAGAGCGAGCATCTGTCGTTCATCCACTTGATCCTGTTAGTCGGGTTACTGAGCATCCCGAACCCGTCTGGACACTGCCGGCAACCCAGCTCGACGAGCAGGACCCCCAGGTCTAGAAGCCGCGGGTAGTTATGAGCCAGGCCATCGTTATTGTCGTGCTCGTCTGAAGAATATCCTGCCCTTTCTCGATCATTCAGAGCAATGTACGGTGCCATAATATTGACCAAAGGTTCAGTAGAGGTGTTCCCGGTATGAGACGGCTCCATCATAAATCGGATGGACTCCGCTCTCCACCAACCCGCGATCCAATGGCTCGCGTAGTACTCAGTGACTGACTTTGTCAGGACGAAGGCCAGCAGCAATTTCTCTTTCGTAGATAGCAAACCCTTGCTCAGGACATCGCGGAGTGAGACGCTGTGTTGACTTGTGATGAGTTCAGAAGTCGGGACTGAAGCCAGGGCCTCAAGCTTGCGACCGCGAACATTATACTGCCTTACAACGTGTCCATATGGTTTTTGCAGAAGACCGCAAATCGTGTCATCCCATGGAGATGGCGCGCCTAGGATTGCCGTGCTAGCGGATGCTGGCGCGTTGGTGGGTATCGCAGGCCTGGAGATCGTCTCATTACTAGAAGAATAGCTGTTAGAATGCTACAATGCAGGCCACGTGGAGATTCCGTGAAGGGATACGGACATACATGGCGATATGTAACCTCAGTTGGAGCCACTCTCCACCTCGCCAAGCTCGTGGGTCTCGATGGTGCCCAAACTTGACTGAGCGTTACAAGATAGGATTACGTCGAAGGTGACCCGATCATCCCTGACGCGGCCTTCCCCCCTGAGACGTAACTTCGCGAAATGACTCTCAACAAGTGACGAGCTTGATTCCAGACATGAGCATTGAGACCAGTTGTATAGAGTCTCGTAAAAGTTGTCGTTGACACTCGCCGGATACTGTGGTATGATTGATCCCGAATTTTCTACCTCTTCGTCCGACGCCCATTCATCGTACTGACATGCCAACGTCAATTGCTCTTCGACTTTCTGTAGACGGCTGTAGGCTCTACCCTCAACCGAATCGGCAAGGGCAAGAAGGTTTTCGCGAGGGCTCGAGGCAATGCATGGGCTCTGCTCAAGAGTCGAGCATTCGTGGGCACCACCACATGCAGACGAACTGCCTGGCGGATCGAGCTACATTGATTAGCCATCAAAAGGTCGAGTAGCACAGCACGTCGTCACGCCGAATCTTACATTATCTGGCGACCGGAGCGAGTCGTTGTGGTCGACTAGGTCGTTCAGAACGCCGCGCCGCAAGGCTCTCGATATACTTGCGATGCCTTCCAGGTACACCGCTAAAGTTAGAAACAATTTGTTTCGTTTCTTCTGCTTTGCCGACGTCGGCGGCTCATCCGACAACTCCAAGGCAGCTTCGGTGTAGCTGTGTGACCGATCTTCCGGTTGTGCGAGCTCTTCGCTCGAAAGGTTTTGGTCCGGGGCCATCTCGTGAACAAGCAAGATTCAGTAACGATGGTCGCGTGTTCCGGTTGACCTCCAGAATCCTGGGGTTATGACTGGAAAGACATGAACTTGCCAACATTTGACTTGTTGAACTCGGTGTTTGTGCCAGATTGTGTACCAAGGCTCATTCGGGCACTGTCTACGGCTTCCGCTCCAGGATTTTCCTGAATAAAGCAGTCACTGGAGAGGCCCCATGGTTTTACTGCTCGCATGTGCTCATCAGGGCTCCGAGTTGGCTACCGCGTGTACTTCAGCGAGGCTGGATGCAGCCAATCTTCGAAGATAGCATCGAAGGACTAGCGGCCTCAGCGGCCCGTCTCTCCAGTCCCCGATAAACATGTCCCGAACGCAGCAAACCAACATGTCGTGGCTTTGTGGCACACGATGCAAATTGTTCAACGGCAGGCATGCCGGTCTCGTCATGGGATCGATTCTGGTTGACCGCTCTTCGGGCATGGCTGTTCTCATGGCATTGATGCCCATTCACCGCCCGGTGCTGCCCCTCTTCGACCAGGTCATCCAGCCGACCAATTGCCGGCTTCCTAGCCTTCACGATGAAATATAGCACGGTACAGCCCGCCAGCCACCCGTATCTCCAGTCACAGTAGTACCGACAGTTTCAGCTATGCAATATTGTCGGCATGTGTGACGGGCGTTCCGATGGCGGCGGGCGCAAATACACCAACACAAGGGTTGTGAGCAGCTCACAACTTACCCTGAATTCACCAGCCGGCCATCAACATGGCGTGTGAGCAGACGCGGGTACGCCTCATCACGCGTACTCCGTCACTGCCTGAATTTCTCTTCACCGGCAGCACCTCGCGGCTGGGAATCTGTAAGACGTAGGCGTAGGTGCATTGCGAGGGGCCATACCAGGCTCTGCACGGGGTGGCTTGATTGTCTGTGTTGACTTTCGGGCAAGGGTGGCGTGACCTAGTCCAGGTCAAAGAGTTGAAACACGGCTGATATCTCCATATGAAGTACTCCGTAGTGATGTGGCAGAAACAGCCCACAGTCCGGTCTCTCTCGCGCAGGCCACCTCTTGTGGCGGCTGGCGTCTCATGGCGACAGGCGGCCGGCACGGGACGAGCCCCCTGACAACCCACACGAGATTGGATGTCAGCCTCATGCTGTCTTGTTGTCATGACCAACTCTCCAAGAATAGATGCCTTCCGCCGTACAGACAATACATACTCTTCAGGCGCGCGACATGATGGACGTCACATGGCACTCCCACCCCGTCTCCTGGCGGCCCGGTCCCATTGCCTCCGGCTGTTTCAAGGGCACCCAGCTCGGACCGACCCTCAATAACGGTCCGAGTAGATCATCACGCCTGGAGACCCCGACCTGCCGAATTGGCCCTGGTTTCAGCCACAGTGCTACGTACTTCGTAGTACTAGATACTAGTATCGCGTACCGACTTCACGAGAGGACCCCGGTGCGCGTGCAGGGTTCTGGGACGATTCTGGCCAGCGAGAACATCAATCCACACCACACCGAACAAGCACCTGGAGAATTCGGCCAGTTTAGCGGTCTTTGGAACCTGGGCTGCAGCTCTGGGCGTGAAAGCCGCTCTACGTAGTTGTGAAGGGTACATGTACGCCATGGTATCTTCGTAGGTATGTACACCGTGGTGAACCGTGAGTTATGGGTAGTACGAACGAGGAGGTGAAATTAGCAGCACTCAGCCGCGCCCGGAACGGCGGTCGGTCGCTAGCCGCGCGCGAAGGCCTTAGACACACGAAACAGGCTCCAGGCGTACCAGGCCGTGAATTACCCCCCCCCCCCCCCCCCCCCCCCTTTTCCCCCCCCCCCCTTTTCCCCCTCCCCCCCCCCCCCCCCCTCTTTCCCCCTCCCCCCCCTCCTAGGAGAAGAACAGGCTTCTGCAGCTACCACCTCACTTCCCCAACCATTCCCCCTGTGTTCTGATGACCAACCCGAGGTCTACAGCTACCGACGACCGTCACTTTGGACTCCATAAGAATCAGTGGATGTCTATTCTACGTCGCAGATGCCACCAGACTACTGTAACCATATTCCATTTCGATCCGACATGGGAAGTAAACAGAGTCTTTCAACCATCATGTTATTATGCTCTGGACTGCATTTGAAGAGTTCCAAGCATAAAGAGGAAGGTCAGGAATGCCAAAAATGCGTTAAGCAATTTAATGGCATTTCATAAAGCAATGCGGCGGAGAAGCTATGTAGCGTCTAAATTGATGACGATCCCATGAAGACTTGCCCACCAAGCCACGAAGGGGACTGTCAAGACGTACATCAGAGACACAGTGTTATTTATTTTCTCCCGTGTTCCATTGCGCTCTCTGGACGATGTCACACTTCGTTGCCGGGCACGTTGAATGAGCGCGGATGCTCCTGCGAATGTCCCCTGCTCGTGGGACATGGAAGTCTGGCCAAGACCGTGTTCCAGCCGACGAGGGCCACGTCCAGGACATGCGGCGCATCGGTCAGCGGGACATGCACGCTGGCAAACAGGAAGACTTGTGGGAGCCGCCTGCCCCCTTCCCGAAATCTGAACAAAAGAAGGAACAAACGCACGATCGACACACATCGCCTGGATGCCGCGAGATGCGGCAGCTGAGCAGTGGCGGCATTGGCAAGGGTGTGTGAAAGGACGAAGTTGTCCGCCTCTGGAATTCCGGGGTCCCGGACTCCCGGGCGTATGGTGGCGCTCAACCCGGGGATATACATACACGATATCCCGCGAGTCTGAGGGTCTGGTGCCTTCGGCCTTCGTGTAACAGATAGCAAGGGTAGTAAGGCCAATGCCGACCCGGACGCAACGGTGCCGTGTGACTTGGAAGAGCCGACTGGAGGAGCCAGAATGCAGGCGATAATATCCAGTAAGGAGCCGAGGCCAACTATCACGCAGCCACAACTGTGAGTCCCCTTAGCACGGCGAGTCGCGATGCTCTGTGTAGGGTTCCGTCTAGGTGACGGGCCACCTGCATGCCCGGTTACATGAGCGGTTATCCCTCTACGGCAGTCCAACGCGCTGCCGCCTGCATTTGAAGACGCCCGCCAACTCCAACCATGGGCCTTAGTCATGTTGCAAGCAGCTCAGCCGGCCGGCTTGACGATTGAACGACCAGACCAGCCCGGTAATTCCCTCACTGACGTGCCGATGCCTCAACGCACCGGTGACCGCGTTGTCCTGAGGCCCTCTACTGCTACTAGTCGGTAGACAGTGCAGGAGGAGCCCGCGGGGAGGCGTACGGCTTGTGTCATGTTCTTCCCACTCCACCGCTGCAGAGAAGAAGAGTGCGAGATACCGGCTGGAGAACCTACAGGTACAAGGGCTAGTGAGTAGAGAAGACAATCATGACGGGCTCCCGGGAAATTGCACATGCGCCCACTCGGGAACTGCTTCGAGACACAAGGCATGTGAGGTTGTGTGGCTGTGTTGCCGAGCAAACCTGCCGGGACATCGTCAGCGACTCGGCGACACGGCACGGCCCGGGCTCGCCGCGCTGCATCGCCCATGGCGTGGTTGGTGGCAGGGTCAAGGCAGGTAGGTGACTGGTCCGCACAGTTCCTGTCAGCGATGGGGATGGGCTCTGCATGTGTCGACGACGCCTTCGGTTGCTCGGATGAGTCTGGTGATCTGGTCCACTTCCACCCGTGGGAGGACGAGCTTGCCGTAAAGCGGCATCCGGGAGCATCGAGTCATCGACCGGCTGACCTGATACCTACATCCCTGCTTCTCCAACCCCTGGTGTTGTTCGTCGTGCATCGTGCGCGGTGCGCAGTGCCATGGGGTACTACGACATATGTTCAGGGAGTCCCGAGGGCCAAATCTCCGGAACCTAGGGCTGTCTGGGGCCGTCTGTATGTACTGTGCGTAGTGTCCCCTCGTCGCGTCACGCTTGCGCCACGCTTACGCCGCGTCACCGTGACCTTCATTGGGGCCCAAACATCCGGGCCCGGTGCGCTACCGAACATGGAGCGCGGTTGATGTCAAGCGACAACGAGGTCCACGCCAGGGGTGTGACAGAGGGCGACTGGCTTAGCACCTGATCTCCCTGGTCTGCTGTGGCGGACAATCGCCACGATCGCCGCGCAGAGTCTTTCCATCTCCGCAGAGATAGACCCAGGATGACCTCTGGGACTCAGTCAAGCTCAAGTCTCTCTCGAGTCGTGATGATGGCGAGCGTTCAGACAGCAGGGACCCAGAATCCACACAGACCCCCTAGCCCGCCGCCGTCGCTCCCATCATGCAGCGCAGGCATGTCTGCTTCCCAACCTCCCGGAGAATGCTAGCGGCACGTCTAACACGGCAATTTTGAAACCGGGCAGTTTGCGAGTTGAGGCTGAAGACAATCAGCAAGGGTCGAATGTGCAGTGGCGGCCTGCTACTCTCCGTTGCCACCCACTGGACATGCGTGTGTGGCGGTGAGACCGCCCGATCGACACATGCCTTCTCGGCCGGGGCGCACCGGCAGTGCCGTTAACAGTACAGTTACTTTCGCTGACTCACCGCCACGAGATTCGCGTACGGCTGTTGGAGCGCCTCATGTCGTGGGAGGCATCGATCGCGACAGGCGAGCTGCCGGAAATGGAACAGGTGGGAGTCGACGCCCTGTGCTGCCACACAGGTGCCTCCTTTGTTGTTGGTGTTCGCCAGCGCAGGGGGGGCGGTAGCTTTCTACTCACAGCATTGCGACGTCGACATGTTGGCCCGCATTGGATAAGGCAGATGGGACGTTGGAGTTGCTTTACACCCACGTGCGCCGCAAAATGACAACATCATAGTTGGTAACCATGCACCCCTGGGGGGGCTCTGACCAAAGTATGGCCATACATGCAATACGTCGCGGCCTCAAAGTCACTGGATTGCCGCCCCTGGTATCAGGCCGCTGGGCGCTCGACCTACGTGTACAATTTACACGTACCATCGGGTCGATGGCACAAAGCGCGAGTTGGGGCGGCAAGCATCGCATAATGGCTCTCTCTCGCTCCGCTGGCTGGACGCTGGCGAGGAGGCGGCTTGCATCCATTCCATGGTCGCTTGGCTGATCCCCATGGTCGCGTCTTGGGCTGCGGGGCTCCATGTCGATTTCGGGCTGCCGCGAAGTTGAGATGGGCACTCAAGTCCTCGACCCTGCCAGCCGAGGCTGCACTTCCAAGCAGTCGATGAGGAGCGGTGCCAGCGTAATGTCAACTGCGATATGCGCTTCGGCACGCGCCGCGGCATGCGGGATGTTGGAGACGCCGTTGGCCCCTAGGCACCTAGACCTACTCTTTGGTAACTAGGTAAGTTAACTACCTTAGGTAACTTGATGTTTAGTCCGTCGACTACAAAGTTACTGCCGTAGTGCTACTGTGGGTAACAAGAAGCGTCCAGTCCAGCGCCCACGCAGCCAATGGCATTACACCAATCGCGACAGCGGGCCCGACACGGGGCGTCGTCGTCGCAGGATACGAACCCATCCGACATGGCATGGAAGCAAGCTTGAGCTTTTGAAGAGCTGGGCCTTTTTCGGCTCCCTTGGGGCGAGCCGGCCATGTCCACGGGCGCGAGGCCTGGACCGTGTTGCGCGGATATCAAACCCCCCCTGGCGGACCAATATACGTACCCACTGCGGTTCTCGCACAGTCGACGTCCAAGATGCGCTGGGGGAGGTCAAGCTTGTGGAGCAGCGACTTGTGAACGAGGCCATCGAGCACATCGCAGCAGGGGCTGACCTGACAAGAACCAGCTGCCAATCAATCTGCTGAATCTTGAATGCTTCAGACAGGCACCGTCCGGTCCTCCCGTTCCCGGCGAACATCTATTTTGCGTGTTTTGGGCCATCGATTCACGATTGAGGTCTGGGAGGACCGACCACAAGAATGTCGGCACCCCATCTCGTGCCACTCAGTCAGTACAAAGGCCGGGAAGTCGGCCTGACTGAATCTATAACCCCCACGCCATTTGCACACGGGGAGCTTTCACGGCATTCCGCGTCGACTGCCCCCGACGGGACACGGGTGCGCAATCAATTGGGTATCAGGGTCTGGGTAGCAACCGAGTGCAGGAGCGAAACCGGCAGGGTCGATTTCGCAGCAAGTCGTTACAGCCGGATCCCCAACTCCGCTTTCGTCTTGTCGTTGGAACCTGGGGATACTCTCGCCATGCCATCGGGTGAGCTCACCCCGCATGGTGTCCTCACAGTAGAGGACTCACACATGACCGAGGGCCTACGCGTCGCGCCGAGGACGCCGTGAGAAAGCTTCTATGGATGGCACGAATCACATGGTGACGAATGAGGAGATTCTGATCCAGCTTTTGAATGGGTCGAGGCGTCTACGCAGCCTCGTGACGAAACGGTGCCCGACAACGACCTCGCCGAATTCGACAAGATGACAAAACAAGTTGCGATGTCAGCTGTGCTGCGTGTGTCGGCCGTATTATAATCTCTTCAGAGCTCCTCGCGAGTGTATGACATCGCGGGCCGCCGATCACAAGTGCTCTGAGTGCTGTTCATGCCCGTGCAATCGCGCGAGACGAAGCAAGACGCGGAAGCGTCAGGGTGGGATAGCGGTTGGCAAGACGCAAAGGAGAGGGAAGCGGAACTACGTACGGCGTATTTGAGCACAGTCGCGGTTTTGGTAGGTAAAACTGCCGCGGGGTGTCGTTCGAGATTAACGAGGCGTGACTGGGAGCTCGGCGTTGGCAGATATGACCCGGTCGGCTCGGATGTGGCCTCTTCTCGTCCAAGACAACATCCGGCGTCTGTAAGAAAAACTCAGCACACGTACCCTAGGTACGCGAAACCACTCCGTAGAATGCCATGGTGCCTTGTGTATAGCGAAGCGGACGGCCTGTGCCGGACATCCATGTCGCCGTTGGGTGACTTGGGACAGGCTGCGACCAGTCCGCCGTACCGTCGTCGGCGCCATCGCCGCCGTCACGCGGCCCAAAGAACAGGAGCGGCGTCTCGACCCTCGAGTCTCTCGCCGGAGAATGCGCCAATGTGAATTTACTGCAACTACATGTACTTCGCAAGCTACACTAATTTCAGACATCGCCATCGATCTGGGACGTTATCACTCGCATGGCCAATAGCACAACACGATTTGTGCCAGAGCTGTAGTTAACTTGACCTTGTTTCACCGCACACCGAGGCCGGCTGCTGCCGCCGGACGCCCAGGCATCCAACAAGGCTGCGATGATCCTTCTCCCAACCAGGACAAGACGGCTGGATCCACGGCCGTTCCTTGCGCACGCGACGACATCGTGGGCTGCTTAGTCCACCAATGCCGCGAGTCTGGCGTCCGTCCAGCATTTGCCCTCGCGGCCGCCCTGGGGCCCTCCAGCTCGTGGGCTCTTCACGCTCGACAATGCCCGATAGAATAAGCCAGGCCATATCTGTTTTATTTACATTATTCTTTCACCTTGAATTTGCAGCTGCCTGAGCAGAGGGGATTGGGGTAGCTCCTTGGCGCATCGAACACGGACAAGATGCGCTCACCAGCAAGAACCCGCGCCACTGGAAATGGTGTACGGGTAGGCGTCAAGGGCAGAAGGACGGGACTGTTCCTTCCGTGGACTCTAGTCTTATACTAGTCCACACATGGCGAGGACCACTATATCGGACCCTATCTCGGCATTCACATCGCCGATATACCCGACCTTCCCAGCGCCGACCCGACCCAACGCAACCGCCGTTGAGCCTCCAAAAGTCGTGTCTTTCGGAGCGGAGACGCTCGACTCGTCGTCCGAGTCTTCGTCGGGTTTGACTTTGTACCAAGCCTCGGCAGGCGCCACGTTCTTCACAAACAGGGCCTTTTGGCTGTACTCGGGAAGCAGCTTCGTCGACGTCGCCTCGTCCACTGTCGCCTTGTCCAGCGCAAACGTCTCACGGGTATACGCCCCGGCCTCCCAGAGCAAGCCCGCCTGGGCGAAGAAGGGCTTGATGTCGTCGTACCTGGCGAAGCTGGAGAACGTGCCCATGACGACGGCCACGCCGCCCCTGCGCACGTAGCCGAGGACGGCCTGCCAGACGTGGGCGTTCTCGGGCAGCGTGAGCGCCTCGTCCGTGACGAGGACGGCTGATGACCGCTCCTCCAGGAGGCGGACGGCCGAGGGCGCGTCTTGGGCGTGCGTGACGTTTGCCTTGGCGGCGGCCGCGTCGAGCAGCGGCGCGTACATCTCGCTGAACCACGGCGGCATGTTGAGCGAAAGGAGCAGGACGCAGGGGCGTGTCGGTGCCATGATGCCGAGGGCTTTTCTTGGAGGCCTGGGCCGCTGTGTGCGGCGTCTTGGTGCGCACTACAGGCTATGTTGCGGTGGCGGCGGCGACGGGTCGGGTCGACTCTGAGGGGAAGCGGCGCGGATTGTTGATGAATGGTTGGGCTTCCAGGTTTGCCTGCTTCGTTTGTTTGTGGGAAAAGCACGCCCGGCAGCTCTGGCATCCCCACCAGACTCCGCACCCCACGTGGATGCAGGGGGCTACACCTGTCGGGCTTCAGGCGCTGTGGTGCCAAACATGACTCCAACATGAAACCGCAACGTCTTTGCTGTTTGGCATAAAAGTGCTGTACAATAGTATACAAATATCGAAAACGCAGGGGAAAAAAAAGTACACTACGCCTAGCTCCCGAAAATCTTCTTCTCCTTCAGCGTAGTCCTGTGTGACCCCCTCGATTTGCCGGGGTATATTTCGGGCTGCACCGTCGTGAAGTTGGCCACGTCGTTCCACACCTTCATGCCGCTGGACCCCTTGGATGCGGCCTCCCACTTCGACGCCGACTCGAACTTGAGCGTCGCCAGGACCATGTACGGCGCCCCGGGCTCGAACTGGGTGACCTCCCAGCTCTCAAGGCCTTCGGATCCCCAGGTTCTGCGACGAGCCGCCAGTCAGCATCAATGCCGGCCCGCGGATTGATTGGTCTGCGTTCTGGGCGCTGCTTACTCTGACACGAATGGCATGTGAGTTTCTGTGAAGTACTTGATGTTGAATGGCCCCGGGGGGTACATGAGCGAGATGGTGGCTGGCGTCGGCATTTTGGGCGTGATTAATATGTGTATTACACCGTTGAGGCTATACGAAGGATGCGATTTGATGTGCCACGAGGCAGGTTGGACCGGGCGAAAGCACCATATATACAAAGCCTGGGTGCTGATGATGATGCAAAGGCCTGTGGAGTCTGACACAAACTTGCTTGGGGGAGCGACCCCGCAGCCGTTGACGACATGGTGCGCAGATCACTGTCAGATGGGTTTTTGTGTCGGGTCGTGGGCGATGCACTAATTGACGTAGCCTTCAAAAGATGCCCGGGGCAGGGTCTACTTACTTACACTGACGGATTGCGCGCGCTGCCGTTGCTTCGTAATGGAGTCAGTCTGCGGCCTCAACAATTAATGCTCCAATGAAGGCTTTAGATATATCATTGCTTTCAATACCCGTGGGTTGATCGTGGCTATTTGCACATCGTTTACAAGCCAAGATGCGATGCGTTGGGCTGAAGCGCTGTCGCAAATGACGTCAGCTGTGCGTCTGGTGTAGTTATTGATGGGGGCCCCACGAGTCCACGACCAAGTTTTTGGCGGCTCTCCAACAAGGCAGGATGCTGATGCGCAGCGGATCTGACTGCCGGCGGCGCGCGTCATTGTTCAATGCGGTCGGGGTCAATGGCACCAGACTGCCTACGTACCGTCGTGTAAGTACATTGTAGTTACCTTCCGGCAAGTCTCGTTGCGGCACTTTGAGTAGGCGGCCTGTTCGGCTGCGTGCATGTTTTCAGGCGCCATCTCTGTCTGAACTTGACATACCGCGATGTCGCCAGAGTTCCGGACATGGGCGAGGGCGTCCCAGTGCCGTTACCCAGCCCCGTCGTACAAGATAGACGTCGATGATTGTCGTCACGAATATACATGTACTGGCAATATGTCACTATAATACATGCAGACAAGGGCGATCGATCCGTCTTCGGTAGCTTGGCTTCTTGATAACCAAAACCCCTCCATGTCATGCAAGTCCTTGAAGAACCCTTACACCCCCTGATCATTCGCCGCTGACACATATATGTAGAGCCATCACCCCTTCAGAACACGGCGGAGGAATGACTTCTTGCCGCCTTGCTGCACGTCGTAAGCAAGAGGCTTGAGCTCCATTCCTCGCACCCTCCACAACAACCCGAGCAGGCTAGCCAGCACCGCCCCTTCCAACACAACTCCCGTTGGGTAATCTGGCTGTAAGAGCAGGACGCCCTCGCTGCTAGACAAGGACAACGAAGGGCTTTGACCAATGTGATGGTAAATAGCTCGGATATCCTCCGGCTTTGGCTCCGCAACATTGTTCACAGCCTCATCACTCATTTCCACCAACATGTATCGTAATGGACCGCTGTCCGCAGGGTATATCTGCCATTGCAGCTCCCTGGGCCCGTCGCGACAAGGGAAGGTGAAGAATGGGTGACGGGCGACACCGGCACTAGAGGTTGTGTCTGGGACGGGGAATGACGCCGTGACATCCGTGATATTGTCGCCGGTCAGTGTGAAATCATCAGTCGCCTTCGGAAGGGAGCTGAGTGGGCCAGGCCGCCAGTACGTCAGCGGTCAGACATCAATTCCCGCGCCGCACTCGACTTACACTGTCACGGTGCGGCTCACGCCGCCAGACTCGCTGGGCTGCAAAGTCACCAAAGCCTCCGTTTCCATGACTTTGGCATCGATGGCGTACTCCGCCGCGGTCTCTTGCGCATCAGGTGCAGGCTTTGCCATGGTTCCCAACCGCGTCATGAACAGCCGGCTTCCCATAAGAGCGTCGCCGATGATGTCGCTCCCGCCCAACGGTGCGTGCCCAATGGCATGCTTGTACTCGGTGCTCACGTCGTGGACCAGAGCATGGACGTTCGAGCTGCTGTGAGGAGGGATGTACAAGACGCGCGATAGGTGGGGAGGCGGCGCGGACGGTCTTCGAGCGTGGCCATGGTCTGCGACGTTCGCCGCATCCCGCTCTTGCTGCTGAGCCGAACTCAGCGTCTCGTAGCCCTGAACTCCTGAAAATGCGGACATGGCGAAAGTAGGTGGTGGGTATCGGCTCGCGTGTTTGCCAGCAATCGAAAGACGCACGATGAGAAACTGCCACTGTTGAAAGCCTGGGGTATTCAGAGAAGGCTGCGGGACAGGCAGTTATGAGTCGCTCTTTTGCCGGCGGCGAAAACCCCTTCTGTCTGACATTGCCAAGCCAACAAAGGGTAGCATCGTGAGTTCAATAGCCCCTCGTGACCTATGTGCCTGGCCATTCGTTATTCCCTCACGTGGGGCAAACGGGCTGCAGCTGGAAGGGTCTTTGGCGATGCTAACAGCCCCTGCAAAGATCGGTGATACTACCAGCCCCTGCAAATATTGGCTATACCAGGCAACCCTCTCTGCTTGAGTAATTCGCAGAAGAGGTATGGATTACTCCGTATATAGAACCTGGGTCAAAGATGGTAGGTCTCACCAAAGAGAACGACGCCATGAACACGCCATGAACACGCCATGCTGAGCGGGGAGTGTTTGCCAAGCTGTTAGGGTCCATGTCAATTCCTTTGTGGTTATTTGACCGCATGCAGAACGGCGGAGTAACCGTTAGTGTGGCCCTTTGGAGACTATCTGAGCGGTGGGCGCGGTTGGGTCCAGTAATGAGCTGTCACCTCCGCCTTGAAAACGAACCACTTGAAGGCCTTGCATGGACTAGTCACTGTCACGATATACCCTGCCGCAACGACCACGAGTCGAGATATACAGGCTTAGGATACAAAGCACGACCCAAGCAAGAATGCGACAACAGATTCTAATTGTGAAACTTTGACACTGTTGACACAGGCCCAGCAGCAATGACAAGATATCATTCCAGAAACTTCAAAAGTTTCTAGAAGGTCTGTTAAAGTTGAGTCACTTCGATGTCCAGGAGCGGCACATACCATCCACCGAGCTTCGTCAACGTTTTCGGACTCTGGCTCCGACGTCGAGAGAGACTTGGTAATTAATCGAATTTTCTCCATCTGCACCCAATTCACGTACTACATGTAGTATGTAAAAGTCAGCAACCTGCTACTAGCAGCAATTACATAGCCAAGACAAGAAACCATACCAATTCGATGGAGTCGTTGACAATATATCTTACGACGTCAACATCTTGTTCCTGCCCAATGCGGTGAACTCGATCAACCGCCTGGGCTTCTGCCATGGGGTTCCAGTGGGGTTCGACAATATGCACAGAGTTTGCCGCGGTGAAGTCAATCCTATCGTGGGTAAGCGACGATCTGATCGAATCATCATCCCTTGGGGCCAGTCGTACCCCTCACCGGCAGCGCCGATGGTCGCCAGCATGATATTGCACTCCGAGTCGCTGCTAAATACCGCCAAGGCCTGTTTGCGTTGGAGCAGCGATGATTGTCCGTCAATGCGACGGAACTTCCAGCCTTTCTCTGTCAGGGCCGCTCCGATCAGGTCGAGCATTTTCGACCAGTAGCTGAATATCACACTGTGCCTTGTCAATAAGACGGCCAAGATTCGTACAACGGCGCGACCGCCTGCGCTCATACCTTTTGTTAGGCATTCTACCACCGCCGGGCCTGATCCGCCTCTGCTCAATGTTCCTGAGGAGCGCCTCAACCTTGGGTGACGGCTCAACCTTGGGTGACCGGGGGTATCGCGGCCTCGAGGGCTCTGCTCGCGAAATTTGAGACCGCGGTGGAGTATAGTTCCCTCGGACTTCCGGCCGCTCGAGGGCCACTGTTGTTGCACATCCCAGGCAAGGTACTTTGCCGGAAGTGCTTGGCAGCTTTGCGTCGCAGTCCCCACACAACCAGTGGCCGCATACCAGGACCTCGGCATTCAGCTCGGCAGTGATAAGTCCCTCGATCTCACAGCTGCAAGAGACACACCGCTTAACGTTGGCTTCAAGCATCTCTAAAGTAAGTGCGCTCTCATCTCGATTCTCCCAGGCCGCGAGTGCCGATTTGGGAAGCAGGGCTTTGCCGTGGTCGCATATAAGGCGGAGCATAGAAATGAGGACTAGAATGTAAGGGGCCGACTTCGTTCTGGAAGTCTTGTCGAGACCGGCGGTGAGATATGAAAAGCGCTTGAAGAAGTCGTACAGCTCTCTGTCTTTTCGGCCCAGTGTTACTCGCTCCACTAGTTCGCGCTTTGGCGGTAGATTCAACATCGTCGCGTAAGCCGCCTTTGTTCGTCGCAGGCACGTTGCAGAGACGACCTTTCTGAGCATCACGAAACCTTCCTGTCTCCCCTCCTTGATCGGTTCAACAATTTTGCTATAGAAGCAACGCCCGGTCTCGAATGGATGAATTCTGACGAACTTCAAGAGAGATCCGAAATCGTCGAGGCGGTTCTGGATCGGGGTTCCGGTGAGACACCATCGAGACTCGGCGTCCAGGCTACAAACGTCTTGGAAGATCCTGGAACTCGGGTTCTTGATCCTGTGTGCTATGTAGGAGACATTTAGTACGGTCCGAAACCCGAAATGCTACGTATTGAAACCACAAACACTCATCCAGATACTTACCTTCGTCAAGAACGACTCTAGCCCAGGCATTTCCCACAAGAGGTGAGGTCTTGGCTGTGTCGGATCTCAACGTTTCGTACGTAGTCAAAATTATGTCGTACCGGTCGATGTCGCGGCAGACGTCCTGCCGTTTCGAGCCATGGTATGTGACCCATTTAATTTTGCCCGGGCGAATATGACTAACATAGCCTCAGTATGGACTGATCGTCTGCTTTCCAGGATACTTGTCAGTGAAAAGAGACGTACGTTTGGATTTGCTTTTCCCATCCGTAGATGGCTGCCATGCGTCAGCAAATCGGGGCCTGGGAGAAACAGTGTCTGGCAATCACCAGCCATGGGTGGGCGCTAACTTGACTTGGGAGTGACGATGAGGGTAGCTCTCGGCCGGCTATGACGCAGAGTATGGTCCTTGTCCCATTCGTCCAAGGAATGGCAGATGAGTGAGAGCGCCGAAAGCGATTTCCCCAGTCCCATCTCCTGGGACTAGTTAGACTGACTGTTCCAAGGTTATCTAGGAAGGGACTCTATTGTACATCTGCAAGGATGCCGCCTCCGATCGGTGGGGGACGCGTCAAGTCGAACAGCTCGGTGACAATGTGTTGATAGCTAGTGAGCGAGATAAGGCGTTAGCGGCGCGCGAGGACTGGAAAAGGATCGGTAGAGCCTGCGAGAACATGCCGAAATTCTCCAGTCAGAGCTTTGAATGGCGTCCACATGGACGGAAAATGGGCTCGCTCATGCATACTGGCTTCTTTTTCCACCATCATGGCGAGTGCCTCAACCTGGTGTCTGACGTGGTTCTGTTAACAGAATAGTGGTATTTGGCCGACCGAAGAGACTTGGCGCATACCTCTTCAGTTCTGTGACGAGTCTTGCGCTCGGTTTGACTATTGGCATGGCTCCGGTCCCTTGGTAAGTTGTGTTGAAAATTTTGAAGACTTTACTTTGCTCTTGTTCCTGAAGAACGTCTGCCGGCCCGCCAGGTTTGACTCCACGCCCGGCACAACAAGTATACGTGGCGAGAGTCTCGACTTCGGGCATATCTTCGCTGGGGGGACGAAATAATGAGGGTTCAGGTACTTGACAGTCCTGTCATACTCAGTTGCGCCCGGATGCTGAAGGAACAGATTACCATCTGCCAGTATGGTGGAAACGTCGTCAATCTGGTTACGGAAGCCATAACAGATGATCCTCAGAGAGCAGGTCCTCATTCCAGGATGTCGTGACGGGCCTTCGCTGGTATGAAACACCTTCTGCCTCTTCCCACACGCAGTGGCAGTCAATGTAACGCCAAATTCGTTGACAATACGGAACAGTGTGTCAGAAAGCACAAACGCGATGCACTCTGTCGTGTCCCGTCTGTAAACCCTGAGCAAGCTCCTCTCGAACCCTAGTGTAACGGGCGAACATTCTGTAGGCACAATAGCATCTTGACTGCACATGGCCTCTACTAAAAGCTATATCTTGTCAGATGCATCTCCAGCCAAAGAAGTAGATGACGCCACCCAGGACTATCATACCATCCCAAAGCACAGGTTGTATGGTTCGAGAATTGGTGAAGTCTCCGACCAAGAAGACCCAATAGCGGTCGCATCTGGGACTGCCGGATCTGTTCGGCCGGGTGTAGCTGTCGACTTTGGTGGTGGGGGGTCCTCGTCGTCATCAGAAATTATGATGTATATGGGTGCTGCAATGTCGTGCGCGCTGTTAGAGCCATCGCCCACTGCCGATTCGCCGGGGGCACGTCGTGGATCATTTTGACTGCTTGTATCGCTATGAGACGTCTTGGCCCTCTTAGTCGCTCTCTCCTCGATTGTTGCTGCGTGCGGGTGCCCTTTAGGCGCTTGGGTCATGACGGTGGTGAGAGGTCAAGGGTCTGGAACTACTGACACTTGCTGTTGGAGTCAAAACTGGCACAAGTAGAAACTGATCCAGGGGAAGGTTCCAATGACTAGGTGGGGAAATTGCGGCGCGACGGCAAGTAGCCCAACCAGGATAAGAACAGGTTACGAGGCTGACCAGGAACATCCAACGATCCAATCGTTGGTGTCGCAAGTTACACCTCCTATCGTTCACTGGCCGACATGCTGTGCTGTTGGTCAGCTTGGAATCACTGACCAAGGAGGATATCCAACGAGCAAGTTGGTGTCGTAATTTATGCCTGGAGGCCTCCGCCTCGTGACGCTGACTGACCAGGGTGGTATGCTGTTGGTCGCCTTCGGACAATCAGGCAAGGCTGACCCAGCATGCCATCCAACCAGTAATTGGTCGCACCATAATTATGCCTCGAAGCCTGCGTCTGCCAATGGTCACTAGCCAGTTTGCAGTGCTGTTGGTCGGCTTGGGGCCCTTTGTCGCGTTATAAATAGCAGCTTGCTTTTGGCCTTGGTGATCAGTGGCCCGGCCCGGGCGGCTTTAGCCGCGCGATATTCGTGCTTCCCTCATCACTCCATGAGGGGACATTGTCTCGAGCGACGTTGCCCGCAGTATTGAACACAGTCACTGCTCCTTTGTCTGCCTACCCGACATGTCAGCCTGCGACCTGACTCCAGCACAACAATCGTTTGTGCAAGCAAAGCAGAAGTTCCTTCAGCAGCACCTCGGTGATCCGGGACTACGCTCCGAGATATTGAGGACCGAGAAAGTCGAGGACGTCCAGCAAGCGATCATCGAGATACAGAAAAAGACGGATTCGTCAGGCAGAAGCGGATTCTGGTTCAAAATTGAACCCTTTCTCCATGCGCTCGGCCACTACACTGAAGTAATCAACGTCTTCGTACAAGTGAAGCCAGAAGTGATGGCACTTATATGGGGACCGATCAAGATTATTCTTCCGTGGGCTAGTCAACGTTTTGATGCTCTCGACAAGGTCAGCGATGCACTCAGGATCATAGGGTGCAGTCTGCCGCACTTTTCGGCATTCCGACAGATATTTGATACTAGCGACGTGGTCAAAGAGACCCTGGACTTGTTCTATCACGACATCTTAGATCTTTACGGCATCATGTTTCGCGTCTTCCGCAAACCCGGTCAGTTACCGTTCCGTCAGTGTGTCTCCGTGGTGGTAACCATATGCCTCTGCGTAGGCTGACCGCTTCGACAATAGCGTGGAAGCAATTCTTTGACGTGATATGGCCTGGTGAACAGAGGAGCCTGGACGTATTACTGGCCAAAATAAAGGAGCACGCAAGTCTATTCCGATGTGAGGTAACATTCCTCGAAATCATGGAAGCGAAACAATTTCGAGTAAGTTCCGCCGAACACTTTGATCAGGAGAATGGCTTTCAACAGCGCCAGAAATATCATGGCCTAAAATCTTACCTATCCCCAAGGATGTACGGCGACCGGCTGGACTGGATCCATAATAGAAGCGTCTCCGGCTGTGCAACATGGCTACTCCGGAACGAGACATTTTGCCAATGGCTCGACCCTTCGAACAAGACCATTACTTGGCTGTGGTTGCAGGGTATTCCAGGAGCAGGAAAGACGTATCTGGCCGCTGCGGCCATGGAGCACACTAGGGAGACGAACAGTATCAGGACCCTCTTCGCATTCGCGGTCCATGAACACAGGAGTAGCTCATCTGCATTCTCGATATTTCAATCTCTCATATTCCAGGCGGCTGAAAATGACAAGGACTTCCAGGCTGTTCTGTTAGAGTCAAAAGAGAGCGACCTTCAGGGAAACACAAGTCGTGTCGTGGGTTTACTGAAGACGTACCTCGAGACTGCTGGATCCGCATACATAATGATCGACGGGCTCGATGAGATGGACGAGTGCGAGCGTCAGATACTCCTCAGCCGATTGGAGGACCTCTCCAAGGCCTGCAAAGATCTGCAAGTTTTCATCTCCAGTCGATCCGAGGACGATATAGCCAGGAAGCTTCGGGAGAAGGTAGCTACCATTCGGGTTCATGAAATGAACTCGGCGAGCATCCAGACCTACGTGAATCACCGGCATCATATCTGGATGGCCGACCAGCAATTCAGCCCTGACACTACAAGAGAGCTACTCGAGTGTATCTCACCATTGTCTGCAAAGGCAAATGGCAAGTTCTTCCTATGTTCATTCGATCCTACTTGTACTAACCTGTGCTGCCACTTTGCAATGCCCAGGCATGTTCTTGTACGCCAGGATCATTCTAGACACCTTGGAGCAGATGAGCACCCTGGAGGAAGTCCAGTCTGAGCTCAACGCGCTTCCTACAGACCTGGAGGGCATGTAAGTCACGCTGTGTGTCGGATGATTGTGTCACAACTAGGAAACCCCGGTGCCCTGACCTTAGTCTGCCCCTAGATACTCTCGGATTTTTCGACGCATCGACGAGATGAAACCGCAGCTTCGAAAAAAGTGCCGCGGCGTGCTGGGCTGGATCGGCTGTGCCCCAGCCCCATTGACATCATTTGAGATGGAGCAGGCATTGTCTGTCGATCCCAATATCGGGACAGAGCCCATCCACGTACCAAGACTCGTGACGAAGATCAACTTCGTCCAGATGTGCGGTCCGATCATTGAAGTTGTTGATGACAGATTGCAATTCGTCCATTTCACAGTCCATGAGTACGTCTTGGCCAACAGCTTGCTCCTTTTCCGCCCCACACAATCCGATATGGTGCAAACTGACAGGCACGCAGGTATATATTCAGCCGTGAAGTTCAAAACTACATCGACCTATCTCGTGCTACTCAACAATTAACAAGCACGCTTCTAGCGTACCTTGACTCAGTCGTTATGGACGTAGATCTGGACGATGAGGGTATAAAGGAGAATCTCTTGTATGGCAAATATCGACTCATCAACTACGCAACCCTCTTCTGGCCTACCCTAGCTCACCGTATGAATAGCGAGGCTGGGCAATGGCAATCATACACTCGGGAATTCGAGCTCCTGGACAGCCTGGTGCAACGAGGCAGAAACAATTGTTTCAAGGGCGAAACTGAGGCGAACGACGATGCTAAACCACTCTACAGGAACCGATTGTTGCAGGTGAACTCGCCGGAGACCTTCTCAGTAATATCTGAAGCTTTGAAGTTCCACCTAAATGACAGGCGATTCGAATGGACCTGGGACAATAGTATGTAATATGTCTCCAACGCGCAGCTTATGACCGCGTAAATGACAACAAACCAGGCCAGACATGGATTAATCTCGATCCCCTGACTACGTCAAAGATGCTGCTCCGGACCGAAGAGTGCCTCAGGGACCTGGTATAGGATCCGTTGCACGCGGCCGCACTGCAACGTCACTACGGTACCGGCCTCTTCAGGTGCAAATTCGCGTTTTGTGTGCACAGCTATCGAGGTTTTCGAGCAAATCACGATCGTGAAAACCATCTCAAGTCTCACGGAAGGCCGTGGAAATGCTTTATGCCCTCCTGCGACTTTTCTACTATTGGTTTCGTGACCAAGAAAACACTCGAGAACCACTGGATTCGCCTCCATATCCACAGCTCCAGCCAGCTCAGCAACACAAGCCCAGACGATTTCGACAAACTGGATGTTGTCGAGGCGCAGCCCATTCTATTCAGTCTCGTCATTAAGGGCGACGTTGACGGTGCCGGGCGTCTGCTCTCGGCACCGGGGGGCAAGCAGCTCAAGGCTGAAGTTATCGCGTCGGCCCGCACGCTTGCCTCTAAACAAGGTTACCGGTCATTGACGCAGCTCCTCGGGCCAGAGGGCGAGACTCATGTACCTCAGGCCATCGTGATGTCTGCAATCAAGAGCGACGACCTCGACTTCGCCACCTGGGCCATTTTGAAGGCTGATGTTATGGACTCTGGCAAGATTATGGTCACAGCAATTGGCTCCAAGTCGGAGGAGATCTACGCCCAGTGGGAAAATCACCTCGTCGCCGCAATTCCATCGCTGTTGCCTACGTTCCATAAATATCGGATTACTCCAGATCCAAACTTCTCGAAAGAATTGTTCAAGCAGACCCTTTTCAACAGCATCAAATCCGATCCCCTGAAAGTAGCTAGGGTGAGGCGAACTCTGCGAAAGCTAGTACACGAGATGAAGCTGCTTGGGGTATCACAGACGGTGCGGGCCGGGCTGCTGGGGCTCGTACTCTTGAACGTTGCCAAGTCAAGCTGTTCCGCGCCACTGGCCGAAGAGCTGCTTTCCCTGGGAGCTCCCATCGAGTTTATCGGACGCACTGAGATGACAGCGATAGAGCTCGCTGAGAAGAAGACCACCAAGGAAGCGGCGTTGTTCATCGAGGTTCTCATCCTAAATGGTGCAATTTTTTACGGACGTTCGAGCAAGGAAAGTATTGCTAAGTGGGTGGGTAGTACATGGGATCAGCTTGTGGCTGCTGGGCATGCCGCCAGGCAGGAAGGGAAATCTCGCTCGAGTCCCCACAGCTGGTGGGACGTCTGCAGAGCAGCATTGGAGCAAAGCGAGCATTAAATCTTGGGGGAATGATGCTCTGCACAGGCAAACGCCCACGCCTCAGGGGCCCGAATCTCCCTGCAATGGCTCTAGGCTATTGCATCTCGCCTGCTCATTGCCGTTGGATGGGGGCCCCTCCGTGGCTGTTTCGGCAGGGTTAGGCTTTGAAGCCCCTACGTTGTAAGCTCGTATTCACCCCTAACATACCAGCCAGCCAACTGGGGAGCTCCATGTCGGTTATGGACGCTTTGTCTGCAAAATGGTCGCCCAAAAAAAACAGCAGAGGCGGTCCCCAGATCATTCAAACGCAAAAGTGGCGTATGCTAGCTACTCGTCCGTCTTCTCTTGTCCATCATGGAGCACGAATTGGACCTTCAGAGGCGGCATATACGTGTAGGCTGTGGGTCGGTCTCAGAGACCCGAACCACGATCGGAGCTTCCGAAAGCCAGGTGTTGGTTGAGCACAACAACGCACAACGCTGACATGAGTTCGGACCAGCCGAAGCTGCGACCTTGGTCGCACAGTATCAGCTTGACTCGGGAGACATTGCGCTCCTCAGACCCAGCCTGCAGATCTGGAATGGATAAATGACCGAGACTGCCATCAGTACATGTTTTGAGTAACATCAAGGAGCGCCCGTTACATGCAACGCGTCTTGCTTACCACCCCGCTGACAGCGCTGTTGGATGTCACCGGGCGCACCAGTGGCATTGTCCCTACCCCTCAAGCTCTCTGGGCCCAGTATTCAACGACCTCGGAGTGCCGCGAAGGTTTTTCCTCATGAAATTCGAGTCCCTGCCGCATGAGCGCCACGTGGAGAATCTCGCGGCCTCCATGTCCGAATGTGGAGGCCCCGACTCGCGTCAAGATGAGAATGCTGGAGGACAAGCCGGTGAACGACGCATCAAACGTGGACTCTCATCCCGCCATGGTCAGCTCATCGCCTGGGGCGGCACGGTCGGCACTGGCTTGTTCATAACGACTGGGAGGACGCTAGCGATCGGCGGTCCTGCCTTTCTTGTCGGCAGCTATGTGGTTCTTGCTATCGCGACGTACCTCATCCTCGTGACAGTGACAGAGATGGCTATATATCTGCCAGTCAAGGGTGCGTCCATGAGCTACTATGGGGGCCGCTTTGTGTCGAAAAGCCTCGGATTTGCCATGGGCTGGCTATACGTCTATTCCTTCGCCATCTTTGTCCCGTTTGAGCTCACGGCCTGCGCGCTGGTCGTTGAATTCTGGAAAACGGGTGTGAGCAACGGCGTCTGGATCACAGTATTCCTCATTCCGTTGGTGGGCCTGAACCTTCTCCCCGTCCGATTCTACGGCGAGGCCGAGTTCTTCTTTGCTGGAGTTAAGCTTGCGACCATCATCGGACTCTTGATCCTATCCTTCGTCTTGTTCTGGGGTGGAGGGCCGAATCACGAGCGCCTCGGCTTCCACTACTGGATGCACCCTGGTGCAACGAATACACAGATTCTGAAGGGTGATGCCGGGCGATTGATCGCCGCCGTCGCAACTATCATCGCCAGCGCTCTACCTTTTACTTTCACACCAGAGATGGTCGTCATCACGTCCGGAGAGCTACAGTCGCCCCGAAAGAACATCCCTAAAGTTTCGCTCAACTTCGTGTGGCGGTTGGTCGTCTTTTATGTCGGAAGCGTCGTAGGCATATCAGTCATTTGCCCCTACGATTCGATAGCGTTCGGAGGGTCAACTGGAGCATCATCGCCATGGGTTGTCGGCATCACCCATGCAGGAATTCACAGTCTTCCGAGCATCATCAACACGGTGATCATCATGTCGGCTTGGTCAACCGGGAATGCGTTTCTATACTTGAGCAGTCGGTGTCTGTACTCTTTGGCCATGGAGGGACATGCGCCAAAACTTTTCAAGAAGTGTACCGCCAGTGGTACCCCTATCTACGCGGTGGGAGCGACAGCATCTCTGACGCTACTGGCCTACCTCAATCTCAACTCGGCTGCAGCAAACGTCTTCAACTGGCTCTTAAACCTGGTCAACACGGCTGGTTTCATATCATGGTGCTGCTGTTCGATCATATACATCCGTTTTCAACAAGCACGCAAGGCGCAAGGGAAAATGCAGTCCACAAGCAGGTCGACTTTCAGGGAGATTTCGGCGTGGCTTGTCTTCGTTTTTTACATCCTACTGACACTTCTGAATGGATTCACAATCTTCTTTCCATCCAAGTGGTCCACCGCAGACTTCCTGTCAGCTTACATTGGCATTCCCATTTTCTTCGCTGTATATATCGGTCATAGGCTCACGCGCCGTCATGACCCCTGGATGATGCCGCCAAAGCGCGTGGATTTGCAAGAAGGTGATGTCGACCTTGATGAGAGAACTGCAGGCGGACTTGATGGGAGTGAGACGCCGACGTCAAGGTGGGCAGAAAGACTCAGGGGAGTTGTGGGTCCTGCACGGAATACCTGATGGTAATGGCACGTTTCACATGGGACATTCCAGACAAATAGATTAAGGAGTCAGAAATTTTGCGTTGTGCGATAGAGTCTCGTTACTCTTTGTGATTGCCAGTCCATGCATCAGGCGCCTGGCCCTCCCCGCCTATGAGCGAGTAGGAGAAGTCCTATGCGCACCACGTTGTGGAACCGACAAGCCCGGTAGAACAGTACTTCCGGGGTTTCGAAGGAAGTCCGATCAAGACATTGCTTGGTGAGCTATCTCTGTAATGACCAGAACCATTCCCGGAAGCTCGGGGCCGTGAAGCTTCATGCAGGCTTGCAAACAGATAAATCGTAATCAAATCTAACCAAATCAAATCAAATTTATCCAAATCAAATCAAATCAAATCGCCCCTGCGGCGATTCAAATCAAATCAAATCGGATGGCCCAGATTCATTTGGATATTTGATTATTTGGATAAGCCCCATATCCGTAACTGCGACCAATCAGTGTCGAGAGCCTGCGTAGCCAGGAAGTGGCCGCACGCGCATTTGCTTTTGACGAGCCTCGTCACCAAGATTTCTTTTTACACTTGACGCGACGCGTTCGGCTACAGGATATATCATGGGCGTGCTTGTCATGTGGGAGCCAGTTATTTGTGGCAGATGGCCAACAATAGCCACCTTCAGCCTACTCAAAAATGGCCCAAACAACAAGAGGCGAAATGCTGTCAAGCAACCTTTCCAGCGCCCCATCGACCTCTTTTAGCGTTCCCGAGAGCTCCCCCGACTTTGACCCATTAGAGCCCGACGTGGACGGAACGGGCGACACGTCGCCCTCGATCGACTACGCTGGGTATGAAGGCATTGATTGGAATCGTCTCGCGGGGTTCTCCATACGCAAGCATAGAAAACGAGCGCGGACGGGATGGGTATGGGAGCATGGCTTCGACATCGAGAACACCGATTCCGGTCATCGATACTGGCTTTGCAAATTGTGCCATCGCAAGAAGACTACCATAACGCACATGTACGACGCTGCCTCCACCAGTCAGGCAAACAGCCATATGGAAGAAGTTCACCACGTTTGCAAGGGCGGACCAATGCTTCCACAGAGGAAGAAGCAGCGCACTCTTCTGAACATGGTTGACCTCGACACCCACCAACCCAAGGACCAGGCTTTGATGAACGCCTTTATCTCGTCCTTTGATCCGCTTCGCTTTCAGCATCTCCTCATACGCTGGGTGTCGTGCGACAACATCCCATTTCACAAGCTGGAGAGTCCATACTTTCGTGATCTTATGGCTTACGCGAATAGCGCCATTGTGGATTCGGGCAGCGTCCCAACCCATAGCACCATCCGCGACTGGATTGTACGATCCTTCAATCGTCATAAGGGCGTCGTGACGGAATTGCTTCGTCGGTCGCTGAGCCGCATCAACGTCTCCTTTGACGCGTGGTCCTCTCGAAAATTTATGTCCTTACTTGGCCTTACCGTACACTTTCTTGACGACGAAGGGAACTTCCGTACGTTTCTCCTCGGTTTGCCCCGGATTGAAGGTCGTCACTGCGGGGAAAATCTCGCCGATCGTGTCAGCGAGATACTTCACGAGTATGGGCTCGAGGACCGCGTCGGATACTTTGTCACAGACAATGCGGAGAGCAACGACACGTGCCTTGAAGACTTGGGCCGTGAGTTGGGGTTCAAAAAGCAACATCGTCGGCTCCGTTGCTGTGGCCACATCATCAATCTCGTCGCCCGATCCATTCTTTTCGGTACGGATGCCGACGCGTTCGAAGAGGATTGTCAAGCCGACAAAGAGATTCAAGACGAGGTCAAACTCTGGAGATCAAAGGGCCCCATTGGCAAGCTGCACAATACTGTTCACTGGGTGGAAAGGTCTGGCCAGCGCATTGAAAGGCTCCACAAGCTCCAATCCATTGAGAACACGGCCCTCGGCCTCGAAGACAAAACAACCTACGATGTCGTCATGGATAACGCTACTCGCTGGAACTCGTCCGAAGCGATGATGGAGCGCGCTTACACGCTTCGCAATGCACTTGATTCGCTGGTCCAAGCGGAAGTGACAGAGTGGAGCCAATACGTGGCGAGAAGGACACAGAATGGGGCAAAACCGATGCCGAAGAAGTGTCGCAAGAAGCCTACAATTGTGGATGATCGGATGGCCGCTGAGGACTGGTCCGTTATTGCAGAGTATTTGGCGATTCTGAAGCCATTGAAGATCGCGACAAAACGCCTAGAGGGCCGACCGCGGGAAGGCAAATTCGGCGCGATTTGGGAGGTTTTGTTGACAATGGAGTGGCTTTTGAAGCACCTGGAAGAGGCAAAGTTGCAACATGAACGAGACGAGGAGCCTTACCTGCGAATTGGCTGCAATCTCGGCTGGATGAAGCTTGACCAATACTACGCCCTCACCGAGGACAGCCCTGCGTACCTCGCGAGCCTCGTCCTCCACCCTGCATTCCGCTGGTCGACAGTCGAGTCGCAATGGTCTGATCATCCGGACTGGTTGACCAGAGGAAGGACCGCGGTGCAAGAGCTCTGGGAGGAGTATCGAAGTCTCCCGATCGAGCAAGATACTATCCCGGAACAGCCGACTGTGTCGAGGATGACAACGGATCTTGATGACTTCATGGCTTCAATTAGGAAGCTCGGCGCCCAACCCGCGCCTTCAGTGTGTTCCGTGCGTGACGAGTATGCAGAATGGGTGGCGAGTACCGATCCAGGCGATTGTTTGGTTGACGATCCGATCCAATACTGGCTGCTCCGCAGACGCCAGTATCCACGCTTATCGCGAATGGCAATTGATCTTTTTTCCATCCCGGCTATGTCTTCGGAGCCAGAGCGAATATTTAGCCTTGCCGGACAGATGGTCACAGCTCAGAGAGGCCGGCTCAAAGCGGACCTTATAGGAGCTGCTCAATGTCTTTCGTCGTGGGAGAAAAGTGGGGCTATCCAGATATCCAAATGAGATCCAAATGGACTCAAATCAAATCAAATCAAATCAGATCGAGGATTTCCCTATCCAAATCAAATCAAATTGGACCCCGGATTTGATTTGATTTATTTGTTTGCAAGCCTGGCTTCATGTTGAGAACCACCTATACGCCGACTTATAGTTTTCGCCCAACTCACCACGTTGTGCTGGGAAAAATCGAAGAGGAAGTCAAGGTGCATGAGCGTATTAGATGCCCTGGTCGTCCATAAGACTCTGGTGTGCGATGTGCCATACATCGCCTGAATTGGGTCTAAGAGTGATCATTCACGCGTCGGATGCTCCGATTCGTCACTCCGACGAGGTCAAGGTGTGCCGTCGGCATGGCCGAAACCGAGCAAGCCGAAGATCCTTCGCCGATAGAGTCTAGTCTGCAGAGTACATGCAGCCAAATGGACTGATGTGAGCAAGTCTACCTGACCCCTGGGCAACATCATGGCAATCTTCTCCCACTCCTAACCATACTGTACCGGACGAGAACTATATGTAACTTCTTTGCACACGTATGGCCCCTCGTATGCGGGAGAGGCCTTCACCGACTAATCTCTCGCCTGTCCTTCGTTGACCAACTTTCATCATGGCAAGCTCGCTATACCACTCAGAACATTTCCCCGAGAGGTTGTGGCTGGGAACTATGAGCCACGAACAAGTGGGAGCCATCGTACTGGCTGTAGTGGTCATCTTGCTTACGTATGGGACATACCATGTCAGTCAGCCATTGAACTCAGCCGCATGCATTGATGGTAGCAATAACATTCTCCTCGCAAGGTTCTGTTTGCGACAGACGTACCCGCGATAAAGGGTCTACCGGAAATCCCGGGTGCTATCCCAGTCTTTGGTCACCTGCTGAGGCTGGGTGAAGATCATGCGACTACTTGCGAAAAGTGGTGGCGGCAATATGGCCACTCTTGTTTCCAGATTAAGCTTGGAAACACCAGGGCAGTAGTCGTGAACTCTTTCGACGACTGCAAGAAGATGCTGCTCGGCAACCAGAACGCCGTGATTGATCGCCCCAAGCTCTACACGTTCCACGGCGTCATTAGCTCCACGCAAGGCTTTACCATTGGGTCTTCACCATGGGACGAGTCGTGCAAGAAGAAACGCAAGGCGGCCGGCACGGCTCTTGGGAGGCCGGCTCTCCGGAACTACTATCCCATGTTTGATCTGGAGAGCTACTGCATCTTGCGCGACATGCACAAGGACAGCCGCAACGGAGAGGTGGAGATCGATGTGCGCCCGTACATCCAGCGATATGCGCTCAACACCACCCTGACACTATGCTATGGCATTAGAATGGATGCCGTTTACGATGATCTACTGCGTGAGATCCTTCACGTCGGATCTGCCATCTCGCTGTTGCGGAGTGCCTCGGAGAACTACCAGGACTACATTCCCATCTTGCGATACTTCCCCAACAACGAAAAGAATGCTCGCTCCAAGGAACTTCGGGCGCGCCGCGATGCGTACTTGAACCTTCTGCTAGATAAGGTGCGCGACATGATTCGGAGGGGTACCGATAAGCCGTGCATCTCGGCAGCCATCCTCAAAGATGAGGAGACGAAGCTATCGGGCGTGGAGGTCTCGTCCATCTGCCTCTCCCTCGTTTCCGGAGGGTTCGAGACCATCCCGGGCACGCTGACGTCCTGCATCGGCTCCCTGTCTACCAAGGAAGGACAAGTCTGGCAAGATCGCGCTTACGAAGACATCAAGCGCCACTATCCGGATGTTCGTGAGGCGTGGACCTCCTGCTTTGTGGAAGAAAAGATTCCCTACGTCAATGCAATCGTCAAGGAGGCAGGAAGATACTACACTGTCAGCGCGATGAGTCTGCCAAGAAAGACCGTTACCGAGGTCAACTGGAACGGGGCCATCATTCCGGCCAAGACCATGATCTTAATCAACGCCCAAGCTGGCAACCACGGTACGTTTTGGCATGTCTGGCGCTGCATGGGGGATCTCTATTGACCCATAGACTGCGCAGATGTGGATCACTTCGGATCCGACGGTGGCCGTTTCGACCCCCAACGATGGCTCAAGTCGTTGAATCCCCCCACAGAGGCCGAGGTCAATGGCCTTGGGCATCTGAGTTTTGGTACCGGGTCTCGCGCGTGCTCAGGACAGTTCATCGCCTCGAGGCTCTTATACTCGGCGCTGGTCAGACTGCTCTCCTCGTACAAGATCGTCGCCAGCGAGGAGATGCCTCCGAACACGGACTACGTGGACTACAACCAGTTCAAGACGGCTCTCGTGGCGATTCCGCGCGAGTTCAAGGTCAAATTAATTCCTAGAGACAGCGGTGCTACTGCTGCGTGCCTGGATGCTGCGGAGGACCGGACGAGTCAGCACTATAAGGAGTGAGGAAGGAGATTGAGCGCGCCGGGCCTCCTAACGTACACTGTCGTATACTTTTGCCCGTTTTTATCGTGAAACATCTTGCACCGCCTTCATTCTTCGACGCGCATGGGACTGTCATAGAATCTCAAATTGTATTGTCTTCTCTAAGTTCATCTGCATGCATGGATATTGTCCCAATTCCGAAGGAAGGGATGGGGTGTCGGCAGGTGATTCTATCTAAAGTTTGGAGAAGCTTTCCCACATGAATTCTCGTCCGTTGGATCGATTGAGTGATTTCGGGAGGCCTTGCCAGTGAGCCATCAAGCACTGCATGTGTATGCGTGGTGAGGCACAAGGCAATGGCCAAATCAAGGCCACTGCCGAACCCCGACCGTCAAGTGTTTCGTCAACGTTGTCGGACTCTCCGACCGCGGAAACCGACACATTCCGCACGGCACTGTACACAGTCCGGGCGGGCAATGATAAAGGTTCTCGTCATGCATCCAGTGCAAGGCGGTTGGTTTGTGTGTGCCATCGTGTGTAGAGTAGTCGCTCAACATCGTCGCCCGCAGGCATGTCATCATTCCGCACAGACGCCTTGTTCGGCGTTGAAGGGCGCGTGGCCGTAGTCACCGGAGCGTGTAGTGGGCTGGGCCTTATGATCAGTAAGGTGAGCATGATCATGTGCATCTTTCTGTTTTCCCATATCCTGGCCAAACAGCTAATTGCAATGGACACAGGGTCTTGTCGCAAATGGCGTCAAGGTATACGTCGTGGCACTGCCCTCGGAGCCTGCAAAAGATGTAGTCGCGCAGCTCAATGACTTGGGGAAAGCCTCTGGCGGGAGTGCGACATCGTGCGTTATCCATTCTGGTCCGGCCGTTTCTGTCGACGTTGGACCGCAATCAAGCTCATCAAGATGATAGCGTGATTTGCGACGTATCAGATAAAGACGAGATCGCTCGTCTCGCAGCCCATGTTTCCGAACGTGAGGACCACCTGGACATGCTCATCTCCAACGCCGGCATTCGGAGAGACCCTCCTCTTCTCTGCAATGTGCTCACAGCAACGCTGCCGGAATTGCAGCAGTCGATGTGGTCTTCTCGTCACTCGGACTGGGCAGACACATTCTGCGTAAACACGACGGCTCATTACTTCCTGTCCGTTGCCTTTCTCCCACTGCTTGCTGCCGCCTCGGGGCTCGACGCTGGGGATGGGCGCCTCGGCAGGGAGGACGGCCGCGGCGCCGTCATCATTACGAGCTCCTGTGCGAGCATGCATAATGTCACCAACATAGACCTCACCAGCTATGCCACAAGCAAAGCCGGGACCGATCATCTAGTTCGGCTCCTGGCGGCCAAGTTCGGGCGCTTCTATGTGCGAGCCGTCGGCATCAACCCAGGATGTAAGGATGACACAGTCCCAGCTCCATCTTGCCTGCCAAAACGCATGTTCAGTCTAACGTAACACCACGGGACAGTTGTTCCAAGCAAGATGAATCCGGTCGGTGCTGAAGGCAACGTCTTCAGCGCCCTTTTCGACCGAGTTCCGGCCAAAAGACCTGGCTGCGACAGCGACATTGCTGGGACGGTCTTGTACCTCGCCAGCCGCGCAGGTGTAAGTGACCTCCCTGCGCCGTGTTTGCGGCCACAAGCTAATAGTGAGAATTGTCTCAGGCCTATGTTGATGGGGTCTCTCTTTGCGTGGACGGAGGTCGCATTTTGTTCGCCAACGGTCAGGAGTGACTGATTCACGTCTTGTATTTCGTCACGGTGCATCATACCACGATCAAGTGCTCCGTAGTTCGTAGATGCCATACACAAAGCAAATGCCCATCAATGTATGCGCGAATTGCTGAGGATCCTCTATATCATGTCAGGTCCTGTCTATTCTACTTTGCGTTGGGCAGAGCAGTGGCGTTTGTTGCCTGCTTGGTGTCGGGGCAGCCGACGCTCGGATCTGCGCTCCAGTGATTGACCTCGTGTATCCGATTCCAAAACATGGCCCCAGCTGTGCTACCTGGCAAGCCGTCTGTGTCATTGACCAGCCTCAGTTCTCCTCACAGGCCGTCAGGGAACGGCACCGCTTCTCGCGCCTCGCGCCTGCCCATTGTTTGATCACACCATCAACGTGTCCGATCGCCAGCCTCCACCGCGCTCGTGTCGGCGACAAGATGTCAATTGTGGCTCTCTCCGATGGTGCAGGGTAGGCGACTCTCTCTACACCGGCCTTGAACGGCGAACCGTGAGAATGGAATGCGAACGACGCTGGAACAGAAAGCTAAACATAGCCTCGTCCCAGGTCGAATATTGGCATAGAAGAACTGAAACGACTTGCGGCTCTAGTCAACATTCACCACCTTGACCCCGACGATGCCCACGACTATCTCACCATCCTGCGGTCGTTCGAGGCCGTGGCCAAGAGCATACACGATGCGCCAGACTACGTTCCGCCCGGTCTGACGCCGCAGGCTACGACGGCGCCGCGCAGGTTCTGGAAGCCCGAGCCGGGCGGCAACCCGTTCAACGCCTGGAGCCATCGTTGTCACCTTCAATCCGCTCATCCACAGACGGAGTTGCTGTCAGGCCGCACCGTCGCAATCAAGGACAACATATCGGTGGGGGGGCTGCCGACAACTCTGGGGCTGCCGGCGTCGGCATTTAGACGAGGCGGCGAGAGCGGTGCGTACCTGATCGCTCCCATCGACGCCGTCGTTGTCGCGCGAATCCTCGCGGCCGGCGCCGTCATCGAGGGCACGTCAACCTGCGAGAGCTACTGCGCATCGCCATTGTCGTTTGCGTCGGCCACGGGGCCCGTTCACAATCCCAGGCGCCATGGCTACACCTGTGGGGGGAGCAGCAGCGGATCCGCCGCCCTCGTCGCAGCCCACGCCCTCGCGTCCAGCTCGGCGGCGGCGGCGTCGTCGTCGTCTATGGCGCCCTGGGGCGATACCGTCGAGCTCGCGGTTGGCAGCGACCAAGCCGGCTCAGTGCGCATTCCCGCCTCGTTCAACGGGCTGTACGGGCTCAAGCCAACGTTTGGTCTGATCCCGTATACCGGCGCCGCGTCCATGGCCGCGATGATCGACCATCTCGGACCCATTGCAGCTCGCCTCGAAGATGTTGCTCTGCTCCTCGAGGTCATGGCGGGCTATGACGATTTCGATCCGCGGATGACGCCCCATACGCCGCTCAGAGGCGCCGTCAAGCCGTACGCACAGATCCTGGCGCGGCAGCGGGAGCATAACTCGGGCACGCCAGCGCCAGGCAAAACCTGGCGGGTCGGGCTGCTCAAGGAGGCATTCACCATGCCCGGTGTGGGCGACGACGTCAAGCAGACGATCGTCCAGAGCGTCACTCAGTACTTTGGTGCCGTCGGCGCTTCCGTGGTAGAGCTGTCCGTCCCGTTGCACCTCGAGGGGCCCGCCATCTGGACCGCCGCCGCGAGGCCGTCCATGTCTTCGTCGCTCTGTCAGGGTAGTCCTCTAGGCCACCTGGCGTATCAACCGCCACACATGGAGCTGAGATGGCCCCCCGAC
This sequence comes from Purpureocillium lavendulum, assembly GCA_029168975.1. Lineage (NCBI taxonomy): Eukaryota > Fungi > Ascomycota > Sordariomycetes > Hypocreales > Ophiocordycipitaceae > Purpureocillium > Purpureocillium lavendulum. Next base: position 7,529,112 of record JAQHRD010000001.1, read on the forward strand.
CAGCAGACATACGAGGAGCTCACGGCGCTAAACCCCGCCGTGGTGAACATCATGCTCAGCGAGGTCTTTGCTCGGGGCCACGCGCCGGGCCTGGGCGCGAGGGCGCATCGCAAATGCTTCGAGCTCAGAAACGCCTACGACGACGCGCTGGAGCTGGTGGATGTTCTGGTCGCTCCCTGCACCCCCACAGTGGCGATGCCTCACCCCGGCACCGGCGATGGTGAGGCACGGGTGAAGCGACTCGGCGTTCTAGAGAAGCTGAAGCCGGCTGTCGGGTTGACTTGCAACACCTGTCCGTTCAACGTTACAGGCCACCCTTCTCTGAGCGTGCCTTGCGGGGAGCTGCCAGCGACGGGCGCACCGGACGTGCTGCTTCCCATCGGCATGCAGATCATCGGACGGCGGGGGGCAGATGACACGGTCATGGCGGCCGCCGCGCTGTTTGAGGCGGGGCGCGACATCTTTAGGCAGACCGGGCATTGAGGGCGGCACGATGATACTGTTAGGTGAATGTCAATTTAGCGAGGGACATAAATGCCTTGAGCCACATTAACTTGGGCCAGTGCGGTGACTGCGGTCTATTGATCGGCTGCTGCGTCCAAAAAGTCCGCAATCGTACGGCTCATCCACGCAACGTCCTCAGCATTGGCCCCAGATCCGGCCAAATGCCCCCAGACTGATGGGATCACCTTAAGAGTGACCCGAGAGATGCTTCTAGACTCTCTTTCCGAAGCCTCCCACCGAAAGTACTGATCTGTTTGACAGGGCATGAGCAGGATTGGTATCTTGATCTGGGAGAGCGCATGCTCCAGCGAGGATGATCGCGTCGTGTCAGGCCGCTCGATGGCACTAATATCCGCACGTTGCCACATGCCAATCATGGCCAGGAGGTCGTTTGGATCCCAGGTGTAGTAGTTGGTCCCAGCCACGACATTGTCCCACGCGGCGAGAGACTCAAAGCCTTGCGCTCTATACAACTCCTGGTCAAACCACTCGGCGCTCGTCAGCCACGCCGAGTAGGCCTTGCCGAACGCGCGTAGTCCTCGAATTGGGCATTCAGCCGTGCCTTGTTCGTAGTCCACCGAGTGTTCCAATGCGGCCTTGGGTCCTTCCAAAAACTGGTAGTTGTGGCGGCTCGTTCGCGCTGACGAGCATATGATGACCGCCTTCTGGACAAGATCTGGATGCATCATCACCCAGTAGTAGGTGCACTGCCCTCCCATAGAGAAGCCCAGGATGACGTCAATTATGTCAATCTGTAGATGCGAGGTGAGGAGCACATGCTGCGCTCGAACGCAGTCGCGATAATCCAGCGAGGCGCGCGGGAAGTTGGCGGTGTTGGACGGGCTCGACGATTCTCCATTCCCAAACAGGGCGATGACAATGATCCTGTGATGGCGGAGGGCGCTTTGGGAAAAGTTCAATGTTGACTGCAGGCGGCCGCGGAAGCAGGTTGGAATGAGTGCTACCTTCTCTCCCGTGGTGTTGATATCTAGGTAGGCTAGCTCAACCGAAGGCAGCGTTGAGCCGTCATGAAACGTAAAGTTGCTGATCTGAAAACGACAAATCGCAGACCCTTCAGCCATGACTGTGTATCGAGGGACTGTGCTAGCTGGAAGCACAGATGTTGTTGGAGCGACATCGGACTTGGAGGTGTTCAACAATGGTTTCCATGCTTGTTCTTCGAGTCGCGCACCTACAATCTGTTGTCGGGGTCTCCGCCTCCCGTGCGCGCATGACATCAGTCAATTCGAGGCATCACTTGGACGCATGCAAGGCTGAGGGTAGTTCCAGTCGAGGGACCCGCGCGGCTACATCGCCCATTCCGTTGGCCATAGCGGACTGCAGTTGAAGAGAAGAACGCACTGTAAATGATGCGAGTCCCTCACACTCAGAAAACGCCCCAGAACCCGGCTCGCCCCTGGGCAAGCAGTTTACCGACAACCAGACAGCCGCAGCTCAGCAGGTAACTGCCGGCCGCGAAGAGTAGCAAAGCCAAGTAGCCATTCTGAGGGAAGCTGAGCATGATCCCACCAATCGCCGTGCCTGTGAACATGCTAAGACGTAAGACGTAAGTCAAGGCCGAGAGCACAACATTGAAGAGTCGAAGACGCCGGGCTGCGACGCGGCGGACGTACCTGAGGCTCACTAGGATGTAAGCAGTGGAGTAGTATCGACCGTACGCTGATAGTTTGCAGAATTGCCCAATGCACACGGGCGCGAGACTCACGCCACTGCCGCTGAAGAACCCGAACGCCAGTGCAAACACAACGAGCCCTGCCCGGCTGGACGACGAAGGGAGCCACAGGCAAAGCAGGGAGACGAAGCAGCCCACGACTGTCACCATGAGCATGTTGTGCCTGCCTACTCGGTCCGCAAGATACCCGGTAACCCAGCGCCCGAATATGCCTCCCGCATTCAGCAAGGACAGCAGCATGTAGGAGAACCGCGGCGAGAGTTCGTGATCCAATGCATACGACGCAAGGTACGAGAACGGGACGAAGAGCCCCCACTCCAGGAAGAACACGCCGAGACTCGTGAATGTCAGCGCGCCCTGCCGAAATATCGCCAAGCTGGGGCGGACCGTCGCCCAGTTGACTGGCCCGGGGGCAAAGCGTGGTCGGATGAGGACGAGGGCCAGGCCGAACGTCGCGATGCAAACGCAGCCAGCAGCGCGCGTCGCCCATGCGAAGCCAGCTGTCTCAAAGAGACGCTCCAGCATCAGCGGGAAGACGATGCCGCCTACAGCGCCGCCGGACGATGCGATGCCCGTTGCCAACCCTCGCCTTTCGTTGAAGTAGTGGGCAACAATGGCGATGGCTGGGCCAAAGACAAGAGACAGACTCACGCCTCCTAAAACACCAAAGACGAGCATGAAGTGCCAGTACTGGTCGCAGATGCCCAGCAGCATCAGGTAGACGACCGTGAGCACGCCGCCGCCAGCAATCAGCTCCCGCGGCCCTCGCGCATCAAAGATGGGCCCAGCCTGGCACCCGACAAGGAAAGTCAAGCCATTGTACACGCCAAAAATCCATCCCACGGCGACGGGGCTATAGTCGCTCAACTGATGTCGTAGCAAATACGCCTGAAAAGTCCCGATGCTGTTCATGAAAGACATGGAGCCGAAGATGGCGCACCAGCTTCCGGCCACCACGCCCCAGGCTTGCCACCCACCCTCGGATAGTCTGACGGCGCCCCGCTGTCGTGCGAGTCTTGATGGCCAGTCTGCTTCTCTCCATATAGTGAGGTATTGTTGGAGGGGGCAATATCGCTATTGCTCACCGGCTGCGACGCAGAGCGTGGTTGATCCGGCATCTTGATGTCAAAGCGTCGCACCCTCTACTGTACTCTCAGGACTCAGGAGCGCTGTTCAATCAAGCGCATGGGACATATTCGCCAAAACAACAACAACGCCTGCCTCGACAGTACAGTACAGTACAGTAGCTCTGCACGATGAAACGCAGACATTCAATCATCGCTGAGCTGCGCCGCGCAGGGGGATGTCCGCTGCGTCGGACGCGCCGACCCGACAGGCCTCCGCTGCGTCGCGTGAGTCGGATCCCCCGACGAGGCATGCTGCCGCTTACACGCCGACATTGGCGAGCACCTCCACCTGTCGGTTGGCCGGCTACCAACGCGGGGGGCTGGAGACGGCGCGGTGGCGCTTGCAGCGGGCGCCGTCGCACCATAAAGCGCAACTCCCGATACAGTACTGTTTGGCATCATGCTTGAAATGCAGCAATACAGGAACAGTCCTTTGGCAAACACACGAGCCGAATTCCCCGTTGCCTCTACCCAACCTGGATCACATGTCGCCCAACGGACAGGCATACTTGGTCAGGCCTGACGCGCCCGAGGGCAGCGCTCGTTTCCCGCAAGCCCGCTTCGCCCCAGCCTCTGGCCATAGGACTCTGTACGTGTCTGGCACGGCATGTGTCCGCCCCACTGATGGCACCTGGCCGGGGGTCACGGACAACGGCGACGGCACCCTGACTCTGGACATCCGCACGCAGACTGCGGCGGTGCTGGACAACATCGACACAATCATCAGCGGTGCAACCGATGGGAAAGGCGGCGTCCAGAATCTCATCGACGCCGTTGTGTACCTCGTGGACATGAAGAGGGACTACGCGGGGATGAACGAGGAGTGGAACAGGGTGTTTGCGACACGCGCCAGCGCGCCCGCTAGAGCAACGGTAGGGGTCAAGGAACTGCCAGACCCGCGGATGATTGTAGAGGTCAAGGCCGTAGCGGTGGTTGACATGTAAATGGATCATGCATTCATTGCCTTATACGTTGTCTACTTTTATTTTACCCCTGCGCCGTTTGAGAGGCAATGATGGCGTCGCGGACATCGGACGCTCTCTTTGCATGTCAGAAACAAGCACCCGTATCGCCGAGATCGGTTGGGGTCACCCCTCAAGCCGGTGCGGATGGGCCCTGATGCCACATGGCCGTGATAAGTCGGCCTGAACGTCCCGGGGTCTGCAACCTCTAGGCCCAAAGCCCCCAACCAACAGGATCCAAGCTATTAGAGGTGCGGGGAAAGTTGGGGAGCATGGGGGGCACGGCTTTAAACAAGATGAAGCACGCGGATGCGCAGGCGATCATCAATCGCGATTCGCAATTCTCAGTCCCTGCCCTGGCGCGGCTCATGGATCCGAATCACGGCCTCGCACGAGCGCGCGCTTCCTGTTCACGATGCCACAAGCGGAAGAAACGATGCGATAGAGTCTTGCCGTCGTGCCGTAATTGCCAATCGGCCAGTGTCAGATGCAGCTTTCGGGATGACAGCGGCCAGAATGCCTCGTTCCCCGTCGAGTAGGTCCCCTACCCACTGAACGCTCCAAGGTTTCGGTCCCGGATGCAAACCAGGGCAAACGGCACCATGGACGTCTCTGTAACTCAATCGCACTCTCCATTGCTCAGCCGTCCATGCTCGACCACGGTGTAGGTTAAGAGCTGATCATGTCTCCTAGCTATGTGCGTGCCCTGGAGCAGCGGGTTCGAGACCTGGAAGCCGGCGCTGGCAGGGAGAGCAGCCAACAAATGATCACGGTTCAAGTCGACGAGGATCCGACGGCAGTGGCTCACAACCATCACGAGCTTTATCAGGACTTGGCCGTAGACGACTCTACGGTAGCCCAGCCGATTGATACCAATATTCCGTCGATGACATTACTAGAGGCTGGTGAAGCTAGCAAGCAGCACTTTGACCAAAGATTCATGCGCCTTGAGCCACCTCTGCTATCACCTCCGTCGCTGGCGAGTCCACCGGCCGGAGCAGAGGAGCCACCTACATTTGCCCGCGAACTTCATACGCTTTCGCTCGGCGCAACGGCTGAACGTCACCTCGGATCCACGTCTGGCCTGTCGTTTGCCAAGATTACCCAGAGGATCCTGAAGCGGCTCACGCCAGACAAGGCCGATTTCGTCTTTGCTCCCAATCAAGAAGACGTCGCCGGCGCATCCTTCTTCAACTTCAATTCGCCTTCCGACGTGTTCAACGACAGCCTTTACGAAGACTTGAGCGAGTCCATCTCTGTGCATCCACTCTTGTTTAGCGACCTGTTCCTGGCCGACAATATGGACGCGAGCTCAAACGTCGGAGCCTTGGCGTGGCCCAGTGATGAGCAGCATGTCGAGCGCCTGGTTCACTTTTACTTTGCGCACTCGCATACGCTGTATCCCATCCTGGACAAGGCGGAGGTCATGGAGACTGTGAGAAAGATCAAGGGCAAACCGCATGAGCTGGCTTGCCAATCGGCCCTGCAGAACTTTAGGCTGTGGATGGTCCTCGCCATCGGTTCCACCGCCTACTCGTCGCTCTCGCTGACGGAAGAGTCGGAGTCCATGGGCTATTACGAGAAGGCCCTGCAGTATGTGGATCAGGCGCTCGAGCAAGATGAAATGGTAATACCACGGACCGCCCAACAATACCAGACTCATGTCGCTAACGGATGGCGCAGTCCGCTCTGGAGGCTCTGATGCTTCAGGTGTCATACTCCTTCTTCAATCAGCTGGGACCTAGTCAGAAAACAGCCCTATCGATCATGCCACTCAGTTCGCACGAGGCTAACCCTGGGTTTCGCAGACACCTGGTTCCTGGTCGGCACAGCAGCACGCCTTGCACTCGGTCTGGGCCTGCACACGCCCTCTGCGTACGACGGCTCACCTTTCAACGTGCAGCAGAGGCGCAAGCGTATATTTTTCTCCATTTACATGATGGACCGGTATGTATCATATTGCTTGGACTTGACCATGATCACCGGCTCGAAACTGACCGCGCATTGTTGGCGTTCGCTATAGGGTCGTCTCCATTGCCTTGGGTCGCCCGTTTGCCATTCATGACGACGACATTGAAGTCGCGGTATGACCCAGCCGCTTCCATCTCGTAATGGTGCCTGAGCAAGAAAGCTGAGCCCGACTTCATGTTCATAGCCTTTTACAGATTTTGATCACGAGGACTCGGCATCTGGCGATATGCACTTGTCAAAGTGTCTTTTGCAGCCGCCTGTCCTCTCCGTCCCTCTACATATCCTGCGGCTCCGACAGCTTGCCAGCAAGATTTCCCGTCTTGTCTACAAAAGGGGAGGCGCGGACCGCAGCATGCAAGGTCGTCACCGCGTTCTAGCCTCCCTACACGAGGAGCTCCTTCAGTGGCGGCGAAGCATGCCCTTCCCGTTGCCCGACACGACAGAGCTGATCCCGCACCTCCATACCCTTTGGTACGACTTTAACTATTACACACACCTGGCCATGATCTACAGGCCATCACCCCTGTGTCCGGCGCCTAGCGCAGACACGCTTCAAATTCTAGGCACGGCGGCATCCATGTCGCTGCGACAAGCGTTTGCTATGCACAAGCAGCGCCGGTTCGCGTATAACTGGCTCAACTTTCTCGCCATATTTACATCGACCCTATCGCTGGTCTATGCCATCACCGCCAGGCCGGGCGATATGCCTGCAGTGTTGAAAGAAACAAAGGCTGTGGAGGATCTTGGGCTGGCCATCCAGCTCTTCGAGACCTTTGCGATCAAGTTTGCAGCGGCGCAGAACATTTGCCGTATGATCCAAGAGATTGCCCGCAGATACAATGACATTTGTACATCCTCACATACGGACTAGAGAAAGAGTATATCGACTGTCCGGTGGCGCTGCGGCTGTGTGTCGATGCCCGATAGAGACATCGAGTGATATGCTTCGGCACAAGCCTGACAGCACAGGACATGTCTTCGCAGCACAAGTCCAAGTTTTCTGTTGCGCGAGAGAGCATGGGCCATGCGCATTTCGGGCTATCAGGACGGCTGTTGCTTGTAGATTGCTCACCGCAGCGGCTGCAAGATTTCCCTGTGACGTCGGTCTTTTCTGTGCATGCACACCATTGATGTTGGTCTCAGTATGTCTGGCCAAGACCATGGCAGGCTCCTGATAGCATGCCACGCCGCCCCAGGGGACAATAGCGTTGTTACGGTGAGGACCAGCTTCGTCGGCACAGGCGAGCCGATCCTTTGTTACCGAAGTGCCGGTAGAGTTTGCGCCATGGAACCATGACAAAGTGTCTGGTACGTTGGTCGACTTGAGGGTAACAGCGTAGAGACGACAGTGAAATGATGGACAAAAATTCCATGCGATGCACTGTATTGAACCAATTTTGCCTGGTATTTGGGACCGACTATGCTTGTGCTTGTACTGATGAATGTTACGCAACGGCAACTCCGACAACTAGCACAGGCCAGCCTCTTGTTTACTGTCCACGATAACCCTTGGCTCCTGCTACATCAAATGTACACCGAACGAGTCGACGGCACTCTCGACAATTGTCGCTGAGCGGGGAAGCTCTGGACCTATCACCTCGCCGAATGAGCCGTTGTGTTTACCCGAGAGAGAGGCATGCCGGTTGATCCAGTGTAAGACATACAAAAGTTTCATCTCCGCGGTGGTGTGCAATGCTGGCGGCCAAGCTTCGCAGGTCTGGTGCCCCGCGAAGGCTGTGATGGCAGATGACTGGAGGTCAAGATTCTTCTTAGCTATCCGAACTGGCCGTTCAAGGCTGTGCAATGGCATCGGAGAGGCCCATGATTCACGACTCCGAAGTAAACGTCAGCAGCTTCCAAGAATGATCGGTGCCTCATTCGAAGCTGCATACGGAAGGACCGAGACTGTGGCGTCGGCATCGAGTAGGACACGTCGTGTCCCATCACACACTGGGTGGGGCCGTTTCGTTCAACCAAGACATGCGTTCTCTGTAACTGAAACTGAGTGAGAGACAGCGGCACAACGGCACAACGGCAGTGTATTTCAGCTGAGCTATACCCCCTCGTACACTCTTCGTACGTACATGTATTTACAATTGAAGCTATCCGCGATGAAGCTTACGTCGGTTTTAGTGTTTGCGGGCCTTGGAATCCTCGCCGGTCACGCATTGCCTATGGACGGCAGTGGTGGCAGTGATGAGGAGGAGTTCAAGCAACTTGTCGCAACCATACAAGAAAAAGTTGTCAGTTTTCTGGATGACAGAGAGGCGAACAACATTGAATCGAGAGGCCTGCAACCCGAGTGCACATCGAAGAATGTTGTTTTCCGTCGCGAGTAGTATGTTGGCATTTCACCGCGCGAGTTTCAAGGGCGTGTCTAACCGTTCGCCAGTGGATCACTCACCGAGGCAGAGCGGCTCGATTACATCAATGCTGTCAAGTGTTTGCAAAGTTTGCCGCCTCGCACGCCAGCACATATAGCGCCAGGGGCAAGATCTCGCGTAGGACCTCGACCTCCCTTCTTGAAGATGGCTCAATACTTACTCTATCGCGCTAGTTTGACGACTTTATTGTGACACATATGCAGCAGACATTGACTATTCACTTCACGGGTAACTTTCAGCCGTGGCATCGTTGGTTTCTTCATGAATATGAACGCGCTTTGCGCACGGAGTGTGGCTATGAAGGCTATCAACCGGTATCAGTGGAAACCCTCGGGGCCATATCAGCCGACTGAGTAAGCTAACGCAGAGACAGTATTGGGAGTGGCCAAAATATGCCTCGGCGCCGGAGCAATCTCCCATCTTTAATGGCGATCCCTACAGCCTCGGTGGCAATGGAGATTTCGTCCCGCACGAAGGTGAACCGGTCAGGTCGCCCAATGATCTTCCAATTCCGGCAAGTGGAATGCAGCTACCTCCTGGTCTGGGAGGCGGATATGTTACGACGGGGCCGTTTGCAAACATGAGCATCAATCTCGGCCCGCTAGACAGCGTAGCGTATAATCCGAGGCAGATAAAGCGGGATGTCGGCCCGGCTATGACCACACGATATGCAAACTATACGACTGTCCTCGGTGAGTACATGTATCTTTGAATCGAGACTTCCCAAGCTGACCGCCTAAACTAGATCTATTGTGCAAACCGACCATTGAAGAGTTTCGATACCTGTCCGAAGGCGTGCCGTACACCGGTGACATCGGCCCTCATATTGCTGGCCATGTTACTATTGGGTGAGCCGTCGCGGTCCACAGGCACGGAGCAACGCTTCGCTAACTTCTGGACTTCAGTGGCGATCCTGGAGGCGACTTGTTCATATCTCCAGGTGATCCGGTGTTCTACACGCACCACGGCATGATGGATCGCATGTGGACGTTGTGGTAGGTTCCCGAGCGTAGCTACCTACCCGGACAAGAGGCTTACAGTTGTTGCACTATTAGGCAAGCGATAGACCCTGAAGCGCGTCGGGACGGACTGGGCGGGGACGAAGTGTACGGGCACATCACCTGGGCCAACACACCACCTTCTCGGAAGACGGCGCTCAATGACACCATCGACCTGGGATATGCTGGGGATTCAATACAGATAGCGGACGTCATGGACACCCTCTCGGGACCACTGTGCTACTTTTATCTCTAGCGACTTGTATACTGTCTGTCTTGCACACAGATGGTGCAGGGCTCTGTTGCCATGCGGAGGGGCTCCCTGATGCACGTCGAAAAAGGCTCGTAGCCATAACATTGTCTGCAGCGGTGTAGGTTCTTTAAGAGAAAAGTAAATTACAGATTACCACGCTCACATCTGCTCCAATCCCCGCATACGTTGACTCGGTTAAACAGTGACGTCGCAACTGCCGATCCACCCCCTCCGCTGCTGTTGTGCTCACGCATTCTGGTGGTTGGTTGCCAAGGGCATAAAGAAACTAGTGGCATCGCCAGGAGTCCATTATGTGATATAAGTGACGTGTCCAGGAAACGGAGCGAGGCGTTTGACTGATCACCCCGTAATGCCGACCAGCTCCGAGTGTCTACTACATGTACCAGTTGAGACTACGGGTTGGAATCGAGAGGGACTTCAAGGGGGCAGACTGATCTTGTGGACAATCCGCGGAGGAGAAAGTAGCGAAGAAACATGAAGGAAGTCTAGAGAGCTACTCGGTTCATTGCTCTAATCCTTGGTCCTCGGATTGCTCTCTGATGGCATGCGCGATTTGTAGTGCCAGTGCTCGGGAAAATTGGCGGCACCACGTAAAGCTGCCCGTCATGAACCAGAAGCCTGGTATTCCAGTAGGCCGCCACCATCCGTTCCTTTCCTGCTCGGAATCTAGGCACCCAAACCCTTGAAGTTTCGCGGCGACTTCATCTCCCATAAGCTTCTGCACTGTCAGAATGTTTTTCTCCCAGCCCGTGGCCATGACAATCACGTCTGCCTCTAAAACTGTCCCGTCCGCCAATATCACGGACCGTTCACCAAGCTCTTTGACGCCCCCCTCGCACTGATGAACTTTGATGCGCCCATCGATGATCATCTGGGTGGCACCCTGGTCGATATAGTAGTGGCCTCCGGTGATGAGCTGATGGTCCGCCAGGCCGTATCCATCCTCGCCTGTCCGCACCGCGAGGCCGGCCTTCTTGAGCCCGTTGAGCATTACTTTGTCGGCAGAGGCCATGGACCGAGTCAATCCAATGCTCATCGTGCGAACGATGGGGATCGGTATAGAATTACCCAACAGATCCGCCTCTTCAGTGGTCAGCCCAGGTGTGTTCCACAGGCCTAGAATTGTCGTCTTCCAGGAGTCTCTGGATACGCTGAAGATTGGAGACCGCTGGATCATGGACACATGTCGTGCACCACAGTTGACAAAGTCCTGCGCAATGTCATGACCGCTGGTGCTGCATCCAATGACGACAACATTTTGGTCCCCGAGGTCGGGGACGGCTCGAGCCGACTTGTGGTCAATAGAGTGGTAGATAGTGCCGAGGAACTTGTCTTTGCCGTCGAGTTCGGGGATCTTGGGAATATCACTATACACCCCGGTGGCAAGGACAACGTGGTCCGGACGAAATGTATGCTCCCCACGCGGCCCACTTGCCCGAACTTCGTACTTCGATGCCACTCGCCGTACTGCCGTGACTGTCGTGTTGAGTCGCACGTCAAGACCCATGATCTGCGAGTAGTGTTCCAGAAAATCGGCAGTATGATCCCGTCCGAGCCACTCCGGCCAGTTTTCCGGATACTTCAGGAAGGGGTAGTGATCTGTAAAAGTTGGTGTGTTGAGCGTGACGGTATCGTAGCGCATTCTCCACGAATCCCCAACACGCGCACATCGATCGACCACGACAGTCCGAACCCCCATCGAGGTAAGGCGAGCGGCCAAGGAAACTCCCGCTTGTCCTGATATCATCAGCGATTTTTCTTCAATCAAGACTATGCCTTGGCTTACCGGCTCCGACGATAAGGACGCTCGCAACTTCCTTGCAGCCGTTGGTTTGAGGGATTTGTCGTGACATTGCAATGTCCTGCACTTTTTGGCAACCCGCCGCTTCATGTTCTCGATCGTGCAGTTTGGTGAGTTCTGTGAAGACGGTCCAGGCCTTCCATCCCCCGTCTGGCTCGTTGATCAACCGCACAAGGCCGTGTCCCTCGCCATCCTTTGTGCGAAACAAGAAGGCTGACTGGATCCAAGAGTCGCCATTCCACTCTACAAGAAAAGGCTTTAACCCTCCTGCCGCTGGCTCCAGGTTGGTGAAGATAGTGTCCGAGCCTTCGAGGTACGCCTCAATTTGCTGCCAGCCGTGCTTGGTAGTGAAGTCCCAAGCGAGCCCGAGTATGTCTCTCCACCAACAGTCGCCTATGAACAAGTCCGCGAGCTGGTCATATCTACGGTCTTCGAAACGGGCTCGCAATTGGGAAAGCCATGCTGAAACGATGTCGTCGGGGCGTATCTCGCTCTTATTGACAAGAAGTCTGAGTTCGGGTATCGGTGGGAGTACGGTGCCGTCCATCTCGACAATGCCGACAGTGAATTCGGGGATTTATCTAGGACGCCATCCAAATGACCGGCTCTCAGCGGCCGGCCCGTACTCGTAGCGTGAGTCGCCTCCCTTATAGGCCATCACCTGCATCTTCCAGCATTATCAGGTCTCTCTAGGGTTACACGCAGGGGAAACACCCCTTACTTTTCTCCAAACCTTGTCTGCCTACTATTACTCGTGCCTGCTCATACATCCACGCCCGGTACATCAATCTACTTGGCAAAGCCTGTGAAAGGACATGGATGGTCCCCGGTGCACTGAGAGTGGTCCACTTGTTAACATTATCTGCTGGGGCCCGCGATGAAACGTCGAGTCAAAGCGCGCAGGCATCCGGGCATCAGGCCATGGCTGACCACCATGGGCTCTTGGCCGGAGGCTTTCCGAACCCTTGCTAACCGGTTTGAGCCGTACGAGTGCTTGGCCAAATGCCGCACCGGTGACCCCAACAATTGGCGTCACGTCATCTTATCAATCTGATCAAAAGCGGGCCCTGGTTTGGTTCAACTTCGAGTTCAGCGGATGAAGCTGCGTGGGTTGGTGGGCAGCCCAAGGTACGCTTAATTAGTGCCCTGCAAAAGCGGTCCAATCCGTGCCATGTCCAGCTGCAGTAGACCTAAACTCGACCACGGGAGAGGGGCGAACAAGCAAATTGCTCTCCGCATCGAAGTAAAGATCGTCATCAGGATTCAGGACAGAAGCAGAGGCCGCTCTTGGCAGACTGCAGCGAGGATGTTAGCTAGAAGATCAAGACGTCATCCCGTTACAGCACTCGCGAAGCGCAGTACATGTACTTCGTTCCACAGGAACGAGAATGTGATATGTGACATGACGGCATCAGCATGGATCGACATGGACCTGCCATTTTTGCCATCGACTGCTGATCACAGCTCGTATCATGGCCCGGTGGTTGCACCTGGTTGCTCAATAAGCCACAGGGGGATAATAGCACTGTCAGGCCGGCGATGGCATCTGGCCTTCTACGAACAGGAATGCTGAAAGTCTTTTGTGTGGTTTGGTGTCTAGGCTCTCTTCATCTACGCGAGAGATCTCTACTGCAACATTTGCTGCAATGCGTTAAGCCTATAACTCTCGTTGGTCTCCATGAGCTCCGCATGACGTCCGCTGTCTACGATGCGACCGCCCTCGACCACAAAAATCACGTCCGCCCTGTGCACTGTGTGTAGCCGATGGGTGATGGCTAGGACCGTTGTGCCCGTGGCGGCTCGTTCCAGACTCTTTTGGAGGGCCGCCTCGCCGGCGGCGTCGAGGGCGCTCGTGCTCTCGTCCAAGAGCAACAGCCGCGGTCTCCGCACGAGGGCACGAGCGATGGCAAGACGCTGCTTCTGGCCCCCGGAGAGGCGGGACGCCGATGCGCCGCAGGGCGTGTCGTAGCCTTGAGGAAGAGCCACAATCTCGTCATGGATGCCCGCAGCGCGACAGGCCGCTGTGATCTCCTCGATGGTGGCCTCACGCCCCGGGATCGCCCCCAGCCCAACGTTGTGCCGTACGGTTCCGTCGAAGAGCGTGGGGTCTTGAGGTACCAGGGAAACGACGTCACGAAAGGAGTCTGGAAGCGTCGCAATGTCCATGTCCTCTATCCGGACGGTCCCTCTCGTGGGCATGTACAGCCGTTGGACCAGAGTCATGATTGTGCTCTTGCCCGCGCCCGACGGTCCGACCAACCCGCAAAACTGGTTGGGTTGAATGGTGAAAGACACATCATCAAGCACCGGAGTGCTAGGAGACTGGGGATACGCAAAGGACACGCCGTCGAATCGTACTTTGACGCCGCCCGTGGAGGAGCCAAACGGCGCACCTCGCGTCGCTTTTGCGGTGGCCTCCACGTCGCGGGAATCCGTTGCTGTCGCGTCCGTTCCTACGTGATCGACGCGAGCTGTCGATCCCAAATGAACGATGCTCATGACACGGCGCATGGCGAGTCGGGCTCTGGAAAACTCAGGAGCTAGCGTAAACATTGTGCTCCAGAGCTTCGCGCCCGTGAGCATGGCGACCAGGACGATGAGCATGTCCCGCTGGGTGTATTCGCCTCTCATGATCAGCTGGGAACCCCACCAATACGTCAAGCCATTGACAAGCGGCGAGACGCAGTGGGAAATCGAGAGCAAGACGTTGGTGGAAGCCGCAGACCGCACGACCTGATTCATGGGCGGCTCCAGTGCCCGTTTGTACGATGCCATGTACGTCGTCTCCAAGCCGAGCGTCGCCACGCTGCGAATGGACTGGATTGCCTCCGATGCCAGCGCATTGGCCTTGGAAAATGACGCCCGATGCCGCTCCTCGAATCGGGCCAGCATACGCAACTGCATGAAGCCGGAGCCAAGCAGGATGGGGATGGAGACCAAGGCCACCAAGGCGATCTTCCAGGCGTAGATGTGGGAGATGATGATTGCGATGATGATGTTGACGCATATGGCGAAGATTGTTCCAAAGGTCGAACCGCTGAAGCTGCCGATAGACATACAGTCCTTGGTGATTATGGACAAGAGCTCAGTGGGCGTACGACCGTTTGACGTGTGCCATTCCAGGCCCTGCTCCAGTAGGGACCGGAAGGAGAGGATTCGCAGGCTGAACAGGATGCGCTCGCCAATAATGCCAAAGCCCAGCCAGGCGAGGGCGTTGGCCACGAGCTCGATGACGCCGAGCATGAAGATGAGGCCACCGAAGAATCTGCCCATGGCCATTATTCGCTCGACCGTGCTCTGGCAGGGATTGAGAGCACTGACGGTGTAGCCAAAGATGAGCCCAGACCCCGAGAACACGGCACCCACGAACACGGCAGCGAACAGAGCAGCGAAAAGCCATCCCAGTGAAGGCCGAACAAGCCAGGCAATCCCCCTTGGGACGCTGCTAAAGGGGCCCTGCGGGATGACGCTAGCACTGTCGCAACTCGTCTCACGATCGCGAGTAGGTTCTGGCTTTGACGCCTCAGGTTCGGCCTGCTTGTCGAAGAGCTCGTCACGCTTTTCGTTTGCTTCGTCGACGCCCGCGCCCGACAGACTGTCACTATCCTCATTGTCTTTGCCACTGCTGTTAAGTTTCTGCAGCCTGGCGAGGGCTGTAAACTTGCCGTCGTCCCTGGCCATGAGCTCCGTATAGGGCCCGCGCTCCACGACCTGTCCGCCTTCCAACACAATGATATTATCAGCTTCGCGGATGGACGCAAGTCGGTGGGCGATGGAGATGATTGTCCGTTCCCGCGAGAGCGCGATGCGCGCTATGGCAGCCTGCATTCGATGCTCACTCGCCGAGTCAACGCTCGCGGTGGCTTCATCCAGGACGAGCACCTCGGCGTCGCGAATAAGGGCCTGCGCAAGGGCGATGCGCTGCCTTTGGCCACCACTGATGGCGCTGCCCCTCGGACCGACGGATGTGCCATAGCCCAAGCGCAAGTGCTGGATAAAGCTATCGGCGTCAGCCTGCTCAGCAGCATGCCGGACGCACCCGGCAATCTCAGCGAGCGCTTCACTTTGCGAGGCTGCCCATGCGAGTGCATCTGCGCCCTTTGAGGCTGCTTCAGCCAACTCGGGTCCACCCAGCAGCGGTTTGAGTCGCTGGTGGCGTTGATGGGGGGAGTTGACGAGACCCAAGGCGATGTTCTCCAAGATTGAACAGTCAAATAGGGACGGTTCCTGCTGCACAAATGCCATGCAACTTCGCATTGACCGTACGTTCAGCGACCTGAGATCATGGCCGTTTATCTCGACACTACCTCCGGTAGGATCGTGCAGTCTTGCCACCATGGATGCAATGGTTGACTTGCCGCTGCCCGAACGGCCCACGATGGCCGTGTATTGGCCAGGGGGGAAGGCAACATTGATGTTCTGCAAAGCTGGTTGACCAGACCGCGTGGGGTACTCGAACGTAACATTGCGAAACTCGATGCTCTTTGGAGTTCCCACTGGCAGAGCGATGCCAGACTCCGACGTCGCGTCTATGGTGGAAGGCGTCCGGATGTCTTCGATGAGTCGTTTGTAGGCGGAAACAGCACCGCCGAGGAATGGGAGCATGGGTGCAATCCCGCCCAGCATGACGCACGCTACCGACCGTCAGCTGCCTTCCTGCGGTCGTCTTGAGACTGATTCGAGTCTGGTGCTTCCTTACCATCAATGAGGAGATATACTATGGCATATATTTGGCCAATGGATGCGCTTTTGCCTCCGTCTGCCGCTGCGTCTGCAATCTTGATGCTCCCCTGCCAGAACGCCAGGGCATTTGCGCTGTACGCAAAAAAGTAGATCAAGCCCGTCTGCACAGCGGCAACGGCCGCTCTAGCGATGCCATGCTTGCTTGCGCGGGACATGTGGCCAGTGAACATGGTCTCGAGCCGCGAAGCAGCGCCAAAGGCCTGAACGACTGGTATATGCGACAGTGCCTCGGACGCAATGGACGCCGCACTCGATGTGGCTTCGCTGTTCTGTTCCAGAAATCTCGCCGTGTACCGGCTGGTGATGGCACCCGACGCAAGAAACGCCGGCATCACAGATATCAATATGCCCGCGAGGCGCGGCTGCTGCGAAAAGGCAATGACAAACACGGTGATGACGAAACTCGTAGTCGAGACGATGGCGCCGACCTTTTCCGACGTGCCGGACTGGATGGCCGCGATGTCGCTCTGCAGCCTGCTGGAAACCTCGCCGGCGGACCCTCGCGTGTCGAAAAAGGACGGCGGCTGTCGCAGGAGGGCGGCGACGTAGTGATTCCGCAGCCGCTGCGCCAGTCGCTGGCTGATGATGCTCCAGGCTGTGAGGTAGCAGTAGATGAGGCCAAAGGCAATGGCTCCGATCCAGGCCGTCTGGATGACTTTGCCGTTGATGGATGACTCGTACCGAAAGGGATCGCCATTTGGCCCTTCCTCGGCAGCGCATGTGGCGCTGTTGAAGTTGTCCACCAGTTGGCCAAAGAGCACTCCGATCAGAGGGAATGGGACGCCAGCTCCCGCCGCGCAGAGTGTTCCGAAGCCTATGAGGGCGAGGTCGACCCACGTCGGCTCAGCGGCGAAGAGCAGACGGAAGAAGATGAAGAAGGGCTCGACTTTCTGTCATGCGTTCTGTTAGTCGTCCATGATTGACAGGTCAACATGCCTAGTGACAAAAGCTTACTGCTCGGGATCCTTTTTCGGTCTGGTCAACCCGGTCTGCAAGCTGCGCCGTGGCTTCATCGTGTGTCCGAGTATCATCACGAGCGGAAATCTCTTCGCGTTTCTCTGAAGCCATGGTCTGTATCGGTTCGACGCAGAAACACCCCCAACAGGATCCGGGTCAATGCATGGACAGAGGGCCCTGTGTAGAAAGCGAGGTGTTTCCTTGTGACCTCGGCACAATTGACAGCAACTTGAAAATGCCGGATGGGAGATGCATGGTATCGTCTGACCGGCTCATTCGCGATCAGCTTGGCATTGGGCTCGCCGGTAGCCCTTGGCATCAACTTCAGGCAAGAGATGAGCAGCGAGGGGTAGCTTGCGACGGTACAGCTTCAAAACCACCGGGCCATCTGACGAGTGATGATGCCGGAGGGGCTTGCGCACCGGCGCTAAGAACAGTAGGATCAGCAAGCATGGCAGCCTGCTGGTGTACCAGAAATGTAGCGACTGGCGCGGTACGTCCTGCAAAGAGGGAGTGTCGATAACACACCACAGATCGACCCAACGGAAACTCCCTCTGAGTACCTTGTGGCTGGCGAGCGGCCCTTGTCCGGAGGTGGCAAATACTTACCCGTCTTGAACAGTCTTACGTTTATCTTTCTTTCAGTGCATCCCTGCGTGGATCGACTCGTCGATGCTCGGCCGAGCCAGGTTACATTTCCGACACGGGCATCGCTGCCGTTGGCCATGGATGCGCTTCAACGGCCGCCATGCTCGGCACGACGGACGGGAGGAAAGAGTCTTTATTCCAGAGCTTAGCAGCAGTACGTCTTCCGAAGCATTCTCACAGTGACGACTCGCAACACAGGCAGCACCTACTCTTGGAAGCTTCGAGTCCTCAACTGCAACTTTTGCTACACCAGACTATTTCATAGCATCGCCGTTCAATATCTGGGGCACGCACCGTCATCCGCGGTGACCACATGCGCGGAGAAACCACTTGCCCCCGGGTCGTGCCTCCGATCATGTTCAGCAAGCGGAAAGGAACAGTGTCATTCTCGACAGCGCAGACAACCTGCTCGTGGCACCCATTCAACGACTTCTGTGCCATGAAGCCAAACTTGGCTGTGATCGCAATCTCCTTGGACTTCTACTTGCTCGGATCGTCAAGCAAAGCCGGTTTGGTCAACGCCCGGCCGCAGTGCAGTGTCTGATGCATGTAGGCTTCAAAAATCTCAGCTGCGATGGAGGTTCTTGGGAAGAAATCACCGCCTAGAATAACACAGGGTTGTTTTGGGGGAGAATCGAGAATATACAGACTATTACACGAAAAGCGGCCACGTTCATATTCTGACTCATGAGGTCGAGTTCGGATTGCATGCAGTACGGACGGCGTGCTATGTCTGGAACATGAATCATGTACCCAGGCAGCAGTCCGATCAAGATAATTGTGCATTTGACAAGCCAAGTTGAACCCCTTTGTGTGAGTAAATCTGATGATAAGATCTCCCATGAGTAGAAGCGCCACCATCATTGATCTAACGTTGGTTGCCCGGCTGTCGAAGAATCCAGGCCAGTTTGAACCCGACGACTGGACGGAAGCCGGGAGGAAACCGAGACTGTGCGAGCCCATGGCTCTCATCCAGAGCCACCAGACCACTGTTATTTTCTGGCGCAAGCCGCGCAACGATGAGATTGCCCCCCACCCCCCTTGGCAACTTTGGTTCTTACTTTATTACGAGCCGTCCAGTCGTTGCAACGCTGTGCCGGGTGTGGCATTGCTTGGCGTCGAACGACATGGGGCGCTGCGGACGACCCAGAGCGGCGCCCGCTGGGCAGGCAGGGTCGTGACTCTTGACTCTTGAGAGAATTTGTTTGGTGCATCTTATCTGATCCCCGTACGTAATACGGGTTGCTGGCGATCCCTCCATCCACGGGCAGTGCCTAGGTACCGTACCAGTACTCCCATCGGCTGCCGTCGGGCAATGCCGCGCGATGAGGGGATTAAGGTAGTGGCCCCCGATCTTGGCACGCCACGCCATGCTGGCAACAATTTCCCCTTATGGATCCCGCCGAGAGGGAGGTGGCGTGTGCCTTGCCTCCAGGGGCCTGGCGACAGCGGTTTGAACTCATCACCGCCCTCAGTGCCATATCTAATCAGATCATCGCGCGTGCGCCCGCCTCCTCTTCACTAGTGGATTGGCACACCATGCCCAGCACGCCCCCCCAAGACGCCGTGCCGGTGTACACGTACGAGTACGGGACATGATGGTTTGGTGGAGCGGACACGGCTCTTGGCACCATCGAGGCCGCTGTACAGACCTCTGCCAAGCTCGCGAACCCATGCGTAGAGCCGTAGACCCTCCTTGGAGTCCCTTGCCCTCCCCAACCAGCTCCCTGTCCGTCAAGAGAAAACTTGGAGCAAGGGCAAAGGTGGCGTCGTCGCCGTCGCACTGGCAGGGGAAAATTTTCCCAGTCCTTGCCCGCTCTCTCTCTCTCTGTGTGTGTGACCGGGAGGAGGAGGCAAGGCTCCAGCAGCTTTTCCGAGGTCCAACGAGCTGAGCTGCCATCCTTTAGTCTGCCCTTGCGGCCGGGTTCATTTTCTTGTTCGTTATGGCCAAGGAGCGCCTCTGCGGGCGTGGCGTTGGAACGTGAATATAAAAGTTCCATGTGCGATTTTTACCCAACCCTCCACGAGAAAACATATCGCGATACAACCAAGAGAAGCCATGAATTCCGCCAACGCCGAGGACCCCCGGCTGCAGGCCAGGGAGTACTCTGTTCGAGTCGACGACGAAAAGGGCGTCGCTGATGCCCCGGTGACGACGGCCGTGTCCAACGGTCCGGCCAAGCACCACCACGACAACGACGACGGGGACAACACCTCCAACAGCGAAGAGTTCCAAGATGGCGTGAAGCGAGTCCGCGCCATCACCACCGCCTGGTCCAGGTGGTCGCTGTTCACCATGTTTGCATTGTGCGTGAACAGCATGCCGCCTCTCAGAGCACCGCCGCTGACCCTCTGCTTCCCAGGCTCTACTTGGTGACGTTTGTCGACTACCTCCAAAACGCCGTCGACTCGGTACTCAACCCGTACATTACGTCTTCGTTCGGGAGCCACGGCCTGCTCAACGTCGGCAGCGTCCTGTCGACCATCATTGGCGCCTGCGCCCCTCTTGGCCTTGCGAAGCTCATCGACGTCTGGGGCCGCGTCGAAGGCTTCACGTTTATGCTTCTCATCTCCATCATCGGCAGCATCATGAAGGCAGTGGCCAAGAACGTCACTACCTACGTCGCCGCGCACACGCTGTATTGGACAGGCCATATCGGCATCGGCTACGTCATCCGCGTCATGCTCTCCGACATGAGCAGCCTCCAGAACCGCATGCTCGTCATCGGCTTCAACCAGACCCCCCGCATCATCAGCAACCTGGCGGGGCCCAACATCGCGGACAAGTTCCTGAAGAAGCTCAACTTCCGCTGGGCGTTTGGCGCCTTTGCCATCATCTTGGTGGGGTGCAGTCTGCCGGCCATGGCCCTCATGACCTACATGTTCCGCAGGGCGCTCAAGAAGGGCGTGTTCCAGAAGCGTCCCCGGTCGGGTCGGAAGTGGCACGCTTCGGTCGCGCACTACGTTGTCGAAATCGACTTGGTTGGCATGCTCCTGATCATGGCAGCGCTTTCCTGCATCCTGCTGCCGTTTAGCTTGGTCAACTACGCCCCGCAAAAGTGGAAGACGCCGTACATCATCGCCATGTTGGTATTGGGCGTCGTCCTCTTCCCCGCCTTCTACCTGTGGGAGGCCAAGTTGGCACCGGTACAGTTCCTGCCGTGGAAGTACCTCAAGCAGGGCACCATCATAGGCTCGTGCTTGCTGTATGGCATCATGTTCCTGTCGACGTTTACGTGGAACGGCTACTTCAACTCGTACCTGCAGGTGGTGCACAGGCAAAGCGTTGAGCACGCCGGCTACATCACCAACACCTACTCTCTGACGTCGTCCTTCTTCGGACCCATCATCGGCTACATCATCCACAAGACGGGCAACTTCAAGTGGACCGCCTACACTGGCGTACCCATCATGCTACTGGGAACGGCCCTCCTCCTGCCTTTCCGCCAACCCGACGCGCCGGTGGGCGTTCTCGTCTTCACACAGTTCCTGGTCGGCCTCGGCAGCGAAGTCTTCGTCATCTGCAGCTCCCTCGCTGTCATGGCACCGGTCACGCACCAGTACATCGCGGTCACCAACGCGCTGGCCGGCCTCTTTGGCGGGTTCGGCGCCTCCATCGGGCTCTCCATCGCCGGAGGCATCTGGAACAATCTGCTGCCCAAGGAGCTGTACAACCGGCTGCCCGAGGCGGCCAAGGGTCGGACAGCCGAGATATTCGGCGACTTGAAGCTGCAAATGGCATTCGCGGACGGCTCGCCAGAGCGCGAGGCTATCGTCGGGGCGTATGCCCACGTCATGAGGTACATGCTGATTGCCGGCGTGGCCCTCATGCCGCTGTGCATTCTGTCCATTGTTGTGTGGAAGAACATCAATGTCAAGAAGATTGAGGAGGAACGGGGCAAGCAGACGAAAGGCACTACCTTTTGAAGAGGCGGGGACAAAGGCCGTTTATACGTCGCTTCGTGCTGCTTGGACATCGCTTCGCTGTCCCGATGCACGCGCGTCTGGTGTCATGGCGACTGACGAGGGGCCCTGCTCGAATCGGCACTTGGTGATAGGTGTGCGCCAGCGGTGGCGGCGTCTGGTACCCCGTACCTTGGCTTCTTGTTAGCTAGATACGTTGACTGTCTGAGAGTCATTGTGCTCAGAAAACCGCCTCCTTGGCGGAGGCGGACGACACAAACCACGCCCCCAAAGGGAGTGGACGTGTCGTTCAAACGCGCCGTGGCGCGACGCTCCGGACTGAAAGGAGGCAAGCCTTTGCTACCGCGCCTTGATCTCGATCTCGACTCACAACAAGAACAGCATTTGGCACAAAAACGTCGTACTGTTGCTCAGTGTCACCACTTCACGCTAGAGATAGCTCAATCTACTTCGTCATACGTATTGACCTCCCTATACTTTTTGTCCCGCGTCCGGAAACCCACACGCCTCCTCGCCAACGCAGAGCCTCTTCATCTCCGTAGCCACGGGTGGCCTACAGGCGGCTGGTTGCCCTCAAGCTGGACTCCTTGTGAAGCTCAAACCGATCCAGGTTCATGACCTTGTCCCAAGCAGCGACGAACTCCTTGACGAACCTCTGGGTACCGTCCGCGGCGCCGTAGACCTCGGCCACGGCGCGCAGCTCAGCCTGGGAGCCGAAAGCAAGGTCGGCACGAGTGGCGGTCCATTTCTTGGCACCGCTCTTGCGGTCGCTGCCCTCGTACACATCGCCGTTAGCACCAGACTTCTTCCAGACGGTGCCCATGTCCAGGAGGTTGACGAAGAAGTCGTTCGTCAGGGTACCAGGGCGGCTGGTGAAGACACCGTGAGCCGAGCCGTCCCAGTTGGCGTTGAGAACGCGCAGACCACCAACGAGAGCCGTGAGCTCGGGAGGCGACAGGTTGAGCAGGTTGGCCCTGTCGATGAGGTAGTTCTCGAGCTTGATCCGGTCGGTGGACTTGCCGTAGCTGCGGAAGCCATCGGCGAACGGCTCCAGGTGGCCGACGGACTCAACATCCGTCTGCTCCTGGGAGGCATCCATGCGGCCGGGGGTGAAGGGCACGGTGATGTCGTGGCCGGCATCCTTGGCGGCCTTTTCGACGGCGGCGCAGCCACCGAGGACGATCAGGTCGGCCAAGGAAACCTTCTTGCCACCGCTCTGGAACTTCTTCTGGATGCCCTCCAAGGCGCTGAGCACCTCGGCAAGCTGACGGGGGTTGTTGACCTCCCAGTCCTTTTGCGGGGCGAGGCGGATGCGGGCGCCGTTGGCACCACCGCGCTTGTCGCTGCCACGGAAGGTGGAGGCGGAAGCCCAGGCCGTCGACACCAGCTTCGACGGGTTGACGCCAGAAGCCAGAATCTCCTTCTTGAGGGCCGCAATGTCACGGTCGTCGATGACGGGGTGGTTGAGGGCCGGGATGGGATCCTGCCAGCTAAAGTCCTCAGCAGGAACCTCGGGGCCGAGGTAGCGGACGCGAGGACCCATGTCACGGTGCGTCAACTTGAACCAGGCCTTGGCGAACACCTCGGAGAAGTAGTCAAAGTCCGCAAGGAAGCGGCGGGAGATCTTCTCGTACGCCGGGTCGTAGCGGAGCGACAGATCGGTCGTGAGCATGGTGGGCAGGTGCTTCTTGTTGGGGTCAAAGGCATCGGGAATGATGGGCTCGGCGTTCTTAGCCACCCACTGGTTGGCGCCAGCGGGGCTCTTGGTGAGCTCCCAGTCAAACTTGAAGATGTACTCGAGGTAGCTGTTGCTCCACTTGGTGGGCGTGCTGGTCCAGGTGACCTCGAGGCCGCTGGTGATGGTGTCGGGGCCCTTGCCGGTGCCGTGGCTGTTGTGCCAGCCGAGACCCTGGGCCTCGATGCCGGCAGCCTCGGGCTCCTTGCCGACATTGCTGGCCGGCGCAGCGCCGTGGGTCTTGCCGAAGGCGTGGCCGCCGGCAATGAGGGCGACGGTCTCCTCATCATTCATGGCCATGCGGCCAAACGTCGTGCGGATATCGCGGGCCGCAGCCACGGGGTCAGGGTTGCCATCAGGGCCCTCGGGGTTGACGTAGATGAGACCCATGTGGGACGCGGCGAGGGGCCCCTCGAGGTCGCGGGTGTGGATGTTCTTGGCGTCGACCGTCTTCATGGAGCCGTCAACGGCGCCGTGCTCCCGGACGCCCTCGTGGCCGTGCGAGTAGCGAACGTCGTTGCCCAGCCACGTCGTCTCACCACCCCAGTACACGGACTCGTCGGCCTCCCAGGCGTCGACGCGACCACCGGCAAAGCCGTAGGTCTTGAAGCCCATGGACTCGAGGGCGACGTTGCCGGTCAGGACGATGAGATCGGCCCACGAGATCTTGTTGCCGTACTTTTGCTTGATGGGCCACAGCAGGCGGCGGGCCTTGTCGAGGCTGACATTGTCCGGCCAGCTGTTGAGCGGCGCGAATCGCTGCTGACCCTGTTACGAGGCAAGGCATTGCCGATTAGCTGCCGGATCCATACGAGGCAGTGGAATTTTGCAAGGGGGCCGGCCACGCAGCGGTAGGGTAGCGGTGGCCCATGACAATCAATGGTGCAGCTTACCTGACCAGCACCGCCACGGCCGTCGAAGACACGGTAGGTGCCCGCGCTGTGCCAGGCCATGCGGATGAAGAGACCTCCGTAGTGGCCAAAGTCGGCGGGCCACCAGTCCTGGGAGTCGGTCATGAGGGCGTGGAGGTCCTTCTTGACGCCCTCATAGTCGAGGGTCTTGAAGGCAGCGGCATAGTCGAACTCCTTGCCGAGGGGGTTGGTCAGGTCGGTGTGCTGGCGGAGGATGTTGAGCTTGAGCGAGTCGGGCCACCAGTCGCGGTTCCTGGTGCCGCCGCCGCCAATGTTCATCTCCTGCACAGGGCACTTGCGTTCGGCCATGGTGCTTCCAATGTGTGTGTCCGTATGTCCGTACTGACTGCGTTTGGTGAAGGCTGTGCTTGGTGTCGCTGTCCCGGAGCTGGTGGAAGTGGGAGGGACGCAATTGGGGGGCGGGCAGGCAGGCGCTCTTTCTTACACGGACGAGGGGTGCCACCCCCCGCGTTTTATGCGCCAACGGACCCCCGCACCGCCATGACGAATAGCTGGAATCTTATTTGCTCGAGGCGCAGGGCGGCGGCGACGGGTTTCGGTCAGTTATCCACCCTATCCGGGTCATAACGAGACAGCTCACGGTCGGCCCCGTACGGCAGGGAAAAGCATGTTATGGTGCGTTAGGAGTGGTATCGGCCTGCCTGGTGCTCGCTCGGCGGGAGCTTGGGAGTGGGCCTGGAGGGGGCCTTGGCCCAGCAAGGTCCGTCACCGTGTCTTCCGCCCGCCGCTCGTGGACCCATGCCATCTGCTCTGCCCGTACGCTTCGGTTCGCGTCGCCGTGCCCCGGGGGCCGGCCCCTATATTAGAGTTGGCAGCTCTCGACGGGGCGGCAAGCAAGCTCACGCTGACATGACAGGTGGCGAGTCCCCATCACGGTGCCTTTGTTCGACCCGACGCCGGAGCTGCTCGGCTCGGCGGTGCTCTGGTGTCGGTGCCTTGCTGGTGTCGGCGCTCGCTCTGCAGGTGCTCTGCTGGTGTCTCGTCGACTGCTTCACGCTCACCGGCACTTCGGTGGAATATCCCCGGCCGCTCCCGCCCGCGTCGTGTCATTGGCTCGCGGGCCGTCGTTTCGTCAACGCGCTGCGCTATTACGAATGGCCATGGAGCCGTGACGGGGCGCCAGGCCTCCGGTCGCTGCCGAGTGTCGTCCATGGATGGATGGATCATGGATCACCTTGGCCGGACCGCCAGCGCCAGCCGCCAGGAATCCAGCATGGCAGGATCCATCCATCGAATCGACCGACTGTTGCAGCTCGAAACGCGTCTCGACGTTTTGGGAAGGAACCAGCGAGCTACCCCGCCATGCCGTCGCTGCAGTCCCCACCCCACGCCCCACCCCAGCGGCGCCCCAGCGGCGCTCCAGCGGCCGGCTTCCGCGGGCCTGATGCCGGTCACGGGACTGGATGCGCCTCTGTGTCCTCGCTGCCTCAGGTCTTCTTCCTCATGGCCGAGCTTGCCTTCTCGAAGGTACTGTACAGTACCTTGCGGCCGGCGCGTCCAGTCCTGCTTCGTGCCTTGGCCACGAGCTCGACCTCTGTCTGCCGCTGCTGCGCCTGCGCCGAGGCTTCCTTGCCTGCGCGTTCTCGTAGCTACCCGTGCGCACGGTCGCGACGTTTTGCCCTACGGCGTTGGATTCTTCAACAGTCGCAAGCAGTGTAAGGCCTAACTAACCACCAGCTCAACGGCGCCTAGCAAAGTATGACAGCTACCGTTATGCGCCGACAATACTTTATTTCCAGTGCGCCGAAACCCTCATCCGATTGAGACTCGAGAGTCTCTGCGGCCCTCGATGACGGCTCCTTCTGCACCCACCCACTTCATTTGATGGAGCGCAAGCCCGACTGCCTGCACTCGGAAGCACCGCCGCGTCAACTCTGCCGTCGCCTCGGCCGCAGGGTAGCCCAACGTTGGAGGTGGACGATGACGCGCTGCGAAAAGCCAAAACAGCACCGGTGGCCGCGTTAGGTTCGGTCGCGGCGTTCCAATCGAAACAACTAGGGCGCTCGGTGTCCTACTTGTGAGCCGTGATTGTCAGTTCTGTCCGTGTCGCAGCTTGATCAGATTGCGTTGAGCCCGGTGGCGACGGTCCATAACCCAACACTTCCCCGGCCCTGCGGCTCTTCGCCGTCTCCCCGGTGTCCCGACTCCCGACGCCTCAGACTCCCCACCCGCAAGAAGCCCCCGCCAGTTCGCGACCTTCGATCGGGGCCGACGTGCTGCGGGAAAGCCGTAACCATCCCTTATGAGCCGCATTTCGTCTGGGATGGGAAATACCCGTAAGGCGTCTGGTGCCCATCCGTCGGTAAATTGAGACGTCTTGGAAACGATTGATCGTAGGAGCAGGACACAGCCTCGAGCCGGATGGTCGTTCGCCTCCCTCGAAGCTCATCTCTGGGTATGCCGCCATGAGGAAGATGGCAGCATGTACGAAGTAGCGACGCCATCTGCCTGGTCGCCGGTCTCTCGTTGAACCCCCAACACCCCGACTGTTCAGCAAAGCGGTTTGCAGGGGTCGCAGCAGTGCTGCATGACCTGACGTAACCGTGCTTCTCCTCATCGCGTGGCCTCCTGGTGGCGGACCCCTAGCACCGTTGCTGACCTGGCTAATTCACCCCATCAATCCAATGGGCTCTCCCGCCACGACAGTCGAGACGTGCCGTCCTGGCGCCGTTGAGTTGAAGATTCATGTGAATACGCGGGAAGGATTTGGGTGTGCCGCCTAGCGTTGCTTTCCACCCAGAATCGCGAGTTCTGCCTGTTGGCGACGAGGCTCGATACGACGGCGGAAAATGAGCCAGCTGCATGGATTGGCTGAGTCGGGCCGCGTTATGTGCACAATCGTGCCAGGCGACCGAGCTGGCCAATCGTCAGCTCATCACGGATGCCGCTGCCAGAACTCGCGACCTTCGCCCGCTGACGTAGGTGACTAGGCGCGACTCGTGTCTCTCTCCTCCGATGTATAAAATGATTTGACCTGACGTGCATCCGTCGTGTAGTCACGAGGCAATCATCGGCGTCTCGTTTGCCATGCAAAGAAATATTGTTCGACACGAGGCCCATCATGCATCCGAACAAGACTCTGATCTACAAGGAGTACACGCCGTACTGCCCCGTTCCCGGGCAGCATTTGGTGGTGGAGTCACGCCCGTTTGATCCCGATGCGTCGCCTCCTCCTGGCGGCATGACGGTCAAGAATATCCTGCTCTCGTTTGACCCGTACCAGCGAGGCCAGATGCGAGGCCCAGGGGATGCCGGAACGTACTCTATACCGTGGGTCCAAGAGCAACCGGCCGTGGTCACTACGTTGTCTACGGTGCTCAAGTCCGACAACCCGGCGTTTCAACCTGGCGACCTCGTGAGCGCCATGGCAGACGCCGGGGAGTATGCGGCTGTGCCCGCGGAGCTGGCTGCCAAAACGCGTGTCTACCCGTCGCTGCCCCCGGGCGTCACGATCGCGCCGACGGCGCTCATCGGGGCCCTTGGAGTGGCAGGTCTTTCGGCGTATGTCAGTTTCAACGAGTTCGTCAAGGAGCCCCGTGCAGGAAAGACCATTTTTATCTCGGCGGCGAGTGGGGGTGTTGGCCAAGTTGTTGGGCAGATGGCCAAGATGCACGGAATGAAGGTGATTGGAAGTACAGGGAGTCAGGGCAAGGTGGACTTTGTTTTGAACGAGCTCGGTTTCGACGCGGCCTGGAACTACAAGACGGAGACCACGAAAAGCGCCTTGGACAGACTCGCTCCAGAAGGCATAGATGTTTACTACGACAATGTCGGGGGTGAGCAGTTTGAGACAGCCCTGACGAGGATGAAGGACTATGGCCATATTGGTGAGATTACCTACCCCCTTTGCCTCGGCGAGCCACCAGTGACCCCCTTCATGTTCGGAGAACGGCACATGTTGGACACGGTAACTCACATTCCCACGCTCTAGTTTCGAGTGGCATGATTTCCGACTACAACCACCCAGACGAGGAAAAGTACGGCATACGCACATGCATGAACATTGTGTTTAAGCGGCTCACGATTAATGGCTTCATCTGCTCTGATCCGCAGCACTTGGAAAAATACCTGCCGACATTCGGAGCCGACATGGTTACGTGGATCGCGAGTGGCAAGATCAAGACGAAGGAGGACGTCGTGGTTGGCATCGACAACGCGCCAGAGGCGATGGTCAGGATGTGGAACGGCGACAAGTTTGGCAAGATGGTCCTCAAGGTTGACTGAAGCCGTTGGTGGCAAGCTCGCCTAGAGGATCTTGCATGAAGAGTGCACATGGTCCCATTTGATAGCATGAACTAGGATCCTAAGAAGCGTGCTTTGCCTGGTGTAGTATGCTCTCTGCCTTGCCCGCTACGTCCTGATGCCTGTTCCTGACACAGTGTCACTACGGATTTACTCATCGTAATAGAGAATTGGATCATAGCTCAGATTCGCACCAACAGCGGGACCCCGAAGCCGCCAGCTGAAGGTGCAGACCTCGCTTCAAAGTTGAGGCCGCTGCGCTGAGAGTCACACGTTCGGGAGGAGTACTCGCCATAATCCCACCAGACGAAATAGACGCAACAAGATCGGTGCAAATAAACATGATAACGTGATTTCACGCGCATGCAATGCAACACAGTGGCTGCGCTTGAACAGGACGTTGTGCTCGGATCAGCTGGTGGTGTTGTGCCACTCCACAACTTGACCTTACTCGACGGCATTGGGAGTGAGTGTATCATGGATGCTCTATAGTTACGGCGCTGCTGCTTCAAAGACTGCGTAGAATCTGCATCTACCTCAAAAACATGAAATGCTCATTGCCTAGGGCGCGACGATGCTTCCAACAAGAGACCACAACATCAAAGGCAAATGTAGGGGCAGCTTGTACTGATCCGGTGCAACTCTTCTCCATCTTCTAAGTACATCATCGAGTGATCTTCAAACCAACAACTGTCCGCGTGTCCAGCCTGTCACTCGACTTCTGTCCACATCTGCGAGAGGTGCAGGATCTGCGCCCACTCGCCGCCTCCGCTGGTCATACCAGCTTGCATGTTGTTGAACATTTGCGCGCCCGTGGCCCCATGCTCCGTCTCGTACCAGCCCAAGGAGCTGTTGCCGTGCAGGTTGCCGTCCGTGGTCCCACTGAGCACCGCCATGCTGTTCATGCCCGAGTACATGAGGCTGAGCTGGCCCTGGTGCATTGCGTTCATTATCCGCATCTGCCTCATGCTATTCATGTACTCGATCTTGGGGACGGTCTGAAGCCACACTTGGAGCCTGTGGGATCCAAACGCCTTGAACTCGTCGAGCGCGGCCTTTGACTCTGCGGATCCCGGTGGACCAGCTTCGCATGTCTTCAGCCACATCGTTCGCATTCGCGGCGACCAAACCTGGCATATTTGCGCCCGCTCGTCGTATTCTCCGTTCAGGGGAAGCTCGCCGCCAAGAGACGTGTCGGCGACGAAGCCGACGTAGCAGTTTTCGCAAAAGAGTGCCTCCTGGTAACCCCACCATTTGCCTTTCTCGCGACTCTTGATGCCTGCACAGGGCTGGACACCGGCAAATTTGCGAACAAAGTCTGTGAAATGGCCAAAGACGCCCGTATCGATAGACTTGACAAGTTGAACGAGGTACTGCTGGCATCGAGGGCTTGCGGCGCACAAGCTGCAGACGATGGTTGCCTCTTTGTCTCTTGGGGCAGCTTCAAAGTATCGTTCGAGATCGTTGGCCTGAAGTATGCCCGTGTGGCAAGCTTCGCAGACGCTGAAGTCTGGGCAGCCGCCAGAGATGGTCCACCAGTTCCCCCGTATGATGCCATTGGCCGTGCAGGGCACCAAGCCGGCAATCTTGGCGGCACTCCGGGCGAACAGGTCAAAGTCGTTGAGGAACAGTGATGTCTCCAGTGCGAATGCTATTGGTCGATTTGTGCTCGCCAGGTCGCAGGTGCGCCTCTTTCCAAGCGTGTCGAGCCAGGAGTCGAAGCCCGACTTGGGCGCTTGAGGGTCAAACTCGTCCTCGAAGTCTGTCAACGCCACCTTGTCAAGGTAGCAGAGCTCGCAGACGTGGAAGTTGTCAATGTTCCTCCGAGGCAAGTACCATGTGATAGAATTGAGCTCAACGTCTTTGCCTTCGCACGCTGGCAGTTGCATGCGCTTGGTCGTTGCGCCTACGAAGCCCTGCCAGTCGTTGCGCTGGGAGAAGTGGGAGGCCGCACGACGGATGTATGGCACGCACAAGTCGCAACTCCACTTGTCGTCGGCGCCTTGCTCTTGGTACGAGGCGAACCTGGACTCGAAGCTCGTGCCGACAACCGTGTCCTCGTAGCAGGCTTCGCAAGTGATGAAGCCTTCGTGCTCTTTGGCTGCCATGCCAAACCACTTGAAGCCGTCCGCAGCAGTAACCACGTTTCCGGCACCCTTGCATGCGGGAAGCTCGAGTC
The DNA here is from genome assembly GCA_029168975.1 of Purpureocillium lavendulum. NCBI lineage: Eukaryota > Fungi > Ascomycota > Sordariomycetes > Hypocreales > Ophiocordycipitaceae > Purpureocillium > Purpureocillium lavendulum. The sequence goes on from JAQHRD010000001.1 coordinate 7,560,186, forward strand.
TCTTTACCATGAACGCTCGCAACGCCTCTGTGCTGTTGGACTTGAGAGACAAGGGCCACAGCACGTCCGTGATACGAGAGTAGTAAAAGCCGCAGCCGGAGCTCGACCCGTCAGGCCGCTTGACGCGGATGAAGTTTGCCGCCAACGAAGTGCCCTTGATGTGGTCGGCATGACAACGGGTGCATACGAGGTACGTCGGCAATCCTTCTAGGTGGTACCAGTCGAGGGAATAGTCCATCATTCGACCTTCAGGGCAGTAGCGGAGCGTATCGCTCGGCTCACCCTCAGACTTCATCTCCAGCACTCTCCTCGCTCGTTGTGCCACTGGCACGGCTGGCGGCACCGCACTGTATTCCGACTGCCTGGGGTCACCGTTGACGTTGAGCTTGTTCATCCCGGCGGACAGCCCTTCGGTAATGTCTTTGGGATTGTTGACAGAGTAGCTAGCCTGAGTAGTCAGACTCGTATGGAAGTCATTTGGTGCTGCCTGGTAGCTGGTGGGAACCTCGGGCACATATGGCGCTGGAGCAGGCTGGAAAAGAGGTTGAGGCGGCGGCGGCGGCGGCGGATGCTGGAATTGAACGCTCTGGGGGGCGTTATTGGGTAGATGCGAATCCGGTTGAGGCGGTTGGTCGGTAGGCACAGGGCGTCGTCGTGGAGGGACCTGGCCGGCATGGTCCTGGCTCAAAGGGTACGGGTAGTCGGCCCCCTGAGCGTTCGGCGTCGCGATTTGTGGAGGAGACGAATATGATTCTGTACTGGTGGTTGGAGGGGGCGGAGATGTGTAGGTCATTCCTTGCGGATTATGCGCAGCGTATGAGTGACCCGTCGCGGATGCACCATGGTCGTAAGCCTGTTGTTGAGAATGATTCGGCGCGACGTACGGCGCTGGCGGCGGAGGAGCATATGAAGAGTGCTGGCTAGGACCGTGACTGGTGTACTGATGATGAGGCTGGCTCGGCGGAGCTGATTGCGCCGGCGGTTGTGCGGACTGCTGGAAGCTTGAAGGCCGAGGATACTCGGCGGGGATCGGACAGCTTTCATATGTCGTCGCCTGCGCTCCCGACGCCGGCCCAGGCGGGCTCGGTGCGTAGCCGTGATATGGGGACGGGGTGCTGGTCGCCTGATTCAAGTTTGCTGCTTGGGTTGGCGGCGGCGGGAAGTAAGGCGATGCGTTTGCGTTTGCCGGCGCAGAGTACGTCGTCGCCGATGGCGGGCTCGCATATCCCGGAGGTTGCGCATGTCCCTGCGACAGCCCTCAGTTAGAGAACGTACATCGTAGCCATGTTCATGGCGGTGGTCTTTACCGGGGTGCCGTGATAGTAGCTGGCGTCATGCTGCCCGTGTCCGTAGCCAGAAGGCTGGTGCGGCGCGTAGCCAGAATGCTGCTGTGGTGCGTAGCCGGAAGGCTGCGGTGGTCCGTATCCGGGCTGTTGCGGCGATCCGGAGCTGTTGGACTGTTCGGCAAGCTTCGCGACCCTCTGCTGTACTTGCTGCTGGCCGGCGGCATAGGCCTTGACCAAGCCAGCCTTGAATGCTTTGCCCAGAGAGTCCATGGAGTGTTTTGCGAGTTTCGTGGCGAGCAGTCGCGGGCCGTGACGATTATGGACGAAGCCGTCAATCCAGGTCGGACGAATATTTAGTTATCTGGTGGCCTGACACAGATATGTGTCCGAGGAACCCCATCGTGAAACCGTCGACAGGGTCTAGACTCGTCCATGCTTCCCGATCTGCCTTGCATGGCCTGTGGCTGCCTCGTGTCATTGGCGGGGGCCTGGATTGTGCCCTGCCAACATCCCCAGTACATGTATGCTTAACGACCCTGGCGCAACGGCCGTGGAACCGGCCCCCTCCTGTGGGATCTCGGGGCTGAGGCCCATCTATTGGCAGGTTGCATTAGCGTTCCCGTACTGACCGCCACTGATGATTGCGGCTGAAAGCACGGAGTCGTCGCCCCTGGCAAGGACTCGAGGCAGACGGACGGATGCCTATTTCAGTAGCAAAGTGCTCAATGCATCACCTGGACAGCTTGGGTGGTGGTGAACTTTGGCGACGAAACGGCCCGATCCAGTGCTTTGATGATTCAAGCACGGCAATGATGTCATAGTACACGACTCTTCCCGGTCCATCAACCCGTTCTGCACCCAAGAATCCTGACCAAGGCGAACTGCTCATGGTAGTTTGCCCTCTGCTGCCCTGGGCTGATACGGCCAACTCAAAACGTCGCATGCTAGCTGGCCCGTGCCTCGCACCTGGGTGCTTCGGGATCACTCGGACTGCCGACTTTCGGCCGCCATAATGCCTGCACAACAAGTTACTACAGGCCGGGAATGCTAATGTGTTTGGTGCCATTGAGATACATACTCTGCGATACGAGCAATGTTTGTGCTTATAACGAGGCATGGTGAGTCTCGGCCATGGATAGTTCAACACCATCTTTCGTGCACTACTGAGCAGATTAATGTTCGCTTTGCACTACAGGAGCCCACTTCGTTACCCCTTGTGTTTTGTTGGCCTGGTTTCTAACCTGTGCTTACACCTTCCCGACTGTCATGACCGACTGCCATAATCTGCCTTTCCAAAACCAGTAACTACATGTGCGATACTCCATGTATCATAGTGAACAGGAAGCAGTGCTGTTCAATAGTTCATGTTGAAGCTACTCCAAGATCCGACCACGGCTACTATACGGTACAGTAATGTCCCCGCTCAACTTCCCTGCCTCCCCCACGCGCAATACCGCTTGAGAAATGGTCATGTTTATTTCTCCTCGCGCTCTTCGACATGCGTGTGCGCAACATGCTTGCGAAGAGAGGCCTTGACCGGATTCGCATCTTCAAAAATCTCCGACATTTCCTCAAGGGATCGACGCCGCGTTTCGACGGAAAAGAAGTAACTGACCGTCGCCTGCATCAGGTCCCAGCCGATGAAGATGATGTAGGTATGCCATCCGATTTTCTGCAGGGCAATGGGGAAGCAGAACTGGTTGATAAAGGCCAGGGCGTGAACAAAGGCAAAGACGAAAGCAATGCCCTTTCCTCTTTGCTCGTAGGACAGGCACTCGACGGGGTAGAGTGCCTGCAGCGGGGTCATGCCAAAGTTGTAGCACCAACCAAAGATGAAGATGAAGGCGATGCCGGCCGAGGCGGCCGCGGTGGACTTGGTGGACGCATACGATCCTGCGCCGCCCGTGATGCCGGCGAAGCAGATGGCGCAGGCCACCGACGTCCAGATACAGGTCGGGCGGCGGCCCATTTTCTCAATCAATGAGGCGCCGACGTACGACGCAACGGCAGAGATGGCGGTGTATCCGAGGTTGATGTTGAGGATCTGGTCCGACTTGGTCAGGCCCGCTGTCGCCAGCATGGCTGGCAGGTAATAGCTGACGACGGCGTTGCCGGAGCACTGACCCCAGACGGACGGGATGAGGGCGTTGAACATGCGCCACCGAGCCGAGCGCGTCTTGTAGAGGTCACTGTAGTCCCACCAGTGCTTGTCTGAGCCGTTGAGGGTAATGACCTGGCGATACTCGTCCATCTGGAGGCGGACCAGCGAGTGGTTGGGGTTGCCGTCACCGTGATACTTGGTCAGGAACGCCAGGGCCTCCTCTTCGCGGCGGTGAGCAAACATCCACCGGGGCGACTCGGGGAAGCTCAACACGGTCAAGCAGACGATGGCCGGGCAGATCATCTGGCACCAGACGGGGATCCTCCAGGCGAGGTCGCCGCCGTACTGCACGGAGCCGCGCGTGACGCCGGCCGCAACAAGGGCGCCCACAGCGTACGTGCAGTTGTAAAACGCCGTCAGGACGCCGCGGTAGTTGGGAGGCGAGATCTCGGCGATCCAGATGGAGCTGGCGGCGCGGACGATGCTGACGCCGAAGCCGAGGAAGAAGCGGCCGGCGACAAACTCGGCCGTGTTCTTGGCGAGGCCGGACAGGATGGTGCTGGCGATGACGATGATGCTGCCGACGAAGATGCCCATGCGGCGGCCGCGAAAGTCGCACGCCGGGCCCGTGACGGGCAGGGACGCAATGGTGCCGACGGTGTACATGGCCGAGATGTAGCCAAGCTTGGACCCGGTCTTCTCTACCTGGAAGCGCTCGCGAAAGCCGTCCATGGCCGGCAGGGAGCCGAAGATGGACCCATCATAGCCTGCGTGCAGCAAGTCAGTTTCATCTGTCCGCTTGTTTATGGTGGTGGTGGTGGTGGCTTGGAAGTTGGGGCGGTTGGGGCATGCGAACCGTTCATGGTGGAGCAGAGAAATGCAATGACGGCGTAGCAATAGAGCTGCAGCAGAGGCTTGCTCCAGGGGTTGAGCGTGTCGGTCGCGAGGGCCTCGGCGAGGCCGTCGGCAGAAGGGATGACATCGTGATGCACAGCACCGAGGCTCTCGGTCGTCCCCTTCTTGTCGTCTGATGTGCGCGACGCGGGCGAGTCTGCAATGGGGGCCGTCATGGTTGTTGTTGTTGTAGCTCGTCAGCCGCACTTCGCAAGAGCAGAAGACTGGACCGGCGGATGAGGTTCTGTGCGTGATTGTGAACTCGTGAGCCTCCCAACTCTGCGAGGAATGGATGGAGGTGTTGGCGGCAGCGGCGGCGGCGGCGATGGATCGATCTTCATGGCCGGCCGCAAACCTGGGGAAGACGCAAGGGTGTATATACGACTTTCCCGGCGCGGTCCAGCAGAGGGCGTGCCCATCTCACGGCCCCCCCTTTGGAGTTTGGCCAGCAACCGAGCCCCGGGGCGTAGGAGCGACGACGACGACGAGGAGGGAAACCGGTCCAGCCTGGCGCTGCGAGTCGACAAGTTCGGCGCCTCTCCGCATCGGCTCCGGACGCTGGCCCCTGTCGCCAGCGCGACTAGCGACCGGCGACCGGCGCCGTGACGAGCCCGGATCGTGTCCGCTAGTGTGGTGGATGGAGGGGTTTTGTTTCCCCCTGGCACGCCACTTGGGGGCTTGGTTCGATTCCCCGCGTCGACGGCACCATCATTGCCTGTTCGGATCGTGCTGCCGAGATGACCTGGGTGTCTCGCGTGGCAAGATGCAGGACTGGAGCTGAGACCAATCGACTCTCGCCCAAGCGGCCACTCAGTCACCGCACTCGCCCATCACTGTTGACAGTCTTTGCTTCCCATCTCGCGGTGCTGGTGAGAAAAATGCCCTTACGCCACGTTAATTAGTAGCGGGCCCGGTTCGGGGCCGGCAGCCAAACATACCAGGGGTCACCTGCTTGCGCCGCCGCTGGCAGCCAGCATGGCCAGTGAAGGTCGCCGCCCATCAAACACAACAGGAGACTGGTGTCCTGTAGGTGATTCTCCCATCTTCATTACACGCAGCATACCGGGCCACGGCGAGTTTTGCAAGGCATGTCGCATGAATAAAGAGAATGGAAATGCCTTCTAGTAACATGAATCTATGATCAATGATCCCTCATCCCCCGTCTTCGTTTAGCAAGACCACATGCACTCTCGCGTCCCCATATAAGTTAACTAGCAAATGCCCGCATGAAGCAGCCTGTTGCCAAACTCAAGCAGGTAGTAGTCGCCGTACACAAGGCCGTGGTTTGCGTACTTGTCTGTCCAGTCCCGGTTGAAGTTGGCCGTGGCACGCTTCAGGATCGCATCAAACGGCTGGGCCGCGTCGCCGTTGCCCACGAATTCAGCGGCGACGGTTCCTCGTCCGCCGCCCTCGCCATCGCCATCGCGCACGACCAGCCGGAGCTCGTCGGTGCCGTAGCACAGCTCCAGCGTCTCCTTGACAATCTTGATGGCGTAGTCGAAGAACCTCTGGGCGCCCGCTGCGTCGCCCGTCGCGTTCAGGGAGCAGTGGATCAGGAGCAGCCCGTTGGCAGCAATCATGCCGGCCGAGCTGTCGCGCAGAGGGTCGCTCTCGTCGATGGGGGCATCGAAATCCCACAGCGGCACGTAGCGCCCCGTCTTGGTGCCGTCCGCCTGGACGACCTCGACCGACGACGGCGCGGACTCCATGCGCGCGATGAAATGCTCCGCCAGGCCGCACGCCGTGGAGAGAAAGACGGGGTCCTTGGTCCAGTTGTACGTCTGCGCATAGCCCAGGATGGCCCAGGCCTGGCCCCTCGCCCATGTCGAGTCGTCTGCGTAGCCCTGCGCCGTCAGCCGCTGTACGACCTTGCCCGTCTCGGGGCAGACGTTGGCGACGTGGCAGGTCGAGTATTGGGCGTACGCGGAGCCTTCGGACGGCACCTGGCGCAGGTGCGTTTGTCGAACCGTGTGCGCGTGCGTCGTGGCGATGTCGATGAGGCGCTGCGACGAGGCATGGTGGCCCGCGTAGTAGAGGAGATCGAGGTCTGTATGTCGGCACTGGTCAGTACGAGGCGTATATCCGCTAACACGCGACGTGTCGGACGGGGGATGACGCACTGCACATGCTGTCGATGATGACAAGGAAGCAGTCTTCCTTTCGCGAAAAGCCGTGGCGGTTGTTCACGAACGTGTCCCAGCTCCGTATCGCCGACGTCGCCTCGCTGTAGCGGCTCGCGAGGCTCTCGGCGGCGGTCATGATCGACTGCAGGCTTTGCGCGTTGCCTGTCAACTCATAGTCGCGCCGCAGTGCCGGCTCGACGATGAAGCCAATGTCGTGGGTGTCGGTGCGATATGCCATCTGATGCAGCGGCTGCGCCCAGTCCCTGCACACCTGCAGCAGGCCATCCCTGAGCCGCTGTCGTGAGCCTGCGCTGCCGCCGTCGTGGCTCGCACCGCAGAGAAAGTGCTGGGGATACTTGATGGACCGCTCCAGGAGGCAATACAGGCTGCCGGGGAAGAAGCCGCATGTCCAAAACTCGGCGTCGCGATACTGATATTGGCCACACTCGGGGCCGGACTGTGGCACTGTTTCCGGGAAGGTATCGGGCGGGTTCTGCGTAACAAGTCAGCGGACAGCGTCCTTGTACTCGCCCGGCTTGCGCGGCCGGTCGACGTAAACTAGCCTTGCGCGCGAGATGCTCGGTTGCCGTTTTCCAAATCTTCAACACGGCATCATCCGCGTACAAGTTCCTCAGCTGCGACGGGATCGTGGCCGTCTTGGTATCACCGTTTCGCTGCGACGAGAGCTTGGCAGCCGCGGGGAGGTGCTTGGACTCGCCATTCGTGGCCGTCACACCGTTGGGCGAGGGAACGGAGATGCTGCCCATGTTGCCTGAGTCGTCGTCTACACTGTGCTGTCTTCACGCCGGACCGTTGATTGACCGTAGAGGGAGTGAACGCGAGCTGTACAGTACTCGGGTCTTTGCACTACAGACACACAAGTTTTGGAGCTCGGCCGTTTAAGTAGGAGCCGTTCCCCTCGATTGCGCCTTAGCATGGGGTCTGGGGCTCCAGTTGCCGTCTCCAGTCTCTCCCCAAGGCATCTGCGTTCGGCCCAGCACTTGGTCCGCAACATGATGCAGGCGGATTGTTACTGAGATGGCCACTGGCAGTGCACGGATTGTCCTGTGGCCAGAGGTCTGTGGGACGCGGCAGACGACGACAACAGGATCGACGGGGGGGTTGGGGGCGGCGCTGACCGGAGGCGGCTCCGAAGCTGGTCCGCCAGCCGGGGCGTCCGATCCGCTTGAACGTGGGGGCCCGTCTCCCGGTCAGGCGGTCACATCGCAGGGGGAGCAGAGGTACAGTAAGGTCTTTGTACAGTACAGTCTCAACAGAGCTTCACTCGTGGTGGGACGACGCGAGCACATGCAGAAACTATGATCACGAACGGAAGCGCCAAGGGGGACTTTCTTGGGTTTGCCCTACTTGTACAGTACTGTACTGTAATTCCCCGTAATCCACAACATGAACCAAGTTGGGTAATCACAAAGCGGACGCCCCAGCGGGAGTTGGCTGTGTGACCATGGGCGGCGTGGGTCCCGCAGTCCACTGTTCCGAGTTCCAACAGCCGTACTTATATCCTGCACGACAGGCGTCTGTTTGGATTGGAGCCGAAAGAATGATGCATGGTGGTCCCGAGCTCGCACTTGCATGAGTCCATGACAGACCAGAGTCTCCAGACTACGCGCCGTCACGATGCCGACACTTGCTGGCTTCTCGGGGAATCCCCTCCGCACAAAGGACGACATTTCCCAGGCGTGCGAGGCGTTCCTCCGACCACTGCTCCCATACTTCTCAAAGCACTGTGCCCGCGTCAGGATCCCAGTCAATTCGGCAGCTCATTTCGACGACCTCGCCGCGCAGCTGGAAGGCTACGCGCGGCCACTCTGGGTCGTCGGCGCGCTCTTGTCTGATCCAAAGTCGGTCACCCAAGGGCAGGCTCGTGGTGATTCTCCGCTGCAGCCATGGATCGATGGGCTGCAGAATGGCATCAATCCGACGTCGCCCGAGTTTTGGGGAGACATCGCCAACATGGACCAACGCATGGTCGAGGCCGAGATCATCTCCTTTGCCCTCCTCACGGCACCCGACGCATTCTATAGCCCGCTCCCGGAAGATTCCAAGGCATACTTGGCCCAATGGCTGTACGGCCTCAACGGCAAGGCCATGCCGGAGAACAACTGGCGATGGTTTCGCGTCATGTCAAACTTGGCCCTGGTCAAGGTCTGCGGCCGTCCGCGAGAGCAGATTTGGCCCTTGATGGAGAGAGATTTCCAGACGCTCGACTCGTTTGACATTGGCGACGGGTGGTCGGCGGATGGGCCGTGGAGGCCCGTCACGGAGGATCCCAAGGACGAGGGGGCGGGCGCAAGCGCCGCCTATGGGCGTCATGCCGACTACTACTCTGGCAGCTTTGCCATCCAGTTCAGCCAGCTGCTGTACTCGAAGCTAGCCGCCGACCTGGACCCGGACAGGGCTGCGCACTTTCAAACCAGGGCCAAGCAGTTTCTTTGCACGTTTTGGAGGTACTTTGATACCGACGGTACGTGATCTAGCTGCTCTCACGGCGGCTGCGTAGGGGTGTGTAGTGTGGCTGCAAAACTAACTAACAGACGGAGCAGGAGCTGGGATCCCATATGGCCGGTCTCTCACGTATCGCTTCGCCATGAGCGGCTTCTACGCCGCGTTTGCCTTTGCCGGCGCATGCGACGACTCCGATCCCCTAACAAGCCACGGCGCAGTCAAGGGCATGCTGTTGCGCAACCTTCGCTGGTGGGCGAACCACTCCGAGGACATATTCTGGCCGGATGGGACGTTCAACATTGGATTCGTCTATCCCAACATGTACATGGCCGAGCCCTACAACTCTCCCCAGTCGCCCTACTGGGCGCTCAAGTCTTTAATCATCGCGGGACTTCCCGCTGAACATGCGTTTTGGTCCGCCGAGGAACTGCCACATCCCCTCGCGGGCCACACGGACAACACGAAAGCGGTGGCGACCCCTGGCGTCGAGCTGGTCAAGCCCGCCCGTCAGATCGTCTGCAACCACGAACAAGGCCGTCATCACTTTTTGCTCTCGTCTGGGCCATTTGCCGTCTGGCCGATGAAGGCGACCGAGGCGAAATACTCCAAGTTTGCCTATTCTTCGTCGTTTGGCTTCAGCGTCCCCGCTGGTAGCGTCATCAGCCAGCTCGCCCCCGATAGCTCGCTCGCACTGAGTTTCGACGAAGGCGATACTTGGGCTGTACGATGGACGTCCATTGGGGAGACCGAGGCGATCAGCGTGCCCGTAGATGACGAGGAGGTTCCGGCCTTGGTCAGCCGCTGGCGCCCGTGGCGGAAAAGGGAGGTCGAGGTAGAGACTACCCTCATCGCGCCTTGCAAGAAGTGGCCCGACTGGCACGTTCGTGTGCATCGAATCCGGTCTGCCGGCCGGGCTATGCGCGACGACGAATCCTTCACAGCCGTGGAGGGCGGCTTCGCCATTGACGGGCGGCGACAATCTGATGGCCGGTCGCTGTGGCACGAGAGGGTCCAGGCTGCGTCTGATACGAATACGCCGCTTAGCACATATGGCCTCAAGGATGGTGGTGGCGAAGGTGCCTTTGAGACGCGAAAGGCGTCCTTTGTGTTGTCTTCGGCGGGTGCCAGCGGCGTCATGGACTTGTCGCCTCCTGGGCCGTTTGATGGTGTCACTGTGGGCGAGGTGATGAAGACCGATCCCAACACCAACATCATGGCGCCTCGCGCTCTTCTGCCAACTCTTCGGAAGAACGCGAGCACATGGCCCGGTCAGGATCTTGTCCTCGCCGTGGCCGTCTTCGCAGTCTCGTCCAAGCCAGGCTCTGGGTGCCCGGGCGAGCTGGTTGACATGAATGAGCGGTGGTCAAGAGCGCCAAAGATCTCCTGGGACCAGACGGGTCAATTCACATTATCTTAGACAAGGACTATAGCTTGATAAACAAAAATGCCTGGCGCCCCATATAGATTGCACCATACTGCAGTGACTAGGCTCTCGACGTCAAGTCTGGGGACGTGAACCCGCCTGCGATGCATGCATACATCAGGCGTTTATGCGGCCATCTCGCCTGGCCCACAGCGTGGGAGACGAAAGCGCCGTGGGCCCGCAGGATGCCATGCCATGGAATGCGGAGGACAGGCCGCAACGAGTGCGGAGGAGACGCGGGTCAGTGCCGGTCGGGATTCCATGTCCCCTCCACAGTTGCGGCCAAGGTCAAGGGCGAGGGGGGACTCAGGAGATCCTCCACCATCAGGCCATGGCGTCTGGGGAACCTGGCCGCTCAATGCGGGACTACTACATAACCCCACAAACTAATGCCACTATCGCTGTCGCTGTCGCTGTCCGGGGTTCGGGGCCGCCCAGTGCCGAATTCGAACGGCGGCGGCACGGTCTGTGACGCCGAGTAACTCATTAGGTGTCAGCCCACGAACGGCGCCGCCCATTCCTACTAGGGCTCCAATGGTTTGTCATGCCTAGGTCTGAACATACGAGTCTTGGTAACCTGGGTCTTTGTCCATGCAACGGCATCGCCTCGGCCACCGCCTCCGTAAACAAGGTCGGCGCCGCAGTTCTCGTCTGCCGATCCCAGGGCCTTCTTGGGCCTTTCGCGCTACCGCGTCATCAATGTCCACCATGTCACCGTAGGCGTCCCAATGGCGATTCCCGCACCGCGTGGTTTGCAATATTGGTCGATGGTGGTATAAAAGCCGACTGCATTATCCCAACATGAAGCACTAGTTGGACGCAACCCACGACGAGGCTGGCTACCCGCACTATCACATTCACAGACAAGAGCACCACGGCAGGGGAACTGTAACTGAAGCGGAAACGTTCGTACATTGTGCGATTTCGCATCGATACACCTGCACCATGGCGCCCATTCGCAACGCCTTGATCACGGTCGCTGCATTGAGCGGCCAGGCTCTGGCAACCAACTATTACGTGGATTGCTCGCAGTCGTCTGCAGGTTCCGGAACCCAGAGCAGTCCGTGGAACAGCGTCGCGCAGGTGAACGGACCGACGTTCAAGGCTGGCGATGTCATCGCGTTCAAGGCGGGCACCACCTGCAAGGGAGTCGTGTCGCCCAAGGGAAGCGGCACCGCGTCGTCGGCCATCCAGCTGACCAGCTATGCCTCCGGGGGGTCGTCGACGAGCAACCCCATCATCGACGGCAACGGGGCCTCTGCGGCCATCGCCCTCACCAACCAAGACTACTGGAAGATCTCCAAGCTCTCCGTGACCAACCCGGCATCAGCGCTGGCGGCGAGGCAAGGCATCCACGCAACGTCCAGCGACGGCAAGACGCACAAGGGCATCACCATCGACGGCAACACCGTCTACAACGTGGCCGGGCAGACGAACAAGGCCACGCACTCGGCCGACTTCATCCTCTCGGCCGGCATCCTCGTCGACGTGTCCAACAAGGGCAGCCGCTACGACGACGTGCTCGTCCAGAACAACAACGTTCACGACTGCGGCGGCGGCGGCATCAAGGTGCGCGTGGGCGAGATGAGCAACCTCGGCGAGAGGGCGCATGTGACCAAGAACAACATCGACGCGTGCGGCGGCGACGGCATCCTCATCTCGTACGGCAACGAGCCCCTCATCGACTACAACGTCGCGAGCAACCTCGGCACCGGCGCGTACCCCTGGACGGGCGGTAACTTTGCGGGCATGTGGGTGCTGGGCGACCACAACCCCGTCATCTCGCACAACGTCGTCTACGGGAGCATCATGTCGCTCTTCGATAGCGAGGCCTTTGACTGCGACTGGGGCAACACGGGCAACTGCACCGTCGAGTACAACTACAGCCGCGACAACGCCGGCGGCGCCTTCTTGAACTGCGACGGCTGTGGCACATCCGGCGGCGCGAACCAGATCGTGCGTTACAACATCTTCCAGAACGACTGCCGCATGATCAGCACCGGCAACGTGCCGACGCTCTACTTTTACCAGAACGTCATGTACTGCGCCGACAAGAACTTTGAGATTGCCGTGCCCCCCAACACGCACTTCACCAACAACATCTTTGTCGGCAACAACAACTCGTCCCTGCCGGCGCGCAGCGGCATCAGCTGGGAGTGGAACGTCTTTCAGGACGTCAGCCGGCCGAGCAGCAACGGCATCGCCGGCGATCCGCTCTTCGTCAACGCCGGCAGCGGCGGCAACACCCTCGACTCGGCCGCCGGCTACCAGCTCAAGAAGGCGTCGCCGGCCTTGCACAACGGCGCCGTGATTGCCAACAACGGCGGGAGGGACTACTACGGAAACGCCGTGTCGGCAACGGAAAAGCCAAACCGCGGCGCGTACGAGGGCTCTGGGGTTTGAGTGCGAGGGGGCTCTGCTGCGCGAGCCGACCAGGGACTCGTGTCAAGTCCCGACGACGACGACGATTCATCTTTTAAGTAGCAGCGTTCAGGCAGTTCCATTTCTTCATAAGCTCGCTTTCAATACAATTGTTGCCATTCCGACATATCCCACAAAGCCCAGGGGTACACAGATTGCGCATGTTCGTCGTGAGGTGCCTGTGCTAACAAGGAGTTCGACTGGACCTGGCAAAGGTCTTGTTTTTCTGTGTTTTAAGACTCTTGCACGGCTTTGCGCTGGGCGCCCTCGCCATCTCGGTTTGGCCGTTTGTCGTACTCTTTCGCCCTCGACTCGAGCTTTCTCAGCTCGGCGAAGAAGTCAAAGTCCCGTGCGCCGGAGCCGACCACCATCTCCGTTCCTTCCGGGCCCGATGGGCGTCCGCCAATGCCCGAAGCGGTCAGGGGCCATCCTCCGAGACGCGTACCCGGCAGCATGGACTGCGCAAAGTCGAGGATGTTGTCGCCTAGCGGGTTGATACCATCGCCGCTAAAGGATGCGATGCCACCTGGACTTATACCGCTGGACGGAGATGTTGCACAATGTTGCAGAACGCTCGGTATGTCGGCAGCGCTGGATATGTTGTAAAAGTCCGGGAATGGCGTTTGTTGCTGTGGTCTTGACGTCGACGCTTCCGCCTGGTAGGACGGGAGGTCGCGGTCTCTTTGCTCGGCGAGCGCGCGCGCCAGCTTCGTCGCGGGGCTCTCCGGGCACAGATTGTCTGCTTGTGAGTCCGCCGACAACCGCCGGGATACCTCGTTGAGCGACGAGATGATGGAGCTGACTTCATCCGGTGGTCGAACAGCGTAGTAGGATGCTTGTGCTATCGATGCCACAACACAACCGTTAGCAGCGGTCTCGCGTCACCAGCAAGCATCTTGATCTCAGCAGAACGCACCTAGTAGCACCTGTCCGGCGACAAACAGGCAAAACGCAAATTGATGCGGTGCGATCCCTTCACTGACAGCCAAATACCGCCGCGAGATCTTGTCAATCTTCATGGCAGCCATGACGCACGCCTCCTTTGACGCCGCCGAAACGAGGCCGGAGAGCCACGCCTTGGACTGCGGTGGTGGATGAGCGAGTCTTCGATGCAACATGATAATGGCAGCGTTGTGCGTCATATGCGCCAACGTCAAGTTGGGGTCGATGTAGCCGTTGACGACACGCACATCGCGCCATCGATGTGTCAAGCAAAGCTCCCATCTGTGCAGGCGATGTGGTCAGCTTCACGTGTCTCCTCGCCCTCCCCTCCCACAACGATAGAGCCATGCGGTTGAGTGAGCGTCAACATACTGTAGCAAGCGAGAGTCAAGCTGGCGGAAGCGGGTGAGCCATGCCGACAGCCGGTTGGCATCTGCGTGCTCGAGCGAGTGCCGCAGGTTGAACTTGGTGACGAGGGACAGGGACTCGGTGGCTTCGATCGTGTACGCGAGGCCGCCGACGCCGTTGGGCCCTTCCTTGGTCGCATACGGGGGCGGGAAAGGAGACGTCTCCTCCTGGGCGTTTGTCTCTTCGACCTGCGGCTGGTCGTCCAGCTTGAAATACGAGGTCTCGACGCACTGATCCGACTCCCACATGCAGCCGTCACACGGCAGGCGCCTCCGAATGCCTTTGCTCGAAATGGCCGGGGCCGTACTAACGAGCACGAGGCTCTCATTAGCCAGGCTGCTAGGGGAGGGGGAGGTGCCAATCCGGGACCCTACGACTTGTCTGTCATACCTGGTCATGATGCTGCAGAACCTGTCCATCAAGAAGGCCGCCCAGAACACCCGCCTGCGCTCCTCCGTTTCGAGCCACGTCGTGGCCTGCTGCAGGGTCGGCGGGCTCGTGAGGAAGAACTCGGCAAACGAGTCTCGTCGGGACGCGTCCTCGGCGTTGAGCTGCAGGTCTTCGACCTTGCGGGTGATGACAGACACGAGGGACCAGGGCGACGGGCTGCTGCCGCTGCCAATCTGCGGTAAAACGCTTGTTAGCCGACGGGGAGTCCCTCACTGCACTCCGTACATCGGGAGCAATACCGTGTCGAATGCGATGAGCAGCAGCGCCTGGACCGCCTCGATCGAGTTGCCCTCCATTGCCCTTGTGACGACGCCCCGGCGACAGGCCTCGGCGTACTCGCTCAGGTCGCTGACGTCGTCGGCATCATTCCTCTGCACGTGCTTTGCGGCCACGGCGACGACGGCGCGAAGAATCATGGTGACGCTGTCGGGCCGGTTGGCGTCGCGCGCGCGCCTCATAAACGTCGAGGGGTGGAGGACCGGTAGCCAGGGGTGCACCACCCGGAAGTAGGTCGTCAGGGCATCGTCGATTTCCTTGGGCAGCGGGTTCATGGAGCACAAGTCGTCCGAGGCAGTCGCGTGGATTCGTTTCGGGGGCGCGTAGGCCTCGAAGCTTCGCTTCCGCTTCGTTCCCGCCTCGGCCGCCGGCCTGCCTCCTCCCAGGTCGTCCTGCTGGTCCGCGGCCAAGACCGTGTTGCCTGCCGCTACCGACTGCAGCGTCTGTCGAAGGCGGTCCGTGTGCATGCGAAGAATCGTCGGGTGCTGCTCCCCTTCGCTGCTGCTGTCCGACCGGCCAGGGAAGACGGGGGCCGCGCCGCGACTCCTGCCGGCGTCCATGAACTGCTGCAGCAGGATGCCCTGCCCGAGGAACATGCTCTCGAGCGCATCTATGCGCTGGTTGAGCCGCTCGACGACGCCCGTCTTGATGCCGCCCTTGAGGCGCTTGTCCTCGTACGTGCATTCGACACCTGCGGGATGGATGTGTGTGAGCGCAGTTCATCAGTCGGCGGCTCCTCCCATGCAACGTATGCAATGATGCCTCCGTTTCGGGGCGGCGCGCTTCATTCATCGTACCGGACTTGACGCATTGCGAGCACGGCTGCTGCCGTGAGCACTTCGACTTCTTCTTGCGACAGGACTGGCATCTATTCCAGGCGGAAGTCTGATCAGATTGGAGTCTGGGGCAAGGCGAGGAGGAGGACGAGGAGGGTGGTTTGTGGTGCGACGCCCACATCACACGGTGAGACAAACGCTGGCGTTTCCTCGCTGCCCGTGCCGTCGGCGCGACTCTGCAAGCCGGCGGCATCGTCCTGCTCGTAGTCGGCATCGACAAGGTCTGCTTCGGTGGTCGACCCCATTGCGACGATGGCGATGGGAATGATGCAACGGCGCGTGCGGTCTGGCGACTCTGTGCGTCTGGTCCGCGCTCGGCGCAAGACGTGGACGATGCGATGACAATCACCAGGCGCGACATCATCGTCCAGCGTTTCTCCCATGCAGCCAAAGCAGGGCCTGGCGCCGTCGCATTCGATTTCGGTCGAACCGCCCAGCGCTGACTCGATCCGGCAGAGCTCGCCTCGTCTCAACCCCAACTATCGTTTGCCGGTCCCTTGCCGGCCCACCCCCCCCTGGAGTCCTGGATCTCTGGGCCATCCACGCGCGCGAGTCGCAACTCGTCGTTCCCCCCCGGTCGACTCCCCGCCTGGTACTGTACCGTCTGGTGCAACGTGACCCCAAGGCTGTGGGGAAGCTCTTGTTCCCCAAACCCCGCAATCAGCTCACAGACGCGCCGTCGTCGGCGGACGGGACGCCACCGGACCGGCCTCCGGCCCTGCGTTGAGGACGGACTCGGGGGAGTCTGAAGTCGGTCCTCGGCTCGATGTTTTCTGCGATCCTGCGAGTAGATCTCAGCTACTAGCATCACGGACCCCGCGGGGAAAGGTCCGGGGGGCCATGGTGTCTGGTGGTTCGTTCCCCCGGATTGACAATGCGGTCTGGCGGCTCCGCGCTCGCCGTCAAGTGCAATGCCCTGGTCCGAGTTTTCTCTGATGCTCGATTCAGTGATGGAGCTTCCTGATGAGTCCCGCAATTTCCCTCGACCGCTCAGCTTACCCTACATTCATGTCTTCTTGAAATGTCTTGCTGAAAGTCAAGCAAGCGCATGATGTATTCCAGCCGCCCTTGATGTTGCCACAGAACATTGAAGTGAGAGAATGCACCACCAAGATGAATGATATTTGCTACCAAAAAAAAATGCGAGAAGCAGAGTAAAGACTATGTCCAATTGCTCTGTTGTGCCGGCTACGCCAGACATGCAACAGCCCGCGAATCTAAGCACCACCCCTCCCACGAGCCGCCTTGTAAAGGCTCTGGATATCCGACTTCCACTGTCTAGGATCGGGGCGCAGTACACGTCGGTCATACGTGTACAGGCCGTTCACCTCGCCCTCGACATCCGTCGTCTGCGTCCAGACGCCGCCGCTGCAGGCATAGCGCTCGATCTGCTCCCGGAATTCCCTGAAGAGAACGCCAGCGCGGTAGTTGTACGTCTCGAGGTCGGCGTTGAGCTCGTAGGTCTGGTTGATGGTATTGACAGCCGCTTCGACCTTCCAGAGACTGAGAACGCGATTGTGGTTAGCCGCTGTTTGCAGTACAGACATGGGCAAGGCACATGAGAAAAAAAATCTCAGGAAGAGGCCAGACGTACTGCTCCGACGACACATTGTGTCCGATGCCACCAAACTCGCCTTGGAATCCGATTCTCTTGGGGTCGTACGGCGACGATGCCAGAGAATAGAATGGCGTGCCACATTGAGGGTTGGCATAGTGGTGGTTGTCCTGTCCCAGGGCATTGCGCCGTTAGCCACCGTCCAGTGTGCAACATGGTCAAGACACGGCCAAGTCTCTCGTTCTGGGGCGGAAGCGTACCGAGAAGTCACCGAATCCATGATCGTTCCATCCCGTCACCGAGTCAATGAGTCTCGTAGGATCGATGCTGCGCACGATTTGCGTGAGCTTCTCCTCAGGGAACGGAGGGTTCCTCAGTTGGCCCCAGCCCTCGTTGTAGATGACCTGCATGGATGGGACTACGTTAGAGGTGATTTCTGCCAGTACATGTCATTGATCGGACGGACGAGCCACTTACCCAAGTGACGATGGACGTATAGCTCTTGTGCTCGTTGATGAGGACCTCGAGCTGACGCTGAAACTCTTGTTGCTGAGCGTCGTTTGGCGGGCGGTTGCCATCAGCGGGAAGGCTGGGCATATCTTGGATGACCATCAACCCAATCTCGTCGCAAGCCTGATAAAACAGGTCCGGCTCCACCTTGATGTGTTTCCGGACCATGTTGAAGCCCAGGCTCTTGAGCATCTTGAGGTCATAGATCATTGCCTCTCTGTTGGGGGGCGTGTAAAGGCCGTCCGGCCAGAAGCCCTGGTCGAGGGTGCCAAAGAGGAAGTGGAACTCGCCATTGAGCAGCGGGCGCTGCACGCCGTGAACCTTGCCGGTGGTGACGCTGCGGAAGCCGGTGTAGCTGTGGACCTTGTCGTCGCCCATGGTCACGGTGATGTTGTACAGGTTGGGGGAGTCGGGCGACCAGAGCTTGGGCGACGACACGCGGAACTTGACCTCGTCATTGGCAGAGCCGGACTTGGAAGCGACGACCCTCCCCCGACTGTCGATGATGTCGAACTTGACCTTGGCATTGCCCTTTTGGGAGCTGTGAGCAGTGGCGGTGACTAGAAGGGAGGTTGTCAGCACATGACTTGACTAGTCGGGAGCTGCGGTGAATGGGAACGGAGGATGGCTTACCTGTGCCGTCCATGCCAGCGGCAACGTCGAGCTGGGTGACATGGTTCGACGCGACGCTCTCCATCCACACTGTCTGCCAGATTCCGGAGCAGGGCCGGTACCAGATGTGGCTTGGATTTCTCGTCTGCTTGCCTACCGGGACAATGTCCGAGTCGGTAGGGTCAAACACATAGACCTTCCTGCAAACACACATCCCATTAGATTAGTAGCCACCCTGTTTGCGCCTGAGCCGCCCGGCCCCTATGTTCGGTAAAACGTACAGGTCATTGTCTTCGCCCACCTTGACGTTCTTGGTCACGTCAATGCTGAAGCGAAAGTAGCCGCCCACGTTGGCGCCGACTTTGACGCCGTTGACGAAGACGGTTGCCTCGTAGTCGACGGCCTCAAAGTTGAGGAGGATTGTCTTTCCGCCCCAGGACTTGGGAACCTTGAAGGTGCGCGCGAACCACATGTTGGTGACGTTGAGCTCCTGGAGGCCAGAGAGGCCACTCTCGATGCAAGAAGGGATCATGGTCTCGCGTTCGAGGGGTCCGCTCGGGGGGTTGTTGCCGCCATCGGCACTGGCGCTCTGGAACGTCCAGATGCCGTTCAAGTTTTGCCAGGTATCGCGCCGGAGTTGCGGGCGCGGGTGCTCCGGCCAGGGGTTGGTGCCGACTTCGTATGTCCAGTCCGTGTCCAGCGGAGGCGTCTGCACCTTATACGGTACGGGGGCGCGCTTGACGTTGGGAACGATGGATGCCGTTGCCAGGGAGCTGGCCAGCGTCAAGGCCGCCCATACGGGCGAGCTGGTGAGACGCATCGCGACGCGACAGCACAACGGCGTGCAAGAAGACGCGGGTGAATATATGCTGCTCTTGCTTGGACTCTGGATGCCGTCTGCAGCTCCTGGACAGTCCGCAAGTCCAATTGATGGCGACTGCTGCGGTCGTAGAAGGCAACTGCACGCTTCTTGCCAGGGGAAACGAGGGAAGCATCCCCTTGATGCGTTTAAGTATGTTCTGCATGGCCTGCATTGACTCCTTTGACCATTTGCCCCCCCTCGCATGATCAAGCCCCTCGTTCTGGGCTCTTGGCGCTCATTTGGCACAGTTCCTTGCACATTTGCTTCTGTTATGGGGTGTCGAAAGACAGCGTCATCAAAACAGTGCCGATCAGTGAGACACCACGCCTAGCATGCCGGTGTCATGTCGGCGGATGCACGTAGGCAGGCAAGCACTCTGTAGTAGGTTGTGCAGGGTCTACTACTGTCCAACGTCACGCGTCGTGATGATGCTTTGCTTGCTTGCACCGACAGGCCCGGCCGGCATCGCGGACGACAGGCAGACAGACAGACAGACAGACAAGAGTTGCGGTGCGCGACGCCTATTGGGCCGCATAGTCCGGTACTCTCTTTTAGTTTCCCGCGCGCAGGGTTCCAGGGTGCATGATGGTGCTTTGTTCCGATGTCACTGGAATCGCGCGTGTGGTGCTGCTGGTGGTGGTAGTGCGGCGGCGGCGGTGTCCATGTAAGTGCCCGGCCCGGCAGATGACCAGGGAGACGTCGGCCGGGATGACCACGCCATCCCCCATCCCACATCGGCCGCAACCCTCCTTGGCCGAGATCTCTGTGAGGCTAAACAAGAGCCAACCAGCCCACCGCGAGGGCGGGGTTGCCTTGCGGTACTTGGATCGATCGTCACACTGCGGGGAGGTAGTGTGGGCGCGCGCGTGCGGGCTCGTCGTCTCTCATGACCAGATCACTCGTTCCCCCCACGGCCTTGGCTCGACCCCTTGATGCTGACGATGCGTACAGTATGTACGAAGCAGCAGCAGTAGCAGCTGGTCGACTGTGCCAAGACGTCGTTGGCCGTCGTCCATGTCGTCGTCCACACCCGGGCGGAGGGAGCTGACCTGCCGCTTGGGGTGAAGATGTGCAGCGAGGGCAGAGGCTAGGGAGCGGGCATCGTGATGGTATAGGAGCGGTTGTAAATAACAAGGGCGGCGCAACGGAGGGGGCGGCGCTGCAAGACCCTAGAACGAGTGAGACATGGCACTGGAACCGCTCGGCGCGCGTCGCGGGAGGACAACCTTCCTTAAGCTTCCACATGAACGCACCACCACGTCGAACGCATGAATGGCATCCCATCCCCCCCCTTCGCGCGAATGTCTCAGCCCTCGGCACCCTCGACGTGTACATACAGTACGACAACCTCGAGGATCTGCCCACCACTGTCGATGATAAGCGTGTGTGTGCACTGCACTCCGTATATGTATAAGTCCCAAGTCCGCCCGCCACGGCCTCGTGGTAGGTAGTAGTAGTGGGCGTCCGTCCAGCTGAGTAACAGAGACGTTGTCGCGTGCCGGCCTGCCAAGATCAACCAACCCCGAGTGCCCGACGCCCGAGAAGCACGGGAGACAGTGATGTGGCTTGCGGGGTCGGCAGGGGCGCATATGGGCCCGACTCGCCGAGCATGCCGGCCCGGCGGAATGAAGCTTTTAGGAAGAGCCACCGGGGCGACACTTGCAGCGTCCGGTGCAGCACCCGGCAAGGCGGGAGGCTTCCCCGTCATTGGTTCGACCGCTAGTTCCCTGTTGCGTCTCTCGCTGATGACGATGATGATGAGCGTTCCTCTCGTCAGCTCGCCCGTGGACGCGGAGTCCACGACTCAGTCCGCTACGGCAAAAGCGTCTCCTGCTGCTGACTTGTGCAAACATCGTCAGCCCCCCCCCCCCCGGTTTCCCTGACCGCCTCCAAGAAGGACGCCCCAGTCATTACAGTTCCCTGGCCTTAAGGAGGAAAGAAAGAGAGAGGGAAAGTGGAGGCTGTCAGACAGACCCCGGACCTCGAGGCTGCGCGCCCCCGCTCACTATCTTCCTAGTACTCGTATGTGCAGGCAGGAGTCGACTGGCGCAAAAGTCTCCGAGAGCTGGAGCATGGCATCGTCGCGTTCGCGCGTCTCGCGACACCCGTCTCAAGCCAAAATCTTGCGTCCATGCCATCGAAGAGCGACGGTCCCCTACGACGCACAAGCGCACCTCTGAGCATCATTTACGTACGACCCATTGCAGAGAGCTAGCCGGCCCGCGCCTCCTCGACCATGGCTAGTGTCCCGTCCTCCTCCTCCTCCTCCAAGACCCGCCGCGCGCTGCGCGCCCTGCCGATTCTCGCGTTGGCGCTGCTCATGGCCAGAGTAGTGCTGATGGCGGAAAAGACATGTATGCCCGCTCGCGCTTCGACATCGGAGCCGCCGGCGTGCCCTTGACGAAGCGCTTCTACGGCTTCAGACCGATCGACGACGTCTTTGGGCAGATCACCGTCGCCTTTGCGCTCCTCCAATTTGGCCACGACGCCAACGCCTACTGGCAGTCGCTGGTCTTCCTCACAGACTTTGCTGGGCTGTATGCCATTATCCTCCTCGAGTCATCTCGCCGCGCATACCGCTCGAGCTTCTTCAGCTAGTACGTTTGTGTGCGAATGGATGGAACGTCCGCGACGCGCGCAACAAACGTTGGCTAACACTGCAGGTCTCAAGCCCCCTCTTGTTCACGTTTTTCGCGCAAGTTATTCCCGTGGGCTTGCTAGGGCCGCTGTACTACTTTGCGCTATCTGTGTTTGCGCCTCTCGACCGACTCGTCGCGACGCCTGATGCGAGGCGGCTCGACCCGGCCACCCTCACCGCCGTCCTCCCGACGGTGGTTCTCGCGTATTATGTGCCGCATGTAGGCTCCTATTGGCCTGCGTCTCTGGAGCAAAGACACTGGTGGAACTGGGTATGGCAACTCTATGGCGTTTGGGGGTCGTTGCTGCTGTTCGTCTTCTCCCGCGCGCAGTCACGACTTGGGGGTTCGCGCGTGCCTGCGAGTCGGGCCACCGGATCCCTGCGCGTGTCTGTGGGCATCTTGGCCGCCATCGGCACGTTGACATATTGGTACGCCGCGGGGAGTCCCAACGTCTCCCTCCTAGAGGCGCTCATGCCGCGGTACCTTGTGCGCAATCCCGAGGACGTGATGGTCGCCCTCCGGACTATCCTGCAGTACGACTACATTTGCTCCTTTGGCGCAGTATATATCTGGCTGGGATATCAGTTCCACGACTTGAAAGCGGCGGGCCTAACCACTCTGCCGTGGGTTCGAATCGCGACCGTTGCCGCTGTGGCGACCCTCGCCTGTGGGCCGGGAACCGCGTTGTTACTGGGCTGGTACGCGAGGGAGTGTATTCTTCAGGACAGCCCGGTGTCGACAAAGGAGCAATGATTCCTTGCGTGTCGTTGGACGAAGTCGCTCTCGGCAAACCTATGAACGAAGCAAATGCCGAGAAACTAGAACGCGAGTCTTTATGAGAGGGCTGCGTTGAATCGGATCAATTTCATGCCCGTCGCAACGAGGCGCAGGCAAATTCGTACCTGAGATGGCGCCCGCTCTTTGCCATGAATGGGTCCTGGTGGCTGCCATGCGTCGGGTCGTCGATCGAACATGTTCCAGATGCCCTCGATGGCAGCCTTACCCTGCGGCGCCACGGAACTGCCGAACAAATCCTGAGGGCCGACTGCAGACTTGCATCATACAACGAAGCGCCTGGTCTAGCAAAGAAGCCCAAGTACATAAACGTAGGAATGCTTCCCCCATCAGCAGTGTAATCGAGGCGATCGATATCAGACGAGGACTCCGTCGACTGGACTCATGGAGCTGTCGTTGTGAGCCGGCCGGTGCATCAAACGCTCCGTGCCGTCGGTAGCCTCGGGATCCTTCGCCAGCTGGTGGCTTGGCCAAGACTAGGGTGCGCGTCCTTGGGGCATGACAGCGTCGCTGGCGTAAGCTTAATTTAAAGACGTCTGATCGTTCGTCGCTCTCTCGCACTGACACCTTTCGCACGATCGGGAGTCGGCAAGCATCAACGCATCATGACAGACGTGAAAACAAGCTCAGGCACGGGCAAAGGTGCGTGCGTGCCACTGCATGGTCTCGCTTGAGCGCCATGGAACGTAACCCGCGACTGATGACCCAACGCGCTCGCGGACGCACGAGCACTGATCAATGCTGACTGGCCCCCCCCCCACAGCCCTCGTGCCACAAGCCGTCTCTGTCTTGGCCCCTGTGTTCGAGGACGATCCCGCCATCGCGTACGTGCTAAACGCTCTGCCGCGCGAGGAGCGGCTCAGTTACCTCCCGGCCTACTTTACCGCCCTCCTCACCGCGGCGGCGCTGAACCGCGCCGTCATCTACGAGGCCGCCTCATGGAAGTGCACCTCGGTGGTGATGCCGCCCGGCGAGGATGTGGGGAACCCGTGGACCTTGATCCCCGCGGGCCTGGTCGGCCTGCTGAGGCGGATCGGCTTCGGCGGGTGCAAGAAGATGATATGGGAGTTTACCAACCTGACGGGCGCCGCCAAGAAGCGCGAGATGGGCAAGGGCCGGTACTACTACGTCTTCTTCATCGGCACGGCCGTCGAGGGGCGCGGCCAGGGCCTGGCGAGCAAGCTGATTGAAGAGGCCAAGGAGCGCGCGGCCAAGGAGGGGCTCCCGGTCTGGCTCGAGGCTACGACGGAGAGAAGCAGGCGACTGTACAGCAAGTTGGGCTTCAAGGACCTGGGTGGGATTGTTCTGGGCAAGGACAAGGTCGGCGCCGACGGGGAGCGAAAGAGTGGCGGCGAGGGGGTCACCATCTGGCCCATGATCTGGCGGCCGAGCAGCACCAAGTCATGACCGCGTTCTCTGCATGGGAGGAGGAAGTAATAAGACCAAAGGATCCCGGGTCTATGTAATTCTAATATCTCGTTTTTTCATCTCAATCTCGGGCGTGTTTGTTTGTCTGCGCGGACAAGGGGCGGTCATGTCGTGTTTCCACCTGGATTGAGAGCCGTCCTCGTCCACCACACAGGCCATCTCCGGCTTCGACGAGTAGATTGGCGTCGGGTCGGGCTCATTTGACGAACAACCGCGTCAGCCTCTACCCCCGACCAACGAGCTGGCCGCTTCTGGGCTGAGTTGTCTCGGGCGCGACGGTAGACGCCTGGACAGAGTCGGGTGCCCTTTGGCGGTTCCCAGGACTGGGTCTGGCTGGGACTCTCTGGCTTGCAAGTAGCAGAAGCTCGCATCGAGCTTACATAGTTGGAAATCAACCTGCCCGCGGGAGAGATTACCCCAGAAGTCGAGGCGAGGACCAATGCCACTTCTCGCCGCCTGGTGAGGCCCAGGGACAGGATCGACAGAAGGACCGGTCGGCAAAGGCCCCGGAAGCGCACCGGCAGGGACCGGCGCGGCCGTGGCGCACGTCCCGGCTGCCAGTGCGGCGATGCCCATCATGAGAAGTGATGGGGATTTCACCCGCCGGATCGTGTAGACAGGGCCTTCGTGGTTTCCCATTTCGTTGGAGGATGTTGGAATGCCGCACTTCACCAGGATGGCAGCGGCTTCACGATTTTGCGAGGAAGAAAGAGTAACAAGACGCAGCAGAGAGTGGCTGATGGGCGGCTTGCGGACACAGAGGCCGACGTCTGCGAAGGCGCCTTTTTATACGTATGCTCTAGACAGTCGAGGTTGCACTGGCCGAGCGAGTCTCGGCTCTCGAGGGGAATGCCATCTCCTGGCGTCTTCCCGGCTGCACGGGGAGCACATCTGCCCATTTCACCTCTGGTGTGTGGGTATTCCGAGCATGATGCGGCGTGATGCGGCGTGATGCTGCGTGGAGAGTCCCTGCCGCCTTCGACTACGTGAGCCAGAATTGCAACCCGGCCCGGCCAGCAGACCAACTGTTTACAACAGCCGTGTTCCTGCTTCGGGATAGGGTCGCGAAAAATTGCGATGCTCTAACCGATGGGCACGGCGGAGGCTGCCACGGCTCTCTCGTGAGTCGCACTTTATACGAAGTAGTTGCAACTTACATGTCGAATTACCTAACAATGGCTACGCTTGGCGGAGACGTGCGTCTTGGCTCGGCGCATAGGGCGAGGTCGTGAGACGGTCGAAGTTGAGAGGGCACGGGGCGCAGCTGGAGTGGAGGGGAAACGTCGCGCCATGAAAGTCTACCTACTGCTTAATAGGCGGGTGGGTGAGAATGCGGCGCTGGGTGAATGCTGATGAATGCCAATGTCTGGGCCGGCACGGTCGGTGGGCGTCGTGTCGTGCCCAGCGTCAGCTGAGATGATCATCGAGGCGTCGTTTGGGCGGTTGAGAAATTACGACAAGCAGAGGCGCTCGCAGGCTGATGTGCATCTTTATCCCCATGGTGTCGAGTCAATTGCGCAGGAGACATCAACCTAAGTTAATACCTGAGTAAGTTTACTGTCCAGCGCACCCAGTACATGTATTCCCAAGCCAATGCAGCAGCACCAGCGGCGTCATTCTGCGTCTTTCTGCGCCTATGCCCCATTCGGCTCGCCGGCCGGCACTGATACCTACTGATGTCGCGGGACCTGGCATTGCCTCGCAGCAGCCCGAGCCTGGAGCGCCCCGTTGTCGGGTCGGTGTGACTCCCGTCCCTTCGGTGCCCGGTGCGCCTCCCAGGACAACCCCGTCGCCACTGAGTAGCGCTCTAACGGCCGTTGAGCTGGACGTCCCCAAGCGGGCTGGAGCCACTGCTCAGCACCATCCAGTCAGCCACCATGGACCTCACCTCAGGCCACGGGAGCTGCAGTGGAGCCCCGCGCGGTGGATGGCGGGGCTGCTGCCCGTGCTCTCGGGCTACCTACTCGTACTGGGCTCAGAGCTACGGCTCCAGGGCTCCAGGGCTTCAGGGCTCTCAGGCACTAGGTAGGTAAGGCGGGTATGGCAGCTCAGGCCAGGCGTTGTTGCACTGGCTCCGAGCTTGCCAAGGTTCCAAGGTTGACTTTCATCCCAAGAAAACCTAGGCCAGGGAGGTATATAGTGACCGGGAGCTGCCACAGCGGCAGCCGCGCTGGACCCCTCCGTCAAAGTGAACCGCCCTGACATCATCAACAAATATTTCCCACTTCTCCCGTCGTACTCGTGCGCCGACAGTCGCAACACCAAAACCTCCACCTGCTCCCCATTTTCCATCTCGCTCCCTCCCCTCCCGGGTCCCGACCCCAAACGCCGACGACGCGCCCTCGTTCCCGACTCCGAGTCCGCGCCCGCAGCTTCCCCTCGAGTCCCAGTCCCGCGACCCTTGTGCGACGTCTGTCCGTCTGCCATCATGAGCCGCGCCCTGGGCGGCGGCGGCGGCGTCCCCCGCTCCGCCTTTGGCAGCGCCGCGACCGGCAGCACCCTCTCGTACCTGGCCGAGCCGCCCTCCTTCGCCGCCGTGTCCGACCCGAATCTCGTCGTCAGCCTCAAGAACGTGCTGAAAAAGGACAGCACGACCAAGGCCAAGGCCCTCGAGGACCTGCTTCAGCATGTCCAGGCGCACCCCCACGACCAAGGGGGCGGCGTCGAGGAGGCCCTCCTGGCCATATGGGTGCGACTCACCAGCCCTTTGTCCCGTCCAGCCCAACGTCGAGAGCCCAGTATGCTAACCACGCCGCGCGCGCAGACCCAAATATACCCTCGTATTTCCATCGACAACTCTCGACGCGTGCGCGAGCTCTCCCACACCATCCAATTCGAACTCCTCAAGTCGGCACGCAAGCGCATGGAGCGACACCTCCCCAAGGTGGTTGGCGCATGGCTCTCCGGTCTCTACGATCGAGACCGTGTCGTCGCCCGCGCCGCCAACGAGGGCCTCTCGTCCTTCCTCAACACGCCCGAAAAGGTGTCGGGCTTCTGGCACAAGTGCCGAGCGCAGATTCTCGACTACGCCCTCGAGGCAATACAAGAGACGCGAGACACGCTCAGCGACGAGCGGTCCACCACCGCCGAAGACGCCGAGGCCAAATACTTCCGAGTCGTCGCCGCCAGCCTCTCCCTCGTCCTTGAATTGCTACAGCTCAGGGATGCAGGGCTGGAGCAGCTGTCGGAAAGGTACGACGAGTATTTCGGCGAGGACGTGGTTTGGAAGGCCATCACGTTCAACGACCAACAAGTCAGAAAGGCTGCGTGCCAGCTGTTGTTCATCTGCCTCGAGCGAAAGCTCCCCTACGCCGACTCCTCCAAGGCTCGCCAGGCTTTTGTGACGGGAGGCCTCAAGACGAGCCAGGCAGGGTCCGCGCTCGAGTACGTGCGAGCCCTGACAAAGCTCACCCAGCACACACCAGCCATCTGGGAGGGCAGCCCCAAGGACAAGAAGTCCCCCTTTACACGTCTGCAGGCCTTCATCGCCAAGGGATCTCAGGGCAGCCCGCCGAGGTACTGGGAGTATCTGGACCAGCTACTCGCTCTCATCCCCGCCAACGTGCTGACCGTCGATGCCTCGTCGGGTCTGCTCTCGTCCCTGAAGTCTGGCATCACGAGTCGCGAGGAGCCGCGGACCAACACCTCGTACTCGTGGAAATGCTTCGTCGATGCGGCCACTCGATGCCTCATGCCACTATCCGACGACGAGCGGCTGGCCCTCGCAAAGGAGCATCTGTTCCCCCTTTTTGAACAGTTCTTGTTTTCCGTGTCGGGCAGACCCAACTCGATCCCGCTGGGGCCCAACGCCATGACAGTCATCGTCGACATCCATGTCGGGCTTTTGCAGACGTCGCCACGCTTGGCTGAGGCCGTCGGCGCAGAGTGGGACCGCCTCGGCGCCCAGCTTTGCACGAACATAGCAGGCTCTCTTCCCGAGGTATCAAAGGACTACCAGACGTCACAAGGCCAAATTGGCGAAGAGGGGAGACGTTGGTTCGGTCTCGTTGGGTTGCTGCACGGCGAACTGCAAAAGTCGGGCGTCGTCGACAACACGGCCAGCCCCTCAACCAAGGCCGTCTCGCAGTGTCTCATGCTCCTGGAAAGCAGAAACCTGAAGCCATTTGGTGCGGCAAAGGCTCTTGAGTACGCGCTGAGCACAGCACCGCACCTCTTTGATGGCGAACTGGGTGGGAGGCTCGCCCACTTTCTTCGAGCGGCCGCTGAAGATGACATGGCAAAGGTCATGCAGTCAGCATCGTCCACGTCCCTCTTCTCCTCGTTGCACATGTTGGGGAGCATTCCGGGACAGCAAGAGAGCTACGAGGCTATCTGGCGAGCGTGGGCATCGGCGACCCTGCTACTGTCAGATCCTGACCAGCGCAAGTTAGCTCTCACATCTCTCCTGTCGCAGCACAAGGCCGCATCCCTTGCGCGCAATACCCCGGCCCTCCAAGATATCCTTCTCACCGAGGCGCACCAGGCAGCCCATGCCGATCAAGGCTCCACGAATAGCCACTCGCTTCAACTTATCACAACCGCCTTGGATCACAAGGCTGTTGAACCAGAGACGCGTCGCAGGATTGCCAAGGACGCTGTGGCAACCCTGGCAACCCCGTCTGACCATCCGGAACGCGTGTTGGCGGTGTTGGAGGCTGTTGCGTCGAGCGCTCCCGAGCTGTTCTCCGAGGACGACGCCATTCGGACGGAACTCGTCGCACTGCTTTTGGGGCTCACGGAGCTTTCTGATAGCGTTGTTTCGGCAAAGGCGGCCAGGATACGATCATTAGTCGACGGAGAGGGGAGCGGCACACTGCCCGTGATTGAGATTATCCAATCTAACCTCGATCGCGCTGGACCACAGTCCCTCGAGTAAGTTTACCCCATCGTCACTCGATCTTGCTGCTGCTGCATTTTCCCGCTAATACCTACTTAGAATTGGCACACTCGTCTCCCAAGCAATGGCTGCCGCGGGCACCGATGCGCCTTGGGAGGAGATTTTCCCTAGCACAAATGTCTGGATGACAGAACTTTCGCCGTTTTTGGATCGGCCTCTCCATCCTTCGCTGGCCATCACCTGCGGCGTCGGCGGTGCCGTGTCTCTCCCGCGCCGTCCTGAAACCCTGCCGTCATCGCAGATTCGCACGTCCCGAGATAGGAGGGGACGGTCTGTGCCTGGCAGGATGGCCCTGTACGTGTCTGAGCTCTTCAGGGCGACGGGCCAGAACATTCCTCTTCTCCGGCAGCTTCGCATTGAGCTGCTCTATCTGCAGTGTCTCTCGTTGCAGCTGGCATCGGACCAGATTACCGTGGCAGCAACCAATGGCCTCTGGCAGAGCCTCGAGGAGGACGAGGCTGCCTTGGAGGCTGAGGAGCTCGTCACGTCATCGAGAAGCATGTTGAACGACGTCGTCTCATCGGCGTCTGGCTGGATTGACACGACAGATGACAGTATTTCCGGCGTCGTGAACGGCCTGGTGGACCTGGCGATGAAAGAGGCCACGGACTACTCGCCCCGAGGCGTGTACAGCGCCAGGGTCCTGAGCGAGGTGCTCCAGGCGCTTACAGACGCCCATGGACTCCCCGGCGGCGCAGAAGAGCGGTTTCTGCGCCCAGACACCCTCAAAGCCCGGCCTGAAACCGTGTTCCTGGCAGCGGGCCTGGTGAAGGGCTTCGGCGAGAGCCTACAGGCCTCCAAGGCCGTTGGCAACTTTTGCAATCGCCTCGTGAGCGACATTGCGGCCGCTTCGGCGGACGGTGAGCGGACGTGCATGACGCTCGTTCTCTTCACGCTGTGTGCGCAGCTGTACGAGGCTGGCGAGCTTCCCGTCGCCAATAACCGAATCGTCTTCGCTGCCAAGCAAATCACGTCCTGGGCGGAAGACTTGGATGTTCTTGATCCCGGCCTCTGCGCGGAAATGTGTCGCGCGCTCGCTTGGCTGCTGCCCAGCATGAAGGGTGTGTACGGCTCCTACTGGGAAAAGGCCCTGCAGCTCTGCACCGGGCTGTGGGAGCGGGCTGGGCAGCTCGTTCTCGAGCAGGCCCTGCCGTTCATCCACTCGTCGCTCAAGCTCTACAAAGTGCTCGAGAGCATTGAGGATCCAAACGACGACCTCCAGGAGGCTCTCCGGGACCTTTCTGCGGCCAAGTCGCGCGATCTGGTCGAGTTGCTGAAGCTCCCTCGAGACTCGGACTCTCAACCGCTGGCAATTGTCGACGGCATGCTGTGTCGGGAGGTGGAGAAGATACCGGTTGCCCGCATCCCAGATCCCGTGAGCCTGTTTCCGCTGGTCGCCTCCGAGTCGCGCGACATTCAGACGGCAGCGTTCAACATGTTGCACAGGAAGATACCCGAGCAGCAGCAACAGCAGGCAGTGGACATGCTGCTCGACAAGATAGGTACGTTTACCGGCTCACGTGCTTGCTAGACCGACGTCCCCCTTTCCCCATCCGATGCTAACGCGGACCTTTAGATGCTCGCCTGCCCGACGAACTTCTCTCGCTTCTGCTCGACCCCCCTACGCTCGACAAGTTCTCCGACGAGGTGCTGGCCGACTTTCCCTCGTCCATCCGCTGCTATCTCCTCACGTGGAAACTGCTCTTTGACGCGTTCTCATCCTCGTCCTTCAAGACCCGAAGCGACTACACGGAGCATTTGAAGTCGGGCGACTATGCGAGTCCGTTGCTGGAGTTCCTATTCGACGTGCTCGGCCACTCGGCCGCGCATCCGCTGAATCTCGACAGGGAGGGTCTCGGGGCGCAGCAGATTTGCGACTACGACGTCAAGCTGGCCGAGTCGGGGCCGGCCGAACAGAACTTGCACTGGCTGATGGTGCACGTGTACTATCTTGCTCTCAAGTACGTCCCTGGGCTGTTTCGGGCCTGGTACCTTGACTGCCGGTCGAAGCAGACCAAGATTGCGGTCGAGGCGTGGACGACCAAGTACTTTTCGCCCCTCATCATATCGGAGACGCTGGACGGCGTGCAGGACTGGGCCGACACGCAGGAACCGGCCCCGGCCGACGAGCAGGAGCTCATCGTCAAGGTCTCCAAGACGGCCAGGGAGGTCACGGCGGCTTACGAGGTGGACGAGTCGCAGGCCGCCATTGTCATCAAGCTGTCGTCGAGCTACCCCATCGAGGGCGTGACCGTGTCGGGCCTGCACCGCGTGGCCGTGTCAGAGCGCAAGTGGCAGAGCTGGATCCTGACGACGCAGGGCGTCATCACCTTTTCCAACGGCAGCATCATCGACGGGCTGCAGGTGTTCAAGCGCAACATCACCGGGGCGCTCAAGGGCCAGAGCGAGTGCGCCATCTGCTACAGCATCATCTCGGCGGACAAGCGCACGCCCGACAAGCGCTGCACCACGTGCAAGAACCTGTTCCACCGCACCTGTCTGTACAAGTGGTTCCAGAGCAGCAACCAGAACACGTGCCCCTTGTGCAGGAACCCGATCGACTACCTCGGATCGGACACGGCGGCGAAGCGGAGACAGTAGTGGGGGGTGGTTTCTTGGTGCGGCAGGTGACAAAATGGATGAGTGATGAATGGAATGGTTTCTTGAAGCGGCGGGTCACAATGAGATGAGGATGAATGGTAAGAACGAATAGATGGCTGCATGGTAGGCGTCGATAGATGAGGTGGTTTGTACTTTGCAAAAGAGTAGGGTTTGGGTGGCCCATCTATGGCGCTTGGGCCCGGTCGCTTGCCTGGCAATCATTCGTAGGTGTTTGGGATATTCTTGTACTTGTCATTACAGCAATCATTCATAGGCGTCTGGGTATTATTGTACTTCCAATGTTATCTCCCGGGATCCTTGCTCGCAAAATAGGGGCAGTTCGAGGGCCTATGTGAGAGATTGTTTGTTACTCCTTGGCTGTCCCATGGGCGTGCGAAGGGCCAAATGTGGTAGAGGGCAACGTACCTGGGCCGCCGTCATCCTGTTGCCGTCGAAGCGAACCATGGCAGCCACGGCCGTCCTCGTCACGTCATCCACGCGCGGCAGGATCTCGGCCCACGACCGGCGCGGAAACACGGTCCACAGCTCAAACGGCGAGACCTTGAAGGCCCGCGCCTCGGGCCACGTGTCGGGCGTCGGCGTGCCTAGCGTCTGGAAGATGCTGAGGATGAGGCCGAGCTGGCTGCCGTCCTCGCTCGCGGGGCGCGACGCAAAGGGCGGGGCGCCCGACGCGGCCTCGGCGAGGGCGACGCCGAGCGACCACATGTCCACGGCCGCGCCGTACGCCTTGTCCCCGAACAGCACCTCGGGCGCGCGGTAGGGCCCCGTGCCGATGTCGAGGATCTTGTCGCCCGGCGGCTCGGTGGCGGCCGACAGGGCGGGGTGCCAGGCGGTGCCGAAGTCGGACAGCCGGGCCGGGCCGCTGGGCGAGGCGAGGAGGAGGGCGGACGGCTTGACGTCTCTGTGGACGATGCCCATGTCGTGGATGAATGCGAGAGCGGATAAGGCGTCGTGGAAGATGGCACGCAGATGACTCCCTGGCAGGCCCGTCCCCGCATGGCCCGCGGTGCTACCGTCGCCGTCTCGGTCAATGACGTCGGCGAGGGTGAGCGGCATGTAGGGGAAGCGGAGGACCATGCGCTGCTCGTGGTCCTGGAACACGTCGAGGAGGGTGACGACGGAAGGGCACTGCGACAAGAGGGCGAGAATCTTGGCCTCGCGGCGCGGGCTGTGCGGCTCCATGCTCCGGTGCGTGGTGATGACCTTGAGGGCGTTGGACCCGGAGCGGTAGACCTCGGACGTGACGCCCTCGGCTATGGGCGTGCAGTTCGTATACGGCCCGATGCGGGTGCCGCCTTGGTGGTCGAGGGCTGCTGCATCGGCTGCCGCATCTTGCGATGAGGACGGCGGTGGTGCTGAATCTGCTGGTGATGCCGCCGACAGCGGGGAAGCCTGCGAGGCGTTCACACGAGCAGCCACGCCGGCCTTGCACACGGCGTCATATTCATCCTGAGCAGGCGTGTCAGTCTTATGTTCTCACTGAAGGGAGAAGGACGAGGAGTGAGTGAGGGCCGACTTGCGCGTGTGGTGGCATCCCGGTAGGCCGCCTGTTCGATGGTGACGGCCTCGGCTTGCGCATCGGGCGGAAGTGAAGCCCGTCTATCAAATATAGAAATGAGAACGAGTGCTGCAACACAAGGACCTTGGCGTTGGTCGCGTGTCCTTACAGTGTCTGTATCACTTCATATCGCTCCAGTGCCGACAGCGATGCCTTCCACTCGACCATTGCTGGCATGGGAAGCTATAGGATAGGTTAGCCTCGAGGATGTACGCCGGAGGCCAGCTTAACTTGTTGACTTGCTTGACTACACCCCACGGAAGTCTCGGGGGGGTTGGTATGAAATTCGGTGAACCACTAGCACACCCAACTTCGCTGGATGGCGGAGAGCGGCCGCGAGTCGCAGCTTAAGCTCACTGACGCGGTGGGTGGTGGATGAAAAAAAAAGCCGTACGACGATCCCGGGTATGTAGCTTCGAGCTCGGGGGTTGAAGCTCTCTTGAGCGAGCTTCCCGAATCTCGCAAGGCGTGTGGGGTCGGCGATGATGCGGCTTGCGGGTATGGATGAACTGCCCTCTGCGTCAGCAGCCTTGCGCCTGCGCTCCAGCCTATGGGCTGGTGCGGCAGGGGTCGACTGCAGTGGAGAGGCTCCCTGTTTGCTGGCCGTGGATGGAGGTAGCGTGGACGAACGGAACGGAGCTTGAGGTGAATGGACGGGATGGAATGGAATGCCATGGAGTGGAGGCGACGCTGGCATTGGAACCGGGCCACCTCAGTACATACAGGTACCATAGGACGCTGTCGTCTCGGGAGCCAACCTGGACCGTCAGGCCCCGTCGGGACTGGAAGCTGTCCTGCCCCAGGCAGTTCGTGTTCCAGCGGGCAAATTGCAGGCGCCTCGGGGGCAGGACCCACCGGGCCAACCGGCCGCAACTCCATCTGGGGGCCGTGCGTAGTAGGCTCGATTGACATGACAGCCCCTAGCAGTGGGTGCTCCAGCTGCCAGAACTGCCCTGATCGATGTCCGGGCGCTCAACACCCGCCAACGGCGCCCGCTTGTCCCGAGCCCCAGTGCTGAATCCTGAGCTCCCGTCCCCCAGACTCCCAGGCCGCCCGGGCACCCGACCCGACCTTCTCCACCTGGGCACTCGCGCTGGTGACAGTGAGGTAGGTGGTGAGGTGGGCTCACACGTCCGCCGTCAAGTTCCATTGGCGGCGGAGGGCGTCATCGCGCCAATCGAGTCCCATGCCATCCGCCCGCCGCCCGCCGCCGCCGCTGCCGCTGCCGCCGCCGCTGCAGCCATCTTCAACCGGCCTTGCCTGCCTGCCCTTGCCCTTCTCCCTCACCACACCCGACCTCAGCCACCACAACCCCAATCACCAACCGTCGCCGCGCCCTCAACCCGCCTCGCCTCGCCTCACCTCCTCCGTCGGCCCCGACATGCGCCATTGCTGACGAGCGCGCGCCGCCGACCCCCCTTGAACCAACCTGCCTTCTCGTGCGCCATGCGCGCACTCGTTTAAGGCATCGCCAGACCTCACTCGACATCACCCCAGTAGCAGCTCTCGACCTCCGTCTCCTCCTCCTCCTCCCCGACCCGCGTCCCCCTCCCACCGCAACCCGACGCAGCCGCACGCGCACGCGCCGTGCCCACGCCATCGCTTCTCCTCCTCCTCCCCTCCCCTCGACCCTCCATCGCCCGTCGTCATGGAGGACGTGGCGAGGGCCGAGTACCCCGGCATGCTGGTGAGTCGGGACCGTCCGCCCTTTCTGCACGCTCGCCCCCCCTCGGCCGCCCCCCCTGCGTGCGTGCGCATGGACTGACGCGATCGGACCCTCGGAACAGGCCAACCTGCAGCCCAGCCAGGCCGTGCAGACGCTCAACGACCGCGTGAAGCGCATCAACAAGATCAACCTTGAGATTGCCGATTGGCTTCAGGTACGCCCGACGGCGAGCGTAGCTTCGGGTGCCCGCGACGCAGTCAATTGACTTTGTTTTTAATGATTGTAGGAGCGCCGTCGCGTCGAGGAGCAGTACGTCCTCGGCCTGCGCAAGCTCGCCCAGTACAAGGCGCCCAACGCCGCCTCGGAGCTCGGGTACGTCCCCGCCCCTCTCGCCGACGGACGCCTGACTTCGCCAAAGTGTTACTGACCGTCGACGCGCAGTGTCTTCCAAAGCCCATGGGCGCGCATCATCGACTCGGTCGAGCGCATCGCCAAGTCGCACCATGCCTTCGCCGAGCGCATCGAACACGACGTCGAGGGCCCCCTGCGTGTCTTCCAGCAGCGGCCCGACTACCTCAACATGCACAACATCTCCAGCAACCTCGGCGCCATTGCCAAGGACCTCGAGGACGCCCAGGACAAGGCCGACAAGCTCAATAAGAAGGGCGGCAAGGCCAGCGCCCAAAAGGTCGATGCCGCCTCGACGCGCCTCGAGTCGGCCTCGCAGCAGTGGGAGTCGCAGGCGCCCTTCATCTTCGAGACCCTCCAGGCACTCGACGAGTCGCGCGTCAACCAGCTGCGCGACCTGCTGACCCAGTATCAGACCCACGAGTCCGACCAGGCCCAGCGCTCCCAGGACAGCGCCGTCGAGACCCTCGCCGTCATGCTCGAGATCAGCACCGAGAAGGAGATACAAGACTTTGCCCAGCGCGTCGCCGCCGGACGTCCCCCCGTGCCGACGAGGACGTCGACGCGGCGCTCGTCCACGGCCACGGGACAGCCGCCGTCGTCGTCCTCTGGGCCGCCGCCGCCGCTGCCCACCGCGGCGACCAACAACACGACGGCGTCGTCCGTTCCGCCGCAGACGCCAGCGTCGCAGCCGCCCGCCGACGATGACGCCAGCGAGCACAACTCGATGCCACCCCCCGAGGTGAAGCCTGGTACGTGACCGACGCGTGTCCAATCCAATCCATGTCCGTGCGAGGGTTGTCTAACAGAGCTTAAGAGTCCAAATTGCGCCGCCTCGGCACCATGTTTGGCGGCCGGCGAAGGCAGAGCGTACACGGCGGCTTCGGCTCCCTCTCCCCCGGCAAGGGCGGCACGACGTTTGGGCGCCTGGGGAGTAGCCACGGCCGCGGCGTGTCGCCCCGAGCGTCTTCGAGCAACTTGCACCAGGAGTCGACGCGTCTGTCGTCCCTCGCTGAGACGCCCGATCAGACGAGCCAGGAGGACACGACGGCCCGGGAGCAGTCCACCTCCCATGCGGCGACCAACGGCGTCACACGTCACACCCTGGTCGACACGTCGACGCCCGCCGCCGTCAACGGCGCAGATGTTGCTAACGTGCCTCCGCCACCAGGGCCGCCGCCGTCGCAGCAGCAGCAGCAGGATGGCGCTGCTGGTGCTGCCGCAACGGACGCAGAGGGCTTCACCATACGCGCGCCGATGAACGACCCCATCTCCGAAGCCCAGCGCGAGGCGGCTGGGGACGACGCGGACCAGCTGCTCAAGCTCAATATCCAGAACAAGCCCGTCGAGGACGAGGACCCGGAGGCGAAGCAGGCTGCGCTCTCGAGCGTGGCCAACACTCTCAAGATGGGGCCCGCGACGCGCCGGGCCGGCACAATTAGGGGACGCCGCGATGTGCGCAACACCATGTACGTGCCGCCGATAGCGACCGTTGGACAGTCGGACGGCGCGGCGCCGTCACCCGGTGCAGGCTCGCCCCCCTTGACGGCGTCGTCGTTCACAAGACCACCCGCGGTCCAGGCCCTGGCGTCCGAGGCAAGCGTTGCAGGGACGTCTGATAGCCAGTCCGTGCGATCAGGCAACTCGCTGGGCAGCCTGGCCCATGCCAAGCATCCGGAGATGACGGCGCCGGGCCTCAACTCCTCCATCATAGAGACGGTCTCGGCCGTCTTTGACGATGGCGTTGTCAAGAGCGCCTCCATCGCGGGCGAGATTGCCTTTGTTAACAACGCGGCCGATTCTGCCAAGAGTACGCCCCCTGTCACCCTCTCCATCGTTTGAGCCCACCGACGCTGACATTTTGCTGGCAGCACATGAGACGATTCGCATAAACAGCTTCCCCAGCCTTGAGCGCATTGGCCCCAACCGCATCTTTGTTCAGAACTCATCCGTCGATCAGCCCGACCAGTTCAGCCTCGACCTGTCCCATCTCAGCAAGACCTCGATTGGTTTCTCGTACCGCGTCTTTGCTGAGGATGGCGATACCCCGGCCCTCGCGCGGCACGCGCCGCTGCTGTTGAAGCCCGCCTGGAAGCCGCAGGGCGACAAGCTCGGCCTGCTGCTGCAGTACCAGCTGAACCCGCTGTCCCAGCTGACGGGGCCGGTGACGCTGCATAATGTCGTCTTTGTCGCTACGTACGACGGCAAGGCCAGCGGCGCGCAGACCAAGCCTAGCGGCACGCACCTCAAAGAGAAGCACCTCGTGTATTGGCGGCTGGGCGACGTGACGCTCACGAGCGAGATGCACCGCATCGTGTGCCGCATCGTCGGCGCCGAGGGCGTCGTGCCGACGCCCGGCCACGTCGAGGCCCGGTGGGAATATACGGCCGCGGGCGACGAGTCGGTCGGCAGCGGCATCTCCATCTCCCGCCTCGCCGAGGACAAGGGCAAGGGCAAGGAGGCGGCTGGCCCTACCGAGGACGACCCCTTCGCCGACCAGAGCCAGCCGGCGCCCGGGGACCAGCCGAGCTGGGTCGGCGTGCCGCTGCAGCGGAAGCTCGTCAGCGGCAAGTACGAAGGCAAATAAATAGCCCAAGAGAGAGTTCTATACCTAGGTAGCGAAGGAGACCCCGGGTGGTCTTGGCCCGGGCCGACATGTTGGTTTTTCATTGCCCCGCCGTCTTCTCCTTTTCGCTTGCTCCGAGACGCGCTGCTCTCGGAAGGAAGTCACGAATTCTTCGCATCCCGTCCGGAGTTTGTTCTGTTCACCAAGCCCCTCCCCCCGGTCTGTCCCCGGGCGGTCCGTGTCTCTTTTCTCGTCGGTCCTTGTCGGGCACGGGTGTCGCAGCGCAGCATGTTTTCCCAGAGTTTGCTGACGCAGATGTCGTCTCGCCACGCGAACGGCGGCGGCGGCGGCAGCAGCAGAAGCAGCTTCTCTATCGTCGTCACAAGGAGAGGCTGTCCGGCCCACACCATGTTACGTCTCCTCCAGGCGGCGGGCACACGACGACCAAGACGTCGCTATGAGATCGTCCCTTGTCGGGCTGTTTTACTCGCAGCATGGCTTGTTCTTGTTGCCTAGGTATGCGGACTAGACGACGGCCCGTCACACATACAGACGATGCAGCCCGAAGAGGAGGAGGAGGAGGAGAAGGAGGAGAGAAAGGGAAGAGATCTTGCTGCGTTTGGACACACGCACACACAAACACACACAAACACCCCGCGCACTCACGTTCATCGATTCCATTTTTCACCCCTGCACGTACATTCGCGGGCAGGGCTTTCAGCAGTAGCAGTAGCCAGTAGGTACGATAAGGTAGGTCGGCAGGGTCAGCGCCGGCCACGCCGCAGACCGCGTCGGAGAGCCCGTATTATTGTATGAATACAACGACATACCCCCAAACATGAAGGTTCAAGTCCGCCCCCCTCCCACACTCTGGGGCAGTTGACATGCACGACCGTGGACATGCGGACACGCGGACGCAGAGTCCCGCACTCGTGCCTATTTGTTTTGTTTTGTTTGCTTGTTTGTCTAATGCCCTCTTTTGCCTATTTTGTCTTTCCCGTTGACCAACTCCGCCAAGGCCCGGGTCCAGTGCAGTCCAGTTCAGTCCGTCATCCCCTGTGTTGTCCGTCGTGCGGCCCGCTCCCGCACTACGAGACCGAAACGTGATAAGAAAAAGACAAAAAGAAAAGGAGTTGCCCTGAAGAAGGTGCCGCGACGTACGTAGCCTATAGACAAGCCACCGTCGACTTTTTTTTTTTCCAACCTCGGGATCGCGGTGCAAGCCCAGCACCGGCCCCATGATGCCAATCCATGCCTGGGGTAGAAAACAAGCGCTACTATACAGTCAAAATGTACACAGAGTAAAGGGAGGTGGGCGAGTGCATGGTTGTGCCTGGCTCACTCCCCTTTCTTCTCCCCGCCCGCGCCGTCGCCGGGCTTGGCCTCGTCCTTGGGCTGCGACTTCTTCGCCGCGGCATCCTTGCGGCCCTTTTTCCACTTGGCATACTTTTCGCCCAGGTACCGCAGGGTGCGGCCCCAACCGCCCATGAGCAAGCCCTTGATGCTCTGGACCGTGCTCGGCCAGTTGACCGTCTGCTTGATGACTTGGCGGACGATGCGCTGCAGGTCCTGCGGGTCGTCGCGCGCGATGCGCTGCTCAAACTCGCCGCCCTGTCGGCGCGTGATGGAGCTTCCGTCGTCGGACGCCGCCTCCATCATGCGATTGAACTCCTCGCGCGGCATGCCAAACTTCTTTTGGTACTGGAAGTAGAGGCGGGAGCGGAAGCTACGGGGCAGGCGCCTGACCATGTTGCCGCGCTTGACGGGGTCCATGTCCTGCTGGAGCTTGGTGTCGGCCGAGGGATCGAGCACCCAGTCCTCGTCGTCGAGGCGCACGGGGCTGGTGAAGGCGACGTTGGGCAATGTCTTGATCAGCGGCGCGTAGAGGCGGCGGAAGTGGACGACGTTGTTGTTGACGATGTTGTCGACCTTGTTCTTGTTCTCCGTCGGGAGGGCCATGCGCGGGTCCCCGAGGTAGCTGAGGCCGGCAATGGTGCTGTACAGCTGTGTCTCGGTGAAGTCGGGCGGCAGCAGGAGAAGAGCGGTGCGGACGGCGGCAATGAGATTGTGCTGGTTGGCGAGGCGCACTTGCGGGTGGTCGCGGAGGATCTTGACGGGCTTCTGGAGGCGGCCGGCGAGGTAGAGGTTGTCCCACGTGGATAAGTCCTTGACGAGGTTATCGATGCTGGTGACGCCATACTTGATGAGCATGCCGTTCATCTCGATGAAGGGGTTGAAGTAGACGCCGGCGCCCCAGTTCTGCACGCGCGAGACTAAGCCCGAGCCGAGGGAGGCGATGCCCGAGTAATGGTCGCGGTGCTGCTTCATGTTGATCGAGTGCCAGTGCTGCGTGTGCGACACGCCAAAGATGAAGTCAATCATCTTGGGAGAGCCCTTTTGCGCCTTGACCAAAGCCTCGGGCGGCTTGGGGTGGACAGCGCGGAACTCGGCCTCGGTGATGCTGCGGCCGCTCGTGTCCTCTTGCGGAAAGACGCCGGACCCATACGCGAAACAGTATACGATGGGGGCATTGAACTGGCGCAGCATGATGCGCAAGGCCTCCTTGAGCTCGTAGTTGATGATCATGTGCTGGTTGACGCCAAACAGGCGATGGGGCAGGTCCTCAAACGACTTGATGGCGAAGTCTACCGAGTCCTCCCAGTCGTCGCCGTAGAGATTGAACTTGCCGCCCGCCGACTCTTTTCGCATGCGGCCGGCCGTGGACGAGGTAGAGGTGTCGCTCGTGGCCGGAGACGAAGCTGTTGTAGAGGATGTTGAGGCCGAGGAAGACGATGTCGAGGGCTCGCGCCCGGAGCCGACGTCTGAGCTCCATCGAGACTGTCTGTGGTACGGCACGGCCTGCCGCCACCGCGTGTGAGCGAATCGAGGGGCGGCTCGGATGGCTATTGTCGAGACGATCGGCCTCGTCGCCATCTGCGTGCACGCGCGTCAGCTGGACTCCGCGGGCCAAGGGACAATTGGACAGTTGGCTGCGCCTTGGGAGGACATCTGGGTCTACGTACCGCGAGGCCGAGGTCGAGGACGGCCATGGGGCAACCACGGGGTTCCCGTAGAAACGCGACGGTCTCTCAACGTGTGTGTGTGCGTGTGCGGGATGAATCGGCAAGGGTCGAGCAGCTCGGGCTGCGGAGAGTCGGTGCTACCGGTAAGCTTCCATAGGCGTCGCGGATGCTGACAGAGTCCGGATCCAACGGCTTGTGGAGCGCTGTCGCGGGGCCGGAGAGCTGTTTCTGGCGGTTCAGCCTGCGGTGGCAGCCACAGAAGGGGATCGAGGCTCGTCGTTGGTGTCGCAAGAGACAAAAGACGACGCGGTGATGCCGGGTCGGAAGCGCGAGAGTCGGGTGCGTTTGTGGATGAACATTGGGTGAGAGAGCAGCAACTGGGGTCGAGTCGGAGCCAAGGAAGGGATCGAGGCCGAAGTGGGAGCGGAAGGGTCTGATGTGGGTCACGGGAAGCCGGGCGGCCGTTGACGAATGGGAGCGCGCATTGGCAGGGCAGCAGGGGGTGGGATGGGCCCTTGGGGGCCCTCGGGGCCTTCGGTTGGCAGCAGCGCGCACCGCAGCCGAGGAAGTGGAAGGAGCTGCCCGAGCTCGCCGTCGACAAGCTACGTCACCTGCGCGGGTGTCAAAAGCTGCTGTGCGGTGCTCCTGCCAGCTCGGCTGCAGCTGCGGACGTACCAGGGGAGCCCAGCAGGGCAAGTGCCTTGGCGGTTCTTTCCTATGGCCAGACAGTGACACCATCCATCGTCGCCGACCTGGACGAGACGCGCCTCGTCTTGCACTTCCTTTCTTTTCCGCCAGACTTTGACTTGCTGCACGTCCGCTGAAATAGTGTACAAGTACACGAACCTGCACAGTGGGCCAGTTCCTCGCCGCGATTCTCACGCCCTCGCCCTCGCCGAGCTGCCGAAAGCACAGGTCATTCACTTACTCACCCGCTCCCTCACTCATCCATCAACAGCCCTGCAGTATCATCACCGCCATAATTCCCAGATCATACACGCCCTCGCGCGAAACGCAACGCCCGCCCGCCCGCCCGCCCGCCTGACGCCAGACCAGACCAGCTCACACCAGACCAGACCACGCCTCTTCAGCCCGACGCCGTTCCGTCGCCAGACACCTCCGACGTCCGCCGCCCCGTGTTGTCCGAGTGTTCGTAGTCCTTGACGGAGCTCTCCCCGGTCGTCGGGTTCTCGTCTTCCTTGTGCACGTGGATGCTGCCGTCGCGCCGGAGGTCAATGTCGACGACGTGGTAGGCTCCGTGCGCGTCCACGGTCTCGCGGTGGTGCCGCCAGCCCTCCTCGGTCGCGAAATCCGAGTGCTCCTCGTACGTCCCGAGCACCGGGTCCGTGTACGAGCCCTGCCGCGCCGACAGCGACTCGGTCGTGCCGTGCAGCGCCCGGATCGCCGCCTCGTTGACGATGGGCGCGCTGGCCCGGCGCGTCGCCGACACCCCCGACGACGCTGATGAAGTGCTTGGCTTGCGGTCCGGCATGGTGAGGCAGAGCTGCGTTGGACCGGCCAGATCCAGCTGTGCGGATGCAGAAAACTGTGGATTTAGCTGTTTTTGCTCGCCCGAGTCGCCTCTATTGCTGGCGCCTTCGTCCTATTGCGACTTGATGTCACATGTGCATCATGGGGCTTTGTGTCTGGCTTGCCGCTACGCCAACACGGCGCGTTGGGCCTGGTCAGCCGTTTAAACTTTCCCGCAAGTCTGGTGACCTCGACCAGCAACCTCCCGTGGCCCATTGTCATGCTACCCAAGCTACCCTTGATTCGTTCCTGGATCGGCGTACGGAACCTGTCGCTCGTCTCTCGTCGCTCGCCGCTGCAGGGGGACGCCACTCTCTGACGGAACACGACTTGCAAGGTCACACCACGAGATGATCCCACTGACCAGTGTACCGCGGCAGGGCCGGATCAGGGCCGGATCATGTCAATTTCTACAAAGTACTTGGTACCTCTCTCGTTCCATTCTCGCCAACATGTATCATGAGAGATTCCTCTTCCCGGCTACCGAACGCGTGAATCATGTTTCCTTCAGATCCGTATTCTCGAGCCCTGGGTAGCAACCATAGCGATCCATGATGAGCTGTGTTTTCGACGAGTCGCCAGCGACGAACCAGCCTTTGTCCATCAGGAAGGCTTGCAGATTCGCCTGCTCGGTCGCGGCTTTTCCGCGGCTGCTCGTCCGAAACGATGCCTCGACAATGTAGTCGAAGCCGATGCCCGCGGCGTCCAGGATGGACCATACCTCGATTCGCAGCTTCAAGCCTTTCCACATGCCAACGGAGCGTCTCACCGTGACGGGACCGAAGATTCGTGACGTTTCCACCGTGCAGGTGCCCCATTTCTGGCATCCCCAGTTGTCAAACCGCTCGGGCGCTTCCTCCACCAGCATCCTGCGCGCGTCTCTCGTGCCCGGCAGCTCCAGGGTCGCGGGGTCGGCAGCCGCAGTCGTCTTATCGCGCGTGACGACGAGCGTCTGTTTCATGTATCCCCATTCGACGTGCGCGTCAACGGTCTTGTCGCTGCCGTCGAACCCATTCTCGTGTGCCAGGGTAATGGCCTCGTCGATGTCACCGCCGGTGATGTCGAAGCGCTTCTTGTACGTCAGCTCGAGGCTTGGCGTGTTCTCAATCCTGCGAATCCGGGCACTCCAGTTGGAACAACACAGGTCCTTGCAGCTGGTGTCGAGGAACAGCACGTTCATCCTGGTGGCGACTGCGGGCATCCCAAACGCGGACAGGACGGCGCTTTTTAGCTCATGGCCCGTGTCCAGCACCACGGCTGCGTCGAGCAGCAGTCTCACCTCGTAGTCGGGCGTCATAGACATGTTGCGCATTTTGTTGGCGACGTTGTCCACAGCAGCAGCCACGGCGTGCAGGTTGTCTTCCCGAGGCACAGTTGCTCCCCGATGCGTATCTGCGGTCCTCGCGAGACTCAAGTTTCGGTGGCAAGATCTAGGATTGTTCAGCAAGTAGAGGTTTCCGCGACGCGTCGTCACTGCACAGCGACTCAAGGCACGACATGAAGAATAGAAGTGGCCCGATGCGCGAGTGATGGCACCAACAGCGGATGGCAGCATGGCAAGTGAGCAAGCCGGGCCAAGACACTTGACACATTACGAACGGCTTGGCCCCCCTTCTTCAGGGAATCGCATTTTACCCGGCGCGTTTGGAGACACATCGCTCGGGACTCCGGGACACTCTGGTGGCGTCAGCGGCAGCTGAAGCCGACAACGCCGGGACCCCGAGTGCCCGACTGATTAGCCAGTGAGGCTGAAAAGTTACATGCCGTCACGTTCGCGACTAAGGAACTGGGCCGGTCGCTCACCCAAGACGTAGTTTCTGCCGGTTGTGTGATCCATGCGGTGGTGGCACAAAGCCATTTCACACGCCAGGGATTGGCCAATGCCGTATGCTATTCGTTTTGCAAGGGGGCGTCATGAGTCGTGACGCGCGAGGACCACCATTTGGACTGAATAAACGCGACAAATCACTTGACATTCATAACTCGGGTCGGCCCGCGCCCATGGTACAGTGATGGCCTGTACGTCATCCTAGTAGCAAGGAGCCCCAGAACATGGCTCTAAGGGGGGCCAAGTCGCCGAACGGAGTCGCATTGCAGCCCGCATCGACAGGGTTCGCTTGCTTCTCAATTCACCGATCATGACTTT
This sequence comes from Purpureocillium lavendulum, assembly GCA_029168975.1. Taxonomy (NCBI): domain Eukaryota; kingdom Fungi; phylum Ascomycota; class Sordariomycetes; order Hypocreales; family Ophiocordycipitaceae; genus Purpureocillium; species Purpureocillium lavendulum. The sequence continues at coordinate 7,604,629 of JAQHRD010000001.1, forward strand.
CCCATGTAGAACTGGTTGCAGGACAACCGCGGTCCCATCTTCAAAGACCGACCGCATCGTTGGGCGCATGTAAACCACGCGGTGTACATGCTGTCACAACATGGAACTCTTTGACAAATACCGAATCGTGCCCGGACCATTTGATGTCTCGACGGAACCACGAAATTACGTCTGTACGAGACGTATTTGGGCTATTTGAGAGATTTTCACCAGGACCTAACCACCGCGGAAGCGGTTTCGTGCTGGTGACCAACCAAGTCCTGGTGTTTAAACCACCAACTGGCCTGCAAAGGGCGCATGCATCGCCGAGCCGAGTACAGTAGACTAGTTGGCGTAATATCTGGTTTCGAACGACATTACTATTATAAATTCTGACGCAGACAGTGTTTGGCCGCATTATCGCGACAACATGAAGCAACCTCGGCCAGTATATAAAACGGTCGCGATGGTCGACACAACACGTGGCAGTCTTCGTCTCACAATCCTCGATAGGTCTCTTGCCACACCACAAGCCCGATTCGAGTCTCCCTCCCAACATCGCAACATGAAGGTCGAACAGGGTCTAGCCATTGCGCTTTTCGCCCAAGTCATCACTTGCAGCAGCAACGGGAATAGTCGGAAAGAGACAGAGGACGAGCGAAAGGCAAGAGAGAGGGCTGAGGCTATCCGCAATTGGAGGCCAGCGGGAGAGGTGCCACGGGGGGTAAGATCATTTCGTGTCATATGGCCATGGTGCACACACGTGCTGACTTTAGAGTGCACAGAGCCATTATGATGTGACGTCCATGGGGGTGAGCTTCAAGACCCTCTTCAGAGTACATGCTATGGTAATTACTAAACAGAAATGCAGAGTTGCAACCGGGAGTCGAACTCCTGCGAGTTCAGGGTGAAGCACGGTGTCGTTATTGCGGATCATTGCGAGGGCCGTCGAGTCGAGCACTGGGACCACGGGCACTTTCAGGGAGTTCTGGGCCCGGGCGCCACCGGAGAGGACAGGTCCTATAATCAAACTAGGGAGTGTGAGGGTCATCCAGTAGGCCCAGCGGCCCCGAGCCTCTCGTTCATGCTAACCAAAATGCAGTGCTCAAATGACGGCAAGTTATGCATACGCAACGAAGAAAATATGACGGTCAGATGCGACTAGTCTGTCCCGCCGCCGACGTATGAGTTGTCACGATGTGCCAGTGCGAGGGTCTGGTTCATGTTGGTGGGAGAGTAAGTGAGACGGATGAGAATCGTCAACGCGACGGGCCCTGACAAAGTAGACAATAGAGGTAGATGGAATCTGAGCTTGCATTGCTTCCCATATATCCAAAGCGACTCATAATGTCGGTACACCTCGACTTGGACCGGCGCTGCGTTGTGTGCCTTTACATGTGTCTTTGGTCATAGCTACATGTAGCTTGCACAGTGATCCATTGAGGACTTGGTCCGCTCTCAAAACGGACTGGGCAACGTCCAACCGCGTGGTGACATCAACCGTCACGGAATGGAGCTCGGCGGCACGGGTGTTCCAGGGCATGAGAGAAGCTTATGCATACATGTCTGCAGTCACTCAGAGAAACAGCACGATGAGGGCTTGCTGCTGGTCACGTCATCCATAGAGGAGCCGCTTCGGGGGTGTACACTTCAGGCGATGCATTGACGGCCTGGGCAAACTCATGCCGAGAACACGTACGCATCCGCCCTTGCAGATCGCGGAGGATCGTTGGTACGAAGAAGCCTCACCAGCACTGGCGCGGAGAAGCACCACACGTTCGGCGCCGCGTCCCGAGTGCGCGCTCCAGCGTCGCGAAACAAATGCCTCTCATAAAGGCATTGTGCCGCGCGTCACACGGGTGCCGAGTTGGCCTGGGAAGAGTAACAACATATGGAAACACCGGGGAGTTGCCGCATACTCTTCGACCACGGCGTCTCAATGAGCAAATGACAAATCAGGCATTAATGTCTTCCGTGAATGAGATCTCCAGATGGCTTCCTGGACTTGTCCCCACGGCGCCCCATGAAACTGAACAGCTGGCTCCGCATGTTTGCCGCCGGAGGAGGAGACTGCATTGTCGTGGGGTCGCCAGTGGGAGCGTCGTGTCGAAGAAGTAAACAACGGGAGCTGACGCGGCCTCACACCATCTGCGCAGTGCATGATTCCAGGGGGGGCGCTCAAAATAAGAACAGGCAGCCACGATATGCACCTCGACTGGACCACTCAACAACGCCCTGTCGTTTGGCCATGGGCAGACCGATACTCGCAGTGCAGTGTCGCGAAGCACTTGCTTCATCAATCGGCAGCGTGAGGCTCCAAGAAGCTTCTGCCCCCCCCCCCCCCCCTCCCCCCCCCCCCCGCTGTGTACGGGAAGCAGGCTAGTGAGAGGCGCCGTACAAAGTACGAAAGAAACACACGTCGGCTCCGTTTGGCGGGCTGTGTCCAATGTTGCAGTCCAGGCAACCCTGTCGGCGACATCCCGAAAGGGCACCAAGGATGACGATGAACAACGGCACAGCGTGGTGGACCGGCGCGCCCCAAGCCCTCGTGTGTGTACGCCGGGGGCTTGCCCACTTACATTGTGTGTTATATAGCCGCAGGGTCGGCCACGGCAACGATACGATCAACTCGCCCCGGTCTCTTTTACCTACGCCTCCTCGGTTCTTGTCCATAGTACACCAAAACTTGCACTCTTTACCCACCCTGCATCCGAAGCCTTGAGCTCGCTGATCCAAACATGGCGCCGCCAACCGCCTCGAAGCCTGACTCGTTCATCATCGCCCGGTTGCTCCGCTACCTCTCCATCGCTACGTTCCCCGTTGGCATCGCGCTCCTCATTGCCCATGGCGTCAAGAGCCACCGGGTCGTGCCGGCGCTCGGTCTCCTGCCTCTTGCCGGCTCGTCTCTGATCAGCACGCTGAGCGTGCGTCGCCGAAAGACCCTCGCCGCGTGGTCACCTGTCCACAGCATCGCTTCGCACTCCATCTTCTTCGCAGACCTCGCGCTGTCGCTTGGTTTCCTTGCCGTTTTGATCCCCAGCTGGATCACTCTGAGCCATCGCCGTTGGTCCGATGGGTACAACAACTCCATTGTTATCCTAGGAACGTACTGCACGGTCTTGCTGCTGCTCAATTGGTACGTCCTGACGCCCGTACTGTGGAACCCGACGTGACAAAAGCGCTTACACACGAGCGTCGATAGGTTCATCCATACCTTCTTCACTCTCGCGTACCTGTTGCATCACACGGTGGTTGGCCTGCAGCGATGGGGCCAGAATCACAACGGCGGATTCGCTGCCGTGTGGACGGGGCCCATGGAGCACGCCGAAGAGTACGCCCCCTTCATGGACGATGCAGCCGCTAGAACTTCCGCGGAAACGAGAGCCGACCTGGATGGCGGCGAGCCGGCAAGGCCCACTGAGGACGCCTAATAACTTAAAGCTTGTTCCGCCAACAGCCAGCGACAAGGATGCTGGCTTGTGGGGGAACTGGAGCGTACGCCTGGCGGCTTGCACTTCTAGGAGCCAAGAGGACTCACGACATCAGACCGCTGGCATGATGGAGAAAGACTGAAAATGCTGGCTGGGTTGGCCACACGGGGTGGAAGAAAGTCGAGAGGGGGACGAAATCATCCATCGATTCGTCTGCCTTTATTTCGGTGTAGTGCATTCCATACCTACGCAATGACGACGAGTCGTATTGACCAGAGGCGACAGAGCGGCACCGCGCCCGGCGCAGTTGAGTACCCTGATTTCGGCGGTGGACATTGTTCTGTAGAAGGGGGAGGGAGACCCCTTGTGTCAGTTCGATTGATCCCTGTGTCCTGCCCAGAACCAGTTCCCTGACCTCAACTGCTGGTCTGGTTTCAGCAACAAGCCCATAACGTCACTTGTGTCACAGTAAAAATAGCGTGTCTAGAACATAGCCGGCATCGCCATCGTAGGAGTCTAGTGTATCAGAGCTGTTTTCCCTTGCCGGCGCTTACTTGTATCCTTCATTGGTAAGTATCAGCTAGGAGCCAGTAGAGTCTGGTAGAAGCGTTCATCAGACGGCATGAAGCACCGGCGACAGGCCCTGATACCAATTCCTGGGCACTTGGTACACTGGCTAATGTACTTGTCGCTATGCAGCAAACAACCGTGGTATGCCTCCTCACCCACAAGCTGCCTTGTCGGCATGGAGTCGTGCGAATGACACGACGGTTCCATCCAGGTTCACTGCCTAATGTTCAATGCCTATTGCGCTGCAAGCATGCAGCGCCCGGCCGCAGGTCGCCAGATATACAACAATTTTTCTCATTAGGCCCCCAGATCGGATTGTCTTTCCGCTGTTGGTTGGGTAAACACCCGTAAGGAGTCACTAGTGTGGTGGCCAAATGCTTGCTTCATGCTCGGACGAGGAGGTGCCGGGGCACATGCGGTATGCGGGCTCTCGTGCGTCAGGGCTTCACACCAAGTTAAGCATAAGTAAGGAGCTTGCGCCTTTCTTGAGACGGCTATTGCATGCTCTGAAGGCGTCCGCCCTCGACCGTAGCGTGTAGCCAACAAGATCACCCGCAACAGAGAGTCCACGACACAGCCTGCCTCGGTCATGACCAACTCCGGCTCCGATGTTGATGCCGAGGGAAGCATGGCGGATACCATCACTCGGAAAGAACATGCAGGTTCTCTCACGCCAATCAAGGAGATGGACTCTGCTTCGACAACTCGACAAACGGTTCGCACCACCTTCCCAGCGCCAAAGTCCCTCTGCCTGTCATTCTTCCCCTTCCGTTGAACTTTGACAGACTTACCGACTTGGATTGCAGGGCGCTATAGCTTTCAGGAATGACAACCCCGAGCCCGTGGCCGACCGGGAGATAAGCCCAGACGGCACCGTGCCGCCGATGGTCATCGACCACGAGGTCCTTCGACGAGCCAAATTCGACGATACACACCTCAAAGAACTCGCCGAGAACCACCGCCTGCGGCAGAGGCGAAAGATCAAGAAGTTCTACACCAACCAGAACGAACTCATAGATCAGTTCCTCGGGGTCGAAGATGAGGAGCGTCTTGCGTCGGATGAAGAGGTCCGCATGCGGCCAAAGATCAAGTTTGCCGTCTATGCCTCGTTCGTCGTCAACGTCTGCCTCTTCATCATCCAGCTCTATGCCGCTATATCCACGGGGTCCCTCGCGGTACGTGCTCGAAGGAGCCTCTGATGCCCTCTACGTCCCTTTGCGCATGTTGGTGCACGTGCTGATGATGCCTGGGCTCGGCAGCTCTTTGCCACAGCGGCCGACGCCTTCATGGACCTCGTCTCGTCGACTGTAATGCTCATCACATCGAAGTTGGCACAGAGGCCGAGCGTCTACAAGTATCCGGTGGTGAGCTTCTCTAGCCGGCATTTGTGCCCCATGGCAAGGCAACGCTAAATGTTTCGACGCAGGGTCGGACACGAATCGAGCCAATTGGCATCATTGTCTTTTGCGCATTGATGGCTACCGTTGCCGTCCAGCTACTGGTACGAATGGGATGGCAGGATTGCCGATGCGTGATGTGCGGAGAGTCGCTGACGATGGCAGATTGAGTCGGCTCGATCACTTGCAGGCGGCGCTCGCGAATCGACGCCACTGCAAATTGTGCCTCTTACCCTCGTTGGAGTGGCCAGTACGTTGTCACAGCATTTTGCACAAGTACTGTACGCTGATGAAATTGCTTCAGTCCTTTCAAAGAGCTCATTGATGGTGTACTGCTTCTTCTACAGGCGGTTTCCATCCGTCAAGGTCTTCTTTGTAGACCACCGCAACGACATTGTTGTGAACATCTTTGGTCTCGTCATGTCCATCGTCGGCGACCACTTCATCTGGTACCTGGACCCGGTGGGCGCAATATGCATCGCCCTCATCATCCTGTTCTCGTGGGCGGCCAACGCCTTTGAACAAGTCTGGCTGCTCGCTGGCAAAGGCGCCCCGAGGACCTACGTGTCTCGGCTCATATACGTGGCCTTGACACACAGCCCCCAGATCCTGAAAGTCGACACGGTCAGTCTCTACCATGACTCTACAAGCCCCCGGACTTGGTATGGTTGTTGTCAAATCGCTGACACCAGCTGCTGACGTGCTAGTGCCGCGCGTATCACGTTGGCCAAAGGTACTTTGTCGAGATTGACATTGTTATGGACGCCGAGACGCCGCTCAAGATGTCTCACGATGTTAGTCAGTCTTTGCAGCGCAAGTTGGAAGGCTTGGCCGATGTGGAGAGAGCGTTTGTGCACGTCGACTACGAGTCCGAACACAGCATCCACGAGGAACACAAGCCACTATATGGGACTCTCAAGTCTAGAGACTTGAAGAGCAGGCTTGTATCTCTGGTCAAGAAACTGGGACACTGAGTATGAACTTTCGGTACCGTTTTTATTTATCGATGCTGTGCCAGGCTCTGGCAGTTCGAATGTCTCCATAGGGTCAATGGTGGCATTGAAGGTACCCATCGTACAAGTTGGCGCCTATGGCGACAAGATGGCCGACTACTTTCCGCGGGCCGATGCACACTTTAGGCAAAGGCAGCTAGTCAAACTCTGGCACGACCGCCCTGTCAACTTGACGTTTGGGGCGCATGTCTCGTGAGATGCCCAGTCGTCGCAGGCATCCTCGCTGAGGTGGCAGGTCAGGGCCCCATAGAAACGCGACCACAGCGAAGCATTCTCGTGGTTGCTTGAGGCGCCACCAACGACATGCGTCATTCCTACATCACCTGGGAGGCAGCCTTTCAGCCGTTATTCAACCCCGCTGGTCATATGTCGACGGCTCAGAGAGACTCTGCTTCCGCTCCTACGTGAACCGTGACGTTTGACATCAATAAGACCTTCTATCTGAATAACATCAAGCTGCCATCAATGTCGTCGATCCGACCACTCGCATCGCCCGCGCTCCGGGGCGTTCTGCTCTGCCCGAGCAAGAGACTGCTGTCCACGACCGCGGCGAACCGCGTGGCTGCAACGCCGCCGCGCCAGCCAATCTACGAGGGCGGCGACTTTGTTGGTGACGGTGGCGAGCAGCTGCCGGGCAAGACCCCCAAGTCGTCCAACAACCTCAAGAATTCGTAATGCTGCCTCATCATCCTTTACCTGCTCATCGTGACACGATGGCCCGCAGAGAACAGTGTTGCTGATGCATGACCTCAGGCCGGGCCTGCTTGCCGCGGCGGCTGCCGGGTTGGGCCTCGGTGCCTATTGGATGTTCAAGGCCAAGCGCCCCGAGGCGGCCCAGGAGGCGACGACTAAGACCGAGAATGCGAAGGCGAAATGACGAAATCCTACGCTGGGCGGCTTGAATAGGTAACAGCCGCAGGGGCTGGAGGGATGGCGTTGTCCGGATACTGACGACTTTGAGTCACCGCGCGTTTCTTTGCAATCGTCGACAGACTAGGTATGGGAGTAACACGTCGACAGCTAATAAAAGTTTCCTTTGCGCCGTACCTCAGTGGACAGACAGCCTGTCGGGACCATGCATGTGCTGCCTCGTTGACCTCGGGCGCGGGCAGCCATCAGACGTAAAGCCCAACCGTAGAAGCGTAGGCTACTTCCCGCGGGCCCGTCGCCATGGCTTGCCTCATCGGCATTCCTCTCCGCAGTCAGCCGAGCGCGTTCAAAGAGGACATGATGCGTTCTCTCCACGCTTCACTTAGTCCCCCTATAATGGATTGGATCAGTGTGCCTGCGCGACCCTCGAAATACCAGTGCGGTTCAAGACGCTCGAGCAGGCGGCAATAGTGGGCGAGCAAGACCAGGGCGGCGGGATGGCCCTTGCTGAGAATCTCCATGTACGACACGGGGACTTCCATGGGCCAGAGGCGAACGGCATCCCACGTCGTAAACTCGTCGTCGCCGAGCGTACGTGCCGCGGCCAGTGCCCAGCTCAGCCGTGCTGCGGCGTCACGGTACGTCTCGCAGATGTCGGCTGGCCACAACTCACCACCTGCTGTCCCTCCCACTGCTGCGTCGGGAATGAGCGACAGAAGATGCGACTGCATCTGTAACCTGATGGGGTCTTGTTCGAGATCTGGCAATGCAGACTCCCAAGACTGGGCGAGAGGGCCGAGCGGACCCCGTTCAATGAGGTCCCAGAAGTCGCAGACCAGCAGGCACCCGTTGCGGATGAAGTACAGCCAGCTGGAGAGCAGGCCCGGGTGCGGGCTCGACGGGTCGGCCAGCAGCAGGCGCTCGTCGGGCTGGTCGGCAGCGAAGGAGTAGACGACGAGGAGGTGGGCAAAGGCCAGGACCGCGTGGCAGTTGTCCTCGGTGACGTTGGTGATGGCGCGTCTGAAGAGCGGCATGGCGCTGTCCTGGTGGCTCTGGGCGCGCATCAGATAGCGTTTCTGCTCGGCCGGGACGAGGTGGGCGAGGTGCAGCGCCGAGCAAGCCAACAGCGCGTGCATGAGGAAGTCGTGCTGGCGGGCCAGCGCCGCCATGGCGTCTCGCCATATCGCCTCGGTGCCATGTCTATCGACCAGGGTGAGGTACGTCGCGGTCGTGTAATGATGGAGCAGCTTCTGGTCGATGTGGTCTAGTCCCCCACTGTGAAGGCCGCCCTTGGTGACAGCGGCGCCAGGGTCACCTTTCGTGGGATGTGATTGCAGGTCCTCAGTCTGAAGGTCTACCGTCTGCGCGAGAAAGGGGCCAAGGGGAGACGCCTGTACCGGACCGGTAAAGTACCGCAACTCGTTTCCCCTGAAGAAGGTTTGCAACGGCACAGGGTGCCAATCGGCGATCGTGCCATGTCTTCCATGCGCCGCCAGCCAGTGCTGTTGCATGCGCTTCGTGGAAACGCAGAGGTGACCGCAGGAGCAGCCGTCGTCATCGACACCGCGGCACCTGAGGCCGTCGAGCACGGGGAGGAGAGGAACCGGGAACTCGGCCACCGCGGTTTCGGCGACTTCTTCCGGCTTCGCAAGGTTGAACTGCGACGCGTATTCTAGAAAGGGCCGCCGCCTCGATCTGTATATTTGATGCTTCTCCTTGAGGTGGCGGCCAATGCCTGACGGCTGGATGGCGTAGCCACAGTCGGTACAGATCAAGACGGAGTATGACGCATTGTATCGCAAGAGATCCTCCGGGCTTTGCGCAGTGCCATGGCCCATTATTGGAGCCGCGTTGTCGCCCTCGGACTTGGTGCAATCTCCGGCGTCTGGCAGTCTTGTAAACTCCAGGATCCCGTGGTTCTCAGCGATGGGCGATGAACTGGCGGAACGGCACCGGCGGTTCTAGTGGGGGAGGGACCGACACCCTGGTATTGATTGCACGAATATGCCTCTCCTCGCCGTGGCCTGCTGACCAGGCAGTCCCCTGGCACTTCCATTGGTATGTACGTAACCACCTCTGTTGCAGCGACATTTGCAGGGCACTGTCCCGGGGCGCAGAGACCCCCGATTCCCGTGGCTCCAAATCGACGGTGCCGTTCCCGCTAGTACGCGAGCGGCCTAGACCGCCAGGCGTCGGGCGTCGGGTGTAAGTCGAGATTCCTAGTTCCGACGTGCAAGCCCAGCTGTCATAGACCAGCAACGTCCCAATATGTGTATCCAATGTGTGTATATATATTTGAATCGAAGTGCTCTCGCAGGGAGAAAGAGGATCTTGTCATGACTATTAGCAGCTCCCAGACAACTTGCTTCGTACTGTACACGTTAGATCCCAACCATGACTTGGAGCCGCTCCATCATCATCACCGGCGGGACTGCCAACCTCGGGTACGAGACGGCGCTCAACATTGCCAGGGCGCAGCCCGACGTGCTCGTCGTGCTTTCGTCCCGCTCCGACAAGGACCGCGCTGCAGAGTCAATCAACAAATCGCTGGGCCAGAGCAACGCCGTCTTCATCCCGCTGGATCTCGCTAGCCTCGACAATGTGCGCAAGTATTGTGAACAGTGGCGCAGGGACCAGCGTCCCCCGATTCAGGCCCTCGTCCTCAACGCCGGCCTGCAATTCCCAGGCGGCCTGACCAAGACCAGCGACGGGCTCGAGTCCACCTTCGCCATCAATCATGTCGGCCACGCGCTCTTGTTCCACCTGCTGTGGCCTTCCTTTGCCGACAGGGCGCGCGTCGTTGTGACGTCGAGCGGCACTCACGATCCCGCCCAAAAGACGGGCCTTCCCGACGCCGTCTACAGGACAGCAGAAGACCTCGCACATCCCCCGGCGTCCATGGTCGACGCGCCGGGCCGCCAGCGCTACGCCAGCAGCAAGCTGGCCAATGTACTCTGGGCGTACGCGCTCGACCGTCGCCTGGCCCAGAAGAAGCCCGAGCGATCCGTCACGGTCACTGCCTTCGATCCGGGGCTCATGCCGGGAACGGGGCTGGCGAGAGAGGCAAACGGCGTCGTCAGGTTCCTGTGGCTGCGCGTGTTGCCGAACATGCTGCCGCTTTTGCGGCTGGCCTTGACCCCCAACATCCACACCCCTGCAGAGTCGGGGTCGGCGTTAGCCCGTCTCGCGGTTGGCGAAGAAGTCGATGGCGTCTCTGGCAAGTACTATGAGGGGAAGACGGAAATCCAATCGAGCAAGGATAGCTACGATGTGACAAAGCAAGACGACCTCTGGCGTTGGACGACTGCGTATCTCGCGAGGAGTCGACAGGAGGCTCTCGAATTCGACGAGCTGAAGTGAGGGTGAGAGGGTGCGGAAGAGAACATTGGAAACAGGGCATGGGTTTTTGACGATCAACGCGTGGGTACCGGCCAGGATGGATGGCCTCACTGGAAGTCGCAGCGAACAGATTTACGACAAGACGAGAAGCAATGAGTGGCCTTCAGAGATTTGGAAGACGCCTGCCGAGTGTCTGCAATGCAGGCCTTCGATGAGAGTGTCGCCATCCCAAGACCAACCTGGCGTAGGGTAGGTAGACTGTGCGTGAAGCTTGCGTCATGAGATGAGAATACAAGCACAGAAAACAGATCTATAGCCAAGAAAGACGTGCACATTGCGAAGAACGAGACCGTATTGCGCTCGACCTCGGCACCTCTAGCCGAGCCCGCGGCGCACCTCAACGGAGTCGTGAAATTGATCATGGGTCGCTGCTGCGCTTCGAGGCGGCAACCTGAGCTCAGGCACCTGTGGCATCACGTGACCGCGGAGCTCCTGTCGCGATGCCCCGTCAACAAAGACAAAGGAAGGGCCTTGGATGGACAGCTTCACAACAGTGTTCACGCCGCACCAACACAGATCGCGCTGCTCGCGTCGCCACCGTTGTCGACGTCACGATGCGGAGCCACACGCCGCACGAGGGCGAGCGCGGTGGTCGCCGCGTCTCCGCGTCGAGCCGCCTGCGCGCCAGTACCTCTGCCTTGCCGCGACCGCAGACCAACCTGCGCGAGTCCAGAGGCGTACGTCAACATTCCCATTCCGCGACAGCACTGCTACCGTTTTTTTTTGCGCTTCCACGAAGTCGCTGACACTATGCCCTTTCTGCCTAGGTCTCTTCGTTTCGCGCGACGCAGCCCACCTACAACCTCATCACCGGCGCCGAGCCAAACTCGCGACCCTCGTCGCGCCAGAGCTACGCCGCCGAGTCGGTCCGTCCCGGCTCCCGCGAGAGCTCCAAGGAGAACATGGCACCGCCCGACGCGGACGAGTACGAGAAATACCGCAAGGAGATCGAGTCGCTCAAGGCCGAGATCGGCACTTTGCAATATCGCATGCAGACGGCCGAGCAGGAAAAGGACATTGCCCTCTCCCAGCAGGCCAACAAGCTCGAGCAGGCGCGTCGTCGCGAGCAGGATGAGGCCCAGCAGCGACAGCTCGCCGAGGCCGAGCGAGCCCAGGCGGCGGACCAGGCCGAGGCCGTGCGGCGAGAACTGGAGGAGCTCCGAGAGACGGCCGTGGCCGAGCAGAAGTCCTTGGACCGCAAGGCGCGGGAAGCCCAAGATGAAGCACGCCTCCTCCAGGAGCAGCTCGACGACCTGTCCGCCGCCAAAGACGAAGCCGCCCGCATAGCCGACAAGAAGATGGCCGACTTGCAAATGCAGATCACGGCGTCCCAAAACTCGATACGCGAACTCGAGCAGGAGGCCCAAACGAAGGACGAGGCGCTCCAGCACGCCCAAGGCCAATTGGCTGATAGAGACAGCCAGATTGCCGGGCTGGAGGCGGACGTCTTGCGTCTCAAGGCCCAGAGCGGCGACGCCGAGACCATGGACATTATCAAGAGGGAGCTCTCGGAGCAGGTCCAGCACATCCGCGCCCTCGAAGCCACCAATCGCGACCAGCTGTCCGAGCTGAAGCACCTGCGGTCCGTCAACAAGGCCGTGGAGATTGTGGAAGAAGAGAAGCGGACGCTGCAGCGCAGGCTCGAGGCAGCGGAGACGCTCGAGGCTGAGCTCGCCGAGGCACGCCTCCAGCGACAGCGACTGCAAGACGAGCGCTTGGCCTGGACTGCCTATTTACAGAACGCTTCCGAGACGGGCGACGATGAGTTTGACTCTCCCGAGGCCATGGCCCGAGCGTTGGTGCAGGAGAGACTGACGACGGCGTCGTACGTGGACCAGCTCGGTGCTCTCCGCGCCGAGATGACGGCGCAGGAGAACACGACGCAGTCGCTCCAGGAGGAGCGGATGCAGCTCAAAGAACAGCTCGAGGCGGCCAAGACGGCCGCCAGTGCCTCGTCGACAGACAAGGCGCGCCTGCGCCTCGACCGCCAGCGTGCTTTGGCGCTCAAGGAAGTGGAATACCTGCGGGCGCAGCTCAAGGCCATTGACGAGGAGGATCATACCATGCAGCCGGCGCAGCACGACGAGGCCCGTGCGGCCCGCATCCAGGAGCTGGAGAAGATTGTGGACGACTACAAGACCGAGGTGCAGACATTACACGCCGCATTGTCTTCGCAAGAACCAAGCGCGGGCACACCCACCACACCCGCCACGCCCGCTGCCGCCGGGACAAAACGCTCCCGGCCGGACGACGACGGCGGCAACGGCGACGACAACGGCGACGCACAGGAGCGGCTCGGGCAGCTGACACGCAAGAATCGCAAGCTCCAGGACGAGCTGACGGGGCTGCAAACCAAGGCATCGCTGCTGGAGAGGGACCTCGCCGCCAGCAGGGAGCAGCTTTCGGCGGCCAAGGAGCACAACCAGACGCGCATCCTCTCGCTGCGGTCGAACCCGACGTCGGACTACGAGGCGATCAAGCGGTCGACGCTCGAGGCGCTGCAGAGCGAGAACAAGCACCTGCTCGCCAACCTGCGGGCGCGCCACCCCGACCCGTCGGTGCCCGTGATCCCGACGTCGGTGCTCGGCGCCATGGAGCGCGAGGTGGCGGCGGCCAAGGCGGAGACGGCGTCGGCCAAGAAGTCGGCGCAGCGGCTCAAGGAGGTCTGGGGGTCCAAGTCGCACGAGTTCAAGGAGGCCATCTTCTCGACGCTCGGCTGGACCGTCACCTTCATCCCCAACGGCAAGATGCGCGTCGAGAGCACCTTTTACCCCTCGCGGACCGACGAGCACGAGAACTCGATTGTCTTTGACGGCGAGCGCGGCACCATGAAGGTCGGCGGCGGGCCCCGCAGCGCCTTTGCCCGCCGCATCGGCGACCAGATCGGCTTCTGGGTCCGCGAGAAGGGCTGCATCCCGGGCTTCCTCGCGGCGCTGACGCTCGAGTTCTACGAGGAGCACAACAACAACAATGCCAATGCGGCGGCGGCGGCGGCGGTGGGCGGCGGGGCTTGAGGTGACGCGACTCACGGGCCCCCGTCCCCCGTCCCCCGTCCGTGGAGTCTGGCTCAAGGGTTCACGGACTTGATTTGAAGTATAATGGTACCACATGACATGCATGCATGGGCATTTCACGAGCGATGCCGATCTTTGTACAATACATGGAGATATAGAAATAGGCCGAGCCAAGCATGCTGGGGGGCAATGATATCCACATGATTCGACCAAGCAGTCGTCAAAACAATTCACACCGTAGTGTCCCACGAAACCATCCATCATATACATCGTCGTCGTCATCGTCATCGTTACGCATGTATGCAAAAAGTAATCCCACGAGCCACGTGCCGTGTCTGCAAAAGTAGAATCACGAACCACGCGCCGCTGCTGTCGCGCCGCCGTTGATCCTCTTGCGCGCGTTGCGCACGCGCTCCTCGTCCATGGCCGCCCGCCACTCGCAGTCGCCGGCAAACTCGCACGTGCCGCACTTGAAGGCCTCCTCAATGTCCACGCCGCGGGCGCGCCGCTCGCCGCGCCACCACGCCATGTAGCCGCCGAGGTAGGCGTCGAGCGCCTGCGCCGAGACGGGAAAGTCGTGCACGTCGAGCATCCGCCCGTCGGAGCGGAGCATGTACTGCACGCGCAGCATGTGGCCGAGCGAGGCGGCGCCCTCGGGGAACGCGAGCCTGACCTCTCGCCGGACGAGGGGGACCATCTCGCGGAGCGTCTGGTAGCGGATCAGGTCATCGCCGAGGATGGCGCCTGGACCATGAGCGTGATGGCTGGTCTTTTCGTCGACGCTTCCAGCAGAAGCACCACCGGCGGTGGCGGCGGCATTTGGGGAGCCGCCATCTCCGACGTCGACGGGGCTCGACGGGGCGTCATAGAAGACTTCATCGTGAAGATCCCCAATCTGAGCCAGAAATGCGTCGGTGAAGTTGTCGTCCGCGTCTAGGCCGTAGCGACGAAAGACGCTGAACCAATCGAGCTTCTCTGAGGCCATGTCGGACAGGAAACGATGGTAGAGGAGCAGCTGGATCTTGGCGGGGCGCAGGAGGGACTTGGAGACGGGCGCAAGACTGCCGCGCGTCTTCACGTCGGTCAGGTATACCTTGGGCGAGGCAGTCTTCCTCTTGGGGGGGAAATAGTCGGTCAGGGCAGATTGCTTCGCGTCGGGCTGGGACCCCTGGCTGGAAAGCTCGTCTTCAAAGTCTGGGTTCGGGTTCTCGTGGCTGACGCCGTCGATGACGCCGTTGACGAGATTGCCATCGACTGTTCCCCAGACCTCGAGCTCGCGCGTCAGGCCCGTCTGGCGCAACGTCCTGAGGCCCTGCACCAAGTTCCACAGGCGCAGGGCGAAGCCGTCTTCTTTGCTCGCGATATCGATTGGCACGGTGGTGTGGACTTGGTCTTCGAGTTTCTGATGCACCTTGGATCCCTGTCGCATGGCGGCCGTCCGCGTGCGGCGACCGCCGGGGAGGCGCGTGAGGGTGTACCAGTACTGCAGCTCGCACCAGGCACCCGAAGTGAGGTCGCTGACGGTGAGGGGCTTGCGAGGATACGAACGGAAGCGCTGGAGCGGCGAGCGCTCGTCATCGACGGCGTCGGAGTCGGCGTCGCTGGGCGGCTTAGCGGGTGGCGCGTCGCTGTGTGGCAGGTCAGACAAGGCCCGGCTCACTAGGCGCTTCAGTCAGTCAGCGGGCTCTCGATGCGCACGCACCCAGAAGGGAAGTCACAGGTCAGCGCGTACAATCGGGGTAGGCAACGTCGTCAGCGATGAGCGGTGGATCGGCGGCGGGCGAGGCGAGGCGGCGCTCGGCCGTCTGGCCATGCACGCCACAGCGGCGCGCGCATGTGCAGTGCAAGACTTGAGGTGGGCCATGGCCAGTGTCGCCATCCGCATGCTCTGGTATCGAGTCTATCGCGGTGCGCACGCTCGGGTCCCTGCGGAGGACGGGTGGCGCGGCCGGCGACGGGGTCGGCTTGGTGTCGGTGGCGAGTTGAATCAGCTGGAGCTCTTCCTCGGCGGTGAAGTCATAGCCATAGTCGCTGTCACTATCGACAAACTCGGCGGCGGCCATGGCTCCCGTGACAGCGGTTCATGGCGACAAGAGCGTGTTGGAGCGTGTGTGAGTGAGGGCCGGCTGAGTCGACGAAGAGAGGCCTGGGTTGCCTGGGTGGAGGAATCAGCGGGAGTCGCGAGAGCGACGCGGGGTCACGTGGCGCCGGGGCGGGCAGGCAGGCGCCTACGAGCCCGTCCTCCACTTGTTGGGCGGTCATGACGTGCTGCTGTGACAGGGTCGTGCACACTCGTCAGCTGCCTGCGGTCGTCAACGGGCCGAAGGGTGCCTGTGCTTCTGTTGGCGCCGCTGAGGTCAAGTGTCCTCCAGTGCGTCGCAGTCAGGTGTGGTGCATGTGGTACAGCACTGACGCCCGTCCGAGGCGGCTGCCTACCTTAGCCATCCCGTCGGCACTGAGGGCAGCTGCAGGGGGCTGCTTGCCCCAGTGCCGTGAAGTACATGTAGCCCGCCATCGCACCTGCAGGTGCACTGCTGTGCGAGTTGGCCTGGGGTGAGCCGCCCTGGAGGAGTTTGGAGTAGCAGAGCTGGTCGAGCTGTCGGGTCAGTGCGTTGCGCTTCCATCCAATTCATCCTGTCGGATGGAAAGCCTGGAGCTCCCCGCCAATCCTCCATCCATCTGCATCTGTCTGCCTGGCCGCATCTCCTCGCCGTTCGGTCCTCTGACTCCTCTCCTCCTCACCTCTCCTCCACTCGACCATGTATGCCATGCAGCCCTGTGGTCTGCCCCCCGCCGGCTCCCGCCCTCCTCCACTGCCACGCTGGCATCGACTGGAGGTGGCCGGCCGGCCTGCGGCCATGACCCCTTGCAGAGCCGCGCAGCAGCCCTGAAACAGGCCAGCGCGCGCGGTGGCTCGCGGCGCCTTGGCTCCTCTCCCCGGCACTCTCTGCTTCGTCCTTTGTTTGTATTTGTCAACCAGGCGTCGACGCCGTGTGACACGAGCTGCATCGCCGTTCAGCCGCCCCGTCGTCGCCGCCGCCGCCTCGCCGCGAATCGAGACTTCGCTTCTTCATCACCTGGCGTCTCGTCACTATTTACGAATTGCAGTCGACAGAGTTCCCGGTCCCGCGGTGGTCATGGACACATGGGGCTGAGTCGCCCTGAAACTTGCTGGTGCCTGTCGTGGCTGAGAATACGAGGCTGCCTCGCCGGCCGCGCGCGGCAGCTCAGCTGAGCCGGCCGCCCATCGCGGGCCTCCCTCGTCTGCCCCAAGGCAGCACCAACAGCCGCCTACAAAAGGATGGACATTGCGACGCGAGCTCAAACCGCAGATGCCGAATCTCGCATGCCGCCGAGCAGCACCGTCGCTCATCCTACGCCAATCGTCAAGCGCCGTCATCCCATGACGACAACGACCGAAGCGGGACCGGCCGTCCTTGGCCGGCGACGGCCCACCCTGGTTGAACAACCGGCGCCGGCGGTTCCTGACGGCCTCGGATGCGACTCGCCGCCGTGTGCGCCGCTCCGGGCCGGCCTCGACTTGCTGTCGCTTCCGCCCGAGCTTCACCTGGCCGTTTCCGGCTATCTCATCTACCCAGACGCCCTCTCGCTCAAGCACACCAACCGACACTTCTACAGCATCGTCGACACGGGCATCGAGCTTAAGATCGACTGGCTCATGGAGCGTCGCCGCTTGCACCTCGAGTGCCCCAACGACCGCCGCTGTGACCTCGGCAGCGACCTGCGCTTCTGTCGCGGCAGCGTGCCGTGCGTACCCTTTGTTCTCGCCCGCCCGTCACCTCACCCGTGTGCTTGCTAACGACAAGGGCCGAGTGCAGCTTGCTGATGAGGCGCCGCCGCGAACACATCGAGTGCGAGTCGCGCCCGGGGCTGGGCTGCCTCGTGTATGGCACCCCCGCCTGTGCGCACCGACCCCAGAGACCGCAGAGCCGCTGGCGGGCCGGTCTGCAGGCCAAGTTTACCGTCGAGCTCTGGTGGCTGTTGGTCCTCGCCCTCGTTCCCGTCTTGATCGCCTGCGGCCTCGCCGCTCGCCGTTCGGAACAATGAGCGGGCGGCACCCTATGTATGCCTCGACGCACGTTTAGGGATCAACCTGTGAGACTTCATAATGTGTAATACCAAGCCGGCTGCTGGCAGCTGAAGCCAATGACGTATGAACGAATTATATACGGTACTTTAGAATGGAATCCTGCGTTACCCGTTTCTCCTCGGATATCCCTGTGTCTCCCTTGCCCAAGTCGTGCAATTTGTGCCTGCTCTTGGCAGTCTTGCCCAGCCTTATGCGCTGTGTTTGGCCTACGAATAGTAGCGTGTGTCAGTCGGAAGTTTATGAGCGTGCTCGACGCCGTCATTTTGACTACCTCCGTCGTTACTGCCGTGCTGTACTTGATACTCGTGGATTCCACAGCGATGCACCGGGATTGGACTGGGTACAACGTCACTGTTGAAAGCAGATCTGCTCACAGGACCAATGAAACATGTCCAGAGATTCGCCGTCCGCGACGCCGCACTCGCCCCTGTCTCTGTCTGCGCTGGGCAAAGCGCAGAGTCGGGAGGGAGAGCATCAGCACTTATGCCGCTGGCTGTGCCGCTACAGCGAGTGCCACTCATCTTTTAGCTTCAGGCACACTCAACGCGGGGGTGCGCCAGGTATATTGCGACGACGACGGTGGCTGCTGCTCTTGCGAGGCAGCGTGAGGCATAAACGCAGAAGAAGCACTGTGCGCGGCCGGCGCATACGTTGCGAAGACGACTTCACAACATTATTAGGCGAACTACAAAGTAGGCCGCGATAGATGGCTGGTCGCAGCGCTTACTAGGAGTATTCCATTCCATCCGGGGCACAGTACGCAGCATGGCCAGCGCGTTTGGCTCGGCAAGTGCCTTGCGAGATCGACGGGGGGTGGCACCGCATAAACGCCAAGCAGGGCGGACAATGGACAAACTATGGGGAGGTTGGCCCAACGAACGAGAAACGACAAGGTGAATGCCTGCAGGTGATGGACGCTCGTTCGGCGACGCCGCATCAAGAAGAGTGAGCGGACGGGAGACTGACGAACCTGCAATGGGCGAAACGAGTGACATGCCACTCTACCTTGTACCGGCCATGCTTCAAGCTGGACAGTGCATTGAAGGCATCAAGTGAAGCTCCTGGTGACAAGTAGGCAAAAGGTTGCGCTCCCTGCTGACACCATGGTCAGCTTGGGTATCCTGACGGTGAGACCGGCTAAAGATCAAGCTTGCTACTAGACACGCGTCGCGCGCTTGTCGAATACTTATGTGTTGGAGACGGAGATGCCTGTGTTCATGCAGGCTGCCTAGGTAGCTTGGGTTTAAACAGCATCCTGCCGTTGGCGGCACTTTCCAGGGCAGGAGACATTCTGCGAGGCAACGTTTTTGTTAGTGCCAGCCATGCACTCGGTCAGGGGTGCAGCGCTCCGCCGTCTGTTCTGGCGCGGCGTCTGCGGCACGGCTCACCAGGCCGCGCCGCTCACGTACATATGCACACACACACACACACATGGCACAGTGGCCAGGGGACAATGAGGCGCGGGCAACAACAAAGTTCCCTCATTTAAAGTTGCCGCGCCGATGAAGATGAAGACGGCACGGCACAGGGCGGGCGGGGGACGCGGGCCAACAGCAGCCCAGCCCAGCATTCAGGTACTGCAGTTAGCTAGGTGACGTGCATGAAGCCGTCGGGCGGCCGCGCCATCGAAGTGATTGTTAGTTGAAACTTGTTGGAAGCTCATTTGCGCCGGGCAGGATTTATCGTGCACTTTTTTGTGCCTGGCACCAACAGCGCTCCGGACCGGGCGCGGCCCTCGGAGGGCCAATAGTCTGATTCGCCGCAAGGCAGCCAACGACAGTACGAGTAGGAGTAGTAGGTGCTCGTACGCGTACCGTACCGTACCTGCATCTCGCCGTTCCTACTGTGCTAACATGCCGTTGGAGCGGGGATTTAACCAGTCAGCGGATCGACGGGATGGGTTGCCTACCTGGCCGCCCGCCCGGCGACTCGAAGCGGACATGGGCCGGCCATTGTCGGGCGGTCTGGATCGACGAAAACGCCGTAGTCTCGAGTTCCCGAGCGTGCGATGCTTCACATGGCAGTGACAGACCGGCGCACCGACCAAGAAAAAAAAAAAGGCGTTCGGCCCTGTTCTGACAGCTGTGGTGGATCCTCCGACTACGGAGTGCTCTTCATCAGAGCAACAAGTGCCCGTTGAGTGGGCTCACGAATCGTTTTTGCGATAGAGGCTTGATGAGGAGGCTTGGACTAGCCGAAACCACACACATGCCGGGCCAGCCCAGCCCAGCAAGCACCCGGCCAGACCTCGATGATGTACGATAGTCGCTTATGACACGATGCAGCCACAAGAGGTGACGCCTAAGCGAGCGTCTGTGCACGTACGTGAGGGTCGGTCACGCGTCGATGGCGTCTCTACTGCTCCCGCAGCATCGTGCCATGTGGTGTCGGCATGACTCCGTGAGACAGGGCATGCGGGATGGAACTTGACTAGTAAAAGCCCGTCCTCCCGTCGCCAGGGGGGGGAGGATGGCGGTTTCAGCAGCGCTGCAGATGATGCAGACAAAGTGTGGCTTTTCCAATCTTCGGCGCGCCGGGACCCTTCTTCCTTGGGCTTGCTTGCCTTGGGCTTGGCCACGCCCGCGCCGCCACGCGCGTCCTGTCCTGTGAGCAAGGGAACGGCAGCCAGCCGCGCGACCTCAATAGTCGAAGCCATCGGCAGCTCAGATCCGTCCGGACGCCATGGGCGGTGCGTGCTGGTGGTGTCAACCCCAGGGGAGGGAATGATCAACCGTGGGCTAATGCATGGCACTGAATCAATCCAGCGACTCGCTTATCGGGGACTGGGTGGTGGCTTGCCTGGCTTTCTTTCTTTTGGCCTGGCGAGCTTCGTTGAAGACAATCTGGAAGCGATGAGGCGGCGCCCCCCCTGCCGCCCCCGGGGTCCAGCAGGAGTCCAGCCAGCCAGCAGGACCACCAACATCAACATGAATGAACCACTCCACTGATGAACCACCCACAGCTTGTCTGTCTGCTGGAGACGGTGGACACTGGACACAGCACAGTGGACGCTCAATGATGACGCCCGCCCGCCCGCCCGCCCTGCCACGCCGTTCCCCGCAAATCGATAGACAAACCTCTTGCCCCGTCGAGACGAAGAATCGTCTGTGCCAATTTCCGGCTTCGCATCGCCCAGCGCCACGTTCCGCAAGCCACCATCGGAGGGGGGCTCTCTCTGCCTCGCTTTTTTTTTGCTCACGATTGCTCTTCTCGCCGTCCCCCGCCGTTGCGTACGAGCATGGGTGGCGTGATTCGTTCGGTGCGCCGCCGCCGCCGCCGAGCCCCCAGGGCCCTGGCCCGTACGAGGAGTCGAGGACGCACCCCTGACGGCCCGGCTGACATGAGGCGTCAAGGGCCGTCTCACTATTCAGGCAGGCCAAGATGTGTGTGTGTGGTGTGTGTGTGTGTGTGTGTGCCTGCACGCAGCATGTGCTTGCTTGTCCCTGCAGACAGGCACGCAGGCAGGCAGGCAGGTAGACAGACAGGCCCAACGTTCTCATCGCTGCTATCGATTGCGTCTGGTCCTCCTCGAGGCGCACTGTCTGGACCTTGGGACCAACAAATAGTTGCCGCACTCTCGCCCATTCATCCGGCCGCACGGGCATCGCCTTGATGCAAGCGAGACGTTACGCGGGCTTCGCAACTGCTTGCACGCCGAACGCATGCAACGCATGGTAACAACTACTACTCAACGAGGTCCCATATCCGGCGCCAGTCGACAATGACACTGCGCACTTGAGTTTCAACCAAGTACGTATTCGCAGTCTTCGCACGCCGGACATCATGAGCTTCTACTCGGCGCCGCCGCCCCTCAAGGAGTTTAGCGATGCAAAGCCCACGCTGCTCGTGGCCTGGTGGACGACGCTCTTCTGCACCTGTTTGATCCTGCTCCGCCTGGCGGGACAGTACATTCGCGTCGAGAAGCTCTTTGTCGAGGACAAGATCGCGGCCGGCGCGCTGGTGCCGCTCTACCTGCGCATCGCGTGCGTCCACGTCGTCCTGTTGTACGGAACCAACAATGCACAGCTTGATGGAAGCGGATTGTCCCCGGTGGACCTCGACAAGAGGGCGACGGGGAGCAAAGTGGTCTTGGCCGCGAGAGTGTTTTACGCCGCAACGTGAGTCGAGTCCCCCCCCCCCCCCCCCTCCCTCCCGAGCAGATCGTGCGAGAGAAAGACAAGACGTTGATGTGCTAATGATGCTGTTTGGCCGACAGGCTCTGGACCCTCAAGTTTACCACTCTCGAGTTCTTGGGCCGCCTCGCTGGCGCGTCCATGAAGAAGCTCTACCAACGGCTCATCATCGCCCTGCGCGTCGTCCTCGTCGTCACGTTCGTCGCCGTTGTCATCAGCGACCTGGCCGAATGCCAGCCCTTCGCCAGCTACTGGCAGGTCGTGCCCGATCCTGGGCCCAAGTGCCGGCAGGCCTTTTCTCAGCTCCTCACCATGGGCGTCTCGAGCGCTATCCTCGACGCCATCCTCGTCATCTTCCCAGTCCCCATCATCGTCTCGACGCGCATCGCGACGAAGCGCAAGGTCCTCCTCGTCATGCTGTTCTGCTTCGGCTTCCTCACCGTCGGCATCACGGCATACCGCCTTCCCACCATTATTGGCCAGAACGGCGACCAGATCGTTCGCTCCATGTGGGCGTCCATTGAGCTGCTGGCGGCCACCACCGTCGCCAACCTCGTGGCCTTGGGCTCCTTCCTACGAGACAGCGGCGTCAGGAAGACCAAGTTCCGGCCCGACTACCACAGCAGCGGCACGGCGTCTCGCTCGCGCCAAAAGGGCCAACCTGTGGCCAGCGACTGGTACGAGAGCGAAACGGCGAGGCACAAGAAGAGCGACAGCGACGACTGGGTCGACGAAGAGCGCTCCAACACGACCACCGAGGTCCTTGTCAAGAACGACACAGATAACCAGCCTCGCCAGCACACGGAAGCCCGGGGCGGTGCCAGCCCAACAAACAGCCATGACTCGCTCATCCGCCAGGGGAGCCACGGCATGTTCTCGCGCGGGTCCGTAGCAGCAGATGTGCCCCGGCCACCCAGCCCGGCTGTAACGGCGGGGATGGGCGGCCTGCAACGTAGATAGATTAATAGCGTATAATAGGTGATAAGATAATGTGTACACAAGCGCTGCAACCATGCTTTCTTGCTGGGCGTCTATTGGCATCTCAGACGCCATCACACCCTCAGCGCGACAAGCCTGAGACGAACCGGCTCGACGGCCCCGACGTTTTTGCACTGATTCCAGACGGGACCCTGGGGTTACCTGTTCGTACTCGTGCACCACTTCCCAAGGGCAGGCGAGGACCAGCAGACCCTGGCCCGTCGTCGTCGGCCAAGTCAGCCAAGCCAAGCCAAGCAAGGCATTGACTGGCACCACCGCCGCAGCGACTCTGGCAAGAAGGCGCATGCGAGTGTAGCCAACCAAAAAACTGTCGACGAGGTGATTTCGGGCCTGACGCGAATTCGTTGGTCAACCCTCCCGCTGCGGCACCCAAGAGCT
The DNA here is from genome assembly GCA_029168975.1 of Purpureocillium lavendulum. Lineage (NCBI taxonomy): Eukaryota > Fungi > Ascomycota > Sordariomycetes > Hypocreales > Ophiocordycipitaceae > Purpureocillium > Purpureocillium lavendulum. The sequence goes on from JAQHRD010000001.1 coordinate 7,627,923, forward strand.
TCCCAAACGGGAGCTCGTCTTATCAGCCCCAACCAGGCTAACCCCAGGTTTGCGGAGACTATTCCCACCCGTGGCCCACATGGCCTCATGCAGGGGCCCACGGACGGCTGGCCTGTGACTCTGTGAGACGTCGTTGCAGACAAAAAAGCCACGCTCGGCGGCGGCGGTGGTGGATGTGGTTCTAGAAACGAGCCAGCCCATGCCAGCCAGCCCATGGCCAGCCCGGCCTGTGTGTTGTGTGTGATGTGATGTGGTGAGCCGGTAACCCCCCCCTCCTATCCCCTGTCCCTCTGGCCCTCCCTCCCCTGCTCCCCTACCCCTGACGAGCGGCGAGGAAGCCCGCTTCTGGCGCGTGAGGCGGATGATGATGAGTGGCACTGTCGCACTGTGACGGGGATGCTCGACAATGCCCTACGCCACCGTCCTGTCGACGGCAGAGCGCGGACTGGGCTCGCCGGGGCTTCCCATGTGGTGGTGGCGGCCGCCTCGATGTGACATGATCCGATCCGGCGCCGAGGATGCCTCCCCCGTCAGGAAGCAACCTGACGTGCCCCCTACCCCCCCTCTCAGTGTCCAAGACTGGCGTGGCCGCCCTTATCAATGCGACGCAACTTCCGGATCGACACTGCGAGGGCTTCCTTTGGTCGGACGGCCGAGGGCAGCACACAGGCACATCATACGGAAACATTCAACATCGCCAGACAGTCACACGTTCGCCGCCGTTGCGCCGCCGCCGCCGCCGCCAAAAGCCCATCATGGCTGGCAACAGCGAGCCCGACAAGCCCAACAAGGCCATGAAGTCGGGCATCACGTACACGCGTGACTTTGAGGTCGTCGAGATGAGCGACCTGTCGTCGGCCGACAAGTCGCGCACCCAGTTCACGACGACGACGACGTCCTACTCCGTGTCCACGAACCGACCCGGGCGCTCCGGCGGCGCCCGCAAGCCGGCGGCATCGCTCGGCCGCCGCTGGGTCGACAGCTTCCGCCGCGTCGAGGGCGTCCCCATCGGCGGCCACAACGGCTATCACATCAACGATGGCATGCCGGATCCCGCGCAGGTGGGAGACCGCTTCTACGACTTGCGCGCCGCCAACGCGCGGACGGCCAACTCGGCACTGGCGCGCGACCTCAAGTCGCGGCACTTGCAGATGATTGCCATCGGTGGCTCCGTCGGTACGTCGCCCGCCTCTACTCCCCCCGGCTATCAATTAGATGATGGTGATTGCTCACGCGGAACTGTAGGGACGGGGTTGTTCGTGAGTTCAGGCCTCGCGTTGTTCCAGGGCGGCCCAGTGTCCATGTTGCTCGCGTACATTATGACTGGGGCCTTTCAGTTCTGCACAATGCAGAGCCTCGGCGAGTTGGTGGTCACATTTCCCATCGCTGGTTCATTTTCCGTCTTCTCCACGCGTTTCTTGGACCCCTCATGGGGTTTCGCCATGGGCTGGAAGTGAGTGAACCCCTGATCCCTGAGCAGCTGGTCAGCGTCGTCGCACAGCGCGGCCTCGCAAGCCAGACATCACTGCACGATCAGAGAACGTCACCTAACGTCCTGTACTTTAGCTATGCCCTGCAGTGGTTGTTTGCTATGCCGCTGGAGCTCATCTCCGGGGCCCTCACCATCCAGTACTGGAACCAGTCCTTGAGCCCTGCCATCTTCGTCACCATCTTCCTCCTCGTCATTGCCGGTATCAACCTCATGGGCATCAAGGGCTACGGTGAGGCCGAGTTTCTCTTTTCCACGATCAAGGTGACCGCCATTGTGGGCTTCATGTAAGCGAGCACGTCCACGGTCGTTTTTTCAGAGCGAGCCTGCTAATGCCATCGTTGTAGACTGCTAGGTGTAGTCATTAACATCGGCGGAAGCCCTCAAGACGGATACATTGGCGGCCGGTACTGGGCGGACCCCGGTCCCACGAACCACGGCTTCAAGGGCTTCTGCAGCGTCCTCGCAACCTCATCCTTCTCCTTTGTGGGCACCGAGCTCGTCGGTCTCGCCGCTGCTGAAGCCTCTAACCCTAAAAAGTCGCTCCCCAGCGCCATCAAGCAGGTCTTTTGGCGCATCGCCATTTTTTACGTCGTCTCGCTATTGCTCGTCAGCCTGCTCGTCCCATACAACGAGCCGCGCCTCTTGGGTGGGAAGAGCTCCGTGGACGCCACGGCCAGTCCGTTCGTCATTGCGGTCGAGAGCGCCGGGCAGACGATCCTCCCGAGTGTCATGAATGCCGTCATCCTCGCCGCGGTATTGAGTGTTGGCAACTCTGCCGTCTTTGGCTCCTCACGCACGCTCGCCGCCTTGGCCGAGCAGTCACATGCGCCCAAGATCTTTGCCTACGTGGACCGCAAGGGCCGTCCGCTGGTGGCTACCGTCTTTGCCCTAGCCCTCGGTCTGTTGGCGTACATGGCGGCCGTGAAAGTGCATGACCAGATATTCGACTGGCTGTTCGCCATCTGCGGCTTATCTGGCCTCTTCACGTGGGCAAGCATCTGCCTCTGCCACATCCGCTTCCGTCGCGCATGGGCCCTCGCCGGACACACCCTGGATCAGCTGCCTTTCAGATCACAGGCTGGCGTGATCGGGGCTATTATCGGCTTAGCAGGCAATTTGCTCGTTCTTGTATCCCAATTTTGGATCGCCATTTCTCCAATCAGCACTGGTGACGTGGCGTCCACCCCAGCCGGAGCAGCGAAGAGTTTTTTCCTCAAGATGATGGCGGTACCCGTGGTACTGCTCTTCTACCTTGCGCATAAAATATGGTTCAGAACTGGAGTTGTCACATATAAGACGATGGATATTGACTCCGGGAGGAGCTTCTCCCGCGTGCCGGCCCTGTCGACGGAGGAGGAAGAGCGACGAAAGGCATGGCCGATGTGGAAGAGGATGTACAAGATTATCTGCTAGCCGAGCCTGTCTTTCTTCGTGAAACCAGCACCGGACCATTTATCGCTCAAGAAGCAATGAGCTTCGTCCAAAGACGTGCGTTGACATGGACGTATTCAACCAACGGCGCAAAATTGCGTCGCCACTGGCCTTCGAATGCACCCGGTATAGAGTGTGGCGGTTTAAGACGCCGTACATCGCCCACCGACCACTGTTATGACCTTCAAACGCGATCGGCCCGTGGAGTGCTATGAAACTTGCCACCTCACACGCATGGCGGTACAACAGAGCAACGTCAAGTGGCCAGTGCGTTCCCGGCTGAGACAGGATGTGTCTCTCTATCACGCCCGACTGTAAGCGACGACAAGGGGGATCAGATTGTTGACGTGGCTCCTACGCGAATGACATGTGTAGCTTGCGCTTTCGTTTTCTCTAATTGAAACAACATATACGGCGCTACACGTACTGTTGCTGTCGTTTTTTTTTTTTGGTTTCTGATCGCTTGTCCGTTCGTATGATGTGTCTGTGGTTGTGCTGCTATGCGTCCATGTCTGGCCTGGGCAGTGGAGGTAGCACGGTTCGCACGACCCTTGGTATGTGCACGCAAAAGTCTACTAACGGACCGACCAACGCCAGTCCCTGCCCGAGCGCTTGAAGCTCCTAGGAGGATGTCAAGACTTTCATGGAAAAGTGCCGAATGCTATTCCAGTCGGGAAAAATTCGCTGCCTAGTCGCCAATATTTGACTAAGAGTGCAGGCTCAGAGGTATGATGAAACGAAAAAACAACGTAATGGGCGTTAGTTAGGCATCCGACATGGCTTACCTCTGCCTGAAGATTTCCGTTTAAAACAGTTTCGGCGAGTATATAACTTGACACGGCGCACCCTCCCGTTATCTTTCTTGAACGTACGAGCGCAATTCCATCGAGTTTGAACCTGGTCTATTAGCACTGCCACCAGTTGCCGTCCCGCCTACAAGTCTCATATGCGTTGCAATCCCCGTTGGGATAGTCATCATGGCGTTGCCGGCTCCGTTTCACACCATTGTGGCGCGCGGCCAGTGGAAGTGCGAAGCGGGAAAGTTCTACTGCACATGTGGCCTGCGTGCCGAAGGTACCACCGTTCAAATCTCGAAACAGCACTGGAATGGTCGCTGATAAAATCCAGGAGTCACCCGCGAAAAACTCCAGAAGATTGCGCATGATGCGGGTTGTTCCGATACAGTTGATTACAGGATGCTATGGAAATGCACAGACTTTCGGTCGATTCACTTTTCGAAAACCTGTCGTGAGAGATGTTCGTCAGAGGGGGACAGCGCCCAGTGCGTAACGTACGACAACACCCTCGAAAATTAGCACTCTAAAGGCTCGAAGAGTGGACAGTTGGGAAGGGGATATACTCCGACATGCACTCGTTGAGCATCATGGAATAATCATGTTTCTTTCGCGGAGATATTACTTTCTGCATCTCTGAGCACATCCCCTTAACGTACAATTGCCACAAGAAATTGCTCCCCTGAAAGTGCACATCATGCGAGCTCGGCAAGAACAAGCTTGAGTCAACGCAGTGATGGTGGCAAATTCTGCCCTGGTCATGATTGTGTCCGATGTGTCAGGACTCCTGCCACGCCTACATGTTTTTTGGGATGTGACACTGTCCCAGCACTGGTATCTGCAATTTGATGAACGAGTCACCATTCTGTCCCATCACGAGACTTCGCAGGGGCGCCCGCGCCTGTCCACAAACGTCGCAACATGAGAATCACGGAGACGAGCAGGGACTGGGGTTCTAGATGAAGTATGACGCCATCATATCGTTCGACTTCAAAACTGGCTTTCCTCTGTGGTGTCGGGATAACGCATGACCGTTTTGCCTACAGCGGTTGTCTCGAGACTGCTTGGTAGCGGCACTGCCCGATTCATGTTGCGTAACCAAACGCTCCAGACCATGCAACAAGCAGCCTTTCCCCGTGCATGAGTGCCAAGCTCGTCAGGGCCATTGCAATTCAACAGTGGACTGACACCGGACTGCATTCCCTTCGTTCCAAGAGGCACTTGCCGGCTGCGCCCCATTCCCCACCTCCCCCAGATTACCCCGGATTCTGTCGTCGGGTCAGGTCTTCATGTCTCATCCTACCTTCTCATGGGGCCTTTCCCGCAATCTGGTGTCGGTCCGTCCCGGTTTTGGAGCATTGACGGGCGTAACATTCATGGGCAAGGCTGTGACCATGTCTCGCGTCTCGTCGTGTGATCTGACGAGGATACATTGAGTACCCTCTACGTAAACACGCCTTGATTGCCTGTAATACTTCTTCTTTGCCGTCAGTCTTTTCATTGCATATATCTTTCAGCAAGGGGGGCCTTGCAACTCCAGGTTTATGCTACCCAGAGTGCCAAGGTAATAGTCATACTGCATTCGGGCGCAACCCTAACTTGGGGCGACGCACGTAATTGCCTCGCATCACCCCTGCTACCATGGTTCGTTTTCTACGTGACACTGGATTGGCTCTCGCGGCAGGCAAAACGAAAGCGACAGGGTAAGATGATCATTTCCTAGCGAACATCTAGATGGTGTGCTTGCGGGTGAAGAATCTGGATCGCCAGACAGGTCATTTTCTGCAGGAGTTGGAAAAATGCGACTCAGCCACGCGAGCTCGCGGCAACACCACGAGCTTACTTCACTTAAGCTTCACGCTATTCGCGTGCCAAGTTTTGGCGTAGGAATGAATTGCGGAGAAACACGGGTGGAAACTGCGGATCTAGCCCCCAGTTGGGATGAGATGCCCTAGGGTTCCTTGTAATATGCGACGTCTTCGTCGAAGGGCTCGGTCTGGGCGAAACGCCGCGGCGGCAGAGTGGCCGCGATGTTTATAGCCGTTCATTTGGACACCTCCATAATGACCATGGCATTGGCGACGGCGAATTACAAAAAGGGCTGGCCCTGAATATTCCATAGGTAAAACGGCTCGGGTCGCCCTACGTCTTCATCGAATCATCTAGCATTTCCTCGCAGTATTGAGATTTCCAACATTATCTACAAGAAAGCTGCCATCTCTTTCAGCTACGTACATTATTCGAGATGGGCTGGCTCAGCACGCACGCTCAGGGCACGTCGGACCCCAAGGAGGTCCGCAACTGGTATATCCACTGGATTGCACTGGTTGTCTCCATGTCCGCGCTCGCAAGTACATCAACCTGGCTTCTAGCAACCCTCGATACTCGCTGACGGTCGTTTTGTGCTTTCCAGTGGGATATGACACTGCCGTCATTGGCGGGACCATGGCCCTCGACTCGTTCCGCAAAGACTTTGGCATGGTCGGGATGGAAGACTCGCATCGCGACACCATACAGGGCAACATAGTCTCCACGTTTCAGGCCGGCTGCTTCTTCGGGGCCCTACTTACCTTTCCCTCAGCAGAGAGGCTCGGCCGCCGTCTAACAATCCTGGCAGCAGCCTTGATATTTATTCTCGGCGGCACGCTTATGACAGCTGCGCGGGGCAACATGAATATGATCATCGCGGGACGAGCCGTTGCGGGCCTCGGTATCGGATCAACATCCATGTGTGTCCCTGTATACATTTCAGAGACTGCTCCCCCTTCTATACGAGGCCGACTGGTGGGTATATTCGAGATTGCCTCTCAAGGTGGAGGCATGTTGGGCTTTTGGATCAACTATGCCACATCGCAGACCATCTCCGACGACTCAATCGCCCAGTGGACGATTCCGCTTGCTCTTCAACTTGCACCAGGCGTGCTGCTCTTCTGTGGAATGCTGTTCAACCCCGAATCCCCGCGATGGCTTGCTCGACAGGACAAATTCGAAGAGGCCGGAGCAATCTTGTGTCGTCTGCGCAAACTCCCAGCTGATCACCCCTATATCCGCCAGGAAATCGGTGAAATTCGCCTTCAAGTTGAAGAGCGTAGCACGATGCAACTGACAAAGAAGCAGCAGTTCAAGAAGCTCTTCCAGAAAGGCGTTCGCAATCGTATGGGCATCGGAATGGCCCTCATGTTTCTTCAGAGCTTCACGGGCGTAAACATCATAACCTACTACGCGCCTCGCATCTTCGAGACCCTGGGAATCACCGGTACTAGCACTAAACTCTTCTCTACGGGCCTCTACGGATGCTTCAAGACTCTGGGCATGATCGCCTTCACCTTTGTTGTCGTCGAGCGGGTGGGCCGTCGGAATGGTCTTATCTGGGGCTCTGTGCTCGGATGCATTCCCATGTTTTATATTGGAGGGTATGTCTTCAAGAGCAACCCCACTGCTGCTGCAGCTGCAGGGATGACCCAACGCGATGGCTGGGGCTATCTGGCCATGGCAGCGGTATACTTTAATGCGTTTGTTATATGCGCCACATGGCAGGGCATCACGTGGACGTATGCCTCGGAAATCTTCCCTCTAGACATTCGCATGCTGTGTGTTGCCATCACAACGGCAGACACCTGGCTTGGCTCTTTCATCATAGCCCGCACGACGCCCTACATGATTACCGACTTGGGATATGGCACCTACTTTATGTTTGGTGGCTTCGTCATAGGCATGGGTATCTGGGCCTTCTTCTGCGTTCCAGAGACCAAAGGTACGTCATGTCATGGGTACATATGGGGCACGTAGATTGCTGACCGCGTATACTAGGCGTTATGCTGGAGGATATGGACGCCTTATTCGCACAATCTACGGTTAAGAGTGTTATTGCTCAGCTGCGCGGGCAGCAGATCGGGGGCGGCAGTGCCGCTGCCAATCAGCTCAAGAAGGAGAAGGAAAAGGATATTAGCGTTGTGGAAGTCGAGGGCCGATGATGTCTCGCAATGCGGGGGTGGATGGGGTTACATGGGTGGTCGAAGGGGAGTGCAATTGTACATCCACCTCTGAGTTCATGAGACGTGAGCTACCCCACATAGGGGTTGTTCAGCTGTAGAATGAAGAACTGCCATGCCACTTTGACACCTGTTGCTTCGGCTTGCCAGCCAGAAGATAGGTTCGAGTATTTGAGATTAAAGGTAGGCGGGCATGACTGCAAATGATGTGTTCCAATGGGCTCTCGGAGATACACAACGCGCTCCAAGCTTCTATAACAATCTGATACTTCGAAATTGGGTAAAACTGAGGCCCTTGAGCTACGCCACAGAGGGATCCTTCGCCATGGACAGGTCAGTATCATCAAACTCTTTCTTCACCTTCGCTGCGAAAGCATCATCGAGTAGCACCTCCAAGCCTGTTGCAGCCATGGCCTTCCCCTGGCTCACCGTGCGACGGTGCGAGTCCTCTGTTGCAGCAGCCGCCGCGAAATTCGCTGTATGTATAGCACCACCGGGGCTATCGACAGCAAAAGTTGGATGAATACTGGGTACGACATAGGTGACATTGCCCATGTCGGTGCTGTAGCAATCGCCGCGAGCTTTTTGCTCTGCGGGGCTGGGAAATGGTACTCCGAGCCGCTCCATATGAGCGACGTATTGCCCGGCAAGTGCTTCGTTGGTGCGAATGTCCCAGTATGCTGGGAGCCAGGTGGTCCGTAGCTCACAGCCAGTGGCGAGAGCAGCGGCGTCCAGGCAGTTGATGAAACGCTGCTTGAGCACCTTGTAGCGCTCCAGGGAGGCTGATCGAACACAGTAACGGGCCTTTGCGTACGACGGGATGACGCCAGACCGTTGCCCGGCCTCTAGAACAACTCCGCGAATTCGATCAGTCGGAAGGATTTGCTGACGGAGTAGGCCAATGCTAGTATGCAGGAGCGTCACGGCATCAAGGGCATTTATACCATCCCATGGCGCCACCATGGCGTGGGCCGGTTTGCCAATATACTCAATGGTAAGCTCCGAGCCACACATACTCGTAGAATAAGCATTGTTCTTTGACCTGCATGATAAATGAGAATGAGGATCTCTACATATATAGAGGTGATGGCGGAACACAAACATGGGGTGAACCATGAGGCAACAGAAGGCGTCGTCGTATGCGCCAGCGCGGATCATCTTGATCTTTCCGCCGCCTCCTTCTTCGGCTGGAGTTCCCATGGCAACTACACGGCCGCTGAGCCGCCCCTGATCTATTGCCTTTGCCATGCCAATCACGGCAGCGAGCCCGGCTGTGGCAATGAGATTGTGGCCGCATGCATGGCCAATCCCTTCCAGGGCGTCATATCTGAAGGATCCCTGTTAGTTCGATGCACGGAAACATGGATGGTGCAGAAGGGTGGCATGTCGTGCCACGTCACTTGTCTGTTTGGGCGATAAGCTTACTCCAGATTGACGACAACAGTCCTTCCTGATCCGGACCCGTAAGTCGCTTTGAATGCAGTCTCGAGGCCGAAAGCGTGCCGTTGGACGTCGAAGCCACGGCCCTCCAGAAAATCGGTCAGGATTTGATGGGCATGGTGCTCTTGGAAAAGGACCTCGGGGTGAGAATGCAGCTGGAGAGAAGGGCTATTAGTGATGAGTTGGTGGTCGCAATCCTCGGTGCTGCACGTACGTCAAGGCTGATCTCTCTCAAGGCGGCATCGGCGCTGTCAATGGCATCATCCGACGCCTCCCGAAGAATCGCGTTATCCATCGTGTTCTAAACGACAAGTAGGATGGGATGCATCAGGCGCAAAAGCCCAGAGTAGCGATTGGCTTTGCCCCGCTGAGTGGCTAGCTATAAGTCTTTTTGACAAGACGCAGAACATGGACGGCGCGCAAACGCCGACGAGCCACTTCCCGGTGCCGGCCGGCTGACGAGTGTCGATAGCTTGCTCCCTGAAGCCGGCGTATTACTGCTACCCCGCGCTCGCTTGCCGCTTGGCCGAGACGGCGCGAGACGAAGGCCCCATCTGTTGGTTCACAACGCCGGCCGTCGGCGCCGAACGACCGAGCAGGCTTGCAGCATGAACCTGTCCACATCAACATTGAACCGATAGTGTCATCGCTACGCGAAAGACATGGCTCAAGAACCGAGGACTCTTTGCGACTGGGTCGGTGGCGGTTTCGCGACAGAGCAGCAGCATGTGGAGATTACGTTTGGCCACGCACCCGAGTCAGCTACAGCGGGTGCAGTGCACAGCAGCAAGTCTCTGGCGCTGCAACAGCCTGGTATCGTCCGGCGACTTGTTGGGTCATCATGACAGACATTGAGGCCGCGATCGGCGCAGGACTCCACTGCTCCAGCCCCAGCCCCCCAAACATCTGCGTGGTCAACAACACGGGAGTGAGGGTCACCAGACTTGGAGACCACGTTCGTATGGAACACCAATTACATGGACAGCCTGACGGCCCTTGAATTGAGCTTTGCAAACTACTCGTACGCAATATGGAGCTACATCTAATCGCCCACCTCCGACCCCACTGCTCGGGACGTGTAGCTGTTTGTTCAGTAGACATATACGAACATGGGGTTCTCCTTGTCCGTCAGGTTTCGGAATCCATACTGCGCAAGCTCCTCCTCTGTATTGGATTCCTCCATTGCCTGCCGCGCGCTGGCCCGAGATTTGTTCTGCCAGACGAGGTAGAACCTCAACGCCACCGTCATCAAGATGAGGATAGCAAACGACACAAGGCAAGACCCCATTCCCAGAGCTACCGGGGGAGTTTCCAGTGTTAGCATGGCCATGTGAGCCTCGGCCCTCCACGCCTGATGCTGGGACCGACTCACGATATCGCGGTTGCTGTTCTGTTTTGAAGAATTGCGGGCCGATAATGCTGGGAGTGAATCAGTCGACATGCTTCCAAGGGACTGTGATGTGCGTGAGTTGCGGGGAACACCTACTTTCCAGCGCTGTAGCCGATCAATAGCAAAGAGTTGGTCACAACCTTCTTCGTGTGGCCTGCCACGTTTGCTGAAGCCATCGCCAGCAACAGAATGTAGCCCGTAGGGAATGCGTAGACCTAGTAGACATGGCAAAAATAGAGTCAGACTTGTTTCCACCAAACACACACGGAGGGTTGGTCCAAGCACGCAGTTGCCGATCGGGCCAGCTTGTGTCAAGAGTGGCCACGAGGAAAGTAAAGATTGCCGACGAGGGACCCGCGCAGTCTGTTGTACGTACAAGATAATAGCCACATAGCAATGCAGCCTTGTTGTTGTATGGCGCGGCAAACACCATGACGGACCCGACAAGAGCAAGGATGAGAGCGGCAGTCATGCACCAGGTTCTTGTGTTGCTCAGTCGCAGGCAGATGTACGTGATGGCGATCATGACGACAAACTCGAGCGCCCCGCTCGGCATTCCTAGCTGTCGTGGAATCAGTTGTCTGCCATGGAAGCAAGAAATTCTTCGGGGATGTATACCAATGTTGTCTCAAGAACGCCGTAGTCGAAGTTCTTGATGACAAGGTTACCGAACTACCATCTGTCAGCCAGCGCCATTCTGCCGCATTGGTCTGTACACCACGGTCGACTCATATCAAGGGAAGCTCCTACCGTTGCAATGGAGTTTGGCACGTTCCATATCGTCGCCATGAGGAAGAAGATCCAGGTTTTGACGTCCGTCAATGCCTCAACAAGTTGGTCCGAGCGGAATTTGTTGTTGTGGATACCCGTATGGTTGAGTCGAACCATCTCTACCGCCGCGTGCTTTTCTGCTTCGTCAAGAAACCATGCCGTACCTTGATGGTCGGGTAAAAGAAACCAGAGCAGGACAGCCCAAACGACGGACAAAGCCCCAGTTACGAGGAACATCCACTTCCATGATGCGATACCAACATGGATGTGGCCCAAGCCATAGGCCAAAATACCTCCGAGAATTAGAGCAACACCATTAAAAGAAAACCAGATGCCCATCCTAAGGGGCTGGTCCTTTCGTGCGTACCATGCACTGCTGATAAGCATGAAAGCGGGAGTGACACTATTTTGTGTTAGTCTGAGGGTGGCATGGTCCTGAACGTTTGTACATGAAGCTTACACCCCCTCGGCCATGCCAAGAAAGAATCGCACCGTCATGAGCTTTCCCCAGTTGTCGCACACGACGTGCAAAAACAAGATGACACCCCAGAGGAAACTTTGGCTGTGGTCAGTCCCGAGCGAATGGCCGTCGGTACGGGTACGTGTGTGGGACGTACACGCTTGCTGCTAAGCATTTGGCGGGCTGGAGCTTTTGCAAAATGTGCGCAGCAATAGGCTGCATCAGAAGATATCCTGGGCAGAAGCATAGTTAGCTTCACGATTGGGCTTCACGTAGGGTGTCGCGTGACCGACCAAAATAGAATATGCTCGCCAGCCATGAATAGTCCGTTCCCTTGAGTCCCTGTGTGCATGGAGTCGCGTCAGCCGTGAGACGCGTAAAGCGCTTTCCACCCACTCAAAGGGCCGGGAAACGAAGCAGATGGCAGCATGCACGCACGGTATCTTCAACAATACCAAAAATAGCTGCATAGCCCAACGTGGACTTGTCGAGGAACTGCAGCATCGTAGTCAATCTGCGTGTCGTTGGTGAGTATGTGGTCAACAGAACATGGTCAGAGATACATGACATGAAAGTGCACGCCCAATTGTGGCCAGAGGTTCCGTTTCGTGTGCGATACCACTTACGCAAGAAGAGGGAGAACCCAGAGGTCGATCTTCCAGAGTGCTCGACGCATGACGGCTTCGTCGAACTCAACGGTAGCTCCCGCAATGAGCCGAGCGCCAACATCGGTATGTGAGGCATCGGCCTTCTCTTTCTGCACATTCGACATGTCGTCTTGGTCATGGTGCTGGCGGCCGGACGCAGGGGTCGCCATCTCGACGGCATAGTCCCTGGGTTCTGCGGACATGGTGGCAGTAGACTCTGAATGCAAGCAGATAAATTGGTCAAGTTGATGAAGCTGAGTCAGGTAGTTGAACAGCACCTGAGCCGTAACAGCAGGAAACCCGACGAGACTCAGACTGGGGCCTGCACGAACATTTGAGCTCTTCCGCTTGGCCCAGTTTGACGCAATCCTCCTGTGCGACGGTAAGCACGGGGCAACGCCTCCCCCAGACTCCGGGATGCCAGCCCCCCTCATCCCTCTCACGAACCAGCGGGGCCGGCAGCTTATCGCCGGCGCCTTCGCTACCAAAGCTACCCCCGGCCGCCGCCGCAAATCTCACCCGGTTCGGCAACCGGCCAGTGGAACCGGACCCCACGGACGGAGTCCAATCGGCGTTTTGTCGCCGACAACACTCAAAGAGGAACGGCATCGGCGCCGACGAGTGAAGGCATGTGTTGGCATATAATAAAAGCGTGCGGCGATTGGTAAAAGGTCTTGGCACCAGCATTGCGAGCAGCGCAAAGATTATCTTCCATCCTCTATTCATCGACTTGGTGATCGGGACGTTGCAGCAAAATGGGATCCCTCGCGGCGACGAACCAACTCCTGACGGAGCAGTCGAGCAAGCTTCGACTGTCCGCGACACTTGAGATCAATGAGCTCGTTCAGGAGCGCCTCAACAGCGGCAAGCGTGTAGTTCATCTGGGTTTCGGAGAGGCAACGTTTCCTCTTCAGAAAGATGTGCTCGAGGCGCACCGTGGAGCGAGCCAGGATACAAATTATGTTGCTGTTGCTGGTCTCCAGGCATTGCGTGAGGTTAGTCCGCATTTCCAAAATGTTTATGGGCGCCGATACATTACGGGGCTAGAGACGCGCGGAGTGCATTGGAAGCTAACCACATGGCGCCTTTTAGAGTGTTTCTCGGTTCCAATCTCGTCGCCTGGCGTTCCCAATCAGCCCGGATCAAGTCGTTATCGCACCGGGCTCAAAGCCTCTACTATTCGCTTTGTTTGACATTCTCCGTGGAGATGTCCTGCTTCCGCGCCCGTCGTGGGTAAGCTATGAGCCTCAGGTCACCCACGCTGGGAAGCGTCTCTTCTGGGTTGAGACCGACGAGGAAGACCGCCATACAATCACAGGTACGTGCCAGACCCGCTCTCCAGCATTCGCTGTCAAGGAATCTCACCAGGGCAACTGTAATTATAGCATCGTCTCTGGAGGCGACTTATAACGCGGCTGTCGCGACGGGCGGTGATCCGCGCATCATGCTCATCAACAGCCCATCCAATCCAACAGGCCGGGCATTCTCCGAGGCCACCATCGAGACGATCACTCGATTCTGCAAGAGTCACAACATTACTATCATAAGCGACGAAATTTATTCCGACATAACCTTTGCAGATGAGCATCGAGGTAGTGCTTGCGCCAGTGGTCGACTCAACACAGACCAAGTCATCCTGACGGGTGGTCTTTCCAAGGTTCGAGCCGCCTCGCTTCACCTAATCAAGTGTTCGCTGACATGACAGCAATAGACGTACTCTGCTGGCGGCTGGCGTGTTGGCTTTGCTGTGTTCCCGCCCACGCAATTCGGCAAGACGGTGCAACGGGCCGTCCTTGCCTACGCGTCCGAATGTTGGTCTGCTGCCTCCGCCCCAGCACAGCAGGCCGCTGCCATCGCTTTCGACACGAGCCCTAGCATGGACCTCTACCGTCAACAAGTGGCCATGGTGCATAAGCATTGCACGCTCAGGCTGTACGAGGCCTTGCGTAACTGTGGCCTTGCGGTGCCCGAGCCCAAGGGCGCCTTCTATGTCTACCCATCCTTTCATCCCTACACCAGACAATTGGAGCAAATGGGTGTTCGCACCAGCGTCGGGTTGTCCCGCTGGCTGATTGAAGAGTGCGGCATCGCCGCTTTGCCGGGCTCCGTATTCGGCGAGGATGACACCGGGCTGCCTGGTGGACGATTTCGGCTGAGGATGGCGACAAGCTATTTGTACTTTCGGGACCAGCAGGAACGATACTCCAAAGGGTACCAGCTTCTCAACGGGATTATGGAAGAGAACTCGAGCCCCGAGCTGCCATTACTTGATGAAGCCATTGCAGCGCTAGAGACGGCCGTGGCGAAGCTCAAGTCTGTGGCATAACTGTACACAAAGGGGAAACAGACAAATTCAGGCAAAATAGAATGTAGGTATTTAATCATCCCAGTAACATGCGCGAGTTGTAGTCAAAGGAGTCCAGCTCCGGCGCAAACGGGCCCCAAAAGGTCTGCGAATCATCGATGCCCAGGAAATCGTTGAACAGGTCAAGATTCTCCCACCCTGTGATAGCATTTTGATCGAGAGCAGGCGCCGCTTCTGGAAGACTTTGGCCCACAACAAGTGAGCTATCTGGTTGTGTAGTGTTTGATCCGCCATGGCGTCCCATGTGGCTGCTGCTCGCACCGATTCCGTCTTGGCGACGGAAAGAATAGCCGCTGTCGGCAGGGACATGCGTAGTCAACTCTTTGGAGACGAAGGCAAGGGTGTCGTCCGCCAGGAACTCGAATTGATGACTGAGTTCGGGTAACAGGTCCTCGCCCCATCGCTCATTGATGACCGCGAGGCAAACGCAACACTTTCGCGACCAAGACGGCAGATCGACGAGGAGAAAAGACAAGCCGGTGCGAGAAGCTAGTCTGTGATAGCTAGTCCGGGCCGTAACAAGCATGGTCAGGCCGGCAAATAGTATGCCCTGGACAAGCATCCACGAGAGAGGTACATTGCTTTCTCTCAAGGTCTCCGCCATGTTGTCAATATACGCGCCTGCGGCACGTATGCAGCGCTCGAGAGACTCGTTGGAAGGATGTGAACATAGAGGACTTGCTCGATGCAGGACAAACGTTGTGCCGTGATATAGACGGTCCCAATAACTTGCGAGAATCGCCAATGTCAGCACGGACAATGAACAGTAAAAGAAGAATAGTGGCCATTTCCACAAAACCCACTCACCTGCGCGGATATTGTGCGTCTGAGTCTCGCGGACAGATGTCATCCAGTGCCAACCTCCACTCATCCAGCTCGGACTGGAGACTGGCGATACGGCTCTGCTGCATCTCCCGCAAGTCGCCGTTCCCTTGGTCGTTCCCATAGTACACCTGCGATACTATCCGAGCCTGTATCTGCCTATGCCGGATATGGTGGACGCCCAAGGCCGTATCTCGGGAGGTTATGTCGGGCAATTTGGCGGTGATGTGTTCTTGGCCGATGGACGGCGGGCGCCCTAGGTTGTACGCGAGACTAATCTCTATCGCATACGCGGTCCAAAATACGCGGTTTCTGTCATCGATATCCTTTGACGACGCCTGCCAGCCTCGAAGAGAGCAATGCAGTCCAATTTCGACGGCCGTCTAGCTCAACGTCCATTAGTCCGATGCGCGCTTCGATGCCATCAGCGCTGTGTCATGACTCACCCTCATTGCCAGGCCGGCGAGCTGCCACTGGCTCGATCCAATCGGGCCCGAGAAACTGTATATGCAGACGAGTAGCATGATCTGGATGAACGAGATGCTAGGCCGCAGCTGCATGTGTTCCACGCTGTCGACGAAGTGCCTCGAGGCCTCGGAGTATAAATGAGCCGGTGACGCAGCCCGCTCCGAAAGGACGGCGGTAGAAGGACCTAGTTGCAGCTGTTTCACTGTGTTGGTGTGGTTCAGTGAGCCCAGCGCCATGACCAGGTAGAATATGCCGAGTTCCTGTCCCTGGGCCGGCGGTGCGTCCCTGCTGCTCGGAAAGGCGCTGCATCTTGAGACCAGGTCGTCCAGGAATTCAGGGTCCAGTAGTGGGTACAAAGGATGCACCCACATGTTATACGACTGTAGCAGGAGCCTTGTTTCATGCGGCGACAAGCAATGTTGCTGCTCATTGTCACCGCTCATCAATGGTGTCTCGGTCGCGGCACGGGCAGGGCCATGGCGCCGCCTCTTCGTGGACGACGCGGCAATCGACCGCACGAGCGCCATGGCGTAATTTGCAAAGACGGCCCCGCTGGAAGGTCCCAGATACCTCAGCTCGCCCGTGGCATTGAGAGCAAGGAGGCTGATTTCGGGGACACTCTCGTTCCTGTCCGGCGAGGCCGCATCGCTCCCCGTCGCATGGCCAGGGCCATTCGAGCTACCCTGCACGGAAGCCCGCCGGGCGCGGGGTGACTGGAGCTGAGAAATACCCCCAGCAGGGTCGTTGCTCGTGGACTGCATGCCTTGCAGCTGAACGCCTGTCGGCACATTGGTGCAGTCGACTCCAAACTTGCGCAAGAACTCGCCTTCAAGCCACTGGGTCCTCCGCTGCGCCTCCTTGACAGCCCTACCAGTCACTCATTAATGGCAGGAGGTACAGGGACAGTGCCTGAACATACCGAGCAGTATCGCTCCTACGGAGTCTTCTGTACGACTCACATTGTACGTGAGCCTGGGTGCAGTTCCGACAGCTTGGGTATCCTGTGCACTAGCCACGTGGGTATAGTAGTAGTGAGCCACACCGTACTTTTTCTCTGCTCTGGCCAGGGTCTGGCGCATGATTGCCATGGGTCGGCTGCCTTACCCTGATCTTCTTCTCGTGGCACCGCAGACAGGCCCGGGCTGCAGCGCCGGCCATGGGGGCAAAACAGGCGAGTCGATCCCGCCGGTTGATTGCTGGCACAGTGGGTTTGCGGGTTCTGTGGTTCTCGGACGCGAAACGCCGGGCGGGGTGCAGCTTTATGAGCACCCCAGGTCCGCCGTCGGCGATGCCGGCGAGAGTTTACCGAGATAGTGGTGGGCGGCGGTGGGGGGTTATGGGGAGGCCTGGTCCGACGGTGGGGCTCCATCCCCGGCTTTTGGTTCCCGTTCAGCGTCTACTGGCCCAGGCAGAGGTGGCGGCACAGGGGGGCTTCGGGGGCTTGAGCCGGGGCTCGCAAGTTGCGGCCCTCCGGCCGGCAACGTCCATGTCGCGTGGGCGGCGCCGACGGGCAACTTCTTATCTGCCACCCTCCCTGCCCGGACGACAGCATCCTGGCAAAGAACTGAGCGGCCTTGAACCCAAAAGATCATTTGAGCGCATATCGATCGTCGCGACTTTGACTGCACCCTGCAGCCCGACATGGCGTGGGAGGATATCGCTACGGAAAAGCGCCGCCGCCGCGCTTCGGCCATCGGAGCGGTCCTGCCCTTGATCGACGCAGCTGAGTCGGACGGCAGACTTGCCTCTGTTCCCGAAACCCATGATGTCGCCGCACTCACATCTCGCATGGCAACGAGCGAAATTTCGGCCGAGTCGGTGACGCTGGCGTATATAGCACGGTTGGCATCTTCCGCAATCTCCATCCCCGCACCTTGCAAGCTTCCGTTGGTTCAGGTGACTAACAGTGGACGAATGTTTCCATCACAAGAGCCGTTCGTGCGCAATCTCAGGTGCATTTTCCCGCCCTTCATGTCGGAACTGCCTCGAATGGGAGAGCGGCCTACTGATTCCTTGTAGACGAATTGTCTCAGTGAGCCTCTGTTCCGGGACGCCGTGCAGCAAGCGAGGGAACTCGACGCCCATCTTGTCCGGACCGGGCGCTTGATGGGACCGCTTCATGGCGTCCCCGTGTCTGTAAAGGACCAGTTTAACGTAAAAGGCGTCGACACCACACTCGGCTACTCCGCGCGGTCGTTCAAGCCTGCAGACCGTGATGCAGCCCTCGTTGCGATTCTTAAAAGCCTCGGTGCCATTATTATATCGAAAACAACCATCCCACAAAGCATTCTGGTATGTATCGGCGCATTGTTTTCGAAATCACCAGACTATTGGGGAGGTATCTGGTTCGGCTTCATTTGACGGTTCCCGTGCTGACGATGGCATCTCCTCTGACCAGTGGGCCGAAACTGAAAGTCCTGTCTGGGGAGTCACCACGTTCCCAAACGACCCTTCTCTCACGCCAGGCGGTTCTTCCGGAGGGGAAGCTGCCTTGTTGGCAATGTCTGGCTCTGTGTGCGGCTGGGGAACGGACATTGGTGGCTCCATCCGCGGGCCAAGTCACCTGTGCGGTCTTTTCGGTCTGAAGCCGTCCAGTTCTCGCTTCCCTTATGCCGGAGTTCCCGTGTCCCAAGAGGGACAGGCACACGTGCCATCCTCCATTGGGCCCATGAGCCGCGCGCTTTCAACTCTCGTCACCGTGACGAGATCCTGTCTCCTCGCCAAGCCTTGGGTCCTTGACCCAAACGTCACGCCTTTGCCTTGGCGTGAGGACGAATACCAGGAAGTACAGAGACGCACTCTCAAGATTGGACTTATACTTGATGACGGTGTGGTTCGACCCTACCCTGAAATTGAGCTTGCCGTCCGGCATGCTGCAGATCTATTTGAACAGGCCGGCCATGAGGTCGTTCTCTGGGACACGTCAGATCATATGGACTGTATCAAGATCATGGATCAAATATACCGCGCCGACGGAGGTGAGGACATACGAACCGAAGTCACAGCAGCTGGCGATCCACTGCTGCCGCACGTGGCCGCCCTCCTGGACTCGGCACAGCCGATATCCGTCTACAACTACTGGCAACTCCATCGGCTCAAGGTCGCGGCCCAGCAATCGTATAATGAAAAATGGAACGCCTCACATCGCCTCGGTCATAGTAGGGATACGACCGACCGTCAGATTGTGGACGTTCTCATCAGCCCAGTCATGTCACACACCGCAGTGGGACATCGCAAAACTGGCAAGTGGGTAGGGTACACCAAGATTTGGAACTTTTTCGATTACACCGCCATGTCGTTCCCGTTGGCGCGTTTCAGCGTTGAGCCTGCAGACACGAACAACTCGGTACCCGATGTGATTCGGATTTGCGCAGGCACAGAGAGTCGGCAGTTCCAGCATGAGTACGTCCCACGAAATCCGTTGGATGAGTGGAATCATAGTCACTATGACCCACAGGCCATGGACGGGCTCCCCATCGGAGTGCAAATTATTGGCCGGAGGTTCGAGGAGGAAAAGGTCCTTGGAATTGCTGCGGTATTGGAAAAACTAGCGCAGCAGCAACATCATTCAGATACATAAGGAATGGTACTTCCCTAGATGCGTGGGCTCAAGCCCAGCTCTCATGGACATCCTTGTTAGTTGACCTTGGCTCGGAATCGGAATCTTGACAGCAACACCGCCAGTTTGTAACCCACTCTCAGGCATCACTAGATATCCTTTGTATTTGGTGGGCATGACAAGCGGGTACTGTATTCGAAGTTCGCACATTAGAGTTTTGTGAAAGTTTGGCTGCATGAATCGGTCCATTTCCGAAAGAAGCACTCATGAGTCGTGCATAATAAGAAGCACTCATGCATGGATGAACCTTAAGCGAAGGTACCCCTCCGGGGCCTCCATGCCCGCCGCGTTGTTTCATTT
Organism: Purpureocillium lavendulum; assembly: GCA_029168975.1. Lineage (NCBI taxonomy): Eukaryota > Fungi > Ascomycota > Sordariomycetes > Hypocreales > Ophiocordycipitaceae > Purpureocillium > Purpureocillium lavendulum. Next base: position 7,647,914 of record JAQHRD010000001.1, read on the forward strand.
TCTTCCCCTGGCCTGTGTCCGCATCATGAACCAGAGCTGCTTATTCATTATCACGAATAGTACTTCGTACACAATTCGACCATGGTATTGCACCCGACTTTCATGTCACTACGTGCAAAAGACATCGCTCCCAATTTTGTTCCTGGGAATGCATATGCTGTCTCGGAACCACGGGCGGCATAAACGTCGTTGCGACTCTCAAGGCCCGATCAATGCGCGGCTGTTGTCCGATCCGACACGCTAGTGGGCGATCTTTCTCCAGCAGTCGGCATAGGCCCGATAATGTCACGGTGTAAGTCGGTCGGCAGTGATACTTGCAACAGCGCACCGCGCTCACCCGAGGTGAGAAAGGCGCTGCGGCCGTGCAGACTCACCAAGAAACCTTGCCCAGACAGGCCATATGACATCACTTACATGCCGCACGGGTAGTGAAAAGGGCGCTGGTAGGCAGTTGGTGAGAATATATAAAGGGCATGGGAATCGTACTCACCTCCATATACAGTCCCGGCAACACTCTCTGACTTGTTAACTCATAGCTTCTCCCAACACCGAGTTCCTTCTCCACAGAACCGTACTTAGTTCTTCAAATCCCGCTGCACAGCCAAACTTCAATAGTCATCATGGTCCAAATTCTCGGTGTCTCTCTTCTGGCGTTGGCCGCTTCAGCGGTGGCGCTGTCCATGGAACACCACGGCGTCCTCCACTCGAGGCAAGAAGAGACCGGCAACTATACTCAGGAACAGATCGACACGTATCTGGCCCTCAACAAACTCTCAAATGACCAGTTCGAAGCGTTTTACGCCACGCTGGATGAGGCGCAGTTGAAAGCGGTTATGGACAACCTTGAACAAAACATTACCATCCCTAGTGTTACGGGACGGAGCAACTGGAGGTGCAAGCATCGAGAGCTCAAAGCTACTTGGAACGAGACACAGCTCGCGGCCTGGAATGCGACACAGCCCCTTATCAAGAAACTCCGCCCGGATGTTGCTGCGGAGCCTGGATGCCAGCAGCAACAGACGAGCGCAGATGGCAAAGACAACGGACTTAACTCAGCCGACACGGTTCTCATTGTCTAAGGGATAACCAAAGCCCAGGCTATGGTAGTATGCCGCTTGGATTGCCTCTGGTATGGCCAAGGAATGGTCGGTGTACTCGTCGTGTCTCGATTTAAAGAGAAGACAAAGTTCGGATTGTTTCATTTTTTCTGTCTCTGCACGCAACTTTGAGAGAGTCTCGACGCGGTCAATTGAGTCGGTAGTTTGAACGATATGTGTATCTAGAATAGACAAGTCTTCCAGCCTCCGGCAATGCCCCTGGCGATGGTAAACGTCAGGAGGGCAAGAGCGTATAGAACCCCAGCAAATATGATCAATCCCATATAGTTTCCTCCACTCCCGTCAACAATGGCACCACTGATCGGAACGCCGACTAGGGCGCCGAAGCTTGCCGCGAAAAACGCCGTTCCATTTCTTTTACCATAGTCTTCGATCTTGCACACTCGGGATACACAAACGGGCGTCAAGCTGATTGCAGCGCCAGACCAGAAACCAAAGAGGATGACAAAAGTTGTGGTCTTCGCTTGGTTCCCATCGGCTGTCAGCCAAAGCCCTAGAATAAAGAGAGTGCATGCGGCAGCAGTGACACACATCGTGTTGAAGGTTCCGAAGCGGTCAGCAGCATATCCCGACAGTGCCCGGCCAGGTACAGCCCCTATGTTCAAGAACACATTCAGCATCTGAGCCTGTCTAATCTCAAAGCCGTGCCTAAGCGCGTATGAGACTATATAGGTGTACGGTATGAACACCGCAAACTCGATCAGGAACACGCTGAGGGTGGTCGTGGCGAAGCTGAGGTCTGCCAGTGCTCGAAGATCGATGGATGCGCCGGCCTGCTTGTTGTTCGGCAGTCGCTTTCTCAGAGAAATGCAGGCAACGACAAGACACACCAAGCATGCAAAGGCAATGATGCGAATGGCCCAGGCAAAGCCCAGTCGTGGCGAGACGAAGAGGATGATCAAGGGGAACGCAATACCCGCGAGACCGCCAGCTGTACAGGCGAGACCGGTCGCGAAGGCTCGGCGCTTTTGAAACCAATGACCAATGGCGGCGAGGCTCGGATTGAACAGAAGTGATGCCGAAACTCCTCCGAGAACGCCGTATGAGAGGAGATACTGGTAAAAGTCTGTGCCGAGGGTGTCAGGGGACGTAGTAGCTCCTATTAACTGTACAATCCCTACCTGTTGAGAGGCTAAGGAAGAACATGGACAAGATGAATCCAATGGAGCCGGGAATCAAGAGGACCCTGATGTCATATGCGTCAAAGATGGGACCTAGACGTAGAATTTAGTCGTGGAGACAAGCATGGACTTCAAGACGTGCAAGTATGTACCAACTTGAGCCCCGCCAAAATAGAGAAAGAAGGCATAGCAGCTGAAAATCCACCCAATTTTCGACTCAGATGCATTGTTCAAGTCGTGCTCGGCTATCCATGCCTGGAGAACTGCGTGTGTGTTGAGGAGACCCATCGATGGAGCTAGAGCGCACCACGCTCCTACGACGACAAGCCATGCTCGGACTCCACCTTCGGGGTACGTTTCTTCGCATTTGAGTGAATGTGATCCTGCGAAAGTGAGCGAGTTTCTTATGTTAGATTGCAGTGCTGGCTTCCCGCCCTGGCCGGAAGCGTAATCTCTGGGCTGTCCAATGTCGTACGCTTGTTCCGGCGCCACTTGAGCACCATCAGAAGGAGGTCGCATGTCTTCCATAGACATCTGGCAGTGTTTGTATGGTGATTAGTCAAAAGAAAGGCCTTGAAGGACATTCACGCTCAAACTTATGGCAGTAGAGACAGTTGGGAAGACGAGAAAATTCGGGGGCGATAGTCAAATGTTAGATGGGCCTGTGAAAGTATATATCATGGTATCTCTTCTGTTCGCCGAATCTTTCCATTGCCCCTCTATATGGAATTGCTAGTGTCGTGTTGGCGATAAGGTCGCTTCAGTCGAGGGCCAATATGGTGTGGTTTTCGGCGAAGTCATGCTCTTCGCAGTGTGGAAAAAGATACTAGAGCCCACTTATACAATATTTTGGACAATTTCGCCGAAGAGTTCTCTCAACGATGGTATAGCCTTCCGGTATTTGCCATGTGTGAGTTAACTGCTTCAACTTTTTTTCGTCAACATGGTGTTGAGTGCCCTTGTAGTCGACACACCACCTTCGCCGAAATGTACTACATCAACCCACCGATCCGCGCCACAGTCATGTTAAGCCGAGAGATGAAATAGAAAACCCAAGAACAGCCGTCTGTCAACCCTTAGGTTGAGCCCAGAAGGGACCTCGTAATGGTGCTTCACAAGGGCTTGCTAAATGTGACCATATGTTGCTACTTTGGGTTTATATAGTACCGCAGTGTCCACATTGTAACTCATATTTCCCTGGCTCCCATATTTTGAGAGACCTCCAAGATGATCGGGACTTATGCATGATAACTACGTCCATGGTAGGGTCCACGTAGGTTCGGACTTGCAATATTGATGCTTTGTGATAATGCCACGGACCCCAATACATGTAGCGTTGCCCATGCTCGCAAAGACATATTCCCCCGTCGACGCCATCCCTGAGCCGCCAACTAGTCGGTTTGGTGCAGAGCCTGCTGAACATGTGTGGCAAGGTGAAAGGTCTGTTCTAAACCATTCCAATTGTACGAATCGAGTCGAATTTTGGCCTGCGATAACATTGGGAAGGCCCTGTGCTGAGAGCATAGAAACTTCTGCCAGTTTTCAAGTAAACCCTTCGCTCTTACTGCCTCGGAGAAGTCAGGCGCCTGAACGAGGAGTAGTGTCAAAAAGTTGGAGATTGTGGCAAAGCTTTTCCGAGACCCTTTCAGAAAAGCATGTTAAGAGGCTTTCAGGAAAGTATCGCGAATCGATACTTACAGGAGTACCAAAATTCGTGAAAGGCATGTGAGTCGAGGCCGGACAAAAAGTCAAGGACATTACTGCCACAGGTGAGTGCTGCTTCATAGAGATCCTTGACAATTCCACTTTGAACGCCTCGACTCTCCTGCACTTCAATGTTCAGGTCGGGCAAAAGATGCAGGCCCCAGTCCACATCTCTGAGGAGATTGGCAGACTCGGGCAAATCGTCGACGTGTATGACCACTGGCGGGTCTGTGGAGCGAACTGTTGTACGCAACAAAGCTCGCCAGATGTACACCAACAGTGTCAAATATCCCTGATAGATCGTGGCGGGAAATGGCCCTTGCGTTCCGGCGGCCGTTTCACGTAGTGAATGATGACCGCCCACTAGTGGAAGCGACTCGCGCCAGGCGCTTAGGCTCTGGAGTAACGGTTTCGCCGCTGCGACAGACGCAGGAATGTCCTCGGAGAGCTTCTGGCTTGCTCTCAGTGAACTGCAGTAGTGATTAGCCAGAAAGCCTATCCACTTCTGCCCTGATGTACTCACTACAGGCCATCCTGAATAGACTCTGCGATGACGGCGAGACTTGCCATGTGCCGAAACGAGATGCTAACATCGGCGGCTGAGCGGGGATCTCGTTCAGAGGTGGTGACGAAGTCAGAGTCATCAGGTTCCGACACGTCCCATTCCGATGATCGAATATACGGTGGCCGACCAAACAGCAAAGATGCCCATTTATCTTCAATGTACAAGGCCCACCATAGCCGCCTGCGGAGGCTCTTCTCCTCGTGAGGAAGCCCGAAAAGACGACACTCCAGGTTCAGGCCGAGAGAATGTGCAAGCCCAACCGTCATGCCTATGATGGACCACACAGATGCTGTGTCGGCGACTCCGTAGCTGTGTTCGTCTTCAACATGTCTATGTATATAAAGGATGGACGCTTGTATCAGAGATAGGCGTGGGGAGTGGATATTCTCGCATATAAACTTGTATACCATGAACCAGATCTTCGACATTGGGGGCTTTTCATGAGAGGTCATTAGATAGAGGAAACTGTCCTCTGAGGCAAAAGGAAGAGCTGACCCGTAGATGGCAGCAAGTAGATGTGCAGGAATCCCGTTTAAATCTTCCAAAGATGGCAGGCCATGAACCGCATCCAGGTTCATCCCGCTTCGGGAAAGAACGGGCACAAGGGGATAGACCCTCTTCATGAATCTAGATGCCACCTTCAGTTCGGGGCTGCCGAAGTTTAGGAGATCGAGACTTACAGGCGCACAAGTCTCGGGCCATGACTTGGCGGCACTAACCTGGCCAACTCGGTGCGAAGGTCGTGGTGCCGATCGATACCTGCTTCATGCCTGGCAGCGTCGTAGACTACGCGCTCGCCGACAAGGAAATGCGCAGGGATTTTCTCTCGCGTAGGCACACCACCAGCATTTCGGATGTGTACCTTGAACAGCCTTCGGACGCCATAGTCATCAAACTTGCAATGCCGTAGGAGCCACGGGTCGGCATCTGACGAGGCGCCAGACAGCTGATAAAGGTGGTCTTCTACATTATCCAGGCTTTGGGAAATCTGTGTTGGTGGGGCTTGGTTGGAGAAGATGTCGTCCATCTGAGGTGCTGGCCACGGCGCGGTTGGAGTCGACTCGGGGAAGCACTCGAGGCGCCCCGGAGGGTCTCCCGGGCTTGAGGAACCCGCCAGTGCTGTCTCTTGCGTTGTCGCAGGCGATGTTGCCGCTGGCTCGGCCCACGTGGTATTATTGTGGTCACTTAAAAGACTGCACGATGCGTCGTCGTCGCGCTCGCATGACTGGCATGAGAGCCCGCTCCCTGGCTCACATCTCACTTTGCGCCGGCGACATCGGTTGCAAGGCTGGCGGCGATTTCGGGCTCGATAAGGTCGCGTGCTGAGAGGCATGCTGCGCGCCAGGTCGTTCATGGGACACGGTGTCGGGACATGTCATCGCCGCGGTGATTGTACGTGCCCGGGTGCGGATTTGCTGCTTCAGGCTCTGTTCACTCTCTCTCCTGGGGCAGGTCAATTCGCCGGAACCGCTCCATGCGTGTCGATGATGTACGTGGGCGTGTCCACAGTTGTTTGGCGCTTTTCGGCGAAATTGATAAGCAGCCGCAATGTGGAGCCGTGGTGCAGACATTGCAGAGTGGAATGAGCTCGATTCCGTGCAGTCGGCGTGGAGTCATGGATGGACCTTCAGCAGGTGCCGGCGAAGGATGGTGGATACGGTCGCGGAATAGGTGGGGTCCCGGCAATGCAAATGCACACGCTTGCGCCCGTGCCAGGTACGAGTACGCACGTACAGGATCAAGTCTTGTCGAAATAGGTACCGATGGGAACGCGCTGGCTCTGCGGCATGTGGCTCGTGGGCGGGCGTTGGTGTGCTGCCTTGTCTTGCGGCCCCTAATGCCGGAGGGGTCCGCTGATGGTGCACTGAACCAGAAAGTCGCAGGCGAGCCGCTGGCAGCGCTTCATACTCGCGCGTCCGTAGTGGACAATGGGCGACCCCACATGGTCGCGCAGTACTGTACAAGTACCCAGGGCAGTTGAGTGAGACAATCCCCTGCGACCGCGTCACAATGCCCGCGTTATGTTGTGGTGACGTTGAAGGGAGAGGAAAAGCTGATTGGACTTCCTGGTACGTACTATTCTCCCGGTCTTGTTCCATACCTTACGTATGGAATACGGACAACCCGACTGGAATATGGAGTGTCAGAAGAATGCACCATAGAATATTGTGTACCCCATCACTTCTTCAAGTTCCATCCGAGTGTGGTTAGAAAGCCTGCCTGCCGGATCACTTCAGCTCCTGCCCCGCGAAGAGACCTGCATCAGCAGATCATGCCATTGTTGGAGAGCTCAACCGGGTGACCCGGTTCTTCCGCCCAGTGAGTCGCACATGTCTCGACTTTCAAGCTGGAGCCCCTTTGCGCTGCTGCAATCCCCGTGGCGTGGACCCCAATGAGCCCTTCTGTTCTTGGCCAGCACCTTGCTGAATTTGGCCGAACGGTGGTCAACGGCCATGTCGGCGAATCGGCGGCGCGCCACGAAACGCTGCCCTCGGCAACTGGCTGCCGCGCAAGCGAAGCCATTGACGCCAGAAACCCGACAGGACTCTGCTTTTCGTGCCCGTTTTACGAACTCGCTCGTTCAGGCAAAAAGCCATCGTGGTCGTCGGAGGCGCTAGGGCTCGACGAAACTCGGGCGCTATTGCTCCGTGGGGATAAACTTTCGGATACGCGGCACCGCTCCGCACCTCCGGCCCTCGTCCCTGGGCGCATTGTCGACAGCTGAGGCGCAGCTGGATTTCTCGAGGCGAATGGTCCGCTCATCAGGAAAATGTCATCCAGTGTCTTGACTCCATCAACGTCCAGCCGTCTCAATAGTCGATGCACCTACATGTACGCCTCGACGTCGAATGAAGTCAGGGGCACAAGATCTACGACGGTCGAAGGGTCGATGAGGTTGGCGTGGATCGGGCCTTCACTTACACGGCGCCGTGTGTCGTATTTATGGGCGAGGGCAGGCTGCGACGTGAATGCTTTTCCCCTGGTGACCCGATGTACGCATGCCATCTTGTGCCTTGAATTGAACACTCATCTGTTGGCAAAATGCGATTCTCGGCCAGTGCTTTAGTTGCAACGGCTGCGCTCGTCAGCCTGTCTGCCACGCACCCTGAACATGGTGCGGCTCTGCCTCAGCCGAGACTGATGCTCGGGTCCCAAGCTTCGGCAAACAAACTATCCCGCCGGCAGGCGTTGGAGAGGGAATGGCACAATTTCGGCCTGTCGCTAACATCGCCTCCCAACCTCGCCCGAGATATCGTTGGAAGGAGGCCGCCTCGAATTATACCGAAGCGCCAGACTGTCACCAATTGCGGTCCTAACTACGGTGGTGCCATCTGCGATCCTTGTTACTGTTGCTCCTCCGACGGGTTAGTAATGCTTCCTTGTGTCCTAGATGGGACAGTAGGCTGGATCCCGCGCCTCCAGCAGCCGCCCAATTTATGAGGACTAAACTGACTGGTCGGGTGTTCGCCCCTGTCCTGCAGAGTGTGCGGCTTGGGATACGACTACTGTTCTGGGCCGTCTTGCTTGTACAACTATGGCCCTGGGTGCGACTCCAATAACCGGCCTACGGGACCGGATACAACCAATGTGTCTCGACCGCATATAGGGTCCATCCCATACGGAGTTTCCATTTACGATTGCCAGCAAGATGGAGATATCGCCATCACATACGACGATGGACCGTATCTATACACGTCTGACCTACTAGACATTATCAAGGTCCGTTTTGTCCATTGAGCTGCCCATGTTCACACAGTTAAAACTCACTCACGCTGTGTACAGTCGTATGGTGGTACGGTCACCTTCTTCATTACCGGCAACAACCTCGGCAAGGGCGAGATCAATGATCCGAGTACACCCTGGCCGAATCTCATTAAAGTGTGTGAATATCTCGGGAAATCTTTCTTAGTTGTGGAGGGACATGTTGGTCTAATCAATCGTACAGCGCATGATTGCAGAAGGCCATCAAGTTGCGAGCCATACCTGGACTCATCAGAATCTATCAAGCCTCACATCCGACCAGGTCAAGCAACAAATGATTTTTAATGAAATCGCGCTTAACGATATCCTAGGTTACTTTCCCACGTATATGAGGTGTGTTTGAGCTTCTCTCTCCTGAAGGCATGGATGTGGATATTCGGCCGCTAAGCCAGACGGCGACTAACGCGCCTTCCAGGCCGCCGTATTCCGCTAGCAACGGTAACGTCGACGCCATCCTTGGCGAGCTCGGCTATCATATCATATACTTCAATCTCGATACTGAGGGGTATCTTAACGACAGTCCAACCTTAATCCAAAACAGCAAGAATATTTGGGATGCTGCTGTTCAAGGGGCCAATCCAGCTTCGACGAGCTTTCTTCAGATCGAGCATGACCCCGACTACCAATCCGTTTACAACCTCACGTCCTATATGTTCGCATCGCTCTTTCGAAACGGCTTCCGGTCAGTTACCGTGGGTGAGTGTCTTGGAGATCCGGCAGGGAACTGGTACCGCACCGGGCCGTCGGGCCCCGGTCCGTCGTTGACTGCGTGTGGCCCGGCGGCATCGCCTACAGTTGGACCGCCGACCACAAACGGCCAATGTGGCATAAACAATAATGGTACGACGTGTATCGGACAAGGGTCGGCGATCTGCTGCTCGCCAGCCGGCTGGTGCGGCAGCTCCGTCGACCACTGCGGGCTTGGATGCCAGCCCCTCTACGGCCAGTGCGGCTCGATAAACGGGACGGTAACCAGCCTCCCGGGCCAGGCTACCAGCACAAGTAGTAGCAGTACTAGTCGGACTGCCACAACAAGCAGTTCATCATCGACGCCTACTGTAGGGCTCCCGAGCACAGACGGCCGCTGTGGCATCAACTTCAGCGGCACGACCTGCGTGAACCAAGGCACGGATGCGTGCTGCTCGTCGGCCGGTTGGTGCGGGAATACGACCGCTCACTGCGGCACCGGATGCCAACCGCTTTATGGACAATGCGGCTCGTTGAGCTCTAGCCCGGGAACTGTGAGCATGTCGAGCACACATGCCACAAGCACTTCAGGTACCATGAGCAGTTCAAGCTCTCATTCTCTATCGACGACCTCGACATCGACAGGCCTATCCACGTCGGCTTCGACCACATCGACAAGCCCGTCGTCGACGCCGACAGTGGGACCACCGAGTACAAATGGTCGCTGTGGTATCAACTTCAATGGCACAACCTGCGTGAACCAAGGCACTGATAGATGCTGCTCGTCGGCCGGTTGGTGCGGGAACACAACCGCGCATTGCGGTACCGGATGTCAGCCCCTTTATGGACAATGCGGCTCCCCGAGCTCTAGCTCAAGCAGCTCAAGCAGCTCAAGTAGCTCAAGCACACATTCCCTATCGCCGACTTCAAGCAGCATAAGCGCCTCCTCGTCAACTCTACCGACCACTACATTAGTCACCTCCTCAACGACCAAAACAACAACAAGCTCTACGTCAACACCCACAGTAGGGCCGCCGAGCACAAATGGACGCTGTGGGATCAACTTCAACGGCACAACGTGCATCAATCAGGGCCCAGACAGGTGTTGTTCATCAGCCGGGTGGTGCGGCAGCACAACTGCCCATTGCGGTACCGGCTGTCAACCCCTCTATGGCCAATGTGGGCTTAGCTCTTCGTCCTCCTCAGCAGCCTCCGCCCTGCTAGCTCAGGCTTCTACGAATTCCTTGTCATCTACGTCAGACTCGCCGTCAGACCCCCCCGCGTCGATGTCCTCCGCAAGTTCTTCTACTAGCCAGGTTTCCACTTCATCCACCTCTGCATCAGAGACATCTCTCACATTGCTTAACCAATCGTCGTTTCCTACCTCGTCTGCCTCGCCCACGGCCTCTACCTCTTCTACCCCATCAGTCTCGTCTACATCGTCTACACCGTCTAGTTCATCGACATCCTCAGCGGCTGCTACGTCGTCTATGTCGTCTTCTACCTCCCGTACTACTTTTGCCTCACTTGCATCTTCTACTTCGTCTACACCGTCTGCCTCTTCTACACTCCCGGTAGCACCCGCATCATCTACCCCGTCTTCGACCTCTATGTTGCCCACTACCTCGTCACCCATAACTGCTTTATCTTCAACCTACCCTACACCGTCGTTTACTTCTTCTACAATGTCTACGTCTTCTCCGTCTTCTCATTCCTCCACTCTCTCGTCCACCACCTCCTTCTCCACCTCGTCGTTCATCTCTTCTATTTCTTCTATCATTTCTTCTACTACCACGACTTCCAATTCGTCTACTGTTGTGACGACCTCGAGCTCTTCGTCCACTCCTACTGTCGGCTCGCCGAGCACCAACGGGCGCTGTGGCGTTACTTTCAACGGCACTACTTGTATCGACCAGGGACCATACGACTGCTGTTCCCGCTATGGTTGGTGTGGCAATAGCACGGCTCACTGCGGGACTGGGTGTCAGCGCTTGTACGGGAGATGCACCGTAAGTCCAAGCTGTCTCGACATAATCTCGGTCGTGGCTATGTCGTTAACGACCAACAGTGAGGTGAGGCGATGCGAAGAGGGCCACCAGCAGAGGTTGCACCGCCATAAATGAACGCCCTGCTTTATGAAAATTGCACATTGGCTGATATCGAGAGCGTTCTCTACATGTACGAAACTCCGACTCGTCCTTTTCTCCCTTCTTGCGCCTCGTTTATATCTTGTCCCATCATAGCGCCTCGTATGAACGCACTCTCTCCAAAAAATTGCCATGTTTGGCATTCTGTTAAGCAATCGCTTCAAACCAGTATTTCGTCAAGTCCGGTGTTTTGATACGGGACGCCTTGTCTAGCCCTTCAATTTGAACGCAGACTGGTATGACTTTTCATTCGGCGGTGCTCCAGTAGCTTGGTACGTGCTGTCCTTAATCTGCTAGTAGCAAGCCCCTATGCCCCATTGGGGCCATCGCCCGCTGCTAGGCCCGTCTGGCTCCTGGGCAATTGAAGGCAGCGAGGGTGCCGGGCGGCCGGGCTGTGCTGCGGTGGAGGCTATCGCTGGTTGCCGGCTGTCGGGTTCTACAGGACAATGTGGCACACGAAGCCTCGAAAATTATCAGGACGTTGCGTTACAGTGAAGTCGAGCCCAGATCTGCTGGCCGCCGTCCGGGCTTCGCAAGCCAGCGGCAGAGCGTCGGTAACTTGAAAGCGCCCGTAGTCCGTACCCACCCGACCCGATTTGCCGTGGCGGCGGTGACCCACCGAGCCGTCGATTCTCGGCCACATACGAAGTACGAATACACGAAAGTGGCCGATTGGGTGCCTTTATTGCTGACACGGTGCAGCGTTCCTTCATTTCCCCGTTCGCTGTGTTCAGCAGTCCGCGCGACACGGACAGAATGGACGCATTCTCCAGTCCTGTCCAGCGCGACGGCACTCGTCGCTCCCTCCCACGGCGGGCGCGGACAGGGGACAGTTGGCCGCGACTGGCTCCTAGGCGGCGGCCCATGCAGCCCTATTGGGCACTCACATGTCGATGTTGTTGGTGCCTGCGCGACCGTGAAAGGCTGAAAGGGCTGGCGGGATCACCAGCCAGGGAGGTGAGATTTACGTGCGCGGCGGACTTTGCTAGTGGCCCACAAATCCTTGCGGTGATCCCGCCTTTTCCAGATTCTCCGATTCGGCCTCGGGATGACGGGCTCTGAGCCTCCTTGTCTCCGTTGAGTCTGACGCGGCGTTTGCGGAGCAAGCCACCCCGTCTGATGCCCCAAGATGCCTTTAGTCCGCATGGGCTGCCCGAGGTGACTCGCTGAGGGCAGAGGCTTGGCGTGGACATGTGCGGAATTTTACTCCCATTCTCATCGCTCTTCCTGGCAGCGGCCGTGATCTTCGTTTCGGTGTGGATCATGTAGCGGCTCTAGTGCGCTCCTCGCAAGGCCAGACAGGGCCGCCGCGCAGCGGACTTGCGCATGCCCGCTGGGCTGCAACTGCTTGTGGCTTAGCCCCGCGAGCCTCACTCTCCCCCCCTGTCCTTCACGCGTTCGAGAAAGGGCGCGATACATATGTAAGCTGACAGGCCCCATGGCCGCGAGATTGCCTCTTATTATTATCGCACCGTTCTTTTTCCATCGCACCTGCCCTTCCGGGTGCTCCTTTTTGTCTTTTTCCAGATTCCTTCGGGCGGTCTTCTCTTCAACCTCTCTCTGGGTCAAAGGCGCGCGCGTCTGTTGACCGGAGCGCGTCTGCACAGGCTGGCCAGGCGGCACCTGCCATGTTGTCAGGCCCCCCTGTGTGCGGCAACATTCTCTTCCCGCGGCATTGATCTCACCACAACACCCTCACGTACAAGCGCAGCGCGTGTTGCCGACGGCAATAATGTCTGACGCGCACGTCGAAAAGACGGCTCCTGCCGAGAGCGAGGTGACTACCCTCAACCCAAAGGCCGACGAAGCCACGACGTTCAATTCGACAACGGGCTCGGAACCCGACAGTGACGACAAGTTGGAAATCCAGCGTCGTCATTCCGACGTCCGGGAGCTGGCGCGCCACTTCACGCAGACGTCAGGCATCGACGTCCAAGACAACCCCTCCAAGCTTTTCCACCACGATGACCCGGAATCGCCTCTCAACCCCAACGGAAACTGCTTCAACGCCAGGATATGGGCCAAGACCCTCGCCAAGCTCACTGAGAGCACCAGCAATGGGTTCCGTCGCAGCGGTTTCGCCTTCCAGCACATGAACGTGCATGGCTACGGCAGCGCCACAGGATACCAGAAGGATGTCGCCAACGTTCTCCTCGAGATCCCTAACCTCGCGACAAGACTGGTTCGCGGCTCCGATTCTCAGCATCGCATTGACATCCTCAGGGACTTCGATGGTGTTGTCAACTCGGGCGAAATGCTTGTCGTCCTTGGGCCTCCTGGATCTGGATGCTCCACGTTCCTCAAATCCATTGCCGGCGAGACCAATGGCCTTCATGTTGACAAGTCGTCATACATCAACTACAACGGCATTACCGCCAAAGAGATGCACTCGAACCATAGTGCCGAAGCTATTTACACCGCGGAGCTTGATGTTCATTTTCCGCAGCTCACGGTAGGCGAAACGCTTACCTTTGCCTCCCGTGCCCGACTCCCGCGCGATTTACCAGGCGGCGTATCGCGTAACGACTTTGCCGATCACTATCGAGATGTTGTTATGGCCATGTACGGCATCAGTCATACAGTCAATACGCGTGTCGGGAACGATCTCGTTCGCGGTGTATCGGGAGGAGAGAGGAAGCGTGTTTCTATCGCCGAGGCTACCCTCGCCAACGCGCCGCTTCAGTTCTGGGATAATTCGACCCGTGGTCTTGATTCGGCCAATGCGCTTGAGTTCTGCAAAACCCTACGTCAACAATCTCATCTCTTTGGGCAAACTTGTGCCGTCTCAATCTACCAGGCCTCTCAAAGCGCTTATAGCCTTTTCGATAAGGTCACGGTCTTATACGAGGGTCGTCAGATCTACTTCGGGCCGACTGCAAGCGCCAAGCAGTTCTTCATCGATATGGGCTTCGAATGCCCCATAAGTCAAACGGATCCTGATTTCCTCACGTCTTTAACCTCTCCCCTAGAACGCATCGTTCGTCCAGGATTCGAGAATCGCGTGCCCCGCACCCCGGACGAATTTGCTGCTCGTTGGAAGGACAGCCGCGAATATCAGCTGCTCCAGAACGAAATTGAGTCTTACAAGGTATCACATCCGTTCGATGGTGCCGACGCCCAGGCCTTCCGTGATCATAAGCGCGCCGCGCAGGCCAGGGGTCAGCGAGATAAATCCGCCTTTATATTATCTTATGGCCAGCAGATCATGCTCTGTCTCTGGCGTGGTTGGAAACGTCTCAAGGGCGATCCCTCGATTACAATTTTCTCCATATTTTCCAATATGCTGATGGCCCTCGTCGTATCGTCCATCTTTTACAACCTCCCACAAACAACCGAATCGTTCTTCCCTAGGAGTACCGCGCTCTTCTTTTCTGTGGTTATCAACTCGTTCTCTAGCTTCCTCGAGGTCTTGACCCAATACGCACAGCGGCCGATTGTCGAGAAGCAGTCTCGATACGGGTTCTACCACGCCTCTGCCGAGGCGTGGGCGTCAGTGCTGATGGACATGCCCTATAAGATTGGTAACTGCATTGGCTTCAATCTTATCTTTTACTTCATGGTCAACATGAACCGAAGCCCGGGCCCGTTCTTCTTCTATCTCTTCGTCAACTTCCTCCTGGTATTGACGCTATCTGGCCTCATTCGATCCATGTCAGCATTCCCTCCTTCCTCTGTACAACACATTACGAGCTAACAAGAGTCACAGTGCCTCGCTGTCGCGATCGCTCGCCCAGGCCCTGGTTCCCGGTATTCTCATTCTTCTCTCGCTCATCATCTTCACCGGCTTCGTCGTACCTATTCAGGACATGCTCGGCTGGTGCCGCTGGATTAACTATCTCGACCCTGTCGCTTATGGCTTCGAGTCTCTGATGGTGAACGAATTCCACGGCCGCACTTTCGAGTGCAACACCTTCCTCCCACCCATGGTCCCAGGATACCAGGATCTCGCCTCGGAGAATCGTGCCTGCATTGCTGTGGGCTCTGTTCCTGGGCAGAGTGTTGTTCAGGGTACAGCGTATATCGGTTCGCAGTACAGCTACTACGTTTCACATAAGTGGCGAAACGTCGGCATCATCATTGCATTTGCCATCTTCAACCATTTCGTCTACTTTGCTGCAACCGAGCTGATTACTGCAAAGAAGTCTAAGGGAGAGGTGTTGGTATTCCGACGTGGCCACGTCCCCGCCGTCACGAAAGGCAAAGACGACATCGAGGCTGTTACATCCGGGCCCGTCGCTGTATTGGAAAAGAACCAGAGCAAGGTCACCGACAAAGGCCGCTTCCAAGGTTCCACAAGTGTGTTCCACTGGCGGAATATCTGCTACAACGTCATGATCAAGAAGGAAAACCGGCGGATTCTCGACCACGTTGATGGTTGGGTCAAGCCCGGTACCCTGACGGCTCTTATGGGCGTGTCCGGCGCTGGTAAAACGACACTTCTGGACTGCTTGGCTGATCGCACTTCGGTCGGCGTGATTACTGGAGAAATGCTTGTCGACGGAAAGCTCCGCGATGAATCATTCCAACGCAAGACGGGATATGTGCAGCAGCAGGATGTCCATCTCGAAACGACTACGGTCCGCGAGGCGCTAGAGTTCAGCGCCGTGCTGCGGCAACCTCGCTCTATCCTACACGCAGAAAAGATATCGTATGTGGACGAAGTTATCAAGCTCCTCGAAATGGAATCCTACGCCGATGCTATCGTTGGAAGACTCGGGGAAGGCCTGAATGTGGAACAACGCAAGCGGCTCACTATCGGCGTCGAGCTAGCAGCTAAGCCGCCTCTATTGCTCTTCGTCGACGAGCCTACATCAGGACTTGACTCGCAAACATCATGGGCTATCCTGGACCTTCTGGAGAAGCTTTCCAAAGCCGGTCAGTCGGTACTATGCACCATACACCAGCCTTCTGCTATGCTATTCCAGCGCTTTGACCGATTATTATTCCTTGCCAAGGGAGGCAAGACGGTATACTTTGGCGATATCGGCCAGAACTCCGAGACTCTAAAGTCGTACTTTGAGCGTCACGGCGCCCCGAAGTGCCCCGACGGCGAAAACCCTGCCGAATGGATGCTGGAAGCTATCGGCGCTGCCCCTGGATCCGTGTCTGACGTCGATTGGTTCGAGACATGGCGCAACAGCCCCGAGTTTGATGAGGTGCAAAAGGAGCTAGAACGCCTCAAAGCCCTGGGAGACGGCCAACAGGCGGCCCACGAGTCAGACAAGACCGAGTATGATGAGTTTGCAGCCACCCTATCGTCGCAGATGTACACTGTGACGAAGCGCGCCTTCGAACAATACTGGCGCACCCCGGTCTATATCTACGCTAAGATGGCGCTCGGTATCGGTGTTGCCCTGTTTATCGGATTGGTCTTCCTCCAGGCACCTCTTAGTCGGCAGGGGCTGCAGAACCAAATGTTCGCCTTCTTCATGGTCGCTACGGTCTTCAACCAGCTTGTGCAGCAACAGATGCCCTACTTTGTCGTGCAGCGCGACCTATACGAAGCTCGCGAGAGACCATCGAAAACATATAGCTGGAAAGTGTTCATGCTATCGCAGATTCTTGTGGAAATCCCCTGGAATTCGCTGCTTTCCGTCTTCATGTTCATCTGCCTCTACTACCCGGTCGGATACGATAACATTGCCTCTAATGCCGGTGAGGGCCCCGAGCGAGGGGCGCTGGCTTGGCTCCTCATGTGGCAATTCCTTATCTTCACTTGCACGATGGGCAACTTATGCATCGTCCTCGCTGGATCCGAGGAAGGTGGCGGTGGTCTGGCTCAGACCCTCTTCATGTTCTGTTTGGCCTTCTGTGGTGTTTTGGCCGGTCCCGACGCGCTACCTGGCTTCTGGATCTTCATGTATCGGGTGTCCCCGATCACTTACTGGATCTCCGCTCTTCTATCGACCGGTTTGGCCCACGCGGACGTTGTCTGCGCCGCCAACGAGTACATCATGGTGAAGCCTCCGGGCAACGACACGACTTGCCTGCAGTTCCTCGGCCCGTACATAAAGAGTGCAGGAGGATATCTGCTACATGAGGATGCCACCAACGAATGCAGCTACTGCCCTATTGCAACCACCGATGACTTCTTGACCATGATCAACGCTAGCTACAGCAACCGCTGGCGTGACTTTGGTATCGGGATGGTGTACATTGTGTTCAACATTGCAGCGGCTACCCTGCTGTACTGGGTGATCCGGGTGCCAAAAGGCAAAAAGGTGAAGAAAGAGTGACAACCGCAAGGTTAATGCAATGACAATTAGAGAGGGTCGCTTGCCTAGGCTTCTTGAGTTCCGGTTTACAATCATAGTCGCCAGGTCAGCGCTTTATACATAATAGGATAGAATAAATTCTTCGAGAGCTAACACCTGCCCACGCATATGTATCTGTTCGTCTTCGCCGCGCTGGGTGCTTACGGCGCTGCCGGTGCTCCGGGGGGGAGCTGTTCGGCCTCAAGGGTACGGCACCATCCATGGCAAATTATCGATCAGTCGGATGTAACTACCTGACATTCTGCTACCAAGAGTACCATCGGCGCGAGGAGGCGCTTCGCCGCTGGGCGGTATAGGGTTTGATTCTGCAAAGCATGCTATCACGACGGTGAAATGGCACAAACTTTGGTTTCTCGCAGACATTCACGCCACCACTCTGCAGAGTCTTGAGCATGTCCGAATAGTGAGTTCGGACACAGGCAATGATAGAACTCTAGTCCTTGCTCGCAATAGCTGCTGATTCGCACTACAGCTACTTCTCTGATGACATGGCAGTGTTGCCAAGTGGTACAGGACAACCCCTTGACCCTTGGTCATGCTCAGACTCCGCCTCTTGGTCCTTCGCATCGCGCTCGCTGGCATTAATATCACGCATCATCATGGCCCCAATCCAAGACACTCCTGACAATGCGGTAGCAGCGCTCATAATGATCCTGAAAATTTGTCCATACGAGCGTATTATGGCGGTTCGAACAGGAGTTCCGAGACCATAGGATAATTGGACAATCAGCGAGCTGTAGATTTGCGTTTCTTCCTCGGGAGACAAGCCTAAACCGACAAGGTTCGACGACAGGCGTGCCGGGAATAAATTGGTCCAGAGAGCCCCAGAGATGGCAAGGGCAATAGAGGCACCAATCATGCTGGACAGGTAGGCAAGGGCGAGCCGCATGGAGAGGGTGGACGGAGAAGCTCCGTCGAGCACACCAATGTACGCACTGACCGCGTGAATGCCACTCGAAAGGGAGATCAGCACCTGACAGGCGATGATGCCGTTGAGAGCCGATTGTGACCTAGACGAAGTGAAGTGGATCATCATGCCCGTACTCAGAGAGAAGATTGTTAGGGCTGCCAGAGTAGTTGTTCTTGCCCGACCGAAATATTGCATGGCGCTTTTAAGACAGGCCATTCGTGATTAGCATTGGACTTTTTGAAGCGATGAAGAAGGGTCATGTCGACACGGGAAGGATACGACTTACACGCCAGTAAGTATGGCTGCAACTCCAGTGCCCACGTAGCTGGTGTTGGCTAGGTAGCCGGCCTCGCCAATGGTCATGTTGTGAACAACCTGCAGCTGGGACGTAAAATACGAGAGCCAGCAGCTTTATATCAATCAGCCACAGGGAGACAACCTCTGGATCGATCCAAACACTGACAATGAACTGATTTGAATGCCACAGACGCTAAGACACGCGCCCCATACAACGCGGTCTCGCAGCAGCTCAAAAGGAAGAAATGTTTTGGGCGCCAGGTAGCACTCGTATAGCACTAAGAGACCCAGGAGTACAAATCCCACCGTAATCATCGAGATGGTGGATGCGCTTTTCCAGCCGTCCAGCCCAGTAGCTGCAAGATTGAACGGAAGGAGGAAGATTGTTACGCCGACGCACGCCACGACGATCCCGATCACTGTCCGTAGCGATTAGCATTTATATGGAATGCGTATCACTGGATCGCTTACCATCAAAGTCTATGAGGTGTCGAGCAGCTGTGCGGAGGACGCTGCTTCGTATCGGAGGATCTCTCGCTTCAGATGGTGGAGACCTCGCCAATGCTTTTCGTTGGCTGCATAAGAGAATGCAAAAGACCGGACCTGCAATTCCAGACAAGATAATCATGAAGGAGCCAAATGCCCACTTTACGAGCCCTCGAGAGTAGAAGGCTTGCGCGGCCCTAGGGCCCGCAAAAGTTGTTGCAATATATGGGACCTTTGTCAGTGCTATTGCCATCGGTCGATATTTCAACTGTGCTTTGTCTGTCACGAAGACAAGGAGAGTGTAGAGGATGCCGCCGTATCCGATCTCGTAGGTGACCTTGAGAGCAACATTGAGCAGTTAGATTCCAACCGTGACGTGATACTGAGGGATGAGGGATGGCTCGTACAATCGCGGCTGTATACATGGCCACATTTTGGCAAAGCATCATGAGCAAGAGCCCTGCGGAGCAGCATGAGCTCGACATCTCGATCACAGTGATGCCACATCAATACCGGTACATACCAAAAATTGTCACTACTACCGTCAGGCCGAAGCCTTCCGCCAGACCCCACAGGTCTATGAGTCGAGAAACAGCCAGTGAGACCAGACCGAGTATAATGAAGGCCATCTGCGAGGTGATTGGGATTAGTGAGTGGGACGAGAAACCGCTCGTAATATAAGGCGTCATGGCCGTTATAACGTGCTGTGTCATTGCCACGGTAAAAAGAATCAGGTACGCCCTGGATCAAAGTCCTGGTAAGCCCCAACTAGACGACATCTTGGTAAAGGACGACCACGAAGGAACCACGAACCCCGTGTAAGTGACGGCATGGAGTGACGTCGATGTTAACTCCATGGTCTTTAATAACTATTTAAAGACAGTAAGGCATATGCAGGGAACAGCGAGTGCGTGATCGTCGTTTTGTCCCGGTTTCTTAGGTGTACGACAGGCGCAACTAGACAACAGGATGGAGGGCAGTCTTTAAATATGGAGGCAAAGCTCAAGCAGGATTTACCTGGCAGACCGACCGCTGGCAACACCTAGCTCCGACCAGCTATTCCGGGACCTTAGAAGCGAGCATTTAAAAGTTACGTAGTGGATGAGGCCAGAAGTAGCTCACTGCGCCTTCTCGTCCAGCACACCGTTCGACCGAGATCATTCCACAATTGCTGTCAACGCCAGGCCTGCTTGGGCCAGTGAGAAGAGATGATCTGATAAGATTACGGGTGGGGCCCGAAGCTCTTAACTCCGCGCTAGCCATTTAGAGTTAGCATTGGTGGGGTCTCACTCAGCCGCAACGTCCACGATGTCGCTGGGAAAGCCGAGCTCGGTTTCCGGTTTCCCACAACCCAACCGCCCTGAACCGAGTCATAGTTCAACTGCGACACTTCGTGTCCACGTGCAGATATTGCAGAGACAATTTGAATCGACTCGAGGGCACTTTCGGTACTCGAACAGACCATCTTGAGGGTGTGGTGAGTGAGCCTTGGCGCCGCTCTGACGATACGACAGGCAGGGACTCGAACTACCTGCACAGGAAAGAGCAATCAACATGGCTTCAGCTGGTGTCCTGAAGTTACAGGTTTCGCGACGACAGAAGAGCCACAGCCAACCTGGGGCGAGGAAGGTCGCTTCGCGACAGCGTCGGCCATTGAACTGCCTGGAGTGTAGAACGCTGAAAGTCTCATGCGACAGAACGCTCCCCTGCAGCCGATGTAGGTGGCGCGGCAAGGCCGATGTGTGCTCGTACGCTCGATTTCCCCCTATGATAAGCAACAAACCCCAAAGTGACGACAAACAAAAACCGAACCGCGGTTTCGGCAATCAACGAGCAACCTCGAACACCCTTCGTACTCTCCCGGGGTCTTTCTTGGACGATGGGGTATCACTGGAACACCTACACTGCGTTACTCAATCTTTGGTCGGGCCCAACAGCTTACTACCTCAATTGGCTTTCGAGTTGCGGCTCGCAAACACCCTGACCGGGTTATATCAACAACTATCATGCGTTTCAGAATATCTTAACAACCCATGGAGGGAGCCGATGCTTGTTCAAAGGGGCGAAACTCACTGGCAAGGTATTCTGCACCAGGTATCTACTCTCGACCTCGAGTCTCGCCGTCTGGTTGTTGGTTTAGGACTAACCTTTATGGCGCTACATAGTGTGCCATGACTGTTCCTGACCTGCTTCATGACATACCAACATATTCAGATTTCGAGTCAAGGGGGTCATACCAAAACAGCTTCAACTCAGCGAGAATACCCAGCTTTCCATTTGAGATCGATTTGGACGATTCGCCGTTGCCCAAATCCGAAATCATTGCTAGGTACGTTCCGTCGATGGACGTCACCAAAACGCTAGTCGGAGCGTATTTTGAGACCATTGAGGGGGTCAACCGCCTCTTCCATATCCCGACCTTTGAACTCGAGTTGGAGTACTACTCGCAAGACCCTTCTTCTTCAAAATACGACTGGCTCGCTCAGCTCCTCACTATACTCGCTCTGGGCTCTCGAATCATGCAGGAACGGGTACGCCAACGGCTCGCAGCGTTCAATTCACCATACTCCGTTGAAAGCTACCTAAGAGGTGCAAGCAAGTGCCTTGCGCATCTCTCCTACCCTTTTCACGCTAGTTTAGAGGCAGTGAGAGCACTCTGCCTTATATCGACGGCGAAAACGACCAGTCTATTTTCATGCCACGAACGAGACGCGTGTGGCCCCTTGCTGGAAGCCGCTTTTTCCATGTGCCTCATGCTTGGTCTAGATCGGAGGACCGATGATGAAGCCTGTGTTGGACAGACGTCGGTAAGCACCGCGATGGAGACTCGCGTTTGGACAACGGTAAGATATATGTATCTGCATCACTTGATGCATACCGGTATCGCAACAAACCTTCCATTGTCAGTAATGAAGCCAGCTATTCTTTCGAAGGGCAACAGCCGCGAAGATGGCTTGATGTCGGCACAAAAGGAAGGCGACCACAACGCCGGCGACTGCACAGGTTCATCAGTGGAACTCCTGCTTTCCAGATTCCTGCCATTGGCCTTCACCCTTGTCTCGCTAGCAAATCACCCACCTTCTATATGCCCCAAACACGTGGATCTCGTTACCGCGGAGAGGCTGGTCAGGACGTTATTACGGCAGACGGATGAGATATATTCAGGGATCGGTAGCACGCGAAGGCGCATGCACCATTGCATGTTCGTCATCTTCCTTCGCCGCATGCTCCTTACGATTTATCGTCTGGATTCTCAATGGACCACTCAAGGGTCGGCCCTCCAGACCTCAGCGACCCCAAGCTTTTCACCACTCGCGATGACAGAGTGTGCGATCTCGATATTGATACAGCAAAGATCTTTGTTGGAAGACCCTGTGTTCAGCGACTATGGTGGGCGGGTTGTCGCGGAGCTGTTCAAGGAGGACTTTCTCTTCGCGTCTCTTGTGATTGGGAGTGAATGGACACGCAGTGCAGATCTTTCAGCCAGGCATGGTGGCTCTACCTCTATGACGGTTTTGGGGCCTACGAGCTCTTTTTCAAGGAAGACCGTTCTTCATGGGTTGTACTGGTGTCGAGAACTCTGGGCTCGGGATATCGACCAGTCAATCTGCAATCTTGCAGCATACTCAATGCTCGGGAGGTTGCTAGATCTTCTCGCCAGCGATAGTATAATTTTTTGTAGCTAGTAGTAGCTTTCAACTTGTGGTCATGTCTACGTCAAACCACGGCCAGGAGACCACTACATAATTCATCAGTTCAGTTTCCATGTATATATGCTTAATTGACTACTCGTACTGCTTGACTCTATCCAGGCTGCTGAACTTACGCACTACGAGGCTCCTGGCGACCTGACGCCGGGTAGTCTGCATCCCAGGCGTACAAAATATGAAATCTCTACGGTTACCATGCTTTCATTGTCTACTGTGGCGTTCCGCAAATAGGTGACAGGAATTCCTCTTAACCTCTAAGTGTTCGATCTTAGTAATCTATGAAGATCCTTTACCCAGCCGCTAAAACTCCCTTGCTCCGCTGCACTTCATTTCGGTTTGTGCTTGAACAGTGTACTTGTAAAATGCGGCTTCTCTCAATATTGCTGCTGTGCAAATGCATGGTGGTCGGTTCGCAGCATCTGCAGTTCCTGCATGCAGTTTGGTCCTACAGCCGAAATCTATTTAAGTTGCGACTTCCTTGAGCCCTGAGACCAGCCCCGAAATGATACACCTGTCATGAATGAGTCAGTGTCAGGACTTGGTCCTGATGGCGATGGATGAGCATCTTACCAAAGGAAGAAAGGGCAAACCAAGGCCAACTGACAGGAAGGCTAAAAGACCCACGCCCCATGCAACACCCAGGGAAGTAAAAAGTCGGTCTCCAAACAAAGGGAAGACTTCTTCTCGTCAGCGAGCTACCCAGGGCCCTTGCACCCATGATCAACCTACTACCAGCAAATAGACATCGGAGGATGGATACTGAGAGGTTAGCCTATGAGTAGCAGTCTTCTTTTAGAGCCGAACTTACATCCGGCAACGGCCGAGGCAGGATGATCAAAAGCATCTATAATGTAAACCTGAATTGCTAACTTCGCAAGGTCAACAAATATCCATATGTTAAATCAGTGACACGCACGTAAGTATTCGTCATTCCTGCGGCAAATACTGTCAAGCCAATGAGGGGCTGCAAGATTCTCAGCTTCCCAGTACAAGGTTTTGCGGAGGCATCCAAACGCACCACAATAAAATGAGCCTTCATTGCAGTAAACCCGTAAATAAAGAGGCCGGCTGCAACGAAGACGGCGCCAAGAAAGGCGCTGATAAGTCTTATCGAGTGTCAGTTTCGGCCACATAGAATTGAAGGTTGGATCAGACCTTGACTCTGGCTTGTATGAATCTTTAGTCTGGCGAGCATAGACTATATCCAAGAGCCTCACGGTGATCACTAGGCCAATCAAGGCGCCGACCCCTTCGGACATGAGCTCCAGCCCAATAATACCAGGACTATGTCCATAGCCGGTGCTGAAAACAATATGAAACTGCAGCATGTTAGGGGCATACACCGTTCACTGCCGAAATGATAAGGGTCGCCCACCGTAACAACGACGAGGTATAGCACGCCAAACACAAATGCATTGTATAGGCAAAGAAGAAAGAGTGCAGGATCAAGCGAAAGATACAGGACTTCTCTGTTAGTCCAAGATGCAAAGTAGTTGGAGAAGAACTTACCTGGGCGGGCGGCGTTTGTCACATGCCTCGGCCATCCCGTCGGTCGGTTGGATACCAGGTCCACAGCGGTATAGACGTCCTTATTGCCCTCTTTCTTTACTTGTCTTGCTTTACGGCGCAGAAGCGTGGGAATATACGTCTCTTTAAACGCGAAACACGCGATAACCTCCAGGGTGGCAGAGGCGATTGCCTTCGACGACGCTATCAGATTCGCAGTCCTGGAGTAGATGTAGGTGTTGGGTCTTACTTACTGGGACCCAGCATGTCCACCTCCAAGATGCTTTTTCAGCCATCCATCCACCACAGGCCGGACCAAGCACGGGCCCTAGCATTCTACTGCCTGTTAGCTCCGGCATCTGTTGGGGACATGACAAGAGTTACATGGCCAGGCCAAGCATCGCCGACGCTTTTCCACGGTCCTTGAGATCCCATAGGTCCGCAAGCACGCCCCCAAATACTGCAAGGGAAGCTGAGCCGCCTGCACCTGCGAAGAATCGACATGCTGCGAGCTGCGTTGTCTTGTATAGTCAGGCTCCGCTCCGAGAAAATTGCATCGTCGAGAGGTGGAGAGAGGCTTACTGTCTGGCAGAATCCGCATCCGAGACAGAAAACACAGAACAGAACATTGCCTAGTCTGACCACGATGCTCCGACCATACCTCTCGCTCAAAGGAGCGAAGAATATTGGGGCAATCGCAAAAGCAATCATGTAGATTGCCACCTGAAGAGCACCAAGCATTTCGTCGGTCTCGCCGAAGTCTGCCATCACAGCCGCAAGAGACGGAG
Source organism: Purpureocillium lavendulum (assembly GCA_029168975.1). Taxonomy (NCBI): domain Eukaryota; kingdom Fungi; phylum Ascomycota; class Sordariomycetes; order Hypocreales; family Ophiocordycipitaceae; genus Purpureocillium; species Purpureocillium lavendulum. The sequence goes on from JAQHRD010000001.1 coordinate 7,672,990, forward strand.
CAAAGATTGTACCTATAACACCGCATGAGCCGAGATCGTCATGAGAGCCAAGAACTGCATACTCGTAAAAGGGGCGAGAAAACAGTAAAGTCCGGTTAGAAGAGTGACGAGCCACTTGTTCCCCCTTCTCCAAAACTGCATATAGTTAGTTAAAATTAGTTTGAGATGACATAAATGAGTTTTACCCGGGGATGTTCTCCAGAATCTGTAGAAAGAGCGAGAAAATCTCAGGTATCTTTAGTACGGGGACCAAGCCCAGAATACAGGATAGCAGTGCCCACTTGAGTCATCTAAGATCAAATCGCTTCCGTCGTAGAAGATGCGATCCGGATTGGATGTTCTCTGCTCGACTGCTGCACTGTACTGTGCCAAAGTTTGAGCACGGCCCGATGGACTCATGATTGCATTGACAGAGATAGTATGTGTTGGGGTGGTGAAGAGTTTCACGAGTAGGCCGCCGGACTAAGTCACGAAAAAAAGTACTAGACCTACAAGCCCGGCTCTGCGGCTGGGGACAGCAATATTTATATATTGGTGGACTTGGCATCTGGTATCAGAGTGCAGACAGTACTTGGTTACCTGCAGCGCCGACCATAAGACGACTGCCGTGAAGTGTGGAGACGTATTTTAAGGGGCCTTGATCTAATGAGATTGCAAGCTGGATTGACAGGTCTTAACTCCGCGCTAGCCGGAAGCATCCGGCGACACTGAACTAACATTCTAGGCAGCGTCAGCGTATTCTTGCTCCCTTTTTTTTGCGTCTCGCATGATACTGTCGCTCCATGATCTTTTCCGCTTATCGCCGACGTTATGAGACAAAGCCCAATGTTTTGACGTACTGAAACTTGGAACCATATTTTACCAAGTCTTGCGATTACCGAGTAAACTAGCCTATCAACGACGGGCGCGAGGCCCTCGCCTGGGACGGACTTTGTGCGACCGCTTGTTCCTATCTGCGTTCCGCATAGGTAGCAACAGGTACAACGCCATATTTCAGCGCGGTCTCTGGCAAAATTCGATTACTAAGGCCAAACGTCATGTAGATTTGTGCACCTAACGTAGGAGGCAAGTCCCGACGCTAATCGCGGCGCATGCCCGTGATCTAGGCTCGCTGTTTCGCGATGCAGCTCCCCCCAGTGCCGCCGTATCTGGGCGGCAAACCTGACCCCAGGCCAACGCGCTCTCTTCAACTGTTAACGTCAGTTCTTAGGTCTTGACCACCTGTCCTGCACCACCATAGTAAAACTCATAGAAACTATGGACATACAGCGTCAATGCTCTTCGGTGCTTTCTCAGAATAGAAACGACTGCTTTGTTAACGGTAGTGAGCTTGCAGGCTTAGATCTCAGCTCAGCACCATTGGCGGTAACAACCTTCCATGAGTTAGCAAAATCCAGCAATAAGCGTCCAATCTTTATATGTCCAATAAGCGTACCAGGGTGTCTGGGTCAACGACTACCATCGGAATAGCGTCATTATACTTCAGGTCATGCTTCGTGACTGTGCGACAGTTTTTCACGACCTCGATTTGCTTTTTGAGGTTATAGGAATGGACAGAACCACTCGGTGAAACGCCCGCTTGGGAAACGAACATTACACTTGATTCGGGATGGAGAGCCTTGGATCGTTAGTTGGGTGGCCATACCAGCGTCGGATGAGGGACAACGCAGTGGCACTCACTCCATACATCGGTCGGGCAACCAAAGGCTCTACGTTAGAGACACTATGAGGTGTGAGTACCTGCAAAGCGAACGTAACAAAGAGGAGACTTACGCTCCGTTTGGGTCGCCCTGCCATGTAGATGTCAGCCATCGCGCGGGTATTGCATCCAGAATAACGTACCATTTGTGCAAAGGCAATGAATCCCTTCTTCAAAACCTGGAATGGCTTGGTGCCAAACTCAGACGCGTCCCAAATGACCAGGTCAGCAAGTTTTCCGACCTCAACACTACCCACTACGTGGCTGATGCCCTGCGCAAGCGCGGGATTGATAGTGTATTTGCTGATGTAGCGCTTCACACGGAAATTGTCTGCTCCTGTTTCTTGGTCTTCGGCTAGTGGTCCCCGCCGGAGTTTGTTCGCATGAGCGGTCCTCCACGTACATGCGAGAACCTCAGCAGACCGGCCCATTGCCTGCGAGTCAGAGGACATGATGCTGATAGCCCCTATGTCGTGGAGGACATCCTCTGCTGCAATCGTCTCGTCTCTAATGCGGTTTTTGAGGAATGAGGCGTCGTGAGGATTATCCTTGGATAGCCGATGACAGTTTGCAGCCATGTCGATGTGTTCATCAGTGGTGTTTATTGTGAAGGGCATGGTGGGAGTTGTGCTACTTGGCAGTACGTTGGGATACTCGACGAGTTTAATTACGTCGGGCGCATGACCACCGCCTGCGCCCTCGACGTGATACACGTGGAGTGTACGACCTCGGATGACGGCCGCTGTGTGTTCCAAAAACCCGGCTTCATTGAGGCCGTCGGTGTGGATATGGCATTGGATGTCATGCTCCTCGCAAACACTAAGTACCGATGTCAGCTTGAATGTGGAAATAGATGACTGAATCGGTGCGGGAGTTTGCAACCTTAGGCACGTGTCAATTGTCGAAGGCGTACAGCCAAAGTCCTCATGCAGCTTCAGCGCAATGACGCCAGCATTGCACTGGTCACGCAGACCGACTTTTCCGGAATCGCTTCCCTTCCCAACAATCCCGTAGTTGAGCGGAAGCTGATCACATGCCTGCATCATCTGTTTGATGTACCTCTTGCTCGTGGTGGAATTTACGGCGGTGGAAGAGGTACTAGAGAAGTCAGATGATGAGTTGTAGGGTGGTCAGGATGGTGTCCTCAAACCTTGGGCCAGTGCCTCCCCCAAATAGTGTGGTGATGCCAGATGCTATAGCTACACTGGCTTGCTGGGGGCAGATATGATGGACGTGTGTGTCAATACCACCAGCAGTCAAGATCTTGCCTCCAGCATCGATGACATCCGTGTTAGAGCCTATGATCATCTGGTCGGATACTCCGTCCATCGTTGCAGGATTGCCGGCTTTCCCAATGCCAGAAATAAGGCCGTCTTTCACACCGATATCTGCCTTGAATATGCCTGTCCAGTCAATGACGACGGCATTGATGATGACGAGGTCAAGACAGTCCTCATCGGTGCAACCACTTGCTGCTCCCATTCCGTCTCGGATGGTTTTGCCACAGCCAAGTGTACATTCGTCGCCATATACCGTATAGTCTTTTTCAACTTTGACCCATAGGTCCGTGGACCCCAGGCGGAGGGAATCCCCAACCGTAGGACCATACACCATGGCATACTTCGAACGGTCTACCGTGCATGCCTCAGTTTCGCCGTTTGTATCCGCATCGTCTGTAGTATGTCGATAACCAGCATGCTGCAGGTCCTGCAGTATCTCAGTGACCCGTTTGGGGTCAACGGGACCCTTGGCGTAGCCGCTCCCGCCTTGGATGGTTTTCAGACCTCCGATGTGTACCAGCACGACGGTCTTGGTCTCAAGAGGCTCGAAGCGCATGATTTCACCAGCAGGGAGGTCGAGGTGATAACCATATGCTCGTTGCCGGTCGAAGTCCAAATCTGGATTTGTCTCCATAAAGTGATAATGAGAGCCGACCTAGAGAAGTCTTAGTACGACAGACCCCAGAAGGAGGTGCATTGCGCTATACGACGCACATGAACAGCCCGAGTTCCCCTGTTGGTGACCGAGACCTTCGTTCGGGGACGACCTGGGTTGAGAACGATATCCTCCGAAATTGCTGGCCGAAGAGCGCCTGGCATCGCCATCGGGTCGTAGTCTGCTTTGTTCGGCAGAGGAAAGGATTTTTCGAGTGGTACAGGGAGGAAGCTTCCATATAGTGCAAGTTTAATATCACCGTCGTCTGTCCCTATCGGGCCATGGATGGTTATGAGGTGGGTTCCGGTTTGAAAAGTCCCCTCCACTTGCATTTGAGAGAGAGAACCGATCACAGATGGGTATACATGCCGTCGACCAAGAATTCTTCTCCCGAGGATCATAAGCTCGGCAACAGAGTAAGTTTCGTTATGGATAATCTCTTGCAGTGTTAGCAGTGATTGCCAGAGGGAAAGTTGTCGGGAAATTACGTGCCTCTTGGAGAACTGTAGTGATCAGAGCCTGCTCAGTTTAGCATCATGTCCTTATTATGAGAATGTCAGGCAAGACAAAGCAATAACGTACAGTAGCCTCCAAACGGTTCAGTCTCACTCCACTCGCAAGTCGCCTCTGGGCAAGGCGACCTGCCTGGGAGAAGACAAGCTTCTCGACCTTTCGGTGACTGTTAGTAACATTCTCCGTGATGGCTCGAGTAGACATACCTCGTGAGGAGTGAAGTGCATGGTGTTGATCTGGCGTACCAGAACCTTGATATGATGTGGGTGTGTTTGAACGTGGATGTAGCTTGCAGTAGCTATGTTTACAGCTTAAAACTCAGGTCCCTTCGCCCCGTCGATAGTCAGGACTGTATGTGGTTTATATCGTTGACGTGCAAGAGATGCCAATTACCAAGTACCAAGCCACCTGACCTTTCGGCGAAGTTTGCGTAATCTGGGTCCGCCTTGCCACTCTTGGGACAACATTGAACCGGAACTTCTGGCCTAAACTCTGAAGACTTTCAACACTCGCCGAAATATTCGCCGAGTCGTCCGACAAGACAGTCGTCATCAATCCATGACACCTATTTTCTTTACCAGTTGCTAGCGAGAAAGCTAGAACCGAGTTGGAATAAAAGCCGCAAAAGCCACAGCTAGCTTTAGAGCACCGTGTTGGGAGTTCACACCGACGATACATCGTCGGGGAGGCTGCCACAAGCACTTTTTCCATGGCCGAGCAGGAAGCGACAATGGGATTATTATTTTAGTTCTCCAACCTGTATACGTGGAGTGATGGTAGGCATGGAGGACCTCGAGCAGCGTCATTGAAGGCGGTGAGTTGGTAATGTCATGACGGACAGCACCACTCTCGCCGCTATAAATGGCCGCCTTGGCATCAGAAGGCACTTGGCCGAGGTGGAACAGGTAGAGCGACAAGACGCTGGATTGGCCGATCAACAACGGCGAAAATTGTTCTGCCCTTGGCGCGGCGTGGCGCCAACTATGGAGCACATTTTTGCCTTGGTCGCTGCCTCTCGAGTGGGCGACACGATGATTGTCCTTCTATCGCATATAAAACCGGCCACAGATAGAAGCCGAACGTGGTCCCGGATCAGCTCCACTATAGAGTGCCTAGCGCCGGATGGCTGTTAGGTTACGGTCAAAGGTCTAGAGCCAGAAAGCATATGTAAGGCAGTAGTTATTAGGAGGCCCGCATGTTAGAGGACCACTGTAGCTTACTCACGGATGACATTCTCGGCATTTTAACATGTTCTCGGCTTATATATCCACCACAATCGGTGGGTTCTTCAGATGTATGCCCTCCGGAGACATACAGGCAGCATTAACAAAGTTCCCAACTCAACTCCGTCGCCAAGCCAGCTGTATAAGACCTCGCGGGGGGACCATATCAAACATCACAGGACTTACTGGAAACTCGCAACTTTGGAAATTGAACTCGTGGCTTCCGTTATCGCTAGAAGACTACGTGTAGTTCCGCGCCCCCAAATTGCCCGTTTGCTTCAGCGGTAGGATGTACGTGCCCAAATACATACATGTGTAGAAGTGGGCGTGTCCGTTCGATCTCACGAAGCAGTAATAGGCATCCCTCTAATATGACGTTCCACCCATCGAGGACATACTTCGGTGGTGTATGGGTGATAAATATATCAGTGGCAGACGGTATCGAGTCGCGCCAGTGGTCTTCGTCCGCGTCGTAATGGAACGCTTCCTGTCTATCAGTACCGCAGCGCGGGACATTTAGGTTACTATAAATAGATAACCTCTGGCTCGCTTTGTGATCTTCAAATAAGATGGTTGTGGTCGAGCGGTTAAGGTAACGTATATCGCTCGACGACAGCCACACAGTAAGCTGCGGGAAAATATTCAGTGTACCGATGGATGACTTTACAAGCTGGCTGGGCATTTCTTTTCAGGAGCAGAAGTACTGAGTGAGAGGCTCCTGTCTGACATAAAGCTCGACGTCGAATTATTGAGAGTCAAAGACGACTTGACGAAACTAGCGTCCGACTATTCATTTGACAAGCACACCCATTGCAGTTCCATGTCACTGCTGCCGTAATCTACTAGCCGCCGGCATTTGCCCGAATAAAGGCCTGAAACTCGTCCCTGTTTCGTGTCTGCACATAAACTGAACCAGGCCCAGTGAAGCGACATACGAGGCCCTCGCCCGTCTTAAGACTGGACATGGTCCCGCCACCCGCCTTCTCGATTTTATAGTCGCAGCTCCAGGCGACGAGATGACCGTTGTCGACAATGTGTTGCTCACCGTGCTGGAGCTGTCTAACGGTAAGTAAAGCGAGCTAGGTATTTCACTGGCTCAGCGGGACTTACGTCGAGCCGGTCCACGGCACCGAAACTGGTCAGCCACATGATTCCCTGGCCCCCGACGCGGTAGACAAATAGGTCCTCGCCGGAAAATAGAGCCTTGCTGAGGCCCTGCGCCTTGGCCTCCTTGCTCACGTCGGCTGTGCATGCAAGGAACGCGTCCTTGCCGATTGTCCAAGACTGCTGGCCGTCGAGCTGGAGTGTGATAATGTCGCCCAACAAGGTGGGACCCAATGCCAGATGTCCGGGGCCTGCGTACGTCGACTCAGCCATATCTCCGCCGGTGAAGAGCTTCTTCATGGAGAATTTGACCTTGCCCGTTAGCTGTACGGTGCTCGACATATGGATCATGGCGCCAGGCTTGGAGCGGATAATTGCGCCAGGCTGTAGGTTGACGCCGAGCACAGCATTGGTGTCCCGGTGCGTAACACTATAGCTGCCACCATGGAACGCACCACTGTCGCCCTGTGTGGGGGACTGGTGGTGCAGATGGACGCCCGCCTGACCAACATTGCCTATCTTTTCTTGAGCTGTTGGTGGCAAGTGCTGTGGGACATTGATGGGATGATAGTCATGGTGCTGCTGCTGCTGCTGCTGCTGCTGTGGCGTGTATCCCGGCTTGCTCGACATGACGGGGGCCTTAACGGAAACGATATAACTGAACACTGCACAGACGCATGAAATCGCCTGTCATTGCGGCGACGCACAGTCTTAAAACAAAAGCACCCATACAGCAAGGTATATGCCTCTCGGGCTAGCTCAGCCTGAAGCCCCGCTAAGGCTGAGAATGAGAATGAGGCTTGCGCTTGGATCTCGCCGATCCCGGTTGGTTGACTCGCACATCCTTGAACATCAATATTGGCATCGCTGGAGACAGGCATCAACTTGTGACCAATCAGCCTACATTGCGGGGCGCTTTGGCGAGCACCGTGGGCACAGCCACGACAACGGGAGCAACGGGAGCCTGACACCCCTGCACGACCACGGCTTCTCCGAACCACATGCATCCAACCCCAGGAGGGGTCTTGGGGGCGTCGCGTATTCCTCGTTTGTGGGCTGACGCGAGCCACCGAGCCCAATCCGCTTCAATCATTCGCATAAGCGACGAGGACCAACTGGACAGGGAGCGGGCGCAGGAGCGATTTGACATGCCCGCTGCCGCTTTTCACTTCGGACGCTGGGTTCATGTGTATCGCGGGGCTAATGGACCGGTCTAAACTTAGCAGTGTAGTAAAGGAGACGCCGTTCAGCGACGCCAGGCGAGGGAAGTTGCTCAGAGACGACCCTGGCTTCTGCTCGACATGGTAGCTCCGACGCGCTATACGCGGCGTGCCAAAAAGCTCCCGTGGAGGGCGCCACGTTGCCCCTGGTATGGTAGCCAATAGGTCAAACCTTACGACGTACGAAGTAGTTATAACGTAGTCGGGTTTGGCTCTGCGAAGTACCGCGCGTGCTGGTGGTCACTACTCAGTCCCCACTGTCCCGCTCACACCGCGTGGCTGGAGTGCGCCCTCGATCGCTGGTCCCTCAGACTCCGGTGAGTGAGGAAAATGGCCATGCGTCTGCGGCTGCAATAGAGGCCCGCAACGAAAACATCGCTTCGTGCTGTTTCATCGCAGCAGTTAAAGGCGTTATGGGCTGCGGCAAGCCAATTCCAATTAGCTGCATTAATGCTAAGAATAGGCAGGTTCAAGCAGCGCCCGGAGCCATGACCGGCCCGTGGGTGCGACGCTTTTTGCTCCTGTTTGAGCCACCTGGAACCAGCCAGATGAGCAGTACTTATAGATGCTACTTATGCGGCCACTAGGTACACGTACATGCCTAGACGGTAACCTCTCCCAAATGACCGCGGCCGGGCTAGCCTCAGTTCCTATTGCTAGCAGTAAACTCAGGGCTGCCCGAACGCCTCGCCTGGCCGTACGTATAGCAGCTAGAGTAACACCATAGAGTCCTGCACGCGGTGAGTATCCTTAGCGGCCAGTGCACTCTTAGCGTGCTAAGAGATATGAAACAAATATATGCGAGACGAATTAAAATAGGTGATCTTTCGAGATATATAGCTAATAAACCTTTGCACTGAACTATTTAATGTTATTCCAGTCTATAATACTATATATTTAAGACTCTATTAAAATATAAGTTAGAATATTACTGCGATAAACTTATATACTATGCAGCCCTTTTTACTTTTATTCCTAGCTATTATAGGACATACTTTCGTTCTTCCTATAGATTATAAGGATGGTATCTATATCGTTACGCGAGACGCTATAGGTAATGATATTTATATAAAGATATTAAGACACGACTAAGGCATCGATACCTCGACATCCTATCGAAATAACTAGGCGATACCTAATCTACGAGCGGTCTTAATATATAGCGACAGGGTTATTTAGTGTAGTTGTAAGTTTATCCTTAACGAAAATGATTTAAAAGGTGCTATAACGAACCTATTTAATTAAGTGGACGAGAATTTTAAGGCGCGCTTATTATACTCGATTAATGGATCTATTATCGCATTTATCTATAAGGAGGAGGATTAGCTTATAATAATAATACTTAAGGACTTTTAGGATATATAAATGATCTTATAACGCGAATATAGTCGGAATATAGCCGGCATATATAAAGATATAAAACCCTATAAGCCTCTTAAATTAATTAGGTATATATAGGTAGATAGTAGGGATATTTATAAGTAGGCAATAGGGGTAGCAGAAAAGAAATATAAGAATTAAAGAACTTATAAAGCTCTCTATATATACTCGCTATAAATTAAATGATTATTCTAAGCTACTTTTAGAAATATAAGTAAGATTATAGTAAGGCAAACTCCGCTCTTTATCTTTAGGGTTAGGGTCAGCCTTTAAATATAGGTTTAAGTATTAGCAGTAAGTATATAGTAGCTATAAGATAGCTATAGCATAAAGGCCCTAGCTAAATAGGCCATTATAAGATAGGACATAGAAAAAAGCAGCCCCACTATATACCCTAGGTTTAAATAGGTTATGCTGCTATCTATACTCTAGGGTATATTTAGCCTAATCTATATTAGCCTATTCCCCTTATATCTTAAGTTTAAATATCTTATATTATACCTTAGGTTTAACTAATAGTATAATAAATACTCTATTATATTTTATAGGGGAAGGGCATGCCTTATATGCCTTTAAAAGCCTTAAGGAATAAAAAGCAATTATTAATAAATAATACTTAATATATTATTATTATTATTACTTAATAGAGCTTAGGTAGACTATCTAAGGCTAAAGTTAAGGGATTAATTAAGAAAACCTAAAGAGGGAAAAACTTAACTTATAGGTTAGATATAAGTTAATTTATTTTTATAGGGGATAATAAAGTAAACTTCGCTCTTTAGCTTCAGGGTTAGCCTTTAAATATAAGTTTAAGTATTAGCTAATATAGTAAGTATATAATAGCTATAAGATAGCTATAGTATAAAGGCCCTAGTTAAATAGGCCCTTATAAGATAGGTGTAAGGGGCACGGGGCTTATTCAGCCAGAAGCGTGCTATAAACCAACAAATTGATTGCATTGCAGAGAAGAGAGCAGGAAGCTCTCGAGGAGCTGGCTACCTGGCGACATATAGTCGATACTCAGGGGCAGGTTGTGAGACCTCATTTGGTGGCGTTACCAGCATCGGCGTCAGCCGAATGCGCACCAACGGCTCAGCCCGTTACATCATCCCCTTCCTCTCCTCTGTCTCTTCCGCTGTTTGACAGGCCCGTCATTCTGCTCTATGGGTCCGTATGCGGTTTCGAAACGGTCTAATGCTGCTGTATCCTGTAGTGCCGTCACTGGTTCCCAACTCGGTCGAGTGTAGCCTTTCCATTTCACGTATCCCTCCCGTCTCCGGCCATTCCACCTAGCCTGCAGTATCTCTTCGATTTCCCACTCTTGTTCTCCTTCGTCGTTCAATATGGGTTCCGGTTGATAGTCGTCCTGATGCTGTGATGGAAAAGGGTCGTTCGCTGCGAGCTTAAGAAGGTCGGTGTGAAACACGTTATGTATTCCCGGAGGCGTGTCCAATCTGTATGCCAGTGGCGAAACCTCTTCTAAAACGGTGTACTTGGCATGTTTCCAATCCAGCTTCTTGCTTGGTCGTACCGTCTTAATATTGCGCAGGTTCAACCACACTTTATCCCCTACCTTGAGTTGCGTCGCGGGCTGACGGTGCTGGTTAGCGTATTGTTGTTGGACCTCCTGGGCGTGGGCCATCGCTGCCTGTGCATATTCCCAAGCTTCTTGGAGCTTTTTGACAATTCCTTCTCCCCTCTCGACGGGCGATTTATTTCCGTCCCGCAGAGGCTCATCCGTTTGGATAGGGTCAACCGTGTAACCGTGCGTCATGAAGAAGGGGCTGATTCCGGTAGAGGCCGCGTTCCTGTTGTTGATCGCTAACTGGGCTATGGGGAGTAGCTTCTCCCAGTTGTCTTGGCAGTGGGTTGCGAAAACGCGCAGGTATAGTTCCACCGTTTGGTTCATCCGTTCTGTTGAGCCGTCCGTTTCTGGGTGGTAGGCTGTCGATATCCGGCGCGTGATTCCGAGGAGCTGGCATACGCGTTTCCATACCGCGTTTATGAATTGGGGGCCGCGGTCGCTGACAATTGCCTCGGGGAAGCCGTGATGGGCTACAACGTGAGTTATGAAGCCGTTTGCAATAGTGTCGATGTCTTCATCTACCAGACCACAGAGGACGGTCCCCTTACTCAGCCGGTCAGTGATCACCAGAAGTGTGGTGGCACCTGATGCTGAGCTAGGCGGGAGCCCGGTGACAAGATCCATGGAAGTCTCTCTCCACACACGCATGGGGATCGGAAGGGGCCTCAGTAGGCCTCGTTTCTGATCTCTCCAGGGGTGGGCTCCGCCACACGTATCACAATTTCGTATGAACCTTCGTACGTCCTGTGAATAGTTGGGCCAGTAGAACCTTCTGGAGAGAATGCTGAATGTATTCTCTCGTCCGGGGTGCCCGGTGATGGGGGAGTCGTGGACTTCGTGCAATATGGCAGTTCGCAGGGGTTCGTGATCTGGTACCCATAGGGAGTCTCTATACCGTAACCAACCGTCATCCCCGATCGTGCATTCCGAGATGTTGATTGGGAGTTTTAGATCTGGGGGGAATCTTCGTGCCTTCTTTGCCACTGCGTTTAATGCTTGCTGGAAAACTTGATCTTCGCGGGCCCCTATCGACCATGACCCGATCAGGTTTTCTGGAAGCAGTGGGGGCTGGTTTGGCAGTTCGTTTGGCATGGTTTCCGCTTTCCGTATCACCACCGAGGGGCGGAAGATCTCTTGTACGCGGGCTGATAACCTGATGTCATCGACGCTGGCTGGCAGGTCTTGTTCGCGTCGGGATAATGCATCGGGGACGGGAGCGTCTTTCCCAGGCCGGAAGGCCAGTTTGATGTTATATCGAGAGAGCTCCTGGGACCAGCGCACTTGCCTTTCGTTTAACCTCTTCTTCTGAGTAAAATGTTCGAGGTTCTTATGGTCCGTGACGATGGTGAATTCCCCCACACTTCGTAACTCTGCGTCCCATGCTTCCAAACACCGCATGATAGCCAGCAGCTCCTTGTCGTGGATTTCATAATTGCATTCCGCCGGGGTGTGCTTCTTGGAGTAATAGGCCACGGGTCTAAACAGGCCGTCTTCTCCTCTCTGTGACAGACAGCCCCCGGTCACGTATCCTGACGAGTCTGCTTCCAAGCGGGTTTCCTTTTCTGGGTCGAACTGGGCCAGGACGGGGGCCGTAATAAACTTGGTCTTCAACGTTTGGAAGGCTTCCTCTTCCGCGTCCGTCCATCGGAAAGCTATGTCCTTTCCAGTCAACGCTGTGAGCGGCCGTATAATCTCAGCGAAGTCTTCGATGAAGATTCGATAATAATTGGCGAAGCCTACGAACCCTCGAACTCCTTTTTGGGTTGTTGGCGATGCCCATTCCATGATTGCTTCGACCTTGGCGGGGTCCATCCTGATTCCTACCCCGGCTTCGATGATGAATCCCAGGTATTTAACGGTCTGGACTTCGAACTCGCATTTGTCAATATCGAGGGACAGCCCGGCGTCCATGAGTTTCTCTAGGACGCGGAGGACCTTCTCTCTGTGGTCTTGCCTCGATCCGCAGGTGAATATCAGAATGTCGTCGATATATGCCGAGCAGAACTCATCCAGGTACTCCCGGAGGACGAAATTAATGTACCTCTGGAAGGTTGCCGGAGCTCCTGTCAGGCCGAACGGCATGACCGTCCACTCGTACAGTCCGTACCTTGTGCGGAATGCCGTCATCCACTCCTGCCCTTTTGTGATTCGTATCTTGTGAAAGGCGGCGGATACGTCCAGCTTGGTGAACCATTTCGCCCGGGTGATGTTGTTCAGCGTCTCCTTGAGGAGAGGCAGGGGGTAGCGATCCTTTTTCGTGATGCTGTTCAACGCCCGATAATCGACACAGAACCGTAACCCGCCTCCCGGCTTCTTCGCAAAAAGCACTGGGGCTGCGGCGGGAGAACTGCTGACTCGGATGAATCCTTGGTCCAGCAGTTCCGTAAGCGTTTTCCGCAGGACCAGGAGTTCGTCCCTGGACATGCTGTACAGGGGCCCCCATGGGATGGTCTTCTTCTTCCCGTCTTCGCCGGTTTCGATCTCGATAGTATGGTCGATGCCCTGTCGGTGTGGCGGCAATTCCTTGGCTTTCTGGGCATCGAACAAGGGGAGGGCTTTGTGGAAATGCTCAGGCAAGAGTTTCATCGGGTCGCCTTTTACCTTGGGCTTTAGAGCTTTGTTAATATCCGCAAGGCTCGCTGCGAATACCCGTGTCCCAAGCTCGGCGGCGGTGGATTCTCTTTTTGCTCTCCGGACTAATGCTGAGTAGGCCGTGGCCACGACCCTCTTGATAGAAGTCTGGGTCGGTGGTCTGTTTTCCACGCTGCGGACCGTGATCCCTGATGTTCCGATGTATAGGGTTCCTTCGGCTGGGTTCAGTTCCACTAAATCTTCGTTCATCCACGCCCGTCCTAAAATTAGCTGCTCGTTCAGACCGCCGATAATGTAGGCGTAGACCATCTTTCTGCTGTGCCCGTCTATGTCTATGTCGAAACATGTGATTTCGCTGATATCTGGGCGAGGGACTCCTGCGACCAGTTCTAAGAACCGTGGTCTGATTTTCACACGCTTCAGGTTCATGGAGGTGGCGAGGGAGTCATCGATGGCGCAATAACAAGTGCTACCCAAGTCGATCAATGTGGGCACGAATTTGGTATTGTCAATCATGACATCGACTGTCATGAGGCTGCTTTCCATTTTCTTTTGCGCTTCTTCCCATCCTCTTTCCACTTCTTCCTGAGAGTACCCCTGATGGCGGTTTTCACCAGGGGTTAGGCTTTTGGGGTTTCGTCTTCGTCTTCCGGGACTTCCTCTACCACGGGAAGGACAGTGTCGGTAGTGGCTGTTGCGACGGGCCTAATCGCTGGGGCGAATTTGCAGTGTGTGTAGGCGTGTCCGCTTCCACCGCACCGGAAGCACAGTCCCTTCCTTTTGCGCTCCTCGAGCTCTTCTTTGGAAACCCACTTGGCCCGGAGTACCTGGCTAAGCAATCCGACCGATTTTCTACATTCGAAACGGTCGACTAGGGGTGTGAGTCTTGCGAAATTTTCGCCGTCCGAGCGCTTAGTCGGTCAAAACGCGTGTACAATCAGAACGCGCTTCTATTGGGGTGCGATTGGGGTGCGGTCGCGTTGCGGCTAGAGAAGCAGGACAGTGGAAAAAGGAAAGAAGACGTCGGAGGACCCTGTCGGAGCCGGGGACCCCCCGGGACGGGGGCGGCCCTATAGGCCCTACGAGCGAATCGGGCTGCGGGCCGGGCCGGTCGGGGCGAGGGGGACGACGCCTGGCAGGCCTATTGTATGGTGGCGTAGCACTGAATTATAGCAGTGGCAATTACTATATACGAATACCAAGCGAGGACGGTTCGTCGTCAATCCGTCGCCTATCCCTATCCTGGGCCTATCCTATCCCGTCTAAGTAGCCGACTATATACGATATATACTGTATTATGTGGCGTTGCGCTATAGACGCGTCGGTTAGGGGGCTCTATGGTCGTCTAAGAAGGGCTCGCGAGGCTATATATAAGAATAAGCTAATGCTCCTATCCGTCTATATGAATACGCGGTCCTATAGAAAAGTAGCTAGCTTTATTTTATTCGCATTGACTAGTCACCCACCATCTATACACTATCCGTCCATTCATTCATTTATCCTTATCTATCTATATTACGATTAACACCCCTGCCCTTGTCTATTGTGTGAGCTATATCTATCCCGCCGCCTCGATGAAGCTGAGCGCGATAACCGATATAGAGCCGGAACAGCCCTTGTCCTCGGGTAAGGAGCCGTTCCGGGTCGCCGACGCGATTGGCATCTACCCGCCGCTCTAGCTACTACTATGCCGGGAGTGCAAGCTGGCTATTAAGCTGGGCGCGAAGGCCGTGGAATCCTATTTCCGTAGGCGATATAAGATGAAGGGGGTCGAGCTCCGGAAGACGCTGGCGTTCGCGGCGTCTATTACGGCCACGGCTACGCCCCCTTCCTCCCCGGGATAGTCAACGCCGCCGTTGTTAGGGTTAGGGTTAGGGTTAGGGTTAGGGTTAGGGTTAGGGTTAGGGTTAGGGTTAGGGTTAGGGTTAGGGTTAGGGTTAGGGTTAGGGTTAGGGTTAGGGTTAGGGTTAGGGTTAGGGTTAGGGTTAGGGTTAGGGTTAGGGTTAG